>CM060945.1:640072740-645072740 GCA_030765085.1 Allium cepa | reverse complement strand
TTTCTTTTGGAATTTGGGGGCCCGTAGTTGCATTTTGTAGTAGTACCGAGCTAGGCGCGCAAAGGAGACGCTGGCGAAATTTCTCGAAAATTCAGAGAGTTAGAAAATTTTTGAGAAATTTTGAAAATTTAAGTTTGGTTTTAAATTGAAATTTGAATGGTTGGGTATATGATATTAGTGGGAACCTAAAGGGAGAAGTTTGAAAAGTTAGGAACAGGAGCAAGGTGTTCTTAATAAAAAGGTTGTTTTGGGAAATTGTTAGAAACTGTTTGGTTTTGGGAAAAAAGTAAACGTGTATTGGAACATTCTTCCTAACTGGTAATTTCGGGGACGGAATTCTTTTTAGGGGGAGGAATGTGACGACCCTGAATTTTTGAGCATTTGAAATCGGAATATTTAATTGATTTTAAAAACTTAAAAGTTAATTTTAACTTGAATTCAAATATTATAATTTATTGGGTAATTTAATTATTAAATTAAATTATTGAATTAAATAATTTGAAGTTGGGTAAAATGTTGAATTTGGAGGTTTAAGCCTGTCAAAAATAATTTGAAGGCTTGTAAAATTTATATTGATAGTACTGAAAATAGTAAAAGCGTTAAAATTTAATTTGGAAGTGTTTTGTTCATTTTTGAAAATATATCGTTTAAATTGATATTTCAAAAATAGCCTTCCAAGGCGCAGTCTCGGAATTCGACGAAACTAGTTCGATTTGATCCGTAATATTGTATTACTCTCGGATTTCAATTTTCGTAGTGTTTGGAGTTGTTGGGTGAGCGTACAATATATAAACACGTTGAAATTTGTATCGAAAATTCAATATAATAACTAGGTCCAAAAAGCTATCTTCTCCATACGATCGAATTAGGACTCAAAACCATTTCCAGTACGTTCGAAATAGGGGTATAATATTGTAAATGCCTAGCGGCACACCTCGGTAGGAGGTCGGGATTTTAGGCTACGTAATTCGGAACGATTTAAATTTAAACATACACATTTACATATATACACATTTCAAAATTAAAAACTGCATTTCCATCAGCCGAAAATATATCCACATCAAAACTTTTCTCCACTTCAGCTTTTACGTTCTTCAAGGCACTGTAGCCTGGTAAATTTTTCACGTCTATCTCCCATTTTCGAAACATCATCTGCCTTCCCTTCTCCTTTAATTAAAGCACTTGCTCCTTTCTTCACAAACGAAGTCCCCTTCTTCCTTTTTAGAATTATATCAGTTCGTTCAATAAGAAAAGCAAGAAAATAAAATGGCCGAACTAAAGCCCATTAAAAATCAAATGAAGTGAGCGAAACTCGATTCGAACTCGAGCCGGTGCTCGGCTTCATCGGCATCTGGGGGAAAGAGTTTGTCGCGATTTGGTTTAGCGCTCAGGAGATTCGAATCGCGATGGTGGCTTGATGGTTTCCCCTCACTCTTGATTCTGGTAGCCTGCACTAAGCTTCTGCAGAGTGCGGTTGTCAACTATAGGACTTGGGGGGTGATTCGAGTGACGCGTGTGGCATTTCAGGATAGGGCGGCGATACTCCAGGTCGGAGGCACTTGCGAGGCTGGAGGGATGTGGGATGATCGTCGATCAATTAGGGGAGAAGTGCGGTTGCGCCTGCTCATGTGTTCACGATCGAGATGGAGACGCGATTCGATCTGGGTGTTCATTTCTCGAAGGGGCAGTAAGGTATATTTGCCTTGTTATAATTTAATTTAGTTTCAATATACGTATATGTATTAGAAAATAATTACAGTAGGGTAGAATTTTATTTTTTATTTACTGAAATAAAGAAAAATATAATATATATATACACATACATGTAAAACAGAAACATATATCAAATCAGAGGAAAAATATATGTTACAATAAAGTTTAAACATTTCTGTTTTTAATTTAATGCATATATATAGTTTTGAAAAAATATAGGAATTTTAAAAATGTTAAAGGTTTATATAAAATTTGATTTTTTTTTGAAATCTATAAATTATTTTTATAAGTATACATGTAGTTTCAGAAGAAAATAAATATATATGAATACCTATTTTCATTCACCAGTTTAATTTCAAAATAATGGAGATTAATTTGTTTAATAAAACTTATTTATTTGTTTTAGTTACCAAAAGATATTTTATTAAAGGACATTTTAATTTAAATAAATAGCTAAGTAAATTTATCAAAAAGGAAAGTAATTGTTCAATAAGTTCAAATATTAATAAATCATATAATTGTTTGTACAAGGTTCAAAAATCATGAAATCAAGCTGGAATGAAATAGGTGCATGCATAGTAAAAGGTGAGTTAACCTCACTCATCTGGTTTAATAAATGATTAAATTTAAATAATTGATTGAATGGTTGAATTGATTTGATGTGCTATATCATAGTATATAATGCATCTTAGAATGATAGATTTCTCGCATTATATAGCGTATGAGACCCTATGCGCCCATAATAGCGGATGATATTTTATTTAAAACCCATATACCGCGATATTCCACCTCTAAGTGGAATTGGTATTTTATGTTGTGCTAACGTCTATGGATGCAGGGAAACAGGTTGGAGGGATCCAACTGGATTCCTCAACATTTATTTAGACTATTTAATATTCTCTGTTATGATTATTTGATTCTGTGATGAATTATATTGGAATATTGAATGCTATGGTTTGCTTGAATATATTTCGGTACACTGAGTTATCGAAATATATAGAATATGATTTTTGAAAAGAAAATAAAAGAGTGAAATTTTAAGTAAAATAATCATAGAGGATTTGAATAAATTAAAGAATGAACTGGATAAGAATAAAAGTGATTTTTAAAATTCTAATAAATAATTTCGAGTATGGAGGAAAAAGGATTTTGAATAATCAGAAAATAATAATATAATAATGAATTATAAAACTTAAATGATATTATTTAAAGAAATAAAAGAATTTACTTTGAATCTTAGGTTTAGATTTATTTGAAAGGATAAAGAAGAAATTTATAAACTGGGTTTATAAAAGTGAAGCAATTTATCAGTGGAAATTTGAAAAATAAATTCACAGTGGGAATTTATTAAAGAAAGAGAAAATTTGTTTAAAAAATTAAATAGTGATTTATTTTTAAAAGGATGTGAAGAGAAGTGTATTTCCCTGGATAGCCAAGTATGTTTTCAAAGTAAACTTTCAAATATAAGTTAAAAGCTTTAACGTTGTTTTAAAAACAATGTTTTATGAAATTTATTATTTCTAAAATATTTGAATTCCAAAGTAAATATTTTTCAAATCTATTATTGTAGTAATTATTTAAAAGGCGACTTAGTATTTTTCTTTAAAAAGTGAAAACCTAGTTTTATATTTTATAAAGTAACCTTATTTTCAAATATTCATATAGTATGTATTTTTAATAAATCATTGAAGTAGTTCTTAACTTAAATGTTTTAAAGTATATTTCAAAGTAAAGAGTTTTAAATTATTTAAAAAAATCTAAAGTTTTGTGCTTGGTGATTTCAGTGGAAATAGAAAATACTAGGAAAATTTATTCTGAGAAAGGAAGATAGTTTGAAACTGTTTTCAAAAGGGTTTAAAAAGTGGAAATATATCTTGTGAAGATATTTTTGGGATTTATAAATAATTTGGGAAATTATTTATTGTTTGGTGATTGTTGTGAATGTTAATTGATAGTTAAACACTGGACTATCAAAATAGGCCAATGCGCTGATCGTTTCGAAGAGACCGGGATCGGGATTATTTCTCAAAAACCACTTCGATCCGGTTTGAACGTTTTCATGAGGAAGAAAAGTTTGGATTCGAAGGTGAAGCATTGAAGTGCAAGGGCTAGTCGCTACTAATCCTGAGGATGTTTCCAAAATGGATGTAGTAGGAGTAGTGCCTTCGGTTCCGTTCGAACCCGGGACGGACTTGTATGGATGAATGCTTTCAGAACATCGTCAGGTGGACGATGAGCATTCTAAGGGATATGTTCTAAAAAGGTAACACTTAGCCTCAAGCCTCATCAACCGGTAATAACAGAAAATCAGGGGTTATGCAGCAAGGCTAGGTGGGTAGCACCCACTTCAGGGTGAGGTCATCCCTATCTAGATGTCACTTTTTATTTCGGCTTAGTGGTGCGGTTGCTGATCACAACCGTGGGGTGATCTTACTCGGGATTATCCAGTAAGGGGTAGTCCCGGTCTTGTGTTGCAGGGGGTCGGGAGTGATCCTCGGTACAACGACCTAGGCCACATACCGTGACATGTGGTACCCAGTGCCTAGTCATTAGTTGGAAATCCATTCTCCCTACGCGCCTTTTACGAGTTTTGTTTGTATTAGTCACTCTGTGGCTAGTAGCTGGAATTTAATCATGTAACAATTTAGGCTATTTTATTAAGTATTTGTATATATACCCTATTATAATATCAGAGGATTTTAATAAAAAAATGTTTTAGCTATCGTAGGGTAAAAACCCGACATGTTTATTCGTGGCGCGGTCTTACGAGATGCTTTTGTTTTCAAAGGATTTTTGAAACTTTAAAAATCAAGTTGAATGTGGTTTCCCCACGCTAGTTTTCCAGACTGACTCGGGAGTTATTTAACTATAATGCTCGAGTCAGACCGAGTATTGTAGGATACAGGATATGATGCTGTGGAGCTCAGGTGTCCGTCGACGGAAATTCTATCGGTTTAGAAAACCGTCGAACGAATTTAGAAATAAAAATAACCGCAAGCGCACGGTGTACTAATGTAGCACGTGGCGAATACGGGTCGATCCGTAGGGAATTGACGATTTTAAAATTCTACTCAATCAAATTATACCAAAGTCGAGAGTGTATTTAAGCTAGAAAATGAGAAAATGAACTAACTAACAAAAAGAAAAGAAATGCAAATATGAGAGTTAAATGACAATTTAGAGAATAAATCCACTCTCTAGATCATGTAGTTCAACACATGAAATCATGATCTCTCTTTTATGGTCATTAGTGTTTTAATTGATGTGTTTATCATAAGTATGACATATTTGAGCTATTAATTAGCCAACATAAGTCATCAAACTATAACACACCCCTTAAAACACTTACTAACTTTCATGAAATTTGACAAAGAAAATGAAAATGAAATCTATTTTAAGTATGGCCTATTAACTATTGATTAGAAACATAGACCATCAAATTTTAATTTCAAATCACTTTCTTTTGCCATAATCATATTTTGATGAAGAGGCAATTAGTGTTAGTGATTTTTTAAGCATAGCCTATTTGATGTCAACAATATAGTCTATCAAAATTCAAAGCAAAAACAACTAGTAAACCATTTCCATCATCATCATTAAGCACAAAAAGAGAGCATGAATTGAAAAAATGTTGAAGCTACATTAACTAGAGAGCTTCATTACGCCTAAATTGTAGGGATTTAGCTTCTCATATTTGCCATTTTATTAACAAACGTAGCTAACAACAGGAAAGCAAAATGAAGAAAAATGAAAGCAAATGAAAAGAAGACCATTCTTCTTGCATAAAAGTAAATCTACACTACTAGCATGAAAGGAAATGAACATGTAAGTAAAAGGAAACACAAATTAACATTGCATAAAAAAAAGATTACATAAAATAAAAATGGCTAAGTAGCCATGAAAAGAGAAAGAGGAGCTTTCATTTTATTTTTGATCTAAACTAAAGAGAAGGAGGCCTAAGAGAGACTAAGAGAAGAGATCTTTACATGAAACATATGGGGTATATATACAAGTTTTAAAACCCTAATTCACTTTTTGGGGAATGCCCAAAATGCCCTTTAGGAAGTGTGGAGGCAAGTAATCATTAACATGTCTTAATACCCCATTAAGTGTACATGAAACCATTAACTCCAAAAGCATGTGCTTTAGCCTTTAATTTGTACATTAAGGTAGGTGGGTGGGTGGGGTCCTCCATGATCTTCACTTTGAATTATTTCCATCTTCATTCCTTTATATTCTTTGTGCATGCATATTTCTTCATGAAACCACTCCTATTTGAGACCAAATTCCTACAAAAATATATAAAAAAATTCAATTAATTTTTCTTAAAGAAATATATGCACACAAATGACCTTTTTGCCCTTATATGAAGATGGATATGTGATAATTTGGAATTAATATGAATTTTGGTCAAAACAAGTTAAAATACCCAATATTATCGTTTATTTAATTTAAATAGAATAAATATGGTGGTAAAAATATGCACATTTACGTGCACATCATCAGGCGATGAGCTGGATGGCGATACGTACTGCTGTACTTGATTATTATTCCGTTGTGTGTGCAGTTTTGAGGACAAGTTATATGATTGTCCAGTTGTATGTTATTGAAGTTATTGAACTCTGATGATGTATTCTAGTGATGTATGTATAAACGGATATAGTTTTCTTTTGTGTAAAGACATGTTATTATCTATTATATTTTATTCCGCTGCGATGGTAAGATTCTGTTGTTTTTTGTTTTCTCTTCTTCTACCTCTTCTTCTTTAATCAAAATGGTTCACATTTCTGTTCATCTTGAGTTGATTGATGTAGAATAACGTTGACTCAAGGGGTACGGATTTGCGGGTCGTCACAATCCCACACATACTCATACATACTCAACTCTTCATACTTTATTTTTTTTCTTCTGAGTCCAAAGATAAAGGTGGACTCCAACATCTCAGATAAATCATCACTTTCCCTTCTCCTTCTTCTTCACTATCCAGTTCTCCATCGGCCATGTTACCGTCTTCTTCATATGCCTCTTCTATTCCCTGAGGTAACTATGGCTGATTCCATGGGACATGTCCCATGCCGACTGGTATTCCAGGTATGATTCCTCCTTCTAACTCCTCTAATCCTTGAAAGTTTTCATCCCAAGGATTTTCAAATCCTACGACTCCCTCCTCCTCCTCTTATGCCATCTCCTCCATGTTGCTTTCTATTGCGTTCCAGTCTATAGGTGAATTGGGCGATCCCTCCTGCCATATAAAATTTTTCCCATCCATATCACATTGCTGCACTTGCTTGATATGATAATATCAGCGTCTTCCATCGACTCTGATTCCTCCTCCATCCGTTCCATCTCCTCTTTTACGGTTTGATTTTAGTTCCAAAATAGCAGAATCTGCTACCAAATTTCCCTCCGAGGCTTGCCTGGGTTCGTCGTCGCTAGAGATCAAAATTATTTCTGGAGTCGAGGCGGTATAAGCATTCCGGCCATAGGGTATCCATCTTCACCCCTACGTGTATATGGGGCATAGTCCTCCTTGATTGGAAATCCAACATTGCTAGGCGGATGTTCTAGCTGTTCCTCTTCGTCGTTAGAGACAATTATGTGGATATCCTTCTCGCCTCAATTTGCTCTAGAGAACTCCCCTTTCGCATAACTTTCCTCATATGGTTCCTATAAGGCAAACAATTATTCTTTTAGACACAAGTAATAGGTAATTGCTAGCATGTTCTTAGGTAGAGAGGTTTGGTCAATACTTAGAAAAATATTTTGAGGTTCATTTCTAAAGATAGTTTATTTTTAAATTCTTTGTACAAAATATTAATTTATTTCAAAAATCCTTTGAAAATTTTACCGAAATATTCTTTTCTTTTCAAATACATACATACATACATATACATATATATATATATATATATATATAGGTAAAATAGTTTTATAGAAAACCAAATTTATTTGTATACTTAATTAAAAAATATTCGCTCATATATAATACTCTCAAACTCATTCTAGGGTGTTACTAACCCTATCTCTAATGAGTTACTCATCCTAGGGTATTACTAACCCTATCTTTGATGAGTCTTTTACCCTTATCAGGCTCAAGTATTTGCTCAACCTAAGCTCTGATACCATGATGCGAGGATCCGTTCCTTTGACTCTTAAAAATTGACACTAATACATACTCAGTATTCACATGCTATAAATCCAAGTGCCGGAGAACCGAATTATCAAGGGAAAGAAAGAAAAATAAAGACTAACAGAATCTCACATATATTATTTCAATATATAAACTTTACGGTGGAAACTAAAATACATTTATTAGAGTTAGCATAGATAGATATAAATTCCTGTCCTTACAAATTTGCGGAATACTATAGTACAAGAGTGTGGTGGAAATAGACAAAAATCTTTAGATAATCTTCTGATTCCATGCTTCGAGCTCCATCCTGCTTTCTTCTAAACTCAACCTGACTACTAGGCTACCAAAGGAAAATTAGGGCACCTAGAGTTTAAGGAAAGGAAAATAAACTCCGGGTCAGTCATGCGAATGGTGTGAGAACTCAAAATACACGATCTGAAAACCAAAAGGTATCTCATAAGACCATGCCGCATATAAACACGGAACGAGTTTTTACCTTATGATAATCAAATCATTCTACGTTAAAATACTTGATATTATTTTTAATGACATGTCTTTAAAAACAGTTGCAAGTAAACTTATGAATCTTAGCAGAAATTGTTATATTATCAAATACCAGCATACTAACCACAAATGCGGGTTCTACAAACAAAATGGCAGGAACTTATTGGACAATGGATTCCATATAAATGACCAGGTGAAGAGACTACCTTTTGGCAATACATCTCTAGAGGAATGTATAGAGGCCCAACTGATTGTCCTTTACCAACATAAGGCCGGCCTACCTCTTCCTTGATAGTACCGAATATGTCACCACCCTGGTCGTTACCAACCTATTTGAGGATCCTCATAGCATACATCCACATTAATATAAACTCGAATGTCATAGCGAGTAGAAAAATATCTAGAAGGGAATGATCATACCCTAATGGTTGCGAATCACATAGCCTTGCTGCATCTACCCCGTTTTGGTCATTTCCAGGCGTGAGGCTTGAGGTAGCAGTTACCTTTCATTCTACACATTATTTTTCTTTAAATGCCACATTGCCATTCCATCGATCACTATTGAATTCCATAAATATACAACCTCCGAGCTCATACGTCATAGAGAAGGGTGTTGAGATGGGAGAAGTTGCCTTCTCCGCCACCAAACAGATGCATGTTCATAAAAGTCAATGATGAGTTCTCAAGAATGCAATGTCAAACATCCATCCGTACAAGTTTGTTATGTGACTGAAGGAAAACAAAGGCACTCCACCTACTACCATTAGTAGCGAATAGTCCTTACAACACAAAAAAATTTAGAAATGAAGAGTTCACTACTACTTTAGTATTTGGGAGCTAACCAGATTTATCAACACATTGTCCTTTCACCCGAAAATCCCTGGTCTTCATTCTTCATTCTTTCTATCTATACTTTATTTTTCAAACATATACATTGGTTCGAAGTGGTCATCGGATAGGAATTTCCCAAATCCGACCCTGGATCCTTCGAACCATTAATCTATAAAAAAGAGGTTTTGTGAATTGAGAATCATTCTTTAATTGATTAAGTTATTTTTATCAAAAATCTCTTTTAGAGATATATAACTTTTAAAACACTTATTATCGATAAATAGGAAATCATTAAACATCTCTTATCAAATCCTTTTGGTTAATTTAAGCCTTTTTAATCATGAAATAATTCCAAATCATTTCATTTTTCACTTAGAAAACATTTCCAAAATCACTTCGTTTAAATCTTTAACAAAGATTTCTTAATTCAAAAACTTGTAATTTTGATTGAGTTAAAACCATGTTATCTTGGATGTTAATCCAAAAACCAGTAAATATTAAATGAGTAGAATCTGTAGAAATCATCTAAATCTACCCAATATCAGTTCCATTATTCAACAAATACTATGGGTGGAATAATGATGGAATCACCTTTTTAATCCCTCGTATTGTATGAGTTCCCTCTTCGGGCTTTAATACCGAGTATAAGAAGAACATCTCTATAAAGTCAGAGTTGCATTTAATTTAAATTTGGAAAATTTAAATCTTTTATACTTAACTCATTTTTGATATTTCGACCTTATATACACCTCGCCTAGGGAAGAGGCCAGGTGAGCCAGGGCACTGGTTGCTCTTACATGTCTCCTTAGTTTAAGCACCTCACATCCAGATCTCACGAATAGAAAATTCCAATCTACTCATCGACTTTTTGAGTCATGATTAAACCATTTAAATATAATAGCTTTTATTTAAGCATTTATTTAATCTTTTTTAAATAACTACAAAACTACCAAATCATTATTAAAAAACTTATTTATTCATTTTAAAACATCTATAAAATATCTGGAAAAGAATTGTTAAATTTAAAGCTATTTTTAAAAAGTTATAGAAAAAGTGTTGTGGAAAAGTGCTGCGGAAAGTACTCTTTTAAACAATGTTGATTAAAACGACTTTTTAGCACTTGCGAATTTATTTCTATTACTAAAATCACTTTTAAATATTTTAAAAGATTTATAAGATTTATTTCACATTTTAAAACAATTTTAAAACATCATTTTTAATGAAATCTAGTTTTGGATTCCGAACTTCAAAACCATGAATTTTTCAAAAAGCTTGTTTTAGTCATATCTCAAAATTTACTCATCAGAATCTCGATTTTAACTTTTTGTTGGAAAACTATGGACAATAGTTTGGAAATTTTTTATCTTGAAGAATTCCGAGTTATATTCCAGCTTTTACACTTGTTTGATTTTTATGGCGTGAAATCTCGAACTATCGTTATGTGACGCGCCTATTTTTAACTAAATTTTCTATTTATTTTCAAATTTCACCAAAACCTTTCAAATATATGTTAAACCATTTTTAAGAGGTTAAAAAATTCCATATATACCATGTACACATCACTTCATTCACTTCATGTATGCATATGTTGAATTATGTAAGCCTAAAGAGTAAGAAATCTTAAAATATATTATATATTTTATATTATATTTCTTATACTTAATTATATTTATATATGTATGTTTATGCATATGTTACCATGATCATGTAACATATATATGTATTTTCATATAGGTGCATAAAACTTTGAATGTCTTCGAATACTTTTGTTCGTTAAACCGTTGAAATTTGGAGAGCCGATTATCGGTCATATTTTCATTTATACTTTGACTTATATATATACATATATATATATATATATATATTTGTAAACAAAATTTAAAATTAAATTTACTACCATTTTAGACTAATTAAAATGATTACATTTGAATTATGAAACTATATAAATTCATATTAAAAATTATTTATGATAATTGCTATTATACCGATAAAGCTATATCCATTTTTCCTTATATTTCCAAATCAAATATATATTTTTATAAAACAATTAAAAATGATTTTTTATCACTTTATAACTATTCAAAATGAATTATCATCAATTAAAATAATAATTTGGATAATTAAAATAATTATTAAATCATTAAATCTTGATTTAATTTAAATAATTATGTATTTGAATACAATGTCTCTTATCGATATAGATTTAGGAAAACATATTTTTGTAAATGTTTGTTTAAAATAAGTTTACTATAACTTATCACTTGAAACAATATTTAAAAAAAATACAATTTATCAAAGTGATAAATTGGCGGGTCGTTACAATTTCCCTCTTATGCTTGCTTTATAAAACTATATTTAAATCTCATTTTCTTTTGCAAAGCAATAATTGAGTAAATACTTTTTATTCATTAATCAAAGTATTCAACATTCAATAACTTATTACAGTGGTAATTGAAATCTAGTTTCATTTCAAACTCTTACTAAATTCGAAATTCATCTAAATAAGTTTTACACTTATATTATGAATATAAACCTTAACATTCATCACAACCACAATACGATATGCACAATCATCTAAAACTACCATAACTAATTTATTTAACATGCATCATCGTAAATGAATATATATAAAAATATCATTTTACCTTTAAAATAATATTTCTAAACTATCCACTTTACCTGTATAATATTTAACCTATTCTAAAATCTATCCTTTTTACAAAAATATTATACACTTACTAATTCTTATTTCTAGAAACATTTTATTTCTCAAAACACTATGTTCGAATGCCTTGTCCTAGTGTTTAGGAAATTTCTATCGATAATATTGATCAGGGCACTGACAAGAATTCTTAAAACACCCAACGAGCAAATTAAGACTTATTTTCTATATGACATACATATATTCTTTAATATCTTATGTCTATTCAAAATATTTTCTTGCTTTTATTATAATACTTTTAATCATTATTAACATTATCCTAGAAATAAAAATTTACTGATAACAATTCCATAGCACACGCATTCATCAATATATGTACCTCAAGTAAACATCAAATTTTTAATTCATCTTAACATTTAATTAGTCACACATATGAATTAACATTGCGTTTTAGATAAATTTAAATTTTCAATATTTCTTGTGGTGGCTACACTACTGAGGACACCATAAGTTCTTAATGTTATTACTGAGCAGGTTTCAACACTCGGTTGTGATTCCTATTCAATATTAATTTTACATAATTGCTTACAATCTTAAAATAATCAAGCATCCATCAACCAATCTATTTTTACTATATCTTATTTTATTTATTAAATATATTTTCCAATTCTAATATAATTAGATACGTATTATTTATCATTCTATACTTTATAACTATTAATTGCTTAGTCCTTTTTTATTATTCCCTGGTTTTCTATTTTGGAGAAACTGCGAGCTTTTATTAATAATTGGGTTCGCCCAGATTCAAATAGGTTTATAAATTCTATAAATAATAGCTTCTTATCCAATTCCATTTTAAAATTAGCACTAAGTGCAAAATAAAAATTGATGCAACCAACATGCATTTCAATCAAACAAATAAACACTCGCCTTTAGTAGAAAGCCATCTTCTAGCTTTCGCTGACCAATTATGACCACTAACAGATCAGGATATAACAATTCAATTCTAAACCATTTAAGGTCTCATTTATGATATCCATTAAACCTCACTCTTTACATAAGTGAGTTCCAATTTTAGAATCATTTTCATAACACAATTGATATAGAAATTTAAAATTTTAACAAATACATCCCGATGATTATTCCCAATAACCATTTATATTTATACCCTAAATAAGAATATAAATTCTAATTCTACCCTGCACACCCAAGGGACGGGATACATTCAGATCTCGACTCTATTTCAATTATATTCTATAATGTTCTAAACGCAGCTCTGATACCAAGCTATAACGACCCCACCGCTATACCCATATAATTAACAAACATTACAAGTAATTTCATCTAATAACATGGAGAATATGGCTGGTTAAAGGCAATTGAATGTGAACATATTTTTATACTAACACCGACACATCTTTATTACCTTTTTGAGGATCTGAACAGATTTTTTTTGACGTGTACAGTATTAATACAAAGTAGTAAACACATCGGGTAGAAATATTTGGAATAATATATAGTATAAATAAATCAAAATCAAAAGCACATATCAAAGGGGAATAATATACATCATATACATAATAGAGTGCGAGTCTATGAAATATTAGTACTAGACCTATATAATATATACATCATATCTAAACTACTGTATCAGGTATGCAATGACTACTAAATACATGACATAACTCATAAATGTCAATACACAAATGTGTGAAGTAAACTTAAATGGTAAAAATAGTCTAGTTCAATGCTAGCCCAAAATCTAGAGGTCATTAGTCTCTATACCTGTAGAGTCTCGGCCTGACACGAGTATTAAAATAATAAATGGGTCATACTATATCTAAATGAAGAGGTGAGATACTGATATCATAACATATGAATTAACAATAAAATAAGTCATCCCAAAATATGTCTAAAACCAAATAATCAAAATGAGGCATATCAAACCAAATCAAATACTAATATCATGCATATATAACTTCACTATAAAATAAGTTATCTCAAAATATGTCGAAACCTAAAATCATATAATACTAAGGCATACTAATCCAAATTACCATTTCATAAATCCATATCAAGTCTCAATGGACTATCATAAAAAAATATGATGATGATAATTCAAAATTCTTCAGAGCCAAAAGATACTAAATATATATTCCAAAATCTCTAAAGAACAATCATCACTAATGAAATAATAGTGGTAGTCAACTATTAGTTTGAGAACAGTGACATGGAGTCTAAGAACCAAATAGACTGGCATAGTCTAATAAACCAAATATACCCTACCATATATAGTATAGTTTCAAACCAAATAGACTAATATCAGTTTAAAACTAATAGATCACCATGCTAATTTACCTAAACCAACAAAATAGATAAACATCATCTAGTGTACACCAAATAAATTGATAAGGATGCATGTAACACCTGTCCAAATAGCAAAAGGGCATCCGCATTGCACAAGAACAAACCTAACACAGCCAAATGGGTATGTCTACCTAAATCTAAGAATGTATCAACTCTCAAGTCGATTAAAAACAAGTTTTTGTCTCTTAGGTATCTGTCGGCTTAAAATAAAATCCAAACACCCTAAGATAACGGAACTCTAAAGTGTTAATCACTGTCGCTCAAGTAACTACAAGAATCTAACTAGTTGTCTTATACCGGATATTGAATTTAAGTATTTACTATAAACTAGTAAATTTAACTCAAACTCTGTTGAACAAGTTATAATAATAAGCTAGAGAATAGTGCGAAAAGTCCCATATCAATATGAAAATTCTCTCATAGAAAAGCATGAAATCTCATTAGAATCTCAAATCCATAATAAATAAAATAAAAGGTTTTTTAAAATTATTAAAACCTTATAATAATTTCTAGAAATAAATAATTTATTTTAAAATATAGGTATGAAATTTCCAAAGGCTTTTAAACTATTTCCAAATTCATTTACATAGTTTTTCAACTAAAATATTTTGAAATTGAACTTATTACTTTCATAATCACTTTTCTAAAATAATACTGTTTCTTATCTTCTATCCCCAAAATGTTTCCAAAAATATATACTTATTATTGGTAATTTTAAAAAAATTATAAATAAATATTCTCATTTTAAAAAACTCTGTATAGAAATTTTGAAATAAGAAATAATTGAATATATTAATGTAATTTATCTATGCTCTATAAATTAAATTCCAATAAGGATCAAAAATAGAAAAAATATCACTTTGAAAATCTTTTAAAAACATTTAAATACTTCAAATAATAAATTCATCAAAAATTCATCTTAAGCCATCATCGCTCTATATAATTTCTTTCCATAATATGGAATTAATTAGCGATCCGAATTATTTTCCGATAACTCTGATCACTCAAACAATGCACAACCATAACACGACCTAGACACTTAAATCAATTGCATTTTGATGTTTTTCATATGTTATTTTTTAATCAATCATCTATTCAATTCCGATATTTCAAACACACAAACCAACCAATTCAAACATCTAACTAATTGAACTATAACATCTAACTAATTGAACTATAACATCTAATTTTATTTCAATAATATCAATCATTCGCCACTAAAAATGATCGAAATTCCAAAATTAACAAGGCATGCAAGAGGACATAATTATTCTAACATAGATATGTGAGTTACAAAATAACTCACCTTAACCTCAATAGCTTGCTAGCATTAGCAACATGCCTTCAGTTTTATTCAATGAGCAGACCTATTGTAACAACCCGCATATTTATCGATTTTATATTTAAATATTTTATTTAAATATGTTATCGTTAGTCGAATTTTTGTCCGAAAAACTACTTTTTGCAAACAGCCGAATTAGGACTCGAGACCACCCCCATTGAGTTCAAAATGCCGTTTGCGACCTTTTTGAGTATAAGCTTCGATATGTTTGGAGAAAGTTGATTTTTGCTACTTTGTACTTAGGGCGTTGGTTTGGGCTGAGCCACTTATGTATTCAGTCCCAACCTCTTCTCCTCCTCATTACTTCATAATTTCCTAATACATTCAAGCTTCATGAAAAATGGGGGAAGAGAAAAAGAATTAGGAAATCCTAAGCCCTAGTTTCCATTAGCAAATCCATCTTCTTGCTCCAAACTCAAGTGAACCCATTGGTAAGCATCTCCTTCTTCTTCTCCAACTCATTCTCTCTTTGATTTCAGAAAATTCCTAAACCTAATTTAGGAAAAGTTTCTCCTTTAAGCTTAGATTCAAGCTTGTTGGGTTGGAATTGAAGAGTGATTGTTATTACCATTGCTCTATAGCTTCTTCTTCAATCGTTTGGGTTCAAAGGTGAGATTTTTATCTCACATCTATGCTTATATTTATCTTCGATCGTTAGGTATGAATTCCTAACACTTATTCGTGTGCAATTGCTTTTGGTTTGTATTGATTAGGTGAATATTCCAATTTTTAGTGTTTTGGGTTCAAATCTTTAAAAATCCTAACTTTGATGTTTGAATGTGTTTTTGATTGTGCATCGAAGAGCTTTTAGGACCGGGTAGTCGATAGGCATAAACCCTTAGCGCCGTTGCTCGAGCGAATGCAATTTGATCGAGTTTGCACCTCTTTTGAAATAGGGCAGGGGAGTGCTGGCAACAGGTTCGGCCGACCGAGCCCCTGGGCCGGTCGACCGACCTGCAACCCAGGCACTTCCTGCCTCTGTTTGGAAGTGCCGATTACAGGCCTCGGCCGACCGAGCCCCTGGGCCGGTCGACCGACCTGGTGCCCCGGGCACTTCCAACCCCTGGTTCGGTCAACCGACTCAGGGAGTCCGGTCGACCGACCTGCTGCTATTTGCCAACTATGCCTATTTTGCCTAGTTGTCTGAAATTCCAACTTTAATCGACTTGTGTTATTTCCCTATCTGTTGTTATCATTTGTTATTGACTTTGATGACTTCTTTTCTTCGGGAATTCTTGGAATATCCATTTCGATGGATTCGGTATCGATTTCTTTGGATTTTATTCACATTTTCGAATGTGAATCTTAGTGATTGGTTGTTCCTACAATCTTCTTTGTAATTTGTCACTTTAAAAATATAAAGGTTTTCTATACTAGTAGTAAATATCAAAACTCTTTCTTCAAATGATTTCAACACTATTTTAGTACAAAGCTCGTTTCTTAAACCGTTTTCCAATCTATTAGTATATACAAGCCTTTACCTCACTCGTATGAGAAATCTAATTAAACGACTTAGTAAAACAAGTGTTATGAAACGCTTGCGTTTACTTCGTTGGTTAATTCTTGGACTTGTTCGATTGAATCTCTTGTGACAATTTTTTAGTGGAGACCTACAATTTGTTTGTAAATATTTAAGTTAAGCTAGTGGTTATGGGACATGAAGCTAAGCTCATATATTTACTAGCTTACTGTAATCGACACTTCTCGTTGATCATGACGATCATCTTTGTGATTTAGACTAGCAATGTGCGATGTCTCTTGTCTATGTGGAGGACTGTTCCTCATTTTATTGGGCTTCGTCTCATTTCTTACATGGGTCGTACCTATCTAGGTGCGTCGATGTTAGTTTACACATGGGTCGTACCTTTTTAGGTGCGTCAATGTTTATTATGCATGGGGTGTACCTTTCTAGGTGCATCCATGTTTGTTTACTTTGTGGAGCAATCGGCTCAATAAGTCGGGGAATGGGACGTATCTTTCTAGTTGCGTCGATGTTCGTCTATGCATGGGGCGTGTCTTTCTAGGTGCGTCGATGTTCGACTTAGCATGGGGTGTATCTTTCTAGGTGCATCGATGCTAGACATCACATGGGGTGTATCTTTCTAGATGCATCGATGTTTATTTATGCATGGGATGTATCTTTCTAGGTGCATCGATGTTTATTTATGCATGGGGCGTATCTTTCTAGGTGCGTCGATGTTCGACTGTACATGGGGCGTGTCTTTCTAGGTGCGTCGATGTCCAGTTTGTGGGATTGGCCATCCTTTACTTGTGATTTCTGGATTTCGTGTGTTGAATTCTGTAATTTATGCTTCACCTATCTTCGTGATTTCTATTGATTTGATTTATCAATTATTGTGGCTTGGTGAATGAAATTAGAAGTATGACATTCCTTTTGATCCTTGAGTAGGTTATTGTGATATTGATTAATCTCTTGTTGATTTTCAATTACTTATATATCATAGCTTGGCGTTGTGATTATTATACGTTTAGTCATATCTCTTATTCTATATCATTTCGTCTGATATTTATAGCTAGACTGATCCGTTTATTATTTTCTTATTAAATAATACTCGGGTCAGACTGAGATATTACATGTGCTTCCTCATGGCTTCCTATCTGGAACCATCTTCTGACTTTTGGCTAACTACTTTAGTTTAGTAGTTTTTGTTGTATACATTTGAGATACAGACTCTATGATGGATACTTATTCTTTTGTCTAGCACTTGTATCTATTCTTTTTGATATTGTGGATCTTGTTTGACCACTACTCTGATGTACACTTTCATGTGTTATATTCATATCTATTTCCGCCTTTGTGATATGAATTGTCTGTGACTGATTTATGTTATGTTTATTTCTATATTTGTTTCTGAAGATATTATAGCCACTGTGTAGTAGCTTTGTGTTTGTGTCGGTATGTCGGATTTCCTCTTGAGATAAAACGCATGTTATACTATCTTACATATCGATGCTCGCGCAAAGCAATTACACGGAGGGTCGCTCCTCAACAGCCTTATTCTCCGTGCTAGTTGACAGCATTCACCGTAATGTTCTTGGCTAGCGTGGGTATAGAGGTGGGGCGTCACAGCTTGGTATCAGAGCCAAACTTCGGAACAATATGGAATGTTATAACAAGGATCATCGTCCTAAGTCCATCTTAGGAGTCATGCTTTAGGATTTAATTCGAGTCTTCGTACCGATTCATCCTATTTTCCTTATGATTCCTTGTTTTATCAATCAAGTTTGATTGAAATTTATTTTGAGAATAACTTTTTCCTCTTCTTTCTTTCTTTCTTAAAGAAGAGAACTGGTTAGACCTGGCCGTTCCAGTGCCGGTCAATCTAGTGCTACTCCCCAAGATGGAGTATTCATGTCTGCTCAGCAGCTTTTAGATCTCGTGAAGAATGCTCAAGCTACCGGTCCCAATCCAGAGCCTACTCATCCTAGATCCGGTTTTGCATGCTTGTGTAGAGACTATACCGATTTGGGTGGAAGGCCATTCAGGGGATCCGAGAGTGTTATAGAAATTCAAGCTTGGCTCAAATCATGCGATCGCATCTTTACTTGCATGAATCTAATTGACCTACATCGAGTCCAAGTGGCTTCTAGCATGCTCCAAGAAAGAGCATTAGATTGGTATGAGCTCTTGGTTTCCGAAATCATTGAAACGGATCTTACTTGGGAGCAATTCCAGGGAAGATTCGAATTGAAATTTGTGCCGGAGGCTGAAATGGTAACTTTGGCCCGGCGTTTTATTGACCTTGTTCAAGGTGGATCTTCTGTGACAGACTATGTCGCATCTTTCGAATCTCTGTCCAAATACGGGGTTGAATACATTAGCACCCCATTGAAGAAAAATCAGAGATTTGTCTATGGCTTGAATTAGAATCTTAAGAAGCCATTACTCCTGAAACTTGAGGTTTCATTTGATCAGCTTATTGATATCGCTCTTCGTCTTGAAGAGGCCGATAATGAAGGTGATGTTGAAGTTGTGCGTGCCCAACAAAACTTCAACAACAACATGAAGAGGCCTATTAGATTCAAAGGCCCCATTCCCAACAAGAAAGGGAGGCAAGAAACCCCGATAGCAAAAGCACCTACCTCTAGTCGTGGACAATGCTACAATTGTGGTTCCACGAACCACTATGCAAGGGAGTGTCCGAAACCCCTCTTTTGTCGCTATTACAAAAATTCGGGTCACCATATTACTGCATGTCCCGTACTTCAAAGTAAGAAGGAGGGAGAGCTCAATGCAGTGCAAGCCCCTAGTGGCACTTCTCTTGGTCAAGGTATTTTTCACTCAATCCTTGATGGCATTGTTTTATTTCGTGATCTTCTTATTCGAGTTCTTTTTGATATGGGTTTCATCTCATTATTTTTATATCAAAAGAACTTGTCGATTCTTTTTCTTTGAAAATATTTTGGGCTTGATGACTTCTTTGAGGATTGTGAATCCGGATGGTAGATCCGCAGCACTCAATTTTCTTTTTATTGATGTCGAAATTATTTTATGTGATTTTTCTTCCGAGCCGATTTTTACCTAGGCTTCGGAATTGATTTTTGTAAGGATTGGCTTAATCGTTGTGTGGCCCATATCCTATTTTCCAAGTGGACTATTCATCTTTGACATTTTCAATCTGTTAAGCAGATTTCTATTTTTCCTTTATGATTTTGAATAAAAAAATTGATGGCATCATTTTATTCTTTAAGCTCACATGTTGAGTAGAGCGTTATTTCTCTCATTTGGGTAGTTGTGAATTTTCCGGAATCTTTGAGTTTGTCTTAGGATTATCACCTAAGAAATCTTTTGTATGGTGCTAAGGTCTTTCTAGTTCGACCTTGCCACCAATTTTCATTTGGCTACGAGTTGCGGGAGTTCGCATTCCATTTACCGCATTCCGCACTCGTTACGATTCTTATGAATGACTTATTTTGTCATTCAGTTTGTCCAGCTTATTTCATCCATTTTATAAATCTAATATTCTATGAATATTTCGATGAGACCATTCTTGCATATACTGATTTTGGATGAAAATAGTAATTTAAAATTTTGAAAAACTTTTTCATAAGATTTATTTATAAGTACAATTTGATTTTTTTTATTCTTAAAATGAACAAAGAATATTCTTAAAAGTTTTTAGAAACATGTTTATCATATAGAAGATGATTTTGTGATTGTATTGCCCGTTGAGTGTTTTAAGAATTCTGGTCGATGCGCTTGATCAACGTTATCGATAGGAATCTCCTAAACGCTTTGATGAGACAGTCAGACACGATATATTAACTTGTAAAAATGTAAATTTTTGTAGAAAGATTATTGCATAAAAATAAAAATGTAATTTTGAAAGTTTTAACTTTTTGGGAAAGAGGATTACTTAAAAGAACCCTTCCTTTCGATACTCTTATTCTTGTGATTCCTGAAGGGGAACCAAGACTTTGCTATTTGTACCGATACTAGTCGTATTGGTTTGGATGCCATTCTCTTGCAAAGGAGAACGTGCTATCACAGCTTGTGCTTCTAAATCATTATAGCTTATCGAGACTAGATATACCACTCATGATCTAGTGCTCGCGGCTATTGTTTTTACTTTTGGAATTGGGCGTCATCATATTTGGATGAGAAATTTGTTCTCTACCTCGATCATAAATCTTTGGAATATTTATTTTCTCATAAGGAACTTCATGATGACTCGAGTTCCTGGCATCTTATGATCTTGATATTCTTTTTATTCCCGGAGGGGAAATCGTGTTGCCAATGCGCTTTATCGTAAGCAACAAGTGGTTGATTCTTTGATGATGTCTGAATGGAATTGTCTTTTAATTAATTTCATCGGACGTTTTGATATACTTCGTTTTATTGAGCTTTATCTCATTCCTTTTATGGACTAGTGTCCGGTGTTCTTTTATGGTGTTCGGTTCATCGGATGTACTGTTATTATACTACATCGATGTTCTGTCTTATTCGATTCATTGGATGTACCGTTTGTACTACATCAATGTCTTTGCTTTTGGATTAATTGGACGTACCGTTTTTGTACTACATCGGTGTTCCAAATTATTCGAGTTTGAAGTTTCTCGGGCGTACCGTTTCTGTACTACACCGTTGCACTGGCTCAATTTTCTGCTATTCTTGACGTTTTCTGCGTCTTTTGACTATGGAAATGCTTTTAGGTTTCCTATTTTATTCTTGAGCCCGGTATTATTGATGAAATTGAAGTTTCACCAGATTTGACTTATGAGCAACATTCCATTCGCATCATTGCTTCAAAGGTTGAGCGCCTTCGGAATAAAGATGTTCTTCTTGTGAAAGTTCAATGGTTCTCAGATACTAAGGATTGCTCTTGGGAATCCTGGGAATTCATCGAGCGATCCCGTTCAGGCATACCCTTTCATGCTCTTTATGGTGAACTTCCTATTTCAATTTTCTTTTGTATTGATATGCTTCCATGGTTGTTACTTCTTATTTTCCTCTTAAGTATTGCGAGGACGCAATTTCTTTAAGGAGGGGAGTCTGTAACAACCCGCATATTTATCGATTTTATATTTAAATATTTTATTTAAATATTTTATCGTTAGTCGGATTTTTGTCCGAAAAGCTACTTTTTGCAAACAGCCGAATTAGGACTCGAGACCACCCCCATTGAGTTCAAAATGCCATTTGCGACCTTTTTGAGTATAAGCTTCGATATGTTTGGAGAAAGCTGATTTTTGCTACTTTGCACTTAGGGCCTTGGTTTGGGCTGGGCCACTTATGTATTCAGTCCCAACCCCTTCTCCTCCTCATTACTTCATAATTTCCTAATACATTCAAGCTTCATGAAAAATGGGGGAAGTGAAAAAGAATTAGGAAATCCTAAGCCCTAGTTTCCATTAGTAAATCCATCTTCTTGCTCCAAACTCAAGTGAACCCATTGGTAAGCATCTCCTTCTTCTTCTCCAACTCATTCTCTCTTTGATTTCAGAAAATTTCTAAACCTAATTTAAGAAATGTTTCTCCTTTAAGCTTAGATTCAAGCTTGTTGGGTTGGAATTGAAGAGTGATTGTTCTTACCATTGCTCTATAGTATCTTCTTCAATCGTTTGGGTTCAAAGGTGAGATTTTTATCTCACATCTATGCTTATATTTATCTTCGATTGTTAGGTATGAATTCCTAACACTTATTCGTGTGCAATTGCTTTTGGTTTGGATTGATTTGGTGAATATTCCAATTTTTAGTGTTTTGGGTTCAAATCTTTAAAAATCCTAACTTTGATGTTTGAATGTGTTTTTGATTGTGCATCGAAGAGCTTTTAGGGCCGGGTAGTCGATAGGCATAAACCCTTAGCTCCGTTGCTCGAGCGAATGCAATTTGATCGAGTTTGCACCTCTTTTGAAATAGGGCAGGGGAGTGCTGGCAACAGGTTCGGCCGACCGAGCCCCTGGGCCGGTCGACCGACCTGCTACCCAGGCACTTCCTGCCTCTGTTTGGAAGTGCCGATTACAGGCCTCGGCCGACCGAGCCCCTGGGCCGGTCGACCGACCTGGTGCCCCGGGCACTTCCAACTCCTGGTTCGGTCAACCGACTCAGGGAGTCCGGTCGACCGACCTGCTGCTATTTGCCAACTATGCCTATTTTGCCTAGTTGTCTGAAATTCCAACTTTAATCGACTTGTGTTATTTCCCTATCTATTGTTATCATTTGTTATTGACTTTGATGGCTTATTTTCTTCGGGAATTCTTGGAATATCCATTTCGATGGATTCGGTATCGATTTCTTTGGATTTTATTCACATTTTCGAATGTGAATCTTAGTGATTGGTTGTTCCTACAATCTTCTTTGTGATTTGTCACTTTAAAAATATAAAGGTTTTCTATACTAGTAGTAAATATCAAAACTCTTTCTTCAAATGATTTCAACACTATTTTAGTACAAAGCTCGTTTCTTAAACCATTTTCCAATCTATTAGTATATACAAGCCTTTACCTCACTCGTATGAGAAATCTAGTTAAACGACTTAGTAAAACAAGTGGTATGAAACGCTTGCGTTTACTTCGTCGGTTAATTCTTGGACTTGTTCGATTGAATCTCTTGTGACAATTTTCTAGTGGAGATCTACAATTTGTTCGTAAATATTTAAGTTAAGCTAGTGGTTATGGGACATGAAGCTAAGCTCATATATTTATTAGCTTACTGTAATCGACACTTCTCGTTGATCATGACGATCATCTTTGTGATTTAGACTAGCAATATGCGATGTCTCTTGTCTATGTGGAGGACTGTTCCTCATTTTATTGAGCTTCATCTCATTTCTTACATGGGTCGTACCTATCTAGGTGCGTCGATGTTAGTTTACACATGGGTCGTACCTTTTTAGGTGCGTCAATGTTTATTATGCATGGGGTGTACCTTTCTAGGTGCATCGATGTTTGTTTACTTTGTGGAGCAATCGGCTCAATAAGTCGGGGCATGGGACGTATCTTTCTAGTTGCGTCGATGTTCGTCTATGCATGGGGCGTGTCTTTCTAGGCGCGTCGATGTTCGACTTAGCATGGGGTGTATCTTTCTAGGTGCATCGATGTTAGACATCATATGGGGTGTATCTTTCTAGATGCATCGATGTTTATTTATGCATGGGATGTATCTTTCTAGGTGCATCGATGTTTATTTATGCATGGGGCGTATCTTTCTAGGTGCGTCGATGCTAGAGCATGGGGCGTATCTTTCTAGGTGCGTCGATGTTCGACTGTACATGGGGCGTGTCTTTCTAGGTGCGTTGATGTCCAGTTTGTGGGATTGGCCATCCTTTTCTTGTGATTTCTGGATTTCGTGTGTTGAATTCTGGAATTTGTGCTTCACCTATCTTCGTGATTTCTATTGATTTGATTTATCAATTATTGTGGCTTGGTGAATGAAATTAGGAGTATGACATTCCTTTTGATCCTTGAGTAGGTTATTGTGATATTGATTAATCTCTTGTTGATTTTCAATTACTTATATATCACAGCTTGGCGTTGTGATTATTATACGTTTAGTCATATCTCTTATTCTATATCATTTCATCTGATATTTATAGCTAGACTGGTCCGTTTATTATTTTCTTATTAAATAATACTCGGGTCAGACTGAGATATTACAGGTGCTTCCTCATGGCTTCCTATCTGGAACCATCTTCTGACTTTTGGCTAACTACTTTAGTTTAGTAGTTTTTGTTGTATACATTTGAGATACAGACTCTATGATGTATACTTATTCTTTTGTCTAGCACTTGTATCTATTCTTTTTGATATTGTGGATCTTGTTTGACCACTACTCTGATGTACACTTTCATGTGTTATATTCATATCTATTTCCGCCTTTGTGATATGAATTGTCTGTGACTGATTTATGTTATGTTTATTTCTATATTTGTTTCTGAAGATATTATAGCCACTGTGTAGTAGCTTTGTGTTTATGTCGGTATGTCGGATTTCCTCTTGAGATAAAACGCATGTTATACTATCTGACATATCGATGCTCGCGCAAAGCAATTACACGGAGGGTCGCTCCTCAACAGCCTTATTCTCTGTGCTAGTTGACAGCATTCACCGTAATGTTCTTGGCTAGCGTGGGTATAGAGGTGGGGCGTCACACCTACATCGTCGTCATCTTCCACTTAGTGTCACCTGACCACCGTGTTGTGACTTCACTCAGAGCCAGAACCATAACACAAGATCACTCTCCCTTCATGATGCCAGCCAAGCTCATACGCGATCATTCTCCTCCTCGCCACATAGCTTGTGTGCGCATGCGCGATCTTCTACTCGCCACTACACTGTGCTCTCCCCCCAATTGCCCCTCTCGAATCGTGCATTGGAGCAATGTTTTTTTTTTGCAATCTAATTTTTTCCTCAATTTTGGGCTATGGCAAAGTATAAGGGAGAAGGGGTTTAGAAGATGGGAAGAATAAGAGGGTTATAAGCTTAATTAGAAAAGAAGAGGAGTTGTTAAATGGACTTGGGTTGATTGCATATGAATTTTGTTATTAATTAATTTCCTTTTATATTTAAAAAAAATATTAACTTATTTATTTATTTAAATGTAAATACAATTTTTCTATTTTAAATTGATCTACACTTCAATTTCCAAATTATATTTTGATTACTAGGTAGTTTCATTCAATTCCATATCATTCCATTCTATTCAATTAGTCACTGTATTGATATAAAATAAACTATTCATCTTCATTGATTTATTGATTTAACTAAATGTCAATTAATACTTCTTTTCATCTATTTAAAATATATATAATTATTTACACCTTAAAATATTTTATATTCAACAACAACACTTTAATCAGTTTAATGTATCTTCTGAAAATTATTTTATTAATTAATTCAACTTGTTAAAACAAAAATATCTCGTTAATTAGATTTCAATTAAATAAAATCTTATTTTCAAAATACTAATTATCTAAAATGGAATTCAAATTCTTCTAGTATAATTAAATTTATACGATATTACATTTTCAAAAATAGGGTTGTTACATTTTCACTCTAGAAACTTCAATTGCTAATAACTTCTTTGTTTGAGCCTCAATCATGAAACTCCAAATATGAAAGTTTCTCAAAAAATCACCACAAAGATAATGGTATAAGTTCGTGTCTAAATACAATTGTTTTCTCAAATTCCATCTTTGGAGCCTTACTAATTACTAATTATCATTAATTTTACGAGGTGTTACATTCTTCCCCCTAAAAGAATTTCATCCTTGAAATTCCTCAAGGGTTGAATCATGCAACAAATCTAAATTATCCAACTGATAAGTGTACAACCAATTTGCTGTCAAACATATAGAAGTGCATGGTGTATCACAACATAAAACATGTATGCAAAATGAATCTAAATCAGCACCTCCTATATGAATGCATTATTTTTGAAAACATTTTGAAAATATGATGCAAACAACTTGTAACGACCCGAAATTTTCGATCCCGAAAATTTCAGATAATTATGAAAAAGAAGAAAGAGATAGAAGAAGAAGAACAGAAACACTAAACATCTCACATTCGCAGCGGATAAAATATAATAATAATTAACAATAGTTTACAAAAGAATACTATATCTGTCGATTACATTTAATATACATCAGAGTTTCACATATATACAGTCACGGAACATATACAATTATCATGTCTCAGATTAACAATAATATAAATACAGTGGAAATACTCTATACGCTCTTGCCATCCAGCTCGTCTCCTGAGCTCCAGAACGTACCTACCGGGAAATCTGTAATACTCGGTTTGAACCGAGCATTACTCCAAAGTAACACCCGAGTCAGGCTGGAAACCAGCGTGAGTAACTCATCCAACATGGAATATAAAGCATACAACTTATATAGAACCCGGGGTAACCCAAACCAATTTTACAAGTCCACAATATGTTATAAACATAACTTATTTCACACATAAGTTTCCTAAGTGCCAAAATTTAGATCAAATAGTCTGATTCACTTAAACCATTTCATTCCAACTTATTAATCTCACATATCAATTTATAAGAATTCGAAATGGTTTCGGGTATTTCCCAATACCCGATCCCGGCCTCTTCGCGTCACATGTCATCCTAACCCAAGTTATACAGATGAAATACACAACATCTCACATCAGATACATCAACTCATTCAAAGCATCCAATACCATTCAATCATCCATAAGCAAAGCTTAATCACATACAAATCAATCCAATTTATTCTAATTGAATTTTCAAACCTCAATCACTTAGATTCCTTCATTAATTAATTCCAAATCAATTAATCAATCAACCATTCCCTATTCATTCATCTTAATTAATCACCCTGGATTAATTATCCTTCAATTACATTCAAGTAATTATCTTTGATTAATTTCACGATATTAATTATTCTTAACCCAAAATCAATAAGTAATTTTAATTACTTCATAATTTAATTAACTATATTAATTACATTAATCCTTAATTACTTATATTAATTAACTCCTCGTAAGTTACTTATTACTGATTAATTCATCTTAATTAATCAATCTTTAATTACATCATTAATTTTATAAATTAAGGATTTTCAATTATATTTTTAATTTATCATATTCTAAATTAATTATATTAAATAATTAATCATTGATTTAACCGCAAATATTAATCCTTCTTTATTTATCTCATCCTGTAATTAACTATCCATTTATTTACTTCTTTAAATGAATCAATTACTCCTTAATTATTCACCTTAATTAATCTCTTGATTAATTCCACAAAGTAATTATATTTTATTAATTACATTAAGTAATTACTTGTCAAACCATCCAATGATTATTCTGAATTACTTACACTTAATTACTTAACTTAAAACTTAATTAATTAATTCAAACCCTTCATTACTTAATTAATTGAATTTAATTAATTCTCCACTTTAATTACCCCACTAATTAAATGAATCACAAATCATTAAGTCCTAATTAACATTAAAATAAAACGTTTTCTTATTTATGACTTAAGTTTAAAAACAATTTAAAACCCAAATACTTCGAGTCAAACCACAATTAACTCGAGTACCAACCAAAACTAAAATCACCAGATCATCAGTGCACATCCAATCAATTCAATCATTCATCTAATTATTTAAATTTAACCATTTAAATTAAAAAAATCCAACAGGGTGAGATATACTCAACTTTGATTTTGTGATCCAAACCCGATCTCGATTTGTTTTCTTCAGATTTAAACCTTGTATAAACAGTTATACGGTTTATTAATATTTTAGTGGATCGAATAAATTGTTAACATCTAATTACTTAACAATTTAACTTAACAATTAATCACCTTAATAATTTATATGAAATAAACAAGTAAATGGTAATTATATATATATATTTCCCTTTCCAAACTACATATAAAAATAATTCATATGGGTTTTAAGAATCTTACCTTTATTTAAAATTTCTATCTTTTCAAAACCTTATCGAAAAATATATAATTTTCAAAACCTTCCATATGTATTTTAAATCAAAAACAGAATGGCTTTTATAAATATTTGAAAAAAATCAAGTAATCTATCATTACCACTAAATAAATTTTAATTGTCCAGTTTTAAATAAATACTGGCCTAATATATCTCCCCTTTCAGTATGTAACTAAAATGTTTTAACTGAATAGTTTTAAATTAACTGACTAACCTAGATTACTGAAACGAACAGAAAACAAACAATACCTTAACAACCACACGAATCGGCCCACTCTCTAGAACGCGACCCACTGCTGCTCGTAATCGAACACCCACAACAGCCATTTCGAACCCTAACCACGACCAAAATCTTCTGCCGAGATCAAGTCCACCCTTGCTCCGCCCATCGTGATGTCTCGCGACTTCTATTCGCTTGCCGAACTTCCATCATGTCGCCCACGCACCGCTTCTGGAAACTCATCGAATGCGAAGCTTGCCTAACGCCTTGCATCGAAGCCTCACGGCCATATTCGAAGTTCACACTCGACAATCCATGCCATGCACAAGCGCCCCCTCTTCCATCGATTCTAATTGATTTCAGACTTGAAGCTTTTGCTAACTCGAACTGCTCGGCCATTCTTTCTTTTTTTTTATACGTTTCGATTTTAAAGAGAACGAACGATGATTTATTGTTTCCTTTGGCCTAGAGAGAAGATTAAAAGTGAAAGGAGAAGCGGCTATTAATCGCTTCTTCTTTTTTTATAATTTTACCGAGTTCGATTTAAATTTTTGCTTATAGTTTTGAGAGAAAAAGGGGGATAAGATATAGGTTGGAGGGAGGCGTCTTGAGTACGCGTGATTAAAGGAAGAAACAAGCGTATTGGAGAAGGCAAAGCCTTGATTTATCCGATTAAAATATTATTTAATTATAAACATCTCACTTTACCCAGCTCAAAACTCCGAACCGCCATCGAGGTGTGCTGCTAGGGATTATAAGGTTTTACCCACGTTCCGAACACAATGGAACATGTTTCGGAGGCTAATTTGATCGTATGCACGAGTTACAGAAGAAAACGGTCAATTTTAAATTAAATCGATTAAAATAATTCAAAGCGTTTTGAGCTGCCAGGATCAAACGACAACTCCGATTGCTACGAAAATTGAAATCCGATAATAACTAACTATTACGGATCCAATGGAACCGGTTTCTTTGAATTCCGAGACTGTGCCTCGGGAAGCTATTTTTAAATGTCAATTTAAACGATATATTATTAAAATTGAACAAACCACCTTTAAATTAAATTTCAACCATTATATTATCTTCATTATCATCATTATAAATTTTATAAGCCTTGAAATTATTTTAAATAGGCTTAGAATCTTAGATTCAACAATTTACCCAATTTTAATTATTAAATTCAATATTCAAACTATATAATTCAATGATTTAATTATCAAGTAAATATTGATATCTGGAATTCAAGTTAAAATTAACTTTTAAATATTTTAAAATCAATTAACTATTCAAATTTAAATTGTTAGAAATTCCGGGTCGTCACATTCTTCCCCCCTTAAAAGAATTTCGTCCCCGAAATTACTAGTTCGGAAGAATGGTTCAAAACCCGTTTACTTTTTCCCAAAACCAACAATTCAACATCCTACGAATTATCTTTTATAAAAGACCTCTTATCAACCTTACCAACTTCCCAAATTCTCCCACCGTTTTCAAACAATATCCTTCTGCCCCATCATTCAAATTTCAATTTAAAACCAAATTTTGAATTATTAAAAATTTTCTCCAAAATTTTTCTAACTCTCTAAATTTCCAAAAAAAAATTCCAGCGTGTCCTTTGCACGGCTAGCTCGGTACAGCTACAAAAGGCCCCTATGAGCTTCCAAATTCCAAAAGGAAACAAAAGCCAAGTGGCTAGATCAAAAACCCAATCCAATTTCATACAAAAATTTAAATACATACCTTTTTGTCCGGTAATTCACATTGTTTCCTAAAATCAAATCCAATTTCTTTTCCCTTTAATACCTGCATATCTAACTTAGCAACAATATCCAATCGTAACCTTTCAAATCATTTTATACTTTTTCTTACAGAAGTTTTCACATCTACTTCTATGCAAATTAGTTTTTCCCGTTTTCATGTGAATTCAATTCGTCTTCGATTATGAATATTAAATTTTATTTTTCATTTATAACTGATTCATATTAGTTTTATTTACTAATTTACTTTCATTTCCAATTTGAAACCGTTTTGGCGTTAACAAGATTTTATTTTCCAATTTTTTTCAAAAATTTTCTAACTCCCAAAATTTTGGAAATTTTTTTGGCAGAGTCTCCTTTGTACGGAGGAGCCTTTGCAATTTGACAAGAGATATAAATATATATACATCGACCCACATGGTCGGAAAAAGCAAAAACAGTTCATATTTCCTATTTTATTGCGTAGGCGTACCTTTATTTAGCATTTTAAGCAAGAAGCTTATATATTTTAGCAAATAGTGCAACCAAATCCTGCCAAACGGCCTTCAGGTACCTGTACTTACTCAATTTAAACATATAAGCTCTATATATATGAAGTTTATAACATTTCTCTTACTTAAACAACTACAACACATCAATTCTAAAAGAAATACATCCTAAATAACTTCCTCGAGCAATTGATATGATTTTAACACTAATTCAGTTTCTTTCAACCAAACATATACCATCCCGTTCAATTTTATTGGTTTACAACTCAACTGCTTACATTCAATTTAATTTTAATCCAAACAAGTTCATATCACTTCAATTAATTTCAAAAATCAAAATATTTAACTTCTCTCAACCCATAGGATTTTAATTACTTCCAATTACATCAAACAATAATTCATTCTATGCAAATTCGACAATATTCGCTTAATAGAGTATTCATTTTAGTTGATAACTACTTCAAATTGATTTCAACTCATTTTATATTTAATTCCATTTCATTTAAAATTTATTTACCAACTATACATTTCATTTCATTTCATCTCTGCAGTGGATTCATTCAAAACAATTTATTAAGCTTGGCACATTCACTACTTATAAATTATCAACCATTTCCAAATTAATTTAACCCAGACTTTCACTTTTGCTCGAAGCCAACTTCTTTTCTCACTAGAATCCAAGCTTTTATTAAAGAAATTTTGCTTCAAATTACTCACCTCATAACTTAAGTCTATTCTGATAACCCAATTTCAATTAAAACTTTGATTTAATTTTATTCAACCAGACTTCATCCATTTATTTTTATTTTTTCAATTCAATCAACCCATTTATTCACCCCATTTTATTTTTTATTTTTTATTTTTCATCTACTAAATTCATTTTCTAATTTATTTCATTAATACAAAGCCATTCTCAATCTATTTCTACTCATCTGGGTTTTATTTGCAACTCGGTCCATTCCTATTGTAATTTATTTCATTTCATTCAACAACCTTCCCATGTCTAATTTACTTGCAAATTTCGTTAAATATTATTTATAACTCACTTGAATTTTATTTTTACAACATCTCCACTTATTTAATTTGTTATCAAGTCCAAGTCGAATTCTATTACAATTCGAATTCATTTCCAAACTCCATTATTACTTACAACCCATTTATTTAACCGAGTTAAATTTTATTTTATAATTCCAGTTTTTAGATTTTCTTCCATTTTCCAAAATTCCAACACTTTTATTTTAAAATTTTAGAAATGCCTTTAAATTCAGATAATATTATTAAAATAGCTTTTTATAAAAATACTTCTTATAACTCGATGTCTCAACCAGTCCATCCTTGTTCTCACAGAAATTCAGCCATACGTTGATCAGGCGTAGGACTGAAAATCTATAAGTACTTGGTAAACCCGTTTTCAACATCCAGTGAAAATACTTGGAAAATAATTTTATTGAAAATATAGAAAACAGTTTTCGAAAATAGAGGAAATATCTTTTGTGAGAATGCTTTGGAAATCATCTCCCATCCATGGTCGCAGTAAACCCGATGGTTACGTTGTCATCCCGACAAAATCCATATATAACTGTAGGCCTCCGCGCCCCTCGATTGCACCATGGAACCCGCTACAGATCGCAGCTACAACTGGGGTTACGTAGCTATCACAGCAAAAACCCATATAACTGTAGGCATCAGCGCCCTCGAATTTCGCTGCCAAAAGAATGAAACTTCTCCACTCCACTCGACCATAGATCGCAGTCTACCGATGTTGCGTTGCCTTCCCGACAAAATCAAGTGTAGACTGTTGGCACTCATCCTCCACACGACTTTCACTATGGTCCCCACAGTAGATCGCAGTGACATCGAGTTACACTGTCGTCACAGCATAACCCAAATGCCCCTGTAGGCATCAACGCCCTCGACTTTCGCTACCCAATAATCCTCAGGAACTAGTTTTGTCCGGACTCCTCACAGGATCAACTTTAGAACCCTCCCTGGGGCTCAAGGCAGCACCACCCAGTGGCACTCCTGAGAAGTTCATTTCAAGGGAGCGCTTTTTCCCCAGAGCCATCATCAAACACTTTATACTATACATATAGTATCTTTCAAATCATACACCTAGTATGATCTCATACAAGGTTCCTTTACACAAAATCGATTATCCCAAAATCGATAATTCTCAAACTAGGCTTTTCAAATTTCAATTTGATTTTACCCAAAAATCAAAAGCCTTTTTCAAATCCAAAGGTTCCTAAAACCTTTTCCAAAATCCTCATAAGATCCTTTATATATATATATATATAATATATAAAAAAATAAAACTTCGGATCATTTCAAATTTGTATAAAACCCTTTTTATACATTAAACATTTTCAAAAATCCTTTTCTTCCGGCAATATATTCAACAAGGGGAGATTTATCTTATATAAGAAAGATATTCAACTTTGTTTATTCAAAACCAAATATCCCAATTTGATTACTCTTTTCAATATCAATTCCATTCAAATCTGTACGATGTACACTTATTATCCGTACGCTATACCAATTTGATCGCTCACTCGATCACAATATTTCACTTCCAAACTAGTATTGTCCATCCGACTTCCTAGTGCGGACACAGATCTGGTTTCTTAATTAGAAACCGTTATTCTCCTTGCATAGCTATAACTATGATAGAGAATATCCAGAACCAATCAACAATCCATATCCAGGTTCGCCATCGGAAATCGAGTGAAAAATCACACTCGGATCGATATAACTAGCTCGAAATTCTGTGCTCGAATTTGGATCAAATCACTATGCGAATAGAATAATATACGTACATCCCATGTATTTATTTTCATTGATTATCAGCCAAATCAATTCCCTTTCTATTCACATTTCCTTTAGTTCCTTTTCACTTATTTACAATTTCCTTAATTCTCATTGAATTATCACTTCAATTCTTATCTCAGTTGGGTATTTAAATCAATAACAGTTTGAACTCCGACCGGTTTATGTCTAGAAAATAGCTTGAAATTTTTTATAAATAGATAGGTAGTTGAAAAAAATAATTATTAGTTTGCAAATTAGCTATAAAATAGTTAACTAATTGTAAAATAGTTGGAAAATAGTTAAATAGTTTCAGGAATTTTAAATAATTGCAAAATAGTTGTAAAATAGAAATTAGTTTGTGAAATAGTTGAAAAATAGTAATTAGTTTAGAAAATAGTTCAAAAATGGTTAAATATCTCCAAAAATAATTGTAAAACAAGTGTAAAATAATTTAGCTTTAAGAAAGAAAGGTTGTATATATTTAATCGCTTAGAAAAATAAGTTTATATCAAAAACAATTTATATTAAAAATAGTCAAGAGTCACCTGTTCACTTCCCCAACAATCCAACTTAAATTTCCACTTCCATTTAATTGACTCAATTCTAACTTGAATAACTTTAATTTCTATTTAAATTTATTTAAACCCAATTCAAGTTGAATCAATCTTGATTCCCTTCCCAATTTAAATCAAATTCCATTTGATTTTAGTCCTGTTCAACTTTAATTATAATTTCAAATTATTCCAATCAATTTGAATTATTATCAATTGAACCCATTTCAAATTCAAATCATTTCGATATAATCCAATTCAATTTTCCTTTTAAATTTTTAAACTTATACATCTTCAATCACCAATCCAATTAATTCAAACCAAATTCAATTTTGAACTAATTCAATTTCAATCTTGAATTTAAACTATCTCGAATTATATAAATTCGAGTTAAATTCTCAAAGGTTGGTTTAACTTTTTAAACCAAATTAACTTTTATTCAAAGTTTTTAATCAATTTAATTTACGAGTCCATTCTCAAAATTCCATTTTAAATTATCTTAACTTATGTATTTCAAGGTTCAAATAAGAGTTCAATACAATTTTATTTTAAAATTTTAATTTATTATTGTAACAACCCTAGATTTTTGTATATTATTTAAATTGGACTTTCTTTTATTTTTAAATTTTTTTAAATTTTTTTATTTCAAACATTTCATTTTTAAATATAAATGATGATTATTAAGTGATTTATAGTTCAAACTAGTATAATTTGAATATTTTACTGTAAAGTGAATTTTTGATCAAGCAGTTCAAACTGTGACTTTTAAACTTCAATTTTAAATTATTTAAAATATTAAATTTTATATTTTATTATGAAAATAGATGTAATAACTTAAACACTGTTTTTCATTTCGTTGAAAACGGAGTTAAACTGTGAAAGTTATGTGTATTTCAATATTGAGTGCAATTTGTTTATTCTGCAATTTTGTTATTTTTAAATTGTATAAATCATATTTTATTGTCATATTTCATTTTAATCTGGGTCAATATGTTATTCTATGTATATTTTTGTATTATAATAATTTTAAAATGAAGTAAACAATTTTTTCAAATTTTACTGTGTTGATTTCTTTTTTTTTAAGGCTGTTTTCTTATTTTCCGCTATTTTCTTCATTAAAATTATATTTAAATTTAAGTTTTTTATATTTATTTTGTGAATGTACTTTTATTTTATATTATTATTTATGTTTAAAAATATATTACAAGCTCATATGAATTTTCTAAAATTTATTTCATATTATTTCAAATTTTCTAGACTAGTTTACTATTTTTAGCTATTTTCCTTAATTTAACTTTATATAATTAATAAATATTGTATACATTGTTTATATTTTGATAAATTTTCAAAATTTTATCTGGGATTGTATTATTTCCAGAAATATCAAGTTATATAAACATATATAAGAAATATGAAAGGTTTTGTGACTCTTTAGCTGCTTGTGACTCTTTGCTTTCCACCTCTTCATTTTCCAAACTCATGCATTCATTTTTCTTGGCTGACCTTAATTCTTTCAGCTGCACATTTTTCTCATTCATTCCCATATACAAACTCTTCTCAATCACAAAAATCATGGCCTCCATTCCTTAGGCAAAGAGTTGGTAATCTTCTTCTTCTTTCTACTCATTTTCTTCTTGTTTTCTTATGATTTTGCTCTTGCTTTCTTCACCTTCAAGACTAAGCTCCTTCCATCTCCTCCACCTTGGCCTCCTCCACCACCACCACAATTGGTCAACACTTCCTCCAGCCCACAGCCAAGCCATGGCGGTATATGCACCTAGCCGAGCCTACCTTAGCACCACCACCTCAAAACTCCACTTTGGCCACTACATACAACACCACCACCACCATAGCTGACCTGAGACACCTCTGCCACGTCATCCTCCACCCTACCCAGACCTGGACAGGCCATGCTAGCTTGGGGCCGAGCCTTTTTATTGCTTAGAAAACCATGTAGTTTGCATTGACTTGTAATTCATTGTCACAAACCTTTGCTCCATCATTGCCCATCCTATGGACGGCCTTTAGGAACGCAAACCTGATCTGAAACCATGTTGTAGCCGTGCCATTTTAGATCATAGCTGAAGCGTAAGAGGTAGAAAGTAAGTGCAAACACTTTGGCTTTGTTTTGTACATCCAATTCTAGCATTGTTTAGTGATAATTTGTGTCGAAAACTTATATCTATTCTATTGTTTTGTGTAAATGTTTGAACAAGGCTATTAACTTTGGCTCTCCACACTCTTGTTGTATCCGTGTTGTCGTGCCTTCGTAGTGTCGTTATGTGTGCTTTGGCAGCGATCTCCAGCTTTGAACATGTGAGTACTTCTCACCAGACATTATGTACTTATATAAGTAGTAAATTGACACCCTGTGAATCTGTAGAACTATATGATCATGTTATAACTGCTTATATTATTATCATATGATGTTCACACCTGTTATTACACCTATTATATTATGTGTTACTGTTATTTCATGCTATTCTGTTTATTTTATCTGTTCATCACACTGCAAGTTCCCTTTAGATTAGAATCGTTATGGGTTGAAATGATACATACTCGAACGGACTTTAAAATAAGAGAAAATTGTTATGGGCTGAAATGATAGGCCTGAATGATTTTCAACCTATTTTATTTACTTGGGACTGCGGGTTTGAAATGATAAAACCTGGGTTTTTCTTTGTAAATTACGGGTTGAAATGATACAATACCCGTATCACTTTACCTAGCGTAGAAAATTATATACAGGCCCGTAGTTAAAATATGTTTTCTAAAAATTTTGAAATATTTTAGAAATTTGTTTATTATAATATTTTGATTTAAAATTAAATAAAAATATAATTTTTGTAAAGTATTATTGATTTTCTGGAATTTATAAGTTAAATAAATTATGGAAAAGTTAGAAAATCTGAATGTAAGTTATTTTGGAAATTTTGATTTAATTTTTAATGGAATTTAAATTTACTTTGAAAATATGATAAATTTATGATATTTTGAATTTAACTTAATTTAAAATGATTTTTATAACATATTAATGATTTTTGAATAAAGTTAAAATGTTGATGAGTGAATATTGAGTTGAATTTGGAAATATAACTTAAATTGGAATTTATGAATTTGGTTTAAAAGTGAGATTTTAAGTTAAGTTGAATAAAGTGGAATTAAGTTATATTTGAAATTTTAAACTTAAGTGTTAAGTTGAAATTTAATGTAATGAATTTAAATTTGAATGTTGAAATTTAATAAGTGAATTATTAATAAATATTGATTTTTGGAAGGAAACTTGACTTTATAAAATCATGAATTTAAGGAAAATTAAATGATGCTTATAAATGTGAAAATGTGTGATTTTATAAGTTAAAAATGATTTAAATAAAAAAAATAAGTGTTGTGAAATTCTATTGAATATTTGAAGTTAATTAACAGCATTTTTAAATGCTGTCTTTTGTTAAATTGAATTGTTTTGAATGTAACTTTCTATAGCATTTTCCAAATGCTGTAAAACTTGAATTTTCATTGTTTTAATAAATTTAAGTGCATAAATGAACATTGAAAAGTTTAAATTTTTAGAATTTAATTATTAAATGTAATAACTTCATTTTTGTGATTTAAAATGAAGTAATTTGTTTTGAAATATAACTATTTGATATATTAACATGATTGAAATGTGGTTTCGAAAGGATATGATATTTTTATATATTAAAATGATTTGAAATGTGGTTTTGAAAAGATATGATATCTAGATATATTAAAATGATTTGAAACGAAGTTTTGAAAGATATGATATTTTGATATTAAAATGATTTGAAAGAAGTTCTAAAAGATATGGTATTTTAGAAATGAAGCTTTGAAAGGTTATGATATTTTGATATGTTAAAATGATTTGAAAGGAAGTTTTGAAAGGATATGATAATTTAATATATTGGAATGGTTAGAAATGACTGGATGTTTATTTTGATAAATATTTGAATTGATAGATATGGTATGATGATATATTGAAGTGGTTTGGAAATGATTTAATCTTTATTTTGATAAAGATTTGGGTTGAGATGACATTTTATTTTAAAGTATAAAATATTGTTTTAAAGTTAAAACTACGGGTTATAATAATGATTGGTTGTTAAAGAGACCGGGATCGGATATTGTCTTATAGCAGGCCAATACCAAAAACCACTTTAGCAACTGTGTACGCGGTGGAGATTCCAGAATGAAGTAGGTTGGTGGCGACGTTCTCGAGGTATATTACGTGGACCCAACTCCCGTGAGTTGGCATAAATGACTAAAACAGGAGCTATACCGGGCTACACAAAGGGTCGCACCCTTTCATCGAGCATGCGTCTTCGGAAACCATTCTATTACTTTTGTGATTTGATATGTGGTGCCACTTTGATTCAGGGGTATGTCTCGAGGTGGGAAGAAGCTGCTGGCTAGCCGTCACAACCAGTCCGGGAGTGCAAACGGTGTATCCACCCTGGCATTGCCTCGCGTGTCGTGTCATCTCCTTATAGCGAGCCTACTACGATTTTTGTGACGACCGCCCATGACTCCTGCACCAAATAAGGAAATAATGCGCTGAAAAGTGTGCCAGGCAGCCATGGACGATGGTCAGGGTAGAATAAACATTGCAGAATCTATCGTATAACTCACAGCGCATGGATAAAATACAATAGAGAAATATATAGTGAAGCTCCATAACAGAAAATCATCATATAAGCATCATAGTAGTTTTATACAAACACATGAATCATCCATACATCAAAACCTCACTACATAACACTCAAAGCATATACAAGCAGCGGAACACCCAGTACATATAATATGAAACAATATGCAAAAGCCTCCTGCTCGTTCTCGTCATCATCAGCGTAGACCTCCAAGCACGGCACCTGTCACCTGCTACCTAGTCTGCCCATCCCAAACATGGATGAACAGCCCAAGGTAATAAAAGGAGACATAAAACCTTGAGTCAGACAAAGTCTTAGTGAGCAGTAAATCGACTATCAAACATACCAAAAGAGAATAAAGGATAAAAGAAATAGGAACCCAAACCATCCCACTCCACCTCTTTCTACAGTGATAGCCCCCAGACACACTAAGGAGAAGCAAGCATAACAAAGCAGATAATTAAAGTAAAGCAATAATCACTCGAGTCAAGGTCGATGTTTTCCAAATACAAACCCCCAAGGCCTAAACCAAGATCAGATAAGCACCCAGAAAACACCGCTCTTGAGACCGAATGATGATATAACCAACATCCATGACTATGGCTATCACTGTTATCATTGCCTTGATTTCATCGTTAGTTGAATGAACGGCACATTCTTTCATCCGTCAGTCAAGGGCTAATGGTAATCCCGGTTCTAGGCATAACTCCGCACGTCATCGTGACCCGTGCCTAGGATATCAATGCTGCCCAGAGTACTAGCACGTCATCGTGACCCGTGCCTGGGATATTAATGCCGCCCAACGTACTCTTGCTTTGAGCATGCTAGAACCTTCAACAACGATGAAGTCTTAGCCTCCTAGTCATCCTCCTTGACGACTATTCCCATACTAGCTCAAGCGCCTCTCGAGCCATCCATTATCCATCAAAACTCGAACCATATCACCGAGTTAACATCATGCTTGGAATGATCCCGCCTGGACTAGACCAAGACTATCTCATATCATACTTTTCTTCATCGCATCTTAGCAAAGTCCATATCATGCTTCGCCTCATCATATCACGGCAAAGTCCATCATCATCATACTTTGCTTCCTTGTATCATCGCAAAGTCCTCGAATCCATCCATATGAGCTTCCTCATCCGCTTCATATGCCACAAGCAGCTTTCACCATTCAAGAGCCTTTCCACTTAGCTTTTGAATCATCTTCGACCATCTTGCTCCAAATCAACTACTAGCTAACTTGAAACAATCAAATCAATCATACATTCAAACAATCAATCATTCAAACAAGATCTAATAAGCAATATTAACTATAATGGCAATTTCGTAAATAAATGAGTGAAAGTCTATCATACATGAATTATGGATTTCTAGCATAGATCTATCAAATATAAAACATGGGTTTTGTTCCTATAACTCGATAAATGAACTTGCATAGGTAAACATCTTCATAAACAATGGATCTACATGCAGACTTAAGAGAAATGCGAGAAATCACTATCTTTAACACATAAACGAACCACCACTCCAATATACTCCTTTGGATCCGTGTGAGAGATAACTACCACTCACCGAATCACCCAAACACTTCAAAAACTAATCACTTCAGATCTGGACAGCAAGGATTCAAGCTCGATTTGTTGAAATCTCGCTTGAAATGGTGAAATCTAGCTTCGTCGGATGAAGATCTTCAACTTTGGCTCTTGGATCTTCAATCTTGGATGGATGTTAACACTAGATTAGAGTAGAGAAAAGAAGTGAAGAACTGTTATAGACGAGCTCTCAAAATGGCAGCACTTCGTTGCTTCGAAATCCGGATCCCAAAAAGTGCACTAGTGGTCGCGTATTTATAGGCTGAATCGCCCCTTAGGTCGCCCAGATCTTAACTCGTAGGCTCACTATTAGGTCGTTGGCGACCTAAAAAGTCACGACCTAACTATACTACGACCTAAGACCCACAGTATGCACGCGACCTAAAAACATAAGCGCGCGACCTAACAATCTATGCAACCTACCTTAGGTCGTCTAACGACCTAACTGCACCACATAACTACCCAGCGACCTAACTATTGCCGACCTACCATTCCCAACGACCTACGACTCATCGAACCCAACGACCTACGACCTAACTGGGACGAGGCTTATCACACGACCTAAAAACTCAACGACTTACTTAGGTCGCTCACGACCTAACTGGGTTACGACCTATCAAATCCACTCGACCTAACACACCCCCTATCTTAGGTCGCTTACGACCTATCTATACACAGCAAACTTAGGTCGTTAATCCTCCTAGGTCGGTCAAATACTTATGTAGGTTAAATTCCTTAGGTCGTTAACTACCTCTAACCCATTAACTCGTCTAACTGCTAGGTCGTTAACCCTAAGTCACTCATATCTATAGGTCGCTCCACTCGACCTAACTCCCTCACGACCTAAACTGCTCTAAGCCTTAACTAGCTAACTCTTAGGTCGGTCATGCCTATAGGTCGTAACTCGTTAACTACCGACCTAACTTAAGTCGCCCCTACACGAGTTAGCTTCCCCACACGATCTAACTACCATACCACTTAGGCCATAGATGGCATAAACAACACTAACGACCTAATAATTCTACGATTTATCGATACGTAAAATACGGGTCGTTACATTCTCTCCCCCTTAGGAATTTCGCCCCCGAAATTCCAAGCAAACAAGAGCAACCAAAACTATTCTGCATGCCTACCATCCATAGCAATCAACAAACCATGCATCCAAATTCTAGCCTAGCATGCAGAATTCTAAGATTAGAACAAGTTACAAATTCATGAGATGTCACGACACCTTAGGGCCATACCTCGAAGAGTTCAGGATGAGCTGCCTTCATTCTCTCTTCCTCCTCCCATGTACAGTCGTGAACATCATCACTCCATTGTACCTTGAGCAACGTAATCATCTTCCTCCTAAGCTGTTTCGTGTCGGTTTCTACAACACGAAGCGGCTTACGAGGTCTCGTAACAACTGGATCAACCTCCAAATCTTCACAGCTATCAGCAGAAACCACTGTATTCGAGTCGTGCACATACTTCCGCAGATATGATACATGAAAAACATTGTGCACACCCTACATCTTTTCCGATAACTCCAATCTATAAGCGAGCTTCCCAATTCGCTCGATAATCGAGAATGGTCCAACAAATCTCGGAGTCAATTTTCCTTTCTTCCCGAATCGAATAACATTCTTCAGAGGAGAAATTTTCACAAAAACCATATCACCTACGTCGAATTCCAAATCTTTTCGACGCTTGTCGGCATAACTCTTCTGACGGTCTTGGGCTGCCTTCATTCGTTGCCGAATGATCTCTATACAATCCGAAGTATGACGAATCATTTCAGGCCCAAGTATCAGCTTGTCTCCAGTTTCCAACCAACATGTTGGAGAGTTACACGGTCTTCCATACAGTGCCTCATATGGTGCCATACCAATACTTGACTGGTAACTGTTATTATATGCAAATTCCACCAAATGAAGATGATCTTCCCATGATCCTCCGAAATCCAAAACACATGCCCTCAGAAGATCTTCCAAAACTCGGTTGACTCTCTCAGTCTGACCATCTGTTTGAGGATGATAAGCTGTACTCAAACACAACTCGGTTCCCAAAACCACCTGGAAGCTTTTCCAAAATCCACTAGTGAACAATGGGTCTCAATCACTCACTATACTCTTCGGAATACCATGGAATCGAACTATCCACTTAACATACAATTCAGCCAACTTCGATGCAGTCCTAGTTGATCGAACAGGAATAAATCTTGCACTCTTAGTCAAACGATCTACAATGACCCAAATCCCTTCATTTCCCGTTCTGGTTCTAGGTAGACCATCGATAAAATCCATCGAAATTTGCTCCCACTTCCATGTAGGAACTTCTAACGGCTGAAGCAATCCACTGGGCTTCTCCTGCTCTGCTTTAACCAACTGGCAATTCATGCACTTGGAAATAAAATTTCCAACATCCTTCTTCATACCTTCCCAGTAATAGGTTCTCTTCATGTCCCGATACATCTTATTTCCTCCTGGATGAATTGTCAACTTCGAGTGATGACTTTCCTTCAAAACTTCATCTCTCAACTCATCGATATCGGGAACAACCAGTCGTCCTTGCTTACGAAGCCAACCCTCTCGATCGACTTCGAATCTTTTATCCTTCTCTGGGTCCAATCCAGATTCCAAATCACGGATAATCTTGACAAGCTTATCGTCTCGCTTTTGGCTCTCGCCAATTCTTTCCATAAGAGTAGGCCTTATCGATAAGTTTGCCAACATTTCAGGTTCCAATTCACATCTGGGCCTGAAGTCAAATCTAGCTAAAAACTCGAGACTCTTCCATTCCGAAAACATGGCTCCCAATCCTGCATGTCTTCGACTTAACGCATCAGCTACTGCGTTACCTTTTCCCGGAGTATAAGCTATACCAAAATCATATGATGCCAAAAACTCTAGCCATCGTTGCTGCCGAAGATTCAAATCCTTTTGGGAGAAAAGATACTTCAACGACTTGTGATCCGTAAACAACTCGAATCGAACCCCCAATAGATAATGTCTCCACATCTTCAGAGCAAACACAATTGCCGCTAACTCCAAATCATGAGTCGGATAATTCCTTTCATGCGGCTTCAGTTGTCGACTTGCATACACAACAACTCTATCTTTCTGCATCAGCACTGCTCCAAGTCCAGTACCACATGCATCGGTGTAAACCACCATCTCATCATTCCCACTTGGAATAGTCAAAACTGGAGCACTCGTCAGTCGCTCCTTCAGGATTCCAAAAGCTTGCTCACACTTAGCGTCCCAACTGAACACTTGGTTCTTCTTCGTCAATCCTGTTAATGGTGCAGCTATCTTGGAGAAGTCTTTAATAAACCGACGATAATATCCTGCTAATCCAAGAAAACTTCTCACATCAGATGCATTCTTAGGTCTAACCCAATCCTGGATTGCTGCCACCTTAGCGGGATCAACCGCTATTCCATTTCCAGAAATAACATGACCTAAGAACCTCACTTCACTCTTCCAGAAGTGACACTTCGAAAACTTAGCCTTCAGCTGATGTTTCCGCAAGATTTCCAAAACAATATGCAAGTGCGTCTTGTGCTCTTCCTCAGTTCTGGAATAAATCAGAATATCATCCACGAACACAAGTACGAACTTGTTCAACTGATCTCGGAATACTCTATTCATGAGATCCACAAAATATGCTGGTGCGTTAGTCAATCCAAACGGCATTACCAGCCACTCATAAAAACCCGATGGTGTCCTGAAAGCAGTCTTCGGCACACTATCCTTTGCTACTCTTAACTGGTGAAATCCCGTTGCCAAATCCATCTGAGAAAACACCTTCGCCTCGTGGAGCTGATCAAACAAGTCATCTATTCTCGGCAATGGATACTTGTTTTTCTTCGTCACCTTATTCAGCTCACGATAATCGACACACAACCTCAAAGATCCATCCGCTTTGGTTGCGAACACAACTGGTGCACCCCATTCGGACACACTACGACGAATGAATCCTTTCCGTAAAAGGTCATCAACTTGCACCCTCAACTCTTGTTGTTCTCTAGGCGCCATCCGCCTAAGAGGCATCACAACAGGTCTGGCTCCCTCAACTAGATCGATACGAAACTCGATCTCCCTATGCGGCGGTAACCCTTTGACCTCGTCAAAGACATCCTCGAATCCATTCACGATTGGCACAGATGACAGTCCATCCCGTGGAACAACCAGCGAATACATGAAGCTCATGAAGACGCCTTCTTCATGCTTACATCGTATCACAACCTTTCGCCCCTCCACATTCTCGACTGTCACCTCCAATCTCTCACAATCAACCTTTGCCGCATACTTCCTAAGCCAGTCCATACCCAAAATAATTCCGAACCCCGCAAAGTTCAGAACAAAGCAATCACAAACAAAAGAGCAATCATGACTCGACACAACCAGACCACGGCATAGCATACACAAACAAGACGAACCCCCAACTGGATTAGTCACCACCAATGGTCTATCAACAATTTCCGGTTCCAAACCCAACCGGTCTACCAATTTATTACAAACAAAAGAATGAGACGCTCCAGTATCAAACAAAACTCTAACTGGAACACCACAAATGGAAAGAGTACCTTGAACCACCACACTCTTCCCCTTCTCTTCAGTAGTAGGAGCTTTCGAAGACGATGGAACAGCCCCCAAAGCATAAGCTTTCACAATCTGCTTTTCCCTCAACGGTTCCGGACAATTCTTCTTAATATGCCCCAGCTTGTCACAGTTGTGGCACTTCGCCGATACCTTTGGATTCTTGCAATCCCTGGAGAAATGGCCTTTTTGTTGACAGTTGAAACAAGTCACTTCGCCTTTCGGCTTCTTCTGGCCATTCTTACCCTTCTGCTGTTGCTGCTTCCTCTTCTTATTTCCACCCTTCTGTGGTTTGAGCTCTTCCTTGGTCACAGCAACAACAGACCCTTCCTTAGGAAACAAACTCTCATGCCTGAGAGCTTTTTCCACAAGCTTCTCAAATGGATCGTCCAGGTGATCCACCAACTGTCTTCCAAGATAACTGTCCAAGCCTGTCACAAACTTCTCATTCTTCTGATAAGAAGATTCAATATACGACCGAGCATACTTGGACAAAGCCTCAAACTCAGAAACATACTCAAGAACCGATCTCCCATCTTGCTTGAGCTCAACGAACCTCTTAAACAAGACAGACTTCTGAGCCGTAGAAATGAACTTAGCTTCAAATCTAGCTTGGAACTGCACCCAAGTAATTTCTTCCTCCGGAGTATCAATGGTGATAGAGTTCCACCAATCAGAAGCTCTCCCTTGAAGCTGTCTTGATGCAAGCTTCCTTTTAGTTGCATCCTCAATTCCCAAGTCACCAAAGATCCTTCTACAAGCATCTATCCATCTTTGGACTTCAATGGTTGACTCTGTCCCTAAGAAAACCTTCCCTCCAAGAGCAGTATAATCCTTACAGAGCTTGGCAAAATCCACTGGTCTTGGAGCTTGAACTTGAACTCCAACATCTACAGATGGCCCTGAAGCTGGTATCCTTCTCATAATAGAAGTCATCATAGCTTCAAACATAGCTCCATAATCAGCAACTCCATCAGCAGCACGACCTTCCCTGGCAGCTGGTCTCCCTCTTCGACTCATCCTTAAGATCTACAAAAAGGAATGATTAGAACACCTTTGAGAAACAACTGCATAAGGAGTTCAAATCCTTCTAAGCTACTATAATATATATAGTAATCATCCATCAAAATACAATTACGTCTCTCATAAGTAGTTACGTCAGCGAGCGTTGGCTAAAATCGATTAACCTCGCTTTGATACCAAATGTGACGACCGCCCATGACTCCTGCACCAAATAAGGAAATAATGCGCTGAAAAGTATGCCAGGCAGCCATGGATGATGGTCAGGGTAGAATAAACATTGCAGAATCTATCGTATAACTCACAGCGCATGGATAAAATACAATAGAGAAATATATAGTGAAGCTCCATAACAGAAAATCATCATATAAGCATCATAGTAGTTTTATACAAACACATGAATCATCCATACATCAAAACCTCACTACATAACACTCAAAGCATATACAAGCAGCGGAACACCCAGTACATATAATATGAAACAATATGCAAAAGCCTCCTGCTCGTTCTCGTCATCATCAGCGTAGACCTCCAAGCACGGCACCTGTCACCTGCTACCTAGTCTGCCCATCCCAAACATGGATGAACAGCCCAAGGTAATAAAAGGAGACATAAAACCTTGAGTCAGACAAAGTCTTAGTGAGCAGTAAATCGACTATCAAACATACCAAAAGAGCATAAAGGATAAAAGAAATAGGAACCCAAACCATCCCACTCCACCTCTTTCTACAGTGATAGCCCCCAGACACACTAAGGAGAAGCAAGCATAACAAAGCAGATAATTAAAGTAAAGCAATAATCACTCGAGTCAAGGTCGATGTTTTCCAAATACAAACCCCCAAGTCCTAAACCAAGATCAGATAAGCACCCAGAAAACACCGCTCTTGAGACCGAATGATGATATAACCAACATCCATGACTATGGCTATCACTGTTATCATTGCCTTGATTTCATCGTTAGTTGAATGAACGGCACATTCTTTCATCCGTCAGTCAAGGGCTAATGGTAATCCCGGTTCTAGGCATAACTCCGCACGTCATCGTGACCCGTGCCTAGGATATCAATGCTGCCCAGAGTACTAGCACGTCATCGTGACCCGTGCCTGGGATATTAATGCCGCCCAACGTACTCTTGCTTTGAGCATGCTAGAACCTTCAACAACGATGAAGTCTTAGCCTCCTAGTCATCCTCCTTGACGACTATTCCCATACTAGCTCAAGCGCCTCTCGAGCCATCCATTATCCATCAAAACTCGAACCATATCACCGAGTTAACATCATGCTTGGAATGATCCCGCCTGGACTAGACCAAGACTATCTCATATCATACTTTGCTTCATCGCATCTTAGCAAAGTCCATATCATGCTTCGCCTCATCATATCACGGCAAAGTCCATCATCATCATACTTTGCTTCCTTGTATCATCGCAAAGTCCTCGAATCCATCCATATGAGCTTCCTCATCCGCTTCATATGCCACAAGCAGCTTTCACCATTCAAGAGCCTTTCCACTTAGCTTTTGAATCATCTTCGACCATCTTGCTCCAAATCAACTACTAGCTAACTTGAAACAATCAAATCAATCATACATTCAAACAATCAATCATTCAAACAAGATCTAATAAGCAATATTAACTATAATGGCAATTTCGTAAATAAATGAGTGAAAGTCTATCATACATGAATTATGGATTTCTAGCATAGATCTATCAAATATAAAACATGGGTTTTGTTCCTATAACTCGATAAATGAACTTGCATAGGTAAACATCTTCATAAACAATGGATCTACATGCAGACTTAAGAGAAATGCGAGAAATCACTATCTTTAACACATAAACGAACCACCACTCCAATATACTCCTTTGGATCCGTGTGAGAGATAACTACCACTCACCGAATCACCCAAACACTTCAAAAACTAATCACTTCAGATCTGGACAGCAAGGATTCAAGCTCGATTTGTTGAAATCTCGCTTGAAATGGTGAAATCTAGCTTCGTCGGATGAAGATCTTCAACTTTGGCTCTTGGATCTTCAATCTTGGATGGATGTTAACACTAGATTAGAGTAGAGAAAAGAAGTGAAGAACTGTTATAGACGAGCTCTCAAAATGGCAGCACTTCGTTGCTTCGAAATCCGGATCCCAAAAAGTGCACTAGTGGTCGCGTATTTATAGGCTGAATCGCCCCTTAGGTCGCCCAGATCTTAACTCGTAGGCTCACTATTAGATCGTTGGCGACCTAAAAAGTCACGACCTAACTATACTACAACCTAAGACCCACAGTATGCACGCGACCTAAAAACATAAGCGCGCGACCTAACAATCCATGCAACCTACCTTAGGTCGTCTAACGACCTAACTGCACCACATAACTACCCAGCGACCTAACTATTGCCGACCTACCATTCCCAACGACCTACGACTCATCGAACCCAACGACCTACGACCTAACTGGGACGAGGCTTATCACACGACCTAAAAACTCAACGACTTACTTAGGTCGCTCACGACCTAACTGGGTTACGACCTATCAAATCCACTCGACCTAACACACCCCCTATCTTAGGTCGCTTACGACCTATCTATACACAGCAAACTTAGGTCGTTAATCCTCCTAGGTCGGTCAAATACTTATGTAGGTTAAATTCCTTAGGTCGTTAACTACCTCTAACCCATTAACTCGTCTAACTGCTAGGTCGTTAACCCTAAGTCACTCATATCTATAGGTCGCTCCACTCGACCTAACTCCCTCACGACCTAAACTGCTCTAAGCCTTAACTAGCTAACTCTTAGGTCGGTCATGCCTATAGGTCGTAACTCGTTAACTACCGACCTAACTTAAGTCGCCCCTACACGAGTTAGCTTCCCCACACGATCTAACTACCATACCACTTAGGCCATAGATGGCATAAACAACACTAACGACCTAATAATTCTACGATTTATCGATACGTAAAATACGGGTCGTTACAATTTTGGTTTCAAAGATCCGACCGCGTTAAGGTTCACCATCCCCTTAACGCTATTTTCTATATGACTATACTTTACTGATTAGACATTACTGTATATAGCGTATATTACTACATAGTAAATAGTTTAACAGATCCTTAGAGGATGGGCGGTCCCAAGCATCTTCTAAGTTACTTGTACCTTTACTACAGTTCACTTGAGTTGGTTTACATTGTATAAGTATGTATGTCCTGACTCGAGTGTTTGTATTTTTTTATTTACGCTCGGGTCAGCCCGAGTTATTCACAGATTTGGATTTCCACTTTATGGAGATTGAAATCGCTGGAGATTATCTACTTGTCAAGTTTATCTTTTGCAGTCTGTTGTTCCGTTCAGCTCTTGTATTAGTAAACTTCTATGTAGTGAGACTTCCTTTGTACTTTATTTGTTTTGATGTATTTTATGTAACTCTGATATTTTTATATAGTAGCTTCATGAACTACTATTTCTTTTACTTCCGCTGCATTATTATTACTCTGTGTCTGTGATCTGTGATTTTTATTTACTGTATATTCTGAGATTTGCCAAATTTTTATTTACAACGCGGTATTTTGAGCAATTCAATTTCGGCAAGGGTGTCTACCTATACACTTATAATGGATGCGAATGGTTGAAAATATCAGGTCGTTACAATTATTAAATTTTATCTTCCATTTTGAAGTCAGTTCTTAAACAATTTTAATTTACAAACTTAATTATTCAAATTTTTAGTTTAAAGTGATTCCATATCCTTAATTTCAAATTAAAGTTAGATTTCCTTTTTATCTCAATAATGGATATATTACCACACTTCATTTCTCATTCATTTAAACAAATCCAATTCACAATTTAAGGATCTTTAATAACAATAGAATGATATTATCCACTATTTAAACAAATCCAATTCACAATTTAAGGATCTTTAATAACAATAGAATGATATTATCCACTTTATTTTTAAACGTCCATCCATTTCCAATTTCCAGATCTTAAACCCATTTTGAGATCACACAAAATACCAATTCAAGTTGTTCATTCAAAGTTATTTAACTTCTCCCAAGTTAAATTCAATTTACTTAATCCAATCAACCTCATTCAATCCTTAAACTTCACAATAATAATCTTCCCACTTAAAAACTTATCACTTTAGGTATCACATCCCATTCCAAATTTCAAACTCAACATTTAGAGTTTATTCAAACTATTTTTGATTTATGTATATTCCTTATTCATATATATTATTTCCTTTACGCACGAGGTCATCCTTAAATTTTAGACCACTTTTGGTTTTTAATTCAAATCAAATTTTCAAACAACCCATTGTTTGCAACAAGTCCCGGTTATCCAAATAATGCTTATTTATTATTTTTCATTACTTTGAAACAAAATTTTCAAATTCTGGGACCAGATTTAGAATTTCATTTTCAATCAATTAAATTTTAATTTGGTTGTATTTCTATTTCTACTTAATTTAATTCCAATTCAAGACTTCAATATGGTTGTATTATATTACTTCTTAATTTTAATTTCAATAATTTAACAACCAATCACCTTAATATTTATTGGAAGGAAATATTGCTTTATATATCAAAATATACTTTTATATAAAATCATTTAAAATCTTTATAAGCAAATAACAAGTACGCTCTCATATATATATACACACACACACACACACTCAACTCATTCTAGAGTACTATTGACCCTATCCTTAATGAATACACCCACCAGAGCCAAGGTTCTCGCTTAACCTTCAGGTCTGATACCAACTGTAACGACCCGAAATTTTCGATCCTGAAATTTTCAGATAGTTATGAAAAAGAAGAAAGAGATAGAAGAAGAAGAACAGAAAAACCAAACATCTCATATTCGCAGCGGATAAAATATAATAATAAATAATAACAGTTTACAAAAGAATACTATATGTTAACGCTTAAAATCGAACGCTAACACCCCGGTGTGTGAAATGTGAGTGTGAAAGCACCACTCGATGGTTCGGGAATAGAATATTAGCTAAGATAACAGAAAATACAGTAAACGACAGCGATTTTATAGTGGTTCGGCTTAAGGAGTAGCCTACGTCCACTTTAGGTATCTTTATTACTGATTTTGTTACAAAATAATACAATGCTCTTCAAGTACAAATCTCTTTAGTTACAAAACACTTTGAGCAAGTAGCTTAAGCTTCAATGTAGATGAAAGTTTTCGAATCCATGTCGGATGTGTGAAAATCTTTCAAAGTAGCTTGTAGTGTTCTTTGAAACTTCAAGTATGGAGTTGGTTTAGAAACTGGTAGAATATCGACGCTTGAAGAGATTGTCCCCAAAAATTCCCTTGAAAGTTGGAGATGGCAATGTATTTATAGAGAATTCTGGGCAGGAAACATTACCAAGTCCTAAATCGTAACCGACCTAAGTTGGGTCGCGGACGACTTAAACTAAGTCGTGGGTCGGTTGCGACCTAAATGCAGGGTCGAGACTTCGGAAAGGCATCCTTGCTAAACTCTGGATATATCATAAGTCCTGAACCGTGTACGAGTTAAGAGGCCGCGTGCTAAGTAGCTGCAACGGACTTGCCTTCCTTTGCCTGGGTCGCGAACGACCTAGCATAGGCCGTAAGTCGGTCGCGACCCAAGTGTAGTTCGTGATCTTGTCCCTGTCCTGAGCAGTTAGGGCGGCAACCTCCTTGGATAGTTAGATCGGCATCTATCTTAGGCCAGCATCCATGTTAGATCGGTAACCTACCTAAGCCTTAGGTCGGTATCCCCTCAAATCTTAAGTCGGCATCCTTGTTAGGTCGGCAACCTTTAAGGCATTAGGCCGGTACCCATGTTAGGTCGGTAGCTATCTTAGGTCGGTATCCTTTAAGTCTTAGGTCGGCACTCCTGTTTTAGGCAGTTAGGTCGGTATCTCTCTTAAGTCGTCGAGTCATGGCCGAGGCGGGGTTAACATTTGCCCCTCGAAGTACACGCCTAATGGTTAGGTCGTGTGCTTCGATATGATTTAACCCGTCCCCCTCTAGGTCGGCAGGTCGTACGCGACTTAACAGTTAGACCATTTGCACCGCTTCAGGTTCCTCCATTTCAAGGTATAAGTCATACATCTTCTCCTTCCTCTTCATTCAATTCTACCATTAACATTTCCCTGAACTCTCAAAGGCGATTTCGTTCCATCAATCACCGATAATCATTACGCAAGTAAACCTGCTTCCTTCTCGATCCCCTACTGTCATTGATTCATGAATCCCATTCAAACTTCACCTACCTCCTCGCGCAATGCTTCATCACGAATCTTATCATACCGATAGTTGATGATCCTGAGGTGGCTCAATTCGGATTCAAACGGTTGATGAAACGATGCGATGGGTTACTGCTTCGGGCTAATCAATCTTGATTTACGTTAGGATTGTGAGATGTTGAATTCGTCGGGGTTTTGAATTGGTTTAATGGATGATCCGATGGCATGAAATAGCATGAATGAAATGAGGGTTTTTTTTGTTGAGGGAGCGGCTATCGGGTCAACGGGTTGGGTGGAGTGAGATATTGTTTTGGACGCGACTCAACAACTTTGGGCGACCTAACTTTTGGCCGATCTGATTCGATGCGACCTAAACCTTAAGTCGCGGCCGAGCTGAGACTTGGGGAAACTTACCGACCTAATTTAATGTAACCAGAGCCTTAAATCATTGCCGAGTTAGAACTTGGGGAAACTCACACCACTTTGAACCGAAACCTCCTACGACTTAAAAGACCAACGATTTAAGGAACCAGAGACTTATTCTTAACCCGCGAGAGATTCCTTGGGTCACAACCGAGTTAACACTTAGATGCTCAACTTGAATTCTCACTCAAAAGCATAATCCCAACTTGAATACTTAACTTGATCTGCTGGACTGAATTGCTTAAATCCTAGATTGTTTTAACTTTGTTGCCTTATTTCACAGATCATGTTGACTTATAGGCTAACAACCTGCTGAAAACAATAATCACAGAAAATAAAGGCGAATATACTGCCATTGACTGCCCACATCAAATGACAGATTAGTCGACATAGAGTAATCAACTTAAACACATTGTATGAAATGCTATGAACCAATCAACTAAAGTGAAATATCAATGCAAAGCATCGCTATCTTGAACTGATTTGTTTGCATCTACATTTCACTTTCATATTTAAAACAACAAACCCTGGACTTTATAACTGACAAAGGCTTGCTAGTTTTTATTCCAGTTATATTCGCTTATTGCTTTGTTGATTTTACACAACACTTCACACATTTTAGGAAACGTGCACCTTCATGTTTGAATATCCAGTTGTTTGTGTAGAATGACTTCCCTCCAAGAAGAAGAAGTGGTAGCTCAAGCGGGAGAGACCTTTCAGATAGCTGTTCCCATAGAGAATCCTCCAGAGAGAACTTCGACTATCCTAACTCCGAGAGCATTTACTCAGCTACGTACTCAATTTGGTTTTGCTGAAAATGATGCCCTACTTCCCGGGCCAAATGATACTGTCGACAGTCCTCCCCACGGTTTTGTCGCAGTCAATCGTCAAATGTGCCTAAGCAGGGCGATTCCTCCCTTTAACGACTTCCTTCGAACCCTTCTCCTCCGGTTGACAATCTCTCCGTTCCAACTTCATCCTAATGGCTACGCCATCTTGATGGGGTTGTGTGTTTTGTTTAGGAGAACTCTTGATCGCTTGCCAAGTTTTGAAGAAATTCGCTACTTATGCTCATTTGCAAAGAGTAAAGACCATCCTTCCCTTATTATTGTGAGAAGTGCTAGAAACCGCAAGCTTATTTCTGATCTTACCGAAAGTGTTCATGGATTTTTGAACCAGTTTTTCTTTGCTCGCTGCCCCCCAGGGTTTTATGCCATCTGGAGAGTAGGAAGTAAGATTACCTGTTTCTATTTTCTCCATTTTCAAACTTTTTCGAGATCCGAATTACCAATTGCTAATTTCATTCTTTGCTCTTTTCAGCACTTCCTCTCCCCTCTAGAGATCCAAGCCATAAGCAAATTTTTGAAAGATTAAATGCTGTGACTGCTAAAGAGAGAAGTATAAAGTTTTTGTTGAGGGACTAATTTTTGCATCAGTATGGACTTTTACATGCTTCTCGCTCTACACACCCATGAGGTTCCAGACTCCCCATCTAAAGCATTAGATGCCCCAGTTTCCACTGACGATCCCATACCAAAAGAACCTGCCTCCGAGGCATCTCTGGTGAAGTGCTCTACTACTGTCGATGTTGCGGGGTCGTCTGGAAAATTCGCACTTGCCCCAGTTATTGAAGAGGAAGAACCTCTTCGTTGCTCTAAAGATGCGGCTAGTCTGGAAGCCGAAAAAGAAACTCCCGCCGAACTTGGCGGTGATGATACTTTTGAGGGGCTAAGTGACCTGATGATAACTTCACAAGAACTTTTTAAAGATGATGTCCCTAAAGTTTCTTCTTCTGTTGTCGAGGCGACATCCACTTTTCAACAAATTTTGACGCCTACCGCTCAGGTCACTACCATCCCTGTGTCGAAGAGCGGTTTGTAGCCTGATACGTGTAGTTTGCACACCACACACACATAGGATTTTCCGCACTTATTCGTACTTAACTTCTTTTCTCTTAAGACTTTTAAGACTTGTCTTTTTTTCAATTTCAGATTCTCCGATGTGACGCAGCGGCTCTTATTATGACGACTTTCAGCGCTACGGGAGGCGTAGTCAATATGACTATAGGCGCTACCTTCCCGTTCACAGAGAAACTGACGAAGAGTGAGCCGCTCGAAAGGCTCAGGAGAGGAGGGCTCAAGAAGAGCGTTACGAGAGGAGAGAAAGGGAGGAGCACCATGATTCTTCCCAGAGAGGTGACGACTCTCACAAAAGAAAGTTGCATGACGACCGGGGAAAAAGTCATATAGTTGAGGACCCAAGCAAGCATGCCAGGCACGGTGAGAAGCATGCATCTTCAACTCCTGAAAAGGCTGCTGCCCCCGTTTCACTTGACATCCCCTCCGGCTCTCCTGCTCTCGGGAAGACAGACATTCAGACAATAGTCAACAGGCCTAAATTCCAAATCGGACCAGGCCCGGCTACTCTGCAAATCCGGTTTCCGCACTGGTGCCTAAAGGGAGTGCGATTCGATCTTGACTTGGTCCCTATTGACAAACAAGCAATGCTGCAAAATCTTAATGCTGTTAGACTTGATATCGAGCGGATGTCAGGGTGGCAAAAGCTTGTTGATGAGCTTCAAAGGGTCAACCGCGTGAATATAGAGGCCATGCTAACCATGGAAAATGATAAAGCCGAGTGGCAAAAAACTTTAAGCCAGCATGATACTGAGATGAGGAACATTGCTGATTACAACGAGAAGCTTGAAGCAGAAGTTGAGAAACTTAAACAAGAGCTTGCTGCTTCTTCTACCTCATATATTCAAAAAGAAGAAGTACTTCAAAAGCAGGTTCGAGATGCTCACGCTACTCTGGGACATGCCGAGTGGCAACTTGAAGCTGAGCAGAAAACAACGGGAAAGTATCATGCTGACGTTGCAGAGTTACGGGAGAAGGTCAACTCTCAGGATTTGGAGATCATGAGGCTGAAAGCCCAATTGTTAAAGACCGAGAAGGAACGTGACGAAGCTATCGCTAGAAGCCAGGCTGCCGAACAGTCGCATGAGGCGACTAAAGCCAATATCAACTCCACTTTATTTGACTTCTACGTGCATAGCGTTATGGGGCGTGGGAGCCTTTCATTCTTAGGACCGAAGTATGAGATTACCCTGGCTGAGGTTTGGGAGTCAATTCTCGACATGCTTGGAGGTGCAGGCGCTGGCTATGCTGAAGCATCTCTTGCAGAACACTTTCTAGATGATGACGCCAGAGCTGCCCTAGCCCGGGGAAAAGAGCAGCTTGCCAAAGCACGAGCTGAGGTAGGGGAGCAGCACTTTGTGACAGAAGCACCATTAACTGCCCCCGTCCCTCCTTCGGTTTCAGCCGATGTTGACATTACAGGCTCTGGTTCTCATTCTCCGTCCCGTGCCAAAGTTATAACTGAGATCACAAGCACGCAGGGTGGAGATGAAGGCGAAGAGAGCACCGAAGCACAGGCTTATGAAGTTGACATTAGGAAGCCGACTTCTCCAGGTAACCCTACCGTTAATCTTGCCCAAGTGGACTGTTTGTTTGCTCCTCATGAGTTTGACGAACTTTTTAATTATTTCTTAAATCTCAATGAGCCGCTATCTCCTTTCTTCACGGGAGATACTAATATTTTTGGCTTTTCTTCTTCTGTAGCAAAAACGCCAAGTGCCACACAAACTTCTCCTCCTCCAGCTGTCCCCCCTCCATTCCCTCAAATCACTCCTATATCCCAACCGAGATCACAGAAAGAATTAATAGGGGCCCTTCAAGGCTTGGATGATCCAATCGCTTCGCAGGAGCAGAAGGACGAAGGACTTGAAGGAGGCGACAAATCCCCAGAGCGTACTATTTCTGATGACGTAAAATTGGCTGCTCTTGTTACTCCGGGAAGTGAGTCTTCTTCAAGGAGGAGGAGGAAGCGTACCACTTCCAAGAAGAAAACGAAAAGCATTCTTGTTTCTGAAAAGGAAGCGAAGGTTGATCCAACAATAACCCTCTCTCCTTCATCCCCGACTCTCCCAAGCCATCCTGAAAAGCTACCTATTAGGTCAGGTGAAGGCTCTAAAGGTGGTGGCAAGAAGAAGTAACGGGCCCTGCTTCCCTTTATTTTTACTCTTTGCTTTTTGCATGTACTGACCGGAGATTGTGCGGGTACCGGCCTCCGCTTTTCTTTTCCTTTTTATTTTGAAACCTGTACCTGTACAAAATTTTGACAGTATTGAATAAAATGATTCTATTTGTTTGTACAAACTTCTCTCTGTATTTGAGAATGCATTTACTATTCTTTTTTGTACAAGTTTCTTCATATGATACTGCAGTGAGCTTGTGGTATGTTTTTCGAGCGTAATTTTTACCAATGTAGCTATACCATGTTGCCCCTATACCATAAGCTCGTTGCAATATTTTATACTTTGAGGGGACTTGTACTCTTATTTTCTGGAGAACAATTATTCCATACTTGGAGGAATATTATTCTGCTCAGAATATAGTACAGCTCGTTCCATATGAGTTTCTACGCTTCAACCTTCGAAGATATCACTTTTTCTTTTGTGCATACATACATTTTTACAAAATGAATTCTCCTATATGGTAAAGCGGGCCTCTGAAGGGCACTTTAACTTCTTTTTGAGGAAGAGTATTTTCAAGAATAGATGAACCAGTCTTCCTTTGAAAGCTAAAGTGTGCCTTTAAAGAGGGCTTCTCTTTTTTTTTATTGCGCCTCGGTGGAGGGCTTTTTGATCTTTGTTTTGCATTTCTGATGAAATGCTTCTTTGAAAAGTTGTACCTCTGAGGAGGGATTTTTCACGTTTCAACACTTGGAAGTTTTATTTCAATCTCGGTGAAACGTGTGCCTCCGAAGAGTTGTGCCTCCGAAGAGTTGTGCCTCCGAAGAGGGCTTTCCACGTTTCAACACTTGGAAGTTTTATTTCAATCTCCGTGAAACATGTGCCTCCGAAGAGGTCTTTTTGTTTGATTGTGCCTCTGGGAAGAGGTCTTTTTGTTTGATTGTGCCTCTGGGAAGAGGTCTTTTGTTTGATTGTGCCTCTGGGAATAGTTCTTTTTGTTTCTGCCTCTTGGGAGAGGCTTTTATTTTTTCCCTGTTCGCTGGGAAGCGGGTCTCCGAAGAGGGCTTTTCACGTTTCAACACTTGGAAGTTTTATTTCAATCTCGGTGAAACGTGTGCCTCTGAGTAGGGCTTTTGCCTGGAAGTTTGGAGTTTCTTTCTCTTAGTTGGATGGATTCACGGGAGTGTATCATCGATCAGTCCACAACTTTATGTCGAGAAAGAACTCTCTTTTTCTGGCGAGGCCCGCTCGAGGTCTTTTAGCATTTCAACTGTGGTGAAATGGGCCTCCGAAGAGGGCTTTTCACGTTTCAACAATTGGAAGTTTTATTTCAATCTCGGTGAAACGTGTGCCTCTGAGTAGGGCTTTTGCCTGGAAGTTTGGAGTTTCTTTCTCTTAGTTGCATGGATTCACGGGAGTGTATCACCGATCAGTCCATAACTTTATGTCGAGAAAGAACTCTCTTTTTCTGGTGAGGCCCGCTCGAGGTCTTTATCCTCCGAAGAGTTGTGCCTCTGAAGAGGGCTTGTGCCTTCGAAGAGGTCTTTTGCTGTTTGATGCTTGCTCGCCCATGTCTCTTTGCCATCTATTCATGTCGGCGATCCCTGTTATCTTTTGCAAGTATCATCCCTTTTTAGTTGCCAATAATTTTCCTTATCCAAAGAAATATACTTCATAGTTAAGCGAGTTGGTGGTGGTAGATACAGGCTATTTAACTGGATGCTCGTTTGTACAAACATTCGCAGTTAGTTAGAAATGGTCCACTTCCATCCACATCGCTAACTTTTGTTCGAAGCACTTCTTTCGTAGGATTTGAGTATGGAAATTTTGAATGGTTTAGCGTTTGCTTGCTGTGTGATGTCGGAGATCGCTTGGTCTTGCGATGGGTAAGCTTTGTTTTTATGGCCTGCATTATTAAATCGACATTTTAGTTACACAATTAACGTATTTTATATGTCGAAATAAAACAAAGCAGTTTATAGTAGTAGAGAACACAAGATTTATAGTGGTTCGGCCAAAAGCTGGGCCTACATCCACTTTATAGCTTTTCATTATTCACTTGCTTTACAATTTCTTTCAATACAAGAATCATATATTCGTAATTCTTTTACAACATTTCAGCAAAGCTTTTAAGTAAAATATGGACGCAAATGATTGTTGTTCCAAGCTCTTGGGATTGGTTCTCCTTCGACAGTTGTGAGTTTGAATGTGCCATCAAGAAGTTTCGTGCCTATAACATACGGCCCCTCCCAGTTTGGCCCAAACACACCTGTGGCTGTCATAATTCTCTTCAGGACTAGGTACCCAACTTCAAAGCTGCGCTGATGAACTTTGGAATTGAAGTGCCTGGCTATTCTTTGCTGATGAGCTGCAATTCTAAGCCTAGCCTCTTCTCTTCTTTCATCAAGGAGGTCAAGTGCTTCCAATTGCAATTTTTCATTCTCATCTTGATCAAAATGGATCCTTCTATGTGAGGGGACTTCAGTTTCCACTGGAATCATCGCTTCTGATCCGTATGCCAATGAAAATGGAGTATGCCCAGTCGCAGTTTTGTGGGTGGTTCTGTATGCCCATAGTGCAAGCGGTAACTTATCGACCCAACCACCTTTTGCTTTTTCCAGCTGCTTTTTGATGGTTGATTTGATGATTTTGTTTACTGCTTCCACTTGCCCGTTTGCCTGCGGATGAGCCACCGCTGAGAAGCTTTTTCGGATCTTGAATCGTTTGCAGAAATCTTGGAAGTCCTCACTTTCAAACTGGGTACCGTTGTCTGTGATTATCTTCTGAGGCACACCATACCTGCAAATGATACTTTTAGTCACAAAACTTATCATTTTCTTAGAGGTAATAGTATCCAATGGTTCGGCTTAAGCCCATTTAGTGAAATAATCAACAGCAACGATAGCATATTTAATTCCCGATTTGGCAGTCGGCAAAGGCCCAATGAGATCTATTCCCCAGATGGCAAATGGCCATGGACTGATCATTTGTGTTATCTCAGTGGAAGGTGCTCTAGAAATTTTGGCGAATCTCTGGCGTTTATCACACTTTTGGGAATAGTCAGCAGCATCTTGATTAATTTCTGGCCAAAAGTATCCATAACGGAGGATTTTCTTTGCTAAAGTTTGACCACCTGTATGATCCACACATTCTCCTGTGTGTACTTCAGTCAGAATTGTCTTAGCTTCTTCCTTTGTCACACATCGGAGTAATGGCATTGAAAATCCTCGTCTGTACAAACGACCATCTTGAACTATATATCTGGAGGCTTTCCTTATCAGCTTCTGCCGTTCTTTTGAACTTTCTGGCAAAAAACCATTGAGTAAATATTCAAATATCGGAGTCATCCATGATTCTTGGTCTTGGTATACATTCATAATCCAATCAACATCCATTTCATATGTGCTTGGAGCTGACAAGACTTCGACGGGAACTAATCCCAATAGTTGAGCTTCACCAGTACTTGAATACTTTGCGAGAGAATTTGCCTTCATGTTCTCTTCTCGGGGTATATGGTTTATTGAATAACGGTCAAAATCTTGAAGAAGCTCCCAGGCTTTTGATAAATAGGCGGGTAGATTCCCTCCTTTAGCTTGAAATTCCTTCTTGACTTAGCAGACAATAAGCTGAGAATCACTGAAGATCTGCAATGCCTAGATGTTTAGTTATTTAGCGATTCGTAAACCAGCGATGAGAGCTTCATATTTTGCTTCATTATTTGTCGAAGGGAATTCTAGTCTCAGTGCATAACATAGGGATCGCCCTTCTGGGGTTTCAAGGACAACCCTGCTCCGGAACAGTAATCATTCCTTGCGCCATCGACATACAATTTCTATTGGATTGGGATGTTATCAGTGGCTTCTTCCTCACTATCACCTTTATCCGTACATACTGCGATGAAATCTGCTAAAGCTTGTCCATTGATTGCTTTCCGGGGATGATAAGTGATGTCATATTGGCTGAGTTCAATATTCCATTTCAAAAGATGACCCGAAGTCTCAGGACGGAATAGGACTTGCTTTAGAGGTTGATCAGTGAGGACTTTGATGGGATGAGCTTGGAAATACGGCCTCAATTTCCTTGATGCGATCAACAAACAATAGGCAAGCTTTTCCGACCTTGAATAGTTCATCTCTGCCTCAGTGAATCTTTTGCTGATATAATAGACTGGGCGTTGAACCCTTGCGTCTTCCCGTACCAACACTGCACTGAGAGCATGAGATGAAATTGCCAAATATATGAAGAGATCTTCACCATTGACAACCTTTGAAAGTATCGGAGGCACTTCCATATGACGAACTAGCTCATCAAATGCTTTCTGACATTCAGGAGTCCACTCAAAGCTTTTTCTTCCTTTCTTCAGAGCATCAAAGAATGGAATGCATTTGTCAGTAGCTTTTGAAATGAACCGACTCAAGGCAGCAACCTTTCCATTGAGACTTTGCAACTCCTTCTTCGTTCTAGGAGCTTTGACCTCTCTCAGGGCAGTGATCTGAGCAGGATTAGCTTCAATGCCCCTAGCGCTCATAATGAAACCCAAAAACTTTCCGGACTCCACTCCAAATGAACATTTCAAGGGATTAAGCTTCATTCTGTATTTTCGGAGAACTGCGAACATCTCTGCCAAGTGATCCATGTGGTCCACTGCTTTCTTAGACTTCACTAGCATATCATCAACATAAACTTCCATTGTTGTGCCAATCTGCGGTTTAAACATGGCATTAACAAGCCTTTGGTAAGTTGCCCCTGCATTCTTGAGTCCAAAAGGCATGACCTTGTAGCAGTAGAGTCTAACATCTGTGATGAAGCTTGTGTCCTCTTGATCTGGCTCATGCATCATAATCCGGTTATATCCGGAGTATGCATCCATAAAAGATAACAATTCATGCCCCGCTGTCCCATCCACCAACTGATCGATCCTGGGCAGCGGGAAACAGTCTTTGGGACAGGCTTTGTTCAAATCCGAAAAGTCAATGCATACTCTCCATTTCCCGTTAGCTTTTTTAACCAGCACTGGATTTGATACCCAATTTGGATAAGTAGATTCTCTGATGAAACCGTTTTCCATGAGCCGATCCACTTCTTCTTTTAACGCTGCCGTCCTCTCAAGACCATGGGTTCTTCTTTTCTGTTTCACAGGTGTAAACTTTGGATCAATATTCAGAGTGTGTACTGCAATCTTTGGGGATATTCCACACATGTCAGCATGAGTCCAAGCGAATACATCCAAATTTGCCTTCAAAAATGAAATCAGAACATTCTGAACCGTCGTGTTGAGTTGTGAACCCACATTCAGCACTTTGTTTGGGTCCTTTGGGTCAACGGGTACCGGCACTGTCACCTCTACCGGTACTACCCTATTCTCCCCTGCACTGGCTTTCCTTGGATCCATCTCTCTTCGTGCGCTACTACATTCACCAATGTAGGGTCCACCCTGTAATTACTACAAGGTTGGTTCTTTGATGCGGACTGGAGCCGCCGCACCTTTTCCCGTTTCTTTTTCCCTTGATTCACGCAACTCCGTAAGATAATATTCTCGCCCCGCATCTTGGTCTCCTTTAATCACACCAACTCCATTATCTGTGGGGAATTTTATAGTCAGGCACCATGGGGCAAGAACAGCTTTGAGTGCGGCAAGAGTTGGTCGGCCTAAAAAGGCATTGTAGGCAGAGAATTCTTCAACAATTATGAAGGTTTGCCTTCGAGCAACCTTCCTCGGCCCTTTTCCAAGTTCCACAACTAAATCTATGGTCCCAATTGGCTGTTTGGGTTCCCCAGTAAACCCAGCAATCTTAAGTGATGAAGCTTGAACATCAGCCATTGGAATTTTCATTTGATCAAAGGTCTTCTTGAAGAGAATGTTGCATGAAGCTCCACAATCAACTAGAACTCTTCTCACAGTAGCCGGCCCAATACAGGCGGATATGACCAAAGGATCTATAGTAGGAGCCTCGATACCCAAAGAATCTCTGGCACTGAATACAATATCATCTGTGTAAGTCTTTTGTTGCTTTAAAGGCGCATCATTTTCTAAAACAAAAACATTCTCTTCAGTCGGTACATGCCTCAAGGCCCGGGCATACCTTTCCATCTCGCCCCAGCTTTTTCCTGCTGGGTGAGGCCCTCCAGTTATTATATTGATGACAGGTCTTTCTGATTCATGCTCTACGGCCTTCTCACTTGAACCAGGACGGTGAGTGGGAACTTGTTGTCCTTGAGTCGACGAAGCTGGGGCATTTCTATTCCTTTTCACATACTATTGGAGCTTGTTCTCTTTCAAAAGTTGTTCAATTACCTCTTTCAACTGACGGCATTCGTTGGTGTCATGGTCGGGTTGGTTGTGGAACCGGCAGAACCTTCCACTCTTCTCCATCTTATTTCCCACTCTCATTTTAGGCGGTGTCGGATAATTGACATCATCCTTGGTTGCAAAGAAGATGTTCTCAGGGTATCGGTCAAGGGCGTGAAATTGAAAGGACGGCCTTTCTTAGCATCTCCCTGTTTCTTTCCACCATCATTTCCTCTTTTTTGAGTGTTAGGTTCTTTCTTGTTCAAAGCAGCACCATTGTTCCCGGTTTCCACTAATACCACCTTAGCCGGTGTTTGGAGGCTCTCCAAGCGCATGAATTCATCCGCTTTCTTGTAGAATTTGTCAAGTGAGTTTGGTTCTTTCATTTTCAACCATTTTCCAAATTCACTCGATTTGTCAATCGCCCTCATCAAGTATGTTAGGACCATGCGTGGCTCAGCATTATCTACCTCAGCCAATGCTATATTAAAACGATTCAAAAATGATCTGATGGATTCTTCCGGATTTTGCTCTAGACTTGACAGCGACATTATATCCCTTGCTTTTGAAGCATACGATCGAAATTGCTCCTTGAACTTCCTGGTCAAATCGAAGAACTGATCAATGGACCTGACCGGCAGCTTTGTAAACCACAATAGAGCCACACCTTCCAGATATACCGGGAAATATCGACATTTGATTTCATCAGACGCTCTGACACCCGTCATATGGCAGTCGTACTTATACAGAAACTCGTTAGGATCACTCGTCCCCTTGTAAGCCGGAATAGCGGGGGAACGAATTTCCTTAGGAACTCTGCCTTCAAGATCTTTTCAGTAAATGGAGTTTTGCTTGGAGCAAAACCTCACTCTTTCTCATCTTCATCTCTTCGCATATTTTCCTTCATGATTTGACGAACCATAACCAAAAAATACTCTTCATCATTTAGAGGCTCTGGAGGGCAAACATCAGCCACTCTCTCTGAATTCTGTCTTGACAGTCGTTCACGGAGGGTCGGCTGCGGCCCTGATCCTCCAGCTTGGGGAGGTGTCCTTTCCACAGGGTCTGCGGCTCTTTGAGAAATGTTCCCTTCAACATCCTGAACTCCCACGGTAGGGTTTTCATCATTATTAACCGGTTGACGGTTTGCCCCAAGTAGATCATTCAACTTACTTAAGATCAGGGCATTCTGGGCTTCCAACTGTGCATTTTGAGCATTCAATTGTTGATTCAACACCAAAACTACGGCGTCCAATTCTGCTCACGTAACTCCAACAGTTGGAGCTGCTTGACTTGAAGGAGGAGAGGTAGCAGTATTCTCTTGAACATTGTCGGATCTTACAAGACTTCGTTTTCTCCCAGGAGCCATTATTTCCAATAAACTTCTGGTTTTAAAAGAAATCCTTTCAACAAACCTTCGCGGAGCAATGGTGGAAGTATTCTGAGTTCAGTTCTCAGTGAAAGCACCAAAAATGTTAATGCTTAAAATCGAACGCTAACACCCCGGTGTGTGAAATGTGAGTGTGAAAGCACCACCCGATGGTTCGGGAATAGAATATCAGCTAAGATAACAGAAAATACAGTAAGAGACAGCGATTTTATAGTGGTTCGACTTAAGGAGTAGCCTACGTCCACTTTAGGTATCTTTATTACTGATTTTGTTACAAAATAATACAATGCTCTTCAAGTACAAATCTCTTTAGTTACAAAACACTTTGAGCAAGTAGCTTAAGCTTCAATGTAGATGAAAGTCTTCAAATCCATGTCGGATGTGTGAAAGTCTTTCAAAGTAGCTTGTAGTGTTCTTTGAAACTTCAAGTATGGAGTTGGTTTAGAAACTGGCAGAGTATCGGCGCTTGAAGAGATTGTCCGCAAAATGTCCCTTGAAAGTTGGAGATGGCAATGTATTTATAGAGAATTCTGGGCAGGAAACATTACCAAGTCCTAAATCGTAACTGACCTAAGTTGGGTCGCGGACGACTTAAACTAAGTCGTGGGTCGGTTGCGACCTAAATGCTGGGTCGAGACTTCGGAAAGGCATCCTTGCTGAACTCTGGATATATCATAAGTCCTGAACCATATACGAGTTAAGAGGTCGCGTGCTAAGTAGCTGCATCGGACTTGCCTTCCTTTGCCTGGGTCGCGAACGACCTAGCATAGGCCGTAAGTCGGTCGCGACCCAAGTGTAGTTCGTGATCTTGTCCCTGTCCTGAGCAGTTAGGGCGGCAACCTCCTTGGATAGTTAGATCGGCATCTATCTTAGGCCAGCATCCATGTTAGATCGGTAACCTACCTAAGCCTTAGGTCGGTATCCCCTCAAATCTTAAATCGGCATCCTTGTTAGGTCGGCAACCTTTAAGGCATTAGGCCGGTACCCATGTTAGGTCGGTAGCTATCTTAGGTCGGTATCCTTTAAGTCTTAGGTCGGCATTCCTGTTTTAGGCAGTTAGGTCGGTATCTCTCATAAGTCGTCGAGTCATGGCCGAGGCGGGGTTAACACTATATCTGTCGATTACATTTAATGTACATCAGAGTTTCACATATATACAGTCACAGAACATATACAATTATCATGTCTCAGATTAACAATAATATAAATATAGCGGAAATACTCTATACGCTCTTGCCATTCAGCTCGTCTCCTGAGCTGTAGAACGTACCTACCTGGAAATCTGTAATACTCGGTCTGACCCAAGCATTACACCAAAGTAACACCCGGGTCAGGCTGGAAACCAACGTGAGTAACTCATCCAACATGGAATACAAAGCATACAACTTATATAGAACCCGAGGTAACTCAAACCAATTTTACAAGTCCCTAATATGTTATAGACATAACATATTTCACACATTAGTTTCCTAAGTGCCAAAATTTAGATCAAATAGTCCGATTCACTTAAACCATTTCATTCCAACTTATTAATCTCACATATCAATTTATAAGAATTCGAAGTGGTTTCGGGTATTTCCCAATACCTGATCCCGGCCTCTTCGAGTCACATGTCATCCTAACCCAAGTTATACAAATGAAATACACAACATCTCACATCAGAGATATCAACTCATTCAAAGCATCCAATACCATTCAATCATCCATAAGCAAAGCTTAATCACATACAAATCAATTCAATTTATTCTAATTGAATTTTCAAACCTCAATCACTTAGATTCCTTCATTAATTAATTCCAAGTCAATTAATCAATCAACCATTCCCTATCCATTCATCTTAATTAATCACCTTGGATTAATTATCCTTCAATTATATTCAAGTAATTATCTTTGATTAATTTCATGATATTAATTATTTTTAACCCAAAATCAATAAGTAATTTTAATTACTTCATAATTTAATTAACTATATTATTTACATTAATCCTTAATTACTTATATTAATTAACTCCTCCTAAGTTACTTATTACTGATTAATTCATCTTTATTAATCAATCTTTAATTACATCATTAATTTTATAAATTACGGATTTCCAATTATATTTTAATTTATCCTAATCAAATTAATTATATTAAATAATTAATCATTGATTTAACCGCAAATATTAATCCTTCTTGATTTATCTCATCCCGTAATTAACTATCCATTTATTTACTTCATTAAATGAATCAATTACTCCTTAATTATTCACCTTAATTAATCTCTTGATTAATTCCACAAAGTAATTATATTTTATTAATTACATTAAGTAATTACTTGTCAAACCATCCAATGATTATTCTGAATTACTTACACTTAATTACTTAACTTAAAACTTAATTAATTATTTCAAACCCTTCATTACTTAATTAATTCTCCATTTTAATTGCCCCACTAATTAAATGAATCACAAATCATTATGTCCTAATTAACATCAGAATGAAAACGTTTTCTTATTTATGACTTAAGTTTAAAAACAATTTAAAACCCAAATACTTTGAGTCAAACCACAATTAACTCGAGTACCAACCAAAACTAAAATCACCAAATCATCAGTGCACATCCAATCAATTCAATCATTCATCTAATTATTTAAATTTAACCATTTATATTTAAAAAAATCCAACAGAGTTAGATTTACTCACCTTTGATTTTGCAATCCAAACCCGATCCCGATTTGTTTTCTTCGGATTTAAACCTAGTATAAACAGTTATACGGTTTAATAATACTTTAATGGATCGAATAAATTGTTAACATCTAATTACTTAACAATTTAATTTAACAATTAATCACCTTAATAATTTATTTGAAATAAACAAGTAAATGGTATTATTATATATATATTTCCCTTTCCAAACTACATATAAAAATAATTCATATGGGTTTTAAGAATCTTACCTTTATTTAAAATTTCTATATTTTCAAAACCTTATCCAAAAATATATAATTTCCAAAACCTTCCATGTGTATTTTAAATTAAAAACAGAATAGCTTTTATAAATATTTGAAAAAAATCAAGTAATCTATCGTTACCACTAAATAAATTTTAATTATCCAGTTTTAAATAAATACTGGCCTAATATATCTCCCCTTTCAGTATGTAACTAAAATGTTTTAACTGAAAGTTTTAATTAACTAACTAACCTAGATTACTGAAACGAACAGAAAACAAACAATACCTTAACAACCACACTAACCGGCCCACTCTCTAGAACGCGACCCACTACTGCTCGCAATCGAACACCCACAGCAGCCATTTCGAACCCTAACCACAACCAAAATCTTCTGCCGAGACCAAGTCCACCCTTGCTCCGCCCATCGTGATGTCTCGTAGCTTCTATTCGCTTACCGAACTTCCATCATGTCGCAAATCTCCACGCGCCGCTTCTAGAAACTCATCGAACGCGAAGCTTGCCTAACGGCTCGCATCGAAGCCTCACGGCCATCTTCGAAGTTCACATTCAACAATCCATGCCATGCGCGAGCACCCCCTCTTCCATCGATTCTAATTGATTTCAGACTTGAAGCTTTGCTAACTCGAACTGCTTGACCATTCTTTCTTTCTTTTTATACGATTCGATTTTAAAGAGAACGAACGATGATTTATTGTTTTCTTCAGCCTGGAGAGAAGATTGAAAGTGAAAGGAGAAGCGGCCATTAATCTCTTTCTTTATATAATTTTGCTAAGTTGGATTTAAATTTTTGCGTATAGATTTGAGAGAAAAAGGGGGATAAGATATAAGTTGGAGGGAGGTGTCTTGAGTACGCGTGATTAAAGGAAGAAACAGGCGTATTGGAGAAGGCAAAGCCTTGATTTATCCGATTAAAATATTATTAAATTATAAATATCTCACTTTACCCAGCTCAAAACTCCGAACCACCGTCGAGGCGTGCCGCTAGGCGATTATAAGGTTTTACCCGCGTTCCGAACACAATAGAACGTGTTTCGGGGGCTAATTTGATTGTATGCACGAGTTAGAGAGGAAAACGATCAATTTTAAATGGATTAAAATAGTTCAAAGCGTTTTGAGCTGCCAGGGTCAAACGACAACTCCGATTGCTACGAAAATTGAAATCCGATAATAACTAACTATTACGGATCCAATGGAACAGGTTTCATTGAATTCCGAGACTGTGCCTCAAAAGCTATTTTTAAATGTCAATTTAAAAGATATATTACTAAAATTGAACAAACCATCTTTAAATTAAATTTCAACCATTATATTATCTTCATTATAATCATTATAAATTTTATAAGCCTTCAAATTATTTTAAACAGGCATATCAAATTCAACAATTCACCCAATTTTAATTATTAAATTCAATATTCAAACTATATAATTCAATGATTTAATTATCAAGTAAATATTGATATCTGGAATTCAAGATAAAATTAACTTTCAAATATTTTAAAATCAATTAACTATTCAAATTTAAATTGTTAGAAATTCCGGGTCGTCACACAACTTATATATACTGGCAATTGTATATGTATGCAAGTTTCCAAAAATCTTTTTCACACAATAATTTCCACACTATTACGTGTAGGAGTATGGTTTAACTAATTTTGCATCCAATCCTTACTATGCAAAACCTAGCACATAATTTTTAACATATAATTATTGAAAATCCAGTCTTTCTAAATCTATACCCCCATGTCGAAAAATGGATTTAGATGGAAAATTTAACAATCTCACCCATCCTAGAGGTACCTATTCTGTTGTACCTTGAAATCTTCTCTTTTTTTCTCCAAAACTTTTCCAATTTTTTCAAGTACAATTTGCATAAGAAGGTTTATTTTTCGATGCTAAAACATAATTGTCCTAAACGCGAGTTTTTATTTACTATCAACAAGCTATGGAAATAAAAATTCCACGGCTAAAACAACATTTTCTCTTATAATCATCTTTGTTTTATATATTATCACCTTTGTCCAAAAGTAAAATTAATATATTCACTAACATGTCAACCCACCCTACATTAAGCGTGTGTCCCTAGAAAATTGAACATTTTTTTCATTTTTCATCAAAAATTATTTTCCCTTTTCAATCAAATTGCAAAATAATTTGAAAAAGAAAATCCTCAAAAGCATTATATATTATTTTTCAAAGGCACTTGAACAAAATTTTCAAAAACATTTGAACTCAACTTCTCAAAAGCATTTTAACAAAAAAGATCAAAAACATTTGTAAACAATTTTTCAAAACATTTACCTCTCTATTCTTTAAATAAATCAGGCCACGCCTTAACATAATTGGGACTCAGTTTATAAGTTAATACATATGATTGACCCAAATATTGTGTGGTTAGTCTTGGATTTGGGAAAACCTTTTCTTTCATTCTAAACAGCAAACTACCTACAATCGTAATTATAAATTTTAACTTTTAGGGCTTTGGAATAGTGATCTATGATTTCGCAACAACATATCTCTGTCCTTCACTTGCTTACATTTATTTTTTTACAAAATCTTAAGGTTTTTAGGATTGAAGAATTTTTATTTTCATGCTAACTTAATTTCGTAATTTATTTTATCACTTTTCTAGTATTACCTACATTTTATCGCTAGTTAAGTGTATATATATAGCAGTCTAATCCCATCCATAAAATCAACATGGTAATAAAATAGGAACATACCTCTCACAATATCACATACTTTTTCCACTAACCTAACGTAGACAACTAGCATTACAACCCAAAAACCCAAAAATAAAATTTGTTGGAAGCTGTCATTCATCATCAACTAGTTTTAATGATGTTGTGACCCTAACACTCATTATTAAATTAGGATGGACATTCCTAGCATGTCATTCCACTATCACCACCAACCTTGACTCTCCTTCTTGGCTTCTAATAAATGTGGTCCATCTATTATTTCAATTATTACACCTAACTATGAGATAAATTGTGCATTCCCATACCCTAGTGAGTAGAAAATATAAACTATGCACATTTAGAACAATTCTTCAGAAAATTGGTTTGGTGGAATAATTTCCCTACCACCTATTTTGCCTTCTACATCCTTGAGTCAACCAACGTCCTTCATGTGTTTTTTCCATCTCACTATAAATCAAAATATCTTGATAGTATCCTCAAACTTTGGTATTTACTTCTTCTATCTTCTTGATCGTTCATGCGAATATACCCTACGACATACAAAATTGTCTTTGGTACCATTCCCCATTCTTTCGAGGGCTCTTCTCATGGATTTCACACATTTTTAATAAAATATTTCTAGTTTCATACCAACATTTCTTATATTCAACGGGAATTCCTTCTTGCTTCTCTACAAGTGTTCGTAGCAATTTTATTCATTGCTTAAAACGTTTACCACATCTTACCTAAGTAGTGATCCTTATCTACTCTTTATTAAAATTTTGGTTTGGCTCTTGCCATTTTTATAAAACTAAAATTTCACAATCACGAAGTACCTAATCCAAAATCTTTATCTTTGAAAATATAAACTTAGAAATCTTTTTCAAAATTACTTTGGATTCAAAAAGGAACCATGAAATTTTTTCCCTGTCTAACCAATTTTGCTTTTCAAGTACTTTCTATAACATAGATTTTACTTCTTTTAAAAGTAGGATTTTTAACTTAAAACATTTATCATGTTTAAATCCAGTAGACAAGGATAACTTCCATTCTATTATTTTCCCATAATCACGTTATCTCTGCACCACCTTTGACAAAGATTTTAATAACATAAAAGGGGGACTTCTAAAAGATATGTGTAACTGCAACATCTATCTAAGCGTCTGTTAAAATATATGCATGATTACTACATATTTATGGAATTTATCCATTCTTTCTATCTCGTTCCTATTGTTTTCTCCTATATTATTTCTAAATATATTACATGTGACGACCCGGAATTTATGGATATTTGAAATTGAAATATTTAATTGATTTTAAATATTTAAAAGCTAGTTTAACTTGAATTTCAAATATCATTATTTATTTGGCAATTAAATTATTTAGTTTAATAATTGGAAGTTGGGTAAAATGTTGAGTCTTCAGTTTTACGCTCGTTGAAAATAATTTGAAGGCTTGTAAAGTTTATATCGGAAATTCAATATAATAACTGGGTCTAAAAAGCTATCTACTCCATACGATCGAATTAGGACTCGATACATTTTCCATTGCATTTGGAATAGGGGTATAACATTATAAACGCCTAGCAGCACGTCTTGATAGGAGGTCAAGCATTTAAGTTGCGTTTATCGAGATAATTTGAATTTAATTAAAGATATATATATATAATGATCAACTATCAACTGTAAATCGGTTCAAATCAGATATTTATTCTTTCCCATCAGCTGCTATTTTGTCTCCTTTCCAGATCACTGTAGCATCCCTCATTATTCACGCAATCTTTCTTTATATCGTTCCCCTTGTTTTCTTCTTCAAAAAAAAAGACTCAAAACCATTCCGTTTCATCACTCCATTTTCAGCGTTCCATTCTCTTTTTCTCAAATCAAAATCTTCCAACATAAAAAAGGAAAAAAATTCAAGAGAATAAAAATCCAAAAATGGGTTCCCTTCCAATACAACCAACAATGGAAATCACCGAAACCGAACTCTCACGCCTCTTCAAACTGCAGCAATCCCACATAAATCACTTTTTCGACAATCTCTCTCTTCCCTTAACCCTTGTTTTCTCCCAAACCCTCCTATCCATGCCTCCTAACTCCTCCATTTTCTTCACCGGTGTCGGAAAATCCGGTTTCGTTGCCTCCAAGCTCTCCCAGACTTTAGCTTCTCTCGGCTTTCACAGATCTTCTTTTTTGTTTCCTATCGACGCATTACATGGCGACATTGGCTGCATTTTTCCTCGATGATATGTTAATTTTGATTTCTAAATCTGGATCCTTCGAGGAGTTGCTCAATTTGGTACCCTATGCTAAAGATAAAGGCGCAAGGTTGATATCGGTGACATCAGTGGAGGGAAATCCATTGGAGAAAGTGTGTGATATGAATGTGCATTTACCATTAAAAGGAGAGCTATGTCCATTTGGGATGGCGCCTGTTACATCAGCTGTGGTGTAGATGGTGTTTAGTGATACTGTTGTTGCTGCAATTATGAGGGCTAGACAGTTAAATGTTGAGCGGCATGCATCCAATCATCCCGCCGGGAGGATTGGTAAAAGTCTTATTTTTAAGGTGAAAGATGTGATGAAGAAGCAAGAGGAGCTTCTGTTTTGTAAAGAGGGAGATATGATTATGAATCAACTCACAGAGCTTACGAGTAAAGGCTGTGGATGCCTTCTTGTAGTCGATGATAGCTATCGTTTAATAGGAACATTCACAAATGGTGATCTTCGTAGGACTCTTAAGGCCAGTAGTGAAGGCATTTTCAAGCTCACAGGTTGAGAAATGTGCAACAGGTCTAAAATCATGGAGAATCAAGCTAGTGTAGATCGGATTGCAAATTAAAAATCAAATGTGAGTTAACCTCACTCACATCTGGATTATCGATCATTTAAATAGTTAAAATTAAATTATTGGTTGGTTGCTTGAATTGATGATTATTATCAGTTTGGATGTGATATTATATATAGTAGTATATATATATTGGATAGATTGATATTCTGCATTATACAGCGGATGAGACCCTATGAGCCCCGCGTAATAGCGGATGACCCTTACACCGCGATATCCCCTTCGAAGTGGAATTGGTATTTTATATTGTGCTAACATCTATGGATGCTAGGTAACAGGTTGGGGGGATCCAATTGGATTCCTCAAAACATTAATTTATTTTATATTCAGCATTGTGATTTATTTGATGATCCATGATAGATTATATTGATTTATTGGAAATTGAAATTATTGAATGTTATGCTTGGCTGAATATATATGGGCATTTTGAGAAATGGAAAAACAAATATATATATATATATATATATATATATTTGGATTTTTAAAGGAAATGAAAAGAAAATTCTTAAGGAAATAATTATTGGGAATTGGATAAATTGAGTGATAAATTTTAAAAGGGAATTTAAAACCAGGAAATAGGTTTGAAATTGATTTAGTATTTTGGAAACTGTGATTTAAAGGAAAATGAGAAATGGAATTTGTATACTGGTTTATAAATGAAGTGGAATATTTATCAATGGATAAATTTGAAAGTGTAGATTCTGGTGGAATTTATAAGAAAAGGTGATTTTATCTTTAAAAGTTGGAAGTATATTTTCAAACAAAAGATTTCAAAGTGTAAACTAGAAGTTAAAAAAATATTTTTAGAATGTTTTAGAAAATTTATTATTTTAATTATTTTTAAGAGAAAAGTAAACATTTATTTAAGTTAATTATGGTAGTTAATTATTTTTAAAGGTAAATTAGTTTTATAATTTAAAAAAAAAATTAACATAAATATTTGATATAATAACTTTATATTAAAAGAAAATTTTGGTTTAAGTTTTACTCGGAAACTCCTATAAATCTCTTAAGTATTGTTTTTATTTAAGTAATTTTAGCAGCTTTAAAGTAAATAATTTGAGTATATATTTTTGAAAGTGATTATAAGGAGATGGAAATGTGTTTTGAAAATAAAAGTGATTTTATATTTGAAGTGGCGAAAGAAATTTATGGAATTGGGACATATATTAAATTGGGATAAATGGAGCAGGACTTATAAAGGGTTTTATGGGTTATACTGGAATGGAAGTGTATTTCCCTATAAAACCAAGTATATTTTCAAAGGAGATTTTCATATATATATATATATATATATATATATATATATATATATATATATAAGCTGGAAGTTTAAAGTTATTTAAGAAGAATGTTTTAGGAAAATTTTTATTTAATCATTTTAACATTTTAAGTAAATGGTTATTAAGTTAATTATAGAGGTATTTTAAAGGTTTAACTAGTATTTGACTAAAAGTTGGTCAATAAATATTTATACTCTATCTAATAGTTTATCTTAAAATTAGTTTCGACTTAAGTTTTACATTAGAAATTATTATAAAATTTCATAACTAGTATTTTAAATAAGTGTTTTAAGTAGCTTTTATTTTAAGTGTTTAAAGAATATATTTTTGGATAAAGTGATTAAATTATCTAAAAATCTAAAGTATTAAGACTTGGTGATTTTCAGCGGAAAGAAAACAATTGGGTGAAAATTTATTCCACGAGAGAAAAAGGTGTTTTGAAACTATTTTCAAAGGGTTGAAGTTTAGATAAATATCTTGCAAAGATATTTTGAAATAAATAATTTAGGAAATTATTAATGCCTGATCGTTGTTTGTGGATGTTATATGATTGTTAAATAACCGACTATCAATATTGGCTAATGTGTTTATCGTTTTCGAAGAGACCGGGATCGGGATTTATTTCACGAGAACCACTTCGATTCGGTTTGAACGTTTTTGTGAGGAAGACAAGAGCTTGGAGTCGAAGATGGAGCAGTGAAGTGTAAGGTCTAATCGCTACTAATCCTGAGGGTGATTCCAAAATGGATGTAGTAGGGGTAGTGCCTTCGGTTCCGTTTGGACCGAGAACGAACTTGTATGGACGAATGTTATCAGAACATCGTCAAGGGAACGATGAGCATTCTAAGTGAATGTGTGCTAAAAAGGTAACGCATAGACTCGAGCCTCGTCAACCGGGAATGACTAAAACAGGGGAGGTGCAGTAAGGCTAGTGACTAGCAACCAATTAGGATAAGGTCATCCATGTCTAGATGTCTCTTTATTTCGGCTGTGTGGGCGGCTCCTGATCCCAACCGTAGTGTGATCTTATTCGGACTATCCAATAAGGAGTAGCTCCGGTCTTGTGTTGCAGAGGATCAGGGTGGATCCTTAGTACTCTGATCTAGACCAAGTACTGTGATGGGTGGTATCCCAGTAGCCCTGCCATTGTATGGAATCCAATCTCCAATAAGAGCCTGTACGGTTTTGATTGTGCCCAACTATTGTTGGAACGTGAGATGCAATCATTTCAGCTAGATTCTATAGATACTACTATAATATCTGATGGATTTGACAAAAATATTTTGGTTATCGTAAGGTAAAAACACGGCATGTTTATTTATGGCGTGGTCTTACGAGATACCTTTAATTTCAAAGGATTTTAGAAACTTTAACAATCCAATTGAATGTGTTTTCTCACGTTGGTTTTCCAGACTGACTCGAGTGCAATTTCACTATAATGCTCGGGTCAAACAGTGTATTATAGAATATAGGAAAGGACGCTGTGGAGCTCAGGAGACGAGCTGGATGGCGAGACGTATCACACGTACTTGATGTATATTTCGCTGTGTATGATTAACTGCATAGTTAGTTTTTGTGGGGACGGGTTATGATAAATGTCCAGTTGTATGTTACGAATTTTATTATACTATGATGATGTAATGTATAAAACAGATATAGTTCTTTTTGTTTAATGGCCATTCATTTATCTATTATATATTGTTCCGCTACGACTATGAGGATCTGATATTGTTTTCTATTTCTTCTATCTCTTTCTTCTTTAAACCTAATGGTTCGTATTTTCGTCCACTTTGAGTTGAATTGGTAGAGAATATTGTCGGCTCAAAGGTGTATGGATTTGCGGGTTGTTACATTACAAATCCTTTTTTTATATATAAATTTATAATATTATTTCTATCTAATCTAGCAGACATTCTTACCCTCTATTTTCTCTACTTCGTCCTAATCAAGTACCATTTTCATTTATCCCTCCTTTAGAAAGAATTTTAAAAAGGAACATTCAAATCTATAAAGTAGAATCCCAACCTATGCTCCAATTTACATTGATTCCGAAAATGAAATATCCCGTTATAAAAAATATTTAAATCCAAACTTTTTGATCCAATCAATTTTTAAACTAAGAATTTCAAAATTGAAAAATCCTTTTTACCAAAAACCTTTAAATCAAAAACTTTTGACTTAACAAATTTTTAAATTATGAATTTCCAAATTTTCTTGCTTTTTCGAAACAACAACTTCCTAATAAGTCCTTTGAAAACTCATTCAAAACATTTCAAGGAATTTCAAAAATCCTATTGTCAAATTTTTTCACATGGGTTTGGACTTAGAAATGGATTTTAATTGTCCTTCCTTTTGAACTTTCCTTCTTTCTAACTCATTCTTCATAAAAATCCAATTATCTTCTTATGGTGATTAGTGTACACCTTCTTATGGGAACATGCTCCACTCCTTCTTCGCATCTTGTTCTATTCTGCCATTTCTTATTTTCGGATGGTTGCAACATATAATTTCTTACTTCCCATCTGTCTGAATAGAATGTACATCTTCAATCGGCAATCCGTCGAAATCCACAATCATCAGGCAGTTTAGGCCTCTATATGTCATAGTCATACTCCTATTGCTCTATTCCTTATGATACGACCTCCTCTTATAGGGTAATCAGAGTAGGAATATAAATTTAACTCTATTTGTTTCCCAGTTCGTAGTTGCCTCATCCAACCCTTGGGAACATGGTCACAACTACTTCTATACTTGGAATTTATAGAATTAGGCATATAATTTATATACAATTATAGGTAAAATTACATTTACGTTCTCTCATCATTTCCAAATTCCTATGATCGACTAATTTAGCCCATTATCAAATGTAACAACCGCACCTTAGTGGGCCTGAATTTCGACTAAATTGAAACCCAAGTACATTATAGGATAGATCGTTAGTTTTGGTAACTTGTAGTACAAACAAGTATATCAGAATGTGATCAATATAAACTCATAGCTGTAACGAACCGTATAATTCATGGATTTAATTAGGTTGAATTTATGAGTTTTGTAATGCAATTTAGAAAAAAAAATATACTTTATAAACAAATATTGAAAGAAACGCTAAATTAAATTTTGTAAATGATGACTTAAGACCTATTTATAGAAGTTTGGATAAAATTCAAATAAATTAAGTGGGAAAAAGATTCTTACCTGAAATTTTATATGAGAAATTTATGAAAGTATTAATTTGATTTAATGCAATAAAGGATTGTAAACGGTAATTGTAATAAATTAAGGAATCATATTAGTGCAAGTTAATAATTTATGACTTGAATGAAATTCCAATTCAATAAAATCATTTAAGATGTTATGATTTGATTTTAAATGGAATATGAGCAAACAAATGTAAGGATTGGACTAATATGTATGTTATTTATTCAGGGTATTTGATAAGATTGGGAACCCAATTGTAATTAATAGTAATAATGTTGGTATTAGCTAATAAATTTAATTTCAATGCAACACCAAAATGAATGGAATGAAATGAATGTGGGTAAATGTATACTAGGTTATTTATCAAATAGAAGAAAAAGAAAAAAGTAAATATCGAATTGATTGATGAATAAATATGCATTGAATAGTAATTGAACGTAAAGCAAATGGCGATTGTATAAATCAATACAAGATAATGAATTGCATATTTTAGGTTTATAATAAAGTGTGGATGGGAATTTGATTTGTTATTAATTAAATGGAATTCAAATCTGTTGGGAAAGGTAGATGGATATTTGGTAATAAAATTTAAACGGACTTGAATAGTGAATTTATTTAATTAATATATAAAATAAATAATGATTAAATGAAAACCAATACCTTGTAAATATCTATAATATTTGAGTGGAAATAATATACTTATAAATGTGGGATTAAGAGTTTTTACAATAACTATTTTGAGTTATATACTTAGTTCCTTCAGTTAAATTTGAAATCATTGGAATAGATATAAATTTAATGTTACGTTAGATAAATTAAGGCAAAAAAAATGAGGAATAACATAAATGTTCTTCATAATAGGATGATTGTGAATAAAAAGAATGGAAATAAAGTTTTATTAATATATCGGAATTTAATTTACTATAAAAAGGGGTTAATTGCAATCGAATGGGTTAAATGTTTAAACGGGAATCAAGCTTTATGTATTTCTTTGGATCTATTGCAATTAATTAAGATTAAATATAAAATTTTACGTTAATTGGAAATTAAGTTGGATACGGGAAATATCTATGTGATAATCTTAAATCCAAATGGTAAACCCTTCTATTTGAGATTTTGAATGGGATAATAATTAATTTATTTAGCTAAATAGAATTTTGAGGATTTTATTTATAATTTTGTGAATTCAATGAAATTAATTATTAAAAGTGAGATTAACATTTGGAATTGATAAATTTATCTTTTCTATATGGACATTTAAATTTGTAAAATCATTGTAAGTGTTTGAGTAATATAAAGATGATAAGATTGTCAATTTTAGAATTTAAAATATAAAATTGGATTTAATCAATTTGTTTAATTTAATTAATATAAAAATAGCCATTTTTGTCACGGACTCGGATTTCGACGAAACCAGTTTCATCAGATCCATAACAGTGAATTATTGTAGGGTTTCAAATTTCATAGCGATCGGACTTAACGTTTGATCGTACGAACGCGAAACGCCTTGAAATCGATTTAATTGAAATAAATTTGAAATCAATTTGGAAATATTGTTCTAAGCATAACTTCTTCATACGATATAATTTGGACATGAAACTTTTTCCATCGCGACCAGAATATTTTAAAATACCTATTGTGATATATGGGTTTAACAAATTACGTTCCGGAGTCAGAACGGGCTTTTTGGGCCAACTACCGTGTAGCGCGTTTATAGTTCGTGCCCACATATTCTATTGCAGTTGTCTATAAATAGGCTATTATAAACCCTAGTAGCCTCTACCCCTCATTTCTATACATATAGGAACTTCTGTACTCCTCTTCTTCAATGGCAACAAACAATTCTAAATCCAAATTCAAAATTCAAATCAGATCCAAAGCTAAAAATTAAAAGTCCTCAGAAAATTTCCGAAAAAATATATGTCGAAGATATCAACGATACGAATCAGCGTCTGCTGTCTGTTTTTCGAGATTACGCTTTGATTAGCGGGAAATCGCGGTCAAACCCTGTAATTTCGAAACCCATAGGGTTGATTTGGGGCTTTTCGATTTAGGCTTCAATCGAAGAAAGTGAAATATGGGTATTGTAGATCTCGTCGAGGGGAGTTGATTGATGGTTGTTTGGTGGTCTGAAAGTGCTTGGTTGGTCGGAATTGGCGAACTAGGGTTCGAAAACCCTAGCTTAGAGGTGGCGGCGGCGGCAACCAGGGAGGCACGCGCTGGTATAGTGGGGTGCGGCTCGGCATAGGCAGTTCGATGGTGGTGGTGATGAGTTCAACGGTGGCCGGTAGGACGAGAGATCGGCGGTCAAAGGTGGTTAAAAGGCATGGTATTGGGTTGCGGTGCGAGTTGGAATCCTGGGGAGGAGAGAACGTCCTGATGATGTGGCAGCATGGAAGGTGAATGTGTTCTCCGTTTTATTTATTTTAATTGATTTTCAACTCGCAATTTTCGCTCTAATTTCTTCATACGAACTCCGTTTCACGGGCGATTTTTTTTGTTAGGATCGTAATTAAATTCCAGATCTTTTGAAACCGGTTTGGACAGATTTGGAGACCGTCGAATTTTTGGGTTTAAATCGGATTTAAATTCGATTTAAATCCAAAAGGTGAGTGTTTTAAACACTCACAATTTCTAAAATTTCCTATGTCTATTAAATTGACTTTAGATATGAGTAGAAATTTATTTATGACTGTTTGAGATGTTTTATTCATTATTTCAGTTAAATCGCATTTATTTATTTTAACTGTTAATTAATTTTATTATTGCATATAATTTGACAGTTAGAATTTATTTATTTGCATATAAACTGATAATTAAACAGTTAACAAAATTTATCATTGAATATAGATTGTTAGTTAATAACTGTCATTTATTTCCTGTTATATTGCATATGCTATATATATTGATGTTGTTTAAATTGATGATGATTGAATTAAATTGGTTGATGATTGATATTGGGTGAATGGATGATGTGTTCTATCTTATATAATCTGCAAGTTATCATGCATTTCTTTTCATTCGGGATTGCGGTTTGAAATGATATACAACCGCATTTTTTATTTTAAATTGCGGATTGAAATGATAAACATCCGTATCACTTGACCATAGGGTAGAAAATTTTATACAGGCACCGCGGTAAATATATGAAATTAATTTTGAAATATTTTACTATGGTTTTGTAAAGCTATATATATATGGTTTATGGGATATTGATTTGGTTACTTATATATATATATATATAGTAAATTTTCGGGTTTTTTAGCTTTGTATAAATTTGATTTGAAGTATAAAATAAAGTTTGATTTTCGAGATCAAATACGATTAAGAATTTATTTAAAATAAAATTTCTAGAGTTTTAATGACTTAAAAGAGAATAAGGGTGGAAGATGAATATTAAGTTAAATTGAAACTAAATGAAAAGTTAGAATTTTTAAAGGATATGATTTTTGTAACTTAATTTTTGTAAAGTGATTTGAATGAATGTCAGGTTGATTTAAATGAATATATCAAGTTTAATAAATTGAAAGATTGTCCAATTTTGTGAAGTTATAAGTTTTACTTAGAGTATATTGAATTCATTAAGTAAACATTTCAAGTCTAAATAATAAGTAATTGAATTTGATATATATGGGATGGTCAAATGAGGTTGTTTTTGAAATGGTGTAATATTTAAAGCTTTGAAACGTAAAATTTTAAAATGGTATTTGGAAGTTTAAATCGATATTTGGAATTGATTTGTGAAATGTAAAGAAGCTATTTTGTTTTATAAAAGTAATTTAATATTTAACCATTTGAGAGATGAAATTTGTTTCAAAGTTATGGCTTTCAAAGTCGTATAATTTGGAGATATTATATTCAAGAGTTTTGATTTCTAAATATTTTACTTTGAAACCACTATGATTTTCGGAAAGAATATATTGGAAAATAAAGATGATATCATATTGTTTGGGTTTTAAAAGGGAATGATATCATATTTATATGGTTTTTGAAATGGATATTATATTCTGGTTTTAAAAGTATAAATTATTTTAAAGAACCGCGGTGTTATAATAACGTTTGGTTGTTGAAGAGACCGGGATCGGAAGTTGTCATACTCTCTGCCAACTCCGAAAACCACTTTAACAACCGTGTACGCGGTGGAGATTCCAGAATGAAGTAGGTTAGTGACGGCGTTTCCTGCAAGGTAAATACGTGGACCCGACTCCCGTGAGTTGGCATAAGGTGGCTAAAACAGGAGCGATTCTCGGTCCAATGAGGTCATTCCTCTGATCGAACGCACTCCTTCGATACTATACTCTGACTTTGGATTGATTCGGTGGCCACTATTGATTTCTTTGATTTTGGGGGTGTTTGTTCGAGGTGGGCGGTAGCTGCGTGCTGCGCGTTTCCACCAGCCCGGATAGCAATTGGTATATCTACCCTGGCATTGCCTAGTTGTGCCGTGTCACCTACCCTAGCGCGCCTTGTATGAGTTTCTATTTGTGTCGTACCTATGGAGTATCCTCTGGCAGCCTCCTGATCAGGAGGTATTACGGTACTGTATAGACTATTAGCATTATTTGTGTTAAGGGCTATATGGGTAACCCCTTAACGCTATTAAAAAGTAAGTTTATTTTACAATTAGACACTATTATAATAGCGCAATATACTACATAGTAAATAGTTTAACGGATCCTTAGGAGATGTAAATCCTGAGCATCTCTTGAGTTACTGCACTCATATTTATTTCTGTTAATTTAACTCACATAAGATCTTTTAGTTTTGACTCGAGTGTTTTTGTCTTTTCAAATTCGCTCGGGTCAGTTCGAGCGTTTCAGGATTTGAAGATTTAACTCTGGAGGACGAAGACGAAGATTTGTATTACTATTATCTAGTATATTATTCAACTACACTCATACTATTCCGCTGCATTGTTATTGGTATGTGTAACTCTGATATGTATTATGTAAATATAATCAAATGTTTTTGTAAAATAGCTTCATAAACTGTATATTTGATTATTATATTTTATCCTTCCGCTGTGAGATTCTGTTTTGTTTTTTTCTTCTTGTTTTTCTTATTTACCCCATAACAGTCCGCCCTTCCATATGGTTTGAATCGGCATGTGTGTCGGTCTAAAGCGTGCGAAAAGGCGGGATGTTACATCTGGTATCACAGCTTTGGTTTAGCAATAAACCTTAGCTTTGTGGGGTTTGACTCTTTGCTAATAGGGTAGTAATACCCTATGGGAGTCGCTGAGTGTATATATATGAGAGAGCGTATTTGTTAGTGTTATAAAAAGTTTTTTATATTGTGTTAATCTGTTCCGTTTTGTATTTATAAATTCTGGTTTGTGCATGGGACGTTGTGACATCAATAGGAATTTCTAAACACTTAATAGGACACACCGACATAATATTTGTTTTTATATAGGTGAATGAAATAATTTTGCCTATTATATTTTTCTATATAAAATAAATTTTTCAAAAGATATCTATATTTGGCTGCAATCAATGGGTTGTTAGGTAATAAAGTGTATAAAAAATAGTAGAAATAAGATTTGAAAAATAAAATAAAAGAAATGGGAATTTAGAAATTAAGTTCTGGGGTTTTGGAAATTCTTTAAATTGATTTTTGAATATAATAATAATACTATTAGAAGTATTTTTGGATATGAATATTTTGATGTAATTTGAAAGAATTGTTTTAAAAAGGAATTTTGAAAAGAAAAATTTATGTACTACCCTCTTTGTCGCTGGAAAATAATTTCGGTGATGAGTGCACGCATCATTGACATTTATTTTCGAGTTTCGAAGTGGGAAGGCCATTGTAGTAATTTGCTGCATAATTGTTAAGAAAATTTTGTCATTTTAATTATAATTGGATACATATGTTAAGTGTAGATATCTATCTATTATTTTAAATGATTTAAAATTAAACCCAGAATTTGGTTCTTAAGTTCCAGTTAATTAATAGTACAATTAAGTGTAGCCAATTTGAACCTTTAATTAAAGTAAAAATTTAATACAATAGGAAGAGAAGTAATGTAAATAAACGATTGTAAACCTTAGTAAATGGATAAAGGAAATTCTTTATTTATAAAAATTGATGTTATAAGGTTACAAATTTGGTGTAATTAAAATGTTACTATTATTAAAAATAATAGAAATATTAGCATTAAATAATTGAATGAAATTAAAAGTGAGTTGAAATTATAACTTATAAAACGAATATATAATTAATGAACCATTAATTAATTAAAGGAATTGAGGAGAAACTTGTATAATTTTCACTTACATTTTTAAAGCATATATAACTTACCATATAATAAAAGTACAGTGTTAGTAAGAAAATGTAAGGGGGAAATCTTACAAGTAAAGCTTGAGGTAATGAAAGTATTCAATGAATTTGCTGTTATAAATGGGAATTTAATGTTATAAACTTAAGTTGAAAATTGAAATTTTACCATAATTAAAGGTAAGTATTATAATTAGATGATTTTAAAACTTAAGTAAATAGAATGAAATTCTATAATAAATGAAACTGTGAGAAATAAATGAATAAAAATTTAGAAATGCATAAATGGAATGCAATAAAAAGAAACTTACATGACATTAAAATGAAAGATGAATATTGTAAGTAATAAATAAAAATAAATGAGGTAATCACTCAATGAATGAAAGAAAGGAAATCAAACAACTAAAGTATGAAATAAATTTTATGATAAGTTAATTTGATTTGTTGGGTTGAAATGTTATTGTTTGATTTATGGTTGGTCAGGTAAGGAAATTCGAAATTGGTGAATGAATAAATAATTTATTTTGTTCCATCTAAGACTGTTGAGTAAAGGATGCACTTGATAGTTATTTTTCACTCCGTACAATTTCAAGTTTTGAACCTGAACAACTATTTGCTTGTTGATTGAATGGGTATTTTGTTTCTTGTGTATGTGTTTGTTGAAATGGGTGGTTGTGTATTGATTTGTTGTTAGTGATGGAACCCACTTAAATATTTCACTTTATATAAATTGTTAACCCTTTAGATTTTATAAGTGAAATGCAGGTTAAGGAAGCAATGACTACTGCTTTTGGTTCCATAAATTAAGCGTAAATTGCCCGACAAATAGGTACGTTTTCGGATTTCGGTTTATAGCGCTATTTTATATATTTTCCCGTGTAGGGATATATATTATTTGGGGAATGTTTGTGTATATTGTCAAATTTATATTGTATTTTCTTCCGAGCCTCTCCGTACAAAGGAGACTCTGCCAAAAATTTCCGTAAATTTTGGACTTAGAAAAAATTGAAATTTTTTACAAACTTTAATAATTTATGTAAAAAGGATTTAATGGGTATAAATTGGTATATTAAATCATTTTATTTTGTAAACTTATTTGTTTACAAATTTAATTAAGAAAGATATATTGTTTTCTTATTTCTTCTTTTTCCTTTTCGAGGACGAAAAGTTTTGAGTGGAGGAGAGTGTAACGACCCGTATAATTCGTGGATTTAATTAGGTTGAATTTATGAGTTTTGTAATGTAATTTAGAAAAAAAATATACTTTATAAACAAATACTGAAAGAAACGCTAAATTAAATTTTGTAAATGATTACTTAAGACCTATTTATAGAAGTTTGGATAAAATTCAAATGAATTAAGTGGGAAAAAGATTCTTACCTGAAATTTAATATGAGAAATTTATGAAAGTATTAATTTGATTTAATGCAATAAAGGATTGTAAATGGTAATTGTAATAAATTAAGGAATCATATTAGTGCAAGTTAATAATTTATGACTTGAATGAAATTCCAATTCAATAAAATCATTTAAGATGTTATGATTTGATTTTAAATGGAATATGAGAAAACAAATGTAAGGATTGGACTAATATGTATGTTATTTATTCAGGGTATTTGATAAGATTGGGAACCCAATTGTAATTAATAGTAATAATGTTGGTATTAGCTAATAAATTTAATTTCAATGCAATACCAAAATGAATGGAATGAAATGAATGTGGGTAAATGGGATTATTCCGAAACTCGTACTAAATCAGACTAGTCTAGTTCACCCAACGGTTTAAACTAATGGGTAGTGCTACCTTTAGGAGGTATGGCATCACAAGAAAAAACTAACGACTTGTAGCCAAGATCTATGCACCTTTACTTTACACCTTCCTTTATTTGAATACCACTTATTTGATGGGGTGGTTAAGAGATTATCTATGGTTACTAGGTTATTTATCAAATAGAAGAAAAACAAAAAAAGTAAATATCGAATTGATGGATGAATAAATATGCATTGAATAGTAATTGAACGTAAAGCAAATGGCGATTGTATAAAATCAATACAAGATAATGAATTGCATATTTTAGGTTTATAATAAAGTGTGGATGGGAATTTCATTTGTTATTAATTGAATGGAATTCAAATATGTTGGGAAAGGTAGATGGATATTTGGTAATAAAATTTAAACGGACTTGAATAGTGAATTTATTTAATTAATATATAAAATAAATAATGATTAAATGGAAACCAATACCTTGTAAATATCTATAATATTTGAGTGGAAATAATATACTTATAAATGTGGGATTAAGAGATTTTACAATAACTATTTTGAGTTATATACTTAGTTCCTTCAGTTAAATTTGAAATCATTGGAATAAATATAAATTTAATGTTACCTTAGATAAATTAAGGCAAAAAAATAGGGAATAACGTAAATGTTCTTCATAATAGGATGATTTGTGAATAAAAAGAATGGAAATAAAGTTTTATTAATATATCGGAATTTAATTTACTATAAAAAGGGGTTAATTTCAATCAAATGGGTTAAATGTTTAAACGGTAATCAAGCTTTATGTATTTCTTTGGATCTATTGCAATTAATTAAGATTAAATATAAAATTTTACGTTAATTGGAAATTAAGTTGGATACAGGAAATATCTATGTGATAATCTTAAATCCAAATGGTAAACCCTTCTATTTGAGATTTTGAATGGGATAATAATTAATTTATTTAGCTAAATAGAAATTTGAGGATTTTATTTATAATTCTATGAATTCAATGAAATTAATTATTAAAAGTGAGATTAACATTTGGAATTGATAAATTTATCTTTTCTATATGGACATTTAAATTTGTAAAATCATTGTAAGTGTTTGAGTAATATATAGATGATAAGATTGTCAATTTTAGAATTTAAAATATAAAATTGGATTTAATCAATTTGTTTAATTTATTTAATTAATATAAAAATAGCCATTTTTGTCACAGACTCGGATTTCGACGAAACCAGTTTCATCGGATCCGTAACAGTGAATTATTATAGGGTTTCAAATTTCGTAGCGATCGGACTTGTCGTTTGATCGTACGAACGCGAAACGCCTTGAAATCAATTTAATTGAAATCAATTTGAAATCAGTTTGGAAATATTGTTTTAAGCATAACTTCTTCATATGATAGAATTTGGACATGAAACTTTTTCCTTCGCGTTCGGAATATTTTAAAACACCTATTGTGATATATGGGTTTAACAAATTTCGTTCCGGAGTCAGAACAGGCTTTTTGGGCCAACTATCGTGTAGCGCGTTTGTAGTTCGTGCCCGCATATTCTATTGCAGTTATCTATAAATAGGCTGTTATAAACCCTAGCAGCCTCTATCCCTCATTTCTATATGTATAGGAACTTCTGTACTCCTCTTCTTCAATGGCAACAAACAATTCTAGATCCAAATTCAAAATTCAAATCAGATCCAAAGCTAAAAATTAAAAGTCCTCAGAAAATTTCCGAAAAAATATATGTCGAAGATATCGACGATACGAATCAGCGTCTGTTGTCAGTTTTTTGAGATTGCGCTTCGATTAGCGGGAAATCGCGGTCAAACCCTGTAATTTCGAAACCCATAGGGTTGATTTGGGGCTTTTCGATTTAGGCTTCAATCGAAGAAATTGAAATATGGGTATTGTAGATCTCGTCGAGGGGAGTTGATTGATGGTTGTTTGGTGGTCTGAAAGTGCTTGGGTTGGCCAGAATTGGCGAACTAGGGTTCGAAAACCCTAGCTTAGAGGCGGCGGCGGCGGCGGCAACCAGGGAGGCGCGCGCTGGTATAGGGGGGTGCGGCTCGGCATAGGCAGTTCGATGGTGGTGGTTATGAGTTCAACGGTGGCCGGTAGGACGAGAGATCGGCGGTCAAAGGTGGTTAAAAGGCACGATATTGGGTTGCGGTGCGAGTTGGAATCCTGGGGAGGGGAGAATGTCCTGATGACGTGGCAGCATGGAAGGTGACTGTGTTCTCCGTTTTATTTATTTTAATTGATTTTCAACTTGCAATTTTCGCTCTAATTTCTTCATACGAACTCCGTTTCACGAGCGATTTTTTTCGTTAGGATCGTTATTAAATTCCAGAACTTTTGATACTGGTTTGGACAGATTTGGAGACTGTCAAATTTTTGGGTTTAAATCGGATTTAAATTCGATTTAAATTCAAAAGGTGAGTGTTTTAACCCACTCACAATTTCTAAAATTTCCTATGTCTGTTAAATTGACTTTAGATATGAGTAGAAATTTATTTATGACTGTTTGACATTTTTTATTCATTATTTCAGTTAAATCGCATTTATTTATTTTAACTGTTAATTAATTTTATTATTGCATATAATTTGACAGTTAGAATTTATTTATTTACATTTAAACTGATAATTAAACAGTTAATAAAATTTATCGTTGAATATAAACTGTTAGTTAATAACTGTCATTTATTTTCTGTTATATTGCATATGCTATATATATATATTGATGTTGTTTAAATTGATGATGATTGAATTAAATTGGTTGATGATTGATATTGGGTGAATGGATGATGTGTTCTATCTTATATAATCTGCAAGTTATCATGCATTTCTTTTCATTCGGGATTGCGGTTTGAAATGATATACAACCGCATTTTTTATTTTAAATTGCGGATTGAAATGATAAACATCCGTATCACTTGACCATAGGGTAGAAAATTTTATATAGGCACCGCGGTAAATATATAAAATTATTTTTGAAATGTTTTACTATGGTTTTGTAAAGCTGTATGTATATATGGTTTATGGGATATTGATTTGGTTATTTATATATATATATATAGTAAATTTTCGGTTTTTTAGCTTTGTATAAATTTGATTTGAAGTATAAAATAAAGTTTGATTTTCGAGATCAAATACGATTAAGAATTTATTTAAAATAAAATTTCTAGAGTTTTAATGACTTAAAAGAGAATAAGGGTGGAAGATGAATATTAAGTTAAATTGAAACTAAATGAAAAGTTAGAATTTTTAAGGGATATGATTTTTGTAAAGTGATTTGAATGAATATCAAGTTGATTTAAATGAATATATCAAGTTTAATAAATTGAAAGATTGTCCAATTTTGTGAAGTTATAAGTTTACTTAGAGTATATTGAATTCATTAAGTAAACATTTCAAGTCTAAATAATAAGTAATTTAATTTGATATATATGGGATGGTCAAATGAGGTTGTTTTTGAAATGGTGTAATATTTAAAGCTTTGAAACATAAAAATTTAAAATGGTATTTGGAAGTTTAAATCGATATTTGGAATTGATTTGTGAAATGTAAAGAAGCTATTTTGTTTTATAAAAGTAATTTAATATTTAACCATTTGAGAGATGAAATTTGTTTCAAAGTTATGGCTTTCAAGGTCGTATAATTTGGAGATATTATATTCCAGAATTTTGATTTCTAAATATTTTACTTCGAAACCACTATGATTTTCGGAAAGAATATATTGGAAAATAAAGATGATATCATATTGTTTGGGTTTTAAAAGGGAATAATATAATATTTATACGGTTTTTTAAATGGATATTATATTCTGGTTTTAAAAGTATAAATTATTTTAAAGAACCGCGGTGTTATAATAACGTTTGGTTGTTGAAGAGACCGGGATCGTAAGTTGTCATACTCTCTGCCAACTCCGAAAACCACTTTAACAACCGTGTACGCGGTGGAGATTCCAGAATGAAGTAGGTTGGTGACGACGTTTCCTGCAAGGTAAATACGTGGACCCGACTCCCGTGAGTTGGCATAAGGTGGCTAAAACAGGAGCGATTCTCGGGCCGATGAGGTCATTCCTCTGATCGAACGCACTCCTTCGATACTATACTCTGTCTTTGGATTGATTCGGTGGCCACTATTGATTTCTTTGATTTTGGGGGTGTTTGTTCGAGGTGGGCGGTTGCTGCGCGCTGCGCGTTTCCACCAGCTCGGATAGCAATTGGTATATCTACCCTGGCATTGCCTAGTTGTGTTGTGTCACCTACCCTAGCGCGCTTTGTACGAGTTTCTATTTGTGTCGTACCTATGGAGTATCCTCTGGTATCCTCCCGATCAGGAGGTATTATGGTACTGTATAGACTATTGGCATTATTTGTGTTAAGGGCTATATGGGTAACCCCTTAACGCTATTAAAAAGTAAGTTTATTTTACAATTAGACACTACTATAATAGCGCAATATACTACATAGTAAATTGTTTAACGGATCCTTAGGAGATGTAAATCCTGAGCATCTCTTGAGTTACTGCACTCGTATTTATTTCTGTTAATTTAACTCACATAAGATCTTTTAGTTCTGACTCGAGTGTTTTTGTCTTTTCAAATTCACTCGGGTCAGTCTGAGCGTTTCTGGATTTGAAGATTTAACTCTGGAGGACGAAGACGAAGATTTGTATTACTATTATCTAGTATATTATTCAACTACACTCATACTATTCCGCTGCATTATTATTAGTATGTGTAACTCTGATATGTATTATTAAATATAATCAAATGTTTTTGTAAAATAGCTTCATAAACTGTATATTTGATTATTATATTTTATCCTTCCGCTGTGAGATTCTGTTTTGTTTTTTTCTTCTTGTTTTTCTTATTTACCCCATAACAGTCCGCCCTTCCATATGGTTTGAATCGGCATGTGTGTCGGTCTAAAGCGTGCGAAAAGGCGGGATTTTACAATAGCGAAATTAAGGAATTTAATATAACTTACATATTGACAAGATTACTACTTCGAAATATCAATCCTTGGATATTTAATTGCCCTAACTGCATCAACCATGAATAAGAGAACTTCACCATCTGTAGTTCCCGTCTTGTTCCAATATCAACTCTTCTATATATACATGTGGGTTGTTAAGAAGAAGGAGTCAAAACAATGTTTAGGTGATAAGAAATTATATACTTTACCCATACCATTAATTTATCCCAATCAGTATCCATTTAAGTGTTATGTCGATTATTTTTGGCTAATCTGTTGAATCTTATATACAGTACGATATGCCTAACCTATCCTACTCCAAAGCATAACTATATAAGTATATGCATATTCGCATAAATCTCTAACTGTTTCACTACCCAAAAATCCCAGCCATTTAATACTTCTTAAATACGGAAGAGGCAGACCCAATAACCATTTAGTGCCTCAATCCACAAAGCAGGCCCTCTGCAATGTAAGTACTAGTCAATGGGTTATAGCTACAAAGACCAATGACCCCTTATATATGGCTTTATAATTTATAATTTAATTTTTGTACTACTAATGCATCTCAATGACTCGTCCAGAGGTTGACTAGCTAAACTAATTTTTCATCTAACCATTTACTTTAAGGCCTATGTGTTTCCTATACAAACTATACACTAGTAGGAAGCAAAATCCATCAGGGCATAACTAAGCCTTTGCAACGGACATTCGGGACCATTGGTGGTCGTAGCCTATATGCCACACTTACTACTAAATATCGGTACAAAATAATGACATTGCCCGCCGACCTTCCACAGCTGACATCCCGTTTAAGTATGTCAAGAAAAGTACTCCTTTCAATTAATTAATACCTCTTATTAAAAATGAAGCAGATCTCATTTCCTTAAAAGCACTTGTTAACCCAAAAATGAATCAACACCCTGGTTTGAGTGTGAAATCACCAATCATGTTTCTCAGAGCAAACAATATAGAAAATGAATGTAAAAAGAGCAGAAAAATAAAGATATAAGAAGATTTTGATAGTGTTCCGGCTGTTAATGAAGCCTATGTCCACTTTATAGCTTCCTTTATTGATCAATTGCTATTACAAAGGAGTTTAAATTGTAATATGATTATCCTTTCCTAGATTAGATCAAGCCATCATCGTTAGAGAGAACTCAGTTGTCCCTAATTGGCTGTTGAGTGGGAGAAGAAGAGTGAAGAAATCATGGCAGAGCTTCAACGGAGATCTAATTCTCTTTACTATTGCAAATAGGATGGTATTTATAGGTATTAGAGAGCACTTTGGACAGAGCCACTTTACCGAAAGCTTGTGGTCATCATGCAAAGGTCGCTCAGGAAGTTAGGGGGTGTTTGGAGCTAACTTTTCGGATTGGCATTGATCCAGAAAGTTGTGCAATTTTTGAGCTTCTCAATTTGATTTTCTTCCTATCACATGATTAAATGCCTGTCCAAATATCAAGTCATTTGAAGTTGGTTTGATCATCCATTTCTATAGATCATCAAATTCATCCTTCCGTAGAAGATCCATTTATAACTCACTTAATACTTCACCCAATGACACGAAACTTCAAACATGTAAAGTAAATGAATAGGAGAGCCTCCAAACCGGACCTCATGGGGTGAGGCCCATCCTAGGTCGGTCGGACCTAATTCGTCAAAATAGCTCAATTTGGAGAAGATCCATCCATATCTTGCTCGATACTTATCAGAATCAGACAAAACTTTGCAAGTATCTCTTAGAAGGTGTGAGAGACCTACACACTAGATCTTAGGTCGTGTATCTCACTTTAAATAGGTCAGATCCGATCCAAACTTTGTATTAGTACCGATCCAAAATAGCCTGGCCAAATGACTTCATTTTTGGTGTAACCCTTCCTTTTGTCTTTTAAGTGTCTACTCCAAATTTCAAGTCAATCTGAGCCCGTTTGAGTTCTATAGATCTATTCTAAGTTGCTCCAGTCCAAAAGCAGGTAGGTATTTGAATGAGTCTTCACTTCTTGAACTAGGTTGCTTGGAATGTTACCAAACTCGATGGTTGAGCTTAGTAGAGACAAAGGAGTGCAATGTAAGTGGTTAGAAGGAAATGAGAGCCAATATTTCAGATCGATATCGATCCAATTGGATCGGATCGGTATCATTTCGAAGAATTGGCATAATTCTGGGCCACTACTTATGAATGTTCTAACTCCTTTTGAATTTGTTGGGTTAAAACCCTAATTAACAGCACTTGGCCATTTAATACTCAAATCTGAGGAAACATTTGGTATATTCCTCCTCCTTTCGCAACGCATATCCCTTTCCCATAGGTCCTATGGTTATAGATGCCTCATATCGGTAGTAAATATACACAACTACTAGTGGCCTCTAGGTGAAGGACAGACTTCTATTGTGTAACTTTACTGACCTTACAGCGCAACCCATTAAATAAAACCTATCACCCAAAGCCCATATGTTGGGTTAGGCCTACTAATTTGTGCTCAATCTAAACATATAATTGACGCTATATAATTTCCTAATATAAAATTATGTTGCCTTCTACGTATATTTAGTAGTGTTAATACTTACTTGTTCGCTAAGTATTCCTATTTCATACACTTAGGCTTTGGTTTCCTTATTTCCATATTTGTATAATAGATGTCCATTATCCATAGTTATTGATTATTAATGTCAAAACTGGATAATCTCTAATGATATTTACCCATTTCTTAAATCCATATATTCTGGCTATTCAGTTTCCTCATTAATGCCATATTATTCTTTAATTAATCTATATTTAATTCCTTTAACTCTGTATTAACTATAAATTTATGGTCCATTAAATTTTTTAGTTAGTGTCCATAAACTTTGGAATTCTTATTCCATCCTTAATCCTATAATTTAATATGCCATAACAACTAATATGAATATTATCATAATTTACGCTATATATGTGTGTGTGTGTGTTTTTATTTTTAATCGATATGCACGATTTTATGTGTATATATTCTTTTTTTCTAATTATTAATTCCTAAACTAGAACATTCTTTTTCACATTTAAACTCATTAGAGTTATCGTTTCAAAAAGGATTACCTTTATAACTTTCCATGAATTACCCAATATGATACTTTTACTCCGTTTGAAATTATAAGGAATTATCTTTTCTCTTTTATTGAAATGGACAGTGAAAACAAAATGAATATTCATACTTTACACATCTCTTTCCTTATTGGTGTATTTCCTGTTAATTGAAACAACGCGCTTTTATACATATTTTAGAAATTAGATAATTTATGAAAATTTCAAACAGATAGATTTAATTAAATTATACCCCCATTCCAAATAAAATAAAATATATAAATTCATATTCCAAGTCAACTAAGGTAACCTAATTTACACACAATTATAAATGTAAAATAAACAAATATTCTACAATAATAAATATTTGGGACTAAATTCAAATTTCCAAATTAGATTGCACATACAATTCCTATTCCATTATCTATTTTATAGAATATGCAGGAGGTATTCCTATACATTTTGTTTTAAGCATGCAATTCATCATTTCTTATTTAGACATAATAATTAAATAAAATCCAATGATATAAATTTCAATGCTAAAAAAATATTTTATAATTTCTCACTCACATTTTAAGTTTTCTAAATCTCCAAATCTAAATTCATTCCTTTTACTTGACAGATTTTCTTTCCGATCTAAAAGAATATGTATAATAAAGTACATACAAACTCTTAGAATTACATATCTGAAAAGAGATTTAAGATTAAGAGGAGCATAGATTTATAACTGTAAAAATTACTTTTTTCCATAGTATAGATTCCCTCCTTCTCTTTTTCTCTTTTATTTTCTATCTTTCTCTGATTTTATATTTTTATAATATTTTACAATTTTTAGAAGTAGTGGAGAAGAGAAAATGACAGAACTTCGCTGCTTGGATTTGAAAATATGAAAAGAGAAGTGAGGGGTTAGGTCTTTATTTATAGGTACTCGAACCAATCATACATGTTAGACTAAAATAACTAAATCCAAACCACTGGCCAAGGTTCAAACTCAAGCCACCAACCCTGTAACGACCCGCCAATTTATCACTTTAACGGTATCCATTTTTAAATTTATGCAAATAAAAGGATGATAATACAGATGATATTGTTTCAACTGATAATGAGTAATAGTAATCTTATTTTATTTTCTTTAATATTTATATCGATGAAATGGCATTGTATATAAATAAAGATTTATGAATTTCAAATTGAGATTTAATGATATAATAATTATTTTAATTATCCAAATAATTATTTTAAATTATGAAAATTCATTTTGAATAGTTATAAAGTGATAATGAATCATTTATAATATTTTTATAAAGATATGTATTTATTTTGAAAATACAAGGAAAAATCGATATCACTTTGTTAGTAAAATAACAGTTATTGTAAATAATTATTAATATTAATTTATATGGTTTTATAAATGAAATGTGATTATTTTAATTAGTTTAAAATGATAAAAAAATTCTTTTTGAATTTTGTTTACAAATATATGTACGTTAATAAATAAGTGAAAATGTGACCGATAATTGGTCCTCCAGATTTCAACGATTTAATGAATAAAAGTTGTTCGAAGACATTCGAAGTGTTATGCACCTACGTGTACATAGATATATATATATATATATATATATATATATATATATATGTCCCATGCACATGATAACATGCACACACATACACAAATACATACATACGTACACACATACATACATACATACATACATACATACATACATATATATATATATATATATATATATATATTACAAAAATGGTTTAATAATTTTTAAGCTTAACCTTCAAGTATCCATAAAGCAAACATCACTTCATAGTACCACATCATCAACTCATTTCAACTATTACATGGCTTTGGGGGGAGCTGTGCTTATGAGGCTTGGAGATGGGTGTGGGCAAGGGGCAATTACGTAATTATGTAATATAATATTTTATTCTAAGGTATTTTCTATAAAAACCACCACTCTTCTCACAAAAATCCTATTACCATTCCACTAATTCTTCCTCCTCTTTTAAAACTTTCTAAGAGCCTCTTTAATGGCTTCTTATTCATAAAAAATGTTTTAGAAAAGTTAGACAAAAAATATATCAAATAAAAGAGAAAAATGTACACACTAGTTTATAATATCGATCCACTTCAAGACTCGTTCTAAACACCGCCTCTACTCTTCCAAAATCCACGCTCACCACCCTACACCATCTAATCCGTGAGCACTATCACCATCAAGGCTAGGCCGAGCTCTCTGATAGGTTGTAGGCATGGTTTTGTTTGCTTTGGTTCGATCGTAGCGGAGCTATCGCCAATTTTCTATTTGCTCAAAGGGAAAATGAAGGTGAAAACTCCTAAACTATTATATTATATGTTGGATTATGATATGATGTTTGCAAATGAATGTTTAATATTCTTTGATCATCAAGTTTGGATGTTTATATATGAATGTTGCATATATATGCAAGTCATGAAAATACACGTCGAAAAGCATGAAGGAAATCACTTTCCCCGGATTTATGAAATGGTATTTGTGCATTATTAAATCTCTTTAAAAATAGTTTAAAATGAGTTTGAAATTTTTTTTATAACATTTAAAAATGTTTTGGTGAATTTTTTATGAAAATGAAAATTTTAGTCAAAAATAGGCGCGTCGCGCAACGGTAGCTCGCGATTTCGCGCCATAAAAGTCAAACAAGTATAAATGTTAGGATATAGCTTAGAATTATTCGAGATAAGAATTTTTTGAACTATTATATCCATAGTTTCTAAGAAATAAAGAAAATCGAGATTTTGATTAGTAGATTTTGAAATGTGAGCAAAATAAGTTTTGGAAAGATCACGGTTTTTCAGTTCGAAATCCAAAACTGGATTTCTTTGAAAATGATGTCTTAAAATTATTTTAAAATGTGGAATAAATCTTATAAATATTTTAAAAAAATAAAAGTAATTTGAGTAACAAAAATGAATTTTCAAATAATGAAAAGTCGTTTTGGTCAATATAGCAAAAAAAGCATTTTTTGCAGCACTTTCCCACAGCATTTTTTTATAACTTTTCAGATATAGTTTTAAACTTAACGATTCTTTTCCATATCTTTTACAAGTGTTTTCAAATGCATAATTAATTGTTTTTCTAATAATTCGGATGTTTTATAGTATATTTAAAAGGAATTGAATGAACGATTTAAAGAAAATTATTACAAATTTAGAGATTTAATCTTGGCTCTAAAAGCCGGCGAGTAGACTAGATTTATCTGTACGTGAGATCTGGATGTGAGGTGATTAAACTAAGGAGATTTTTAGAAGAAACCAGTGCCTTGGCTCACCTGGCCTCTTCCCTGGGCTAGGGATAGATAAGGACGAAATATCACAAACGAGTTAAGCATTTACAAATTCAAATTTCCAAATTTAAATGAAACACAACTTTGATTTTATAGAGATGATCTTTTTATATTTAGTGTTAAATCTCGAGGAGGGAACTCGTACTATTCGAGGAATTTAAAAGGTGATTTCGTCGTTATTCCGCCTATAGTATTTGTTGAATGCAGGAATTGATATTGAGTAGAATTAAATAATTTCTATAGATTCTGCTCATTTAATATTTACTGATTTCGATTGACATCCTAGACGACATGATTTTAACTCAATCAAAATTATGAGTTTTGAATTAATAAATCATTATTAAGATTTAAATGAATTGGAAATACTTTCCTAAGTGAAAAATGAAATGATATCGAATTATTTCAAGTTTAAAAAGGGTTTTAAGTAATCAAAGGATTTGATAAGAGAGGTTTAATAATCCGTATATATTGGAGATAATGTTTTGGAAATGTATATCTCTGAAAGAGATTTTGATAAAAAGAACTTAATCAATTAAACAATGATTCCCTATTCATAAAACCTCTTTTTATCGATGATTAGATCTAAGGAACTGGGGTCGGATTTGGGGTAATTCCTATCTGAAGACCACTTCAAACCAATGTATGCGTTCGATAAATAAAGACTTGATAGATAGAATGAAGGATGAATACCAAAGATCTTCGAGGTGAAAGGACTGCTTGTTGATAATTCTGGTTAGCTTCTAAATACTAAAGTAGCAGTGGTCCCTTCATTTTTCAAATTCTTTAGGTTGCAAGGGCTAATCGCTACAAATCACAGGGATAATTCTCGATGGGATGTGGTAGGAGAGGTGCCTTCGGTTTCATTCAGTCCTAGAACAAACTAGTATGGATGGATTTTTGACACTGCATTTTTGAGATTTCATCGTTGACTTTTATAAACATACACCTGTTTGGTGGCAGAGAAGGCAACTTCTTTTAGCCTAACACTCTTCTCTGAGACGTATGAGCTTGGAGGTTGTATGTTTGTGGAAGTTAATAGGGATCGATGGAATGTCAGTATGGCACTCAAAGGAAGATGATGTGCTATGTGAAACGTGATCGTTACCTGAGGCCTCACAACTGAAAATGGTCGAAACGGGGTAGGTGCAACAAAACTATGTAGTTGGCAACAATTAGGATATGATCATCCCCTTCTAGATATATTTATTCCTGGTCTGACGTTTGGGTTTTAAATTATTATGGATGTACAGTGTGAGGACCCTCGGATAGGTCGGTAACGATCGGAGTGATGACACGTTTGGTACTATCTAGTGAGAAAGGTAGGTCGGTCTTGTGTTAGTAGAGGGCAGATGTTATGTACCTCGATAAATTCCTCTAGAGATGTACTGTTGAAAGGTAGTCCCTTCACCTGGTCATTTGTATGGAAATCCATTCTCCAATAAGTGCCTGCCATTTTGTTTGTAGAATCCGCATTTGTCGTTAATATGCTAGAATTTAATAATATAACAATTTCAGCTATGATTAATAACTTTATTTGAAATTTTTTTAAAGATATGTCATTAAAAATAATATCAAGTGATTTTACGTAACAATGATTTGGTTACCATAAGGTAAAAACTTGTTCCACGTTTATGTGCGGTGTGGTCTTATAAGATACTTTTGGTTTTCAAAAATTGTATTTTGAGTTCTCACACTAGTCCCATGACTAACCCGGAGTTTATTTCCCCTTTTCCTTAAACTCTTGGCGCCCTAATTTTCCCAGGCAGCCTAATAGTCAGGTTTAGTGTAAAAGAAAGCTGGAAGGAGCTCGAAGCATGGAGTCAGGAGATTTTATAGGATTTTGGCTATTTCCACAACACTCTTATACCATAGTATTCCACATTTGTAAGGACGGGGATTTATAACTGTCCATGTTTTTAACTCTAATAAATGTATTTTAATTTCCGCTGTAAAGTTTTTATTGAAATAATATATGTGAGATTTTGTTATGTCTTTATTTTTCTTTCTTACCCTTGAGAATCCGCTTCTCCAACACTTGGATTTACGGCATGTAAATTCCGATGATGTATTAGTGTCGATTTTCGAGAGTCAAAGAAACGGGTCCTCACAACATGGTATCAATGCTTTAGTTAAGTGAACACCTAAGCCGGGTAGGGGTAAAAGACTCATCATGGATAGGATTAGTGATACCCAAGGATGAGTTACTCATTAGAGATAGGGTCAATAACGCCCTAGAATGAGTTTGAGAGTGTATACATGTGTCTATATATACATATACACACACACACACACACATATATATAAGCACATATTTGTTAATAAAATATGCAAATGAATTTGGTTTTATATGAAATCATTTTACCTAAAAAAATATGTATTTGGAAAGGAAAGAATATTTTGGTAAAATTTTCAAAGAAATTTTGAAATAATATTTTATATAAAGAATTTAGAAAACCTATCCTTAGAAATAAATATCGAAACAATTTCTAAGCATTGAGCAAATCTCTATACCTAAGTATATGCTCGCAATTACCTACTACTTATGTCTAAAAGAATAATTGTTTAACTTACAGAAACCATACTGGGGAACATACATGAAAGAGGAGTCCTCTAGAGCTAATTGGGAGAGAAGGATAGCCTCACTGTTCTCTCTAGTGATGAAGAGAAGCAACTAGAATATCCATCAAGCAATGGTGGGTTTTCGATCAAAGGAGAACATACCCCATACACTCGTAGGGATGAAGATGGATACCCTATGGCCAGAATACTTATACCACTCCCAACTCCAGAATTAAGTACGATCTCTAGCGGCGATGACCTCGGGAAGGTCCCGTAGGGAAATTGGATAGTATATTCTTCTAGCTCCATTTTGGAACCGATAGAAGAGATTGAGCTGATGGAAGTAGAATCAGAACCCATGGAAGAGGAAATAGATCGATAAAAAAGAATCAAAGCCGATGGAAGAACCTGATGCCATGATATCGAGAGAGTGTAGCAATGTAGTGTGGTATATGGATGAGGAGTATGTTGTATGGCAGGAGGGACGATCCAGTTTATACATAAACTGGAACGAGATAGAAAGCAACAATGAGGAAACAATAGAAGAAGAAGAGGAGGGAGTCGGAAAATTTGAAAGCCCTTGGGAGGAAAACATGCAAGGCTTGGAAGAATTAGAAGAGGGAGGAGTCATTCCTAGAATACCAGTCGGCGTGGGACATGTCCCATGGAACCAACCATGGCTACCTCAGGTAATGAAAGAGATGTCGAAAGAGGACGGCAATGAGGCCGATGACGAACTGGATAGTGATGAAGAAGGAAAAGGTGAAGTGATGATTGACCTGAGATGTTTGAGTCCACCATTATATTTAGACTCGGAAGAATAATAATAGCATTTGGGGAATTAAGGATAGTTCTTGTATGTATAAGTTGGATGGGATATTTATTTTGATTTAGTGTTTTGTATTGTATTAGGGTAAGGTAGGGAGGGGAAATTTTTTTGGACCCAAGCTTTGAAAAATTCAAACGATGTAAGCATATGAGAATTTATAATATGATGTTGTCCAAACTTCTCATTAGTACAAATCTTCACAATAAATGTTTAAATTTATTCATGAATGGTTTTGGGTTTGTAGAAAATGACATTTTAGCAATATTTGTTTTTAAACCCTTTGAATGACACTTTAGAAGAAATCTTATAGATATTTATTTAGATTTTTAATAATAGGGTTTTAAAGATAATAAAAAATATTGGAGTCTTTTAAAAAAAGATAATATAAATATGAAAGTTTTATGAAGTATTCTCACAAGAATGTTGGAAAGGTTAATAAATACATAAAATATGTGGACTGTTTAGTCACACGATTTAATCTAAGATTCGATGCAAAACTTTAATGTGTTTGACACTTATCCAAAAAAGGATTTACTAATCGATTTTTTATGATGGATATTGATGAGGGTTTATGGTTAGATGATTGAGTTTTCTATCATAGTTGAGAGCTATGCAAGAAAAGCTAAAGTTCTGATCAGAAAGCCTGGTCAGAGTCCACACTAAAGGATCACTAGATCAATGCTAGTTCGAAAATAAACTTCTGAATTTGAACAAAAGATCGAATCAGATATTGCATACGATTGATCTATATACCTCATATAAATGTAAGTTTAGAAATAAAATATTTCGGGCAAAACCTTTGGTTTTTTTTGTTTTGGATAATTTCGGGGACGAAATTCTTTTATGGAGGGAGTCTGTAACGACCCATCAATTTATCACTTTGATAAATTGCATTTATTTTTAAATTTATGCAAATAAAAGGATGATAATATAGATGATATAATTTCAAGTGATAATAAATAATAGTAATCTTATTTTATTTTCCTTAGAATTTATATGGATGAAATGACATTGTATTTCAATAAAGATTTATGAATTTAAAATAAGATTTATTGATTTAATAATTATTTTAAATGATGATATCATTTTGAATAGTTATAAAGTGATAATGAATCATTTATAATAGTTTTATAAAGATATATGCATTTATTATGAAAATATAAGGAAAAATCAATATCGCTTTATCGGTATAATAACAATTATTGTAACTAATTGCTAATATTAATTTATATGGTTTTATAAATGAAATGTGATCATTTTAATTAGTTTAAAATGACAAGAAATTTCTTTTTGAATTTCGTTTACAAAATATATATACTTCAATAATAAGTGAAAATGTGATCGACAATCGGTTCTTCAGATTTCAACGATTTAACGAACAAAAGTTGTTCGAAGATGTTCGAAGTGTTATGCACCTATATGTACATACATATATATTTCCCATGCACATGATAACATACACATATTGTAACAACCCTCATATTTTACGATTAAATATTTAAATATTTTATCGTTAGTCGGATTTTAGTCCGAAAAGTTACTTTTTGCATACGGTCGAATTAGGACTCGAAACCACTTCCATTGGGTCCAAAACACCGTTTGCGATCTTTTTGAGTATAAACTTTGATGTGTTTGGAGTTAGTGGAATTTTGCCACTTTTTCACTTTGGGTTTGGATTAGCCCATTAGCCTAAGCTGTTTACTCTAGCTTAACCCCCTTCCCTTCATAACTTCACTTTCATTTCCTAACAATCAAGCTTCATCAAAAATGGGGGAAGGAATGAGAAATTAAAACTCCAAGCTCAAGTTCATTTGCAAATTCAACATCCAACTCCAAATTCAAGGAAAAACCATTGATTCTTCCATTGATTTCAAGCTTCTTCTTCATTGATCTTGTGTAAAGGTGAGATTTTTATCTCACATCTTTGTCTATAACTATCTTTGATTGTTAGGTATGAATTCCTAACACTTATTCATGTTCATTTGCCTTTGGTTTGGATTGAATTGGTGAAAATCCCAATTTTTAGTGTTTTGGGTTCAAATCTTTAAAAATCCCAACTTTGATGTTTGAATACGTTTTTGGTGATGCATCAAGGAGCCAATACGACCGGGTAGCCTATGGGCATAATCCCCTAGCGTCCGTGTTCGATCGGTTGCAAATTGGGAGAGTTTTTGCACATCAAACCCTTAGGTCGCTCGGCCTGCACACATCAAATTCTCGGCCTGCAGTTAGGTCGCTCGAGCTTAGGTCGCAACAAGCTAGGTCGTTCCCATGTTAGGTCGTACCATTTACTAGGTCGCTCGGCTTTCTACAGCTAGGTCGCTCCGGTTAGGTCGCGTCTCTTGGGTAGCGCCGTTGGTCCCTTTAAGTCGCACCTAGTTAGGTCGTTAGGTCGCTCGGCCTACTTCAGCTCGCAACCCTGTTAAGCCGCTTCCACTTTGGTCGCTTGGCTTTGGCCACTCCTGTTAGGTCGATCGGCTTTATAGCTCGCGCAATTAGGTCGCTCGGCCCATTAAGTCGCGTGTGCGTTTAGGTCGCACCATCCTTAGGCCGCTCACCTCCTTAGGCCGTGAGTTTCTTAAGTCGCTCGCCTTTCCTTAGGTCGTTTGTACTGTTAAGTCGCACCTACCCCTTAGGTCGCATGCACCTTAGGTCGCTCGGTCTTCATTTCCTCTTAGGTCGCGCCATGCAGTTGGGTCGCGCCATTCATTAGGTCGCACCTGTTATGCCTCGCACCAACGTTAGGTTGCAACATGTTAGGTTGCTCGACCCCTTTTGAGCCGCTACCTCCTTAGGTCGTTCCACTGCTAGGTCGCGCCGTGTTGAGTCGCTAGGCTACTTCCATTTTGATGAGTTTGGAATCGAATTCTTTGGATTTTATTCACGTCTTCGAATGTGAATTTTTGTGATGGATCGTTTCTATGATCATTCGTACGAGAAATTTAATTAAACGGCTTCGTAAAACAAGTGGTATGAAACGCTTGCGTTTACTTCGTCGGTTAATTCTTGGACTTGTTCGATTGAATCTCTTGTGACAATTTTCGAGTGGAGATCTACAATTTGTTCGTAAATATTTAAGTTAAGCTAGTGGTTATGGAACATGAAGCTAAGCTTATATATTTACTAGCTTACTGTAATTGACACTTCTTGATGATCGATTATGATCATTTTTGTGATTTAGACTAGCAAATGTGCGATGTCTCTTTGTCTACGAGGGAGACTAAACCCCGTTTTTGTGGAGCTTCGCTCCATTTTGTGGGGTAGCGACCCATGGTCTTCAGGCCGTTTTGTGGAGCTTCGGCTCAAAATTAATGGTTAGCAACCATGGAATAGCGTTCCATTTTGTGATACACGTGTTGCTGAGTTTTCATGCTCCCGTTTTGTGATAGGCCTCCCCCTTTTTGTGATTTCTGGATTTCCATTGATGATTTCTAGAATTTTTGTTTCACCAATTTTCATGATTTACATTGATATGTTTTATCAATATTTGTGCATTGGTGAATTTGTGTGTCATTAACTTTTTGTGAACAAAAATATAGAGTATGACATTTCTTTTGATCTTTGAGAAGATTCTTGTGATATTGATTAATCTCTTGTTAATTTTCAATTACAGCTTATTACAGTATGGCTTTATGGTTATCATATGTTTATGTCATATCTCTTATTCTATATCATTTCATCTGATATTTATAGCTAGATTGATCCGTTTATTATTTTCTTATTAAATAATACTCGGGTCAGACCGAGATGTTACATGTGCTTTTGCTTGACTTTACATCTGGGATTATCACCCTGACTTTTGGATAACTACTTACATTAGTAGTTTTTTTTGTATACATTTAAGATATAGACTCATTGATGTATCCATATTCTTTTGTCAAGCACTTGTAGCTATTCTTTTGTGACATTGTGGGTCTTGTTTGACCACTACTCTGATGTACACTTTCATATGTTATATATATACATATCTATTTCCACCTTTGTGATATGGATGTCTGTGACTGATTTGTGTTATGTTTATTTCTATACTTGTTTCCGAATAATATATACAGCCACCGAGTAGTAGCATTGAGCTTGTATCGGTATGTCGGATTTGTTTTACTATCTGACATATCGGTGCTCGCACAAAGCAATTACGCGGATGGTCGCCCTTCAACAGCCTTATTCTCCGCGCTAGTTGACGGCGTTTCCCCATAGTGTCCTTGGCTAGAGTGGGTATAGAGGTGGTGCGTCACAGCTTGGTATCGGAGCAAAACTTCGGAACAATGTAGAATAATCTAGCAAGGATCATCGTGCTAAGTCCATCTTAGGAGTCGTGCTTTAGGATTTAATTTGAGTCTTCGTACCGATTCATCCTATTTTCTTTATGATTCCTTGTTTATCTATCAAGATTGCTCGATATTCATTTGATGAATAACCTTATCCTTCTTCTTTCTTTCAAAAAGGAAGAGAAATGGTTAGACCTAGCCGTCCCAGCGTCGGTCAATCTCGTGCTATTCCCCAAGATGGAGTATTTATGTCTGCTCAGCAGCTTCTTGATCTAGTAAGGAACGCTCAAGCAGCCGGATCTAATCCGGAGTCTACTCACCCTAGGTCTGGATTTGCATGTTTGTGCAGCGATTATACCAATTTGGGTGGAAAGTCATTCAAAGGTTCTGAAACCATTATTGAAGTCCAGGCTTGGCTGAGATCGTGCGATCGAATCTTTTCTCGCATGAATCTTATTGATCTTCACCATGTTCAGGTGGCCTCTAGTATGCTCCAAGAAAGAGCATTAGATTGGTATGAGCTTCTAATTTCTGAAATAAATGAAGCAGATCTTACTTGGGAGAAATTCCAGGACCGGTTCGAATTAAAATTTGTTCCAGAAGCTGAGAAGGTGACTTTGGCTCGTCGTTTCATTGACCTTGTTCAAGGTGAATCCTCTATGACAGACTATGTCGCATCATTCGAGTCACTTTCTAAATATGGGGTCGAGTACATAAACACCCCATTGAAGAAAAACCAACGATTTGTCTATGGCTTGAATAAAAATCTCAAGAAACCATTACTTCTAAAGTTAGAAGTTTCTTTTGATCAACTCGTTGATATCGCTCTTCGACTTGAAGAGGCAGATAAAGAAAGTGACGTTGAAGTTATGGGTGCCAAACCAAACTTCAATTAGAAGAAAAGGCCTAATAAGTTTAAAGGTCCTTATCCCAACAATAAGAAAGGGAAGCAAGTCCCTCCGGCAAGTAAGACTTCTACCTCAAGTAGTGGGCAATGCTACAACTGTGGTTCTAAGGACCATTATGCGAACAAGTGTTCAAAGCCTCGTACTTGTCGCTATTGCAAAAGTCCGGATCATTATTTATCTTCTTGTCCCAAACTTCAAAATAGGAAGGAGGGAAAGCTTAATGTTGCTCAAGCCCCTAGAAACACATCTCGTGATAAAGGTATTTCTCATTCTATCCTTGATGGCATTATTTTATTTCGTGATCGTCCAATTCGAGTTCTTTTTGATACGGGTGCGTCCCATTCTTTTATTTCAAAAGAACTTGTTGATACTTTTTCTTTGGATGTTTTGTGTTTAATGACTTCTTTGAGAATTGCGAATCCGGTTGGTGGATCCGCAACAATCAGTTTATTGTGTAAAGATGTCGAGATTATTTTGTGTGATTTTTCTTTCCGAGCCGATTTGCATGTTATGCGCTACTTAGGCTTTGGAATGATTTTGGGAATGGATTGGCTTAACCGCTATGAAGCCCAAATCCTATGTCCTGAGCGGACTATTCATCTTCGACATCCTCAATCAGTTAAGCAGATTTCTATTGACCTTAAAGATTCGGATTCCAGCTTGGTTGCATCTTTATACTTTAAATCCTCATGATGACGATAATGATGATGAGGAAGATATTATTTCTCTTATTCACGTTGTTCGTGAATTTTCCGACATATTTGAGCCCGTTTTAGGATTACCACCTAAATGAGCAATTGAGTTCAGAATTAATCTCATCCCTAGAGATCAACCTATCACTTGTCCTCCTTATCGTATGTCCAATAAAGAAAATGAGGAGATGCGCAAACAATTATCCGAATTGAAGACGAAGCAATTTATTCGCTCTAGTTCCTCGCCTTGGGGAGCTTCGGCAATTTTTGTGAAGAAATTTGATGGTACACTTAGGCTCTGCGTTGACTACCACAAGCTTAATGATCTCACTATCAAGAATAAATATCCTTTACCTCGGATTGATGATCTATTCGATCAACTTAGTGGTGCTCGAGTCTTTTCACAATTAGACTTAGCTACCGGTTTTCATCAGCTTCGTATTGCAGAGGATAGCATTCATTTGACATCATTCCATACTCGTTATGGATCTTATGAATAACTTGTTATGCCATTTGGTTTAACGAATGCTCCGGCTTATTTCGTTGACCTCATGAATAGAGTTCTCAAAGACCTGCTCGATCGGTTTGTCCTCATCTTTATTGATGATATTCTTATGTATTCAAAAACCGAGGAGGAGCATGAAAAACATCTTCGGATTATGTTGGAAACTCTTAGGAGCAATCAATTAAAAGAAAAAATTTCTAAATGTCACTTTTGGCAATCTCGTGTGAAGTTTCTCGGTCATATTATTTTCAAATCCGGAATTTCCGTGGATCCTTCAAAGATTGAAGCGATTCAAAATTGGAAGAGATCGGAGAGTGTGACGGAAATTCGTAGTTTCCTTGGATTGGCTGGTTATTACCGCCGTTTCATAAAGGACTTTTCCAAAATTTCTGTGCCTCTTACTAGCTTGACAAAGAAGGGAGTTAAATATGTTTGGTCGGACAAATGTGAAGCTTCTTTTCATAAATTAAAAGAACTCCTTTTCGATGCTCCTATTCTTGTGATTTCCGTGGGAAACCAAGATTTTATTGTTTATACCGATGCTAGTCACGTTGGTTTGGATGTCGTTCTTATGCAAAGAGAACGCGTTATTGCTTATGCTTCTATGCAATTAAAGCCTGCCGAGACTAGATATGCCACTCATGATTTAGAGCCCGCGGCTATTGTTTTCGCCCTTCGTTTTTGGCGTCATTATCTTTTGGGAGAAAAATTTATTCTTTACACCGATCATAAATCTTTGAAGTATCTATTTTCTCAAAAGGAACTTAATTTGCGTCAACAACGTTGGCTCGAATTTCTTGCAGCTTATGATCTTGATATTCTTTATACTCCCGGAAAGGGAAATCGTGTTGCGGATGCACTTAGTCGTAAGCAACAAGTGGTTATTTCTATGATGATATCTGAATGGAATGATCTCGGAATTCTATCCACTTGTGAGATTCGAGATCGTGTTTCCGATTTATGTTCATCTCTTGTTTTATGTACCTTGAGGCTCATCCTTCTCTTTTAGACCGCATTATTGAAGCTCAAAAGCTAGACCCCGAATTGGCTCTTCTTGGCCAAAATTTTAGGGATAAAATTAATATTGAAGGTTTGAAAGACTTTGATATTGATTCTCGTGGCGGTATTCGAAAATTTGGTAGACTTATCGTGCTAAATATCAGTAGTCTTCGTAGAGACATTTTAGAAGATTCTCATCGTTCTAAGTTTACCATTCATCCCGGTAGTAGTAAAATGTATGCGGATATGAGGCGACTTCATTATTGGGTGGGAATGAAATCTGATATTGCTAACTTTGTTAAGTGTTGCATGACTTGCCAACTTGTCAAGGCCAAACATCAAAGGCCCGGTGGGTTATTGCAACCTTTAGAAATTCCAATTTGGAAGTGGAACCAAATTTCCATGGATTTTATTGACGGCCTTCCCCGTTCTCGTTCGGGTCATGATAGCTTACGAGTGATAGTCGATAGACTTACTAAATCCGCTCATTTTATTCCCATTTGGTCCAATCGAACCGTGCCTCTTTTGGCTAAACTCTTCATCAAAGAAATTGTTAAATTGCATGGAGTTTCTACTTCTATTGTTAGTGATCGTGATCCATTGTTTACTAGTGGATTTTGGAAGATTCTTCAAAAAGCTTTGGGAACGAAGCTTAATTTTAGCACCGCTTATCATCCTCAGTCCGATGGACAAACCAAGTGTGTGAATCAAACTCTTGAAGATCTTTCTTCGTGCATGTGTTCTTGATTTTGGTGGAAGTTGGAAAGATCATATTTCTCTTGTTGAGTTTTCCTATAATAATAGCTTCCAATCTAGTATTGGTATGGCACCTTTCGAGGCACTCTATGGAAGGCCATGCCGATCTCCTCCTTGTTGGCTTGAGGCCGGTGAGAAGCTGGTTTTAGGTCCAGATTTTATTCGTGATTCCACAGAAAAGATTGACCTTATTCGTCATAGGATGAAAGAAGCCCAGAGCAGGCAAGGATCCTATGTTGATAACCGGAGAAGAAAATTAGAATTTTCTGTGGGAGATCTTGTGTTTATTCGTGTTTCACCTATGAAGGGTGTTGTACGTTTCAGTCAATCGGGAAAGTTAGCGCCTCGATATATTGGGCCATTTCCTATCATCGAACGTGTTGGTTACGTGGCTTATCGCCTTTTATTACCGGCTCAGTTTTCTGCTAATCATGACGTGTTTCACGTTTCTCAACTAAGGAAATGCCTTCGAGATTCCGATTCTATTCTTGAGCCCGGTGTTGTGGAAGAAATTGAAGTTTCGCCTAATTTAACTTACGAGCAACATCCTATTCGTATTATTGCTTCGAAGGTCAAGCGCCTTTGAAATAAAGATGTTCCGCTTGTTAAAGTCCAACGGTCCTCAAATCCTAAGGATATCTCTTGGGAATCTAGAGAGTTCGTCGAGCGAACACATCCGGACTTACTTTCTCGTGCTCCATGAGGTGAATTTCATATTTCAGATTTCTTTTGTGTTGATATGCTTTCATGGTTGTTACCTTATATTTTCTTCTTATATATTGTGAGGACGCAATTTCTTTAAGGAGGGGAGTTTGTAACAACCCGCATATTTTAAGATTAAATATTTAAATATTTTATTTTAATATTTATCGTTAGTCGGGTTTTAGTTTGAAAAATTACTTTTTGCATACGGTCGAATTAGGACTCGGAACCAAATCCATTGGGACCAAAACACTGTTTGCGATCTTTTTGAGTATAAACTTTGATGTGTTTAGAGTTAGTGGAATTTTGCCACTTTTTCACTTTGGGCTTTGGGTTTGGATTAGCCCATTAGCCTAAGCTATTTACTCTAACTCAACCCCCTTCCCTTCATAACTTCACTTTCATTTCCTAACACTCAAGCTTCATCAAAAATGGAGGAAGGAATGGGAAATTAAAACTCCAAGCTCAAGTTCATTTGCAAATTCAACATCCAACTCCAAATTCAAGGAAAAGCCATTGATTCTTCCATTGATTTCAAGCTTCTTCTTCATTGATCTTGTGTAAAGGTGGGATTTTTATCTCACATCTTTGTCTATAACTATCTTTGATTGTTAGGTATGAATTCCTAACACTTATTCATGTGCATTTGCCTTTGGTTGGATTGAATTAGTGAAAATCCCAATTTTTAGTGTTTTGGGTTCAAATCTTTAAAAATCCCAACTTTGATGTTTGAACACGTTTTTGGTGATGCATCGAGGAGCCAATACGACCGGGTAGCCTATGGGCATAATCCCCTAGCGTCCGTGCTCGATCAGTTGCAAATTGGGAGAGTTTTTGCACTTCAAACCCTTAGGTCGCTCGGCCTGCACACATCAAAATCTCGGCCTGCAGTTAGGTCGCTCGAGCTTAGATCGCGACAAGCTAGGTCGTTCCCATGTTAGGTCATAATAGGTCGCTTGGCTTTCTACAGCTAGGTCGCTCCGGTTAGGTCACGTCCCTTGGGTAGCGCCGTTGGTCCCTTTAAGTCGCACCTAGTTAGGTCGTTAGGTCGCTCGGCCTACTTCAGCTCGCAACCCTGTTAAGCCTCTTCCACTTTGGTCGCTTGGCTTTGGCCACTCCTGTTAGGTCGCTCGGCTTTGTAGCTCGCGCAATTAGGTCGCTCGGCCCATTAAGTCGCGCGTGCGTTTAGGTCGCACCATCCATAGGCCGCTCACCTCCTTAGGCCGTGAGTTTCTTAAGTCGCTCGCCTTTCCTTAGGTCGTTTGTACTGTTAAGTCGCACCTACCCCTTAGGTCGCATGCACCTTAGGTCGCTCGGTCTTCATTTCCTTTTAGGTCGCGTCATGCAGTTAGGTCGCGCCATTCATTAGGTCGCACCTGCTATGCCTCGCACCAGCGTTAGGTCGTAACATGTTAGGTTGCTCGACCTCTTTTGAGCCGCTACCTCCTTAGGTCGTTCCACTGCTCGGTCGCGCCGTGTTGAGTCGCTAGGCTATTTTCATTTTGATGAGTTTGGAATCGAATTTTTTGGATTTTATTCACGTCTTCGAATGTGAATTTTTGTGATGGATCATTTTTATGATCATTCTTGTGATTTGTCAATTTAAAAATATACAAACCTTTACCTCACTCGTACGAGAAATCTAATTAAACAGCTTCGTAAAACAAGTGGTATGAAACGCTTGCGTTTACTTCGTCGGTTAATTCTTTGACTTGTTCGATTGAATCTCTTGTGACAATTTTCGAGTGGAGATCTACAATTTGTTCGTAAATATTTAAGTTAAGCTAGTGGTTATGGGACATGAAGCTAATCTTATATATTTACTAGCTTACTGTAATGACACTTCTTGATGATTGATGATGATCATTTTTGTGATTTAGACTAGCAAATGTGCGATGTCTCTTTGTCTACGAGGGAGACTAAACCCCGTTTCTGTGGAGCTTCGGCTCAATTTGGTGGGGTAACGACCCATGGTCTTCGGGCCGTTTTGTGGAGATTCGGCTCAAAATTAAAGGTTAGCAACCATGAAATAACGTTCCATTTTGTGATACACGTGTTGCTGAGTTTTCATGCTCCCGTTTTGTGATAGGCCTCCCCCTTTTTGTGATTTCTGGATTTCCATTGATGATTTCTAGAATTTGTGTTTCTCCAATTTTCGTGATTTACATTGATATGTTTTATCAATATTTGTGCATTGGTGAATTTGTGTGACATTAACTTTTTGTGAACAAAAATATAGAGTATGACATTTCTTTTGATCTTTGAGAAGATTCTTGTGATATGGATTAATCTCTTGTTAATTTTCAATTACATACTTATTACAGTATGGCTTTATGGTTATCATATGTTTGTGTCATATCTCTTATTCTATATCATTTTATCTGATATTTATAGCTAGATTGATCCGTTTATTATTTTCTTATTAAATAATACTCGGGTCAGACCGAGATGTTACAGGTGCTTCTGCTTGACTTCACATCTGGGATTATCACCCTGACTTTTGGCTAACTACTTAGATTAGTAGTTTTTGTTGTGTACATTTGAGATATAGATTCATTGATGTATCCATATTCTTTTGTCAAGCACTTGTAGCTATTCTTTTGTGACATTATTGATCTTGTTTGACCACTACTCTGATGAACACTTTCATGTGTTATATATATTCATATCTATTTCCGCCTTTGTAACATGGATGTCTGTGACTGATTTGTGTTATGTATATTTCTATACTTGTTTCCGAAGAATATATACAGCCACCGAGTAGTAGCTTTGAGTTTGTATCGGTATGTCGGATTTGTTTTACTATCTGACATATCGGTGCTCGCACAAAGCAATTACGCGGATGTTCGCCCCTCCACAGCCTTATTCTCCACGCTAGTTGACGGCATTACCCCGTAGTGTCCTTGGCTAGAGTGGGTATGGAGGTGGGGCGTCACACATATGTATATAAATACATACGTACATATATATATATATATATATATATATATATATATATATATATATATATATATATATATTACAAAAATGATTTAATAATTCCTATGTATCCTTAAAGCAAACATCACTTCATAGTATAATACCATCACCTCACATCAACCATTGCATGGGTTTGGGGGAGAGCCATGTGTTAGAGGCTAGGGAAGGGGTGTGGGCTAGGGGCATTTAGGTAATTCTGCAATATACTTTTTTATTCTACGGTTTTTTCTATAAATATCAACCCTCTTCTCAAAAAAATTCTAACACCATTCCACTTCTTCTTCCTCTTCTTTTCAAGCTTTCTAAAAGCCTCTTTAATGACTTCTTATTCATAAAAAAATTTAGCAAAATTAGAAAAAAAAAATATCAAATAAAAGAGAAAAATGTGTACACCGGTTTATAATATCGATCCACTTCAAAACTAGTTCTAAACATCGCCTCTACTCTTCAAAAATCCATGGCCACCACAACACCTAGGCCTTGAGCGCTATCACCATCAAGGCTAGGCCGAGCTCTCCCATAGGTCATAGGCATGGTTTCATTTGCTTTGGTTCGATCGTAGTGGAGCTATAGCCAATTTTCTATTTGCTCGAAGGGACAATGAAGGTGAAAACTCCAAAACAATTATACTATATGTGGGATGATGATATGATGTTTGCAAATGGATATTTAATATGCTATGATCATCAACTTGGGCTATTTAAATATGAATGCTGAATATATATGCATGTCACGAAAATACATGTCGATAAGCATAAAGGAAATAACTTTCCCTGGATTTAGGAAATGGTGTTTATGGAACGTTAAACCTCTTTAAAAATGGTTGAAAATGAGTTGGAAATGTTTTATAACATTCAAAAATGTTTTGGTGAAGTTTGTATGAGAATGAAAAATTTAGTCAAAAATAAGCATGTCGCGTAACGGCAGTTCACGATTTCATGGCATAAAAGTCAAACAAATGTAAAGGTGGGAATATAGCTTGGAATTATTCGAGATATGAATTTTTTAAACTATTATATCCATAATTTCCAGCAAATAAAGAAAATCGAGATTCCGATTAGTAGATTTTGAAATGTGAGTAAAACAAGTTTTTGAAAGATCGTGGTTTTGCAGTTCGGAATCCAAAACTGAATTTCTTTGAAAATGATATTTTAAAATTATTTAAAAATGTGAAATAAATCTTACAAATCTTCTAAAAAAAATTAAAATTGATTTGAGTAATAAAAATGAATTTCAAATAATGAAAAGTCGTTTTGATCAATATAGCAGAAAAAACACTTTTTGTAGGACATTTTCGAACCATTTTTCTATAAGTTTTGAAATGTAGTTTTAAACTTAAAGATTCTTTTCAAAAATATTTCAGAAATCTTTTCAAATGGATAATTAAGTGTTGTACTAATAATTTGGAAGTTTTATAGTTTATTTAAAAAGACTTTAAATAAACGATTTAAGGAAAAGCTATTACAAATTTAGTGATTTAATCTTGGCTCTAAAAATCGACGAGTGGACTGGATTTTTTATTCTTTAGATCCGGATGTGAGGTGCTTAAACTAAGGAGAAGTTCAGGAGCAACCAGTGCCCTAGTTCACCTGGCCTCTTCCCTGGGCAAGGGATAGATAAGGTCGAAATGTCGAAAATGAGTTAAGTATAAAAAGATTTCAATTTTCCAAATTGAAATTAAATACAACTTTGATTTTATAGAAATGAACATTTTATACTTAGTGTTAAAGCACGAAGAGGGAACTTGTACTATTTATGGAATTTAAAAGGTGATTTCTCCATTATTCCGCGCTTAGTATTTGTTGAATACCGGAACTGATATGGAGTAGAATTAGATGATTTCTATAGATTCTGCTCATTTAAGTTTTACTGATTTTGGATTGACATCCTAGATAACATGGCTTTAACTCAATCAAAATTACGAGTTTTGAATTAAGAAATCATTATTAAGATTTAAATGAACTAGAAATACTTTCCTAAGTGAAAAATGAAATGATATCGAATTATTCAGAGTTTAAAAAGGATTTTAAGTAATCAAAGGATTTGACAAGAGAGGTTTAATAATTCCGTATATACCGGAGGGAATGTTTTGGAAATGTATATCTCTAAAAGAGATCTTGATAAAAAGAACTTAATCAATTAAAGAATGATTCCTTATTCACAAAACCTCTTTTTATCGATGATTGGACGAACAAACCATGGTCGGATTTGAGGTAATTCCTATCCGAAGACCACTTCGTACCAATGTATGCGTTCGAAAAGTAAAAACTTGATAGAAAGAATGAAGGATTAAGACCAAAGATCTTTGAGATGAAAGGATTGCTAGTCGATAATTTTGGTTAGCTCCCAAATACTGAAGTAGAAGTGGTCCCTTCATCTCTGAAACTTTTTGGCTTGCAAGGACTAATCGCTACTTATCCTAGGGGCAATTCTTGATTGGATGTGGTAGTGTAGTGCCTTCAGTTTCGTTCAGTCCCAGAACGAACTTGTATGATGGATGTCTGACACTGCATTCTTGATATTTCATCGTTGACTTTTATAAACATACATATGTTTGATTACGGAGAAGGCAACTTCTTTTAGCATAACACCCTTCTCTAAGACGTATAAGCTCGGAGGTTGTATGTTTGGGAAGTCATTAGAGATCGATGGAATGGCAGTCTGGTATTCAAAGGAAAATGATGTGCTATGTGAAAGGTAATCATTACCTCAGACCTCACAACCAGAAATGGCCGAAACGGGGTAGATGCAGCAACACTATGTTGTTCGCAACCATTAGGATATGTTTATCCCCTTATAGATATATTTATTCTCGCTCTAACGTTCGGGTTTTAAATTATTATGGATGTATGTTGCAAGGGCCCTTGGATAGGTCGGTAATGATCGGGGTGGTGACATATTCGGTATTATCTAGTGAGAAAGGTAGGCCGGTCTTGTAAGGGTAGAGGGCGGACGTTCTGTGCCTCGGTACATTCCTCTATAGATGTACTGTCGGATGGTAGTCCCTTCACCTGGTTATTTGTATGGAAATCCATTCACCAATAAATGTTTCCCATTTTGTTTGTAAAACCACATTTGTGGTTAATATGCTAGAATTTAATAATGTAACAGCTTCCGCAAAGATTAATAAGTTTGTTTGCAAATGTTTCAAAGATATGTCATTAAAAATAATATCAAGTGATTTTACATAATAACGATTTAGTTATCATAAGATAAAAACCCGTTCTGTGTTTATGTGTGACGTGGTCTTATGAGATACCTTTTGTTTTCAAACATCGTATTTTGAGTTCTCACACCAGTCCCATGACCGACCCGGAGTTTATTTTCGCTTTTCCTTAAACTCTACGTGCCCTAATTTTCTTAGGCTACCTCGTAATCAGGTTTAGTGTAAAAGAAGCTGGAAGGAGCTCAAAGCATAGAGTATGAAGATTTTACTGAAGATTATTTTCTATTTCTACAACACACTTGTACCATAGTATTCTGAATTTTTAAGGAAATGAATTGATAGCTGTCCATGTTTTTGACTCTAATATATATATTTTAATTTCCACTATATAGTTTTTATTGAAATAATATATATGAAATTCCGTTCTGTCTTTATTTTCTTTCTTACCCTTGAGAATCCTTTTCTCCGGCACTTAGATTTATGGCACGTGAATATCAAGGATATATTAATGTCGATTTTCGAGAGTCGAAGAAATGGGTCCTTCCAATGTGGTATCAGAGCTTAGGTTGAGCGAACACCTGAGCCTGAAAGGGGTAAAAGACCCATTAAAGATAGGGTTAGTAATACCCTAGGATGAGTTAACCATTAGAGATAGGGTTTGTAACGCCCTAGAATAGGTTTGACTGCGTGTATGTATGGGGTGTGTGTGTGTGTGTGAGAGCACGTATTTGTTAATAAAATATGCAAATGAATTTGTTTTTACATGAAATCATTTTACCTAAAAATATATAAATGTATTTGAAAAGGAAAGAATATTTTGGTAAAATTTTCAAAGAGATTTTGAAATAATATATTATATAAATAATTTTGGAAAACTATCTTTAGAAATAAATATCGAAACATTTTCTAAGTATTGACCAAACCTCTATACCTAAGAATACGCGAAAATTTACCTACTACTTGTGTCTAAAAGAATAATTCTTACCTTGTAGAAACCATATGGGGTAAGATAAGCGAAAGTGGAGTCCTCTAGAGCGAATTGGGAGAGAAGGATAGCCTTATTGTCCTCTCCAGGGACGACGAGAAGTAAACAGAATATCCGCCTAGCAACGGTGGGTTTCCGATCAAAGGAGAATATGCCACATACACTTGTAAGGATAAAGATGGGTACCATATGGTCGAAATGCTTATACCACCCCCAGCTCCAGAAGTAATTATGATATCAAGCGATGATGAACCTAGGAAGGCCTCAGAGGGAAATTGGATAGCATATCCCGCTAGCTCCATTTTGGAACCGATAGAAGAGATTGAGCTAATGGAAAAAGAATCAGAACCCGTGGAAGAGGAAATAGAGCCGGTGAAAAACGAATTAGATTTGATGGAAGACCTTAATGTTATCATATCGAGCAAGTATAACAATGTAGTACGGGATATGGATGGGGAGCATGTTGTATGGTAGGAAGGATCATCCAGTTCATACATAAATCGAAATGAGATAGAAAGAAACAATGAGGAAATGACAGAAGAAGAAGAAGAAGAGAAGGAGGGGGTTGGAAAAATTGAAAACCCTTGGGAGGAAAATATGCAAGGTCTGGAAGAATTAAAAGAAGGAGGAATCATTCCTACAATACAAGTCGACATGGGACATGTCCCATGGAACCAGCCATGGCTACCCTAGGTAATGAAAGAGATACCTGAAGAGGACGACAATGAGGTTGATAATGAATCTAGCAATGAAGAAGGAGAAAGTGATGTGATGGTTGACATGAGATGTTGGAGTCCACCATTATCTTTGGACTTGAAAGAATAACAATAGCGTTTGGAGAATTAAGGATAGTTCAAGTATGTATAAGTTGAATGGGATATTTATTTTGATTTACTATTTTGTATTATAATAGAGTAAGGCAAGGAGGAGAACTTTTCTTTTTTGGACCCAAGCTTTGAAAAATTTAGATGATGTAAGCATATGAGAATTTGTAATATGATGTTGTCCTAACTTCTCATTAGTACGAATCTTAAAAATAAATGTTTAAAGTTATTAATGAATGGTTTTAGGTTTGTAGAAAATGACATTTTAGCAATATTATTTTAAACCCTTTGAATGACACTTTGGAAAAAATCTTTTAGATATATTTATATCTTTAATAATGGGATTTTAAAGATAATAACAAATATTGGAGTCTTTTATAAAAAGATAGAAAATATTATAATATTATAAAAAGATGAAAGTTTTATGAAGTATTCTTATAAGAATTTTGGAAAGATTAATAAGTACATATAAAGTATGTGGATTGTTTCGTCGCACGATTTAATCTAAGACTCGAGTGCATAACTTTAACGTGTTAGACACTTATCCGAAAAAGGATTTACCACTTAATTCTTTAGAACGAAATTGATGGGGTTTATGGTCAGATGATTGATTTTTCAATCATAGTTGAGAGCTATGCAAGGAAAACTAAAGTTCTGAAAAGAAAGCCTGCACATGGTCCGCATAAAAGGATTGGGGGATCAATGCTAGTTCGGAAATAAAGTTGTGAACTCGAATAGAAGATCGAATCAGATATTGCGTATGGTCGATCTGTATACATCGTACAAATGTAAGTTTAAATATTCAATATTTTGGGCAAACCTTTGGGTTTTTGGTTTTCGGTAATTTTGATGACGAAATTCTTTTAAAGGGGAGTCTATAACAACTCGCCAATTTACAATTTTGACAAATTGTGTTTATTTCTAAAGTTAAGCAGATAAAAGGATGATAATACAGATGAAATCGTTTCAAGTGATAATAAGCAATAGTAATCTTTTTTTATTTTCCTTAAAATTTATATCGATGAAATGACATTATATTTAAATAAATATTTATGAATTTAAAATTTAGATTTAATGATTTAATAATTATTTTATTATCCAAATATTTTAAATGATTATAATTCATTTTGAATAGTTATAAAGTGATAATGAATCATTTATAATAGTTTTACAAAGATATATATTTATTTTGAAAATATAAGGAAAAATCGATATCACTGTATTGATATAGTTACAATTATTGTAAATAATTGTTGATATTAATTTATATGGTTTTATAAATGAAATGTGATCATTTTAATTAGTTTAAAGTGATAAGAAATTTATTTTTGAATTTTGTTTACAATTATGTGCATGTTAATAAGTGAAAATGTGATTTATGATCGATTCTCTGGATTTCAACGATTTAACGAACAAAAGTTGTTCAAAGATGTTTGATGTGTTATGCACCTACATGTACATACATACATATTTATACCCATGCACATGATAACATGCACATAAATATATAAATACATACATACATTCATGTGTGTGTGTGTATTACAAAAATGATTTAATAATTCCTAAGCTTAACCTTTAAGTATCCAAAAAGAAAACATCACTTCATAGTACCACACCATTACCTCACATCAACTATCACATGGCTCTGGGGGAGCCATGCGCTAGACACTAGGGGAGGGGTGTGGGCTAGGGGCATTTAGGTAATTGTGCAATATAATATTTTATTCTAAGGTTTTTTCTATAAATACCGCCCCTCCCCCCTTCTCACAAAAATTCTGATACCATTCCACTTCTTCTTCCTCTTCTTATCAAGCTTTCTAAGAGCCTCTTTAATGGCTTCTTATTTATAAAAAAAAAATTAGAAAAGTTAGAAAAAAATATATCAAATAAGAGAGAAAAATATATACACTAGTTTATAATATCGATCCACTTTAAAACTATTTATAAATACCTCCTCTACTCTTCCAAAATCAACAGCCACCTACCCACACCATCTAGGCTGTGAGCACCATCACCATCAAGGCTAGGCCGAGCTCTCCCATAGGTCGTAGGCTTGGTTTCGTTTGCTTTGGTTTGATCGTAGCAAAGCTTTAGTCAATTTTCTATTTGCTCGAAGGGAAAATGAAGGTGAGAACTCCTAAACTATTATGTTATATGTTGGATGATGAGATGATGTTTACAAATGGATGTTTAATATGCTTTGATCATCATGTTTAGTTGTTTAAATATGAATGTTGCATATATGTACGCAAGTCACGGAAATACACGTCGATAAGCACAAACAAAATCACTTCGCTTGGACTTATGAAATGGTGTGTATGAAACGTTAAACCTCTTTAAAAATGGTGCAAAATGAGTTTAAAATGATTTATAAACATTTATAAATGTTTTGGTGAAGTTTGAATGAGAATGGAATATTTGATCAAAAATAGACTTGTCGCGTAACAGCAGTTTGTAATTTCGCGCCATGAAAGTCAAACAAGTGTAAAAGTTGGAATATAGCTCGGAATTCTTCGATATAAGAATTTTGTGAACTTTTATGTCCATAGTTTTCCAACAAAGAAATAAAATTGAGATTTTGATAAGTAAATTTTGAAATGTGAGTAAAACAAGTTTTGGAAAAATCGCGGTTTTGCAGTTCGAAATCCAAAACTGAATTTCTTTGAAAATGATGTTTTAAAATTATTTAAAATTATTTAAAATTATAGACTAAATCTTATAAATCTTTAAAAATGGTTTCAAAGCGATTTAAGTAATAAAAATGAATTTTAAAATAATAAAAAGTCGCTTTGATTAATATTGCTAAATCACACTTTTTGCAGCACTTTTTCGCAGCTCTTTTCTATAACTTTTGAAATATAATTTTAAACTTAACGTTTCTTTTCCAAATATTTTATAAATGTTTTCAAACGGATAATTGAGTGTTTTAATGATAATTTGGAAGTTTTGTAGTTTTTTTTAAAAAGAATTTAAATAAACGATTTAAAGAAATGTTATCACAAATTTAGTGATTTAATCTTGGCTCTAAAAGCCGACGAGTAGATTGGATTTTTATATTCATGAGATACGTATGTGACGTGCTTAAACTAAGGAGATTTTTAGGATCAAAATGTACTCTATCTCACTTGGCCTCTTCCCTAGGAGACGGATAGATAAGGTCGAAACGTCGGAAACGAGTTAAGTATTAAATGATTTCGATTTTGCAAATTTAAGTTAAACACAACTTTTATTTATAGAGATGATCCTCTTGTACTTAGTGTTAAAGCTCGAAAAGGGAACTCATAATATTCATGGAATTTAAAGGTGATTTCACATTATTCCGCCCATAGTATTTGTTGAATACGGAAATTGATATTGAGTAGAATTAGATGGTTTCTATAGATTCTGCTCATTTAATATTTACTAATTTTGGATTGACATCCTAGATAACATGGTTTTAACTCAATGAAAATTATGAGTTTTGGATTACGAAATCATTACTAAGATTTAAATGAATCGAAAATACTTTCCTAAGTGAAAAATGAAATGATTTTGAATTATTCTGAGTTTAAAAAAGTTTTAAGTAATCAAAGGATTTGATAAGAGAGGTTTAATAATTTCGTATACATAGGGGAGAATGTTTTGAAAATGTGTATCTCTAAAAGATATTTTGATTTAAAAAATTTAATCAATTAAAGAATGGTTCGCTATTCATAAAACCTCTTTTATCGATGATTGGATCGAAAGAACCGGGGTCGGATTTGGGGTAATTCCTACACGAAGACCGCTTTGAACCAATGTATGCATTCGAAAAATAGAGACTTGATAGAGAGAATGATGGATGAAGGCCAAAGATCTTCGGGGTGAAAGGACTACTTGTTGATAATTCTGGTTAGCTCCTAAATACTAAAGTAGCAGTGGTCCCTTCATTTCTAAAACTCTTTGGGTTGTAAGGACTAATCGCTACTAATCCTAGGGATAATTCCCAACATGATGTGTTAGGAGTAGTGCCTTAAGTTTTGTTCGGTTCCAGAATGAACTTGTATGGATCGATGTCGAAAACTGCATTTTTAAGGCTTCGTCGTTGACTTTTATAAACATACACTTGTTTGGTTGTAGAGAAGGTAACTTCTCTTAGCTTAACACCCTTTTTTGAGATGTATGATCTTGGAGATTGTATGTTTTTGGAGCTCAGTAGGGATCGATGGAATAGTAGTGTGGCATTCAGAGGAAGATGATGTGCTGTGTAAAAGATAACCATTACCTCAGGCCTCGTAACCGAAAATGGCCGAAGTAGGGTAGATGCAGTAAGGCTATGTGGTTCGGAACCATTAGGATATAATCATACTCTTCTAGATATATTTATTCCTGCAATGACATTCGACTTTTAAATTATCGTAGATGTATATTGTGAGGGCCCCTCGAATAGGTCGGTAACGACCGGGGTGATGACATATTTGGTACTATTGGTCAGAAAGGTATACTGTTCTTGTGTTGGAAGAAGGCCGATGCTCTGTGCCTCGGTACATTCTTCTAGAGATGTACTGCCAGAAGGTAATCCCTTCACCTAGTCATTTGTATGGAAAAAAATTCTCCAATAAGTGTATGCTATTTTGTTTGTAAAACCCGCGTTTGTGGTTAGTATGTTGGAATTTAATGATGCAATAATTTCGGCTATGATTATTAAGTTATTTGCAAATGATTTAAAGATATGTCATTAAAAATAATATTAAATTATTTTACGTAATAATGATTTGGTTACTATAAGGTAAAAACTCATTTCGTGTTTATATGCGGCGTGGTCTTATGATATACCTTTTGTTTTTAAACATCGTATTTTTGGTTCTCACACCAGTCTCATGACTGACCTGGAGTTTATTTTCTCTTTTTCTTAAACTCTGAATGCCCTAATTTCCCTAGGCATTCTAGTAGTAAGGTTTAGCGTAAAAGAAAGGTGGAAGGAGCTCGAAGCATGGAGTCAGAAGATTTTACTGAGGATTTTTGTCTATTTCCACCATACTCTTGTACTATAGTATTCCAGATTTGTAAGGACAAGAATTTATAATTGTCCATGTTTTTAACTCTGAAAAATGTATTTTAATTTCCATTGTAAAGTTTTTATTGAAATAACATATGTGAGATTCTGTTCTGTCTTTATTTTTCTTTCTTACCATTGAGAATCTGCTTTTCCTGCACTTGGATTTATGGCATGTGAATACCGAGGAGGTATCAGAGAAGATTTTATAAAGTTGAAGAAACGGATCCTTACAAACCCCCAACCACTTGACCGCCCCTTTACAAGGGATCAATCGCTAGCGGCCGGGCCAAGTGAGGTGGTCGACCATGCTCGAAAAATCCGAATGCTAATATCTTCTTGGTTTGAGCTCCAATCGCAAAACTTCAAATATGAAAGTTGCTAAGAAAATCGCCATAATTACAATGGGGTAAGTTTCACGTCCAAATTCTGTCATTTTCTTAAATTCCATTTTTGGAGTCTTGGTAATTATTAATTATCGTTAATTTTATGGGTGATATAGAGAATGAGTTAGTAGATGGAGATGTTTGTGCAGAGTGATAGGTCCTATATAGAGACGGTACTTTAAACATTTGTTGGTGGATGGTGGCCTTGCCAGAGTTTGTTGACAAATTGCAATGAGTGGTGTGTATGCCAAAACTCATTGGGGAAGTATTTGTAGTGTCTTGTCTGAGAGTTACTTAGAGTTGGATGGAAATATAGTATAAAGGTGGAGATTTTTAGATTTTGATGGCATGATATTTCCATATTAATAGAGGTTTGAAAGATATTGTTGATTACGTTGATACGATATTTTCAATTAAATAAGATTTGCAAGGTATTTGAGATAATGACTCAGATATATTGCCTCTTTTCTTGCATTAAAGAGGGCAACAATTTATCTACATAAGAAGAAGAATTATTTGAAGGATTGAAGTAATCTAATAATTTCATAATCATCTAACGGCTATGGATGATGCAGTCATCCACAGTTATTAATTTTTGGCGACCAAATACAGTAATGTTAGATACATTGATATAACAGAAACACATGGATATGGAAAAATTTTAAAATCAACAAACAGCTGTCTCATTCCATTTTAAATCATTTCAAATTCATTACATAATCCCATAATCATTAACCAATTTCTGAGAAAATATAATTATTACAACATACGCCAAGAGCGAGATATGAAGATGCCCTCTTTGATGATCAGAGTATATAACTAGGCAACTAGACAAATTTTCCTTTACAACTAAACAAAGTGGAATCAAAAGAAAAAAACTCTGAATAACTTCATGCTTCCTCCACGTTTCCGGAAACTTATTCATCTTAAGAGGTATCCGAAAACCTCAACTCTCAAACTATTCAAAATCAATTGAGCACCCAAGAGTTTAAGAGGAAAACATAAAATTCGAGTCAGACATAAAACCTAGTATGAATAATAATCTACCATCTCAAACCATTTAGATATTTAGTGAGTCCATGCCGCATAGCGGAACAGGTTTTCCCCTCACTAGTATCATAACCAAAACTTTATGAAACCATGTACTGTGCTCATGCATCCACAATTGTTAAAACATAACAATTCAAAATATTATAATAATATGAAAACAAGTAAATTAATTCTGGATTTCTCATCCCCATTCATTTTGACTATCTGTCTAAGTTATAGTTTCTAGGATCACTATTAACCTATTAGTTTTCATGGGCTAACTAAGAGCATATTTAAATCTTATGGACTCGATGTCCGGTTTGTAAGGACCCGATTCTTCAACTTCCGAAAACTGACATCAATACGTCCACTGTATCAACTGCCGAGAAATCGAATGCCAAAAAACCGAACACTTAGGGTTTTAAGAAAAAGAAAGAGACAGAAGAAGGATAGAAGAAGAGATAAGAAGATAGAGAAATAGAGAGAAAAGAAAATAGAAAATAGAACGGAATAGAAAACAACAGAACAATAACAGAATCTCACCATTCGCAGCGGAACAATATATAATACATAAATGAATAATCTTTAAACAAAGAACTATATCAGTTATTACATTACATTACATTACATCATCATCAGAGTGTACAACAACAAACAGTGCAGCGGAAAAAGAAATACTATATACTAGTAATACGCCATGCCATCCAGCTTGCCTCCTGCAACTCTTGAATATCCAGAATATCCTGATAAACCTAACTCTTGACTGCCCGTGTGAAAATTGGTGGGCACCCAGAGTTTAGGAAGGAAAACAATAAACTCCGAGTCAGTCATGTGACTGGTGTGGGAACTCAAAACAGTTTATTTATCTTTAAAATCAAAAATAGAGGAATATTTTTAAAGTCAATTCGCAATGCTTTTAAAAATGAGACTACCATAAGGCCTCCCGCACACACACACAATGCAAACGCAGAATCGGAGGAGATTTCTCCGTATGATAGTCAAATATGCTTGATACACATTTAAAAGAACATTTGATATTATTACTAGTGCATAGTGTAGGAAAATATTTCGAAGGTAGAATATAAATCTTAGCCAACATACGACCATTATCGTATGCCTACTATAGCTAACTATGTTCAATAGCAGGTTACCGCCACATTCCATAGCAGGTTATACAACTAAAACCATACAAGTCTCGTATTGTTTCTTTGGATTTCCAACGAATGATCAAGCCAAGGAACTTCCCATTGCCACATGAGAATGCCTCTGGAAGGACATCCCCGAGAACCAAACCGGATCTCTGCCAACACAAGGCCGGGTTACCCCTAACTGAGTAACAACTTACCGAGAATGCCATCCCCTGGTCCTTGGGGACCTTTCACCGAGCGCTCGTAATCAATTCACACAATCATAAAGTGTTTTCAACATGAGTAAGTATCTGGGCTCCATACCATGATACCACCCTTTTCCAGAAGGAAATGTACATACCCTAAAGGGCGCTACCCCTCATAACCTTGCTGCATCTTTTCTGTTTTGACCATTCCCGAGGTGTGAGGCTCGACGAAGTCACGTCCACAAAAACATACTTTAAACAAAAGCCAAGCTTTGGGTCAACAAATGATCATAGAAATGATCACCTAGATAGACGATCAAACAAATGATCCTATGAAAATAATCAACACAATGATCATTTCACAGCAACACTCAGCATGTCACATTACCAAATTGGGAATATATCGCTGATAACATTCAACAAATAACCTCTGAGCTCGTACGTCTCAGAGAAGGGTGTTAAGCTAAAAGAATAAATTCTCCGCCACCAACAGAAATATATTTGAAAGAAATCTGCTTTATATCTCAATCTGTAACGTCAGACATACAATCCATACAAGTATGTTCCGGGCTCGAACATAGCCGAAGGCACTTACAAAGAAGTCCTTGCAATCCGGATATCCACAATCCTGATCGGATTTCCCATCACATATGGAGAACTCAATACCGTAGCTACTCGGTGCAGAGTCAATCGACAGGTCATCCTATCGCTCTCGCAAATACCGGGTCTTCAACACCGATCTTCAATGCTATCCATTACGTCGTATCACTATTCGGAATGGGTAATCCGAATAACGAGCGCAATAATTTAAAAACAAGTGTAGCATTCAAATTCAAGCAAATCACAACAAATACCTTTTCAAAGGTAAATATTGATAGTCGGTTATTGAACTATCAATGGATATGCACAACATCACCAGATTCCAAATAATTTTCCAAATTATTTATTTCTCCAAAATATCTTTACAAGATATATAATTTTCACACTTCAAAAACAAATCAATATTTATTTTTAAACAAATTCCCCTTTTTATAAATTCCTTAGTGAATTTATATTTCACAATATCTATGAATATACGATTTCAATTATTCATTTTCAATTTATCTTGTTGTTCTCTAAATATTCACTTCATATTGGAAAACATTTCCATACTTACTTATTTATAAGTAATTCACAAATTTTATTTATTTTCAACACTTGGAAAATATTCAATATACTTAAATCGAGATTAAGTATATATTTCATTCTTTAAGGAAATCATTCTCTTAACCATATTTATTTGGGCCAAAACGAATGTTGCGTAAAACATCGTTACGACCACCCAAAATCACTAGTATAGGGATTCGAAATTAAAATAGATATATAAATCCCAATACTATACAAAACATTTCCTTTCGGAAATCATTTACTATAACAACAGTGTTATAGTCCACCATTTCCTTCTATTTCTCGAAAACGTTTATTTCAACAATAAATGTTGAAATCTATGGTTTCGAATTTCAACACATTTTAAAACATCGTTAGATCGTTTTAATCTATTTAAAACATCACATTCAAAACAATTTCTTTAACATATTATTCACTATTCAAAAACGTGAATATACTACGTTAACAATTTCATCATTTCTATACATTTCATTTTAAAGGATTATTCACTGTCTAAAACGTGAATATAACTTCATAAATAAGTTATAAAAATTAACTTATCAAAATAAGTCGTTTGCGGATTTATAAAACAACGTTTATAAATTCCATTTCTATTTATTTTACCACAACTTCCTTTATAAATTCCTATCTCAATTCATATCTCAATGATATACTAAAAGTTCATATTATAAGTGAAATACTTATAATTTATTTTTTTTGCGAAATCGTTCCTTTGAACTTCATAATTATAAATCCTATAACTTATAAGATTCAATTATTTATCCAAAACCATTCTTTTAACAACTTTATGAATTCTATAAACCTACTGCTTATAAAATTCTATTTATAACTACACCGTTTATAATTCTATAAATTTCTTTCATTCATGAAATTCATTCACAATTCATTCTAACACTTATAAAAACTCCTTTTATAATTCCAACGTCTTTAATTTATAAATATCAATTTATAAATCTTTTATAAATCTCAATTTATATTATTATTTCAAAACGTCTTAACTCCTTTATAATTTCATCATTTTGATTTATAAAATAATCAAATTTTATAAATCCTATTTTTAAACTTTTTATAATAAATTCAAAAATCCCAATTTAAACTATTTTTATTAAATTATTAACCCATATTTTCAAAAATCAACTTTTAACTATATTTCTCAGAAATCATTATTTTTATAACATTAAAATTATATCGTTCATTTATTTAAAATGGATCAATTCAAAAAATATTTTATAAACGAATACTCTTCAAAAATCACTTTAAAAACCCCTTTAAAATTCCAAATCAAAATTTGGCCCAATGATGCTACATACCAAATAGTCAATCACGACAACAACGATATCATATATCGATATGATAATCCATCAAATATCAAAATATCTGAAATCAAATAAATACTGTTGAGGAATCCAGTTGGATCCCTCCAACCTGTTTTCCTGCATCCACAAACATTAGCACAATACCAATTCCGCTCCAGTACGAAATTATCGCGGTATATGTGATTTAAAATATTATTCGCTTAATAGACGGCGCAATAGGGTCTCATCCGCTATACAAATGCGGTAAATCAATAACTGCAATATATACATATGCCAATATATATATATATATATATATATATATATATTGCTATTATATATAATACCAATTTCACTGTTTATGAAATATTCGCGGTATATGTTTTTAATAAATAACATCCGCTTACTAACGGCGCATAATGTCTATTTTAACAATCAATAGATAACAATCATCATTCAAACATGCATTCAAATATTTTAAATCTAATTATTTAAAATAAAATCGAAACTGATTCGATTGAGTGAGAAGTTCTCACCTTGATTTCAATTTCGTTTTAGCGATTTATTTCGAATAAAATTAAACGGACGTTTAATTTTACCCAAAATTCTCACTAACTCCAAACGACTCCAATCCAATTCCATAGCGTAGTGCTCGTCTATACGATTCCAACGCAACTGGTTTCGCGCGTTTTCGACCTCGTATGAAAAAGATATGCATTTTTGAAGTTTACACGAATTTTTATTATAAAAATTACAACATATTTTATATTTTTTTTCAACCTACATAATATCATAGCCATTCGATCTGGTCTCCCTCCATCAGGCCGTGCGCACACCCCCCTTCCTCTTCTCTTTGTTCATCTACAGGTAAAAGGAACGCAACCAAGAACCCATTCTTCAAAACTAGGGTTCCACTTTGCAATCTCCTCGCTCGACGAAACTTCATCAAACCACCTCCATATTGAAGCCCATTGCAAGAGCTATCTTCGGCTGGAACATGGGTGAGCTCGGCCCCCCCTACAGCCTCGAAATGCGTGCGCAACCGTGCGCCTTCATCTCCATTTTCCCGTTGATCCATAGCTCCAATCTCGATCTCCACCGTTGAATATGTAGAGTTCGAGACGCTCTACAACTTTCATTTAGAGAGTTTCTTGAATTACTTGATGGATTTGAAGAAATTTGGGGATGAAGTTGAGATAATTTCGGCCCTTCATTTGTTGGTGGCGGCTGCAGTTTACAATTAGGGTTTTTTTTTTATTTGTGAGAGGTTAAGGGTTATTTATAGGAAATTATTCAAAACACTATTCATTCCGGGTTTTCTAAACTCCGATTTACGCGCCGAAACTGACGTTCCTAGGGTTTATCCCGCGTTCCGGACACAATGGAACAGGTTTCGGAAGCTAATTCGGACATCTGTGCGAGATATGGCAATAAACGTTCAATTTAAATTAAACCGATTTAAACGATTTTCTAGGCGTTTTAGCTTGCACCGGACAAACGGTAAATCCGATTGACACGAAATTTAAAACCATACAATAATATCGCATTACGGATCCGATGAAACTGGTTTCGTCGAAATCCGAGACTTTTTGAAAAATGACTATTTTAACTCGCCGAATTAAAATTAAAATAATTTCGATGCGTTTCGAGTTGCCACGATCAAATGATAACTCCGATTGACATGAAAATTGGTAATAACTAACTATTACGGATCCAATGGAACTGGTTTCGTCCAATTCTGAGACTGTTCAAAAATTGGCTATTTTCACTAGTCGATTAAATATTAAAATATTCAATTTTCACAAATTAACTTTTAATTCGATTTTAAAAGTTCTAAAATACCATTCTAACTTCAATATGATAAAATAAAATTTTAAAAATCATTTACAATCATATTTAACTCAATTTTCAATTATTTCCATAATTTAACATATTAAATTATCGATTTAATTATCCAATTAAATCCAATAATTCGAAATAAAATTTATTTGACTTATAAATTTCACTTATTAATATTTAAAATAAATTAAATATTCAAATTTTAATTAATAAAAATCCTGGGTCGTTACAATCTTCCACCCTTAAAAGAATTTCGTCCTCGAAATTAACAAGTAAGAAAAATTACAGAATCTATTAATTTTCCAAAATCCATAGTTAAACTTCTTATAATAACTTTACTAAGTTTTCAAATCATACTTAGTTATCTTTTCAAAAACAACTACTATTGTTTAACTTTCAACTCCAAATCAAAGTTATAGTTTTCAAAACTGTAACATCCCGCCTTTTCGCACACTTTAAACCGACACACGTGCCAATTCAAAGCATACGCAAGGGCGGATTGTTATGGGGTAAATAAGAAAAACAGAGAAGAAATAAAACAAAATAGAATCTCACAGCGGAAGGATAAAATATAATAATCAATATAAAGTTCATGATAACTGTTTACAAAATATTTATTTTACTTATACAATGAATATCAGAGTTACACATACCAATACAATCAATGCAGCGGAAATTTAGAGTGTGGTGCAATACTATAGATAATAATAATACGACTCCTTCGTCTTCGTCCTTCAAAGCTAAAGTCTTCGATCCTGAAACGCTCGGACTGACCCGAGCGAATTTGAAAAGACAAAAACACTCGAGTCAGACTAAAAGATCTTATGTGAGTTAAATTAACAGAAATAAATATGAGTACAGTAACTCAAGAGATGTTCGAGATTTACATCTCCTAAGGATCCGTTAAACTATTTACTATGTAGTATATTGCGCTATTATAATAGTGTCTATTTATAAAATAAACTTACTTTTAAATAGCGTTAAGGGGTTACCCATATAGCCCTTAACACAAATTATGCCAATAGTCTATACAGTACCGTAATACCTCCTGATCGGGAAGCTACCAGAGGATACTCCATAGGTACGACACAAATAGAAACTCGTAGTAAAGGCTCGGTATGGTAGGTGACACGGCACAACTAGGCAATGCCAGGGTAGATATACCAATTGCTATCCAGGCTGGTGGAAACGCGTAGCCGCAGTTACCGCCCACCTTCGACTAACTCCCCAAAATCAAAATGTAGAAGTGGCCACTGAATCAATCCAAAATCAAAGTATAATATCGAAGAGGAGGGTCCGATCAGAGGAATGACCTCATTGGCCTGAGAATCGCTCCTGTTTTAGCCACCTTATGCCAACTCACGGGAGTCGGGTCCACGTATTTACCTTACAGAAAACGTCGCCACCACCTACTTCATTCTGGAATCTCCACCGCGTACACGGTTAGTCAAAGTGGTTTTCGGTATCGACAGAGAGTATGTCAGATATCCGATCCCGGTCTCTTTGCCAACCCATCGTTATTATAACACCGCGGTCATTTAAAAATAGGTTATACTTTAAAAATCAGAATAAACATTCCATTTCATAACCATGAATACGATATCATTTCAAAATCCAAAACCATATTATATCATTTCATAACCATGAATACGATATCCTAAGGATCAACCTAGCTGGTTATTCTGTCATTTCTCCCCAAAATACAGTTATGGGTCTATTATAATGTGAATACATGCATATACACACACATATACATATATACACACACACATACATATACATACATATATTTATATATACATATACATATATATGAAAAAGCAAACATAATAACATAATAATACCAACACATGTGGTTTAATATCCTTGAAATTATTTTCATATAAAACATGGTTAATCTCTTTTGCCTATTATTTTATCAAGGAAAGCTTCTTTAAAAACTTCATATTTAAAAACCATTTCAAAGCTCCTTTATTTATGCCATCGTTTTCCCTTTTAAAAATGAAATTGGGTTCATTGTTTTAGAAACTAAAGCTTTCAAAACCTTAAACTTTACTTTCGAAACCATTGGATAACCTCCTTCAAAAACATCAAAATCTTTTGTTCAAAACACCTTAAATTTACCTTTTGAAAGCATTGGAAACCATTCAATATAAGGACTCAAGTAACCTTTTGAAAACATTGGGGTAACTCCCCTTCGAAACCTTCATCGAAAACATACCTTTCAAAAACATTGGGGTAACTCCCCTTCGAAACCATTTGAAAGTAACTTTCGAAATCGTTGGGTTTATCTTTTAAAAATATCATTTCGGTTAAAGTGAATATAAACAAAGATTAATTTTCACAAATAAGCCCTTCCATTAAAGCAAAAAAGTTAAAATAATTAAATTCTTCTTCTAAAATAATTTAATTTCCATAGCAAATTACTTAGAAAAATTCTCTAAAAATCATAGAAAATCACAGAAATTCTAAAATAATTAAATCCTTCATAAGCCCATTTGTTTAATTAAGCACGACATCTACTTTTAAATTTTCAAATATCAATTCTCTTATCGCTCTAACATTTACATTATTCTATTTAATTTATCTAATTAAATCTCCTGAATAATGCTATTAAAAATTAAGGACGTTACAGCGCATGCAAATTGAAGGAAACTGACAAATCAAACAGATAAACATTTTCCATATGAATAGGAGAATTGACGAGGCATTAATTTATAACCATAAATCAATTACTTCACCCCTAAGTAATGATCTCTATATAAAAATAGTCATTTTGTAAAGACTATCTTGTTGCTGTTTGTTTTATCTCATCAAAAGACGATCTTATTACTTCGCGTTTATTTGAGTTGATTTACAGTCATTTGTGTGAATCTACCCTAACATATCAGCTGATTCTCAAATGGTTCGATTAAAGGCTGCCTTGGAATTGGCTTACTTGTTTGATTAGCCCTGAACGTGGACAGTATTATATTCCATCTGAAATCATTTCGAATATCGAATATCTGTATTCGTGAAACAGATGGATATTTGACTATTTATCATATCTATTTGGTAAATTCTATTCATATACCAGAAATCACTTAACATACTCCGTTATTTTTCTACAAAATCTATCACTAAAATATCCTTTTTTCTTAATCGTATTTTTTAATATTTTCATATAATACATTAATATTAATAAAATTTGGTCTAGTCTACATATTTTGATGAAAAAGTTAATGAATAATTTATCGTGAAATCTAAAATCTAAATTAAGACAACATTCACAACTAATTGTTGTAATTTAAAAGTGTTTATTTTTCCTAAACTAGAGTTAATTTTGTAGAAACTAAGAAATTTTTGAAAAATAAATAAAAAAATTACAACATTAGTGCAAAAACTAAAGTTCAGTTTGTTAAAATTTAACTTAATTTTGTGTAAGGAATTTTTAATTTTTTTTAAATATATTTAAGTTTGAAAAGGAGAAGATGAAGAATATTAAAACAAGGGTAATTTTGTAAAAAAAACATGGTGTATGCAATGTGCAGTTGTTTATTATATTTTTTTAGTGCATGTTTAACAATTTTTTTGATGTATGAATAGAGTTACCCTATCTATTAATGATTAATAAATTTTAAATATTAATAGAAAATTTAGGTCTACCATAATTTATTTTTCAAACCCATAAATTATGAAAGCACATAAAATAAATAAATAGATACAATGATAATAAATACTCTTAGTTAATATACATTAAATGCATATAATATAAATCATTAAGATAATATAACAATACACATTCATTGTACTAAAGTAACTTAAAATAGACTATAAACGGTAAATATAGAAAATCACATTCCTTGAATTCTTATCTTTCATTCTAAATTGAAATCTCAAGCAAAATGAATTAAAATTACTCTAAGCAAAACAAAGGTGTGATCATCCATGTGATTTAGTTAACAGAAAAATCAACTCAAGACGAACAATTATAGTTATTTAAATTTAATATAAAACTTCCATAACAAGATAAACGATATATTGTTCATTGTACTCAGAAGGAGGAAGGAACGGACTTAAGTTATGAAAGATACGTGTCAAACTGTCAACTTTCAAAAAACAAGAGTATTTCTAATCCTTTGGTATACAAGCTTCGTATATTGAAAGTTTGCATGGCTTTGCTTTGAATGTTAGAAGGATGTAACCAGGGTCTGCCCCAAGGCAAGGCAGGCAAGACAGCCGTCTAGGGCAACTGATCTGATGGAGACAACGACGTGGTGGTGGTGATGGGTTCAATCATTTATTTAGATAAAAATGGTTATATAATAACAAAAATAACTGACAATGTAGTGAGGTGGTTAGGTTATTGTCATTTAAATCAAGCAACCAAAATTTGAGTATGGAAAGCTGCAAATTTTTGGAGCAATTGTTTTACGTTAGGACTAGGGCAACGTAACCGATTGGGCTGGGCCTGGATGCAACAGATCATGTACACGAAAAGTGTATTTTACGAAGAATATACTTGTATTATGTGCTGGTATGAAGGGGGCATGTATGTGTTATCCTAAATTGCATTGTCCTGGTTATTTTGCAAGAAAATAAAGTATTCCCATAGATAGTGTTTATGTGTACTAAAAGTGGGTGACTATAGCAAGGCAAACATACGTTTTCACCAACTGATTGTAACGATATAATTTCTTTTGTCATCATAATTTTTTTTCAAGAAGTGTGCACAAAAGAATCCAACGGACTGGTCAGAAGAACTCGATAAACCGGTTAAACTCCCAAAAGAAATTAAATTATGTCCACCCACTTCAAGTTATGACACTTGTAACCTTCGAAACTCTACTTTTTATGTAAAATATACCAATTCAAGACTCAAATTTATGTTGCAGATATAATAAATTGAATTTGAAATATGTGATTCGTGTCATTCTACTATAATTGTATTATTGCATACTATTACAAGTGAATATATTGTCATTGTTTATTTAGTTATAATGCTTAGTTGGTTTAGGGTTTGTGTTAGGGTGGTTGTTGTTGTCGTCGTCATGTTTTTTTATTTCTTTTCTTATTTTTATTTTATTTTTGTTTTACTTATTTATTATTTTTATTCGTTTAATTATTTTATTTTTTATTATTATCATGGTATTATTATTATTACTACTACTTTTAAATTGACTTTGTTATTTAGTTTTGGGTCCCATTTTTAATAATAGTTTTGTTGTTGTTGTACTATATATATATATATATATATATATATATATATATATATATATATATATAATTCCAACGTTCCAAAAGCACTGAATGTTGATGTCACATAATAAATATTTTTGAACACTAATAAAATAATTTTTTACAGCCAACCAGTTTCATATAATTAAGTTGTTATCCTAATGGTTACCCCTGTCATTTTATGCATACCGTTAGCATTACGATATATTGATGTATCAAAAGGTGGTCTACTGAACAAAATGATAACCATTACGCTTATAAAGGTAAATTACCGCTTGTTTAAACAATCAAAATTTGGAAATATTTTCTACATTACCTGGTTTTTTTATTGTGTCAGTTATTAAAGGAAATTAGTGAGAGAAAAAAGAAATGAAGCTAGAGCGTTTGACTCATTTAAAATAAATATCCTTTACTCAAGTTTAGCTTTGACTCAAGAGACGTCTAATTATCTTCTAGGGAACGGACCGTGAATCTAACCATGACGATTAAACATTTAAGGTTTTGATGGTTCAATCGTTTGAAACGTTGAAACCATGCATTTTCATTTTCAAAAGTTTACACTTTTGACTACAAGTTATAAGTAAAATAACGAAAAAATTACTAGGTATGTGAGTCGTATAGGGTCTTCAATGTCTACAACAGAAGTCCCGTGACCGAAATTATGTACTTCTCTAGTGCCCAATTGCAGCGGTTGTACATAAATGCAATTGCACAACTATACCAACACAATTATTGTGCAAATAATAGTAGCGCACAATGGCGGAATCTTGATAGAGGCGAACTTGAAGAAGCTTATACTGGTCTTGAAGGTGCTTGCAACATCAAAAAATGAGGCGTGGACGTTTGCTATTTAGATGTTGAAACGGTGATTATTTGTTGAATGTAGATTTAATATTTTTTCTTTGAAACAATAAATGAAATGAGAATGACATAAGTGAAGTGTAGGAAGAAAATAAAAAAAATCATGGTTCAACCAGGTAAAATTGACGGTTAAACCTTTGATTTGAAAGCTCGATCTTGGATTCGTGCACAACTGATTTCTAATTGAATTTCTAATTGTAATAGTCCATGGTTCGAGGTTTTTGAGATCCGATCACGATTGGTTTAGTTTATGATCACTGATTAAAAGTAAATGTGGCGAATTAGTTTAACTTTTTTAGAAAGCAGACTAGGAAGCGCAAAGTAGAGGAGCGTGAAGTGTGTAAGACAAAACTGTTAAATCAGTGTTTCAAGAGAGAGCATTTCAATTCTCAAAAGCAGCGGTTAAACGAGATTTAGGTTGGATGTTACTAAGAAAATCGGACGTAACTCTTTTTTTTCAATCCTTTGTAAATAATTAACAATGCTTATTAATCCAATATTATATATCAATCAATAATTACCGCAAATCTTTAATAATAGTTGTAATATCTTTGTTGATTGACTTTTTTAATGTCATAATAGTCTTTTGGCCCGATTATACTTGGACCAGTTGAACAAGTCCAACTCGTCTGACGGTTGTGGGTTCCGGAATCAAACACAGACGATAATATAAAACATCGACAAAGCGAAACCAAAAGATGAACTCTATGAAACATTCTAAGTATGGAATAACTCCTCCCCTAGGCAAGGGATCGAGTACGTTCTATCCCACTACACAATGGATCAAATCGTATCAGCTTAACAGTTCAACTCAATAGGAAACGATCGATATTTCAAAATCTAGAAGTCAAATATGCAATCATTTTTGATGACATGGAGCTAACATGATGAGGGACCCATCTGAGGGATAGTGACTCACCACGTGGTCGTGACCTTTAAGAGGGATTGGGGCCGATCGCTCGTGACCTCCTATACATCTGATCGCTCGTGTGACCTCCTATACATCTGGAGATTACACTGACGATTTTTCAAGAACATATTCGACGGTCTCTCCCTATAAATATGGCCTTCATGGTTCATTTGAGGGATCTACACTATTCTTTTCTTGTACTCCATTGTATTCACGGATTCCGATCCAATCCCTATTGTACTTAGAATTCAAAGTCATTAATAAAGCAATTTTTTCAAAGTGGACGTAGGTATTTAACGCTGAACCTCTATAAATCGTTATATTCTTGTTTTTGCTTATTTTTTATTATTTAATTGCTCGTTCTCTCTATTTTCATTTAGATTTGTTCATTTATTTTTCTACAAAACCCTATTGAGTATTTGTGATCAATTTGGCCCAAACAGCTCTTATATTGGTTATTTACTTATTTTTAGTGTACAGTGCATTGATGTTGGTAATCAGATGCAGTTGCTTTAAAATATATATAATATGCTTTTAATCAAATTACTTATTCACTTACTTTAAAATATATTCTACGCTTTTAAAATATATGACATGCTTTTAAAATATATGATGATGGTTACATTTTACTGAATTGTTTACTTATTCAAACACTATGCTATAAATGGTACTTCTTAGTTAACCTCTAACCCATGTCTGTGAATGCATCCGTAGATTTGATTTCAAACAAAAATTAATGAATTTTCTAACGGTCTCAAGTTCAGTTTTGAGGATTACATTAGGCTGCATCAAATCAACACCCCTCCCCCCCCCCCCCCCCCCTACCCCCCACCGGTTGCAACTAACGTTTAGCTTTCAAATTCTTGCCCCCCTCAAAATTATGGCCTCACCCTCAAAAGCTCCAAGACTGGGCCTCCACAAAATACGGCCTTGGCCACAAAGGCTCTAATCTAGGGCCAAATCTGCCTCAACTTGCTTCAAAATTTCCTAGCGACATGAACACCCATGTCGTTGCATTACCATAATTTTTCAAAAAATGTTCAGAATATTTCCAAATTTACCATTATCATTATCATACCATACTAACACTCGTTTATAAGTTCATAAATAGCAACAAATTCAATTTGTGATGGTACGATAATGAGAAATTTACCATTTCCATAAAAATCATAAATAAAACCTTTTCAACATAACCAACAGCCATGTGAAATCCACCTAATCCTACAAGAAAAGTTGAAAAACATATTCTGAATACCCTTTTTACCAATTACCAATCAAGTATTGTGTTGCTCCAGTTGGTGAAAACACCACTTAACAAGGCTTTATTCAAACATTTTATGTATGGCTTTCAATGGACACCCGAAAATTTGAAAATCCATCCGCATCCGAAAAGCAGATAAATATCCGATATCCAAAAAAACAGACGCAGAAGCGGATACAAAGGCATCCGCATCCGAAAATTATCCACCCGGCTTTTGTCAAAATTATATTTCAAAGTATATGTATTTTAATATAGCGAAAGATTTATTATCTGTTAAGTTGGTAGTTTGTATTATATGCATTTAATGCTTATTAACTGGTCAAAACTATTTATTATCATCATATTTGTTAATTTTTAACAATTTTATAAAGATTGAAAAAATTTACATTAAACTAAAATTTTCCAATTACAATTCTTGATTTACTAGTCGTTGGCGGATAGAATAATTATCCAATATCCGTCCGTATCCATGGATATCCGATATTCGAAAATAATTTTGGATGCGGATATGACACTATCCGCATCCGAAAGTATCCGTTGACAGGCCTAATTTTATGCTTAAATACACCAGCTCTACTGAGAAATAAACAAGAAAAAGAATCGGATAACATTTGATTAATAACTGGGAAACCAGCAAAAGCTGTAGTTTAACATAATACTTACAATATATGTAAACAACGGTGAACGTTAATATACTGGCGTCGGCTATATATTGTCTAACTTAGCACGCATATAAGTAATCATGAACTAACCTTACGTTAAGGTAAATAAACACATACACCGAAGGATGAAATTGCCAGTTCAAAAAAATTCCACTTGAAATCGAGTAAAGCTATGTACAACATTTATAAGTTACCAGTTTCACCAATGTGAACTCAAAAAGCATTTGGAATTCAGGACCTTGATTTATTTCTCAAAAAGAATGGGTGCGATAAGGCTTCATGAGCAGTTAACCTCTCTTTAGGATCATACTTCAAAAGCCCTCTTAAAAGGTCAATAAGTTCTCCGGCTGAGTGGTCTACGTGTCGCATTACCAGATTCTAAGAATAAACAAGAAACGTAAATGATTAGGGCAGTGGTATTCTTTCTTGTACAGTATTTAGATGAGGTTAAAAAAAAACAAAACATCAAAAAAAATCAAAACCAAAACTTCTGTTAAGCTTGGGCAAAACAATACAAACAGGGATTTTATTTTTTTTTAATAAATTTAGGCATGTATTAAGATAGGCCACTTTTACAAATATAGGTCGCTTTTGGCCATTTCAGCGCCAAGCGGGTGACATTTCAAAAGACGCTGGTAACGTTTTAGAAACTAACACAGCGCATTTTCAAAATTCGCCTATAGTGTTTATCTATTTGAAATGAGCAACTTCAAAAATAGCACATGTTTGCTAGACCTATAAACACACACACATACATATATATATATACACACACATATACTAACGACATTTGAAATGTCGCCAGCACATTTCCGACAACATGGTGCTAACAAGGTCAAAAGTGGCAATACAGTAGTCAAGATGTTCTTCATTTCCTCCTTCCTCCCCTTCATTCTTTAATCTCAAATTTAAAGGTTGAAGATAACTAGTGTTTATATTTAATTTCATACTAATTCCATTTGATTAACAAAAATTATAGAAGATGGTCGGCAAGTTCCAAATACATTTAACCAATTTCATTTGAAAGAACTCAAATTATTACCCCTAGCCACTATACGAAAGAGAAAATATACATTTCTAAACAAGACTAATTTGGTGTGTGTTTTTCTTTCTTAATTAATTTTTTACAATGATTGACGATAAAAATTGTGCGAGAGTAAACATGATTTTTGGTTTTATGAATTTGACAATTTAAGAAGATAAAAAGAGTTGAAAGAGAGAGGTAAAGAAAATGAAAGTAAAAAAGGTAAATTTGATATAATGTGTTGAGAATAGAAATACATGTCATAAAATAGTGGGGGTGTGAAAGGAAGATTCAGGAATGCTTATAGATTTAAGCAACAGTAATATTAAATCGTGTTCGAAATCGGCTAAAAATATGAAATGTAGTTTAATGGAACTCACAACTCTCCTACTAACCATAAAGCTCTAACTGATGATATAATGATAAGCAAACACTAGCCTGTACCTGAAGACGAGACAAATTTGAAACAGTTTTGATGCTCTCTCTAGATACTGCACCTTTTGGCCAATTCAAACGGCCTCTTCTTAAATACTTAGCAGCGCGTCGACTAAAAAGATATGAAGGAAAAAAGTTAAAACATTCGGCAAATGTAAAATAGTCATTTGCTAAAATGTCAATGTTGGACTACCATGTTCAAGACTGAACAAAGAAAACAAACTTACTCAACAGCCCTCCTAAGAACATGTTCAGGTAATGGACCCAGAATCCTTTCCATCATAGCCAGGTGCTCCAAGTTCTTATGAGTCTGGAATAATGTCTCTCCCTAGTGCATTTTAAGAAATAATTTATCAACCAAATTACGCACTTTCCAATTTTCACTCAAGATCGAAAGAAGCAGCTTACAGAACAAAGCTCCACAAGTATACAACCAACACTCCATATATCACAAGGATAACTCCATCCTGACCCTGATAAATATCATATTTTATTTGTTGATATCAATACTGGTCATGTTTACTTTGGATGGGAAGAATGATAAGTAAATGGACTACCTACCTAGAATAACCTCGGGAGCTCGATAGTGCCTAGTTGACACAACATAGCTATGATCATGACTATTACTACAGGCTGTGCTGCCAAAATCAATGACCTTGATCTTATTTGATTTGGGTATTCTAATTGGGCTTGAGCCAACCTTGAATAAAAATTACCAATACATACAAATCATGAGTAAAGTTTGAAGAGATGAATGCAACAGCAATGACAAATGGTTTTACTCCACCAGAATACCTTAACATAGTCGGAAGACACAAAAAGAATGTTCTCCGGTTTCAGATCAGTGTGTATAAGATGTGAATCATGCATGACTGTGGAAAGATTAAGAAAAAAGAAACAATAAATGTTGAGGTCATAGAGTTACATTAACAAAGCAAACAAAATTATGGCATCATATATGATAAGCACTTTACTGCGTAACTTTTGACAAATACTTGAGCTAGAAACTAGAAACTGCTGCAAGGTACGTAAAGTATAGAAACCAAGTAGTTGTTGCATGCTTGTAATAGTTCCAAACATTACATTAGGCAGTGGCTGCTAAGAATACTTCTAATCTGTGAGTTTTTCAGACAGCTACCTAGTGAAAATTGTTGGGCCAGAAGTAGAAACTATGACAGATGTCTAAAATTTAGTAGCTCAATATCATAACAATCAAGCACAACATAACTACCAAGTACCCATTAATGGTAGCTAGCAGGGTCAAGTGGTTCTACAAATGCTTGAGAAAGGTCGAGCCCTGATCATATAACCTAATACCTAAGACCAAGTTTGCTCTCTCTACTGTACGAGCGCTTCAGCAAAAATTGCTTCCTATAGTTAGAGGTTTGACAGTTTCTGTTTCTTGGGTGATAAGAAGAATTGGCAGAGCCAGGCACTAACAAATGCACTTATTGCTGTAAGCAGCAAGTACAATGCAAAGAAAGCAGAATCCTAAAGAATAAAATACCACGCACAAAGCAGCATATATCAGAAAATAATTATAAAATTGATCATGAAAGTTAACTCAACACACATGATATAGAGTTCAACAGTTGTCTGCCAATCTCACGGACTACGTCAATTGGAAATGGACGGTAACCATTTTTACGGAGAAAATCATATAAACTTGGTCCAAGCTTCTCAAAAACCTGTTGTCAACATTAACCATAGGAAGTCTTAACATCTTTGGGTGCTAGGTTGAACTAGGAAGTATCTATGAGATAATTATAAACTTACGATACAGATATGATTATGGTAGTCAAACCAGTTCCTTATTTGCACAAAACTGCAAAAATGAGGAGTTTAGAGAATGCATCTTAAATATAATCCAGCAAACGTGACTTATTGTTTCTATGATATATTACAAAAATCAAAGAAATAAACTAACCAGCTGTGGGCATCAGCATGTTTCTTCAATTTATAAAGAACATCAATTTCGATCTTGGCAGCCTCTCGGAAATTATGTAAATCATGAACAACTTTAATTGCCACCATCTCTTGACTTTCTCTGTCCCAACATTCTAAAACTTGGCCAAAAGCACCTGGCATGAAAATAAATGGTTGCTATTTCATATAAATGATCGAAAACTTTATACATATTTCGATTTGAATGTCATCGTGATTAACCTTCCCCCAACTTGCGGTGGATCTTATCTGCAAAAACAACAGAGCAGATGAGTCAGACTACAGAACTTGAGATACAAAAAAAAATAACCATGTCAATTAGTTTATCATAAAAACTGAATTAAGTGTGACGGTATCTAGCCAAAAGGACCAAAACATTGTGCGGAGCATTTATATCAAGTTATATCTATTCAAATTTACACAAGCTGTTGACAGAGTAGTTAAAAAGGGTATGTTATATGCAAATATAGACACACAAATGATTAGGGGGAAAAAGAAAATGAAAAACAGGTAATGCCTACTTAGCTTTAGCATGTTAACAATGAATATTACATCAAAGTAAACAGTTTCTTATATCATGACATCTACAAATTTAATGTATTTACATCGAGAAGTTAAATCCTCCCCGACTGCAAATATGAAATGACCATCTTTATCACCCACTCTAAGGGGAGCAGAAGACGGTTGAACAATTCCTTGTACAACTAAGTCAGAAGAGCATGTGGTTGAAGATGGCATCAATGACAGAAAGCTTTTCAGATCAACAAGCCCGGCTTCTAGCCCATTCAACGCTCCTGTTTGAACCTACACAGATCCATCGATTATATTACTTGGCTATTTTCATCCTCTTTATCATCCAATTGAAGTACTCCCCATTTCAACAACGCTCATATGTTATAAAATATAAACACTTTCAATGTTCCTGTGTCGCTACAAAATAATTTTGTATTAGTATGTGTGTGTGTTAGCGTTCAAATAACTTCTAGTGTGACTCTCTCTCTCCCCTTTTTTTTTCCTCCCATTTTTTGGATTCTAATTAATTCAAATCAATACTGCTAATTGACAACAGTATTGACACAGTTCCTGTGTTCCAATAAACATTAACAAAAGAAGGGAAAGGTTAATAATAATATATAACCAGAATCATAATCATCATGCACACGGTTAGTATAATAATAAATCAATCAACTGCTGCAATAAGTATTGATCAAATCGATAAATATATACCTCGGGCTGAACATCCCATCTTTGTCTTTTCCTAGGGCGATGATCAATCGGAATTTGAGGAAAATCGGACAAGAAATACATCGCCATGATTAATCGATTAACAAGGAGTGACGTCTAAATTAGAAACGAACAATTATCAGAATGGGAACGAAAAGATGCCTTGGGGCTGAGAAAATTGACCTAATTTGCGGAAAGACTGCTTTTCTTCCTAATGTGACAACGTTAGAAACAAAGAAACAGAAACGCGTGAATATAAGGCATGAACGGCAGATTCCTGTTTCCAAATAGGGCTTTATAGGCTGTATTCAGCGATTGGGCCAAATACTTTGCTATCCATGTAGCTTTGGGTGAAAACTGTTTAACACGCATAGTAGGATACAGTTGTATAATGGCCTTTAGCAGTCTCCGTCTTATTTTCTGTAATGGCACGCGCTTCGCGCGTGAATTATTTTTGTTATAAATTGTATATATTTAAATCTGTCAAAAAAATAATTTTTTTATTTGAAGTGATACTAAGATTTGTATATTTGTAGAGAAGTATTTTGAATTTTAAAAAAAGTTTAATTTTATATCTTATTTTTAGAAGCATTTTGAATTTGTAAAGTATGTTTAATTATTAGATCCTACTTTTAGTGGCGTTTGAATTTTTGTTTCTATTATTAATTACTAAAGAATGAATTTAATTTTATATTGGTTTAAATTTTTATTTCTGTTATTAATGGTAAAATATGACTTTGAAAAAAGTTTATTCGTAAGATCCTATTTCTAAGGGATAATAAGATATGTACGTTTTGAATTGTTAAAAAAAATTAACTGTTAGATCTTATTTTTAAGCAATAGTAATATTTAATAATATTTATAGATGGGCATTTTTGGTAGTTCACATTGATACCAAAAAAGTGTGACACCAAAGGTATTACAACTATTATTAAAGATTATTACCAACATGTAAGGCATGTCCAGTGCAAAGAAAACGTAAATTATTTTAGTGCAAAACAATATGTCCAAACACACAAAAAAGTTAATATACTCATTTTATGTATAAATTTGGTTATTGGGTAGATACTAAAGAAAAAATAATTTATTGTGTATAAAGTTTATTATTCGTTGTATCTCTTAAGACAGTAATAGAAACACGAACGTATAATGAACTAACATGAAGGCATAAATGTCAACACATATTAAATGAAAACACGGTGAAGTAAATACCAAATATGTCCTCAATTGTCATTATTTGGATAGCATAACAAAGCGGGTTAGTTTAGTAAAAACCAAATATGTCAACTAACTTTATCTTATATTGTTTGTTTTATTGTGTACTTTTGAATTCGTATAGTCTCAACTAGAAATATCGAATTGTATTGGTAAAAGCGCGTGCACTTTTGAAGGGATCCATATATAGATTATTCCTTTATTATTTTTCCCTACAATAAACAAAAATGGCACCTTAATAACCCTAATTTGTATACACATTCAAAGCATGTACTATGTGACCACGTGTCATATTGTAAACTATCCATGATGTAAAGTGTCCATATTTATGGTGTTTTTTCCAAACAAATATAGCTTTAATTAGCATCTCTCTATGTGTTGAATGCGTTTAAATTCCAAGTTTTGGAGTTATCTTCGTTGTTTACGTAAAAAAAAAATATGTTCAAGTGCTTATAAATTGGATCATCGGTTATAGCATTGTAACTTATTTAATCTACTAATGACTTTTAAAATTTAGAGTAGTCATAATAAATGTAAAAAAAAATCATAATTTGTAACAAATAGTAAATTAAGGTCTGACAACCAACTAAATCCACCAACCTGTCATTCACAACAAATGTAGTACACCCTTTTTTGTACATGTTCAGGTTATGATTTTGGCAATCTATTGTTGCTTCATCAAAAAAATTGCACAGTACTGAATTTCTAATATTGGAACCCAAATTTTTGTGGTACCATCTTAATAAGAAATCAAAAGATTATGTCAACCGAGCTATTTGAAAAGAAAAAAAAGAAATCACATTCAATTATGTATACTGTAAAGGAATAAAAATGAGAGTTGGCAACATAATTAACAAATTCACAAATCCAAACAATCACAAATAATATTGAATCACAAACATACTGTTTCATTTGCTATGCCTAAACCTTAGTACATCATATCGATTATCATTCTTGAATGGTCCATAAATTTTCTCAAACTCTTTCTTTGTAATTGTGACCTACTGTGTGCTATCGCTGCTCTCGATTAGACATGATCTTAAACCGACCTATTATTTAACATTCATATTAAATGGAAAGCGGTAACAAAGCCAATTGAGTAGATATCAATTCCAAAGCAATAACAATGCCAACTAAGTAGATATTAATTTCTCGAGCTGTAGTTTTATTGCTTTATAGATATTGCGAACGAATAGATTGTAATTATGTAAAGAAAAACATCAAGGGTTTGCATATTAATTGATTTATTCTTTTGATAAACGAAAAAAGGTAAGAAGAAGATGGAGCAGCCATTGAATTAGGGATGAATTGAGACGTGCGGATAACTGAAAAGATGTGGTTATAGCATGAAGAGTACAAAAGTGCCCTTTATTGTTTAATTATGAGCCATCAAAGGAGTTAGGGTATTCTGGTAAATTCGAAAGCTTCAAAACAATGTATTCCTGTTATATATAGATTATAATATAAATATATATATATATATATATATATATATAAAAGAATACATGACTCTCAACTGTGACTTCTCAATGATATCCCTCTTTTTGTAGCATCCATTTACCCCTTTCATTTGCATCACAAGTTCTGCGAATTAAATAATAACACCGGTGGAAAGAGAGAGAAATAATTGTTATTTATTCGGAGCTTGAGATGGAAATCGAAAAGCAACATGGATACTTAATGAGACCACGTCACTAAGCGGAATGAGTTTCCCCTAAACAATATGCTAGCAAACAATATGTAATGCACAATATATCATGCATCTAAAATGATTAGCAAATAATCATAATACAATCATGTAATAATAGGTAAAATAAATAGTCTGTCATTCGGGCCAAAGGGTTATACATTCCCATATTTACCCAATCCAAAACAGTCTAGCATAGTTTTCTCAAGGTCACGACGAATCTATATTAGTTTTCTCGGGCTGACTAGAAACATTTAGTAGTTTTACAAGCTGACTAGAAACTTATAATAGTTTTACAAGCTGATTAGAAACCTCTCGGCTGACTCGGTGGGGATTTACCAAATCATTCAACGGCTTCTAATATAGTTATAAGAAATATTAACGGTCTCCAAAGATCAGTAGAAGAATATAACAACGGTCTCCTAAAAATAGCGGGAGAAAAGGATAACAGACTGTTGTCGCCAAAAATGACACCAACACCAAATATAATATGAAAGCACTAGTTTTAATAAAATAAAGGTAAAAACAGAAAACGAGACACAATTTTTATAGTGGTTCGGCGAATTCTCCGATTTACGGTCACTCTAATCTTTGTTATTAGCCGTCTCATCTTCGGATTACAAATAATTTTATCAAATCTACCCACAAACTAGTGGATATCGGATTTACAATGGAGTTTCTAGAGTATACTTGGAGAAAGAGATAAGAATGAAGAAGATGAAGAGTGCGAACCCCTCTTCAATTACCATAGGACTGGTGTTTATAGAGAAACTCGCCAGTAGACTTAGGAGCCCGTGTTGATTGAAGTCTAGATGCAAGTTCAAATGTACGGGAGGGAACACGTCGGCCCAATTCCCAACAAAAACCTCTCGGTACTGAGAGGTATCTCTCGATACCGGATTATTTTTTCTAAGTAAAAGTCCTTTATCTTATTTTTCTTGCCTTTCTATCTCTAACTCGATGCATTCCAAACTCTTTTTTTTGGAGATCGAGTTTTTTTTTATGATTCACCTGATATAGCTTGTCTTTTCCCGCTTTCTTTACTTTCTTCTCCAAAATCCTTAGTGTTGCTTGTCTATCTCTTGGAAAAAAAACAATTGGCCACGGTTGCTTGAAGTAGTACTTGGAATATAAGGAGATCATGGAGTGCCAAGTGGAAGAAAAACCTCTCGGTAACAAGTGGTCTACTTAGCTCTGATTTCCATCAAACTTCTTGAGTCCAACCTTTTAGCCTTTCTAAGAATGTTTCCAAGTTTGCGAATTGTCTTGTCTTCATTTTCGCATTCTAATTCCAGTTGAAATCTGCTTGGTCAAATAGCGGGTTAACACTTGCCCTTCAAAGTACATCTTTCTAATGTAAGGTTTGCTTTGTTCAAGAACAAGTTCCAACAGTAGTCAATCTTTGATAATTAAGCTCTCTGGCTATCCACTGACCTCAATCTTGATGAACCATCCGGTCTCTTCGGATTCTCCTATAGGTCAAAGATTGTTCTAGACTCGTTATAGCTTTGGACTCTGATCCTTGCTTATGTGCCAGGCAGGAATCATGATTAGTCCATCTCTTATCCAGAGGTATCATTTTGTATATCAAAATCATACCATGTTCGCTCGAGATTTATCCATATCATTCCAGTTATAAGGCATTCAGATCCTTTTATCGAGTCAACATTCATTCTAGGGTTTGATCTCTCCAAAAAAAATTGCATCAAATCTAGGGTTTGATCTCTCCAAATCGTTGTTGAATCCAAATCGCTTGCTCTCCTACAAGGGGGCTCAATGTCCAAGCAAGCACATCCGCTCACTCTCCGATGATAGAACTTACTTTTGATCTCTTTGGATCCTTGCCGAACCCAATCTACTCGCTCTCAAACAAGGGAACCCAATGTCCAAGAAAGCACATCAGCTCACTCTGCGGTAAGGGGACTTAATTTTGATCTCTCAATATTCTTACTAAGCCCACTCTGCTTGCTTTTTGATGAGGAGATTCAATAAAAGCAAATCTGTCAACTTGCTCTCCAGTAAATGGACTTACTTCTTGTAGTCACTGACCCATCTCTGCGGATAAGACTACCGCAATCGATATCAGCCACCATTTTCAAGTGGATTTCAAAAATCGAGTATTCAGATCAAAGCAAGCAAACATCCTAAGTATTCATCTCAAACATCCGAATCAGAGTGTGCCTGAAGACCAATTGAGGCCTCGTACACGTGTAAGCAGTCTGAGGTTATTATTGTCTTAAAATGGAAAGCAAAGTGCGGGAGATGAAATAGACTCCTATCCATCATGATCATCGACCCAGATCCCTGGTCATATCTTGATGCATTTGCTATACATGGCGGGTGCTCCAACTACACCATCATAGTTTGGTTCCTTACGTATTATTGCAACTACTTGCTCTAAACCAATTCTTCTATCAAGTCGTAAAGGTGTCTACACAAGTTCGTTTCATGTTTGTCTAGTTTGTGGAACAAGAAAAACATTCTATACCTTCTCTGTTGAATTGTAGGTTCCCTCTTAGTCGGCCTTTGATAAGGGGTCTACCTCCTAGTTTCTAAGTATATCCTCTCTGGGGTTTCGGTTAGGTCAACATAAGAAGGAAACTTCAATTTCCTTATCTGCTATTTCCATCCTTTGAAGTCATTGTCAGCTTTTGCTTCCTCTTGTCTTTTCCATATCCTACTCTGGCTATTCCTCCATCTTCCACGGCATTAATATTAGCATTATCAGCTTCGGCATCCTCTTGACATAGATATCTCTCAGCTTCATGGTAACATTCCACAAGATCCATTGGTGGATCCCTTTCCAATGCGATTTTGAAGTCGATCTTGCTTGCAACTCCAGATACTGCGCTCATTAGGATTATAGATGGATCTGGCTTATCAACTACGACCATTGTTATATTTAATCTCATCAAATAGCTTCTTAAGGTCTCCTCAGGCCTTTTCTTTATGCTTTATAGCATTATCACATTCTTTTGTCAAGAGATATGAACTCTAAATTGCCTCAAGAACCTATTCACTGAAAGTGTACGTGTAGTACTAAGGATCGTGTAATATGGTATATAAATGCGGAAACTGATAATAGCAGTAAAATAAATATTAAAGTAAGCACACCAAGAATTTTTATACTGGTTCGGACCTCCAGTCCTACTTCCAGTCCCAAACTCCTTCTGCAATTTCAACTAAACCCCTCACTTAACCCGGAGGAATAGGTATACGACACCTGAGCAGCCGAACAGGAATTTTTCCGCCTCAACAGCCGAAGAGGACTTTAACTTCAATACAAATAGTTTGTTGACGAATGTGTTCTGAATAACACTGATTGTCTTTTGATAGTACAAATTTCCTATAATCAAATCCCCAAGAGTATATATGTGTGTGTGAAGATTTAGAAGGAATATAATCACGTAGAATCTAAGTTTATGAATTAAATCAAGGATTCTAGTGATATTAAATAAGAATGAATGCTTTTATTTGCAGAAATAAATAGAGAATAGATTTCAGAACTATAAACAAGAATCGGTGTTTGTAGAAGTGATTTGAACATGTTTATATAGTTGTAGAATAGTTACAATCTTTCATGAAGAGTTTCAATCAAAAGTTGTGTCTGTATCTCTTGAATTGAGGGACGTATCTCTTCATGAAACAATCGCAACTCTTCAGAAAACTAGCCGTTATATGCAGGTCGGTCGACCGGAAAAACTGGCCGGTCAGCTGAGTTTGAAAATATGTATAAAACAGAGAGTACCTGTGCACTGACTACAGGGTCAGCCGACCGAAGATACTGGTCGGTCAGCCGACCTATTGTTAAACAAAAACAATAGTAGCTCATTTGGTTAGAGTACTTGCCTTCCAAACTAGTGACCCGGGTTCGATCCTCGCTCCATGCATTTTTTGTAAACTTGATTTTGATTAAAATATGCAAGCAAGTTTATTTGAATGTGAATGATGATTCTTGAGAAATGATTTTAACAATATTCTAAGACTCGATATAATAAAATATTAATACTAATCTCTGGATTGTAGTCTTGTCTCCTTTGTAGTGCACAATTTACTTTTATTCTCTTTTTGTCGCCTTTGTATAATATTCTCTTTGTAGTTCGTCTTATGATCTCTGAAGCTTGTGTCATGAATCAAAACCCATCAATCAACATTATCCCCCTTTTTGATTGATGACAATACTTATGTGATGAAGTAGTATAATTGTAATTCTCCCCCTGAATATATGGCGACTTTTCTGCAAAAACTTGTTAGCTTTTTTATATTTCTCCCCCTTTGTCATCAACAAAAAGGAGAGTTTAACTGATGATATAGATTATATTTCACATAAGTGTTAACATAGAACAATATAAAACAAAATAACTACTACTTATAATGTAAGGTATCAGAAAAATTAACATTTAAAGCATGCGATACCCAGGCTTCTTATAATTTCCTAAATTTTAGGAAACCATACCCATTTGGGTGTGGTTGAACCTTTATAAATATAATTTTCATTGTTAACTACCATATCAAAATAATCATTAATGTATTTTTCTCTATTTTTCCAATTAACAGGAACCCATATACTTAGATAATTTTTATTCATATTTCCTGTTAATGATTTTGTACTTCTAAAGAAATTATCAACATTATAGGTCATAGTAGTATTTGAATTTCTATAAAAATTGGATTTAGGCTTTACTCGAAATTTAGTACTAGCACTATCATTTTTACTATACATGAAAGCATATCTAGTGCTATTTCTACGATCGGTTTTATTATGTCCTAAACCACTTTTATCATTGTGAGTTTTTGAATTCTTAACATAACCTAATCCCTTCTTATTTGAAGCAGGTTGAGAATTTTCAATAATCCTGGATAAATTTTCTCTCCCTTTATTAAAATTAGATACATTTTTAGATATATCATCAAATTTTATTTTAAGACTAGATTTTTCTAACTCTAAATCCTTAATCTTAGAGTTTAAACTATTATTTTTGAAAAGTAAATCATCATTTTTATACTTTTGAATTTCTAGTTCTTCAGATATTGACGAAATTTGAGAGGATAAGTTAGAATTTGATTGTTGAGAACTTTCAAGTTCTTCTTCTAATATTTTCTTCTCATCTTTCAGCATATCTACTTCTAAGACTGTTCTATCTAATTTTCTTTGCAACTCCTTATTTTTCTTTTTAAGTTGCTTTGTTACATTTATTAATTCGGAATTTATTTCAATTAAATCTTCAAAAGTAAAATCACTTACATCGTGTGATGAAGCCATGAAGCACACATTTGCTTGTTCATTATCACTTTCACTCTCTGAAGAGGATGATGAGTCAGTGTCGTCTCAAGTGACAGAAAAAGCTCTTCGTTTGGTTTTGTCCTTCTTAAAATTGATCCTTTTGCTTTCTGGACAATCTTTCTTCATGTGACCTTTCTTGTGACATTCATAACATTCCATTGCTGAAGATGATGGTTTGCTGCTATTAGAATTGTTGTTGGAATTATTTTTGTTTCCCTTGAATTTGTTTCTGTTGAATTTCAAAAACTTTTTGAAATTTTTAGCGATCATCGCCATATTTTCATTATCTGAGTCGGAATCATCTTTTTCTGCTTGAAAAGCCACATTTTTCTTTTCTTGTGCTCCATTTCTTTTTGCCTGCAAATTTACTTCGTAGGACATTATATTACCTATCAATTCTTCTGGTTTTAATGTTGATAAATCACTTGCTTCTTCAATGGCTAAGACTTTTCTTTCCCATTCGTCCGTTAAAGAATTCAAGATTTTTGTAACAACATCAAAATCAGTAAACTTTTGTTCTAGTGATAATAAAGCATGATAAATATCCTGAAATCTAGAGTACATGTCATTTATAGATTCATTTGGCCTCATTTTGAAATTTTGAAATTGATTTTTCAACATAGAGATTTTGCTTAATTTAACTTTGTTTGTACCTTCATGTGTTATCTTAAGTGTTCTCCAAATTTCATAACCTGAAGTGCACATGCTAACTCTATTGAATTCATTTCTATCTAATGCACAAAATAAAATATTCATAGCCTTTGCATTTGATGTAGCATTTAGTTTTTGTGTGTTACTCCAAGTTGAGTATTCTCCAGTAGGAGTTACGTATTCTCTTTGTATAATATTCCAGATATCAAATCCATTAGATTGTATATAGGTTCTCATTCTAGTTGACCAATAATTATAATTCATACTATTAAAAAATGGAGGTCGTGAAGTTGATTGACCCTCTGTGAAATTAGTATTAGTGTTAGTGCCAAAATCGTTAGTTTGTGTCGTTGCCATATTACTAGAAATAAATATCAAATAACTTTGTGACGGTTATAGGATGACCTTGCTCTGATACCAAATGAAAGTGTACGTGTAGTACTAAGGATCATGTAATATGGTATATAAATGCAGAAACTGATAATAGCAGTAAAATAAATATTAAAGTAAGCACACCAGGAATTTTTATACTGGTTCGGACCTCCAGTCCTACTTCCAGTCCCAGACTCCTTCTGGAATTTCAACTAAACCCCTCACTTAACCCGGAGGAATAGGTATACGACACCTGAGCAGCCGAACAGGAATTTTTCCGCCTCAACAACCGAAGAGGACTTTAACTTCAATACAAATAGTTTGTTGACGAATGTGTTCTGAATAACACTGATTGTCTTTTGATAGTACAACTTTCCTATAATCAAATCCCCAAGAGTATATATGTGTGTGAAGATTTAGAAGGAATATAATCACGTAGAATCTAAGTTTATGAATTAAATCAAGGATTCTAGTGATATTAGATAAGAATGAATGCTTTTATTTGCAGAAATAAATAGAGAATAGATTTCAGAACTATAAACAAGAATCGGTGTTTGTAGAAGTGATTTGAACATGTTTATATAGTTGTAGAATAGTTACAATCTTTCATGAAGAGTTTCAATCAAAAGTTGTGTTTGTATCTCTTGAATTGAGGGACGTATCTCTTCATGAAACAATCGCAACTCTTCAGAAAACTAGCCGTTATATGCAGGTCGGTCGACCGGAAAAACTGGCCGGTCAGCTGAGTTTGAAACCGTGTATAAAACAGAGAGTACCTGTGCACTGACTACAGGGTCGGTCGACCGAAGATACTGGTCGGTTAGCCGACCTATTGTTAAAAAAAACAATAGTAGCTCATTTGGTTAGAGTACTTACCTTCCAAACTAGTGACCCGGGTTCGATCCTCGCTCCATACATTTTTTGTAAACTTGATTTTGATTAAAATATGTAAGCAAGTTTATTTGAATGTGAATGATGATTTTTGAGGAATGATTTTAACAATATTCTAAGACTCGATATAATAAAATACTAATACTAATCTCTGGATTGTAGTCTTGTCTCCTTTGTAGTGCACAATTTACTTTTATTCTCTTTTTGTCGCCTTTATATAGTATTCTCTTTGTAGTTCGTCTTATGATCTCTGAAGCTTGTGTCATGAATCAAAACCCATGAATCAACATTCACTAGCTCGGTCCATATACTTATAGATCCATTCTCCTATTGTCTAAACCCGAACACTGCTAAATCTATCAGATATAACGAGAATCACCGCCCCATCACCTCCTCAGAAGCACCCAACACCTCCATATGTCGGATGTATCTCTTCAAATAAACTATTGGATCCGTCTGCCCATTGTACGTATCCCATGTTGAAAGCTTAAAATCATGAGGATTCCTCGCATTTCGAATGTTAGAGGTAAATAGATTCCTGCTTATATCCTCTAAACTCGGGCCTGGTGGTCCACCCCTCACTATGCTTCTGACCAACTCAAGTATTAGTTGTTGCCAGATCTTCGATCAATAGCTGCATTCTGTCTCCTCCTTCTGCTTCAATGAGGGAACTCTGACATATACTCCTCGGGCTGCGTGCTTTCATTCTAATCCATACCTTTGGCTTCGTTTCGCCCTCCATTCCTACGAGGAAATACGGGCACATATTCCTTTGGTCATCATGCATTTGAGTTCCCTCTCGCATTCTTGGCTCCAACATTTTCCGTTCTCAGCATCCCAACTTGCCCTAAGCTCAATCCAACATTGCCCATGAGTGTATTCCTCTCAGTGCTGAGAGGATTGAGGTCGGCACCAAGTGGTCTTGGTTGTGGAGGCATTGTTTCAGTTTGCTCTGCTCCAACTCAATATATTGCTACGTTCATTCCTAGTTTTCGGTTTTGAATTCCAATAGCTCTATTCCTTATTTTTCCATCCATTGGAAAACTCTGTCGAGCATCTCCTGTTATCGAGCCATTATTCTATCTTACATTTCTTTCATCATTTTCTTCATCTCCTCTATAGTCACATAGATGGGTTGATTGGAATTTGAGGACACCTCGTAGTGTCCCATGCTCTGGTTAACTTCCTTTTATCTTCAATCAGTGGTAGGCCTCTCCATCTTCTCCAAGTTTTAGATCCAAGCTTTAAATTGTGAAATTTAGCTCGTTCTCACTGTAAGCACCAAAATGTTGATGCTAAAAATGGTACCAACAGCAAAATATCAGATGAAAGCATCAATTTTAATAAAATAAAGGTAAAAGGAGACAATTTTTATAGACCTACGCCCGCTTTAATCTTTGTTATTAATTGTTTTCTCTCTGGATTGCAACTAATTTTATCAGATTGATCACAATCTAGTAGATTTCAGATTTACAATAGAATTTCTAGAGTATATTTGGATAAGAGTGGAGAAGATGTAGAGTGTGAATCCTCTTTTCAGTTTCTATAGTGCTGGTATTTATAGGGATACTAGACAATAGGCACAGAAGCCTACGTTGATTGATGTCAAGATGCAAGTCCAAGTGTATAGAAGGAACAAACTGGTCCAATATCCAAAAGCCTCTCGATACCAACTGGCTCCTTTCGGTACTAGGTGGTTTTTCTGGATGAAAGTCCTTTGTCTTATTTGTCCTGCCTTTCTATCTCCAACTTAATGCATTTCAAACTCTTTTTTCTTGGAGATCAAGTCTTTTTACGATTCACCTAATATTGCTTTATTTTTCTTTCTTTATTTGCTTTCTTCTACAAAATTCTTAGTGTTGCTTATCTATCTCTTGGAAAAAGCAATTGACCATGGTTTTTTAGTAGTACTTAGAATATAAGGAGATCAGGGGTGCCATGTGGAAGAGGAACCTTTCGGTATCGAATGGTTCCTTTTGGTACCAAGTGGTCACTTAGCCCCAATTTTCGTCAAACTTCTTGAGTCCAACCTTTTAGCCTTTTCTATGCATGTGTTTCAAGTTTATGTATTATCTCATCTTCAATTAGCCTTTAAATTATAGTTGAAATATGCTTAGTTAAAAAGTGGTTTCATAGTCTCCTAAATACGATGGGAGAAAATATAGGTAAACTACTAACTCAGGACAAATTTTACCAAATAACTCCACTGCCTTCTAATACGGTTTTAAGAAACACCAACTGTCTCTTAAATATTGCAAGAGAATAATAGTTGTATCCTATATACTGTAAAAGAAAGGTAAGCTACAAGCTACGAGTCACTACATATGTGTAATCTCCAAAATTTAGCCTAAATCAGCAAAGCCTCATGCATTGGAATCTGTGGATCTGACCAACCGAGGGCTTAATGGTTGGAGCATAAGGAGCGAACTACATCGGTCTCAACCTTTAAATTTAAATCTAGATTTAAGAATCCTAATGAGTCATGTCATTTGATCAGTTCTGATATTACAATGTAATTTTGATCTTTACGATCTCCTGGATGTATTTCTACTCACTTAGGAGTTTAAAACTATGCATACTCACTATTGAAACAACCATAACTGATCATCAGTTCTCAAATCCCAAGATCACAAAGTTAGGTGATATCATATATAATTATATAATTGTGCATGTCAACAATTCAATATATGTAATACTAATCGATCAATATACAAAAATGAACATAAAACATATCATCAATCAGTTAAATATATATTCAATATGATAACCAATTTATACAAAAATTACTTTTCCAAAGTAATAACTTCCTTCTTTAAAAACCCTTTTAAAAACAAGCTAATACATTTTTCTTTTCTATTGAAATCTCATCAAAATACTTAACAAAATCATCTTTTTATTTAAGTAAAATTTAGCCTCAAAATAGAGTAAATCTTTCAATGTTATATGATAGATATCCCTCACTTTTTAAAACCATAGTGAAATGCGCCTTAAAAATTCACTGATTTTAACATGTTAAAATAGGACATCGCGAGTTTAAATTTTAATAGCCATTGCCTCCTAAAAACAAGGCCGTCGCATGTTTTATTTGCATTAAAAAGTAACTGAAGCCGTCACATCTTAAAATTTCATAGCCATCCGACGCGCCGTAAATATTTATTTATGTTCACATATTAAAATATAGACCATCAATTGTTTAGGGGTATCATATGCTTGCATCTGTGGTGTTACCATGGGCAACAAACATCGGTACCATCGCGTACTTAGTTTAAAAGTTGCATGCCTTTACTACCGTGTTTATATGCCGATCGGTACACATGCAATCATGTGCACTGCTGTTCCTCCTTATTCACATCGCATGCACATCCACTCTCACACTCTCATGCATGCGTTTTTTTCCTTAACTACCTTCGCATGGATTGTCATATATATATATGTGTGTGTGTGTGTGTGTGCGCGCACGCGCGCGCACACGCATGCTCTTATGGATTTTATATTTCAATTTGCTTTGTGAAACTATCCTTGCCTTCCTGGCTCCATCATTCATGCGTTTCATATTCCACATTTACATACATGTTTTCCTTGTTAATCACTTTCCTTATGTATATATATACCAGTACATAACATATGCGTTGCACACGATATGTTTAGAAAAATAATTATATAAACAGTTTCAAAGAATTGAATTTATTATAGGTAAATTTGTTAAAATAATTGAGTTATGCACTAAACTTATTTATTTTAAGTATGTAATTTTCGTCATATGAATTATAATTTTTATATTTTTCTAAAAATTAAATTGTACTTTTTATAGATAGTAATGAATTAGATATTAATTTACTTTTTAGCATCCAATATTTGTTAAGAAAATAAATAAAAGTTAGTGTTCTTAACTAATTTTTTGTTAAATTTCAAGAATTAAATATTTATATGCTTGAAATTTGAGTTCAACGTTTAGTTTTTAGTAAATTTTTAAAAGATAAATGACACACACATACACACATACATACATATATATATATATTGAGTTTCAATTATTATTTAAAATAATAATAGAAAACCTAAAAATAAATTTGTAGTAGTAATGAATCGATATATTTTGCATTTAAAGCACTTGTAGTTAACATCGACATCAAGAATAAATATATTATAATTCTAAGTGATAAAAAATATTTATTTAATAATCAAATGAAATGGTGAAAAAAACGTTACAAATCATATTGTTATTTAATTATGCAAATATTATAACTTGGTTTTTAAATTATTATTTCATACATCAATAATTTTAATTTATAACAATACTTTTCAAAATATAATTAACATTTTTCTCAAAAAGACAATAAGATACTAAAGAAAAAATTGCTAAGTAAAGTATTATATTTTATCCTTAATTAACGTAAATTATGAATATATAAAATCAAAATTTATCATTTTCACAAAACATATTATCCAAAAATATTCATTGTTTTTCAAAATTACAAACTACATTATTCATCACTTGTACTTAATTTAATATCATTCTTAACAAATATAAATTTTATTAATGATAAAGAATTTGTTTGTTTTACCAATTTTAAAAAGAAAAAATATTTAATATGTTTGTAACAACATACTTTTTAGAAAGAAAAAACCGTGCATATGTTTATTTATAATAAAATAACAACTTCATAAAGAACTATTACTTATATTTTTCTTTGCGATTAAGTACTAATTTTACAAAGAAAAAACTACGTAAACTTGAATTGGAAGACAATTTTGTAAATAATTATGAAAATTTTGAGTTCTATATATTGAATGAAATATAAGTTCCATAATTTTTTTCAATATAAGTGTAATATACAACACATTAAATTATCATCTATTTGTACTTGCTAAACCAAATAATGATTATTAGTTAATTGGATTTATGTTTAGAAGTTCAAATTTGGGATCATTAAATTAATTTAAATATATGGACTTAGAAGAATTTTGTGAATAATTGTAAAATTATTAAATGTTGATATGTAAATGTAAAACAATAACTGATATGATTAATAGAAATTTGTAATTATAATGATAAATTGAAAGGAAAATAAAATACCTTGAGAGAATTAATGAGAGATGAGGAAATCCCTAAAATCAACAAGAGAGCTTTAATTCTTCTACTTTACTATTATTTAATAGATGTATTATATTTTTTGTTTTCAATGGAATGATTCAAAGCCACAAGTACTAATTAATTCGTGTGCTATATATACAGCCTAGCCCACTTAATATTTTATTTACTTCCGTTGATAACATTTTGTTGGATCATACGGTTTTGAATGCTGACAAGAGGCGAATGATCTTCACAAATCTATGACTATGGCAAATTCGAGCCCATCAACTCAAATATGGTTCGTACTGATCGAGTCTATATGTAAACAGTCTAGTATAGAATTTTGTTAAAATCTATCTTCAAAGCTCATCACTCACAAATTATTTTTTCCCCAATTTTTATAAAAAAATATGTATACGTAAAAAACAGTATTCAGTCGAGTGAGTACTACATCTCAGTCGACTGGTACTGTGTGATATTTTTTAATATATACAGCATTCAGTCGACTGAATCGCTTAGATTAGTCGACTAAAACTGTACATGTTTTTATGCACGTTTGAAATTCAGTCGACTGCCTAAGCAAGTTTAGTCGACTGAATATGCAACTATCATATTTCTCCAAAAGACACTTCTTTTGATTAAAGGGTTTCTTCTTCCTAGAAGGTCAGAACTCTTAGATTCTAATAGATGTCCATTTTCAGAAGTCATATCTCATCATACACTATATATACACTCAAGATTCATTGATCCAATCACTTAATTCTCTATTCTCTTTTGATCTATAGCACTTAATATTCTTGAGTTCAATATATATAAGCTTTCATACAATCACTGCTTACGTATTCATTTCCATAATTTTCAAGTAATATTATACTTTCTATTCTTCATAAACACACAAATATACACATCTACTTTGAGGATAAGATTACATGAAGAGTGTACTACAAGTTGCAAATCCGTGTTATTCAAAGCACACAAAGTCAAGTTAAATTCAGTTTGTAAGAAAGTCCTGTTCGATTGCTCAGACGGTCAAAGTCCTGTTCTGTTGCTAAGGTGGTCAAAGTTCTATTCGTTTGCTTAGGCGGTAGAAGTCTTGTTCGATTGCTCAGGCGGTGTTATACATGTTCCACCGGGTTAAGTGAGGTTTGCTAGCTATAATTCCAAAAGTAGTCTGGGACTGGACGTAGAAAGGGAGTTCGAACCAGTATAAAAATCTCTAGTGTCTTTTACTTTACTGCATTAATTTTTACTTACTTATTATTCTGCATAAGTAAATTATCCATATTATATGATCCTTTAATGTAGTCACTTGCATTTGGTAGCAGAGCATTTCTTTCAAATTTTGAGCCTAAAAATATAAAAGAAGCCTCTACTGATGACTATTTGATTATAACTATGCAAGAAGAGCTAAACCTGTTATCCCAATTTTTGGTCAAAATTGGAATATCAATGTTGTGTGTGCATTTCCACCACCGAACCAGAGGCAAGGTAGACCACCACCAGACCAACTCACAGCCGAGCCAAAGCATCACCGGTCCAGGCACTACCGGTCCAACTCCATTTCCATGCCTCACCGGTCCAGGCACTACCGGTCCAACTCCATTTCCATGCCTAGCCGGTCCACTCACTACCGAACCAACCTACTTCCTCATGCCACCGAATCAATCCATCTCACCACTCTACACCGAACCACAACCAACCGAACCAAGTCCCACCGAACCTCCCCTCTTTCCATGTCTACCGAACCAACTCATTCTCCATCCACTGCCGAACCAAGGCAACGCCGGGCCAATCAACGCTCCACCAACTACCGGACCAAAGCACTACCGAACCAAGGTTGCCAGGCCAGATCACTTCAGCCCAGGCCCACCACCAGCTATATACATCCAGGACCCCTACCCTCAGCCTCACTCTATAAATACAGGGGCAGGGGTACAACAATGGGGGACAAGTTTGAGAGCTCAAGCACGGATAGAACTTTCAAACAACTTTCAGTTACTTGTAATCAAAGCTTTGTACTTGTAATCTGAATAGAAAAGGAGAATAACATATAAAGTGGACATAGGCACGTTCTGGCCGAACCACTATAAATATGTGTGTCTTTTACAGTTTAGTCCCTGCTTTTTACATATTTGCATAAATCATCCAAATCACCAAGAACAACTTAAAATCGACTAAATCATACGACTTGGAGGTGTTTGCCCATTTTTTGCTTTCACTGAGAACAACTCAGGAGCGCTTTAATCATTGCCTCACAAAGATTTGTTGAGAGACTCTCTTTAAGAACCAGAAGTCTATCCGAGATTATGGCTCTTGGAAGGAAAACAAGTAGAAGACAGAGACCAGAAAGAAGTCGGCACGAAGGGAGTCAAGGGGCTTCCTCAGGAGAGAACAAACTTCAGTCTTCATCACCAGGGATGAGATGGAGACAATGATGAAAAGACAAGAGGAGTTGATTCAGAATTTGTTTCAGCAGATTGGGCAACTTAGAGCACAGAATAGGGAAGCGGATGGAGTTCGGAACGGAGCAGGACCATCCGGCATAACACTAATGATTGTAGGCATTTGAAGGACGAGGTGGAAGGGCATATCAGGAATGGTATGCTCCTTCAGTATGTGAGGAGGCAAACTCCAACAGTGGAGCCAGAGCGACCACCGTCTACATCGGCTAGAGGTGACCCTGGATCAGGGCACCGTTTGATTATCCATTGATTGCTTGATTAAAATAACGATGAACAAGTTTTAAACCTCTCACTAACGCGGTTAAATCATTTACACATGTGAGCGATCGCGCACGATCCATAGGCATGCTCTGAGTGACTACCAACCGCGTTATAGTAAGAGTTTACGCTTTAACATCTTCATTTTGCTTTTTTGCTTTGATTTTGATTTGAACATTTAAATTCTGCCTGTTTGGACATTTCTGCTGTAAGGTTCATATGATTATTGCTTTAATATTTACAATTCTACAAATAAAAATCTACTTGCATGCCCGTTGGATCGCGAATGATCCACGAACACCTCTTGCATGGCAGTGAACTGCCGAAGTCTTTGATTCGGAAACTCCCCCAAACAATAACTCCGGCACTGAAAATATTAAGTCCCCTCCGGGCACACTCACTCCCCTCGAACGGCACCCGACCTCGAACGGTCACAACTCGCCTCGAACGACACCCGACCTCGAACGGTCACAACTCGCCTCGAACGGCACCCGACCTCGAACGGTCACAACTCGTCTCGAACGGCACCCGACCTCGAACGGTCACAACTCTCCCCGAATGGCACAACTCACCTCACCTCAAATGGCTCGATCACGAATGGTCGTCATTTGAGGTCCGCCACTTGACCGCGCACGGTCACACTTCACCTCAAATGGCTCGATCCCGAACGATCGTCATTTGAAGTTAGGCGCTTGACCATGAACAGTCGCACTTCATCTCAAATATCTCGATCTCGAACGGTCGTCATTTGAGGTCACAGAAAACTGTAAAATCCTTTGCAGGACATCAACAGGATATGAACATCCAGCTCATGGCATTACAAAACACGCCTTCCTACCGCAAGGCATATTTTGGGGGGCAAAGTGTTATCCCATTTTTTGGTCAAATTGGAATATCAATGTTGTGTGTGCATTTCCACCACCGAACCAGAGGTAAGGTAGACCACCACTGGACCAACTCACAGCCGAGCCAAAGCATCACCGGTCCAGGCACTACCGGTCCAACTCCATTTCCATGCCTAGCCGGTCCACTCACTACCGAACCAACCTACTTCCTCATGCCACCGAATCAATCCATCTCACCACTCTACACCGAACCACAACCAACCGAACCAAGTCCCACCGAACCTCCCCTCTTTCCATGTCTACCGAACCATCTCATTCTCCATCCACTGCCGAACCAAGGCAACGCCGGGCCAATCAACGCTCCACCAACTACCGGACCAAAGCACTACCGAACCAAGGTTGCCAGGCCAGATCACTTCAGCCCAGGCCCACCACCAGCTATATACATCCAGGACCCCTACCCTCAGCCTCACTCTATAAATACAGGGGCAGGGGTACAACAATGAGGGACAAGTTTGAGAGCTCAAGCACAGATAGAACTTTCAAAAAACTTTCAGTTACTTGTAATCAAAGCTTTGTACTTGTAATCTGAATAGAAAAGGAGAATAACATATAAAGTGGACGTAGGCACGTTCTGGCCGAAACACTATAAATCTGTGTGTCTTTTACAGTTTAGTCCCTGCTTTTTACATATTTGCATAAATCATCCAAATCACTAAGAACAACTTAAAATCAACTAAATCATATGACTTGGAGGTGTTTGCCCATTTTTTGTGCAAACAAAACCAATTCGAACGAAACGAAGTTTGGGAACTAGTTCCTAGACCAAGTGATCAACAGTTACCGGTACTAAATGGGTCTTCAAATATAAAGCAGAAGAACAAGGTAATATAACCAGGAATAAATCTAGATTAGTTGCACAAGGATATAATCAAGAAGAAGGAATTGACTATGAAGAAACGTTTGCTCCATTTGCACGACTTGAAGCAATACAGATCTTATTGGCCTTTGCATGTTTTCATAATTTCAAACTTTATCAAATAGATGTAAAAAGTGCATTTTTAAATGGTTATACAAAAGAAAATGTTTCTGTTGAACAAACTCCTCTATTCACCCATGAATAATTTCCCGATCACGTCTATAAACTTAAAAAAGCCTTATACGATCTAAAACAAACACCTCGTGCTTGGTATGAATGTCTTAAGAGTTATCTAATATATTCTGGTTTTGAAATTGGAAAAGTTGATCAAACTCTTTTTATTAAAATATCTAAAAGGATATTTTAATTATTCAAATTTATGTAGATATTATTTTTGGTCCTACAAATGAAAAATTATGTCAGGAATTCTCAAAAATAATGACCAAAGAATTTGAAATGTCACATATGAGAGAATTATCTTATTTTCTTGGACTATAGATTAAACAAATACATAATGGAATTTTTATTAATCAAGAAAAATATTGCAATAATATAATTAAATGCTTTAATATGGAAAGTACTTCTGCTAAACCACCTCTAATAAGTACAACAGTTCATCTCGATAGAGGCGAAGATGGCAAAAGTGTTGACCAAAAATTATATTGAAGCATAATTAGACCATTACTTTATCTTACTGCTAGTAGACCCGACATAATGATGAGTGTTTGTTTATGTGCTAGATTTCAAGCAAATCCTAAGGAATCACATATGCGGGCAGTAAAACGCATATTGCATTATATTAGAAAAACCAAAGATTTTGGACTTTTCTATCCAAAAAAATATGTCCTTTCGAGTTAGTTTCTTATAGTGACGTTGACTTTAGAGGATGTTAGACGGATCGGAAAAGTACTAGTGGGACTTGTCACTTCATTGGACAATCCTTAGTCTCTTGGTTTAGCAAGAAATAAAATTGTGTTTTCACTTTCAAATTGTGACGCAGAATATATTTCTGCTGCCTTAGCTTGTGCTCAAGTCATTTATATGCAACAAACGCTAAAAGATTTTGGCGTTAATTTATCTAAATCAACATTTTTTTATGATAATACTAATGCTATAAACTTATCCATAAATCCTGTCAGTCACTCACGAACTAAACATATTGAGATACGTCATCATTTTCTTCGTGATAATATTGAAAAGGCTCTTATCAGACTGGAATTTGTATCATCTGAAAGTCAATTGGAAGATATTTTTAGAAAACCCTTAAATGAAAATATCTTCATAAAATTAAGAAGATAATTAACAATTATATCCATACATAATTTATAAATTTTTTTAAATATTTTTTTTTCTTTAAAGACTCGAGCTCAGGATCTCTTACTTAGAAACCTGGTACTCTACCACTTCACTACTCTTCTCTTTACAATTAAACTTGGTTTACTTTCTATTTGTATTATTTACCTTACATTTCTTTTAACTACTTTACAACCAATTTTTTCTCTGGTTCTTATCAACCTAACCATCAATTCTGTTTCTATTTATATAAAACTCTTTCATATAATTACATTTTTTAAATAATTTTTTTATAGCTTCATTTCAATTAATTAAAATGTCTTCCCGGCTCAATTCTGAATCCTATGCCCTATCATATTCTCTCCTAGTTCAATGTCGATAAATTTACCTACTCCAACACCGATTTATGAACCCGTTCCTATTGTTCCATCATCTAACATCCACACTGGTTATGCCTCTCCCGTCAAAAGAGCTAAACGCTCCCTATTTTTTGGCCCGCCGTCTACAAAATAAAAAATATATGACATTCATCACTATCAACGGGAGACTCTCGAGTTACAACGAGAACTATACTATGAGCAGAAGGTAAATGCGAAGCGGTTGAGCTTCCTTGAACAAGTGGCTCTTAAATTATGTGGCTCGTCTTCACACAACACAGTTCATCAACCAACAACTCCCTCACGTCGTAATCCATGGTAACTATCACCTAAACATCCACCGTTATCTTTGAATTCTTAGGAACATGGACAAGGCTGGTCACTATTATGACCTCTACATGAAAATACAACTATCACACTCCTTCCTCTTCATCCAAATCATCTTGATTTATTATATATATATATATATATATATATATATATATATATATATTAACTGGTGTATAAATTATGTGCATTAATTCATGTTATTTAAAAAAATTCGAATATATACTACTCTGTTCATTTTTTTAAAAACGAGGGGTTCACTCTAAAAATTCAACAGCACCAGTCGACTTAATCAAATAATCAGTCGACTGAAACTGTCTTCCAAATATAAATTTTCCTGTGTAGTCAGTCGACTGAATCTCCAAAACAATTATAACGCCCCACCTCTATACTCACGCTAGCCAAGGACACCACTGGGTAATGCCGTCGACTGGCACGAAGAATAAGGCTGTTAAGGAGTAACCATCCAAGTAATAGCTTTGTGAGAGTACAAATATGTCAGATGGTATGTCGTGCATTTCATTTCACGAAGAAATCTGACATATCAAATACAAACTCAAAGCTACTACATAGTGGCTATGTGGTCTACGAAAACAAATATAGAAATAAGAATAACACAAATCAGTCATAGATATCCATATCACAAAGGCGGAAATAGATATGAATATGTCACAAAAAAGTGTACATCAAAGTAATGGTCATACAAGATCCACTACTTCACAAAAGAATAGATACAAATGTTGGACAAAAGAATATGTAAACATCAAGGAGTCCCTATCTCGAATGTATAATAACAAAAACGACTAAACTAGAGTAGTTAGCTAAAAGTCAAATGATGGTCCTAGATAAGAAGTCAAACAGAAGCGCCTGTAACATCTCAGTCTGACCCGAGTATTATTTAATAAGAAAATAATAAACAGACCAGTCTAGTTGTAAATATCAGATAAAATGAGATAGGATACGAGATATGACAAAAATGTATGATATTAATAATGCCATACGGTGATAAGTATACATTTAATAACAACAAAATCATACAATATCTCTAGAAATCTCAAACACACAAAAGAACGTTATATTCTTTATTTTATTCACCAAACCATAAATTTGACAATCATATCAATGCCAATCGCAAAAATTAGTGAAACATAAATTCTAGAAATCATCAATTAGAAGTGCAGAAATCACAAAGGGGAGGCCTATCACAAACGGAAGTGTGAAAACTCACCAACACTTGCATCACAAACGGGTCGCTAACCTATGGTCGCTAACCTTAGAGCCGGTACAACGATGTAGTACAATAACGGTACGCTTGAGGAACCTGAAACTCGAATAATTCGAAACAACGACGTGGTACAATAACGGTACATCCAATGAGCCGAACTCCATAAAAGAACATGGGTTGCTAGCCCATAAAAATGAGTCGAAACTCCAAAGAACGCATAGGTCGTTAGCCTACAAAAGACATGAGACGAAACTCATTAAAATGAGATACAGTCCCCTTCGTGGACAAAGAGACATCGCATAATGCTAGGCTAAACCATAAAATGATCATCATCGATCAATAAAAAGTGTCGATTACACTAAGCTAGTAAATAAATGAGTTTAGCTTCATGTCTCATAACCACTTGCTTAACTTAAATATTTATGAACAAATTGTAGATTTCCACTCGAAGATTGTCACAAGATTTTCAATCGAACGAGTCTAAGAATTAACCGACAAAGTAGATGCAAGCGTTTCATACTGCTTGTTTTGCTAAGTTGTTTAATTGGATTTCTCGAACGAACGAGGAAAAGGTTTGTATATACTAATAGATTAGAAAACGATTATATAAATGAGCTTTGTATTAAAATAGAGTTGAAAAAATCTTTGTGAATTTGAATATTTACTACTAGTATATAAACCTTTGTAATTCAAAAGTGACAAATTACAAAAATGATTGTATAAACAATCAGTCATAAAAAATTCACATACGAAGACGTGAATCAAATTCACAGAAATCGATACCGAATCCATCAAAGTGGATATTCTCAAAAATCCCAAAAAAGGAGTTATCAAAGTCAAAAAAAGTAATAACAACTAACCGGATCAACAAGAATCGATTTAAAATTAGAAACCCACCCAAAAGGGAAAAAGTGGTCGAGAGAAGCAGATTCAGTCGACTGATCTCAGTGGTCAGTCGACTGGTTCTATACCTAGAAACTTTCAGTTCCTAGGTTCAGTCGACTGAACATAGTGGTCAGTCGACTGACACAGGGACATAATTTTCCGTCCTTAGGTTCAGTCGACTGAACATACCGCTCCGCCGACTGAACCACGATTTGTAGTATACTCAGCCCAGCCCCATGAAAGGCAAAATAAAATTCCAACCGAACGCGATCGAACGAGCAACTGAGGCTTGGGATTTATGCCAAGCGACAACCCCGCCTTATAGGCTCTTCGACACATCCCAAAAACATGTTCAAATAATCAAAGATAGGATTTTAAAGATTTTTGACTTCAAACACCAAAATTGGAATATTCATCAAATCAATTCAATTTAAAGGCAAATAGATAAGGAATAGATGTTAGGAATTACTACCTAACAACTATCAAAGATATAGACATAGATGTGAGTTCAAGAACTCACCTTGTAACCCAAAAATAATGAAGGAGAAGCTTTTAAAACAAGGCAAGATCAATTCCTATTCACTACACATTAAGAATCTTCAACCTATTATCAAACGTGAAGTTTTTCCCAAGTTAGCTTATAGGAATTTCTGAAATTTGAAGAGGAATTGAGATGGAGAAGATGGAGAGGATGCTTACCTAAGTTTTTCTTGAATTTTGGACTTGAATTAGAGTTTTCTAAGAAAACTAAGGCTTAGGAATTTCCAACCTTTTCCCCTATTTTTTCTCTTGAGCTTGGGTGTTAGGACATGAGGAATGAAATAAATGAAGAGGAGTTGGGCTAGAGTATTTGGTAAAGGAGTTGGGCTCTCATATTGGGTTAGTGGGCTGAAACCCAAGCCCTAAATGAAAATGTCAAAATTTTACTCAACTCCAAACATATCGATGTTTATACTCAAAAAGGCCGCAAATGTCATTTCGGACTAAATGGAAGGGGTCTCGAGTCCTAATTCGACTATTTGCAAATAGTAGCATTTCGGACTTTAATCCGACCAACGATGCTATATTTAAATAAAATATTTAAATATACAATCGTAAAATATGCGGGTTGTTACATACTCTCCTCCTTAAAGAAATTGCGTCCTCGCAATACTTAAGAAGAAAACAAAAGTAACAACCATAAAAGCATACCAACACAAAAGGAAATTTAAAGTAAGAAGTTCACCTCTAAGGAGCACGAGAGAGTAAGTCTGGATGCGTTCGCTCGACGAATTCTCTGGATTCCCAAGAGCAATCCTTAGGATTTAAGGACCATTGAACTTTCACAAGTGGAACATCTTTATTACAAAGACGTTTAACCTCCATAGCAATGATATGAATAGGATGCTGCTCATAAGTCAAATTAGGCGACACTTCAATCTCTTCAACAACACCGGGCTCCAGAATAGAATTGGAATCTCTAAGGCATTTCTGTAGCTGAGAAATGTGAAACACGTCATGAATAGCAGAAAATTGAGCCGGTAATAAAATGCGATAAGCTACGAAACCAATACGTTCGGTGATGGGAAATGGACCAATATATCGAAGTGCTAATTTTCCCGATCGATTGAAACGCACAACCCTTCATAGTTGAAACACGAATAAACACCAAATCTCCCACAGAAAATTGTAATTTCCTTCTTCGGTTATCGGCATAGGATTTTTGTCTACATTGAGATTCTTTCATCCTATGACGAATAAGACCAATCTTTTCCATGGAATCACGAATAAAAGCTGGACCTAAAACCAGCTTCTCATCGGCCTCAAGCCAACAAGAAGGAGATCGGCATGGCCTTCCATAGAGTGCCTCGAAAGGTGCAATACCAATACTAGATTGGAAGCTATTATTATAGGAAAACTCAACAAGAGAAATATGATCTTTCCAACTTCAACCAAAATCAAGAACACATGCACGAAAAAGATCTTCAAGAGTTTTAGTCACATGCTTAGTTTTTCCATCGGACTGAGGATGATAAGCGGTGCTAAAATTAAGCTTCATTCCCAAAGCTTTTTGAAGACTCTTCCAAAATCCACTAGTAAATAATGGATCACGATCGCTAACAATAGAAGTAGGAACTCCATGCAATTTAATAATTTCTTTAACATAAAGTTTGGCTAAAAGAGGTACGGTCCAGTTAGACCGAATGGGAATAAAATGGGCGGATTTTGTAAGTCTATCCATAATCACCCATACACTGTCATGGCCCAAACGAGAATGGGGAAGTCCGTCAAAAAAGTCCATGGAGACTTGATCCCACTTCCAAATTGAAATGTCTAAAGGTTGCAATAACCCACTGGGCCTTTGATGCTCGGCCTTTATGAGTTAGCAGGTCATGCAATGCTTAATGAAGTTAGCAATACCAAATTTCATTCCATCCCAATAATAAAGTCGCTTCATATCCACGTACATTTTACTACTACCGAGATGAATGGTAAATTTAGAACGATGAGAATCTTCTAAAATATCTTTACGAAGATTACCAATATTCGGCACGATAAGTCTACCAAATTTTCGAATACCACCACGAGCATCGATTTCAAAGTCTTTCAAACCATCAATATTACCATCCCGATAATTTTGGCTAAGAAGAACCAATTTGAGATCATGCTCTTGAGCTTCAAGAGTGCGGTCTAAAAGAGAAGGATGAGCCTCAAGGCTACATGAAATAAGAGATGAACATGAATCGGGTTCAAGATCTCGAATTTCACAAGTGGACAAAACCTCGAGATCATTCCATTTGGCTATCATCATAGAAACAACCGCTTGTTGCTTATGATTGAGGGCATCGGCAACACGATTTCCCTTTCCGGGGGTATAAAGATTATCAAGATAATAAGATGCTAGGAACTCGAGCCAACATTGTTGATGCAAAATAAGTTCCTTTTGAGAAAACAAATACTTCAAAAATTTGTGATCGGTATAGAGAACAAATTTCTCTCCCAAAAGATAATGGCGCCAAATTATAAGGGCGAAAACAATAGCCGCGAGCTCTAAATCATGAGTGGCGTATCTAGTCTCGGCGGGCTTTAATTGCCTAGAAGCATAAGCAATAACATGTTCCTTTTGCATGAGAACGGATCCCAAACCAACACGAATAACATTGGTATAAACAGTAAAGTCTCGGTTCCCTTCGAGAATCACAAGAATAGGAGCATCAGAAAGGAGTTCTTTTAATCTTTGAAAAGAAGCTTCACATTTGTCTGGCCAAATGTACTTAACTATCTTCTTTGTCAAACTAGTAAGAGGCACGGAAATTTTAGAAAAGTCTTTTATGAACCGATGGTAATAGCCCGCCAATCCAAGGAAGCTATGAATTTTTGTCACACTCTCCGGTCTCTTCCAATTTTGAATCGCTTCAATCTTTGAAGGATCCACGAAAATTCCAGATACAGAAATAATATACCTGAGAAATTTCACACAAGATTGCCAAAAGTGGCACTTAGAAAATTTTGCTTTCAATTGATTGCTTCTAAGAGTTTCCATTACAATTCGAAGATGTTTTTCATGCTCTTCCTCGGTTTTAGAATAAACAAGAATATCATCTACAAAGATGAGAACAAATTGATCGATGAAGTCTTTGAAAAGGCGATTCATAAGGTCAACGAAATAAGTTGGAGCATTTGTTAAATCAAATGGTATAACAAGCCATTCATACGATCCATAACGAGTACGGAACGACGCCAAAGGAATGCTATCCTTTGCAATACAAACCTGATGAAAACTGGTTGCTAAGTCTAACTGTGAAAGACTCTAGCACCACTAAGTTGATCGAATAGATCATCAATCCAAGGTAAAGGATATTTATTCTTGATTGTGAGATCATTAAGTTTGCAGTAGTCAACGCAAAGCCCAAATGTACCATCAGACTTCTTCACAAAAATAGCCGAAGCTCCCCAAGGAGACGAACTAGTACGAATAAACTGCTTCGCCTCCAATTCGGATAATTGCTTAAGCATCTCCTCATTTTCCTTATTAGACATACGATAAAGAGGACGAGTTATAGGTAGAGCTCTAGGGATTAGATTAATTCTGAACTCGACTGCTCGCTAAGGAGGTGATCCTAAGATGGGCTCAAATATGTCGGGAAATTCACGAACAACGAGAATGAGGGAAATGACATCTTCCACATCATCATTATCATCATCATGAGGGTTTAGAGAATATAAGGATGCTTCCAAATTGGAATCCGAATCTTTAAGAACAATAGAAATCTGCTTAATAGATTGAGGATGTCAAAGATGAATAGTCCACTCAGAACATAAGATATGGGCTTCATAACAGTTAAGCCAATCCATTTCCAAAATCATTCCGAAGCCTAAGTAGCGCATAACATGCAAATTGGCTCGGAAAGCATAATCACATAAAATAATCTCGACATCTTCACAAAGTAAACTGAGTTTTGTAGATCCACCAATCGGATTTGCAATTCTCAAAGAAGTCATTAGAGCCATAACACTTAAAGAAAAAGTATCAACAAGTTTTTTTGATATAAAAGAATGGAATGCACCCGTATCGAAAAGAACTCGAATAGGATGATCACGAAACATAATAATGCCATCAAGGATAGAATGCAAAATACATTGACCACGAGAAGTGTTAATAGAGGCTTGCACAACATTTAGCTTTTCCTCGTTCTTACTTTGAAGTTTGGGACATGAAGGTAAAAGATGACCCGAATATTTGCAATAACGAAAAAAGAGAGGCTTCGGACATCTATTAGCATAATGGTCCTTAGAACCACAATTGTAGTATTGCCTACGACTAGAGGTAGAATTCTTTGCTACCAGAGTTGCTTGCTTCCCTTTCTTGTTGGGATAAGGACCTTTGAACTTAATAATCCTCTTCTTGTTGCTGTTGAAGTTCGGTTTGACACCCACAACTTCAACATCGCTTTCTTTATCAGCCGCTTCAAGTCGAAGAGCGATATCAACAAGCTGATCAAAAGAAACTTCCAGTTTCAGAAGTAAAGGCTTTTTGAGGTTCTTATTCAACCCATAGACAAACCTCTAATTTTTCTTCAATGGGGTATTAATGTATTTGACCCCATATTTAGAGAGGGATTCAAAAGATGCGACGTAATCCGTCACAAAAGATTCACCTTTAAAAAGGTTAATAAAGCGACGGGGCAAAGTCACTTTTTAGCTTCTGGCACAAACTTCAATTCAAATCTTTCACGGAATTGCTCCCAAGTAAGATCCGCCTCGATAATCTCAGAAACCAAAAGCTCATACCAATCTAATGCTCTTTGTTGGAGCATGCTAGAAGCCACTTAGACTCGATGGAGATTAACAAGATTCATCTGAGAAAAGATGCGATCGCATGTTCTAAGCCAAGCTTGAACTTTTATGACGCTTTCGGAACCCTTGAGTGCCTTTCCACCCTAATTGATATAATCACTGCATAAACGTGTAAACCCAGATTTAGGGTGAGTGGGCTCTGGAGTAGGTCCGATAGCTTGAGCGTTCTTTACAAGATCTAAAAGTTGCTGGGCAGACATAAATACTCCATCCTAAGGAGTGGCACTGGATTGATCGACGCCGGGACGGCCTGGTCTAACCATCTCTCTTCTTTAAGAAAAGAAGAAAGAAGAATAAAAGGTTATTCTCGAAATGAATATCAAACAATCATGATTGATAAAACAAGGCATCATAAAAGAAAATATGATAGAATGGGTACATTGACTCAAATTAAATCCTAAAGCACGATTCCTAAGAGTGACTTAGGACAATGATCCTTGCTACAATATTCTATATTGTTACGAAGTTTGGCTCCAATGCTAAGCTGTGACACCCCACCTCTATACTCACGCTAGCCAAGGACACCATTGGGTAATGCCGTCGACTTGCGCGAAGAATAAGGCTGTTGAGGAGCGACCATCCATGTAATGGCTTTTACGAGTACCGATATGTCAGATGGTATGCCACACATTTCATTTCAAGAGGAAATCTGACATATCAAATATGAACTCAAAGCTACTACATAGTCGCTATGTGGTCTTCGGAAACAAATATAGAAATAAGCATAACATAAATCAGTCACAGATATCCATACCACAAAGGCAGTAACAGATATGAATTTATCACAAAAAGTGTACATCAAAGTAATGGTCATACAAGATCCACTACTTCACAAAAGAATAGATACAAATGCTGGACAAAAGAATGTGTATACATCAAGGAGTCTCTATCTCTAATGTATAATAACAAAAACTACTAAACTATAGTAGTTAGCCAAAAGTCAAATGATGGTCCCAAATAAAAAGTCAAACAGAAGCACTTGTAACATCTCGATCTAACTCGAGTATTATTTAATAAAAAAATAATAAACGGACCAGTCTAGCTATAAATATCAGATAAAATGAGATAGGATACGAGATATAAAAAAATGTATGATATTAATAATGCCATATTGTGATAAGTATACATTTAATAACAACAAAAATCATACAATATCTCTAGAAATCTCAAACACACAAAAGAATGTCATATTCTTTATTTTATTCACCAAACCATAAATATTGACAATCATATCAATGACAATTGTAAAATTGGCGAAACACAAATTCTAGAAATCATCAATTAGAAATCCAGAAATCACAAAGGAGGAGGCCTATCACAAACGGGAGTGTGAAAACTCACCAACATGTGCATCACAAGGGGTCGCTAACCCATGGTCGCTAACCATAGAGCCGATGCAACGACGTAGTACAATAACGGTACGCCCAAGGAACCTGAGACTCGAATAATTCAAAATAACGACGTAGTACAATGGCGATACGTCCGATGAGCCGAACTCCATAAAAGAACATGGCCGCTAGCCCATAAAAATGAGTCGAAACTCCAAAGAACCATAGATCATTAGCCTATAAAAGAAATGAGAGGAAACTCAATAAAACGAGGTACAATCCCCTTCGTGGACAAAGAGACATCGCATAACGCTAGCCTAAACCATAAAATGATCATCATCGATCAATAAAAAGTGTCGATTACACTAAGGTAGTAAATAAATGAGTTCAGATTCATGTCCTATAACCACTTGCTTAACTTAAATATTTACGAACAAATTGTAGATTTCCACTCGAAGATTGTCACAAGATTTTCAATCGAACGAGTCTAAGAATTAATCGGCAAAGTAAACGCAAGCATTTCATACCGCTTGTTTTGCTAAGTCGTTTAATTGGATTTCTTGAACGAATGAGGAAAAGGTTTGTATATACTAATAGATTAGAAAACGATTTTATAAACGAGCTTTGTATTAAAATAGAGTTGAAAACATCTTTGTGAATTTGTATACTTACTACTAGTATAGAAACCTTTGTATTTCAAAAGTAACAAATCACAAAAATGATTGTATAAACAATCAATCATCAAAAATTCACATACGAAGACGTGAATCAAATCCATAGAAATCGATACCGAATCCATCAAAGTGGATATTCCAAAAAACCCCGAAAAAGGAGTTATCAAAGTCAAAAAAAGTGATAACAACTAACCGGATCAACAAGAATCGATTTAAAATTGGAAACCCACCCAAAAGGAAAAATTGGCTGATAGAAGCAGATTCATTCGACTAATCTTAGTGGTTAGTCGACTAGTTCTATACCTGGAAACTTTTGGTTTCCAGGTTTAGTCGACTGAACACAGTGGTCAGTCAACTGACACAGGGATGGGAAATTTCTGTCCCCAGGTTCAATCAACTGAACCTATAGCTCAGTCGATTGAACTGCGATTTGCAGTATATTCATCCTATCCCCATGGAGGGCAAAACAAAATTCCAACCGGACGTGATCGAACGAGCAACGGAGGCTAGGGATTTATGCCAAGCAACAACCCTGCCTTATTCGACACATCCCAAAAACATGTTCAAACAAGCAGAGATAGGATTTTAAAGATTTTTGACTTTAAACACCAAAATTGGAATATTCATCAAACCAATTCAATTCAAAGGCAAATAGATAAGGAACATATGTTAGGAATTACTACCTAACAACTATCAAAGATATAGACAAAGATGTGAGTTCAAGAACTCACCTTGTAACCCAAAAACAATGAAAGAGAAGCTGTTAAAACAACGCAAGATCAATTCCTCTTCATTACACCTCAAGAATCTTCAGCCTATTATCAAAGGTGAAGTTTTACCTACGTTAGGTTATAGGAATTTCTGAAATTTGAAGAGGGATTGAGATGGAAAAGATGGAGATGATGCTTACCTAAGCTTCTCTTGGATTTTGGACTTGAATTAGAGTTTCCTAAGAAAACTGAGGATTAGGAATTTCTAATTTCCAATATTTTCCTCCATTTTTCTCTTGAGCTTAAGTGTTAGGAAATGAGGAATGAAATGAATGAAGAGGAGTTAGGCTAGAGTATCTGGTAAAGGAGTTGGATTCTCATATTGGGTTAGTGGGCTGAAACCCAAACCCAAAGCCCTAAATGAAAATGTCAAAATTTTACTCAACTCCAAATATATCGATGTTTATACTCAAAAAGGTCACAAACGTCGTTTTGGACTCAATGGAAGGGGTCTCGAGTCCTAATTCGACTGTTTGTAAAAAGTAGCATTTCAGACTTTAACCCGACTAACGATGCTATATTTAAATAAAATATTTAAATATAAAATCGTAAAATGTGCGGGTTGTTACAACAGTCGACTGAATTCGATGTTTTCCTGTTGTAAAATCTTGGGATGGAATCAGTTGACCGACCCTAGCTTTTCAGTCGGCCGAGCTCAGAAAAATATGTTTTTAAATATAGTACCAGTCGACTGCCTATGAATATTCAGTCGACTGATATTGGGTACCTGACTTTTAACGCTCTTTCAGCCTCTACTTGTTTACTTTTACCTTTATCAAAATTGTTTTTTAAACCTTCAATCTCTTCAACTTACTGCCATTAAACTCTTTTCAACTTCCAAATTCGCCTAGAATTTCATCAACTTTCTCCTAAATTTGTCCAATTTTTATCATTTCAAACTCCCACTTCAACACCAAAACCCTAATTCTTCACAATGGCTCCTAAAAGACCTCGTCATCCTCAATCTACAGAAACTTCTTCGGATTCACAAATAAGAGCATGGCTTCACAATGGCAAGGCAGTGCAACGCTCTGAAAAGATGCAAAACTTCAGAATTTTCGAAGGTTCTTTTATAAAAGTCCTTGATTTTTCTTCTTATGCTATTCAAGACTTAGCTCGCCGTAGCAGATTGGAGCATCTCATTGATTTTGCGCAAATAATAACAAGATTAATCAGCTTCTTGTTAAACTTTTCTCCGCCAACTTAAATCTAGATCACCACATAATTACAAATCCGGATGACTGCATTTGGACGATAGTATGTGGTAAAAAGAATTTCTTCCACTACAGCGAATTGCACGGATTTTGCAATGTCCCGATGAGGGTGACGAGCTATCTAAGATTGTCGTAAACATGGATACCCGTGATCGAGTTAGTCATTTGTTCCTCTCAGATGATTAAACATAGTTAAAAGTGGTAGCACTAAGACCAAAGGCTTGTATTATGCATAGAGTGCTTACCCACACCATTAATCCCTGCACTAGAACCTATTAGAAATCTATCAACGTGATTTCCAATCCTTATTCGCCATTTAGGGAAATAGAAGAGTAAACTGGGCATAAGGCCATTCAAGATGAGTTTCAAACTTTTAACCAAGGACGAATGAGGATGATCTACTATGGCGCTTACATCATGCACATTCTCAAACATTTTTTTGTTCCTTTTGTTGATTCCAAATGTTCAAACATAAGTTCCTTGAATTCTAAAACCCTTAGTCTCATGAACCTACCAAAGCAATATCTTGACCACACCATAGTTACTTATGAACATTGGCTTGAAAATCAAGCCGTGGGTCAACCTCAACCTTCCTCCCGACAAGCTCGTCAACAAACTTCTCATATGCAAGCCTCTTCTTCATCCCAACCTTCTCGACTTTCTCGAGAATTTTATGAGGTTCAAGAAATAGACCCTCAACCTTTGCTCCACGCTCGGCCTCACGAAACCACGACTAGAATTGCTAGTAATCAAAGTGTAACGACCCAGAATTTCTGTCAATTAAAATTTGTATATTTAATTAATTTTAAATATTAGTAAGTGAAATTTATAAGTCGAATAATTTATTTTTCGAATATCTGGATTTAATTGGATAATTAAATCGATAATTTAATAGTTGAAATTACAGAAACAATAGAAAATCAAGTTTAATATGATTGAAAATAATTTGTAAAATTTTATTTAATCATATTGAAGTTATAGAGATGTTATAGAACTTTTAAAATTGAATTAAAAGTTAATTTGTGAAAATTGAATATTTTAATATTTAAATTGACGAGTTAAAATAGCCATTTTTCAAACAGTCACGGATTTCGACGAAACCAGTTTCATCGGATCCATAATGTGATATTATTGTAAGATTTCAAATTTCAAGTCAATCGGATTTATCATTTGTCCGGGGCAAGCCAAAACACATAGAAAATCGTCTAATCGGTTTAATTTAAAGTCGATCGTTTGTTGCCGTAACTCGCACAGATGATCGAATTAGCCTCCGAAACATGTTTCATTGCGTTCGGAACGCGGGGTAAACCTTAGAAACGCCAACCGGCATGCTTCGTTTGGAGTTCGGAAAATTTTCGATGAATAGTGTACGCCGTTTTTTCTATAAAAGGACTCTTCTTTCACCATTTGCAAATTCAGAAACCCTAATTAGGTCAGGCCGCCTCCATGTATATTTAATGGCCGAAAATGGCTAACCTACTTCCTCAATTTCTGATAAATTCGTCGACCAATAGCTAAAACTTCCTAAACGAAACTCGTAGAGCACAACGAGATCTACCATCTCAACGGTGGAGATGAAAAATTGAGCTACAGATCGCTGGGAAATTGGCCGCGACCGTGCATGGTTCGTGCTTGTTTTTCTCGAGCCAGGGACGACCGAGCTCATTCAAACTTAGGGTGAAGGTGGAGTGTTGGCTTGTGCACGAAGTGGAGGTTTCTGATCGAAGTATATGTCGTCGTAGAGGGCGCGCTAATCTAGGGTTTGTGAACGAGTTGGGTTCGTCCGAGCAAAAAAATAATCGCGTGGGTAAGAAGATAGATCACGCGGCCAGGATTTTCCAAAAGGAAATCAACGGCCCTGAATAGATGTAGGTTTTAAAAATGAAATAAGAAATTGAAGTTTTTATTTTATAAATTCGTGTGATATTAAAAATGCTACAACTTGTTCATACGAGGTCCGTTTTGGACGAAACCAGTTGCGTTGGAACCGTATGGAAGAATAATACGCTATGGAGCTGGTTTGGAGTCTTTTGGAGCTAGTGTGAATTTCGGGTAAAATTAAACGCGTGTTTAATTTTATTCGAAATAAAAGCTGAAAACGGAATTGAAATCAAGGTGAGAACTTCTCACTCAATCGAATCAGTTTCGATTTAAATTTTAAATAGTTAGATTTAAAATTGTTGATTGAATGCTTGGATGATGATTATTATCTATTGATTGTTTAAATAGACATTATGCGCCGTTAGTAAGCGGAGGTTATTTATTAAAAACATATACCGCGAATATTTCACCGTATAGTGAAATTGGTATTATTTATGTACTTGGAGTTGATTTTTCCGCATTATATAGCGGATGAGACCCTATTGCGCCATCTATTAAGCGGATAATATTTTATAAATTCCATATACCGCGATAATTCCGTACTGGAATGGAATCGGTATTGTGCTAACATCTTTGGATGTAGGGAAACAGGTTGGAGGGATCCAACTGGATTCCTCAACTATATTGATTTATTTACAGATATGGTGATATTTGTTGATTATCATATGGATATATGATATTTGGATGTCATGATTGACTATTTGGTGTTGTTGCATCATCGGATCCATTTTTGAAGTTTTAAAATAATGATTTTCGATTTTAAAAAGAATTTTAAAGTGATTTTTCAAAGTATACGTTTTATTTAAATTTTTGAATTGATTCATTTTAAATAATTAAAACGTTATAAATTTTTATGTTATAAAAATTAAGATTTTTGTGAAATATAACCAAAAGGTGATTTTTAAAATAAATAGTTAAGTAATTTATAAAATGGTTTAAATTGGGATTTTTTAATTGTTTTAAAAACGATTTATATAAAAGATTTAAAATTTGATATTTATAAATTAAAAATATAGGAATTATAAAACGAGCTTTTTTGTTAGTGTTAAAATGAAGAATGATTGGATTTATTAAGTGAATGAAATTTATCGATTTATAAATCGTGAAGTTATAAAAACAAATAGATTTTGTAAATAAATGAATTATAAGTATTTAACTTATAATATGGACTTTTGGTATATATTTGAGATATATGAATTGAATTGGATTAATAAAGGAGATTTATAAATCGAAGTTTATAAGTAGAAATGGAATTTATAGACAATGTTTATAAATTCGAAATCAATTGAATTTGATAAATTGAATATAAAAGTTTATAAAAGGAAATATATTCGCAATTTTGGATAGCGAATAAATTTTTGAAATAAAACGTGTAGTAAATATTGAAATTGGGTTAGCGAAGTATATTCACGATTTTGGACAGTGAATATATTATTAAATAAAATGGATATGTTTTGGGAAAATGAATATTATCAAATGAAGTTAGATGTTTTAAAATGTGTTAAACATCGAAACCATAGATTTCAACATTCATTGTTGAAATAGACGTTTTCGAGAAATAGAAGGAAATGGTGGACTATAACACTGTTGTTATAGTAAATGATTTCCGAAAGGAAATGTTTTTTTGTATAGTATTGGGATTTATATATCTATCTTATTTTCGAATCCCTATACTAGTGATTTTGGGTTGTCGTAACGATGTTTTACGCAACATTCGTTTTGGCCCAAATAAATGTGTTTGAAAGAATGTTTTCCTTAGAGAATGAAATATACACTTAATTTCGATTTAAGTATATTAAATATTTTCCAAGTGCTGAAAATAAATGGATTTGTGAATTACTTATTATTATTAAATAAGTATGGAAATGTTTTTCTAATGTGAAATGAAACGTTTTGAGAATTTATCTTTTTGAAGATAAATTGAAAATGAATATTAGAAATCGATTTGAAATCGTATATTCATAAATATTTTAGGATTGTAAATTCACTATGGAATTTACAGAAGAAAGGAGAATTTGTTTAAAAATAAACGTTGATTTTTTTTTGAAGTGTGAGAATAAATTTACAGATTTGGAACGTAAATATAAAGTAAATCGTTAAGGATTTATTTAATTGGTTTAAATGAACCATGTTGAAATGAAAGTATTTCCTCATAAGGAAAATGTTTGAAATTTGTTTTCAAAAGTGGTAAAGGTGAAAAATGATTTGAAAATTGTTTTTAATGGTTGAAGTGTGGAAAATTATATATCTTGTAAAGATATTTTGGAAAGTAAATAATTTGGGAAATTATTTGAAATTTGGTGATGTTGAACACGCCTATTGATAGTTAAATAATCCGACTATCAATATTTACCTTTAAATAGGTATTTGTTGTAATTGCTTGAATTTAAATGCCACACTTATTTTTGAATAAGCGCACACTATTCGAGTTAGCCGGGAAAGGACTTGGGGTCGTATAACCCATTTCGAATATGTGATACGTCGTTATGAATTGCATTTGATGACCGGTGTTGAAGACCGGATATTTATGAAAACGGAAGGATTACCGTCGAATGTTTCTGCATAGGCTGATCTCCGATATAGAAATTTATTACCCTTTGTGATGGGAAGTCCGGTCGTGATTAGTGAATATCCGGATTGCAATGACTTCTTTATAAGTGCCTTCGGTTCCGTTCGATCCCAGAACGGACTTGTATGGATTTGTGTCTGACGTTACAATTTGAGATGTAAAGCTGGTTTCTATCAAATATATTTCCGTTGGTGGTGGAGAATTTATTCTCTTAGCTTAACACCCTTAGAGGTTATGTAGTTGATGGTTACCAGTGATACATTCCCAAATTGGTAATGTGGCATACGAAGTGCTGTTGAGCATTTGTGAATTTAAGCACAGCTTTTGTATAAAGCGTGGCTTTGTGGACGAGACTTCGTCAGACCTCACACCCCGAAATGGTCAAAGCAGGAAGAATCCAGCAAGGTTATTAGGGGGTAGCACCCCTTTAGTGTATGTCATTCCTTCTGGATAGAGGTGGTATCATGGTATGGAGCCCAAATACTTAACCTATGTTGTTGCTGCAAATTTATTGCTTTGTGGTTGTTGGAAATAGAGGATCCTCGGATATAGATCGGTTACGATCGGGGAATGACATATTCGTGTCAGTAGTTACCCAGTTAGGGGTAACTCGGCCTTGTGTTGGCAGAGATCCGGTTTGGTTCTCGGGTCGTCTTTCCAGAGGTGTACCCATGTGGCAATGGGAAGTTCCTTGGCCTGACCATTTGTTGGAAATCCAAAGAAACAATACGATCCTGTACGGTTTTAGTTGCATAACCTCCCATGGAATGTGGCGGTAACCTGCTATTGAACATGGTAGCTATAGTAGGCATAAGTGCGGAATGCCTATGCTGGCTAAGATTTATATCTTTACTTTCGAAAAATGTTTTCTACACTATGCACTAGTAATAATATCAAATGTTTCTTTTTAATGCGTATCAAGCATCTTTGACTATCATAAGGAGAAATCTCCTCCGATTCAGCGTTTGCATTGTGTGTGTGTGCGGGAGGCCTTATGGTAGTCTCATTTTTTAAAAAGCATTGCGAATCTATTTTTAAAATTATCCTGTACTTTGTTTTAAAAATAAACTGTTTTATTTCTCACACCAGTCACATGACTGACTCGGAGTTTATTGTTTTCCTTCCTAAACTCTGGGTGCCCACCAATTTCCAAACGGGCAGTCAAGAGTTAGGTTATCAGGATATTCTAGAATTCAGAAGCAGGAGGCAAGCTGGATGGCATGGCGTATCAGTAGTATATAGTATTTCTTTTCCGCTGTTTGTTGTTGTTTGTTGTTGTACACTCTGATGATGTAATGTAATGTAATATGATGTAATGTAATAACTGATATAGTTCTTTGTTTAAAGATTATTCATTTATCTATTATATGTTGTTCCGCTGCGATTGTGAGATTCTGATATTGTTTTGTTGTTTCTGTTCTGTTCTGTCTTTTCCTTTCTTCTTCTATCTTCTACCTCTTCTTTAACCTTAACGGTACGGTTTTCCGGCATTCGATTGCTCGGCAGTTGATACAGTGGACGTATTGATGTCGGTTTTCGAGCGTCGAAAAGTCGCGATCGTCACACAAAGATTTCTCGATAATCGTCTATCTCGAGTAGAATCAACTGTCTCTAGAGTTGATAAAAATATTTCAGAAGTCAATAAGAAGCTTAATTATGTTAAATCCTTCCTTGACAATATCTGGGATGCTATCACATGCTCTCAACAATCTTCTACTTCCGCCTACATCCCAACATCTCAAGGGAAACAATCGGTAGAACATATACTTGGTCTACATCAAATGAGGAACAGGAGGAAGCAATTGGAGAGGTAGGTGATGAATCAGATGATGAAGAAACTGAACATGACGAACAAGGTTCATTTAACGAAAATCAAGGTGATGAATAAGTATTACTTATATTCTATTTTTTTATGTTTGTTAGACTTTTTTTCAGTTTTTTTCCTTCTAATTCTTGTGCTATTGTATAACTAACTAAAAACTCTATGTATGTTATGTTGTATTTTATTTATGCGTGACTGCTCTATGTGTGTTTGTATGTCATATTACTCAAGCTTTCGCTACCATATATCTTGAGTACTCTCTATTTTGTCGATGACAAAGGGTGAGAAAAACATATAACTTGTTTGTAGGAATAGATTTAGGGGAAGAATATGGAATAAATTCAGAGGGAGAATACAATATAAAAGTTGCAAGCATATTGCATTGGAGGAGAGATATTTTTTAACAAAATCATGTCAAGAATTCACTCGTATCAAACAGAGTTGTCATCATCAAAAAGGGGGAGAATGTTGGATCATAAGGTTTTGAATTGCGACAAGAGGCAAATGATCTTCACAAATCCATGACTATGGCAAATCCATCTTATCAACTCAAATATGGTTTGTATTGATTGAGTCTATATGTAAATAGTTTAGTATAGAATTTTGCTAAAATCTATCCTCAAAGCTCATTACCCAAAAATTCATTTTACCACACGTTTTATAAAATTTTTGTGAATGCATTGAAAAACAGTATTCAGTCGACTAAGTACTATATCTCAGTCGATTGTTACTATGTGAATTTTTTTAATATATACAACATTCAGTCGACTGAATCGCTTAGATTAATCGACTAAAACTTTACATGTTTTATGCACGTTTGAATTTCAGTCGACTGCCCAAGCAAGTTTAGTCGGTTAAATATGCAACTGTCATTTTTCTCCAAAAAACACTTCTTTTGATCAAAGGATTCCTTCTTCCTGGAAGGTCACAACTCATAGATTCTAATAGATGTCGATTTTCAGAAGTCATATCTTATCATACACTATATATACACCCAAGTCGTAGATCCAATCACTTAATTCTCTATTCTCTTTTGGTCTATAGTGATGAACATTCTTGATTTCAATATATACAAGCTTTCATACAATCATTGCTTACGTAGTCATTTCCATACTTTTCAAGTAATATTGTACTTCCTATTCTTCATAAACACACAAATATACACATTTACTTTGAGGATAAGATTATATGAAGAGTGTACTACAAGTGACAAATCCATGTTATTCAGAGCACACAAAGTCAAGTTAAATCCAGTTTGTAAGAAAGTCATGTTCGGTTGCCCAGGCATTTAACGTCCTAATCTGTTGCTCAGGCGGTCAAAGTTCTATTTGGTTGCTTAGGAGGTAGAAGTTTTGTTCGGTTGCTTGGGGGTGTAATACCTGTTCCTCCGGGTTAAGTGAGGGTTGCTAGCTATAATTTCAAAAGGAGTCTGGGATTGGACATAGAACAGGAGTTCGAACCAGTGTAAAAATCTATGGTGTCTTTTACTTTACTGCATTAATTTTTTACTTACTTATTATTCCGCATAAGTAAATTATCCATATTATACGATCCTTTAGTGCAGTCACTTTCATTTGGTATCAGAGCAGTTTCACATTTGGCCATGTGATCACCATGCCTTCATTACTATTTTCATTTTTTCCCAACTTTATTTAAGTGTTTATGGCCCACCTACATTCCTGTCACTGGTAACATTCTTATCACTGGTTATGTCCCTATCATTAGTTACGTTTCTATCACCAATTGCATTCCTATCAAAGTTATGTTCCTATCATGAGTTACATTTCTTTCATTAGTTATGTTCCTATCATTATATTATTATTCTCTACAAGTTTCTATCTCCCACTATAGTTTACATAGTCCCTAAGGGTTTAGTGGCAGTTTTGTAAGTAAACCGAAAACTGTTTTTTCATCTTTCTCGGGCAATTTCTTTTTACCACACTCCGTGTAATATCAACTTCTTATTGGCTATTCACTTAACACTACAAAAAAAATTCATAGTATGTTGACCCATATAATTCATTATCTAATTTAATTATCTCTTAATTAATTAGTGTTTTCTTTTACTAAATAATACGTAAAATAGAAAATGTGAAAAAAATCTTAAAAATTCATAAAAAATCTATTTTTACCATTTTATACCTCCTGTAAAAAATTAGGACCAAATTATTGTTTTTCATATTTTTAATAAAACTTTTGAAATTCATTCGTTATCTCGTTTAGAAAATTCGTAAAATATTCATATCAATTTCAAAAATTATGGAATTTAAAATCCATCTCCAAAATAATAATTCAAACATCGTATTAATTTTTAGATTATTTTGATATTAAAAACTTTGTTTTCACATTAAAATCCCTTAGGAAAATTCACAGAAATTCTTTAATAAGGTCCATTAAATAATACACATGATTATGCATTTAACAAACATGATAAAAAACCAAATTCAATTCGAAATCAAATCAAATTTGAATTAAACACATAAAATCATGGGATGGCAGTATATTATTCACCTTAACCTTTATTGGAATGATGAGATTTGCCTTAGCTTCCTTTTCCCTTAGCTTTCTTCTTCTTTTCTTATTAGATTTCCTCTTTTCCTAATGGTGGCTTTGCCTTCTTAGTCTTTTGTTTAGTTCTGCTTAGGGAATGGAATGAAAATGAATGAAAGAGGGGAGAAAGATAAGTTAATCTCTTTTCCTCTTTTACCCTTTCTTATTCATGTTTATTAATTCTTTAACTATTATCTTTATTATATTTACTATGGCTAAACCACTTTAATTAATTAACTGGTTGATTTTAGCAAATCCCATAATTGAACTTCTCATTTAATTATCCTTCAATTAAATATTTATGTTATATGCTAATATATAAAAGTAAGGGTGTTATAGGCTTCCCCTTTAAAGAATTTTGTCCTCGAAATTGTGATAAGGAGAATAACAAGCATATAAAAACAACAATACTAGTCATACCTACTAGTCAATATTCTTTACAACAATAGATCATAATGTTTACGTCAAAATTGGTCACAAACACTCAATTATCGATGAAAGCACCTGCTTACAATCATAGATTACAGATAGCAAGTATTTAGAGAATATAAATGTGAAGAACACTCAAAATTTAAAAACAAAGTAGTAGAAACACATGATTTATAGTGGTTCGGCGTTGTAGCCTACGTCCACTTTGAAGAGTTGCCATTTTATTGATGATTCTCAACTGATTTACAAGAGTACAATTGATAATATCCAAATTACAATGGAGTTCAACAGATTAATGGTGTAGAAGAGCCAGAAGATCCCTTTTCTGAAGCTCTTGGACTGCTGTTTATAGGTGTAGGCTATAAATATCTCGCTCAGATCTCGGTAGACTCCTTCTCTTACATGGGTGGGCCCACATGATCGATCCGTGTTATTTTGACTCGATCAATGAACGATATGAATGAGATTCGTATCGATCCAAATCTTGTCCAGTCGAGCCGAGATCGATCATGAAATTCCCGAGGTTGTACGCAAGCTCTTATGAAAATTTGGTAGCATTTAGAATTGTAGATCTTGAGTTATGATCGATCCAATGTTGGGTTTGTTGACGGCTGTTGAGCTTGTATCGATGCCATTTGCATCAATCTCGTTTGTATCGATCAGAAGATGGTGACATAGAGCGATAAGCTAGAGTAGGTTCATCTTTTATACCGCGTTGACTGCTTCTTCCTTCGTATCCATCGGGTGCTATGCTCTTCGTATCGAACCCTGTCTATTTCCGTATCAATGCCTGGCGCACACTCTTCGTATCGATCACCTGGCGTTGGCTTCGTATCGATGGAAAGTGATAGTTTTGTATCGATCATCTGGTTGATCGATATGAAATATACACCAACATAATTGATACGAAGTAGAAATCCATGGGCTACTTCGTATCGATGGAAAGGGTGGGTTTCGTATCGATCATCTGATTGATCGATACGAAACATATATCGATACAAAGTGAACAGCCTTGATCGACCTGGGAGATGCTTTTGTCCAATGGATACGAAAGGAACGAGTGCAAACTTGATGGATACGAATAGCATGGATACGAAATTGATGGGGACCTTAGTTGCTGATCGATCCATGGCTCTGAGCTGAAGTAGCCGCCTCCTTGACCCGAAGTAGACCCTCTGGTGACTCGAAGCAAGTGTTGTGGTGACTCGAAGCAGCTTGTAAACATGTTAATCTTTCCAAGACCCCAAGGAGACCCATCTCTGACTCGAAGCATTTTGCCTGGAAACTCGAAGCAAAGCTTGGGACGACTCGAAGCAAAACCCAAACAACTTGAAGCGACTCGATTTTGATCGATCAATATCTTGGGCACACGACCTCCGATTGACTTGAAATTTGAAACGTTGGGTTCCGTAGCTTTGATTATTGCCCGATTCGAATTTGAACAAAATTTACTAGCATTCATAGCAGATCTTTGTGCAACCAATCTTCGGGGACGATCTGTCTTTGGTTTCTAGTTAATCTTTTAGTGTCATGGCCTTGCTAAAGGCGGGATCACACTTGCCTCCCAAAACATGCCTTGCGAAAGGAAGACGTGTTTTGTAATACCATAAGCTGGATGTTCATATCCTGTTAATGACCTATAAAGAGATTGATAATCTTACTAGACCATGAATGGCGATCGTTCGAGATCGTATGCCATTTGGGGTGGTATGTGACCGTTCGAGGTTGGGTGCCGTTAGTGGCGAATGATGACCATTTGAGGTCGTGTTCCATTCGAGGCGTATTGTGACCGTTCGTAGTCGGGTGCCGTTCGAGACGAATTGTTTGTGCCCAGAGAAGGGGACTTAGTATCATTAATGTCAGATTTCACGTTCGAATGAGTTTTCGAATTGTTTGTTATGACGGTTTATCGCCATCTCAGAGCATGCCTGAGGACCGTTCACGATCCCGTACATGTGTAAGTGACTTAGCCATTATGGAATTACAAATACCATATTTACATTCAAAATGATTCTTACAACCAAAATGTTCAACGAAATTAAGTCCAAATGCAAAGAATAGAAAAGAAAAGCAGAGACGTTAAAGTGCAGACACCTACACTAATGCGGTTGATAGTCGTCTCAAAGAACGTCTAAGGATCGTTCGTGATCCTGTACATTGTAAGCGACTTAACTGCACTAGTTTGGAGTTTTTACTTATTCGTCATTATTTCAATCAGTTGATGACAAGCTGATGCCTCGATCCTAATCCGTCCCCGGTTGATGCAGATGGTGGTCGTTCTTGCTCCACCATTGTTACTCGCCTCCTCACGTATTGTAATAGCATGTCATTGCGGATATGCCCTTCTATCTCATCCCTCAAGTGCCTGCAATCATTTGTGCTATGGCCACGTAGGTCGCGGAATAAGCAGTACTTGTCTAACTTCCTCTCATTGTTGGTTGAATATTATCAATTGTACTCTTGTAAATTAGTTGAGAATTATCAATAAAATGGCAACTAACCATTATAAATCGTGTGTTTCAACTGCTTTCCTTTTAAATTTTGAGTGTACTTCACATTTATATTCTCTACATACTTGCTGTCTGTGATCTATGATTGTAAACGGGTGATTTCATCGACAATTGAGTATGTGTGACCAATTGTGGCACAAACACACATAAAATCAAATAAATTGGGATAAGCCTCCCTCATTCCATCTTCTATTTTTCGAGTATAGTCACATCCAGCGGTACCTATTGAACCTTCATTAGCTTGACCGTCATATTCATTAACTGCTTTGTATCCCTATCAACTATAGAATAGGTCGCCTAACGATAGTCATACCAGGCTCCACTACTAAATCTTCTAAAACGATTAGCTCTATAGTAGCCTCTAGATCACGCATATACTTCCTCTGATGAGATATGTAAAATACATTTTGGACTCCCACCAAACTGTTCGATAACTTGATAAAAGATAAATGAATTTCTCTATTCTCTCAATGATAGAAAACATACCAGCATATCTAGGTGCCAATTTTTCCATCTTCCCAAATCGTATAGCACCTTTCATCGATGATACCTTTATAAAAACAAAATCTCTAACTGAGAATTTCAAGTCCTTATGTCGTTTATCTACATAGCTTTTCTTCCTTGATTGAACTTCCTTTATCCTTGCTTGGATTAACACAATCTTTTTAGTAGCTTCTTTCATCAAATTCAAACTAATTATCAGTATATCATCTGTCTCCAACTAACGTGCATAGTATTTCCATGGCCTTCCATAAAGTACTTCGAAAGGTGACATTTCTGTATTAGTATGATAACTATTATTATTGGAAAACTCGACTAAGTGCAAATGATCTTCCCATGACCCTCTGAAGTCTGATACACAAGCTCTCAACAAATCTTCAAGCACATTATTAACCCTTTTCGTTTGCCTGATGGTAAGCAGTACTCGTCTTCAGTTGGCACCTAATTCATTCTGTAGACTCTTCTAAGACTCGTTCATGAACAAAAAAAATTCTATCACTTATAATGCTACGCGGTATTCCATAAAGTCTCGTAATATTGTACATGAATAACTTTCCCAAATTCGGTGCCGTCATTGTCGACTCAACAGGGATAAAGTGTGCACCCTTGGTTAGTCTATCAACCAAGAATAACCAAGAAGCAAATGCTTTCATTTTTCCTATTCGACATTGGCAACCCATCTACAAAAACCATAGATATAGAATCCCATTTCCGTTATAGCACTTATTTGGTTGAAGTAGTCCACTTGGATTTTAATGCTCAACTTTTACTTGTTGACAATTCATACATTATTTCACCCATAAGCCTGTATCTCTCTTCATACCTTCCTAGAAGAAACTCCTCTTTGTATCCTAGTAAATTTTCATACCTCCGGGATGAATGGTAAACTTCGATCGATGAAATTCTCTAAGAACTTACTTTTTTAGATTATTCAAGTCTGGAACACACAACCGTCCCTTCTTCCTAAACCATCTTCTTTAGTCTAGTGAAAAATCTTTCAATCATCAATCTCACTTCCCTTCTAAACCCACTAGTTACACGTTCAACTCTTTCTTATTTGTAGGTGTCATTCTGCTAGGTGGTCTACTTACGGGTTTGGCTCTAGGTACGAGATCTACTCGAAACTCCATAGAACGTTTTGGTGGTAGCCCCATAATAGGCTCAACAATAACAAAATACCACCTTACTACAAGAAATTGATTAACTTCATCCTCCATGATGTTAAACTGATCCTTGAGATGTGGCATAGTTTCCTTAGTAATCTCCGGCTTCGTTTCCCGGATAAACTTCTCATTCTTATTAATCAGTATATTAATAATGGTCTGCCCATGCTTAGACAGCTCATCAACCTTTACCACGTATCCAATACTGACATCTTACCATGCACTAATTTTGAGAACTTCCTGAGCAATGTTAACTTGGCAGTTTCAGAAAGAAAATTATTCTCAAATCTTTTATCTAAAGTCAGTTAAAGTTAAATCCTCTCGGAACTCCCATAGTAACACTATTCCGCTAAGTTAAAGTAGCTCCTTTCAATTGTCTCGATGCCAATCTCCTCCCTTGATCGTCATTTAGCACTAAATCAGCAAAATCATCTCACACTGATGAAGCCAATCCTCCACTTCAATGGTATTTTCCATCCTCGAGAATGGCTTTCCAACCAAGCTAGTATAGTCTTGGCTTAATATGGCATAGTTATTACGAGCTGCCACTTCATGCACATCAGCTCCCGCATTGCTAGTGCTTCCTCTAATCAAACCAACTACTGCTCCAGCTTGCATCATGTTGACAAAGAGTTGATATATCGTCCCTACATCCATTCGTGTGGTTCCAATATTCACATTTGCATTAGTGTTGGTAGTTCGATTAACATTCCTAGTATTGGATCGAATATTTCTATTAATTGTGGTGCTTCCGACTTCCAAGCTTAGTCTTCCACTTCTGGTATCCATCTCTAGTAATATGCATACAAGTCTTCATTCGATATAGAAGAATGGTATAAAATAGATGGGAGAGTGTAGATAGATATACGTACTTATATATATAACAAATAACAAGTACGTTATAATATCGCTATCCCAAGCCACGACTTATGCTTTTTTATTTCATTATGAGTTATGTTCTTTTTAAATTCTTGTTAAAATTTATGTAATCTTGTGCTCTAATACCAAGTGTAACATCCCCCATTCCAAGGCTCAAAAATAGATACTAATGATACTGCAGTCATCCTTAGCATTATTTTCCAATGACAAAATGAGATCTGTTATTGAAACATTAACACTAAGAGCACTAGAATATACAAAATTTTAACAAAACATTTCATTAATTAATTTGCAAATTCATTACATTTCATTTCCTTGAGCACATAAATCCATCGTCCATATAAAATATAATATTACGTATATAATCCCAAGGGTAACATATGAAGATACCCCCTTGGGTGATCAAAGTTCTAACTGCTTAGATGCTTATAATTCCTGTCATTACATATATTCAACCAAAAAAATCAATTAACTACTGCCCAACGAATATATAATATTCTATAAAGTAGCTTGCCTATTCCACGTGTCCAAAATTTTATTCATTTAAACCTGGAATACCCAACTCTCAGCCTACTCAATTCCAAATTGAGCACTCGAGTGTTTTGGGGGAATTCAAAATTTTGAATTAGGCAAAAAGTCTAACGTGAATAGTATTATACAATCTCGAACCATAATATGGGTGATTAGTGAGACCATGCCACTAAGCGGAATAAATTTCTCCTCACTAATATTCTATCAAACAATATGCAATCCATAATATATCCTGCATCCAAAATGATTAGCATATAATCATAAATAATTAGTAAAATAAATAGTCTGTCATTCACTAAAGCCATATGGTTTCATATTCCCATATTTACCCAATCTCAAAACAGTCCGTGCATAGTTTTTTTATGGTCACTACGAACCTATATTAGTTTTCTCAGGCTGAATAGAAATGTTTAGTAGTCTTATAGGCTGAATATAAACCTATAACATATATGTTGACTAGAAACCTATCGGTTGACTCAACCATTACCAAATAATTCAACGGTCTTCTAATACAATTAGAAGAAATACCAATAGTCTCCTAAGCTCGATAAGAGAATATAACAACGGTCTCCTGAAAATGGTAGGAGAAAAGTATAACAATCTCCTAAATAACTGGTCAAAGGGTAAAGTGTTTATATTTAAATCTTGGATTTAAATACGAACTAGGTTAAAGTGAAGTTTATAACTTAAATTGAATTCGAATCAAATTTTGGAAGTGAAATCAATTTATTGGACAAAATTGATAATTTTGAATATATGATAATTTCAAAATGGATTTGATTTTAAAGCGAATATATGATAATTTTGAAATGGATTTTCTTTTGAAACGAATATATGATGATTCGAAATGGATTTGATTTTGAAACAAATGTGATATTTTGATATCAAGTGCAAAATTGTTTTCGAAATGTAAAAGAACCAACTGGTGTGTAAAATGACGATTAGTTGTTAAAGAGACTGGGGCCTCTTATTGGCATACTCTCTATCAATATTGGAACCACTTTGACAATCGTGTATGCGGTAGATGATATCCAGAATGTAGTGGTTGAATTAGCGACGTTTACTGGAATGAAGTAAGAGAACGATGATGGATGGCCTTGACATTCGTGTCATAATTAAAATGACTAAAACAGGAGCCTATGTCTGGCCATTGAGGTTAGCTACCTCTAGCGCGTTGATCCCTCGTACTACTATTGTGGTTTCGGATTCGATGGGTGCACCTTATTTGTCGTTTGGATTGATTGTCGCGGTCGGCCATGGATGGGTTACGACCAGCCAGAAAGGGTAAACTGGTAGAATCCTACCTTAGGCATTGCCTCACGTGCCTTGTCATATCTATCCCTATACGAGCCCATTATGACTTTGATTTAGACTGTAAATTGTGTTAAGGTGGATCAATGTAAAGCCTTAATGCTATTTTGATATTTATTTTATTGCTAGCCATTATCTATTGTAGCGTATACTATTATATATAAATAGTTTAACGGATCCTTAGGAGATGAAAAATCCTGTAACATCTCTTAAGTTATTGCACTCATATTATGATATTGATTTGACTGACATAAGAGTATTTTAGTCCTGACTCGAGTGTTTTGATTTTTCATTACGCTCGGGTCAGTCTTGAGTTTTTCAGTGTATTGAAGACTATTCTCTAGAGGACGAAGATGGAGTTTCGGCATACTACTAGTATTATTATCCCCTGTATCGTGTATTGATTATTTCTCCTTGTTGTATATTTATAACTCTGATAAATGAGTACGGTTTAAAACCCAATGTATAGTAAACAACTTTATGAATTGTTCATTTGATTATTATATATTATCGATTTCACTGTGAGATTCTATGTTTTGTTTTCTTCTACTCTTCTTATTTTTCTTATTTAACCCCAATTGATTATCTACGTTTCAGATTGTTTAAGTCAGACATGTGTGAATTATTGTCAATTTAAACCTCCCGAAACGTGGGTCGTCACAGTTGGTATCAGAGCGAAGGTTTAGCGATAAACTTGGCTTTGTGGTGTTTGACTCATTAGTGAAGAGTAGCAACACCCTAGAATGAGTCAGTTTGAGTGTATATATACGAGAGAGCGAACTTGTTAGTGTTATAAATAGTTTATATCATTTTTACTTATCCGTTGAGTTTTTTATGAATTCTGGTCAATGTGCGGGATGCCATGATATCGGTAGGGGTTTCTAAATACTTAAACGAGGCAAGTCGACATAATATTGTTTTAGAAATCAGTGAACGAAATAATTTACCTAAAAATTATATTATATATAAAGTGATTTTTAGCAAAATTATCGTTAGGAAATGATAATATTTAATTATCATCGATTATTGATCAAATTAAAATAAAATGAATACTTAATGAATTTTATTTTATAAAGTATTGATAATTAAATTGAATTGAAATAAAATTGCAATAATAATTGTTTAAAATGACCAATTTGTAAATTAATGGAACATTTCGGTAATAAGCTAAAAAAATTTATTTAAGTATACTTATACTATGGCTTATATACAGAAAAAAAAAATTGATTGAGAATTTTAGAATTTAAATTTTTTATTTTCAAATTTGTTTGTGAAGCCTTCAAAATTAATATTAATATTATTTAAGACATTTTTGACGAGAAAAATATATTTTAAAAATATTTTAAAGAAAATAAAAGCATTAAAATCGCTTAGTCGTTGGGAAATAACCATGGGGATGACTGCAGCATCGCCGGTATTTATTTCTGGGTTTCTGGGTGAGAATTGCTACCAGAAGAAATTTATTTTAAATTAAAAAAGTTTTGATTATGAAAGAAAAATATATTTTAAATGTGATTTAAAAAATATATGAAATTTGTTGAACTTATAATTGAAATGGTATATAATAAATAAGTTATGACTTATAAAATTTGAATGGGAAAATAAAAAAAAATTAAAATGGTTAATATTTTGGTTAAGCAAAATAATTGAATTAAGAAATATTAAATTAATTGAGTTAGTAAAATGAAATAAAAAAAATATAGTTTAGCTCATGAAAGTTTAAATAAAATTGAATTACATTTAAAATGAAGTTGATGAATGAATAAATAGTATAATTTATAGATTTGAGAATATTAACCTAAGACAAATTTTAAATTTGTTAAATTTGAATGATAAGAGGAATAAATAAATAAATATATAACTTGAATAGGATTAAATAAAATAAGTGATGAATTAAAATGAAATGAAGTTTAACTTAATATTAAATAAATTGAAATGGATATTAAATGAAACTAGATAAATTAGTAAAGTGGGTTAATTTCATTTGAGCTATAAAATGAATTAAAATGAATACAGACTTGAATTTTTAAAAATAAATGTAATTTAAGGGTGTAAGCAATTGAATAAAAATAAATGAATGTAAGTAATAAATTAAGTTGGTTAATCGAATTTAATCTATACTGGATAAAAAGAAAAATGCAAGAGGAATGAGTTTAAAAAAATATATTATATAGCATGGAATATGTTATTGGAATAAAATTATGAAATAAAACTAACTTAAGAGAGGTCAAATGAATTGGTTGAATTTTTTTATTAATATGAATTGTAGTGTAAATTGAATTTACTTTAGTAAATTAATAATATGAATTTAAACAAATAAAGTGAACCAATGAATTAATAATAAATCAAGATATGAAGTAATAATAATAACCATGATTGTGCTGTATAAATTATTATAATAAATTTAGATGGTTTTTAAATGATGTTAGTATATAAATAAAAAGATATACTAAGTGGAATTTTTTATATAAATGAATTTGTATGAAATAAGTTAACAAAAAGGTGAAACAATTGGAATTTCACAAATTGAATTGAATAAAAATTAAATATAATGAATTTGTAACGAATATTGATAAATTAGAAGAAATCAATGCAATGTAAACCAATTAAAAGTGGATGAAACAAACGTAAATAACTGAAATAAATAGACTGTATGTAAGTATGTTGAATTGAAATAAATCAAGTGTGAATGCAATAAATATTTATGAAAAAGATGAAAAAGAAAGAAAAGAATGTATTGAAATCAAAGTAGTTGAATGAAAAAAAATTAAAGCGAATGAAATGAATATAAATCTATTGTATGGTTAACGAAATAAGTATTAATAAGTGAATGAGAATTAAATTACTTAAGTGTAACTAAATTTATGAATTATTGAAATGATTAATGGAAGTGAAGAAGAAAAAAAAAGAATGTAACTATAAAAGAGAACAAATTAATAGAATGTGAATTCATTAATGTTGATAAGTAAATTTGAAGTAGATAAATTGAACGAAGAATCAATGGAATGTGAATCTAATTGAATAAAAGTTGTTGAATGCAAATAAATTGAATCGAGCAAATTAAAGGTTAATAAAATTTGATGTTGATAAGAATGAGAATGTATAAATTAAATATTGACTTTGAAAATGTAAATTATGATAGTTATGGATTGATTTGAATAAATACTACTTTGCTGTGATGAAGATCCTTGTTTAATTGTTTTGGATGCATATGATTGTTGTATGTTATGTATTTGTGATTGTTTGTGTTGTTTGGACTCAAAATCCATGTTAAATGCTTATGTTAGACTTACACATGTTTCTATATCATTATAATTGACTAACATTTTGAATTGAGTTGAGATAGGTACATGCGAAGTTCATTTGGGCAAATACGGGATTTTTTACGCTTTTGCTTGCTTAATACGAGCGAACTCGCTTGTATCATTAATAATAAGGCACGTATCCTGGATTAAATACCGCGATTTTATATTTTTGCCCTTCAGGATGCCTCATTGTTGAGATGAGATGTATATTTGATATCTATTTGGTATATTTGTGTTATATATTGATATTGAATTTTTTTCGATCGAGCCGCGCAAAGGAGACTCTGCCGAAATTTTCCGTGAATCCGGGTGTTAGAAATTTTTTGAAGTTTAAAAGTTTCGTAACTTATTTTTATATATAAGTTATATTTTTTCATAAACCGATAGCAGAGTGGTGCGATAAAAGTGTAGTAAAGATTTTCTACTAAGATTTCAAAGTTATAAGTGATTATTTGAATAAAGTCTATTGTATGTTAAATTTTGTACTTAACGCCTTTTCGAGGACGAAAGGTTTTGAGTGGGGGAGTATGTAACGACCCATATTTTTAGATATTTTTAATTATAAAATTTAACGTGATTATTGAACGAAAATGTTTATTAATGTGATTTGTAGAATGATTTAACATCTGAAATTATTTGAATAATTAAATTCTAAATTTAATATGATAGAAAATGATGTTGTAAGTTGATTTAAAATTTTATACAAACCACAATTAAGAATGTTAATATTTAAAATTTGATTTAAAATGTGAAAAATTAAAATTGAAAATTTTATATTGTAATTAACGAGTAAAATAGCTATTTTAGCAACGGTCTCGGATTTCGATGAAACTAGTTTCATCGGATCAGTAATAGTAAATTATTGTAAGATTTCAAGTTTCGTAGCGATCAGAATTGTCGTTTGGTCGTGCGAGCTTGAAACACATTGAAATCAATTTAAAGGAATTCGATAAATTAAATTGACTTTGAAAAGCTATCTTCCACATACGATCGAATTAGGTCTCAAAAATAGTTTCATTGCGTTTGGAAGACGAGTTAAACTTTATGAACGTCAGACGGTACGTTTTGGTTGGAGTTCGAGAATTTTGGATGTTGTATACTAGATATTTGATAATATAATAATTTTTTTTATTTGCTAGCTCGGCCCACACACTATCTTTCACATACGCATACTTCCTTCCCTTTCTCTTTATTTGAAATCTTCAAATCGAAAAGGGGACCGATGCCCAAATAAAAAAAATGCAGATCGAAAAAAATGGATCGAAGTAAATAAAAAAAGAATGGTGATTGGACAAAGCGTGGACGCGCTCGCTTGCACTCATGGTTAGGAGGTAAGGAGGCCTGGGTGTTGGCGCAATGTAGATTGAGGGCAGAGGCGGCGACTCGACGACGAGGTGGAGGCAGAGGCGATTAGGGTTTGGATTGTCTTTCGCGGCGACGTTTGGAGCAGATGTTGCGAGCATGTGAAAGGGTGTCAGCGTTTGGGCGATCAATCATTGGTGGCTAAAAAAAAAGAAAAAAAATTGAACGGAGGAAGGAGTTGAGCGCGATATTGTTGCAGAGGCGAACGTGAGTGAAGGTGAGGTTAAATTTTTTTTATTAGTTATTTTAGTGTTAATTAAAAAAATTTATAATTACCATCATATTAATTTTAGCGTATTTTGTTCGTATGAGGTCCGTTTATGACGAATCGAGTTGCAGCGGATTTGCATCGATGTCATCTACAATTTAGGATCAAGCTAGGATTTATTTGAAGCTGAAATTATTTTCAGTTTCAGATACAAGATGAGTGTTTTACGCTCATAATTGACTGAAATATTTTTATGTTAGCTAAATTTATTGATCGCCAATTGATAAGTTTAGTTGATATTTAATTGACATCTGAATTAAATGAAGAATTTTAAAGTTGACAGCTTAAATTGAATAAGAATTTAACTGCTTATAAAATTCCTGAAGTATAGATAATTGGTTGATCATTATGGTTATTGACGAGTTGTATGATTGGTTGTGATGGATGTTATTGGTTGCTATTTGGTTGTTTGTTTATTTTGATATATCATGTTATCATCTTGTATATTGTTTATTGCATATAAACTGTAAACTGAATTATTTCGAATAAATTAAGAAATAGGTTGAAATGATATATACATATGACATCTATTTGGATTGAAATAATATATATCCATCCTTGAAATAAAATTGAAATAATTATCCTCTTGGCCATAGGGTAGAGAATTATATACGTACACGGGGTTGGTTAAATTAAAAGATTTTAAAAGTTGTTTTGAAAGTATTTAAATGAATTGATTTTTAGAATAAAATCAAATTTATGGAAATTGAATTATTCTGAAATGGGAGCTCCAAATGTTGGAATTTAAACTTGATAAACGAGATTGTTTAATTAATCGAAGATTAAATTCTAAGTTATAGACGAAATACGTCGTAAATTTCAGAAATGGATTTGTTTTAAAAGATTGGTCTTTTATTCGAACTTTGAATATTTCTAAGAAAAATTGATATGAAATGATATTTAAATTTGAGTTGAAAATTGAAAACTTGGATTTAAAAATTGGTATTGGAAGTAAATTTGATTTAAGTGTTCAAATTGATATTTTGAAATCGAATTTGGAATTGGAACTGAAATTGGAAATTTATTTGAAATTGAAATGTAAATTAATTGGAATTGGAAGTGGGAATTTATTTGAAATTAGAAATTTACATTAATTTGGAATTGGAAATTAATTTGAAATTGGGATTTAAATTTATTTGGAAATAGAAATTGAAAGTGAAAGGAATTTGTGAATTGAAATCGGAATTTATATGGAATCAAAGTTTATTCGAGTTGGAATCGGAATTGAATCGATTAAATCGAAATGGAATTTGGAATTGATTTGGGTAGGAAATTAGGAAGTTAACCGGTTTGCCTTTAGAATTATTTTTAAACCGAATATTTTAGTATAAATGATTTAAAATCTATATTCTTTAAATATTAAAAATTATTTTGATTTTCCAACTATATCACTATATAAACCATTTTTATATTCAAATTATTTTCGATTAAACTATTTAAATATTTTCTATTATACTATTTTAACTATTTAACTATTTTAAAACTATTTAAACTATTTTCTAAAATTCAAACTGGTTAAAGGGTAAAGCGTTTATATTTAAATCTTGGATTTAAATACGAACCAGGTTAAAGTGAAGTTTATAACTTAAATTGAATTTGAATCAAATTTTGAAAGTGAAATCGATTTGTTGGACAAAATTGATAATTTTGAATATATGATAATTTCTAAATGGATTTGATTTTAAAGCGAATATATGATAATTTCGAAATGGATTTGTTTTTAAAACAAATATATGATGATTTCGAAATGGATTTGATTTTGAAACGAATATGATATTTTGATATCAAGTGAAAATTGTTTTCGAAATGTAAAAGAACCAACTGGTGTGTAAAATGACGATTGGTTGTTAAAGAGACCGGGGCCTCTTATTGGCATACTCTCTGTCAATATTGGAACCACTATGACAACCGTGTATGCGGTGGATGATATCCAGAATGTAGTGGTTGAATTGGTGACGTTTACTAGAATGAAGTAAGAGAATGATGATGGATAGCCTTGACATCCGTGTCGTAATTAAAATGACTAAACCAGAAGCCTATGTCTGGCCATTGAGGTTAGCTACCTCTAGCAACGTTGATCCCTCGTACTACTATTGTGGTTTCGGATTCGATGGGTGCACCTTATTTGTCGTTTGGATTGATTGTCGCGGTCGGCCACGGATGAGTTACGACCAGCCAGAAAGGGTAAACCGGTAGAATCTTACATTGGGCATTGCCTCACATGCCTTTTCATATTTATCCCTATACGAGCCCATTATGACTTGGTTTAAACTGTAAATTGTGTTAAGGTGGATCAATATAAAGCCTTAACGCTATTTTGATATTTCTTTTACTACTAGCCATTATTTATTGTAGCGTATACTATTATATATAAATAGTTTAACGGATCCTTAGGAGATGAAAAATCCCGTAACATCTCTTAAGTTATTGCACTCATATTGTGATATTGATGTGATTGACATAAGAGTATTTTAGTCCTGACTCGAGTGTTTTGTTTTTCATTACGCTCGAGCCAGTCCTGAGTTTTTCAGTGTATTGAAGACTATTCTCTGGAGGATGAAGATGGAGTTTTGGTATATTACTATTATTATTATCCCCTGTATCATGTATTGATTATTTCTCCTTGTTGTATATTTATAACTCTGATAAATGAGTATGGTTTAAAACCCAATGTATAGTAAACAGCTTTATGAATTTTTATTTGATTATTATATATTATCGATTCCAATGTGAGATTCTGTATTTCTTTTCTTCTTATTTTTCTTATTTAAACCCAATTGATTATATACATTTTGGATTGTTTAAGTCAGACATTTGTGAATTATTATCGATTTAAACCTCCCGAAACGTGGATCGTCACAACCAGGCTATTCGTGTCTGTTCCCCTTGACTTCATTGAATCCCTTTTGAAAAAGTTACCGTACGAATGGAGGAACTTTGTCAGACCCTACCTTATGTTACCCAACTTTCCTACCATTATGATCCTTGTATTTGATACGAAGAAGTAGTCTTGAACTCAGAACACCATTGGCCCAAGAGTGGTCACTCCTAGCTTGCAAATAAAGGAATGGTGAGATTTCGTCCTAATTTGGGTAGAGGATAAAAGGAGACACTTTTTATAATTGGAAATCTGACTAGATAGGATTGCTAAGTTGAAATATAATCGGACGGGTCAGTGTTCCCATCTTAGTTATCTATGGGAGGCAGAAATATACCTACAATGGATGTAAGTGCTTATGATTTCTTTAGAGAAGGGTCTTCATTTTCATCATCTGATGGTCCTATGGCACCATTGTTCCCTTTTGACCTCTCCTCTCAGAGACCGGATTCCACACGCCAAAAAAATATGGTCCCTTGCTGCGGAAAGCACTTTTTCGCCTATCTGGTGTAGGGACCTATGATTATAATAAGGCAAAGGGGAATGATGGTGCTTGGCTAGGGTAGGAGATCTGCTCCTAACATCTAACGGTGATCTATGTGGATAATGAGCCTTCCTTGGGACCTAGGCCGAGCACCTCCTATTGGATTAGGAGTGGATTGATGCTTCTCTGGGCCATGACACTCTACATTACCCTCCATAGGCGTTGAAGCATAGGTTAAGATCCCCATCTATTACCCGAAGGCAATGGAAAGGAGACCGCATTTCGATTAAAGGGGATAGGCGGCATACCTACGGTTCTAATTATGAGATTTCATGGACATCTTCCTACACTTGGGGAATGCATATGTTCCTATAGTGAACATGGGATTTCTTGATTAAGGTTTCAAGCACGACCCTCTCTAGAGCTTTGACGGTGCTCACGAAGTTGTAAACGACATAGGAAGCAGGTTGATGAGTTTGTTCAGACGTTGGAGGGACTATTGGAACATAGCATTCAATATGGTCCTTAGGCTCTGCACTTCGGGGGGAACATGCCTACATTTGTTAATTGTTACAACATGGTATGCCACATATCATTGTTGAGCTCGGGAATGGGATAAGTAGCACTGGAGATGGTTTTACCATTGGTTTCATGATCATTGGAGTGTTACCTTCATTTTTTAGAAGCTTAGTCCATGATAACAAGCTATATAGATATTTTATGGAGAAGAAGTGATGAAAAGTAAGGACATTTAAGGGAAGGTCTTCCTTTTAGCATCAAAATGTTGACTAGAGTTTTAAACATCCTCAAGTCCGAGATTGTGATCATCAAGTCTGTGAATTGCCCTAGATCGTCAATAGATGTATGTGATTAATGCACATGCTAGCTAGTTTGTCAGATGGCTATATGGTATAGATGAAGGTAGCTGTCAAGCCGTACAATGAGCATGCATGGATTATGGTAAGTGGAATAAGATTGTGAATTGGTTGCAACAGTGGTGCTTAGGTAGTAGCGAAGGTCAAAAAGTGGTTACTTTGCAATGGTGCTTTTGTTAGATGAAAAGGGTTTGGTTGTGCTAGTCTTCTTAAAGGAATAGTGCATGCAAGGCTTCTTTAGATGGTGAAGGTTTGGTGTTCATAACTATGGTTTAGCATGGCCATGGGGTTAGTTCATTCGGGTGGATGAGGTTAGGGAGAGGTGATGGAGCTTTTCGAAAGTTGATTGAGTGGTAGAGGAGCCCATCGAAGGAAAAAATGTTTTGGACTAGTCATTTGGAGTCTATGGGGGAAGGTACTGGTCTAGGCATCTCATTGGTGTATATAAGGGGTACCTTAAGAGTGGCTTGCTAGGTTGGGACGGTCGGGAGGCATTTCCATGCAGGCGAGATAGGTACTGGATGGATGTTATGCATGGCATACCACAACCATCTAAGTTGGGCTGACTAAAGTGCTTGGTCATTAGGGTATGTAGGCTAAGACAGGAGCAATTGACAATTTGTGTTGGTTGGATAATGCAAGCTAGTCCAATTTACTATTATGAGAAATTTGAGCTAAATTTAGCGACTACTCAACGTACCAAGTATTTATACTGAAACACATGCCCACTCAGATGGCTAGGGATATGGACCACTCAGAAGTCAAATTCATGTGTATACTCAGGCTCTACGTAGTTGAAGCACTTAGCGGTTCTATGATGATGAAAGTGTAAAAAATTATAGCGAGATGATATAAGTATATTGCAAAAATTAGTGGAGGTGAAAAAAGCTTCATTAGATGTAAAACCAAATATTTTAAGTTAATTTATTCTTATTCTCACATCACTTATGTGACAAAAAGAAATATTATTTAACCTTATGTAACAAAATAGAAGAATAACATGATTTATGCAGTCCATATTTGGTAGCTACAATAGATTTCTAACTATATCATACACTTGTACCTTAAAATTAGGTCTTTACCCTAATTATATTTAGTTTAAAAGATAACTTTTCAAATCAACCATTTTGAATTAATATTGCTAAAGTGAGTGCTAAAATGCCTTATTTAGTAGGTGTAGCAGAAAATAGCATGCCTAAAAGAGGATCCACTATTTAGTAGTTCTAAACTAAAAATGCATAGTGGTTAAAGGTGCGCTATAACAATGGCAGGGCTACTAGGGTACCGCCCGTCACAGTACGGGGCCTAGATCACCATACCGAGGATCACTCCCGACCCTCTACAACACAAGGCCGAAACCATTCCTTATTGAACAGTCCCGAACAAGATAAACCCCACGGTTGAAGCTAGCAACCGCCCACATAGCCGAAATAAAAAGGGACATCTAGACAGGGGAAATATCTTGTCCTGCTTGGGCATGACCCACCCAACCTTGCTGCATCTCCCCTGTTTTAGCCATCCCCAGTTGATGAGGCTTGAGGCTGCGATTACCTTTAAAGAACATATCACTTAGAATGCTCATCGTCCGCCTGACGGTGTGCTGAAAGCATTCAATCCATACAAGTTCGTTCCGGGTTCGAACGAAACCAAAGGCATTATCTCGTCATACTCATTTTAGAATCACCCTCAGAGCCAACGACGATAACCCTTGCATTCTGAAATCACATCTCGATCTTCTTTTCAGAATTCATGACCTATCGTTTAAATTGGATCGATGTGGTTTTCGGAATATCAATTGGATACCCGATCCCGGTCTCATCGAAATCCAAACGCCATTTTAAAGTCCAAGTTGTCTAATTAACTTAAACGGTTTAAATTCAACATATTGGATTAACATAGCATTTATCCCAGATAAAACATATACAAGCATCATAGATACACAGTATATCACAGAGCATCACAGAATATCATCAAATAAATATCACAACCAGATATTCAACATAATATTCCGTAAGCAGTCATCTTTAAGTCTTATTTGTAATTAATTCAATTTAGAATTAATTACCTGGGAGTTAACCACTTAACTCTATTTAATTAATTATTAATTAACAAATAATTACTTATTTCATTTCAAATTGTTTAATTAATGATTCCTTAATTAATTATTAAGTTTAATTACATAATTATTTTATTTCACACTATTAATTAATTACTTCCTTAATCAAGTGATTTAATTTTAATTACTTAATTAACTGCTCCCAGATCATTAATTAATATGTTTAATTATTTATTAATGAAACTTAATTATCCAATTATTATCTGCTAATTACTTAACTAATTTTTAATCAAGTTACTAAATTAATTAACTATTAATTCATAATTAAATTACTTGAGTAATTAACTATTAATTCATTCGTTAATTAATTTAAGTAATTATTAATTACTTATAATCCATCACTAATTATACTTTAATTATTCTTAATTACTTAACTACTAGCCATTTATTTATTTACTTAAGTAGTCAATTACTATTTACTTATCACAAGATAGTTACATAATCCAAACTCTAATTAAGTTTTAAAATGTTAATCGTTCTTAATTACTCTCGATAATAATTTATGGATATCAATCATTCAACTTAATTAACGTTTTAAAAGTCTCCCTTTTCTTTTATTTTGAAAATCAATTATAGTATTAACTACAAACTTTAATTATTAGTTAACTTATACTTAATTTAAATTAATTTCTTAATTAAAATGATTTAAGTGTTTAAGAACATCGTTAACCTTTCGACTAAATAATTAAAACTTGAACAAAACCTTATCTTAACATTTTAACATTTTCTAAGCTCGAAGTGTTTAAACAAATTTGAAAAAAAAAACAAATTTACTCAACTACAACCTCACTGCAAATCTGCAGTATAACCAAAACCCAAGATTTCTCCTGATGAAACTCGAGTGCTACTTCGGGTAGTTCTTCCAATTCACCGAGTCACTAACCCAGGTACACGAACTTCTTCTTCCTCTTTTAATTTTTTTTACAGTATGTTAAAGTTTCAACCAAATTATGAATAGCATCTGAAACCCATACTCGCACACGATAAAACTCGAAGCCAATCCCATTTCCACTCGAGCAAGACTCGAGCCAGAAGAACCATGACACCGACACGCATACCCACCGCCGTACACGTGCACGGCGGCACATCTCGTCACTGGCGAATGTCAACTCATCGCGCAAATCCCAAATCATGTGATAACATGAAATCTAAACCCAGATCGTCCTCACTTGATCGTAAACGAAAATTTACAGTTCCATGGAAAAACTGCAAAACAAAACCCTCGGCAAATATGCCTCGTGATCAATGATCAAGCCACAGGAGACGACGCGACTTCGCCCACACGACAACATCACGCCAAGCAGCCTTCCACCAAAATAGTATGCAACTCGATCACGTGAGAAGGGCCGAACCCTCTATGTTACAGACAAGAAGAAAACAGAACACAAGCCCTAACTCAATCTCGATCGATCAACCCTTGTTTTTGAAAATTTTTACAACATTTTTCTCAACATCATAGATACACAATCTTGCTTTAGAACAAATTTAATGTTTATTATTGATTAAATCTTTAGGATTTGACAGAAAAGCAATTTATATACAAATATGAACTGCTTTTAAATTTCTTAATCAAAAATCCTCGTTCTTCTTTTAAAAATCATGAAATTCATTAATATTTCAAATTACGAATATGAATCAACCTTTTACATCAATTGGGTTTATCAAATTTTTGTTCAATTTCCTATGAACATAAGTTTCTAGGGTTACTTCCTCTCTCATATGATTAAATCAGTGTTAAAATCTTAGTTTGGGGTGTAATCATCTTGTATATTTGAAATTCTAAAATTATCATGACTTGATAAAAGTACTTGAGTTTTGAAAGAAAATTTACAACCTGTAACATCAACAGAGAGCTCAAAACAACACAATATCAAGTATATACCATGTCACAAAATCTTTGAATCATGAACTGTTTAAATTGAACTTTAAAGCTTTAAAATTTCTTGTTTACTCACCTGAATCATTCTTGAACGAAGAATAAATTTGATGTTGATTATCTGAAACTTGAACTGTTTGAATCTACAGTTGAAACTGCTTGTGTTCTTGCCTGTTATTGTTTGAATAAATTTGGAGTTTACTCTTTTTCTTGTTCTCTGTTTTCACAGGTTTACAAAGTTTTATTTATGCTGAACGAACTAGAATGGCCAGTTGTATTCATATATATAAGAAAAGGGCTGGAAGCTCAAGGCAGGTATTAACTAGTTAGGCTTTTTCTCATTTTTGTTTTATATGAGCAAATCTTTAAAAATATTTTGAGCTGACAAAATGTTAGGCTTGAGCAGAAAATATTCAGTACTTTGGTTTCCTACTTAGTTTACATAATTATCATTTGTTTTGCTGACATATACACTAGAGGTCAATGGCTTGTGAATGAAGACATGTTTATACATATATTTATCTTATTATTTTCAGTTTAAACTTCAAAATACATATATGTTTGTGTAAATATATTTGTCAGATACTACCCTACTTTGGTCTTGCATATGAAGACAATCTTGATATAAATATTTGTTTTGCATACTAATTTCATTTGACTTTGAAATGAAGATATTTTATTTTGTTATTTTCTAGCTTTCATAATGTTCATACATATGTATCAGGTTTTACTTTACATTTGACTTTATTTTATTTTATACTTTGTCCTTGTTTTATTCTTTGTTTACAAGCTTATTCATTCACCTTTATTTTCATTTTTTTATTCTAGCCATCAACATTTAAGTATATTTCATAAATTTACTTACCCATATTGTATTTGTACTTTAGCTAACAATATTTAAATATGTACAATATAATTTACTTACACTTATACTTATTTTTATATCTATTTCCAATTATATTTTATTTAAATTACATATAAGTTTGACTTATATTTTACATTTATATTTTATATTAACAAGCTTTGATTTTTATTTTGAACATTAATTTCTATATGTTGCATTTATATATTTATAACAAGAAAAGTATTTTCCTTTAATTATACAAGATGGATTTTACTTTAAATATTCTTAGGAGATTTTATTTTAAATTTTCAAATCAATCTCCTTTAAAAATAAAATTTATATAAATAAATAACAATAATTCCAAACTCATATTTATTTTAATATGATCGGTTCACATTTTAGTTAATTAGATTAAATATTTATTAAAATAAACGGGGCTAAAAATCCAGGGTCGTTACATTCCTCCCCCCTTAAAAGAATTTCGTCCCCAAAATTTAAAACAAAGATAATTTAAAAGCTGTTATACCGACCATTCAAACACATATATCATTCATACATTAACAAACAACCAAATAGTCTATCCTAACAACCTACACTAGCCATCTGAACATGAATCCGGATAAGTTTCCAAAACTATCCAGAGTTATCTCTCGATGATCAACAATTCAAACTGAATTCCTGACCACAGTCAAATTTGATTCGACTTCCCAATCCCCGAACTACCGGTTTTACAACAAATGATGGATCATGAACAAATTTCTTAATGGGATACATGAAATACATTATGAATTCCAGAGATCCATTCTAGCAATTCAATACTGAAATCTACAGTATCTACTCTTTCCCAATTTTATTGACTTCTTTACAAAATTTCAATATCTATTCAATCAAGCCCGTACGATGTACATATACTATTCGTACGTAATATCAAATTTGATCGCTCGCTTTCACTTCCGAACTAGTATCGTCCACCCGACTTCCTAATGCGGACGCAGAACTGGTTTCTTGATCAAAAACTGTCATTCTCCTTGCATAGTTATAATTATGATAGAGAATTTCCAAAATCAATCAAAATCCATATCCATGGTTCGTCGTCGAAAATCGAATGAAAAATCCTAACTCGGATCGATATAACTATCTCGAAATTCTGTGTTCGAATCTGAATTAAATTGCTATGCGAATAAAATAATATACGTACATCCTACGTATTTATATCCATTGATTATCAACTATATCAATTTCCTTTTATTCACATTATTTTAATTTCTATCCACTTGGAATAATTTTCTCAACATCAAATTTACTTAAGAATTTCATCTTTCATTTCCTAAGTTTAATATAAGCATTATATATCTCTCACATTATTACTCTACCACTTTAACCTTTATATCTTCTTATTTCAAATCTGAATTTCTAATTCCATGTGAATTCAATTTTTCTTCAACTCTGAATATTTAATTTTATTGACTATCTTCCATTTATAACTGATTTTTATTATTATTTTAAATTAGTTTCATCCACTAATTTATTTCAATCTTCAATTTGAAATCGGTTTGTTCCTAAAGTTTTAATTTCTTTTTTTTTCTGGTTCCCAAATTTTTTGAAAAGTTTTGGCAGAATCTCCATTTGTTTAGCGTTACATATTTTCACAAGCACATATGTAAGGTTTCAATCCTTATCACAATTAATTCTAACCAATTCTCAAATCATTCCCATCAGTTAAAGTGATTTATAACTTACTTGCTTATATTTAATTCATTTAAGCAAAACAAACTCATATTCAAAATCATCCTATTTCGCTTTTAATAATTCATAGAATTTTATCTAATCTACTTCAAACGACTCATTTCTTATGCAATTCGACAATACTATTGTGAATAAATAATTACTTAAGCTTTATAACAATTTTAAATTGATTCCATCTCAATTTATTCACAATCTTTCCACTGTATTTTCTTTTATTTCAAAAAGTTTAATTCCAAACCATTATATTAAACTTGACAACCAATATTTTAAATAACCATCTCATAATTTACTTAAGTTATTTATTTCTTCAATTTGTTCCACCCAACAACTTAAGTTTATTCCATTCCACCAACTTCCATTTAAATCTTTGATTTGATTTTCCTTTAATCAAATCCTAACTATTTACTAATTTATTCGATTAGTTTATTCTTTTATCCATTCTTAAATTATATTAACAATTCATTATTGAATTTATTTATAAAAAAGGTCTTTCTATTTATGCTTGAATTAGATTTGTTTACAACTCACACCAATTCTATTTTAATCCAATTCAATACTTACTTATTTACTTAAGAATTTTATTTCATTCAATTATTATTTATAACTCAACTGAATTCATTTAAATTCAGTTTTATTACAACTCAACTTCAGTTAAATTTAGCTACTTACCATTCTTTAAATTTATTTCTCAATATATGAGCTCAAAACTTATTTGTTTACTTAAAAGTTTATATTACTCATTTGGGTCATTTCATCTTATAATCACAATTTCAGATTATATATATATACAACACTTACTATCGTAAGGTATAAATTTTCATTTCACCATTACAATCATTTTACCTTCCGATTTAGTTCAATTTCAATTTAATTTCAACTTCAATTTTATCTAACTTATCTCAGGTTAAATTCAAATATATTTTCTTCACTTTCATTTACTTAAGTTAAATTTTAATTCCCGGATTAAAATTCCCAATTTCTTCTTATTAATATCAACTTTTACTTTATAAGTCCTATAGTTGATTCATTTAAACTTTTCACATTATTTAAACTGAATTTCCTAGAATTCAATTGCCCGGTTTTAATTTCTGAAACCATTTTGAAATGATAACTACACATACCCACTTGGTATGTCAAATCAAATTTCCAAATTCCAAATATTTGTTTTCACCAAAACAATTTTCTCTTTGAAATTTCTAAAACAACTTGTATACCAAATAACCCCAAACAATATCATGACCAACTATCCTGGTAGCAATCCATCACTTTAGAAACTCGAAAATGAATACTGATGATGTGGCCATCATCATCAGGATTATTTTACAGCGACTGAAGTGAGTTCAGTGCTTCCTTACTTTCACAGTTTCCTCCCAAAAAAATTTCCATTCAACAATATTTTTCAAAACAGTACTCCATTATTACCTTCAAATCTTTGGAAAAACATTTCAAACATTCCCAAGATTTCAAATTCCCAAATCCTTTTGTTTAAATTCATTTAAACACCTATCAAATTTCCGGGACTAAATTCTAGTTTAATCAAATTTTAGTTATATTCCTTTTTATTTAAAATCATACTTAAACAATTTTATTTGGTTATAAACCACTCAAATTTTAAATTTTTATTCAACTATAGTATTAACAACCAAACATCCAAATATATATATATATATATATATATATATATAATAATTTCAGAAAAATATTTCTTTTATGTCAAAATATAATTTTGGGTAAAATTATTTCATTTACCCTACTTAAAAAAACAATATTGTGTCGGTCTACCTTGTTTAAGAGTTTAGAAATCCCTATCGATGAAATGGCGTCCCATACATCATCCAGAATCCATAAACACTCAACAGAAAAGTCAACACAATATAAAAATAATTTTATATTCACTAACAAATACGCGCTCATATCTATTAATACACTCAAACCCATTTTACAGTACTGCTGACTCTATTCTATGAGTAATTCCTACCAGAGCCAAGGTTATCACCAACCCATGCTCTGATACCAACTGTGACGACCCACCCTTCTACTACCAGAAAGACGTATCATCATTAAGAAAGAAAGGGATAGAAATAGAAAAGAAAGAGAAAGAAAGAATAACAACATCAGAATCTCACAGCGGAACAGAACAAAATATAATATATCACATAATTATTTCATAGTTTTACATCTATCAGAGTTATACAATATCAATACATACGACAATCATACATATATCTGTCACTATATACATCAGAGATACAGTATACATCAACAAACACAGCGGAACTAGATAGATAACTACATACGTCTGGAAACTCCTGCTCCAAGCTCCTCTAGAAATCAAAGTCCAAAACCTATCACTTGGCTACTCATAAAAATTTGAGTACCCAAGAGTTTATGAAAAACAAAATATAAACTCTGGGTCAGACATGGGTCTGGTATGAGTAAATTGTTTAAATTGTTTAACTTTGAAAAACATTTGAAAATAAAGGTATTACGTAAGACTCCCCACAAATAAATACGTGTAAGTTTTTACCTTACGCTAACCAAAACATTTCATAGGAAATCCAGTGATATTATAATAGTGTCTAGGGTTTTCAAGTAAATAAAAAATAGCCGAAATTGTTACATTCATTAAATTCCAGCTACTAGCCACAAAAGTGGGTAATACAAATCAAAACCGTAGGGTCTCGTAGGGAAAATGGATTTCCAACAATGGCAGGGCTACTGGGGTACCGCCCGTCACAGTACGGGGCCTAGATCACCATACCGAGGATCACTCTCGAACACCTACAACACAAGGCCGGACCTTTCCTTACTAAACAGTCCCGAACAAGATAAACCCCGCGGTTGTAGCTAGCAACCGCCCACATAGCCGAAATAAAAAGGGACATCTAGACAGGGGAAATATCTTGTCCTGCTTGGGCATGACCCACCTAACCTTGCTGCATCTCCCCTGTTTTAGCCATTCTTGGTTGATGAGGCTTGAGGCTGCGATTACCTTTAAAGAACATATCACTTAGAATGCTCATCGTCCGCCTGACGATGTGCTGAAAGCATTCAATCCGTACAAGTTCGTTCCGTGCTCGAACGAAACCGAAGGCATTATCTCGTCACACTCATTTTTGAATCACCCTCAGAGTCAACGATGATAACCCTTGCATTCTGAACACATCTCGATCTTCTTTTCAGAATTCACGACCTATCGTTTAAATTGGATCGATGTGGTTTTCGGAATATCAATTGGATACCCGATCCCGGTCTCATCGAAATCCAAACGCCATTTTAAAGTCCAAGTTGTCTAATTAACTTAAACGGTTTAAATTCAACATATTGGATTAACATAGCATTTATCCCAGATAAAACATATACAAGCATCATAGATACACAGTATATCACAGAGCATCATAGAATATCATCAAATAAATATCACAACCAGATATTCAACATAATATTCCGTAAGCCATCATCTTTAAGTCTTATTTGTAATTAATTCAATTTAGAATTAATTACCCGAGAGTTAACCACTTAACTCTGTTTAATTAATTATTAATTAACAAATAATTACTTATTTCATTTCAAATTGTTTAATTAATGATTCCTTAATTAATTATTAAATTTAATTACATAATTATTTTATTTTACACTATTAATTAATTATTTCCTTAATCAAGTGATTTAACTTTAATTACTTAATTAACTGTTCCCTGATCATTAATTAATATATTTAATTATTTATTAATGAAACTTAATTATCCAATTATTATCTGCTAATTACTTAACTAATTTTTAATCAAGTTACTAAATTAATTAACTATTAATTCATAATTAAATTACTTGAGTAATTAAATATTAATTCATTCATTCATTAATTTAAGTAATTATTAATTACTTATAATCCATCACTAATTATACTTTAATTATTCTTAATTACTTAACTACTAGTCATTTATTTATTTACTTAAGTAGCCAATTACTATTTATTTATCACAAAATAGTTACATATTCCAAACTCTAATTAAATTTTAAAATGTTAATCGTTCTTAATTACTCTCGATAATAATTTATGGATATCAATCATTCAACTTAATTAACGTTTTAAAAGTCTCCCTTTTCTTTTATTTTGAAAATCAATTATAGTATTAACTACAAACTTTAATTATTAGTTAACTTATACTTAATTTAAATTAATTCCTTAATTAAAATGATTTAAGTGTTTAAGAACATCGTTAAGCTTTCGACTAAATAAATAAAACTAGAACAAAACCTTAGCTTAACTTTTAAACATTTTCTAAGCTCGAAGTGTTTAAACAAATTTGAAAAAAAAACAAATTTACTCAACTACAACCTCACTGCAAATCTGCACTATAACCAAAACCCGAGATTTCTCCTGATGAAACTCGAGTGCTACTTCGGGTAGTTCTTCCAATTCACCGAGTCACCAACCCAGGTACACGAACTTGTTCTTCCTCTTTTAATAATTTTTTTTACAGTAAGTTAAAGTTTCAACAAAATTATGAATAGCATCTGAAACCCATACTCGCATATGATAAAACTCGAAGCCAACCCCATTTCCACTCGAGCACGACTCGAGTCAGAAGAACCATGACACCGACACGCGTACCCACCGCCGTACACGTGCACGGCGACACATCTCGTCACTGGCGAACATCAACCCATCGCGCGAATCCCAAATCATGTGATAACATGAAATCCAAACCCAGATCGTCCTCACCTGATCGTAAACGAAAATTTACAGTTCCATGGAAAAACTGCAAAACAAAACCCTCGGCAAATATGCCTCGTGATCAATGATCAAGCCACATGAGACGGCGTGGCTTCGCCCACACGACAACATCACGCCAAGCAACCTTCCACCAAAATATTATGCAACTCGATCATGTGAGAAGGGCCGAACCCTCTATGTTACAGACAAGAAGAAGTACAGAACACAAGCCCTAATTCAATCTCGATCGATCAACCCTTGTTTTTGAAAAAATTTACAACATTTTTCTCAACATCATAGATACACAATCTTGCTTCAGAACAAATTTAAATGTTTATTATTGATTAAATCTTTAGGATTTGACAGAAAAGCAATTTATATACAAATGTGAACTGCTATTAAATTTCTTAATCAAAAATCCTCGTTCTTGTTTTAAAAATCATGAAATTCATTAATATTTCAAATTATGAATATGAATTAACCTTTTACATCAATTGGGTTTATCAAATTTTTGTTCAATTTCCTGTGAACATAAGTTTCCAGGGTTACTTCCTCTCTCATATGATTAAATCAGTGTTAAAATCCTAGTTTGGGGTGTAATCATCTTGTATATTTGAAATTCTAAAATTATCATGACTTGATAAAAGTACTTGAGTTTTGAAAGAAAATTTACAACCTGTAACATCAACAGAGAGCTTAAAACAACACAATATCAAGTATATACCATGTCACAAAATCTTTGAATCATGAACTGTTTAAATTGAACTTTAAAGCTTTAAAATTTCTTTTTTACTCACCTGAATCATTCCTGAACGAAGAATAAATTTGATGTTGATTATCTGAAACTTGAACTGTTTGAATCTGTAGTTGAAACTGCTTATGTTCTTGCCTGTTATTGTTTGAATAAATTTGGAGTTTACTCCTTTTCTTGTTCTCTGTTTTCATAGGTTTACAAATTTTTATTTATGCTGAACGAACTAGAATGGCCAGTTGTATACATATATATAAGAAAAGGACTGGAAGCTCAAGGCAGGTATTAACTAGTTAGGCTTTTTCTCATTTTTCTTTTGATATGAGCAAATCTTTAAAAATATTTTGAGTTGACAAAATGTTAGGCTTGAGCAGAAAATATTTAGTACTTTGGTTTCTAACTTAGTTTACATAATTATCATTTGTTTTGCTGACATATACACTGGAGGTCAATGGCTTGTGAATGAAGACATGTTTATACATATATTTATCTTATTATTTTCAGTTTAAACTTCAAAATACATATATGTTTGTGTAAATATATTTGTCAGATACTACCCTACTTTGGTCTTGCATATGAAGACAATCTTGATATAAATATTTGTTTTGCATACTAATTTCATTTGACTTTGAAATGAAGATATTTTATTTTTTTATTTTCTAGCTTGCATAATGTTCATACATATGTATCAGGTTTTACTTTACTTTTGACTATATTTTATTTTATACTTTGTCCTTGTTTTATTCTTTGTTTACAAGCTTATTCATTCACCTTTATTTTCATTTTTTTATTCTAGCCATCAACATTTAAGTATATTTCATAAATTTAATTACCCGTATCTATTTGTATTTGTACTTTAGCTAACAATATTTAAATATGTACAATATAATTTACTTACATTTATACTTATTTTTATATTTATTTCCAATTATATTTTATTTAAATTACACATAAGTTTGACTTATATTTTACATTTATATTTTATATTAACAAGCTTTGATTTTTATTTTGAACATTAATTTCTATATGTTGCATTTATATATTTATAACAAGAAAAGTATTTTCCTTTAATTATACAAGATGAATTTTACTTTAAATATTCTTAGGAGATTTTATTTTAAATTTTCAAATCAATCTCCTTTTAAAATACAATTTATATAAATAAATAAAAATAATTCCAAACTCATATTTATTTTAATATGATCGGTTCACATTTTATTTAATTAGGTTAAATATTTCTTAAAATAAACGGGGCCAAAAATCCAGGGTCGTTACAAAACTAACAATCATTGTAAAGTGAGAGACTCCTGTCACTCATCTGAGGATCAAATGCACAGAAGCCAAAGAGAACTCGAGATGAATAGTAGCCAACACGAATTCCTTACGCCCAAATAGTAACAAATGAATTCCTTGCTAACCTCATCTTAATTGCATGATTTAGCTAATCATGTTAGGATTGGAGTTGCTATTGGGCTAAGGAGATGATTAATGGAAGTTAGAACGTTTCTGGGAAGTGCGCAAATAATTTGGAGGGTGTCTCATCAGGTCATACGAGCTCAAACCTCGAAATGGGTTAATAGGCCCAATTTGGGCTTAGTCTAATTACTTAGTTATCTTTCCTAAAGCGGTCCAACTTCAAATTAGCATATTTTAGAAAAGCTAATACCAAAAATCTATTATAACCGCTCTATGGAAAGGGAAACCATCATATCTTTCATTTGGATGTGATTTCAAAACCTAATTTGGCTCATATCAAAGTTATAGGCCTTATATTTTTTCAGATTCATAATTATCGGATAAAATTTCTAAAAGTTAGAAATGTCAGTAATCAACATTTCCTACAATTATGGCCTCGTATAACCCAATTTAGATTTAAAAATAATATTTTACATTCCTCTAATATGTAAAATACGAATTGTTACAAATACTAAGGAGATCGACTAGAGATTTGAAATTTGGCATGCTAGGATTTGATAATTTGGGTCTCTACTGTAGCAATCTAGATTGCATTGATCTAGTGATTTTACATCGACATATGAGTGAGTTATCGTTTCACAACCTGTATACATGTTTATATGTATATAACAAGTTTTGTATTATCTTTTCAACTTAAAAATGTGATATTGAACTAATTTAGATTTGAAAACAAATTTAACTTATTTTAAAATGATTTGAATGCATGTTTTCATATCAACGTTAATCATATAAATGTTGGATCAATGTATGGATATTCTATTGATTGTTATAATATGATATGATGCTTATTTGCTTGTTTGTGTGTTATAGTTGCATGTTTGGATTGATTGAAATGCTTATCAAAGTGATTTAGGAGTTTTATTGTTCTATAGGCAATGATATTCGTGTAGATGGAGTAGCTGTGTTTACACTCCGATTCGATTACACAATAGATAAAAGAGGCATAACAATAGAACAACTTCGTTGGATTGACTTTAGAGCATTTAGAATCATATTGATGCAAAGGAGATTCATGCAGATCAAAAAACGCAAAATAGTGATGGATCATAGAGTGGCTAGAAAATATTTAGTCAAAATTTTTGCCAAGTTACATGAATCGGTACTAATCTAGTTTTTGATGGATTAACATGAGTTGACCTTGAAGCAAGTAAAGCGGATGATGACTTTGAGGTGTCTACCTATTGGCTTCGAGGTAGAAATGAGAAGAACTTCAGGTGGTATCGATCATCTTGGGGCAAATGGCAGGGCTTTGGGACTTCAAGAATATGACTAAGTGTTGGGCTAGATGGGTCGGTGCTAATCTATATGGATCTGTATCAACCAGAGATACTATCGTAGAAACATGAGAGGGACTTTAAGGAGGCCATGGAATTGATTGCAAGTTGTCTTTATCAATGTTAAGCTTGTGCACTGATTGTCACTAATCAAGTTGACATAGCCAGAGCATGAGCGAATCACGATGTTAACTTCGAGGATAGCATGGAATGACTTAGGAAATTTTCAGATCAACAAAAGAAGTGATGGAACTTCATTGACTTGACAATTTAGTGATTTGGATAGAGTACTTCCAGCAGGTGGTGATAGTGGCATCCGGTGACCCACTAAGCATGCAAGTTCAAAGCAGTGATGACTTGTGGAATAGAATAAATGGTGGTTCTACCATTGGTATGTATGCCAAGGAAACGTTGGATAACTCAGATGTTGTGATATGTGCCCATAAAGCAGGAAGGGGCGAGGATGCTCACAAAGGGCAGCCTTCGTATACTTATATCTCTAGAAGTTTGTGTATGTTTTGTTCCTAGCCACCTAAGCATGGATTTGAAGACTACATATCTACGATGCTAAGTAGTTGTTGACCACCAGTGTAGGTCATATATGTTATCATGTATTCAATGACATTTTAGTTAAGAGATGCCAGATTTTGTGATGATTGTTGTGTTTTCTATAGATGTCATGTGATATAGGTATTATCGAGTGATATACCCCAACATCCTATATTGTACTTGGTGTAGTAGTACAACCATTTGATAATAGCTTAGAATATATTATATCATGGGCTAATTTTTTGGATGGAGGGGTAGGTCAGTTATGAATTTCCATATCATATGTTTATATTTACTATATATTCGTTTTTACGTCTACTTTAAGGTTATAAATAGCTCATACCAGATTTTTTTGACCTCATTATATTTGCCTTACTTTTTTATCTCCTCAGGCACTCTTAAATGAGTAGATTGAGAGACGAGCATCAGATAGCCCATGGAGTTGTTCAAAGGATTAGCAGGAGGCCGATGCATTCTTATGTGTCTATATTTGAAGCCATTATCACTTATATTATACCATCTATTACTATGGAGCTATGTTAGAACTTGTTATATCTAGAGAAAATTATTTGATTCAGATGTATAAACTCTATTACTATGCTTTGTATAATCTAAATAACATGTTGCTTATTTCTAGTTCGCTTAATTATGTTCTTGTCTCGATAGTTTTATATCTACGTTGATAATTATATTTGATATACTACAAGTTCTTTATGTGAATTATCATATTTCACCTTGATTGTTATACTCCATTGGCCGGATATCGATGTATCAGACTTATTGTATCATAAATTTGTGTATTGGATACCCAAGGCGGAGATAGGTCATCATATATGTCGAATTTTCAAATGTAGCACCATACGGAATTTGATTAAGTGCTAACTTCTTGAGTAGAGAGTTCAATACATTTTGTGAACTTCGTCGCCTTATTATTAGGGTATTAGTCAAGTGAATTCAAACCTTGCAAGCTCATTTTACAAGTTTACACATTCACTAATAGACAGCTGTCCTTACTTGAGATGAATAAACTTCTTCAACAGAAATCATTTCACAGCTCCCAAGACAAACCTACTCTAAAATTTCCTTTTGAAACCTACCCTTTTAATATCCTCCTCTTTGAATTTAGAAATAACAATCTCCTAGCATTTTGTTACTTCTTTCGGAAAATGTCATGAAGCCATTTGCCTTCTTATAGTATCTTCTAGTCCTAGTAAATTAATGTTCTTGTCACAAGTGCATAACCGTGCCCTTGTGTCCATATAAGGCTTGGTTCACACATAGGGCTTAACCCTTAAACTAGAAAAATATTTTCATAAATTTGGGAAATCCATAACATGTGGTGGTCAGACAAGAATTAATCCATATGTAGTGGGTAGAGGTATTGAGGATAAACATTGCTTTGCCTAAATCCATGTAGATATTTATGGAACCAAATGGGAACGTACGCTCCTAAAGTATCTATAGTATCAACTTCAGTGTCAGATCTAGTTCTGGATTCAACTCCACTATTATTAGCCTTTATTTCAGTTTCTGCATTCAATGGGTTATTCATTCTTAGCTATTTATAAATGGTATTCATTAACAACTCCCTAGTAGATAGTAAACATATTTAGAACAGTAATGATGTGTATATATGTACTTAACACATATACAAACACACAGACACATACACACCACACACACTCTAACTATATGATTTAGAACACACAGTTGAAGGAATAATATATAATACTAAATATCATTTTATTCAATAATCCTATACCCATAATCATATATTTATACAGTACCGATCCAACTATTCATACACTATGACAATAGATGTTAATATACAATACACACATAAGTAACGTCTTCATCATTTACAACTTCAGCATCACTTACACTATCATGTCCCCATACACCATCAACCTATCACTGAAAGATACACAGAAAAATATAGACAGGGATATAACATACGTATATATGAGTGAAATAAATATACCTGTATAACATCGTGATTATCTGACACATATGTAAACCCATGTCATCAACATCCACAGAGTCAAACCAACAGAATATATATAATTGTCACATTCAATTATATATATATATATATATATATATATATATAGAGACACACACACACACACACACATACATACATACATACATACATACATATATATTAATGATATGGTAAACTATGTCATACTCACACTATCTGTTTAATTGATGGACATTGGTAGTAGGTACATATGCCAAGGTTGTATACGTCTTCATATATACACCATCACCTTTCATGCTCTACATACTAAATATGTGTGACATAATCCACATAGTAGCACCAGAGGATCAACAAACATCAAAAAATTATATGGTACAATCATCAAATAAAAGCCATTTTCATTAATACATCCAACATAGTCGTTCTTATCATATCATGGTCATACTAAGTTACTTGCCTTTAAAATAGACCAAAGAAAATATATGAACTTGGTCCTTTTTCGATTACCCATGCATATTGTTCCTACATAAGTCTTAGTACATTCTAGCCTAGTTTACGACTAGCGGTCTATCGTTATCAGCCGTAGCAATCAATCAGTGGATGTGTTCTGGCTATAAATCATAATATTAAGTTTGTTTAATTTTGTTCTGATTTCTTCTCCACTTCTTGATTTTTGATTTAAATTTTCTATGTTTCATTTCAACATGTTACTACCATCATATATTAATTTTGACATCATATTAAGCTATAATATCGTTCATATTATCAAATATGGTTTATGTCATCATTTGTATCATTAAATCAACAATTTTCACTAATCTCTATATTGACATTCTTTCTTCATGTTTAAATCATTAGTTAATCTCTATAAATTTCTAAATTGACTATATTTAATATCCTGCATAATGTATACCATTATTTTTGTTTTGAACACCCTTATATAAATACAAATATTATCATTTATTCACCAAAATCCATTAAACTTCAACTATCTTATCGCTATTAAATTCATAGTTATCCCCAGGCTTTGGCCATAGACATATTATTAATGTTGGATTACACTATAGACAATATTGACGGATTCCACTCACTTAGACTAGATTTAAGCCTCGATTTGACGAGAATTCACCCAATTCCTCTGATGGTCTAAAGTAAATAGCATAGAATCTCCCTAATTTAAATTAGGATCGATATCTATGCATAGCCCTCATCTTGCTTATCATTTCAGTATAAATTTGCATGATTCTTTAAAAAATTGAGAGAGTAACAGTGATATGAAGTGTAAAAACCCAAAATTTTGGGTATTTGAGATTGGAATGTTTAATTAATTTTGAATATTGAAAAGTTAATTTTATAGAGTTAATAGTCTGAATTTCAAATATAACGATTTATTGGATAATTTGATTTTTAAATTTAATAATTGGAATTTGCTTCAATAATTGAATGTTGGGTTTTAAGCTTGATAAAAATAATTTAAAAGGGTTATTTAATTTCTACTAATAAGAAAGATAATAAATTTTTTAAATTAGATTTATAAATGATTCACTTGATTTTAAGAATAACTCGTTTAAATTAACATATAAAATAGCCTTCCGAGGCATAGTCTCGAAATTTGATGAAGCCTGTTCCATTGGATCTGTAATAATGAATTATTCTTGGATTTTAAATTTCGTAGCAATTGGAGTTACCGCTTGTTCGTATGGGATAGAAACGCGTTGAAATTAACATCGAAAATATAATATTATAATTGGGTTCAAAAAGCTATCTCTCCGTACGATCGAATAGGTTTCGAAACAAATTCCATTTCTTCGGAATAGGGGTAAAACATTATTAGCATGTGGCGGCGCGCCTTGATAGGGGTTCAAAATAAATATCTTGATATTTGAATTTAAATAATAATAATACATATATTGATATGACCGAACCTTCACAAAAGCCCAAATATTTACTACACCAGCCTAACCTATTCCTGTGCAAGCCACCCTACAACCACCTTCTACATTTCTTTTTCTCTTATTTAAACCAAAGCACAGCCAAATAAAAGAAAGAACAAAATTTGAAACTTTAAAAATAAAAATCAAGTGTTATACTTCATGAAAAATTTGAAAATCATTTTTAAAAATCTTATTTTTGGATAAGCTTCAATCTGGGATGATTTTGTAAGTACGGTAGTGAAATTGGAAAGATGGTCGAATGTGGTTGTAACTAGGGTTCGACGTTTATGGATTTAAGGCTGAATTTGTCGAATTGGATACTAGAGTCGTGTTTGTGTGGTGGAGGAGAGGCGATGCGCAGAAAATGGTGAGGTCCGGACGTTAATGGTGGATCACGACTTTGCATGGTCGAGGTTGAGGGTAGCAGGTCGCGACTTCCATAGAGCGTTCAAGCTTCGATTTGAAAATATGGGCAAGAGCGGTTTGTCGAGAAATGAAGTTTGGTGACGTTGTCGCGCAGTTTCATGAAGAAAATCATTGTATCGCCGCATGCACATGCACGACGATGGAGTTTTTGTTCGTGTACAACAGTTTGGGAAAGAAGGAGCTTGTTAGTCCAGGTCACGTGATGGGCTGGGTGAGTGAATGGTTAGTGTATCAAATTGAAAATTAAGTAATATAATTTGTTTAAATAAATTCAATTGCTTATAAATATCATAACTCGCTCATTCTAAGTCGGATTCGAACGCAACTTTTTGCATTTCCTTCGTAATAACGTATTCTATGAATTGATTTGGTGATAATGGGAGAAAGCAGGAATATTGGTTAAAATTAAATGTCTGCTTGATATTAAATTAAACAGAATGCTCCAGCGACAACTGTAACCAAGGTGAGTAAATCTCAGTCATTTGGATTACTAGTTATAATATAAAATGTTAGAAATTATTTATTAATTGATTGGATGAATTTATAATTTATTATCAGTTAGATGTTATATTAGTGTATATATATTAGTAGTTGGATATATTTCCCGCCTATTAGTGTGGATGAGACTCTATGCGACCCGCATAATAGCGGATGACCCTGTATTACTGCGATATCATGCCTCAGAGCAGGATTGACATTTTTGTGATTATATAACATCTGTGGATGCAGAGAAATGGGTTGGAGGTATCCAACTGGATTCCTCAAAAATGTTGATTTTAATTTCATATATAGTGGTATATGATGTGTTTGATATATCTGTGATAGATTATGATGTGTGTTACCCAGTTGCTTGGGCCTGCTACTAGAGGCAAGCTGTTGAGTACCGCTCGACCTAAATGCCGCTCGACCTAAATGCCGCTCGGTCTAGATGCCGCTCGGCCCAAAACCCTCATTCAACAATCTTGAGTTCAAACACCAACACTCAGCATTCTTGATTTCAAGCGCCATTGCTCGGCATTGTTAGTTAGAACTGCATCGCCCGGCATCCTTTGTTCGACAAATGTCGCTTGGCACAGGAGGGTTTCGACATCTATCGTTCGGTATGACCTAGCTTCGAGCCAAATGCCCAAACTTCACTGTTCGGTCGATTACCGCTCGTTGTAACGTCGTTCCAACCTTAGGAGCGTAACCGTCTCAGTCATCGCCGCCAGATATCCATCGTTCGACCAATGCCGTTTGGCATCCCTGGCTTGGTGCATACTAGAGGAGTTAACTAGTTATCAAGCCCACGATAAAGTAAGGGCGTTCGACATAACTTTTCTTCGAGTCACTTGATGATCGCTGCAGATAGCTCTCGACCAGCATCCCTCGCTCGGCAACCACCATTCGACATCCCTGGCTCGGTGTGCAGAAGCCACTTACTATGGGCCTAGGTACCTTGCTCCTGGGCCGCGAAGGAAGTTCGACCTATCTTAGCATATAAATGGAGGGGCAGGAGAACAGTGAAAGGGACCTTTTTTCGAGAACACTGAGGAGACTCTGCCACTTCCAAGACTCATCCTTTTTCAGTTAGAATTTGTATTCAATTTATTGGTGTACGAATTGTATCTGTATTCGATTATTTGAAAGAGTAATGAAGATTAAACTCAAAGTGGACGTAGGCAGTTACGCCGAACCACTAAATATGTTGTTCTAGTTTTTGCAATTGACTCTACATATATTCCTCTTTTTTAATTCTCTACCTTCATTAATCTCTCTACACAAATCTTTCTCTGGGTGTTAGTGACCAATTCTGGTGCTAACATTTTGGTGCTTTCACTGAGAGCGCATTCTCAGATTATTAGGATCTACTTTATAGCTATTGAATTGAAGAAATCCCCCAAAGGAGATCCAAGCATTCACAGGAATTCTGTTGATTCTACTTAGAGTTCCTACCGATAACTCTACATTGGAAAGACCTCGTACTCGATCAGCCTCGCACAACGTAGACGTCAACAAGACTGATAGTGTCCAACAAGTATGACCCAACAATCAACACGTTAATCCGGGCACAGGGACTGTCGCCGCCCAAAACCAAATGGAAGTTGTCACTAGAACGGAGTTCAAGGACCTGATGAGAGAAATCATAAAAAGCAAGAGACAATTTAGCGAACAGATTTAAGATAACGCCAACCTTATGACTCAGCTTACTCAACAACAACATTAGAATGATGGAGGTAGCCCTGCTCCTTGCACTTCACCTGACAGCTCGACTTTGTCCGATGAACCTCCCAGGTATAGACGCCGTAGAACTGAAACTACACAAGCGGGTGTTGTTGATCGATCAACCAGGGATCATCCAGGTTCCATACCTGGAGCCATGGCACCTCACTTACATCAAAAAAACTTAGGATCTAGAGTACGAATGGAAGCTGGACGGTCGGCCCACCAAGGCCCTAATGAAGCTGGTCCTCAAAACAGACATTTGGGAGATCGCCAATAGAGGAGACACCAACCAGAACGATCTCGTAGGACAGATTCCAACCTTCCATCTTCCATACAAACCCCGGACCTATCGGCAATGGTTAAATAGCCGATGAGAGAAAATTAAAGCTTGACTAATGATGATTGGGGGATATCCAGGAGTCATACTCCATTCATAGATACTATTCTACAGGTCGAGTACCCTAGGAAGTTTAACATGCCAACTATCCCGGCCTATGAAGGAAAGACCGATCCCCAATAGCATGTGATGAGATATGAGTGGATGATGGATTCAGCTAGAGCAAATGACGCAACTAAGGATAGGTGCTTCCCAATAACTTTAACTGGGATTGCTACCATGTGGTTCACCCGACTTCCTTCACGGTCTTTCTCCATCTTTGATGAATTAGCAATGAAATTTATGGAACGGTTCAGGATTCATGCCACTCGTCTTAAGGACGTGATGTCCTTATCCATTGTGATTCAAGCTCTAGTGAGTCATTGAAGGAATACTTGCAGAGATTTCACATTGCGGCTACTAAAGTTAGTAACCTAAATGACTATGTCATTCTGATGGTTGTGATGCAAGGAGTGGATCCGGATTTGGAGTTTGGTGATTGGCTGGCAAAAAAGCCTCTGACTATGCTAGAGCGTTTCTATTCAAAGGCTAATTAATTCATTAGAAGGAAGGAAGCTAGGTGGATGAGGCAAGATAAGGCACCAGCGCTAGCAAGGAGATTGTGAAGAGAAACATTGCTGTAAAATTATCCGGTGATAACTCGAGGAAAATCTAGGTCAAAGTCCAGAGCAAGCCTAGGCAATCTAAAGGGTCCGGAGAAGGAAATCCCGGAAAGAAAAGGGAAGCCGAAAAATGGAAACCAAGAATTCCATCTTACAACGAATACATTCCCCTAAATGCCTCTCTGGAAAATATCTATCTATCAACTTGCAATACTTTACAATACCGAAAGTCACGCCCAAAAGAGTCCACAGAGAAACAAAAGTGGACTGGGAAGTAATGCCGCTTCTATGAGACTTATGGGCATGATACCAAGGAGTGTAGACACCTCCACGATTCCATAGAAAAGTTAATTCGACAGAAAAAGTTGCAGGAATTTGTCAAGAACCCCTAGGAAGGTAGACAAGGAACATCAGACCCCCAGTAGCGGGCAAGCTCCACGCCATCCAAAGGAACCTGCTCGAACTATGGGTAGACTAGTCATAAACACAATGGTTGGTGGACCTCACGCTGTAGATAAGAATTGGCAGGAAATGGAGCGGTATGCTAACTCCCTAAGGTATGCAGATTTCGAATGTTTTTCAAATACAGAGGATGGGTCTTCGGCTAAGCAGCAGCGAATGATGGTGGACGACATAATATTTAGGAGTAGAGATGCTGATTAGGTAGAGGCTCCCACCATCGTCCCGATGGTCATCTCCATGACAATTGGGCAAGCATTTGTGAAAAGAATTCTGATTGATTATGGAAGGTATGTAAACATCATCTTCAAAAAAGCATATGACCAAATGAAGATGGAGACAAAGGATTTAAAACCATCTAAAGCGCGTATCTATGGCTTTAATGGTGCAGCTACCTATGCAGTGGGTTATATTTGATAGTTGAATTGGGATAAGATGAACGTAGGAGGAATCCTGCTTTTCGTTGTTTTGGATGTTGATTCTCCATACAATACATTTTTGGGTCGACAGGCCCTGGTAGTGTTTAGGGCAGCTTTGGCCCCTTGGTGTTTAACTTTGAAATTTCCGACATATAAAGGAGTTGGTGTGGTGCGTGGTGATCAGGCGACCGGTCGTACATATTATGTGGCTTAGCTGAGAGAGGCCTAGCGAAGAGAGAAAGGAAAGGTTGCAGACAGCTCCATCTGCACCCGAGTCACTGAAAATTGACAAGTAGTGCCCGAGCCCTAGCTCGGGCAACATGACCGGATCTATAGGGACACAAATCCGAGAGATGATGATGAGGAACCTAGGGATGAAAAAGAAGCACAGGCTAAACTGAAGATTGACATTCTAGTCAGCCGAGATGACCCATCACGAATACTTAAGATTGGATCAGAACTCAACCCTTCGATGACCGAGGACCTCACCGATCTCCTCCGAGCGAATCTGGATGTTTTCGCTTGGACACATTCTGATATGTGAGGGATTTCTCTCGCTATTGCAAGTCAAGTGTTGAACATAGACCTAAGGTACATACCAGTGAAGCTGAAAAGGAGAGGCATGGACACGGAGAGGTCTGCTACTCTCAGACAGGAGGTGGACAAACTCAAAGCCAATGGGTTTATCCGCGACGCCTTCTACCCTGAATGGGTGTCTAATCCCATGCAAGTGAGAAAAGCAAATGGGAAATGGAGAACTTGTGTAGATTACTCTGCTCTGAACAAAGCATGCCCCAAGGACAGTTTCCCTTTACCTAGAATTGACCAACTGGTCGACTTAACGGTAGGACATGAGTTATTGTCATTTATGGATGCGTATTTGGGATATAATCAAATCCTGATGCACATTCCAGACCAAGAATACACTAGTTTTGTCACAGACATTGGGCTATATTGCTATGTAGTGATGCCTTTCGGATTGAAAAATGCGGAAGCAACTTATCAGCATCTGGTGAATCAGATGTTTAAAGACTAAATTAGTAGATCAATGGAAGTCTATGTGGATGAATGCTTGTGAAGTCATGGTAGTCAAACGACCACATTCGAGACTTAGAGGAATGTTTGATGTACTCAGATATTATGGAATGAAAATCAATCTTCTGAAGTGTTTCTTTGCCGTTGCATCAGGGATGTTTTTGGATTTCATTATTAATGCGTGGGAAATTGAGGCTAACCCATAGAAGATTCAAGCTATTCGAGACATACAAGTGCCTAAAACTATAAAGCAAGTACAAAGCCTGAACGAGAAAGTGGTCATGCTGAGTTGATTCATATCCAAAGCCACAGATAAGTGTATTCCCTTCATCGATGTAATAAAGAAAGGAAAGAGAAGTTTCGAATGGATGCCTGACTGTGAGAATGCATTCCGAGCTCTGGTATGACATTTAAAAAGTCCTCCCGTATTGTCGAAGCCTATAGACCATGAAGTGTTGTATGTTTACTTAGCTGTATCTCAACATGCCATCAGTACGACTTTGGTTCGCAAGGAGGACCAAGTTCAAAAGATGGTGTACTATGTCAGTAAACATTTAATCGGGGAAAAAAGAAATTATCCTAAAATTGAGAAACTGGCCACTGCTTGGTGATTGCATCATGCAAGCTTCATTCGTACTTTCAGGCACACTCGATCAGTGTTTATACCGATCAATCCTTGTGACAGGTACTCCAACGACCAAAAATCTCTGGAAGGATGTTAAAATGGAATATCGAGTTGAGTCAGTTTGATATTACCTACCTACCACGAAGGGCCATACAAGGGCAAGCACTAACAGACTCCATCGTTGAATTCACTGTGTCAGACGAACCAAACAATCATGATGTTGTTTCGCCCATTAGATGGAAACTGTACACCGATAGGGCATCCAACGACCATTGTTCTAGGGCTGGTATAATTCTTGTGACTCTCGAAAACCAATCAGTTTGTTACGCTTTGAAGCTCAATTTCCCGGCTACAAATAACAAAGTTGAGTACGAAACATTGATTTCCGGCTTGGAACTTACCAGGGAACTTGGAGTGAAATCGGTTGAAATCTTTTGTGACTCATAATTGGTGGTGTAACAGGTGCGGGGAGATCACCAAGCGAAGGGGCAGAGGCTTGCTACGTACCTTGCCTGGGTTCACGGAGTATTGGAAAACCTTGAATATTATGATATTTCGCATGTCCCACGTGAACAAAACAGAGAAGCCGATTCATTGGCCAAATTTGCAAGTACTGGCGATGCACAACAAATGGGATTTGTTCCTGTTGAAACCTTACATGATCCGAATATAAATTGATGGAAGTAGATTTCGTGTTAAAAGCAGAAATTGAGAAGGAGTTATGGATGACCATATTCAAGCAATACTTGCTATATGGGGTCTTGCCCGAAAGAAAGAGCGAAAGACGACAAGTCATTCGTAAAGCTTCGTGATATTTAATGTAGGAAAGAATAATGTATCAAAGGGGATTCTCGGTCCCCTTACTCCAGTGCATTGCCTACGTTGAGATAAAATGAGTTTTGAAGGAATTTCATGAAGGAGAACGTGGTGACTATACTGGAGGGTAGATACTAGCAAAAAAGATCCTCCGCTATAGATACTATTGGCCAATTGTAAATCGGGATGCTGCTGACTATGTAAGAAGATGTGACAAGTGTCAAAAATACGTGAAAATCCTAAGAGCTCCGTCGACAGAACTCACACAAATGGTTAGCCCTGGCTGTTTGCAATGTGGGGAATCGATATAATCGGTTCCTTACCTATATCCAAAGGTGGTACAAAATACATAATAGTTGCAGTTGATTAATTTGCCAAGTGAGCAGAAGCAGAGCCCTTAGCCACAAGCACTACCAAAAAGGTCATTAATTTCGTTGTACGAAACATTATATGTCGTTTTGGCTTCCCACGAACTATCATTACAGATAACGAAACTCAATTCGAAATTAGGGAGTTAAAAGACTTTTGTCAAAAGTATGGCATTGAAAATAGGTTTGCAGCAGTTGCTCATCCAAAAGCCAATGGACAAGTAGAAGTTGTGAACAAAATAATCAAGTCCATATTGAAAAAACGTTTGGAAAAGGCTAGAGGGAAGTGGGTGGATGAACTTCCAACAGCACTTTGGGCTTACAGAATCACCTACAAGTCCACGACTAGCCACATTCCATTCGCATTGGCATATGGCATGGAAGCTGTTGTACCCGTGGAACTTGAAGTTCCATCACATTAGTTAACTCATTATGACCCTAGGACGAATCTGGATCTTTTACTGGAGCCACTGGACTTCGTCGATGAAAAACGTGAAGAAGAAGAAGATCTAAGGGCGGCTGCATATAGGCACCGAGTCGCTCGATATTATAATGAAAAAGTCCGACCGAAAATCTTTGATGTGGGCGATCTCATTTTGAAACGAGTTCTCCTAGTCCCATCACATATGAATCCCACATGGGAAGGTCCATACATCATTGAACGGAGCCCTAAAGAGGGAACTTTCAAGCCAACGACCGTTGATGGCGCGACACTCCCCCAAGCATGGTATAGCGAGCATTTGTGGCATTATTATATTTAGTCTATTTCTTATGCATTTTAGTTGCAATTATTTCCAGTATATTTTTATTTCATTGATTCTTAGTTTTCTGCATGTAATAAGACAATTTAGTTTATTTTCATTAATAAAGGCTTGAAGCCATAATTTCCATGAATTATTGATGTTTCCATGTGTGATAATTCTATGACGAAGACTAAAATTGCATCATTCTGTCCAACATATGAACGCACACAAAAAAATATATTAAAAAATCTCCAAGTCCCCAGAGTGCGGACGAGAGTACTCTGAGTCCTCAGAGTGCGGACTAGAGTATAAACGACTTAAAATCTCCATGTCCCCAGAGTGTGGACTAGAGTACTCTGAGTCCCCATAATGCGGAATAGAGTATGAACGACTTAAAATCTCCATGTCCCCAGAGTGTGGACTGGAGTACTCTGAGTCCCCAGAGTGTGGAATAGAGTATGAACGATTTAAAATCTCCATGTCCCCAGAGTGCGGGCCGGAGTACTCTATGTCCCCAAAGTGCGGACTAGAGTATAAATGACTTGAAATCTTTAAGTCCCCAGAGTGCGAACTGGAGTACTTTGAGTCTCCAGAGTGCGGACTAGAGTATAAACGACTTGAAATCTCCAAGCCCGCTGCGGACTGGAGTACTCTGAGTCTCCAGAGTGCGAACCAGAGTATGAACGACTTCAAATCTTTATATCCTCAGAGTGCGGACTTGAGTACTTTGAGTCCCCAGAGTGCGGACTTGAGTATAAAGGACTTGAAATCTCCATGTCCCTAGAGTGCGGACTGGAGTACTCTGAGTCTCTAGAGTGCAGACTAGAGTATAAACGACTTGAAATCTCCAAGTCCCCAGAGTGCGGACTGGAGTACTCTAAGTCCCTAGAGTGCGGACCAGAGTATGAACGACTTGAAATCTCCAAGTCCCCAGAGTGCGGACTGGAGTACTCCGAGTCTCCAAAGTGCGGACTAGAGTATAAACGACATAAAATCTTCTTGTCCCTAGAGTGTGGACTGGAGTGCTCTGAGTCCCCAGAGTACGGCCTAGAGTATAAACGACTTAAAATCTCCATGCAGACTGGAGTACTCTGAGTCCCCAGAGTGCGGACTAGAGTATAAAGACTTAAAATCCCCATGTCCCCAGAGTACGGACTGGAGTACTCTGAGTCCCCAGAGTGAAGACTAGAGTATAAACGACTTAATATCTCCAAGTCCTTAGAGTGAGAACTAGAGTACTCTAAGTCTATAGTGTGTGGACTAAAAATATTCTAAGTACCCAAAGTGGGAAATAGAGGATCTACAATTCCAAAAAATCTCCGAGTCATATGGAAGTGAACTGGGGATTATGTAACTCACAAGATTTTGGATTTTGACAACAGTTATGCAGCAGGCTGAACAATAAAAGTCATTTGAATGACAAAGAAACTAAGTTTATCTATTAACCCAAAATGAGGTTCCACTGCAATCTCTTCTAAACTCGGAGTCAAAAGTCTATTTACACTGACTGTGAGAATAAACAAAAATAATAATTATATAATCTAGGCAAACTCTCGTTGAACGAGAATGACAACTACTTCTTTGGTTTCTTTTCCTTCCTCGGTTTCTCAGATAACCCCTCCCCTACGTGTTTTCTCTTGGATGCTTTGCTTGCTAGGGAAGTGACATCTGAAAAGGAGGAGGAACTTCTAGTGGCCTGGACCCACCGGGAAGAATGACTTTCAAAGGTCTGTTTAAAGGATCATCTAGTTCCACTACTTGGTACTCGACCTTGATTTCAACTTTCTTCTTCTTCTCTTCCGTAAGTTGCTCCTTCATGCTCAACCTTGAAGCAGGTTCAGAGGCGCCTGAAATCTCAACTTCGTAATCTCCTTCGACGGATGACAGATTTTCAGACCTGTCCTCGTTAAGAGCCTTAATCACTTGAGCGTCAGGACCGGGAATCTCTCCTGTTTGAATTGCCACATCCATCTTCTCCTCCTTCTCCGTGGCGTCATTGCTCCTTGGAGTTGGTTCAGGATCAGAAGGGCCTAGATGAAATCATAAGAAACAAATGTTAGAATACAATAACTACTCGTTGAAAACAACAGCCCTTTGAACTTTAAGAGGAAAAATTATGTATCGGTTTCTGGCTGACTTTCAACCATCTGGGGAGTTCTACCCTCTGGAATGGGAGATAGAACATGAATGTCAAGGCTAGGATCTTCTGGGTCATAACCAACGTGCTGCTCGAAGGGACCAAGTGCTGGGTGACCAGTCGATTGAGTAGGGGGAGGAACTGGAGACTCGGTTCCAAATGGACCGACAATGTCGTTCTTTCCTTTTGACGAGGAGGAATCTTTGCTATAGAGAGCCTTCGCTGCAGACAAGTCCGAAGGCTCATTCCCCCGGAGAAATTCCTTCATAAAGCTTCTTCGTCAACGTCTTCAGTGTCCGACTCAACCTTCTTGATCTTTATCAAAGTATCCTATGCTTCGGCCAGAGATTCGAGGTAACCCTCACTGAGAAATGTTAAGTTACGATGCATGAGAACTGGAGCATTATACTCGGCCATAAGCAGATCAAACATGCACTTGATTTCCTCCCTTCCAGCCTCTGTAGCCGACTCAAGGCGATAATCAATTTCCATGAGCGCTATCCTTTTGCCCTCTTTACGGGCCTCATCCTTTAGCATCTCAGCCTTGGGGAGTTCTTCATCGAGCTTTGTCTTCAGGAGTCATGTAGCAACGATCTCATCGCAATATCGTTGCGATTCCTCTCGAGTAGCAGTCTTTTCCTCCTTCTCTTTGGGAAGTAGCTCTTCCAACTCTTTTGCTTGCTGAGCGAATGCATCTCTATCCTGCTGAACGGAGTCTTTCTCTAAAGCCAAGGCATTGCGGCATTGAACTGTTTCATCGACCTCTTTCTTATGTGTGGCCTCCAGACGACTAACTGACTCAGGTGTGTCTTTAGCATTTTTCTGAGCAGTTTCAAGCTGAGACTTGTATAAGAAAAGCTCTTCATCCTGGGTTTTAATGATGTCTTTGTCATGGATGGCTTCGAGCTTCAAATGATCAATTTCATGTTGGCATTCAATAGAGACTTCTGAAACCTTTTTTGTCGAATGAACAAATGCATCGTGTTGAACATAGACATCATTGTTGCATGCAATGGCACTTTGCTTAACATGTCTTGAAATGTGATGAATGGTTGGGAGAAACTTCAGGTCGTTAAAGCATATTTTTGGGAACGTGTCCTTAAGCTCGATTAGCCTTCCCACTATCAACGGATCATGTGCAGGGACAGAAGAAATTTTTCTAGAGACTTTGGGTTTTTTGTGAAGTCCCTGGGATTGCCTGGTGCTAGATGAACCCAAGTGTTGATCGTGGGGAGTATCAAACTGGGACCCCTTATGACTAGATTTCTCCATGCCTTACTCTGGGTGAGAGGGAGGATCGTGATGGCATGAAGACTAATGGTAAGTTTTCCTTCGAGATGATGAGTCCCAGGAGCAATAGTCTCTATCACTGTCGTCATCTCTATCCTGGCGTTTACCGGAGCCTGAATCCCGGCCAGAATGATGGAAAATAGACGACCCACGAAGGCGGTCGAATCCATGAGAATGTCCTATATCATCTGCATAGAAATTAAGTAAACATGAGTTAGCCAGAATCTAATGATGGCTAAGGTTTAAGTGCAAGTTGAGGTGTTAGTGTTATTGTGTGTCCTAGTGTTTCCCCTCGAGGGACCGGTTTCTTTGGCTTTACATATCAAAGTTTTTTCTCTTTCATTATGGGCTTGAACACCTTCATCGCCTCTCGTGGGCGAGTAGAGTTTTAGGGCTTCTAGATCGTTGAAGCCATAATTGAGCAAGTCGTCGGGAATAGTGATGTCGGATAAGCCTTTCAATGAACCCTCTAAGTGTTGTGGAGACGGCTCTTTCTCCATTGGAGTAATCATGACCTTTGAGGTTCTTCCTACCATCTTTTTCCTTAATTTGTAAGCCAGCTTCTATTTTCCCTATGAAGGGGGAGGCGTTGCATCAGTGCCATGTGCCTCAACCACTGGTTCCAAAGCAGGACTTAGGTTTTCACCCGGTGCTTCTGACACCTCAGCTTCTCTAATTTTGCCCTCCTCAGGTGTGTCGGGAGGCATCATGTGCTGAAGGCCCATCTTGCCTTTTGCTTTATGTCCAAGGCAAACCCAGTTATAGCGACGCCGTGAGGAAGACTTATTCGGCGACCTTCCGCCAACAGTCCAAATTCGAAGAGCGATTCATTGGTATCGATGGATCTGATATCTGGTCTTCCGCGGGTACAGCTCGAATAGCTTCAACGGACTTAGAGTACCCGGAGCCTTTGGGATATGGGATGATACTTGTAAAAGTAGAGAAAGGGTTTAGAAAGGATGCACTCTCCGCTGAATACAAGTATTGACCTAGAATAAAAACTTACTCCCTTCTAGCCATCTCCTCGCAAAGCCAAAGGGACAACACACATAAAACCATTCTTGCTTATATTGGGCGAATTTGCTCTACGCCCCTGTCAAGATTTGGCACTTGTTATGTGGCTCCAAGAATATGAAAGGTGGGTTATCAGATCGTCTCATGAAATGATCAATATAGCGGATGTCATCGGGATTAGGGAGCCTGAATAGAATGCTCATGAAAAGAATGCATGTGCCATATACGAACGCGTGACTGTTAGGATGTAACTGTGATGGGGCGATCTCAATATACTACAACAGATCGTGGAGGAAGGATTTGAATGGTGGCACGCTATCAACCCAGCACATGAATTTGTTACAGGTAGTATATCTGGCTGGGGGCAAGTGAGGACGATCTTGTCCCGATGGAACCAGTACATCGTCAAAAGGGATTCCGTGTATTGAGCATAGTTGGCGATGAGCGCTCTCATTGATTCTCGAAGCTTGAGAATCAGCCGTATTGTCTAAGATGATTGCTGCATCTATGACTTCAGAAGCCAAGTTAACAGATGCAGTTGTTGGACTCGGGATATTCTATGCTGGGATTGTTGATGGATTCGAAGTTCTCACTGCTTCCTGTTGAGATCTTGGCTTAGGTTTATCTAAGACTGTAGCGGAACTCAACTTTCGAGGCATCTTCAATTAGCGTCGAATTTGGATAAACACATGTTTTAACTATGATTGAAAGACAATCAATATTAGATATAATGACAAAAACACTCCCCTATGTGGTATGTGGACTAGTGCACTCGTTCGAGTATAAGTGTAAAAGAATTAAAAGTCATGAAGCTGATAAAGTAAAGTTAAGCTTTGAACAATCGTATTCGTAGACCATCATCGCTGATCGTCTCCGAGAGCCCGTTTTATGATGTTTTCAGTTTTGAACTCGGACATTAGCACTATATGTTGATGGCTATTATTTGTTCTAATCGAGTTAAACTCGGGTTTGTAATTGTTGAAACTGGAGAGTTTTCAGTCCGGATTAGTTCGATATGCTTGTTTGCTTAAGTCCTTGTCCTTGTCATTGTCATATGATTAGGCATGGGAAGTAAGTGAATTTGACATGAGTTATGTTAAAGATAGAATGATTTCGACTGTTGTTGCCTACTTTAAGGCTCAAGGACGAGCGACACTCGAAACACACGGCCAAACTGCCGCTTGGCCAAATTGCCGCTCGGCCCAAGTCCATCGTTGGACACTCTCTGTTTCGACCAGCATTGCTCGGCATCTTTGGTTTAATCGCCTACGCTCGGCATTGTCTAGTTCGACCGCCTAAGCCAGATATGCCGACCCACTTATTCAACACCAACCAACTTATTTCCCAATTCCCTAACACCACTCTCACAGGAAGGCAACACCGTCCTGCTTTCTTCTTACCTCCCTAACAACACTCTCGCATAAAGACTACCAAGCCTTCTACTTCATAGTTGACCATTCTCCACTCAAAATACAAGTGCCGAATGACCATTCTCATTTCTTCCTCGTTCCTTGATTACCAAATGACTTCGAACAACAATCCGGTTGCATTTCAACATCCTAACTCCAACGTTCGGTGACCCAGCAGGAATCTACGACCTGGAAATGCCCGGTGTCCTTTTCCCCTCTCCTCTTCATTCCACTAGACTTGAAATTAATTAAATTCATGCTAAGTTCTAGCCCTAAGACATGTCGAACCTCGAGTCGTCTTCCTCATCTACATGCCTCATACTGTCCGTAGTCTAAAGAAAATTCGCGTGTTCGTATTTCGTTTTATACTTCCTAGTTTGAAAAAATGTTTGAACGAGAGATTCTTACCTAAGAGGATGGTTGAAGCTTAGGGATTTGATAGTATTGAGATTGAAGCTCATTTTAGACTTACTATGGGAGGAGCTGTAGGGAGAGCTTGCTAGATTCAGGGTAGGAAGGGAAGATTGGAGACGTTGCCGAAGTTCAAGGGAAAGTAAGTTACGAAGTCCTACAATGTTAAAGTGGAAGTGAAAAGAAGAAAAGGAGAAGCGTTAGCTTTTATATGAGGGAGAGGAGGTGAACAGGCGTCGACCAGTCGACCAGGTCAAGGAAGTTCAGTGGTTCGATGAGCAGTTATACCAAGCGACCGGGAACTTATCGAACGAGTGGTTCGGCGCACGAATATCGCCCAAGCCGTGTTAAAGACATGATAGGATGAAGAAATAAATTCCAACTGATGGGAGGAAAAGAGTGGGAAGCATGCTTTGCCAATGGTTCAATGCGTATCGTGCCTGACACACACGAAACACTTTGGGCGGCAAATATTACCCGGTTGCTTGGCCTGGCTACTAGAGGCAAGCTATTGGGTGCGGTTCGACATAAATGCCGCATGGCCTAGATGTCGCTTGGCCTAAATGCCGCTGGGCCTAAATACCTCGTTCGAAAATCTTGAGTTCAAACGCCATCGCTTAGCGTTCTTGATTTCAAGCGCCATCTCTTGGCATTGTTAGTTAGAACTGCATTACCCGACATCCTTTGTTTGTCCAATGTCGCTCGGCATAGGAGGGTTTCGACATGCAACGTTCGACATGACCTAGCTTAGAGTCAAATGCCTAAAGTTCACCGTTCGGTCGATTACCGCTCGGTGTAACATCGTTCCAACCTTAGAAGCGCAACCATGTTTGGCCAACGCCATTCGACATCCCTGGCTCGGTGCATACTAGAGGAGTTAACTAGTTGTCAAGCCCATGACAAAGTAAGGGCGTTCGGCATAACTTTGCTTCGAGTCACTTGATGATTGCTGTAGACAGTTCTCGACCGGCATCCCTCGCTTGGCAACCGCCATTCGGCATCCCTAGCTCATTGCGCAGAAGCCACCTACTATGGGTCTAGGTACCTTTCTCTTGAGCTCGTGAAGGAAGTCCGGCCTATCTTTGCCTATAAATAGAGGAGCAGGCGCACAGTGAAAGGGACCTTTTTTCGAGATTACTGAGGGGACTCTGCCACTTTCAAGACTCATTCTTTTTCAGTTAGAATTTGTGTTCAAGTTGTTGGTGTGCGGATTGAATCTATATTCGATTATTTGAAAGAGTAATAAAGATTAAACTCAAAGTGAACGTAAGCAGTTACGTCGAACCACTATAAATATAGTGTTCTAGTTTTTGCAATTGACTCTACATATATTCCTCTTTTTTAATTCTCTATCTTCATTAATCTCTCTACATAAATCTTTCTTGGGAGTTATCCACCGATTCTGGTGCTAATACGTGATTTGAATTTATTGGATGCTATAGTAGCATTGGCTCTAATTTTAATATTTTAAAACTATTAATATTATTTTTGGATTTGAAAGGAAATTGGAAAGAGATTTGGAAATGAAATATTTATATAGAATTTGGGTTTATTTAAAAGGAATTGATTTGGATAAAATAAATAGTTTGACTTTGTACTTGACTATTCTGTGATAGTTTAAATGGAGATTTTAGAATAATGTATATAAAGGATTTTAAATAATAAACGTAAGTGACACTTGTTTAAGTGTAAATGTTTTTAAAATCGAGATTTAAATATATTGGAAGAACAAAGGGAATTTGGAAATAAATATAAAATTGGCTATACGGAATTTTAAGTAAGATTTTTAAATTACGAAATGGAAGTAGAAATCGAGATTTGGTTGTTTTGGAATATAGTTTGGATTATTTGAGAATTAGATTTATGAATGGAACTTCAGTTAGAAATTGATTTATAAATGTATTTAAATTTTATGGAATCATTGTAAACTGGAAATGAGATTTTGAAGTTTATAAACGATGTTTATAAATAAAATGAAGTGATTTTCATTTGGTAAATTAGAAATATAAAATTCACAATGAGAATTTATAATAAGACTATGAAATCGGTTTAGAGAGGAATTATGGATTCTATATTGGAATTTGGGAATAGTTATGGAATTGGAAATGTAAATCCATTTGTGATAAATCACGAGAGATTTATAAGTAATAAATGGGATATCTTGAATTTTAAAAATGGTTTTCACAAGAAGGTAAGGTTTGTGTTAAAAAAGGATTTTTAATTACTCAACTATGTCATTTTAAAACTATTAATTGGATTAAAATATTTCAGAAATTTAGTTATTTAAATATTTTATTTTGTTGAATGCATTTTAAGTTATAAACAAATTTTGTAAATCGATTAGAATTTTATTAATAAATTGGAATTAGTTATTGATGTTTATTTTAAAGGTGCTTTGATATTTTTAATAATTATTTAACCATATTTTTGAAATTATTATTATATAAATATATTTAAATAAGTAATTGGAATTTATCTATAAATACTCTCGAGATTATAAGCCGAATTTTATTGATCGGATGGGGTTGTATATGTGAAATGTTATAATAAGAATTTTGGAAGTTTAAGGAAATTATCCGAAACAGTTAGATCTGAGAACTTAAAAAATGAATCTGAATTCATAAAAGGAAATATAAATGGTTAGTTAGATTGTATATAAGTATAATCGATAGATTTTGGAAATTTTAAAAGGGAATTAATAAAATTCCAAAGATTAGTGAAATAAGACAGAATATCGTAAGTATTGGAATTAAATGGATTTGAAAATGTTCTAACTACGAGAGGATTTATATAGAAATATTTTTCTAAGTAATGGATTACGAATTTAAATTTAAAATATGTCTAAGTGTTGGAAATATCCTGTTATGGATAGAAGTATTAGAAGTTTTTTCGAATATGGAATATTGAACGAGATTTTAATACACATCTTTGTCAAGATATTTTTAAATAGATGTTGAAAGATTTATAATTTGGGCCTAGTGACTGCTTATATGTGTAATTTTGATAGTTAAATAACCGATTATCAAATCTTGCCAAATTCGTTGATCGTTTCGAAGAGACAGGGATCATATTTAATTATCCGAAAACCACTTCAATTCGATTTGTGCGTTACAAATTAGGATATCGTGAAGATAATGAAGATGGAAATTTTAGAGATTTGGTTTGTCTAGACCCAGGACAACTTGTATGAATGAATGTTATCGTTGAGTTGTTGCCTGGAAAGCAGTGTTAGCATTCCAAGTGGCATTGCTATTCAAAAAGGCAAACGTAGCCTCAAGCCTCATCAATCGAGAATGACTAAAACAAGAAAGATGCAGTAGGGCTAAGTGGGTCGCACCCAATTAAGGTATGTTATCAATTTTCTCGATACCCTCAGAATATATTATAATAATGGATATGGTTGTGCATGGAAAAGAGAGTTCCCGTTAAGGGTGGGAACACCCGAGGTGATAACATATTTGGTACTCTCTAGGTTAGGGATAGGCCGGTCCTGTGTTGCTAGGTTATCTAGGCGAGGTCCTCGGTATATTTTTTTAAAGGTGTATTGTGGCCAACGGTACCCCAGTAGCCCAGTCATTGTATGGAATCCAATATCCACCACGAGCCTTTACAGTTTTGATTGTAGAGCTTAGTATGCTTGAATTTAATTAACGTTATTAATAAGTACATGTACTTAGATGCTATTATAATATCATAGGTTTCCTATAAAGTGTTTTGGTTATTGTAAGGTAAAAACCTATCGTGTTTATATGCGGCGTGGTCTACAAGATACCTTTGTTTTCAAATGATTTTGATAAGAATAAAAATTAAAATTGAGTGTGTTTTCTCACGCTAGTTTTCCAGACCGACTAAGGTGTTATTTTATTATAATGCTCGGGTCAAACTGAGTATTACAGGTCAAAACGAGTTTTACAGATCCAGGTTAGGATGCTATGGAGCTCAGAAGACGAGCTGGATGACAGAGATGTATTACACGTACTTGATTATATTCCGCTATGTATTGTAGGCTGTATATTCAATGCTTGTGAGGATAGGTTATTATAACCGTGCAGAATTGATTTGTTGATCGTTGTACTCTGAGGATGGTATATATCGTAACAGGTGTAGATCTTTTTTGTATAAAGATATGGTATTATCTATTATATATTGTTTCCACTGCGATTGAGAGATTATGTGTTTTTTTTTCTATTCGTCCATCCTTCTTTCTTTTTCTTTCCCCTTACAATACGGTTTTATGGCATTCTTTTTCTTGGCATGTAATACAGTGGATGTATTAGTGTCGATTTTCGAGGGTCCAAAATCCCGATCGTTACATGAAGTTTACTTAGAGAAGGGGAAATGGGAAGAAGATGAAGAATTTAAAAAATATAGAATGAACACATACATTTTTTCATACTAAAAAAAGGTAGGAACACCCATTCAAATTACTGGGCTTTGGACCCATTTTAGCCTGCTATGAACCCATACCTTAAGCCGTCCTATCTCCTTCATATAAAGTCCAATTGTCATGTTTTTATTATCGTTGTTGACCTAAAAAATTTGATCTACATAATGGCTCAAATTGCATTACTCGATTCTATCATTTGTAAAAGTACAATTTGCTCATAGTAAATAAAATTATCAAAATCCCGTTTAAAAAGTTATTGAAATTTATGGGGGTATTATAGTTGACAGCCATCACATGGTCCAGTGTAGACCAATTCACTTTAATGATATTCATGTTGATTAAATGATGAGTGTGATGATGGAAATTGTGGTTTTGATAGTGGATCTGGTTGTGATGGTAGGGGAAGTTCGTTAAGGTTGATTAGATATGATATGTACATACGTGATTCTTTTATTTATTTGGTACATTATGATTTTTGTATGTTGTTGATACATTTTCTATTATTGTGTATTATTTTTATGTTTGTGTATGGACATGTGTGCCTTTACATTTCTAAGTACGACTATTTTATGACGTTGTTTCATTTATGTATAGACGAAATGTATGTTGTTGTTGGTTTGTACAATGATATTGATCATATTACGATGTCATTTCATCTTTGTGTTGGCATGTATGGAAGTAAATTTATGAATATGATTTTTGTATATTATCGGTTCATTTGTGTATTGAAATGTATGCAATTACATTTCTTTGTATGATTGTTACATGTTGTTATTTCATTTATGTATTGATATGCACGTACATACGTATTTGAGTATGATTATTATTTTCTATTGTCTCATTTTTGTAGCGACATGTATGATGTTGTTGGATTGTACAATGTAAAAGCGTTATTCATATATCCTAGGGGCAATTATGTAATTCGCTATATATATTTGACACTGTAGTCAATCTTGTTCGTAGTAACATTTTTTGATTTTCTTTTGTATACTTTGTTATATTATGATATGATTAGTTAAATAATCAATTTAAAGCACAGTAATAAGAAAATCCTTAAATAAAATGTTATGTGATTGTATTTGTGATCACGAGTAATTAATCACAAAACAAAATGACATTTTGTTTTAAATATTCCCAGCCAAGATGTATTGAGAAAGGATATCAATACACTCGTTGAGATTAGGCCTGTCAACGAATACTCGAAATATCTGAAATTCGTCCGCATCCGTATCCGGAAACATGAAAATCCGATATCAGAAAAGCGGATGCGGATATCCGATATCCAAAACATATTTCGGATACGGATATGGCTATATCCATATCCGATAAATATCCATCCGGTTTGAAATTAAATATTTATATATTAATATGTTATTTTATATCCATAAATTTAATACAAATACACTAATTTATTGTACGGATTTTGTGTGACTGGATTACCTATTGTTAATTTGATGTAATTTATGTATTACAAGGTTTTTTAATCTTATTTTCAGTCAAAAAAATGAAATATGCATTATATTGATTAATTTTCGGATATTTTCGGATACATTTTGAGGTTTGGATATGGATATTTTCGGATATCCAAAAATATCTGTATTCGCTAAGCCGGATACGGATATTTTCGGATATCCGAAAATATTAGCGGATACAGATACGGATAATATTCAACGGGTATTCGCGGATATCGGATACGAATTCAGATACGGATTTTCATTTTCGGATACGGATACTGATACAGCACTATCCGTATTCGACTGCATCCGTTTACAGGTCTAGTTGAGATCAGAGTACGCAACACTCACCAAATGTTGGAAGTGTATTACTCATGGCTATTGAGGGGCAGTAAGGGGTTACTTACTCGTAGTTAATGGATAATATGGAATGACTTGTCCATGAATTTCCTATTGGTTGATAATAGCTAGGTCAAGGGAAAATCTAGGTGTGATGATATTACATAGTTCCCTTAATTCGAGAATACTGTAACATCCCGAAATGGTCGAAACAGGAAAGATGCGGCAAGGTTATTGGGGGTAGCACCCCTTAGGGTATGTGCATTTCCTTCTGGATAGAAGTGGTATCATGGTATGGAGCCCAGATACTTAACTTATGTTGATATCGCAGATATATATTTATGATTTTGTGATTTGTTGCTGGGGCCCCGGTTAAAGGTTGGTTACAACCGGGAGATGGCATACTCGTGTCAGTAGTTACCCAGTTAGGGGTAACCCGGCCTTGTGTTGGCAGAGATCCGGTTTGGTTCTCGGGGACGTCCTTCCAGAGGCGTTCTCATGTGGCAATGGGAAGTTCCTTGGCCTGACCATTTGTTGGAAATCCAAAGAAACAATACGAAACCCTGTACGATTTTAGTTGTAGAACCTGTCATGCAGCGTGGCGGTAACCTGCCACAAAACATGGTAGCTATAGTAGGCATAGTTCGGAATGTCTATGCTGGCTAAGATTAATATTCTATTTTCGAAATGATTTACTTCACTATGCACTAGTAATGATATCAAAGAATTCTTTTTCTCGTACCAAGCATATTTAACTATCATAAGAAGAAATCTCCTCCAATTCTACGTTTGCATTGTGTGTGTGGCGGAAGGTCTTATGGTAGTTCCATTTTTAAAATCATTCCGAAAAATTCTTTTATAAATCTTGTTTTATTAAATGCAACTGTTTTTGTTTACTCATACCAGTCCCATGACTGATCCGGAGTTTATTGTTTTCTTTCCTAAACTCTGGGTGCCCATTATTTCCACACGGGCAGCCTAGTAGCAGGTTTCTGTATTTGGAGTAGCAGTATTTTGGAGCTCTTATCTTGGAGATATCTTAGGAGCTTTTGGAGTCTTCAGGTGTTAGCTTTTGGAAGTTCGTTATCATCTCTTTCATTTGAGGATTTTTGGATATATGGTCACTGTTGTTTGATTATGATGTTGTATTTAGAGATTGTGGTGTATGTATTATATACTCTGTTGTAGTATGGATATTATGTTGATGTTGTAACAGTGATGTTATTTATGATATTGATTCTGTTCCGCTGTTTTATATTCATCTAATTGTTGTTATAAGCTCCGGCGATGCAAATTTCGGTGTTGTTTATTGGACATCGAGTTTGGGTCATCACAAGTGGTATCAGAGCTGTTGGTTGAGTAAGAACTTTAGCTACGGGGTATAACACATTAGATGGCTCATTAGAGATAGGGTGAAGTATACCCTAGAATGAGTATAACCAAGATTGAAACTTTGAAATTTCTTAGTATATTTCTTTTTACTGCTGATATTCCTTAAGATATTTCGTCTATATATCTAAATCAATTTTCTTACTAATCTCAGATAGTGAAAATGAGTGGACGCAGAGGAAGCACTAGGGGTCAAGGCAATGCTGCAGCACCCAATCAAATTCCCGCAGCCGCAGAAGCAGTAATAGAAATTCAGCAGCAGCCGGACTTGGCTGAATTATATAAGAAGTTTGAAAAGCTTGGTGGAAAACCGTTCATTGGCAAGGAGTCAATTATTGACGCTCAAGCTTGGGTAAGATCGTGTGAAAAGGTTTTTAAAGGGCTAAAATTGCAGGATGAGCAGAAAAGGCTTATAGCTTCTTGGCAACTCCAAGGAGAAGCTTCAGCTTGGTGGGAAACCATCATTATAGATGAACCCGAGGAAGAATTTACTTGGGATCATTTTAAAGAAGTGTTTGAGAAACGTTACATGCCATCGGCGGGAGTTTCCAGAATGTATCAGGAATTTCTGGATTTGAAGCAAGGAAGTTTGTCGTTTGAAGAATACTTGAATAAATTCAGCGAATTATCTCGGTTTGGCCCAGAATTGCTAAATACACCTCTTAAGAAAAACGAAAGGTTTATCCGGGGAATGAACCAGAAATATCATGGAAGAATGACAGGTCATGTTAAAGAATCTTTTTCAGATTTGGTAGATATGGGGTACAGGTACGCTACTCTTGATATGCAAGAAGCAACTGTCGAGAAAGGTAATTCAGGTACTCAAAATTACAAAAAGCGGAAATTCGGAGGCAAGAAACCTTGGCAAGGAAATGAGAAGAAGAGGAGCATTCAAGGAAGCGCAACAGTAAATGTCACTTGTTACAACTGTAAAGAGAAAGGCCACTATTCAAATGACTGCCCGAAACCGAAGAAACCAGCTAGAGAATGTTACAATTGTCATAAACCGGGACATTTAGTTAAAGATTGCCCAGTGATGAAGCCAGCGCAGGTGGCAAAATATTATGCAATTAAGAAGGACCCCTCATCTTCAAAAGCTGATAAAGGGAAAAGCATTTTGGAAGGTAACCTTACTATTAATAATAGAACTGTTAGAGTTTTATTTGATACAGGAGCTTCACATAGCTTTATCTCCCAACAAACCGTAAATGAATTGGGACTTGAAACTAAATTTGCTAGCGATCTTATTTGCGTGAAAAATCCGGTTGGAGGTCCCGCAAATCTTAGTTCATATTGTAAGAGAGTTCCTATTTCATATGCTAGCTATAAATTTCCTATCAACCTGTTTGTCCTCGAATTTGACGAATTTGAAATCTTACTCGGTATGAACTGGTTATCGAGATACGAAGCTATATTGGAGTGTAGTAATCGGACAGTTTTAATCAAAACAAGTTTTGGAAATTTTATTGAAATCTCTTGTGAGAATCCTAGTCCAAGGAGTGACAGATTGATGTATACTTTGGGAAATCTTGAACCCACTTTGCAGTCTATACCTGTTGTTCGGGATTTTTCCGACGTATTTGAAGAAGTGAAATCTTTACCTCCTCATCGAGAAATAGAATTCCGAATCGATCTTGTACCTAATACTCGTCCTGTGGTTCACGCAAGTCGCAGGATGGCACCCAGGGAAAAGATTGAATTGGTTCATCAAACTGATGAGCTACTAGCAAAAGGATTAATTCGACCCAGTGTTTCTGAATGGGGCTCAGCCATCGTATTTGTTGCTAAATCAGACGGATCTTTGAGATTGTGTGTAGATTACCGCGATCTAAATAAACAAACTCTCAAAAATAAATTTCCACTGCCCAGAATTGATGATTTATTTGATCAGTTGCACGGCGCTCGTTTCTTTTCAAAAATGGATCTAGCTCAGGGATTCCATCAATTACGAATCGCCGAAGATTGTGTCCATTTGACTGCTTTCAGAGGTCCTAATATGTTCTATGAATGGTTAGTTATGCCTTTCGGGCTAACCAATGCTCCAGCATACTTCGTAGATCTTATGACTCGTGTGTTTCGGAAAGTTTTGAATAAATTTGTGCTTGTATTCATTGATGATATTTTGATCTATTTTAAGACTAAAGAAGAGCATGCCGAACATCTTAAAATCGTATTGGAAATATTGAGGAGAAATGTTCTATTTGCAAAATTTTCCAAATGCCACTTCTGGGTCAATGAAGTAAAATTCCTTGGCCATATTGTTAATGAAGAAGGAATTTCAGTAGATCCTAGCAAAATTTCCGCTATTCTTGATTGGAAACAACCCACTACTCCAAGAGAAGTTCGAAGCTTTTTGGGTTTAGCAGGCTATTACCGGAAATTCGTTCAAGATTTTTCTAAGTTGGCTAGTCCGCTGACTAAGTTAACAATGAAAAATGCAAAGTTCATTTGGGCTCCAGAATGTGAAGAAGTTTTTCAAGAGTTGAAAAAGAGATTGACCACTGCTCCTGTTCTCACTATTGTTAATGGGAACCAAGGCTTATCTGTCTATACTGATGCATGTGGTGAAGGGGTAGGTGCAGTATTAATGAAAAATGGAAAGGTGGTTGCCTACGCGAGTAGACAATTACGTCCGCATGAGAAAAACTACCCGACGCACGATTTGGAACTTTTGGCTGTTGTTTTCGCTTTGAAAATATGGCGACACTATCTTCTGGGTAAGAATCTTTTCAGCTTTCTTAATAATTTGCGAAATTAACTAAAGAAATATACTTAATAAACTCTCTTTGTTTTAGGTGAAAAATTCGAATTATTCACCGACCATAAATCCTTGAAATATCTTTTCACCCGGAAGGATCTGAATTTGCGACAACAACGTTGGTTGGAATTTCTGGCATCTTATGACTTAGATATCCAATATACGCCGGGAAAAGCCAATGTGGTTGCCGATGCTTTAAGTAGGAGACATGCTGTTCTTGCATATCTTGTTATCACTCCTACTCTCTTTGAGAAGATCGCAAGACAGCAATATGAAGATGAATTTCTTCGGGGAATTTATAAAAGAATTTGCCAAGGAGAAGATACTAGTTTTGAGATGGATAATAGAGGAGTAATAAGATTAAAAGGCAGGATTTGTGTTCCGGACTTCCCTGATCTGAAACGTGAAGTTTTGGACGAATGCCACAAGTCCAAATTCAACATTCATCCAGGAGTCAACAAAATGTATCGTGATGTTAAAAGAACATTCTGGTGGAAGATGATGAAGAGAGACATATCTATTTATGTGAGTCGCTGTGCTACTTGTCAGCAAATCAAGAGCGATCAAAAGAAAGTGGCCGGTTTACTTCAACCTTTGGAAGTACCGAAATGGAAGTGGGATCAGGTATCGATGAATTTCATTGAATGATTGCCTCGTACCAAGAAAGGCAATGAAGCGATTTGGGTTATTGTGGATCTTCTAACCAAAAATGCTCATTTCATTCTAGTTAAATCTACTCGGACTGCAGCAAGCTTGGCAGGTATTTATATAAAGGAAATTGTTCGCCTCCATGGTATTCCCAGTAGTATAGTGAGTGATCGTGACCCGATCTTCACTAGTAGATTTTGGGAAGCATTTCAGGATGCATTGGGAACGAAATTAAATTTCAGTACTGCTTATCACCCACAATCTGATGGACAGACTGAAAGGGTCAATCGAATTTTAGAAGACCTACTGCGTGCTTGTGTTCATGATTTTGGTGGTTCTTGGGAGGACCATTTGCATCTGGTTGAATTCTCATATAACAACAGTTATCAGGCCAGTATTGAAATGGCTCCTTTTGAAGCTTTATATGGTCGTCCGTGTCGATCACCTACATGCTGGATCGAATCAGGTGACAGACTTGTTCTTGGACCGGATATGATAAAAGAAGCCACTGAGAAGGTAAACTTTATTCGAAAGAAGTTATTAACTGCCCAGAGCCGTCAGAAGAGCTATTATGACCGACGAAGAAGAAATTTGGAATTTCAAGTTGGAGATTCTGTATTCCTGAAAGTATCTCCGATGCGGGGTGTGTTGAGATTCGGGAAAACTGGAAAGTTGGCACCGCGTTATATTGGTCCTTTTCCTATTCTGGAAAGGATTGGTTCTCTAGCATATAGAGTGCAGTTACCCAGCTGGTTGTCTGGCGTACATGATGTGTTCCATATTTCTAACCTTCGGAAATATGTGCACGATCCAGATGATATTATTGAAGAAGCTGCTCAGCAGGATCCTGAAATCACTCCCAACTTGGCAGTTAGAAGGGAACCGATAAAAATTGTTGATCGTGATGAGAAGCGATTGAGGAACAAAATTGTGAAATTGGTCAAAGTTAAATGGAGTGGCGATCCAAAGGACTATACTTGGGAGACCGAAGATAATATGAAGAAATCGTATCCCAATTGCAGAATTGACCTTTCGACTTAAAACTGTAAGTCATTTCCTTATTTATAAATTCGTCTATTCTTTGTTTGCGTTTCTCTCTCTTCCAATTTCGAGGACGAAATTTTCTAAAGGAGGGGATATTGTAACATCCCAAAAATTTTGGATATAAAATTTGTTAAATTGTTTGAACTTTTGAATTTAAATTTGAGAATTTCAAAAGAAAATAAACTATGGTAGAAAAAAAAAATCAATATTGCAAAGTTATATGGAATTAGATAAATGGTGAATGAAATATGCAACAAAACAAGAAATTGTTTAAGCCTTAAAAATGAAATATAAGTTATAGATTTAATATTAATAAGTTAAATCTTGAATAGAAATAAAATTTAAGAAAATGTATATTGTAATAAATCACATAATTATAATCTAACATCTAAACAAATAAACAAATAATTAAACAAATGAACAAATGAACAAAGAAAAGAACAAATAAACAAATAATTAAACAAGATAACAAAAGAGTGAACAAATATAAACTATACATATAAAAGAAAATCTAAAATAACACTATGCTGTAAGTATAGAAAGAGGTAAAGGAGCATTGTATACATGCTTCCATTTAATGCTTCATTTAATGCCATTACTCTAGTAACATCAAGTAAGACATTGACTGTAAATACATGCTTGTATTAAATGTTTACTCTTCAGCCTCCCCTGAAGAAAGGAGGAAAGCATGTGAAGTACAAAAGCCTGTATAAAGCCACTATGCAAAATAAATGTTTCAGTACTTTGCTTAAAACTTGCCTACCCCCTTACTTTGTATACTTCTATATATATCAACCTATGCATCATCTCGTTTAAAAACTTCTTATTGAAAGAAAAAAAATAGCAAAGAAAAATAGAAATTAAAAAGGAAAGAAGATCGTCACTTTATATATTACAAGTTGAAAGGCAAATTACTGAAAGAAGAAAAGAGAAGAAGAATCAAAACTGCAGTTAAAACGAAACAAAAGTATTCTCTGTTTCTATATTGTTCAGGTGAGTAAACTTATATTTATTAGAAATATAAATACTTAATCCATGAATTTGTGTTTTGTTGTATATAAACAAAAATTATTGTTCTGCATATTGTTCTGTGTTACTGGAAAACACATGTGAGCTCTGTTCTTTAATATTCATATCTCAGAGCTAGTTAATCAGAAAAAAAAAATTCAAATGAACTTCATTTAACATTTTTAACTTAGGATACTTAAAACAAAATAGGTTGTGTATACTTGACTCACAGTTTAAATTTTTGTTTTAAGCTTGAAATAAAAACTTTTGACTCTGTAACATGAATATTACAGTAAAAACAAGATTTTAAGGTAAATTCAAGCATTTTAAATCATTGAATTGATGTTATAATTTGAACGAACATATGAAAATAGGATTTTCAAAACAGTAATGATGATTTTTAATTCAGTAATTTGAGGGCAGTTCGAATTTGAACAAAAACAGTACTTTGATCAATTTCTGAAAATTTAAGAAACATTGGATGTTGAATTTTCGTTTGAAGCTAGTTTGGAACTTAATAACGTTGGGAAAAATGTAAATTAATTTTTTCATTGCGTGAATTGGGAGTTCGAGATCGAATTAGGGTTTTAGTTCCATTTTTTTTTTAGTTCTGTAAAATTTTAATGGCGCCCCCTTAAGTTGATCGAGTTCGAAGATTTTGAGGGAGATGATGGCTCAGGGTATGGACGTGGCAAGGCCGAAGTCACGAACCTTCTGGTGACTCGAGGCGTGGCGGCGAAGCGATTTTGTTCGATGGGTTTCGAGTTGCAGTTTCGACAAAAGGGCAAAAATTCGTTCTCGGGTTTGTAGTGTAGAATCGAGCTTCATTTTTGAATAAGGGGATGAAGCACGACTTATGGGTGATCGCAATGGCCACCGGAGTGGCGCCGTGACGATGTGCACGTGCACAGTGTTCGTTTGGGAACAGTGAATTGTCGCGTGTGTTGGCTTCGGTTGAGATTCGAAAATGAACGTGTAATGCTTCGGGTTTGTGTTCGTATTCGAGCAAGTCCTCCAGGATGCTATTTTATTTAGCTACAGTTTTTAACTTACTGATGGAAGAAAAAAAAAAAGAGAAGGAGGGAAGAGAGAAAAGAGAAGGATTGGGGCCTGAGTTCTTTGTGGGCCGGTTATATGATGGGCCGCAGTTTTTTTTTTTTAAAAAAAAAAGGTTATTCAACTTAAAATTGGTTTAGCCAAAGAAGATTCTGGAATTAAAATGTTAAGTAAAATTTTGTTATTTCATGATAGTCAAAGTTGATTTAGGTTAAGTAAAGAACTCACTATAAGTTTAAATTGGTTAACAATGTGTTTTAAAATTAAATTAAACCTTTAAATTAAATAAGTTAATTTAAAATAAGAATTGAAATAAATTTACATTAAAATTTTCAATGTAACAATTAATTTTTTTAAGCAGATTTTCAAATGATAAAGAAGATAAGTAATTTTTTTTTATAAATTAATAGTTTTGAAAATAAATTAAGAATGATTTACAATTTGAAATTAAGATTGATTGATAAACAATTAAGTGTTTAAATTTAAATTGTTATTGATAATTTGTCATTCAAATTAATTTAAGCAGATAAATCAAGAAAATTAGCAGTTAAATTAAATAACAAATTTTGAAACAATTAAACGAGTTAATCAAGATTTAAATTATTTATTCAAATACTTATTATTGTTTTAAAATAATTGTGTGATAAATTTATTTAAACCACATTTGAAATAAATTAATTATTTCTGTTAAACTCATATTGATATTTCTGTTCTGATTGTGATGCTGTGTTATATAAATTGCCATGTACTGCATTGTGATTGTGATTCATTCTGTATTGATGTGAAAGCCCTGTTGTCCGTAAAACGACATTTAAAACTTCGATGCGGTAGGGAATCGGATTTTCATTTGTTATCCGAAACCCACATCGAACCTGTGAATATTTGTGAATGACATCCACATGTTTTAAAATTTGACACTCACTATTCGAATTAGCCGGGAAAGGACCTTTAGGTCGTATAACCCATTTCGAATATGTGATTCGACGTTATGGATAGCAATTGAAGACCGGTGTTGAAGACCGGGTATTTGCGAGAGCGATAGGATGATCTGTCGATTGACTCTGCACCGAGTTGCTCCGGTATAGAGTTCTCCATATGTGATGGGGAATCCGATCAGGATTGTGGATATCCGGATTGCAAGGACTTCTTTGGAAGTGCCTTCGTTCTGTTCGAGCCCGGAACAGACTTGTATGGATTGTATGTCTGACATTACAAATTGAGATATAAAGCAGATTTCTTTCAAATATATTTCTGTTGGTGGCGGAGAATTTATTCTTTTAGCTTAACACCCTTCTCTGAGACGTACGAGCTCAGAGGTTATGTAGTTGAAGGTTATCAGCAATATATTCCCAATTTGGTAATGTGACATGCTAAGCGTTGCTGTGAAATGATCATTGTGTTGATCATTTGTGATAGGATCATTTATTTGATCGTCTATCTTGGTGATCATTTCTATGATCATATGTTGACCCAAAGCACAGCTTTTGTATAAAGCGTGGCTTTGTGGACGAGACTTCGTCGAGCCTCACACCCCGAAATGGTCGAAACAGGAAAGATGCGGCAAGGTTATTGGGGGTAGCACCCCCTAGGGTATGTGCATTTCCTTCTGGATAGAAGTGGTATCATGGTATGGAGCCCAGATACTTAACTTATGTTGATATCGCAGATATATATTTATGATTTTGTGATTTGTTGTTGGGGCCCCGGTTAAAGGTTGGTTACAACCGGGAGATGGCATACTCGTGTCAGTAGTTACCCAGTTAGGGGTAACCCGGCCTTGTGTTGGCAGAGATCCGGTTTGGTTCTCGGGGACGTCCTTCCAGAGGCGTTCTTATGTGGCAATGGGAAGTTTCTTGGCCTGACCATTTGTTGGAAATCCAAAGAAACAATACGAAACCCTGTACGATTTTAGTTGTAGAACCTGTCATGCAGCGTGGCGGTAACCTGCCACAAAACATGGTAGCTATAGTAGGCATAGTTCGGAATGTCTATGCTGGCTAAGATTAATATTCTATTTTCGAAATGATTTACTTCACTATGCACTAGTAATGATATCAAAGAATTCTTTTTCTCGTACCAAGCATATTTAACTATCATAAGAAGAAATCTCCTCCAATTCTGCGTTTGCATTGTGTGTGTGGCGGGAGGTCTTATGGTAGTTCCATTTTTAAAAGCATTCCGAAAAATTCTTTTATAAATCTTGTTTTATTAAATGCAACTGTTTTTGTTTACCCATACCAGTCCCATGACTGATCCGGAGTTTATTGTTTTCTTTCCTAAACTCTGGGTGCCCATTATTTCCACACGGGCAGCCTAGTAGCAGGTTTCTGTATTTGGAGTAGCAGTATTTTGGAGCTCTTATCTTGGAGATATCTTAGGAGCTTTTGGAGACTTCAGGTGTTAGCTTTTGGAAGTTCGTTATCATCTCTTTCATTTGAGGATTTTTGGATATATGGTCACTGTTGTTTGATTATGATGTTGTATTTAGAGATTGTGGTGTATGTATTATATACTCTGTTGTAGTATGGATATTATGTTGATGTTGTAACAGTGATGTTATTTATGATATTGATTCTGTTCCGCTGTTTTATATTCATCTAATTGTTGTTATAAGCTCCGACGATGCAAATTTCGGTGTTGTTTATTGGACATCGAGTTTGGGTCGTCACAAGTGGTATCAGAATTTTCGCTTTTTGCAAGAAGCAACTTTCGGTGTTGCAAACTAGCTTCAAACTAGCTTCAAACTAAAAAAAAAATGGAACTAAAACCCTAATTCGATCTCGAACTCCCAATTCACGCAATGAAAAAATTAATTTACATTTTTCCCAACGTTATTAAGTTCCAAACTAGCTTCAAACGAAAATTCAACATCCAATGTTTCTTAAATTTTCAGAAATTGATCAAAGTACTGTTTTTGTTCAAATTCGAACTGCCCTCAAATTACTGAATTAAAAATCATCATTACTGTTTTGAAAATCCTATTTTCATATGTTCGTTCAAATTATAACATCAATTCAATGATTTAAAATGCTTGAATTTACCTTAAAATCTTGTTTTTACTGTAATATTCATGTTACAGAGTCAAAAGTTTTTATTTCAAGCTTAAAACAAAAATTTAAACTGTGAGTCAAGTATACACAACTTATTTTGTTTTAAGTATCCTAAGTTAAAAATGTTAAATGAAGTTCATTTGAATTTTTTTTTTCTAATTAACTAGCTCTGAGATATGAATATTAAAGAATAGAGCTCACATGTGTTTCCCGTAACACAGAACAATATGCAGAACAATAATTTTTGTTTATATACAACAAAACACAAATTCATGGATCAAGTATTTATATTTCAAATAAATATAAGTTTACTCACCTGAACAATATAGAAACAGAGAATACTTTTGTTTCGTTTTAACTGCAGTTTTGATTCTTCTTCTCTTTTCTTCTTTCAGTAATTTGCCTTTCAACTTGTAATATATAAAGTGATGATCTTCTTTCCTTTTTAATTTCTATTTTTCTTTGCTATTTTTTTTCTTTCAATAAGAAGTTTTTAAACGAGATGATGCATAGGTTGATATATATAGAAGTATACAAAGTAAGGGAGGTAGGCAAGTTTTAAGCAAAGTACTGAAACATTTATTTTGCATAGTGGCTTTATACAGGCTTTTGTACTTCACATGCTTTCCTCCTTTCTTCAAGGGAGGCTGAAGAGTAAACATTTAATACAAGCATGTATTTACAGTCAATGTCTTACTTGATGTTACTAGAGTAATGGCATTAAATGAAGCATTAAATGGAAGCATGTATACAATGCTCCTTTACCTCTTTCTATACTTACAGCATAGTGTTATTTTAGATTTTCTTTTATATGTATAGTTTATATTTGTTCACTCTTTTGTTATCTTGTTTAATTATTTGTTTATTTGTTCTTTTCTTTGTTCATTTGTTCATTTGTTTAATTATTTGTTTATTTGTTTAGATGTTAGATTATAATTATGTGATTTATTACAATATACATTTTCTTAAATTTTATTTCTATTCAAGATTTAACTTATTAATATTAAATCTATAACTTATATTTCATTTCTAAGGCTTAAACAATTTCTTGTTTTGTTGCATATTTCATTCACCATTTATCTAATTCCATGTAACTTTGCAATATTGATTTTTTTTTTCTACCATAGTTTATTTTCTTTTGAAATTCTCAAATTTAAATTCAAAAGTTCAAACAATTTAACAAATTTTATATCCAAAATTTTCGGGATGTTACAAATACCGTGGAACTTCAATGTAAATAATCCACTTTGATTATAGTCACATCATGGCATGATGAATCAACAAGCAACTATAGTTGGGCCTGAGTTGAAACATTAGAAATAAAGCACTATACTATAGAGAATTCACCCCTTAGTTTTATACGGTCAATATCATAGTAAACTATAGTCAATGCAAAGTCAAAATCTCTGGCCAGAGTAGTGTGGTTAATAATATGTTTTATTATTGAAACCAAGGACTTCATTTGTGAACTAATCGATCGAATGCTGATACTTTAGAGTTTTGACCAATACAATACTCCACACATCCTAACGCGGTATAGTGTTGGCGAAGAGAATGTATGCAAATTATTCTCTTTATTTATACCGCTTAAATTAATGTAAAAATATAATTTTGCTAGAAAGATCTATAAGCATTTAGTTTGGAAAAACCATCACACACCACTAGCTAAGATGACATGTGAAAGTTAATATTGGAATCGCTCAATATTAATCGTTGGCTATACACTTTTGAGTCTCATAATCACTTTTTTAATTCTTCCAAAAACCACATGATTTAATTAGTTTATAAGGTGTTATAAATTAATAAATTAATTATTATTTAAGAAATATTAATTATTAATTTAATTGAAGCTTAGGGTGTTATTAATAATTATTTGTATATGTATACAAAAGTTATATATACGCATATCAATATAAGATACCGATATTTATTTATACAAGCCTCCAATATATTTAATCACTTAAATAGGGCTTGAGATTTTTTGATCAACATGGGACAAAATTATGACCAGCCGTAAGAAAGAAATAAATGGTCTGAATATTAATTTATATTTAATTAAGTGAAAGGTTTTAAAAGAAAGATTGAGCAGTTTTCATTCTCTTTATAAAACAAATCTTCCTCCTTAATTCATTTATTCAATCCTTCCACATCCTTCTTCCACTTTAATGGCTACCACTTTTTCTTCACTTTCTCCCATTGAATTTTTTTCCACCTTAAATAACATCTTACAAATAAAATGGTTCATTTGATTCTAGAAAGATAGGGTGTTGATTCAAAGAATGAAGGAGTTGATTAACAAATCCCTATGCTACGAAGTGCTTGATCTACAAAGATAAATCACAATATTTGCCTTTATACTTATGCATGATCACACTTGTAACAAGCTGTCTTTTTTGAACCTTAGATTCAATGCCCGAACCTATGTTAACTATAACAACCTAAAATTTTAATGTTTCGAATAGGGATATTTAATTTATTTAAATATTCAAATTTGATTCGAATTTTATAAATAGTAAGAAATTATAATTTTAAATAGAACGAATTGATTTTTATACCTTATTGTTAAGTGGATTTATAGGTTTTTTTTCCACAATTTTTAATTTAGAAAATATTTAAATTATCGTTTGATGTATTTTACGGAAGACATTGTTATTTTGAAATTTCTTAGAATATAATAACCAGTGTATTTTTTTTTTTTTTTGATTTGTAATCGTGTTGCATTTTGATGCACGATCATATTTTTATTTTTATCGTTCGGGATGTTGTATAGCAGAATACCATAAATTCTCTTTATCCAAACCTTTTAAAAATCAAATCAAAAAGTCAAAAATTTAACATGACTTGATGGTGAGTTGATAGGTGGCTCGAAAAATTTGTTTTGCTTAAGAACATGGTTTTGCTTGAAAATGAACAAAAAATTTGTTTATAAAATTGGATGTTCAACCCTTTGCTTTCTTTTATTTTTCCTTCCACTTTCCTCCTTCCCTTCTCCTTATGTTTGCCAGTAAGAATTATAATGGTTGATTATTTGAAAATCAAAATCAAATTGTGTAGTAAGCTAGAAATCATGAAATTAATTATACTGAGATTATTAGGCCGAGATCTTCTTTTTAGTATGGGCTGAGAGGTGCAGTCGTTATTGGTCATGGTGAGCGTTGCAAGGCAGCCACTAGGGTTTGAGTTTGAGGGAGTTTTAGTCGATGTTTGGTAAAATTGAGGTCGGATTTATCTTTGTGGTGCAAAATGGAGTAGGCGGCCAGAGTTTGGTGGTGTCCGATGGTCTACGGCAAAACGTGTCTCCTATGGGGGGCTATAGCAAGCATTCAGGTCGCATTCTTCCTAAAGGAGGTAGAGATGATGTCTAAGGTTCCAGTGGGTCAGGCTTGAGTAGAGAAAGTCAATGGCATGGTTGGTTCGTCGAGCAGTTGGTCGAAGTGGGGGTGGGGGGAGAGGTACATGGCTGTGTAGATTTGTTCATGTACAGAGGAGGAGTTTTGCATTTGGGAAGAAGAAGGGGAGAAGCGGGTCGGGTCTGGTTTTTGTAGAGTGGGCTGATTTTTGTTATGGGCTGAGATCAATTTTGATGATTTGTTTTAAATGTTTATATAAGTATGTGTTAATTTTAAAATACCATAACTCACTCATATGAAATTTGACTTACCCGCTGATTTTTGCATTGGATTTGTAATGACATCTTGAGCACATGGTATAAGCAATTGGTAGTTTAAATGAAGTATAATTTTATGATATAATAGTAGTGGTTAAATTTTAATTACGTTACTTCGTTGGTGATATCTATTTAGCTAAATAAAACACCTATCTATTAAATTAAAATGGAATAGACTATTTTAGGACATCTATTTAGCGAAATAAAACCCCATTCTACAATAAATTAAATGGAATAGATTATCGACGACATCTATTTGGCAAAATAAAATTTTATTCTGCTATTATATCAAATTGCATTTATTCATATGCCAGTTAATCAATATGTGGATTAACTAATATTGAAAAAAGTGATGTGTTAGCTATTAATGGTTAGATATGGATTTCTTTACATATATATATTGCTTACGTAAATACTAGTTATGTGACTTGAAAGTCAAATTGAATTAAATGGTAAATTGATTTTGTACCATTGTGGTCGTTACGTCTCTTTCTGAATTTGAAAGGATATGCATTTAAATTAACTTCAATTTTATAACAATTTGTGGTTAAAGTTTTATTTAATTATAAAGATGTTCAGAGATATATATATTATCAATGTTGTTTAAATATATTTAACTATATTTTAAATGAGGTTTAAGTTAATTAATTAATTTCATTAATAATGTTTAAGTAATGAATTATTTATTAATGATATTTTAAGTTAATTAATTATTTAATTAATGGTATTCAAAGTTAATAAATCAATATACTTAATGATGTTTAATGTTAATTAATTGCGTTTAAGTTAATTAATTATTTTATTAAACATGTTTAAAGTTATTTAATTATTTTAGTAAAGATGTTTAAAGTTATTTAATTATTTTAGTAAAGATGTTTAAAGTTATTTAATTATAATGTTTATATTGTTTAAAATATGTAATTATAGTAATTATGCTGTTTAAAGATGTATAATTTTATTATTAATGTTGTGTAAGTTAATTAGTTGATTTAACTATGGTCTAAGTTAATTAATTGATATAATGAATGATGGGTTAATTCAGTTGGTTACTTTATTAAGGATATTTTAAGTTAATTAATTTATTTTGTTAATGCTTTTTTGAAATTAATAAATTATTTATTTATGATATTAAATGTGATTAAACTAATTAAACAAAGGTGTTTATAAATGAAAAAGTGTTTATAGAAGGAATTGTACTTTACAAATGATACTTGGTAAAAGAGATATACAAATGATATTTTGGTAAAAGAGAGTTACAAATGATATTTGGTAAAAGAGATTTATAATCGATATTTGGTAAAAGAGATTTACAAACGATATTTTGGTAAAAGAGATTTACAAATTAAATTTTGTAAAGGAGTTTTGAAACATCCCACACCCCTTAATATACTCAAAAGGACACGTTAAAAGACATGGTGCATTGTAGGTATAAATAAAACTAACAGAGACTAAAATTCACAGGACAAAAATAGGTAAAAAATAGCGGAAACTAAAATAATAACTTACTTAAAATCAAACTTTCATAATTGCTTCATAATAAGTCAAATACCAAATACTACATCCATATCTCAAAATCCATCGTGTCTTATGAAATACAAGTTCATAGTCTCAAAATCAGAGTTAATATCCCTCATAATAAGCTAGTACATAGAAAGAACAAAAGCTGAAAAATAAAAGAAATATATAGTAGAAATCTCCTCCAAGAAAACTCCAAGCAACAACAATCTATCGACTTCTCTCTTGATTTCTTATGGGGGAAAAGAGGAAAATAGAGAAGCGGGTCATACTAAAAGTATGGTGAATGATAGTAATCACTAGAGTCTTTAAGCAAGATAAAAGTAATAGACTCTACAACAATTCTAGCATAAATAAGGATAACAAAGGAAATATGAAAGAGATAAACTGGAAATAAGTACGATTAAATACTGCTCAATTTATAAGATAGGTTAACTTTGACTGTTTGCACTTGTCCTTGATTGCTGCTTTGATTAGGCTGAATCCTTAATCTTGAAATTAGGCTATAACCCTAATTCTAACCTTTTGATTGGCCTACTACTCTATAGTACCCTGCTACGAACTAGATGCTATATAACTCCCTGCACAGAATGCTAATGGTAACTACGAAAGATACACAAAGCACTCACTATGGAATAGACGACATATATAGCTCCCTACATAGAAGGAATTAATTTGCTGTGGACTAGATGATATATAAATCCCTACATAGAATGTTACCATGGACTAGATGACATATATATAGCTCCCTACACAGAATGCATCAATTTATTGTGGATTAGATGCTACATAACTACATACACAGTATGTTACTGTGGAATAGACGACATGTATAACTCCTTACACAGAAGGCACTAGTTTACTATGAACTAGATGCTATATAACTCCCTACACAGAATGTTACTGTGGACTAAACGACAAATGTATCTCCCTACGTAGAAGGCATTAATTTACTGTGGACTAGATACTATATAACTCCCTACACAGAAGGTTACTGTAGATTAGACGACATATATAGCTCCCTACATAGTATTCTACCCTTTATCCAAACAATATTGAATAGTGCCCCTTGTCCAAATCCCCTGTGATTTGAACATCTACTTATTGACTAATTACTGCCACTATTAGCATAAGTGTGCCTCTTGTCCCACTTCAGGGTTATGTGAAACATCGTATCCATAGAAAATATAGGGGAATTCTATTTGGTGCAGGTCCTACTTACATTTTTACTTATTAACTTAGATAAATTATTTAAATAAGGTTTTATTATCATATCTACTTTCTACACTTATTAATTTATCCTAAGTCTTAAAATAAGCATCATTCTATTTTTATTATAATAACTTACGTTACAATCATGCTTATTACTTAACCCAAGGTCTAAGTGTGAAATAAGTTTCTTTCATCTTTTTTTTTGAACTGGTACTTTATATACAACAAATCATTGGGACAACATATCCCATGTCAAATAAACGTTCGAAAGCAAGTTTCGAACTTGTGACATCCTGCACCAAAGCCGAATCAATTAACCACCTTGACAAAGGTGCTTGTCTTCTTTCATCTTTTACTCTTTTTAGTTATAATTCTAAGTTATAACTACGCTAATTAATTAGCCGATTTTAATCATAATTAGGTATAATTTCAGTCCACTTTCATTTATATTACAGTCCAATTCCATTATTTATTTCAGACCAATTCCATTATTTATTGCAGTCTTTATAATTTACATCTTATTTTCGTCATTCAATATTCTCACTTATATAATCCATATTCGCGTTTAACTTATTCTAATCTATATACGAAGAAAAGGAGGAAGAAGAGAATAAACGCCTGCGTAAAATCCAAAACGTAGAAAAAATGTAAATAAAGAAATAAATAACAGTAAATAAACTTAAATACTGTAAATAAACTGTAAATAAAAAGCTATGCTTAACAACAATAAACTATAATTAACTGAAAAAGAATAACTAAAGAGGAATAGATTGGAAAATAGATCTAAAACTGATTAAAAGGCTATTCTAAAAATCGTAGTAAAACTACAACCATTGGAAACCCTATTATTTTAAATTACTTAAAAGAAATCTTAAAATAATCACAATCACTCACCTCAGATCCTATGTTCTTTCTTTGGTCTTCTCGGATCCACTTGGAGTTGTAGAATAATTTAATTTATAATTATTTTCCCTTTAGAAAAATTATTCTGTTTAGGGTCCTTATTAGAAAGGCTAACCCAATTGGAGAAAACCTAGAATGAGAAAAGTGTTAGTCTAGGAGTCAATTTATAGGGGTAGAAGTGGATCCCAAATAGTTGGATTTTGACGATTGTATGAGATGCAACCACATCATAGGCTGAACAGGAGAAATCGGATGCAAAAATAAAAGGACTGGATTAAAATAAATGATGCAAAACACGTTAGTTTGAGGCTTTGGAGTGTTTGAACGAACGAAAGTTCGTTCGTTCGTAAATAGTAGAGGTGGGTCGACTGGGCGGTCGACTTCCTAGTGCCTAGGTTGACTGGCCGGTCGACTTACCTATATATATATATTCTTCATTTTCTGCTTATTTTGTTCATTTTTATAACTTTTTCATATTAGCTCTTTTACGTTCTATATATAGAAATCGACCAGAAAATTACCACGGGCATAATGGTGCAACTTCCATGGCTTAATTATACTAATTTCACAAAGTTATTTTATGATTTAATTAATTAATGGATTAATTATTATTGGTTAAATTTGTAATAACCCGGATTCTGGACATCTGTTAATCAGATAATTAACTGATTTTATTTGGATAAATACATATCTAAATATATATATATATATATATATAAGTAGATTTGAAACTATAGTAATTAAATCAACATGATGAATCTTATAATAAATTAATAAATACATTTAAGTTTAAATACATAATAGTCCAAATTTGAATAAAACTTGATAAAGATTTAATACACATTTGTAAACATAATACATTTTTTGCATATATAAACATCTAAGAAAACATGATTCATAAATTAATTCAATATAAGGGTTTAAGTATAAAAAATTAAATAAATATAAGTAAAGGTAGTTAGTAAATATAAAAGGTTTTAAAACATACATGTAAAAAGGTATTACATAGATTTAAGTAATTAATAAATACATAAGACATGAATAAGAATAAAATTTAATATAGGATACTAGATAAAATACATAAACATATTAGGTACATTTAATTACAAATGTAAACAAATTCACTTTAATTTTAACAAGTGTAAATCAAATATTACATGCAAATGACATTTGTAAGTAAACATTACTATAAAATACGCATGTTGCTTCGCCTCATTTGCATCGGTTGTTAGCACAACCGATGCAAATAGAAGTATTTGCATCCGTTACGTTTTAACAACCGATGCATTTGGTATGTGGAAAGCAGTAGATGGTAAAAAAATACAATTTGCATCGGTTATCATCGACAACCGAAGAAAATATACTGATGCAAATAGTGTTAGTTGCATAAGTTTTATTTACAACCGGTGCAAAAATACTATTCCCACGTTGAAAACCCAGATGAAAAGTTAGCGGTAAATAATTTCGGCTCCCTCTCATTTTAACCGCGAACCTCTTCTTTTCGTCCTTCACTCGAAAACCCTAAATCCCTTTCCCCCTTTTCATCTTTTCCTTGCAATCCATTCAATTATCACTTTTATTCTCTGATCCAACATTAATCAGGAATCTTGACCCCAAAACAAATAAGATTTTAAAAAAAAATTCAATTGCTTGTTGTTCGAGTTCGAAATCGTGTTTGGTAATTTGCGTATGGGGATTGATGAGTTGGTCGATGCTCGCAGTGAGGTCGTGGAATGGTTTCAGGATTGGTCGATGGTGTTCGTGAATCGATGGCGCAATTACAGTTAGGGATTTGGGGATTGTCGCGACTAATTCGAGGCGTTTGGGTGTATGAATGCAGCCAGGAATCGACTAATTTTTGGGGGTGGCGCTACATACGTTCATCTTTCTACTTGTGTTCATGCTATCAAGGACAAGTTGGATGATGCTGATGAACGACTTGGTACTGATATCATTCATAAGGTACCTTACTCCATTTCTTTACATTAATTCTTTAGCTACATGTCTGGTAGAGCAATCTATTGTTTAAAATGGTTACTTTTGATCAATTTAGCCCGTTTTCTGAAAACTATGTCAAGTTTAGGCTGCTTCAAAACATATTATATATGCAGATTTGTTTATTTTGCTTTGGTGCTGATTCAACATTCTCTTACGAGGAAATTTAAAATTGCATTCAACTATTTTTCTTTTTTAAGAAATTTTCACGACACATTTTTCGAACGAGCTAGTACAAAATTTTTATTTGAAGATTTTATTCCTGATGAATTTTTGAGGTGAAAGACAAGGAAATTGTTGAAAACTTGAATCAACGTCAATGTGGCAGAAATATATATTCGTAACTATATTTCGAAGCAACTCTAAATTTGTTATGTTTTATATGAAAAATGGTCTAGATTGATCAAACCTTCAACATACATTGGCAAACCTTAACAAGAGGTGAAATCAGATAGAAATTGATTAAGATTGATTCATTTTGTCTTGATTTTTTTCACCGAGCTCAAAGCCATATATCAATATCATGAAGCTTTGTTACTGAAAACCTTTGAATCCTAGAATTTGAATTTTGTTTCATTATTGAATCTCTCTCCAATTACGAACTCAATCAAGTTTTGCAATCAACAAGGATCATTCAAACTATATTGGAATAGAAAATTTCAAAATGTTTATTTGAATTTACAATTCAAAATTTGTTATCCTTTTCAAGAAATAAACATAAATACATGGTGGGAAATTATGGTGCTGACATCATCCAGAAGGCACGGTTCTCCATCTTTATTTGTTCCTTGCTCATTTAGAATACTTGAAAAAACATAATTTTAGATTTGAAATCTATCTATGATAACCGATCAATTTCGGTCTACATGACAAAAAAGCGCACTTATGTACCGGGGCTGTTCCAAATATTCATTAATTATTTCCAAAATTAGTTCAAATATGTAATTTGTTTCAGAGAAGTGGTTTAAACATGCGAAAATTCCTCCTTTGGGTTGATGTTTGGTAGAAACAAACAGTGATATGTCTTTAAACTATTTATTTATAGTTTTTTATACCAAGCCCAAAGCCATACATCTGATTCAAGTATGTAAATGCTGCAACAAAGAAAAGGAAAGACATTCAACATAACCATGAATTTCGTTTCAAATTTTTCAGGCGTTAATGGCTCCTGCATCATTGATAGCACGCAACGCCTGAGTGGAGGGCGAGGTGATAGTGGAGAAGGTGAAGGAAAGGGACTTGGAGTTCGGATACAACGCGATGGATGATAAGTATGAGAACCTTCTAGAAGCAGGAGTCATAGACCCTGCAAAAGTAACAAGATGCGCCCTTCAGAACGCAGCTTCGGTTGCTGGGATGGTCTTGACCACACAAGCTATAGTTTTCGAGAAGCCCAAGCCTAAGGCTCCGGTTAGCGGCCCAACTCCTGGCTCTCTTGCTATCTAACCATGGTAACATTATAATAATTTAATTCAATTCAATTATGGTGCATTACTGTATTGGTTGATGTATTGTGCCTTGCATGATGAAATGGTAGTGTTTTTGTAGGAGAACATGCAAGGTATTGTTATCAGTTCTAGTTTGTAAATTAGATATCATTGAGGTTGCTTTTATTAATAAATTTCTCATTAGCTCTAGCTCTTTTTTTCCTTCAATACTAATGTACAATGTCGTGATGCCTGTTGGGCTTTCTTTTTGAGTATGGATGGGGTTGGAGTGGTCTGAGTTTGAGTCCTAGATGGGCAAATTCTTTTATTGCCAATATTAAGTCAAAGAACAATCAAAAGAATTGATTTTAGGTGGACTGTGATAATAACAGTGTAAGACCAACTCTCTTTGGTTGTTCTACAGTACGAATAACTGAAATGATAGATTTAGTTTTTCGATTTTAGAGAGCACCTGCCATGTATGATGGGTAGGAAGACCAAAAAAATAAAAATAAAAATAAAAAAAGTAGAAAGAAAAAAGAAAAGAAAAATAAAGAGCCTGTATGCTAACTTTGATTTTTTTTGGGGGGGAGGGCTACCGTAAATGGTAGGCTTATTAGCAAGCTATAGACAGTGTGGTCGACGATGGTATGTTCCTCTGTAAAAATTTGTATGTTGGTTAGAATTTATCAGAAATATTTTTTTGAGACACTGTTGAGTTAATTTGTAAAAGGGTTTAGCAAATTTTTATTTTAAAGAAAGGTCGAATTACTTTCTTAATATGGTTATGTGGAGCTCCACAATAAATCATTGTGGTTGGTGTTAAAGTTCAGTATCTTTTCTAAAAAAAAAAAATTAGGTATGGGAAAAGACCAGGGAATATGAAAGATCAGGATTTCTCAATACCTAGAGGAAATTTTTATATAGAATCCAAAATTGATGAGTTTGTGCGAAGGTTATACTCATGCATGTTTCAATTCTGATCCATTTAATAAAACACAAGGCCTTGCTAGGGTTGTTACTCCTTCTGTAGCTCAACACATATATAATACTCCTTGCCTACTTACCTCCTTGCCTGCATTATAACACAAGACTTTACTACTCCATGCTATTTGATTAGTTGTTTGGGGTATCCTTTCAGTAGTCCTTGTGCTAAATGCTAATGGGCATCTATTTGATTAAAAATTATTTGTATTTTAATGGTCTTTGAAAACGTTGGAGAACAAAGCGGAGAAATCAAACAGTCTTAGAGAGTAAAATTGGATGTATTTTAATGATCTATCTTACTGTTTTGCATTCCATGCTGAAATAACAATTACATGTATTAATGGCTTGTTAGGTCTAAGAGCTTTACTATATGATTTGTATGACACTCTCGGTTCTCAGTTATTTTATTAAAGTCATTGGAAGAACAGTCATGAGTAGCTTCTCATGTCGTCATTATTTTATGGTGAACAGAAGCCTTTGTAAATCATGCAATGCTCAAATAACCAATTGTTTAAAAAGAAAATAATAAATGAAAATCATGCTGCTCTTTTATACGGAAGCACCAATTACAAGCCTGTTAAATTCTTTTATCCTTGTAGATGATTTGAAATAATATTCTACAACAGATGGACCTTAATGATGCATATATGTGGTATGATTCGTGGTTGCTATCATCTATGTTTAGTAGGAATCCAAACAAATAATTCTTTCTTTCCTTGTGTAAACGTTCAAAAATTTCATTGTTTTTTAGGGTTGACCTTTGTTTAAATGTTAAATTACATGCACTAGCAACATACGACTTTTATTTATTGTACGTGTTGCTCTAATAACAATTCAGTTTACTTAAAATAATGAAACCAGCTAATGTACTTAAGAAGCCATTTTTAATTCGAAACCGATAATTAAAATCGTCGATAATCAAAATACAAACAAATCAAAGCTCAACAAATGGCAGATGAGGCATGTGCTGCCACCACTCCAAGCCATAAAAAGAGAAACAAAAGAAGGAAGCAGAGTAGAAAGAATGCACATAGAAGGAAGTGTTTGTTGGAAATCTACTGGAGTTTCGTGAGTTTGCTTAGTTCAAAAGAGGCTGTTAGATAAATTGATTACATTTAATAAAAAGTAACTATTGAGCTGTAATGTGTTGTTGTATGTGTTTGCTTGTGCAACGGAGTACTCTAAGAATCTGTTTGTCTTGCTTAAATAGTTAATGACTTATTGTTAAGATAGGATTATTAATAAATTAAGTGCTATGAGATGCCAAGTGAGTGCACATCAAGTCTCATGTATGCTTATGTAAGTTTATTAATATATTGAAATCATAAGTATTGCCGCCCACAACTTCTTCACTCTCATCACTCTCCTACTTTTCTACTCCAACTACCATCTTTATATTCTTGAATAATCATTTGCCAAAGCTCTTAATAATTGCAAGAAAAATAAGCCTTAAAATGGCATATCATACATTTGAAAAATGAAAAAAGAGATCTCCAGTTTGCTTATTTTTCTTGAATACGATAGAGGAATCAAAGATTCATATATGTATTTAATGCCCAATTACCTGTGTCTTGTGTACATAAGTTTGTCTTCGTACATTTGATTTATTAGTTATGCACATCAATAATTTACGTTAGCTTGGCCAGTATCAAAGTTAATGGAATTTATATTATAAATATGTTTGTACCACTAAATAAAAAAAAGGTTGCCTTGAGTCTAGGCCACTCCACAAGTTCAACATAAGTCCACAAGCCCGATAAGTAGAAAAACTTAGTTATGTTGTTCTGTTGTTTAATCTTTATGTGCATTGTATATGCAGAAAACCCAATATGTAGAATATTGCATTGTGGAGGTTCCTATATATTTTTTACTCGAAAGTTTAGAAAAGAAAAAGAAAAAGGAGGTGAAATGATGTGGTTGCTATCCAGATCATCAAAGTTAATAATTAAATAACTCATTTTTTGGATTTGTATTCTGCAGGATCATTCTGCATATGCAGATTTTATCACGTAAGGAGTGACATAAGGATTGCATAGCTCAACTTTAGGTAGCTCAAGTACAATATAGGATGAAGGTTTGTGCATTTGAAGACCATCTTCTGCTTAATTTATCCACTGTCAACGATACATTCTCTTATATATATATATATGTATTTTTGTGTGTCTACATATAACTCGCTGCATTTATTTTTTACTACTGACTGTCTGATTATGTACCGTGGAATTTATTTATGTTTTTCATTCTTTTGTAGAATTATTAAATCTGATTATGTATTTTCCATCAAATTTAATTTTGAATGATAGTAATATTGCATGCAATAATTGTTTGTTATAATCAATAATATATATAGTCTATTTGAGTACTGTAATAATGGTATATGAGAATGGTTTTTTTGCATCAGGTATAAATAGCTGATGCAATAGAGGGATTAGTTTGCATCGGTTGTTATAAAAAACCGATGCAATAGAGGGATTAGTTGCATCGGTTTTCATTACAACCAATGCAACATGGGGGCTGTGTCCAAGCAACCAACCATGATATTTTGCATCAGTTGTTAGTAATAACCGATGCAAAAAGGTTCTTTTTGCATCGGTTTTAGAAATGATGCAAAAGTGTTAAGCCTGTTGCATCGGTTGCATATGCATCGGTTGTTGAACTGATGCAAAAGGGAGGTAAACAACCGATGCAAATGGCCTGTTTTGTAGTAGTGAAAATTAACAAGTGTCTTTATAAAAATTAAAATAAAAGATAAATCAGAGACGTACATTGCTAATCCTTTCTCATTTACACTTTTACTTTCACTATCAAAGAAACAAGAAAATCCAAAGCCAGTAAACCTAAAACCAGGCAAAAGAAAAAAGAGAAAAAAAAAGAAACCAAAGACAAAATTAAAAACCTGGAAACAAAGGTGAAGATCTCAATCTGGATTCAAGCTAATCAAAGTATGAAGATCTACATCTGATTCAAGCTCAGATTTAAATCAAGAGTTCGAATTTCCAGTTTTTAAAAAAAAAGCATTTCCAGATCATCAAAAATTGTTCTCTATTCCAAGATATAAGGTGAGTAAACTATCCCTTAAAAACAGTTTTAATCAACGAATATAGGGATGCATGTGATAAATTTATACATGAAGGTTGTAATATGGTTTGCATGTTTGATTTTACCTGGATATATGCTTGGAATTTCTCTGTTTAATGTGTGTATATATATATATGTGTGTGTGTGTGTGTATATATATATACAGACTATTCTGTTATTTTCACAGGCTCAATCAAATTAAAAAAAAATCTAAATCTCCTTATGCAATTAGAATTTAGCTTTGATCTCTGAATGAAGTTTGTTTATAACAACATAATGCCAATTCTAAAAATAGTTGTAAGGATTTTTATTTAGTAATTACTCAGAAATTAAGAAAATATAGTAATGAGCTGGAATAAGTCAAAAATTAATATTCATAATTTTTAGAATGGATTATATAATTGAGTTCATCGTGGCAAAAACTGAATTTAGAAAGAAGAATTATGATTTTTAGATATGTAATTGTTTAGGAAATTGTGTTGTTCGAATTTGAGTTGATCACCTATTTCTGACGATTGGCGTAATGAAGTTCGTTGGGATCGATGCTAGAGGTGGCGGCTAGCTTGGTGGTTGTAGGAAAAATAGTGGAGGATTTTTATCATCGGCCGTGGTGGTCAGGCTCGGGTGATCTAGGGTTTTGGTTCTGGGTTTTTTCGAATGGGATATTGGGGTGATCTCGACATCAGTGATGCTTCGGGCCGAATCGCGAGGGGGAAAAGGTTCGCCGGAGTGATGGCTTTGGGTGGACCGACGGGTGATTCTGAGGTCGGAGGCAACGACGATGGGTAGTTTTCGATTGATGCTTGGGTTCGAGTTTTGATCAGGTAGCTCGATTTTGTCTGGGTGACGTTTCCGTGGTTCTGGATGATCGTGTAGCTTGTCGAGGTCGTGGGCAGCTGGTCGACGATCAGAGGAAGAGTCGGAGCGAGTAGAATCACCGTGCACATGCACGATGCAGTTTGGATTTCTAACGATGTTTAATGTTGGGGAAGAAGAATATGTCTCGGGTCATACTTGAGTGTTTTATGTGTTGACTCGAAGCAGGAACGAGAGTGGATGCCAGGAATTTTAAGGATTAGCTCAGGATATTGATTGTAAATCTCGGGTTTGCTTTAGATTTAGTAAACAAGTTTAAATTTAAGGTTTTAAAAATTTGAAAAAAATCATGTCCAGGTTTTAAGTTCTGAAGAAACATTGCCAGGTTGAAATCTTAAAGAAAATTTAAGTTTTCAAGTCTAAAAGAATACAAGTTTAAAAACAAAGTTAAAAACAAGTTTTAAAGTTATGTGAAATAATTAGTTTTCAAGGATAAAGGTTTTACAAAGTTTTTGAAAACATATTTAAAGTAGATATGTTTTAAAAGATATAATAATTAAGTTTTAAGAATAAGGATTTATTTAAACAAGTTTGAAAAGTTTTCAAAGATTTTAAGTGTTGAAATTTAAATGTTAAATTGTTTGTTTTTAAAGTAAATCATATAAGTAATTAGTTAATGGTCATTATAATTAATTAAAGTTAATTAATTAATGTAAATAATCAAAGGTTAATTAATGTGTTTGGAATAAGGATAATTAATTTATGTAATTAATTAAGGGTTAATTACTTAATGTAATTAAAGGATAATTAATCAAGGATGATCAATTAAGATGATAATTAATTATTTGGGTTGTAATTAATTAATGTTAGGTAAGCATGATTTAAAGGTAATCTAAGTAATTAAAGTTGGTGATTAATTTAATTGGGGATTAATTAAATAAATTAGGAATTATATATATAAATAGATCTTGCTTATGGATGATTGAATTGGATTTAGAGTTTGGATTAATCTTTAGACAGATAATTTGTGATGTGCTGTGACATGGTAGGTTTGGGTTGGATATTGATAATGAGGTTTATCTATGTAAGGTAAATTATTGTGTGGATCGATATCCTAAATAAATCGTATTGTTTAAAACTTGACAACTTGGATTAGAGATGACAATAAAATTGAAGAGACTGGGGTTGGGTATCAGTAATACCCGAAACCACTTCGATTTGTAATCTACAAAAATTCTTTATGGATTTGACTTTGGAATAAATAGGCTGGAATGGAATAAATAATGTAAACTTGGTTATTAAATCTGAGTAATGATACTTAGATATGATTGTAAGATGTGTATTTGACTATGGTAAGTTAAGATCTCATTGTGAAGTACGGGTTATCCCGGGTAAGTTTTATACACTAGTATTTCATGTTAGATGGGTTCACCCACGCTAGTTTCCAGCCTGACCCAAGCGTTACTTTGATGTAATGCTCCGATCAACCGAGTATTACAGATTTTTGGGTAAAGGCGTTCTGGAGCTCATGAGGCGAGCTGGATGGCAGGAACGTATGGAGTTTTCCGTTGTGTATATAAGACTGTGTAGTCTGTATAGATTGTAGTCTGGAACAAGCTGTATAACTGTCCAGTTTATGTAAATGATTGCAACTCTGGTAAATTGTATGTAAAGTAACAATCACAGCTTTCTCTTGTAAAAATGCTATTATTTTTATTATATTTAATCCGCTGCAAATGTGAGATGTTGTTGTTTTCTGTTCTTCTTTCTTCTTTTCTTTAACAATCTGGAATTTTCGAAGATGAAATTCGTTACAAAATTTCAGGTAGTTATATTCTTCCCTCCTTAAGGGATTCCGTCCAAGAAATCTCTAAGGATGAAAGAATGTACTAAATGTTTTCATCCAATTCTATAGTCAACTACTCAATCATTAACCATTCATCCATTATTTTTAAGTTTTTCTAATGTAATTTATGATACTTATGAAATTGGTGTAGTGTAAATGTTCCTAACTAATGCAAAAGACTAGGCGGTCCACAAATTCAGTTGACCTCCATTTATGCAATCATGTCCGTGCCATGTATCCAAATGAATGCAAAAATTTCCTAATGATAAATGATAATTCTATATGCGTGCTACAAACATCATCCAAATGCAATAATCATGTGATAAACATCCATTTATAGCAACCATGGAAATAAAATAAAAATGTGCACACATCCATGTGCATATGTTCTAGTGTCCTAGTTAGGCTGATCCTTAAGGAATAATAGTGCCTAGTGTACCTATATGCGTCCATTAGCATCCACTAATCAACACTTGCAATCACTAGTATACATCATTCATAACATGTTCTATTAATATGTTTGCATGAAATCCTACCATCCATAGGTGAAATCCTAAGTTCTACCCTCCCAAAGGATAATAAAGGAAAGAACCTATTCAAAAATAAAGATGGCAAAAGTAAATTCTAAAAATTATTATCAAAGAGACATGGATAGGAGATACAAATTTTCTCCTAATCCAATTAGTCTTCTTCGAAATTTCTCTAAGCATGTCGGAACCAAGAAGCAACCTATCCTTAGACTCCAACCAACATAAAGACGTCTTACACGGCCTTCCAAAAAGAGCTTCAAAGGTGCCATTCCAATGATAGCTTGAAAACTACAAGCAGATGAAATCCATTAAAGAAAGATGCTTTTCCCAAGTTCTTTCATTATCAATAATATTCATTCTCAACCATGCTTGTATTACTATCCTACTAATTTCATTTTACTGTTCTTTATCAACATTCCTAGGTTCTTACTAGTGTCCTATACACTTTACAGAAACTTCCATTATTACTTCTAAAAGTAATTACTGCTATCTCCTTTCACCTTTTGCGTTACTCCTAGGAAATGATTCTTATCTACTCCATATTTAAGAGTTTGTTTTGGTATATATCACCTTGTTTTAAAAACTAAGTTTTTAAAAAAAAAATTAAAACATCAAATCCCAAAATCTTTGTCTTAAAAAGTGTTATCTTTTCAGTTTCCGTTAATTTCAAAAATATTTGGTCACTTACTATTTCCCAAACATAAAGGAAAAAACTTCCAAATTTTTAAGTCTAAAACTTATATCTCTCTTTCTTTTACAGACTTTTATAGTTTTCTATAAAAATTGGAATTTTCAAATTTTACTTTTATTAAGTTTTTCATGTCAAAAGATTATTTACTTTTTTCACCAAACCATTTTCTTTTAAAATATCTTTAAAATATCCTTTATGTGTTTTCAAAACAGCTTCTTATTACACTTAACAGTCTCATATCTTAATGTATTGGAACTACTTTCTCTTATGCGAAGTTATTAAAGCTAAAATCTTCTATGAATCTTTTAAAAGAGGACTTCATGTTTTTGTGAAGTTAATAGGAATTTATTCTATATTTTCAAAATAGGCTATACAAAATATGGTGCTTCCCATATCTTGTACATCTCTTTCATGTATTCCTTGTGACTTACACAAAACATTTTAATTGGTTTCCTAGAGAATTATACCTTTATTCTTTTCATTCCAATAGATTAAAGTATGTTTAGTTTATATTCTTCCATGGTAAATATTTTCTAATATCCAACTTACACATTTTCTTTTCAGAAAAAATCATCATCAAAACTGTTTTAATGTATCCATTACCAGAAAACATTTTCTTATACTTATTTAAATAATAAGTATATTCATAAATCACTTTAATTTCTATTCTTAGAAATTATCTTTAATTTTTTTTATTTTTGTTTAGAACAGATGTTGCGTAAAACACCGTTACTACAACCCAAAAGTACTAGTGTATGAATTTAATAAATACTAATAAATCTTATATACTATATATAAATATTTCTCTTAGGAGTTACTTACTATAACAATAGGGTTATAGTCTATGCTCATTTATTTTTTACTAAAACATCTATTACAACAATAAATGTTGTAACTTATGTTTTTTGATACTTAATAGACTCTATGTTTTTATACTTAAGATCTTTGTTTACATACAAAAAAACTAGTGAGTTATATATGCTCTATAATTTTTTTCAAAAAGAATTTCTTTTGAACGAAATTTTATTCGTATAAAACAAATTTAAATTTCTTACCATATTTTCAAAAACCCAATATTTTCTTTCAAAATATTGATAATTTTTTTAATTCTAATAATTTCATTTTATTGGGTTATATATAAAGCTGATTTTCCTACATATATCCTCGAACATTTCTTCTAAACTAAAGGCTTTTACTCCTATTCCTCTTGTATATTATATTTATTCTAAGGTATTACCGTCATATCCACTTGTTTGAGAAAATTATAATTTCTCAATTATCTACACATGTGCTTTCTTAACTATTGAATTTTATTGTACGTCTCTAACCTTAACCTACCTTTCTTTGGATTACTAAAATCCAAATCCTAAGTGTACAAAATCATTCCTACCATGTGTAGACCTTTGCTATGCCATAAAAACACACTTCCTTATGCCTAAAGTTCACTTCAAGAGTTCTATCTTCAACTGTATGAAGAACCTCCTTAAGATGATAACATGCTCCTCCATACTTCTTGGGAAACTCCAAAATGTTGTCCACGAATACCACCATGAATTTACATAAGACATCTCTAAAAACATGGCTCATTAAATCGACAAAATAGGCTAGGCATTGGTTAGTCCAAATGGCATAACCAACGACTCAAAGCGTCTGTCGAGTGTCCTAAATGTGGACTTATTAACGCTGCCATCGGCGACCCTAAACTTATGAAATCTAGTGCTAAATCAAACTCAAAGAATACTGAAGAACCAACTAACTCGTCAAAAAGATCATTTATCCTAGAAAATGGATATTGGTTCTTCTTTGGGAGCTTACTTAACTCTCTATAGTCCTCATAAAGTCGAAGGGAACCATCCATCTTATTGGCAAAGTTGACTAGCGCTCTCGACTATAATATGCTTCTTCTTATGAATCCCTTCTTGAAAAGCTCATGGATTTGCTTGCTAAATTCTTTCCTCTCCCTAGGTTCCATATGCCTCAGAGGTAATGATACTAGCTTAGCATTCTCAGTCAAATAAATCCTGAAGTCAATCTCTCTCTTAGGGGGTAGTCCCCTAACCTCCTCAAAGATGTCTGCAAAATTTCTAACAGCAGGAATCGAATACAACTCTAATGAAGATGAATCGAGGGAATAGAGAAAACTCAACATGACTGTCCCTTGTGGGTCATAAGGTACCTCGAGAGTCCTACCACTACAAGTCTCTAATCTATTGACTCTCCTCTCGTAGTCTAATACAGCTCCATATGTGGATAGCTAATCAATTTCCCAAATCATCCCATACTTCAAAAATCCAATATATAGGCATCGCAATCGAATTCTACACCTAGGATAAAATTTTCAAACCATACAAACCATAGTCAAGTGTGTCGATCCTCCTATGGGGTTTAAAATAACAATGAGGTCTATTAAAGAGATGTCTAAGTGAAAACAATCTACTAAAAAACTAGAGATGAAAAGGGTGTGATGCTCTAGAATTGAATAGAGTCCGAATGAAAAAAAATAAGAAATAGAAATCAAACTTTTCTCCTTGATTTGGTCCACTGTTGGAAGGTGTCGTATCCAAAGTTTGACTCTGTGTCGCAGGTACGCTTGCAGCCTGCCCTGCTTTTTAAGGACATACTTTACTAAAGTGACCAAGCCGTCCATAATTGAAACACCTTCTCTCCGTTCCTGCCTACTTATAGTCTTTTGCGTAATGACCATTCACTCTACAATGCTTACATTTCACATTTTTCTTGAATCGCTTCTAAGGTCCCCTTTCTTTCCTCTTATCCTTCCTGTCCTTCCACCATCGTTTCTTAGATCTTGTAGGAACCTCCTTAAGTTCCCCCTTTAGCTTCCAATAAGTAGGTTGAATTCGCCATCGGTCTTCCGCGCCTATCCGCCTTAACTTTCGCTCCATATCTTCCAACCTAGCTTGTGCCTCCTTGAAATCCTTCGTGCTAGAAAACGTTCCGCACCCTATGCCAATGAAGTCCTTGCATAGCTTAGAAAAATCGACTGGTATAAGTAGATTAAAGGGATTTCCACCTACCGGTGTTGTATTGAGCGCTTGCCCTTGCATCTCTGGTACCGTAGCTCCACGGAGCCAGTCAGCCATGCTACACAAAGAAAAGGAAACTTAGGCTCAAAAGAATCAAAAGAAGGATGAACCGGACTTTGAGGGAATTTTTATAAAAACTCATTTACACTTAAAAACTATTTCTAAGAGTTCTTTTCTGAAAAATACTTTTAAAATAAGTTATTTTTGGAAAATACTTTACTTTTAAAACAAATTTTTAGAAATCCTGTAACCTTAGGCTATGATACTAAGTGAAACACCACACATTTCTTAATATACCCAAAAGGACACATTAAAAGGCGTGGTGTGTTGTAGGTATAAATAAAACAAACAAAGACTAAGATTCATAAGAGAAAAATAGGTAAAAAAACAGTAGAAACTAAAATATTAACTTATTTAAAATAAAACTTTCATAGTTGTTTCATAAATAAGTCAAATACAAATAGAACATCTATATCTCAAAACCCGTCATGTCTTATGAAATAAAAATTCATAGTCTCAAAATCAGAGTGCATAATATCCCTCATAATAAGCCAGTACATAGAAAGAACAAAAGCCGAAAATAAAATAAATACATAGTAGAAATCTCGTCCAAGAAAACTCCAAGCAACAACAATCTACTGACTTCTCCCTTGATTGCTTATGGGGAAAAGGGAAAAAATAGAGGAGTGGGTCAGATAAAGTCTGATGAATGATAGTAATTATTAGAGTCTTTAAGCAGGATAAAAGTAATAGACTCTATAACAGTTCTAGCATAAATAAGGATAACAAAGGAAATAGGAAAGAGATAAACAGTAAATAAGTACGATTAAATATTTCTCAATTTATAAGATATGTTAACTTTGATGGTTTGGACTTGTTCTTGATTGCTGCTTTGATTATGCTGAATCCCTAATCTTGTAATTAGGTTGTAACCCTAATTCTACTCTTTTGATCGGTTTGCTACTCTATAGTAGCTTTCTACAGACTAGATGCTATATAACTCCCTACACAGAATGCTAATGGTAACTATGAAAGATACACAAAGCACTCACTGTGGACTAGACGACATATATAGCTCCCTAAATAGAAGACATTAATTTACTATGGACTAAATGCTATATAACTCCCTACACAGAATGTTACTGTGGACTAGACGACATATATAGCTCCATACATAGAAGGCATTAATTTACTGTGGACTAGATGCTTTATAACTACCTACATAGAATGTTATTATGGACTAGACAGAATATATAGCTCCTTACATAGAAGGAATTAACATACTATGAACTAAATGCTATATAACTCCCTACACAGAATGGTAATGTGGACTAGACGACATATATAGCTCCTTACACAGAAGGCATTAATTTACTGTGGACTAGATACTATATAACTCCCTAGCAGAAGGTTACTATAGACTAGACGACATATATAGCTCCCTACATAGTATTCTTCCCTTCATCCAAACAATAGTTAATAGTGCCCCTTGTTCGAAACCCCCGTGATTTGAACATCTACTTGTTGACCAATTACTACCACTACTACCATAAGTGTGGAATCGTCTCACTTCAGTTATGTGAAACACCATGTCCATATAAAATATAGGAAAATGCTATTTGGTATAGGTCCTACTTACATTTCTTCTTATTAACTTAGATAAATTATTTTAATCTTTTATTATCATCTCTAGTTTCTACGCTTATTAATTTATCCTAAGTCTTAAAATAAGCCTCATTCTATTCTTTTTCTTATTATAACCTACATTATAATCATGCTTATTACTTAACCTAAGGTCTAAGTGTGAAATAAGTTTCTTTCATCTTTTACTCTTTCTAATTATAATTGTGATGTCCCGGAAATTTGGGCAATATTTATTTAATAATTTCATTAATAATTATTTTAAAAAGTGATATACTGATTTAATAATCCAATTCAAACATAATTTCTTTTAAAAATTTATAATTATTTAGTTTGGATAAATGATATTCTTTTGAAAAATTTGATAATAATTGAATTTGAGAATCTTATTGTTTTAAAATGTTAAAAATATTTTAATGATAGAATTTCTTCTCTAAGCTGGTTTAAAAATATTTTATTTATAATGTATATATATATATATACATGTATACATTGTAAATAGGAGTTTTGATTTTAATTTTAAATTTAAATTTAATAAAGGATATTTTCAAATTTATAATATATATATGTGTATAATTTATGAATTGATTAAGTTAAATTGAAAATAGTATTGAAACTTTTTCATGAGTCAATTTATAAATCTATCTTGTATTTTTAGAAAGAAATTAAAGTAAATATTTTGTCATAAATATACAATAGTTAAAAATTGTATTTTATAATAAAGTTTATTTATATTAGAGTATAGTATATTTGAAACTCTTGAATAAAATGAATTCAACATTTATTCTTTTCTTTTTAAAAGTTTCTCTTGTGAAAAATGGTTTTAATAATTTTTAAAAAATATTCAAGCAAACATTTAAACATGTAAAGATAATTCATTTGCAATCATTTAAAGATTAGATATAAATAAACATACAAAACATCTTAAAATTAAATTAGAATGGCTTTATCTTAAAATAAAAAACATTAGTAAACAAAGAAATTTATTTATATCTTTAATCTTACATGTGTTTAACATTCATGTTTTAAAGTAGACACTTGAAATTATTTTCATACTTAAGCAACAAGTGGCATTTCTAAACCAATGTTTGAATTTATTATTTTAGATAAAACTTAAAACAAATCTCTTTATTTCAAACATTTTATCTTCTATAATGAATCAAAATTCAGATCTATGAAAACTGAAATCCAACTTCACTCTAATTCCATAACCCAAATTTGTACTCTGCAAATTTAAACCATATTAGATCTGCAAATCAAAGTTTTAAAACCCTGCAAAAGAAGATACATCTGCATATTCTGTTTAACCTGCAAACAAACAAATGTCTTCAACCTGTGAAATCAATCAGATTTGCAAATTGGCTTGAATCTGCAAAATAATTTAATCTGCAACCTGTAAGATCAACACAAACAAAGATGAAAAGGGGTCTGCATGCAATTCCAAAGCCTGCAAACAACATGTTGTCACCAATTTCAAACAGCATGTTAGCTCTGATTCAATCAATTGCATTGGAATTCAGGTTGCAGGGAAATGTTTGGCATCTGGAATGCTTTCTGTTTCCATTTCTAAGGTGAGTAAATCTATGTTTTTTTACAAACAGTTTCATTTTCTTTAACCAAGATAACAAAATATGCAGAACTTTAAAGTTTAATTCAAAATGCCCTTTTAAATAAGAAAATTTAAACAGTAGCAATTGATAACTGCTCTGTTCTCTTCTCTTTAGTAAGTAACCTCAATTTCTATAGGTTGTTTGAAATTTTATATGTGCATGAGTTGAATATATGCTTGACTGTTGTGTGTGATTATGTTTGAATATGCAGATAAGTGTAATATGAATTTCTGCAGACATGCTTCTACTATTACTTGGATTTAAATACAAATCTACTTCTCTATGTATGAAACTTAGTTAGGAATTATTATGTAATCAAATTTGAGTTTGTGTTGCATAGATTTAGGTTTGAAATTTTTTAGTTTAGGAAAGTAAAATCTGTTACTACTGGAAATAAGTAACAGCAAACAATAGTTTCATCAAGAAAAATTACCAAACAACTTTAAATTTTTCAAAAACATGTTTAAAACTTTAATGCATGTTAAAAACATGGATATTAAAACATGCATCAGGTTTTAAAAGTCTGAGGGGTTAGGAATTTAGAACTGTGCAGAAGTTGGTATATTTGAGGATATCGAAATATAAAATGGATTTTGGAAGTTGAATTTCTGCCTGGAGGTGGAGTGTTAACTGGGAAGTGGGGAAAGAATTCCTAATAGTTGATCAGAGAGTTGTGGTAAAGGCAAGAATGCTCATTTACAGGTTGGTGTTCTTGGTGACGTTTTTTTTTTCCAGGTTGTTTAAGTTTGGCTTGATTCAAATTTTCAAGCTGCAAGGATTTTGTTGATGGACAGTATCAAGATGAAGGGATGAATGGCTTCTTGGAGAGTTAGGTGAAGGTTGCTGGAAGTCGCCGGAGTAGTGGTGCATTTGCACAGTGTTTGGTGGTCTCTGGTGAAAATTTTGGAGCGCAGGTTTTGGTGACTCGAAGTCACACTCGTGCATTTGGTATTGTGGCTCGAAGTAGGTTAGGTTTTAACCCGAAGTAAATTGTTGATAATCTCGGGTTTGTGGAAGTGCAGGCCTGAGTGCCGTGTTTTTTTTTAAAACCTGAAAACCCAAAAATGTTTAAAGCAATGATTTAAATTTAAGTATAGGTTTGAATTAATTTCAAATAAGCTTATGAATTCAAATGATGAATTTAAATTTAAAAGTAAGGTTTAAATTCAATTTTGAAATCATGTATAAAAATGTAGTTTTCAGGATTCTTTGAATCCATTTTTTATTTAAAAACAGTTTTGTTTCTTTTAAATTTTTTAAAGGGGAGTTCAATGTTAAAACAAGATTCAAATTTTTGTATAGGATTGAACTGGATTCAGGAATACTTTTGAATTCAAAGTTTAAAATGAAACATTTAAATTGTAAGCCAGATCTAAATTTGGTTTTGAAATTAAATTAAATATGATTTCAGTTTTGTTTTGAAATCTGTTTGAATACAAATCAGTTTGAAAAGTTTTAAAAATTGGACAGAAATGTTATTAAGTAGAATTTAAATATGAATCTGATTTCAAATGAAGGTTTAAATTTTAAAAGAATTCTTTCTTTTAAGTATTGAAATAAAATTATGATATGTTTAACTTTAAATTGAAAAGTTAAATAATCTATCTATTTTAAAAGACTTGATTTATTTTTAGTAAAATTAAGTAACATAGATTTTTAAACTTTCCTTATATAATAATGGTAGTTCTTTACCTTTTGGTCTATTAATTTATTTAAATTGAATAATGTTTATATGGTTAAACATTTTTAAATCTTAAATTTAAAAAATGTAGGTTGAATTTAAATTTTAGGAGCGTGTTGTTTAAATACATTTGAATAATTAATAAGTCATTAATAAGTAAATGGATTAATTTGGAAATAATTAAGATAATTTAGAAATTTACTTGTTAAATTGATTTTAATTAATGTTTTGGATTAATTTATAATTAGAAATGATTAATGAATAATTAATCTAAGGTAATTTTTCTTAAGTAAGGAATTAATGAAAATGTTGTTAATTGGACAAGATAATTATCTAAGGATAATTAAATAATTAATTAATGTGATTAATTTTGATTAATTAATTAGATTAATTAATTTAAGATAATCAATTGAAATTTGATAAGTATAATTACTTTATAAAAGTAATTAAGGGTTAATTACTTTTTGTAATTAATTCTGATAATGTGTTTTGTTTAAATTAATTAATTTAGTTTAATTAATTTAAGAAATAATTAAATAATCTAATGATAATAATTACTTGATGTAATTTATGGAGCAGGATTACTTAGAGAAGTAATAATTACTGGATTGTAATTATGGAAAGATGTTTTATTTTAATAAAGTAATTTGGATAATTACTTTTGTAATTAATCAAGGATTAATTAATAAAGATAATTAATTATTGGATAATTAATTTATTAATAAGTAATTAAGAGTAGTTAATTACTGGATTTAAGTATTAATCAATGTGATTAATAATTATATTTTAATTTTAGATTAATTACTAAATGTAATTAGATTTAATTGAGTAAGTAATTTAAATATTAATTAGAGATCATTAATTATTATAATTAATGACGTAATTAAGAATTGTTTAATTAAGTGATTAGTTAATTGTAATTAATTAAGGATAAATGTAATTAATTATAGTTAATCAATAAATGAAGTAATTAAATGTTAATTACTTATGATTAAGGTTAATTAATTTTATGGGATTAATTTAAGACTAATTACTTATTGTAATTAGTAAATGATTAATCATAAATATTTAAACAAGTTGAATACTTAATGAATGATTAATTAACTAGGTTGATTAATCAATAGATTTATAAGCAAGATTTATAGGTGAGTAATTAATTTAATTTATTTTAAATTAATTAAGGATAGAAGTAATTAATTTAATTCATTTTAAATTAATTATAGATTATGGATAATAAATCATTGCTTATGGATGATATTGATATACTTTTGGATGGTTGTGATCTCAAAAATGAGATGAGTAGCATCTATAGGATATGGATGCTTAGTTATAGTATGATGGATTATTTTGGTTGTGATGATTGACTATTGTGATGATTATCTGTTGTGATAATGTTATGGGTTATCTGTTATGATGAGAATATGTAGTTTATCTATCTGTGTGAAATAGATAAAATAAAATGAATTAATTGTTTAAAACCCTTAAGTATAACTTGGACATTAAGATGGCGTTTGGTTTCGGTGAGACCGGGATCGGATTTCCATATTTGGATATCCGAAAACCACACCGATTCTAATTAAACGTTAGGTCGTTAATCCAAGTGGAGCAAGTGAAGACTCGAGGTGTAAGGGCTATACGTCAGTATAACTCTGTGGGTGATTCCGTAATGAGTTGACGGAATAGTACTTATAGATTCGAGATGGTGAATAAGAGTGCAAGGGTTACTGTCGTTAACTCTGAGGGTGATTCCAATACGAGTGTAACGAGATAATGCCTTCAGTTTCGTTCGAACCCGGAACGAACTTGTATGGATTGAATGCTTTCAGAACATCGTCAGGTGGACGATGAGCATTCTAAGATAGATGTGTTCTCTAAAGGTCATCGTAATCTCAAGCCTCATTAACCAGGAATGGCTAAAACAGGGGAGGTGCAGAAAGGCTTCGTGGGTAGCCCCCACTTGAGAGTGAGATTTACCCCTGTCTAGAGGTCCCTTTTATTTCGGCTGTGTGGACGGTTAAGAGCTCCAACTGTCGGGGTTGTCTTGCTCGGAACTATTCAGTAAGGAAGGTCCGGCCTTGTGTTGCAGGGGATTGGGAGTAATCCTCGGTACGGTGATCTAGGCCACGTACTGTGACGGGCGGTACCCCAGTAGTCCTGCCATTGTATGGAATCCAAAATCCAATAAGTGCCAACGGTTTTGATTGTATTACCCACTTTTGTGGCTAGTAGCTGGAATTTAATAGACGTAACAATTTCGGCTATTTCATATTTATTTGAAAACCCTAGACACTATTATAATATCACTGGATTTCCTATCAAATGCTTTGGTCAGCGTAAGGTAAAAACTTTTCCATGTTTATGTGTGGGAAGTCTTACATGATACCTTTTGTTTTCAAAGGATTTTCTAATGTTAAGAAACTTTTAAACTGTTTACTCACACCAGACCCCTGTCTGACCCGAGTGTTTATTTTCTGTTTTATTAAACTCTTGGGTACTCATATTACGTATGAGTAGTCAAGTGATTCAGGATTGCTTTGATGAGTTCTGGAGGAGATAATGGAGCAGGAGGCTTCAGCGTGTAGATATATTTAGTAGTTCCGCTGTGTTTGAGTTGTATCTGTTTTTCTCTGATATACTTGAATTGTAATCGCTAGACAGATGTTTATAACTGTCTAGTTTGTGTTGTATTGGCTGTAAAACTCTGCTGTATATGATACTGTGTAAAGTATTATATGATATAATATAATTTATTCGTTCCGCTGTGAGATTCTGATGTTGTCTGTTTTCTTCTTTCTTTCTATTCTTTTTTCTATCCCTTTCTTTCTTCTTTACGATGCGAATTCCTGGAGTTTGGAAGTTGGGTCGTTACAACGTGGTATCAGAGCATTAGGTTGAGTGAATACCTAGGCTCTGTAGTGGTGTCTTTCTTGAGAGAGCGTACTTGTAATTTTAAATATAAATATATTTAATTCTACCTATCTGTTGGATTACTTGTTCAGGTTTTCCAATATAAGTAATAAAGGTAGATAGGGTAGTGGTGTATGTAACACAACTACCAATGGTTGGAGTCCGAGTATTTGAACTTGGAAGTGATCTGCTAGGGCAGTATTGGGCATTTTGAGTAGTTTGGCAGTTTGGTGTGAAGGATTTTTCTGATCTCTGAAGGAGAGTCTTTTGAAGATTCAGAGTGTATCTTTGGATTTTAAAGCTTGGTTTCACTTGTATGTGAATGGATTTTCCTGAGTCTGGATCAGTTTGGAGTACTGAAGCCAGCAATGGTATTTTGGCGACCTTAGGAAGGAGTTCAGTCTGTATTTGAGTTTGAGACTCAGTCTGACAGAGAGTTTTGTGCTTGGTTTGAAGTCGAGTTTCCTGAGGGATATCTGTCTTCTGAAGGCTCTATTTTGGAAGTGGCTGGTGTAGATTTGAGGTTCGATGAGCTTTTGGGAAAGGAAGTTTTTGGTAGCAGTAGTAGCAGTGAGTGGCCTGTTTCTTCGATGGTTGTGAAGTCTCTGTGATTCTTTTGTCAGTAGGCCGGGTAGATGGTGAAGCTTGTCCATTTCTTCTGGAAGCTCAGTTGGGAGTGATGTTAGTGGTTAATAGGTGGACCACTAATTTCCCTTTTGATTTGAAGGCTTTAGCTATTCTGATTGTTGAAGAGAGAACGATTTCTTGGAATCTGAACTGAGTAGAATCGCAAAAGTGACTTGCGATGATCCGGAAGTTTTCTGAGTAACCTTTGTTTGGATTGAAGCATCTCTAGAAGATGTTTGAGTTATCGAAGTGGTTTGATATTTTCTGGGTGTCTTCAAAGGAGTTAAGTTTTGCATCCGCATAAGGAGATTGAGTTCTGTTTCGACTTGGTTTTTGGAGATTTTATGGAACTTGATGAACAATGTTTTCGGGATAAGATGATCAAGTTTATACCTGTGTTCATCAATAGCATTCTCGAATCAGAGTTGCGCAGTGGAAGCATGGTGGCAGCCATTCCAGAATAGAAGGAACACCTGATTTATTGGGAATTTGTGTTTTGTTTTGGATCAGAGGATTTCTACAGGAAATTCACTTTAATCTGGAGACTTGGATGTTTTGGGCATCTGTTCTGTTTTTCGAATAAGTGTAGTTTGTCTGAAGTCTTCTGATATCCGTAGTAGAGTTTGTGTGGTGGATTGGACTGATCTAGAAGGTTGAAGGCAACCCAGAATCAACAGGAAAGATTTATGGATAAGAGATTGGATCTTTCTGTTGTCTCTCAAGGTTAAGTGATTGATCTACAGGGTTGGATTGCCAGTTTGGATAACTGGGATTCGATGAGTTTCACGTATCTCTGAGGGAATACGTGTATGATTTATTCCTGGTTGTGGAACCAGCAGTTCTGGAGTTTGGTTATTGAGTCAGACTCGTCTGAAGTCTGATATCTTGTCTAGTGTTATAGATATTGTGAATAGGAGTATTGGTGCTTCTTAGTATTGATTATTTGGATTCTCTAGAGCGAGTATTCTGATATATATATTTGGGAAAACTCGATAAAATTTTACCCAGAATTTGTCTGGATAATTAGATTTGTTTGATTGGTTGAATTGGTTATTTTGATTGTTAGCATGTGTTTGATATATGCTTGTGTTTTAAATAAAATCTTTAAGGAGATTATTAAATTACCTTTGTTTTTAAATTTCGGGGACGAAATTATTTTAAGGGGGGAGGAATGTGATGTCCCGGAAATTTGGGCAATGTTTATTTAATAATTTCATTAATAATTATTTTAAAAAGTGATATACTGATTTAATAATCCAATTCAAACATAATTTCTTTTAATTTTTTTTAATTATTTAGTTTGGATAAATGATATTCTTTTGAAAAATTTGATAATAACTGAATTTGAGAAACTTATTGTTTTAAAATGTTAAAAATATTTTAATGATAGAATTTCTTCTCTAAGCTGGTTTAAAAATATTTTATTTATAATGTATATATATACATGTATACATTGTAAATAGGAGTTTTGATTTTAATTTTAAATTTAAATTTAATAAAGGATATTTTCAAATTTATAATATATATATGTGTATAATTTATGAATTGATTAAGTTAAATCGAAAATAGTATTGAAACTTTTTCATGAGTCAATTTATAAATCTATCTTGTATTTTTAGAAAGAAATTAAAGTAAATATTTTGTCATAAATATACAATAGTTAAAAATTGTATTTTATGATAAAGTTTATTTATATTAGAGTATAGTAGATTTGAAACTCTTGAATAAAATGAATTCAACATTTATTCTTTTCTTTTTAAAAGTTTCTCTTGTGAAAAATGGTTTTAATAATTTTTAAAAAATATTCAAGCAAACATTTAAACATGTAAAGATAATTCATTTGCAATCATTTAAAGATTAGATATAAATAAACATACAAAACATCTTAGAATTAAATTAGAATGGCTTTATCTTAAAATAAAAAACATTAGTAAACAAAGAAATTTATTTATATCATTAATCTTACATGTGTTTAACATTCATGTTTTAAAGTAGACACTTGTAATTTATTTTCATACTTAAGCAACAAGTGGCATTTCTAAACCAATGTTTGAATTTATTATTTTAGATAAAACTTAAAACAAATCTCTTTATTTCAAACATTTTATCTTCTATAATGAATCAAAATTTAGATCTATGAAAGCTGAAATCCAACTTCACTCTAATTCCACAACCCAAATCAGTACTCTGCAAATTTAAACCATATTAGATCTACAAATCAAAGTTTTAAAACATTGCAAAAGAAGATACATCTGCATATTCTGTTTAACCTGCAAACAAACAAATGTCTTCAACCTGTGAAATCAATCACATTTGCAAATTGGCTTGAATCTGCAAAACAATTTAATCTGCAACCTGTAAGATCAACACAAACAAAGATGAAAAGGGGTATGCATGCAATTCCAAAGCCTGCAAACAACATGTTGTCACCAATTTCAAACAGCATGTTAGCTCTGATTCAATCAATTGCATTGGAATTCAGGTTGCAGGGAAATGTTTGGCATCTGGAATGCTTTCTGTTTCCATTTCTAAGGTGAGTAAATCTATGTTTTTTTTTAAAAACAGTTTCATTTTCTTTAACCAAGATAACAAAATATGCAGAACTTTAAAGTTTAATTCAAAATGCCCTTTTAAATAAGAAAATTTAAACAGTAGCAATTGATAACTTCTCTGTTCTCTTCTCTTTAGTAAGTAACCTCAATTTCTATAGGTTGTTTGAAATTTTATATGTGCATGAGTTGAATATATGCTTGACTGTTGTGTGTGATTATGTTTGAATATGCAGATAAGTGTAATATGAATTTCTGCAGACATGCTTCTACTATTACTTGGATTTAAATACAAATCTACTTCTCTATGTATGAAACTTAGTTAGGAATTATTATGTAATCAAATTTGAGTTTGTGTTGCATAGATTTAGGTTTGAAATTTTTTAGTTTAGGAAAGTAAAATCTGTTACTACTGGAAATAAGTAACAACAGACAATAGTTTCATAAAGAAAAATTACCAAACAACTTTAAATTTTTCAAAAACATGTTTAAAACTTTAATGCATGTTAAAAACATGGATATTAAAACATGCATCAGGTTTTAAAAGTCTGAGGGGTTAGGAATTTAGAACTGTGCAGAAGTTGGTATATTTGAGGATATCAAAATATAAAATGGATTTTGGAAGTTGAATTTCTGCCTGGAGGTAGGGTGTTAACTGGGAAGTGGGGAAAGAATTCCTAATAGTTGATCAGAGAGTTGTGGTGAAGGCAAGAATGCTCATTTACAGGTTGGTGTTCTTGGTGAAGTTTTTTTTTTCTCCAGGTTGTTTAAATTTGGCTTGATTCAAATTTTCAAGCTGCAAGGATTTTGTTGATGGACAGTATCAAGATGAAGGGATGAATGGCTTCTTGGAGAGTTAGGTGAAGGTTGCTGGAAGTCGTCGGAGTAGTGGTGCATTTGCACAGTGTTTGGTGGTCTCTGGTGAAAATTTTGGAGTGCAGGTTTTGGTGACTCGAAGTCACACTCGTGCATTTGGTATTGTGGCTCGAAGTAGGATAGGTTTTAACCCGAAGTAAATTGTTGATAATCTCGGGTTTGAGGAAGTGCAGGCCTGAGTGCTGTGTTTTTTTTAAAAAACCTGGAAACCCAAAAATGTTTAAAGCAATGATTTAAATTTAAGTATAGGTTTGAATTAGTTTCAAATGAGCTTATGAATTCAAATGATGAATTTAAATTTAAAAGTAAGGTTTAAATTCAATTTTGAAATCATGTATAAAAATGTAGTTTTCAGGATTCTATGAATCCATTTTTTATTTAAAAACAGTTTTGTTTCTTTTAAATTTTTTAAAGGGGAGTTCAATGTTAAAACAAGATTCAAATTTTTGTATAGGATTGAACTGGATTCAGGAATACTTTTGAATTCAAAGTTTAAAATGAAACATTTAAATTGTAAGCCAGATCTAAATTTGGTTTTGAAATCAAATTAAATATGATTTCAGTTTTGTTTTGAAATCTGTTTGAATACAAATCAGTTTGAAAAGTTTTAAAAATTGGACAGAAATGTTATTAAGTAGAATTTAAATATGAATTTGATTTCAAATGATGGTTTAAATTTTAAAAGAATTCTTTCTTTTAAGTATTGAAATAAAATTATGATATGTTTAACTTTGAATTGAAAAGTTAAATAATCTATCTATTTTAAAAGACTTGATTTATTTTTAGTAAAATTAAGTAACATAGATTTTTAAACTTTCCTTATATAATAATGGTAGTTCTTTACCTTTTGGTTTATTAATTTATTTAAAATGAATAATGTTTATATAGTTAAACATTTTTAAATCTTAAATTTTAAAAATGAAGGTTGAATTTAAATTTTAGGAGTGTGTTGTTTAAATACATTTGAATAATTAATAAGTCATTAATAAGTAAATGGACTAATTTGGAAATAATTAAGATAATTTAGAAATTTACTTGTTAAATTGATTTTAATTAATGTTTTGGATTAATTTATAATTAGAAATGATTAATGAATAACTAATCTAAGGTAATTTTTCTTAAGTAAGGAATTAATGAAAATGTTGTTAATTAGATAAGATAATTATCTAAGGATAATTAAATAATTAATTAATGTGATTAATTTTGATTAATTAATTAGATTAATTAATTTAAGATAATCAATTGTAATTTGATAAGTATAATTACTTTATAAAAGTAATTAAGGGTTAATTACTTTTTGTAATTAATTCTGATAATGTGTTTTGTTTAAATTAATTAATTTAGTTTAATTAATTTAAGAAATAATTAAATATTTAATGATAATAATTACTTAATGTAATTTATGGAGCAGGATTACTTAGAGAAGTAATAATTACTGGATTGTAATTATGGAAAGATGTTTTATTTTAATGAAGTAATTTGGATAATTACTTTTGTAATTAATCAAGGATTAATTAATAAAGATAATTAATTATTGGATAATTAGTTTATTAATAAGTAATTAAGAGTAGTTAATTACTGGATTTAAGTATTAATCAAAGTGACTAAAAATTATATTTTAATTTTAGATTAATTACTAAATGTAATTAGATTTAATTGAGTAAGTAATTTAAATATTAATTAGAGATCATTAATTATTATAATTAATGATGTAATTAAGAATTGTTTAATTAAGTGATTAATTAATTGTAATTAATTAAGGATAAATGTAATTAATTATAGTTAATTAATAAATGAAGTAATTAAATGTTAATTACTTATGATTAAGGTTAATTAATTTTATGGGATTAATTTAAGACTAATTACTTATTGTAATTAGTAAATGATTAATGATAAATATTTAAACAAGTTGAATACTTAATGAATGATTAATTAACTAGGTTGATTAATCAATAGATTTATAAGCAAGATTTATAGGTGAGTAATTAATTTAATTCATTTTAAATTAATTATAAATGATGGATAATAAATCATTGCTTATGGATGATATTGATATACTTTTGGATGGTTGTGATCTCAGAAATGAGATGAGTAGTATCTATAGGATATGGATGCTTAGTTATAGTATGATGGATTATTTTGGTTGTGATGATTGACTATTGTGATGATTATCTGTTGTGATAATGTTATGGGTTATCTGTTATGATGAGAATATGTAGTTTATCTATCTGTGTGAATAGATAAAATAAAATGAATTAATTGTTTAAAACCCTTAAGTATAACTTGGACATTAAGATGGCGTTTGGTTTCGGTGAGACCGGGATCGGATTTCCATATTTGGATATTCGAAAACCACACAGATTCCAATTAAACGTTAGGTCGTTAATCCAAGTGGAGCAAGTGAAGACTCGAGGTGTAAGGGCTATACGTCAGTATAACTCTGTGGGTGATTCCGTAATGAGTTGACGGAATAGTACTTATAGATTCGAGATGGTGAATAAGAGTGCAAGGGTTATTGTCGTTAACTCTGAGGGTGATTCCAATACGAGTGTAACGAGATAATGCCTTCGGTTTCGTTCGAACCCGGAACGAACTTGTATGGATTGAATGCTTTCAGAACATCGTCAGGTGGACGATGAGCATTCTAAGATAGATGTGTTCTCTAAAGGTCATCGTAACCTCAAGCCTCATCAACCAGGAATGGCTAAAACAGGGGAGGTGCAGCAAGGCTTCGTGGGTAGCCCCCACTTGAGAGTGAGATTTACCCCTGTCTAGAGGTCCCTTTTATTTCGGCTGTGTGGAAGGTTGAGAGCTCCAACTGTCGGGGTTGTCTTGCTCGGAACTATTCAGTAAGGAAGGTCCGGCCTTGTGTTGCAGGGGATTGGGAGTAATCCTCGGTACGGTGATCTAGGCCACGTACTGTGACGGGCGGTACCCTAGTAGCCCTGCCATTGTATGGAATCCAAAATCCAATAAGTGCCAACAGTTTTGATTGTATTACCCACTTTTGTGGCTAGTAGTTGGAATTTAATAGATGTAACAATTTCGGCTATTTCATATTTATTTGAAAACCCTAGACACTATTATAATATCACTGGATTTCCTATCAAATGCTTTGGTTAGTGTAAGGTAAAAACTTTTCCATGTTTATGTGTTGGAAGTCTTACGTGATACCTTTTGTTTTCAAAGGACTTTCTAATGTTAAGCAACTTTTAAACTGTTTACTCACACCAGACTCCTATCTGACCCGAGTGTTTATTTTCTGTTTTATTAAACTCTTGGGTACTCATATTACGTATGAGTAGTCAAGTGATTGAGGATTGCTTTGATGAGTTCTGGAGGAGATAATGGAGCAGGAGGCTTCAGCGTGTAGATATATTTAGTAGTTCCGCTGTGTTTGAGTTGTATCTGTTTTTCTCTGATATACTTGAATTGTAATTGCTAGACAGATGTTTATAACTGTCTAGTTTGTGTTGTATTGGCTGTAAAACTCTGCTGTATATGATATTGTGTAAAGTATTATGTGATATAATATAATTTATTCGTTCCGCTGTGAGATTCTGATGTTGTCTGTTTTCTTCTTTCTTTCTATTCTTTTTCTATCCCTTTCTTTCTTCTTAACGATGCGAATTCCTGGAGTTTGGAAGTTGGGTCGTTACAATAATTCTAAGTTATAACTAAGCTAATTATTTAGTGTGATTCTAATCATAGTTAGGTATAACTTCAATCCAATTCCATTTATATTATAGTCCATCCATTATTTATTTCAGTCTAATTCCATTATTTACTACAGTCTACGTAATTTGCATCCTATTTTCTTCGATCAATATTCTCACTTATATAATCCATATTCGCGTTTTACTTATTCTAATGCATAAGCGAAGAAAAGGAGGAAGAAGGGAATATACGCTTGCATAAAATCCAAAATATAGAAAAATATGTAGATAAAGAAATAAATAATAGTAAATAAACTATAAATAAAAAGCTATGCTTAACAGTGATAAACTATAATTAAGTGAAAAAGAATAACTAAAAAGGAATTTACTAGAAAATAGATCTAAAACTTGTAAAAAGGCTATGCCAAAAATCGTAGTTTTTACTACAACTTTTGGAAACCCTATTATTTTAAATTACTTAAAGAAATCTTAAAATAATTACAATCACTCAACTCCGGCCCTAAGCTCTTCCTTTGGTCTTCTCGGATCTACTTGGAGTTGTCGAATAATTTAATTAATATCGATTTTCCCCTTGGAAAAATTAATCCGTTTAGGGTCTCTCCTAGAAAGGTGAACCCAATTGGAGAAAATCTTGAATGAGAAAAAGAGTTAGGTCTAGCGGTCTATTTATAGAGGTAGAAGTGGATCTTAGACCAATGGATTTTTAAGATTGAATGGGATACAACCACGTTATAGGTTGAATAGGAGCCATCAGATGCAAAAATAAAAGGACCAGATTAATATAAAGAATGCAAAACACGTCAGTTTGAGGCTCTGGAACGTTCGAATGAACGAACATTTGATCATAAATAGTAGAGACGGGTCGACCGGGCGGTCGATCGCTTGGTGCCAAGGTCGACCGGCCTGTTGATCTGCCCATATTATTTTTTCTTCGTTTTCTGCTTATTTTGTTTATTTGATAACTTGGTCATATTAGCTCTGATTTTGACGTTCTATATATGAAAATTGACTAAAAAATTACCATGGACACAATGGTTGAACTTTCATGGCTTAATTCTAATAATTTCACAAAGTTATTTTATTATTTAATTAATTAACGGATTAATTATTATGAGTTAAATTTCACTTTGTTACAAGTTTTATAGGTGACATTTGTAAAAGGGGCTTATAAATGGTAATTCATAAATAAAGAAAGGATTTATTAGTGATATTTTAAAGATGACAAAGGTTTGTGATAAATATATAAGATTTATAAAAATAGGTTTGGATTTATAAAAGAATTTTATAAAAGGATTTTATAAAAGACTTCTATAATGGAGTTTATAAAGGTAGAAATAGAAAAGAGTTTTACAAATAGAAGAGATTTTATAAATCGTTTTATAGTTTTATAAAAGAAGTTTTGTATTCATTTGGAGATTTATAAAATAGATTTGTAAATATAAAATAGGCTTATAAAAAGAGAATTTTATAAAAGGAATAATTTTTGATTTTCATAATCAATCCTTCTTAATTATAGTAGTACGGAAACATTCTTTTCATACTTAACACTAAATAATAGGTGGTTTGGTTTATAGTAAGAAACATTTAAATGATATTTATTTTGTCCCATTTAAATATGAATTTGAAAAGGAGGAAATCTTCCTTAAGTTCTATTAATATACTTATACCGTTGAGATAAGTGTATGGATATGTTTCCCAAGTATTGGAAGTACAATAGGTTGTGAATATACTTATACCGATGAGATAAGTATATGAATGTTTTCCCAAGTATTGAAAAGAGTATAATGGGTTTGTGAATATATCTTTTGTGAAGGTATTGTGAATCAAGTAATTGAAGGGGATCCTAATAATTGAAAGATTTATTTATAGAGGCTTAGTGGATCCCACATGGAATTAAATCCATGACTGATTATTTGTTGTTTGATAGTTAAATAACCGAGTATCAAATCTTGGCTAAAATATAACTGTAGAAATATCTAGAAGAAACGTGAGAGTTATATGGCACAGTCATCTTCGATGATGCTGTACTGTGCGCATAAAATTCATTTTGTTCTCCTAGGATAAATGATAAGGAAATCTGTCTGCTTAAACGGTTATGAGGTAATCTCCACTCTTTTGTATTTTTTGATGATTTTCAAAGAATCAGAGTTGAGTTCGCCAGAACTATTAGTTTTGTTTTGGAGTAACCGACAAGTGGGAGAGTGTACTTATATAAGATGACCCGAAATTATAACCACTCTAAAACCATATGTGCATTCTATGTTTTAGAAGAAGTTTAAGACTGGTTTGTGACAATAACCAATGAAGTTCTTTGAAGTGCGAAAACTACTTGCTACCAATCCCGAGGGCGATTTCAAAATGGATATAATAGAAGTAGCGCCTTCGGTTTGTTCATATCCTGAACAAATTGTATGGATGAATGCTGGCATTGTATTATTGCTTGGAGGGCAGTGTTAGTATTCCAAGTAGGATTTGCTAAAAGAAAAAAAAGTAATCATAACCTTACAACTCGAAAACGACTAAAACAAGGGATTGCTTTAGAGCTACGTAGTTCGTTACCATTAGGAACATTCATTCCTCGATCCAAAATCGATATTTATGGAATTAGCATGCACATGCATGGGAAGAGTGGGCCCAGGAATGGTGCACATTGTTTTTGCCTTGCTTCCTGGAGAATGATGTAATCTGGCATGCCATGTTAAAGAGGCAGTCGGATGTGATTCGTAGGGGGTCCATGTGAGGCCCTTGGTATATTTTTCTAGATGTGTGCTGAGGTAGTGGTGCCCCAATAGCATTTGTCATTGAAGGAAATCAAATCTCCAATATATTCCCCTATGAACTTAGTTGTATACCTATTATGTTGCAATTTAATTAATGTAACAATTTCGGCTATAATTAATATTTATTTTACACTAGACATTATTGCAATATCATTGGATTTTATAATAAAAATGATTTGGTTACTGTAAGGTAAAACCTATCCTTATTTATGTGCGGTGTGGTCTTACTAGATATCCTTATTTCGAAAGGTTTTTTTAATTACACTAAGTAATCCAACTAATTTTCTTTCTCTTGGTTGTTTTATTAGACTGATCTGGGCATTATTTTTCATATAATGCTTGGGTCAGTTCAAGCATAATTTTCAGATTTTGATGGACACTTTAGAGCTTTAACAGGCGAGCTGGACCTTCCAATGCATATTCACATAATTCATTTCTACTATATGTATCACATTGTATTTATCAGCATTTGTAAGGACGGGTTGTTATAACTGTCCAGGTTAATGATCGATTAGTGCTCTAATTTGTATATGCATATAAAAAGTTTTGTTTTTGTAAAGATCATTGATATATTATATGTTACTCATCATAATTGTGAGATTCTGTTTTATCTTTTCTTCCTTTCACCCCAATAATCTGTCTTTTCAGCACTTAGATGTTCAACACGTAAATACCACAGATGAATCAGTGTCGACTCTGGATGATTGAAAAGGCATGTTGTTACATTAACATCTTGAAGACTGAAAATGACAACTCATTATGATGACAAATAAACAAAAACAGAATTTAGATACTAATATTCTAAACTTAGAGTGGAAGGAAACAACATATAATTTAAAACATCTTATACTTAAATCATAGACCCAAATATATAGGTTAAACAGTACAATAAATCTCAATCCAATCCATAACACACATAAATGTACATAGTTACAAGTTATATTTATGTTTTATACACTATTTACGGAACAAAGTCTTCATCACCATGTCCTCCACGTCATTAGTGTCCATAACACTATTAACATGAATAAAAGGAAAAATGGAGTAAGTCGGACAAAAATCCTAGTGAATGAAGCAAGTCTATCTCATATATACTAGAAAAAGACTAGCAAAACATTGTTAGTGTCCCCTAACCCGTTTATATATCTCAACCTACCCACTTTCACTCAAGGAGTAATATCAACACCAAACCAAGGTTTTCCACTCAATTAAGGTTATATTCAGTTTCATCTTATGTTCTATATATATATATATATATATATAAACGCATATATACACTCAACCAATGGAGTCTATCAAATCAACATCTTTGAGGAAAACCGATTTTCCAAACAACCACTACGATATACCGAAGGAACAATATTTTTCTTTTCAAATACTTACATCAATTAAATCCAATGTTATTAAATATTAAAATACCGGTGTATTACATTCTCCCCCCTTAAAACGAATTTATTCCTTGAAATTGCCAAAGGACAAAGAATGTAATTTCCACATTTTCACACTCTATATCACTTACACGTTATTCGTAAAATACTCTAACATCCATAGCTGCCATCCATTCAATTCAAGCAATCATCCATATATTAAAGAAATAAGTCAAACCAAGCATCCATATATAAAATAAAAATATGAAATCAAGTTCATCAAGTATGTGTACGTGTTTATCAGCATATATAATTACATATGGTGCTGCTTGTATAATTTATGAAATGAAGCCAATAACATAACATCATGATACATTTAATATGGCATATGAAATTGTATAAATGTAAGAACCTTTCATTTGGGCTCTCTTATATGAATGAGAAGATATGACATATACAGTACGATTCAAGCATGCTAAGGTGAGCATATAAATTCTATATGTATGCATAACCTATGACATGAGCATAACATACAATAAATACAAACATAAAAAAATCATAAGAATCAAAGCATATAAATCACACTAGAATTATAGCACAATCCATAACATGAATAAAGTAATCATCTAAAGCCCCAATCCAACCAACATCAAATAATCCTAGGAAAAACAAAAATGAATCCCTAGGGACCATCCATCCAAACCTAGATACCAACTAAACGAAAAATCAAGTAATTCGAAAACACTTGAAAAGATCGGATCCAATCCTCTACTTTTCAATTTTTCCCAACCAAACCATTCTCCCCAGCATAATCTAACAAACTCTACTACTGGCTTTACCCATCTCGAAGCACAAATCTCAACTATACATGCATATCTACAACTTTTGCAATCCATACTACTAACACAAATAGATAACACCACAATACATACCTAAATGCACAAATGTGCCTAAACAATTTTGTAGCCTCTCATACCTTTTCTAAGTGCATATACTTAACACTTAAATCATCTAGTAATTAATTCGTTTTCTAGATTGCTAAGGTAAGACAACTCAAAGTGGATGGTGTTTTAACCAAACAAATCCAAACCACTCGAATAACCATACTATTCCTTTTTTCACTTAAGAACATCCAAAATTATCGATGTCTTAACCTGGAGGGCATAACATATCTTCTACCATAATATCCAATGTAACTTAAGTGTATCATTACGCTTATGATCACACTCCTCCTGAACATCCAATAAGTTGGATACCTACAGTATTGCTTCCATAATTATCTAAACATTCGATCCAATAGTTTATTACATACAAACAAGCAAGCATCCAAACATGAGAAATTATATTCTATTAAACTTAATCAACTATAAAAACCAAAATCCTAATCCGAGTGGAAATATAACCTAAGAAAAATGATAAATAAATTAGATATAGGGTTAGAAAGAATTGACTATGTGATGATATCTACATGCACCCTCATATGCAATGTAAACTATGAACCACTTAATCGCTACTCCAAAAGAGTATTTTAAATAGATAGTCTCTTTTCAATCCGATGGATAATTTAAAAGAATTTATCTGTTAACAAAATTTTCCATTAACCCCAAAAAGTGCAAGGAAAGGGAATCTTCGTTAATGGAAGGTTTTGAAGAGCCTTGGTTAACCTCAATGAGTGTAAGCAAAAACGACACTTGGTCGGGTTAAAACTTTAGAGGAGTGAGTAAGCAGGCTTAGATCCATGATGAAGCTATAAGCACGATCATGTTGAGGTCATATGTTCTTGAAGTCAATTTATGTAGACAATTATATGCAAAAATGGAAAGCAAGGATATGAGTACTTTTGGAATTCGGAGCAAGCTATGATCAAAAGAAATCATAAGTGCTTAGGAATTTGAAAGCAAGCAATAATTCAAGACATCTTAGCCATATTTCATATAATAATTGAATGTACAAGGTCTTATATGCAATGGTACATTTGATAAGAAAATCCCTAAATTGATTTAGGGTTCCAAATATAAAAATGTAAGAGATGAGAATAGAATAATTCTCCCCTTTCTTCATGCCCTTAGATTCGTAATTATAGGGGTTGAGGGATGCAGCATGTTTGATCTCCTGCATTAACCATATAATGGCGCATGGCATGTTATCCAACCAACATCCTATACCCTTAAAAAAGAAAATCCATAGTAATCATCCATCCAAATCTAGACACCAACTAAACTAAAAATCAAATAATTGGAAAATGTTTTGGAAAGAAATCAAATTGGAAAGATCGAATTTACTCCTCTGCTTTTCATTTTCTCTTATCCAACCATTCTTTCCTACATAATCTAACAATCTACTACCGACATAGCTCATCTTGAAGCACATATCTCAATTATACATGAATATCTACAACTTTCGCAATCCATACTACCAACTTAAATAAATAACGCTACAATACATACCAACATTAGCCTTAGTACAAATGTGCCCAAACAAATTTGCAATCTCTCATACTCCTAATGCACATACTTAATACTTAAATCATTCATTAATACTTTTGTCAATTTATCTTTCAGATTTCTATGGTTAGACAATTCAAACTGGATGGCATCATACCTAAATGAATCCAAACAAATCACACCATACCATCCCTTCTTTTACTAAAAGAACATCCAAACTGGTTGACGGCTTAACCTGGTGAACCTAACATATTTTGCATCATAATTTCCAATATACCTTAAGTGGAATAATTACGGTTATGATCTCACTCCTCCTACATGTCCAATAAGTTAGATACCCAAAGTATCACTTCCTTAATTATCCAAATATTCATCTTGTACTTTACGACATATAAAAAGCAAGCATCAAACATGAGAAATCATAGTCTATTAAATCGATTCAACTATAAAAACCAAAATCCTAAATCTAATTGGAACTCTAAGTAATATGCTAAATATAGGAAACATGATGGATCACTTATAGGTTGAAGATTCAAAATGAGACAAGGTTTATTTTTGAGGATTTTGGCAGGTATCAGAAATAATTATGATTACTTTACTCATAAGTTAAAAACTTCAAAAATGTAGGGTTTAAGCAAGCATCAAAAAACAACCATTATTTAAGGATGTGAGCTTTTGGTACCCATGCAGATACTGCATTAGAGACACGACATAGATTCCACCATGTTGTAGTGAATGTTTATGGCATTGTGTACATAAGGTCTCCTAATGAAGCAAATGGATATTGGGAATGTGCGACAACAAAGATGGCTGCAGATGTTTAGACGTCTTGACTATATGCATTGGGAGTTGAAGAACTACCCTAAAGCATTATATTGAGCATATAAATAACTATAAGGTAAAAACCAACTATCATTTTTGAAGTCATTACTTCCTATGATTCATGGATTTTGCATGCTTTTTTTAGCGCACATGGTTCTAATAATGACATAAATGTTATTGAGCAGTCACATTGTGTAATGATTTGCACTCGGCAAACCTATGTCTCATTTACACTTAGTCAAAACTATTGGATCTAGAGAGTCATAGAACAAAGTAAAATGGTTAATTTCAAAATATTCCATATTTACCTAAGGTTAATTTTTTGTTATTGAACAAATATGAAAACTATATATATTAATTATAATTTAATATAAATTCAGTTTTGATTTAATTTAAACAATGTAAAATGCTAAATCTAGGAAGCATGATGGATAACTTATAGGTTGAGATTCAAAATGAGACAAGGCTTATTTTTGATGATTTTGGCAAGTATCTCAAATAATTGTGATTACTTTACTCATAAATCAAACACTTCAAACATGTAAAGTTTAAGCAAACGTAAAAAAATGACCACTATATAAGGTTATGAGCTTCTAGTAACCATGCGAGTACTACATTAGAGACACTACAAGGTTCTACCACATCGTAGTGAATGTTTATGGCATTAAGGTCTCCTAATGAATTTGATGGATATGGGGAATGTGTGATAACAAAAGGATGGTTGCGGATGTTTAGACATGCGATAGGAGTGGAAGAACTACCCTAAAGCATTATATGGAGCATATTGTATAACTATAAGATAAAACCAACTATCATTTTTAAAGTGGTTGCTTCTTACAATTCATGGATTTTGCATCCCTTTTTTAGAATGCATGGTTCTAATAATGACATAAATATGATTGGGCAGTCACATTATTTAATGATTTGCACTCGATAAACCTCTGTCTCATTTACACTTAGTCAAAACTATTAGACCTAGAGAGTCATAGAATAGAGTAAAATGTTTAATTTCAAAAATATTCCTTATCTACCCAAGATCAATTTTGTGCTATTGAACAAATACGAAAACTATATTAAATCAAACTAAATGTAAATTCGTCTTGATTTAATTTGAATGTTGTTTTCCAAATAAATTTAATTATATTATGTGAGTATCCAAATACTCAACATATCTGTTAGTTTGATTTTTTGTGAATATAATAGTACACTAATAGAGATGTGTGTCTATACATATACATATACATATACATATACATATACATATACATATACATATACATATACATATACATATACATATACATATACATATACATATACATATAAATACACACACACACACATGCACTCACATATGCACAGAGTGCATGCCATGAACATATGGATTCCCAATCCTATAAACACACACATATACATACATACATATGTCTGCATGTAAGAAAGTATGTATGTATATGATATTTAATATAAATGCATATTACCAATGCAAATGCATACATACGTACATTCGTACATATGTACATACGTATATATGTACATACATACACACACAATATATGTATGTATGAACTTACGTGCATATATATGTAGGTAAACTACATATGTACTCATACAAATATACTAATTATATCTGACAAGAATTAAAATGTGTGTGTGTGTGTGTCTATATATATATATATTCATTATTCATTTACCTATTTACTTCAAGTTATTTGAAATACAAATTTAATGAATTATAATATATATAGACAAACACATATATATAACTGTTTTTGAATATATGTATTTGTATATATGTTTTTGGGAATGTTGACTAAGATATCTTTCCCATTAAATAGGGCCTCTATATATGTTTAATTTAACATGATTACAAACATTTAGGATCTATACATCAACTTAAATTAAAATAAACTTGATATTATATGTATGTATTCATGTATATGTGTGTGTATTTCTATGCATGGTGTGTTTTTGTGTGCGTGTGTGTAATGTTTAACTATAACAAATTTTCCACTGTAATGCCAAGAAAAAGAAGGAAATTCAATATACATATGTTTATACAAATATACATAAGTTTATATATTTCAATCAAAACATAGGATATAATCGCACAAATGATTATCACATATACATATATATCTGTGTATGTGTAGAATTAAAATTATAAATTCATATACATCATACATACCTACTCAAATACTTATAAATACATAAATATATAAATATACGTATACATATATACATACATACACACACACACAAATATATATATATATATATATATATATATATATATATATATATATATATAATGCATACAAATTTGGGTTTTCTCAGCATAATGGATGAACATAATCATGTGAATCATAGTGACATTTAAAATAAAGATAAAAAATCTACCTTGATGAAAAGACCTAGTATTATATACATCGGAATTATAGATCGACCTTTAAAAAATTATTTTGATCCTAGCTATATTATGCAAGACCTAGCTTGAAGTTCTCTAGTGAAGAAGGTGAAAGGGAGATGAGCAAGAGAATATTTCTTTAATTGGAGAAATGAGGAAGAGACCTTTTTTGTCAAGGACCTCTAGCTCAAATAATTAGTGGTATGACGCCTTAAACGAAGGTTCTATAGGTCATGGGTTCAAACCCCTGAAACATCATAATGAGTGCTCTTCTTGAATAAATATCACACTTACTATAAAATAAAAAAGGATGAGAACTCTCTTTAAAGAAAGATGAGATCGTTTGGGTCCTTTTATGGTGAGTAATAAATGTTATTAATCTTTATTTATTGCTCTATATATGACTCTTCCTCTTACCCTTGCATGTCCGACCAAAAATATGCTTTCAAATTTTTTTTTTTAATTTAGCATTTGGCATACATAGAATATATTAGATCTCCATTTATTTCCTACTTGGACCAAACAAATTTGAGAGTACATGGCATAAAGACATATAGTATATATTTTATATCACCTTACTAGTTAATTAAATTACCCAATCAATTAAAATAAATATATACAACGATTATCCGTACGCATAAAATCAATTTTGGTTTTTTAAATAAATAAAATATTAATATATACGTACATAGACACACACATATATATACATATAATTTTTTTATACTACGCATACAAATACACACACATATAAAGACACAGACATACACAAAAAAAATTCTCAATAATAACTTACGACAATTATAAGTTATTACAACATTTAGGTCCAATTTTAAATTTCTTTATTGTGTTACTCATCTATGTGAATTTAATCCTCAGTTGGTAATTAATACACACACACACACATCAAAGGTTATGTTAGCTTTGCTAAAGCACATTAATAGTTGTGAAATCATATGCTTAATGATCATCTAGGTGAAGCCTTACTTCATAATGATTTTAAAGCTGCACCTTTTTGTAGTAATATTGTGTACATTTGTCTTTACATCCAAACTATAACTCTTAGACATCTAGCATTATATCATTTGTCAAAACTCTGAAAAAATTCCTTATTTAATTACAAAGTTGAGTGTTGAACTTTGTTCAATCGATAACAATTGTTTGATTAACCAAATTTACTCTGGCCAGGGATTTCAATTTTTGATTTAGAAACCAATTACTATGACACTAACCTCGTATATCAAAAGAGACAAATTCTCACTTGAGTATTGGTAGCCCAAAAATTGGGCCTAACTTATATGCAAGCCATATGTGGGATGGAAAGTTCAAAAGTGCTTGGGCAAAGAAGCAAGTCCTTGGCAAGCATATCTATAGTTTAGTAGTTAATTAATTAAATTTGCAAATAGTCAAACGTCTATGTTCTCAATTACAATTTGACCTAGGTGGCCATTAATGTCCCAAAATCAAGTTCTATTAGTTTGGAGGTAAAAATGAAAATGAGGAAGAAGACTAGTTCAGAATCGCCCCTTTTTAGTAGGGGCATACATCTATTTATAGAGAAAGTGGGCCTTTAGATCCTTGACATGTGGCACTCATACGAAGCGAAAACTTGAAATTTTGGTGACATGCAAATTTGTTGATTTGAAATGTGGCACAACTCACTCTTGATCTCTTCACAATGACGTGGCATGGCTGGACCAATCTTGAATTTTCACATGGATAACTAGAATGTAGTTTTTCTCAACATGTGATAGTACTTCCTCCATCGTGCGATAGCTTTGACGCCTTTAATCATGCTGTAGCTCTAGTAATATCAATTTTTGATAAATTATTCTTCTCAACATGCGATAGCTCTGGTACTATCGACCCATGACAACTTGCTCTTCTAAACATGCAATAGGTATGATGGTACAGATCTGCAATAGCTTATTCTTCTCAAAATGAGATATCTATGGTATTATCAATCTATGCTAGTTTTGGCATTCTCAACTTATGATAACTTTTTTCTATGTGTGATAGCTTGGTTATTCTCAACTTGCGAGAGCTTTATTCTATATGTGATAGCTTGTTTATTCTCATCTTGTGATAGCTTTATTTTCTCTATACGTGATAGCTTGGTTTCTCAACTTCCAATTGTTTAGTTTTCTCTATGTGCGATAACTTGGTTATCCTCAACTTATAATAGCTTTATTTTCTTTATACGCGATAGCTTGGTTATTGTCAATTTGTGATAGCTTTATTTTCTCAATATGCAATGGCTTCTCAATCTGCATAACCCTTATCTTTGACATCTTATAGTTTTGACACTTATTAGAAATATTCTTGCCCAATTTTTTGAAATTTTTTTGGGGTATAACACTTGCCTCCTCCTTAAAAGTTTACTTATGCTTTGGCTTAATTAAGAAGTTCTCTCTTTCATGGTTGTAGCTCTTTAATAGCAACTTGATCGAGAATCTCTATTCTCTTTGATGATTAGTTCTCCAACCAATATCTCTTGGATGGTTACCTTAATGGGTTTGAAGGTGTCATCAAAGGCTTTGTTTAGCAACCACTCTATAAATGGTTGCTTTAGCCAGGCTCGAAGGCTGAGCTAAAATTTTAATTGACCATCCCTCTTGGATGGTTGCTTTGGATAGGCCCAACAGTTGGACCATAGGCTTAATTTGACCATCAGTCTTTAGACGGTTGCTTTAGCCAGACTCAAAGACGGGACTAAAGGTTTTATTAATTATATCTCTTAGATTATTGCTATAGCCAGGCCCGAAAGTAGATCCAAAATCTTAATTTGACCCCTACTCTTTGGGTGATTACTTTATCCAGGCTCAAAGGTAAAACTAAAGGCTTAATTGACCATCTCCCTTAGATGGTTACTTTGGCCAGGCCAAGAGGTGAGCCCAAAGTCTTAATTTGACTACCGCTCTTTGGGTAGTTGCTTTAGCCAAACTCAGAGGTAGGACTATAGGCTTAATAAGTCATCTCCTTTAGGTAGTTGCTTTGACCAGACCCGGATGCAGGACTAAAGGCCCTTTATCCTCTACTTGTCAAATGGTGAGCTTTTGCTAAAAGAATCTCATTGAGCTCATCAAGCCGGGAGTTGCATTGGACATAATGCATCTCAATCTAGGGGCTATGGAATTATGTAAAATCATTTTGTAAACCATTTTTGAAGATCTTTAGAAAGTCCTATTGTAGAAAAGTTTGTTATTTTTGGGAATTTACCTTTACTTGAAATTTTCCTAAAAGCTTTCGCTGTACTTATCAGGAAGCGAATCCTTAGTGATCGATTTTTATTCAATGAGTGGAGTACGGTCTCAAATGATCAGCATTCTATTTCTTGCTATTACATTTCCATCAAGTCTACTTAGTTGTTACGTTCTTGGTGGTATTGCTTCATAAATTAACAAAGGCCCTTCCAAATTTGAACCTAGTGGACCATCTACTGGGTTCTTGGTATTTTCCATTACTCTCTTAAGTAATATATCTCTATTTTTGGAATGCCCTTTCTTTTAATTTATACTTATAATATCTGAAAATACTTTGTTGATATTGCATTGTTTGTAATACGACATGATCTCTTAGCTCGTTGATTAAGTCTTGAGATTCTTTCTTCAATTCTTGGTTCGATTCTTAGGCGTATGTAATTTTTCAGTATGATGGGACTTTAACCTCAAATGGTAGCATTGCTTCATATCCTTGTTTCAACGAATATGGGGTGCTTCTAGTAGCTCTCTTTACAAAAGTCTGATATAACCATAAAAGAAACGGTGGTTCTTCCACCTAGTTTCCATTTGCTTGCCTAATCGTTTCTTCAAGATATTCCTAATGGTTTTATTTGCCGCTTCCACCATTCCATTGGCATTTGGATGTGCCATCGATGAGAAGCTCTTTACTATCCCTTTTTTCTTATGAAAGTAAATGAACTCCTCGCTTTTAAATTGAGTTCCGTTATCGAATATGATTTTATTCGGAAGTCCAAATCGAGTAACTATGTTTTTGATAACAAATATCGAGACTTTTCTTGTGGTAATGTTGGGTAATGGCTCAACTCCCACCCACTTATTCAAATAGTCAATTACTACAATGACCAATTTTGTGTCTCCTTTTAGGATAGGAAAGGGTACTATAAACTCAATTCCCCATACGTCAGAGGGTCAAGGACTCATGACCATAGTTAATTCACTTGGGGTTAGTCTTGGAATACTAGCGAACATTCGACACTTATCACATCATTTTACATAAGCTAAAGCATCCACAATATAGGGGGACAATAATAGTCTTGTCTCATTATTTCTTTTGATAATTTTATAGCATTGGAATATTCTCCATAAAGTTCTTCGTAAGCTTATTTTAAAATCTTTAATCCTTTTTCATCAGTTATGTATCTCAAATAGGGGATCGAATACCCCTTTTTGTATAATATTCCTTTGATCATAACATAAGAAGGTGCTTGATATCTTAACTTCTTTGATTCGTTCCTATTTTCTAGCTATATTCCTTTTTCCAAGTATTCAGTAATATGCGTCGTTCAATTATTCTCTTATTGATTCTCATGAATATTCATCCTTATTACTTTATAGATTTCCATATAATCATTACCTTTTTGGGAGTTTCCATCATTATTCTATGGCTGATGGGCCTACGAGCGATTTAATCCAAAGCCTCATTACTCTGTCCTTCCTTTTTATATATTTATTTTCTGTTAGAATCTGACAATGGAAATGTTTACTTCTAGCGCTCTACACAAGCTTGATAGTTTTGCTAATAAGTCTTCTTATGCATTCTTTTCCCTAAAAGACTTGATGGATTGAGAAATCTTTAAATTAGGCAAAAATCGCATGGAACTTTTAATATACTAAGCTAAGCGGACATATTTTGTTTGATATGTCTTGAATAGTTGGATTATCGTTAAATATGAGTTACTAAAATCTTCGATTCTCATAATTTTCAGTTATTAGGCTAAAGTTAATCCAACTAACATATTTAGCCACATTATTGGGTGTAGAAAATCCTATCCTCATAGCAAACTGAAATCTATGTCCATTGGGCATAATTATTACATATACAACTCTGGCCCCTTTTCATTTGAAGCTCCATCTACAAATAACTATCACCTCGGTTTAAGTTTCTTTTCTTTCTCCAATCGTTCTTTGACAAATAACGTGCACTTGATTACAAAATCGGTCAAGGGTTGTCTTTTTATTGATACTTGAGGTAAATATTCAACGTCATATTGACTTAATTCCATCCCTTATTTTATCAACCTTCTAGATGCTTCAGGTTTACTAAAGATTTGCTTAAGCGAGTAGTTGGTTAAAACCTTGATTGGATAAGATATATTCTTTTTTTGCTGATAAAACTAGGCAGCGGGCTAGTTTTTCTATAACTGGATATCTAGTTTCAGTATTTTTAAGCCTCTTGCTCATACAATATACCGATAGTTGGATTCCATTTTCTTCCTTTATTAGATCTGAAATAGTCGCATATTCCAATATAGCCATATGTAGCAATAAGTTTTCTCCCTCCACAGGGCCGGAAATTATCCGTATGGTGGCTTTTCCAAATTTCTTTTAAATCTTGGAAAGCCCTTTAACATTATTCTATCCATTCAAAAGTTCTTCGTTCCTTGATTACATCAAAGAATGAAATACATTTATCAGTCACTTTTGATATGAATTGGTTAAGTGTAGCTACTCAACCATTTAACCCATCACATATTTGGTTGCTTTAGGCTCTACAATATCTTGAACTGGCCTTATTTGACTAGGATTTTCTTCTATTCATCGTGTGCTTACAATACATCCTAAGAAATTTTCAAATTGAATCAGAATAGAACACTTCAGTGGGTTCGACATCAATTTTTGTTTTCATAGCACCCCAAACGTACCGTATAAGTCTCTTATATAGTAAATTTCTTCCTTGGACTTCACTAGCATGTCATCAACGTATATTTCCATGTTTTTCCAAATTTGATTTTTAAACATCCTATTTACTAATCATTAATATGTTGATCTAGCATTTTTCAGTCCAAACGACATTACCTTATAATAGTATATTCCCAAATCAGTCACAAGAATCATTTGTTCTTCATTAGGCCTGAACATGGGAATTTGGTTAGATCTTGATGTGCATCAATAAATGATAGCAGCCTATGTCAGCTCGTAGCATCAACTAGTTGTTCAATTCTTAAAATGGGATAACAATCTTTTAGGCACGCTTTATTTAGATCCATGTAATCAACACATTCCTCCACCACCCCTTAGCTTTCTTAGCTAATACCGAGTTTGCCAACCTCTTCGGATAAACAGGTAAATAGGCACAAGGAATAAGTTGCAAAAAAATTTAGTCTCAGGAACAACAAGTTTAATTTTTAGTTTGAGAGACACTTTTTAGTGTAAACTGAAAATGATAGTTACAACTATCATTCTGTGAATTACACTAAAAAGTATCCTTTAGTCTAAAACACAAAATTCTTGTCCCTGAAACTAAATTTTTCTCTAACTTTTCCCTTGAGCCTAAAAACCTCTCGGATAAAACAGTCCTCTAATAAACTCATTTTCTAATAATAACATTACTCCCCCTTGTAATGAAATGGTTCAGACTTTATCGAGTTGCTCTTCTTTTGCTTTATAGGAGTAAACTTTGGGTCTATGTTGATTGCATGACGCACTAATACGGGATCGATCCGCACTATATCAACATTGGTCTAAGTGAAAACTTCCTTACTTAATTGAAGAAATAATATTATCTTTTCCGTTGTATTCTTGTCTAACCTTTCCTATCATTGATATTCTAGTGGATTCCTATGGATCTTTGTTTACCTCCTCCAAGCCTTCTACAGATTTCATACTCTCGTCATTGTCTTTAGAATTCATTTTTGGAAATATTTCTTCTTTAACTTCTCATGACTTATATCTTGACATACCTAATTTAGTTTCACATATTTCCTTTTCTTATCTGATAATTTGACCTTATCGTTTGACACCCTGCATTTTTTCCAAGGTACATTCTTTTTGTATGCCTCACGTATTAGTTCTTGATGATGGATATGCAAGGGATTATCAATTTTAGTTTCATTTAATTTGTTTAACATATCTCCATAACAAGAATTGCCTTCTTTATTATACGTTCAAGAGTTGCAAAACATATCCCTATAGCTAAATTGTTCTCCCACTACCCATCTATTCCTATCCGGCTATAGAAAGAAATTTCACAAGTATATATTTTGATGAAGCAAACCTATCTATTTCATTTAAAGCAGGTTTTCCATAAAAATGCATTGTAGTAAGACGATTGGTCCATCACTGCAAACATGATCTCAAAAGTCCAAGAGTAGTATGGAATCCCCATTTGGACATACAATTTGATTTGTCCAATTGGTGTAGAACCTTTATTATTGAACCTAAAGATGGGCTCCAAACTGGGATCTTGCTTTTTCATAGGGACGTCGTCTAATCAAAAGCATTCATAACAATAACATTCATTATGCTTTTAGTAGCCACTTGTATTTTGAATGCCAAAGAAAGTCTAGTTTGACTCGTAATCATTAGTGGTTCATTATGAGGATGCTTACTCCCCTCATAATTCTTTTAGAGTTATTACCAAATCCAGAATCTGGACGACACTTTTATAAGCTTTTATCGAAGTCTCCTCTCCCACTTAATAAATTCCTTCTTTTTATTCCCTAATATACATGCTCCTTGCACCTTTGCTTATTCCCACAACGTGCTAACCAATATGATTTACGTCAATATGGTTGATTGATGGTGGAAAATCTTGTCGGGGATCATTTTTTCAAGAAGTTAGCCTTATCAATTGGGGATTTTTTTCCTTATTGTTGGATCAAAGAAATTATTGATCAATCTTAACAAATTCTTTATGTTCCCTTCTTCTAATCATGTTTTGAATAATTCTAGCTAAAACATGGCAATCATGTGATTTTTGACTGTTCCTTTTGTGGAATGCACAGCAATCCCCTTCTTTATTGGGTTTTTGGGCTCATCTCGGATTTGAACGATGTAGGATATTCTATTTCATCCTTATTTATGGAATAAATATATGAAATATGTTGACTCAAATCAATTTAACTTGCTCTTGATGCTTATTCCCATTTTTTACTTTTATTTGGAGGCAAAATGCACCCCTCTCTCTGTTGAGACTTCTACTTCTCATGAAAGATTTTATCCATTCAGACAAATTATCAACCTCGAAAAGGAAGTCTTGTAAATCCTTACACCCATGGATATAGAATTCCTTTCAGAATAGGGTGTTTTCTATCAACCTAGATTTTACAGCCATTACCTTTCCTTTAATAGTCGCCATGTCATCTTTATTGGCCTCAACATTGAATCTCTTCAAAAATTCTCTTGACAACTCCTCTGGCTTTATTTTATATTAGCTAGTAGAATTATACCAAGAGTTAAAAAATAGTGCTAAAAATTTATAACCAAATTGTTCCCATAGTAAGTAGTCTTTTCGCGATAGAGACAATACAAATTTGTACCCTCACCAAAGAAAGTAGTTAGAAACTGTCTATATCTTACGACTGCTGGGGCATCGTAAATGTCCATTTTTCTCTTCACATGCTAGTAAATGGTCATCTGGATCGGAAAATATGTCATACTAAATCAAAGTAATTTTGAAATAGGAAGGCAATGGATGGACATAATTTCTACAATGAATTAACCCACCTAAAGTTGTTATTAACTTTAGGCCCATTGTTCTTTTTTCCTTTCACGTCTAAAATATCATTAACCATTTTATTTGCAAAATCTCATAGGTATTTTTCATAATCCCTATAGCCCTTTGATTCTAGTTTGTACTCTTTTTGAGAAATTGAACTGCAGACTTCACAAGTAGGGATTTTGTTTCTTTGATTACCTTTTGAGCTGGGTGATTGTTGGCCTCAACTTCCTTTACCATGTCCAAATAAGGTTTAACAAGAGTTTTGACTGATTTGGTTGCTCCAATTTCATTCTTTTTATTAGGTTTTAAAGTACTTTCTCATTATTTTTACTTCTTAACATTACACCAAAAACATCTTTTGATAATATTTGAAAAAATGCTGTAATAGGTTATAACAACGTTGTTAGAAACGTTGTATAACGACATTGTCGTAGGTATGAAATTTATAACAACAAATAAATGATGCATTAAAAACTCTATCGGATGGCGGTCATTTTCTACTATTAATAACATTCTACAGCATTTGCTTTTGTTGCTATTTTAAAATTTTGACAACATCAATATTTTGCTCTAAAAATTGTTTACGGTATTCATATTAATCGGTATTTATAAGTGCTGTTATTAACTAACTAGATCATTTCCAATTTGTTGTCTAAAGTATGTTCATTTTTTGACCTTCTCAGCAATTGATAAACATTTTTATTAACTTTTCATGGCATATAGTTATTACTATCGTAATAAAAAGCAAAGAACTAACAACATGGATTGAACGCTGTCGTTTGTTCTTAGGATTTTTACAACACTCATATCATGTTATATTGCAATTTTTACACACATACCATTAAACTGCATTTTATTCTTTTTCAACCAGATAATATACATAACATATACAAATTAAACTAAAAACTATCTTATAAAAACATAACTACTAATTTTTTCCTTAAACTAAGTTGAACACAATATCTGTAAACGAACTTTGCACAAATTCATAAACAAAGATAATATCTATAAACCAACTACATACAACATCTATATACAAAGGCATAATATTTAAAAAGCAAGTTTGTACCAAATATTAACGACAAAATGTGCAAGATTTTTTTTCATGTGCTCATTATGCCAAAATGAACTTCGAAAACCGGAAGAATTTACCATCTGGTACATTTTTTGCATCAAAAGTCTTCAGTTGCCTATAATGAAGAAATTCAAAAGTTAACGACCGAATACAAATTTAAAATAACATATCTAACTTGTAACTACTTAAGAATTATGGCACAACAGATTTATATGAACTAAAACACTTTATAATTTAGTAAAACAAGAACTTGGTGTACATTTTTGCACTGTACACATGATTCATCAACAATTATGGTTAAAAGTAAAGTGACTTTTTTCATGAAAGCGTTGCATATGACCAAAATATCATGACTAATGGAACTAATAATACCAAGAGGACAAAATACGGATATGAATAATATCTACTTTACAAAATATTGAATTAGCAAACCTCTGATGTACTGGGATGCATAAAAATATCATGAATAATTTTTATATTCCATATTTGAATTTGATACAATAGCCGTTATATAAGAATGGCTAAATTTGTGCTAGCTAAGAAATAACTCGAAGGTTAATTATTATTTTAAAAAATTTGTACTTTAGGTGAGCTGTGTAGAACAAAAAAGTTTTACATTTCTCTTTAAAAAATTGAGTATGGATGGTTTTCACAAAAGAGGTGGGATTATTCATCACCACATCAAATGTCTTTGAATTCGACAAATAACGCAAAATGTTATAGACATGACATAAAAATGGGTGCTAACTTCAAGTTATACTCAAATGTAGGTACCTCTAACTCTATTCTATTGTATAACTTTCAAAACAAGTTTATGTATGTATTATAGGATTACATTTATAAATTATATGATATTATTATAGCACTGAAATGTGAAAATTAAATACTGAAACGCTGGATAGTAGATACCTTTGTTAGACATTTTTATACATAACATGAACCCTAAGATCATGAATTACATGACTATCTCAGTTGTAATGAAACTAAATCAATTAACCATACCTCTAGACATCTTGATGAAAGGAGCAACCTGATTCTATAACTAGAACTATTGTATTTGTTTGTGAAACTACTTCAATGTAGAAGGAAATTGGTTCTCTCTCTTTGCCTATAGGCTTAAGTTATGTGTTTTATTTCATTACCTTTTAGTGACCTTTTATGATGGACAGAGGTCAATACTTATAGATAGGGAAAGGATCGACTTTCCAGATTCTTACTTAATCTTGACTATCCATCAAAATCAAATCAAGAGAAATTAATACTCTAAATTGTAACCATTTTATTGATTAGCATATTCATAGGAAAATTGATTTCCTAATGATCATATATTGAAATGGAAACGTTTTAATTTTCCTTACATATTCCTTTTAGCAACCATATAATGGAAAAGGAAAATATTTCTATCAATGACAACATAATGGGAAAGGAAATGTTTAATTTTCCTTACAGTCTCCCACTTGGCCATTAGAAAGATCCATTAATGTTTTCATATTAAGGTAATAAGGTGTGCATGATATGTTAAACAGTTCTTTAGTCAGTTATCATAAGTCCTTTGGCTAATCTAGTGATCAATGAGAGTCATGGTGTGTACACATCATTTTGCAACATGCTTACTTCCATGTACTACGACATTGGCAACTTTGATAACCAAGCCATAAATAAGAATAACTTAATGGTCATCTAGATGTCTTGAAGTAAAGACTATTTCTGTTGTCATTCATCTAAATATAAATGTGCACACATTCAAAAATAGAAATAGCAGATGTTAAAGAAACATTAAGAGCCGAATGGTTGTCATGCGTAAGTATAAAATTAAATGGCATAAAATAATAATAATTAGAGACTATCTCTAAGACCTATGCTTTCAGTATGTCTTTGAAAAGTCCTTGGAGGTGTCCTTTAATGAATATGTTTGCCGCTTGTAAGTTGTAAGTCTATGCTTATGACTCACAACAATTTTCTTTGGTTTGACATACTGCTTCAGTAACAGGCGGTTTAGGTCCATGTGTTTAAAACCCTTGGTTATCCTATCATGCCTGGAGAAAAAGGTTGCAACTTCTTTGTCTCGGTAGATAGTTAGTGGCTTAGATATAAAACTTAAAGCGCCAAACTGTGAGACAAACTTTTGTAGCCATGTTCCCTGAAAGTCTCATAGCATGCCACATATTCAACCATTATGTTGGATCCGAAAAGAAACTCATATTTCTGGCTTCTCTATGATATTGCACCTCCACATAATAGATACACATAGCTAAAAGTGAAAATCTTGGTGTTCGGACATCCAACGAGGTCTAAATCTGAATAACTAGTCACCTATGCATGACTTAATTTTCTGTATATAAGCATGTAATTCCTTGTTCCCTTAGGTATCTCAGTAATTTCTTTGTAGCTTTCCAACGAGTGATTACCGGGGTTGCTTTGAAATCTACCCAGCACGCTAATAGCATGACTAATGTTAGGCATGGTACAAACCTATGAATAAACCAAACTTCGCATAAGAGATGCATAAGGATAATTGGTCATTTATTCTTGTTCCATAGGATTTTTAGGCACTGCTCAAGAACAAGTTTATCTCCTCTATGCAGTGGGACAGGACAAGAGGAAATTTTTTCGATGCCAAATCTCTCAAGGACTTTGTCAATATATGCCACTTGAGACAATCCTAGAAGTCCTTGTGATCTATCATGGAATATTTCTATTGTTATCACATAGGAAGCCTCACCCATTTCTTTTATTTCAAAGTTCATTATGAGATAATCTTTAGTTTCACATAACAAACCAAGGTCGCTGCTAGCTAATAATATGTCATCAACATACAGAACCAAAATTATGAACTTGCTCCCATTGAACTTGAGATATATACAAGGGTCAACTATGTATTATGTAAAATCGAAAGTAACGACAATTTCATGAAACTTTAGATATCATTGCCTAGAAGCTTGTTTCAGTCTATAAATTGACTTCTTAAGTTTGCAAACCATGTCTTCCCATCCTTCAATTATGAAGTCTTCAGGTTGACGCATGTAGACTTCTTCTATGTCTCCACTTAGAAAGGCGGTTTTTACATTGATTTGATGTAACTCGATATCATAATGAGCTACTGATGCCATGATTATCCTAAGAGAATCTTTCCTGAAAACAGGAGCAAAAGTTTCATTACAGTCAATGCCTTCTTTTTGATCGAAACCTTTGAAAACAAGTCTGGCTTTATATCGTTTAATTTTACCATTGCAGTCACGTTTGATTTTGAAAACCCACTTACAACCAACTGCTTTGTGCCTTGGAGGCAGTTGAATGACTTCCCATACTTGATTATTATTCATAGATTTCAATCATCTTTCATGAGATTAATCCATTTAGTAAAATTTACGTCCTCAATGTTTGCGAATAAAAAATCAGGTCCTCAGTCCCTTCAGATTGTACTAGGTAAAGCAGGCAATCATTAGGAATAGCTAATCTCTTTTGTCTATGATTTCTTATTAAGGCTAGTTACTATAGTGCTTCATTAACATTCTGCTTGGTGATAAACTCATTACGGAGTTGTTAATCATTTATCGGGTTATCCACATTGTGAATGGGTTCAACAATGGGATGATTTCCAATATCTTTTAGAATAGAGGGTAAGGGGATATGTACCTGTAATGACCTGCCCTTTGTAATTACCTAAAAGTTGGCGCCTTACAACATCGCCTTACTTTCAAATACCACAAAAGAAAGATTATCAGGGTAAAATTAGAGCAAAACACTAAACCAAGACATCTACATGATCTCATGGATGGAATGATGACATATAATATACTGAATATACATGAACATAATCAGAATAACAATATATAAGAGACTTTACTAGCGGAAGCAACTGACAAATAAACATCAGTATAGAATAGCTAGAATACATCAACTCCAAAAGCATAGAGTTCTTAATAAATATCTAATATAATAGTCTCATATATTAATAACAGACCCGTCATGTACAATAAAATAACAGGTATATATATATATATATATATATATATATATCAAAACGTCGATGTGATGCCTCTAAAAAATACTGTAGCTGCACACTCTACTAGCGTATCCCCAAAAGCACCCGACTTTCGAATTACTCAATCGAGCATCTGGGAGTTGTCATGACATATGCAGCTAAAGACAAAACGCAATCAGACATAAAGCTTGGTGTGAAAGGAACTATCTCCAAATACTATATATTAAAACTATATACAAACATATAAGAAAAACAAAATAACAACCGACCCTCTCCACAAATGTGATCGAGGGGAAAATCAGACTTCCTATAAAAAAGTATAATAAATCCATCTCAGAAGTAGGCAATCATACCATAACCTTCTCTTCTCCTGTAACAACAAGTTAACATAATATCTCATTGCATTGCACTAGCCCAAAAACTACTAATAATATAGTACCAATATGTCAGGATCAAACCAAGATCCTAAAGCGACGATCACTACTGCTAAGATCGATAACACACCCCAAAAGCATACGATGACTACCGATAAGACCATATAGGTACACCATAATGCCTATGATCACTACAGCTAAGACCAAAACGATATGGCACAATGCGTATGGTCAATACTGCTAAGACCAAAATGATATGCCACAATGCGTATGGTCACTATTGCTAATACCAAATGCTCGTAATTACATATGTAGGACCAAAAAACATCCAAGTGACCACAACAAGATAAAGCTATTCACGGTCTCAAAAGACTGTGTCAAATGTGTCATGGCCATCAACAATACTCTAGGTACACCACAACAAGGTCGATACCTGGATAGGTCAGAAATATAAGTCCTTACCCTGGTTAAGTCACGAATATAAGCCCATACTCTGGCATGTCACAACAAGACAACAACAAACAAACCATATATTACTCTAATATCGAAATCTTTGAGCACCGTCCATATATAACATATGGAATCACCATGCACAGCTCTAGGCTCCACGGTCTAAAAAACCATCGGAAAACTCTAAAAAGGCCCCATACAAACCGAAATTACATTCCAAATGGAGCACATGACTTCAACGTCATAATACTCTTCTGGTATACCCTTCCAGTCTACCTAAAAATCAACGGCTTTGGAATACGTGCCTGGGTGGGTCCTACACGGGCCCCCAAATAAGACTATTCCAAAATCTAACGAACTTTTCTAAATGGTAGCCCTTAAGAAATAACGAACACTTATTCAAGCAGCATCTCAATCCGAGTTCGTATGTAAATGTTATCACGTTTTGAAATTTCGATCGATCGATCGATCGATAAAACTCGAACAGCAGGCCGCTAGACGTCAGCGACACTAGACCAACACCTAAGAGATGTTGCTGTTAGTTCCCAGGGTTTATTCCAGAAGTCTGATAATGTTATGGACATCTAGATGTCTATTCTGGTTAAAAATCAACCTTCAAATGTCCATAATTTTTTATTCATAGCTCTAAACGATTTGATGTTTCTTCTGTTGTGATCATGGTGAAATTCTCTTTAATTTAGAAACTTTAAATTAAGAATTTACACAACTTGATTTTTTCTTTTAGCCTTGTGTATAGCCTATACATGTGTTGATACACTCATTTGTGTGCATCTATGCACACACGTTCATGCCAACGCACAACAAAACACAAATCACATTTTCGAACTTCAATGGGGAAGATACTTGACCCAATGTATGCTCATGCAACTTTGCACATGTGATGGTCGCTATGGGTGAAATGGCCATATTGAAATTAGGTTGAATAGTACATATATGTAATCAAACAATTTCATTTGAGCTTCAACGAGGCAATTACTCGATCCGACACTTTCCTATGTGGTCGCTATGGTTACACAAGATCGCTCATCACATGACCATATACACATACGGACATTCCCGTATTCATATATAATCTATTACACAACCTCATAATAAACACAACTTTCATTATAACTCGAGTTACAACACTAAATTTGTTTTGATTATTGCTTAACTTCGAACACACATATGCATATACCCACTCGTGCACATGAACAAACATGTATACTCAAATAGGTAATTCAACCATCGCTCAACCAAATACTACTTATTTTAGTAATCTTTCCAATAAGAGTGAAATATCTCTTTATCTCATTTGATAAAATCATAAATAATTTTTATAAAATATAATACTAGCTTATAAACACTTTATAGCCTTTAAAAAACCATAATCACTCCATTCAAATCATATCCATTTTGTAAAATATATACTTCATTTACAAAATCATGAAACCATTTTATATATACTAATTAAGGCTTATGGGATCTCTAATCACATTATGAGGGGTATAGAACTCCTAAACCACTTATTATCTCACTAACCATTTTGTGAATCAACTCAAATGGATTAATTAGTTATTACTAATGATGTGCACGTCATTACTCTATACATTTAATCCCAAATGAAATAATAACATCATAACAAATCATCCAATCAACCCAAATCATTTCTAAGGCCTACTAACTATTTTCAAACATAGTAATTAGTGTCTTAAAAAATTAATGGTTTAAGGTCATTTTACAACGTAAACACAAACCCAAACTAACCAAACAATCTCCAAATCACTCCACACAATTCTATATTTAAGGAATAATGAAAATATGAAGTATAACATGAAATTAATATGGAGAATCATCCCTCTCACTTCTTCTTCTCCAAATCAAGCTCCAAATCACAAAAACTCAGTTCCAAGCTTTCTCTAAACTTGAGATCTCCCTCCAAACACCACTACATGCCAATCCCTTCGCAGGTTTAGTAGAAGATGAGTAGAGAGGAATTATAGTTATTTTTTCCGGATTTATTTGGGCTTGGATGAGTGGATATAGAATTAGGGATTAGGAGGTAATTAGGAGAAGATTAGGAGAAGGAGGAGGAGGTGAACGTGAAACTAAATTGAGAATGAATGATTTTGAGTAGGTTATCCTCATATAGGCTAAGTAATGGGCTTAGCCCATTTCATTGCATTCCACTCAAAATCACTATTCACTCAAATTATCATTGACTCCACACATAGTCAAGTTCATACTCATCAACTACAGGTGTATCAAGTTCCGATTCGATCCAGGCATAAGAGGTTTTCTGTTGCTTAACGATTAATTATTTAAATTAATCATTTAAATATTCAGTCGTCAAAATTACAAGGTGTTACATTTCCCCCTCCTTAAAAGAATTTCGCCTTCGGAATTCTCATTAGAGTGAGAAAGTAACATGACAAACCAAACTTCTCGAATCACAGTTTTTGAAAAATTCCAATAGTACCTTCCCTTGTGCTATCGGCACTATGAAACTCCTAAATTAGAATACATCACACACTATGAAATATACGATGACCTTCGTCATCCCACATTTCCCAAAAATTCATACCTCACTTAAGAAAGCTTCTTACTATTTAAATGCCAATTTAAGCAACTAAGCATTTAAATAGCTATACACTAGCTCTTAAGTACCTAATTGTACCATATCAATAGGATTACACAATCAATTAGGGAGTAAGCTCAAGTGAGTCAGTATCAAAATATACCACTGACTCCGAGTCACATAGAAAAGGCAACGGACTCGTATAAGTTACATCTCACACCATAGCGGGCATGCATGATTTAGAATCTACTCTAAATAGCTAAGGAATACAAATCGATACCCGTCATTACCAACGGGTGGAGTCAACAATGGACGTTTATTGCAATCCAATGATTCCAAATAAGCGGGGCCAATATACTAACATACTAAGACATTGGTCATGATTCAATAATAGGCATGGCCACTAATATAAAGCCAATGATCTACAAATCTACCAAAACAAGGCCACTTATATTACTGGTACAGGTAATTAAAAAAACACACTCCAAGTAGCAATCAATCAATGACTATAAGCGACAAGAAACCATCAAACAATAGCTGAAAACCATAAGTAACAATAACTAGCATTCAAACAAGATAAACAACCACAATAAAATTAGGCTTCGTCAAAGTCAAACAACAACAAGATCAAACAGTCGCAACAAAAGCAGGCAACAAGCAATAACAAACCACAAGCAATAGCTAGTAGCAAACAATAGCAAGCAAACACAAGCAGTAGCAATAATAGTAAGCAACAAGTTATAACAAACAACAAATATAGCAAGCACAAACAATAACAAGCAGCAAATAAGAATACAAACAATGAAATATTTAAAAGAGTCTACACCAACATGCTCGGTAGCCATCAAGAGTCAAACACACATGTTGAACCATAAACTCAATTGAGTCCGTCCGTCACTTAAAACGAATAAATGCCTAAATAGTGCAACTTATCTCATGAATATAACACACAAGCGATTACTACAGCTCTCGGCTTCAAAGAGGAAAACCTATATAATATGCATGATCATCGAGTCTCTACTCTCAAATAAATCCAGCAATCCCTGCCTCTACTTTCTTTTTCTTCCAAACATACTAATTCTCTAGAAGATAAATTTTTATTAAATAAATCATCATTAAATATGAAGATTTAAAGTTTCCTAAGTCTTCTTGGGTTCAAACTCACATCAATTGCATAATTTTAATAAGGATAATATACTAGTGCTCTATGAGGGTCGCCTGTGCAAGTACCATCTTATCACTTAGGAGATTATCCAAATCGCTACAAAACTAGTTGTAACACTCCTAATTTTAAATAACATCATTCAGGAGATTTAATTAGATAAATTAAATAGAATAAGTTAAAGATTAGAGTGATAAAGGGATTACGATTTGGAAATTAAATAGAGGTCGTACTTAACTAGATAAAATTAAGAATGGTTTTACGAGTTAACTAATAGCAGCATAAGGCAAGGGTATTATGAGGAATAGCCATCCACCATAACCCCTTAACCCCTAAAACCTTATTCCCATTTTTCATTCCACACGTTCATAATCCAAAAACATAAGAAAAGGGGAGCTCAAAGCCGACCACAACCTAGGGGAAAAGGAGATTAAAAATTCATTAAAGCTTAGGATTCAAGCAAGGAAGGATCAAGCAAGATCGAATCTCATGTTCCTATCCAAAGCAAGATGAATAATAATCAAAACCATCTCATTTTTGTTTTCATGAACATTTGATTTTGAGTTTTATATTTATATCTGTTTTGATGATTTTAATGATGAAATTCTTGGGTTATATGCCATGTTTGATTTAAACAAGAATGTTTGATTCGATTTTAAGGCTAAAATCATATATATTGGGTTTCGAATGCCATGAGGATTTAATATGTTATGTAAAACATTATTTTGGAGACGGGTTTAAATTTTCATAATTATCCAAGTCATGGATAATTTATTATGAATTTTTGAAGGAGAAATAAATAATTGAGTTTATTATTTAAATCGACTATTATATAAAGGATTTTGGGTCTAAAATTTATATATGTTAGATAACATATTAAAAGTGAATTATGATGATTTTTGGAGATTTTTCCTAATTGATTTACTATGGAAATTAAATTAAATAAGGTGGAGGACCTAAATGTCTCGATATTTGTTAAAGGAAAGAGGTTCTTTGTTAATTATTTTTAATTAATTGTAGATGAATTCGACAGTCTTTTAGAAAAGATTTTGGTAAAGTTTATGACAACCAATTATATTTCTACAAATAGGCAAGTTAATTGAAAAATATTTACTTGAAAAGGCAACAAAATAGTTTTGCATAGATTTACCGCTTTGCCACTTCCGTATGCTACCGTTCGACCCCATACCTCCGCTTCCAACCAAGTCGAAACCAATACACATGGTATCAATTCTTTGATACATAGTGGATTGGAGAAAGGAGGAAGGTATAGAATCGAAACCATGCTTTCGAAGTGGTCGAGGCCATTTTAAATAGCTTTCGAAGGTCTATATTTTGCTTTCAAAAGAGATGCCGCTTACCTTGCTTTTAATGGATACTTTCAAAAGTGTTGAATTGATATATATAGCTTTCAAAGGGGTTGTCGTCTTTTTATTTGAAGGGTAGCTTTCGAATGAGTTGCCTATATTATATTTCAAAGAGAAGCTTTCACAAGCGTAGTTTTGAACCAAGTTGAAACCTTGCTGCCATCTTCATACCTTTTGAATAGGTTGAAAGTTTTCAATGAGTTCGAAAGGCAAGACTTTGTTTTATAAATATAACAAGCCACTTTCCAATGCTTTCGAAAGGGCTACAAAAGCCATTTAAACTAAAGATTTCAAAGGTAATGGCTTCGAAAGGCGTTTCAAAGCTTTCCTGCCAATTGTTTTTCTTAAAAGATTAAAGCTTTCGAATGGATGGTTCCGAAGCCATCTGTTTTCCTTAAACTCTTTTACTTGAAGGTAAATAGTTTCGAAAAGGGTACTTTTTCTTATGTTCACCTTGACCCAAAAGTTATATTTAAGATTAAACACAATGGTTTTGAAAGAGGTAACTTCAAATGGTTTCGAAGCTATGCTTCTATAAGTTTGAAAGATATGCTTTAATAATTTCGAAAGGAATGTTTTGATGGTTTTAAATGGAAGGTTTTGATTCTTTCGAAAGAGATAAGTTGAGTGTTTCGTAAGGCATGTGTTTAGGTGTTTTGAAAAGAAGGTTTGAATGCTTTCGAAAGGTATATTCTAATGGTTTCGAAAGTAAAGGTCTAAGGTTTCAAAAGTCTTAGCTTTCAAAACAAAGGACCCAATCTCATTTTTAAAGAAAAACCCATCGCACTATAAAAGGACTTTAAAATGGTTTTAAATTTTGAAGTTTTTGAAGAAGCTTTCCATGATAAAAATAATGGGTTAAATGGATTAACCATGTTTCAAGTGGAAATGATTTCAAGGATACTAAACCATAAATGTCGGTATTATTGTTTTATGATCAGTTATTACATGTGCTTCTTCCATAAACATATTTACTATGTAGTGGACCCATACCTGTATATTGGGCAGAAAAGGCAGAATAACTAGCTAGGTTAACCCACTAATGAATATAAATTGAGTTAACTCTTGAATGAACAGAGTTGCATGCGAGAGGTCAGGTATAACAGAACGTAGGATGCCCAAAGACTGATCAAAGAAGTTGTCAGATTAGACAGGTTCATAGTAAACCCATGGAAACTATGTTTGGAAAAGTTATTGGGAGGGGCCTGGAAAAATTATTGGGAGGGACCAATAGGTTCGTAGTGATCGCATGAAAACTATATCCGGGTGAAGTTTTTAACAGAGATCAATAGGTTAATAGTCAACCCATGAAAACTATGATACGAAAGAAGTTATTGGAGATACCAATAGGTTCAGGGAGAACCTATGAATTATTGAATAAAGTTATTGGCAGGGACCAATAGGTTCTTATTGATCCCAAGAAAACTACGAAATCAGATAAATAGTCCATAGGAGTTTAAAAAGATTATTTGTCATCCCATGAAAACTGAAAGGTTCTTAGTGATCCATGAAAACTACGAAACTGGACAGGTAGTTCATAAGCTTGGAATATGCTATTAGTCAGCCTATGAAAACTAATAGGTTAATAGTGACCATAGAAACTATAGCCGAGACAGCTAGTCAAATAAACGGGGATGGGAAATACAGAATATTTTGCATGCTTGCATATCATCTTGATATTTTAAATTGCTATGTTAATAACCATTGTGGATGCAGGTGCGTTGTATATGGTTCTTATAAGTTTTTGGAAAAGGTGCCAGTGAGGGGAAAATCCATTCTGCTAAGTGGCCTTGTCTGATATCTAAATGGTTCGAGATGCTAGGTTATTATTCATAACAGGCTTTATATCCGACTCGAAGTTTATGCTTTTTCCTTAAGCTATCGGGTACTTAATTAATTTTGAGTAGTTTGAGAATTGAGGTTTTTAGATTCTCCTTTAGACAAATAAGCTTTTGGACACGTGTAGGAGGTAAGCTAGCTATTAGGAGTTCATTTCTATTTGATTCCGCTGTGTTTTGGCTGTAAATGCAAAGTTGTTTAATTGCCTATGTTTAGACTCTGATCATCCAAATAGGCATCTTCATATGTCACTCCTGGCGTATTTTGTAATAATTATTTTTTTCCGAATATATTCTCTAATTTGGGATTATATAATGAATTTGAAATATTATTTGAATTGGAATGAAAAATTTGTTTAATGGTTTAATTTTTTCATATCCATGTGTTTTGGGTCATATCAATGTATCTAACATTTTCGCATTTGGCCACCAAGAATTAATAAATGTGGATGACTGCAGCATCCGTAGCCATTAGTTTTAGGCCTCCAAGCGGGGGATGTTACAAGTTGGTATCAGCGCATAAGTTTATGTAAACTTAAAAAAATTTAGACCTAAAAGATTTTTCAAAACATAATCCAATAAATCAGAAAATAAGATTGTGGTTTGGATTAACACTGTAGTAACGTACTTGTATTTGATACACACACACACACACACACACACACACACACACACACACACATTTAAGTACGTACTTCCCTCCCTCTTAGACTGTTTTCTGTATCTTACCATGGCTCATATCTATGGAGGCAGGAAACGGAAGAGGAAATCTCGATGGAGGAAGAAATACAACAAATGCTAGTGCTCGACCCAACAGGAGAAACCAGGGTTGACAGGCAAATGCTAATCAAAATGCAAATGCCAGCGTAGGTGCTGGAAATCTGCCAATAGATATGGGGATGATGTATTGGTTTTTCGTTAATCTGATGCAAGCTAGAGTAGCGGACGGAGTATCTGGGAATTGTTGGAGGTGCTAATCTTGTGGTCCCAGTTGGTAACAACTATGCTAAGTTGAGCAGAGATTATATCAGCTTTGGTGGGAAGCAATTTTTGGGAATAAAGGATGCTATGGAAATTAAGAATTGGCTTTTGCATCGTGAAAGAATCTTTACTGACTTGGGATTAAATAATGAGAAGAAGAGGAGATTAGCCTTTAGGCAGTTACAGGGAGCAGTGTTTCATTGGTGGAATCGTGTCACTATTAGAGTTCCTGAGGAAGAATTGATTTGGGCGGAATTTCGAAGGAGATTCGAAGAGTGGTTTTTTATCTAAAGTTGCCAAGTCAGCATTGTTGAGAAAGTTCATGGATTTAGTGTAGGCGAGATGTCGATGATTGAGTATGCCACTATGTTTAATGAGTTATCTAGATACAGATATGCTACCATTGACACCGTCATCAAGAGAAATGAGAAGTTTATTCGAGGGTTGAGACCTGAGATTGCTAGGGTGACCTTGACACATCTTTATGATCCTAGTAATGTTGTTGTGGAAATGGAAATCCGAAATGAGGAAATGCTTGCTACTTATGGAGAGGTAAAGCAGCTTGAAACCCAGGGTTCTCTTGGCAAGAAGAGGAAGTTCTTTAAGAAGAAAGGAACACAGAAGGAAGAAGCTACCAAGAAGGCGAAATATAATCTTGTGTAACGACCCGGATAGTTCTTGTTCGATTTTGAATATTTAAATTGTCACGATTCAGCGTTTGAAATCGACACCCGTACTTCACTTGTACTCAAATGTCGTAGATTCAACTGTTGTAATTTGACTCGTGCCGGAGCTTATAACACATTAAGTATGACATAGTGAAAGAAATGAATAGTATATATCATGTACAACTCCAATGATACAATATCCAAATATACAATGATGATCAATATCAGAGATACAATGAAATGCTACAGCGGAAACACCAATGAACCAGCAGCGGAAACAACTAGAACTTGAAACTCCAGAAGAAACACCAATATCAGCAATCTCCATAGATAGCTCGAACCACCATCAAGTTTTACCAAGCTAAGCAAGGTCAGCCGTCTTAACCAAAGACTTCAATATCCAAAGTCTCCAAATAATTCCAAAGAGAAAGCTGAAAGCTACTGAATCGATATCTACTATCTGAAAAATCCAACTCTAGACTGCCCGTGTGGAAAATGGTGGGCACCCAGAGTTTAGGAAGGGAAAAATAAACTCTAGGTCAGTCATGGACTGGTATGAGCAAAAAAATAGTTTATCTTTAAAACAAACAACAAAGGATTTTAAAATTTAAATCCGCAATGCTTTTTTTGGAAAATTAAACTACCATAAGGCCTACCGCCGCACACACAATGCAAACGTAGAATTAGAGGAGATTTCTCCTTATGATAGTCAAATATGCTTGATATGCGAAAACCATTTGATACTATTATTAGTGCATAGTGCAGAAAACCTTTCGAAAGTATAATATTAATCTTAGCCAGCATACGACATTTCGTCGTATGCCTACTATAGCTACCATGAGCAGGTTACTGCCACATTGCATGGCAGGTTATACAACTAAAACCGAACAGGGCACGTATTGTTTCTTTGGATTTTCAACAAATAGTCAGGCTAAGGAACTTCCTACTGCCACATGGGTACGCCTCTAGAGGGACGTCCCGAGAACCTACCCGGCTCTCTGCCAACACAAGGTCGGGTTACCGCTGTAACTAGGTAACTACTACTCGAGCATGCCATCCCCCGGTCGTTTGCGACCTTTATCCGAGGCGCCTCTCAACCAACAACCACAAAGCAATCACAAAGTAATATATTTGCAGTGACCACATGAGTTATGTGTCTAGGCTCCATACTATGATACCACCCTTTTCTAGAAGAGAACGACACACCTAAAAGGGCGCGACCCTCATAACCTTGCCGCATCTTTTCTGTTTCGACCATTTTCGGGGTGTGAGATCCTGATGCAGTCTCGTCCACAAAGCTACACTTTTTCACAAATTCATGCATTGATCAACAAATGATCAGTAGCACTTCGTATGCCACATTACCAATTTGGGAATGTGTCACTAGCAACAATCAACTACATAACCTCTGAGCTCGTACGTCTTAGAGAAAGGTGTTAAGCTAAGAGAATAAATCTCCGCCACCAAACAGAAATGTATTTGATAGAAACTGGTTTTACATCTCAAAATGCAATGTCAGACACACAACCATACAAGTCTATTCTGGGTTCGAACAAAACCGAAGGCACTTCACAAAGAAGCCCTTGCAAATCTAGATAATTTCTAATCACGTCCAGACTCCCCATCACAAAGGATGATCAAATCTCTATACCGGGGATCAACCGGTGCAGAGACATTCGACGAGTTACCCATTCGCTTTCGAAAGTATCCGGTCTTCACCACCGGTGATGCAGATCAGGCCAAAGCAATGAGTCGTTCACGTCCAAAGATGGTACCTATAAGTCGTTTCCGACCTAAGGAGTCACGGGGGGAAGGCTTACGAGTTAATAAAGAAGGATTGAGTCACCTCCGAGCTAACTGGTTACCAGAGGGAAAAGGGTGCCGAGTTAACGACCTAAGGTCTTAGGTCGGCAGCGACCTAAAGGAATATGTGTTGTATATGAGCCGAGTTAACGAGTTATGACTCATGATAAGCCGACCTATTTAAGTCATTGAGGAGATATGCCGCAGGGAGCTCGTGTTGCTTGAGTCGTATGAGTCTTGAGTCGTCTGTGTTCTTTAAGTCGTGTGGTATTATAGGTCGTCACCGACTTATGTGTGTGTTGTTGTAGTATGTTTTCTTTGAGTCATAAGTCGTTAGGTCGGCCATGCAGGGTCATTTGTTGAGTCGTTTTCATTGTGCTGTGTTGTACATGTGTTTGCGTTGTTAAGTCGTAAGTCGGCAAGGGATGTTGTGTCGGTCATGTATACATTTGAGTCGTATGGGTTGTATTGTATTTGAAGCGTATCTGATAGGTCGGCAACGACCTAGTTGAGCCGGTAATGTTAAGTCGGTAACGACTTAAGGTCTGAGTTGGTTGTAAAAAACTATAAATACGCGTGAGCTGTACATTTGAAAGGGGTTGATTTTTGAATAAAATTCTTTTTTGTTAGCTTTGTGCTTTCAATTTAAATTGGTAGTTGAGTGTAATCTCCTATCTCCACTTTCGGTTATTCGAGTGTGCTCGAATCAACGATTGTTGAAGCCGATTCGCGGAATCAAGTGCGCTTGATCAACACTTGAAGAATTGAAGATCTTCTTTCACGGTATCGTGCGCGATCAACGTGTTAGAGATAGCTAGAATTCGGTATCTTCAGATCAACGAATTTGGGCATTTTGGTATTCATCAATCCACCGATTGCTACACTTTCATCGTTATATCGATTTTCTGTTTATCCGCTGCGTCAGTTTTGGTATCAAAGCTTGACTTAGCCAATCATAGCTAAGACGAGTCTTGGAGCCAATTTTTGAAGTTGAAGTTTGAAGTTTGGTGTTCATCGTGTTCATCGCGAGATTGCAACAAGTTTGAAGTTTTCAATCCATTTTATTTTGGATCTAGAGCTGGAGAAGTGTTAAGCCGTGCGAGAAAGTTAAGTCGTGAGGCTTTGTTTCGAGCTAAGTTTGGAAGCCAAGACCAAGTTAGACCGTTTGCGATTTGTTGCCGAGCTAAGGAGTTGTGCGAGCTAGTGTAGAGCCGTGACTTGTTGTTGTGTTGAAGCTTTGTTGAAGAATTTTGAAGTATTTGTTGAAGTTTTTGAGAAGTTTTCAATCATGCCGCCGAGAAGAGCTAATCGTCATCAGAATGTTGAAGCATTGTATAGAAGAGAAGAAGCAGAGCTTATGGAACAACGTATTAATGATAAATTTGATGAAGGCGTTGGAAGGTTAGAGAAGTTGATGAATGATTTGAATCAAAATCAAAGGAGGAGATCACCAATCTCGAACCATGGAGGAAACCAAGTTTCGCCATCGGTTACAGAAGCGAGGAGGGTATCACCGCAATCTTTTAGAGAGAGAAGAGAAACATCAATTTCATCAAGGAGAGATCACCATAACTATGGACATGAAGAGAGAAGAACTCCACGTGAGTTTGAAGACGAGCCATATAGAGATGAAGAGAGACATAGTAGAAGAGACATGCATGATCGAAGGGATGTTGATGGTCGAGATCGTTATAGACGTACATTTGATTTTGATGAAGAGGGTGATAGAGCAAGTATTCATTATCGAGATCGAGACCCAGTTCGAAATTCTTATCGGGATGTTGAAGATGATCATCGATGGGAGTCGGGGATGTAGATGGAAATTCCAGAGTTTAAGGGTGGAATGGTAGCAGAAGAATTTCTTGATTGGTTGTCTAATGTTGAAGAGATCTTTGATTTCAAGGAAGTTCCGGAGAATCGTCGAGTAAAGTTGGTTGCTACTAGGTTGAGGGGGAGAGCTTTGGCATGGTGGCAGCAAACTAAACTTACAAGGGAGAGAATGGGAAAGTCAAAGATTGAATTATGGGAGAAGATGAAGAAGTTGATGAGAGCTACATTTTTACCTTACAACTATCAATCACTCATGTACCAGAGGTTGCAGAATCTGAGGCAAGGGACGAAGTCAGTTAATGATTATGCAGATGAATTTTACCAACTCATTGCCAGAAATGATATTATGGAGACGGAAGAACAACTGACTGCTAGATTTGTTGGAGGGTTGCGAATGCAGATCCAGGATATGGTTAATATGTTCGATCCAAGATCTGTGGCGGAAGCACACCAAAAGGCGTTGGCTTGGGAGAAGCAGGGAAGGCGTGGAGGTGGTGTGTTTACTAATTCTAATAATCAAGTGAAGGGTGTTAGCGGAAGTTCTAATGTTTCTAAACCTGTCAGTAAACCCGTAGTAAAGGAGAGTGAGAAGGCGAAGGGTAACAATGGTTTCAAATGCTACAATTGCCAGGAGATGGGTCATAAAAGCAATGAGTGTCCAAAACCGAAGAAACGAGCTATGATAGCTGAAGTTGAAAGTGAGGATGCTGTTGAGGGTGAAGATAGTCCAGTTGAGGAGAATGAACAGGATATCGCATCGGGAGACGAAGGGTGTAATCTAATGATGAGGAGGTCTTGTTTAACACCAAAACAAGAGGATGAGGCTAGTTGGTTGAGGAGCAACATTTTTCAATCTACATGTACTATTCTGGGAAAAGTTTGTAAGTTTGTGATTGATGCAGGAAGTTGTGACAATATTATTTCTACTGAAGCTGCGAGGAAGCTGAAGTTGAAGACGGAGAAACACCCTAATCCTTACAAGTTAGCGTGGCTGAGAAAAGGAGGAGAGGTGAAGGTGGATAGGCGAGTTCGAGTTCCATTTTCTATTGGGAAGAAATATAAAGACGAAATCTGGTGTGATGTAGTTGAGATGGATGTTTGTCATTTGCTTTTGGGAAGACCGTGGCAGTATGATCGAGCAGTGCAACATGATGGTCGGACCAATAGTTATAGTTTTATGTTTGAAGGCGTTAAGATTATTTTAGTACCAAAGAAGAGACAGCAGGGAGAGAGTAAATCTGAGGAGATTGAAGAGCTAAAAACTTTACTATCGTTCAAAGAGTTTGTTAAGGAAGTTGAAGAGGAGCCTGAAGTATTCCTGTTGATTGGGCGAGATTGTAGTGAAGAGGTTGAAATCCCAAAAGAAGCAAACCCAGTATTGAAAGAGTTTGAAGATGTATTTCCAGAAGAGTTGCCTAACGAGTTACCGCCACTGAGAGACATTCAACATCAAATTGATCTTGTTCCGGGAGCAGTATTACCACATCGACCACATTACCGAATGAGTCCAAAGGAACATGAGGAGTTGCGAAGGCAAGTGGAAGAGTTGTTAGAGCAGGGGCGTGTTCAGGAAAGCTTGAGTCCTTGTGCAGTACCAGCATTGTTGGTACCGAAGAAGGATGGAACATGGAGAATGTGTACTGATAGTAGATCTTTGAACAAGATTACTGTTCGCTACAGATTTCCTATGCCAAGGTTGGATGACTTGCTAGATCAGTTAAGCGGAGCTACTATCTTTTCGAAGATTGATTTGAAAAGCAGATATCACCAAATTCGGATTAGACCTGGAGACGAATGGAAGACAGGCTTCAAGACGAGAGAGGGGTTATACGAATGGTTGGTTATGCCATTTGGTTTGTCAAATGCACCTAGTACATTCATGCGGGTGATAAATCAAATCTTTAGACCATTCATTGGGAAGTTCGTGGTGGTTTATTTTGATGATATTCTGATATATAGCAGGAGTATGGAGGAGCATGTTCAACATTTGAGGGAAGTGCTGATTACTCTTCATGAGGAACAATTTTATGCTGCTACGAAGAAATGCGTGTTCATGACACACAGTGTTTTATTTCTGGAATATGTTGTTTCAGGAGAAGGTATTCAAGTTGATCAGAGTAAAGTTGAAGCTATTAGAAATTGGCCACAGCCGAGAACTATCACTGAAGTTAGAAGTTTTCATGGATTGGCATCATTCTACTGAAGGTTCATTCCATATTTCAGTAGCGTGATGGCACCAGTCACTGATTGTATGAAAGGGAAGCAGTTTTCTTGGTTGGAAGCGGGGGTTGCTTTTGAACGAATCAAAGAACTTTTGACGACAGCTCCGATTCTTGTTTTACCAGATTTTCAGTTGTTGTTTGAATTGCATACTGATGCGTCGAAGGTGGGAATTGGTGGAGTTTTGAGTCAGAAAGGAAGACCAGTTGCATATTTCAGTGAGAAGTTATCAGGGGCAAAGATGAGATATAGTACATACGATGTTGAGTTTTACGCTGTTGTGCAAGCTGTTAAACATTGGAATCATTATCTATTTCAGAAAGAGTTTGTTCTTTACACAGACCATGAAGCTTTGAAACATTTACAAGGTCAAGACAAGATTTCAGCGAGACATGCATCATGGATTGCTTATTTGCAACAGTTTACATTCGTTGTAAAGCACAAATCTGGGGTAACAAATCGTGTAGCTGATGCTTTGAGTAGGAGGAGTCATTTACTAACGACAATGAAGGTTGAAGTGACAGGATTCGAATTATTGCCAGAGTTGATTGACGAAGATCCTTACTTTATGAAATTTGTTGAGAAAGCTAAGAATGGGAGTACTGATGAATTTATGTTGGTTGATGGATTCTTGTTTAAAGGAAATCGATTATGTATACCAGAGAGAAGTTTGAGGATGAAGATTATCAAGGAGTTGCACGAAGAAGGACATGTGGGCCGTGATCGTACATTACATTTGATTTCTCAATCTTACTTTTGGCCGTCGATGAGGAAAGAGGTTGAAAGGTTTGTGGAGAGATGTCATATTTGTCAGGTTTCGAAAGGAACAACGACGAATGCGGGATTGTATATGCCGTTACCTGTACCGTCTAAACCATGGGTTGATGTCAGCATGGATTTCGTTTTGGGTTTGACTAGAACTCAAAGGGGAAATGATTCTATATTTGTTGTGGTGGACAGATTTTCGAAAATGGCGCATTTTATTGCTTGTAAGAAGTCGGCGGATGCTGTTCGTGTTGCTCAGTTATTTTTCAAAGAGATCTATCGACTTCATGGATTGCCACAATCTATTGTGTCGGATAGGGATACTCGTTTTCTGAGTCACTTCTGGTTAAGTTTGTGGAAGATGGTTGAAACGAAGCTGAAATTTAGTAGCGCTTATCATCCGCAAACAGATGGACAAACCGAAGTTGTTAACAGATCGCTAGGAAATTTGTTGCGACGTCTTGTGAAGGACAATCTGAAGAGTTGGGACATGAAATTATGCCAGGCAGAGTTTGCTCATAATCATACAGTGAATCGTAGTACGGGTTTCAGCCCATTTCAGATCGTATATTCAAATTTACCAAGGGGACCGTTGGATTTGGCAGTAGTACCGCAACCGAAGGGGACTGTTAAACGATCCGCTGATTTTGTTGAAGGACTGACGGAATGTCATAAGATCGTTGAGGAACAATTGAAAAGGACGAATGAGAAGTATAAGCGAACTGCAGATTTGAAGCGACGAAATGTTGAATTTAATGAAGGTGATTTAGTGTATGCTGTGTTTACCAAGGTCGCTTTCCAGTGGGCACTTATAACAAGTTGAAAACCAGGAAAATTGGTCCTGTGGAAGTTGAGAAACGGATTAACGACAATGCTTATAAGTTGAAGCTACCGGATGATGTATACACTTCTGACGTGTTCAATGTTAAACATCTTATGCCATATTATGGGGATGAACAACCCGATGTAAAAGAATTTGCAAATTCGAGGACGAATTTTTCTCAACCAGGGGAGGATGATGCAGATCAGGCCAAAGCAATGAGTCGTTCACGACCAAAGATGGTACCTATAAGTCGGTTCCGACCTAAGGAGTCACGGGGGGAAGGCTTATGAGTTAATAAAGAAGGATTGAGTCGCCTCCGAGCTAACTGGTTACCAGAGGGAAAAGGGTGCCGAGTTAACGACCTAAGGTCTTAGGTCAGCAGTGACCTAAAGGAATATGTGTTGTATATGAGCCGAGTTAACGAGTTACGACTCATGATAAGCCAACCTATTTAAGTCATTGAGGAGATATGCCGCAGGGAGCTCGTGTTGCTTGAGTCGTATGAGTCTTGAGTCGTCTGTGTTCTTTAAGTCGTGTGGTATTATAGGTCGTCACCGACTTATGTGTGTGTTGTTGTAGTATGTTTTCTTTGAGTCATAAGTCGTTAGGTCGGCCATGCAGGGTCATTTGTTGAGTCGTTTTCATTGTGCTGTGTTGTACATGTGTTTGCGTTGTTAAGTCGTAAGTCGGCAAGGGATGTTGTGTCGGTCATGTATACATTTGAGTCGTATGGGTTGTATTGTATTTGAAGCGTATCTGATAGGTCGGCAGCGACCTAGTTGAGCCGGTAGTGTTAAGTCGGTAACGACTTAAGGTCTGAGTTGGTTGTAAAACACTATAAATACGCGTGAGTTGTACATTTTAAAGGAGTTGATTTTTGAACAAAATTCTCTTTTGTGAGCTTTGTGCTTTCAATTTAAATGGGTAGTTGAGTGTAATCTCCTATCTCCACTTTCGGTTATTCGAGTGCGCTCGAATCAACGATTGTTGAAACCGATTCGTGGAATCAAGTGCGCTTGATCAACGCTTGAAGAATTGAAGATCTTCTTTCACGGTATCATGAGCGATCAACGTGTTAGAGATAGCTAGAATTCGGTATCTTCGGATCAATGAATTTTGGCATTTTGGTATTCATCAATCCACCGATTGCTACACTTTCATCGTTATATCGATTTTCTGTTAATCCGCTGCGTCAACCGGTCTTCAAATGCTATCCATAATGTCATATCATTATTCGAAATGGGTTATATGACACAAGGTCCTCTCCCAGCTAAATCGAATAATGAGCGCAATATTTAAAAACATATGGATATATGAGGTCTCAGTTAAGTCACAACTTATTACCCAAATTTTTTCTTCAAATGGTCTAAACAAATTACCATTTAAAATCTTTTTGAGCAAAAAGATCCACTTTACAAAGTTCACAAAGAAAACAAACTTCACCAATCTTTAACAAAGATTCATTCATAGACCTTTCCAAAACAATTTTCGTTTCAAATTGGATTAAGTCATCCAATTCTTTAAATCAAAGATTCAATTCATAGCTTTCAAAACTATTTCCACAAAACAATTCCATTCCAATTCTTTTATATAAAAGATACACCATTTAGAATCCTCTTCGATTCCAAAACAAAGCTTAACAATCTTTCACAAATATTCATTCATAGTTTCCCAAACTATCTACGATTCAAATCTTTTCAAGTAAAAGATCCATTTCAGTTCAATAACAAGATTTACCAAAATTTTAAGATAGCTTTCAAAGTTAAAATCCTTTCAACACAAATTGGAAATCCTTTCTTTACATAAAGGCTATTATTATTTGAAAACAAATAGTTTTCGTTTTTGGAAAAATCCGATTTTATTTGCACAAGTTAAAGCCCTTCAAAATAAAACTTGTGTTAAATTCAAATTCTCGAAACAATGCTTTTAAAATGGTTTAAAAACACATTTATAAGTTGTATAACTCTTCAAACCATAATTTCCAAACATGGAATTAAATTTCAAATATTGAATTCAAATTCAAGTCAAAATATTTAAATTTCAAAACTTTATCAAGTTATCCAAAATAACTTTTATCTTTAAAACTTCTTTTCAAAAGTTTTTCATATTAATTCAATTCCGTTTCCAAAAATCATTTGAATTCAGAATTCAACTTTAAAATCATTTTAAAATATATAATTCAAATTTCTGTGACTTAACCGATTTCCCAGTGCGATCCATATTTGTGTGTGTATTGTGTAGTCCAGGGGTTTTACACAATAGTGCAACATCATCAATCATTACAGATTCAAACATAGAAATATATTTGATAAGCGGTATAAGCTATAACGCTTATGTTTCATTCAAGATCATATATATATATATAGATATGTATATGTATATGTATATGTATATATATCACCGACAATAAATTACATTCATCCCAAATAAATGAATTACATCACAGCTGAATAAATTACATTAATCACAGCTCAAATCAGAATAATTCATATCGTAAAGCATCGCATACCAGAGATAATAAACAATTTAACATTCAATAGAATCCAAACATTCATAAGTAAAAATCAATTTAATTATCTGATTTAAATTAAATTCGATTAGTTACTTATGAATAAATCTCTAATCCTGGTTAATTAGCCATTAACTAATTACAAACCATTTTGATTAATTAATCTTTAATCATTTAGTAATTAACCTTTAATTATTAATTAATCAACCTTAATAAATAAATCAATTAACCTTTAATCGTTAAATAATTAACCTTTAATTATTTAATCATTCTTTAATTAATTATCCTCAATTGATTAATTAATCAATCAATCCTTAATTAATAATCATCCCTTAATCACTTTAATTAATTAATTAACCTTTAATCTATTAACTAATCTCAAATTAATTACCTTAATTAATAAATCACATTAATTAATTATACTTTAAATAATTAACCTTTAAACACTTGATTAATTAAGTTTTAAAACCATTAATTATTCACCTTTATATTAGGTAATTTCAAATCATCAAATCATAATTTAACTTTTAAGTTAAACCATTACTTACTTATGGTTAACATACACATTTACCTTTTTAATTAACTACCTAATTACATTTAAAATTAAATTTAAAATAACTTAAGAATTTAACTTCATACATTTAAGTTAAACAAATCATACAATTCTTAAATCAATTATTTAAAAACATTCATTTATTACATAAAGAGATAGATTTTCAAGAATGGATTTAACTTGATTTATTTTAAATTTAAAAACTTGTTTTAAACTTTACTATGGATTTAACCCAGTATAAAATCAAGCCAGATTTTCGAAATCCCGAGCAATTTTTTTCTTCTAAACTTTGATTTTTTAACTTAAATTTTAATCCTGTTAAAACTATATAACACCCACGAGCCCATACCAAAATCCACCCAAGCCAATCTTTAAATTTCCCAAGTGAAACTTCGGGCCACACGCGTTCCATCTTCTTCGAGTCGAACTGCAAAAGAATCGAGCCAAAACCCGAGCCTTCGAAACCCAGACACGACGTGCACACCGTGCACGTTCACCAACGTCGTCGACCCCCGATGATCTTCACGGCGATGCTTACCAACCCCCCGACCACACACGAAAACACTTCTACACCCATATCGAATGCATCCACATCAAAACAAAATCGAGTAAAAACTCGACCAACAAGAAACACTACACGATGGAAAACCTGTCCTCCTCGTCGCCTCCGACCATCAGAACCACTGCCGACTCACCCAAATGTTCGTCAGAGACCCACGCTTGCTTTGCCCCAGGTGCGATCGCCAGAATCGCGGTGTCGACGAAGAAGTTGCCTCGCAACTACCACTTACCAAACACAGGGTTTAAACCCTAATTTGATCCAAATCTCGATTCATAATGATTTTAAAATTTTGCCTGCATTTTTCCAATGATCTATGATCATTCCAGCCTCTCCATGCCAAACCCCAACCTTCGAAGGTTTGCCGATCACCAGAAAATTGCGAGAACCCATTCCCTGTTCATCTCGCAAATGCCACCTCAAATACTCATCTAAAATCTCAATTTAACTTTTAAAAATCATCATTTGTTGGCACTAATCAACTTACAAAGTCAAATTGCAAAATCATGATCATTGATTTTCCTGATTATAAAAGTTCCACTGTCATTTCTATATTTTTTAAAGTATTTACTAAATGTTTTTACTTAGGATCATTTTTAAAAATAACTTAACATTATTATTATCATTTTCTTTTCAGGAATTATAACTTGAATTGATTTAGACTAGAAGATATGATTTTTAGTTTCAATTGCACTTGATTCTGTTGATGTAACAGAGGTTAATATATACAGACATTTTTTTTCACAGACATTTGCATACATACAATCATCAAATGATACCCATACAAAAACCCTTCATATCAAGATTTCAATCACAAGCATCAAGAGTTTACCACACACAATGAAAATGTCAGAGGGGATAGTTTGCTCACCTTGCACTGTCGAACAGAGGACAGACTTCTTATTTCTGGTTCTAGGTTTTAAATGCTTTGGCTTTGATTCCTGAAGCTTTTTATTCTCTAGTTTTGCTTCTTGGATCTGGAAGCTTGCAAATTGATTTGTTTGGAATTTATACTGAAATAATCTTTGCTTTGATCTTCCAGGTTTTGAAAAAGCCGTTGTCTGATTTCATTTCCAGATTTTGAAAACTCTGCTTGCTGATTGTTGATGATTTGTTTTAAACATTTGATCAAGTTGTTGCTTCAAGTTTAAACTGTTGATCTGGTTTCTTTTGAAACAATTTTTTAGATTTTTGATTTAAATTTGTTTTTGTTCGGTTCTGAAAAAGATTGAGAAATCTGATTTCTCTTACTTGTTCATATTTTTTATAAATTTTAGATAAAAATAAAAACCCTTTTCTTGCCACTTGTATTAACAAATAAAGATATGCTTGCACTTGTTAATCTTGAATGAACACTTGTTAAAGCATATCATACTTATTTCACAAATGTCATCTAAAATGAAATTTATGTTTACATCCTTGCTCCAATTAAATTTTAAATTGCGTTTAAAACCCGTTTTTAATTGTATATTTATAATACATCCCTTTTTACATTACCATATGTTTTAATGTTATATACAATCTATGTTTTTATTATTTTCAAATGGATTAGGCTTTATTAATTTAAAAAAGTAAATACATATTAAGACTTTATATTCATACATTTTATTTCGTAGTTAGACAAATTTCTAACAAACGATTTTGAAATCAAATTATATTATATCTACAATTCTAATTATGTACATATATATTATTTTCCAAAATACAATTTTTAAATCCAATTAATTTTATAAAAATATTAATTATTGAATTTCAATCTCAAAATCAAATTTCAAGTGATAATCCATTTATATAAATAATTAAACATATATCTTATTTAATTTTGAAAATCAAACACAATTTATATTAATTGCCAATTATTTCCAAATTTAATCCCAAAAGTTAAATTAATTACCAATTAAATTTGACTTAAAAGTTGGAATCGTTACATAAATAGTTTTAAACGTTGGAGTTGAAATTATAGGTTAATTTTAAATACGAAAACTTGGGTTTATTTATAAAATAAACTCGGATTTAAATATAGCAATTATTGGATAAATTAATTATTGAATTTTATAATTGGTTATTGGGTAAATTATCTTATCTTGAGTTTTAAGCTCGATAAAAATAATTAAAAGCTTGTAAAATTTATAATAATAATACTGAATACGATTCAGCTATTAAAGTTGAATTTAAAAGTGATTTGTTCAGTTTTAAAAATATATCATTTAAATTTACATTTAAAAATAGCCTTCCAAGGCACAATCTTGGAATTTGTCGAAACTAGTTCCATTAGATCCGTAATAGTGTATTTTTATCGGATTTCAAATTTCGTAGCATTTCGAGTTATCGGTTAGCCATACGGTATATAAACGTGTTGAAATTTATATCGGAATTCGATATAATAATTGGGTCCAAAAAGCTATCTTCTTCATACGATCGAATTAGGAGTCGAAACCTTTTCCATTACGTTCGGAATAGGGGTATAACATTATGAATGCCTAATGGCAAGTCTCCATAGGGATTCGAGATTTTGAGCTATGTAGTCGAGACAATTTGAATTTATATACATACATACATACATACATACATACATACATACATACATACATATATATATTCATTGGTTGACAATATATTTCCGTCAAAACTTTTCCCCTTCACCTTGGAACTACGGTAGATTACCATCTATATGCTTCCTTTCCTGCTTTTAAATCATGTCTCCTATATCAATTTTCAAATGGACAGACATAAATCAAAAAAGACGCGACTTCATGAATAAATTCGCGACCGTCTCCCTCTTATTCTGTCTGAAATCAAAAATCATCCTAGAGAAAAAAATTCACGGCCAAATTATTCTCCCCCTTCTGCACTCAAACAAAATCAAAACCCTCTATTATAATTCATGCATTCCTTTTTCATTATAGAATCGACAGTGTAATCGAATTCATAAAAAAAAGAATGGCGACTTCGAATTTCATCGATGGGGGGGAGGGAGTTCGACAGTTCATCGGTTCAACTGTTGATCGGGCTTGGAGGAAGGGGTGTGGCATCGGGTTGGAGAGGTGGCAACTGAAGGTCGAAGTCGCGATGGTCTTGAATGGACGAAAGCTGGAGATGTCGAGGGCAACGAAGACGGGATGGCTCACGTGAGGCTGGGGGTCGTAAGGCTGTCTAGGGTTTGATATTAATCGAAACGGAAGCATCGATGCTCGATATTTGGATGGTTTTAGATTTGTGACTTGGTTGCCTGTAGGAGCACTTGAAGGTTGATGTGAATGGAGGGTGGAATGATGGTGGCTGCGAGTCGCAGTAGGGAAGGCCTAGGTGCGATGATCTAGGATGTGTTTTAGGGTTTCGAGGAGGTCATGTAAAGGCATGAAGTCATTGAGTGGTAGAAGACCAGAGGTAGTGAGCATCTCGGGTGAGAGTGAAGGAAATTCATTTTTTTAAAAATTTGTAATTTTTTTGTTAATTACAAAATAGAAATAGCTAACTTATAAAATTCGTAAAATCATTTGTGTGAGGTAAAAAATTGTAAAAATCAAGCTGAGATTGAAGTGAATTACAAACAAAAAATAAGGGTGAGAAATTCTCACTCATTTGGGTTTCCACTTTTAAAAATTTAAATGTTGAATTTAATTATTGGATGCTTGGTTGAGTTAAATTTAATTATCCGTTGGATAGTTATATATATAGTAGTACATATATTAGTGTTGGAGTTATATTTCCTCACTTTATAGCGGATGAGACCCTATGCGCCGGCATAATAGCGGATGACCCTATATACCGCGATGTCCCCCTCATGGGATTGGTATTTTTATTGTTGTCTAACATCCGTGGATGCCAAAAAACAGGTTGGAGTGATCCAACTGGATTCCTCACATATATTAGTATTTTTCATATACATATAAAATGTTGGATTTTGTGTGTTGTAAATTTTAAAATGTAAAACGGCATGGAAATTAATTTTGAGTATACCAATACCATAAACATTATTTTAAAATTTTTATGGAATTAAAAAGAGATTTTTAATATAAAAATAAGTATAACGAAATGCAGATTATTTCAAAGAGATTGGTTTGAATAAGAATGGTTAATTTTTGATCGTACTAAACAATGCGGGAAAATATTTTAGATAGAGAGTTTAAATAAATTATATAAAGGAATCTTTAAAGACTGGGTAAAAAAATGATATTTGGGAAAAAGGGTTGAAATCGACATTGAAAATAGCTTGGCAAAAATAAATGGATTTTTAAAGGAATTGAATTTATAAAAAATGGAAATTTATAAAGGAGATTATTTCAGTGAGACTCAAAGGAGTTATAAAAATTTATAAACAATGTTCATAAATAAAGGAAAAAAAATTGGAATTGATATCAGGTGATAAATTGGAAATATAAAATTTACAGGAAAAATTTATATTTGAACTTGGAAATAAGGGAAGAGAAAATAGTTGGAACTATTTTTGAAATGAAGATGGTTAAGGAGACCGTAATGGAGGTTATATATGGAAATTGAGAGCGGTTATAATTTGAAAAATTGGTTATAGATTTTAAAAATATATTTGTAACAATAAGTTAAGTTTTTTTCTTAAATTTGAAAAAGAAAATTTTTATGTATTAAACTATGTACATTTTTATGTAGTTAGTATTGAATATTCAGAAGTGAGTTTTTAAAATGCTTAATATTTATTTTGATGAAAATCTAAATTTTCAAAACTTGCTTTGAAAGTGATGTCATAAAAAGTATTTCAATGTTTTAAATAAATATTTGAACATGTCTTAAAAATAAATTATTATTACTTTCTTTAAAATACTTACATACATGCAGAGAGAGTTTTGAAATATTTTAAATTTATTTATTAACCTTCTTAGAGCCGAGAAAAATGTGTTATTCGGTGAATATGAATACAAGAAAATTCTTAAATGGAATTAGGAAGGAATGTAGGGAAATTTTCGAAGAAATTAAAAAAAGCGAACTTCGAAGAACGAAAATAGAATTCATAAAGAAGTACAAAGGGGATTGAGTTTATAAGCAATTATAGTTGGTTTTGAAAATATTAAGGGAATTAATTAAAGAATTTTGAATTTATAGAATTCATGTGAAACGAATTGGGAAATTTACAAATAAAGTTGTAAATGATTTTTTTTGAGAAAAGAAAAAGGATATAAAAGCAATATTTTCTAAGTGTTGAATATAAAATTAAGTGGAAAAAATATTCTAAGCACTGGAAAGGGTTGGAAATGTTCCATGAAAATGAAAAGGGTTGAAAACTGTTTTCAAATGTTAAGGAACTGAAGTAATATCGTTTGAAGATATTTGAGATAAATTTTGGAAAATTTATAATAAGGCCCGATGATTGTTATGAATGCGTATTAATAGTTAAATAACCGACTATCAACTTTTGGCCAATTTCTTTAATCATTTCGAAGAGACCGAGATCAGATTTAATTATCCGAAAACCACTGATCCAATTTGAACGTACTGAATGAATACCATAAAGAAGATGAAGACAGTGATTCGTTTTTTCCAGACCTAGGACAACTTGTATGGACGAATGCTATCAGAACATTGTCATTGGAAATGACTAAAATAGGGAAGATGCAGCAAGGCTAAGTGGGTCGCACCCAAGTAGGGTAATGTTACTCCTATCTAGAGTCCCTTTTATTCGGTTGTGTGGCGGTTGTTGATCCCAACCGTGGGGTAATTTTATTCGATCTATCCAGGTAAGGGGTAGGCCAGTCTTGTGTAGCAGGGGATCCCGGAGTGGTCCTCAATACATTGTTCTAGAGATGTACCGTGACTTGCAGTGCCCAGGTATACCAGTCATTCGATGGAATGCATTCGCTAATAACTTCCATACGGTTTTGATTGTTCCCAACTATGCTAGAATTTGAGATGCAAGCATTTCAGCTATTTCTATTTACTTTCTATAAACACTATTATAATATTAGACATAATAAAAATATTTTGGTTATCGTAAGGTAAAAACCTGTTGTGTTTATTAGTGACGAGGTCTTACGAGATACCTTTGTTTTCAAAGGATTTTGAAAAGTTAATAATTCAATTTGAGTGTGTTTTCTCACGCTGGTTTTCCAGACTAACTCGGCTGTTATTTTATTATAATGCTCTGGTAAGACCGAGTATTACAGATTCAGCTAAAATGCTACGGAGCTCATGAGACGAGCTGGAGGAGTTCAGATATATATTACATACTTGGTTATTTTTCGTTGCGTGAGGACAAGTTATTAAACTACACAGATTGGTGTATTGAATTATTGTACTCTGATAATGATATGTATATTAACAGTGCAGTTCTTGAATTTAAAATCTGTTATTATATATTATATTTTGTTCCGCTGCGATTGTGAGCTTCCGTATTGTGCTCTTTTTTTCTTCTACCTTTTTCTTCTTCATCCTAATAATCTAGTTTTTTCGACACTCAACTGCTTGGAATTTTATACAGTGAACGCATTGATGTCGATTTTGAGGACCGAAAGTCCCGGTCCATTACATTTGGTATCAGAGCCGAAGGTTAAGCGAGAACCTTGGCTGTGGTGGGGATTACTCATTAGAAATAGAGTCAGTAGTACTCTAGAATGAGTTTGAGTGTATTAATAGATATGCATGTGTATTTGTTGGTGAATATAAATTATTTTTTGTTGACTTATCTGTTGGGTGTTCATAAATTCTAGTCCGTACGGTTTGGACAACTATATCGGTTGGGATTTCTAAACTCTTAAACTAGGCAGACCGACGCAATATTGCTTTAAAAAATAGGTAAATGAAATAATTTTACCCAAACCATATTTTGATATAAAAGAAAATAATTTTATTAAATTATTATATATATTTGGAGTGTTTGGATGATAATAGTATAATCAAATAAGATTATAAAATTTGAAAGTGACTCATATAACCAAATGGAAAATTGTATAATTAAGAATTATATAAATGGATTATAATTAAAATTGGATTCAAGTCAAATATGGAAATTTATATCTTGGAAAATTTGAAAAAAAATATTTTTTCAAAGTGGTGAAGAAATTAATAATAAGAGCATTATTTTTGAATATTTTCCAAAGGAAATTGTTTTAAAATGGATTTTGGAAGAGATATAGCACTGACTCACTTCAGTCGTTGGAGAATAATTCTAGTAATGACTACAACATCACCGGTATTCATTTTCGAGTTTCTAAGTGATGGGTTGCTACTGAAATTGATTTGTTTAGATTTGTTGGGAAAACCAATGTTGTTTTGGAAATTACAAAGGGAATTTGTTTTGGATAAAAACCAGGTTGGTTTAAAATGTTAAAAAATATGATTTTAGGAACATTTGAGATTTCAAGATGATTTGGGGGAAAAAAGAAAAAAAATGCGGGTGTTTGAATTCTGGAGTCCTTATTTAAATGATCTAGAGATCATCGGAAAATAAGCTATAAACTTATGAATTGAAAATGATTCTAAATAAGGATGGTATGGAAATTGGATTTCGAAACTAAATTTTAACTTGAGTTAAGTTAAAATAAATTAAAATTAAACTTTAATGAAGTAATTGGAATATATAATAAAATGGGATGAATTAAAAATAAAATTGTTTTGAGTGACATTTGTTTAAGTTTGAATAACTCGAATATTGTTTTGAAATGTGAATTAAAAGGAATAAATTTAAATTGAAAGGTGAATTGGATTTGAGTTATATGGAATTGAATTAGAATATGTAAATGAGGATTATAAAGTAACCATATAATATAAGTTATAAAGTTTAAACTGGATTAGAAATAATATCGAATTGAAGTAAATATAAATTTCGAATTGCGGAATATTATTAAAACCATATAGCATAAATTTTGAATGAAGTAAAACTTGAGTGAAAATAAGGAATTGTGAATAAATAAATGGAAATAGCTTATAAAGATTGAAATAAATTGAATAAAAACATATTTAAGCTATAAATGAATGTATAGTCTTGAGTTAAAAATAAAACGCGAATATATTTAAGTGTAGAATTGATGGAAACATGGAAAAAAAGTTGTGCGACTTATAAAATTGAAAATTGGAATACATAAGCCAAAATACAAAGATATTATATTTTGGAAACGAAATAAAAACCCAAACTGGAATTATAAATTAAATTTGAACTCAAGTAAATTGGTTGGAGTAACTTTTGAAATATAAAAAATTAGATATTGAACTATAAAGTGGAAATGGATTAATTAGATAATTAATTAGTAAATTGGACTTAAAATGGACATTAATTGGGTTAAATAAATTCGGATTGTGAGTAAAATAAAATTTGGAAAGAAAACTTGAGCTATAAAATTCGTATATATAAGTTGATTAAATATATATCGATTGTGATCTAGTAAAATGGAATGGGTTGAAATAAAAAAATGGTTTAAGTTATAAATAAATTCAATTTGAATATAAATAAATAGAATTTGGCCTCGATATCATTTGAATGGATTCAAAAATAAACTTGAATGTGGGACCGAATTTGAAGTGGATTAAGTGAAGAAACTAATTAAAATAATTAGTAAATGAATGTAAGTTAATTGTTTGTGAACAAATTTGAAATAGGATAGAGTTGAATATAAATTGATTTGGAATTAATTAAAAATAGTTAAGCTTAAATGGTTATTTCATAAAATAAATAGTGCCGAATTTGTATAGAAAAATGGTTGTTCGACGTAAACGAAATTAAATAAAATTCTATGGATCAATAGAACCGAACGAAATTGGTTTTTAAATCAATTTTAAATGGGTATGAGTTTGTTTGGTTTAAAAATGAATTGTATGCAAATAACTTTGTTGTAAATCATTCCGAATTGAATGAAGTGGTACATGAATGGATTGAAAGTAATTTAACGGTATTGGAAGCTCCAAATTCCTTAGAAATATTTGTTAGCATGCATTGTTATGATATCTATTTGTTTAATCATTTGAGAAAATGAAAGGTTATTGAATTTCATATTTTAGTACTTACAGGTTTAAATTAAGTACAAGTACCTAGAGGGATTATTTAGCGAGATTTGGGTTACATATTTGCATATGAAGTTAGTGCTTTCTTAATAACGCTTTAAAATGCTAAAATAAGGTACGTTTTCGGATTAAATACAATAAATATATAAATATAGATATATATTTTTGATTTTCGACCATGCGGTTTGATGTATATATATTTATCTCTCTTGTCGATCTGCAAAAGGTCTTCCGTACAAAAGAGACCTTGCCAAAAATTTTGGAAATTTAGGGTGGTAGAAAAATCTTGAAAACTTTTGGAAATTTTTTTGTTAATAGAAATGGATTTCAAATTGTAAATAGAATAAAGGATTTTGGAATTAGAATTGAAACTGATTGTTTTGGTTGAGATTAAAGGGTTTGAAAGGTGAAATATCGAGATTTCACTCGGTGGGTTTTGATAAGATAATGGGCTTGGAGCATTCTTTCTGCCTTAGAAATTTCGGAAACAAAATTCTTTTAGGGGGTGGGAATATAACGACCCGGATTTTTTGTATTTGATTTTGAGTATATAAATGGTTTTAAACATTGGATTTGAAGTATAGATTAATTTTGAATATGAAAATTGGGTTTATTTATAAAATAAACTTGGATTTAAATGTAGCAATTGTCGGATAAATTAATTATTGAATTTTATAATTGGTTATTTTGTAAATTATCGTGTCTTGAATTTTAAGCTCGATAAAAATAATTTAAAGGCTTGTAAAATTTATAGTAAAAATACAGAAGACATTTAAAATTGAATTTAAAAGTGATTTGTTCAGTTTTAAAAATATATCGTTTAATTTGACATTTAAAAACAGCCTTCTGAGGCACAGTCTCGAAATTCGACGAAACCAGTTCCATTGTATCCGTAATAGTACTTTTTTATCAGATTTCAAATTTCGTAACATTTGGAGTTGTCGGTTAGCCGTATGGTATTTAAACGTGCTGAAATTTATGTCGGAATTCGATATAATAATTGGGTCCAAAAAGCTATCTTCTCTATACAATCGAATTAGGACTCGAAACCTTTTCCATTGCATTCAGAATCGGGGTATAACATTATAATCGCCTAGCTGCTCGTCTCGATAGGGATTTGAGATTTTGAGCTATGTAATCGAGATGATTTGAATTTTTATATATATATATATTATATATATATATATATATATATATTCATTGATTGACAATATATTTCCATCATAACTTTCCCCTTCACCTCAGAACTACTAAAGATTGCCATCTACACGCTTCCTTTCCTGCTTTTAAATCACCTCTCCTCTATCAATTTTCAAATGGACAGACATAAATCAAAAAAAGATGCGGCTTCATGAATAAAATCGCATCCCTCTCCCTTATATTCTTTTGAAATCAATAATCATCTCAGAGAAAAAATTCATGGCTAAATTATTCTCCCCCTTTTGTACTCGAACGAAATCAAAACCCTGTATTACAATTCGCTCATTCCTTTATGATTATTGGATCGACAGTGTAATCGAATCCCTAAAAAATAAAAAAAATAAAAAACGACAACTTCGAATTTTATCGATGGAGGGGGAGTTTGATTGTTCGTCGGTTCAACTATTGATCGTGCTTAGAGGAAGGGAGTGGCGTCGGGATGGAGAGGTGGCATCGAAGGTCGAAGTTGCGATGGTCTCGAATCGGCGAAAACTGTGGATGTCGAGGGTGACGAAGAGGGGATGGCTCACATGAGGCTGGGAGGGGTCGTCAGGCTATCTAGGGTTAGATATAAATCGAAATGGAAGCATCGATGCTCGATGTTTGATTGGTGTTAGATTCGTAACTTGGTCGCTTGGAGGAGCACTTGAAGGTTGATGCGAATGGAGGGTAGAACGGCAGTGGCTTCGACCCATATTAGGAGAGGCTAAGGTATAATGATCTAGGATGCATTTTAGGGTTTCGAGGAAGTCGTGTATAGGCACGAAGTCATTGAGTGGTAGAAGACCAGAGGTAGTGAGCATCTCGAGTGAGAGTGAAGGTAATTAATTTTTTAAAATTTGTAATTCATTTATTAATTACAAAATAGAAATAGTCAACTTATAAAATTCATAAAATCATTTATGCGAGGCAAAATTCATAAAAATCAAGTCGAAATTGAAGTGGATTGCAAATGAAAAATAAAGGTGAGAAATTCACACTCATTTGGTGTTAACCCCGTTTGGACAACGAGTTAAGAACTGAGATGACTCACGACTTAAAGAAGCAGAGCGACTTAAGGAGTGGTCCGATTCAATAAGTAACTGACTTAACAAGTTAACGACTCAAGGGAGTTACACGACTTAACGAGTCAGGGATTGGTCGACCTAAAGGAGTCAACAGCTTACAGAAGTGAACGACTTACGATATATAGGAGTTTACGACTCAACGGTTTAAGAAAGAAGGGATGGATCACGACTTAAGGTTCTTACCGACTCAATGGGTCTACGACTCAAGGTAATTCACGACTTAAATGTAGAAGCGACTCAACAAGCTGGCGAGTTAGAATTCAAGGCGGCTTAAGAGAAGCGAAATGACTCAAGAGGTTAACGGTTTATGAGACAGGCCGACTCAACGAGTTACCGACTCAACAAATTGAGGAGTTGCGCGAGTCACAGAATTGTGCAACCTACGACCTACCTTGAGTCGTCAGCGACTCAAAGAAGCGACTCACGACTCACGACTCAGCATGACTCATCTACAACCTAAAACCACTGAGTCGTAGCCCGCAATCACAATGCTTATGTAAGAGAGTTGACTCGTGAGCGGCTCATGACTTGTAATTCTGAAGAAGTGAACCATTGAGGAGCCAAGGGCTTAGTCAGATAAGTCGGCCATGACCTCTTAACTCGTGAACGAGTTAGGTCTTGCGCTATATCCAGAAGACCGAAGGCGCTCTGACACCAAGCATGAACTCTACCAGCTGAGTCGCCCACGACCCAACTTAACTCGGCCATGGGTTACCATGAGTCGAACACGACTTACGATCCAAAAGGAAGATTTTTCTCTAAATACCGAACTACCTCAAAAAGGAAGGGGACCTTTTGGCCGATCACTTTAAGCGCCAATACTCTGCTGAATTCTCAACTCACCCGACACTTCAAGTTCGAAAGGCATCTCAACTAACTTCAAGGGAAAATCTAACGCAATCTACATGGATTCGAGGAATTCTTCTCTACCAAAGTTCTAGTTGTTTGTCTCGTCAGAATTGTAATTGAAGATTGTTGTAAAGTTGTAATTGGTTCAGCAATAAAGAGAATTAAAGTGGACGTAGGCTTGCCTTAAGCCGAACCACTATAAAAACTGTTGTCTTTTCTGCTTTGTTTGTAATTTTTCTACTTGTTTTAGTTCCCGTGTTCACGAGTGGTGCTTTCGCTCAACTTCAATTTACACCGGGGTGTTGCGTCTGATTTTCACGTTAACATTTTTGGTGCTTTCACTGAGAAACCAACTCAGGAAACTTCCACTATTGCTCCGCAAAGGATTGTTGGAAGGATTTCTTTTAAAACCAGAAGTTTGTTGGAAATAATGGCTCCTGGGAGAAAACGAAGTTCTGTAAGATCCGATAATGTTCAAGAGAATACTGCTACCTCTCCACCTTCACGTCAAGCAGCTCCGACTGTTGGAGTTACTCGAGCAGAGTTGGACGCCGTAGTTTTGGGATTGAATCAACAATTGAATGCTCAGAATGCGCAGTTGGAAGCCCAGAATGCCCAGAACGCCCTGATCTTGAGTAAGTTGAATGATCTGCTGGGGGCAAACCGTCAACCGAGTAATAATGATGGGAACCCTACTGTGGGAGTTCAGGATGTTAAAGGGAACATTTCTCAAAGAGCCGCAGACCCTGTAGAAAGGACTTCTCTTCAAGCTGGAGGGTCAGGGCCGCAGCCGACCCTTCGTGAACGATTGTCAAGGCAGAATTCAGAGAGAGTGGGTGATGTGTGTCCCCCGGAGCCTCTAAATGATGAAGAGTATATTTTGGGTATGGTTCGTCAAATCATGAAGGAAAGTATGCGAAGAGATGAAGATGAGAAAGAGTGGGGATTTGCTCCAAGCAAAACTCCATTTACCAAAAGGATCTTGAAGGCAGAGTTTCCAAGGAAATTCGTTCCTCCTACTATTCCGGCTTACAAGGGGACGAGTGATCCTAACGAGTTTCTGTACAAATACGACTGGCACATGACTGGTGCCAGGGCATCTGATGAAATTAAATGCCGATACTTCCCGGTTTATCTAGAAGGTGTAGCTCTATTATGGTTTACAAAGCTGCCGGTTAGGTCCATCGATCAATTCTCCGATTTGACCAGGAAATTCAAGGAGCAATTTCGATTGTATGCTTCTAAAGCAAAGGACATAATGTCGCTGTCAAGTCTAGAGCAAAATCCAGGAGAATCTATCAGGTCGTTCTTGAATCGCTTTAACATAGCATTGGCTGAGGTGGATAATGCTGAGCCACGCACGGTCTTGACGTACTTGATGAGGGCAATTGACAAGTCAAGCGAATTTGGAAAATGGTTGAAAATGAAAGAACCAAACTCACTCGACAAATTCTACAAGAAAGCGGATGAATTCATGCGCTTGGAGAGCCTCCAAGCACTAGCTAAGGTGGTATCAGGGCAAGCCGGGAACAATGGTGCTGCTACGAATAAGAAGGAACCAACCACTCAGAAAAGGGGAAACGATGGTGGAAAGAAACAGGGAGACACTAAGAAAGGCCGTTCTTTCAATTTCACACCCTTGACCGATACCCCTAAAAACATCTACTTTGCAACTAAAGATGATGTCAATTATCCGACACCACCTAAAATGAGAGTGCAATTAAGATGGAAAAAAGTGGAAGGTACTGCCGGTTCCACAACTAGCCCGGCCATGATACCAACGAATGCCGCCAATTGAAAGAAGTAATTGAACAACTCTTGAAGGAAAACAAGCTCCAGCAGTATGTGAAAAGGAACAGAAATGCCTCAGCTTCGTCAACTCAAGAACAGCAAGTTCCCGCTCACCGTCCTGGCTTAAGTGAGAAGGCCGTGGAAAATGAATCGGAAAGGCCTGTCATCAATACAATAACTGGAGGACCTCAACCAGCAGGCAAAAGCTGGGGCGAGATGGAAAGGTATGCCCGGGCCTTGAAGCATGTACCAGCTGAAGAGAATGTTTTTGTTTTAGAGAATGATGCGCCTTTAAAGCAACGAAAGACTTCCAGAGATGATATTGTGTTCAGTGCCAGGGATTCTTTGAGTATCGAAGCTCCGACCATAGATCCTTTGGTCATATCCGCTGGTATTGGGCCGGCAACTGTGAGAAGAGTTCTAGTTGATTGTGGAGCCTCATGCAACATCCTCTTCAAGAAGACCTTTGATCAAATGAAAATTCCAATGGCTGACGTTCAAGCTTCATCACTTAAGATTGCTGGGTTTGCTGGAGAACCCAAACAGCCAATTAGGACCATAGACTTGTTTGTAGAACTCGGAAAGGGACCGAGGAAGGTGGCTCGAAAGCAAACCTTTATAACTGTTGAAGAATTCTCTGCCTACAATGCCTTTTTGAGCCGACCAACTCTTGCTGCATTCAAAGCTGTTCTTGCTCCATGGTGCTTGACTCTAAAATTCCCCACAGATAACGGAGTTGGTGTGGTTAGGGGAGACCAAGATGCGGGGAGAGAATGTTATTTTGCAGAATTGCGAGAATCCTGGAAGAGAGAGATGGGAAAAGGTGCGGCGGCTCCAGTCCGCATCAAAGAACCAACCTTGTAGCAATTACAGGGTGGACCCTGCACTGGTGAATGTAGTGGAGCACGAAGAGAGATGGATCCAAGGAAAGCCAGTGCATGGGAGAATAGAGTGGTACCAGTAGAGGTAACAGTACCGGTGCCTGTTGACCCAAAGGACCCAAACAAAGTGCTTAGTGTGGGTTCACAACTCAATCCGATAGTTCAGAATGTTTTGGTTTCATTTTTGAAGACTAATTTGGATGTATTCGCTTGGACTCATGCGGACATGTGCGGAATATCCCCAGAGATTGCAGTGTATACCCCGAACATTGATCCAAAATTTACACCTGTGAAACAGAAGAGAAGGACTCAGGGTCCTGAGAGAACGGCAACGTTAAAAGAAGAAGTGGATCGGCTCATGGAGAACGGGTTCATTAGAGAATCTACTTATCCAAATTGGGTCTCAAATTCAGTGCTGGTTAAGAAAGCCAACGGAAAGTGGAGAGTGTGCATTGATTTTTCGGATTTGAACAAAGCCTGCCCCAAGGACTGTTTCCCGCTGCCTAGGATCGATCAGTTGGTGGATGGGACAGCGGGACATGAATTGTTATCTTTCATGGATGCATACTCCGGATATAACTAGATTATGATGCATGAGCCGGATCAAGAGGATACAAGCTTCATCACAGATGTTGGACTCTACTGCTACAAGGTCATGCCTTTCGGACTCAAGAATGCAGGGGCAACTTACCAAAGGCTTGTTAATGCCATGTTTAAACCATAGATTGGCAAGACAATGGAAGTTTATGTTGATGATATGCTAGTAAAGTCCAAGAAAGCAGTGGACCATATGGATCACCTGGCAGAGATGTTTGCAGTACTCCACAAGTAAAGAATGAAGCTTAATCCCCTGAAATGTTCATTTGGAGTGGAGTCCGGAAAGTTTTTGGGTTTCATTGTGAGCGCTAGGGGCATTGAAGCCAATCCAGCTCAAATCACTGCCCTGAGAGAGGTCAAGGCTCCTAGAACGAAGAAGGAATTGCAAAGTCTCAATGGAAAGGTTGCTGCTTTGAGTAGGTTCATTTCCAAAGCTGCTGACAAATGCATTCCATTCTTTGATGCTCTGAAGAAAGGAAAGAAAAACTTTGAGTGGACTCCTGAATGTCAGAAAGCATTTGATGAATTGATTCGTCATATGGAAGTGCCTCCGATACTTTCAAAGCCTGACAGTGGTGAAGATCTCTTCATATATTTGGCAATTTCGTCTCATGCTCTCAGTGCAGTGTTGGTATGGGAAGATGCAAGGATTCAACGCCCAGTCTATTATATCAGCAAAAGGTTCACTGGGGTAGAGTTGAACTATTCAAGATTAGAAAAGCTCGCCTATTGTTTGTTGATCGCATCAAGAAAATTGAGGCCATATTTCCAAGCTCATCCCATCAAAGTCCTCACTGATCAGCCTCTCAAGCAAGTCCTATTCCGTCCTGAGACTTCGGGCCGTCTTTTGAAATGGAATATCGAACTCAGCCAGTATGATATCACTTATCATCCCCGGAAAGCAATCAATGGACAAGCTTTAGCAGATTTCATCGCAGAATGTACGGATAAAGGTGATAGTGAGGAAGAAGTCATTGATAGCATCCCAATCCAATGGAAATTGTATGTCGATGGCGCAAGGAATGATTACTGTTCCGGAGCAGGGATCGTCCTTGAAACCCCAGAAGGGAGATCACTATGTTATGCACTGAGACTAGAATTCCCTTCGACAAATAATGGAGCTGAATACGAAGCTCTCATCGCTGGTTTAAGGATCGCTAAAGAACTAAACATCAAGGCATTGCATATCTTCAGTGATTCTCAACTTATTATTTGTCAAGTCAAGAAGGAATTTCAAGCTAAAGGAGGAAATTTACCAGCCTATTTGTCAAAAGCCTGGGAGCTCCTTCAAGATTTTGACCGTTATTCAATAAACCATATTCCTCGAGAAGAAAATATGAAGGCGGATTCTCTCGCAAAGTATTCGAGTACTGGTGAAGCTCAACTGTTGGGGTTAGTTCCCGTTGAAGTCTTGTCAGCTCCAAGCACAGATGAAATGGATGTTGATTGGATTATGAACATATCCCAAGAGAAAGAATCATGGATGACTCTGATACTGAAATATCTGCTCGATGGTTCTCTGCCAGAAAATTCAAAAGAACGACAAAAGCTTATGAGGAAAGCCTCCAGATATGTAGTTCAAGATGGTCGTTTGTACAGACGAGGGTTTTCAATGCCATTACTCCGATGTGTGACAAAGGAAGAAGCTAAGACAATTATAACTGAAGTACACGGAGGGGAATGTGGAGATCATACAGGTAGTCAAACTTTAGCAAAGAAAATCCTCCGTTATGGATACTTTTAGCCAGAAATGAATCAGGATGCTGCTGACTATTCCTGGAAGTGTGATAAATGCCAGAGATTCGCTAAAATTCCTAGAGCACCTTCTACTGAGCTAACACAAATGGTCAGCCCATGGCCGTTTGCCATATGGGGAATAGATATCATTGGACCTTTGCCAACTGCCAAATCAAGGATTAAATATGCTATCGTTGCTGTTGATTATTTTACTAAATGGGCTGAGGCCGAACCATTGGCCACTATCACCTCTAAGAAAATGATAAGTTTTGTGACTAAAAATATCATTTGCAGGTATGGTGTGCCTCAAAAGATAATCTCAGACAATGGTACTCAGTTTGAAAGCGAGGAGTTCCAAGATTTTTGCAAACGATTCAAGATCCGAAAAAGCTTCTCAGCAGTGGCTCATCCGCAGGCAAACGGGCAAGTGGAAGCAGTAAACAAAATCATCAAATCAACCATCAAAAGGCAGCTGGAAAAAGCAAAAGGTGGTTGGGTCAACAAGTTACCGCTTGCACTATGGGCATACATGACCACTCACAAAACTGCGACTATGCATACTCCATTTTCATTGGCATACGGATCAGAAGCGATGATTCCGGTGGAAACTGAAATCCCCTCACACAAAAGGATCCATTTTGATCAAAGTGAGAATGAAAAATTGCAACTGGAAGCACTTGACCTCCTTGATGAAAGAAGAGAAGAGGCAAGGCTTAGAATTGCAGCTCACCAGCAAAGAATAGCCAGGCATTTCAATTCCAAAGTTCGTCAGCGCAACTTTGAAGTTGGAGACTTAGTCCTGAAGAGAATTATGACAGCCATAGGTGTGTTTGGGCCAAACTGGGAAGGACCATATGTTATTGGCGCAAAGCTTCTTGATGGCACATTCAAACTCACGACTGTCGAAGGAGAACCAATCCCAAGAGCTTGGAACAACAATCATTTGCGTCCCTATTTTACTTGAGAGCTTTGCTGAAATATTTTAAAAGAATTGCAAATATATGATTCTTGTATTGAAAGCAATTGTAAAGCAAGTGAATAATGAAAAGCTATAAAGTGGATGTAGGCCCTGTTTTTGGCCGAACCACTATAAATTTTGTGTTCTCTACTATTATAAACTGCTTTTTTTTATTTCGACATATAAAATACATTAATTATGTCATTAAAATGTCGATTTAATAATGCAGGTCATGAAAGCAAAGCTTACCCATCGCAAGACCAAGCAATTCCCGACATCACTCAGCAAACAAACACTAAACCATGCAAAATTTCCATACTCAAATCCTACAAAAGAAGTGCTTCAAAGAAAAGTGGGCAATGAGGATGGAAGTGGACCATCTCTAACTAACTGCAAATGTTTGAACAAACAACCAGTTAAATAAACTGTGTCCACCACCACCAACTCACTTAACTATGAAGTATACTTCTCTGGATAAGGGAAATTATTGGCAACTAGAAAGTGAAAACACTTGCAAAAGTCAACGGGGATCGCCGGCATGAATCGATGGCAAAGAGATATGGGCGAGCAAGCATCAGTCAGCAAAAGACCTCTTCGGAGGCACAACTCTTTGGAGGATAAAGGCCTCGAGCGGGCCTAGCCAGAAAAAGAGAGAGCTTTCTCGTTACAAAGTTGCGGAATGATCGGTCTATACACTCCCGTGAATCCGTCCAACCGAGAGAAAGAAACTCCAAACTTCCAGGCAAAAGCCCTACTCAGAGGCACACGTTTCACCGAGATTGAAATAAAACTTCCAGGTGTTGAAACGTGAAAAGCCCTCTCCGGAGGCCCATTTCACCACAGTTGAAATGCTAAAAGACCTCGAGCGGGCCAACTAGAAAAAGAGAGATCTTTCTCGATACAAAGTTGCAGAATGATCGGTCGATACACTCCCGTGAATCTGTCCAACCGAGAGAAAGAAACTTCAAACTTCCAGGCAGTAACCCAGCTCAGAGGCACACATTTCATCATCGGTCGATACACTCCCGTGAAATGAAATGTGAAAAGCCCTCTTCGGAGGCCCGCTTCCTAGCGAACAGGGAAAAATAAAAGCCTCTCCCAAGGGGCAGAAAAAAAAAGACCTCTTCCCAGAGGCACAACAAAACAAAAAGACCTCTTCCCAGAGGCAGAAATAAAAAGACCTCCTCCCGGAGGCACAATCAAACAGAAAGACCTCTTCGGAGGCACACGTTTCACCAAGATTGAAATAAAACTTCCAGGTGTTGAAACGTGAAAAAAGCCCTCCTGGAGGCACACGTTTCACCGAGATTGAAATAAAACTTCCAAGTGTTGAAACGTGAAAAAGCCCTCCTCAGAGGTGCAACTTTTCAAAGAAGCAGAAAAAAAAAGCCATCTTCAAAGGCACACTTTAACTCTCAAAGGAAGAATGATCCACCTATTCTGGAAAATACTCTTCCTCAAAAAGAAGTTAAAGTACCCTTCAGATGCCCGCTTTACCACATAGAAGAATTCACTTGGTAAAATGTGTATATGCACAAAAGAAAAAGTGATATCTTCGAAGGATGAAGCATAAAAACTTATACGGAGGAAGTTGTACTCTATTTTTAACAAGATAATATTCCTCCAAGTATGGAATAATTATTCTCCAGAAAACAAGAGTACAAGTCCCCTAAAAATACAAGATATTGCAACAAGCTTATGGTATAGGGGCAACATGGTGTAACTATATTGGTAGAATTATGCTCGAACAACATACCACAAGCTCACTGCAATATCATATAAAGAGACTTGTACAAAAATGAATAATAAATGCATTCTCAGATACAGACAGAAGTTTGTACAAAGAACAAGAATCATTTTATTCAACACTGCTAAAATTTTGTACAGGTACAAGTTTCAAAGTAAAAAGTAAAAGAAAAGCGGGGGCCGGTACCCACACAATCTTCGGTCAGTACATGCAAAAAGCAAAAAGCGATATGAAAGCCACAGAACCAGAGCCATCATTTCTTCTTCCGTCCACCTTTTGAGCCCGCACCTGGCCGGATGACCAACTTCTTAGGCCGGCTTGTAAAAGTAGGGGACGAAGGAGAAAGGGGCACGGTCGGACTTTCTTCCGTTTTTTCTTCGCCAGTTGAAGACTCCTTCTTCTTCTTGGAGACTCCCTGCTTTCCTCTCTTCTTGGAAGAAGACCCACTCCCTGGAGAAAAAAGTTTAGCTAACGGTTCGTTATCGGAGCCAGTTGGTTCTGGGGTCTTCTCGCTTCCTTCAGTTTCTTCTCCTCTCGGATCTTGAGAAGCAACATGATCATCTAAGCCGTGAAGAGCTTCTATTTGCTCCTCTTGTGAACCGGGTTGAGAGGCGGACGAAGGAGTGACTTGGAGAACCGAAGGAGGAATAATTGGAGGAGGAGAAGCTTGAACAATGCTCGGTGCTTTCTCTACCGAAGAAAAGAAGTTAAAGTCAGTAAAGAGAGTAGATAAAGGCTCGCTGAGGTTCAGAAAATAGTCAAGAAGCTCATCAAGCTCGTAAGAAACAGATGAGCAGTCTACTTGGGCAAGATTAACAGTAGAGTTACCTGGAGAAGTCGGTTTCCTGACATCAACCTCATAAGCCTGTGCCTCGGCACTCTCGTCGCCTTCATCTCCACCCTGTATACTTGTGATCTCGGTGGTAACTTTAGTAGGGGATGGAGAATGGGAACTGGAACCGATGATATCGATTTCGGCCGAAGGAGAAGGCTGAATCGGAGCAGTTAAGATAGTTTGTCTTGAATGTTCCCCCACCGCCATTTCGGCCCTTAATTTTGCAAGTTGTTCCCTTCCCTTGGCGAGAGCGGTGCGAGCATCGTCATCAAAATAATGCTCCTCAAGAGCTGGTTCGACGTAGCCAGCACCTTTAGCACCAAGCATATCAAGTGCGGCCTCCCATACCTCAGCCAGAGTAATTTCATACTTAGGGCCTAGAAAGGCGAGACTACCGCGCCCTAAGACGCTATGCAGGTAGAAGTCAAATAATGTTGAGCTGATGTTGGTCTTCGTTGCCTCATGAGATTCTTCAGCTGCAATTTTGCCGGCGACGGCCTCATCACGCTCTCTTTCAGCTTTGGAAAGTTGAAGCTTAAGCATTTGAATTTCCACCTCCTGAGAGCTGACTTTCTCCTGTAGTCCTGTAACCTCAGCACGATACATTCCTGCTGTTTTCTGCTCAGCTTCAAGTTGTGCCTCGGCATGTCGCTGAGCTGCGTGAGCATCGCGAACTTGCTTCTGAAATACTTCTTCTTTTTGAGTATATGTGGTAGAAGAAGTAGCAAGCTCTTGTTTAAGCTCCTCAACTTTCACTTCAAGCTCTTCATTGTAAGTGGCGATGCTCCTCATTTCAGTATCATGCTGCTCAAGAACCTTCTGCCATTCGGCTTTATCATTCTCCAAAGTAAGCATGGCCTCTATATTTGCACGGTTGACCCTTTGAAGCTCGTCTACAAGCTTTTGCCAGTTCGACATCCTTTCAATATCAAGCTTGACGGCATCGAGATTTCGTAGCATGGCAGGCTTGTCGATAGGGACCAAGTCAAGATCAAACCGCACACCCTTCAGGCACCACTGTGGAAACAGGCTTTGCAAAGTGGCTGGGCCCGGTCCAACTTGGAATTTAGGCCTGCTAATTATTGTTTGGATGTCTGTCTTCCCGAGAGCGGGAGAGCTGGAAGGAATGTCAAGCGAGACGGGGGCAGTGATATTTTCGGGAGTTGTAGAAGTATGCTTCTCACCGTGTCGGGCACGTTTGCTTAGTTCCTCAACCATATGACTTTTTCCCCGGTCATCGTGGGATTTTCTCTTATGGGAATCATCGCCTCTATGGGAAGAATCGTGGCGCTCCTCCCTCTTTTTTTTCTCAGAATGCTCTTCTTGCGCTCTCCTCTCCTGAGCCTTTCGGGCGGCTCTCTCTTCATCGGATTCTCTGTAAGAGGGGCGGTAGCACCTATAATCATATTGGCTACGCCTCCCGTAGCGCTGGAAGTCATCATAGTAGGATCCGCTGCGTCCCATCGGAGGATCTGAAATAAAAGGAGATATGTTTTAGAAGTCTTCAAAGTATAAAGAGTCAGAAGCATAAAAGTGCCGAAAGATTCTAAGTGTGTGTGATGTGCAAACTACGCGCAGCAAACTACGGACCACTCTTTAATTATGGAGTAGTTGTGGGTGTAGTAGTTAGCGTCAACTCTTGAGTCGACGGAGTCTGTTGCAGAGTAGAGGTCGCCTCAGCTACTGAAGAAGAAACCCTGGTGGTGACGGGGTCGTCTTTAAAGAGCTCCTGTGAAGTGACAAATAGGTCGCTCAACCCTTCGAAAGTGTCATCTCCACTCTGTTTGACGGGGCTTGTTTTCCCAGCTTGTTCGTCACCAGACTTCTTCGAATGAGGAGGAGATTCTTGAAGCTCTTTTTCTTCAGTGACCGGGGGAAGTTTGCCATATGACCCCGCGACATCAACAGAAGTGGAGCACTTCACTAGAGAAGCTTCAGAGGCAGGTTCTTTCGGTATGGGTGCATCGGTAAAAACTGGGGCATCCAGTGCTTGGGTTGGGGAGTCTGGGACTTCATGAGGGTGTGTAGAGCGAGAGGCATGCAAAAGCCCGTATTGATGCAAAAATTCATCCCTCAACAAAAATTTTACACTTCTCTCTTCCGCGGCCATGGCACTCAGTCTCTCAAAAACTTGCTTATGGCGTGGATCTCTAGAAGGGGGAGGAAGTGCTGAAAAAGGAAAGAGTGAAATTAACGATTAACAACTCGAAATTCGAAAAGCTCGGGAATGGAAAATAGAAGCAGATAATCTTACTTCCTACTCTCCAGATGGCATAATATCCTGGGGGCAGCGAACAAAGAAAAACTGATTTAAAAATCCATGAGCACTCTCGGGAAGGTCAGTCACGAGTTTGCGATTCCTAGCACTCCTTATGACGACAATGGAGGGATGGTCTTTAGTCTTGGTGAAGGAACATAAGTAACAAATTTCTCCGAAGCTCGGTAGCCGACCCAGGGTTCTCATGAATAAAACACACAACCCCATCAGAATGGCGTAACCATTGGGGTGCAGTTGAAACGGAGAGATGGTCAATCGAAGTAGAAATTGCTGAAGAAACTTGTTGAAGGGAGGAATAGCACCGCACAAGCACATTTGGCGGTTGACAGCGACGAAACCACGGGGAGGTCTATCAGCAAAATCATTTGGCCCGGGCAATATAGCATCCGTTTCAACGATGCCAAATTGAGCGCGCAATAAGCTAAATGTCTGGTAGTTCAAGGAAGTTGAGACTCTTTCCAGTGGAGTAGTCAGTGCAGCAGCTATTGGAAGAGCCTCTCCAATCTGTCCCGTTACTTCTTCTTGATGTGAGGCCATTCTACATAAGCAACTGGATATTCAAATTTGAAGGTGCACATTTCCTAAAAGTGTGAAGTGTTGTGCAAAACTAATAAAAATAAACAAGTAAATATAACTGGAGTTAAGTTCGTCGACAATTGATCGATTATCAAATTTCAGGACTTGTTAATTTGAAGTTCAAGCATAGTGTTAATGCAAACAGGAAAGTTTAGTTGACTATTCCAATGTTGCCTTGATACTTTGCCTGAATTCGTTGTTTTAAAGCACTTCATTCACACAATCTGTTCAAGTTGATTAATTGTTATTAACTAATCTGTCATTTGATGTGGGCAGTCAGTGGCAGTATATTCGTCCCAATTTTCTGTGAATGTTGTATTAGACAGATTATTAGCTTGCAAGAGTGACCTGTGAAAAAATGCAACAAAGTTTAACAAGTTAAAGTCCAAACAATTCAGCACTCAGGCAGTTTATTTCAGCAAATCAAGTTAAAGTTCAAAGTTCAAGCAAAATTGTAAACTGCGACTTAAGTGTTGACTCGGCGACGACTTAAGTGTTGACTCGGCGATGACTTAAGTGTTGACTCGACGACGACTTAAGTGTTGGCAACGACTTAAGAAATTCTTCCTACGGGTTAAATCAAATCATTGGTTATCTGGCTAACTCGTCCACGACCTAAGGATTACGAGGCGAGTTAAGTTAGGTCGTTTCAATCTTGAATTGTTAGTGTCTTAAGTCGGCAGTGCTCTAAGTCGTTAACCATGAAAAATAGAAAAGGCTTCCGTCCGAAGCAACGTGAAATTCCTCAAGTCCTATCCCGACTACGACTTAAGACTTATGTCGTGAAGGTTGGTAAGTCGGTCAAGAATTAAGTCGCGAAGGTTATTGAATCGCTCAAAATTATGGCGCTCAAAATTACTGAATCACGTCCAAGTTAACGTCATGCTTCCTCCAACCGACCAACCCCTTCTCAGAACTCCTAACCCATTATCCTCCTAAACCTTAACCCGTTATCCTCCTATCTCCTAACCCGATAAGCCATACAAGACAATCTCATCTCCTCTAAATTCATGGATCAATTGACTCGAAATATAAAAAACCATCGTCTCCTCCTTGCAAATCGTCTACAAACTCAAATCAAACCGCTCCAAGCTTATCAAAAATCGATCATAGCGTGACTCGAAATGAAGCATGGTGCGAGGATTTGGATTGGGGTTAGAAAACGAGAAGTCCAACTCCATGATCGAGGGATAACGACAGTTGTGAAATTGAGCGGGCAATAAGTTTACTTACGTAGTGTGACGACGAAGATCAAAGAAATTTGATTGATGATGAAGTGAACTGGTTGAGTTCGTCTTTGAAAGCTTCGAAGATTGTTAATGGCGGAAATAAACGCTGAAGTAAGAAGGTGAAGAAGAAGGGGTGACTTAAGCCATTTATACACTGGAGCGATGGAATACGAATCGGCATCAGCCGACCTAGTCTCTTCCTTAAGTCCTTCGCGACCTAACAACCCATCAGGACACGAGCTAAGAAGATCGAAGCACACGTCCTACGACTTAGGCATGCACTTCGAGGGGCAAATGTTAACCCCGTTTGGACAACGAGTTAAGAACTGAGACGACTCACGACTTAAAAAAGCAGAGCGACTTAAGGAGTGGTCCGATTCAATAAGTAACCGACTTAACAAGTTAACCACTCAAGGGAGTTACACGACTTAACGAGTCAGGAATTGGTCGACCTAAAGGAGTCAACAGCTTACGGAAGTGAACGACTTACGATATATAGGAGTCTACGACTCAACGGTTTAAGAAAGAAGGGATGGATCACGACTTAAGGTTCTTACCGACTCAATGGGTCTACGACTCAAGGTAATTCACGACTTAAAGGTAGAAGCGACTCAACAAGCTGGCGAGTTAGAATTCAAGGCGGCTTAAGAGAAGCGGAACGACTCGAGATGTTAACGGTTTATGAGACAGGCCGACTCAACGAGTTACCGACTCAACAAATTGAGGAGTTGCGCGAGTCACAGAATCGTGCAACCTACGACCTACCTTGAGTCGTCAACGACTCAAAGAAGCGACTCACGACTCACGACTCAGCATGACTCATCTACAACCTAAAACCACTGAGTCGTAGCCCGCAATCACAATGCTTATGTAAGAGAGTTGACTCGTGAGCGGCTCATGACTTGTAATTCAGAAGAAGTGAACCATTGAGGAACCAAGGGCTTAGTCAGATATGTCGGCCATGACCTCTTAACTCGTGAACGAGTTAGGACTTGCGCTATATCCAGAAGACCGAAGGCGCTCTGACACCAAGCATGAACTCTACTAGCTGAGTCGCCCACGACCCAACTTAACTCGGCCACGGGTTACCATGAGTCGAACACGACTTAAGATCCAAAAGGAAGATTTTTCTATAAATACCGACCTACCTCAAACAGGAAGGGGACCTTTTGGCCATCACTTTAAGCGCCAATACTCTGCTGAATTCTCAACTCACCCGACACTTCAAGTTCGAAAGGCATCTCAACTAACTTCAAGGGAAAATCTAACGCAATCTACATGGATTCGAGGAATTCTTCTCTACCAAAGTTCTGGTTGTTTGTCTCGTCAGAATTGTAATTGAAGATTGTTGTAAAGTTGTAATTGGTTCAGTAATAAAGAGAATTAAAGTGGACGTTGGCTTGCCTTAAGCCGAACCACTATAAAAACTGTTGTCTTTTCTGCTTTGTTTGTAATTTTTCTACTTGTTTTAGTCCCCGTGTTCACGGGTGGTGCTTTCGCTCAACTTCAATTTACACCGGGGTGTTAGCGTCTGATTTTCACGTTAAAATTTGGTTTCCACTTTTAAAAATTTAGATGTTAAATTTAATTATTGGATGCTTGGTTGAATTAAATTTAATTATGTGTTGGATGGTTATATATATAGTAGTAGTATATATATTAGTATTGGAGTGATATTCCAACACTTTATAACGGATGAGACCCTATGCGCCCTGCATAATAGCGGATGAACCTATACCACGATATCCCCCTTGAAGTGGGATCGGTACTTTTATTGTTGTCTAACATCTATGAATGCAGAAAAAATAAGTTGGGGTGATCCAACTGGATTCCTCAAATATATTAGTATTTTTCATATATATATATATATATAATGCTGGATTTTGTATATTGTAAATTTTAAAATGTAAAATGGCATGGAAATTAATTTTGAGTATACTAATACCATAAATATTATTTAATTTTTTTTATGGAATTAAAAAGAGATTTTTAATATAAAAATATGTATAACAAAATGTGGATTATTTAAAAGAGATTGGTTTGAATAAGAATAGTGAATTTCTGATCATATTAAATAATGCAGAAAAATATTTTTAATAGAGAGTTTAAAATAAATTATATAAAGGAATCTTTAAAGACCGGATAAAATAAATTATATAAAGGAATCTTTAAAGACCGGATAAAATAAATTATATAAAGGAATCTTTAGTGAATATGATTATAAGAAAATTCTTAAATGGAATTGGGAAGGAAGTTAGGGAAATTTTCGAAAAAGTTAAATAAAAGAGAACTTCGAAGAATGAAAATAGAATTCATGACGAAGTGCAAAGGGGATTGATTTTTTAAGCAAGTATAATTGATTTTGAAAATATTAAGGTAATTAATTAAAGAATTCAGGAATTTATAGAATTCGTGTGAAACGAGTTGGGAAATTTACAAATAAAGTTGTAAATGATTTTTTTTTGAGAAAAGAAAAAGGAAATAAAAGGAATATTTTTCAATTGTTGAATATCGATTGAAGTGGGAAAAATATTCTAAGTATTGGGAAGGGTTGGAAATGTTCCGTGAAAATAAAAAGGGTTGAAAACAGTTTTCAAATATTGAGGAACAGAAAGTAATATCTTATGAAGATATTTGAGATAAAGTTTTGAAAACTTATAATAAGGCCCGACGATTGTTATGAATGTGTATTTATAGTTAAATAGAAGACTATAAAATTTTGTTCAATTTCATTAATCGTTGCGAAGATCGAGATTGGATTTAATTATCCGATAACCACTTCGATCCGGTTTGAATATAACGAATGAATACTATGAAGATGACGAAGATGGTGATTCGGTTTATCTAGACCCAGGATAATTTGTGTGGACGAATGCTATCAGAACATTGTTATTAGAGGACGATGAGCATTCTAAGTGAATGTGTTCTTTAAAAGGTAATCGAAGTTTCAAGCGTCATCAACCGGGAATGGCTAAAACATGGGAGATGTAGAAAGGCTAAGTGGGTCGCACCCAAGTAGGTTAAGGTTACCCCTATCTAGAGTCCCTTTTATTCGGCTGTGTGGCGGTTGCTGAACCCAACCACTCGGTAATCTTATTCGGTCTATCCAAGGTTAGAGATAGGCCCGTCTTATGTAGCAGAGGATCCCGGAGTGGTCCTCGGTACATTGTTCTAGATGTGTACTGAGAGGGGAGGTACCCCAGTAGCCCAGTCATTCGATGGAATCAATTCTTCAATAAGCACTGTTCGGTTTGGATTATGCCCAACTATGCTGGAACGTGAGATGCAAGCTTTTCAGCTATTTTCTATTTACTTTCTTAGACACTATTATAATATCAGATGGATTTGATAAAAATGTTTTGGTTATCGTAATGTAAAAACCCGTTGCATTTATTTGTGACGTGGTCTTACGAGATACCTTTGTTTTCAAAGGATTTTGAAAAGTTAATAATCCAATTTGAGTGTGTTTTCTCACGCTAGTTTTCTAGTCTGACTCGGGTGTTATTTTATTATAATGCTCGGGTCAGACCGAGTTTTATAGATTCAGGTAAAATGCTATGGAGCTCAGGAGATGAGCTGGAGGAATTCAAACGTATGTCACGTACTTGGTTATTTTCCGCTGTGTGAGGACAAGTTATTTAACTGTCCGGATTGGTGTATTGAATTGTGGTACTCTGATAATGATATGTATATTGACAGTACAGTTCTTGTATTTAAAATCTGTTATTATATATATTATATTTTTTCCGTTGCGATTGTGAGATTCTGCTTTGTTCAATTTTTTTTCTTCTACCTTTTTCTTCTTCACCCTAATGAACTAGTATTTCCAGCACCCAGCTACGAGGCATTTTATATAGTGAACTTATTGATGTCGATTTTCGAGGGCCATAAAATCCTGATCCGTTGCATCTGGTTTGCTTGAAGTGCGATAAGAAGGGTCATTATGCTCATGAATGTCGAACAGGCGAAGGGAAGAAAGCCACAGATAAGAAATGAGTGAAATGCTTTCACTACGACTACATTGGGAATTGTAAGAATCAGTGTCTAGAACCAGTCAAGGCAGTCAGGGGAAAAGTCTTTGCTGTTGGACCATCATCTGCCAGGCCAACTGCTATCGAGAAAGGAAAAACTATGATGGAAGGTACGCTTTTGGTTCAGAGTGTACTAGTTAGGGTAATATTTGATATCGATGCATTGCACTTATTTATGTCTTAGTGTTTAGTTGATTGGTTATGTTTAGAACCCACATACCTTGTTACTTCCTTAAGGGTTTCGAAGCCGATAGTAGGGTCTGCAACTCTGGAAATGAGACATGACCAACTAGAACTTGATTTGTTAGGTCATAAGATCGCATGCAATTTGTATGTTTTTGATTTCATAGACTTTAGAATGATTATGGGTATAGATTGATTAGGTAAATCTGAGGCTATGCTATTCTGCCAAGATAGGAAAATAAGCTGAGAACCCTAATAGTCATAATCGATTTATATTCTCAGTGGGGGATTACCCGTGAAACGAGATGTTGATTTTCGGATAGATCTTGTGCCAGGAGGTGAACCTATACGTAAACTACCTAGTAGGATTGCGCTGACCGAGATGAAGGAATTGAAGGTGTAACTAGTGGATTTAGAAGGGAAGAATTTTATTAGACCAAGCAATTCACCTTGGGGGCGGCCGCGGTGTTCATGAAGAAACCGGATGGGCCATTGAGGCTATGCATCGACTATCATAAATTGAATGATCAGGAAATTAAGAATAGTATCCTTTGCCAAGAATTGATAATCTATTTGATCATTTGCGTGGAGCCAGAATATTGTCCCAGTTGGATTTGGCGATGGGTTTCCATTAGTTAAGAGTGGTAGAGAATAGTATTCCGTTAATAGCATTTCGAATTAGGTATGGTTCGTTCGAGTGGTTTGTAATGCCATTTGGGCTAACTAATGCGCTAGCTTTCTTAATGGATTTGATGAACCGAGTTTTCCAAGAGTGCTTGGATATGTTCATATTTTTATTCATAGACGACATTTCAGTATAATCTTAGGATAAAAGAGAGCATGAATATCATCTTAGAGTAGTGCTTGAAACGCTAAGGCAACATCAGCCGAAAGCAAAGTTTTCCAAGTGTCATTTTTGGAAGAAAGAGGTTAAGTTTCTTGGTCCCGTGATTTCAAAGAAGGGTTTGTCAATCGATCTAGATAAGATTGAAGTTGTTAAGAACTGAAAGAGACTAGAGATGCTGACTGAGATTAGAAGTTTTCTAGGACTTGATTGATGTTACTGGAGATTCATTAAGGATTTCTTGCAGATAGCAGCGCATTTGACTATGTTAACTAGGAAGGACGTGAAGTTAATTAAGTTTGACAAATGTGAGGAAGCATTTCTTAAGTTAAACCTTTTGTTGAAAAATGCACATGTGTTAGTGGTTTCAAATAGAAACCAAGGGTTGGTGGTGTATACCAATGCATGCAGAACCAGATTAGGAGTTGTGTTGATGCAGAAGGGTAAAGTCATTGCATACACTTCACAATAGCTTAGACCGCATGAAGTAAGACATCATACTCATGATTTGGAGTTGGGTGCTGTGATATTCGCATTAAAGATATGGAGACATTATCTCTTAGGGGAGAGATTTGAATTATATATAGATCATAAATCCTTAAGGTGTTTATTCTCTCCGAAGGAGCTGAATATGAGACATCAGAGGTGGTTGGAGTTTTTGGCACTTATGATTTTGGTATAGAGTATACACTTAGAAAAGGAAATAAAGTAGCGGATGCTCTTAGCATTAAACATCATAATGTGGTGTTAGCCATGTTGGCAGAATGGAAAGATTTAGAAGCTTTGACTACTTATAGTGCACAATTAAGATTGACTTCTAGTACTAGTCAGAGCACCGCCATGTTGTCCTGTCTGCAAGTTTGGCCCATACTGATCGAAAGGATTGCTTCTAAGTAGAAAAAGGATCCATTATTAGCTAAGAAAATTAGAAGGTTTGAGGTTGGGTCGGAGATCGATGATCTAAAGGATTTTAGTCTTGATTAGAGGGGATGGTTGAGAAAGAAGGAACGGTTGTGTGTTATAAATGTCGACAGCTTAAGGAAAGAAGTTCCGAGAGAGTGTCATCGATCCAAATCTATGGTTCATTTTGAGGAAACGAGATGTATCAGGATACGAAGAGGATTTTCCACTCGGAAAGTATGAAAAAGGATGTTGGCTTGTGGGTTAGGCAGTGTGCAAACTGTCAACAATTGAACATCAAACATCAAAAGCCGAGTGGATTGTTCCAACCTTTGAAGATACTAGTTTGAAATGGGATTTGATATCCATGGATTTTATAAATAATTTTCCAAGGTCGAGTAGAGGAAATGAAAGTATATGGGCGTAGTGGAAAAGTTGACCATGAGTGCCCATTTCGTTTCAATTAAATCAACCAGAATGACACCTATTTTAACTAAGTTGTTCATGAAGAATATAGTTTTACCGCATGGAATTCCTAGTAGTATAGTCAGTGAAAAAAGATGCTTAATTTATTAGTGAATTCTAGAAGAGTCTGTAGGAGGTATTAGGTACGAGGCTCAAGATGAGTACTGCGTATCACCCTCATACAGATGGGCAGATAGAAGAGAGTCAATAAGATACCCATACATTTGTTAAGAGCTTGTTTGTTGGGCTTTAGTGGATCTTGGGAAAATCATCTACACTTAGTTGAGTTTTCCAATAATAATAGTTATCAAACTAGTATAGGAATATAGCCTTTTAAAGCTTTGTATGGAAGACCATGCAAATCACCAGCATGTTGGTTAGCAACCAGAGAAAGATTAGTCTTGGGCCCACATCTGGTTAGAGAGGCAACGGAGAAGGTTGAGCTGATCCAAGAAAGGATAAAGGAAGCTCAGTCTAGATAGAAGAGTTAAGAAGATAAGAGGAATAAAGATCTAGTGTTCTCAGTTGGAGATAGAGTTTTCATTAAAGTATCCCCTATGAAGGGTGTAGTACGATTTGGAAAGTCTAGGAAACTGGCACCAAGATATGTTGGTCCATTACTAGTTATAGAGAAGATCGAAAAGCTTGCATACAGAGTAGAGTTGCTGAGAAAAATGGTAGGCATCCAAAATTTGTTTCATGTGTCTCATCTTCATAAGTATGTGTATGATCTAAAGACTATTCCTCTGACAAAGTTGAAAGATTTAATAGTAGAACTGAATTTGACTTTTTTCAGACAACTGGTTTCGGTTGTAGCGAGAGATGATAAGAAGTTAAGAAACAAGACAGTCAAGTTGGTGAAAGTTCAGTGGAGTGACAACAAGAAGGACTTACTTTAGAGACAAAAGACATGATTAACGATACTTATCCTGATCTGTTCTGAGGATATATTCTATATTTGCTTTATATAGATTGTTGCTAATCAGGTTGGCTAGTATGGTAGTAAGGAGATGTTATAGATGATGTCTATGCTTACTATTTAGTCCTTACTAAATTTCGAGGACGAAATTCTTTAAGGAAGGGAGCCTATAACACTCTTAATTTTAAATACATTATTCAGAAAATTTAATTAGATAAACTAAATGGAATAATGTAAAGATTAGAGTGATAATTGGATTGAGATTTGGAAATTAAATAGTGGTCGTGCTTACCTAAATAAAATTAAAAGAATGAGTTTATAGAAATGACTTTATAAGTTAACCAATAGGACTATAAGGCAAGGGTATTATGGGAAATAGCCATCCACCATAACACCTTAACCCTTAATCGGTTATTCCCATTTTTCATTCCATACTTTCATAATTCAAAAACATAAAAAAAGGAGATTAAATCCGACCACAACCTAAGGGAAAAGAAGATTAAAAATTTACTAAAGCCTAGGATTCAAGCAATGGAGGATTAAGCAATATCGAATCTTAAGTTCCTTGTCCAAAGCAAGATGAATAATAATCAAAACAATCTCATTTTTGGTTTCATAAACATTTGATTTCGAGTTTTATATTAAAATCCATATTGATGATTTTAATGACGATATGCTTGGGTTATATGCCATGTTTGATTCAAACAAGAATATTTGATAATGCTTGATTCGATTTTGAGGATAAATTCATATATACTAGGTTTTGAATGCCAAGAGGATTTAATATGTTATGTAAAACATTATTTTGGAGATGGGTTTAAATTTTCATAATTATGCAAATTGTGGATAATTTATTATGAATATTTGAAGAAGTAAATAAATAATTGGGTCTAAAATTTATTTCGGCTATTATATATAAGATTTTGGGTCTAAAATTCGTACATTTTAGATAACATATTAAAAGTGAAATATGATGATTTTTTTTTTGGATTTTTCCTAAGAGATTTACAATGAAATTAAATTAATTAAGTTGGAGGACTTAAATGTCTTAATTGTTTTGTTAAAGGGAAGGCGTTCTTTGTTAATTATTTGTAATTAATGCTGGATGAACTAGGTAGTCTTTTAGAAAATATTTTGGTAAATTTTATGACAACCAATTATACTTTTACGAATAGGCAAGTTAGTTGAAAAGCATTTACTTAAAAGGCAACAAAACAGTTTTGCAAAGATTTATTGCTTTGCCACTTCCGTTTTCTACCTTTCGACCCCATATCTCCACTCCCAACATAACAAGAGGGATTTTCAACCCTCGAAAATCGACAAAATACGTCCATTACATTACATGCAAAGAAATCGAATGTCGGAAAACCCGATAGTTAAGGGAAAGAAAAAGAAGAGGTAGAAAAAAAGAGAAACAACAACATAGAATCTCACAATCGCAGCGGAATAATTTATAATATATAATAACATGTCCTTATACAAAAAGAACTCCAACTGTTATTTGTACATACCATCATCAGAGTACAAAACTTAACAAATGAATACTAGATAGTTATAATAAATTATCCTCACAAGTGTTAAATATACAGTCTACAATACGTAATGGAATATAACCAAGTACGTGGAATATGCCTCTATCATCCGGCTCACCTGAGCGCCATAGCATCCTATCCTGAATCTGTAATACTCGGTCAGACTTGAGCATTATAATAAAATAACACTCGATTCAGTCTGGAAAACAAGCGTGAGAAAACACACTCAATTTGAATTATTAAAGGTATCAAAATCATTTGAAAAACATAGGTATCTAGTAAGACCACGCCACACATGAACATGGTGCGTTTTTACCTTGCGATAACCAAAACATTTTATATCAAAAACATCTGATATTATAATAGTGTATAAGTACAAGCACTTATTCATATAGCCAAAATTGTTACATTATTAAATTCCAGCTAATTAGGCTCTACAACCAAAACCGTAAAAGCATAATAGGCTCTACAACCAAAATCATAAAGGCATGTATTGGAAATTGGATTTCCATATAATAACTAGGCACCGGGGTACAACCTATCATGGTACACATCTAGAAAAATGAACCGAGGACCTCGCCAGGATCCCCTACGACACAAGACCGGTTCTACCCCTAACCTAGATAGTACCGAGTATGCTATCACCCCGGTTGTTCCCACCTTAATCGAGAGCTCTTTTTCCATGCACCACAGTATGCATAATTTGTAATATAGCCGAGGGTATCTATAAAGGTGATAACATACCCTAATTGTGTGCGACCCACTTAGCCGTGCTGCATCTCTCTTGATTTTCAGTCATTCTGGTTGATGAGGCTTGAGGCTGCGATTACCTACTTAAGGAATTTTCTCTTAGAATGCTCATTGTCCTCTAATGACAATGTACTGATAGCATCCATCGTTTTAAGTCCGTTCTGGGTGAGAACGAAATCCAAGGCACTATTCCTACTACATCCATTTTGGGATCATCCTCGAGATTAGTAGCGATTAGCCTTTGCACTTCAATATTCCATCTTCGATTCCATGATCTTGTCTTCACTTCGAAAAAATATTCGCTGGATCGAAATGGTTTTCAAATAACAAATCTGATCCCGGTCTCTTCGAAACAACGTTCTATATTTTTGGTAAACTCAACCCCGGCTCCGGAACTAAATAGACAAAAATAAGATCGGAGATTATTTTCGAACCGTTAGTGGACGTATTTCCTTATTATCGTCCTAGCAGAACGAAATGAGTTTATATGTACAGTATAACACCTTCGATGGTAACTGTACCATATAATCCCTGTGTTTCTCCAAGATATTTCTAAAGTTATATTTTTTAGTCCAGATTTGATAGTCAGTTATTTAACTATCAAATATACAATCATTCAACGAAATATTTTCATTTCCCACTTAAAACATAAATCACATTTAATAAAAAAATTAATAAATTAAATCTCTTTATCAAAAAGGTATGTACGTATCTTATCGGAATAAGTATGTTCACAAACCATTCCCTTCGAAAATATTTGAAAAGTCCTTTAAAATAAATATGGAAAGCTCCATGCGGTATCAACCATGGATTCGCAGCTCAATGATTACGTCTCTATCCCAAAGAAATCCAAACTTAACTGTAGGTAATATCTACCTCCCGATTTTGCCATGAAAGTATACCATTACTTTTCGAAAACTTATTTAAAAATAAATATACTTTTAAAACAACTAAAATAATTACATAATTTTGAAATAATAATTAATTCTGATTTATTAATAAAATTCTATCGATTTACACGATTCGTCTATAAAACTTATAATTCATTTTGACAATTTAAAAATATTAAAATAACTAATTTTATGAAATATTTTTAAACACTTTTAAATTTTACTTCAATAATTAAAAAATCCTCTTTTTAAAACAAATACAACTTCTCGATAAAATTATATTTTTCAATTCCAAAATAACCAATCTAATATTTATAAATCTCTTTCGACTTGTCAAAAATTTATCTGCGTCCACTATTTCGTAAATCCCTTTTTCACATTTCTAAAAGTAAAATCTATCATTTCATTTTAAACTAATTTACCCATCTCATTATAAATTCTTACTGTGAATTTATATCTTCAATTTATCAAATGATAATCATTTCACTTTATTTATAAACATTGTTTATAAATCCTATAGTCTCATTTCCAATTTACAACGGCTTCAATTCACTTAAATTCCATTCATAAATTAATTTCTTAAATTGAATTCCATTTATAAATTAACTTCTTAAATAACCCAAATATACTCCAAAAACTAACCAAATCTCGATTTTACTTCAATTTTGTAAATTAGAAATCTTATTTAAGATCCAGTATAACCAATTTATATTTATTTCCAAATTCCCTCTATTCTCCCAATCTATTAAAAATCTCGATTTTAAAAACCTTTAATATTTCAAACAAGTATCACTTCAGAATTACAATTTTCTTTTTATTTAAAATCCTTTATATGCATTATCCTAAAATCTCCATTTAAAATATCATGAAATAGTTAACTACGAAGTCAAACCATTTATTTTATCCAATCAATTTCTTTTAGCTAATCCAAAACTCTATTTAATATTTTACTTCCAAACCCCTTTTAAATTTCTTTTCAAATTCAAACATATATTTATGGTATTTTTAATATACCATAATCTAGGTCAGTGCTACAATAACATCCAACAAATTTAAATCACACTATAAGCTATTACAGACTATACAAACATATCATATATCACTATATATGAAAATAAATTCAACATTTTTGAGGAATCCAGTTGGATCCCTCCAACCTGTTTTTCCTGCATCAACAGATATTAATACAATATAAAAATACCAATTCTGCTTCAAGGCGGAATATCGTGGTAATATAGGGTCATCCGCTATTATGCGGGTGCATAGGGTCTCAACCGCTCCAGTCGGGGGAACTATATCCAACTACTAATCTACTTACCAATATAAATAATATAGCATCCAACTGATATTAATTTATAATTTCAACCAATCAACCAAAATTAATTTTAATCATTTAAAGTTAATTGCAGTAATCCAAATGAGTGAGACTTACTCACCTTGATTTTTATTATCGCTTTCACGTTCAGTTTTCAATTAAGTTCGAATGCATTTGAATTTCTATGAAAATTCAGTAAGCTCTAATTTCAACCAAACTAATTCCATTACCAAGATCTCATTAATACGAACCAAACACGACTGATCGCGTTGGATTTTGACCTAAAACGAATGAGATAAGCATTTTATAAGATTATGAATCTATTTAAACAATTTTCTTTACTTAATTCTTATAAAACAATATACCCAGGCCCAAAAGAACACATTCGGCCCAAAGCATAGCTTTTTCTTCCCCTTCCTCCTTTTCTTTTCTTCATGCACGAAAATGTCAGTGCAATCGTCACTTGTGCACGACCATCCTCACTCCTCCCTCGACGAACCATAAAGCCAATTCCACCATTCACCTTCTCTTTGCGACCTCTTCCATGACAACATCCAACGCTCGATCCACCCAGTAAAATTGCAACATAGCCATGTCCCTTTTGCTGCCGTATGAAGGTCGCGATCCTCCACGAGCGATCGCATGTCGCCTATCTGACCCCCAAAATGCTAAATCACCACGCGATCATGAGTCCCTGCTCCACAAACCTAGTCGATGCTTAAATCTCATAATCGATCGTCACAAATGTCGATCGCACCCCACCATATTATATCAGGTTGAAGCCCATGTGAAAACAAGATTTTTAAAAGTTGATTTGGATTATTTTGTTGAATATTTTGAGAAATAAATTTTATTGAAGCTTTGATTTTATTTTTCTTTCTTTGGTTTCTACAGCATAGTTGCGTGCTATATAAAGATAAGGGAGGGAAGTGATGTTGGTGTGCAGGTGGCTGGCTGTAGTGACTTGAAGTGAAATAAAAGATGCTGAGGTCAAGTCAATGAATATATATATATATATATATATATATATATATATATATATATTACAGGAAAATCGGCTGGAGGAAAAACTAAGCATTTTTTTCGAATGAAGGATGCGACAATTATTTTTACGTTTTAGGGATGCAAGTTTTATTCTTTCGTCTGAAGGAAATTCTTCACAAAAAAAATTTGACGGTTCCCAAATCTCAATCTCAAACCAATAGGACAGGCGGCGGCATTACAAGAATAGACGACGCTGCATCACAAGAACAAAAGACGACTGCGCAACCGCAGATGAAAGCGGAGCTCGTTCAGGCAAAGGTAGAGCCCGTTCATCATGCGAAGGCGGAGCTCATTTGTCAAGCGATGACAGTGGACTATACGTGGCAACGACTGCTTTGAAGGTCTGCTGTAACGACCCAGAATTTCTGTCAACTGAAATTTGTATATTTGATTGATTTTAAATATTAACAAGTAAAATTTGTAAGTCGAATAAATTTTATTTCGAACATCTAGATTTAATTGGATAATTAAATCGAAAATTTAATATCGAAAATTAGAGAAATAATTGAAAATTGGGTTTAATATGATTAAAAATGATTTGTAAAGTTGTATTAAATCATATTGGAGTTAGAATGATGTTATGGAACTTTTAAAATTGAATTAAAAGTAAATTTGTAGAAATTGAATATTTTAATATTTAATTGACGAGTAAAAATAACCATTTTTCAAACAGTCTCAGATTTCGACGAAACTAATTTCATCGGATCCATAATGTCATATTATTGCAAGATTTCAAATTTCGTGTCAATCGGAATTACGATTTGTCCGGGTCAAGCTAAAACGTACAAAAATCGGTTTGAGTGAATTTTTAAATTTAAATAGTCGATTTGAAAACCTATCTTCCAAATACTTTCGAATTGTGCTCCAATATATATTCCATTGCGTTCGGAATGGGGGTAAGCGCCAGGCGGCACGCTTTGATTGGGGTTCGGAAAAAAATTCGGGTGAATGGTGTTTTGGGAATTTTCTATATAAGGACCACATATTCTTTATTTTTCACAAAACCCTAGTTCTAAACCCTAGCCACCAGTTCAGAAATAATGGTCGAGAATACTTGAAACTTTTCCCTCTATTATCTTCCAATCCATCATCTATTACCAAAAACGTTCAACTACGAAGTTGAAGAGCATCGAGAGATCTATCCATCCATACAGTGGTGATCATCTTTAGAGCATCGTGGAGGCCGAATTTCTGCTGCAAAGTCATGCGCTTTGGTGTGTTTTTCTCGATATTTGTGAGGCCGAGTTTAACTTCGTTCATACCGTGGGCGGAGACTAGGGTGAGCTGTCGCGTGACGGTGTTCAATCGACCTAGAAGTGATGGTACGTGGTGCGATAATTGGATGACTATCGGTGGCATTGGGTTAGTTCGAATGCATGAAGTAACCTAGGGGAAGAAGGAAACAAGCGGCCATGATCTTCTGTTTAAAATCAACGGCCAAATGAAGTCAGGGTTTGAAAATTTAAATTTAGTTGTGAAATAATTATATAATAATTTGTATAAACTTTAAATGCTGTAACTCTTTCATACAAGGTCCGTTTCGCACGAAACGAATTATGTTGGATTCATATTGACGAATACTTCGCGATGGAGCTGGATTGGAGTTGTTTGGAGCTAGTGATAATTTTGGTTAAACGCACGTTTAATTTTATTCGAAATAAAAACACTGCAACTGTATTTGAAGCAAGGTGAGAACTTCTCACTCAATTGAAATTGTTTCGATTTAAATTTTAAATAGCTAGATTTAAAATTGCTTGATTGTATGCTGGGATGATAAATTATTATCTATTGTTTTGAAATAGACTCTATACGCCATATATTAATGTAACAACCCGCATATTTTACGATTGAATATTTAAATATTTTATTTTAATATTTTATCGTCAGTCGTGTTTTAGTCCGAAAAGTTACTTTTTGCATACGGTCGAATTAGGACTCGGAACCACTTCCACTGGGTCCAAAACACCGTTTGCGATCTTTTTGAGTATAAACTTTGATATGTTTGGAGTTAAGGGAATTTTTCCACTTTTTCACTTTGGGCTTTTGGTTTGGTTTAGTCCATTAGCCTAAACTATTAACTCTAGCTCAAACCCCTCTTCTCTTCATAGCTTTACTTTCATTTCCTAACACTCAAGCTTCATCAAAAATGGAGGAAGGAATGGGAAACTAAAACTCCAAGCTCAAGTTCATTTGCAAATCCAACATCTAACTCCAAATTCAAAGAGAAGCCATTGATTCTTCCTTTGCTCTCAAGCTTCTTCTTCATTGAATTCGTGTAAAGGTGATATTTTTATCCCACATTTTTGTGCATAACTATCTTTGATTGTTGGGTATGAATTCCTAACACTTATTCATGTGCATTTGCTCTTGGTTTGGATTGAATTGGTGAAAATCCCAATTTTTAGTGTTTTGGGTTCAAATCTTTAAAAATCCTAACTTTGATGTTTGAACACGTTTTTGGTGATGCATCGAGGAGCCAATAGGACCGGGTAGCCGATAGGCGTAATCCCCTATCGTTCGTGCTCGATCGATTGTAAATTGAGAGAGTTTTTGGCATTTTTGTTGCTTAGGTCGTTCGGCCTGCACATAGGATTCTCGGCCTGCACATTAGGTCGGCCTGCATTTAGGTCGCTCCCCTATAGGTCGTGCCATGCTCAGGTCGTTGCTCGGCCATGTTATATCACGCAACTCCTTAGGTCGCGACAAGTTAGGTCATTCCACCCTAAGTCGCTCGACCTTTTTCTCAACTTAGGTCGCGACACGTTAGGTCGCTCGGCTTGTAACAACATAGGTCGCTTGCACCTTAGGTCGTCAGGTCGCTCAGGCCTTCTTTACCCCTTAGGTCATTTCGTCCCTAGGTCACTCGGCATACTCTCATCTCTTAGGTCGTTGCATCCCTTAGGTCGCTCGGCCATATTATGCCGCTAGCTCCTTAGGTCGCAACCCCCTTAGGTCGCTCGGCCATACGACCGTATTTCTTAGGTGGCTCGGCTAGGTCGCGTCACTTAGGTCGTGCTATACCAGTTAGGTCGCTCGGCCTTCTTCTCAACTTAGGTCGCGACATGTTAGGTCGTTCCCCACTTAAGTCGCTCGCCTTGTGTTAGGCCGTTCCATCCATTAGGTCGCTCGGCCATGATAGGTCGCACCTGCTATCTCGCAACCACTTTGGTCGCAGCACATGGGTCGCTCGGTTCTACCACTTAGGTCGGCGTGCTCTTCATTAGGTCATTCCAACCTAAGGTCGCTCGGCCATGATAAGTCGCACCTGGTTTAAGCCATATGCTATTTCTTGAGCCGCTGATTTCTTGTGTTGACTTATGTTAAGTCGTAAGTCGTAGCTGTGGAGTCGCATGGGTATTACCACTTTGATGGATTTGGAATTGAATTCTTTGGATTTTATTCACGTCTTCGAATGTGAATTTTTGTGATTTGTCACTTCATCTCACTCGTACGAGAAATCTAATTAAACGGCTTAGTAAAACAAATAGTATGAAACACTTGCATTTACTTTGCCAGTTAATTCTTGGACTTGTTCGATTGAATATGTTGTGACAATTTTCTAGTGGAAACTTACAATTTGTTCGTAAATATTCAAGTTAAGCTAGTGGTTATGGGACATGAAGCTAAGCTTATATATTTACTAGCTTACTGTAATTGACACTTCTTAATGATCATTGATGATCATTTTTGTGATTTAGACTAGCAAATGTGCGATGTCTCTTTGTCTACGGGGGAGACTAAACCCCGTTTCTGTAGAGCTTCGGCTCAAATTGGTGGGGTAGTGACCCATGGTCTTCAGGCTGTTTTGTGGAGCTTCGGCTCAAAATTAATGGTTAGCAACCATGGAACAGTGTTCCATTTTGTGATACACGTGTTGGTGAGTTTTCATGCTCACGTTTTGTGATAGGCCTCACCCTTTTTGTGATTTCTGGATTTCCATTGATGATTTCTCGAATTTGTGTTTTCACCAATTTTCGTGATTTACATTGATAAGTTTTATCAATGTTTGTGCATTGGTGAATTTGTGTGTCATTATCTTTTGTGATTGGCATTGATATTATTGTCGATATTTATGGTTTGGTGAATATAAATATAGAGTATGACATTCGTTTTGATTTTTGAGAAGATTCTTGTGATATTGATTAATCCCTAGTTGATTTTCAATTGCATACTTATCACAGTATGGCTTTATGGTTATCATATATTTATGTCATAACTCTTATTCTATATCATTTTATCTGATATTTATAGCCAGACTGATCTGTTTATTATTTTCTTATTAAATAATACTCGGGTCAGACTGAGATGTTATAGGTGCTTCTTCTTGACTTCACATCTGGGATTATCACCCGGACTTTTGGCTAACTACATAGATTAGTAGTTTTGTTGTATACATTTGAGATATAGACTCATTGATGTATCCATAATCTTTTGTCTAGCACTTGTAGCTATTCTTTTGTGACATTGTGGATCTTGTTTGACCACTACTCTGATGTACACATTTATGTGTTATATATTCATATCTATTTCCGCCTTTGTGATATGGATGTCTGTGACTGATTTGTGTTATGTTTATTTCTATATTTGTTTCCGAAGAATATATATAGCCACTGTGTAGTAGCTTTGAGTTTTTATTGGTATGTCGGATTTCCTCCTTAAACCAAAGGCATGTTGTACTATCTGACATATCGGTGCTCGCACAAAGCAATTACGTGGATGGTCGCTCCTCAACAGCCTTACTCTCTGCGCTAGTTGACGCCACTACACCGTAGTGTCCTTGGCTAGAGTGGGTATAGAGGTGGGGCGTCACAGCTTGGTATCAAAGCCAAACTTCGGAACAATATAGAATAATCTAGCAAGGATCATCGTCCTAAGTCTATCTTGGGAGTCGTGCTTTAGGATTTAATTCGAGTCTTCGTACTGATTCATACTATTTTCTTTATAATTCCTTGTTTATCTATCAAGATTGCTTGATATTCATTTGGTGAATAACCTTATCCTTCTTCTTTCTTTCTTTCAAAAGGAAGAGAAATGGTTAGACCTGGCCGTCCCAGCGCCGGTCAATCTCGTGCTACTCCCCAAGATGGAGTATTTATGTCTGCCCAACGGCTTCTTGATCTTGTAAGGAATGCTCAAGCAGTCAGATCTAATCATGAGTCTACTCAACCTAGGTATGGATTTGCACATTTGTGCAACGATTATACCAATTTGGGTGGGAAGCCATTCAAAGGTTATGAAACTATTATTGAAGTCCAGGCTTGGCTGAGAACGTGCGATCGAATCTTTTCTCGCATGAATCTTGTTGATCTTCACCGTGCTCATGTGGCCTCTAGTATGCTCTAAGAGAGAGCATTAGATTGGTATGAGCTTCTGATTTCTGAAATAAATGAAGCAGATCTTACTTGGGAGAAATTCCGAGAATGCTTCGAATTAAAATTTATGCCAGATGCTGAGAAGGTGACTTTGGCTTGTCGTTTCATTGACCTTGTTCAAGGTGAATCCTCTGTGACAGACTATGTCGCATCATTCGAGTCACTTTCTAAATATGGGGTCGAGTACATAAACACCCCATTGAAGAAAAACCAACGGTTTGTCTATGGCTTGAATAAAAATCTTAAGAAGCCATTACTTCTAAAATTAGAAGTTTCTTTTGATTAGCTCATTGATATCGCTCTTCGACTTGAAGAGGCTGATAGAGTGAGTGATGTTGAGGTTGGGAGTGCGAAACCGAACTTCAACAACAAGAAAAGGCCTAATAAGTTCAGAGGTCCTTATCCCAACAATAAGAAAGGGAAGCAAGCCTCTCCGGCAACCAAGACTTCTACCTCTAGTAGTGGGCAATGCTACAATTGTGGTTCTAAGGACCATTATGCGAACAAGTGTTCAAAGCCCCATGCGTTTCGCTATTGCGAAAGCCAAGATCATTATTTATCTTCTTGTCCCAAACTTCAAAACAGGAAGAAGGGAAAGCTTAATGTTGCTCAAGCCCCTGGCAACACATCTCGTGGTCAAGGTATTTCCCATTCTATCCTTGATGGCATTATTTTATTTCATGATCATCCTATTCGAGTTCTTTTTGATATGAGTGCGTCCCATTTTTTTATTTCAAAAGAACTTGTTGATACTTTTTCTTTGGATGTTTTATGTTAAATGACTTCTTTGAGAATTGCGAATCCGATTGGTGGATCCGCAATAATCAGTTTATTGTGTAAAGATGTCGAGATTATTTTATGTGATTTTTCTTTCCGAGCCGATTTGCATGTTATGCGCTACTTAGGCTTTGGAATGATTTTGGGAATGGATTGGCTTAACCGCTATAAAGCCAAAATCCTATGTCCTGAGCGGACAATTCATCTTCGACATCCTCGATCTGTTAAGCAGATTTCTATTGACCTTAAAGATTGGGATTCTAGCTTGGTTGCATCTTTATATTCTTTAAATCCTCATGATGACGATAATGATGATGAGGAAGATATTATTCTCTTATTCGCGTTGTTCGTGAATTTTTCGACATCTTTGAGCCCGTTTTAGGATTACCACCTAAGTGAGCAATTGAGTTCAGGATTAATCTCATCCCTGGAGCTCAACCTATTACTCGTCCTCCTTATCATATGTCCAATAAATAAAATGAGGAGATGCGCAAACAATTATACGAATTGGAGACGAAGCAATTTATTCGCTCTATTTCCTCGCCTTGGGGAGCTTTGGCTATTTTTGTGAAGAAATCTGATGGTACCGTTAGGCTTTGCGTTGACTACCGCAAGCTTAATGATCTTACTATCAAAAATAAATATCCTTTACCTCGAATTGATGATCTATTCGACCAATTTAGTGGTGCTAGAGTCTTTTCACAACTAGACTTAGCTATCGGTTTTCATCAGCTTCGAATTGCAGAGGATAGTATTCCTTTGACATCGTTCCGTACTCGTTATGGATCTTATCAATGGCTTGTTATGCCATTTGGTTTAACGAATGCTCCGGCTTATTTCGTTGACCTCATGAATAGAGTTCTCAAAGACTTCCTCGATCGGTTTGTCCTCATCTTTATTGATGATATTCTTGTGTATTCAAAAACCGAGGAGGAGCATAAAAAACATCTTCGGATTATGTTGGAAACTCTTAGGAGCAATCAATTAAAAGAAATTTTTTCTAAATGCCACTTTTGGCAATCTCGTGTGAAGTTTCTCGGTCATAATTTTTCCGAATCCGGAATTTCCATGGATCCTTCAAAGATTGAAGCGATTCAAAATTGGAAGAGACTGGAGAATTTGACGGAGATCCGTAGCTTTCTTGGATTGGCAGGTTATACCACCGTTTCATAAAGGACTTTTCCAAAATTTCCGTGCCTCTTACTAGTTTGACAAAGAAGGGAGTTAAATACATTTGGTCGGACAAATGTGAAGCTTCTTTTCAGTAATTAAAAGAACTCCTTTCTGATGCTTCTATTCTTGTGATTCCCAAGGGAAATCAAGATTTTATTGTTTATACCGATGCTAGTCGCATTGGTTTGGGTGCCTTCTTATGTAAAGGGAACGTGTTATTGCTTATGCTTCTAGGCAGTTGAAGCCAGCCGAGACTAGATATACCACTCATGATTTAGAACTCGCGGCTATTGTTTTCACCCTTCGTATTTGGCGTCATTATCTTTTGGGAGAAAAATTTATTATTTACACTGATCATAAATCTTAGAAGTATATATTTTCTCAAAAGGAACTTAATTTGCGTCAACAACGTTGGCTCGAATTTCTTGCAGCTTATGATCTTGATATTCTTTATACTCCCGGAAAGTGAAATCGTGTTGCGAATGCACTTAGTCGTAAGCAACAAGCGGTTGTTTCTATGATGATATCCTAATGGAATGATCTCGGAATTCTATCCACTTGTGAGATTCGAGATCATGTTTCCGATTTATGTTCATCTCTTGTTTTATGTAGCTTTGCGGCTCATCCTTCTCTTTTAGACCGCATTCTTGAAGCTCAAAGGCTTCTTGGCCAAAATTTTAGGGATAAAATTGATATTGAGGGTTTGAAAGACTTTGATATTGATTCTCGTGGCGGTATTCGAAAATTTGGTAGACTTATCGTGCCAAATATTAGTAATCTTCATAAAGACATTTTAGAAGATTCTCATCGTTCTAAATTTACCATTCATCCCGGTAGTAGTAAAATGTACGCGGACATGAAGCGACTTTATCGTTAGGAGGGAATGAACTCTGATATTGCTAACTTTGTTAAGTGTTGCATGACTTGCCAACTCATTAAGGCCAAACACCAAAGGCCCAGTGGGTTATTGCAACCTTTAGAAATTCCAATTTGGAAGTGGGATCAAATTTCCATGGATTTTATAGACGGCCTTCCCCGTTCTCGTTTGGGTCATGATAGCTTATGGGTGATAGTCGATAGACTTACTAAATCTGCCCATTTTATTCCCGATCGGTCTAATCGAACCGTTCCTCTCTTGGCCAAACTCTTTATTAAAGAAATTGCAAAATTACATGGAGTTCCTTCTTCTATTGTTAGTGATCATGATCCATTGTTTACTAGTGGATTTTGAAAGAGTCTTCAAAAAGCTTTGGGAACGAAGCTTAATGTTAGCACCGCTTATCATCCCCAGTCCGATGGAAAAACTGAGCGTGTGAATCAAACTCTTGAAGATCTTCTTCGTGCATGTGTTCTTGATTTTGGTGGAAGTTGGAAAGATCATGTTTCTCTTGTTGAGTTTTCTATAATAATAGCTTCCAATCTAGTATTGGTATGACACCTTTCGAGGCACCCTATGGAAGGCCATGCCGATCTCCTTCTTGTTGGCTTGAGGCCGGTGAGAAGCTGGTTTTAGGTCCAGATTTTGTTCGTGATTCCACAGAGAAGATTGACCTTATTCGTCATAGGATGAAAGAAGCCCAGAGTAGACAAAAATCCTACACCGATAACCGGAGAAGGAAATTAGAATTCTCTATGGAAGATCTTGTGTTTATTCGTGTTTCACCTATGAAGGGTGTTGTATGTTTCAGTCCATCGGGAAAATTAGCGCCTCGATATATTGGTCCATTTTCCATCACCGAACATATTGGTTCCGTGGCTTATCGCCTTTTATTACCGGCTCAGTTTTCTGCTATTCATGACGTGTTTCATGTTTCTCAATTGCAGAAATGCCTTCGAGATTCCGATTCTATTCTTGAGCCCGGTGTTGTGGAAGAAATTGAAGTTTCACCTAATTTAACTTGTGAGCAACATCCTATTCGTATTATTGCTTCGGAGGTCAAGCGCGTTCGAAATAAAGATGTTCCGCTTGTTAAAGTCCAATGGTCCTCAAATCCTAAGGACTGCTCTTGGGAATCTAGAGAATTCATCGAGCGAACACATCCGGACTTACTTTCTCTGCTCTATGAGGTGAATTTCTTATTTCAAATTTCTTTTGTCTTGATATGCTTTCATGGTTGTTACCTTGTATTTTCTTCTTAAATATTACGAGGATGCAATTTCTTTAAGGAGGGGAGTCTGTAACAACCCGCATATTTTATGATTGAATATTTAAATATTTTATTTTAATAATTTATCGTTAGTTGGGTTTTAGTCCGAAAAGTTACTTTTTGCATACGGTCGAATTAGGACTCGAAACCACTTCCACTGGGTCCAAAACACCGTTTGCCATCTTTTTGAGTATAAACTTTGATATGTTTGGAGTTAAGGGAATTTTGCCCCTTTTTCACTTTGGGCTTTGGGTTTGGTTTAGCCCATTAGCCTAAACTATTAACTCTAGCTCAAACCCCCTTACCTTCATAATGTTACTTTCATTTACTAACACTCAAGCTTCATCAAAAATGGAGGAAGGAATGAGAAATTAAAACTCCAAGCTCAAGTTCATTTGCAAATCCAACATCTAACTCCAAATTCAAAGAGAAGCCATTGATTCTTCCTTTGCTCTCAAGCTTCTTCTTTATTGAATTTGTGTAAAGGTGAGATTTTTATCTCACATCTTTGTCTATAACTATCTTTGATTGTTGTGTATAAATTCCTAACACTTATTCATGTGCATTTGCTCTTGGTTTGGATTGAACTGGTGAAAATCCCAATTTTTAGTGTTTTGGGTTCAAATCTTTAAAAATCCTAACTTTGATGTTTGAACACGTTTTTGGTGATGCATCGAGGAGACAATAGAACCAGGTAGCCGATAGGCATAATCCCCTAGCGTTCGTGCTCGATCGGTTGCAAATTGAGAGAGTTTTTGGCATTTTTGTTGCTTAGGTCGTTCGGCCTGCACATAGGATTTTCGGCCTGCACACTAGGTCAGCCTGCATTTAGGTCGCTCCCCTATAGGTCGCGCCATGCTTAGGTCGTTGCTAGGCCATGTTATCTCACGCGACTCCTTAGGTCGCGACAAGTTAGGTCATTCCACCCTAAGTCGCTCGGCCTTCTTCTCAACTTAGGTCGCAACACGTTAGGTCGCTCAGCTTGTAACAACATAGTTCGCTTGCACCTTAGGTCGTCAGGTCGCTCAGGCCTTCTTTAGCACTTAGGTCGTTTCGTCCCTGGGTCGGTCGGCCTACTCTCATCTCTTAGGTCATTGCATCCCTTAGGTCGCTCGACCATATTATGCCGTCAGCTCCTTAGGTCGCAACCCCTTTAGGTCGCTCGGCCATATGACCGTATTTCTTAGGTCGCTCAGCTAGGTCGCGTCACTAAGGTCACGCTATATACTAGATAGGTCGCTCGGCCTTCTTCTCATCTTAGGTCGTGACATGTTAGGTCGTTCACCACTGAAGTCGCTCGCCTTGTGTTAGACCGTTCCATCCATTAGGTCGCTTGGCCATGATAGGTCACACCTGCTATCTCGCAACCAGGATAGGTCGCAACCTCTTTGATCGCAGCACATGGGTCGCTCGGTTCTACCACTTAGGTCGGCCTGCTCTTCATTAGGTCGTTCCAACCTTTGATCGCTCGGCCATGATAAGTCGCGCCTGCTTTAAGCCATATGCTATTTCTTGAGCCGTTGATTTCTTGTGTTGACTTATGTTAAGTCGTAAGTCGTGGATGTTGAGTCGTAAGGGTATTACCATTTTGATGGATTTGGAATTGAATTCTTTGGATTTTATTCACGTCTTCAAATGTGAATTTTTGTGATTTATTGTTTCTACAATCATTTTTGTGATTTGTCACTCATCTCACTCATACGAGAAATCTAATTAAACGGCTTAGTAAAACAAATGGTACGAAACGCTTGCATTTAATTCGCCGGTTAATTTTTGGACTTGTTCGATTGAATCTCTTGTGACAATTTTATAGTGGAAACTTACAATTTGTTCGTAAATATTCAAGTTAAGCTAGTGGTTATGGGACATGAAGCTAAGCTTATATATTTACTAGCATACCGTAATTGACACTTCTTGATGATCGTTGATGATCATTTTTTTGATTTAGACTTGCAAATGTGCGATGTCTCTTTGTCTACGAGAGAGACTAATCCCCGTTTCTGTGGAGCTTCGGCTCAAATTGGTGGGGTAGTGACCCATGGTCTTCAGGCCGTTTTGTGGAGCTTCGTCTCAAAATTAATGGTTAGCAACCATGGAACAGTGTTCCATTTTGTGATACACGTGTTAGTGAGTTTTCATGCTCACGTTTTGTGATAGGCCTCACCCTTTTTGTGATTTCTGGATTTCCATTGATGATTTCTCGAATTTGTGTTTTCACCAATTTTCGTGATTTACATTGATAAGTTTTATCAATATTTATGCATTGGTGAATTTGTGTGTCATTAACTTTTGTGATTGGCATTGATATTATTGTCAATATTTATGGTTTGGTGAATATAAATATAGAGTATGACATTCGTTTTGATCTTTGAGAAGATTCTTGTGATATTGATTAATCCCTAGTTGATTTTCAATTGCATACTTATCACAGTATGGCTTTATGGTTATCATATATTTATGTCATAACTCTTATTCTATATCATTTTATCTGATATTTATAGCCAGACTGATCTGTTTATTATTTTCTTATTAAATAATACTCGGGTCAGACCGAGATGTTACAGGTGCTTTTGCTTGACTTCACATCTGGGATTATCACCCGGACTTTTGGCTAACTACTTAGATTAGTAGTTTTGTTGTATACATTTGAGATATAGACTCATTGATGTATTCATATTCTTTTGTCTAGCACTTGTAGCTATTCTTTTGTGACATTGTGGATCTTGTTCGACCACTGCTCTGATGTACACATTTATGTGTTATATATTCATATCTATTTCCGCCTTTGTGATATGGATGTCTGTGACTGATTTGTGTTATGTTTATTTCTATATTTTTTTCCGAAGAATATATATAGCCACTGTGTAGCAGCTTTGAGTTTGTATCGGTATGTCGGATTTCCTCCTTAAACCAAAGGCATGTTGTATTATCTGACATATCGGTGCTCGCACAAAGCAATTACGTAGATGGTCCTCCTCAACAGCCTTATTCTCCGCGCTAGTTGACGCCACTACACCGTAGTGTCCTTGGCTAGAGTGGGTATAGAGGTGGGGCGTCACAATTAAGCGGATGTTATTTATTAAACACATATACCGCGATATTCCACCTGAAGTGGAATTTGTATTATATATGTACTTGGAGTTGATTTTCCCGCATTATATGGCAGATGAGACCTATTGCGCCGCATAATAGCGGATCATATTTTATATAAACCCATGTACCGCAATATTCCATCTTGAAACGGGATGGGTATTGTGCTAACATCTGTAAATGCAGGGAAACATGTTGGAGTGATCCAGCTGGATTCCTCAACAGTATTGATTTATTTACAGATATTTGCGATATATTCTGTTATCATATTGATATATGATGTTTGGATGCCTTGATTGTTATAATTAGTGTTGTTGCAGCATTGGTGTAACGTCAACGGATTTTCGACTCTCGAAAATACGACATCGACACTCACTTTATCGACTGCCGAGAAATCAAAGGCCGAAAACCGAGATGTTATGGGTTTTAAAAAGAGAATTTTAAGAAAAAGAGAGAAGAGAAGAAGAGATAAGAAATAGAGAAAAGAAAATTTGAAAACAGAACATAGAAGAATTTTAAAAATAGAACGGACAGAAAGGAAACAACAGAACAACAACAGAATCTCACAATTCACAGCGGAACAACATATAATAATAAATGAATAATCTTTAAACAAAGAACTATATCAGTTATTACATTACATTTCACTTCATTACATCATATCATCAGAGTGTACAACATCATACAACAACAAACAGTGCAGCGGAAAAAGAAATACTATATAAACTAGTAATACGCCATGCCATCCAGCTTGCCTCCAGCAACTCCAGAATATCCAGAATATCCTGATAAACCTAACTCTTAACTGCCCGTGTGGAAATTGGTGGGCACCCAGAGTTTAGGAAGGAAAACAATAAACTCCGAGTCAGTCATGTGACTGGTGTGAGAACTCAAAACAGTTTATTTATCTTTAAAATCAAAATGGAGGAATATTTTTAAAATTCAATTCGCAATGCTTTTAAAAATGTAACTACCATAAGACCTCCCACCACACACACAATGCAAACGCAGACTTGGAGGAGATTTCTTCTTATGTTAGTCAAAGATGCTTCTACGCAAAAATCAAATCAATTTTGATATTATTATTAGTGCATAGTGTAGAACAAATCCTTTCGAAAGTAAAGATATAAATCATAGCCAGCATAGGTACCATTATATTATGCCTACTATAGCTACCTCCTGAGGAAGCAGGTTCTACAACTAAAACCGTACAAGTCTCGTATTGTTTCTTTGGATTTCCAACGAATGGTCAGGCTAAGGAACTTCCTACTGCCACATGGAAACGCCTCTGGCTGGACGTCCCGAGAACTTAACCAGCTCTCTGCCAACACAAGGCCGGGTTACCTTTATCACTAGGTAACTACTACACGAATATGGCATCCCCCGGTCCCATTGGACCTTTAACCGAGCGCTCGTCACCAACAACACCACACAGAAATAGATATAGTGTATCAACATGAGTAAGTATCTGGGCTCCATACCATGATACCACCCTTTCCAGAAGGAAATGCACATACCCTAAAGGGAGCTACCCCTCATAACCTTGCCGCATCTTTCCTGTTTTGACCATTAACGGGATGTGAGGCTCGATGAATTCACGTCCACAAAAACACACTTTGTACAAAAAGCCGTGCTTTGGGTCAACAAATGATCAACACAATGATCACTAAGATAGACGATCAAATAAATGATCCTATCACAAATAATCAACACAATGATCATTTCAACATCACTCAGCATGTCACATTACCAAAATGGGATATATCGCTGATAACTTCAACTATATAACCTTAGAGCTCGTACGTCTCAAAGAAGGGTGTTAAGCAAAGAATAAATTCTCCGCCACCAACAGAAATATATTTGAAAGAAATCGGCTTTATATCTCAACTTGTAATGTCAGGCATACAATCCATACAAGTCTGTTCCGGGATCGAACAGAACCGAAGGCACTTACAAAGAAGTCCTTGCAATCCGGATATTCACAATCCTGATCGGATTTCCCATCACTTATGGAATCTCTATACCAGGAGCTACCCAGTGCAGAGACAATCGATAGGTCATCCTATCGCTCTCGCAAATACCGGTCTTCAACACCGATCTTCAAATGCAATTCACAACGACGTATCACATATTCGGAATGGGTTAAACGACCCCATGGTCCTTTCCCGGTTAACCCGAATAGTGAGCGCTTATTCAAAAATAAGTGTAGCATTCACATTCAATCAATTCACATCAAATACCCATTCAAAGGGAAATATTGATAGTCGGCTATTGAACTATCAATGGATATGCATACATCACCAGATTCCAAATAATTTTCCAAATTATTTATTTTCCAAAAATATCTTTACAAGATATATAATTTCAACACTTCAAAAATAAATCAATATTTATTTTTAAACAATTTCCACTTTCACATATAAATTCCATAATGAATTTATATTTCAAAATATCATGCATAGACGATTTCAACTATCCATTTCAATTTATCTTTAAAAAGATAAATTCTCTATATTCACTTTATATTGGAAAAACAATCCCATACTTATTAAATAAGTAATTCACAATCTTTTATTTTCAACACTTAGAAAATATTCAATATACTTAAATCGAATTAAGTATATAATTCATTCTTTAAGGAAATCATTCACTTAAACATATTTACTTGGGCCAAAACGAATGTTGCGTAAAACATCGTTACGACAACCCAAAATCACTAGTATAGGGATTCGAAATTAAAATAGATATATAAATCCCAATACTATTCAAAACATTTCCTTTCGGAAATAATTTACTATAACAACAGTGTTATAGTCCACCATTTCCTTTTATTTCTCGAAACATCTATTTCAACAATAAATGTTGAAATCTATTGTTTCGAATCTCAACACATTTTAAAACATCATTAGATCGTTTTAATTCTATTTAAACATCTCATTCAAAACAATTTCTTTAACATATCATTCACTATTCAAAAACGTGAATATACTTCTTTAACAAATCCCATCCTTTTATTCATTTTAATTCAAAGGATTATTCACTGTCTAAAAACGTGAATATAACTCTATTTCTAAGTTATAACAATTAACTTATCAAAATAAGTCGTTTGCGAATTTATAAAAACAACGTTCATAAATTCCATTTCTCTTTATTTATAAAAACTTCCTTTTTATAAATTCCTTTATTAACCTATTCCAGTTTATAACTTAATTATAAACTAAAAGTTCATACTATAAGTTAATTACTTATAAAACGATTATTTTACAGAATCGTTCTTTTAAAGACTTTCCAAACCATAAATCTTATAACTTATAAGATTCATTTATTTAACAAATTTTATTCTTCAAATAACTTCACAAATTTATAAATCTTACTATTTATAAATTTCATTCTATAACTTCACCATTTAAATTCTATAAATTTCATTCTTTAGTGAAATTCATTTTCACTTCATTCAAACACTTATAAAACTCGTTTTATAATGTCAGTATTTCAATTTATAAATATCCATTTATAAATCTCTTAATATAAATCAATTTATATTATTCTTTAAAACGTCTTTAAATTCCTTTATAATTTCACCATTTTGATTTATAAAATAATCAAATTTTATAAATCTTAAATTCAAACTTTTAATAATAAACTCAAAAATCCAGTTTAAATTATTTTATAAAATCATTGATCCATATTTCTCAAAAATCAACTTTTAACCGTATTTCTAAAAATCAGCTTTTTAACTATATTTCACAAAATCATAATTTTTATAACTTTAAAAATTATAACGTTTATTTATTTAAAATGGATCAATTCCAAAAATATTTTTATATTTCAAAAATCACTTTGAAAATCATTTTAAAATCCCAAAAATCTGGGTCCAATGATGCTACACACCAAATAGTCAATCACGACTAACAACGATATCATATATCAATATGAAAATCCATCAAATATCAAAATATCTGAAATTAAATAAAAACTGTTGAGGAATCCAGTTGGATCCCTCCAACCTGTTTCCTGCATCCACAAACATTAGCACAATACCAATTTCGCTCCAGTACGAAATTATCGCGGTATATGTTCTTAATAAATATTATCCGCTTAATAACGGCGTAATAGGGTCTCATCCGCTAAACAAAAAAATGCGGGAAATCAACAACTGCAATATATACATATGCCAATATATATATATTGATATTATATATAATACCAATTTCACTGTTTATGAAATATTCGCGGTATATGTTTATAATAAATAACATCCGCTTACTAACGGCGCATAATGTCTATTTTAACAATCAATAATTTACAGTCATCATTCAAACATGCATTCAAATATTTTAAATCTAACTATTTAAAATAAAATCGAAATCCATTCGATTGAGTGAGAAATTCTCACCTTGGTTTTAATTTCCGTTTTAGCGATTTATTTCGAATAAAATTAAACGCGCGTTTAATTTTACCCAAAATTCTCACTAACTCCAAACGACTCCAAACCAACTCCATCGCGTAGTGCTCGTCCATACGATTCCAACGCAACTGAGTTTGCATTTTTTCGACCTCGTATGAAAAAGATACGATTTTTACAAGTTTGTACGTGATTTATATAAACAATTTCAACATAACTTTTAAAATTAAAACCCACAAACATTTGCAGCCACATGATCCTTGCACCCTCTCATCTCCACCCTTGAACGCAACCCCTCCTCTTCTTCACGCAAGTTACAGGTTTTAGGCCGTCACCTTGAACCCATAGCTCCAATTAGGGTTTGAATTTTTGCAAACCAACCGAACACTTAGAGCTCGATCGAGACGCGCCATGTCGAAGCCCTCCATCCTCTCCCACTTCGGCCCCAAAGCCATAGAACTCGGTCACCCCCCTAGCACGCACTACGAGGCCGAACGGCCTGCCTTCGTGGCTCCCCCACGACCACCACACAGCTCCAAACATCATCAAATCCGTATGGATTTCAAGATCTTGCGAAGCTCTATAACTTTGTAGTTGATGGCTTCGTGAATCGGTGAATGGATTGAGAGATTTTGAGGGAGGAAGCTTGTGAATTTCTGGCCCTTCATTGCTAAAGTGGCGGCTAGACATATTGGCTAGGGTTTTGAATATTTTTTTTTTTATTTTAGAGTGAGGTTGTATTTATAGGAAAAGCAAGCGTAAACACTATTCATCCCGGGAATTCCGAACTCCGATTTAGATGCCGTAACTAGCGTACCTAGGGTTTATCCCGCGTTCCGGACACAATGGAACAGGTTTCGGAAGCTAATTCGGAAGTATGTGCGAGTTATGGCTGAAAACGTTCAATTTAAATTAAACCGATTTAAGTCGATTTCTAGGCGTTTTAATTTGTACCGGACAAACGGTAAATCCAAACGACTTGAAATTTGAAACCTTACAATAATATCACATTACGGATCCGATGAAACTGGTTTCGTCGAATTCCGAGACTTTTTGAAAAATGGCTATTTTGACTCGCCAAATTTAAATTAAAAACAATTCGATGCGTTTCGAGCTGCCACGATCAAACGATAACTCCAATTGACACGAAAATTGAAATCCGGTAATAACTAACTATTATGGATCCAATGGAACTGGTTTCGTTCAATTCTGAGACTGTTCAAAAATTGGCTATTTTACAGTCAATTATTAAATATTAAAATATTCAATTTTCACAAATTAACTTTTAATTCGATTTCAAAAGTTCTAAAATATTTCTATAACTCCAGTATGATTATATAAAATCTTACAAATTATTTTCAATCATATTTAACTCGATTTTTAATTATTTCCATAATTTAACATATTAAATTATCGATTTAATTATTCAATTAAATCCAAAAATTCAAATAAAAATTTATTTGACTTATAAATTCACTTATAAATATTTAAAATTAATTAAATATTCAAATTTTAATTAATAAAAATTCTGGGTCGTTACAATTGGGCCTATTTTGGAAAATTAAAAGTGTTAAAGTGATGATTTCCAAATTTTAAAAGGATTTTTAAAGTGATTTTTGAAAGTATACGTTGTATTAAATTTTGGAATTGATTCATTTTAAATAAATAAACGTTATCATTTTAATGTTATAAAAATTATGATTTTTGAGAAATATAGTTGAAAATTGATTTTTGAAATATGGAGTTAATGATTTTATAAAATAGTTTAAATAGAGATTTTTGAATTTATTATAAAAGCTTTATATATATAATTTATAAAATTGGATTATTTTTATAAATCAAGTGATGAAATTATAAAGGAGTTTTGAAAATGTTTTAAAATAATGTTATAAATGGATTTTATAAAAGAGTAGAATCTACGATTTGTGAAGTTATAAAATGAATGAATTTGTAAATAAAGAATTATAAGTCATTTGCTTATAATTTGGATTTTGGCGTGTAAATGGGATATGGATAGAATTTGTTAATAAAGTGAATTTATAAGTTGAAGTTGTTATAAAATATCAATGGAATTTATAAACATTGTTTTATAAATCCGAAAACGACTTATTTTGATAACTTAGTTATTATAGATTAATAAAGGAGATATATCCATGATTTTGGACAGTGGATAATCCTTTAAATAAAATGTGTAGAAAGGTTGAATTTGGTTAACGAAGTATATTCACGATTTTGGATAGTGAATAATATATTAAAGAATTGTTTTGGGGAAATGATATTTTAAATAGAATTAACACGATTTGAAGTTGTTTTAAAATGTGTTAAGGATCGAAGCCATAGATTTCAGCATTCATTGTTGAAATAAACATTTTCGAGAAATAAAAAGGGAATGGTGGACTATAACACTGTTGTTATAGTAAATGATTTTCGAAAGGAAATGATTTTGTATAGTATTGGGATTTATAAATCTATCTTAATTTCGAATCCCTATACAAGTGATTTTGGGTTGTTGTAACGATGTTTTACGCAACATTCGTTTGGACCCAAATAAATGTGTTTAAGAGAATATTTTCCTTAAAGAATAAAATATATACTTAATGATTTAAGTATACTGAATATTTTCGAAATGTTGAAAATAAATAGATTTGTGAATTACTTATTATTAAATAAGTATGGAAATGTTTCCCAATATGAAGTGGAATGTTTTGAGATTTTATCTTTTAAAGATAAATTGAAAATGGATAAATATTTGGAAGTGTTTTCGCGTAAGGAAAATGTTTTGGAAATTTGTTTTCAAAAGTTGTAAAGGTGAAAAGTGATTCGAAAATTGTTTTCAAATGGTTGAAGTGTGGAAATTATATCTTATAAAGATATTTTTAGAAAATAAATAATTCGGGAAATTATTTGAAATCTGGTGATGTTGTACATATCCATTGATAGTTAAATAACCGACTATCAATATTGACCTTTAAATGGGTATTTGTTGTGATTTGGTTGAATTTGAATGCTACACTTATTTTAAAATAAGCTCTCGTTATTCGGTTTTGCCGGAGAGGACCTTTGGGTCATAAATCCCATTCCGAATAGTGATACGTCGTAATGGATAACATTTGAAGACCAGTGTTGATGACCGGATATTTTTGAAAACGGAAGGATTACCGTCGAATGACTCTGCATCGATTGATCTCCGATATAGAGATTTTATCACCCTTTGTGATGGGAAGTCCGGACGTGATTAGCGAATATACGGATTGCAAGGACTTCTTTGGAAGTGCCTTCGGTTCCATTCGATCTCGGAACGGACTTGTATGGATGTATGTCTGACATTACATTTTGATATGTAAAGCTGGTTTCTATCAAATACATTTCTGTTGGTGGCAGAGAATTTATTCTCTTAGCTTAACACCCTTCTTTGAGACGTACGAGCTCAGAGGTTATGTAGTTGCTGGTTACTAGTGATATATTCCCAATTTGGTAACGTGGCATGCTGAGTGCTACTGATCATTTGTTGATCAAAGCGCGACTTTTACGAAAATCGTAGCTTTGTGGACGAGACTTCGTCGGACCTCACACCCCGAAAATGATCAAAATAGGAAGAATGCAGCAAGGTTATTTGGGGATCGCGCCTCCATAGGGTATGTACATTTCCTTCTGGATAGAGGTGGTATCATGGTATGGAGCCCAGATACTTAACCTATGTTGTTGCTGCAAACTTATTATTTTGTGGTTGTTAGCGAATCCCGGGATTTAGGTCGGCTACGACCGGGGGATGGCATACTCGTGTCAGTAGTTACCCAGCTAGGGATAACCCGGCCTTGTGTTGGCAGAGATCCGGTTAGGTTCTCGGGGCGTCTTTCCAGAGGCGTACCCATGTGGCAATGGGAAGTTCCTTGGCCTGACCATTTGTTGGAAAATCCAAAGAAACAATACGAGCCTTGTACGGTTTTAGTTGTATAACCTGCCATGGAATGTGGCGGTAACCTACTATTGAACATGGTAGCTATAGTAGGCACAAGTGCGTAATGTCTATGCTGGCTAAGATTTATATCATACTTTCGAAATATTTTCCTACACCTTGCACTTATAGTAATAATATCAAAGAAAATTTGCGTATCAAGCATGTTTGACTATCATAAGGAGAAATCTCCTCCGATTCTGCGTTTGCATTGTGTGTGTATGTGGGAGGCGTTATGGTAGTCTCATTTTCTAAAAAGCATTACGAATGTAATTTAAAATAATTCTTTGTTTGTTTTTAAAGATAAACTGTATTAAGTTCTCACACCAGTCCCATGACTGACCTGGAGTTTATTGTTTCCTTCCTAAACTCCGGGTGCCCACCAATTTTAACATGGGCAGTCTAGAGTCAGGTTATCAGGTCATTCTGGAATTCAGGAGTTGCTGTGGAGATCTGGAGCAAGCTGGATGGCGTGGCGTATCAGTTGTATATAGTATTTCTTTTCTGCTGTTTGTTGTTGTAAAATCTGATAATGTGATGTAATGTGATAACTGATATAGTGATTCTGTTTTTAAAAACATTCATTTATCTATTATATGTTGTTCCGCTACGATTGTGAGATTCTGATATTGTTTCTGTTGCTTTTTTTTCTTTCTTTCTTCTTCTACCTCTTCTTCTTTAACCCTAACGGTACAGTTTTCCGGCCTTTGATTTCTCGGCAATTGATACAGTGGACGTATTTAAGTCAACTTTCGAGAGTCGAAAATCCCAATCGTTACATCTGGTATCAGAGCATTTGGTTAAGCGACAACTTTGGCTCTGTTGGGTGTTACTCATTAGAGATAGAGTCAGTTGTACTCTAGAATGAGTTTGAGTGTATTAATAGATATGAGCGCGTACTTTTAGTGAATATAAAAATGTCTTATATTGTGTTTGCTTATCCGTTGAGCTGTTTGGGAATTCTGGCCGGTATGTGGGACGCCATATTATCGATAGTGATTTCTAAACACTTAAACGAGGCAAGTCGACATAGTATCATTTTAAATTGGGTAAATGAAATAATTTTACCTTGAGTATATTTTACATATAAAGGAAATAATTTTTCAGAAATTATTAAAGTGTATATAAATTGATTGTTTGATTATTGAAAATGTAAGAATATATATAAGTTAATTAAAAGATGTTTGAATAATTTAAGTAAAAACAACAATTGTAAAAGAATAATTGTATAAGCAAATGAATTATTAAGTATGGAGTTATAATTAATGTGATTTACAATTGTGAAATAATCTTATATATACAATAAGTGAAATTATATAAGAAAAGATTTATAAATGTGAGTTATAAGTTGAAGGAATTTTTTTGAAAGAATATTAAGCACCGAATTCACTAATGTTGCTGGAAAGTAATAAGGGTGATGACTGCAGCATCATTAGTATATTTTCGAGTTTTTGTGTGATGGATTTGCTACCATAGTAAATTGGAAATTGAAGTTTTGTTGTGGTAAACAAATTTGAGAATTTAACTAAAGGAAAGTTAAGTAGAATTTACTTTGGAATTGGAATCTGAATTGGATTTATAAGTAGAAATTTAAGTTAAGTTAAACAAAAGATGTTTGAAATGGAATATAACTTAAGTGATGTTGAATGAAGTTGATTTTGGTATCGAAGTAAAATAATAAAATGAACTAAATGGTTATGGACTTGAGTTATATAAATGAAATTCAACCTTATTTGTTAAATGAATTAGTAATTGAATTAGTAAATGGATTGAATATTAATCAATCTAATGTAAAAGAATTGATATGGAATAATGAATGTAAATGTTAATTCATTAGAAGCTAATGAAGTTGAATTGATAAAATTGGAAGCTATGAAATTTGATTTGAATGTGGAAGTGAACTAACTTGAATATAAATTAGTGAATATAAACTAATTGAAAATGAATGTTAGTAAAGTCCCATGTTAATGAATCAAATGTGATTAAATGAAAAACCAATTCATTGAATATTAATGAGAAGTGAATGTATATTGATTTGATGATTGTAAATGTTGTTGGATGATAGTTGTTTAATGGTTGGATTTGTTGCCTTTTGTTACATTTACTATATTGGCATATGTAGTTGTTTAACTAGTATATGTTGTATATCGATATTATTTTATATATACATGTTTCTCATTGTTGTTGAGTGTTTAGTAGGTGTGGATTGTGCTTGCTTCGCATTTGGAGCTCACTTTCACGCTATATTAGCCATATATGCTCGCTAATAATATATAAGGTACATATCTCGGATTACATATCGTACTTTTACACTTTTTTCCCTGCGTGATGCCTCATTACTTTGATGAGATGTATATTTGTGATATATATCTTTTCATTTTTTTCGGATTGAGCCGCGCAAAGGAGGTTGTGGCGAAATTTTATGAAAATTTAAGGCGTTAAAATATTTTTGAGAAAATTGGAAAATTTTGAAAACTATAACTTTAATTTTGGAGTGAAAAGTTAAACGATATAGTTGGTTTTGAAAAGATAACTAAGTATGATTTGAAAACTTAGTAAAGTTATTGTAAGAAGTTTAACTATGGATTTTGGAAAATTAAAATGTTTAAATGAATTTGAAATTTAATATGAACAAATGGCTTTGAAAAGTTAATGGATTTTGTAACTTTTTCTTACTTGGTAATTTCGAGGACGAAATTCTTTTAAGGGGGGAAGTTTGTAACGACCCAGAATTTCTGTCAATTGAAATTCGTATATTTAATTGATTTTAAATATTAACAAGTAAAATTTGTAAGTCGAATAAATTTTATTTCGAATATCTAGATTTAATTGGATAATTAAATCGATAATTTAATATCTGAAATTACAGAAATAATTGGAAATAGGGTTTAATATGATTAAAAATGATTTATAAAGTTGTATTAAATCATATTGGAGTTAGAATGATGTTATGGAACTTTTAAAATTGAATTAAAAGTAAATTTGTAGAAATTGAATATTTTAATATCTAATTGACGAGTAAAAATAGTCATTTTTCAAACAGTCTCGGATTTCGACGAAACTAATTTCATCGGATCCGTAATGTCATATTATTGCAAGATTTCAAATTCCGTGTCAACCGGATTTACGGTTTTCCCGGGGAAAGCTAAAACGCAAAGAAATCGGTTTGAGTGAATTTTTAAATTTAAATAGTCGATTTGAAAACCGATCTTCCAAATACTTTCGAATTGGCGTCTGATATATATTCCATTGCGTTCGGAATGGGGGTAAAACATTATAAACGTCAGGCGGCATACTTCGATTGGAGTTCGGAAAAAAATTCGGGTGAATAGTGTTTTGGGAATTTTCTATACAAGGACCTCATATTCTTTATTTTTCACAAAACCCTAGTTCTAAACCCTAGCCGCCAGTTCAGAAATAATGGCCGAGAATACTAGAAACTTTTCCCTCTATTGTCTTCCAATAAATCGTCTATTACCAAAAACGTTCAACTACGAAGTTGAAGAGCATCGAGAGATCTATCCATCCATACGGTGATGATCATCTTTAGAGCATCGTGGAGGCCGAATTTCTGCTGCAAAGTCGTACGCTTTGGTGTGTTTTTCTTGATATTTGTGAGGCCGAGTTTAACTTCTTTCGTGCCATGGGTGGAGACGAGGGTGAGCTGTCGCGTGACGGTGTTCGATCGACCTAGAAGTAATGGTACGTGGTGCGATAATTGGATGACTATCGGCGGCATTGGGTTAGTTCGAACGCGTGAAGTAACCGGGGGGGAAGAAGGAAACAAGCGGCCACGATCTTCTGTTTAAAATCAACGGCCATATGAAATTAGGGTTTGAAAATTTAAATTTAATTGTGAAATAATTATATAATAATTTATATAAACTTTAAATGATGTAAATCTTTCATACGAGGTCCGTTTCGCACGAAACGAATTGCGTTGGATTCGTATTGATGAATACTACGGGATGGAGATGGATTGGAGTTGTTTGGAGCTAGTGATAATTTTGAGTAAAATTAATGGCGCGTTTAATTTTATTCGAAAAAAAACACTGCAACTGTATTTGAAGCAAGGTGAGAACTTCTCACCCAATCAAAATTGTTTCGATTTAAATTTTAATAGTTAGATTTAAAATTGCTTGATTGTATGCTGGGATGATAAATTATTATCTATTGTTTTGAAATAGACCCTATACGCCGTATATTAAGCAGATGTTATTTATTAAACACATATACCGTAATTTTCCACCGTGAAGTGGAATTGGTATTATATATGTACTTGGAGTTGATTCTCCCGCATTATATAGCGGATGAGACCCTATTGCGCCGCATAATAGCGGATAATATTTTATAAACCCATGTACCACGATATTCCGTCTTGAAATGGGATGGGTATTGTGCTAACATCTATGGATGCAGGGAAACAGGTTGGAGTGATCCAACTGGATTCCTCAACAGTATTGATTTATTTACAGATATTTGCGATATATTCTGTTATCATATTAATATATGATGTTTGGATGCCGTGATTGTTATATTTAGTGCTCTTGCAGCATTGGGCCTATTTTGGAAAATTTAAAGTGTTAAAATGATGGTTTCCAAATTTTAAAAGGATTTTTAAAGTGATTTTGAAAGTATACGATTTATTAAATTTTGGAATTGATTCGTTTTAAATAAATAAACGTTATAATTTTAATGTTATAAAAATTATGATTTTTGAGAAATATAGTTGAAAATTGATTTTTGAAATATGGAGTTAATGATTTTATAAAATAGTTTAAATAGAGATTTCTGAATTTATTATAAAAGCATTATATATATAATTTATAAAATTGGATTATTTTTATAAATCAAGTGATGAAATTATAAAAGAGTTTTGAAAATGTTTTAAAATAATGTTATAAATGGATTCTATAAAAGAATAGAATCTACGATTTGTGAAGTTATAAAATGAATAAATTTGTAAATAAAGAATTATAAGTCATTTGCTTATAATTTGGATTTTGGCGTGTAAATGGGATATGGATAGAATTTGTTAATAAAGTGATTTTATAAGTTGACGTTTTTATTATCAATGGAATTTATAAACATTGTTTTATAAATCCGAAAACGAATTTCGATAAGTTAATTATTATAGCTTATTAAAGGAGATATATCCACGATTTTGGACAGTGGATAATCCTTTAAATAAAATGTGTAGAAAGGTTGAATTTGGTTAACGAAGTATATTCACGATTTTGGATAGTGAATAATATGTTAAAGAAATGTTTTGGGAAAGTGATATTTTAAATAGAATTAAAACGATTTGAAGTTGTTTTAAAATGTGTTAAGGATCGAAACCATAGGTTTCAACATTCATTGTTGAAATAGATGTTTTCGAGAAATAAAAAGGGAATGGATGACTATAACACTGTTGTTATAGTAAATGATTTTCGAAAGGAAATGTTTTTGTATAGTATTGGGATTTATATATCTATCTTAATTTCGAATCCCTATACTAGTGATTTTGGGTTGTCGTAACGATGTTTTACGCAACATTCGTTTGGATCCAAATAAATGTGTTTAAGAGAATGTTTTCCTTGAAGAATAAAATATATACTTAATTGTGATTTAAGTATATTGAATATTTTTCAAATGTTGAAAATAAATAGATTTGTAAATTACTAATTATTAAATAAGTATGTAAATGTTTTCCAATACGAAGTGGAATGTTTTGAGATTTTATCTTTTAAAGATAAATTGAAAATCCATAAATAATTAGAAGTGTTTCCGTGTAAGGAAAATGTTTTGAAAATTTGTTTTCAAAAGTTGTAAAGGTGAATAGTGATTTGAAAATTGTTTTCAAATGGTTGAAGTGTGAAAAATTATATCTTGTAAAGATATTTTTGGAAAATAAATAATTCGGGAAATTATTTGGAATATGGTGATGTTGTGCATATGCATTGATAGTTAAATAACTGACTATCAATATTGACCTTTAAATGGGTATTTGTTGTGATTTGCTTGAATTTGAATGCTGCGCTTATTTTAAAATAAGCGCTCGTTATTCGGTTCAGCTGAGAGAGGACCTTTAGGTCATAAATCCCATTCCGAATAGTGATACGTCGTAACGGATAGCATTTGAAGACCGGTGTTGAAGACAAGATTTTTTGAAAATGGAAGGATTACCGTCGAATGACTCTACATCGGCTGATCTCTGATATAGATATTTTATCACCCTTTGTGATGGAAAGTCCGGACGTGATTAGTGAATATCCGGTTTGCAAGGACTTCTTTGGAAGTGCCTTCGGTTCCGTTCGATACCGGAATGGATTTGTATGAATGTATGTCTGATATTACATTTTGAGATGTAAAGCTGGTTTCTATCAAATACATTTCTATTGGTGGCGGAGAATTTATTCTCTTAGCTTAACACCCTTCTCTGAGACGTATGAGCTCAGAGGTTATGTAGTTGATGGTTACTAGTGATATATTCCCAATTTGGTAACGTGGCATGCTGAGTGTTGCTGATCATTTGTTGATCAAAGCGTGGCTTTAAGAAAAGCGTAGCTTTGTGGACGAGACTTCGTCGAACCTCACACCCCGAAAATGGTCAAAACAGGAAGAATGCAGCAAGGTTATTTGGGGATCGCGCCCCCATAGGGTATGTACATTTCCTTCAGGATAAAGGTGGTATCATGGTATGGAGCCCAAATACTTAACCTATGTTGTTGCTGCAAACTTATTATTTTGTGGTTGTTGGTGAATCCCGGGATTTAGGTCTGTTACGACCGGGGGATGGCATACTCGTGTCAGTAGTTACCCTGCTAGGGGTAACCCGGCCTTGTGTTGGCAGAGATCCGGTTAGGTTCTCGGGACATCTTTCCAGGGACGTACCCAGTGGCAATGGGAAGTTCCTTGGCCTGGCCATTTGTTGGAAAATCCAAAGAAACAATACGAGCCCTGTACGGTTTTAGTTGTATAACCTGCCATGGAATGTGGCAGTAACCTGCTATTGTACATGGTAGCTATAGTAGGCATAAGTGCGAAATGCCTATACTAGCTAAGATTTATATCATACTTTCAAAATGTTTTCCTACACCTTGCACTATAGTAATAACATCAAAGAATATTTGTGTATCAAGCATGTTTGACTATCATAAGGAGAAATCTCCTCCGATTCCGCGTTTGCATTGTGTGTGTGCGGGAGGCCTTATGGTAGTCTCATTTTCTAAAAAGCATTGCGAATCTAATTTAAAATAATTCTTTGTTTATTTTTAAAGATAAACTTTATTAAGTTCTCACACCAGTCCCATGACTGACCTGGAGTTTATTGTTTCCTTCCTAAACTCTGGTGCCCACTAATTTTAACACGGGAAGTCTAGAGTCAGGTTATCAGATCATTCTGGAATTCAGGAGTTGCTGTGGAGATCAGAAGCAAGCTGGATGGCATGGCGTATCACTTGTATATAGTATTTCTTTTCCGCTGTTTGTTGTTGTAAACTCTGATAATGTGACGTAATGTGATAACCGATATAGTGATTCTGTTTTTAAAAACATTCATTTACCTATTATGTGTTGTTCCGCTGCGATTGTGAGATTCTGATATTGTTTCTGTTGCTTTTTCTTTCTTTCTTCTTCTACCTCTTCTTCTTTAACCCCAACAGTACGGTTTTCCGGCCTTCGATTTCTCGGCAGTTGATACAGTGGACGTATTAATGTCGACTTTCGGGAGTCGAAAATCCCGATCGTTACTTCTACGGTGACTTTAGCCGTGACTTTTATGGCCGATTTCAGATGAGCGGCAGTGGAGTGGAGGTTAAGAGTGCTTGTGGTGTCAAAAGTAACAATGACGATTAAATGTGCAGAAATGAACTATGAAAAAAATGCTATATGAAATTATCATTCTAATTCTATATATATACATAACTAAACATTATATTTTGTATTGCAGTTGTAACGTCATGGATTTTCGTTCTTCGAAAATTCGACATCGATACTCACTTTATCGACTGCCGAGAAATCGAAGGCCGAAAACACGGAATGTTATGGGTTTTAAAAAGAATTTAAGAAAAGAAAGAAGAGAGAAAAAAAGTAGAAGATAGAGAGAAAAGAGAAAACAGAAGATAGAAATTTTAAAATAGAAGGAAAAGAGAATAGAGAAAGATAGGGAAAAGGAAAATAGAGAAAAGAACATAGAACAGAACAGGAAACAAAAGAACAACAACAGAATCTCACAATTCGCAGCGGAACAACATATAATAATAAATGAATAATCTTTAAACAAAGAACTATATCAGTTACTACATTACATTTCATTTTATTACATCATATCATCACATCAGAGTGTATAACAACATACAACAACAACAATGCAGCGGAAAAAGAAATACTATATAAACTAGTAATACGCCATGCCATCCAGCTTGCCTCCAGCAACTCCAGAATATCCAGAATATCCTGATAAACCTAACTCTTAACTGCCCGTGTGGAAATTGGTGGGCACCCAGAGTTTAGGAAGGAAAAAAATAAACTCCGAGTCAGTCATGAGACTGGTGTGAGAACTCAAAACAGTTTATTTACTTTAAAATCAAAATAGAGGAATATTTTTAAATCAATTCGCAATGCTTTTAAAAATGAGACTACCATAAGGCCTCCCGCACACACACACATGCAAACGCAGAATCGGAGGAGATTTCTCCTTATGATAGTCAAAGATGCTTGATACGCATTTAAAATAACATTTGATATTATTATTAGTGCATAGTGTAGAGGAAAATCATTTCGAAAATAAAGATATAAATCTTAGCCAACATAGACATTTCGAACTATGCCTACTATAGCTACTATCCAAACAGTGGTGACCACCATAAGTGAATGGCAGGTTCTACAACTAATACCGTACAAGTTTCGTATTGGGAATTGGATTTCCAACAAATGGTCAGGCCAAGGAACTTCCCATTGCCACATGAGAATGCCTCTGGATGGACATCCCCGAGAACCAAACCGGATCTCTACCAACACAAGGCCGGGTTACTCCTAACTGAGCAACAACTGACCGAATATGCCATCCCCCGGTCCTTTGGGACCTTTATCCGAGAGCGCTCTCTAATCAATTCACACAATCATAAAAACAAAGTGTTTCAACATGAGTAAGTATCTGGGCTCCATACCATGATACCACCCTTTTCCAGAAGGAAATGCACATATCCTAAAGGGCGCTACCCCTCATAACCTTGCTGCTTCTTTCCTGTTTTGACCATTTCCGGGGTGTGAGGCTCGACGAAGTCACGTCCACAAAAACATACTTTATACAAAAGCCATGCTTTGGGTCAACAAATGATCAACACAATGATCACTAAGATAGACGATCAAATAAATGATCCTATCACAAATAATCAACACAATGATCATTTCAGCATCACTCAGTATGTCACATTACCAAACTGGGAATATATCGCTGATAACTTCAACTATATAACCTTTGAGCTCGTACGTCTCAAAGAAGGGTGTTAAGCAAAGAATAAATTCTCCGCCACCAACAGAAATATATTTGAAAGAAATCGGCTTTATATCTCAAATTGTAATGTCAGACACACAATCCATACAAGTCTGTTCCGGGATCGAACAGAACCGAAGGCACTTACAAAGAAGTCCTTGCAATCCGGATATTCACAATCCTGATCGGATTTCCCATCACTTAGGGAGTCTCTATACCGTTGCAACTCAGTGCAGAGACAATCGATAGGTCATCCTATCGCTTTCGCAAATACCGGGTCTTCAACACCGATCTTCAATGCAATTCACAACGACGTATCACATATTCGGAATGGGTTATACGACCCCATGGTCCTTTCCCGGTTAACCCGAATAGTGAGCGCTTATTCAAAAATAAGTGTGCATTCAAATTCAATCAATTCACATCAAATACCCATTCAAAGGGAAATATTGATAGTCGGCTATTGAACTATCAATGGATATGCATACATCACCAGATTCCAAATAATTTTCCAAATTATTTATTTTCCAAAATATCTTTACAAGATATATAATTTCAACACTTCAAAAATAAATCAATATTTATTTTTAAACAATTCCACTTTCTTATATAAATTCCATAGTGAATTTATATTTTCAAAATATCCATGCATATGATTTCAAAATCCATTTCAATTTATCTTCAAAAAGATAAACTCTAAATATTCACTTCATATTGGAAAACATTTCCATACTTATTTATTCATAAGTAATTCACAAATCTCTTTTATTTTCAACACTTAGAAAATATTCAATATACTTAAATCGAATTAAGTATATATTTCATTCTTTAAGAAAATCATTCACTTAAACATATTTATTTGGGTCAAAACGAATGTTACGTAAAACATCGTTACGACAACCCAAAATCACTAGTATAGGGATTCGAATTTAAATTAGATATATAAATCCCAATACTATACAAACATTTCCTTCCGGAAATCATTTACTATAACAACAGTGTTATAGTTCACCATTTCCTTTTATTTCTCGAAACATCTATTTCAACAATAAATGTTGAAATCTATGGTTTCAGATCTCAACACATTTTAAAACATCGTTAGATCGTTTTAATTCTATTTAAAATATCACATTCAAAACATTTTCTTTAACGTATTATTCACCATTCAAAAACGTGAATATACTATGTTAACAAATTTCATCCTTTTTATACTTTTTAACTTAAAGGATTATTCACAGTCTAAAACGTGAATATAACTCCATTTATAAGTTATAACAATTAACTTATCAAAATAAGTCGTTTGCGAATTCATAAAACAACGTTTATAAATTCCATTTCTATTTATTTATAAAAACTTCTTTTTTATAAATTCCTTTATTAACATATTTCAGTTTATAACTCAATTATAAACTAAATGTTCATATTATAAGTTAAATACTTATAAAACGATTATTTTACAAAATCGTTCCTTTAACCTTCATAATTATAAATCTTATAACTTATAAGATTCAATGATTTATTCAAAACCCTTCTTTCAATAACTTTATAAAATTTATAAATCTTACTATTTATAAATTTCATCTATAACTTCACCATTTTTAATTTTATAAATCCATTCATTTACAAAATTCGTTTTCACTTCATTCAAACACTTATAAAAACTCGTTTTATAATGTCACTATTTCGATTTATAAATATCCGTTTATAAATCTCTTAATATAAATCAATTTATATTATTATTTTAAAACGTCTTTAAATTACTTTATAATTTCACCATTTTGATTTATAAAATAATCAAATTTTATAAATCCTATATTTAAACTTTTAATAATAAATTCAAAAATCCAGTTTAAACTATTTTATAAAGTCATTAATTCATATTTCTCAAAAATCAGCTTTCAACTATGTTTCTTAAAAATCATAATTTTTATAACTTTAAAAATTATAACGTTTATTTACTTAATATGGATCAATTCCAAAAATATAGTATATTCTCAAAAATCACTTTTAAAATCATTTTAAAATCCCAAAATTTGGGTCCAATGATGCTACACACCAAATAGTCAATCACGACTACAACGATATCATATATCAATATGAAAATCCATCAAATATCAAAATATCTGAAATCAAATAAAAACTGTTGAGGAATCCAGTTGGATCCCTCCAACCTGTTTCCTGCATCCAAAAACATTAGCACAATACCAATTTCGCTCCAGTACGAAATTATCGCGGTACATGTTCTTATTAAATATTATCCGCTTAATAACGGCGTAATAGGGTCTCATCCGCTAAACAAAAAATGCGGGGAATCAATCAACTGCAATATATACATATGCCAATATATATATATTGATATTATATATAATACCAATTTCACTGTTTATGAAATATTCGCGGTATATGTTTTTACTAAATAACATCCGCTTACTAACGGCGTATAATGTCTATTTTAACAATCAATAATTTACAGTCATCATTCAAACATGCATTCAAATATTTTAAATCTAACTATTTAAAATAAAATCGAAACTTATTCGATTGAGTGAGAAGTTCTCACCTTGGTTTTAATTTCCGTTTTAGCTTTTATTTCGAATAAAATTAAACGCACGTTTAATTTTACCCGAAATTCTCACTAACTCCAAACGACTCCAAACCAACTCCATCGCGTAGTGCTCGTCCATACGATTCCAACGCAACTGGTTTCGCGCGTTTTCGACCTCGTATGAAAAAGATACGAATTATTGAAGTTACACGAATTAATTTATATACAAATTACAACATAATTTCACTATTTTAAACCCACATCAATTCACAGCCATCAGATCCCACTCCAACCTGATCTGGACCGTCCCTACCCTTCTTCCCACTCACGTTCACCTACAGGTTTGAGGCCGTGCACAAACAACCCATTACAAGAAACTAGGGTTTCAAATTACTCCCCCGATACTCGACGAAATTCGATCACACCAACGCCAACGCGAAGCCTTCGACGAGAGCCACCTCCACCTCCCCCACCATGAAGCTCGGCCACCTAGGTAAGCGTGCGCACGTCCCCTAACAGCCCACGAACGGCCCCCTCTAGCTCCCTCCACACGACTCCGTTTCCGATCACCACCGTTCACATCGTAGTTCTCACTCCCCTCTCCAACTTTCATGTTGACAACTTCCTCTAATTGTTGACGGATTGGAAGATCTAGAGGGATGAAGTTGGAGCATTTCTGGCCTTAGGTTATGAAGGTGGCGGCTGGCAATGTAATTAGGGTTTTGTTTTTTTTTTTTTTTATTTGTGTGTGTCTCCTTTTATAGAAAAAGCAAGCGTAAACACTATTCATCCCGGGAATTCCGAACTCCGATTTAGACGCCGTAACCAGCGTATCTAGGGTTTATCCCGCGTTCCGGACACAATGGAGCAGGTTTCGGAAGCTAATTCGGAAGTATGTGCGAGTTATGGCTGCAAACGCTCATTTTGAATTAAACCGATTTAAACCGATTTCTAGGCGTTTTAATTTGTACCGGACAAACGGTAAATCCAATTGACTTGAAATTTGAAACCTTACAATAATATCATATTACGGATCCGATGAAACTGGTTTCGTCGAAATCCGAGACTTTTTGAAAAATGGCTATTTTCACTCGCCAAATTTAAATTAAAAATAAATCGATGCGTTTCGAGCTGCCACGATCAAACGATAACTCCGATTGACACGAAAATTGAAATCCGGTAATAACTAACTATTACGGATCCAATGGAACTGGTTTCGTTCAATTCTGAGACTGTTCAAAAATTGGCTATTTTACAGTCGATTATTAAATATTAAAATATTCAATTTTCACAAATTAATTTTTAATTCGATTTTAAAAGTTCTAAAATATCATTCTAACTTCCATGTGATAAAATAAAATTTTCCAAATTATTTTCAATCATATTTAACTCAATTTTCAATTATTTCCATAATTTAACATATTAAATTATCGATTTAAATTATCCAATTAAATCTAAAAATTCAAATAAAAATTTATTCGACTTATAAATTCACTTATTAATATTTAAAATTAATTAAATATTCAAATTTTAATTATTAAAAATTCTGGGTCGTTACAATCTTTCCCCCTTAAAAGAATTTCGTCCTCGAAATTACAAGTAAGAAAGGTTACAAAATCTATTAACTTTCCAAAATTTATAATTAAACTTCTTTCAAATCTTTACTAAGTTTTCAAATCATACTTAGTTATCTTTTCAAAAACAAACTATAACGTTTAACTTTCAATTCCAAAATAAAGTTTAAAGTTTTCAAAATTTTCCAATTTTTCTCAAAATTTTTCTAACGCCTTAAATTTTCGGAAAAATTCGCCATAGTCTCCTTTGCGCGGCTCGATCCGAAAAAAAAATGACAGTATATATATCACAAATATACATCTCATCAAGTAATGAGGCATCCCGAAGGGAAAAAAAATGTAAAAGTACGATATTTAATCCGAGATATGTACCTTATATTTTATTAGCAAGCATATACGGCTAATATAGCGCTAAAGCGAACTCCAAATGCGAAGCAACGCGATCCGCACCTACTAAATACTCAACAAACAACATGAGAATCATGCATATATGAAAATAGTATCAATATACAACATATAGCAACATAATAACTATATATGTCACATAGCAAATGCAACTAAACAACAAATGCAATATATATTCAACCATCAACCAACTAACATCCATAACCAATAAACATTCATTCTCAATTTTAATTAGTTTGCATTCACTAATTAAATCCAATTCACGTTCAATTCTATTCAAATTTATTTACTTCTAATTTGAATTCAATTACTTTAGCTTTAAATTTCATTAATCAATTTCATTAATACTTAATGAATTATATACAACCAATCAACAATCATACAACAACCAATGTATATTAATTATAACCAAATTCCTTTGCTTATATTCATTCAATTTGGTTTAATTAAATTGATTTTTATTCAACCATTCAACTTCTAATAACATTAGATTTTAATGAATTAACATTTATATTCATTATTTCTTATCAACTTTATTCACATTCAATTGATTATCATTCAATCCATTTATTCAATTCAATTACAAAGTTGAATTTCATTTATATAACTCAAGTTCATATCCATCACTTAACTTAATTAATTTACTTTGATACCCAAAATCAATTCCATTTACATTACTTAAGTTATATTTCATTTAATCTTGAAATTCACCTTTATTTACAACTCATATTCATATAATTTTACTTCTTATATATGTAAGTTTATTTCACAATTGTAAATACTTTAATTATAATTTCAATTCTTATAATTCTTTTGCTTATACAATTATTCTTTCATTTAGATTATTCAAACAACTAAACAATCAACTTATATACACTTTAATAATTCCGAAAAATTATTCTTTTATATTCAAAATATAATTAAGGTAAAATTATTTCATTTACCCAATTTAAAATCAATATTGTGCCGAATTGTTCTATTCAAGTGTTTAGAAACCCCTTCGGCATAGTTGTACATACCGTGCTGACGAAGGTTCATATACCACTCAATAAACCAATCATCACAATATAAAACAATTTTTTTATATTCACTAACAAATACGCTCTCATAGCTATTATTACACTCAAACTCATTCTAGAGTACTGCTGACTCTATCTCTAATGAATTATACCCAACAGAACCATGGTTGTCGCTTAACCATCAGCTCTGATACCAAATGTAACAAACAGGGATTTTCGTTCTTCGAAAATTCGACATCGATACTCACTTTATCGACTGCCGAGAAATCGAAGGCCGAAAACACGGAATGTTATGGGTTTTAAAAAGAATTTAAGAAAAGAAAGAAGAGAGAAAAAAAGTAGAAGATAGAGAGAAAAGAGAAAACAGAAGATAGAAATTTTAAAATAGAAGGAAAAGAGAATAGAGAAAGATAGGGAAAAGGAAAATAGAGAAAAGAACATAGAACAGAACAGGAAACAAAAGAACAACAACAGAATCTCACAATTCGCAGCGGAACAACATATAATAATAAATGAATAATCTTTAAACAAAGAACTATATCAGTTACTACATTACATTTCATTTTATTACATCATATCATCACATCAGAGTGTATAACAACATACAACAACAACAATGCAGCGGAAAAAGAAATACTATATAAACTAGTAATACGCCATGCCATCCAGCTTGCCTCCAGCAACTCCAGAATATCCAGAATATCCTGATAAACCTAACTCTTAACTGCCTGTGTGGAAATTGGTGGGCACCCAGAGTTTAGGAAGGAAAACAATAAACTCCGAGTCAGTCATGAGACTGGTGTGAGAACTCAAAACAGTTTATTTACTTTAAAATCAAAATAGAGGAATATTTTTAAATCAATTCGCAATGCTTTTAAAAATGAGACTACCATAAGGCCTCCCGCACACACACACATGCAAACGCAGAATCGGAGGAGATTTCTCCTTATGATAGTCAAAGATGCTTGATACGCATTTAAAATAACATTTGATATTATTATTAGTGCATAGTGTAGAGGAAAATCATTTCGAAAATAAAGATATAAATCTTAGCCAACATAGACATTTCGAACTATGCCTACTATAGCTACTATCCAAACAGTGGTGACCACCATAAGTGAATGGCAGGTTCTACAACTAATACCGTACAAGTTTCGTATTGGGAATTGGATTTCCAACAAATGGTCAGGCCAAGGAACTTCCCATTGCCACATGAGAATGCCTCTGGATGGACATCCCCGAGAACCAAACCGGATCTCTACCAACACAAGGCCGGGTTACTCCTAACTGAGCAACAACTGACCGAATATGCCATCCCCCGGTCCTTTGGGACCTTTATCCGAGAGCGCTCTCTAATCAATTCACACAATCATAAAAACAAAGTGTTTCAACATGAGTAAGTATCTGGGCTCCATACCATGATACCACCCTTTTCCAGAAGGAAATGCACATATCCTAAAGGGCGCTACCCCTCATAACCTTGCTGCTTCTTTCCTGTTTTGACCATTTCCGGGGTGTGAGGCTCGACGAAGTCACGTCCACAAAAACATACTTTATACAAAAGCCATGCTTTGGGTCAACAAATGATCAACACAATGATCACTAAGATAGACGATCAAATAAATGATCATATCACAAATAATCAACACAATGATCATTTCAGCATCACTCAGTATGTCACATTACCAAACTGGGAATATATCGCTGATAACTTCAACTATATAACCTTTGAGCTCGTACGTCTCAAAGAAGGGTGTTAAGCAAAGAATAAATTCTCCGCCACCAACAGAAATATATTTGAAAGAAATCGGCTTTATATCTCAAATTGTAATGTCAGACACACAATCCATACAAGTCTGTTCCGGGATCGAACAGAACCGAAGGCACTTACAAAGAAGTCCTTGCAATCCGGATATTCACAATCCTGATCGGATTTCCCATCACTTAGGGAGTCTCTATACCGTTGCAACTCAGTGCAGAGACAATCGATAGGTCATCCTATCGCTTCCGCAAATACCGGGTCTTCAACACCGATCTTCAATGCAATTCACAACGACGTATCACATATTCGGAATGGGTTATACGACCCCATGGTCCTTTCCCGGTTAACCCGAATAGTGAGCGCTTATTCAAAAATAAGTGTGCATTCAAATTCAATCAATTCACATCAAATACCCATTCAAAGGGAAATATTGATAGTCGGCTATTGAACTATCAATGGATATGCATACATCACCAGATTCCAAATAATTTTCCAAATTATTTATTTTCCAAAATATCTTTACAAGATATATAATTTCAACACTTCAAAAATAAATCAATATTTATTTTTAAACAATTCACTTTCTTATATAAATTCCATAGTGAATTTATATTTTCAAAATATCCATGCATATGATTTCAAAATCCATTTCAATTTATCTTCAAAAAGATAAACTCTAAATATTCACTTCATATTGGAAAACATTTCCATACTTATTTATTCATAAGTAATTCACAAATCTCTTTTATTTTCAACACTTAGAAAATATTCAATATACTTAAATCGAATTAAGTATATATTTCATTCTTTAAGAAAATCATTCACTTAAACATATTTATTTGGGTCAAAACGAATGTTACGTAAAACATCGTTACGACAACCCAAAATCACTAGTATAGGGATTCGAATTTAAATTAGATATATAAATCCCAATACTATACAAACATTTCCTTCCGGAAATCATTTACTATAACAACAGTGTTATAGTTCACCATTTCCTTTTATTTCTCGAAACATCTATTTCAACAATAAATGTTGAAATCTATGGTTTCGGATCTCAACACATTTTAAAACATCGTTAGATCGTTTTAATTCTATTTAAAATATCACATTCAAAACATTTTCTTTAACGTATTATTCACCATTCAAAAACGTGAATATACTATGTTAACAAATTTCATCCTTTTTATACTTTTTAACTTAAAGGATTATTCACAGTCTAAAACGTGAATATAACTCCATTTATAAGTTATAACAATTAACTTATCAAAATAAGTCGTTTGCGAATTCATAAAACAACGTTTATAAATTCCATTTCTATTTATTTATAAAAACTTCTTTTTTATAAATTCCTTTATTAACATATTTCAGTTTATAACTCAATTATAAACTAAATGTTCATATTATAAGTTAAATACTTATAAAACGATTATTTTACAAAATCGTTCCTTTAACCTTCATAATTATAAATCTTATAACTTATAAGATTCAATGATTTATTCAAAACCCTTCTTTCAATAACTTTACAAAATTTATAAATCTTACTATTTATAAATTTCATCTATAACTTCACCATTTTTAATTTTATAAATCCATTCATTTACAAAATTCGTTTTCACTTCATTCAAACACTTATAAAAACTCGTTTTATAATGTCACTATTTCGATTTATAAATATCCGTTTATAAATCTCTTAATATAAATCAATTTATATTATTATTTTAAAACGTCTTTAAATTACTTTATAATTTCACCATTTTGATTTATAAAATAATCAAATTTTATAAATCCTATATTTAAACTTTTAATAATAAATTCAAAAATCCAGTTTAAACTATTTTATAAAGTCATTAATTCATATTTCTCAAAAATCAGCTTTCAACTATGTTTCTTAAAAATCATAATTTTTATAACTTTAAAAATTATAACGTTTATTTACTTAATATGGATCAATTCCAAAAATATAGTATATTCTCAAAAATCACTTTTAAAATCATTTTAAAATCCCAAAATTTGGGTCCAATGATGCTACACACCAAATAGTCAATCACGACTACAACGATATCATATATCAATATGAAAATCCATCAAATATCAAAATATCTGAAATCAAATAAAAACTGTTGAGGAATCCAGTTGGATCCCTCCAACCTGTTTCCTGCATCCAAAAACATTAGCACAATACCAATTTCGCTCCAGTACGAAATTATCGCGGTACATGTTCTTATTATAAATTATCCGCTTAATAACGGCGTAATAGGGTCTCATCCGCTAAACAAAAAATGCGGGGAATCAATCAACTGCAATATATACATATGCCAATATATATATATTGATATTATATATAATACCAATTTCACTGTTTATGAAATATTCGCGGTATATGTTTTTACTAAATAACATCCGCTTACTAACGGCGTATAATGTCTATTTTAACAATCAATAATTTACAGTCATCATTCAAACATGCATTCAAATATTTTAAATCTAACTATTTAAAATAAAATCGAAACTTATTCGATTGAGTGAGAAGTTCTCACCTTGGTTTTAATTTCCGTTTTAGCTTTTATTTCGAATAAAATTAAACGCACGTTTAATTTTACCCGAAATTCTCACTAACTCCAAACGACTCCAAACCAACTCCATCGCGTAGTGCTCGTCCATACGATTCCAACGCAACTGGTTTCGCGCGTTTTCGACCTCGTATGAAAAAGATACGAATTATTGAAGTTACACGAATTAATTTATATACAAATTACAACATAATTTCACTATTTTAAACCCACATCAATTCACAGCCATCAGATCCCACTCCAACCTGATCTGGACCGTCCCTACCCTTCTTCCCACTCACGTTCACCTACAGGTTTGAGGCCGTGCACAAACAACCCATTACAAGAAACTAGGGTTTCAAATTACTCCCCCGATACTCGACGAAATTCGATCACACCAACGCCAACGCGAAGCCTTCGACGAGAGCCACCTCCACCTCCCCCACCATGAAGCTCGGCCACCTAGGTAAGCGTGCGCACGTCCCCTAACAGCCCACGAACGGCCCCCTCTAGCTCCCTCCACACGACTCCGTTTCCGATCACCACCGTTCACATCGTAGTTCTCACTCCCCTCTCCAACTTTCATGTTGACAACTTCCTCTAATTGTTGACGGATTGGAAGATCTAGAGGGATGAAGTTGGAGCATTTCTGGCCTTAGGTTATGAAGGTGGCGGCTGGCAATGTAATTAGGGTTTTGTTTTTTTTTTTTTTTTTTATTTGTGTGTGTCTCCTTTTATAGAAAAAGCAAGCGTAAACACTATTCATCCCGGGAATTCCGAACTCCGATTTAGACGCCGTAACCAGCGTATCTAGGGTTTATCCCGCGTTCCGGACACAATGGAGCAGGTTTCGGAAGCTAATTCGGAAGTATGTGCGAGTTATGGCTGCAAACGCTCATTTTGAATTAAACCGATTTAAACCGATTTCTAGGCGTTTTAATTTGTACCGGACAAACGGTAAATCCAATTGACTTGAAATTTGAAACCTTACAATAATATCATATTACGGATCCGATGAAACTGGTTTCGTCGAAATCCGAGACTTTTTGAAAAATGGCTATTTTCACTCGCCAAATTTAAATTAAAAATAAATCGATGCGTTTCGAGCTGCCACGATCAAACGATAACTCCGATTGACACGAAAATTGAAATCCGGTAATAACTAACTATTACGGATCCAATGGAACTGGTTTCGTTCAATTCTGAGACTGTTCAAAAATTGGCTATTTTACAGTCGATTATTAAATATTAAAATATTCAATTTTCACAAATTAATTTTTAATTCGATTTTAAAAGTTCTAAAATATCATTCTAACTTCCATGTGATAAAATAAAATTTTCCAAATTATTTTCAATCATATTTAACTCAATTTTCAATTATTTCCATAATTTAACATATTAAATTATCGATTTAAATTATCCAATTAAATCTAAAAATTCAAATAAAAATTTATTCGACTTATAAATTCACTTATTAATATTTAAAATTAATTAAATATTCAAATTTTAATTATTAAAAATTCTGGGTCGTTACAGCAGTTGTTATAGTTTATGCATTTGTAATAGTATGATTGAATTTACCGAGTTTTCAAGGAGCTGAAGTATGTTTTGTTTTAAAATCTGCAAAAGATGTGATTTTGATTAGATAAAATTACTTATATGTTTCACAAGATGATAAAATATGCATAAAACATAATGCATTAGTTGTTTGTTTACTTGTTTATTGAGTTGCTTTATTGTGAATGTTACAGATATCATAAATAAAATGCTAGTGTACTTCATAACTAAAATGCTATATTAAACTATCATGTAAAATATTCTAAACATACTAGTGGACTTTGTAATTAAAATGCTGCATTAAACTATTTTTTAATAACATAAATATGATAGCGAACTTCATAATTAAAATGTTGCATTTGACTATACATTCACATATTATGAAGATGATAATGGACTTGGTAATTAAAATGCTATACTAAAATATCATTTTGAATATTTTGAACATGATAGTGAAAATCATAACTAAAATGCGACATTAAAGTATTTTAACTGTCATTCGTCACATTCAATATGTTCTAATGCACTCTAAAAATAGAAATGATATTTTTATTTATCATATGGCACATTTGATATACTATAATGCACTTTTAAAATACAAATGTTATTTTTAACTATCATTCGGCACATTCCATTCAATTTGGTACACTGTAATGCACTAATTTAAAAATACAAATGATAGATTGGTTTCATATGTACCCGATTAGGATTGACATCTGGTTACCTTATGCATTCATATGTACTCGATTAGGTTTGATAACCGATTAACTTTTGCATCCATACATATCCGATTTGGATTGATATCCCGTTAGCTTTTGCTTCCATATGTACTCGATTAGGCTAGGCATTCGATTAACTTTTGCACTCGTTGGTACACTTAGTTAAACAATATATCTCGAATATAGATTGGTTTCATACATACACAATTATGCTTGGCATCCGTTAGCTTTTACATCCATACATACCCGATTAGGCTTGACTAGGCTTGACATATGGTTAGCTTTTACATCCATATGTACCTGATTAGGCTTGGCATCTAGTTAGCTTTTGCATTCGATGGTACGCTCGGTTAAACAATATATCTCTCTTGTAGATTGATTCCATATATACCCGATTATGCTTGGCATTCGGTTAGCTTTTGCATCCATATATACGCTCGGTTAAACAATATATCTTGGGTATAAATTGGTTTCATACATATCCGATTAGGCTTGGCATCCCGTTAGCCTTTGATTCAATATGTATGGGATTAAGCTTGGCATCTGGTTAGCCTTTGAATCAATACGTATCCAATTAGGCTTGGCATTCCATTAGCTCTTATATCCATACATACTCGATTAGACTTAGCATTCTGTTAGCTTTTGCATCCATACGTACCCGATTAGGCTTGGCACTCAATTTTCTTTTGCATTCGATGGTACGCTTGATTAAACAAAATATCTTGGGTATAGATCGATTCCATATACACTCGATTAGGCTTGACATCCAGTTAGCTTTTACATCCATAAGTACCCGATTAGGTTTGATATCTAGTTATCTATTGCATTCATACGTACACATGATAGTGTACTTCATAACTATAATACTACATTAAACTATCATTTTGCGTATCCTAAACATGCTTTTGGACTTTGTAATTGAAATGCTACATTAAACTATTATTTTGTATGACTTAAAATGCCAGTGGATATTGTAATTAAAATGGTATATTAAATCTCATTTTTCATTTTGTAACTTTGGTATTGGACTTCATAACAAAAATGCTATATCAAACTATCATTTTGCACATTTTAAACATGATAGTGGATTTCATAACTTAAATGCTACATTAAACTGCCATTTTCCATGTCATAAACATAGTGATGAACTTTGTGATGAAAATGTTACATTAAAAATACATATGCTATATGTAATTATCATTTTGCATTTGGCAGTTCTCCTTAGGGATACTTATTTCATTTTGTATATTCTATTCATAATACTTCACTTTAAATATACTTACGCTAAATTCAAGTTCATTTTGCATATTTTTTTCATCCTTATTCAATTGAAATATACTTATGCTATATTCAAATATCATTTTGCATAGTCAGATAATTGTACTATATTTTAAAAGTATAAATGCTATATTAGTCTATCATTTAGCATATTAAACACGGTCTATTGTGTTTTAAATATAGGAATGCAATATCTAAATATCATTCAACTTGTGATTAATTCTTTTTGACTTTCTTCTTATTCCGTGTTCTGCTTCTTCATTTGTTTCTCACCTCTAGATTTAGTGGCATACGACTTCAATTTTCATGAAATTTCTAATTTACATTTGCATTGGAGTGTCGAATTAGGTTTTTTTTTCAATTTTGGAATGGACGGCGGAAGCTTCGACGATGGCGGCGGCTTGGATGATGGTGGCTTGGGTGACGACGGCTATGGTAGGTTAGGGCTAGGGTGGCGGCAGCAACGGCAGGTTAGGGATATGGCGGTGGCAGCTATGGCAAGCTTAAGACATTGGCTTCAGATAATGGAGGAAACGGTTGAAGTTGGTTGAACAGAACGCGCTACTATCCTTAAGCCTAAATTTTAAAAATTCCATCCTACATTTAAAAATTAGCATAAAGTTTTTCCTTTAAACAGATTTCCTCTATATATTATTTAAATTCAAATTATCTTGTTTCTGTAACTTAAAATTTCGAACCCCTATCGAGGTGTTCCGCTAGGCATTTATAATGTTATACCCCTATTTCGAATGTTATGCAAAATGTTTCAAGTCCTAATTCGATCGTATGGAGAAGATAGCTTTTTTAACCCAATTATTATATTGAATTTTCGATATTAATTGTAGCATGTTTCTATCCCGTGTGACTAAACGATAACTCCAAACACTATGAAATTTGAAATCCGATAATAACGCACTATTACGGATCCAATGGAATAGGTTTCGTCGAAATCTGAGACTGTGCCTTAGAATTCTAATTTTATATGTTATTTAAACAAGCTATTTTTAAAAATTGAGAAAACCACTTATAAATCCAATTTAAAATTATACTTACCTTCATTCTTATTAATACAAATTTTATAGGCATTAAATTATTTTTATCAAGCTTAAACTGAAAATCTAATCATTTGAGTAAATTCCAATTATTAAATTATCCAATAAACCATTATATTTGAAATTCAAGTTAAAAATTAACCTTTCAATATTTAAAATCCATTAAATATTTCAACTTCAAATAGCCAAAATTCTAGGTCATTACACCCAACCAAGTCGAAACCGTTACACATGGTAACAATGCTTTGGTACGTAGTTGATTGGAGTAAGGCGGGAAGTCTAGAGTCAAAACCATGCTTTCGAAGGGGTCAAGGCCATTTTAAATAGCTTTCGTAGGTTTTTGTTTTGCTTTCAAAAGGGACGTCGCTTGCCTTTCTTTTAATGGATGCTTTTGAAAGGGTTGAATTACTTTTATATAGCTTTCGAAGGGGTTGCCACCTTTTTGTTTAAAGGGTAGCTTTTGAATGAGTTGCCTATATTATGTTTTAAAGAGTAGCTTTCAAAGGGGTAATTTTGAACCAAGTCGAAACCTTGCTGCTATCTTAACCTTTCAAACAGATTGAAAGTTTTCAGTGAGTTCAAAAGGTAAGCTTTTGTTTTATAAATATAATAAGCTTTTTCCCAATGCTTTCGAAAGGGCTCCAGTAGCCATTTAAACTAAAAGTTTCAAAGGCAATGGCTTCGATTGGCGATTTGAAGCTATCCTTTCAATTCTTTTACTTAAAAAGTTAAAGCTTTTGAATGGATGGTTCTGAAACCATCTGTTTTCTCCATACTCTTTTACTTGAAGGTAAATAGTTTCGAAAGTGGTACTTTTGCTTATGTTCACCGTGACCCAAAAGTTATATTTAAGATTAAACCCCATAGTTTAAAAAGAGGTACTTCCAAATTGTTTCGAAGCTATGCTTCTATGAGTTGGAAAGATATGCTTTAGTACTTTCGAAAGGAATGTTTTGATGGCTTCAAAAGAAAGGTTTTGATGCTTTCGAAAGAGATACTTTGAGTGTTTCAAAAGATATATGTTTAAGTGTTTTGAAAAGAAGATGCTTTCGAAAGATATATTCCAATGGTTTCGAAAGTAAAGGTCTAATGTTTTGAAAAACTTAATTTTCAAAACAAATACCCAATCTCATTTTTAAAATAAAACCCATGGCAATACAAAAGAGCTTTGAAACGGTTTTTAATTTTGCAGTTTTTGAAGAAGCTTCCCTTGATAAAAATAATGGATTAAAGGGCTTAACCATGTTTTTGGAAATGATTTCAAGGATATTAAACCATAAATGTTTGTATTATTATTTTACGATCAATTATTGCATGCGCTTCTTCTATAAACATATTTACTGTGTAGTGGAGCCTTAATTGTATTTTGGGGAGAAAGGGAAGAATAATCAGCTTGGTTGACCCAGTTGTGAATATAAATTGAGTTAACTTTTGAATGTATAGAGGTGCATCCAGGAGGTTAGGTATAACAGAACATAGAATGCCCAAAGACTGATCAAAATAGTTGTCAGATTAGAAAGGTTCATATTAAACCCATGAAAACTACGTTTCGAAAGAGTTATTGCCAAGGGCCAATAGGTTCGTAGTGATCTCATGAAAACTATATCTAGATAAAGCTATTGACAGAGAGCTATAGGTTCATAGTCAACCTATGAAAACTATGACATAAAAGAAGTTATTGGAGATACTAATAGGTCCAGGGAGAACCTATGAAATAATTGAATGAAGTTATTGGCAGGGACCAATAGGTTTTTGGCGATCCTATGAAAACTATGAAATCAGATAGATAGTCCATAAGAGTTTAGAAAGGTTATTAGCCATCTCATGAAAACTAAAAGATTCTTAGTTTTTCCATGAAAACTATAAAACTGGACAGGTAGCCTATAAGCTTGAAACAGGTTATTGGTCAGCCCATGAGAACCAACAGGTTAATAGTGACCTTAGAAACCATAACTGAGATAGATAGTCAAAGAATGGGGATGGAAAATCTAGAATATTTTGCATGCTTACATATCATCATGATATTTTAAATTGCTATATTTTTTAACCCTTGTGGATGTAGGTGCACAGTATATGATTATTATAAATTTTTGGATAAGATATCGGTGAGGGAAAAACCCATTCCGCTAAGAAGCGTGGTCTAACTAGATATCTAAATAGTTCGAGATGGTAGGTTATTATTTATACCAGGCTTTATGTCTGACTCGAAGTTTTTGTTTTCTCCTTAAACTCTCAAGTGCTTAATTAATTTTGAGTAGTTTGAGAGTTAAGGTTTTCATGTTCTCCTTTAGACGAATAAGCTTCCAAAGACATGCATGAGGCAAGCTAGCTATTAGGATTTCTTTTCTATTTGATTCAGTAGTGTTTTGATTGTAAAGGAAAAGTTGTCTAATTGCCTATGTATAGACTCTAATCATCCAAGGGGGTATCTTCATATGTCGTTCTTGGCGTATTTTACAATAATTATATTTTTTCTAAATGTGGTTCTCGAATTTGGGATTATGTAATGAATTTGAAATATGATTTGAAATGGAATGAGAAATTTGTTTTAATGGTTTTAAATTTTTTTCATATCCATGTGTTTTCGTCATTTTAATGTATCTAACATTGCCACATTTGATCATCAAGAATTGATAACTATGGATGACTACAACATCTGTAGCCATTATTTTTGGACCTCCAAGTGAGGGATGGTACACTAGTCGAGAAATCCTTCCCCAAACTATCCCATGCAATAGTTATATTATATTAAAATTTAATAATTTCCAATGATCATTCCAAATGACATAATATATGTTCCAACTCTTTGTTTGCACGTATGATTTCTTTGTTAAATTAGGGTCGACCACCTGACTCCATCCATCCAAACACCGATCTGGTTCCTTGATCGGACTACTAAAATCCCCTAGCACGACTAAGTCATGTTTTGAAAATCTCTCAGTCACCCCAAGAATCCGACTCTAGTGCTCGTCTATCAGAACTAAGTGAAAAACCTTATTCTAACCGGTGCAGATCAACTAGAAATTCTACGCTTGAACTATAGGTTAAGAATTGGCACATGACTGGACCAATCTTTAGAAAATATCCCATTTGGCACATGGGATCACTCCCATCACCTGAGATTTACTGACATAAAGAAAAACAACTATAACACGAATGATTCTAGACAAACGCCTATAAGTCATCTGCTAGGTCTCTACTCATTATTGGGCATCCACCGAACCCTTCTTGGACTTAAATCCAAGTCACACTTCATCGATAGAACCCACTCAATTCGAAAGCTCAAGCATCAAGTTCGAATGGTAATACTTCGGTCGCATCACCTCAGTTTTACAACTAAAGTGACTCATACAAGATTTTTCACTACTGAAAAATTAACCTACTATGAAAGGTGTCAAGTTTAGCCTATCTACCGAGTGACTAACAACAAATAAATATACCACTCAAATGTCGGATGGAACCAAAGTGAGTTCCTAAGCATATCTCACTACATAAGCTCCTTTCGATATTTCTTGAGCTATAAGCTCCTAGTAATGCCCAAAAGGAAGAAGTCATCATCACTTACGCAACCTTCAAAAATTATAGGATAGTCCTTCTTCAAGTGATCAAGCTGATCACAAATGAAGCACTTATGTTTCACTTTAGCAGGATGGCACTTCGTACAAAATACCTCCCATATGTCACAGGAGTGACATACTAGGCCATCTTTTCTTTTTCGAACAAGCTTGATTTCCTCACATTATGGTCGCTATGCCTCGGTTGGAGTTCCAAGTGCTTTCCACTTTTGCTACTTCAAATGGTATCTTATGGGAATTCTCACAAAGGGGAGCATCTCAACGAGATATTCAAAAAAGGACCATAATAGGAATAAGGCTAAGCAATGAACCCCAAACTAATGCTAAAGACCCAATGCAAATCTCTTTGCTCACAATAATGGATAATCGACCAACTCACACCCCAAAACAAAAGGTTGAACAGGTCAACACTCCTCCATTGATAAGCTATCCTGTTAAGGATGGATGAAATACTCAAGCTACACAGTCTTTTGAATCTCATAAATGAACTGAGAACTTGAAGCGATGCTTGAACCAATTCCGAATCACGGGCCTGCTTATCAGCCACACAAACACAACATTCTACCCACACAAAGTTTCTCTTCTCCAGTTCTTGAGAACAATCTCACTTATGAGAACATTCCTTATACTTATATCGATGGAAGTCTTCTCATGCATGTGTCTAAGACCGTGCCTTTATAACGATCTTAGGACCCAAATATGGTTTCCCTCCAAGGCTAAGGAAATTTCGGCACTACTTCGAAGGTCCAAAGTTGGTAGAGCTAAAAATATTGACGCCCAAAGGACCACACCACTTCTAGCACTAACCTTAATCAACTAGAGATGTTCACTTGTGATGGAACATTTTTTACGATAGTTAAATTGTCTCTGAACACATTAGGCATCTTAGACTACCCATCCATAATCGTTTCTGTATTTTGTCTGCCTATATGGATAGCCAACTAAAATACCTTAACAACCAGTGGTAGAAATAATTTATGTTCTAAATATAAGAGGTTTATATAGTATTATATAGTAGAAAAATACGAGTATGCTCTCCCAACGTATTTCTTTCGACTAGGTTGTTTAACTCAAACTAGTCTACTTAGTCCTAGCATTGAGCCTAAGCTCTGATACGAACTGTAATGACCCATCCTTTGTAATTACCTAAATGCAGATGCCTTACAGCATCACCTTACTTTTAAATACCACAAAAGAAAAAATTTCGAGTAAAATTAGAAAAAAACTAAACCAAGACATCGATAAGATCTCACAACGTAATGACAACATATAATATACTTAGTATACATGAACAAAAACATAATAACAGTACAGAAGAGTTAGAATACATCAACTCCAAAGGCACAGAGTTCTAAATAAATATATGATATAACAATCTTGTATGTAAATAATAGGTTCGTCGTGTACAACAAAATAAAAAGTATATATATCTCAAAACATCGATGCCACACCTCAAGAAAATGCTCAAGTTGTGCACTCTGCTAGCGTATTCTCAAAACACCTGAATCTTGAACTACTCAATCGAGTATCCGAGATTGTCATGATAGAAGCAGAAAAAGAAAAAATGCGGGTCAGGCATAAAACCTTGTATGAAGGGAACTATCCAAAAATACCGTACTAAAACTAGATACAAATAGACACGAGTTACAAAATCATAGCGGCCCCTCACCACAAACGTGTCTCAAGGAAAATCCGGACTGCCTATAAACAAGTACAGTAAATCCGTCTCTAAAGTACGGGATCATACCATAACATGCTCTTTTCTTATAATAACAAGTGAGCACAATATCTCATTGCACTACACTAGGCCAAAAACTACTAATAATATAGTACCAATATATCATGATCAAGCCAAGATCCTAAAGCGACGATCATTATTGGTAAGATCGATAAGACATGTCCCAACGCGTACGGTCACTATTGCTAAGTCCGATTAGGTATGCCACAATGCATATGGTCATTACTACTAAAACCAAAACGATACGCCACAATGTGTATGGTCGCTGCTGCTAAGACAATATGATATGCCATAATGAGTATGGCCACTGCTGCTAAGACCAAACACTTGTAAGATTACAAATGTAGGGCCAAAAAAAATCCAAGCGATCACAGCAAAACTAAACTATTTATAGTCTCAAATGATCGTGTCGAGTGCTTCATGGCCATCTACAACACTCCAAGTACACCACAACAAGGTCGATACATGGGTAGGTAATGAATATGAGTCCATATCCAGGGTAGGTCATGAATATAAGTCCATACCCTAGGTGTGTCATAGCAAGACAACACCAAAAAATTAATATATTACTCCAAGATTGAAATCTTAGAGTACCGTCCATACATAGCATATAGAATTGCCACGCATGGCTCTGGTCGCCATTGTCTAAAATACCCACCAGACAACTCTAACAAAACCCCATACTAATCCAAATTTCATTCCAAATGGAGCATATGACCTCAACGTCATAATACTCTTCTGGTATACCCTCTCGGTCCACCTAAAAATCAACGGTTTTGGAATACGTGTTGAGGTAGGTCATGTATGCTCCCTAAAAGAAAAGTACTCCAAAACCTACCAAACTTACCCAGATTGTAGCCCTCGAAAAATGATGAACATTAACTCAAACGATGCCTCAATCCTAGTCTGTGTCTGAAAGTTATCGCACTTTGAAATTTCTATTGATCGATAAAACTTGACAGCAAGCTACCAGATGTCTAGGACATTAGGCCAGACGTCTGAGAGATGTCACCATTTGTTCCTAAGGTTTATTCTAGACATCTGAGAATTGTAGGAGACCCAAGATGCCTATTTTGGACAAAAATCAACCTTAAAACGTCCATAACTTTTGACCCGTAACTCCAAACGACTCGTCGTTTCTTCAATTGCGATCGTGGCAAAATTATCTTCAATCTAGAGACTTTGAATAAAGAATTTAAACAACTTGAATTTTTCCTCTAGCCTTATGCATAGCCTGTATGTGTCGATGCACTCGTTTGTGCACGGCTATGCACATACGTTCATGCCAACGCACAACAAAACACAAATCACATTTTCGGACTTCACCAGGGCAACTACTCGACCCAATGTACTCTCATACAATTTAGCACACGTGATGGTCGTATGGCTATGTGAAATGTCCATACTGTACTTATGTTCAATAGTACATCTATATAGTAAATAGTTGCATTCGAGCTTCACCAGGGTGATTACTTGACCCGACACTTTCCCATGTAACTTAGCACACCCGGTGGTCGCTATGGTTACGTAAGATTGCTCATCACATGACCACATACACATATGGACATTCTTATATGCTTATATAATCTATTACACAAACACTCACCTCATAATAAACAAAACTTTTATCACAACTCGAATTGCAACACTAGAGTAGTTTTGATTACTGCTTAACTTCAAATACACGTTTGCATATACTCACTCGTGCACGTGTACAAACAAGTATACTCAAATAGGTAATTCAACTATCGCTCAACCAAATACTACTTATTTTAGTAATCTTTCCAATAAGAGTGAAATATCTCTTTATCTCATTTTATAAAATCATAAACCATTTTTATAAAATATCATACTAGCTTATAATCACTTTATAGCCTTTAAAATACTTGATCACTACATTCAAAATCAAGTATTCACCTTCTACTATTTTATAAAATCTCATATCCATTTTACAAAATATATACTTCATTTATAAAATCATGAAACCATTTTGTAAATACCAATTAAGGCTTATAAGGTCTCTAACCACTTTAATAGGGGTGTAGAACTCCTAAACCCTTTAATTAGTTCACTAATCTTTTTGTTAATAAGCTTAAATGGATTAATTAGTAATTACTAATGATGTGTGCATCATTACTCTATATAATCAATCCTAAATCAAAAAATAGCATTACAAATCATCCAATTAGCCCAAATCAATTCTAAGGCTTACTAACTATTTTCAACATAGTAATTAGGTCTTAAACAATTAATGAATTGATGTAATTGTGTTTACAACATAAACATAAACACAGACTGACCAAAAATAATCTTCAAATCACTTCATACAGTTCTATATTTAATGAATAATGAAAATACAAAGTATCACATGAAATTAATATGGAGAATCATCTCACTCACCTCTTCTTCTCCAAACCAAGCTCCAAATCACAAAAACCCTATTCCAAGCTTTCTTTAAATTTGAGATCTCCCTCCAAACTCCACTTCATACCAATCCCTTCGAGGGTTTGTAGAAGATGGGTAGATAGGAATTATGATTATTTTATCGAGATTTATTGGAATTTACTCAGGCTTGGATTAATGGATTTAGGGTTAGGGAATCAGAGGTAATTAGGAAAAGATTAGAAGAAGGAGGATCGTGGACATAAAATGAAAACAAGAATGAAAGATTATGAAACGGTAAGCCTCATTAGACTAAGTAATGAGGCTTAGACCATTTCATTTAATTCCACTAGAAAATCACTGTTCACTCCAAATTCTCATTAACTCCAAATTCTCATTAACTCCAAATACCGTCAAGTATATACTCATTTTACTTGCTTTGAAAAACAAAACTCAACTACGGATGGGTCGAGTTCCAATTCGATCATTTGTAAAAATCGAGTATAAGAGGCATTCTATTGCTTAACGATTAATTATTTAAATTAATTATTCAAATATTCAGTCATTAAAATTGTGGGGTGTTAAAATACCCTTATGTCATGAATGACCACTTCTTGTTGTTTTGTATTCCCACCGATTTCACCACTCTCGTAGAATCTACCATTACTTGTTTCAAAAACTTTTATATTATGGTTAGGACAATAAAACCTATATCTTTTGGATTTTTTTTGGGTCACCATTAAAGTAGCCACTGACTTTCTTGAAATCTAATATATTTTCATATGGATTGTATAGTCGAGCTTCAGCTAGACAACCCCCAAATTTGGAGATGTCTTAAACTAGGTTTCCATCCTTTCCAAAGTTCAAAAACGGTCTTTGGAATGGATTTACTTGGAAACCTATTTAAGATATAAACAACTATGTGTAACGCATTCACCCATAAGGATATAGGTCAATATGAATGACTCATTATGGATCTAACCATTTCTATATATGTATGATTTCACCTTTAAGCTACATTTTTCTGCCATGGAGAACCAGGCATTGTGTATTAGGCAAAAATTCCAAGTTTTTGGAGAATTATAGAAAAAGGTCCAGGTTGTTGTCCTGTTTCATCATACCTCCCATAGAATTCACCACCCCTATCTGACCTAATGATTTTCACTTTTCTTTCTAATTGCCTTTCGACTTCAGTAATGAATTCTTGTACATCATCCACGGACTAAGATTGGTCATGCAATAGACAAGGATAGAAATAACATGAATAATCATCGATAAAAGTGATGAAGTATTTCTCTCCAAAAGTTGGAACATCAAAAGGTCTACAATTGTCTGTATGTATTATTTTAAGAATCTGGGTACTTCATTGTGACTCCTTTCTTTATGTTTTTTATTATTTTTCCTATAATATAATCAATACATGTTGTAATGTTAGTGAAGTCTAAGTTCGGGTGGACACCATGTTTTACTAACCGCTTGATTCTTCCACTAGATATATGATCCAGTTTTTTATGCCACAAGAAGTAAGAGTCATTTTTGGATGACTTATCCTTTGTTTTCTTATCATGCAAGGTGAGATGGATTTCAATATTTTGATGTTTGTGATGACCTATCAAGTACGCTTAAAGAAATCAAATTACGGGAAATAGAAAGAACATAAAGAGTTTGACATAAGTCTAACCGATAATTGCTATGTAAAAAAGATGAAAGTTTTCAATAACTTCAACCGGAGCTTTATCTTGATTCCCCATGAAAATAAAATATCACTTGGGTTTATGGTTTGGATCGTAATGAATCCCTGCACAGAATTAGAAACATAAACGCTAGCAGCGATATCAATTCACTAAGTAAAAGAAGGTACATTAGTGGCGTTTGATTCAAAATGGCTTACGAAACCCATGGGGTTATCTTTCTTTTCGAACCATGATTTACGCTTAGCATAATATGCTTGATAATGACTAGACTTCTTGCAGAACTTGCAAGCATCTTCCTTCATTTTCTTCTTAGGTGATTGATTAGCCTCATTGGATTTGGGTGGTGCTCTTTTATGGGTAAATTTTCTTTTTCCCAGTTGGTTTTCAAGCTCCTTGAGTGAAATGAGCAACTTTAATTACTTGTGATCCTTGCCTAGACTCTTTTTGAAGCAGTTTGTTAGTCAATTCATTCTGACTCCACTTTTTTGTAATAGTATTGTAATGAATTTTGAATAATTCATACTGGGGAAGTAAGCTAGTCAAGACGAATTGGATGAGAAAAGGATTATCCATAACCAATCCTAAGTTCTTAAGTTTGGCTATAAGGTTAATCATTTCAATGACATGAGCGCTTATTGAGCGAGAACAATCAAACTTCATGGTTACAAGTTCTGCTTTCCCAGTAAGGAATTTGTCCGTAGTATTGAACCGATCCTTAATGGCTTGTAAATATTCTTTTACACTCTCAGTTTTGGGTAGGGAGATTTTGATGTTGATATCAATTACCATTCACATAAACATCATGCCTAGTCTATTAGATCATTCCAAATCATTATTGAGTTTGTTCTCCTCTGGGGTACTTTTGTTAGTAAGTGAAGTTGGCTTTTCTATAAGGAAAGCCATGTCCAATTCAAGTACTCCTAAGGAAACATCAACTTGCTCTCTTCGTTCCGAGTAGTTGGTTCCATTCAATTTCATGATAGACATAGCATATGAATTAAGGATAAAGGGTAAGTTTACTACAAATAGAGATAAGGGGATTAAGGTTTAAAATGACACATGTAACAATTTGGAATATAAACAACATAATTTTAGGCTCTCCTATGGTTTAGACTCACTAAAAAGTAAGAATTTGGTGGATAGTGGTTTAAAACTAAGGACTTAAGTGTATTGGTAAATGAGAGATTTCGACTCACTCGAAAGGTACCTTTTCGATTTAGTTTACACAAGAAGAACATAATATGATCAAATAATGATCTCAAAATAGTTACGTAATCAGCAAAATCAAAATCTTGCTTTCATTAAACTAATGGTATACAAACCAATCAATTTCCCCTAATCTAGTTTCCAAATTAGGGTTTACAAATTTACAAACATAAGAAAGTAGAAGAAGAAGGCGAATCAATTCAGATCCCCTAAACTAGACCCCTAGGGTCTTATTTATAGTTGTGGGTTGGCACCTTTCGACTTGGTGCTTTTGACATGGTCGTAAGGTGGCTTTGTGTAACGCCCCACCCCGAGACCCACTGTAGCAAAGAGAATTAATAGGTAATTCTATCTACTAAAGTGGAGAATAATGCTAGTTAAGGGCGACCATCTATAATTTTGTCTCGAACATCTATTGAATATCTCAATAAATGCAATATAATTTTTTTTCTATCTCAAGTTGATCGACATACCCAATAAATGCTTAATCCAAAACTATAGGTGACTAATGGATCTATCAGAACAAAATACAATAACTGAATGTAAATCACATCACAGAATAGTAATCAACATCATATGTTTGTATATATATATACATATACATTGATACACGTTCAGTACAATACAATATCAATACAATAAAGGTGGTACACGACCACACCATACACATCAAATCAAATGTAAAAACATCAGAGTATGCAGAAGAAATAAACTACTAAAGCGAAAGAAGAGCTGAAATCCAACATCAACTTCAAGCTAAGTCCAATAGATAACACCTGAAACAACTCGGTCTGACCCGAGTGAAAACACACGGGCCAGGCTAGCTAAAATCATCAGTTAAACAGAATAATCGACAAGGATAAGTAGTTGAAAGCTATGGTATCCCTTTTCTTAAAGGATGTCATGCCCTAAACAGGGTTTCAACATCATAAAAAAGGACAACATCTCTTCTTGGCAAGTAGAAGAGATAATGATGATAAGTCATACTTAAGTGGCATAACAGACACTTAAGAAAATGGAACATCGGCGAGCAAAGTTTTAAAGATAAGACTAAATGAACATCGCTTTCGCCTCATATCATCGGCAGTATAAGGAATATGGATAATAACATCAAATGATTCATCTATCTTCTTAGAAGTGGTTGTCAATATAACAATACATCAAAGGTACGTATCCTTCATACATAGAATAAAACGCATATGGATGTGCCTCGTCTCATTGGCACATCCCAAGGATCATTCAAGGAAATATAAAACCCAAACATAAAAGAAGCATTATACTTATTCATACCTCATCTCATCGGTATGAATATAGATACATCTCAAATCCATCACTAAAACTCATCATCAAAGATTCTTCATAATCATTTATACCTCATCTCATTGGTATAAATATATAAATACATCTCAACTCCATCTAAACATCAAGTAGTTTATAAAATCATCAAATCATCAATCCATAATGCAAATAACTCAATCAAAGAGCAACATCATAAATGATTTCACCATATATGTATACATCTCATCTGGCACGAGGCTATCAATGTAATAATCATCTAAAGATGGTGAAGTCTAAAACATCAAAACTTAAAGAAATCCCGGATTGGTCAGATCCTCGATTGCATGCCGAAGCAATGCTATGCACGCCACATCGTGACTAGTACTACTATGTCGTATCATAAACATCGTGATGACTGGAGTCAAATAACATCCTAACATCGTGAACATCATGAATGACTATAGTCTATAACATCATAATGACTTCCAGTCACAAAGACCCGAGTTAATAACATCCTGATGATCGGAGTAACAACTACATCGTGATGACTCCACTCGAGTACTCGTGGTCTGTATACTAGTAAACATCATGAATGTGTCTCAACTTTTCGGATAGGAATCCAATAGGTGTTAACTATGTCCCATACCATATGTTCGCACCTAAAGGTTTACTAGCCGTTAGTTAGTACCACACTAGTAAAACATCATAAACATCAGGAAAATATACTCAGCTTCATCTCATTGGCGAGTGAATACAATATCATGCTCGTCTCATCTCATTGACGAGTACTAGTGGCATCGTGACTTGTCTCATCTCATCGACAAGTAAAAATTATCATAATATATCTCGACATGGTAAAATCATCATAAATAAGCTTACATTGTCTCATCGGCCAGTAAAAATAACATTTAGATGGTTATAATAATACGAAAATAACATCCTCACAACAAGATAGACACAATAGACAAGATATATAAATCACAAGACGGCTTCTGACAAGGCCATCAAACTCGAACGACTCTAAAAAATGCACGTTGTTGATAGTAGATCAAAGATAGAATATACTCAAGAACAAGGATGTAAGCTCAAATTACTTTTCAATCCAAGATATTTAGATTTTTTTTTAAATACCAACATCTTTTAAATTTTAAATCTTAATTTTCTACATTTGAAGACTTCCAACTCTTTACTATATTACGTAGTAAGTAATTTAAAACTCAAATTAAAAGTCCAAATTTCTTCTCTTACGTCAAAATTAATTTTCAAAGAATTTTGTAAATCCATAATAATTTTCCTCAAAATTAATTAAGGGTTTAAATTCTCTTTACTCTTTTGATTAAACCACTTAAATAGTTTAAAAACAATCTTTAAATTCTCTTATAACTCTTCTTTTAAAACATCCAAGGTATATAATATAGACTCTAAAATATCAAAAATACTTCCAATAAAGTATAGCTCAAGAATATTCTCACTTAATCTCATCTTTATAATTTCAAAATAAATAAATGAATAAATGGCATTGCATCGCCCTTGAATCTCTAATAAATAGATATATCCGTTGGTTGCAAAGTCGATCGGACGATCAAAACTGCCTCGCCACCTTGTTACTCCTCCCTAAAATCAATTGCTGCACTTACCATTCAAAAATAATTTTAATGTATAATCTCAAAATATTATTTTCAAAATCTCTTTTTTTATCTCAAAGCTCAAAATTTTCTATAAAACTCATATTTATATAGCTTCAAAACGCAAACCAAAGAGCATTAAGAGAATGCATCGAGATTTTCCCAGAATACTCGATTCTCAAAATCATCAAAAGGAGATAGAGTGTTCGTCAACCTTACGATGTCACGAGCCACTCCCAAATAAAACCATCAAGATACAGGATAAGCAAGATATTCTTCTCGAAGGAGAAGAAGCACACAATCCACGAATCACTGCTTCAAACAGAGTAATACTAAAAGATAACATTGATTGAGTATCTGAAAAGAACACTCGACGAAGCTGAATGATAAACTCAATCAAATTCGAACAATCTGGAAAGTCACCTCATTCCTTAGTGGATATCCTCGTGGAAGGATAACCGAAGAGCTAAGAGTCAGGAATAAGCTTACCTCAATACTCGATTGCCCGATTGGATGTCAAATTATAACATTCCTAAATTTTAGCTAAAAATAATTTGATAATTAATTTAATATTTGGGATTAAATTTTGAAAAAATTGGTAATCAAATTTTATTTTGGATTTAATTATGAATTTATTTAGAATTTTTGGCATTTGAAATATAAAAATAAAATTGAATTCATCAAATTTAATAAGATATATGTTTATTTAGTTATATAAATGAATTATAATTGGGAAATTAGATTTTGAAATTTAACAAATATATTGACAATGAATATTGTTGATTTGAAAAAAAAATACTAAAATGAATATCTTGAAAAAAAATTGGATTTATTTTGGAATAAATATGAAGATTCCAAAATAAATTAAAAGTATGTGTTTATAAAATAGTATTTTGGGTTAGAATCAATTATAAACATTTTGAAAATAAATATAGTTGTACAAAATATATAAAAGTAATAAGTACAAGATTCGAAATTTTATACTTGTACAAAACATAAATAAACATAGTTAATATATATAAGAAAATAAAATTTGTAAATATAAAACTAACTAAGGATCTAAACATAAATTAGATTGAATATATTTAAATATCAATATATAAATAAAAACATGTTAGATAGATAAGAATTATTTTCTTAAAGATGTACAAATAGTTATAAAAAGGAAATATAAATAGAAAATAATATAAAGATATTTGAATTTAATTTTATGAAATGGATTTAAAAAAAAAGTTATTTGAAGTTAAACCTTTATTCTAAAGACTTATATACATATATAATCTATATATGTGTTTATTATTAAATACAACTAAACTTTGAAATCAATTTCTTTAAAAAGTTTGTACAACGACTTGAATTTAAAATTTAAAACACGAATGAATATAAAATATTTACCTTTTGAAATTTAATAAATATATTGGGAATAAAATTGGTTAAATAAACATATTAGCTTTAAAAAGCATTGATGTGTATATATCTTTTGAAATATGAGCACAAGTATTAAAATACACATATGATAAATCAATTCACAAATTGATTAAGGATTTAAAATAAAAATTTTAAATTTGAAATAAAGTAAGATTTATTAAAATTATAAAATGCTTTCCTCTTATATAATTAAAGATGAATATAGTTAGAATAAATACAAAGGCTTTGTTATGAATATACCATTTTGCAATAAACACAAATTGTTCCATATTAGCAAATTTATAAAATAAAGGGTTTAAACTATAGATTATAAATTAATTTGAGAAAAGGACTTAAACACAATTTACACGCATTTGACAAGTGTAAGAAGTAAAATAATATAATTTACAAGTGTAAACCATGCAATACAAAAAGTAAACAAGTGGAAATACAAAATATTCTTAAGATTTGAAAACCATGAATATTGTGAATTAAAGAAATTACCAGTCTATTTCTTAATTGTCACAAACCTAAAAAAAAAATCTGAAACTATCTTCAAGCCTAGAGATCAAACAATCTTCAAACTGAAAACCCTTTCAAATCTGAAACTACAAAAAAATGCGAAACCAAACCAAAGTAAAGATTATCTCAACACCAAAAATCTCAGCCTGGAAAAATCTGAAAGCAAAGGCTTTCAACCTGGAACAGAGAAGAAAGAAAAAATCAAAGATCTCAAAGAAAAGTTCAAAGTCACTGGAAATCAAATGCAAGTTCCAGAGAACAACAATGAAGTAAAGATAAAAGCTCAACAACCCATTTCAACCTGGCATGATAAATCGAGTCCCTGATCAAAGTCAAGTTCAAAAAAATACAGTTCCACTTTTCTTTTTCAAATAGCAGCTTCTTTGTCTCTCATTCCCAAGCCTCTGCTCTCAGATCATATGTGAGTAAACCCCTAAACTCACATTTTGTTTGAAGTTGTTTGAATGAATGATTGATGTGCATGCAAATCTGTGTGTATATTTGTTGTGTTTGCTTGTGCATGTCTGGGATTAGAAAAGAACATCTCTGTTCTTGTTACAGGAATTTAAAATCTGTTAGAAAATTTAAAATCTTCGTATCTAAGTAATTTCAGACTTCGATTTCTAAATGAAAGGTGATAATAACTATGAAATGCAAAGTTTAAAAATTATTTCAAGTATACTTACTGAGTAAATAATTTAGAAATTGGAAATTACAGGATGAACACCCTTATATCACAAAAACAAGTATCAATGTTTTTGAATTCCACTTACATCATTTAGTTCAATTTTGAAAGACATGAATTTTATTAGCAAATCCAAGATTTTTAAAACTATAATATGTGAGAAATTGTAAATTGATGTAAATTGGGGCTTTTGTCAATTCCCGTCGATCAAAGAAAAATCAAGCTTCCAGTTTGAATCTGGAGGAGGATGAGGTGGAGTAGATTGTTGGAAAAATACTTGAATATTTTTTTCGTTGATCAAAGTGATGGGTCGATATGGAATTAGGGTTTAATGGTAGTTTTTGACCGACGACGATCTTTGAGCTCGTGTGTCACCGTCAAGGCACTGGAAGTGATCGCATATGGAGGGGAAGAAAGAGGGGAGTCTGACGTTGCTTCGACCGGTGTGACAGGGTTTTAGGCGATCGGCATTATAATCGACGAAGTGTTTTGGGTTGATTGAGTTGGAATGCTTGGCGATCGAGTTACTCGATTTAAATTCTTGGTTAAATTCATCAATCTAGGCGGTTGTTTGGGTTGTGCTGGTCGTCAATGACGTGGGGGAGAGATCGGTGATGATCGGAGCAACTTCGATCATCAGTGCATGTGTACGTGCATAAATTGGATAGTGCTGTTGGGTTTGGAGAAGACGAACTGGAACTCAGGATGGTCTCGAGATTGTAATCGCGTAAACTCGAAGTCGTACTCGAAGGGATTTAAATCGTGTCTCGGGTTTTTATATTAAGGTTACCAGGTTTTCAAATTGTAAAAGGAACATGTTTCAAGGTTTTAAATTTGAAAATAAATTAGGGATAGGTTTAAAAATATTTAAGAGTAAACTCTGTACATGTTTTAAAAACTAAGAAAATTCAAGTTTAAAGGTAAAAGGAAATCATAACAAGTTAAGTAAGTTTAAATGTTAAAGCGAATGTTTTAATGGTTAATTAAATTTTAAAGTTTAAGTTAAAATTTAATTGTTAAATGAAATCAATCACTTGAAGTTAATGACCTAATAAAAGTAATTAAGATAAATAAATTAATAACTCTAAGTTTGATTAATCAAGAAATTAAAGGATAATTAATTAAAGATTAATTAATGATTAATTTAAGGTTATTAAATTTATAATTAAGGATTGATTAATTTATGAAATTAATTAAGGATGAATAATTAAGGATTTAAGGATATGTTAATCAAGTAATTAAAGATTAATTAATTTGAAGAATAATTAACTAATGCGATTAATGAATTAAGGTAATTTATTTAAGAATAATTAATTAATTAAAGGTTAATTAATTAAAGTGATTAAGATATGACTATTAATTAAGGATTAGTTAATTAATTATTGTAATTAATTAAGGATAATTAACCAAAGAATTGATTATAAATTAAATATTAATTAATAAATAATTAAAGGATAATTGATTAGAATAATTTGTTATTAATTAATATTAATTAACCAAGTATTAGTGACTAATCTGGTTTAAATAATCAGATAATTGATTAGTCTTACTTATGAATGTTTGGATTCTATTGAATGTTTGAATGGCTTGACATTCCTCATATGAGAACCCAAAATAGTTTTGGAATTGGAATTGAAAGATTTTGAAAACGAGTTTCAAAAATAAAAGCTATTTTGAATAACTTAATAAAGTTTTGAAATTTAAATAATTTGATTTGAATTTGAATTCAATATTTGAAATTGAATTCAATGATTTGGCAATTATGGTTTAAAAACATTATACAAGTTATAAAGGTGTTTATATGGATTTTTAACCATTTTAAAAGTATTGTTTTGGTAATTTAAATTTAAACCCCAATTTTATACTTGAATGGCTTTAATTATGTAAAGGTAATCAGCTTTAACCTTGTGAAAGATTATTAAACCTTGTTTTGAAATCGAAGAGAGTTTTTAATGGTATATCTTTCACATAAAAGATTTGAATTGGAAATGGTTTGAAATTTATGAATTAAATCTTTAGTCTAAGATTGGATAAGTTAATCCAATTTGAAATGCAATAGTTTTGAAAAGCCGTGAATGAACCTTTGTGGAAAATTGGTAAACTTTGTGAAATGGAACTTTTTGTTTAAAAGATTTAAAATAGTAATTTGTTAAACAATTTGAAAAAAAAGTTTTGCATTTTTAAGTTGTGACTTAACGAAAATCCTATTTCCATATGTTTTCAAAATATTACGCTCATTATTCGGTTTAGCCGGGAGATGACCTTGTGTCATATAACCCATTCCGAATAATGATACGTCGATATGGATAGCATTTGAAGACCGGTGATGAAGACCGGGTATTTTCAAGAATGAAAGGATAACCCTCGAATGTCTCTACACTGAATCGCGCTGGTATAGAGATTTCCTAAGTGATGGGAAGTCCGATCGGGATTGTGAATATCCGGATTTGCAAGGGCTTCTTCGAAAGTGCCTTCGGTTCTGTTCGAACTCGGAACAGACTTGTATGGATGCGTATCTGACATTACACTTTAAGATGTAAAACCAGTTTCTATCAAATACATTTCTGTTTGGTGGCAGAGATTTATTCTCTTAGCTTAACACCCTTCTCTGAGACGTACGAGCTCAGAGGTTATGTAGTTGATGGTTACTAGTGATACATTTCCAATTTGGTAATGTGGCATATGAAGTGCTGCTGATCATTTTTTGATCAAAACATGGCTTTGTAAAGAAGCGTAGATTTATGGATGAGACCTCATCGAGCCTCACAACCTAATAATGGTCGAAACAGGAAAGATATGGCAAGGTTTCAAGGGTAGCTCCCCTAGGGTATGACCATTTCTCCTGGAAAAAGGGTGGTATCATGGTATGGAGCCCTGATACTTACTCATGTGGACACTGTAGTATATTTATTACTGTGTGATGTTGTTGGTATAGAGGGCCCTCGGATAAAGGTCGCAAACGACCGGGGGTGGCATATCTTAGGTTTTACCCTCGGGAATGGGGTAGGCCGGCCTTGTGTTGGTAGAGAGCCGGGTAGGTTTTCGGGGCGTCCCTGCAGAGGCGTTCCCATGTGGCAATAGGAAGTTCCTTGGCCTGACCATTTGTTGGAAATCCATTCATCCAATATGCACCTTGTACGATTTTAGTTGTATTACCTGCCATCTACTTATGGTGGCACCCCACTGTTTGGATGGTAGGTATAGTAGGCATAGTATGGAATGTCTATGCTGGCTAGGATTAATATTATACTTTTGAAATGTTTCCCACTATGCACTAATAATAATATCAAAAATGATTTTCGCGTATCGAGCATTTTTTACTATCATAAGGAGAAATCTCCGCCTATTCTGCGATTGCATGGTGTGTGTGGCGAGAAGCCTTATGGTAGTTTCATTTTCGAAAAAGCATTGCGGATTTGAACTTTAAAAGCTTTGTTGTTTGTTTTTAAAAGATAAAACTGTTTTTTGTTTGCTCACACCAGTCGCATGACTGACCTGGAGTTTATTGTTTCCTTCCTAAACTCTTGGTACCCACTATTTTCCACACGGGCAGTCTAGAGTTGGGTTTTCCAGATAGTCGAATAGTAGGAATTGATTTGATAGCCTTCGAAGCCCTTTGGATTTGTGGATCACATTTGCTACACTTCAGCATTCACGGACTGACCTTGCTTAGCGTTGTGCAACTTGATGAGGGTTCAAGCTAGCTTTAAATTGAAGATGGAGTTGGATTCTTTTGGAGATGTATTGAAGACATTATCTTTCCGCTGCTATTTCTTGTATCTCTAATAGTATTGATATCTATTGTATCATCCTATTATATCATCATTGTATCTGAATATTGTATCAAATGTTGTATATCAAATGTATTATTTCATTTTCTTCCACTATGTTGTACTTAATGCGTTATAAGCTCCGGCGAACCAGATTCGACGTTTGGATCTGCGGCATTTGAATACGAGTGTCATATTCGGTGTCGATTTTCGAAGGTCGAGTCAGGGTCGTTATAAGTGGTATCAATGCTGAAGGTTGAAACTTTAGCTCAGGAGTATAACACATTAAGCAACTCATTAGAGATAGGGTGAAGTATACCCTAGAATGAGTATATCCCTAAGATATCCATTCGTATGCCTTAGTAAATTCTCTTACCATTCACTGATAGTAAGTATGAGTGCAAGAAGAGAATGAGATAGGGGACAGGGGAATACCAGTACAAATGGTCAATGCCCTGCAACAACGGAAAAATCTTTCTTATCAATCTCCTTTGATTCGTCTTTCCAATTTCTTTGATGTCTTCATGGCAGCTCGAGGGAGAAACTTCGGTGTGATGGTGGCCCTACGAATCGTGTAGAAAAATCTCTATTTCGTATTCTCTTCGTCAAATTTCTATCAGCTTTTCGTTTTTAACTTCAATGAATTTGAAATTCTTGAAATAAATTGGTAAATTAAAATATGAAGTTAAATTAATTGGCATCGATAAAACGATTTCGATGAAATCCAAATTTGAAAATTTTGTTGTAATTTCTTGTGAATATCAAAGTCCGAAGAGGGACAAGTTATATATACTTTGGGGTGTTCCGACTTAAGTTTGGAATCCATACTTAGTATTTGAGAATTTCGAAAGACTGTATCCAATTATCTGTTCTTTTGGGGTCCTGATATATACTACGAACGGTTAGTTATCCCTTCGAACTAACCAATGCCCATGCATATTCGTAGATCTGGATGACCCCGAGTATCTTGTAAAGAGTTAAATAGATTCGTTCTTGTATCTATTATTGATATTCTGAATTGGTAAGCCAAATACAGAATAGATAATCGGCTTGATTTGTGAGTCGATTCTCTTTCTTTGTGTACTATCCATTCTTTGTGTCTCCTTGGAAAATTTCAGGGACGAAATTTTCTTAAGGGGGGAACCTGTAACATTCCTAGATTTTACCAAAATATAATTTGATAATTGATTTAATATTTGAGATTAAATTTTGAAAAAATTGGTAATCAGGTTTAATTTTGGATTTAATTGTGAACTTATTTAGAATTTATTGGCATTTGAAATATAAAAATAAAATTGAATTCATCAAATTTAATAAGATATATGTTTATTTAGTTATATAAATGAATTATAATTGGAAATTAGATTTTGAAATTTAATAAATATATTGACAATGAATATTGTTGATTTGGAAAAAAATACTAAAATGAATATCTTGAAAACAAATTGGATTTATTTTGGAATAAGTAAGATTCCAGAATAAATTAAAAGTATGTGTTTATAAAATAGTATTTTGGATTAGAATTCAATTATAAACATTTTGAAAATAAATATAGTTGTATATAAATATATAAAAGTAATAAGTACAAGATTTGAAATTTTATACTTGTACAAAACATAAATAAACATTGTTAATATATATAGGAAAATAAAATTTATAAATATAAAACTAACTAAGGATCTAAACATAAATTAGATTGAATATATTTAAATATCAATATATAAATAAAAACATGCTAGATAGATAAGAATTATTTTCCTAAAGATGTATAAATAGTTATAAAAAGGAAATATAAATAGAAAATACTATAAAGATATTTGAATTTAATTTTATGAAATAGATTTTTAAAAAAAATTTGTTTGAAGTTAAACCTTTATTCTAAAGACTTATATACATATATAATCTATATATGTGTTTATTATTAAAATACAACTAAATTTTGAAATCAATTTCTTTAAAAAGTTACGATTTGTACAACGACTTGAATTTAAAATTTAAAACAAGAATAAATATAAAATATTTACCTTTTGAAATTTAATAAATATATTGGGAATAAAATTGTTTTAATAGATAGATTAGCTTTAAAAAGCTTTGATGTTTATATATCTTTTGAAATATGAGCACAAGTATTAAAATACACATAAGATAAATCAATTCAAAATTGATTAAGGATTTAAAATAAAAATTTTAAATCTGAAATAAAGTAAGATTTAATTAAAATTTTAAAATGCTTTCCTCTTATACAATTAAAGATGAATATAGTTAGAATAAATATAAAGGCTTTGTTGTGAATATACCTTTTTGCAATAAACACAAATTGTTTCCATATTAGCAAATTTATAAAATAAAGGGTTTAAATTATAGATTACAAATTAATTTAAGAAAAGGACTTAAACACAATTTACACACATTTGGCAAGTGTAAGATGTAAAATAATATAATTTACAAATGTAAACCATGCAATACAAAGAGTAAACAAGTGGCAAAACAAAATATTCTTAAGATTTGAAAAACATGAATATTGTGAATTAAAGAAATTACCAGTCTATTTCTCAATTGTCACAAACCTGGAAAAAAAATCTGAAACTATCTTCAAGCCTAGAAATCAAACAATCTTCAAACTGAATACCCTTTCAAATTTGAAACTACAAAAAACTAGAAAACTAGATCAAAGTAAAGATTATCATAACATAAAATCTCAGCCTGGAAAAATCTGAAAGCAGAGGCTATCAACCTGGAACAGAGAAGAAAGAAAAAAAATCAAAGATCTCAAAGAAAAGTTCAAAGTCACTGGAAATCAAATGCAAGCTCCAGAGAACAACAATGAAGTAAAGATAAAAGCTCAACAACCCATTTCAACCTGGCATGCTAAATCGAGTCCCTGATCAAAGTCAAGTTCAAAAAACAACAGTTCCAGTTTTCTTTTTCAAATAGCAGCTTCTTTGTCTCTCATTTCCAAGCCTCTGCTCTCAGATCATACGTGAGTAAACCCTAAACTCACATTTTGTTTGAAGTTTTTTGAATGAATGATTAATGTGCATGCAAATCTGTGTGTGTATTTGTTGTGTTTGCTTGTGCATGTCTGGGATTGGAAAAGAACATCTCTGCTCTTGTTATAGGAATTTAAAATCTGTTAGAAAATTTAAAATCTTCCTATCTAAGTAATTTCAGACTTCGATTTCTAAATGAAAGGTGATAATAACTATGAAATGCAAAGTTTAAAAATTATTTCAAGTATACTTACTGAGTAAACAATTTAGAAATTGGAAATTACAGGATGAACACCCTTATATCAGAAAATCAGGTATTAGTGTTTTTGAATTCCACTTACATCATTTAGTTCGATTTCGAAAGACATGAATTTTAGTAGAAAATCCAAGATTTTTAAAACTATAATATGTGAGAAATTGTAAATTGATCTAAATTGGGGTTTTTGTCAATTCCCGTCGATCAAAGAAAAATCAAGCTTCCAGTTTGAATCTGGAGGAGGATGAGGTGGAGTAGTTTATTGGAAAAATACTTGAATATTTTTTCGTTGATCGGAGTGATGGGTCGACATGGAATTAGGGTTTAACGGTAGTTTTTGATCGACGACGATCATTGGGCTCGTTTGTCACTGTCAAGGCACTGGAAGTGATCGCATATGGGGGGGGGGGAAGAAAGAGGGGAGTCTGATGTTGCTTCGCCAGGAGTGACAGGGTTTCAGGTGGTCGGCATTGTCATCGACGAAGTGATTTGGGTTGACTGATTTGGAATGCTTGGCGATCGAGTTACTTGATTTAAATTCTTGGTTAAATTCATCAACCTGGGCGGTTGTTTGGGTTGTGCTAGTCATCGATGATGCGGGGTAGAGATCGGCGATGGTCGGAGCAACTCTGATCATCTGTGCACGTGTACATGCATAATTTGGATAGCGTTGTTGGGTTTGGAGAAGACGAAGTGGAACTCGGGATGGTCTCGAGATTGTAATCACGTAAACTCGAAATTGTACTTGAAGGGATTTAAATCGTGGCTCGGGTTTTTATATTAAGGTTACCGGGTTTTCAAATTGTAAAAGGAACATGTTTCCAGGTTTTAAATTTGAAAATAAATCAGGGATAGGTTTAAAAAAATTTAAGAGTAAACTTTGTACAGGTTTTAAAAACTAAGAAAATTCAAGTTTAAAGGTAAAAGGAAATCATAACAAGTTTTAAAAGTAAGTTTAAATGTTAAAGCGAATGTTTTAATAGTTAATTAACTTTTAAAGTTTAAGTTAAAGTGTAATTGTTAAACGAAATTAATTACTTGAAGTTAATGACTTAATAAAAGTAATTAAGATAAATTAATTAATAAATTTAAGTTTGATTAATCAAGAAATTAAAGGATAATTAATTAAAGATTAATTAATGATTAATTTAAGGTTATAAAATTTATAATTAAGGATTGATTAATTTATGAAATTAATTAAGGATGAATAATTAATGATTTAAGGATGTGTTAATCAAGTAATTAAAGGTTAATTAATGAATGTGATTAAGAAATGATTATTAATTAAGGATTAATTAATTAATTATTGTAATTAATTAAGGATAATTAATCAAAGGATTGATTATAAATTAAAGATTAATTAATAAATAATTAAAGGATAATTGAGTAGAATAATTTGTAGTTAATTAATATTAACTAACCAAGTATTAGTGACTAATCTGGTCTAAATAATCAGATAATTGATTAGTCTTACTTATGAAAGTTTGGATTCTATTGAATGTTTGAATGGCTTGATATTCCTCATATGTGATGCTTTGTGATATGAATTATTCTGATTTGTGCTGTAAACTGTGATGTAATTTATTCATTCGTGATGTAACTTATTTATGTGTGAATCTATGTATATAGATAAGCGTTATTGGAATATACCTCTTATCGATATTGTTATGATTGAATCTGTGATGATTGATGTTATTGCACTATTGTGTAATAACACCTGGACCACACTATACACACAAATGCGGATTACACGAGGAAATTGGTTAAGTCACAGATTTTTAATGATTTCAAAGATCAAATTTTTGAACCCAAAATAGTTTTGGAATTGGAATTGAAAGCTTTTGAAAATGAGTTTCAAAAATAAAAGTTATTTTGAATAACTTAATAATGTTTTGAAATTTTTATAACTTGATTTGTTTGAATTCAATATTTGAATTGAATTCAATGATTTGGGAATTTTGATTTAAAAAGATTATACAAGTTATAAAGGCCTTTATATGGGTTTTTAACCATTTAAAAAGTATTGTTTTGGAAATTTAAATTTAAACCCTAATTTTATACTTGAATGGCTTTAACTTATGTAAAGGTAATCAGCTTTAACCTTGTGAAAGATTATTAAACCTCGTTTTGAAATCGAATAGAGTTTTTAATGGTATATCTTTCACATAAAAGATTTGAATTGGAAATGGTTTGAAAGTTATGAATTAAATCTTTAATTTAAGATTGGATAAGTTAATCCAATTTGAAAAGAAATAGTTTTGAAAAGCCTTGAATAAACCTTTGTGGAAAATTGGTAAACTTTGTGAAACGAACCTTTTTGTTTAAAAGATTTAAAATGGTAATTTGTTAAACCATTTGAAAAAAAAAGTTTTGGGTTTTTAAGTTGTGACTCAACGGAAATCCAATATCCATATGTTTTTAAATATTGCGCTCATTATTCGGTTTAGCCGGGAGAGGACCTTGTGTCATATAACACATTCCGAATAATGATACGTCGATATGGATAGCATTTGAAGACCGGTGGTGAAGACCAGGTATTTTCAAGAACAAAAGGATAACCTGTCGATTATCTCTGCACTGAGTCGCGCTGGTATAGAGATTTCCTAATTGACGGGAAGTCCAATCGAGACTGTGAATACCTGGATTTGCAAGGGCTTCTTTGGAAGTGCCTTTGGTTCTGTTCTAAAACAGAACAAACTTGTATGGATGTGTGTCTGACATTACACTTTGAGATGTAAAACCGGTTTCTATCAAATACATTTCTGTTTGGTGGCGGAGATTTATTCTCTTAGCTTAACACCCTTCTCTGAGACGTATGAGCTCAGAGGTTATGTAGTTGATGGTTACTAGTGATACATTCCCAATTCGGTAATGTGGTCTACGAAGTGCTGCTGATCATTTGTTGATCAAAGCATGGCTTTGTGAAGAAGCGTAGCTTGTGGAAAAGGCCTCATCGAGCCTCACAACTCGTTAATGGTTGAAACAGGAAAGATGCGGCAAGGTTTCAGGGGTATCTCCCCTAGGGTATGACCATTCCTTTTGGAAAAGGGTGGTATCATGGTATAGAGCCCAGATAGTTACTCATGTGGACACTGTAGTATATTTATTACTGTGTGATGTTGTTGGTGTAGAGGGCCCTCGGATAAAGGTCGCAAATGACCGGGGGTGTCATATCTTAGGTTTTACCCATGGGAAAGGGGTAGGCCGGCCTTGTGTTGGCAGAGAGCCGGGTAGGTTCTCGGGGCGTCCCTCCAAAGGCATTCCCATGTGGCAATAAGAAGTTCCTTGGCCTGACCATTTGTTGGAAATCCATTCATCCAATACGCACCTTGTACGGTTTTAGTTGTATTACCTACCATCTACTTATGGTGGTGCCCCACTGTTTGGATGGTAGCTATAGTAAGCATAGTTCGGAATGTCTATGCTGGCTAGGATTAATATTATACTTTCAAAATGTTTTTCACTATGCACTAATAATAATATCAAAAATGATTTTCGCATATCAAGTATTTTTGGCTATCATAAGGAGAAATCTTCTCCAATTCTGCGATTGCATGGTGTGTGTGGCAGGAGGCCTTATGGTAGTTTCATTTTCCAAAAAGCATTGTGGATTTGAACTTTAAAAGCTTTGTTGTTTGTTTTTAAAAGATAAAACTGTTTTTTGTTTGCTTACACCAGTCCCATGACTGACCTAGAGTTTATTGTTCCCTTTCTAAACTCTGGGTGCCCACTATTATCCACACGGAAGCCTAGAGTTGGGTTTTCCAAATAGTTGAATAGTAGGAATTGATTCGATAGCGTTCGAAGCCCTTTGGATTTGTGAATCGCATTTTCTACACTTCAGCATTCACGGATTGAGCTTGCTTAGCTTTGTGCAACTTGATGAGGGTTCATGCTAGCTTTCGATTGAAGATGGGGTTGGATTCCTTTGGAGATGTATTCTATTGAAGACATTATCTTTCCGCTGCTATTTCTTGTATCTCTGATAGTATTGATATCATTGTATCATCATTGTATCTGAATATTGTATCAAATGTTGTAAATCAAATGTATTATTTCATTTTCTTCCGTTGTGTTGTACTTAATGTGTTATAAGCTTCGGCGAACCAGATTCGAAGTTTGGATCTGCGGCATTTGAATACGAGTGTCGTATTCGGTGCCGATTTTCGAAGGTCGGGCCAGGGTCGTTATACAAATCCAAACGGACTCAGAAAACTCAACAAAGTCACCTTGACTGGAATTCGAGATATATCAACAACATCTCGATACTCAAGAGTGAATGTAGAATATTCAGAATCATCATTAACATTCCAAAGTGATAGAAATAATAACCTAATCAAATTAGGATGCCTGAATAAATATAGGATCCTATAACAACAAAAGGATCACACTTAACACCAAATAAGTCAATTCGTCTCAAATCAGATACATCTCAAGATAGTGAGTAATAACAAATACTCACTAAAGCAGCAACCAATAGAGAACTCAAAATGCTCACAACAAGTCAATCATTGTGGATCCCTTCAATAGGATTCACAACTTTCAAAGGAATGCAACAAGAATGCTTAAAGAAATCAATCTGCTCCACCGATACGAACTCACTCGTATCGACAAAAATAAGAATAGAATAATCCTAAATAAGATTTTATATAAGATAAGATGACATCAAACTCTATTATGGAATACTACGGAATACAGTATATCTATTTTCCTAGACATATTCCATCTCAACAATCCCAAAACTCAAAAAAAAAAGAATTAAGGCTCGATTTAAAAGCAAGATCGAATAAAGGACAATGATTCATCCATATTGTACTTCGATGTATCATGATATACGTATTGTTCTGTGTTTATCCTACTTTGTTCTGACCACAGCTTTGATACCATGCTGCAACGCTCCACACCGAGACCCACACTAACAAAGAGAATTAACAAGTAATTCTATCTACTAAAGCAGAGAATATGGCTGGTTAAGGGCGACCATCTATAATTTTGTCTTAAACATCTATTGAATATGTCAATAAATGCAATATAATTTTTTTCTATCTCAAGTTGATCGACATACCCAATAAATGCCTCATCCAAAACTATAGGTGGCTAATGGATCTATCAAAACAAAATACAATAACTGAATGTAAATCACATCATAGAATGGTAATCAACATCATATATATATGTATACATACATATACACTGATACGCGTTCAATACAATACAATATGAATACAATAAAGGTAGTACACGACCACACCATATATATCAAATCAAATGTAAAAACATCAGTATGCGGAAGAAATAAACTACTAAAGCGAAAGAAGAGCTGATATCCAACATCAACTTCAAGCCAAGTCCAATAGATGATACCTGAAACAACTCGTCTGACCTGAGTGAAAACACACGGGTCAGGCTAGCTAAAATCATCAGTTAAACAGAATCATCGATAAGGATAAGTAGTTGAAAGCTATGGTATCCTTTTTTTTAAAGGATGCCATGACCTAAACAGGGTTTCAACATCATAAGAAAGGACAACATCTCTTATTGGAAAGTAGAAGAGATAATGATGATAAAGTCATACTTAAGTGGCATAACTGATACTTAAGCAAATGGAACATCGACGAGCAAAGTTTAAAAGATACGACTCAATGAACATCGCTTTCGCCTCATATCATCGGCAGTATAAAGGAATATGGACAAATGATTAAACTATCTTCTTAGAACTGGTTGTCAATATAATAATACATCAAAGGTACGTATCCTTCATACATAGAATAGTACAGATATGCCTCATCTCATTGGCACATCCCAAGGATCATTCAAGGAAATATAAAACCCAAACATAAAAGAAGCATTATACTTATTCATACCTTATCTCATCGGTATGAATATAGATACGTCTCAAATCCATCACTAAAACTCATCATCAAAGATTCTTCATAATCATTTATACCTCATCTCATCGGTATAAATATATAAATACATCTCAACTCCATCATAACATCAAGTAGTTTATAAAATCATCAAATCATCAATCCATAATGCAAATAACTCAATCAAAGAGTAACATCATAAATGATTTCACCATATATGTATACATCTCATCTGGTACTAGGCTATCAATGTAATAATCATCTAAAGATGGTGAAGTCTAAAACATCAAAACTTAAAGAAATCCCGGATGGGCCAGATCCTCGATTGCATGCCGAAGCAATGCTACGCGTGTCACATTGTGACTAGTACTACTATTTGGTACCATAAACATTGTGATGACTGGATTCAAATAATATCTTAACATCGTGAACATCATGAAGGACTATGTTCTATAACATCATAATGACTTCCAGTCACAAATACCCGAGTTAATAACATCGTGATGATCGGAGTAACAACTACATCGTGATGACTCCAATCGAGTACTCGTGGTCTGTAGTACTAGTTAACATAATGAATGTGTCTCAACTTCTCGGATAGGAATCCAATAGGTGTTAACGTATGTCCCATACCATATGTTTGCACCTAAAGGTTTACTAGCCGTTAGTTGGTACCACACTAGTAAAACATCATAAACATCAGGAAAATATACTCAGCCTCATCTCATTGGCGAGTGAATAAAATATCATGCTCGTCTCATCTCATTGACCAGTACTAGTGGCATCATGACTTGTTTCATCTCATCGACAAGTAAAAATTATCATAATATATCTCGACATCGTAAAATCATCAAAAAGAAGCTTACCTCGTCTCATCGACCAGTAAAAATAACATCTAGATGGTTATTTATAACCATAATTCCAATTAGGAATTTTTAGCTCTTAATTCACCTCATTTCATCGGCGATTAAGAAACACATCATAAAATGGTCCTTCATAGAATATACTTCTAAATTCGAGTTCTCGGACCATATAATCTACCCAAAATTTAGTAACATCTTAAGTCATCTCTAACAGTTCATCGAAAGGGTTTCGACTAATATCCAAAATTAACCGATAAAGTAAATTCACGAGTCCCATACCTCGTAATTTTACTAAGCCGTTTAATTTACTTTCTCATACATCCGAAAATGCAAAAAAGTAATTAAAATAAATAAAATTAATTATAAAAGATTTTACTTGAGAAAACGGGGTTATAAAACAAATTTTAGAAATTTATCTAAAAGATTTCGAGAGAAAACACATCATTAAAAAGGATTTTAATGATTTTTAAAAGCCTTAAAAATGAATAATAATTGTTTAAAAACCTCTAAAAATACATAAAAACATTTATTACTCCAACCATAATGTTAGAAGATTTTCTGGAATTTATTCGCATTTTTTTTTAAAACTCAAGAAAACATCAATTTGCAATTTAATCAGCCAAAACCGATATTCAAATTTAAATTGAATTTAAATTAATTTAAATTCAAATCTCATCCTAACTTGATTAGTCATTGCTGGACAAAATGATCAAATATTAGCGTCAAATTTCATATAATTTTTTTTTTGAAAATGAAATCGTCGAAATCAGACAAATATATAAATATTGTGGCTGTCAATGACAGGCCAGCAGTAAAAACTTCAATTTTCCACCATTTAAACTTCGAAAATCTACAAAACTCAAAACATGAAAGTTGTATTCTACATCATAAGTTTTCTAGAACAACAAAAATTTTGATATTAAAAACAGTAACGAATAAATTATGAGCGAAATACTACTTAGAAAAATTTATGTGCACTGGCTATCAACACAGGCCAGCGATAAAAAAGTTAGTTATTCACTATGTAGACCTCAAAATCATTCAAAACCGAAAACAGAAAAGTTGTGGCATATTTCACATGGATTTAAGAACGTCTGAAATTTCTAAATTTTGATTTGAAACAAGAAAGTTTTGATCTAATTACTAAAAAAACATCAAACTCAGCCTGAACTTATGCATTTGTAGGACAGCGACAAACAATTGCAATTTTAGCATAGATAACATCAAAATCAGGCAAAATGAATAAAAAGAAAGTTGTAGCTTAGTTTCTATGATTTCCGGAATGACCAATATTATCAAAATCGGTTAAGAAACGAAGTAGTTATGGTCAAATTCCTTTCAGCTTCAATGACAGAGCAAATATTGGTTTTACTCTCAGGTTTGCACTAGAAAAATTAGATTTTGACATAGATAACATCAAAATTACAGAAAACTTAAAGCATAAAAATTGCAGCACATGAATTAAGCTTTCTGGAACATCCAAAATTATCAAAATCGGATCAAAAAATTATGCCTAAATTTGTTGCAGCTTCAGTAATTCACTGATTGTAACATTTTGACCATACAAAGAGCTAGGGTTTGTGAGTTTTACACTCACCTTGCCTTCATGAAGATTGAATTATGATTTAGATGCAAAGATGCAAGCGTTGAAGGAGAATGGACATTCAAACCTGTAAAAACTCAAAAAGAAGACATGCAAACAAAGATAGAGAATGAATTAATTGATTTACATTTCAAACTTGATTTTTGATGGAGATAAAGGTTTTAGATAGAGATTACCTGAGTTTATTCTCTTATTAAAACGTGGATTTTCCTTTATTTTTTAGTAATTTCACTATTAGATTGAATGAGAGAAAGGTTGGCTGCCATTTTTCTTTATTCAGAAGATTTGAAAAGGAAAGAAAGAAAGGTACGTACAGGTGAATTTACTCCTTCTCTTTTCTTATTCTCAGGCTAAGGTTAAGGTTAGTTAATGGACTTAAGCCCAACAATAAAAGGAATTAGTTTATGCTATTAGATTAACTACTCATTTCATATTACAATGTGTACTAACAATACATCAAGTTTCCCTCTTTTAAAAATTATGAAACATTATACTCATGATAATTAAGATATTTTACACTTAAATAAAAGATTATTTATATTATTAAAACATTTTGTTATCATATTTCTCTATTTTAAACAAAATAGCAAATTTAGTTCTTTAATTACAAAACTCATCGTAATTAACATTATAAATTACATAGAAATCATATTTTTGTGTAATAAAATTTATAACTCATTTCAATTATAATTTTATGCTCAAATTATATTTTTAAACCCAATTCCATCTTTTTGTTAAATATATCCCATTTTAAAAATTAATTACTTCTTTTAAAAAATTATTAAAAGAAGAAATAGCAATAATTAACAAAATTATTGCATTAACTCTAAATAAAACACATTTCCTTATTCATATTTTTTTAACTCAAATCATCTTAACAAAGTTTTTAAAATTTTATTTTCTCATATTATCCTCAAATATATTATTTATTCCGAATAAACAATTATTCCTCTTTAATTAATAATTTACACTATTAAATTATAACTGTTGTTTTAATTTAATATTTTCAGGTAATCGCTAAAACTAGCGTTATTGCACTTTGTGTACCTTCCATCTCCTTTGACACTTGCGCATTCCTCTGCAATGCTTTCGAATGGGTTTGAATGCCTCCGTCTTCGTCGAAAGGGATGCTTGCGTCTTTTCTCTTTGTGTTGCTTTGTTGTCATTGGAAGTAGAGATATGAGTTTCTGACTCTGTCGATAGGTAGTTCCCTGGTGTTTCGAAGGTGTTGAAATGTTGATAGTTTCGACACGGTATGTAGCTTCCGAATGCATGCTTGTGAATGTATGTGGAACCTTCCCTGTATGTTAAAGGCTTTGACCGGTTCGAAAGACTTGACTATGCTTTTGAATGGGATGTTCTAATCAAGGCATCTTTCTGAATAGTTTGAATGAAGGCGAAACATTTGGTTTTGAAAGTTTTGGCGCGCATGTAAGGGGTTGTTATCCGCTGCCTTCGGTAGGTACTCCACCTCTTATTCGAAACGTCTTCAGGTTGGCGAAAGCATCTGTTTTGAAAGGTAGACATTGATGTGAAAGGGAGCTTTCGACCACATTGACCTCTTCGAAAGCTTGTAACACATTTAGCTTTTGGTTGTAGCATCCCTCGACTCATTCAAAAAGCTTTATTGGTGCTGTCATCTCTCATTCCTTTTTCCTTTTATTCATTTTTGTTTCGACAAGGTTGAAGTGGGAATTGATGGTAATAGTCATATATCACCATATATATGAAAATAAAACCAACAGTGTGAGGAACCTGCACTCCAGCTTGTCCCCCTGCATCACATACAATATATAATCATAAAAATATAAATCAACCGCTTCGAGGCAGGATTCATATACAAAGGGTCATCCACTCTTACACGGTAACATTATAGGGTCTCCTCCACTCCTGAGCGGGAATATATCCAATCCAACTGATAATAATTAGTAAATTATCCAAACGGTCAATAACTATCATTAATAAGTATCCTAACATCCAATAAATAATTTTTATCGACTAAAAATATTCCAGGTTAACCAAAAAGGGATATTAACTCACTTTGATTTTAAGTCCGCAAAACGTTTCGTTTTGAATTAAAATTGAACGGATGTTTGATTCTAACCCAAAATTTCAACTAGCTTTAAGTCCATCCAATCTAATTCCAGATCGTAGTGTTCACTGATACGAATGCAACACAACTTGTTGCGCTCAATTTGGACCTCGTACGAGAAGGTTATGAATTTATGAACTTTTGAAATAATTAAAAATTAAATTAACTTTTTTCCGAAATGGTACTTTATGTACAACAATCACATATCACATGTTAATATATGTTCGAATCATGCAACACAAGTTTCAAACTTGTGAACTCTCGCACCAGAGCCGAAATACTTAACCACTGGGAGAATGGTGTTTGTCAATATATATACAACAAATTAACTTAATATTATAACAATTAACATAATACCCTCATTCCCAAATTCAAAATCGTGATTTTGCTCCAGGCCGAATCCAACTCGACATCATCATCAATTCACCGTGTCCCCATCCCTGTTTCTACCGCCGCGGCGGCCTTACTGGAGACATCCCAGTCCACCATGCCTCCATCGCCGCCGCGGTGACCTCATGACTCGTCATCATTCGCCAACAAATCCTCCAAAACCGCCGCGCATTCGAACGGTCGTAGCTGCCTACCTCGACCGCCTTAGCTTAATCCACTACCATAGAACGACTTACCTAGCCACCCCATATAACTTTGCAGTTGAACAAATTGGTCGAAACGGCGTCGATCAACGAAGGCAATCTCGATCGTTGGATTTACTCGTTTTGAAATTTGAAAAAAGCGACCTATTCTTATTTTTCTTTTTGATGAAGACACGAATATATATGAATAAGGGGAAAGGTATGGGCATGCGTACCAAGATATGGCTAAAGGAGGTGTGGGTATGGCCTAAAGCATGGTTAACAATATTATATTATAAAATGTCTCCCTTTTAGAAGTCCGAAATTCTCGAACGCCAAACGAGACGTGCCGCCTGACGTTCTATATGTTATGTCTCTATTCCGAACATAATGTAATATATATCGGAAACCAATTCCATCATATACAGAAGTTAACTTTTCAAAATCAAATTATTTTAAACAAAAATTCCTTTAATAACTTTCTATGCATTTCGAACTCGCACGATCAAACGATTCGTCCGATCGTCATGAAATTTACTGTAATTCACTATTACGGATCTAATGGAACTGGCTTCGTCGAAATTCGAGATAGTGCCTCAAAAAGCTATTTTTTCATGTTATTTAAAAAAAAAATCAATTTTCAATTTCTGTTTAATTGCTTTTAAATCCAATTTAAAATTTTACTATCTTTATTCTTGTTCAAGTACAAATTAATTCAACTTTTCAAATTGTTTCCAATTATATTAATTAATGATGTAGCTCAAGCTAGAAGAGAAGAGAGAAGCTGTACACGACTTAAGGAGGAGGAGTTAAGTCGTGCACGACTTAAGGTGGAAGGCTTAGATCGTTACCGGGTTAAGGAAGGTTGGCCACGACCTAAGAAGTCACATAAGAAGGCAACACGAATTAACCAAGTTTCGTTTTTAGGTCATTCAAAGGTCCTAGGGCGGCAAGGTCCTAGGGCGGCAAGGTCCTAGGGCGGCAACGACCTAAGGAAGCGGTCTTAAGTCGGCAACGACCTAAGGAGATGTGGCTGAAGGAAGAGGCAACACTTGAGGCTGCTGATTTGAGTCGCTCCATATGTCGTAAGTCGGCATGAAGTTGAGTCGGCCGAAGGATGTTGTGTTTGTAGTTACTTGAGTCGTGAGTCGTTAGGTCGTATACGACCTAACTGTTGTAAACATGTGAGTGTGTGAGCCGTGTGAGTTAAGTCGCTACCGACTTAAGTTGAGTCGTATGTTGGTCATGTGTATATATGAGTCGGTTATGTTGTTCTTAGGTCGGAAGGTTTCTTAAGTCGGTTGTATGTTAGGTCATACTTAGTTAAGTCGGCCATGTTTTGAGTCGTTTGCATTGTGCTGTGTTGTAAAGAGCTTGGGTCACTATTGTGTTAAGTCGTTGCCGACTTAGTTAAGTCGTAAGTCGTATACGACTTAAGGCTCAGGTCGAGAAACACTATAAATAGGGAGTGAGTTGTACATTTCAAGGTGGTTGATTTTTGAATAAAATTTCTTGTTGATTGCTATGTGCTTTCATCTTAAATTGGTAGTTGAGTGTAATCTCCTATCTCCACTTTCGGTTATTCGAGTGCGCTCGAATCAACGATTGTTGAAGCCGATTCGCGGAATCAAGTGCGCTTGATCAACGCTTGAAGAATTGAAGATCTTCTCTCACGGTATCGTGCGTGATCAACGTGTCGAAGATAGCTAGAATTCGGTATTTTCGTGATCAACGAATTTGGGCATTTCAGTATCTTCAATCCACCGATTGCTACATTTCATCGATTTCATCGTTTTCGTAATATCCGCTGCGTCAATTAAAGATCCAATTATCTAAACTGAAGCGTTTCTCGTGGTTGCTTTCATCTGCTTCGGTCTCTATTCTTGCTGTAACCTCAGTGATGCGTTCGACTGTAACAATTTAAAAACTCTGTTATATGTGACAAACGCACACATAAATTAAAGGTTTTTTTTTTGCTTAGTTTAAAACTCAGTTATTCAGCTTAACTTTAAAACTCGGTTTTTTAGCCAAGCTTTAAAAAATATATGAAATTTCTACACGTTGACAAATATGTTTCGAGATTTCATAGAACATGAAATAATTTGACAATGTAGTTAATACAAAATAGCTCTACATTATTAATTGTTTAGGCAATATATAGTAGGATTTTGTGGGATGCTATATATCCATGTAATTAACTAATTAAATAACACTTACAATAAACATTAAAAAAATTCTCATTCAATTCAATGAACATAAAAACTTAACAAAAGCACTTATTTAAAAACAAAAAAACTAACAACCTCTTATCACTTATTTGATTAAGCATTTAAACACTTTTCCGTCAAGCAAACAGACCCTAAGGAAACGATGGATAGATTAAAACATGGCAGGTGAATTTACCTAAACTTTTAATCAAATAACCGTAAGGATCTAACTTTTGAAAACCAATAAACTAATGTTTAGTTCAAAACTGCTACATATTTTGAGAGTTTCTCGTCTTATAAAGCTAATCTGAAAGCTTCATCTTCTGAACAAGCTTCATTCACTGCAATTGTGCCTCTATCCTTTCCATCAATCTGAATAGGTAATGCTATGCTTCAATCTTGCAAGTATTCACTATTAAGCTGCATGAAAGCAGTAGTCATACATATGATGTATAAAACGCATTGCATCTTGATTTGAATCTAGCACCAGGATGCATATATCTTGAGCATTTTCTACCTTTTTTGTCATTTGCATGTTATAGCAAAAGAAATATAAAATACTTTGCCTATTAAAGGATCACATACTTTTAAATTAGAACATAAATTATGATAGAGAATTCAAATCTGACAGACTAAATTTGTTTGATGCTTAATTAATTAACAAGCATCGACTGTCAAACAAATGGATGCATCAATTGACCTTGAGTTTAAACATTATTAACTCAAAATTGACTGAATTTTTTTGACATGTGCAAGAATCAAATTCTACACCTAACGATAATTCAAGACTATATACACCAATTTCTACACTTCATTTAGCCATACTTCATACTATCCAGTAATAAAATATACAAATTAAATTTATGAATTTCTCCAAAGCTCAATCTATTATTTTCCGCCAAATTAAATTTATAAATTTTAGTATATAATATAAGTTTGTAATATGTAAACCCTACTCCGAAGAGTAGAGATGGGGATTCAAATGACCCGCCACAACCGACCCTCCTTTTTAGACAGCGCAACACTGCGGCTTGCTAGGACTCGAACATGCGGCTTCAAGGAACTTTGTTCCATGATCGCTAGATGGCCCTGACTAACCGGGGTATGCATGCGGCCATGCAGGGCAATTTTTTTTATACATAATATAAGTTGATATAACACAAAATGGAACCTAGATACACAGACAATGTAAGCCGATTTACACAAGTACAAATCATTTTTACACATAATGCAAGCAATTTTTAACACACAATCCAACTCAGTTTATAGTACAATGCAGGCCAACTTGTTCCACAATGCAGGCCAACTTTCAATCCACTACAAGTCAGTTTTCACTACAATCGAAGACAATTGTAGCATAGTAAAAGTCAGTGGAATTTACACAATGTAAGCCAATAACGCTACATAACATGCTTCGTTTAGTGACCGTAGCTAGTGACGGCTAAAAAACACGGCCGACGATAGTTGTCGCTAGCCGTCACTAAACGCGTTTATATAGGCAAAGCTGCAAACCAGAAAACACAATCCACTTCCCCCGAATCAATTTAGCAAACCCCACCTCTCCCCCTCCGTCGAGGCCCTAATCATCATCCTGTGACACGAGCCATCGATCTCCCCATCACGGAAGCTACAACGCTCCAAAGCTCGAAGGTATGTTATTGCTCTCCAATTTCTGCTTAATCTAGGTTTAAGAAAAACCTTAATTTTTAAATCGGTTGATTATATATGATATAAATTGATGATTATGCGGTACTACTTGTTTATAGTAGCGCATTGATTGATTTGTGGATATGTTGAGAACCCTAATTTGGCAAATTAGTTAATTATGGGTGTTATTATGTATTAGGTAATGATAATATTGTATTTGTTGAGTTTGTGATATTAGTTTGTGGTTTGATTTTTTAATTTGTAATTAAAAATTAGGCTTTATTAATAATTCAAAAATTAGTGTAAATTATTGATTGATATGCTAATGGATATATAATTAAGTTTACGCGAATATTTTTTATAGTTAATTAGAACAATGTTTATTATAGTTTGCGCAAACGTTAATGTACAATTATTGATTAATATGCTATTAGATTGGTACGGTTAAGCAGAAGTAATATTTTTTATTTATTTAGTGTGTGCACATTATAAGAATTAGTTGTTAGTATAAAATAAAATTAATACAGTTTACTACAAGTGCTAACATCTAATTTTCGTTTACAAAATTAATAAAAAATTAAATTGTTAACTGAATTTGAAAATACGTTTTGAAATTTCATATGTATTAAATAAAATATTTAAATGGTTGAATGGATTATAAAATTTTGAAATGAGCATAACACCAACAAATATTATACTGAAATCAATGTTTGTCAAAATTAAGAAACAAATATAACTACAATAAATATTCTACTAAAATCAATTTTGTCAAAAATGAAGAAATTAATATAACAACATTAAATATTTCGCTAAAATCGATTTTAATTAGGAAATGAATATAACAACAACTGATATTGTACTAAAATCGATTTTGTAAAAAAAAGAAATAGATATAAAAATAACAAATATTCTGCTAAAATCGGTTTTGTAAAAAGATGACGAAATGAATTCAAGAACATTAAATATCCTGCTAAAAAATCGATTTTTTGAAAAAAAAAAGGAAATTAATATAACAACAACAAATATTCTGCTAAAATCATTTTTTTTAAAGAAATTAAGAAAACAATATAAGAACAAATATTGTACTAAAACTGATTTTCAAAAAATTGAGAAATAAATATAACAAGAATAAATATTCTACCCAAATCAATTTTTAAATAAATTTGAAATGAATACAATGTTGATTTTAAAATAATCATTAAATATTATTTCAACAAATAATTGACGCTAAAAAAAATTTAAGCCTTTAGTCCCAAAAGTTTTAATTTATTTTAGAAAATACGACAAAAATACATCCCTTGGATGCAAAGTTATGTGTAGAAGAGAAGAGAAGTGAAGTGCTGTCGAAATTAGACAGAAGTGTGGCGTGTGAAACATTTAGTCCTAAACGGCTTTACTTTAATATGGAAAATACAACAATAATATACCATTTGAGTGCAAATTATACATAGAAGAGAAGTGAACAGACGTGCTATCGAAATTACTAACATACGTTTTCAAATCAAGAAAAATGTTCGATTATTTCCTCGACCATTCTTGGATGTACAAAGTCAGAACTGGTAGGAAATGTTCAATAAAAAACATTTCTATAGAGATGTACATGAATTTATTAGATTTGCTAAATCTAATAATCGAAATAACGAAGAAATTCTTTGCCCTTGTAGTAATGCCAACATTTGAAGCATTGAAAACCAGTTATTGTTTAAGTACATTTGTATAAATATGGGTTCGTGCCAAATTATTATTTATGGGATCGTCATAGAGAACTTGTTGAACCTACAACCAATCATGTAGTGTTAGAGGACGATAATATTATGACGAATCTGATAGAAAATGTGGTGGAAGATGCAGCACGATCAATGTTTCCTACCATTCAAGCTGACGGCGAAGACGTAAGTGTCGAAGAAGAACCGACTGTGGGAGCTAAAAGAATATATGATTTATTAGATTAAGAAGCCAATGTGGGACGATTATAAAAGCGGAAGCGAACTATTAGTAACCGCCGAATACATTACTATGAAATCAAAATTCAACCTTACAGAAGCTGCACTTACGACAGTTGTACAAGCTGTAAAACGACACATACCACTCAATAATCTGATGTGCGGTAGTCATTATAGAGTGAAAAAACCAATATCCTCTTTCAATCTGCCGTATAAAAAGATAATTTGTTAGTTGCAGTAATTTAGTTAATCATGTATCTAAATTTGTAGGAATTATCTATCCGGAATCGTGCAAATAAGAATAAAAATCCTGCTTTGCACCATGGCGGCTCCAAATTCTTCCATGAACACAGGAGAGAGTTGGTAAATTTATATATTGTGTTTATAAAGATCTAAAATGTTGCTTAATCGTATTTGTAACATTGTTTATTTATATGTATATATTTTCAGGCGGCGAGGTACAATCGCGAGCCTACTATAGCTGAGGTGTTCACGACCACGTATGCCATTGAGCAAACAGATGAGGAAGGTAATGTTTCATATGAGTGGACGGACGATAAATCTACATCCGTAATGGTAAACATGCTTATCCTTAATGACAATGATTCATATTCCTTTATTTCATATTTCATAAACTTTAAATTGAATATTTATCATGTCAAACTATTGTTTGTAATCGTAGGAGAAATATGAAGCGGAGCGGGCATAAGTAGCACAGTGGTCTACTGGGAAGAGTTAACGTTTAAGGAGTCAAACCGTATTTGGGATGCTATTATTGATCCTCCTTCGCAAAATAGGTGGTACAATTATTGAAATCAAGAGGTAAACTTCTTAATTTACTAATATATTAATTTATACATGCAAATGAATTTAAACTTAAGTGAACAAATTATAGATTGAATAAGGAACCTGAATAATTGAAATAAATAAATTGCAATCAATGTTTAATTATAAATATTAGTCGCATAATTAATCAACATTTTTGTTTATACTACTTATAATATTCATAAATTATAACTAGATATCAACTGTTTCACAGGCATTAATGTCCCAGGGGGCTTAAGGAGATCCCTAGCCAAGGAGGAGATTGCTCAAATGAAAAAACAGCTATAGGAGACAAACGATTGGAAGAAGAGTGCATTAGCGTACCAATTAGATGAGCATATTGCAGTCCACTTGGCACAACACAAGACCTTGCCTGAAGAGGGCGGGTTGGGCGACGACGATGAGTATGTATGGTTGTGTTTCTATCAGATTTTCGTCAACTTGTTTTACAGTCATGTGATATTTTTATAAATATTTGATCAACGTTCGTTGGTTGTTGTGTTTGATGGGTTAGTGGACATTTGTGTATACATGTCGTCGATAGATAATATTTATACGTTTGGTTACATTGTTTGATTGATTTGGAATGTTCTATTTGATTGGTATGATATATTTTTATGGTGGTGAAGAAATGTCTATGTAAAATTATATATTGCATTATATATATGATTATTTGTGATACGTATGAGATTATATGATGGATGGAGTTGTATTAGTTGTGAAATTGACTGTATATGTGTTGGAAAGAGACATGAATTTAGTTGCGTAGTTGGATGGATTGAATGATAGAATTGGTTTAGAAAATTTGTCCAGTGACGGCTAGCAACGGCCAAATGATCCAGATTAATGACGGCTAGCGATGGCTAGTGACGACTTGAGGCGCCATCTCTATGATAACTAATTTTCCAAGTGTAAAAAAAAAAAAAAAATTTCCAAGTGTCCAACAAGGCATCACCAACCGTCGCTATTTTGGTGATAGAACCATCGCTAGACCGTCGCTTTACTGTGTGGCGGAGGGCTAAATTGCGACGGCTTTTGGCGACGGCTAGCGACGGCAGGTGATGGTCTGCGATGCCTTTTTGCCGTCGCTAAAGCAGCCTTGTTTTGTAGTGTAATGATCAATTTTCAATGCAATCTAATCCAAATTTGATTACACTACGAGTCAATTTCCATTATAACGCAAGTCAATGGTTTCTTCCTTGGATTTTTCTTCTACAGTTTCATGCTGAATTTCATTGATTAAAAAAAAAATTGTGTCCAATTCAGTACAATTTGTAGTATAATTTGAAAAGTAGTATAATTTGAAAATATGAGTGGACATTTACTGGCAATTTCTGAGGTCAAATGGGTAATTATATATATATATATAATATATATATATATACATATATATATATATATACATATATATATACATATATATATATATATATATATGATGGAAGTGAAAAATTCTCGACCGAGGATGACTAGAGTTTGAGTGAACGTCTTGAGAAGACTAATTTTAGAGATAGTTGGTGTAAAAGATGGCTAGGAAGTGGTTTTAAAGAAGAAAATCGAACTAACTATTAGTGATACATCCATAATTAGTAAGAGCATAAATGAAAAACAAAAATTTATGTGGAAAACTACATAATAGGGGGAAAACTTTTGAGTTTCACTATCTTCTATAAGCACTTACAACTACAGAGAAAATATCAAATGCAATGAAGGTCAAATGCACGACAGTTTTCAGATTAATTCATTACAATTACGCGGATCACGGATTTCAAGAGCGTCGACTTAACGCTTTGAATCTCAAATCAGATTTTATTATGAGTGGATTGAGAAAACCTGAAGAGTGACTGGAGCGGACTTGCAAGCTACTTTTGTTGCAAAACTGCTTCCTTGAAGCCATGACGTCAAATGCATTAAGAATAAAAATTAAGGCCCCATTTGGTTTGCCCTTTTTAATTTTCTTTTTTCGTTTGGAAAACGTGCACACGACGTATGTATTTTTAGAAAAAAATCAATTTAGAAAATGTAGTTAACATATAAAATAGAAAATAAATTTATTTTGTTTTCGTGTTATGAGAAATAACAAAAGAACGGAAAACAATCCATCCCATTCACCGTCCATCCATCCTCTCCTCCTTCCCTCCATCGTCGTCGCAATAGTTTAAAATTTTATATTTTTCTTCTATTATCCTCATATTTTGTTATGAATGTCGAAATACAAAACAAAAAATATGAAATGGAACCAAACAGACTGTTACGTTTTTTTAAAGTTGGGGATGACGTAGGGCGCGTATGCTACCAATTTGAGCGGATGTTTGAGCGTGTTATTTTAATGGGAAAGATTGTTGAACGGAAAATGTGTTTGCGGCTACAAACATGGTATTTGAGTGGGGCATTTAATTTATACTTTTAATTTAATTGATTTATAATTAATTATTTTCTATGTTGTGTAATATTTCATTAAACCAAAATAATACATTTTACCTTCAAATACAAGCAAATAAAATAAACTACAAAATTTAATCAAATAATCTAGGAAATTTAACCAAACATACTAACGACGATTACGGAACAGACCCAACTGGTACGACATAAATCCAGATATGTCATCATTAGGCAAATGTTTCCACCATATCCAAGTTTGTGGGATCTTCACAAAAAATCATCATAATCTCCCAACGTTCCACTTGTATAACAGCTGACAATATAGAATAACAACACTGTATGGCGTTGGTGAAACAGTCACTCTGAAAAAACAACCGTACAGGCGTGTGCATGCTTAAGCTGCCATGCTCTTTCTGTCTGCTACGTCTAGGCTAAACGTATGTGGCATCTCCGGTCACCTAAGAGCCATACCAAGCTGTATTGGCAGTAGTGAAAGGCTGAGTTGGTGGAGTTGGAGGTATCTGATATTTGCACGTGTTCTTCTACATGGAACATCCAAAATGAAGATCCAACTCTCTAAATTTGAGCGGGGTATTTCTTGCGAATTTCTTGTATTTAAGCGCAGCGGTGTTCTACCACTCCTTGGAATCGTCCAGCCGATCGTTCTCTACATCCCGTATCCCTCCTTCTACCTATAGAAGTTTGTCCCAATCAATCCAGTAACGCTTTAGGTTGTCGCATTTGTTCTTCATCTGTATATAATCTCAATCGAGGTTCGGTCTCTCATTGAATATTGCCGCTATAGTAGAATAAAACCCACTGACTGAATTCTTTTTGTTCAGTAAATAATCAACGCATAGATCGATGAAAAGCTTCTTCCTTTCAAGTGTCCATAAAGCTACGAGCTACGAGAAAGCAGAAGCAATAACACAACCAGAAAAATATGCCATAATACTGAAAAATGAAAATTTCAAAACGTAAAAATAAAATCCTAGAAAAATATATGTTATAGATACGTTAAATATAAAAAGTATAACGAGGAAAATTACCTTAAAATAATCTCGAATAGATCGAAAAAAATTCAAAAAGGGAGGAAATATGATGTTTGAACTGTTGCAAGGAGGAGGAAGGGGCGACTATTTATATAGGGGTGGAAGGGGACTGAAAGAGGCAATTTTTGAAGAGAAACAGTACAATGTGTACGACATTAGCGAATCAAATTCCTCTAACCAGCTAAATGGTCCAAATTTTGGATTTGGATCTTTGCGGGATCTAACGCATCAGACGTGTTAAAAACGGTAACTTGGCTAAAGATGGCCACGAACGGCACCTTGGCGATTCGAAAGCGATGAAAAAAAGGAGAAACGAAGAAGGTATTAGGAGATACAAATGGAAGGCTGATTGGTTTAACATTTGATTTAATAAACCGTTTGATTCATTATTTTCCAATTCTAGGGCTTTTATGACGACCCATTTTTTTGGAGGATTCAAGTCGATAGTAAACCACACATATTTGACTTAAACAAGCCCAAAAGAACAGATTTTCAGTAGATTTTTATTCTAAAGAATTAAGATACAGAAGAATAAATATACAAAATCCCACAGCGAAATGACAAAATATAATAATTTCATAAACAATTCGTGAAGCTGTTTAACAATATACAATGAATTCACTTTATCAGAGGTATACATTTAACAAATATAATGAAATAATGCAGCGATTAATATTAATATGTTTGGTCTTCAAACTCCATCTTCATGTTCAAGAAATAATATCTTCGAAACACTTAAATACTCAGGCTAACCCTAGCGTAGAGAAAAATAATACACTTAAGCAGAACACAAATTCTTATGCGAATTAAATCAAAATCAGATAAAATATAGAATGTAAATAACTACATTTTTAAATTTTGTAGAAAAGTTATTATTTTCATATTTAAAATACAACAGATTTCAAATTAGATCCATTCTAATAACTTACAAATTTACAGAAAAATTTCAAATTAGATTTAGATTTCAAGAGATTTGATTTGTGAAAATTTTCCAAATTTTCAAAATTCAATTAATGAAAACTTCCCAGGGATTCAAAGTTTAAATTTGGAAATTTGCAAATAAGGTAACGACGGCTTATTTCTCAAAAATCATTTTTATGCTTCAAATAGTGAATCTAAACATACTAATTTTTTTCACATGTAAATATATGAAATTGTAACGACCCAGATTTTGGTCGCTTGATTTTGAATATTTAAATGGTTTTAAAATATTCATTTTGGAATATAAATTGATTTTCAGATATGAAGATTCTAATTGAAAACATTAAAATTAATTTAAAAATCCAAATATAATGATTCGGTTTATAAATTTAATTGTTGAGTTAATAATTGAAAATCAATTAAATAATTGAATTGGAGATGAATATGGAATCGAAACGATGTCTAATGTCGATATAAATTTTATTAGAATTATAATTTAGCTAGTGAGAATTTAAAACTGAAAATTTTAAGCAATTTCGTAAAATAGAAAATTGTCGATTTAATTGACACTTTAAAATAGCGATCTGGGGCACAATCTCGAAATTCGATGAAACCAGTTCTATTACATCTGTAATAGTGTATTATTATCAGATTTCAAATTTTGTAGTATTTGAAGTTATCGTTTGGTCGTACGGGATAAAAATGCGTTGAAATTAATATCTAAATTTAATATAATAATTGGGCCCAAAACGCTATCTTCTCCATACGATTGAATTAGGACTCGAAACACTTCCCATTTCGTTCGAAATAAGGGTATAACACTATAAACGCCTAGCGGCATGTCTCGATAGGAGATTGAAATTTTAACTTGCTAAAATGATTTATTTTATAATTAAATTATATATATACATATATATATATATATATATATATATATATATATTTATAAATCAGGTCAAAATAAAATTTTCCTTCTCCATTCAAACACCTCACCATCACATATGAGGGAACTTCTATCAATATAAAGTCTCGTCTTCCCCTTTCATTTGTTCTGTTTGAATCAGTTTACAAAACAAAAAAAATCAAGCAAACGAAAATCAAATTGAGTCGCGAGCTTCCCTCCTGCTGTCTTCATATCGATTTCATCAAAAAAGAAATAAAAAGAAATGACAAATCGAACGGCATCGCAGTCGCGATTGTGGCGAGGACGCGCGAGAGGAGGAAGCTACTGCGCGTTGATGGAAGAGCGTATGTGCAGTAGGTTCAGGCGCTGGCACGATTTTGAGTGCGACATCTTGGTCGACGTCGAGCTTTCTGAGCGAATTAAGAGGAGGCGAGGAAGCAAGGCAATACGTGACAAGGGTTGGTCGCAATTGGGTTTTGGATCGCGCTCATGGTTGGAAGGGGAAGTCGACACAGAATTGACGAGGCATGTAGAGGGTTCTCGCGCATGTGGGATGGCTGGAGGCACGACGAGGCTGAGGAGGTGGGTTGTCACCTGGCAAGGAGAAGCATAGAAGAGGCGGCCTGGGAAGTCATCGGTGGCAGAGAGTGCAAGCATAAGTGATGGCAATGAGCTTTGGTGCTCGCAATTGCTTGTTCTGTAGGAAGCATCGCGTACGAATATGGAAGGCTAGTGTTGTAACGTTAATTAGGTAAATTAATTGGATAATTGATGTCGTTAATTAATAATATATAATTAATTTTAGTCGAATGTTTACAAATTGATAACTTATGCATACAAGGTTCAAAAAAATCGTGAGAACAAGTCGAGATGGAAATGGTTTGTAAATAAAATTGAGGTGAGAAAATTCTCACTCATTTGGATTTCAAAAATTTTAATTTTAAATAGTTGAAATTAAACTTTGGACGCTTGGTGAATTGATGATTTATTGCCTATTGAATGATATATATGTATGGTAGTATATATATAAGTATTTGGAGTGATATTCCCACACATTATAGCGGATGAAACCCTATGCGCCCCGCATAATAGCGGATGACCCTATATACCACGATATCGCCCTCGAAGTGGGATTGTATTTTTATGTTGCATTAGCATAAATGGATGAAGTGAAACAGGTTAGAGGGATCCAACTAGATACCTCAAACATATAGTTTATTTTTCATATATAGTGATATATGATGTGAGTAGGTAGTCTGTAATAGATGATTGTGAAATTAAAATTATTGGATGCTATTGTAGCATTGACCTAAATTTTGATAATTTAAATTCCATAAATATTTTTTAAAAACTAAGAGAGAAAAAGGGAATTTTTGATATAAAATATTTATATTGGATTTGGGGTTATTTTAAAGAAATTGAGTTAGAAAGAAATATATTAATTTTTGGCAACACTCAACTATTGTGAAGTATTAAATGGAGATTTTAAAAATGAATTATAAAAGAGAATTTATGAGGGATATTCTAAACATATAAACATGATTTGTAGTCGATATTAAAAATAGATTAGAAGCTATAAATGGAATTAGTAAAGTAATGGATTTATAAAAATTAAATTTCATAAACGAGATTAGTTTTCATAAAAAGTGAAACTCAAAGGAGTTATGAAAATTTATAAACGGTGTTTTATAAAATAAAGGAAATCAATATCAGGATGTAAGTTGGGAATATAATTTACAGGGAGAATTTATATCAGTATATGGAAATAGGGTGAGAAAAATAGTGGAATCTATTTTAGAAGGTGTGAATAGCGATAAAGATTGAGAAAAAATCGATGTGAGATGAATCGAGAGGGATTTATAAACCGAATTTGGCAATATAGGATTTTTAAAATAGATTTTTGTTGAGAAAAGAAAAAAATTGTTTAAATGGGATTTTTAGTTACTATGCCATATAACTTAAACTATCATTTAGATTTAGAATATTCCAAAAAGTTAGTTATTATAATATTTAATATTTGTGGAAATAAATTCTAGTTATATTAATCAGCTTTGTAAGCTAATTAGTTGTTAAAAATGTTTTGGATATGAATTATCAATGTTATTGGAACGTTTTGGTTTACTTAAATATATTTTAAAAATAAACTACTATTCCTTAAAAATACTCATTTTACATATATAGTTTAAAAGATCGAATTTATTTATAAATCCTCCCGAGATTGGAAACAAAGTTTATTAAACGAGCATGATTTTAGAATTGAAATCTTATAGTTGAATTTGGGAGCTTAAAGAAATTTCCAAAGTGTTTAAAATACGAGAAATTCGTAAAATGAATTAGAACTCATAAAAGAAGTTAGAAATGGGTATTTGGAGATATAGGCAAGTGCATTTGACCATGGGAATATTGAGGGATTTACAAATAAAATTCGTAAAGAATTTTGAGAAATAGGAAACAAATGGACTACTTCCTGAATATTGAAAATAAAAGATCTTAGGGAATATACTTATAGTTATTCCTAAGTATTGGACGGAAACAATTTGAAAATATTTAACTTCGAGATTTTAGTTATACGAATATTTTAAAGGGATGGGTTATAATTGGAAGCGAGAAAAATATTCCAAGTATTGAAATGATTTGGAAATATCCTGTTAAGGATATAAGAGTTTGAGTTTTATTTCCACTATAAAAACATTGGCAGGGTTTGAACATATATATCTTATAAAGATATTTGAGAATATTTTTTTTGGAAAAGTTATAATAAGGCCTGGTGACTGCTTATGGATGTTTTAATAATAGTTAAGTAACAGACTACTAATATTGGCCAATTTCGTTAATCGTTTCAAAAAGACCGGGATCAGATTTAATTACCCGAAACTTCGATCTGGTTTGAACATTACGAATGAATACCACGAAGATGATGAAGACAGTGATTCGGTTTGTCTAGACCCAGGGCAACTTGTATGGAAGGATGCTATCAGAACATTGTCATTGGAGGACGATGAGCATTCTAACTAGAATTGTTTTCTTGAAAGGTAACGCTTAGCCTCGTACCTCATCAACTAGGATGACATAAACAGGGGAGGTGCAGCAAGGCTAAGTGGGGTGCACCCAATTAGGGTATGTTGTCACTTTTCTAGATGCCCTCATAAACCTATTATTTATGGATATAATTGTGAATGGAATGGGCACTCGATAGTAAGGGTAGGAACATCCCGGGATGATAACATATTCAGTCTATCCTGGTTAGGGATAGGCCGGTCTTGTGTAGAAGGGGATCCCAGCGTGGTCCTCGGCCTATTTTTCTAGAGGTGTACTATGATGGGTGGCACCCCAGTGGCCCAACCATTCATTAGAATCCATTCTCCAATACGAGCTTACAACTTTGTTTGTAGAGCCTAGTATGCTGGAATTTAATTAGTTTAACAATTTCAGCTATTTGAGTAAGTATTTGTATTTGGACACTACTATAATATCACTGGATTTTTCTATAAAATGTTTTTGTTATCGTAAGGGAAAAACCCGTCTTTTTTGTGTATGTAGCGGTCTTACAAGATATCTTTGTTTTTCAAAGGATTTTGATAACTCCAATAATTCAATTTAAGTGTGTTTTCTCACGCTGATTTTCCAGACTGATTCAGGTATTATTTTGTTATAATATTCAGGTCATACCGAGTATTATAGTTTCAGGTTTTGAGTGTTACGGAACTCAAGAGACGAGTTGGAAGAGTTCAGACGTATTTCCGTACTTGACTTATATTTCTTCTTTTTGGGGACAAGTTATTATAACTGTCCAGATTGACATATAGATTATTGTACTCTGACGATTATAAATATAAAACAGTTACATATTCTTTTTTTATAAAAATCTGGTGTTATATATTATATTTTGTTCTATTGCGACTATGAGATTTTGTGATTGTTGTTTCTATTTCTTCTTCTATCTTTTCTTCTTTACCCTAGCTATTCGCTCTTTCATAAGATTTAGGTTGAATAGGAGTGAATTTTTATCAACTCAGAAGGGTACCGAACTGCGGTTCGCTACATTTGGTATCAGAGCTGAAGGATAAGCGAGAACCTTGGCTCTAGTTAGGATTACTAGTTAGAGATAGAGACAGTAGTACTCTAGAAGAAGTCTGAGTGTATTAATAAATATGAGCGCGCATTTGTTAGTGAATATAAAATGGTTTTGTATTGTGTTGTCTATCTATTTGGTGGTATATAAATTCTATTCGAGTAGTGGGACGCCACTAAATTGATAGGGGTTTCTAAACACTTGAACAAAGTAAACTGACATAATATTGTTTTGAAGCGGGTAAATGAAATAATTTTACCCAAATTATATTTATGAAAGAGAATAATTTCCTGAAAATTATTATAGCAATGTATTTGGTTGTTACTATATAATCAAAATAAGGCTATAAAATTAAAAATGGTTTATATAACCAAACGAAATTTTGTATAAGTACGAATTATAAAGATGGATTATAGTTAAAATGGATCCAAACCAGAATTTGGAATTTTACACTCTCGGAAGCTTTAAGAAATGTTTTAAAAGGGTTTGAACTAAGCATTGAATTTTTTTGGAATCTCAGTAGTTTAAAAATGTTTTCCAAAGTGGTTGAAAGGAAAATGGAGTTAAATTTGAGATTTTTGAAGAGAAAATTGTTTTAAATGGATTTCGGAAGTGATATTGCACTGAACTTACTTCAGTCGTTGGAAAGTAATTCTGATGATGACGGCCGCATCCTCAGTGTTCATTTTCGAGTTTCTAAGTGATGGATTGCTATTGACAAAAAATTGATTTGGAGATTTTGTTGGAATTGTTTGGAAATTCCAAGTGAATTTATTTGGATAGAACCAAGTTTGAGTTTAAAAAATCTAAGGAATGGTTTTTTGAAACAAAGAGTTATATATATGCTTTCAAAAATGATTTGAAATATATACCGGGTGTTTAAAGAGGGGATGATTTCAATAAGACAGGAAGTATGGAAATTGAGTTTTAAGAAATAAATTTTAACTTAAGTAAGTTAAAATAGATTGTGGATTGAATTCAACTTAAGGAAAGTTAAATAAATTTATTAGGAATTGAGACAATAATAAATTCGAATGGTGAAATTGCTATATGAATATAAGTAAGGAAGTGGAAAGTTTTTTAATTGGAATTGAATTCTTACTTGATTAAACTGAACGAATTAAAAATAAAATTTGTTTGGGGTAGAATTTAATTTAAGTAAGTTTGGAATGATGGTAAAGAAGAATTTAAAATTAAATTGAATTGAATTGGTTGGATTAGAAATAGTGTCGAATTGATGTGAATATAAACTTTTAGTGTTAAAGTAATTATATAACCATAAGTGTTAAAATTTTGAATGAAATAAAATTCAAGTGAAGAACTAGAATTGTGAAAAAAAATTGAATAGCTTATGAGGATTGAAATTTATTGAATTAAAATATACTTAGTCTATAAAGAAATGTATAATTTCGAGTTATAAATAAAATGTGGATATATTCGAGTATAAAATTGATAGAAATGTGAAAAATAAGTTGTTTGACTTATAAAATTGAAAAGTGAAATAGAAAACTAAAACAAAAATAGTTTGATATTTAGATAAAGAAATAAAAATCCAAACTTGAATTTAAAATGAATTTGAATTCAAGTAACCTAAAGGAAGTAATTTTTGAGATAAAAATCAGATATTGAGATATAAATTGGAAGTGAACTAATTAGATGGATTATTTAGTAAATGTAATATGGGAATGGAATTTAACTTGGTTGAATAAATTTGAATTATAAATTAAAAATGGATTTTGGAAATGAAACTTGAGTTATAAATAAAATTCGACTTAAATTGCAAATGAATTAAATATAATTGGAAGTATTAACGATTAAAATGAAATTAGATTGAAATAGAAATGACTTGAGTTGCTAATAAATCCAATTTGAATATGAATAAATTTAATATAGCCTTGAATATCATTGAAATGAATTCGAGAATGAATTTGAATATGGAATTGAAATTGAAGTGGAATAAATGAAACAACTAATTGAATTAATTAAGTAAATGAAATGGGATTTGATTGGATAAGAATCGAATTAAATTGAAAGGGAATGTATTTGGAAATGGAAATGAACTATTTAAGTGGAATAATGAAGGAACTAATTAAACTGATTAAGTAAATGAAATGGGATTTGATTGGATAAGAATCAAATTAAATTGAAAGGGAATTTGTTTGCAAATGGAAATGAACTTAAGTTGTTTGATTGAAATGATTGAAGTAAATAAATTAACTTGAGTTAATATTTTATTAGAAGCTTGGCTTAAATAAATTTATGAAATGGCTATTTAATAAATTAGCATTGAATGATTTCAAGCTAAGTAAGGTAAATTTGAATGTAATGTGGATATGAATAGGATGCAACTGAGTTCATTGTGAAAAAATTTGAAATTGAATAGAATTGAGTATAAATTGATTTGAAATCAATTTAAAAATAGCGATAAACTAAAATGGTTATTTTATTGAATGAATATCGTCGAATTTGCATAGAAAAAAATTTGGTCATTTTGCATAAATGGAGTAAATAAAATTATACAAATCAAATGGAAAGTGAATTAATTGGTTTTTAATCAATTTGGAATGGATGTGAGTTTTTTTGGTTTAAAAATTAATTGAATGCATATAAAGTGAGTTGTAAATTATTTAAATTGAATAAAGTGATATATGGATCGATTGGAAGTAGTTAAATTTGTGTCGAAACCTTGTAATTACTTATAAAAATAGATTAGCATTCAATGCTTATGAAATTCATGTGTTAACTAGTTAAATAAATGAAATGTTACTATATTTCATGTTTTGGTAGTTATGTGTTTGAAATTGAGTAAGTAATAGGTACCCGGAGGCTATCGGGCTAGATTTGGGTTGCGTAATTGCATATGAAATAAACTTGTTTGGTTAAAAAATGCTAATATTAGGTATGCTTTCGGATTAAATACCACAAAATATAAAATATTGTTATATATATTTTGTTTCCAACCGTGTGGGTCGATGTATATATATTTATCTCACTTATCATATTGAAAAAGGTCCTCCGTACAAAAGAGACTCTGCCAAAAAAATTCAAAAATTTAGGGTGTTAGAAATTTTTTGAAATTTTGGAAAATTTTTGTTAACGACGATATGATTTCGAATTTTAATTGGAATAAAGGATTTTGGAATAAAAATTAAGGACTAATTGTTGGGTTGGAACTAAAGGGTTTAGAAAAAGTGAATATCAAATTTTCACTGAGTGGATTTAAAAAAGTTAATGGTGCTTGGAGTATTTTCATGCCTTAGAAATTTTGGGGATGAAATTCTTTTAAGCGGGGAGTAATGTAACGACCCGGATTTTGGTGGTTTGACTTTGAATATTTAAGCGGTTAATACTGAATTTGAAATATAAATTGATTTTTAGATATAAAGATTCGAATTGAAAACTTTAAAATGAATTTAAAATTCCAAATATAATAATTCAATTTATAAATTTAATTATTGAGTTAATAATTAGAAATCAATTAAATAATTGAATTGGAGTTGAATATAGAACCAAAATGACTTCTAATGTCGATATAAATTCTATCTGAATTATAATTAGTTAATGAGAATTTAAAACTGAAAATTTTATGCAATTTCGTAAAAATAGAAAATCGTTGATTTGATTGACAATTTAAAATAGAGATTAGGGGAAAAATATCAGAACTCGACGAAACCAGTTCCATTGGTTCCGTAATAGTGTATTATTATCGGGTTCCAAATTTCATAGTGTTCAGAATATTCATTTGGACGTACGGGATAGAAATGCATTGAAATTGATATCGAAATTTAATATAATAATTGGGTCCAAAAAGTTATCTTCACCATACGGTCGAATTAGGACTGGAAACCTTTTCCATTTCGTTCAGAATCGGGTTATAATATTATGAACACTTAGCGGCATGCCTCGATAGGAGATTGAAATTTTAAGTCGCTAAAAAGAGTTACTTTATAATTAAATAATATATATATATATATATACACACACTGTAACAACCCGCATATGTTATGATTTATACATTTAAATGTTTTATTTAAATGTGGTATCGTAGTCGGATTTTAGTCCGAAAAGCTACTTTTTGCATACGGTTGAATTAGGACTCGGGACCACTCCCATTGAGTTTAAAATGCCGTTTGCGACCTTTTTGAGTATAAGCTTCGATGAGTTTGGAGAAAGTTGAATTTTTCTACTTTTTGCTTAGGGCTTTGGTTTAGGCTGAGCCCAATAACCCCACTTATGTATTCAGTCCCAACTCCACTTCAACTCCTCATTTACTTCATTTCCAATTCCTAATACTCAAGCTTTAGCAACAATGGTGGGAGAGATGGGAAACTAAAACTCAAGCCCTAGTTTTCTTTTGCAAATCAAGTTCTAGCTCCAAACTAATAGAAGAACCCATTGGTAAGCTTCTCTTCTTCTTCTCCAACTCAATCTCTTATCAATTTCAGAAATTCCTAAACCTAACTTTGGGAATGTTCTCCTTTTAAAGCTTTGAATCAAGCTTCTTGAGTTGGATTTGAAGAGTGGTTGATTCTCCTTTGCTTTCAAGCATCTTCTTCAATCGTTTGGGTTCAAAGGTGAGATTTTTATCTCACATCTATGACTATAATTATCTTTGGTTGTTGGGTATGAATTCCTAACACTTCTTCATGTGCATTTTCTCTTGATTTGGATTGGTTTTGTGAATATTCCAATTTTTGGGTTTTTTTAGTCAAATTTGTGTGAAATCCTTTTATGGATGTTTGATCATGCTTTTGGTGATGCATCGAGGAGCATATAGGGTCGGGTTGCCGATTGGCATAAACCTTTAGAGCCAATGTTTGTCCGGTTGCATTTTGGAAGAGTTTGCTCTCCATTTGAATAGGCTGAAAAACATCCCGGGCATGATTCATTCGACTGAATCTTCTGTTCAGTCGACTGAACCTGGAACCCGAAAGTTTCCAGGCATGATTCAGTCGACTGAATCCTCTGTTCAGTCGACTGAACCTGGAAACAGAAAGTTTCCTGAACCTGGAAAATTTCCAGGTACAGGGTCAGTCGACTGAAAACTCTGTTCAGTCGACTGAACCTGCTGTTTGAGTCCATTTTGCCTTTTTGGATTGAATTTCCAATTTAAATCGATTCGTGATGATCTTATTTGTTGTTATCATTTATTATGACTTTGATGACTCTTTTTTAGGGATTTTTGAATATCCATTTCGATGGATTCTTTATCGGTTTCGTTGGATTTTTATTCACATCTTCGTGTGTGAATTTTAGTGATTGATTGTTCTACAATCATTTTTGTGATTTGTCACTTTAAAAATATAAAGGTTTCAATACTAGTATTAAATATCAAAACCTCTTCATCAAAACGATTTCAACTATATTTTCAATATCAAACTCGTTTATAAAACCGTTTTCCAATCTATACACAAACCTTTACCTCACTCGTATGAGAAATCTAATTAAACGGCTTAGTAAAACAAGTGGTATGAAACGCTTGCATTTACTTGTTCGGTTAATTCTTGGACTTGTTCGATTGAATCTCTTGTGACAATTTTCTAGTGGAAACTTACAATTTGTTCATAAATATTTAAGTTAAGCTAGTGGTTATGGGACATGATGCTAAACTCATATATTTACTAGCTTAGTGTAATTGACACTTCTCGATGATCATGACGATCATTTTTGCGATTTAGACTAGCAATGTGCGATGTCTCTTTGACTGCGCGGGAGACTAAACCCCGTTTTGTGGAGTTTCGACTCAAATTGGTGGGGTAGCAACCCACGGTCTTTGGACCATTCGTGTGTCAGGTCTTCGGACCATTCGTGTGTCAAATTAATGGCTAGCTACCATGAGATAGCTTCTCGTTCATGTGTTACAGCTGTTGGTGAGTTTTCATGCTCCCGTTCGTGTGATAGGCCTCCCCCCTATTTTGTGTGATTTCTGGTTTTCGTGTGTCGAATTCTGGAATTTCCTTCTTCACCTATTTTTGTGATTTCTATTGATATGATTTATCAATATTTGTGCATAGGTGAATTTGTGTGTCATTTACTGGATTTCTTGAGATGATTTCTAGAATTTGTGCTTCACCAATTTTCGTGATTTCCATTGATAAGTTTTATCAATATTTGTGTATTGGTGAATTTGTGTGTCATTGACTTTTGTGATTGACTTTGATATAATCGTCAATATTTGTTGTTAGATGAACGAAATAAGGAGTATGGCATTTCTTTGATTCTTGTGTAGATTTGGTGATATTGATTAATCTCTCGTTGATTTTCAATTACTTATATATATCGCAGCTTGGAATTGTGATTATTATGTATTTGGTCATATCTCTTATTCTATATCGTTTCCTCTGATATCTATAGTTGGACTGATCCGTTTATTATTTTCTTATTAAATAATACTCGGGTCAGACCGAGATGTTACAGGTGCTTCTGCTTGACCTCTCACTTGGGATTGATTTCTCTGACTTTTGGCTTACTACTTAGATTAGTAGTTTGTTTTGGTATATACATTCGAGATATAGACTCCATAATGTATACTTATTCTTTTATGTAGTTCATGTAACTATTCTTTTGTGATATTGTGGATCTTTTTAGACCGCTACTCTGATGTACACTTGTTAGTGTAATATTCATATCTATTTCCGCCTTTGTGATATGAATTGTCTGTGACTGATTTATGTTATGTTTATTTCTGTATTTGTTTCCGAAGATATTATAGCCACTGTGTAGTAGCTTTGAGTTTGTGTCGGTATGTCGGATTTCCTCTTGATAAAGTATTGCATGTTATACTATCTGACATATCGATGCTCGCACAAAGTAATTACACGGATGGTCGCTCCTCAACAGCCTTATTCTCCGTGCTAGTCGACAGCATTCACCGTAATGTTCTTGTCTAGCGTGGGTATAGAGGTGGGGCGTCACAGCTTGGTATCAGAGCCAAACTTCGGAACAATATGGAATATTATAACAAGGATCATTGTCCTAAGTCCATCTGAGGAGTCGTGCTTTAGGATTTAATTCGAGTCTTCGTACCGATTCATCCTATTTTCCTTATGATTCCTTGTTTATCTATCAAGATTGCTTGATATTCAATTTGGTGAATAACCTTTTTCTTCTTCTTCTTTCTTTCTAAAGGAAGAGAAATGTCTAGACCAGGCCGCCCCAGAGCCGTGCCATCTAACACTCCACCCCAAGATGGAGTTTTTATGACTGCTCAACAGCTTCTTGATTTAGTGACAAATGCTCAAGCAGCTGGAGCTAACCCGGAACCTACTCACCCAAAGTCGGGATTTGCACGCTTGTGTAGCGATTACACTAATTTGGGTGGGGAGCCGTTCAAAGGTTCCGAAACTGTTATTGAAGTACAGGCTTGGCTAAGGTCATGCGATCGAATCTTTTCTCGCATGAATCTTATTGACCTTCACCGAGTTCAGGTGGCCTCAAGTATGCTCCGAGAAAGAGCATTGGACTGGTACGAGCTTCTTATTTCTGAGACTAATGAAGCGGATCTCACTTAGGAGAAATTTCGAGAACGCTTCGAGTTGAAATTCATACCGAAAGCTGAGAAAGTGACATTGGCTCGACGATTTATAGACCTTGTTCAAGGTGAGTCCTCCGTGACTGATTACGTCGCCTCTTTCGAGTCGCTTTCCAAAGATAGGGTTGAATACATCAACACCCCTCTGAAGAAGAATCAGAGATTTGTTTATGGCTTAAACAAAAATCTCAAGAAGCCATTACTTCTAAAGTTAGAAGTTTCTTTCGACCAACTCGTTGATATTGCTCTTCGTCTTGAAGAGGCGGATAAGGAGAATGATGTTGAAGTGGTGGGTTCCAAACCAAACTTCAACAACAAAAAGAGGCCAAACAAATTCAAAGGCCCTTATCCCAATAAGAAAGGGAGGCAAGCAACTCCTGCTGAAAAGACCTTTTCCTCTACTCAAGAGAAATGCTATAATTGTGGTTCGAAAGATCATTTTGCGAACAAGTGTTTAAAGCCTCGTACTTGTCGCTATTGCAAGAGCCCGGACCATTTTATGCATGCATGTCCCAAACTTCAAAATAGGAAGGAGGGAAAGCTTAATGTTGCTCAAGCCCCTGGCAACACATCTCGTGGTCAAGGTATTTCTCATTCTATTCTGGATGGAATTATTTTATTTCGTGATCATCCTATTCGAGTTCTTTTTGATACGGGTGCGTCCCATTCTTTTATATCAAAAGAACTTGTAGATACTTTTTCTTTGGATGTTTTGTGTTTAATGACTTCTTTGAGAATTGCGAATCTGGCTGGTGGGTCCGCAACAATCAGTTTATTGTGTAAAGATGTCGAGATTATTTTGTGTGATTTTTCTTTCCAAGCCGATTTGCATGTCATGCGATATTTAGGCTTTGGAATGATTTTGGGAATGGATTGGCTTAACCGTTATGAAGCCCATATCCTATGTCCTGAGCGGACTATTCATCTTCGACATCCTCAATCTGTTAAGCAGATTTCTATTAATCTTAAAGATTCGGATTCCGCTTTGGTTGCGTCTTTATATTCTTTAAACCCTCGTGATGACGATGAAGATGATGAGGGTGATATTATTTCTCTTATTCACGTCGTTCGTGAATTTTCCGACATATTCGAGCCCGTTTTAGGATTACCACCTAAGCGAGCAATTGAGTTCAGAATTAATCTTATTCCTGGAGCTCAACCTATCACTCGCCCTCCGTATCGTATGTCCAATAAAGAAAACGAGGAGATGCGTAAACAATTATCTGAATTGGAGACGAAGCAATTTATTCGCTCTAGTTCCTCGCCTTGGGGAGCTTCGACTATTTTCGTGAAGAAATCCGATGGAACACTTAGGCTTTGCGTTGACTACCGCAAGCTTAATGATCTTACTATCAAAAATAAATATCCTTTACCTCGGATTGATGATCTATTCGATCGGCTTAGTGGTGCTAAGGTCTTTTCACAATTAGACTTAGCTACTGGATTTCATCAGCTTCGTATTACAGAGGATAGTATTCCTTTGACATCGTTCCGTACTCGGTATGGATCTTATAAATGGCTTGTTATGCCATTTGGTCTGACGAATGCCCCGGCCTATTTCGTTGACCTTATGAATAGAGTTTTCAAAGACTTTCTCGACCGGTTTGTTCTCATCTTTATCAATGATATTCTTGTGTATTCAAAAACTGAGGAGGAGCATGAAAAACATCTTCGGATTGTGTTGGAAACTCTTAGGAGTAATCAATTAAAGGAAAAATTTTCTAAATGCATCTTTTGGCAATCTCGTGTGAAATTTCTCGGTCATATTATTTCCGAATCCGAAATTTCCGTGGATCCTTCAAAGATTGAAGCGATTCAAGATTGGAAGAGACCGGAGAGTGTGACAGAGATTCGCAGTTTTCTTGGATTGGCGGGCTATTACCGTCGCTTTATCAAAGACTTATCCAAGATTGCCGTGCCTCTCACTAGCTTAACGAAGAAAGGTATTAAATACATTTGGTCGGACAAATGTGAAGCTTCTTTTCAGAAATTGAAAGGACTCCTTTCTGATGCTCCTATTCTTGTTATTCCCGAGGGGAATCAAGATTTCGTTGTTTATACCGATGCTAGTCGCGTTGGTTTGGGTGACGTTCTTATGCAAAAGGAACGTGCTATTGCTTATGCTTCTAGGAAATTGAAGCCTGCCGAGTCTAGATATGCCACTCATGATTTAGAACTCGCGGCTATTGTTTTTGCTCTCCGGATTTGGCGTCATTATCTTTTAGGAGAGAAATTTGTTCTTTATACCAATCATAAGTCATTGAAATATTTGTTTTCTCAAAAGAAACTTAATTTGCGTCAACAACGTTGGCTCGAGTTCCTTGCTCCTTATGATCTTGATATTCTTTATACTCCCGGTAAGGGTAATCGTGTCACCGATGCTCTTAGCCGTAAACAACAAGCTGTTGTTTCCATGATGATATCTGAATGGAACGATCTCGAGATCTTATCCACTTGTGAGATTCAAGACCGCGTATCCGATTTATGCTCAGCATTTGTTTTATGTAGCCTTGAGGCTCATCCTTCTCTTTTAGACCGCATTCTTGAAGCTCAAAGGCTAGATCCCGAATTGGCTCTTCTGGGCCAAAATATTAAGGATAAAATTGATATTGAAGGTTTGAAAGACTTTGATATCAATTCTCGTGGCGGCATTCGGAAATTTGGTAGACTTGTCGTGCCAAATATTGGTGATCTTCGTAAAGATATTTTGGAAGATTCCCATCATTCTAAATTTACCATTCATCCCGGAGTAGTAAAATGTACGCAGATATGAAGCGACTTTATTATTGGGAGGGAATGAAACTTGACATCGCTAACTTCGTTAAGCGTTGCATGACTTGCCAACTCGTTAAAGCCGAGCATCAAAGGCCCGGTGGGTTATTGCAACCTTTAGAAATTCCAATTTGGAAGTGGGACAATATTTCCATGGATTTTATAGATGGCCTTCCCCGTTCTCGTTCGGGTCATGATAGCTTATGGGTGATCGTTGATAGACTTACTAAATCCGCCCATTTTATTCCCGTTCGATCTAATCGAACCGTTCCTCTTTTGGCCAAAATCTTTATCAAAGAAATTGTTAAATTGCATGGAGTTCCTGCTTCTATTGTTAGCGATCGTGATCCATTGTTTACTAGTGGATTTTGGAAGAGTCTTCAAAAAGCTTTAGGAACGAAGCTTAATTTTAGCACCGCTTATCACCCCCAGTCCGATGGACAAACCGAGCGTGTGAATCAAACTCTTGAAGATCTTCTTCGTGCGTGTGTTCTTGATTTTGGTGGAAGTTGGGAAGATCATTTTTCACTTGTTGAATTTTCCTATAATAATAGCTTCCAATCTAGTATTGGTATAGCACCTTTTGAGGCACTCTATGGAAGGCCATGCCGATCTCTTTCTTGTTGGCTTAAGGCCGGTGAGAAGCTGGTTTTAGGTCCAGATTTTATTCGTGATTCCACAGAAAAGATTGATCTTATTCGTCATAGGATGAAAGAAGCCCAGAGTAGACAAAAATCCTATGCCGATAACCGGAGAAGGAAGTTAGAATTTTCTAAGGGAGATCTTGTGTTCATTCGTGTTTCACCTATGAAAGGTGTTGTACGTTTCAGTCGATCGGGAAAATTGGCGCCTCGATATATTGGGCCATTTCCTATCATTGAACGTATTGGTTCCATGGCTTATCGCCTTTTATTACCGGCTCAATTTTCTGCTATCCATGACGTGTTTCACGTTTCCCAACTTCGAAAATGTCTTCGAGATTCCGATTCTGTTCTTGAGCCCGGTGTTGTGGAAGAGATTGAAGTTTCGCCTAATTTAACTTATGAGCAACATCCTATTCGTATCATTGCTTCGGAAGTCAAACGACTTCGAAACAAAGATGTTCCGCTTGTTAAAGTTCAATGGTCTTCAAATCCTAAGGATTGTTCTTGGGAATCTAGAAAGTACATCGAGCGAACACATCCGGACTTACTTTCTCGTGCACTTTTAGGTGAACTTCTTATTTCAAGTTTCTTTTGTGGTTGAATATGCTTTTATGGTTGTTACTTTATATTCTCTTCTTAAATATTGCGAGGACGCAATTTCTTTAAGGAGGGGAGTCTGTAACAACCCGCATATGTTATGATTTATACATTTAAATGTTTTATTTAAATGTGGTATCGTAGTCGGATTTTAGTCCGAAAAGCTACTTTTTGCATACGGTCGAATTAGGACTCGGGACCACTCCCATTGAGTTTAAAATGCCGTTTGCGACCTTTTTGAGTATAAGCTTCGATGAGTTTGGAGAAAGTTGAATTTTGCTACTTTTTGCTTAGGGCTTTGGTTTGGGCTGAGCCCAATAATCCCACTATGTATTCCGTCCCAACTCCACTTCAACTCCTCATTTACTTCATTTCCAATTCCTAATACTCAAGCTTTAGCAACAATGGTGGGAGAGATGGGAAACTAAAACTCAAGCCCTAGTTTTCTTTTGCAAATCAAGTTCTAGCTCCAAACTAATAGAAGAACCCATTGGTAAGCTTCTCTTCTTCTTCTCCAACTCAATCTCTTATCAATTTCAGAAATTCCTAAACCTAACTTTGGGAATGTTCTCCTTTTAAAGCTTTGAATCAAGCTTCTTGAGTTGGATTTGAAGAGTGGTTGATTCTCCTTTGCTTTCAAGCATCTTCTTCAATCGTTTGGGTTCAAAGGTGAGATTTTTATCTCACATCTATGACTATAATTATCTTTGGTTGTTGGGTATGAATTCCTAACACTTCTTCATGTGCATTTTCTCTTGATTTGGATTGGTTTTGTGAATATTCCAATTTTTGGGTTTTTTTAGTCAAATTTGTGTGAAATCCTTTTATGGATGTTTGATCATGCTTTTGGTGATGCATCGAGGAGCATATAGGGTCGGGTTGCCGATTGGCATAAACCTTTAGAGCCAATGTTTGTCCAGTTGCATTTTGGAAGAGTTTGCTCTCCATTTGAATAGGCTGAAAAACATCCCAGGCATGATTCAGTCGACTGAATCTTCTGTTCAGTTGACTGAACCTGGAACCCGAAAGTTTCCAGGCATGATTCAGTCGACTGAATCCTCTGTTCAGTCGACTGAACCTGGAAACAGAAAGTTTCCTGAACCTGGAAAATTTCCAGGTACAGGGTCAGTCGACTGAAAACTCTGTTCAGTCGACTGAACCTGCTGTTTGAGTCCATTTTGCCTTTTTGGATTGAATTTCCAATTTAAATCGATTCGTGATGATCTTATTTGTTGTTATCATTTATTATGACTTTGATGACTCTTTTTTAGGGATTTTTGAATATCCATTTCGATGGATTCTTTATCGGTTTCGTTGGATTTTTATTCACATCTTCGTGTGTGAATTTTAGTGATTGATTGTTCTACAATCATTTTTGTGATTTATCACTTTAAAAATATAAAGGTTTCAATACTAGTATTAAATATCAAAACCTATTCATCAAAACGATTTCAACTATATTTTCAATATCAAACTCGTTTATAAAACCGTTTTCCAATCTATACACAAACCTTTACCTCACTCGTATGAGAAATCTAATTAAACGGCTTAGTAAAACAAGTGGTATGAAACGCTTGCATTTACTTGTTCGGTTAATTCTTGGACTTGTTCGATTGAATCTCTTGTGACAATTTTCTAGTGGAAACTTACAATTTGTTCATAAATATTTAAGTTAAGCTAGTGGTTATGGGACATGATGCTAAACTCATATATTTACTAGCTTAGTATAATTGACACTTCTCGATGATCATGACGATCATTTTTGCGATTTAGACTAGCAATGTGCGATGTCTCTTTGACTGCGCGGGAGACTAAACCCCGTTTTGGGGAGTTTCGACTCAAATTGGTGGGGTAGCAACCCACGGTCTTTGGACCATTCGTGTGTCAGGTCTTCGGACCATTCGTGTGTCAAATTAATGGCTAGCTACCATGAGATAGCTTCTCGTTCATGTGTTACAGCTGTTGGTGAGTTTTCATGCTCCCGTTCGTGTGATAGGCCTCCCCCCTATTTTGTGTGATTTCTGGTTTTCGTGTGTCGAATTCTGGAATTTCCTTCTTCACCTATTTTTGTGATTTCTATTGATATGATTTATCAATATTTGTGCATAGGTGAATTTGTGTGTCATTTACTGGATTTCTTGAGATGATTTCTAGAATTTGTGCTTCACCAATTTTCGTGATTTCCATTGATAAGTTTTATCAATATTTGTGTATTGGTGAATTTGTGTGTCATTGACTTTTGTGATTGACTTTGATATAATCGTCAATATTTGTTGTTAGATGAACGAAATAAGGAGTATGGCATTTCTTTGATTCTTGTGTAGATTTGGTGATATTGATTAATCTCTCGTTGATTTTCAATTACTTATATATATCGCAGCTTGGAATTGTGATTATTATGTATTTGGTCATATCTCTTATTCTATATCGTTTCCTCTGATATCTATAGTTGGACTGATCCGTTTATTATTTTCTTATTAAATAATACTCGGGTCAGACCGAGATGTTACAGGTGCTTCTGCTTGACCTCTCACTTGGGATTGATTTCTCTGACTTTTGGCTTACTACTTAGATTAGTAGTTTGTTTTGGTGTATACATTCGAGATATAGACTCCATAATGTATACTTATTCTTTTATGTAGTTCATGTAACTATTCTTTTGTGATATTGTGGATCTTTTTAGACTGCTACTCTGATGTACACTTGTTAGTGTAATATTCATATCTATTGCCGCCTTTGTGATATGAATTGTCTGTGACTGATTTATGTTATGTTTATTTCTGTATTTGTTTCCGAAGATATTATAGCCACTGTGTAGTAGCTTTGAGTTTGTGTCGGTATGTCGGATTTCCTCTTGATAAAGTATTGCATGTTATACTATCTGACATATCGATGCTCGCACAAAGTAATTACACGGATGGTCGCTCCTCAACAGCCTTATTCTCCGTGCTAGTCGACAGCATTCACCGTAATGTTCTTGTCTAGCGTGGGTATAGAGGTGGGGCGTCACATACACACACATAAAAATCAGGTCAAAATAAAATCAGCCTTCTCCATTCAAACACGCCACCATCACGTACGAGGGAATCCAATCAATTTAAAGTCGCGTCTTCCCCTGTCATTCGTTTTGATCAAATCAGTTTACAAAAAAAAAAATTCAAGCCAACGAAAATCAAATTAAGTCACGAGCTTCCCTCATGTTGTCTTTATTTCGATTTCATCTATAAAAAAAATAAGAATGAATGAAAAATCGAACGGCATCGTAATCGCAATCGTGGCGAGGGCACGCGTGGGGAAGGAAGCTACTATGCGTTGATGGAAGCGCGTACGCGCGGTGGTTCAGGCGCTGGCACGATTTCGAGTGCGACATCTTGGTCGACGTCGAGCTTTCTGAGAGACGTAAGAGGAGACAAGGAGCAAGGCATTACGCGATAGCACCCAAGGTTTGGTCGCAATTTGGTTTGGGGATCGTGCTCATAGTTGGAAGGGGAAGTCGATGCGGCATTAATGAGGCATGAAGTAGGGTTCTCGTGCGTGTGGGATGGCTGGAGGCATGACGAGGCTGAGGAGGTGGGCATTCACCGGGCAGGGAGAAGCTTCGAAGAGGCAGAATGGGAAGTCGTTCGTGGTAGAGAGTGCAAGCGTCAGTGATGGCAGTCAGCTTTGGTACTCGTAGTTGCTTGTTCTGCAGGAAGCGTTGCATACAAATATAAAAGGCTAGCGTGGTAACGTTAATCAAGTAAATTAATTAGATAATGATGTCGTTAATTAATAACATATAATTAATTTTAATCGAATGTTTACAAACCGATAACTTTTGCATACAAGGTTCAAAAAAATCATGGAAACAAGTCGAGATGGGAATGGTTTGCAAATAAAATCAAATTGAGAAAATTCTCACTCATTTAGATTACCAAAATTTAAATTATACATAATGTAAATTAAAATTTGGATGCTTGTTGAATTGATAAATTTATTGTCCGTTGAATGATATAATATGTATAGTAGTATATATATTAGTACTTGGAGTGATATTCCTACACATTATAGTGGGTGAGACCCTATGCGCCCTGCATAATAGCGGATGTCCCTATATACCGCGATTTCTCTCTTGAAGTAGGATTGGTATTTTTATTTTGTATTAACATCTGTGGATGCAGAGAAATAGATTGGTGTGATCCAACTAGATATCTCAAATATATAGTTTATTTTTCATATATAATGATATAAGATGTGAGTAGGTAATCTGTTATAGATTATGGGAAATTGAAATTATTGGATTGTATTGAAGCACTGGCCAGAATTTTGATAATTTAAATAGCATAAATATATTTTTTTAAATTAAGGGATAAAAGGAAATTTTTGATATAAAAATATTTATATTGGAATTGGGGTTATTTTAGAGAAATTGAGTTTGAAAGAAATATATTTATTTTGGTAACACTTAACTATTGTGAAGTATTAAATGGAGATTTTAAAAATGAATTACAAAAGAGAATTTATGAGGGATATTCCAAAAATATAAACAGGGGTTGTAGTCGATATTAAAAATTGATTGGAAGCTATAAATGGAATTAGTAAAGTAATGGATTTATAAAAATGAAATTTTATAAAAGAGATTAGTTTTTATAAAATGTGTAACTCAGAGGAGTTATGAAAATTTATAAATAGTATTTTATAAAATAAAGGAAATCGATATCAGGATGATAAATTGGGAATATAATTTACAGGGAGAATTTATATTAGTATATGGAAATAGGGTGAGAAAAATAGTGGAATCTATTTTAGAAGGTGAGAATAGCGATAAAGATTAAGATATAATCGATTTGATACAAATCGAGAGGGATTTAAAACTGAATTTGGCAATATTAGATTTTTAAAATGGAATTTTATCAAGAAAAGAAAAAAAACTATTTAAATGGGATTTTTAATTAATATGCTATATAACTTAAACTATTATTTAGATTTAAAATATTCTGAAAAGTTAGTTATTATAATATTTAATATTTATAGAGATAAATTTTAATTTTATTAATCAACTTTGTAAATAAATTAGTTATTAAAAATGTTTTGGATATGGGTTATGAGTGTTATTGGAACGTTTTGGTTTACCCAAACGTATTTTAAAAATAAACTACTATTCCTTAAAAATAATCGTTATATATATATATATATATATATATATATATAGTTTAAAAGATTGAATTTATTTACAAATCCTCTTGAGATTGGAAGCAAAGTTTGTGAAACGAGAATGATTTTAGAAGGGGAATCTTATATTGGAATTTTGAAAGCTTAAAGATATTTCCAAAGTGTTTAAATTACGAGAAATTCGTAAAATGAACTAGAATTCATAAAAGAAGTTAGAATGGGTATTTGGAGATATAGGCAAGTGCATTTGACCTTGGAAATATTAAGGGATTTGAAAATAAAATTTGTAAAGAATTTTGAGAAATAGCAAAAAAATGGACTACTTCCTGAATATTATAAATAAAAGATCTTAGGGAATATGCTTATAATTATTCCTATGTATTGGACATGAAGAATTTCGAAATATTTAAATTTGAGATTTTAATTATAGGAATATTTCATAGGGATGGGTTATAATTGGAAGCGAGAAAACTATTCCAAGTATTGAAATGACTTGGAACTATCCTATCAAGGATATAAGAATTTGATTTCCACTATAAAAATATTGGAAGTGAACATATATATCTTATAAGGTATTTGAGAATATTTTTTGGAGAAGTTATAATAAGGCCCGGTGATTGCTTATGGATGTTTTAATGATAGTTGAATAACTTGACTACCAATATTGGCCAATTTCGTTAATCATTTCAAAGAGACCGGGATCAGATTTGATTACCCAAAACCTACTTCGACCCGGTTTGAACGTTATGAATGAATACCGTGAAGATGATGAAGATCGTGATTCGGTTTGCCCAGACCCATGGCAACTTGTATGGACGAATGCTATCAAAACATCATCATTGGAGGATGATGAGCATTCTAAGTAAAATTGCTTTCTTGAAAGGTAACGCTTAGCCTCGAGCCTCATCAATCGGGAATAACTAAAACAGAAGAGATGCAGTAAGGCTAGGTGGGTCGCACCCAATTAGGGTATGTTATTACTTTTCTAGATGTTCTTGGAAACTTATTATTTATGGACATGGTTGTGCATGGAAGGAGCGCTTGATAGTAAGGCTGGTAACACCCAGAGTGATAACATATTCGGTCTATCCAGGTTAGGGGTAGGCCGGTCTTGTGTAGTAGAGGATCCCGGCGTGGTCCTCGATGCATTGTTCTAAAGCTGTACTGTAATGGGCGGTACCCAGTGGCCCTGTCATTCGTTATAATTCATTTTCTAATACGAGCTTACGGTTTTGTTCGTAGAGCCTAGTATGCTGGAATTTAAGTAGCAATTTCAGCTATTTGAGTAAGTATTTGTATTTAGAATCTATTATAATATCACTGGATTTTTCTATAAAATGTTTTGGTTATCGTAAGAGAAATACCATCGTTTTTATGTGTGAAGCGATCTTACGAGAAATCTTTGTTTTTCAAAGGATTCCGATAACTCTAATAATTCAAATTGAGTGTGTTTTCTCACGCTGGTTTTTCAGACTGACTCAAGTGCTATTTTATTATATTACTCGGGTCAGACAGAGTATTACAGTTTCAGGTTTTGAATGCTACAGAACTCAGGAGACGAGCTGGAGGAGTTTAAATGTATTTCCGTACTTGACTTATTCTTCCGCTCCATAGGGACAAGTTATTATAACTGTCCAAATTGATGTACTGATTATTATACTCTGATGATTGTAAGTATAAAACAGTTATAGATTATTTTGTATAAAAATCTGTTGTTATATATATTATATTTTGATCCAATGTGACTGTGTGACTTTGTGTTATTGTTTTTATTTCTTCAGCTATATTTTCTTCTTCACCATAGTTATTTGCTCTTTCATACAATTTAGGTTGAACATGAGCGAAATTTTATCAACTCAGAAGGGTACGAAACTACCGGTCGCTATAGAAATCCAAGGGTTTTGTATCCTTATTCAGTGTTCAAATAATCAATATGAAAATTTATACGATTGTAATAAACTATAGGATGACAACAAGGATATAACAAAATAAATGAACAAATACACATTCAATCACAATAGCATCCATTACGACATACCATCAACATTCAAATCAACCAATTCAACAACATGTCACAATAATTATTAGTTATAACATATTGGAGTTTAGGTATTCAAATCAAATGTTTATTAAAATTCTCAATCATCAACCAATAATTTTATCACTATATGACTAGGTTTAACTTGCAACAAAATTTTAGTATTTCATGCGCGAGTTTAAACACTCACCTTTTGCATTTTCCTTTCCTAGTCAGATTTGGATCCGCTAATAATTTTCCATTTTGTTTTTTTTCCTTGCTATCTTAATATTTTTCTTTAGAAAGTTTTGGAAGAGAAAGAGAAGTTTGCATAGATCTGGATTTGAAGAAAAAGATTTGAAAAGAAGAAGAAGGTTTGGTAAAAATAAGAAATTTAAGGAAAAAGAAAACTAAACTTTAAAAAAGAAGAAGAAAAAAAAAGAAAAAAAAGAAGCTTTGGAAAAAAAGAAGGCTATTTGAAGAAGAAAAATGAAAAAGAAGGAAAGAGGAAGGTGAAGAGAGAAAAAAACGAAATGGAAATTTTGTTTGGAAAAATGAAGCTACAGAAGATGAGATTTGAAAAATGAAACGTGGCTATAGGAATGAAGATGGAAACAAATGAAAAGCTAATAAAGTAAATATAAACAAAGTAGGAATTGAAAAAATGTAAAAATATGAACATCTTTAAAAAAGGTAGGTATTAAAAGAGGTGCAGTAAAGGAATAAAAAGATAAATGAAGATAAAAATAAATCTTCTGTTTTTAAATATGAAGCTTTAGAGAATAAATTGCCAATGAAAGGAAGCTACAAGAACTAATATTTCATAAACCAAATGAACTTTTGGAGAATAGTAAATGCTAATGAGGTGGCACGAATATTAATTTGGATGTTCACATTAAAAATGGAGAAAAAACTTCAGGTAAAGTACTTGGAAAGGAGCAAACGAAACAACTGAGAAGAATGTGACAATTATTAATTAGAAATAAATCAAATGAGGCTACCATTAATTTAATAAGAAACGAATGAGTTGTCTAACAATGAAATGGATGTTCAAGTGGAACCTGCATGGAGAACTTGAAAATGAAAAGAAAGAAAATGTGGATGTGATGATACATATGAAGCAAATGAAAGGACCACTTATATGCTATATACAAACTTTTGGTGTCTAAATTCCAAAACTTATTCCAATTAATTAATTTTAATAAACCCAAATATACACATATTTATACCATTTAATCCTTTATTAAAACATTCGTTTTATGTTAATATCTGCACTTTCCATTAACTCAATCAATCAATTAACAATCAATCAATTAATCAACCAATTAATCTATATATTTATTTATGTTACTTAAACCAAATTTGTTAATTCATGAATATATATCTATCTGTAAGTTATAAAAATGATTTAATTTACTTTTTTAATTACTGTAACAGTCATATTAATGCAACCAATTTATTAGTTTTAACCATATATAAACTGGAAAAATAAATATATGTGAACGTGTGTAATTAATGTACAATTGTTAATACAAGGTAATTTCTAATTGATTCCACAACATTTATAGAACCATGAACCCTCTATATTTTAAAGTTTGAATACTAATAAGTGTTTTTATATATATTATCCCAAAATTCAATTTTTCTTTTTATAAAATCAAACTTATTCAAAATGAATTTTTTTTATACGTCTCAAAACATGCATTTATTTTAATTAAAATATTCATTCCATTTTGACACAAAAATGCAAGTTCCTAGATTAACTCATTCATTACAATTTCGTTCCATTTCCTTTTATTTGAAACATTTCAATTAATCTAATTCCAATTAATTTCATTACTAATTTCAAATGAATTTTAATTATAAAATTGTTTTCCTTTTCTTTTCATTTATACTAATTCAAGCATGTTTTATAAAATTTTGTATACAATAAAATTTATACACTATTTACAAAGTATATGTCTTATCTTATTGAAAATTAACTTCTCCAAGATACATTTCAAATAAAAACGTATGTTATTCTTTCATTAAAACATTCACTCAATTCTTTATTTAAGTTCGACATTTGTTATTCCAGTTTCTATTATTAATTTAATATAAACTAATATTATAAATTTAAATTCTAATGCAAGTTACAACTTTTATCTTATTGCAATTGGTTGTCATTTCAAATTCAATTTATATTATAACTTACATTCAATTCATAATAAAAACCATAAAATTTTGTTTCTAACCTTTTTTATCAAATAATATTAAATTTAATATTTTTAAATGGTCAAAATTTTGGGTCGTTACAATCACCCCCACTCAAAACTTTTCATCCCCGAAAAGGAACGTAGTAAGTAATCAACACTTAAATATGTTAACCTTATCAATTTATATAATATTCAAAAAAATTTAGTTTCAATATTTAATCAGAAAAAGTTTTAACTCTTAAAATTTCGAAAAATTTCGACAGTACCTCCTTTGCGCGGCTAGGTCCGCAAAATTTCACAATGCCAATAATTACATGGTATATATCTCATTTCAACAACCAGGCATCCTAAAACATGGGGAATAATAACATATCCAACATAGACCGTAATCCGAAAACGTACCTATTTGTTAGAGAAACAAAACTATATTTATGAGACCAAAAACAGCAGCTAGCTTTTGCTTCCGTATACCTGAAATTTACTTACAAAATCCAAATAGAATTAAATATGACAAAAGAAAAAACAATATACTGGATATTTCTATCATAACTGCCAGAACCATAATAATACAACAATCATATGCGACAAAGCAATGTGATGCAACTGACAATGACAATGCAATCCTACATGCAACTCTAATGAGATGTAAAAGCTATATGCAGCCTAAATAACATAGCAACCGGAAACAACAAACATAGCATACAATCATTTATTAAAGTTCATACGACGTACATATATCATTCGTATGCAAAAATAAAATCTGATCGCTTGCTTTAATACACAATTTCACTTTCAAACTAGTACTGAAAACTTGACCACTCTAGTGCGGGCTCTAATTCGGTTTCTTGATTAGAAACATTCATTCTCCTTGCATTGCAGTATACTATGATAGAGAACTTCGAAATTGTATCAAAAATTTGTATCCGCGTACGTTGTTGAGAACCGAGCGCACAATCCTAACTCAAACCAATTTGAATTATCTCAACATTGTATACCCGAATCTGGATCAAAATTGTCATGCGAATAAAATAATCTACATATAACTTACATATTTTATTCTATTGGTTTCATAACTAAACCAATTGCTTTCATTCATTTTTAATACTCATTTTTTTATATAAAGGTCAATCTCTTGCATAATTTATTTCCCATTAAATATTAAAGTCATTAGTGAATCATTTCATAAAATATCACTTAAGCTTCTACTTCATTTTCCTAACTTTATAACATAATTCGATTGTAGAATGAAAATTTACGTTTTTGGTATTCATGTTTAAAGAGGAAAGAAATATTTCGATATATCTTAAAATTCAACTGAAACATTTAACCTTATTCACTTAGTATAAATATATGATATATTTAAAACATCCTCATAGCATTATGCAAAGATTTTTCAAATTTTTTAAAATACTGTTAGAAATTTAATTCAAAACCTTTTAACAAGCTTTAAAATAAAGTTCTTTAAATCCAATAATTTATTAGACTCATTATTTTAAAATAAGCATAAACTCAAAGATTATTGAACGGAAACTAATAGTATACCCAAATCTTACATTAAATTTTCAAACCAAAGTACAAAATTTCATATCGTCATAATTAATTTTAAAATACTTGTTTTAAAATCAATATTCAAATCATGGAAAACATTTCGGTTTAATTAAAAATTCAATCAGTAAATAAATCTTTAAATTCCATATTACTACTCCGAAAACCAAGTAAATATTTCTAACCATAGTTTCAAAAATAGAGATTCAATTTTTTTTTTCCAAATATATTACTACAAATAAAACTTCCCAAATCCTTCTTTCCATAAAATTTTAAAATGGAATTTTTTCAATATATTGTCTATTTACATAATATCTCTAAATTAAATATTCAAAGAAACTTATATAAACTTTACTTGAAATATTCATTTGAAAACTTCATTTGCAAATCAATCATCTTTAATACTTGACAAAAATTCATATGTAAAATTTCTTACATCATTTATAAATATCGTTCAAATATTTTAAATAACATATTTATTATATGTAAACTATTTGAAAATTATTATTCACATCATTTCTTATATTTGAAAAGGAGCTATTGAAAACCTTAAATCCACCATTTATAAATTTATTAGTTTTTATCTCAAAATACTTTTCAACATTATTAATAAATCAACAATCATTAACTTTAACTACTTTACTTATTTAATTAATAATATCTCACAATATTTACAACATTAATAATTAACTTTTAAACCATGTCGTACATAAATAAACAACCTTTTGAACATTTTTAAAGTATTTAGAGAAGAAAAATAATAATTAAAATATTCTTTATATAATACTTTTATCAAAATACTTTTATAACTCGATGTATTAACAAGTTTATATTCATTCTTACAGACTCTAGCCATATGTTGATCGGCCGCAAGACTAGAAATCTTTAAGTACTAAGTAGATCCATTTCAACACCTAGTGAAAATACTTAAAATAAATATGGAAAGCACCATTCAAAACACCATAGGTCGCAGTACACAATGGTTATCGCTATCCCAGCAGAAACCATAAGTGCCGAAGATAAGCATCTACCCTCGAATTATGCTATGATCTAAAAGAATAATACCGTAGATCGCAGTATGCAATGGTTACGCCACTATCCCAGCAGAAACCATATGTACTGGAGGTAATCATCTACCCTCGATTTACGCTACGATCTAACAATACAACACCGTAGATCATAGTATGCAATGGTTACGTCGTTATCCCAACAGAAACCATATGTACTAGTGGTAATCATCTACCCTCGATTTATACTATGATCTAAATTATAAGACCATAAGTTACGCTATGGAATTCACAGGAACTCGTGAGTTTATGTCCAAAGGGCCGAAATTAATCAATAGAAAGAATCCACCAACTGGATATCGAAAATCAGAGAGGGTAGTCCCATATCTTCATTTTCAAAATATGTACCATACATTACATAGGACCCTTTCAAAATCATATACTTTGAATAACATACTTATATAATTTTCATTATATATCTAATTTTCACATTCAAATTGATTACCTTTCAAATCAATAATTTTTGAATATATCATACTTATAAAAATCATTTTCATATAAGAATCGGAAACTTCAAATCAAATATTTTTATGGAATCAAAGGGCTCTCGAAAATCAATCAATTTCAAATATTAGTCCAGTTTCAAATTCATATAGGATTTCAACAATCGTTCGCCTTTTTCCAAATCAAATACCATTTAAAATTCAAAATTTTCACAATAATATTTATATTAATTTTAAAAATCACAATTTTCCTTTTCGAATCAAGTACTTTTTTGAATAAAAAAATCATTTTATACATAAATTATTTTATAAAACATTCACTAAGTTCATAAACATTTCTTAAAACAAAATTTAACTTATAACATTTCAAAACTAAATTTCATATTTGTATAATACAAAATAAACTTATTCATTTTACTGACTAAAATATTTAACAGTTTAAAATTGGCTTAAATTATATCATCCTTCAACTTAAGAGTTACAAAACTAAACTTTTACATACCTTTCTAAAACACTAATCTTTAAATTTTAAATCTCAATTTGGAAGTGTCAGACTATTCAAAATAGCTGGAAAATCAAATTTCAAAGAAAATTGGAGATCAACAATCAATCATCATAACGAGATGCACAATTAATCAATCCTAATGCATAGGATACATGTGTCCATAATATCAATCAACCAAAATTCGAGAATCGAAAACCAGGTTTTATTTCAATCATTTGAAATAAATATATACACATCTTCTGAATATCAAATCATACTTCGGGGATTTGAATCAAAATCTGTTTCATCAATTCAATCATGTAGCAAAGCTACTATACTGGCCTCCCCCGCTTTGAAAATAGTAAATGAAAGTCGATGATGCAGCAGTCATCATCGAAATTATTTTCCTACGACAGAAGTGAGTTCTGCACTTTATATTTTTTTAAAATCATTTTGAAAACATTTTATTAGCAAATATTTTCAAATAATACTGGTAGATTTTTTTCAAAATCTTAAAAACCAATTAAAAAAACCCCAGAATTCAAGTTCTCAAATTTTTAGTTTAAATGAATTTTTAGTTATAAACCATATCAATCAAAACCATATTTTATATATCACTTCAAGATATGGTATCAAATACTCGGTATAATAATATGTTGGGGAATTCGAATATATATATTTATTTCGAAATCCCATGTTGAAAATATTCAATTTCTTATAAATCGTTTAAACATATTTCAAAAATTGACGACAACAGTAAAATGCTCAAATCAAAAACCAATAGTCGATACTCATAAATTGGTTGAGCAAAACTAATCAATCTGTAAATCATAATAAGCACTTGTAACGACTCGTAAAATTTCGATAATTAAATTGGTTAATTTAATGAGATTTTTATAATTAAATTTAGAAGGAAATAAAAATTTATAATTTATAATGAAGTGAATGTTAAAGATGAAATGTAGCAATGGTAATTAAACTAATTATTAATAATTGGAGTGAAATCCCAATAATGAAATAGTGTAAATTGTGGCACTTGGTTATAAAATTTAAAATAAGTAAATATGGGAAAGTGTCGTACCAATAAATGAATTAGTATAACTAATGGTAATTGGACAAATTCAGTATTATGTAAGTAATTATAATAATTGGTTGAATAAAAAAAACTTAAGTGTAATAAAGTAATAATAGACTTAATAGAAAGATTAGAATTGAATCAAATCGGTTTATTTGGAATTATTTAATTGAAATTCAATTCATAATAAATGGATTTGGCGTAGGTAAATGAAATTAAATGCTATGCTAATTGAAATTAGAATGAAATGAGAAATCATTAATGTATTAGATTTTAAACCAATGTTGACATTACCTATGAGATGATAAGTTGATAATTGATTTCATAACTAGATTTAGAAATCAAATGAATGGATTTATTGGCATTTCAATTGATAGTTAATGAATTTAATGAAATTGAAACTTAATACTGTAATTGGTAAATTTATTAACTTTAAATTGACATACAAGTTGTTTAAATTATTGTAGTGGCTTTAGAAGTCAAAAATGATAAAATTAGTCTAGTGTAGATTTGAAATTTGAAAGCTAATTTAATCAATTAATTATTAATTTATTTAATTAACTAGAAAATAGCCATTTTGGCAACTGACTCGAATTTCGACAAAACCTGTTTCATCGGATCTGTAACGGTGAATTATTGTAGGATTTCAAGTTTCATAGCGATTGGACTTGTCTTTTGATCGTACGGGCTCGAAATGCCTAGAAATCAATGAAACTGAAATCAATTTGAAATAACTTGATTTTAGCATAACTTCTCCATATGATGGAATTAGGACTTGAAACCTGTTCCATCGAGTTTAAAATATTTAAAAGCCTCTATTTTGATATATGGGATGACCCAATTTCGTTCCGAAGGCAGAGGGCCTTTCGGGCCATTTCTCGTTCAACTTTCAATCCAAATCAATCCGGTCCATTCTATTTTCATTTTTGCCTATATATACCTTGTTATAAACTCTAGCCACTCCTTACTCTCATTTTTCTGTACGTACAATTCAGCTGTCTCTCCTCCTCAATGGCAGGCAGACAAATTCACAATTCCAAATCCAATTGCAATTCAAAATCAAATCAAAAAATTCAACTCCATAAACTATATCGAATCATATATCGATTTGAAGTTCTTGACGAGCGCATCTCGGATCTTTAATTCATTTTCCAAATTGAGTGATTGTTCATCAAGAAATTGAAGAACTATTTTCGGCCATCTATTGCGTCGAAATCAACTCCGCCTGATTGACAAATTGGTGGTACCCTGGTGTGGAGAGCAGCGAGCGTAGTCCGTCGGCATGCTTAGTTGGACGTATTAACGGCTGGATCGGTCGAATTAATTTGACTAGCATTTTTATGTGTGAGGCGGCCGGGGCGTTTTTGGCTTCGATCGAGGCAAGGGGCATTGGCGTTCATCGCGAGACATGAGGGGAGGCTCACGTAGGTGGAGACGGCGCCTTAAGGTAGGCGCGGCGGCGCGGCGATCGCGTGGTGATGGCCTGTTGGTTGCATTCGAACGTGATAGCGAGCCTGAAAATAAGGTCGAACAGAGCTGCTGACGTGTCAGTGAGGGGATGATCTTCTTTTGTTTTGTTTTATTTATTTTAAATTTTAAATTGTTAATATTCTAATGTATATAACTTTCGCGTACGAAGTCCGTTTCATGCGCGGTTTCTTGCATTGGGATAATATTAAAATTTTGGGCATTTGTTTGGATGGATTTTGAAATTGTTCAAATTTTGGGTTCAAATTCAATTTAAATTCAATTTAAATTCAAAAGGTGAGTGTTTTAACCCACTCACAACTTCTAAATTTCTTATGTTTGTTAAATTTAATTCATGACGTAATTAGGAATTTAATTGTGATTGTTTTGCATATTTCTAATCATCATCTCAATTAAATTGAATTTATTTGAATTAAACTATTATTTAATTTATTATTGCATATAAACTGCCAGTTAAAAACCTGTTGTTTATTATCAATTTCTATGTTGATATTTATGGATTGTTTTGGATGACGATTGCGATGGATGTTGATTGTTGATATTGGTCGAATGGATGTTTAGTTTATATTGTTATAAACTACAAGTTCATTTGGGATTGCGGTTTGAAATAATATACAATCGTAAAATATTAAATTACGGATTGAAATGATAAATATATGTATCACTTGACCATATGATAGAAAATTATACATAGACACCATGGTCTATATATAAAAATATTTTGAAATGATTTCTATGGTTTTGTAAAGAAATATATGGTCTTATATAAATATTGATTTTACAAAATATATATATGTTATTTTATTCTTTATTTTAAGCTATGGATAAATTGTTTTAATATAGAATAAGCTTAATAAAAAGTTTGATTTCTATTGAATAATATGGATAAGTATTTAAATTTTAGTTTAATATAGAGTTTATAATGATTTAAATAAATTAGGGTCGGAAGATAAATTTGAAATTTATTTGAATTGAATTTATTCAAGAATTAAACTCAAATGAGTTTGATGTGAAATTCATTAAATTTGAAATTTTAGACGGTATGATTTTTATAACTTGATTTTGGTTTAAGGTGAATTAAATGAATATTTCAAGTATAAGTAAATTGAAGGAAATATTTAGTTATCCATAATTTGAGTTTTATTTAAATGATAATGGATTTATTAAGTAAAATATTTCAAACTAAATAATAGAAAATTGAATTGTTGGATTGTAATTTCCAAAATTAGTTTCGTAATTGTTGAATTCTTAAAGTTTGAAATATATGGAATTTGAAACGGTTTATTCTATGGTTCAAATCTGTTTTGAAATCGATATAATTTGGAATAGTTTGTTTGGAAACTGAATTGTATTGAAATTTAGGATTTGGTTAAATTTAAAATTTATAAATTCAAGTTGCTTTGGAATTGATTTATGAAATTGAAGAAGTTATTTAGTTATATAATTTTTTTTTAATATATAAACCACTTAAATGGTGGAAGTTATGTTTCAAAGTTATGAGTTTCAAAGTATTATGATTTGAAAGTGTTATATTTCAAGTGTTTTGATTTCGAAGTGTTATAATGTTGAAAGTGCTAGGATTTTGGAAAGGATATATTTGAGATAAAAATGATATTATATTGATTTAGGTTTTAATAAAAATGATATCATATTGAATTGGTTTTTGAAATGGAAATGATATCGGATTTATATGGTTCTGAAATGGATATTATATTTTGGTTTTGAAGTATAAATTATTTTGAAATGATGGCGGTGTTATAATAACATTTGGTTATTAAAGAGACCAGGATCGGAAGTTGTCATACTCCATGCTTACTCCGAAAACCACTTTAACAACGATGTACGCGGTGGAGATTCCAGAATAAAGTAGGATGGCGACGGCGTTCCATTGAGGTATATACGTGGACCCGACTCTCGTGAGTTGGCGTAAGGTGGCTAAAACAGGAGCGATCAACAGGATAAGAAGGTAGCACCTTTTATCGGACACACTCCTTCGATACCATTCTATTACTTTGTAATTGATTGGGGCCCTTTTGATTTTGGGGGTGTGGCTCGAGGTGGGCGATAGTAGCTGCTACGCGTTACCACCAGTCTGGAAGCGTAATTGGTATATCTACCCTGGCATTGCCTAGTTGTGCCGTGTCACCTACCCTAGCGCGCCTTGTACGAGTTTGGTTTTCTCCCGTAGCCCATGGAGTATTTGGGGTAGTCACCCGATCTGCAGATGCGCTAATACTGGATGGACTACTGGGACTATTACGTGTTAAGAGCTATATAGGTAACCCCTTAACGCTATTAAAAGTAAGTTTATTTTAATAATAGACATTACTATAATAGCGTATATTACTATATAGTAAATAGTTTAACGGATCCATAGGAGATGTGAATCCCGAAATCTCTTAAATTACTACACTCACGTTAGACAGTGGATAAGAGATGTCAAATCTCATAAACATCTCTGACGCCGTTCCACTCATATTATTTACCATTGATTAAACTTACATAAGATCTTTTAGTTCTGACTCGGGTGTTTTTTCTCTGTAATTCGCTCGGGTCAGCCTGAGCATTTCAGGGTTTGAAGACCTTACCTCTGAAGGATGAAGACGAAGATTTTATTACTATAATTTACTACATTGTTCCGCTGCATTGTTATTTATTATTCTTTGGTATGTGTAACTCTGGTTCTGTGTTGTATAAGTATAATCAAATGTTTTTGTAAAACAGCTTCATGAACTGTTATTTGATTATTTTATTTTTCCATTCCGCTGCAAAATTCTGTTTTGTTTTTTTCTTTCTCAGCTTTTTCTTATTCACCACAATAACAATCCGCCCTTTCGTATGGTTTGAGTCTGACATGTGTGGTTTATCGTCGATTTAAAGCATACAAAAAGGCGGGATGTTACATTTGGTATTAGAGCTTTTGTTTAGCGATAAATCTTAGCTTTGTCGGGTCTGATTCTTTATTAATAGGGTAGCAATACCCTATGATGAGTAGCTGAGCGTATATAAATGAGTGAGAGCGTATTTATTAGTGTTATAAAAGGTTTTGATATTGTGTTGATTTGTTCCGTTCTATATTTTTGAATTCTGGTTGGTGCATAGGACGCTATGACATCAATAGAGATTTCTAAACACTTAATATGACATACCGACACAATGTTTGTTTTGAAATATAGATAAATGAAATAATTTTGCCTATTATATTTTCTATATATAAAATAATATATTTTATAAAGGATATATTTGGTTGTAATATATTGGTTGTTAGGTTGGAAATATGATTTAAAATAAAATAAATGAAAACTGGAAATTTAGAACCTAAGTTTCGGGATGTTTGAAAATTTCTTTCAAAGGATTTTGGAATCTAATAATATTATTTATAAGTATTTTCTGATTTAAATATTTCAATATGATTTGAAAGAATTGTTTTAAAGAATTCTTGGAAAGAAATAAGTTTTGTACTCCCCTCTATGTCGTTGGAAAATAATTTCGGTGATGAGTGCACGCATCATCGACATTCATTTTCGAGTTTCGAGGTGGGAAGGCCGCTGTATAGTTTTACTGTAGATTTATCTTGATAAACAAATATAAATTTTAAATTGTTTTAAATGAAATCAGATGTATATAAGTTGTAAATATATACATTTATCTATTATTTTAAACAATTTGAAATGGGACCCGGTATTTAGTTCTTAAATTTCTATGGATTAGAGATTTTAATTAACGAAACGGAATTTAACTAATTAATAATTAGAACCTCTAAATGAAATAAGAGATTAAATGCTAGGTTATAAATGAAATTACAAGCAAGTTGAAATTTGTAATCTATTAAAAGCAAAGGATATGATTATTAAACATTAAATTAATTAAAAGAAATAAAATAAACTTATGAAATTTTCAATTATATCCTTAAAGGCATATATATAACTTAATTAAAAGTTGTAATGTTTAATAAGAAAATGTAATAGGATATTATACAAGTAAAACTTGAAATAATGAAAGTATTCAATGAAACTCTTTAAAAAATAAGTATTAATGTTATAAAGTTATAAACTTAAGTTATAATTGAAATGTTACTATAATAAAATAGGATAGAAGGTAAATGTTGTAACTAGATGATTTTAAACTTAAGTAAATGAAAATTTGCAAGAAATAAATGTAAATTAAAAAAGATAAAGCATTATATGAATGAAAAGGAAATCAAACAACAAATGTATGAAATGAAACAATAAGAATGAACTTGATCTATTGTTTGAAATTGTTGTTTGTTTTGTTTATGGTTGTTTGGACAAGGATGCTTTAAAATTGTTTGGATGTATGAACAATCTATTAGTTTCATCTAAGATGTTGAGTAAATGGTGCACTTGCTAGTTTATTTTTCATTCTGTACAATTTAAGTTTTTGAACCCGAACAACTATTTGTTTTGTTTGATATGAATGGATAATTGATTTGTGTTGATCTCATATGATGGTTGTATGTTGTGATTGCAAGTGATTATTATTGATTTGTTTGTTAGTGATTGAAACAACTTTAAATATTTCATTTTATTTAATTGTTAACCTTATTGTGATTATATAAGTGAAATATAGATTATGGAAGCAATTGCTACTGCTTTTGGTTTCATAAAGTAAGCGCTAATTGACCGACAAATTGATATGTTCTCGGATTATGGTTTTATAGCGTTATTATATTGTTTTACCCGTTGTTGGGATATATTATTTTGAGATATTATGATATATACTGTTATATTTGACATTATATTTTCTTCTGAATCTCTCCGTACAAAGGAGACTCTGCCGAAATTTTTCGTAAATTTTGGACTTAGAATTTTTTTTGAAAAATGTTTTCCAAACTTTATTAATTTGAGTATAAAAAGATTTAATGTTTATAAATTGGTATATTTTATTTTAATTAATTAATTTTGTAAATTTATTTGTTTATAAAGTTAATATTTTTGAATAAGATGTATTGTTTACTCAATTCTTTCTTTTCCCTTCTTTTCCCTTTTCGAGGATGAAAAGTTTTGAGTGGGAGAGAGTGCAACGACCCGTAAAATTTGGATAATTAAATTTGTTAATTTAATGTATTTTTGTAATTAAATTTAGAAAGAAGTAAAACTTTATAACTTATAATGAAGTGAATGTTAAAAATGAAATGTAGCAATGGTAATTAAAACTAAGTATTGATAACTGGAGTGAAATACCAATAATAAAATAGTGTAAATTGTTGCACTTGGTTATAAAACTTAAAATAAGTAAATAAGGGAAAGTGTTGTATAAATAAATGAATTAGTATAATTAAAGGTAATTGGATGAATTCAGTATTATGTAAGTAATTAAAATAATTGGTTGAATATAAAATAAACTTAAGTGTAATAAAGTAATAATAGAGTTTATAGAAAGATTGGAATTGAATCAACTCAGTTTGTTTGGAATTATTTAGTTGGAATTCAATTCATAATAAATGGATTTAGCATAGGTAAATGAAATTAAATGCTATGTTAATTGAAATTAGAATGAAATGAGAAATCACTAATGTATTAGATTTTACATCAATGATGATATTATCTATGAGATGACAAGTTGATAACTGATTTCATAACTAGATGTAGAAATCAAATGAATGGATTTATTGGCATTTCAATTGATAATTAATGAATTTAATGAAATTAAAACTTAATACCGTAATTGGTAAATTTATTAACTTTAAACTGATATATATAAGTTGTTTAAATTACTATAGTGACTTTAGAAGTCAAAAATGATAAAATTAGTCAAGTGTAGATTTGAAATTTGAAAGGTTATTTAATCAGTTAATTATTAATATATTTAATTAACTGAAAAATAGCCATTTTGGCCACTGACTCGAATTTTAACAAAACAAGTTTCATCGGATCCGTAACGGTGAATTATTGTAGGATTTCAAGTTTCATAGGGATTGGACTTGTCGTTTGATCGTATGGGCTCGAAACGCCTAGAAATCAATGAAATTGAAATCAATTTGAAATAACTTGATTTTAGCATAACTTCTCCATACGATGGAATTAGGACTTGAAACCTGTTCCAACGAGTTTAAAATATTTAAAAGCATCTATTTTGATATATGGAATGACCCAATTTCGTCTCGGAGGCAGAACGGGCTTTACGGGCCATTTATAGTTCAACTTTCAACCCAAATAATTCCAGTCCATTCTATTTTAGCTTTGCCTATATATACCTCGTTATAAACCCTAGCCACTCCTTATTGTCATTTGTTTGTAGGTACAATTCAGCTGTCTCTCCTCCTCAGTGGCAGAAAAACAAATTCTCAATTCCAAATCCAATTGCAATTCGAAATCAAATCAAAAAGATCAAACTCCACGAACTATATCGAATTGTATATTGATTTGAAGCTCTAGACGAGTGCATCTCGGATCTTTAATTTGTTTTCCAAATTGAATGACTGTTCGTCCAAAAAATGAAGAACGATTTTTGGCCATCTATTTCGTTGAAATCAACTCCGCCTGATCGACAAATTGGTGGCACCCTAGTGTGGAGAGCAGCGAGCGTAGTCCATCGGCGTGCTTAGTTGGGCGTGTTAACGGCTGGATCAGTCGAATTAATTCGACTATGGTTTTTATGCATGTGGCGGTCGGGGCATTTGGCTTTGATCGAGGCAAGGGGAGTTGGCGTTCGTCGCGAGGCACGAGGGGAGGCTCACACAGGTGGAGGCGGAGCCTCAGGGCAGGTGCGGCGGCGTAGCGATCTCGTGGTGACGGCCTGTTGGTTGTGTTCGAACGTGGTAGCGAGCCTAGAAACATGGTTGAACAGAGCTGCTGACGTGTCAGTGAGTGGATGATCTTCTTTTTTTTTGTTTTATTTATTTAATTTTTAAATCATTAATGTTTTATTGTATGTAACTTTCGCATACAAGGTACGTTTCTCGCGCGGTTTCTTGCGTTGGGATCGTATTAAAATTTCGTGCATTTTGGCGCTGGTTTGGGTGGATTCTACAACAGTTCAAATTCTTATTTTAAATTGAATTTCAATTTAAATTCAAAAGGTGAGTGTTTTAACTTACTCACAACATCTAAAATTTCTTATGTTTGTTAAGTTTAATTCATGATGTAATTAGGAATTTAATTATGATTGTTTGGCATATTTTTAATCATCATCTCAGTTAAATTGAATTTATTTGAATTAAATTGTTATTTAATTTATTATTGCATATAAACTGCCAGTTAAATACCTGTTGTTTATTACCAGTTTTTACGTTGATATTTATGGTGATTGCGATGAATGTTGATTGTTGATGTTAGTTGAATGAATGTTTAGTTTATATCGTTTTAAGCTATAAGTTCTTTATGGATTATTATTAATTCGGGATTTTGGTTTGAAATGATATACAACCGTAAAATATTAAATTACGGATTGAAATGATAAATATCCGTATCACTTGACCGTAGGATGGAAAATTATATATAAACACCGTGGTCTATATATATAAAAATATTATAAAATGATTTCTATGGTTTGTAAAGAAATAAATGGTTTTATATAAATATTGATTTTAGACATTATATAAATGTAATTTTATTCTTGATTTTAAGCTATGTATAAATTGTTTCAATATAGAATAAGCTTAATAATAAGTTTGATTTCCATTGAGATAATATGGATAAATATTTAAATTTGATTTAATATAGAGTTTATAATGATTTAAATAAATTAAGGTTGGAAGATAAATTTGAAATTTATTTGAAATTGAATTTATTAAGAATTAAACTCAAATGAGTTTGATGTGAAATTTATTAAATCTGAAATTGTAGAAGGTATGGTTTTTGCAACTTGATTTTGGTTCAAGGTGAATTAAATGAATATTCCAAGTACAAATAAATTGAAGGAAATATTTAGTTATCTGTAATTTGGGTTTTATTTAAATGATAATGGATTTATTAAGTAACATATTTCAAAACTAAATAATAGAAAATTTAATTTTTGAATTGTAATTTCCAAACTTAGTTTTGAAATTGTTGAATACTTAAAGTTTGAAATATATGGAATTTTAAATGGTTTATTCTGTGGATCAAATCTGTTTTGAAATCGATATAATTTGGAATAATTTATTTGGAAACTGGATTGTATTGAAATTTAGGATCTGGGAATTGGTTAAATTTAAAATTTAGAAATTCGAGTTGTTTTGGATTTGATTTGTGAAATTGAAGAAGTTATTTTATTATATAAAGTATTTTAATATATAAACCATTTAAGTGATGGAAGTTATGTTTCAAAGTTATGCGTTTCAAAGTATTATGATTTAAAAGTGTTATATTTCAAGTGTTTTGATTTCGAAGTGTTATAATGTTGAAAATGCTAGGATTTTGGAAAGGGTATATTTGGGATAAAAATGATATTATATTGATTTGGGTTTTAATAAAAATGATATCATATTGATTTGGTTTTTGAAATGGAAATGATATCGGATTTATATGGTTTTGAAATGGATACTATATTCTGGTTTTGAAGTATAAATTATTTTAAAATGACCATGGTGTTATAATAACATTTGTTTGTAAAGAGACTAGGATCGGAAGTTGTCATACTCTCTGCCTACTCCGAAAACCACTTTAACAACCGTGTACGTGGTGGAGATTCTAGAATGAAGTAAGATGGCGGCGGCATTCCTTTAAAGTATATACGTTGACCCGACTTCCGTGAGTTGGCATAAGGTGGCTAAAACAGGAGCGTTCTATGGGCTAAGAAGGTAGCAACTTTTATCGTACACAGTCCTTCGATACCATTCTATTACTTTGTGACTGATTGGGGCCCTTTTGATTTTGGGGGTGTGGCTCAAGGTGGGCGGCAGTAGCTGCTACGCGTTACCACCAGTCCAGAAGAGTAATTTGTATATCTAATCTGGCATTGCCTAGTTCAGTCGTTTCACCTACCCTAGCGCACCTTGTACAAATTTGGTTTTCTCTCGTAGCCCGTAGAGTATTTAGGGTAGTCTTCGGATCTGGGGATGCGCTGATACTAGATGGATTACTGGGACTATTACGTTTTAAGGGCTATATGGGTAACCCCTTAACGCTATTTAAAAGTAATTTTATTTTACTAATAGACATTATCATAATAGCGTATATTACTACATAGTAAATAGTTTAATGGATCCTTAGGAGATGTGAATCCTGAACATATCTAAAGTTACTGCACTCATATTAGACACTGGATAGGAGATGTCAAATTCTGTAAACTTCTCTGACCCCGTTCTACTCATATTATTTATTGTTGATTTAACTTACATAAGATCTTTTAGTTCTGACTCGAGTATTTTGTCTTTTCAATTCGCTCGGGTCAGCCTGAGCATTTCAGGGTTTGAAGACCTTACCTCTGGAGGATGAAGAGGAAGATTGTATTACTATTATTTACTACATTGTTCCGCTACATTGTTATTTATTATTCTTTGGCATGTGTAACTCTGATTCTGTGTTGTACAAGTATAATCAAATGTTTTTATAAAACAGCTTCATGAACTGTTATTTGATTATTATATTTTATCATTCCGCTGCAAGATTCTATTTTGTTTTTTTTTTGCTTTCTCTACTTTTTTTTATTCACCCCAATAACAATCCACCCTTTCTAATGGTTTGAGTCTGACATGTATGGTTTATCTTCGATTTAAAGCGTACAAAAAGGCAGGATGTTACAGCACTACCGTTCCAATCAATTAATCAGTAAAGTGACAATAATCACTAATCATGAAATAGTCATAAAGGACTATATTATTTTATTAAATTCAATCTTTTATATATACAAAATAAAATTGAAGTTAAAATCATTTCATTTACCAATTTCAAAATATGTTATATCACTAACAAATACACGCTTTCGCATATGTATATATACACACACTCAAATTCTTATAGGGTATTAATGACCCTATCTCAAATGAGCTTGTCTTACAGGTTTTTAGGCATTCGCTAAACCTAAGCTCGGATACCAATTGTGACGACCCACCTTTTTGGACGATTCAATTCGATAACAAACCTCACATGTCTGACTCAAATAGCCCAAAAGAACATATTATCAATGGGGTTTTATTCTAAAGAGATAAGATATAGAAGAATAAATACAGAATCTCACAGTGGAATGACAAAATATAATAATTACATAAGTAGTTCATGAAGTATATAATAATATATAATAAATTCACTTTACAACATCATTATATTTATACATTAACGGATATAATATAATAATGCAGTAGAATAATATTAATAAGTATAGTCTTCAAACTCCATCTTCATCTTCAAGAAATAATATCTTCGAAACATCGAAATACTCAGGCTGACCCAAACGTAGAGGAAAGTAATACACTCGAGTTAGAACTAAAATTCTTATGCAAATTAAATCAAAATCAGATGAAATATAAAATGCAGACAACTACATTTTTATATTTTTTATATTAACCGAAAAATTTATTATTTTCATATTGAAAATACAACAGATTTCAAAATAGATCCATTCTTATAACTACAAACTTATAGAAAAATTTCATATTAAATTTTAGAGTTCAAGAGATTTGATTTATGAAATTTTTCCCAATTTTCAAAATTCAATTTATGAAAAATTCCCAGGGTCACAAAATTTAATTTTGAAAACTTTCAAATAAGGCAACGACAATTTATTTCTCAAAATTCATTTTCATGGTTCAAACAGTAAATCTAAACATATTATTTTTTCACATGTAAATATATGATATCCAAGGGTTTTGTATCCTTATTCAGTATTCAAATAATCAATATGAAAATTTATATGATTACAATAAGCTATAGGGTGATAATAGGGATATATCAAAATAAATGAACAAACACACATTCAACCACAATAGCATCCATCACAACATAAAATCAACATTCAAATCAACCAATTCAACAAAGCTACCAATTCAGTAACATGTCACAATGATTATTAGTAATCAAATAGTAGATTTTAGGTATTCAAATTAATTGTCAGTTAAAATTCCCAACCAACAATCTATAATTTTATCACTATAAGACTTGCTTTAACTTGCAATAAAATTTTAGTACGTGGTAAGTGAGTTTAAACACCCATCTTTTGCCTTTCCCTTTTCTAGTTAGATTTGGATCCGCTATTACATTTTCCTTTTGTTTTTTTTCCTTGCTATCTTAATCTTTTTTAGAACATTTTGAACGAGGCGGAGAAGTTTGTATAGATATGGATTTGAAGAAAAGGATTTGGAAAAAAGAAGTTTAGAAAAGAAGAAGAAATTTTAAAGAAAAAGAAAATTGAAATAGAAAAATAAGTTTTGAAAAAGAAGAAGAATAAGAAAAAAGGAAAGGAAGCATTGGAAAAAACGAGGAGAAGGAGTAATAAAGAAGAAAAATGAAAAAGAAGGAAGGAGGAAAGTGAGGAGGGAAAAAGCGAAATTGAAGTTTTGTTTGGAGAAATGAAGCTACAGAAAATGACATCTGAAAAATGGAATGAGGCTGCAGGAATGAAGATGGAAATGAAGGAAAAGCTAGTAAAGTAAATATATATAAATAAAGTAAAATTTTGAATAGCTTTAAAAAATGGTAGGTATTGAAAAAGGTGTGGTAGATGAATAAAAAGATGAATGAAGACAAAAATAAATCTTTCATTTTTAAATATGAAGCTTCAAGGGAATAAATTGCCAATGAAAGGAAGCTACAAGAACTAATAATGCATAAACCAAATGAACTTCAGAAATGGAGAATAGTATATGCTAATGAGGTGGCATGAATATTAATTTGGATATTCACATTAAAAATGGAAAAAATCTTCAGGTAAAGTACGTGCAAAGGAGAAACAAGTGAAAAAATTACATCAATTATTAATTAGAAATAAATAAAATAAGGCTACTATTGATTAATAAGAAACAAATGAGTAGTGTAACAATGAAATGGATGCTCAAGCAAAACCTACATGGAGAACTTGAAAATGAAAAGAAAGAGAATGTGGAAGTAACGACCAAGCGTTTTCGACCCCCAAAAACTGACCCAATACGTTCACTGTATAGAGTGTAGAGCAATTGAGTGTCGAAAATACCAGGTTGTTAGGGTTTAAGAATAAAAGAGATAGAAGAAGAAGTAGAAATAACAACACAGAATTTTACAATCGCAGCGGAACAAAATATAATGTACAATAATATCTTTATATATAAAGAAAGATCGTAATTGTTAATATACATACAAGGAATTAGAGTACTACCATCAACAAATAAATCCCAACGGTTATAATTGCTTGTCCATAAATGATGAAGATAAAGCCTACAATACACAACGAAATATAATCAAAATACGTGCAATACGTCTCTGTCATCCAACTCCTCTCCTAAGCTCCAAAGCGTCCTAACCTGAAAAATGTAATACTCGGTTTGACCCGAGCATTACAATAAAGTAACACCCGAGTTAGGCTGGAAATTAGCATGAGAAAATACACTTAATTTGAAATACATAAATTATAAAAAAAATTGAAAATCCATGGTAACTGATACAAACACGATGAATTTTTATCTTATTATAACCAAAATACTTTAACAGAAAATCCATCGGTATTGTAATAGTGTCCAAGTACAATTATTTATATAAAATGGTCAACTTGTTAAATTAATCCAATCTAAGCATATATGACTCTATAATCAAAACCTTAAAGTCAGTAGTGATTATCAAATCGAAGTGGTTCCGGATAACACCGATATCCGATCCCGGTCTCCTCGAGCTCAAAATGATATATTTTAAATGTCCAAGTCGTTTAAAATAAACAATTCATATTTAGGGTGTCAACAACCACTTATGGGAATTTTATTACATGTGTTTACTTCCAATAAAACGTGTCAGCATTTTATTCTAACCATTTTAATTTAGTTTGGCCACTTAATGGGACAAACAAGAATACTGGAAATAAATATCCAATAACAATAAACCAAAGCATAGATCGTTACTAATTTAACAATTAATAATTAATATTAAACAACCTACAATCCAAATTTAATCAACTTAAATTAGACCAAATTCACTTATATTTTTAATCCAAATTGATTATAAATTAAAGAAATTATAAACAATTTATTGTTAGTTAACTAAAAATTAAACACCCTACTTAATAACTAATTTATCAATTATCATTAGATTTAAACAATTAAGAACCTGTTCATTAACTCACTTTAATTATGATAATTAATTAAGTCCCATTTTAATTAACAAGATAAGTTCTCATTATAAAGCTAGTTGAGAGGATCATAATACAAACTTCTTATCTATTTGATTTTAAAAGAAAAAGAAAAAGCTTTTAAAGTAAAGGGTTGTTAGGAAAAAACTTTCTCTTTTAAATACTCGGCCCATGGAGATAATCAGGCCCATTCCTCCATATTATTTTCTCTTTTTCCTTCTTTCCTTTTTCCCTTTTCCATTTCTTTTCTTTCCTTTTTTTCTTTTTCCTTTTCCTTTTCTTCTATTTGGCCCATTTTATCCTGGCCCAACTCTTCATCTCCTCTCCCAGTTCTTTCTCTTCTCTTTTCTTTCCCTCTCTCACTCGCATACGCATCACTGTGATGTGCACGTATTGTGATGACCCAAAATTTTTAAGCATTTTAAATTAGAATATTTAATTGATTTTAAATATTTAAAATTTTAATTTTTAACTTGAATTCAAATATCACCATTTATTGGATAATTTAATTATTAAATTAAACAATTTGAAGTTTGGTAAAATGTTGAATCTGGAGTTTTAAGCCTATTAAAAATAATTTGAAGGCTTTTAAAATTTATACTGATAGTGTTGAGGATAATAGAAGTTTTAAAATTGAATTTAACAGTGGTTTGTTCAGTTTTAAAATTTTATAGTTTAAATTGAATTTAAAAATAGCCTTCCGAGAGACAGTCTTGGAATTCGACGAAACCAGTTCCATTGGATCCGTAATATTGCATTATTATCGGATTTCTAATTTCCTATTGATCGGGGTTGTTGTGTGAACGTACGATATGTAAACGCGCTGAAATTTTAATTGATAATAATTGATTCAAAAAGCTATCTTCCCCTTACGATCGAATTAGGACTCGAAACCTTTTCTATTACGTTCGAAATAGGGGCATAACATTGTGAACGCCTAGCGGCACGCCTCGATAGGAGGTCGGGATTTTCAGTTGTTAATTCAAGACAATTTGAATTTAAAAATATAATATATATATATATATATATATATATATATATATATATATATATTGACTAGTCAAGCTGTATTCCTTTTCGTTCACATTAGAGCTTTTTCATTCTTTCCCGAATCACTGTAACTGGCTTCTTCAACCCCTCACATCTGTCTCTTCCTTTCATCAGCTATTAGACACCCTAGTGCAGACCTAATAGTGTACGCGTAGCCGTTTTCTTCTGATATTCGTATACTCCACTAGGTTCTATGTAACAGCCCGCAAATCCGCACTCCTTGAGTCAACACTATTCTACATCAATTAACTCAAGCGGAACAGAAATACGAACCAATAGGGATTAAAAAAGAAGAGATAGAAGAAGAAGAGACTAAACAATATCAGAATCTCACAGTCGCAGCGGGATAAAATATAATAGTAAGTGTAGATCTTTACACAAAATGAAATCTATAACTGTTTTATACATCATATCATCACAGTATCTCATACATCAAATTACCAATCAGACAAATCCATGCAATCATAGCAGCGGAATATATATAGGTACAGATAATACGTCTCGGGCACCAGCTCCTCTCCTGCTCCATAACAACCTATCCTAAACAAATAATACTCGGTCTGACCCGAGCATTATAACGAAATAACACCCGAGTCAGTCTGGAATACCAGCTGATAATAATGCATCCAAATTGATTATTAAAGTTTCAAAAATCCTTTGAAAACAAAAGCATCTCGGGTTTTTACCTTACGATAGCTAAAACACATTTTATAGAAATCCTCTGATATTATAATAGGGTCTATTTACAAATACTTATAAAATAGCCGAAATTGTTTCATGATTAAATTCCAGCTACTAGCCACAAAGTGGGTAATACAAACAAAACTCGCACAAGGCTCGTAGGGAGAATGGATTCCAAGTAATGACTTAGGCACTGGGGTACCACCTGCCACAGTACGAGGCCTAGATCACCGTACCGAAGACCATGCCCGATCCCCTGCAACACAAGGCCGGACCCATCCCTTACTGGACAGTTCCGAATAAGATCACCCCGCGGTTAGGATCAGCAACCGCCCACTAAACCGAAATAAAAAGGGACATCTGGACAGGGATGAACTTATTCTCAAGTGGGGGCTACCCACGAAGCCTTGCTGCATATCCCCTGATTTTCAGTCATTCCCATTTGATAAGGCTTGAGGCTAAGCGTTACCTTTTAGAACGTTTCACTTAGAATGCCCATCGTCCACCTGACGATATTCCGAAAGCATTCGTCCATACAAGTTTGTCCCGGGTTCGAACGGAACCGAAGGCACTATTCCTACTACATCCATTTTGGAAATATCCTCAGGATTAGTAGCGACTAGCCCTTGCACTTCACTGCTCCATTTTCGACTCCGAACACGTTTAACGAAACGTACAAACCGGATCGAAGTGGTTTTCGAGATAAATCTCGATCCCGGTCTCTTCGAAACGATGAACGCATTTGTCCAATATTGATAGTCGGTGATTTAACTATCAATTCATATTCACAAACATCCATCACACAATAAATAATTCCCACATTATTTATTTGCCTCAAATATCTTTAAAGGATATATTTCCAAATTTCCAAAACTCATTTGAAAACAATTCCCAAAATCTCTTCCTTTATCCGGTAAATCCTTTACCATTAATTCCCATTGGATATAACCAAGTTCAAACCAATTTAGATTTAAAACAGTTAAATCATTTCATACTGAAATATACTTTAAAATATGTAAATTTACTTCTATTTATTTACTCAAAATATAAATTTTAAAGTATGTAAAATAAAACTATTTATTAAATAAGATATTTGTTAACTAAACTTAAAAGTAGTGGTTTAAAGAATAAATACTAGTTTTCAAATAACTTAAATCATCCATTCTTTAAATAAATCCGTTTATAAAATATAATTACTAGTAAACCTCTTAAATGATCATATTATAGCTAAATTTATTTCTTTATTTTTAAAGAAGAATTTCTTAAAACACTTCCTTGAAACAAATTTTACCTAACCTTTAAAACCTGATTTTATTCATGAACTCGGTTTTTCACTGGAAAACATTTCCATTCAAACAACCCAAAGAATCTTTCATATAGATCCCCTCCGATCTATTCCAACTCAAATTTACGTTAGATATCGTAAATTTATTTCTAAGCTTAAAAATAAACCCCTTTTGAAGTTTAAACACCCTTTTACATTCTTGGAATTTCAATTTGTTAAAGTATAGTTTAAAGACATTTCTAAATAAAACAATTGGAAATTTCTTCAATGAAAATCGTACTTACAAATTTCTTAAATAAAATTTCCATAATATAAAATTGTATCTCAGAATATTTTATATACATTTCAAATAGTTATATATTTAAGTTCTAGAAATTTATACTTCTACGGTTATCAATTGATAAAATGTCCTCTTCGTTAATAATTCCAAATTTTTCCAAATTTTTATTTTTATTCTTTTAATTTTTATTTACCAATTTCCTTGATTTCTTTTAAAACCCAATTTACTCTACTTATAATTAAAATTCTGAGTTTATAATTTATCCAAAAATATTACAACACAATTTAATTTCAAATTTATCAATCACAACATATAAACAGACATCATCGTCAATTATAAAAATAATTACTACATCGTGAGGAATCCAGTTGGATCCCTCCAACCTGTTTTCCCTGCATCCATAAATATTAGCACATCACATATATAAATATCAATCTAGACTGATAACAACAATTATATTCAACCAATCACAACAATTATATTCAACCAATCACACAAATATTTAAATATTAACTATTTAAATTAGCTAGCATCCAGATGTGAGTGAGAATAACTCACCTTGAGTTTTCGGCGAGCGTTCGAAATTTAAATTAAACCTAACTGCGTTCGATTTAACTCAAATTTCTACTTGCCCGGAATGATTTCCGAACTGCACCACTGCGTAGATCGCATCGCTGCGATTCCGACGTTTCCAGTTTCGTTAAAATCTGATAACATATGTGCAAGTTACAAATTTTTAAAGTTTGAATAACATTAAAAACAATTTCCTTTTTAATTTTAAATTACTATACCCAAAACAACATCAGGCCGCACAAAACAAAAATCGAGCCCGAAGCCTTGCCTCCCAAATGCGATGATATTCTTCCAGGTGAAATGAACCCATCAACTTGCTGATTAGGGTTTAAAAACGCTCCATCTCTACACGACTACGCAACGATCCAATACCGCCAAATGAAAGCCCATCGCGAACTCCATCATCACTTGAAGCCATGCCGAGCTCGGTCATCACAATGGCACCGAAAATGAAGGCGAATGGCGGCTGTTCCAGCTCCAATTTCCCCCTCCTCGTCGAAAGATAATAAGCTTCCACCGTACGGATGTGAAGCTCGCGTCAACCTCTCCGTATCTCTAGTTGGAAGTTTCTCGTATAGATGTAAGGATTAAGGGAGATTTGAGGAGGAAGACGACTAATTTTCGGCCATTGAAACGTGAATAAGCGGCGGCTCACGTTTATGCTAGGGTTAGAGAATAAACATAATATATATATTATTGTTTTAATATTATTTTATTAATAAAATTCTCTATGTACATCGTATTTCAAACGAACTCCAATTCTCACGCACCAACAGGCGTTCCTAGGGTTTTTCCGCGTTCCGGACACAATGGAACAGGTTTCGTAGGCTATTTCGGTCATACGTGCGAGTTACGGAATTTAATGATCAATTTAAATTTAAATCGGTTAAAACGACTTCTATGCGTTTTGAGCTGCCAGGGTCAAACGAAAACTCCGACTGCTACGAAAATTGAAATCCGATAATAACTAACTATTACGGATCCAATGGAACTGGTTTTTTCGAATTCTGAGACTATGCCCCGGAAGGCTATTTTCACTCGTCGATAAATTTGGGCGATTTCCAAAATCGTTGAAATCACTTGAAACTTCACCTTTAAAACTTTGTTAACTCTATTATAACTCGTATAAAATTTATATTCACATTAGAAATCATTCCGATTCAGTTTTACCTCGAAATCTGAATATTTGCATTATTATATTATTAAATTCCACCATTAACTTAATATAAATTTCCAAATTCAATCTATCGCTAATTAATTCCATCCAATGGTCCAACGTTATTATTTAAATCAAAATAAACTTAAATAAATTTTTAGAAACCATTTTTAAATTTATTTACACTCAAATTTACCAATTATCCCAATCCTAATATTAAGCTATTATTATTCAAATTCCAATTAAATTCCCGTATTTGAAATTTAACTAGTTTTATTAACTTAACCTAAGTCTTTTATTTCAAAAATTCAAATTATAATCCATATTCAACATTTAAAATGAACTAAATGTTCAAATTTAGCGACCCAAAATTCCGGGTCGTTACATTCCTTCCCCCCTTATAAAAATTTCGTCTCCGAAATTTGCTAAGGTAGAAGAATGTTCCAAACTCAATAGCAAAACCCACTTAGTGAAAATCCCAAATTCACTTTGCCTAAACTCCCTTAGTTTCAATTTGAATCTGCTAATTCAATCCTATTCTCAAAATCCTTTATTTTCAATTGTTATTTGAAATCAACTTGTCATTAATGAAACCAATGCTCCTACACTCATTAACTTTACCCAAATTCTTTAGTTATAACTTATATACACTTCCCAAAACCCTTTAGCTCAAATCCAAACTCATTTGCTTTATTTAGACTCACACTTACTATTTGCTTTAGAAATTCAATTTTTAGCAAATTCAAAATCCCAAAAATTTTCTAACTCCCAAAATTTTCGGAAAATTTTGGCAGAGTCTTCTTTGTACGGAGGAGCTTTCGCAATATCGCGATACAGATAAATATATATACATCGACCCACACGGCCGGAAACCAAAATATATCATTTCCCAATTATATTTGCGTAGGCGTACCTTTTTAGGAAATTTTAAAGCAAGCGGCTAATATATAATGTATAAACGCGCTGCAACTCTATCGATCGCCATCCGTACATGTACTTACTCAACAAACTCATCAGTTTTTAAAGATATGAACATTTTAACAACATTTCCAATATAAATGTAAGCCAAACATATCTATTTACATCCCAAACAACACTTTTCATAATTTCATAAGTAAATCATATTTTAAAGCATATACAAAGTTCCTTTTCTAATGCCAAACTCCAAGTTATTTTACACAAAGGATTTTATATACAAGTTTTGCTATGTTCCATTAATATTCTACCCCATTTTCGAATTGATTCACCAAGCAAATTTTATTTCAATTTGTTACATTTGCATTTCTATTATAACTCACTTACATTTATACTCAAATCCATTTATTAAGATTTTAGCCCATTCTACTTTCATCCAAACCAACTTCATTTTATTTCACTTGAATGATTTACATTCAAGTTTACTATATACCATTCATATTTATTACAACCAATTCATTTCTATTTCAATATGATTAACATATGCCTTACTTGCATTTCTTTACTTTAACTTACATTCCCAATTTGATTTACAATCAAATTTTATTTTAAACTTGAAACATTTGCATTTCTTTTATGATCCATTTCCATTCATATGCAAAATCACTTAATTAGATTGCATTTATCTAATTAATTTAAAACCATCTTTATTTTCTTCTTCAAATCAATTCACTTGCATTCATATACAAACTCTTTGAATTAGATTCTAATCCATATCAATTTATTCAAAAATCAATTTCAATTGCTTTTTTAAACAACACAATTTCGAATACAACAAACAACCGATTCTTATGCAAATTCCATGTCATTCGAGCAAAACAATCACCACTTAGGCTTATAACCATTTAAAATTAATTTCAACTTAGATTTATATTAATTTTATTAAATTTTTATGGCTCACAATCCAAGTATTTTTCTCTTTCCAATGCAATTGTTAAATTAAATTTTTCCCTTACGTTTTAATTTCCTTAACCAATTCAAGTTTATATTAATATCATTCCATCCTGCATTATTTACAACTCATACAACCTTATTTTATCACAATAATTAATTAAAATTTCATTTTCACTTGAATTTAAATTTTATTATCTAACAAATTTCATTTAAGATTACTTAATAAAGCTCATCCATCATTATTGTTTTCAATTTGCTTATGTTGTTTAAATCATACAATTTTCCATTGTCTTCTTATATCAATTTTATTTTTTTCTTCATTTGATTCTCATCCAAATCAATTCCAATCCATTTACAACTTTTAATCCACTTTATTTGTTTATTCAATCCATTTTAAATTTATTCACCTTCACAATTCATTTTTGAATTTATTTTATCAACAATGTGGCCACTTCAAATCATTTCACTCATTGGAATTTATTTACAATTTAAACCATCACAATTATAATTCAATTCTATTATTCATTCATTCACACTCTCAACTTTTTGTTGCCAAAATTAACTTTCATACCAGAGCTGGGTTTTCATTTTCTTTCCAAAATTCCCTTAACAAACCCCCAAAATCTTATCCATGCCAATACAAATCCCCTTTAATTTAGTTTACACTAAATTCACCTTCAAGCTTCTCTTTCTTTACTTTAGCTTATGCTAAATTCATTCTCAAACAATTCCTTTGAATTTAGTTGAGTTAAAATTTTATTTATACAATACCCTTCCAGCATAATTATATTTCTTTCAATTCAATTCTTTTCCAGATTAAATTCAAGTCCACCTAAGTTTTTATTTAGCCAACTTGAATTCATTTCATTTCCTTTACCATTTAAATAAGAATTTAATTCTATTCAAAATTATTTACAACACAGCTGAATTTTGATTTTAGTTCAATTCAAATTTATTTCTCCCTATATAAGTTCAAAACTTATTTTCTACTTTAAATTCATTCACATCCTTTTATTTCTCACTTCTTCTTATCTCAATTCACATTTCATTCAGGTTTAGATTTGAATTCACCATACCATTCAACTATTTTCCAATTGTGATCATAATTCCATTTTCCTATTTTTAAGTTCACCAACTTCTTTATTTTAAAGCTCATATTGCTCATTTGAGTTACTTTCATCTTATATCACAATTTATATCTCTGAATTCTTAAGGATATAAATTTCTTTCACCTTAATCCTTTGCACATTTTAAATCCTCAATTTTCAGATCACAAGTATAACACTTAATAGCTTATGAGTACAATTTATTTAACTTATCCCTAGTTAAATTTCAATTTTCTATTCACTTCAATTTATTTTATTCTCTTCCATTTACTCAGGTTAAATTTTATTCCCAAGATTAAAATTTACATTTCCTTCTTATTAGCATCAACTTTACCAAAATAAGTTCATTAGTTGATGCATTTTACCTTTACACACCATTTAAATAGAATGTTCCAGAATTCAACTTCCCGGTTTTATTCCAAAGCCATATTGAAATAATAATCAATTCATACCCATTTGGTATATCCATCAAATCTCTAGATTTTCCAAAACAACTTGTTTATACCAAACAATTTTTCCTTTTTAAATTTCCAAAACAACTGGTATACCCAAGAAATCCAAACAATATCATAACCAACCATTTTGGTAGCAATACATCACTTTAGAAACTCGAAAATGAATTCTAATGATGTGGCCAGCATCATCAGGATTATTTTCCAGCGACTGAAGTGAGTTCAATGCTTCTTACTTTCCCAAATTCATTTCAAAATAGTTTCCATTCAAAAATACTTCCCAAATTAATATTCCAATATTGCCTTCAAACACCTTAGCAACATTTCAAACTTTCCCAGGATTTTATATTTCCAAACTTTAGTTTTCAATACATTTAAAATCCTTTCCAAAACTTCCGGGATTTAAATTCCGGTTCAATTCAAATTTAGTTATTTTTCCTTTTATATAATTTATATTTGTGTAATTTTATTTTCATTATGACTATTTCAAATTTCAGATTAAATTTTAGATTCTTATCTGATTATAATATTAACAACCAATCATCCAAATATATATATAATAATTTCAGAAAATTATTTCTTTTATATCAAAATATAATTTGTGTAAAACTATTTCATTTACCCACTTTAAAACAATACTATGTCGGTTTATCTTGTTTAAGAGTTTAGAAACCCCTATCGATACGGTTGTACTTCCCACACCGGCCAGAATTCATAAACACTCAACCAATAAGTCAACACGGTATAAAAACAATTTTATATTCACTAACAAGTACGCTCTCATATCTATTAATATGCTCAACTCATTATAGAGCACTAATGACTCTGTTTAATGAGTAATTTTCCCACCAAAGCTTAGGCTGTCGCCAATCTAAGCTCTGATACCAAGTGTAACAGCCCGCAAATCCACACCCCTTGAGTCAACACTATTCTACATCAATTAACTCAAGCGGAACAGAAATACGAACCATTAGGGATTAAAGAAGAAGAGATAGAAGAAGAAGAGACTAAACAATATCAGAATCTCACAGTTGCAGCGGGATAAAATATAATAGTAAGTATAGATCTTTACACAAAATGAAATCTATAACTATTTTATACATCATATCATCACAGTATCTCATACATCAAATTACCAATCAGACAAATCCATACAATCATGCCAGCGGAATATATATAGGTACAGATAATACGTCTCGGGCTCCAGCTCCTCTCCTGCTCCATAACAACCTATCCTGAACAAATAATACTCGATCTGACCCGAGCATTATAACGAAATAACACCCGAGTCAGTCTGGAATACTAGTTGATAATAATGCATCCAAATTGATTATTAAAGTTTCAAAAATCCTTTGAAAACAAAAGCATCTCGTAAGACCACGCCATAAATAAACATGTCGGGTTTTTACCTTATGATAGCTAAAACACTTTTTATAGAAATCCTCTGATATTATAATAGGGTCTATTTACAAATACTTATAAAATAGCCGAAATTGTTACATGATTAAATTCCAGCTACTAGCCACAAAGTGGGTAATACAAAAAAAACTCGTACAAGGCTCGTAGGGAGAATGGATTCCAACTAGTGACTAGGCACTAGGGTACCACCTATCACAGTACGGGGCCTAGATCACCGTACCGAGGACCACGCCCGATCCCCTGCAACACAAGGCCGGACCCATCCCTTACTGGACAGTTCAGAATAAGATCACCCCGCGGTTGGGATCAACAACCGCCCACTAAGCCGAAATAAAAAGGGACATCTAGACAGGGATGACCTTACTCTCAAGTGGGGGCTACCCACGAAGCCTTGCTGCATATCCCTTGATTTTCAGTCATTCCCATTTGATGAGGCTTGAGGCTAAGCGTTACCTTTTAGAACATTTCACTAAGAATGCCTATCGTCCACCTGACGATGTTCCGAAAGCATTCGCCCATACAAGTCCGTCCCGGGTTCGAACGGAACCGAAGACACTATTCCTACTACATCCATTTTGGAAATATCCTCAGGATTAGTAGTGACAAGCCCTTGCACTTCATTGCTCCATTTTCGACTCCGAACACGTTTCACGAAATGTACAAACCGGATCGTAGTGTTTTTCGAGATAAATCTCGATCCCGGTCTCTTCGAAACGATCAACACATTTGGCCAATATTGATAGTCGGTGATTTAACTATCAATTCATATTCACAAACATCCATCACACAATAAATAATTCCCACATTATTTATTTGCCTCAAATATCTTTAAAGGATATATTTCCAAATTTCCAAAACTCATTTGAAAACAATTCCCAAAATCTCTTCCTTTATCCGGTAAATCCTTTACCATTAATTCCCATTGGATATAACCAAGTTCAAACCAATTTAGATTTAAAACAGTTAAATCATTTCATACTGAAATATACTTTAAAATATGTAAATTTACTTCTATTTATTTACTCAAAATATAAATTTTAAAATATGTAAAATAAAACTATTTATTAAATAAAATATTTGTTAACTAAACTTAAAAGTAGTGATTTAAAGAATAAATACTAGTTTTCAAATAACTTAAATCATCCATTCTTTAAATAAATCCGTTTATAAAATATAATTACTAGTAAACCTCTTAAATGATCATATTATAGCTAAATTTATTTCTTTATTTTTAAAGAAGAATTTCTTAAAGCACTTCCTTGAAACAAATTTTACTTAACCTTTAAAACCTGATTTTATTCACGAACTCGGTTTTTCACTGGAAAACATTTCCATTCAAACAACCCAAAGAATCTTTCATATAGATCCCGCCCGATCTATTCCAACTCAAATTTACGTTAGATATGATAAATTTATTTCTAAGCTTAAAAATAAACCTCTTTTGAAGTTTAAACACCCTTTTACATTCTCGGAATTTCAATTTGTTAAAGCAAAGTTTTAAGATATTTATAAATAAAACAATTGGAAATTTCTTCAATGAAAATCGTACTTACAAATTTCTTAGATAAAATTTCCATAATATAAAATTGTATCTCAGAATATTTTATATACATTTCAGATAGTTATATATTTAATTTCCAGAAATTTATACTTCTACAGTTATCAATTGATAAAATGTCCTCTTCGTTAATAATTCCAAATTTTTATTTTTATCCTTTTAATTTTTATTTACCAATTTCCTTGATTTCTTTTAAAACCCAATTTATTCTACTTATAATTAAAATTCGGAGTTTATAATTTATCCAACAATATTACAGCATAATTTAATTTCAGAATTTATCAATCACAACATATAAACAAACATCATCGTCAATTATAAAAATAATTACTACATCGTGAGGAATCCAGTTGGATCCCTCCAACCTGTTTTCCCTGCATCCACAAATATTAGCACATCACATATATAAATATCAATCTAGACTGATAACAATAATTATATTCAACCAATCACACAGATATTTAAATATTAACTATTTAAATTAGCTAGCATCCAGATGTGAGTGAGAATAACTCACCTTGAGTTTTCGGAAAGCGTTTGAAATTTAAATTAAACCGAACCGCGTTCGATTTAACTCAAATTTCTACTTACCCGAAATGATTTCCGAACTGCACCACTGCGTAGATCGCGTCGCTGCGATTCCGGCGTTTCCAATTTCATTAAAATCTGATAATGTATGTGCAAGTTACAAATTTTTAAAGTTTGAATAACATTAAAAACAATTTCCTTTTTAATTTTAAATTACTTTACCCAAAACAACATCAGGCCGCACAAAACAAAAATCGAGGCCGAAGCCTTGCCTCCCAAACGCGATGATATTCTTCCAGGTGAAATGAACCCATCAACTTGCCGACTAGGGTTTAAAAACGCTCCACCTCTACTCGACTACGCAACGATCCAATACCGCCAAATGAAAGCCCATCGCGAACTCCATCATCACCTGAAGCCATGCCGAGCTCGGTCACTACCATGGCACCGAAAACGAAGGAGAACGGCGGCTGTTCCAGCTCCAATTTCCCCCTCCTCGTCGAAAGATAATAAGCTTCCACCGTACGGATGTGAAGCTCGCGTCAACCTCTCCGTATCTCTAGTTGGAAGTTTCTCGTATAGATGTAAGGATTGAGGGAGATTTGAGGAGGAAGACGACTAATTTTCGGCCATTGAAACGTGAATAAGCGGCGGCTCACGTTTATGCTATGGTTAGAGAATAAACATAATATATATTATTGTTTTAATATTATTTTATTAATAAAATTCTCTATGTACATCGTATTTCAAACGAAATCCAATTCTCACGCACCAACAGGCGTTCCTAGGGTTTTTCCACGTTCCAGACACAATGGAACAGGTTCGTATGCTAATTTGGTCATACGTGCGAGTTACGGAATTTAACGATCAATTTAAAATTAAATCGGTTAAAACGATTTCTATGCGTTTTGAGCTGCCAGGGTCAAACGACAACTCCGATTGCTACAAAAATTGAAACCCGATAATAACTAACTATTACGAATCCAATGGAACTAGTTTCGTCGAATTCCGAGACTGTGCCCCGGAAGGCTATTTTGACTCGTCGATAAATTCGAGCGATTTCCAAAATCGTCGAAATCACTTGAAACTTCACCATTAAAACTTTGTTAACTCTATTATAACTCGTATAAAATTTATATTCACATTAGAAATCATTCTGATTCAGTTTTACCTCGAAATTTGAATATTTGCATTATTATATTATTAAATTCCACTATTAACTTAATATAAATTTCCAAATTCAATCTATCGCCAATTAATTCCATCCAATGGTCCAATATTATTATTTAAATCAAAATAAACTTAAATAAATTTTTAGAAACCATTTTTATATTTATTTACACTCAGATTTCCAATTACCCCAATCCTAATATTAAGCTATTATTATTCAAATTCCAATTAAATTCCTGTATTTGAAATTTAACTAATTTTATTAACTTAACCAAAGTCTTTTATTTCAAAAATTCAAATTATAATCCATATTCAACATTTAAAATGAATTAAATGTTCAAATTTAGCGACCCAAAATTCCGGGTCGTTACATTCTAAATAATAACGAAAAGAAAGGATATAATGGCCGATCAAAGCACATTCTTTTCTTCACTTTCAATTCAATCGAGAAGCCAAATCGAAAATGGGGGATAGTGAATTCGAAAAACAGAAAAAAAGAACGGGAGAAATCAATAAGGGCCGACACCAAATCCTTCTTCTCGAGTTCGAATAAACCAGATCAGGGAATGATTCACGACTTGCCTGTGGAAATTGAGCTTCTGAAGCTCACGCACGTGGGAGGCTACGGCTGCTCGTGTAGGCGACGAGCGTTGAAGGGTGTGCGACGAAGAGGTTATGGGGAAGTCGCGATGGACTTTGGTGGAAGGTCGAATGCCTTTCATCGCAGGCGGCGGCTAGGTTTGCACGAAGGGGTTGACCAGAGGGAGTATGAGGGGAAACGATGGCATGTCGCGAGCAATTGGAAGTGACGACAGTGGAGTCGTGTTCGTTCGTGGTCATGGTTCATGGCAGGTCTGGGGGTTTTCGCGATGGCAGGAATCATGATAGGGGATTCGGTAGTTCGACGCTGGAATTATGGTGTGGGCATGTTAGTGGCTGTGTGGCGATTTCTGGTGGAGGCTGTTCGATGTTTTGCTCTCGCATTCGAGAAGGTAACATGATTTTTTTTAAAAGAAAAACATTTTAATTTAAAACGACTTATGTTTAATAAAACAATTCGAATGCTTTAATATCTTAAGGGAAGAAGGAGCTTATTTCAGAAAATTAGATTAATTAAATTTATTTTTATTAGGGTATTACAGAAGCTTAATACCAAAGGTATTTATACCAGATGTAAATCAGGTTGGTAAATTTTTTATTTAAAACCGATTTATCTTAAAATGATGTAATATGGAAATTTACTTATTTAGATTATTTTTGTAACTTACTGATTTATTGTAGGAAGAAATTTGTTTAAATAAAAATTATGGGATAATCAAATTTATTAAATGGGAATTTACCATTTTCTTAATTCAATATTAATAAAATCATATAAATTGATTATTCAAGGTCAAAAATCGAGAAAACCAAGGGAATATTGAAGTGGATGGCAAATGCATAGTCAAAGGTGAGTTAATCTCACTCATCTGGTTTGATTTAAATTTAATAGTTAAATTTAAATAATTGGTTGAATGATTGAACTGATTGGATGTGATATATATTATACAGTAGTATACAATATATCTTGGAATGATTGATTTTCCCACATTATATAGCGGATGAGACCCTATGCGCCGCATAATAGCAGATGATACTATATTAGTTTCATATACTGCGATATTCCACCTCGAACTGGAATTGGCATTTTATATTGTGCTAACGTCTATGGATGCAGGGAAACAGGTTGGAGGGATCCAACTGGATTCCTCAAAATTATCTAGATTATTCTAATAATTCTATGTTATGATTATTTGCTATTCTAGGTTGAATTATATTGATAATTAGAAATGTTGGATGCTATGGGTTTATTTTATATATTTCGGTACTAAGTTATCAAAATATATAGAATCAGATTTTTGGAAAGAAACTAAAGAAGGAAATTTGTAAGTAAAAATAATTATAAAGAAGTTGACTAAATTTAAGAATGAATTGGAAAAGAATAAAAGTGGATTTTAAATGTTAATAAATAAATTCCGAGTAGGGAAAGAAGATTTAAATAAACAGCGAAATAATGAATTTTTAAAACTTAAGTGGAGCATTTTAAAGAGAAAAATAATTTATTTTAAAGATTTAAGCTTTAAATTTATTCAAGGAATAGAGAAGGAATTTGGGAAATCTGGAATTGATATCTTTAGTTAAAAGGATTATTAATTATAATTAAGAAATGAAATATGAGGTTAATGAATTTTGAATAAATTGAGTAAGTAAAGAAACTTATTTCAAATTAGGTAAATTGGAAATCCATCTGAAAATTGATTTAAGTGTTAGTATTAGGATTTTAAAAGGAGGTTGTGACTATGAAATGTATAAACTGGGTTTATAAAAGTAAAGTAAAATGTATCAGTGGATATTTGGGAAGAATAAATTCCAGGTGGGAATTTATTAAAGGAATGGGAAAATTTGTTTAAAAATAAATAATGATTTATTTTTAAAGGATGTGAAGAGAAGCGTATTTCCCTGGATAGCCAAATACGTTTTCAAAGTAAATTTTTAAATATAAGTTAAAGGTTTTAATGTTGTTTTAAAAAGCATGTTTTAGAAAATTTATTATTTACAAATATTTAAATTCTAAAGTAAGTATTTTTCAAAATTTATTATCATAATAATTATTTAAAAGATGATTTGGTAACTTGTTTAAAGGAGAAAATCTAGTTTTATATTTTATAAAGTAACCTTATTTTAAATATTCCTAAATTATTATTTTTCATTAAGTATTAAAGTAGTTTTTCTAAATTTAAATGTTAAATTATATTTTATAATAAAGTGTCTTAAATCATTTTAAAAATCTAAAGTTTTGTGCTTGGTTGTTTTCAGTGGAAATAAACATTTGGAAATTTAATTAATGAGAAAGGTGGGTTGAAAACTGTTCTCAAAAGGTTTGAAAAGTGGAAATATATCTTGTACAGTTATTTTGAGCTTAATGAATAATTTGGTGAAATTATTGATATTGGATGGTTGATTGTGAATGTTAATTGATAGTTAAATAACCCACTATCAATATTGGCCAATGCGTTAATCGTTTCGAAGAGACCAGGATTGGGATTTATTTCCTGAAAACCACTTCGATCTGGTTTGTACGTTTTCGTGAGGAAGACGAGTTTGGATTCTAAGATGGAGCAGCGATGTTCAAGGGCTAGTCGCTACTAATCCTGAGGGTTTCCAAAATGGATGTAGTAGGAATAGTGCCTTCAGTTCCGTTTGAACCCGGGACGGACTTGTACTGATGAATGCTTTTAGAACAACATCAGGTGGACGATAAGCATTCTAAGAGATGAGTTCTCCAAAGGTAACGCTTAGCCTCAAGCCTCATCAACCGGGAATGACTGAAAATCAGGGGTTATGCAGCAAAGCTAGGTGGGTAGCACCCATTTCAGGGTGAGGTCATCCCTGTCTAGATGTCCCTTTTATTTCGGCTTAGTGGTGCGGTTGCTGATCACAACTGTGGGGTGATCTTACTCGGAATTATCCAGTAAGGGGTAGTCCCGGTCTTGTGTTGCAAGGGGTCGGGAGTGATCCTCGGTATGCTGATCTAGATCGGTATTATGACAGGTGGTACCCCAGTGCCTAGTCATTAGTTGGAAATCCATTCTCCCTACGTGCTTTTTACGAGTTTTGTTTGTATTACCCACTCTGTGGCTAGTAGATGGAATTTAATAATGTAACAATTTCGGCTATTTTAATAAGTATTTGTATATAGACCCTATTATAATACCAGAGGATTTTATAAAAAAAATGTTCTAGCTATCGTAAGGTAAAAACCCGGCATGTTTATTTGTGGCGTGGTCTTACGAGATGCTTTTGTTTTCAAAAGAATTTTTAAAACTTTAATAATCAATTTGAGTGTGATTTTCTCACTCTGGTATCCCAGACTGACTTGGATGTTATTTAACTATAATGCTCGGGTCAGACCGAGTATTATAGGATGCAGGATATGATGCTGTGGAGCTCAGGAGACGAGCTGGATGGCGATACTTCCGTACATGATTATTGTTCCGCTGTGTATCCAGTTGTATGTTATTGATGTTGTTGAACTCTGTTGATGTACTCTAATGATGTATCTATAAACAGATATAGTATTTGTTTTCAGTGTACAGATCTGTGATCCCCTATTATATTTTATTCTGCTGTGATGGTTAGATTCTGATGTTGTTTCCTATTTTCTTCTTCTACCTCTTCTTTTTTAACCCTAATGGTTCGTATTTCTATTCAACTTAAGTTGATTGATGTAGAATAGCGTTGACTCAAGGGGTACGGATTGGCGGGTCGTTACAGTTGGTATCAAAGCAGAAGGTTAAGCGAGAACCTTGGCTCTGGTAGGAATTACTCATAGAATAGAGTTCGTAGTACTCTAGAATGAGTTTGAGTGTATTAATAGTATAAGCGCGTATTTATTAGTGAATAAAAATTTGTTTTATATTGTGTTGATTTGTCGGTTGAGTGTTTATGGATTCTGGTCGATATGAGGGACGCCATGTCATCGATAGGGGTTTCTAAACTCTTAAACAAGATAAACCGACACAATATGTTTTAAATAGGGTAAATGAAATAATTTTACCCAAATTATTTTCATATATAAAGGGAATAATTTTTCGTAAATTATTATAGTTATATATGGATGCTTGGTTGTTAGGGATGATGATATTTAATTATTATCATTAATGTGTAAAATTGAATAAGATATTTAAATCATAACCAAAAGCTAAGAAATAAATTCATATACAAATGGGATCTGTAAATGTGATTTATAATTGAATAAGGAATTGAAATCATAATTAAAAACTAAGAAACAAATTCATAATACAAATGAGATTTGTAAATGCAAACTATAAATGTGAATTATAGCATGATTAATAATTAAAATAAAATAAAATTTCAAAGTAATGTTTGAATATAAATTTAAAGGATTTGGAATTTGAAAATTTGGAAATTTAAATTCCTTTGAATTTGAAAATGATTCTCAAAAAATTGGGAAAAATAATATATATTTGAGAAATATTTTTGAATCGGATTTGAAATCTAGAGAGATTTGGAATTTAAAAATATTTGAAGGGTTTTAAAAGAGATAAAAGCAGTGAGCTCTTTTCGGTCGTTAGAAAATAATTCCGATGATGATCGCGACATCATCGGTGTTCATTTTCGAGTTTCCAAGAGGGGGATTGCTACCTGGATGTTTTGGATTAATGTTTGTTTGTGAAATTTGATTTGATTTTGAAAATGCAAAGGAATAGTTTGATTTAGATATATATGTTTACAAAATTGAATTTTGAACATTTTAGTAATGTTTTAAAACTCTGGAGTTGGTTTGAAATGTTTGGATGAAACTCTGGAAGCTTATTTAAAATGATTATGGAATAGTAAATAAGTTTGGAAACTTATAAAAAAAAGTTAGCAAATGGAAGATAAATAAATTGGAGAACTTATAGAAACTTAAAATTTGAATAAAATTAGAATGTAACTAAACCAAGTTAAATAAAAAGTGAATGTGAGGAAATAAATCTAAGTAGGCTAAAGGAAATAAGTAAATGAAATAAAATTTATTAGTTAAAAATGAAATTTGAATATTGGATAATGTTCGATTTGAAATTGTGTAAAATGAGGTGTAGAACTAGTTCAAATGGACTAAAGATAATTAATGTTTGGAAATAAAATTTATTGGTGGAAAATAAATTTGTGAATGAACAAATGAATTTATAATTGTAAGTAAATGAACTGAAATTGGATACTGGAAGGAGTAAGCCAAAATAAAAATGTATTTGGTATTTTGGAAAGTGAAATAGAAATCTAAACTCGAATTATAAATTAGATTGAACTCAACTAAAATAATAAAGTGATTTTTGAAGATAAAAATCAAATATAGAATTGCAAATTGGAAGTGAGCCAACTGGATAATTAATTATGAAATTTGGAAATGGAACACTAGTTGGATAAATAAGAGTTGAAATTCAAGTTAATGATGGATTTGTCAATGAAACCCAAGTTATAAATAGAAATTCAACTTGGAATTGTAAGTGAATTAAACATGAATTAAATATGGCCTTAGATATTATTTTAACGAATTGAGAATGGAATTAAAATTTAAGCGGATTATGAGAATGGCTAATTGAATTGAATGAGTTGTGAATGAATTGAATTTGGAAATTAAAATATGAAACGAACAAAACAATAGAACTAATCAAATAATTTTGTAGATTGGAATGAGATTTGATAAGTTAAAGTGAAAAGGAAAATTTATTCACAAATGAAATGAGCTTAAGTTTTGAAGTTGGAATAAATTGAAGTAAACCAACTTAGGTTAAAAATAATTAGAAGCTCAACTTCGAGTAAGGATGGAAGTTCATTAAATAAAAGTTTGGGTTAAATTAATTCGGGAAGTGGTTATTAATTTAAGAATCGAATGTCATCAAGCTCAACGAAATGATTTCAAAACATATGGTTGGTGAATAAATTAAAATGGGATGGAAGTTAATATAAAATAAGTTGGAATCAATTTAAAATGGTTATAGGCTTAAGTAATTATTTATTCACATGAATATAGTCGAATTCCGTAGAAAAAAATTGTTGTTTGACGAAAACGATATTAAATAAAATCCTATGAATTGACAGAAGTGAAATAAAATTGATTTTGAAATCAATTGAATTGAACATGAGTTTGTTTTGCTTAAAAAATGAATTGAATGTAAGCATGTGAGTTGTTAACCATTTGGATTAAGTAAAACGATGTGTGATTGGTTGTAAGCAATTAAAATTAATGTTAGAGCATTGAAAGTGTTTATGAAAAGTGTTTAGCGTGTATTGCTTTTAGTATTCATGAATTGTAGTTGTTTTAAAGAGTGAAATGTTAATAAATTGCATATATTTAGTACTTATATGTTTGAATTGAGTAAGTACAGGTATCTGAAGGCCGTTTGGCAGGATTTTGGTCACGCTAATTACTAAAATAATAAGCCGCATGCTTAAAAATGCTAAATAAAGATACGCCTACGCAATAAAAATAGTAAATATGAACTATTTTTATTTTTTCGACTGGGTGGGTCGATGTGTATATATTTATATCTCTTGTCAAATTGCAAAAGCTCCTCCGTACAAAGGAGACTCTGCCAAAATTTTCCGAAAATTTTGGGAGTTAGAATTTTTTTTGAAAATTTTGGGAAAATTTTAGTTAGCGACAAAACGATTTCAGATTGGAAATTGAAATAAATTAGGGAATGAAACTAATTTAAAATAACGATATGAATCGGTATAAATGGAAGATAAAATTCAATATTCAGAGTTGAAGATAAATTGAATTCGTATGGAAATGGGAGAACCAATTTGAATAAAAAAAGATATAAACTAAGTGGTGAAGTGAAAATAAATATAAGAAACGTATAAAATACTTATATTGAACTTAATAAGAAATTATAAAATTCTTAAGTAATATGGGTGTCGGGAAAATATATTGAATAAGCATTTGAGTGAAGGTTTAATAAACATATATGTACATCATACGGCTTGAATGAATAGATATTGACATTTTGTAAGGAAGTCAATAAAACGTTTTGAATGTTGTGATTGGATATTATTACTAAGTAGGATATGCAGGTATTATAAAAGGGAAAGGAAAATTGGTTTTAATTTCAGAAGATAAATTTGAATTGCTCGACAAAAAGGTATGTGTTTAAATTTCTGTATGAAATTTGATTGGGTTTTTGATCTAGCCACTTGGCCTTTTGTTTTCTTTTGGAATTTGGGAGCCCGTAGAGGCATTTTGTAGTTGTACTAAGCTAGCCGCGCAAAGGAGACGCTGGCGAATTTTTTCAAAAATTTAGGGAGTTAGGAAATTTTGAGCAAATTTTGATAATTCAAAATTTGGTTTTAAATTGAAACTTGAATGATTGAGAAAATAGTATTGTTTGCAAATTATGGGAGAGTTTGGGAAGTTAGTAAGAATGGTAATGGGTCTTCTATAAAAAGGTAGTTGGTAGGATGTTGAAATGTTGGTTTTGGGAAAGGTAAACGGGTATTGGACCATTCTTCCTAACAATTAATTTTGGGGAAGAAATTCTTTTAAGGGGGGAGGAATGTGACGACCCGAAATTTTTTGGCATTTGAAATTAGAATATTTACTTGATTTTAAATATTTAAAAGTTTAATTTTTAACTTGAATTAAAATATCACCATTTATTGGGTAATTTAATTATTAAATTAAATAATTTGAAGTTGGGTAAAATGTTGAATCTAGAGTTTTTAGCCTATTAAAAATAATTTGAAGGCTTGTAAAATTTATATTGATAGTGTTGAGGATAATAGAAGTTTTAAAATTGAATTTAACAGTTGTTTGTTCAGTTTTGAAATTTTATAGTTTAAATTGAATTTATAAATAGCCTTCTGAGGGTCAATCTCTGAATTCGACAGAACTAGTTCCATTGGATCCGTAATATTGTATTATTATCGGATTTCAAATTTCGTATTGATCGGAGTTGTTGTGTGAGCGTACGATATATAAACGCGCTGAAAATTTAATCGATAATAATCGATTCAAAAAGCTATCTTCCCCTTACGATCGAATTTGGACTCGAAACCTTTTCCATTGCGTTCGGAATAGGGGCATAATATTATGAACGCCTAGCGGCACGCCTCGATAGGAGGTCGGGATTTTGAGTTGCTAAATTCAAGACAATTTGAATTTAAAAATATAATATATATATATATATATATATATATATATATATATTGACTAGTCAAGTTGTATTCCTTTTCGTACACATCGGAGCTTTTTCTTTCTTTCCTGAATCACCGTAACTGGCTTCTTCAACCCTTCACATCTGTCTCTTCCTTTCATCAGCTATTATCCACCCTAGTGCAGACCTAATAGTGTACGTGTAGCCATTTTCTTCTGATATTCGTATGCCTCCACTAGGTTCTAAATAATAACGAAAAGAAAGGATATAATGGCCAATCAAAGCACATTCTTTTCTTCATTTTCAATTCAATTGAGAAGCCAAATTGAAAATGGGGGATAGTAAATTCGAAACACAGAGAAAAAGAATGAGAGAAATCAATACGGGCCGACACCAAATCCTTCTTCTAGAGTTCGAATAAACCAGATCAAGTAACATTTCGCGACTTGCCTGCGGAGATCGAGCTTCTGAAGCTCGCGCGCGCGTGATGGGGCTACGGCTGCTCGTTTGGGCAACGAGCGTTGGAGGGTGTGCGACGAAGAGGTTTTCGGGAAGTCACAATGGGCTTTGGTGGAAAGTCATATGCATTTCATCGCAGGCGGCGGCTAGGGTTGCGCGAAGGGGTTGACCAAAGGGAGTGTCGAGGGAAGCGATGACATGTCGTGAGCAATTGGAAGTGACGATAGTGGAGTCGTGTTCGTTCGTGGTCATGGTTCATGTCAGGTCTGGGGGTTTTCGCGATGGCAGGAGTCGCGATAGGGGATTCGGCAGTTCGACGCTGGAATCAAGGCGTGGACATGTGGGTGACTGTGTGGCGATTTCTGGTGGAGGCTGTTCGATGTTTTGCTCTCGCATTCGAGAAGGTAACTTGATTTTTCTTAAAAGAAAAACATTTTAATTTAAAAACGACTTATGTTTAAATAAAACAATTCGAATGCTTTAAAATCTTAAGGGAAGAAGCAACTTATTTCAGAAAATTAGATTAATTAAATTTATTTTTATTAGGGTATTACAGTAGCTTAATACGAAATGTATTTATACCAGATGTAAATTAGGTTGGTAAATTATTTTATTTAAAACAAGTTTATTTTAAAATGATGTAATATGGAAATTTACTTATTTAGATTATTTTTGTAACTTAAAGATTTATTGTAGGAAGAAATTAGCTTAAATAAAAATTATGGGATAATCAAATTTATTAAATGGGAATTTACCATTTGCTTAATTCAATATTAATAAAATCATATAAATTGATTATTCAAGGTCAAAAATCGAGAAAAGCAAGGGAATATTGAAGTGGATGGCAAATGCATTGTCAAAGGTGAGTTAATCTCACTCATCTGGTTTGATTTAAATTTAATAGTTAAATTTAAATAATTGGTTGAAGGATTGAATTGATTGGATGTGATATATATTATATAGTAGTATATAATATATGTTTGAATGATTGATTTTCCCTCATTATATAGCGGATGAGACCCTATGCGCCGCATAATAGCGGATGATATTATATTTAATCCCATATACCATGATATTCCACCTCGAAGTGAAATTGGTATTTTATATTGTGTTAACATCTGTGGATGTAGGGAAACAGGTTGGAGGGATCCAACGGGATTCCTCAAAATTAACTAGATTATTCTAATAATTCTATGTTATGATTATTTGCTATTCTGGGTTGAATTGTATTGATAATATATTTCGGTACTAAGTTATCAAAATATATAGAAACGGATTTTTGGAAAGAAACTAAAGAAGGAAATTTGTAAGTAAAATAATTATAGAGAAGTTGACTAAATTTAAGAATGAATTGGAAAAGAATAAAAGTGGATTTTAAATGTTAATAAATAAATTCCGAGTAGGGAAAGAAGATTTAAATAAACAGGGAAATAATGAATTTTTAAAACTTAAGTGGAGCATTTTAAAGAGCTAAAGAATTTATTTTAAAGATTTATGCTTTAAATTTATTCAAGGAATAGAGAAGGAATTTGGGAAATCTGGAATTGATATTTTTAGTTAAAAGGATTTTCAATTATAATTAAGAAATGAAATATGAGGTTAATGGATTTTGAATAAATTAAGTAAGCAAAGAAACTTATTTCAAATTAGGTAAATTGGAAATCCATTTGAAAATTGATTTAAGTGTTGGAATTGGGATTTTAAAAGGAGGTTGTGACTATGAAATGTATAAACTAGGTTTACAAAAGTAAAGTAAAATTATCAGTGGATATTTGGGAAGAATAAATTCAAGGTGGGAATTTATTAAAGGAATGGGAAAATTTGTTTAAAAATAAATAATGATTTATTTTTAAAGGATGTGAAGAGAAGCGTATTTTCCTGGATAGCCAAATACGTTTTCAAAGTAAATTTTTAAATATAAGTTAAAGGATTTAATGTTGTTTTAAAAAGCAAGTTAAAAAATTTATTATTTCCAAATATTTAAATTCTAAAGTAAGTATTTTTCAAAATTTATTATCGTAATAATTATTTAAAAGATGATTTGGTAATTTGTTTAAAGGAGAAAATCTAGTTTTATATTTTATAAAGTAACCTTATTTTAAATTCTCATAAAGTATTATTTTTAATTACGTATTAAAGTAGTTTTTCTAAATTTAAATGTTAAAGTATATTTTATAATAAAGTGTTTTAAATTATTTAAAAAAATCTAAAGTTTTGTGCTTGGTTGTTTTCAGTGGAAATAAACAGTTGGAAATTTAATTCATGATAAAGGTGGGTTGAAAACTGTTTTCAAAAGGGTTGAAAAGTGGAAATATATCTTGTGAAGATATTTTGAGATTGATAAATAATTTGGTGAAATTATTTATATTGGATGGTTGATTGTGAATGTTAATTGATAGTTAAATAACCGACTATCAATACTGGCCAATGCGTTGATCATTTCGAAGAGACCGAGATCGGGATTTATTTCTTGAAAACCACTTCGATCTGGTTTGTATGTTTTCGTGAGGAAGAGGAGTTTGGATTCGAAGATGGAGCAGTGAAGTGCAAGGGCTAGTCGCTACTAATCCTGAGGGTTTCCAAAATGGATGTAGTAGGAATAGGCCTTCGGTTCCATTCGAACCCGGGACGGACTTGTACGGATGAATGCTTTCAGAACATCATCAGGTGGATGATGAGCATTCTAAGAGATGAGTTCTCTAAAGGTAACGCTTAGCCTTAAGTCTCATCATCCGGGAATGACTGATAATCAGGGGTTATGCAGCAAGGCTAGGTGGGTAGCACCCATTTCAGGGTGAGGTCATCCCTGTCTAGATGTCCCTTTTATTTCGGCTTAGTGGTGCGGTTGCTGATCACAACGGTGGGGTGATCTTACTCGGGATTATCCAGTAAGGGGTAGTCCCGGTCTTGTGTTGCGGGGGGTTGGGAGTGATCCTCGGTATGGTGATCTAAACCAGGTACTATGACAGGTGGTACCCCAGTGCCTAGTCATTAGTTGGAAATCCATTCTCCCTACACGCCTTTTACGAGTTTTGTTTGCATTACCCACTCTGTGGCTAGTAGCTGGAATTTAATATTGTAGCAATTTCGGCTATTGTAATAAGTATTTGTATATAGACCCTATTATAATATCAGAGGATTTTATAAAAAAATGTTTTATCTATCGTAAGGTAAAAAGTCGGCATGTTTATTTGTGGCGTGGTCTTACGAGATTCTTTTGTTTTCAAAAGAATTTTTGAAAATTTAATAATCAATTTGAGTGTGATTTTCTCACGCTGGTATCCCAAACTGACTCGGGTGTTATTTAACTATAATGCTCAGGTCAGACTGAATATTATAGGATATAGGATATGATGTTGTGGAGCTTAGGAGATGAGCTGGATGGCGATACGTACTTCCGTACTTGATTATTGTTCCGCTGTGTATCCAGTTGTATGTTATTGATGTTGTTGAACTCTAATGATGTACTCTGATGATGTATGTATGAACAGTTTTCTTTGGATTTGGTTTGGATTGATTGTAAAAGTGACTTGCGATTGTTTGAATATTCTCTTGGGTTATCTGAGTTTTTCTGGATGTCTTCAAAAAAGTCAAAGTTTTTTTCGCATCTGGAGATTTAGTTTCCTTATAGACTGGAATTCCAGGAATACAACCGGTGGTTCAGCTTAGTAGAAGGATGGTTCCAAGAGATTGAGTTGGTGTAGCAGCTCAGAGTTTTGGAGGAATTTTTGAATTTTTCTTATGGATATGTTGAGTTGTGCTTGTGTTCTTCTTCAGCATTTTCTCCTAATTTGGATCAGAGTTGCGCAGCGGAAGCAGTTTGGAAGTGTATCTGCTTTTCTTTCCCGGACAGAAGAAGTTGTTGTCTTCTGATGTTGAGAAGTTGAGTTTGAGTTGTTGGTTTTGGTTGATCTTGAGGAGATCATTTTGTTGTGTTGATTGGTCCAGTTTGTTTCTAGAACCATCAGCGAAGGTTGAGCTGATCAGTAAGTTTGTGGACAGCCCAGGATCGTCCGAAGAGATTTTGTGGATAAGAGTCGGAGGAATTTGGACTCTGAAGTCGAAGATTTAATTTTGGATAAGTTTTCTCCGATCAAAAGGAGCTATGAGATTGGGTAAGTCTGAGAAGTTAGCTCTGAAGTGTTTTGGATCTTTCCTGTGATCTTGGAGAATTGGTGATTGATCTACAGGATTGAAATACCAGTTTGGATAACTGGGATTCGATGAGTTTTACGTATCTCTGAGGGAGTACGTGAATGATCTATCTCTGGTTGTGAAATCAGCAGTTTTGGAGTTTTGGTTGTTGAGTCAGACTCGTTTGTAGTCTGATATCTAGTCTAGTGTTATAGATATAGATGAATAGGAATTTTGTAGCTTCATAATATTGTTTGTTTGGATTCTCTAGAGCGAGTATCCTGGTATACATATATATATACACACCTGGGGAAACTCGATAAAATTCTATCTAGCATTTTGTCTGGATAATTAGATTTGTTTGATTGGTTGTTAGCATATGTTTGATATATGCTTGCGTTTTTAAATTAAAATTTAATGCGATTATTACATTACCTTTGTTTTAAATTTCGAGGACGAAATTCTTTTAAGGGGGAAGGATTGTAATATCCCGGAATTTTTAACAATATCAATTTAATAATCTGTACTAAAAATTAAATTGATATTGATATTTTTGTCAATAATATTTCAAATAAATTTAATAATCATCTTCAATAAATATTTAAACTGGATATTTTATCTTTCAAAAATAATAAATGAATTTCTATTTATAACATAAATATATAGTTTATGTTGTAAATAGATTTGTATTTTTTAATTTTAATAAATAAACCATATTTTTCTAATTCTAATATTTTTAGTATTTTGAAAATTTGTTTTATTTAATATTAGCTTTTCAAGGTTAATGAATAAATCTTGGTTTAAATTAATAAATGAATCATGATTTAAAATTCTAATACATATATTTATAAATTGGAATTTTGTTTTAAATTAGCATTGAGTTTTAAATTTAGAATAAACAAACAAAATGGTTTTATGACTTAATAAAATAGATATTTTATTGATAAAAATATAATTTCTTGTAAAATGATTTTAAATTTAATAATAAGATATTTCTAAAAACAATATCAATAGTCTATTGTCTTTATAAATAGGTTTTTGGTTAAAAATAGCTATTGTTATTTCAAATTTTAAATTTTGAAATTTGATTTGTATTGATAATTTGATTTTTAATATTAGATTATGAATTTAATTTGAATTTAAATTCCAAAGGGTAAATTTTAAATTGTTTTAATTATAAGATTCATTTATTAGTACAAATTGTTTTTAGTTCTTTTTAAAAGTTTATACACATATTTAAATATTAACTAACAAATTAGTTTGGATTAATACATACATTAACTATTATATTAACATTTAAAATTAATTTACTAACTACCTTAAAGGACAAGTGTATAAATTTAAGCAACATATGAACAAGTGTTCTAAAATTAAACATTAATGTGACAAATGTTGAATATTTCATACAAGTGTCAAATTGTGTTTTCATTTTCTAAATTTAATAAATTCATAAATTATATTATATAAGTATGCATCTTTTTTTTCTATTTCCTTTTTCTAATCTTAATTCTAACTCAAAGAAAACTTCTCATGTTCTGTTCTCAAAACAAAAAAGAAAAAAAAACTGTACTTCAATTCTCAAATCAAAAAGCAAACTATGTAATTCATTTCCCGACTCAATCCCTGTAACCAATTCATTTTCAGAGAGATCAAACTTGTAAATTAATTTTCTCAAAGCAAGATCATGTTCAATAACAACATCAAAACCCCTCATTTATCAAGAAGGTCTGCATCACTTTCAATCTGGCAAATGAGTTTTGCATGTCACCTGAAAAAAGAAAAAAAGAAAAAAAAGAGATCATGCCTGCATTTTTCAACCTGAAGTTAAACAAAAAGCAAGTTCAAAGAAAAGTTTGCCAACCCAAGTTTTTAAATTCAAATGCAAGTTGAATTTGGGAATCAAGTCACTTGCAGATGTTTTCTGCAACTCCATTCAAAGCTTCTCAAATATCAGGCTCTGTTTCTTCTAAACAGTGAGTAACTCCTTTTAACTTAAAGATTTAATATGCTTATCTGATCTATGCTTTAATAAGTAGTAATTGGTATATATATATATATATATATATATATATATATGTTGAACTTTCTTGAGTACTTGTGATATGTGATGCTAGTATGATTATGAAAAAAAATCTGTAGAACATCTCTGATTCTAGATGTCAAGTCCACTTCTCCTATTTAAATTATTTTCTTTTTGATTCATAGATTCTTAAGACTTAGGATATAATTAAACATTGTTGTTTGATTATAAGCTAAACTTTAAAGAATTTATTTAACTTAAATTTAACTATAATGGCTCTGGAAATAAAACTTTAATAGGAAAACTCAAATCACTATAAATTTCAAACAGGTTAATTTATAAATTCAGAATCATAAATCCAAAACATCAACTAAAACTTGATTTTTAAATCAAGAATTAAGATTTTTAGAATTAGAATGAAGGTGCGGTTGGGCTTTGACTGGAAATGGGTCTATTTGGATTTGCTAATGATCTATGTATAATGGAGGCTTAGGTTTCTTCCTGGTGATGGAAGAGAGGTAGGTGAAGCCAGAAAAAATCATAGTTGTTGATATAATTCACTATGGAAGTTGCTGTTGAGAATGTTCTTCCAGAAACCTAATTTTAACCAGTTGAAGAGATTTGATTGCCACTGTTCTTGGGGTTGATCGAGTGTAGTAAGGTTGTGGGGAAGGGTAGCTGGGCCGTAATCGAAGACAGTGTCAAAGTTTCAGATCGCCTAGTGATCAGGATGTTGTCAGCGGCGAGATGACAGGTTTAGGGGAGTTCATATTGATGGGTTCCAAGTGTATATTTTGAACTCGAATTAAATTTTAGGGTGAGTTAAACAATCTGGTGAATCAGGGTAGGGGTCTGAATGATGTTTGAGGATGGGAGAACATCACCGTTGATGATCGAGGATGATCATCAGCACAGTGCACATATATGGTGCATAGTTAAATGTTGATGTTGTTTGGGTACTGGAGTGACTCGAGTAAATTATAAGTTAGTCTCGAAGATGGTGGGAAGATTTCTCGGGGAAGAGAGGTTGTAAACTCAAAGCATGTTGAGTGTCCTTTGGTTGTTCTGTATTCTTCCAGGTTTTACAGAAACCTGAACTCCAGTTTTAAAATTTTTAAAACCTGAAGCTTTTAAATGTAGGAAAGGTTTTAAACCTAGTTTTTTTTATTCAAGTTTGAATATTAGAATTTAGGCTTAAATTTATAATCTCAGTTTTAATTAAAAATAAAGTAAGTTTAAACTTGAATTACTAACTATTAAATAGAAGTAGATTGAGTGTTTCCAACTGGAAATTTTAAAATATAAGCAAATTTGAAGTTGAATTTAAATCTGGAAATCAAAGTTTAAATTTGAATTTCAGGTTTTTTTTGAAATTTAAAAGAAGTTTTAAATTTAAAAGGTTTAAAACAACTTTGTATGTTAAGTGGAAATTTAAAATTGATTTGAACTTAAAAATGAATTTGGTGTAAACACTTATAAATTTACTTTTATAAGTCAAGTACTTCTTTTCCATATAATTTTAAAGAAAGATTTTTAAATTGTTTAAAACTTTGTTTAAGTTTAAATTAAATTCATTTAAATTTCATATTTGAAATGAAATTTTAAAATAAGTTCAAAAGTAAATTTGTTTTTAAATATATTTGTTAATGACAAATTAATCATAATTAAGTAATGTTTTATTTTAAAATTTAATTAAGATTAATGTTTTGAATTTAATTTAATTAGTAAGGTAATCAAGAAGTAATTAGTTAATTTAATTACTTAACTGATTAAGGATAAATAAATAATTGATTAAGGGTTAATCAATTGGTAATTAAGATCATTAATTAGATTTTTAATTAATGATTAAAGAATTATTAATTAAGTAATTAAGTTTTAATCAAGTTTAATTAATTAAATAATTAACTTTAATTAATAAATGATTAAAGATAATTTAAATGGTAATTAATTTAGGTTAATTACTTTATAAAATAATTAGAGGATGGTTAATGGAGGTCATTAACCAGGATTATTTAACAATTAATTAATATGGTTAATTGTTATAATTAATTAGATTAATTAATTTAATAATAATCAATTGTAAATGGTTTGAGTATAATTACTTGATAAAGTAATTAAGAAATTAATTACTTAATGTAATTAATTTAGTTTAATGAGATTGTTTATTTTAATTAATTAAGTTTAATTAATTTTAAACACTTGGGTTTTTATAAATAATTACTTTATGTAATTAATAATTTGGAAATTACTTAGTTAATTAGTTGATTAATAAGTACATGATTGTAATTAAGTGGAGATTTTTAAGTATGAGGTAATTTGGTTTAATTATTTAGTAATTAATCAAGGAATTAATTAAGAAATTAATTAAAGGATAATTAATTTGTTAAGTTAGTTAATTAGTAAATGTAATTAATCCGGGATGATTAATAATTATGAGTTAATTACTTAAGGTAATTAATTTAAGGAATAATTAAAGATCATTTAGTTATTATAATTAATGATGTAATTAAAGTTTATTAATTATGATTAATTATCAATAATAGGTAATTAAAGGTAATTAATTAATGTAATTAATTAAGGATAAATGTAATTAATTATGATTAATTAATTAATTGAGATAATTAAAGGTTAATTACTGTTTGTTTAAGAAGAATTAATTTGTGAGATTAATTAAGGATAATTACATGAATGTAATTAAGGGTAATTAATCAAAGGTGATTAATTAAGGTAATTAATAATGAATGATTAATTGATTGTAATCAATTAAACGATTGAGAAAGCAAGATTTATATTGGTGAAGTAATTAATTTAATTTATTTTAAATTAATTAAAGATGAGGTAATTAATTTAATTCACTTTAAATTAATTAGTGATAAAGATAGTTAATTTAATTCAATTTTAAATTAATTATATGGATGATGAATAAATCATTGCTTACGCATGAATGGATGTCATTGATTGTCTTGGATGCTTTTGTGATCTCAATGATGAGATAAATGATATTGTGTGGTATGAATGACTTGATTGTATTGTGATGATAACATACGTTATCTATTGTGATGATGATATATGGAATATCTATTTGATATTGATAATGTGGGTTACCTGTTATGTGATAATGTTGATTATCAGTTATGATTTATGAATTATCTATCTCTGTGTATATAGATACTGTAATGAAATTGTTTTAAACCTTTAAAACAACTTGGCCCTAAAAGACACGCTTTGGATTTCGATGAGACCGGGATCGGGTTTCCATATTTGGATATCCGAAAACCACATCGATTCCAAAATAACGTTAGGTCGTGAATCTTATGTGAAGAGTGAAGACTCGAGGTGTAAGGACTATGAGTTAGTATAACTCTGTGGATGAATCTGTAATGAGTTGACGGAATAGTACTTATAGATTCGAGATGGTGAATCAGAGTGCAAGGGTTATTGTCGTTAACTCTGAGGGTGATTCTAAAATGAGTGTAACGAGATAATGCCTTCGGTTTCGTTCGAACCCGGAACGAACTTGTATGGATTGAATGCTTTCAAAACATTGTCAGGTGGACGATAAGCATTCTAAGATGATATGTCCTTTAAAGGTAATCGTAGCCTCAAGCCTCATCAACCGGGAATGGCTAAAACAGGGGAGGTGCAGTAAGGCTTCGTGGGTTGCACCCACTGCAGATCGAGATTTACCCCTGTCTAGAGGTCCCTTTTATTTCGGCTGTGTGGACGGTTTTTGAGCTCCAACCGTCGGGGTTATCTTGTTCGAAACTATTCAGTAAGGAATGGGACCGGCCTTGTGTTGCTGGGGAGTGGGAGTACTCCTCGGTACGGTGATCCAGGCCACGTACTGTGACGGGCGGTACCCCAGTAGCCCTGCCATTGTATGGAATCAAAAATCCAATAAGTGCCAACGGTTTTGATTGTATTACCCACTCTTGTGGCTATTAGCTGGAATTTAATCATGTAACAATTTCGGCTATTTCTTATTTATTTGAAAACCCTAGACCCTATTATAATATCACTGAATTTCCTATCAAATGATTTGGTGAGCGTAAGGTAAAAACTTTTCCATGTTCATGTGTGGGAAGTCTTACGTGATACCTTTCTTTTCAAAAAGGTTTTGAAAATTAAGCAACTTTAACCTGTTACTCAGACCAGACCCATGTCTGACCCGGAGTTTATTTTTGTTTTTCATAAACTCTTGGGTACTCAAATTTTTACGAGTAGCCAAGGGATTCAGGTTAGGTTTCAGGTTAGCTTTGACGAATTGTGGAGGAGCAATGGAGCAGGAGGCTTCTGCGTGTAGATATATATAGTTTTCCACTGTGTGTTCTCTGAGTTGTTGTCTTTGAGTTGTTTCTTGTGCTGTATTTAGTTGTATAACTAGGCAGGTGTTTATAACTGTCTAGTATGTGATGTATGTCTGTGTAACTCTGATATTTGTTGTAAACTATGTAATATTTATGTTATTAATATAGTTTATTCGTTCCGCTGTTAGATTCTGATGTGTTGTTTCTTTCTTCTCTTCTTTCTTTTCTCTTTTCTATCCCTTTCTTTCTTAAAAATGATGCGATTTTCTGTGGTAAGAAAGTCAGGTCGTTTCACTTGGTATCAGAGCATTAGGTTAAGTAAATACCTAGGCTCTGTATTGGTGTCTATCTTGAGAGAGCGTATTTGTAATTTTTATATATAACTATATATATATATATATATTTAATTCTACCTATCTGTTGGGTTACCTGTTCAGGCTTTCCAATATAAGTTATAAGGTAGATGGAGTAGTAGTGTGTGTAACACGACTACCATTGGTTGGAGTTTGAACGTTTGAGGTTGGAAGTGTATCTGTCGAGACTGTAGACCTAATACCGTCCCGAGTGAACTTTGTAGTAATGAAGAACTTCATTGATCTCTGAAGGAAACCTGTTAAGGTTCGGAGTTAATTCTTTGAAGTTGGATGAGTAGTGTTTGGATCTGTTGGCTAGGCAGAAGTGAGTGATGGTATTTTGATACTCCAGGAAGTAGTAGCTGCGTGATGAGACGCAGTGACTATTGATGTTCCCGAAGATGTTTTCTTTAGAACAAGTTTAAGGAGGTGAGTCTACTTCGGTGTTGTGGCTGTGTTCAGCCGGAGTTTCTGTTTGCTTTGAGGTCCGAGTTTCTCGAAGAGCTTTGTTTTGGAATTCTTTGGCATCTGTGGCAGCAGTGCAGCTTGGGATGTTCTCGGTGTTGGCAACAGATCTTCTGGCTTAGCAGTTTTTCTGGAGTAGAGTTCAGAAGCAGTTGAGTGGACTCATTTCTTCGATGGGTTGGCAAGTTAAGTTTAAGCTGTTCCGTTTGGTTAAAGAAGAACAATTTTCTTTGGATTTGGTTTGGATTGATTGTAAAAGTGACTTGCGATTGTTTGAATATTCTCTTGGGTTATCTGAGTTTTTCTGGATGTCTTCAAAAAAGTCAAAGTTTTTATCGCATCTGGAGATTTAGTTTCCTTATCGACTGGAATTCCAGGAATACTATCGGTGGTTCAGCTTAGTAGAAGGATGGTTCTAAGAGATTGAGTTGGTGTAGCAGCTCAGAGTTTTGGTGGAATTTTTGAATTTTTCTTATGGATTTGTTGAGTTGTGCTTGTGTTCTTCTTTAGCATTTTCTCCTAATTTGGATCAGAGTTGCGCAGCGGAAGCAGTTTGGAAGTGTATCTGCTTTTCTTTCCCAGACAGAAGAAGTTGTTATCTTCTGATGTTGAGAAGTTGAGTTTGAGTTGTTGGTTTTGGTTGATCTTGAGGAGATCATTTTGTTGTATTGATTGGTCCAGTTTGTTTCTAGAAGCATCAGCGAAGGTTGAGCTGATCAGTAAGTTTGTAGACAGCCCAGGATCGTCCGAAGAGATTTTGGGGATAAGAGTCGGAGGAATTTGGACACTGAAGTCGGAGATTTAATTGTGGATAAGTTTTCTCCGATCAAAAGGAGCTATGAGATTGGGTAATTCTGAGAAGTTAGCTCTGAAGTGTTTTGGATCTTTCCTGTGATCTTGGAGAATTAGTGATTGATCTACATGATGGAATTACCATTTTGGATAACTGGGATTCGATGAGTTTTACGTATCTCTGAGGGAGTACGTGAATGATCTATCTCTGGTTGTGAAACCAGCAGTTTTGGAGTTTTGGTTGTTGAGTCAGACTCGTTTGTAGTCTGATATCTTGTCTAATGTTATAGATATAGATGAATATGAATTTTGTAGCTTCATAATATTGTTTGTTTGGATTCTCTAGAGCGAGTATCCTGGTATACATATATATATATATATATATATACACACACCTGGGGAAACTCGATAAAATTCTATCTAGCATTTTGTCTGGATAATTAGATTTGTTTGATTGGTTGTTAGCATATGTTTCATATATGCTTGTGTTTTTAAATTAAAATTTAATGAGATTATTACATTACCTTTGTTTTAAATTTCGAGGACGAAATTCTTTTAAGGGGGAAGGATTGTAATATCCCGGAATTTTTAACAATATAAATTTAATAGTCTGTATTAAAAATTAAATTGATATTGATATTTTTGTCAATAATATTTCAAATAAATTTAATAATCATCTTCAATAAATATTTAAATTGGATATTTTATCTTTTAAAAATAATAAATGAATTTCTATTTATAACATAAATATATAGTTTATGTTGTAAATAGATTTGTATTGTTTTAATTTTAATAAATAAACCATATTTTTCTAATTCTAATATTTTTAGTATTTTGAAAATTTGTTTTATTTAATATTAGCTTTTCAAGGTTAATGAATAAATCTTGGTTTAAATTAATAAATGAATCATGATTTAAAATTCTAATACATATATTTATAAATTGGAAATTTTGTTTTAAATTAGCATTGAGTTTTAAATTTAGAATAAACAAACAAAATGGTTTTATGACTTAATAAAATAGATATTTTATTGATAAAAATATAATTTCTTATAAAATGATTTTAAATTTAATAATAAGATGTTTCTAAAAACAATATCAATAGTGTATTGTCTTTATAAATAAATTTTTGGTTAAAAATAGCTACTGTTATTTCAAATTTTGATTTGTATTCATAATTTGATTTTTAATATTAGATTATGAATTTAATTTGAATTTAAATTCCAAGGGTAAATTTTAAATTGTTTTAATTATAAGATTCATTTATTAGTACAAATTGTTTTTAGTTCTTTTTAAAAGTTTATACACATATTTAAATATTAACTAACAAATTAGTTTGGATTAATACATACATTAACTATTATATTAACATTTAAAATTAATTTACTAACTACCTTAAAGGACAAGTGTATGAATTTAAGCAACATATAAACAAGTATTCTAAAATTAAACATTAATGTGACAAATGTTGAATATTTCATACAAGTGTCAAATTGTGTTTTCATTTTCTAAATTTAATAAATTCATAAATTATATTATATAAGTATGCATCTTTTTTTTCTAATTCCTTTTTCTAATTTTAATTCTAACTCAAAGAAAACTTCTCATGTTCTGTTCTCAAAATAAAAAAACAAAAAAAACTATACTTCAATTCTCAAATCAAAAAGCAAACTCTGTAATTCATTTCCCAACTCAATCCCTGTAACCAATTCATTTTCAGAGAGATCAAACTTGTAAATTCATTTTCTCAAAGCAAGATCATGTTCAATAACAACATCAAAACCCCTCATTTATCAAGAAGGTCTGCATCACTTTCAATCTGGCAAATGAGTTTTGCATGTCACCTGAAAAAAGAAAAAAAGAAAAAAAAAAAGAGATAATGCCTGCATTTTTCAACTTGAAGTTAAACAAAAAGCAAGTTCAAAGAAAAGTCTTCCAACCCAAGTTTTTAAATTCAAATGCAAGTTGAATTTGGGAATCAGGTCACTTGCAGATGTTTTCTGCAACTCCATTCAAAGCTTCTCAAATATCAGGCTCTGTTTCTTCTAAACAGTGAGTAACTCCTTTTAACTTAAAGATTTAATATGCATATCTGATCTATGCTTTAATAAGTAGTAATTGGTGTGTGTATGTGTGTGTGTGTCTATATATATATATATATATATATATATATATATATATATATATATATATATATATATATGTTGAACTTTCTTGGGTACTTGTGATATGTGATGCTAGTATGATTATGAAAAAAAAAATCTATAGAACATCTCTGGTTCTAGATGTCAAGTCCAGTTCTCCTATTTAAATTATTTTCTTTTTGATTCATAGATTCTTAAGACTTAGCATATAATTAAACATTGTTGTTTGATTATAAGCTAAACTTTAAAGAATTTATTTAATTTAAATTTAACTATAATGGCTCTGGAAATAAAACTTTAACAGGAAAACTCAAATCACTGTAAATTTCAAACATGTTAATTTATAAATTCAGAATCATAAATCCAAAACATCAACTAAAACTTGATTTTTAAATCAAGAATTAAGATTTTTAGAATTAGAATGAAGGTGCAGTTGGGCTTTGACTGGAAATGGGTCTATTTGGATTTGCTAATGATCTATGTATAATGGAGGCTTAGGGTTCTTCCTGGTGATGGAAGAGAGGTAGGTGAAGCCAGGAAAAATCATAGTTGTTGATATAATTCACTATGGAAGTTGCTGTTAAGAATCTTCTTCCAGAAACCTAATTTTAACCAGTTGAAGAGATTTGATCGCCACAGTTCTTGGGGTTGATCGAGTGTAGTAAGGTTGTTGGGAAGGGTAGCTGGGCCGTAATCGAAGACAGTGTCAAAGTTTCATATCGCCTAGTGATCAGGATGTTGTCGGCGGCGAGATGACAGGTTTAGGGGAGTTCATATTGATGGGTTCCAGGTTTATATTTTGAACTCGAATTAAATTTTGGGGTGAGTTAAAGAATCTGGTGAATCAGGGTAGGGGTCTGAATGATGTTTGGGGATGGGAGAAGATCACCGTTGATGATCGAGGATGATTATCAGCACAGTGCACATATATGGTGCATAGTTAAATGTTGATGTTGTTTGGGTACTGGAGTGACTCGAGTAAATTATAAGTTAGTCTCGAAGATAGTGGGAAGACTTCTCGGGGAAGAGGGGTTGTAAACTCAAAGCATGTTGAGTGTCCTTTGGTTGTTCTGTATTCTTTCAGGTTTTACAGAAACCTGAATTCCAGTTTTAAAATTTTTAAAACCTGAAGCTTTTAAATGTAGGAAAGGTTTTAAACCTAGTTTTATTTTATTTTATTCAAGTTTGAATATTAGAATTCAGATTTAAATTTATAATCTCAGTTTTAATTAAAAATAAAGTAAGTTTAAACTTGAATTACTAACTATTAAATAGAAGTAGATTGAATGTTTCCAACTGAAAATTTTAAAATATGAGCAAGTTTGAAGTTGATTTTAATTCTGGAAATCAAAGTTTAAATTTGAATTTCAGTTTTTTTTGAAATTTAAAAGAAGTTTTAAATTTAAAAGGTTTAAAAAAACTTTGTATGTTAAGTGGAAATTTAAAATTGATTTGAACTTAAAAATGAATTTGGTGTAAACACTTATAAATTTACTTTTATAAGTCAAGTACTTCTTTTCCATATAATTTTAAAGAAAGATTATTAAATCGTTTAAAACTTTGTTTAAGTTTAAATTATATTCATTAAATTTCATATTTGAAATGAAATTTTAAAATAAGTTCAAAAGTAAATTTGTTTTTAAATATATTTGTTAATGACAAATTAATCATAATTAAGTAACGTTTTATTTTAAAATTTAATTAAGATTAATGTTTTGAATTTAATTTAATTAGTAAGGTAATTAAGAAGTAATTAGTTAATTTAATTACTTAATTGATTAAGGATAAATAAATAATTGATTAAGGGTTAATCAATTGGTAATTAAGATCATTAATTAGATTTTTAATTAATGATTAAAGAATTATTAATTAAGTAATTAAGTTTTAATCAAGTTTAATTAATTAAATAATTAACTTTAATTAATAAATGATTAAAGATAATTTAAATGGTAATTAATTTAGGTTAATTACTTTATAAAATAATTAGAGGATGGTTAATGAAGGTCATTAACCTGGATTATTTAACAATTAATTAATATGGTTAATTTTTATAATTAATTTAATAATAATCAATTGTAAATGGTTTGAGTATAATTACTTGATAAAGTAATTAAGAAATTAATTACTTAATGTAATTAATTTAGTTTAATGAGATTGTTTATTTTAATTAATTAAGTTTAATTAATTTTAAACACTTGGGTTTTTATAAATAATTACTTTATGTAATTAATAATTTGGAAATTACTTAGTTAAGTAGTTGATTAATAATTACATGATTGTAATTAAGTGGAGATGTTTAAGTATGAGGTAATTTGGTTTAATTATTTAGTAATTAATCAAGGAATTAATTAAGAAATTAATTAAAGGATAATTAATTTGTTAAGTTAGTTAATTAGTAAATGCAATTAATCCGGGATGATTAATAATTATGTGTTAATTACTTAAGGTAATTAATTTAAGGAATAACTAAAGATCATTAATTATTATAATTAATGATGTAATTAAAGTTTATTAATTATGATTAATTAATCAATAATAGGTAATTAAAGGTAATTAATTAATGTAATTAATTAAGGATAAATGTAATTAATTATGATTAATTAATTAATTGAGATAATTATAGGTTAATTACTGTTTGTTTAAGAAGAATTAATTTATGAGGTTAATTAAGGATAATTACATGAATGTAATTAAGCGTAATTAATCAAAGGTGATTAATTAAGGTAACTAATAATGAATGATTAATTGATTGTAATCAATTAAACGATTGAGAAAGCAAGATTTATATTGGTGAAGTAATTAATTTAATTTATTTTAAATTAATTAAAGATGAGGTAATTAATTTAATTCACTTTAAATTAACTAGTGATAGAGATAGTTAATTTAATTCAATTTTAAAATAATTATATTGATGATGAATAAATCATTGCTTATGCATGAATGGATATCATTGATTGTCTTGGATGCTTTGTGATCTCAGTGATGAGACAAATGATATTGTGTGGTATGAATGACTTGATTGTATTGTGATGATAACATAGGTTATCTATTATGATGATGATATATGGAATATCTATTTGATATTGATAATGTGGGTTACCTGTTATGTGATAATGTTGATTATCAGTTATGATTTATGAATTATATATCTGTGTGTATATAGATACTGTAATGAAATTGTTTTAAACCTTTAAAACAACTTGGCCCTAAAAGACACACTTTGGATTTCGATGAGACCGGGATCGGGTTTCCATATTTGGATATCCGAAAACCACATCAATTCCAAAATAACGTTAGGTCGTGAATCTTATGTGAAGAGTTAAGACTCGAGGTGTAAGGACTATGAGTCAGTATAACTCTGTGGGTGAATCCGTAATGAGTTGACGGAATAGTACTTATAGATTCGAGATGGTGAATCAGAGTGCAAGGGTTATTGTCGTTAACTCTGAGGGTGATTCTAAAATGAGTGTAACGAGATAATGCCTTCGGTTTCGTTCGAACCCAGAACGAACTTGTATGGATTGAATGCTTTCAGAACATCGTCAGGTGGACGATAAGCATTCTAAGATGATATGTCCTTTGAAGGTAATCGTAGCCTCAAGCCTCATCAACCAGGAATGGCTAAAACAGGGGAGGTGCAGCAAGGCTTCGTGGGTCGCACCCACTGGAGAGCGAGATTTACCCCTGTCTAGAGGTCCCTTTTATTTCGGCTGTGTGGACGGTTTTTGAGCTCCAACCGTCGGGGTTATCTTTTTCGGAACTATTCAGTAAGGAATGGGACCGGCCTTGTGTTGCTGGGGAGTGGGAGTACTCCTCGGTACGGTGATCTAGGCCACGTACTGTGACGGACGGTACCCCAGTAGCCCTGCCATTTTATGGAATCCAAAATCCAATAAGTGCCAACGGTTTTTGATTGTATTACCCACTCTTGTGGCTAGTAGCTGGAATTTAATCATGTAACAATTTCGACTATTTCTTATTTATTTGAAAACCCTAGACCCTATTATAATATCACTGAATTTCCTATCAAATGATTTGGTGAGCGTAAGGTAAAAACTTTTCCATGTTTATGTGTGGCAAGTCTTACGTGATACCTTTCTTTTCAAAAAGGTTTTGAAAATTAAGCAACTTTAACCTGTTACTCACACCAGACCCATGTCTGACCCGGAGTTTATTTTTGTTTTTCATAAACTCTTGGGTACTCAAATTTTTACGAGTAGCCAAGGGATTCAAGTTAGGTTTCAGGTTAGCTTTGACGAATTGTGGAGGAGCAATGGAGCAGGAGGCTTCTGCGTGTAGATATATATAGTTTTCCGCTGTGTGTTCTCTGAGTTGTTGTCTTTGAGTTGTTTCTTGTGCTGTATTTAGTTGTATAACTAGGCAGGTGTTTATAACTGTCTAGTATGTGATGTATGTCTGTGTAACTCTGATATTTGTTGTAAACTATGTAATATTTATGTTATTAATATAGTTTATTCATTCCGCTGTTAGATTCTGATGTATTGTTTCTTTCGTCTCTTCTTTCTTTTCTCTTTTCTATCCCTTTCTTTCTTAAAAATGATGCGATTTTCTGCGGTAAGAAAGTCGGGTCGTTTCAGTGTGTGTGTGTGCTTATTTACATATACAATACCCTTTTTATAAATATGTATATACACATATCTACTTATTTACTATTTTGCATAACATATATACATATACATCTACTTATGTTACCATATATATTCATATACATTTATACACACACACGGTTTACAAATACAGATGTGCGCGCGCGCGTGTATATATATATATATATATTCCCATAAGCACTATATTTTATAAACATATACCCATATATATATATATATTCATAAGTTTGAAATTGCCATTTTGGAGTTTATGCATTCACGTATATATACATATTTATTTTCATATACTATATTTTTATAACCATACGTATCTAGACTTACATATATATACTTTTAATCATCATAAAGCTTGTATATATTTATATATGTGTGTATATATATACGTTTATGGATATTTTATCTTATGTTTAAATGGTGAAGTTTATATACATATTTTTATAACATTTATCATATCCATAAATTTATAGTTAATATTTAATATAGTTTTTAATCAATTTATATATATATTTAGATATTTAAAATATCAGAAAATTTATTTATTCGACTAATAAAAATTAATATCCCAATAATTAAAATCAGTTAATTACCACAAAATCAAATGGCTAAAAATCCGGGTCGTTGCATTCCTTCCCCCTTATAACTTTTCGTTTCCGAAAAGGAAGGAAGCGAGAATTTGAATTTTTGATGTATTTACTACATAAAACATTCTTTTAACATTTTAAACTCCTTACTCCTTTATCATACATTTTTAAAAATACATACACTTTAAATCACATATGTAGGACTGAAAATCCTTAAGTACTTAGTAGACCCGTTTCAACACCCAGTGAAAATATTTGAAAACCTTTTTCAAAAATGCTATAGAAAGTACCACCCACCTTTCCCACCATGGATTGCAGTTAACCCGATGATTGCATCGCCATCCCTGTGAAATCATAAGAAAACTGTAGGCATCAATACCCCTCAACTTATGCCATGGAAACACCATAGTCCACAACTACAAAAAGGTTGCGTTGCTAAAACTGTAAGTAGTCTGTAGGCAATCACAGCCCCTAGAACTATGCTACCAAACAAAACTATACCATTGTAACAACCCAGTATTTTCAACCATACGCATCCACACATGCCGGATTTGTATTGCTCAAAATACCACGTGGTAAATAAATTTGGAGCAAATGAAATGCAATCACAAAATCACAGACACAGAAATACTAGAATAACTCGCAGCGGAAATCGAAATACCATAGTAGTTCATGAAGCTACTATAATAAACTATCAAACAAATACATAATATCAGTCTGAAAAACATATACAATAGATACATCAAATACATAGAAGTTTATAAATACCAGAGCTGAAATAGAACAACTGAAACTGAAAAGGAATATATAACTAGACAAGCAGAATCTCCAGCGATTCCTTGCTCCAGAAAAGAAATCCAAAGCTAAGAGCTAAATACTAAGGCTAACCCGAGCGTAAAGTAAAACACAAAACACTCGAGCCAGGACATATATATACTTATAAAATGTAAACCAACTCAAGTGAACTGTAATAAAGATACAAGTAACTTAAAGGATGCCTAGGACCGCCCATCCTCTAAGGATCCGTTAAACTATAAATTAAATACATCCCGTGGTTAAAATTCAAAAATGTTATTTTATACTTCTAAATCGAATATCAATTTCAAAATTCAATATCATTTCAAATTCATTTCAAATATCAAAATATCATATCTTTCCAAAACCACATTCATTTTATTTAATTTAAATATCCTTCCAAGTCACATTTCAAAATGGTTTATATTTCAAATCAAATTACTTCATTTAAACCATTAAAATTTGAAGTCACTATATTTAAAATAAAATATTTAATTTCCAAAATTCTAGCCCTTTCAAAGTTCATTTATTCACTTAAATTTATTAAAACAGTGAAAATTCAACTCTCACAGCACTTAGAAAATGTTATGGAAAGTTATGTTTAAAAACAATTCAATTAGCAAAGACAGCATGTAAAATGCTGTAATAGGTTTAGATTTCAATTAAAACTTTAGTCAAGTCCACCAACTACAGCACTTACAAAGTACTGTAATATCCCTTAGTTCATTTTAGCCATTTAGTTCATTTCTATCAATTACAGCATTTACAGATGTTGTAATATCCTTTACATTAGAAATAATAACATTTCAAAATGCTGTTAATTAAATTCCAAATATTCAATATAATTTCACAAACAATTAAATTTTATTTAAATCATTTTAAACTTATAAAATCATATATTTCACTTTTAAAACAATCATTTAAATACCTTTATATTCATGATTTTATATGGTTAAATTTTCATTCAAAATCAATATTTAATAATAATTCACATATTAAATTCACACATTCAATTTCAATTCTTTAAATTAATTTTTTTAACTTAAGACTTAAGTTTAAATTTCCAAATATAACTTATTTTTTTCCTCTTTATTTACTTAACTTAAAATTCACCTTTAAACAAAATTCACAAATTTCCAATTTAAGATATATTTCAAAATTCAACTTAATATTCATTCGTTTAACATTTTAACTTTATTAAAAAAATCCTTAATACTTTATAAAAATCATTTTTAATTCATTTTAAACCAAATTTTATATTTATTTATCATATTTTCCTACTTAATTTAAATTCCATTTATAACCAAATCAAAATTTCCAAGATAACTTATATTTCAAATTTCTAACTTTACCATTAATTTATTTCACTTATAAATTTATAGAAAATCAATAATACTTTACAAAAATCATTTTTAATTAAGTTTTAAATAAAAATATTATAATATTTACATTTCTAAAATACTTTAAAATTTTTAGAAAAATATATTTTAACCACGGGTCTGTATATAATTTTCTAGCCTAGGTAAAGTGATACGGATAATATATCATTTCAATCCGTAATTTACAAAGAAAACCCGGGTTTTATCATTTCAAACCCGCAATCCCAAGTAAATGAAAATAATTAAAAAAATAGTTCAGGCCTATCATTTCAGCCCGTAAAGATTTTACCCTATTCTAAAATCCGTTTGGGTATGTATTATTTCGACCATAGTGATTCTAAACTAAAAAGAACTTGCAGTGTGATAAACTGATATAAATAACAGAATAGCATTAAATAACAATAACAGATGATATAACAGGTAAGTAAGAATGGGTGAATATCATATGATCATAACATAGCAGATATAACATGGTGATATATTTTACAGATTCAAATGTGATCGATTTACCAGTCATATAAGTATAAATACTGTCTGGTGAGAATTACTCAATTGTATAAGCTGGAGATGACAACCAAATGCACAAATAAGGAACTTCAAAGGCACAATAACACGACAATGATTTGAGAGTGGGAGAGCCAAAGCTAATTGCCTTGTTCAATATCAAACACAACAAATACAAACATGAATTACAAACCAAACTATTACAAAACAATGCTAGAGATAAACATGTAACACAAAGCTAATTCTTTTGCATATGCATTCAACGATTTATGCTTCAGCTATGGACTGGAAAAGCACTGTAATGGGATGTATTTTGGATCAGGTTGAGGTCCAACAGGGGTCGGCCATAACAATATAAAGGAGATAAAGGGTATGTGTGCATGAATTTACAAAATAAGGCAACACAAGTGGGTTTTGTTGCCATTTAAGATCTCGGCCAAGCATGGATGGACAAGGTCAGATCTAAGAAGGTCAACTATAGGTGTTACAGAGGTCCTAGGGTCAGGTGTGGCTGATGGTGGTAGTGTATGGGTCGGCCAAAGCATGATTGGAGTGGTGGAGACAAGGGGAGTTCGGCTATGGAGTTTTAAAGTGGAGTTTTCTTCAAAATTTTGATGGATCATCAACTTGGAGGGTCTCGGCCATGGAAGGTCAGTGGAAGGTGGGGATGATGGCTGGTGTAGGTGGTGGTTGAGGTGGCCAAAGTGCTGGAGTAATGAGGGGCCGAACATAAGAGATGAATGCATGTTAAAAAATCAACAAAATCAAGTAGAAAATGTAAAAAGAAATGGAAGTTTTACCAAAAATTTTCTTCAGGTGAAGGCCGAACTTTTTGAGAGTTTGAGAAAGTTTTTTTTCATGTGAGAAAATGAGAAGAAGTCAGCTAAAAGAAGGTGGTATGGTCAGCAATTGAATGGATGTGGTGATTGAAGTGAAAAGGTAAGTTTGAATATGAAAAGACATGCATATTAAAGGTCAAAAATCTTTCAAATTTCCATAATTCTTTTTGAAATTTTAAATACATGTAAAATACATATAAATAAAGATAAAACACGAAAATATAATGAATGAATAAAAATAAATAAATAAATTTTAAATAAATATAATTAAATTAAGAAAATAGCTTAAAAATAGAAACTAGGTTATAAAAATTGAAAATAAATACAATAAGCTTTGGAAAAATTATAACATTACTTTAAAATATTTTAAAATAAAAATATATAACTAACATGTCATATAAAACTTATTAGAACATAATATGACAAATAAAAATATTATTTTTATAAATTAAAATAGACAATTTTATTAAATAAATCAATTTACATACAATATTGTAAAAAGCATAAATTTCACAATATAAATCGGATTTCAACGAAGCTAAAAGCAGTATTCTTGAAATTTAATATATTTCCATAATAAAGGATAAAATTCAAAAATTCAAATATTTAAATTTTAAACTTAAAAGTCAAAGTTTGACCAGATTAACAAAAAATCCACTTTTTTGGAAAATATTCTATTTATCCAGGTTTGAAATATAATGCACACAAAATCAAAATATAGTTTTAAAATAACAAAATTTATTCATTTTAATAAATAAAATAAAGTTTTTAAATCAGGAGTTTCAATTTAAATAATTAAAATAAACAATTAAAATAATCACAAAATACTGGGTTGTTACACTCTCCCCCACTCAAATCTTTTCGTCCTCGAAAAGAACAAACAAGGAAAATAAGGAAAAGCACCATAGACAACAAATAGTACCTGAAAAAACAATTTCGGATTCGAAGCACAAATGCTCTCCTCCGTTTCCCGGGTACAATCTCGATCATCAGTACCCCATCATACTTCGATCAAACTAACAGATTTCCTTCTTAGCTGCTTCGTACCTCTGTCGACGATACGAAGTGGCTTACTCTCGACAGTCAGATTAGGCTCAATATCCCAACCATCGAGAGCGGAAGGATGAACAATAGAGATAGGCCAAGAAGATACCAGAGAAGATGTGAGACGTGGAATATATCATGCACTCCAGAATGCTTCTTGGGCAAATCCAAACGATAAGCCAAAGAACCAACTCTTCCCATAATGCAGAAAGAACTCTCGAAGAGGAAAAAGGTAAGAATAGCTAGAAGAAAAAATAGGCTGAAAGACAAGGATGGACCATTATTTTAAAACCGTATACATTTCAATTTATAGTTTTATATTTACAACACTTTAAACATTTTATAATATGATAAATAGTCATTTGATTCAAATTTGTTAGTTCGAAGTAAAAAATATTTAAAACATTTTTAAATTATTTAGAAAGGTAAAATAAATGGTCAAAATATCCTTTATATAATATACTTTATCAAAATACTTTTATAACTCGATGTCTCAACAAGTTTACTTTCGTTCCTGCAGACTCTGGCCATGCGTTGATCAGGCGCAAAGCTAGAATTCTTCAGGTACTTAATAGATTTGTTTCAACACCCAGTGAAAATACTGGAAAATCTTTTAAAAATAACAGATATGGAAAGTAAAATCCAAACAAATCAACCAAACCAAACATGTCGATCACGGATCGCTGATACACAATGGTTACACCTGGATCCCCCAGGAAACATCCATACCCGTAGGCTAACTACCGCAGCCCTGCGATTACGCCATGAAGACTGGTAGTACCGCAAATACACAATGGTTACACCTGGATCCCCCAGGAAACATCCGTACCCTTAGGCTCTCGTAGCCCCTGCAGATTACGCTACCAAGCGACCCAATAGATCACAGATACACAATGGTTACGCCTGGATCCCTCAGGAAACATCCATACCCTTAGGCTCTCGCAGCCTCTGTGAATTATACTATGCAATCGCGATCATAAGACCATGGAGATTGCCATGGAATTCGATGGACACTCGAGTATCATATCCCCAAAAACCCAAATCAGAGAGAGTAATATCGATAGAATGAATCCACAATGTATCCACAAAGCGGATATCAAGCGAAAGGCACTTTCCATATCTTTACTCGAAATATGTATCATATAGTACCTTTCAAAATCATTTTCAAATATCATACTTATATAAAGTCCATTATATATGTGATTTCATTTCAAATCGAATACTTTCCAAATCAATAGTATATCAAATCATACTTATATAGACTTCGAGTATATAAGATTTCAATTTACAAGTTGAGTACCATTACAAATCAATAGTTTTCAAATCACTTCATACTTATACAAATCAACTTTATATAAGTTAGATAACTCCTAAATCAAAGTATTTAAATAAACAAGGTTCTCAATTTCAAACCATTTCAATATCAATTCAGTTTCAAAATCATATATGATTTTGCCAGATCATTTCTTCCTAATTACATATATTCAGTTTCAAAGTTTCTTAAAACAATAGATTGAGAAAATTATCCAAATTTCCAAATCAACAAAATTTATGTCAAACATATTCACTTCCATTTCAAATATATATTCACTTTAAAAAAAAATCATAAAACTTCCAAAGTTATAAATCTTTCGAAACCAAAATACTTGAAATCATTGCACTTTGAAAATCATAGCATTTCGAAATCATACATTTGAAATCATAAAACATTCCTTTAATTCTTCACATTTCACAAATTTATTCAATTAAACCCAAACCTAAAATTTTCAATTTTAATTCAATTCAAATCATCAGTTTCAATTCAATTTAGTTTTCAACAAAACCATTTCAAATATTATCAAATTGCAAATAAAGATTTGATCCATAAAATAGACTATTAAATCTTTAATATATTTCAAAGCTTAAATATACCATATTCCAAAACTAAATTTTATAATTTCATATATCTCAAATTTTACTTCATTATTACTTAGTTTTGGAATATTCATTTCATAAAACCATCATTTTTAAATAAACTCAAATTACAAGTAAACCAAATATCCTTTCATACAAATATAAACTTCAAATATTCATTTATCAAAATCAATTATCATTCCAAATTCACATTCTTTATCAAATAAAGATTATATCTTTCAAAATCATTTCATAATCATTAAAATATCTAAAATGGTTACAAAGTTTAAAACCATCTCTTTTTAAAACCTTCAAACTATTTATTTCTATATGAAAAATCCAATGTACCATTGGAAAGATTATTATTCTATATATATACTTTATTCAAAACATTTCAAATCTATAATTGATACCAGAATAATTCAAAATAGTCTTATTTATTTCGGTCAATAAACAATTTCAAACTTATATAAATCATATTACTTTATACATTAATCATACAAAACTAAACTTATATTCTTTATCAAATACCTTATACCTTTCAACATTTCTTAGCTTTGAAAAGTTAACCTTGATTTGGAAGTGCTCGAATCTTCAAAATAGTCGAAGAAATCAAATTTTCAATTCAAGAGTTGGAAATCACCAACAAATCAGTAAACCAATTCCAAAAGATAAGGTTATACCAAAACAGATCTGGGTCTCGAGAGCTGAACAGTGACTTACTTTAAATTATTTCAAATATACATATACATATATCTTTCAAATATCAAACCATATTTAGAAATCTGAAATCAAAATTTGGTTTCACAAAATCATTCGCATAGCAAAGCTACTAGAGTGGCCTCAATTCCACTCAGAAACTCGAAAATCAATGTCGATGATGCATGCATTCATCACCAAAATTATTTTCCAGCGACATAAGTGGGTTCTGGACTTTTATTTTCTTAAAACTTCTTTGAAATCTCTTCGCAATCATTGGAATTCATTAGTATACATTTGAAACATTTCTTCTTCGAAAAAATATCTTTAAATCATATTAATATTATATATTTTCCAAAATCTTAAAACCGATTTCAAAACACCAGAGTTGGATTCCTCGAAATTCAAATTCAAAAACCTTTCAGTTATAAATCATTTTTATATAAATCAAATTCTTATAAATTTTAAAATTTCAAATCCTTTCAAAGCTTCAAATTCTCATTTTCAAAAGATATAAAATCCTTACTGAAAATATTTCACTTTTACACACAAAATAGGGTCATCCTTGTCAAAATAACAATTTCGATGTATGCACAAATTCAAAATACAATCAAACACAAATTTCCAAATAATTATTCAAGGTTAGATTTCAAACAATACGGAGATTCGAATTTAATCAAATAGAATTCTGGTTCGAAGATAAGTTTGAACAAAAATAATAAAATTTTATTACCAAATAGAAGATGGATAAGCCCATATAAATCATCGGCGACTTTAACTGGGCAACCGTTACTTCAGGAATATAATCAATGTGATAAAATTTCTAAGTCAAATCGGCATTCGATCGCCAGAGATTGAATCCAGATAGAGCAGGAGACAGATAACATCGCAAACCGAGGACATAGAAATCTCCTATTAATCAATGCCAATTGTAAAGGAGTTTCACCCCTTTACAAATCATTCAAAGATTGACGGAATCACTGATCGTTATAGAGGCCATTCCAAAGTGGAGTTAAGGATTCCCCCAAAATCAAAAGGGTAAAACAGGGAAGACAAGACTGGATTTCAGAACAAGTAGGAGCATTCCAAAGTTCAAGGAATCCTAATCGATAAGAATCCTAACCAAGGGACTTCTAACAAGGTGGATACAGAAGGAATGAAGTTTAGAAATCTTAGTTTCAAAATAAGAAAATTTTTGTACCAAAACAATCTTTGAAAATCCTTCAAAAATCATTTGGAAATTATTTTATGCTTCGAAAATACGCTATCTCACAAGGAATTAATTCTAAGATTGATTTCACTCATTCTAGGGTATTTCTACCCTATCTCCAATGAGTTTTTGCTCCACAGGTTAAGGTTTGCCTAAAACCAAATCTCTGATACCAGCTGTAACAACCCGATGTTTTCAGCCATTTGCATCCACACATATCGGACTTGAATTGCTCAAAATACCGCATTGTAAATAAATTAGGAGCAAATGAAATACAATCACAGAATCACAGACATGGAAATACCAGAACAACTCGCAGCGGAAATTGAAATACCATATTAGTTCATGATGCTACTATAACAAACTCTCAAACAAATACATAATATCAGTATGAAAAACATATACAATAGAAATCTCAAATACATAGAAGTTTATAAATACCAGAGCTGAAATAGAACAACTAAAATTGAAAATGAATAGATAACTAGACAAGCAGATTCTCCAACGATTCCTAGCTCCAGAAAATAAATCCAAAGCTAAGTTGTAAACGCTCTAGCTGACCCGAGCGTAAAGTAAAATACAAAATCCTCGAGTCGGGACATATATATACTTATAAAATGTAAACCAACTCAAGTGAACTATAATAAAGATACAAGTAACTTAATGGATACCTAGGACCGCCCATCCTCTAAAGATCCGTTAAACTATAAATTAAATACATCCCATGGTTAAAATTCAAAAATGTTATTTTGTACTTCTAAATCAAATATCAATTTCAAAATTCAATATCATTTCAAATTCATTTCAAATATCAAAATAGCACATCTTTCCATAACCACATTCATTTTATTTAATTTAAATATCCTTCCAAGTCACATTTCAAAATGGTTTATATTTTAAATCAAATTACTTCAATTAAATCATTAAAATTTGAAGTCATTATATTTAAAATCAAGTTTTAACTTCCAAAATTTTGGCCCTTTCAAAGTTCATTTATTCACTTAAATTTATTGAAACAGTGAAAATTCAACTCTCACAGCACTTAGAAAATGCTACGGAAAGTTATGTTTAAAAACAATTCAATTAGCAAAAGACAGCATGTAAAATGCTGTGATAGGTTTAGATTTCAATTAAAACTTTAGTTAAGTCCAGCAACTACATCACTTACAAAGTACTGTAATAGCTCTTAGTTCATTTCTATCAATTACAGCATTTACAAATGCTGTAATATCCTTTACATTAGAAATAATAACATTTCAGAATGATATTAATTAAATTCCAAATATTCAATATAATTTCACAAACAATTAAATTTTATTTAAATCATTTTAAACTTATAAAATCATACATTTCACTTTTAAAACAATCATTTAAATACCCTTATATTCATGATTTTATAAGGTTAAATTTTCATTCAAAATCAATATTTAATAATAATTCACATATTAAATTCACACATTCAATTTCAATTCTTTAAATTAAATTTTTTTAACTTAACACCTAAGTTTAAATTTCCAAATATAATTTATTTTTTTCCTCTTTATTTACTTAACCTAAAATTCACCTTTAAACAAAATTCACAAATTTCCAATTTAAGATATATTTAAAAATTCAACTTAATATTCATTCATTTAACATTTTAACTTTATTAGAAAATCATTAATACTTCATACAAAATCATTTTTAATTCATTTTTAATTCATTTTAAACCAAATTTTATATTTATTTATCATATTTTCCTACTTCATTTAAATTCCATTTATAACCAAATCAAAATTTCCAAGATAACTTATATTTCAAATTTCTAACCTTACCATTAGTTTATTTCACTTATAAATTTATAGAAAATCTTACAAAAATCATTTTTAATTAATTTTTAAATAAAAATATTATAATATTTACATTTCTAAAATACTTTAAAATTTTTAGAAAAATATATTTCAACCACAGGTCTGTATATAATTTTCTAGCCTAGGTAAAGTGATACGGATAATATATCATTTCAATCCGTAATTTACAAAGAAAACTCGGGCTTTATCATTTCAAACCCGCAGTCCCAAGTAAATGAAAATAATTAAAAAAATAGTTCAGGCCTATCATTTCAGCCCGTAACGATTTTTCCCTATTCTAAAATCCATTCGGGTATGTATCATTTCGACCCATAGTGATTCTAAACTAAATAGAACTTGCAGCGTGATAAACTGATATAAATAACAGAGTAGCATTAAATAACAGTAACAGATGATATAACAGGTAAGTAAGCATTGGTGAATATCATATGATCATAACATAGCAGATATAACATGGTGATATATTTTACAGATTCAAATGTGATCGGTTTACCAGTCATATAAGTATAAATACTGTCTGGTGAGAATTACTCACTTGTATAAGCTGGAGATGACAACCAAATGCACAAACAAGGAACTTCAAAGGCACGATAACACGACAATGATTTGAGAGTTGGAGAGCCAAAGCTAATTGCCTTGTTCAATATCAAACACAACAAATACAAACACGAATTACAAACCAAACTATTACAAAACAATGCTAGAGATAAACATGTAACACAAAGCTAATGCTTTTGCAGATGCATTCAACGACTTATGCTTCAGCTATCGACTGGAAAAGCACTGTAATGGGATGTATTTGGATGAGGTTTGGATCAGGTTGAGGTCCAATAGGGGTCGAACATAACAATATAAAGGAGATAAAGGGTATGTGTGCATGAATTTACAAAACAAGGCAACACAAGTGGGTTTTGTTGCCATTTAAGGTCTCGGCCAAGCATGGATGGACAAGGTCGGATCTGGGAAGGTCAACTACAGGTGTTGCAGAGGCGCTAGTGTGACGCCCTACCTTTATGCTTACAATAACAAAGAGTATTAGAGGAAATACTGTCTGTTTTCACGAAGAATAAGGTTGGATAGGAGCGGCCATCCGTAGTTAGGCCTTACACTAGTATTGGTTATTTCGATAGGAGTGGTATATATTTTTATTTTTCACCTCTTATTTGTTTACTCCCATCGACATACCCAATTCCAGTATAAAATGAACTACGATGGTTCATAATAGTTTAGGACAATAAATATAATAATAACATAGATAATATAAATGCGGAACACAGATAAAACAAAAAGTCTCATATATATAATAACTGATGTTAGTTACAATACATGTGATATAGTACATATGATACAACTACAACTGTCGACACTGGAAGTTACATATACAAGTACATTAACGTATATAATATACATGAATACATATCTTCCAATATAATTACACTGACTACTATAATGACAACGGCTACTCCAAAAATATGAAAAGACTTCATAGCTCAAGCAGCAACCCAAAGTAAGATATCTACAACATGTAATACTCGGTCTGACCCGAGTATTAAATTCAAAAGAAAATAATATACGGGTCAGTCTAATTCAAACTTAGTTATTAGTGCATAGAAGCAATAATAATTAAGTAACAAATAGACTACAGTCACAATAAGTCTCGTCTATCCGATCCTTAAATAAAGAAATCGGATAATGATAAATATAACACATAACAGTGTTAAACAACAAATCAACAAATCCAAATTATCAACGTAGATAAATTAAAAAGATTATCAGTGAAGATAATTTAGAAAACAACAGAATTGCCTAAACGGCAATTAACGACAAAATCTAATTATTAAGTAAATAATTAGAAACTCATAATCTAATTATCAAATTGATAATTAGACAACAACAAAATCATCAAATTAACCGATCAAAATACAAATCCAAAACATATTGAAATATAAATTAAAATGTCAATTTGGGTAGCGCTGCAGTACACGCACGCGTGTACTGCCTCGCTACTACAGCATATGGAATACGCAAAAGATCAATAAATCAAAACAAAATAAAATATCATAAAAGCAATACTGTGTGGCTGCAGTACACGCTTGCGTGCGCTGCCTTGCCACTACTGTGATGATGTACACAAAAGCTCAATGGAAATTTCACAAATGAGCACAAGGTCAAACCCAAGGAAAAATTAGGTTCAACACAAATGCAATACCAATAAAATCACAACACGAGCACAAGGTCAAACCCGAGCGTTTAAGCTGGATTCAACTCAATGTACAAATCAAGTGATGTCTGGTGATACCAGAAGTGCAGCCTCTATATGAAGGACTGAAACAAATGAAACCAGAGACAACTGGCAATAATTAAAACAATGAACCAGCCTGCAAGATGAACCAAAAAAGGCCAAAGCTCATGGCAACCACATATAAATGCATAAGTAAATCACAGGGATAAACACCCTTGACCATAGGGTAAATAAAGCTCTAAGTGAAACACATTAAAAACCAATTGTTAATCAAGTTTAAAAAAATGGGACAACAAGGATATGAATGCAGCAGTATCACTGTAACCAGACTAAAATGGTAACTGGCAACAAGTGATGTACACACAAATGCAACAGTGGGATTTACCAAGATGTATCAGTGCAACAGTCAACAAAGACAGATGTACCAAGCAGATAGTAAAGTGACATGAATAAGGTATACAAGTGAAACAGGCTACATGAACACAGTGAAGTACTACCCAATGCAGCTACATGAATGGTCACAGGCGTGCACACCTAACTGCATGTATGAGGTTGTGAAACAAGCTATTGCAAGCTAATGTCATGAATGATGTACTAAGGCTACAACTTCACATGACCCAAACAGTGCACATGTATGCTAATAAGTCTCGACAAAATCAAAATGTACACTTACAACATGAAACTGGACAGTGTAAACTCGACCAGAAGCAGTGGATACAAATGCAGCAGTGTAAACATCAACATGAACAAGGCTCAACTTGAGTCAATGCACCACAGCCCAATTCAAACAACAGTACCAAACTAAGTCAACATATACCCGACACAACTAGGTTATAGGTAAATGCAAGGTTATAACTTCAATCGTGAATACAGTGAACAACATTTATTAATATATAGTGAATGTATAAAGCAAGTCGAAGACTGTAACACAACGGCAACTACAAATAATCAAACATCATGTCACAAGCAATTTTTACAGATTTCCAATCTGAATTCAAACCGAAGTTGTCACGAAATTAAAGCAAAACAACACAAATTTCCAGATGAATTCAAGCATCAAGACCGAAGTCACAAAGAAAGTCAAGCCGTAACTGTAACGACCCGTAGATTTTAATAGTTTTAAATCGTTTTATTTAACGTAATTAATTGAAACTTTTGAGAAATTTTATATAATAATATTTTGAAATAAAAAATATAATATTTGGATTACGTCCAATTAAACATAGCAGATTTTAAATTTTCAATTTATTTTATCAAAGTTTATTCCATTGTGAAATTCTATTTAATTCAAGCTAGCTAATAAATTGCTTTAATAAATATTGCAGAATCAATTTCTTTAATATATATTGCAGAATCAATGCACAGATGTTATCAATTTCATTTTTATGGTGGTACGTTTCTTTACGTTTCTTACCGGTTAAATTATAAATAATTTTCTTTGATGGGTCAGCTAAATCAAAGCAACGTGACCGTTGCTATTTATTTCTTTTATTAATTGCTACAATTATTTTCACCAAATCAAGGGTTGACCATTACTTGGCTTTCAAATTTTGGACTCTGCATTCAAAAAGAAACGTATAATATAATAAGTACTTCATATTTATTTTCAGTACGTTTCACAAAATTTTCTCTGTCCGTTCCTTTCTATTAAATATATACTTGCAGTTGTTATCAATCCATCGTTTCAATTTATTATATGGTCCGTTACTCTGCCTTTTCAGATTTAAACGTGCAACTGGTGGCATTAAAAGTTGCTTTAATTATCAACTGAATTATCGTGACTGTCCTCTTACTCTATATTTATTCTGTACGTTTTATCTTTGCTTAAATTTCTCTGTCTATTCCTTGTTCCATTTTAAATATCATTGCCTTTCCAAACTTATTACGTACTATCCAAACAAACAAAAAAGTATTGCTTTAAATGTAGCTAAATCAACTCATGACCGTTGCCATTTCAAAGTTTGAAACGAATAAAATACTGTACGTTATTTCGCATTCATTGATTTCTTTTATTTATTTCTTTATTTACGTTTTCATGCCAATCTGATTTATAACCTTCCTTATTCTCTACGTACATTCTATTTATTCTAGCCTGCTTCTTCTTTCTTTTACCTAGTACATCTACATTCTTTTCATCCTCTCTCTGCAAATTTTCTTTCCACCAAGCGCCTGTCCCCTACTTCTCCCCTCCTCTTCTCTTAAGAAACACCCTGCCTTCCAACCGAACCCAACATCTTCCCTATCCACATCGGCAGCCTCATCATAGCCGAGTGTATAGCCTAGAGGTAATAACTTCTGACAGCACATAGGTGGCATCAACATTTTCCACATTGTCTGTAGTTTCTTATTTATTCCTTTTGTCCACCCATCAGCGACTCGAGTTTACACAGGGCATGTCTATACATTGTATTATATTATATATACTTGCTAGTAGTATACTGCCTTAAATTTACATATTTTAGTGTATATATGTATGACAGCTTACGTTATTTATATACATAAAGTAAGCTATATGTACAAACTCAATGCAACCACAATTGTCTTTATAAAAGGCAAATAATACAAATTGTAGTACCCAAAGATATATATGTATGGCTGTACTTAATAAAAAAAATTCTCTATATAACAGTATAAGCTTATATATCAATTTATGAGTTTATATATATTTTGTTATATTGTTTTTTTTTTTTTTGATTTTTATATAATAAGTATGTAAGCTTATTTATATTCACATATTAGTATACATAAGTTGCAATATATTGTTTAACAAGCCTAAAGCATTGTATATCATTATTCTGTTATGATGTGCGTGCTTTAATAATAAAGCTATTGATCGGGTACAGATAGGTTAAGTAACGTGTATATTTGGTTAATTTATATAAAAGTATATATAACCGTTTCAATTTTAGTTATAATGAATATATAAGAGATTTATATAAATGAATTTTATATTATGCGTTAACTAAATACATTGTTATTTATATGATCCAGTTTTTGAATATATGTTTGAAAGGTTTTGATTTTTATATATACAAATATTTTATTTTATACATATATTTTGTTATATATGAAGGTTTTATAAAAAATAAAAAAATAAAAAATAAATTCTTATAAACTGTACTGCATATATACTCTCTAAAAAAGAGAAAAAACAGGGAGTAAGTTAACAATGTATTATAAAGAATATTGTTTATCTGCATATATATGTGCATAAGTTTGTTTGATTTCCTGCTGGATATTTTGAAAAAGAAAGTAATAAACTATAATAATTATATATATACATAAGTATTCATTTCAAAAGATATTATATATATATATATGTGTGTGTTGATCTTTAATATATGTGTTTTATGTTAGAACATTGATTTTTAACTATACATATATATTATTTTAATATTCATTTAAAATGAATATTTATTACATGGAAACGACAACCATAAAATGAATATACTATATATGTGACATTTTGAATAATTATATATTTGTTATTTAACATTAATATGAAATGGAAGCGTTTTAAAGTTATATATTTCATTTTTTTAAATGCATGTTTTGATTTAATGTTCATTTTGAAAGAAAGTAATAAATTAATCATATAATCTTCGTTTCAATTTTATCAAAATAATTTGATCCATTCTCATCAATTTCTATCTATCAGCTTTTCCATCGAAATCGTACCATCTAACTTTGCTTTGGAAGTCATGCTTGCATTTCGTAACTCAACTTCATTGTCTATCTCTCTAACCTCGAAAGGTGAGCAATCACTCATGATTAACATATTTTTATTCATTAAATTTGATTTCAATTGAAATGACAATTGTAATATGTTGCTGTAGTTATTTAAATTTGTTATAAATGCTATTATTTGTAACTGTTCACCTGCGGGATATGACACCATATCCTGTTGTTTATATTATATTGTTATTGATGATATACGCCTGTTATTTTATTGTATTTTCTGTTATCACTCTGCAAGTTCCCTGTAGTTTAGAAATCACTATGGGTTGAAATGATACATACCCGAACAGACTTTAGAATAGGAGAAAATCGTTATGGCTTGAAATGATAGACCCAAGCGATTTTCATTTAATTGAATTTGGGATTACGGGTTGAAATTATATCCACCGGTATATATTTAGTATACGGATTGAAATGATAAATATCCGTAGCACTTGACTATATGATAGAAAATATATACAGACACCGTTGGTCCATATAAATATTTTGAAAATAATTTCTATAATTTTGGAAAGAAATATATGGTTTAATAAATTTGATTCTTAAGATATTATATAAATGAAAATTGCATATATAGATTTAGTAGTAATATTTGATTTAAATTAGATTGATTTACTACATATAATATGGTTAAGTATTTATGTAAATCTATATTTCAAATAGATTCTCTTGTAATAAATTGAATAATTAAGATTGGGAGATAAATTTGGGTTTATAAAAATGGTATTTGAATAAGGATTTATTTAATTAAATCGATTTGAAATTTTTTAATGGGAAATTTAGTGGGTATGATTTTATAACTGGATTTTTGATTTAAGTGATTTAATGAATATTTCACGTTTAAATAAATTAAAGGAAATATGGAGTAAAATATAATTTAAGGTTACTTAAATGATATTGAATCTAATAAGGGAGTATTTCAAGACTAAATAATAATGAGGTTAAATCGAGATCTATATGAAACTGGTATATAGAACATTTAAATATCAAAGCCTTGAACTATATTGGAACTTAAATGGTTTATGTTGAGATTCAGATCTGTATTTGAAATCAACGTAGTTGAATTTGTTATTTAGCAACTAAATTGAATTAAAATGAAAATTTAGGTTGAACTAAATTTGAATTTATTATTTAGAAAACTAAATTGAATGAAAATTTAGATGAAACGTTGATTATTTAAAGTTTTGAAATATATGGAAATATAAAGGGGTATTTGTGATTATAAATCCAAATTTGAGATCGATAAAATTTAAGTGGTTATTTTAGAAATTGAGTTGAATTTAAACTGATAAATTGAGATTGAATTTAATTTGAATGGGAAGGTCGGGTTGATGTTGGAACGATTTGTTAAGTTGAGGAAATTGAAAATACTTTACTGTATAAATTATTTAATATATATAAATACTACTTTGGGAATATTTGAAGTGAAAATGAGATTTGGTTTTGAAGTATAAATTAAGCTGAAATGACCATGGTGTTATAGTGTATATTTCTACCTTGTAGAAAGTTCCATGGACCCTTAGAGGATGGTTATCCCAAACATCCTTTAAGTTATTTGTATTTCAGTTGATATTTCACTTGAGTTGGATTTATTGATATAAGAATGTTAATCCTGACTCGAGTGTTTTGTGTTTTGCTTTACGCTCGGGTCAGACTGAGTGATACAACATTCGAGACTCACCTTTGGAGTTCGGAGCTTCATTTGCAAATCCAACTATCGGATCAGATTCCAGCCTTTCCAGTTGATTGGTTCAGAGAAGTCATCTGTTGCATTGGAGACTTCACTGCATTTGAACTATTCGGGTGTATTTTTCTAGCTCTGATGTATATAGTAGCTTCATGAACTACTATTCTTTATCTATTCCGCTGCATTATATTACTCTATGATCTGTGATTGATTTATTTACTGTATATTTTAAGTTTCGCTAAATTTTAATTAACAATTCGGTATTTTGAATTATTCAAGTCGGATATGTATGGTTTTATTGTGGATTTGAATGGTCCAACATAGCGGGTCATTACAGTTTGTATCAGAGCCAAGTTCTAGGCAAAACTTAGCATATATGGTAAATTTATTTACAGAATCCTTTTGCTCGATTTGAATCTCTTCCTTTTGACTCGATTTCCTTTGAATTTTGGAATGTCCCTCGGTTCCGAAATTCACTCTGTCTCTCCCTATTTATATTCGTTTGATTCTGGAGTATCCCTAACTCCACTGAATGATTTGTAAAGGGGGTGAAAACTCCTTTTCAATTGGCATGACTCACCAAAGATTTCGGTATCCTCGGTTTACGATGCTGCTATATCTTGTTATGCCAAATTCTATACCTCTGGTGATCGAATGTCAAATTGCCTTAGAATTCTACACCGTTCTAATTTTGGAATCACGGTTGACCGGTAAAGGTCGCCCACGATTTATAGAAGTATATCCATCTTCTATTTTGTAATTTAATTATCGCATCTTCGATCGAGTCTATCTTCGAACCAGAATTCTATTGATTTGAGTTCCTCTAATTCAAATCTTTATCTTTGTTTAAAAATCCAGTCTTAAAATTATCCTCTGAAAATCGGGTATGTTTGCATTTTTGAAATTTTTTATATATCGAAATTATTATTTTGATAACTATGATTTTATTCTATATATAAAAGTCAAAATGTTTTCGATAAGGATTATATACCTATATATAAAACAAATAAGAAATGTTATTCTATATAAAAGGGTTCTGAAAGGATTTGAAATTTTGAAAAAAATATAAGAAATTGATTTATATAAAAATGATTTATAACTGAAGTGTTAAATTTGAAATTTGAGAATTGAATTCCGGTGTCTTGAAATTGGTTTTAAGATTTTTGAAATTATATAATAATACGATTTGAAAGTATTTTCTGAATAATAAGTGTTTCAAATGACTCAGACGAGTTCCAATGATTTCAATGAAATTTCAAGGAAGTTTTAAGAAAATAGAAGTCCATAACTCACTTTGTCGCTGGAAAATAATTTCGATGATGAGTGCACGCATCATCGACATTGATTGTCGAGTTTCAGAGTGGGGGAGAGGCCACTCTAGTAGCTTTCCTATGCGAGTGATATTGTGAAACAAATTTTGATTTCAAATTCTGAAGAATAATTCGATATTCGAAAGATATATGTATATATATATATTTAAAATGATTTAAAGGAAACCGGTATTCAGTCCTCGAATTTCGAATTTGATTTGGTATAATCCCATCTATTTATTGTTGATTTTCAAGTCTTGAATTGGAAATTTGATTTCCCTAACTATTTTGAACGTTCGAACACTTCCAAATCGAGATTAAATTTTCAAAGCTAAGAAATTTCGAAGAGTATAAAATGTTTGATAAAGAATATAAATTTAGTTTTGAAATGTTTTGAAAAAAAAATAGTTGAATAATGGTTTTCAGAAAGGTAAATTGGATATTTCACATAGAAATAGATAGTTTAAAAGTTTTAAAAAAAGGGATAATTATAAATTTGGAAACCATTTTGAGTATAATTGATTTTGGGAAAATATTTGGTTTTGAAATTAAACTGGAATTAAAAACCAGTACTTATATGGTGATTTTGGAAATGAATTTGCTTGACTTGAATTATTTTAATTTGCAAAATGGGATAATTTTCTAAACCTATTATTTTGGGAACTTTGAAATTTAGATATTTAATTTGGAAGAAAATTTGGTGAAATCATATATGATTTTGAAACTGAATTGATATTGAAATGATTTGAAATTTAAGAACCTTATATTATTAAGCACTTGATTTGGGAGTGGTCGAACTTATATAAAATGGATTGTATAAGTATGAAGTTGATTTGAAATCTATTGATTTGAAAGGTACTCAATTTGGAAAGAGATTTTATATAATCGAAGTCTATATAAGTATGATTTGATCTATTATTGATTTTGGAAAATATTCGATTTGGGAAAAATGGAATCCTATATATATGGACTTTATATAGGTACGATATTTGAAAGTGATTTGAAAAGGTACTATATGATATATATTTTCGAAGTAAAGATATGGAAAGTGCCTTCTGCTTGATATCCGCTTTGTGGCCACATCTTGGATTCATTCTATCGATATTATTCTCTCTGATTTTTGGTTTTTCGGATGTAATACTCGAGTGTTCCCACCGTGGCGTAACCCACGGTTTTTTTCTCTTGCGACTGCATAGCGCAATTGCCTGGCTAAGTCTGGCCTAGGGGAACGGATTGTTTCCTGGGGGACCCAGGCGTAACCATTGTGTATCCTGCAATCTGTGTAGGTCGTGAATAGTAGCGAAACTGCCTGGCTGAGATAGCCTAGGGGTACAGATTGTTTCCTCGGGGACCCAGGCGTAACCATTGTGTATCTTGCACTCTACTAGTCATCATGGCGTAACTCGCAGGGCTGAGAAAGCTTACGGATACAGATTGTTTCCTGGGGGATCCAGGCGTAACCATTGTGTATCTGTGAACCATGGTCGGACAAAGGTTTTGGTTTGGTTGTTTTGTTTGGATTGTACTTTCCATATCTGTTTTAAAGGTTTTTCAAGTATTTTCACTAGGTGTTGAAACAAGTCTACTAAGTACTTGAAGAATTCTAGCTTTGCGCCTGATCAACGCATGGCCAGAGTCTGCAAGAACGAGGATAAACTTGTTGAAACATCGAGTTATAAAAGTATTTTTGAAAGGAAAATTTATTTCGATATAATAGTATTTTATTATAAAAGTATTATTATAAAGGTATTTATTATAAAAGTATTTTTCCCAACAAAGAAATTTTGAATTAATATTTGAAATTTAAATACTTATGGTTCTAGATTAATTATTCATGCCCGATACTATTCCTTGCATCTACCTTATCTACTCAGTTTAGTTATTCACCTTGATTCTGTTTTCCAAATCTACCTTCCTTCCTTGTTGGATATATCCTTTAAAATATTGTTTAATTATATACTACATGGTTTAATAGAAATTTTAGTGTTGTAAATATTTTAGAAGTTATTTATCTAAAATAAAACATATTTAAAAAAAATGATTTGTAATATAATAATAATATTTGGAAGGAATCTTGAAACAAAATAAAAATTTATGAATTTTGGATTTAATATTTCAATAGCTTCTTTGTAAATATAAGTAATAATGTAAATGATTGTTTTCAAAGGAGTTCGAAAAGTATTAAAGTATTAAAGAAAATTAAATTTCAAATAAATATTTCAAATAAAATTTATATAGTTTTAAATTAATTGTGTATCTTGTCTTTCAATCTATTTTATTTCTGGTTGTTCTATTCTCCTACCTCCTACCTCTTCGAGGACGAAAAGTTTCGAGTGGGGGAGAGTGTAACGACCCGTAGATTTTAATAGTTTTAAATTATTTTATTTAACGTAATTAATTGAAACTTTTGAGAAATTTTATATAATATAATTTTGAAATAAAAAATTTAATATTTAGATTACGTCCGGTTAAACATAGCAGATTTTAAATTTTCAATTTATTTTATCAAAGTTTATTCCGTTGTGAAATTCTATTTAATTCAAGCTAGCTAACTAATTGCTTTAATAAATATTGCAGAATCAATTTCTTTAATAAATATTGCAGAATCAATGCACAGATGTTATCAATTTCATTTTTATGGGGGTACGTTCCTTTACATTTCCTACCGGTTAAATTATAAATAATTTGCTTTGATGGGTCAGCTAAATCAAAGCAACGTGACCGTTGCTATTTATTTCTTTTATTAATTGCTACAATTATTTTCAACAAATCAAGGGTTGACCATTACTTGGCTTTCAAATTTTGGACTTTGCATTCAAAAAGAAACATATAATATAATAAGTACTTCATATTTATTTTCAGTACGTTTCACAAAAAAATTTCTGTCCGTTCTTTTCCATTAAATATATACTTGCAGCTGTTATCAATCCATCGTTTCAATTTATTATATGGTCCGTTACTCTGCCTTTTCAGATTTGAACGTGCAACTGGCGGCATTAAAAGTTGCTTTAATTATCCACTGAATTATCGTGACCGTCCCCTTACTCTATATTTATTCTGTACGTTTTATCTTTGCTTAAATTTCTCTGTCCATTCCTTGTTCCATTTTAAATATCATTGCCTTTCCAAACTTATTACGTACTATCCAAACAAACCAAAAAGTTATTCCTTTAAATGTAGCTAAATCAACTCATGAACGTTGCCATTTCAAAGTTTGAAACGTATAAAATACTATACGTTATTTCGCATTCATTGATTTCTTTTATTTATTTCTTTATTTACGTTTTCATGCCAATCTGATTTATAACCTTCCTTGTTCTCTTCGTACATTCTATTTATTCTAGCCTGCACCTCCTTTCTTTTACCTAGTACGTCTGCATTCTTTTCATCCTCTCTCTGTAAATTGTCTTTCCACCAAGCGCATGTCCCCTCCTTCTCCCCTCCTCTTCTCTTAAGAAACACCCTGCCTTCCAGCCGAACCTAACATCTTCCCTATCCACATCGGCAGCCTCATCATAGCCGAGTGTATAGCCTAGAGGTAATAACTTCTGACGGCACATAGGTTGCATCAACATTTTCCCCATTGTCTGTAGTTTCTTATTTATTCCTTTTGCCCACCCATCAGCGACTCGAGTTTACACAAGGTATGTCTATACATTGTATTATATTATATATATTTGCTAGTAGTATACTACCTTAAATTTACATATTTTAGTGTATATATGTATGACAACTTACGTTATTTATATACATTAAGTAAGCTATATGTACAAACTCAGTGCTACCGCAATTTTCTTTATAAAAGGCAAATAATACAAATTGTAGTACCCAAAGATATATATATATATATATATATATATATATGGTTGTACTTAATAAAAAAAATTCTCTATATAACAGTATAAGCTTATATATCAATTTCTGAGTTTATATATATTTTGTTATGCTGTTTTTTTTTTTAATTTTGATTTTTATATAATAAGTATGTAAGCTTATTTATATTCACATATTAGTATACATAAGTTGCAATATACTGTTTAATAAGCCTAAAGCATTGTATATCGTCATACTGTTATGATGTGCGTGCTTTAATAACAAAGCTATTGATCGGGTACATATAGTTTAAGTAATGTGTTTATTTGGTTAATTTATATAAAAGTATATATAACCGTTTCAATTATAGTTATAATGAATATATAAGAGAGTTATATAAATGAATTTTATATAATGCGTTAACTAAATACATTGTTATTTATATGATCCAGTTTTTGAATACATGTTTAAAAGGTTTTGATTTTTATATATACAAATATTTTATTTTATACATATATTTTGTTATATATGAAGGTTTTATAAAAAATAAAAAAATTCTTATAAACTGTACTGCATCTATACTCTCTAAAAAAAGAAAAAAAAGAGAGTAAGTTAACAATGTATTATAAAGAATATTTTTTATTTGCATATATATGTGCATAAGTTTGTTTGGTTTCCTGCTGGATATTTTGAAAAGGAAAGTAATAAACTATAATAATTATATATATACATAATTATTCATTTCAAAAAATATTATATATATGTGTGTGTTGATCTTTAATATATGTGTTTTATGTTAGAACATTGATTTTTAACTATACATATATATTATTTTAATATTGGTTTAAAATGAATATTCCTTACATGGAAACGACAACCATAAAATGAATATACTATATATGTGACATTTTGAATAATTATATATTTGTTATTTAACATTAATATGAAATGGAAGCGTTTTAAAGTTATATATATTTCATTTTTTTAAATGCATGTTTTGATTTAACGTTCATTTTGAAAGAAAGTAATAAATTAATCATATAATCTTCGTTTCAATTTTATCAAGCTAATTTGATCCGTTCTCGTCAATTTCTATCTATCAGCTTTTCCATCAAAATCGTACCATCTAACTTTGCTTTGGAAGTCGTGCTTGCATTTCGTAACTCAACTTCATTGTCTATCTCTCTAACCTCGAAAAGTGAGAAATCACTCACGATTAACATATTTTTATTCATTAAATTTGATTTCAATTGAAACGACAATTGAAATATGTTGTTGTAGTTATTTAAATTTGTTATATATGCTATTATCTATAACTGTTCACCTGCGGGATATGACACCATATCCTGTTGTTTATATTATATTGTTATTGATGATGTACGCCTGTTATTTTATTGTATTTTCTGTTATCACTCTGCAAGTTCCCTGTAGTTTAGAAATCACTATGGGTTGAAATGATACATACCCGGACAGACTTTAGAATGGAGAAAATCGTTATGGGTTGAAATGATAAATCCAAGCGATTTTCATTTAATTGAATTTGGGATTACGGGTTGAGATGATATCCACGGGTATATATTTATATACAGATTGAAATGATAAATATCCGTAGCACTTGACTATATGATAGGAAATATATACAAACACCGTTGGTCCATATTTAAAAATAATTTCTATAATTTTGGAAAGAAATATATGGTTTAATAAATTTGATTCTTAAGATATTATACAAATGAAAATTGTATATATAGATTTATTAGTAATATTTGATTTAAATTAGATTGATTTAATACATATAATATGGTTAAGTATTTATGTAAATCTATATTTCAAATAGATTCTCTTGTAATAAATTGAATAATTAAGATTGGGAGATAAATTTGGGTTTATAAAAATGATATTTAAATAAGGATTTATTTAATTAAATCGATTTGAAATTTTTGAATGGGAAATTTAATAGGTATGATTTTATAACTGGATTTTTGATTTAAGTGATTTAATGAATATTTCACGTTTAAATAAATCAAAGAAAATATGGAGTAAAATGTAATCTAAGGTTACTTAAATGATATTGAATCTAATAAGGGAGTATTTCAAGACTAAATAATAACGAGGTTAAATCGAGATCTAGAAGAAACTGTTATATAGAACATTTAAATATCAAAGCCTTGAACTATATTGGAATTTAAATGGTTTATGTTGAGATTCGGATCTATATTTGAAATCAACGTAGTTGAATTAGTTATTTAGCAACTAAATTGAATTAAAATGAAAATTTAGGTTGAAATAAATTTGAATTTATTATTTAGAAAACTAAATTGAATGAAAACTTAGATGAAACGTTGAATACTTAAAGTTTTGAAATATATGGAAATATAAAGGCGTATTTGTGATTATAAATCCGAATTTGAGATCGATAAAATTTAAGTGGTTATTTTAGAAATTGAATTTAAATTGATAAATTGAGATTGAGTTTATTTTGAATGGGAAGGTCGGGTTGATGTTGGAACGATTTGTTAAGTTGAGGAATTGAAAATACTTTACTGTATAAATTATTTAATATATATAAATACTATTTCGGGAATATTTGAAGTGAAAATGAGATTTGGGTTTGAAGTATAAATTAAGCTGAAATGACCACGGTGTTATAGTGTATATTTATACCTTGTAGAAAGTTCCATAGACCCTTAGAGGATGGTTATCCCAAACATCCTTTAAGTTATTTGTATTTCAGTTGATATTTCACTTGAGTTGGATTTATTGATATAAGAATGTTAATCCTGACTCGAGTGTTTTGTGTTTTGCTTTACGCTCGGGTCAGACTGAGTGATACAGCATTTGAGACCCACCTTTGGAGTTCGGAGCTTCATTTGGAAATCCAACTATCGGTTCAGATTGCAGCCTTTCCAGTTGATTGGTTCAGAGAAGTCATCTGTTGCATTGGAGACTTCACTGCATTTGAACTATTCGGTTGTATTTTTCTAACTCTGATGTATATAGTAGATTCATGAACTACTATTCTTTATCTATTCCACTGCATTATATTACTCTGTGATCTGTGATTGATTTATTTACTGTATATTTTAAGTTTTGCCAAATTTTAATTAACAATTCGGTATTTTGAATTATTCAAGTCGGATATGTATGGTTTTATTGTCGATTTGAATGGCCCAAAATAGCGGGTCGTTACAGTAATAGCCAAGGAGTTCGAACATTTCAAAATCATGAAGCCATATAAATGAACCAGTTAAATGTATCATTTTATAAGAAAAGATCAAATCAACATAGAAACAAAATCGAACACGTCAAAAATCGAACAACATCAACATCGTAAAATCCAGCAGCAAAAGTCGCGAATTTTAACAAGTCAGAAAACTCTAACCCTTGAATTAAATATGAGTGACAAGAATCACTCACCTTTGATTGGAGCTATTCGAAGGAGCCGTGATCAAAGAGGAAGCGTCGATCGCCAAAGCAAGGCCGACGATCACGTTCGATCGAATTACCGGAGTCGAAGCCTTCGATTTGAACGAGCCCTAGTTCTCGAGAGAACGAAAGAAGATCGAGCCGCCATTAAATTTTTTTTCGTTTTAGCTTTAGGGTTTTCGAATGAAAAATAAAATAAAGGGGAACGGTAATCTTTTAAACAACACAGCACCAAACAAAAATATAGGCCAATATTCAATTGAAAGCCCGAACAACTTTAACAATTCTTAAAAAGAATTTCAACCCATTTAAAAATTCCAACAAGTAAATAGCTAACCGATTTAATCGTCTAGTGACGATGATCAATCGATACGAAACCCCGGGTTGTTACAGCTAGGCTCAGGTTGTGGCTGGTGGTGGTGTATGGGTCGGCCAAAGCATGATTGGAGTGGTGGAGACAAGGGGAGTTCGGCTATGGAGTTTTAAAGTGGAGTTTTCTTCAAAATTTTGATTGATCATCAACTTGGAGGGTCTCGGCCATGTAAGGTCAGTGGAAGGAGGATATGATGGCTGGTGTAGGTGGTATGGAGGCGGCCAAAGTGCTGGAGTAAGGTGGGGCCGAACATAAGAGATGAATGCATGTGCAAAAATCAACAAAATCAAGTAGAAATGTAAAAAGAAATGAAAGTTTTACCAAAAATTTTCTGTAGGTGAAGACCGAAATTTTTGAGAGTTTGAGAAAGTTTTTTTTCACGTGAGAAACTGAGGAGAAGTCAGCTGAAAGAAGGTGATATGGTCAGCAATTGAATGGATGTGGTGATTGAAGTGAAAAGGTAAGTTTGAATATGAAAAGACATGCATATTAATGGTCAAAAACCTTTCAAATTTCCATAATTCTTTGTAAAATTTTAAATACATGTAAAATACATATAAATAAAGTTAAAAATAAGAAAATATAATGAATTAATAAAAATAAATAGATAAATTTTAAATAAATATAATTAAATTAAGAAAATAGCTTAAAAATAGAAACTAGGTTATAAAAATTGAAAATAAATACAATAAGCTTTGGAAAAATTATAACATTACTTTAAAATATTCAAAAATAAAAATGTACAACTAACATGTCATATAACACTTATTACAACATAATATGACAAATAAAAATATTATTTATATAAATTTAAATAGACAATTTTATTAAATAAATCAATTTACATACAATATTGTAAAAAACATAACTTTCACAATATAAATCGGATTTCAAAAAAGCGGTATTCTTGAAATTTAATGTATTTTCATAATAAAGGATAAAATTCAAAAATTCAAATATTTAAATTTTAAATTTAAAAGTCAAAGTTTGACCAGATTGACCAAAAATCCACTTTTCTGGAAAATATTCTATTTATTCAGGTTTGAAATATAATTCTCACAAAATCAAAATATACTTTTAAAATAACATAACTTATTCATTTTAATAAATAAAATAAAGTTTTAAATTAGGAGTTTCAATTTAAATAATTAACATAAACAATTAAAATAATCACAAAATACTAGGTTGTTACAACCATATAAATCGCAGGCTATACAAAGGTTGCGTCACTATCCCACTGAAATCCAATGTGGGCTGTAGGTCTCGCTGCCACCCTAATTATGCTATGGAACCAACCATATAGATCGCAATCTACCGTTGTTATGTCGCTATCCCAGCGAAATCGAAGTAGATTGTAGGCAATCACTACCACCCGACTTACGCTATGGAACTGCAATAGATTGCTGTTACACCATGGTTATGTTGCCATCGCAACAAAACCCGTGTAAATGTAGACATTAGCACCACTTGATTTACGCTACCCATCAAATGATCACCAGGAACTCATGTGTTTTGTCCAGACGTCCTCTAGGATCCTAATTCTCATTGAACCCACCCGGTGGATTCCTAGGCAGGACCACCCAATGGATCTCCTACTCAAAGTTTAGACTTTCGTGGGGGTGCCTTTCCATATACCTTTTGTCTCGAAACATATCATACTATATAGATATATATATATATATATATATATAGCACCTTTCATATCATACCCTTTGTATGTATCACATATAAACTTTATCTATATAAAATCGATATCTTCAAAATCGATAGTTCTCAATTTGGTTTACCCAATTTTCAAAATTGAATTCTTTCCAAAATCAAAAGTCTTAAAAAAATCAATGGGTTTCATGTAACGACCCAGAATTTCTGTCATTTGAAATTCGTATATTTAGTTGATTTTAAATATTAACAAGTAAAATTTGTAAGTCGAATAAATTTATTTCGAATATCTAGATTTAATTGGATAATTAAATCAATAATTTAATATTTGAAATTTCAGAAATAATTGAAAATTGGGTTTAATGTGATTAAAAATGATTTATAAACTTGTATTTAATCATATTGGAGTTAGAACGATGTTATAGACCTTTTAAAATTGAATTAAAAGTTAATTTGTAGAAATCGAATATTTTAATATTTAATTGACGAGTAAAAATAACCATTTTTCAAACAGTTTCAGATTTCGACGAAACTAGTTTCACTAGATCCGTAATGTTATATTATTGTATGGTTTCAAATTTCATGCCAATCGGACTTACGGTTTGTCCGAGGCAAGCTAAAACGCGTAGAAATCGGTTTGAGTGAATTTTAAATTTAAATATTTGATTCAAAAACTTATCTTTCAAATTTGATCGAATTGGCCCCCGATATATATTCCATTGCGTCTGGAATAGGGGTAAAACATTATAAACGCCAAGCGGCATGCTTCGTTTCGAGTTCGGAAAATTTCGGGATGAATAGTGTTCGGAAAATTTTCTATAAAAGGACCCATTATCTTCATTTTGCAACAAAACCCTAATGGCAGAAACCCTAGCCGCCGATTATGATTAATGGCCAGCAATCCTCCATCTTCTTCCTCTAATATCTTCAAATCCATCAACAATTAGAGAAATTTATCAACTACAAAAACGTAGAGCTTCATGAGAGCTTTGAATCCATACGGCTATGATCTAAAACGACGCAACGATGAAGGAGAAAATTTCTCGCATTTGGCCGGCCTTTGTTCATGTTTTTCGAGGCTAAACTGTAGCCGAGCTTCAAGCTGTTTCAGCTGATGGTAGAGCTAGGGTTGGCGCACGTAATGGAGGTCGTCGATGATCGCGTAGATAAACGGAGTGGGCTCGATAATTCCGAGATGAGGGGGGCTGAGATCGGTTTGTTGAACGCGTATTAAAGCGATGGAGAAGAAGGTAAAAGGCATGGCCGAGATCTGCATCTAGATGAAACGTGCGGCTGAGATCAGGGAAAAGGGAATGGTCGGCCGAGATTAAAGGTTGAAAATATAAAAGAAATTATAAAATTAATTTATATTTAGATTCGTATTAACTTATAAATATCATAACTTTGTTATACGAGGTCCGTTTTAGATGAAACGAATTGCGTCGGATTCGTATTGACGAATACTATGCGATGGAGCTGGATTGGAATTGATTGGAGCTAGTGAAATTTTTGGGAAAACTTAAACGCGCGTTTAATTTTATTCGAAATAGAACACCGCAACTGTATTTGACGCAATGTGAGAACTTCTCACTCAATCAAATCTGTTTTGATTTAAATTTTAAATAGTTAGATTTAAAATTGCTTGATTTTATTGATCGTATGCTTAGATGATAATGGTTGCTATTTGTTGTATTGAAATAGACCCTATACGCCCTATATTAAGCGGAGTTTATTTATTAAACACATATACCACGATATTCCACCTTGAAGTGCAATTGGTATTATATATGTACTTGGAGTTGATTTTCCCGCATTATATAGCGGATGAGACCCTATTGCGCCGCATAATAGAGGATAATATTCTATATAAACCCATGTACCGTGATATCCCGTATTGAAACTAGATTGGATTGTGCTAACATCTGTGGATGCAGGGAAACAGGTTGGAGGGATCCAACTGGATTCCTTAACGGTATTGATTTATTTACAGATATTTGAGATATATTCTGTTATCATATGGATATATGATGTTTGGATGCCGTGGTTGATGTATTGGTGCTGTTGCGGCATTAGGCCTATTTTTGGAGTTTTAAAAATGTTAAAGTAATGATTTTGAATTTAAAAGGATTTTCAAGTGATTTTTGAAAGTATATATTTGATTAAATTTTGGAATTGATTCATTTTAAATAAATAAACGTTATAATTTTTATGTTATAAAAATTATGATTTTTGTGAAATATAACCGAAATGTGATTTTGAAATAAGTTGTTGGTTTATTTGTAAAATGGATTAAATTAGGATTTTTGAATTATTATAAACGGTTTATATAAAAGATTTATAAAATTGATATTTATAAATAAAAAATATTGGAATTATAAAATGAGTTTTTTTATAAGTGTTAAATGAAGTATAATGGATTTCATAAGTGAATGAATTTATAAATTGTGAAGTTATAAAATGAATAGATTTAGTAAAATAAAAGATTTATAAGTAGTTAACTTATAAATTGGATTTTGGCATTTAAATGAGATTTAAATAGAATTTGTTAATTAAGGGATTTTATAAGTTGAAGTTTTTATAAAATTTATATAAATGTGAATTTATAAACGTTGTTTTATAAATCCGAAATCGACTTATTTTGATAAGTTAATTATTATAGATTATGAAAGGAGATTATCCACGATTTTGGACAGTGGATAATCCTTTAAAATAAATTGTGTAGAAATGATGAATTTGGTTAACGAAGTATATTCACGATTTTGGACAGTGAATAATATATTAAAGAAATGTTTTAGGAAGTGATCTTTTAAATAGAACTAAAGCGATTTGAAGTTGTTTTAAAATGTGTTAAAAATCGAAACCATAGATTTCAACATTCATCGTTGAAATAGACGCTTTCGAGAAATACGGAAAAGATGGACTATAACACTGTTGTTATAGTAAATGATTTTCGAAAGGAAATGTTTTATATAGTATTGGGATTTATATATCTATCTTTATTTCGAATCCCTATACTAGTGATTTTGGGTTGTCGTAACCATGTTTTACGCAACATTTGTTTTGACTCGAATAAATGTGTTTAAAGAGAACGTTTCCTAAAGGAATAAAATATATACTTAATCGTGTTGTAAGTATATTGAATATTTTCTAAGTATTGGAAATAAATAGATTTGTGAATTACTTTTTATTAAATAAGTATTTGGAAATGTTTTCCAATGTAGAAATTGAAATGGTTTAGAGAATGTATCTTTTTAAATATAAATTGAAGTGAATGTTTGGCAAATTATTTAATTTATGGAAAATTAATAAAAAGGGCCTTTTGATAGTTATGGTGCTGAATATTTGTTGGTTTGCTTTGATAGTTAAATAACCGACTATCAATATTTACCTTTAAATGGGTATTTATTTTGATTTGCTTGAATTTGAATGTGCTACACTTTTTTTTAAAAAAAAATAAGCGCTCGTTATTTGGTTTAGCCGGGAGAGGACCTTTGGTCATAAATCTCATTCCGAATAATGATGTTTCATAATGGATAGCATTTGAAGACCAGTGTTGAAGACCGGATATTTTCGAAAACGGAAGGATTATCGTCGAATGACTCTGCATCGGCTGATCTTCGATATAGAGATTTTATCACCCTTTGTGATGGGAATTTTGGACGTGATTAGTGAATATCTGGGTTTGCAAGGGCTTCTTTGGAAGTGCCTTCGGTTCCGTTAAATCCCGGAACGGACTTGTATGGATGTGTGTCTGACGTTACAATTTGAGATGTAAAGCTGGTTTCTATCAAATACATTTCTTTTGGTGGCGGAGAATTTATTCTCTTAGCTTAACACCCTTCTCTGAGATGTACGAGCTCAGTGGTTATGTAGTTGATGGCTACTAGTGATATATTCCCAATTTGGTAACGTGGCATGCTGAGTGTTGCTGATCATTTGTTGATCAAAGCGTGGCTTTTATGAAAAGCGTGGCTTTGTGGACGAGACTTCGTCGAACCTCACACCCCGGTAATGGTAAAAACAGGAAAGATGCAGCAAGGTTATTAGGGATAGCGCCCCCTTAGTGTATTTCATTTCCATCTGGATGGAGGTGGTATCATTGTATGGAGCCCAGATACTTAACCTCTGTTGTTGCTGCAAACTTATAATTTTGTGGTTGTTGGTGAATCACGGGATTTAGGTCGGTTGCGACCGGGGGATGGCATACTCGTGTCAGTTGTTACCCAGCTAGGGGTAAACCGGACTTGTGTTGGCAGAGATTCGGTTAGGTTCTCGGTGCGTCCTTCCAAAGGTGTACCCATGTGGTAATGGGAAGTTCCTTGGCCTGACCATTTGTTGGAAATCCAAACTCCAATACACACCTTGTACGGTTTTAGTTGTAGAACCTGACATTTACTTATGGTGGTCACCACTGTTTAGATGGTAGTTATAGTAGGCATAGTTCGGAATGTCTATATTGGCTAAGATTTATATTATACTTTCGAAATGTTTTTCTACACTTCGCACTTATAGTAATAATATCAAAGAAAATTTGCGTATCAAGCATGTTTGACTATCATAAAGAAAAATCTCCTCTGATTCTGCGTTTGCATTGTGTGTGTGTGCGGGAGGCCTTATGGTAGTCTCATTTTCTAAAAACCATTGCGAATCTAATTTAAAATTAATTTCTTTGTTTGTTTTTAAAAGATAAACTGTTTAAGTTCTCACACCAGTCTCATGACTGACCTAGAGTTTATTGTTCTCTTCCTAAACTCTGGGTGCCCACAAATTTCCATACGAGCAGTTTAGAGTCAGCTATCAGGTCATTCTAGAATTCAAGAGTTGCTGTAGAGATTAGGATCAAACTGGATGGCATGGCATATCAACTAGTATATAGTATTTCTTTTCTGCTGTTTGATGTTGTAAACTCTGATAATTGAATGTAATGTGATGTAATGTAATAACTGATATAGTTCTTTTGATTTAATGATTATTCATTTATTTATTATATCTTGTTCCGCTGCGATTGTGAGATTCTGATATTGTTTATGTTGCTTCTTCTTTCTTTCTTCTTCTACCTCTTTTTCTTTAACCCTAACAATTCGGTTTTTCGCCCTCCGAATGCTCGGCAGGTTATACAGTGGACGTATTAATGTCGACTTTCGTGGGTCGAAAATCCCGTCGTTGCATCTGGCATCAGAGCATATGGTTAAGCGACAACCTTGGCTCTGTTGGGAATTTCTCATTAGAGATAGAGTCGGTAGTACTCTAGAATGAGTGTGAGTGTAATAATAGATACGAGCACATATTTGTAAATGAATATGAAATTGTTTTATATTGTGTTTGCTTATCCGTTGAGCTGTTTATGAATTCTGGTTGGTGCGGGAAGTACACCTGTATCGATAGGGGTTTCTAAACTCTTAAACGAGATAACCGACATAGTATCATTTTAAATTGGGTAAATGAAATAATTTTACCTTGATTATATTTTATATATAAAGGAATAATTTTTCAAAAATTATTGAAGTGTATATAAATTGATTGTTTGGTTGTTGAAAATGTAAGAATATATGTAATTTAAATAAAACATATTGGAAAAGATTAACTGTATAAGAAAATGAATTATTAAGTATGGAATTATAATTAATGTGATTTACAATTGTGAAATAATCTTATATATATAAAAGTGAAACTATATGAATATATTTATAAATGTGAGTTGTAAATAAAAATGAATTTGGACTATGAATTTGAAAGTTTTGAATCCCGTCTATTTTGAAAGCTGTTTATCAAAGTTAAATATGTTATTAAGTAAGATAAATCAATTTGGAACAGTCTTATGTAATTGAAGTGGAATAGTGAAATTCTATAAAAAAAAAGACTTATTAATGTGAGTTATAAGTAAAAAGAAAATTTTGAAAGAATATTAAGCACTGAGTTCACTGTTGTTGCTGGGAAATAATAAGGGTGATGACTACAGCATCATCAGTATCATTTTCGAGTTTCTGTGTGATGGATTTGCTACCATAGTAATTGAAAAATTGAAGTTTGGTTGTGATAAACAAATTTGAAAATTAAAAATTCAAAGTGAAATTGATGAATATAAGTGAAACGAGTTTTGAACTTATAATATAAAATAATAAAGATTTTACTTTGGTAAAGTTAAATAGAATTTACTTTAGAATTGGAATCTGAATTGGGTTTATAAGTGGAAATTTAAGTTAAGTTAAACAAATGATGTTTGAAATGGAATATAACTTAAGTGATGTTGAATGAAGTTGATTTTGGTATCGAAGTAAAATAATAAAGTGAATTAAATGGATGTGGACTTGAGTTATATAAATGAAATTCAACTTTTGTGGTTAAATGAATTAGCAATTGAATTAATGAATGAATTGAATGCAAATCAATTGAATGTAAATAAATTGATATGTAATAATAGATGTAAGTGTTAATTCATTAAAGATAATTAAAAGTGATGAACCAAATTGAGTGAATGTAAGCAAAGTAAAGAAATTTGGTAATGTTGGATATACATTGTTTGTTAGATCATGGTTAGTTGATTGTATAGAAATTCATATGAAGTTGAATTGATAAAATTGAAAGCTATGTAATTTGATTTGAATGTGGAAGTGAACTAACCTGAATAAGAATTAGTGAATGTAAACTAATTAAATATGAATAAATGAATGTTAGTAAAAACATCCAATGTTAATGAATCAAATGTGATTTAAACTGGAAAACCAATTCATTTAATATTAATGAGCAGTGAAAGCGTATTGATTTGGTTATGGATGTTAGTTGAATGCTAGTTGGTTGATGGTTGGATTTGTTGCTTTTGTTGCATTTGATATATTGGCATATGTAGTTGTTGAACTAATATATGTTGTATATCGATATTATTTTCTATATACATGTTTCTCATTTGTTTGTTGAGTGTTTAGTTGGTGTGGATTGTGCTTGCTTCGCATTTAGAGCTCGCTTTCGCACTATATTAGCCGTATACGCTCGCTAATAATATACAAGGTACATATCTCGAATTACATATCATACTTTTACACTTTTTTCCCTGCGGGATGCCTCATTACTTTGATGAGATGTATATTTGTGATATATATATATATATATTGCCATTTTTTTCGGATCGAACCGCGCAAAAGAGACTATGGCGAAATTTTCTGAGCGTTAGAATATTTTTAAGAAAATTGGAAATTTTTGAAAAGATAACTAAGTATGATTTGAAAACTTAGTAAAGTTATTGTAAGAAGTTTAACTGTGGATTTTGGAAAAGTTAAACACTTAAGTGAATTTGAAATCTAATTTGAAATGGGTTTGAAAAGTTAATGGATTTCAAGACTTTTCTTACTTGGTAATTTCGAGGACGAAATTCTTTTAAAGGGGGAAGTTTGTAACGACTCAGAATTTCTGTCATTTGAAATTCGAACATTTAATATTAACAAGTAAAATTTGTAAGTCGAATAAATTTATTTCGAATATCTAGATTTAATTGGATAATTAAATCGATAATTTATATTTGAAATTTCAGAAATAATTGGAAATTGGGTTTAATGTGATTAAAAATGATTTATAAAGTTGTATTTAATCATATTGGAGTTAGAACGATGTTATAGAACTTTTAAAATTGAATTAAAAGTTAATTTGTAGAAATCGAATATTTTAATATTTAATTGACGAGTAAAAATAGCCATTTTTCAAACAGTCTCGGATTTCTACGAAACCAGTTTCATCGGATCCGTAATGTTATATTATTGTATGGTTTCCAATTTCATGCCAATTGGACTTACGGTTTGTCCGGGGCCAGCTAAAACGCGTAGAAATCGGTTTGAGTGAATTTTAAATTTAAATATTCGATTCGAAAACTTATCTTTCAAATTTGATCGAATTGGCTCCCGATATATATTCCATTGCGTTCGGAATAGGGGTAAAAAAATTATAAGTCATGCTTCATTTCGAGTTCGGAAAATTTCAGGATGAATAGTGTTTGGAAAATTTTCTTCAATTTGCAACAAAACCCTAATGGCAGAAACACTACCCGTCGTTTATGGTTAATGGCCAGCAATTCTCCATCTTCTTCCTCTAATATCTTCAAATCCATCAACAATTAGAGAAAGTTATCAACTACAAAAACGTAGAGCTTCATGAGAGCTTCGAATCCATACGGCTACGATCTAAAACGACGCAACGATGAAGGAGAAAATTGCTCGCGTTTGGCCAGCCTTCATTCACGTTTTTCGAGGCTAAATTGTAGCCGAGCTTCAAGCTGTTTCAGCCGATGGTAGAGCTAGGGTTGGCGCACGCAGTGGAGTTCGTTGATGATTGCATAGATGAACGGAGTGGGCTCGGTAATTGCGAGATGAGGGCGGCCGAGATGGGTTTGTTGAATGCGTATTAACGCGATGGGGAAGAAGGTAAAAGGCATGGCCGAGATCTGCTTCTAGATGAAACATGCGGCTGAGATCAGGGAAAAGGGAATGGTCAGCCGAGATTTAAAGGTTGAAAATATAAAAAGAAATTATAAAATTAATTTATATTAAGATTCGTATTAACTTATAAATATCATAACTTTGTCATACGAGGTCCGTTTTGGACGAAACGAATTGCGTCAGGTTCATATTGACGAATACTACGCGATGGAGCTATTGGAATTGGTTGGAGCTAGTGAAATTTTTGGGTAAAATTAAACGCGCCTTTAATTTTATTCGAAATAGAACACTGCAACTGTATTTGAAGCAATGTGAGAACTTCTCACTCAATCGAATCTGTTTCGATTTAAATTTTAAATAGTTAGATATAAAATTGCTTGATTTTATTGGTTGTATGCTTAGATGATAATGGTTGTTATTTGTTGTATTGAAATAGACCCTATACGCCGTATATTAAGCGGAGGTTATTTTTTAAACACATATCGCGATATTCCACCTAGAAGTGGAATTGGTATTATATATGTACTTGGAGTTGATTTTCCCACATTATACAGCGGATGAGACCCTACTGCACCGCATAATAGCGGATAATATTCTATATAAACCCATGTACCGCGATATCCCGTATTGAAACACGATTGGTATTGTGCTAACATCTATGGATGCAAGGAAACAGGTTGGAGGGATCCAACTGGATTCCTCAACAGTATTGATTTATTTACAGATATTTGAGATATATTCGGTTATCATATGGATATATAATGTTTGGATGCCGTGGTTGATGTATTGGTGCTATTGCAGCATTGGGCCTATTTTTGGAGTTTTAAAAATGTTAAAGTAACGATTTTGAATTTAAAAGGATTTTTAAGTGATTTTTGAAAGTATACATTTTATTAAATTTTGGAATTGATTCATTTTAAATAAATAAACGTTATAATTTTTATGTTGTAAAAATTATGATTTTTGTGAAATATAACCATAATGTGATTTTTGAAATAAGTAGTTGATTTATTTGTAAAATGGATTAAATTGGGATTTATGAATTAATATAAACGGTTTATATAAAAGATTTATAAAATTGATATTTATAAATAAAAAATATTGGAATTATAAAACGAGTATTTTTATAAATGTTAAAAAGAAGTATTAATGGATTTCATAAGTGAATGAAATTTATAAATTTATAAATTGTGAAGTTATAAAATGAATAGATTTAGTAAAATAAAAGATTTATAAGTAATTAACTTATAAATTGGATTTTGGCATTTAAATGGGATTTAAATAGAATTTGTTAATTAAGGGATTTTATAAGTTGAAGTTTTTATAAAATTTATATAAATGTGAATTTATAAACGTTGTTTTATAAATCCGAAATCGACTTATTTTGATAAGTTAATTATTATAGATTATGAAAGGAGATTATCCACGATTTTGGACAGTGGATAATCCTTTAAAATAAATTGTGTAGAAATGATGAATTTGGTTAATGAAGTATATTCACGATTTTGGACAGTGAATAATATATTAAAGAAATGTTTTACGAAGTGATCTTTTAAATAGAATTAAAGAGATTTGAAGTTTTTTTAAAATGTGTTAAGGATAGAAACCATAGATTTCAACATTCATCGTTGAAATAGACGTTTTCGAGAAATAAGGAAAAGATGGACTATAACACTGTTGTTATAGTAAATGATTTTCGAAAGGAAATGTTTTATATAGTATTGGGATTTATATATCTATCTTAATTTCGAATCCCTATACTAGTGATTTTGGGTCGTCGTAACGATGTTTTACGCAACATTCGTTTTGACTCGAATAAATGTGTTTAAAGAGAACGTTCCCTTAAAGGAATAAAATATATACTTAATCGTGTTGTAAGTATATTGAATATTTTCTAAGTATTGAAAATAAATAGATTTGTGAATTATTTATTGTTAAATAAGTATTTGGAAATGTTTTCCAATGTAGAAATTGAAATGGTTTAGAGAATGTATCTTTTTAAATATAAATTGAAGTGAATATTTGGCAAATTATTTAATTTATGGAAAATTAATAAAAAGGGCCTATTGATAGTTATGGTGCTGAATATTTGTTGGTTTGCTTTGATAGTTAAATAACCGACTATCAATATTTACCTTTAAATGGGTATTTATTTTGATTTGCTTGAATTTGAATGTGCTACACTTTTAAAAAAAAAATAAGCGCTCGTTATTTGGTTTAGCCGGGAGAGGACCTTTGGTCATAAATCTCATTCCGAATAATGATGTTTCATAATGGATAGCATTTGAAGACCAGTGTTGAAGACCGGATATTTTCGAAAACGGAAGGATTATCGTCGAATGACTCTGCATCGGCTGATCTCCGATATAGAGATTTTATCACCCTTTGTGATGGGAATTCCGGATGTGATTAGTGAATATCCGGGTTTGCAAGGGCTTCTTTGGAAGTGCCTTCGGTTCCGTTCGATCTCGAAACTGACTTGTATGGATGTGTTTCTGACGTTACAATTTGAGATGTAAAGCTGGTTTCTACCAAAAACATTTCTGTTGGTGGCGGAGAATTTATTCTTTTAGCTTAACACCCTTCTCTGAGACGTACGAGCTCAGACGTTATGTAGTTGATAGTTACTAGTGATATATTCCCAATTTGTTAACGTGGCATGCTGAGTGTTGTTGATCATTTGTTGATCAAAGCGTGGCTTTTATGAAAAGCGTAGCTTTGTGGACGAGACTTCGTCGAACCTCACACCCCGGTAATGGTCAAAACAGGAAAGATGCAGCAAGGCTATTAGGGGATAGCGCCCCCTTAGTGTATGTCATTTCCTTCTGGATAGAGATGGTATCATGGTATGGAGCCCCGACACTTAACCTATGTTATTGCTGCAAATTTATCATTTTGTGGTTGTTGGTGAATCCCGGGATTTAGGTCGGTTGCTGCCGGGGGATGGCATACTCGTGTCAGTTGTTACCCAGCTAGGGGTAACCCAGCCTTGTGTTAGCAGAGATCTGGTTAGGTTCTCTGGACGTCCTTCCAGAGGCGTACCCATGTGGCAATGGGAAGTTCCTTGGCCTAACCATTTGTTAGAAATCCAAATTCCAATATGCACCTTGTACGGTTTTAGTTGTAGAACCTGCCATTTACTTATGGTGGTCACCACTGTTTAGATGATAGCTATAGTAGGTATAGTTCAGAATGTCTATATTGGCTAAGATTTATATTATACTTTCGAAATGTTTTTCTACACTTCACACTTACAGTAATAATATCAAAGAAAATTTGTGTATCAAGCATGTTTGACTATCATAAGGAGAAATCTCCTTTGATTCTGCGTTTGCATTGTGTGTGTGTGTGCGGGTGGCCTTATGGTAGTCTCATTTTCTAAAAAGCATTGCGAATCTAATTTAAAATTAATTTCCTTGTTTGTTTTTAAAAGATAAACTGTTTAAGTTCTCACACCAGTCCCATGACTGACCTGCAGTTTATTGTTCTCTTCTGAAACTCTGGGTGCCCATAAATTTCCACACGGGCAGTCTAGAGTCAGGTTATCAGGTCATTCTGGAATTCAAGAGTTGCTGTAGAGATCAGGATCAAGCTGGATGGCATGGTGTATCAACTAGTATATAGTATTTCTTTTCCGCTGTTTGATGTTGTAAACTCTGATAATTGAATGTAATGTGATGTAATGTAATAACTGATATAGTTATTTTGATTTAAAGATTATTCATTTATCTATTATATGTTGGTTCCGTTGTGATTGTGAGATTCTGATATTGTTTCTGTTGCTTCTTCTTTCTTTCTTCTTCTACCTCTTCTTCTTTAACCCTAACAATTCGGTTTTCCGACCTTCGATTGCTCGGCAGTTGATATAGTGGACGTATTAATGTCGACTTTCGTGAGTTGAAAATCCTGTCTGTTACATTCCAAAACTATTTCAGTTCCATTCTCATATACATATAAAATCATTCTTTCCAACTTGAATAATTTTCGGATCAATAATTTCTGAGTCCACTTCATACTTACATAAACTCCATTTAGTATTTCAAATATCTTTCAAAGGTCATTTCGTTTTGGTTATAAATTTAACAAGGGGAGTTTGAATATATAATCTATATTATAGTATTATTACCGGGTTCCATTTCAAAAGTTCAAAAGAAACCTTGAATTTTTCTTCAATTTTGAAACTAAAGAGTCACATTTTTGCTTTCTTCTGCTCTTCTTTTTAACGTTTCTCTTACTCTCACCTCCGTAAGTTTTTCTCTCCTACTAATGGCGGCTTTATCCCCTCTCGCATTTTTGATCAAATTAAATAAAATCGAACGTCTAAACCCTTGGATTCGTTTAACATCCTCAATTCCTTCCCTCTACATTGGTACCCACTCTTCACTCCTCCCCCTACCCTCTCATAATGGCAATCACATTTATCGTGTATTCTTAAACACAAGGGTTCCTTTATGAACTCAAGCATCACGGATATCTTTTAATATCTTCTCACCACAGTTTGCTACATAACCCTATTTTTAATTTAAGCTAATGATCAAATTCACTTCAAAGAATAAATCGACAGTTTCCCTGACCACACCATCACATGTTTGCTTTTCGACCTCCCTTTCTCATGCTGTTGTAGACGGCAACTGCCCTTTTTCTGAATGTTCATCAAGCCATTCCAAAGGCTTGTGAAGGTCGCCGCGATAACAGTAGGAGCCATATTCAAATGTCTACGATAACTAAATTCCTTAAACTAGGCTTGGTCTCATAATCCTTTCTTTTATCATATGTCTATCCTCAAAATTTTGGAATGGATTTGTTCTTGGTGGAAGATATTTTGTGAAGCTTGTACGTGCTAATTTACATAGCTTTCAAAATAAGTTGTTTTCTGAAAACTCATTTTAGCATAGCTATTGCAACAATATATTTGATTTTTGTGCTTCAAACTTTTAAGTTGAAGTTAAAGAATTGGACTGTTCGTAAGAGTATAAAAAGTAAAAAATTTCAAAGTAAATCTGTATCTTCACGAGTAATTCAATTTACAAGAGTAGAAATTCATTTCAACTACATTTCAAACCTACACATATATATTTTACAACTAATCTTCTTTCCAAATTATATAAAATTTTCTTAAGTTATAGTTTTGTTTTGCTGATTTTGTTCTTTCGTATATTCAATTTCCACATTCCAAATAGTCTCGTTATTGTCAAAAGTCGACAAAAGATCCAACATTTACTATCTTCCTTAGATTCTGTTTTTTCCGTGCTTTACTATTTCTCATTTCATATATCTTATATTGTTCTTTGGAATCCTAGGGCACTAAATGAAATCATTCGTTCCTTTATATCCTTGCGTATTTGTTAATTGTTGCTATTCTAAATGGGACAGCGAACCCCTATCAATGACCAATTGAAACATTCACATGTCATATATTTTCTTCTGATATAGGGGTAAGATAAGCATTTTGATTCTTAATATTTAAATTTTTTAAATAAGATTCTGAATTAATAATAAGGGGATGACTATGTAAATAAGATTCTTAAATTTGTAATTTGACCAATAGTAGGACTTGAACTTTATGTTGATTTAAAGAAAAATTAGGATAGATTTCTAATTGATTCCAGATCAATCGATCAGTTTACAACCATATTGTTCAGTGATACCTAGATCTATGTTATTCTAAGGTATATGCTTCCACCATGTCAACCATTTTGTACTCTATGTGATTAGTAGATTCGTTCTTTACTCATGTTTGGTGTTATAATGTATTGCTTTCTTTATATGGTAATATATTTTCATACTAAAAGATCTTATAAATCATAGGATGCTAATATCTTTTATGTTCATACTTCTTTGTATACACATCTAATGTCACTTAGCTTATATAATAGTATCTCTAAATGTATCAGTGTATAAACCCTCTGAAAATGAATCGGTCATATGACAACTTACATATCAGTAAGTTAAAACATTGTACATGTTTACACTTATATACTAATATAAGGTATAAACTATTGCATATTGCTTAAACCATTGAAGGTTATTGCCATGTGCATAAATTAAATCTTGACATATTAGGTATAAGGGTGTATAAGGAGATAATGTTAAGTTGCTAAAATTTAACCGTTAGACGTTATTCCCATGTTATCAACTTTTTGCTTCCATTTTTCTTACTAAAAAAAATTCATAAGTAGAAAGTTAAAACATAGTCAATAACTATATGTTTTTTCCTATATAGGGTTAATAGTCGGTGAACTTCATGTTATTACATTTACATTAGCCTTTTCATATTCATCGAAACTTAATGTTAAGATTTAGTAATTTATAGAATATGTTTACCTTTTCATATTCAATGAACTTCATGTATAAATTCTCTTTGCAATTTACAGAAGGATGTTAACATTTTTTTATTTGATATGCATGATATAATATATTGTAATTGTTTTTAGTATGGTGAAATACCATTGCATGTGGCTATGAAAAATGACTACAGTGATTTGGCAAAAATTTTGAATGATTATGGTGCTTCTTTGACAATAGTAACAAAGTTGAGTAACATGACATCATTCACAATACCTATTGTGTAACCTAGCCCCAAATTGCTAACTATAATTGCCTAAATATAACCAGTTAAATATAAAATTTGCTACGTTAATTTAGTTGTAGCTAATATTTTTAGCTACCCAATAGTTTAATCTATCAATAAATTCTTATGTTTCACTGCCTGCCGAGGTTGATTTTGAACATAACTTTTGATTTCCTTCAGTTTTAATCATGTTTTTATAATAATTTATAAGGTGCTATTTAACTTTTAGTTGTAGTTAAAAACAAATATAATCTTAAAATTGTGGTGGTTCTGATAAAAAATATGCAAAATAATATCGACTCGTGAAATTGTCACAATTTTTTTTCGTTGGTGCCAATGGCTTATCTTCTTTTTTTGGGTCCTATTTCAAGCTTCTTAAAAAGCAATATCTATTTGATTTCTTTTGGAATTTGTTTATCAAATTTCTACTGACAGTTACTTCTTAATTTTGTAATGTTGTAAATAGCATGAGAACTTCCAACTTTAGAGAACTTCTATTATGATTGATATCTGTTACTTTTAAGCTTTTATGCGAAGCTATTTTTTTTAATGTGTCATCATTTATTGTCATTGCTTGCTCATTTTAATGAAATCTTTTAAAAGAGATCATGCATTATCATTACTTGCTCGGGTAGATATGGTTTAAATGTACTACTTTTGTTAGGACGTTTATGCCCTATATTTACATGATGCTTTCGGTGAAACTGCCATAAGACTTACTGCTGATATCATGAACTAAGAGTGTTTAAGCCTTATCTTTAACTTTTTCATTTAACTTCACAAAAAATATACCAAATATAGTAGTATCTTAATTCAGTTTTAGTTATCAATTGATGTTTCTAGAATGTAGCTCCACAAACGTACTATGCAAATGTTAACATTCCATAATCATTTTGTAAACATGTCAACCTCTTTTTATTTAAAGTGCATTATGCCATGATCATCTTCGTGATATTGCAAATTTTATTGATAATATTTTGTATTTTTATGCAAATTTGCACTTTATAGTGTATTCTATCTTCTACGGTTTCTTATGGAGGAATTTTTTTTCTTTATTCCTAATGCTATGTATGCATTTTGGTTTATTCTGTTTTATTGTAACATAGAAGGAAAAAGCAACTAGAGTGTAAATCATATACATTCTTGAACTATCTATTAAAAATTTCATGATCAAATATATTTAATGAAAATAAATTAATATATGAAAAAGCAAATTTTTAAACTTAGAGTCAATGTGTAAAAGAACAAGCAATGGAAATTAGGAAAGTTGAAGGGAATAAGTGAATTGGTTAGCATACATTGTAGTGGATTGTACTCAGGCTCAAACATACTATGTTTCAAGGTTAAGCAATGCTTGAGTATTAAAAAATTTCTTGAAAATGCAACATAGTTTAATTAAATAGACCCATTTTCATTATATTCAGACGTATATGTGTGTGTATGGATGTGGGTGCACTTCTCATTGATATAGACATGTTGTTGTGCTTCTATTTTTTTAATTTGACATTTTAAACCGTGTTTAAAACTACGATTAGGCTTATTTTTTTCACATCAAGATTAATCCCATTCATGGATAAACTTGTTACGTTTTGTGTGACGACCGCCCATGACTCCCGCACCAAAACAATGGAATAGTGCGCTGAAAGGCGTGCCAGGTAGCCATAGACGATAGTCAGGGTAAAATAAAACAGCAAACTCTATCGTACAACTCACAGCGCATGGATAAAATACAATAGAGAAATATATAGTGAAGCTCCATAACAAAAAAATCATCATATAAGCATCGTAGTAGTTTTATACAAACATGAATCATCCATACATCAAAGCCTCACTACAAACACTCAATCAGATATAACAGCGGAACACCCAGTACATATAGTAAGAAAACTAGTATGCAAAGCCTCCTGCTCGTCTTCGTCATCATCAGCGTAGATCTCTAAGAACAGCACCTGTCACCTGCTACCTAGTCTGCCCATCCCGACATGGATGAACAGCCCAAGGTAATAAGAGGAGACATAAAACCTTGAGTCAGACAAAGTCTTAGTGAGCGGTAAATCAACTATCAAACATACCAAAAGAGCATAAAGGATAAAAGGAATAGGAACCAAACCATCCCACTCCACCTCTTTCTACAGTGATAGCCCCCAGACACACACCAAGGAGAAGTAAGCATAACACAGCAGACAATTAAGGTAAAGTAATAATCACTCGAGTCAAGGGCGATGTTTTCCAAATACAAACCCCCAAGGCCTAAACCAAGATCAGATAAGCACCTAGAAAATACCGCTCTTGAGACCGAATGATGATACAACCAAACGTCCAAACATCCATGACTCTGGCTATCACTGTTATCCTTGCTTCGATTTCACCGTTGATTAAATGACCATCCGTCAAGGGCTAATGGTAACCCCGGTTCCAGACATAACTCCGCACACTGCCTTGTGCCTAGGACTTATCTACTTTTCCCAGAGTACTCGACTACCTACCTGTAGTCTTTTGGTTGTCCCGACTACCTACCTGTAGTCGTTATGGGCACCCCATGTACTCTTGCTTTTGAGCATGCTAGAACCTTCAACAACGATGAGATCCAAGCCTCCTAGTCATCCTCCTTGACGACTATCCTCATACTAGCTCAAGCTACCTCTCGAGCAATCCATTATCAACCAACTCGAACCATCCCTCGAGTTATCAACATGCTTGGAATGATCCCTGCCTGGATTACGCCAAGTCTACATCACATCATACTTCGCTTTATTACACCATAGCAAAGTCTCAACTCAACAACATGGTTTGCCTCATCGCATCATGGCAAAGTTCCATCTCCACATCATTCAATCCATACATATGAGCTTCCACATCCGCCACATATGCCTTTAGCAGCTTTCACCATTCAAGAGCCTCTTCTGTAGCTTTTGAATCATCTTTGACCATACTTGTCCAAATCTATCAACTAGATAGCTCATTCACAACAATCAATCAAGGCAAACATTAATCCAAACAAATAAGTATTTAATTAAGATCTAATTAGGCATTCATAACTACAATGGCAATTTCGTAAATAAATGAGCATAGAACTAACATACATGAATCATGGGTTTTTAGCATAGATCTAGCAAATATAAAACATGGGTTTTGTTTCTATAACTTAATAAATGAGCTTGCATAGGTAAACATCTTCACAAACAATGGATCTATACTTGGATCTAAGGAAAATGCACAAAATCACTATCTACAACACTCCAACAAACCACCAATCCAATATACTCCTTTGGGTCCGCGTGAGAGATAACTACCACTCACCAAATCACCTAAACACCTCAAAAACTAAACACTTCAGATCTGGACAGCGAAGATCAAGGCTTGATCCGGCGAAATCTCGCTTAAAACGATGAAATCTAGCTTCGTTGGATGAAGATCTTCAACTTTGTCTCTTGGATCTTCAATCTCGATCTTCGATCTTGGATGGATGTTAGAATTAGATTGGAATGGAGAAAAGAAGATGAAGAAATGTTGTAGTCGAGTTCCCAAAATGGCAGCACTTCGTCGCTTCAAAAAACCGGTGCCAAAAAGTGAGCCAAACCCCTCTATTTATAGGCTGAAACCACTATGAGTTGTCGCCCCTTAGGTCGTTGCCGACCCACCCCTTGAGTCGTCCCCGACTCATCATCATGCCGACTCAACAAAACACGGGGCCTCACGTCTAACCTGTACGCGACTCACCCCAGACACGACTCAACATCCTTAACCCGTGTACGACCTACCAATAGCCGACTCAACAATACACACACGACTCAGCTATAATGCCGACTCACGACTCAACAGAGACTCCGACCCAACAACTCACTCTTATGGCCGACCTAACCCCTAGCCGACCTAAGCCTCTACCGACTCAACGAAGCCACAACTTATCCCTAAGTCGTTCATACGACTCAGCGACTTACCATGAGTCGTTCAACGACCTAACTAGTATGCGACTCATCGCCCCAGCTACCTAACGACTTACGACTCATAGCATACACGACTCAAAACACCTTATGACCTATGACTTCGACCATACGTCTCAACTTACTATCCTATAAGTCGTTTACCACTGAGTCGGCCCAAACCTTAACTCGGCAACTGCTATACCATTCTAACCCTTAAGTCGTTACTATCTCTTAGGTCGGTCATCACTTATCTCGGCCAACACCTTAAGCCGCTACCTCTATGAGTCGGCCACCCTATGAGTCACCTAAATTCCTTGAGTCGGTCCCCTATGAGTCGTCTACGACTCAAGACTCAAACTCCCATGACCCGTTAACGACTCAAAGGCTTGCTTACTCAATCACGAGGTAACTTCCTAACTGACTCAGGCTAGAGATAACACAAACAACACTAACGACTTGTAAATTCTACGATTTATCGACACGTAAAATACGGGTCGTTACATTCTCTCCCCCTTAGGAATTTCGCCCCCGAAATTCCAAGCAATCAACAGCAATCAAAATTATTCCGCATGCCTACCATCCATAGCAACCAACGAATCATGCAACCAATTCTAGCCTAGCGTGCAGAATTCTAAGATAGGAAATCAAGGTACAAATTCATGAGATGTCACGACACCTTAGGGCCATACCTCGAAGAGTTATGGATGAGCTGCCTTCATCCTCTCTTCCTCCTCCCACGTACAGTCGTTAACATCCTCACTCCATTGTATCTTGAGCAACGTAATTGTCTTCCTCCTAAGCTGTTTCGTATCGGTTTCAACAATACGAAGCGGCTTACGAGGTCTTCTCACAACTGGATCAACCTCTAAGTCTTCACAGCTATCAGCAGAAACCACCGTAGTTTGGTCATGCACATATTTCCGTAGATAAGATACATGAAAAACATTATGCACACCCACCATCTTTTCCGGTAACTCCACTCTATAAGCGAGTTTTCCAATTCGCTCGATAATCGGGAATGGTCCAACAAATCTCGGAGTTAATTTTCCTTTCTTCCCGAATCTAATAACACTCTTTAACGGAGAAATCTTCACAAAAACCATCTCACCTATGTCGAATTCTAAATCCTTGCGACGATTATCGGTATAACTTTTCTGACGATCTTGGGCTGCTTTCATTCGTTGCCGAATGATCTCTATACAATCCGAAGACTGTCGAATCATCTCTGGCCCAAGTATCAGCTTTTCTCCAGTTTCCAACCAACATGTCGGAGAGTTACACGGTCTTCCATATAATGCCTCATATGGTGCCATACCAATACTCGACTGATAACTGTTATTATATGCAAATTCCACCAAATGAAGATGATCTTCCCATGATCCTCCGAAGTCCAAGACACATGCTCTCAAGAGATCTTCCAAAACTCGGTTGACTCTCTCAGTCTGACCATCTGTTTGAGGGTGATAAGCTGTACTCAAACATAACTTGGTTCCCAAAATTTCTTGGAAGCTCTTCCAAAAACCACTAGTGAACAATAGGTCTCGATCGCTCACTATACTCTTCGGAACACCATGGAATCGAACTATCCACTTAACATACAACTCAGCCAATTTCGATGCAGTCCTAGTCGATCGAACAGGAATGAACCTTGCACTCTTAGTCAACCGATCTACGATGACCCAAATCCCTTCATTTCCTGCCCTGGTTCTAGGTAAACCATCGATAAAATCCATCGACACTTGCTCCCACTTCCATGTAGGAACTTCTAATGGCTGAAGCAATCCACTGGGCTTCTTCTGCTCAGCTTTCACCAACTGGCAATTCATACACTTGGAAATAAAACTTCCAACATCTTTCTTCATACCTTCCCAATAGTAAGTTCTCTTCATATCCCGATACATCTTATTTCCACCTGGATGAATTGTCAACTTCGAGTGATGACTTTCCCTTAGAACTTCTTCTCTCAATCCATCTATATCGGGAACAACCAGTCGTCCTTGCTTTCGAAGCCGACCCTCTCGATCGATCTCGAATCCTTTATCCTTCTCTGGTTCCAATCCAGATTCCAAACCACGGATAATCCTGACAAGCTTATCGTCTTGCTTTTGGCTCTCGCCAATCCTTTCCACAAGAGTAGGTCTTATCGATAAGTTTGCCAACATCTCAGGTTCCAATTCACATCTGGGCCTGAAATCAAATCCAGCCAAATACTCAAGGTTCTTCCATTCCGAAAACATGGCTCCCAAACCTGCATGTCTTCGACTTAACGCATCAGCCACCGCGTTACCTTTTCCCGGAGTATAGGCTATACCAAAATCATAAGATGCCAAGAACTCTAGCCATCTTTGCTGTCGAAGATTCAAATCCTTTTGGGAGAACAGATACTTCAACGACTTATGATCTGTAAACAACTCGAATCTAACTCCCAATAGATAATGTCTCCACATCTTCAAAGCAAACACAATCGCAGCTAACTCCAAATCATGAGTCGGATAATTCCTTTCATGCGGCTTCAGTTGTCGACTAGCATACGCAACAACTTTATCCTTCTGCATTAGCACTGCTCCAAGTCCAGTGCCACATGCATCGGTGTAAACCACCATCTCATCATTCCCACTAGGAATAGTCAAAACAGGAGCACTCGTCAGTCGCTCTTTCAGGATTATGAAAGCTTGCTCACACTTATCATCCCATTTGAACACTTGGTTCTTCTTCGTCAATCCTGTCAATGGTGTAGTTATCTTGGAAAAGTCTTTGATAAACCGACGATAATATCCTGCTAATCCAAGAAAACTTCTCACGTCAGATGCATTCTTAGGTCTAACCCAGTCCTGGATTGCTGCCACCTTAGCGGGATCAACCGCTATTCCATTTCCAGAGATAACATGGCCTAAGAACCTCACTTCACTCTTCCAGAAGTGACACTTCGAAAACTTAGCCTTCAGCTGATGTTTCCGCAAGATTTCCAAAACAATTCTCAAGTGCGTCTTGTGCTCTTCCTCAGTTCTGGAGTAAACCAAAATATCATCCACGAACACAAGCACGAACTTATTCAACTGATCTCTGAATACTCTATTCATAAGATCCACAAAATATGCTGGTGCGTTAGTCAACCCAAACGGCATTACCAGCCACTCATAAAACCCGGATGGTGTCCTAAAAGCAGTCTTCGGCACACTATCCTTCGCCACTCTCAATTGGTGAAATCCCGTTGCCAAATCCATCTGAGAAAACGCCTTAGCCTCGTGAAGCTGATCAAACAAGTCATCTATTCTCGGCAATGGATACTTGTTCTTTTTAGTCAACTTATTTAGCTCACGATAATCCACACACAACCTCAACGATCCATCCGCTTTGGTTGCGAACACAACTGGTGCACCCCATTCGGACACACTTCTCCGAATGAATCCTTTCTGCAAAAGGTCATCAACCTGCACCTTCAACTCTAACTGCTCCCTAGGCGCCATCCGCCTAAGAGGCATCACAACAGGTCTGGCTCCCTCAACTAGATCGATACGAAACTCGATCTCCCTATGCGGCGGTAACCCTTTGACTTCGTCAAAGACATCCTCAAATCCATTTACAATAGGCACTGATGACAGTCCATCCCGTGGAACAACCAGCGAATACATGAAGCTCATGAAGACGCCTTCCTCATGCTTACATCGTATCACAACCTTTCGCCCTTCCACATTCCCGACTGTCACCTCAAGCCTCTCACAATCAATCCTTGCCGCATACTTCTTGAGCCAGTCCATACCCAAAATAATTCCGAACCCCGCAAAGTTCAGAACAAAGCAATCACAATCAAACGAGCAATCATGACTTGACACAACCAGACCACGGCATATCATACACAAACATGACGAACCCCCAACCGGATTAGTCACAACCAATGGCCTATCAACAATATCCGGTTTCAAACCTAACCGGCCTACCAAATCATTACAAACAAAAGAATGCGACGCTCCAGTATCAAACAACACTCTAACTGGAACACCACAGATAGAAAGAGTACCTTGAACCACCACACTCTTCCCCTTTTCTTCAGCAGTAGGAGCTTTTGAAGATGACGGCACAACTCCCAAAGCATAAGCTTGCACAATCTGCCTATCTTTCCTCGGCTCTGGGCAATCCTTCTTGATATGTCCCAACTTATCACAGTTATAACATTTTCCCGGCACCTTGGGATTCTTACAATCTTTGTAAAGATGGCCCTTCTGTTGGCAGTTATAACAAGTCACTTCGCCTTTCGGCTTCTTCTGGCCATCCTTACCCTTCTGCTGCTGCTGCTTCCTCCTCTTATTGCCACTCTGGTGTGGTTTAGATCCTTCCCTGGTTACAGCAACAACAGAACTTTCCTTAGGAAACAAACTCTCATGCCTGAGGGCTTTCTCCACAAGCTTCTCAAATGGATCGTCCAGATGATCCACCAACTGCCTTCCAAGATAAGCATCCAAACCAGTCACAAACTTCTCATTCTTCTGATAAGGAGAATCAATATACGATCTAGCATACTTGGACAAAGCTTCAAACTCAGAAATATACTCAAGAACTGGTCTCCCACTTTGCTTGAGCTCTACAAACCTCTTGAACAAAACAGACTTCTGAGCCGTAGAGATGAACTTGGCTTCAAATCTAACTTGGAATTGCTCCCAAGTAATCTCTTCTTCTGGAGTATCAATGGTGATAGAATTCCACCAATCAGCAGCTCTTCCCTGAAGCTGTCTCGATGCAAGCTTTCTCTTAGTTGCATCCTCAATCCCTAAGTCACCAAAGATCCTTCGACATGCATCAATCCATCTCTGCACCTCAATAGTTGACTCCGTCCCCAAGAAAGCTTTTCCTCCAAGAGAAGTATAATCCTTGCAAAGCTTAGCAAAATCCACCGGTCTTGGAGCTTGAACTTGAACTCCCACATCCACTGATGATCCTGAAGCTGGTATCCTTCTCATGATCGAAGTCATCATCGCTTCGAACATAGTTCCATAATCAACAGCTCCTTCATCAGCACGACTTTCCCTTGCAGCTGGTCTCCCTCTTCGACTCATCCTTAATATCTGTAATAAGAATGATTAGAACACCTTAAGAAACAACTGCATAAGGAGTTCAAATCCTTCTAAGCTACTATATTATATATAGTAATCATCCATCAAAATACAATTACGTCTCTCATACGTAGTTACGTCAGCGAGCGTTGGCTAAAATCGATTAACCAAGGCTCTGATACCAAATGTGACGACCGCCCATGACTCCCGCACCAAAACAATGGAATAGTGCGCTGAAAGGCGTGCCAGGTAGCCATAGACGATAGTCAGGGTAAAATAAAACAGCAAACTCTATCGTACAACTCATAGCGCATGGATAAAATACTATAGAGAAATATATAGTGAAGCTCCATAACAGAAAAATCATCATATAAGCATCGTAGTAGTTTTATACAAACATGAATCATCCATACATCAAAGCCTCACTACAAACACTCAATCAGATATAACAGCGGAACACCCAGTACATATAGTAAGAAAACTAGTATGCAAAGCCTCCTGCTCGTCTTCGTCATCATCAGCGTAGATCTCTAAGAACAGCACCTGTCACCTGCTACCTAGTCTGCCCATCCCGACATGGATGAACAGCCCAAGGTAATAAGAGGAGACATAAAACCTTGAGTCAGACAAAGTCTTAGTGAGCGGTAAATCAACTATCAAACATACCAAAAGAGCATAAAGGATAAAAGGAATAGGAACCAAACCATCCCACTCCACCTCTTTCTACAGTGATAGCCCCCAGACACACACCAAGGAGAAGTAAGCATAACACAGCAGACAATTAAGGTAAAGTAATAATCACTCGAGTCAAGGGCGATGTTTTCCAAATACAAACCCCCAAGGCCTAAACCAAGATCAGATAAGCACCTAGAAAATACCGCTCTTGAGACCGAATGATGATACAACCAAACGTCCAAACATCCATGACTCTGGCTATCACTGTTATCCTTGCTTCGATTTCACCGTTGATTAAATGACCATCCGTCAAGGGCTAATGGTAACCCCGGTTCCAGACATAACTCCGCACACTGCCTTGTGCCTAGGACTTATCTACTTTGCCCAGAGTACTCGACTACCTACCTGTAGTCTTTTGGTTGTCCCGACTACCTACCTGTAGTCGTTATGGGCACCCCATGTACTCTTGCTTTTGAGCATGCTAGAACCTTCAACAACGATGAGATCCAAGCCTCCTAGTCATCCTCCTTGACGACTATCCTCATACTAGCTCAAGCTACCTCTCGAGCAATCCATTATCAACCAACTCGAACCATCCCTCGAGTTATCAACATGCTTGGAATGATCCCTGCCTGGATTACGCCAAGTCTACATCACATCATACTTCGCTTTATTACACCATAGCAAAGTCTCAACTCAAAAACATGGTTTGCCTCATCGCATCATGGCAAAGTTCCATCTCCACATCATTCAATCCATACATATGAGCTTCCACATCCGCCACATATGCCTTTAGCAGCTTTCACCATTCAAGAGCCTCTTCTGTAGCTTTTGAATCATCTTTGACCATACTTGTCCAAATCTATCAACTAGATAGCTCATTCACAACAATCAATCAAGGCAAACATTAATCCAAACAAATAAGTATTTAATTAAGATCTAATTAGGCATTCATAACTACAATGGCAATTTCGTAAATAAATGAGCATAGAACTAACATACATGAATCATGGGTTTTTAGCATAGATCTAGCAAATATAAAACATGGGTTTTGTTTCTATAACTTAATAAATGAGCTTGCATAGGTAAACATCTTCACAAACAATGGATCTATACTTGGATCTAAGGAAAATGCACAAAATCACTATCTACAACACTCCAACAAACCACCAATCCAATATACTCCTTTGGGTCCGCGTGAGAGATAACTACCACTCACCAAATCACCTAAACACCTCAAAAACTAAACACTTCAGATCTGGACAGCGAAGATCAAGGCTTGATCCGGCGAAATCTCGCTTAAAACGATGAAATCTAGCTTCGTTGGATGAAGATCTTCAACTTTGTCTCTTGGATCTTCAATCTCGATCTTCGATCTTGGATGGATGTTAGAATTAGATTGGAATGGAGAAAAGAAGATGAAGAAATGTTGTAGTCGAGTTCCCAAAATGGCAGCACTTCGTCGCTTCAAAAAACCGGTGCCAAAAAGTGAGCCAAACCCCTCTATTTATAGGCTGAAACCACTATGAGTCGTCGCCCCTTAGGTCGTTGCCGACCCACCCCTTGAGTCGTCCCCGACTCATCATCATGCCGACTCAACAAAACACGGGGCCTCACGTCTAACCTGTACGCGACTCACCCCAGACACGACTCAACATCCTTAACCCGTGTACGACCTACCAATAGCCGACTCAACAATACACACACGACTCAGCTATAATGCCGACTCACGACTCAACAGAGACTCCGACCCAACAACTCACTCTTATGGCCGACCTAACCCCTAGCCGACCTAAGCCTCTACCGACTCAACGAAGCCACAACTTATCCCTAAGTCGTTCATACGACTCAGCGACTTACCATGAGTCGTTCAACGACCTAACTAGTATGCGACTCATCGCCCCAGCTACCTAACGACTTACGACTCATAGCATACATGACTCAAAACACCTTACGACCTATGACTTCGACCATACGTCTCAACTTACTATCCTATAAGTCGTTTACCACTGAGTCGGCCCAAACCTTAACTCGGCAACTGCTATACCATTCTAACCCTTAAGTCGTTACTATCTCTTAGGTCGGTCATCACTTATCTCGGCCAACACCTTAAGTCGCTACCTCTATGAGTCGGCCACCCTATGAGTCGCCTAAATTCCTTGAGTCGGTCCCCTATGAGTCGTCTACGACTCAAGACTCAAACTCCCATGACCCGTTAACGACTCAAAGCCTTGCTTACTCAATCACGAGGTAACTTCCTAACTGACTCAGGCTAGAGATAACACAAACAACACTAACGACTTGTAAATTCTACGATTTATCGACACGTAAAATACGGGTCGTTACATTTTGATATAGATTTCCTACCAATTATAAATTCTGCAACTCAAAATAAATCTGTAAAGCACGGATGAAGAATTGCAAATAACACAAGAATCAGTTTGGCATCTTTATTTAAAGATTACACCCAAGGTCAAAAATAACTTTATTAACGTTTTCCTACTTATAATTCTTTTCAATTGCACCATGAATTATAACCATAGTTAGGTTCTCGTGAAAAATGAAAATAATAATTCGATAAGACTATTTTTTTGGAATTTAGAATGTTGGATTTAACAGACATACTATTTCAGTTGAACCAATTTAGATTATTCTATTATTATTTTGATGTATTGATTTCATATTGTTAACGTTGTACTTTGGAATTTGGATTCATAATTAATAATTCATGTTTTCAACTGATACGATATTGAAAAAAATCAAACAACTCATAGGTGAATGACTTTTATGACAAAATATGTATGGTATAGTGTGATATAATGTGTGTGTGTGCGCGCGCGCATATGCTTACCTTGGCCCTTTAAACTTTGATATTTATATTGTCATAAATTGGTACAACTACTTCATTTTTCGGCATTTTGCCTCTACCCAATGATGGTGATTGTGTTTAAGTGGGTTTTTCAACTACATGCTAATAATATTAAGTGCAGACTATGTTAATTTACAATTTTTTATTTTATTTCAAATCATTTGTTTCATGTTTGATTGATGGAGGTTTATGCATTCATGGTAGCTTTGTTCTTTATTCAGAAAAATGAAATTCATTTGAGTAAGTGTCTCTTGGAGGGCATCTGAACTTATATTAAAGTTAGAACTATCATTAGCTTATCCAAATTCTTGGCTTCACCATTCATTTCATCCATGATTCTACATGTGACATAAGAATGTAGGAACATGAATTATATATTCAGTCATGTATGAAAAGTTAATAACTAAGGGATAAATTTAATTGCAGCATTAATTAAGGAATAATTTATATACTTTGACGAATGAATTGATAACGTATTTATTGTTCTAGTAAGTGCAATATTATGTTTAGTAACATTAAGTTTATAAAACATAAGAATCATTCTCCATCTAACTTAACTATTTTTTACATCAAAATACATGTTTTATTGACTTCATGCACGAAATTGTGTTTATAATAATTGTGAATATAATTGTAGATTGCGTAAACTTGATTGGAGGGAATGATGTTAAAAATGCCTCTATAAACTTAGTAATAAGTAACAATGTCAATTTTTGTCTCCACATGAGGGTGACTTAATTTTTTGTTCAAAATCTAATAACACATATCTGTGGCATTGCCAATCTAATATATTTTCATTTCTTTTTCACTGAAACTAATATTTCAGCTCAGGAACTCAATTATATGCTGCACTTTCTTTTACTTCTTCATCAAGGTAAATTATGTAGCCCATGTATTGTCTTTTTCTTCATCATAACCATTTACAGTTTTCTGAGTAATGGATTATGCAACGAATATTATACGTTAACTACCTACATTTCCTTCTAAATATTATTCCTAGCTTATGATGATCATTCTTAGACTATTTGATTTAATTGCTTAGTAAGGCCCTAAGAATAATGTAGTGAATGTCAACATTTCAGATATGGATGCTTTTCTAAATTTCATGTTTTTTGATATTTTCTAACATATGCATTCCTCGTATTGTAAAGCTGCAAAAAACCAAAGACGAACAAAAACTAATTTAAAAAACTCATAGATTCTTAAACATACAAAAGCATATGTTTATGGCAAAACAAACTGTTCCTCTATGGAAGATGTGTTACTCGGTTTTCTTATTACACAAGGAATTGAGAAGGCCATATTTACAAGACAATTTAAGATACTAAGAAATAGCAAAGGTGAAATATGTAGGGGATTTGTTTTTGTACTATACTTTTAGCCCTGTGGATCCCATTCAAAAATTGGCTAGCTTCAATATACATATGATTCATTATCAACCTTAATGTGTAACAATGTACTACACATAAAAGTGCAAGTGTGATGATATATTCGAGTTTGATGGTAACCTATATGATAAACATGTGCCTAATTTCCATGATATATTGTCCCATTTGGCATGTTCGACCATGCAAAACTAAGAAGCTGAAGCATTTAGTAATGGTGATAACAAGTTACTATTTCATTTTAGTACCTCTTCGCTACCTTTTAATTTAACTGCCTCAAGCATTTCAGATCCATGAAATAATTTATGCCATGTAACTTGATTTACATTTAATTTTGGTCAAAAAATATAGGACATAGGAGCACAGCCAATGGTGTAGTAGTTATTCCCTTTTGAGGCTTGCATTAAGCAATGTCGATGTCATAACTTTCGTTGTGCATGTTTATCAAACCATTATGGAATGCTTGCCGCTTTTAGCAATTTTTCACACTTCTATTTAGCACTGAAATGAAGCAAATGTTTAAATTCAATGGCCACCTTATTTCTGTAACCTTTCATGGTTCTTGAATGTGTTGTCTCATTCTCGTTCATTCTCTATTGATGTTTGATTCATTTATGTATAATTTTTGATGATGTATTTTTCTTAGATTAATAGCTGGAACGACAATTAGCACTATCATTGTCGAAGGTTGGTTGATTTTACATTCTTTGGCTTCGGGAGTTGAAAAATTACTGCAACTTTAATGGCTGGTTACATGGAAGGATGCTATGGTTTAAGCAACTAAATATCTTTGTCACTGCTATGTTCTAAAATAAATATTTATATGCCTTGAATTTTAGGAAAACCTATAAATCGTGAAAACTTCATCAAGATTTGATATAGCTTTTTGTTATTTATAATTCTAGAATTATATATATATATATATATATATTCAAAAAAAATTCAAAAAATTTATGGTCAAAATTGTATTTTTCAATTGGAGGGATTAAGATGATTTATAAACTTGATCTTTGATATATTGGTGTTTGCTATTGTGGTCACCCTGTTGCATTAAAACATAGGTTATATGACTGGGTAACATGCACTTAAATGTGTAGTTTTCCTATGTCAAATCACCACAAGTTGTGTAGTCTGATCCTACATCTCCATTATGGTTACAGATGTTGTTGCAAAGATTGAAAACCTACCAATTGGTCGATGGAAGTGGTACAAGTGTAGAAGGTAATTTCCTATTACTAGACTTCATTGATACGGATAATGAAAGTGAATGGCATATATACATAAAAGGGACGACATGTATAAAGAGCGTTGCATTGTATAATGTGGCTGCGAATATATAAAGAAAATAAGGATACATAGATACCAAATGGTTTATATATCCTTTCTAATGTTTTTTTTCAAGAGGTTAATAGTCTTAGGTAAATGAGATAGTTATCTAACTATATTTGAATTTTTATGCGTACATACATCTACGATCGTTTCATCATGAATACATGGATTGCTCCTGATAGGCTTACAGTAAACCACGGCTACCTAACAACACCACGGAGTGTTGGATAAGGAAAAAAACTCATCAACAAAGAGAAAAAGAAAAATATTATTAGAGAAAACAAGAATTACAATAACATTTTATACGAACTCCGTATGTGTGACGACCCAGAATTTTTGATATTTGAATTTGGAATATTTAATGGACTTTTAATATTTAAAAGTTAGTTTCTAACTTGAATTTCAAATGCCACTATTTATTGAGTGAATTAATAGTTTAATTAAATAATTAAAAATTGGGTAAATGGTTGAGTCTGAAATTTTAAGCTTGTTAAAAATAATATAAAGGCTTGTAAAATTTATATTGATAGCACTGAAGACAATAAGAGTGTTAAAATTGAATTTGAAAGTGTTTTGTTAAGTTTTGAAAAATATATCCTTTAAATTGACATTTAAAAATAGCCTTTCGAGGCACAATCTCGGAATTAGACGAAGCCGATTCCATTGGATCCATAATAGTGTATCATTATCGGATTTCAATTTTCATGGTGTTTGGAGTTGTCGTGTGATCTTATGATAAGTGAATGCGCTGAAATATATATCAAAAATTTAATATTATAACTGGGTTCGAAAAGCTATCTTCTCCATATGATCGAATTAGGACTTGAAACCTTTTCCATCGCATTCAGAATAGTGGTATAACCTTATGAACGTCTAGCGGCATGCCTCGATAGGATGTAAAGATTTTAAGCTACGATTTCAAGACGATTTAAATTTGAATTTAAATTTAAATATAGATAATATAATTATATTGAAACACTATAGCAGCTTTGCAGCGATGCAAGGCAAATTTAAAACACATGGTTCCCCTTCTGCTCAAATCTCACGCGTGAAAGAAAGAAGAAAAGATTGTCGATAAAAAAAATAAAACAGAATCAAACTTCCTTTTACTCAGAATCCAAATCGAATTCATTTAAAAAAATGGCCGAACCCTCGTTCTTCGAATTCGTTTCACATAAAATAAAATCGATCTAAACCAAAATTTGTGCTTTCCCTTCGCAATCTAGAAATCAAAATCGGTGAAACAAAAATCTAGTTCGTTCTTTTTCCTTCCACTCTTAAGATTTTTCATAAATCAAATTAAGGTCTGCGAGATTCAAATCCAGGCGCGAGTCGAGTAGGCGACTTGGAAGGATGTCGCGATCGTGGCAATTGGTCAGAATCGTGGAGATTCATGGTGGAGCGGCGGCCTGGAACTCACGACACGACCAGGAAAGACGCGTGATTCGAGATGTCTGCAGCAGAATGGAGGAGAGGCTCGAGCACGATATTTTGGAGGTAAGGAAGTGCGTATGTGGGTTTCGCAACTTGAGTGGGAGGCTTGGCCATTCGTCTCTGTTTGGATTTGTTCAACATGTGCTTAAACGCAGGGTAGAGGTACTAACACTGGTACGGCGACTCGATGTGAGGCTTGGCGACTTGGATTGGGGGAAATTCGACTTGAGGTGGCTCACGAGGTCATAGTCGATGGGTAGAACGAGGCGTCGATGACATGCAGCTGAGACCGAAGTCGAGATGCGAACTGCGGCGCGTGGAGGCAGTGAGGTATGTGATCCTATCTTCTTCTCGAATTACTTGGTAGAAATATATATATATATATATATATATATATATCCAGATTTAATATATATAGATACGTGTGTGAAAAATAGAAAAGTAAATAAAAATAAAAATATATCTGAAATATATATATATATATATATATATATTTAGGTTACAGTAAAATATAAAAAAACCATTTTGTTTGTAAATTTAATATATGTATATACAAGACTTTGGGAAAATATAGAAATTTGTAAAATGTGAGGAGTATATATAAAAATTAGATTTTTAAAATTTATATGGATTCTTTTAAGTATATATGAAGTTTTGATAAAGTAAATATACGTATACATACCTTGACGTACCATTTAATTTAAAAATAATGGATTTAGGGTGATTTACTGGTTTAATTAGCTTATCTAAATTATTTTAGTTACTAAGATATTTATTTAAAAGAAAAATGAGTTTGAAATTAAATAATTAGTTAATCAAATCTATTTAATAGAAATTAATTTTTTGCTTAGTTCAATATTAATAAAATCATATAATTGTTATAAAAGGTCAAAAGTCGTGAAGAAATAGTCAAGATGGATCAGATTTGCAAAACAAAAGCAAAGGTGAGATCTTCTCACTCAATCAGATTACCTAGTTTAATTTAAATAGTTAAATTTAAATTTATTGATTGAATGATTGAATTGACTAGATGTGATATCATATATAGTAGTTTATATATATATATATATCAATATATATATATATATATATATATATATTGGAGTGATTGATTTTCTGTATCATATAGCGGATGAGACCTTATGCGCCCCGCATAATAGCGGATGACCCTTATGCCGTGATATCCCGTCTTAAAGCGGGATTGGTATTTTAAATTGTTGTGCTAACATATGTGGATGTAGGGAAACAGGTTGGAGAGATCCAACTGGATTCCTCAAAACGTTGAATTTATTTTTATATTCAGCGACGTGATGTATGTTATATTCTGTGATGATTATATTGATTATATGGGTAGTGGTAATTATTGAATGCTATGATTTGGCTGAATATATTGGATATTTTAAAGATATTAAAAATATAAAAGATTTGATTTTGAAAAGAGTTATAAGAGAAAAATATTAAGTAAAATAATTTTAGATAACTTAAAGAATGAATTCGAAAAGAATATAGGTTTGATTTTAAATTCTATTAATAAATGTTGGGTATGGAAAGAAAAATTTAAAGATTTTAAATAAATGAAATTAAAGGAGTTTGGAGAATTAAGTAATATTGCCTAAGAATTAAAGGATTTTATCTTAAATTTTAAGATTTAAAATGATTGGGAAGAATTAAAAGGGAGAGTCTTGAATAAAGAATGAAATGGATATATTCAGTTTATAATAAGACGTTGAATCATAAATAAAGAAGTGAGTTTGTAATTAATAGATTTTGAAATAAATTTGGATAAGTAAAGGAGTAATTTTTAAATGGAGTAAATTTTGGAAATCAATTTCGAAATCGAATCAGTGTTGAAACTGTGTTTTTTTAAAAAGGAATGAGACTATGGAATTTATAAACTTGGTTTATAAATTGAAATAAGATATCGGTGGATATTTGGAAGTATATATTCACGGTGGGAATTTATAAAGGAATGGGTAATTTTTTTTTAAATAAATAAGGGTTTATTTTTTTAAAGGTGTGAAAGGAAAGTGTATTTCCCTGATAAGCCAAGTACGATTTCAAGCAGATTTTTAAGTATAAGTTAATTTTTTTTAAAGTTGTTTAAAATAATGTCTTTGAGAATTATTACTTAATTTGTTTAAAAATTTAAAAGGTAGATATTTTATCAAATTAGTTATAGTAGTAATAATTATAAAGGGTTAATTGGTATTATGATTTTAAAAGATAATTATTAATATTTATATTTTATAAAGTATTTTATTTTAAATATAGTTTGACTAAAGTTTTTATTTGGAAAACTTGTATAGAATTCAAATAATTCAAATAACTTTTATTTTTGAATTTGTTTTTGCTTAAGTTCTACATGAAAAATTATTATCAAATTTCATAACTGGTATTAAACAAAGTGTTTTGAATGGTTTTTATTTTAAGTATTTTAAAGTATATATTTTTAAATAAAGTGACTTAAATTATTTTAAAATATAAAGAATTTAGTCTTGGTTATTTTCAGTGGAAATAAACAATATTTGGAAATTATTCCGCGAGAGGAAAGTGATTTGAAAACTGTTTTCAAAGGGTTGAAGTGTAGGAAAATATCTTGCGAAGATATTTTGAAATGAATAATGTGGAAAAATATTAAGGTCTGATGATTTTATGAATGTTGTTTGATAGTTATACAACCGACTATCAATATTTAGCCAAAACGCCGATCGTTTTGAAGAGACCGGGATCGGGATTAATTTCCCGAAAAACACTTCAATCCGGTTTGAACGTTTTCATGAGGAAGATAAGAGCTTGGAGTCGAAGATGGAGCAGTGATGCACAAGGGCTAATCGCTACTAATCCTGAGCGTGATTCTAAAATGGATGAAGTAGGAGTAGTGCCTTCGGTACCGTTTGGACCCGGAACAGACATGTATGGATGTATATCTGACATTACACTTTGAGATATAAAGCTGGTTTCTACCAAATACATTTCTGTTTGGTGGCGGAAAATTCATTCTCTTAGCTTAACACCCTTGTCTGAGACATACGAGCTCAGAGGTTATGTTGTTGATAGTTATTAGTGATATATTCCTAATTTGGTGATGTGGCATGCTAAGTGTTGAGCATTGGTTGATCGAAGCATGGCTTTTGTGTAAAGCGTGGCTTTGTGGGACGAGACTTCATCGAACCTCACACCCCAGGAAATGGTCGAAATATGAAGGATGCAGCAAGGTTATGGGGTTCGCGACCCTAAGGGTATGTGCATTTCCTTCTGGATAAAAAAGTGGTATTCTGGTATGGAGTCTAGATATTTTACTTATGTGGTTGTTGGAATTTGAGGCGCCTCGGTAAAGGTCGGTTGCGATCGGGGGATGACATACTCATGGTAGTTAGTTACCTTGTTACATAGGTAACCCGGCCTTGTGTTGGCAGAGATTCGGTTAGGTTCTTAGGACGTCCTTCCAGAGGCATACCCATTCGGATAAAGGAATTTTCTTAGCCTTGGTCATTTGTTGGAAATCCAAACAATCAATACAAGCCCTTTACGGTTTTAGTTGTAGAACCTTCCATTCAACGTGGTGGCTATAGTAGGCATACTATAATGGTACGTATGCTGGCTACGATTAATATTATACGTGCAGAATATTTTTCCACACTATGCACTAAAAATAATATCAAAAGGATTTTCGTGTATCAAGCATGTTTGACTACTATAAGGAGAAACCTCCCCCATATGTGCGATTTCATTTGAGTGTGGGCCGGGAGATCTTATAGTAGTTTCATTTTCAAAAAGCATGAACGGATTACTTTTTGTACAAATAACTAATTTCAGTTCTCACACCAGTCTCATGACTGACTAGGAGTTTATTGTTCCCTTTTCTAAACTCTGGGTGCCCCTTAATTTCCACACGGGCAGCCTAGAGTTAGGTTATCAGTAGGTTCTAGAGCTAAGTCAAGAAGAAGATATGGATTTGGAAGTCTTTGTTTTGGAAGCTTTTGGTTTTGAGATTTTTGATTTGGACTTGGAGCTTTGAAAATGAAGATGCGGTATGTTGAACTCTCTAGGAAAACCACATTGATATTATTTTTTAGCTGTTATGTTGTATTCTGTTGTTTGTCATATATGACTCCAATGATGTAATGTATAAACAGATATAGTTCTTTCGTTCAAAGATTAGTCATTTATCTATTATATAATGTTCCGCTTTGATTGTGAGATTCTGATATGGTGTGACGCCCCACCTCTATACCCACGCTAGCCAAGGATACTATGGGGTAATGCCGTCAACTAGCATGGAGAATAAGGCTGTTGAGGAGCGACCATCCGTGCAATTGCTTTGTGCGAGCACTACTATGTCGGATAGTATAACATGCATTTGACTTCGAGAGGAAATCCGACACACCGATACAAACTCAAAGCTACTACACAGTGGCTATAATAATATTCGGAAACAAATATAGAAATAAGCATAACACAAATCAGTCACAGATAATTCATATCACAAAGGCGGAATAAGATATGAATATATAACTAACACATGGAAGTGTATATCAGAGTAGTGGTCAAAAAGATCCACAATAATACAAAAGAATAGCAACACGTGCTATACAAAAGAATACAACATGAGTCCATATCTCAAGTGTATACAACAAAATAAACTACTAATCTAAGTAGTTAGCCAAAAGTCAGAGAAGTCAATCCCAAGTGAGAAGTCAAGCTGAAGCACCTGTAACATCTCGGTCTGACCCGAGTATTATTTAATTAGAAAATAATAAAAGGATTAGTCTAGCTATAAATATCAGATGAAGCGTTATAGAATAAGAGGTATGACTAAACACATAATAATCACAATGCCAAGCTGTGATAAATAAGTAATTGAAAATCAACAAGAGATTAATCAATGTCAAAAAAATCTACTCAAAGATCAAAGAAACGTCATACTCCTTATTTCGTTCACAAAACCATAAATATTGACGATTATATCAATGTCAATCACAAAAGTCAATGACACACAAATTCACCAATGCACAAATATTGGTAAAACTTACCAATGGAAATCACGAAAATTGGTGAAACACAAATTCTAGAAATCATCTCAAGAAATCCAAAAATCACAAAAAAGGGGAAGGCCTATCACAAACGTGGGCATAAAGCTCACCAACACATGTATCACAAATGGAATGCTAATTCCATGGTTGCTAACAATCACAAATTGAGCCGAAGCTCCACAAACGGCCCGAAGACCATGGGTTGCTACCCCATCAATTTGAGTGGAAACTCCACAAAACGGGGTTTAGTGTCCCTCGCAGACAAAGACATTGCTAGTCTAAATCACAAAGATGATCTTCATGATCAACGAGAAGTGTCAATTACACTAAGCTAGTGTAACGACCCGTAAATTTTCGATAATTAAAATAGCTAATTTAATAAGATTTCATGATTTTGTGTTAGAAAAAAAATTATAATTCGTTTGGAATAATAATAACTGGAATGAATTGCGACAATAATTATCCAATGAAAAAATGCTACTTAGTGAATGCCTTTACAATCAATAGTTGAATAGGATAATAAATGTTGAATTCATTGGGTATAATAGAGTAATTGATTGATAAGAAAAAATCTATTTAAAACCAAATATTGAATATTGATCAGGTAAATTGTTTAAATTAAATATTTAAAACTTATTGAATAATTGAATAACTGTAAAATGAAAATAGTGTTCTAAATTGTGAATTGGTTTTAAAAGTTGAATCTTATAAGTTCAATTTCAATATTTCAAAAGATAATGAATTATTGGATAAGCGAAATTGTTTAAATTTAATATTTGGAATTTAGTGAATAATTTGATAACGGGAGTTGAATAACCGTTTTAATGAAAATGGTTGTTTTATAATTTGAATTTATTAAATTTTATAAGTTCGTTTCGAATATTTCAAAAGATCGTGACTGAAGAATAATCAATTTGATTAAATTTAATATTACAAATGTTTGAATAATTAAATTCTGAATTTGATATGATTAATTTGATATTGAAATTTAATATATGAAAATAGAGTGAATATTTGAAATTTTATTTAATAGGATTCAAATTGGTTTCCAAAGTGAATGTAAGTTATATCGGGATTACAATGGACTTAATAAGATATTAAAATTGGAATTTATTGGAAAATTGAATAACGGGTTTAATGTGATTAAAAATGATTTGTAAAATTTTATTTTATCATACTAAAGTTAGAATGATGTTGTAGAACTTTTAAAATCGAATAAAAGTAAATTTGTGAAAATTGAATATTTTAATATTTAATTGACGAGTTAAAAAAGCCATTTTTCAAACAGTCTCAGATTTCGACGAAACCAGTTCCATCGGATCCGTAATGTGATATTATTATAAGATTTCAAATTTCGTGTCAATCGGATTTACCGTTTGTCCGGGGCAAGCCAAAACGCATAGAAATTCGTTTAATCGATTTAATTTAAATTTGATCGTTTTTCCGTAACTCGCACAGATGATCGAATTAGCTTCCGAAACCTATTCCATTGGGTCCGGAACGTGGGATAAACCCTAGAAATGCCGGTCACCGCACGTAAATCGGAGTTCGAAAAACCCGGGATGAATAGTGTTCGTCGTTTTTCTAAAAAAGCACGATATTGTTTCATTTTGCAAAAGAAAATAAAAAACCCTAGGGTTTGTACAGCCGCCCTCTTATATCCATCAATGGCCAAAAAACACTCTTCTTTTCCCTCGATTTCTTTAAATCCACTTATCGAATCGGAAAACTTCCAACTAGTAAAGTGTAGAGCACATCACGAACTACATATCCAACGGTAATGATCGTGAATGGAGCAAATAATCAACGACAATAGGGGCTGGAACCATGGCCGTTCGGCCTCGTATTGCGTGCTCCAAGGAGGACCAAGCCTGGTTGTGCTCTGGGCGAAGGTAGAGGAAGGTGTGGGGCTTCGTTTGGCATTTCCTGATCGAACTCCGGGGCAGCAAGGTAGTCACGTGTATTAGGGTTTTTGGGGCGGCTTGGGTTCGAATGCACTGGAGCTCGAACGAATGTGACGAAGGAGAAGCTCGCGTGTGGCCTGGATTGCTTGGAAATGTAATCAACGGCTCAGATGTTAAGTTATAAAAAAAATTGTGATTTAAATTTTATATAAATTCATTTAAAGTTTAACATGTGATATCTTGTTCATACGAGGTCCGTTTTGGACGAAACTTTTTACGTTGGAATCGTTTTTTCGAGCGCTATGCAATGCAACTAGATTGGAATCGTTTGGAGCTAGTGAAAATTTCGGGTAAAATTAGACGCTCGTTTAATTTTATTCGAAATAAAACGCTAGAACTACATTGAAATCAAGGTGAGTGTTTTATAACGCTCACAACGTACTAAATATCTTTATGCTAGTTAAATTTGACATTATGAAGTGTTATGATTTTATTTGTCGTTGTTTGATAAAATTTAATTGTCATATAGATTGTCATTTGAATTAATCATTGAAAATTAAATTGACAGTTAAATTGAAATTGAAATTGAATTGCGATTAAATTACCTGACATTGATAACTATAAAATTGCCATGAATTGTATTGTCTATTGGATGATTTATTTCGATGGATGTTATTGGTTGATATTTAAATGTTTGGATGTTTATTTGCTTATATATAACCTGTTATGCATACATATGACATTATGATTGATTTAAGTGATATATATTCACCCCTGACATTTAATTGAAATAACTAATCACTTAGCCATAGGATAGAAAATTATATACGGACACCGAATTGGCTAAATTATTAATTTTTAAAATCGTCGATTTGAAATTTATTTAATATTTTGATTTAAAAGTTATAAATAGAAATCAATAAATAGAAATCGAATTTATCAAAAAAATTGTGTTTGGAATGTTGAAATAAATTTTGGTGAAAGGAAATTGTTAAATAATTAAAGTGGAGACTTTAGAAATTAAAAATCGGGATATAATTGATTTTCGGAAATTGATTTGTTTAAAGATTGAACATTAATTTGAGCTTGAATATTACTAAGTAAAAGTGATATAAAAATGATATTTTGAAATCGAGCTTGGAATTGAATCGTATTTGGAATTTGGATTTAAACTTGAATATTGGTGGATAATTTTGTTAAGTGTTATAAAATGGATATTTTTGAAAATCAAGCTCCAAATCGATATAAATTGAAATTGAATTATTTGAAAGTGAATATAAAATTGAATAAATTTGAAGTCAAAGTTGGCGTTGATTGAATCGAAATCGAAATTGAATCGGTAGAAGGGAAATTGAAATTGTTTTGAATTGGGAAGTTATAATTTAAATGGTTCGGTTTTGAAGCTGTTTTATTTGTTTTCCAAATTACTCAGTTATATAAACCATTTTTGAATACTTAAACTATTTTAATCTATTTTAAATCTACTTAACCCAATTTAAATTATTTTGAACTAATTTGACGCAGCGGATTAACAGAAAATCGATATAACGATGTAAATGTAGCAATCGGTGGATTGAGTATACTGCAATGCCCAAATTCGTTGATCCGAACATACCGAATTCTAGCTATCTCTGACTCGTTGATCCGAAGATACTGGGAAAGAGATCTACGATTCTTCGACGTTGATCTTGCGCACAAGATTCCGTGAATCGGCTTCACAAACGAAAATTTGAGCGCACTCGAATGACGTAGGTGGAGATAAGAGATCACACTCGACTATCAATTAGAAGAAAGCACAAAGCAATCAAAAAGAATTTTATTCAAAAGTCAACAACCCTATTACAATGACATTACATCCCTATTTATAGGGTTTATGACTCAACACAAATGACTTAAGAAATAACAACACAAACAGTACACGACTTAAGAAAACAAAATGCAGCGACTTAAGCAATACGAGCCACGACTTAAACAAACTGGCAACGACTTAATTTTCTTCTTCGCGACTTGAGGATAACTCGGTAACGACTCAATGAAGCTTCGCGACTTATGAAATCATCAGCGCCTTAAGAGATAACACGGCCGCGACTTAATGAAGTTCGAATCAGCGATTTGGGGATTTCTCAGCGACATAGTTATGTCGTTCGCGACATATAGAGGAGAAGGCAACTTGCGGTTTAGGGAATTTGAATTAGGTCGTGCACGACCTAATTTTGAATTGCGACATAGGAGTTTTATCTCGGCAGAGGATGAGTCGCTTGCGAGATATGGATAAGGTCGCGGTAGGGATTTTGGAGCAGGTCGATGGTACTGGATTTGACTCGTGTGTCGCGGTGGGGTTAAGTCGTGAGTCGGTGGTTTGGGAATGAGTCGTGGGTCGTGGTTTGGGAATGAGTCGTGGATCGTGGGAAGGGGCGATGAGTCGTGAGTCAATGGGAAGTGGTGATGAGTCGTGAGTCAGTGGGAAGGTTGGGTCGCGGCTTCGAACGAGGTAACTACTTCATCATCCTCCCCTTGTTGGATAGAATTCGTCCTCGAATTCACACTCTCGTCATCTTCGATGAAATCCTCCCTACAATACGGAATTAAATGTTTGACATTGAAAACATCAGAAGTATGAACATTGCCCGGCAACTTTAACTGATACGCATTATCATTGATCTTCTTTAGGATTTCTACTGGACCAATCTTTCGTGCTTTCAACTTGTTGTAAGTTCCAACTGGAAAACGATCTTTCGTTAATACCGCGTAAACAAAATCACCCTCTTTGAAGACCACACTTCTTCGTTTCTTATCCGCCATTTGTTTATACTTCTCATTCGCCTTTTCCAATCGTTCTTGAACGATTCTATGGCATTCCGTCAACCCATCAACAAAATCAGCAGCCCGCTTAACTGTCCCCTTCGGTTGTGGTACTATTGCCAAATCCAACGGCTCTTTTGGTAAGCTTGAATATACAATCTGAAATGGACTGAAACCTGTACTTCGGTTATTTGCATGATTGTGAGAAAATTCAGCTTGACACAACTTCACATCCCAACTCTTCAAATTGTCTTTCACAAGGCATCGTAACAAATTCCCCAACGATCTATTCACCACCTCCGTTTGCCCATCTGTTTGCGGATGGTAAGCGCTACTAAAATTCAGCTTTGTTCCGACCATCTTCCACAAACTCAACCAAAAATGGCTTAAAAATCTAGTATCTCGATCAGAAACGATGGATTCCGGTAAACCATGCAATCGATACACCTCTTTAAAGAATAACTGAGCCACTCGGACGGCATCAGCTGTCTTCTTACAAGCTATGAAATGCGCCATCTTCGAAAACCTATCCACTACAACATATATAGAATCATTTCCCCTCTGAGTTCTAGGCAGACCCAAAACAAAATCCATACTGATATCAACCCATGGTCTGATAGGCACCGGTAATGGCATATATATTCCCGCATTCGTAGTTGTTCCTTTCGAAACTTGACAGATATGGCATCTCTCCACAAATCTCTCAACTTCTTTTCTCATTGACGGCCAAAAATACGATTGAGCAATCAAATGTAAAGTACGATCAGGGCCCACATGTCCTTCCTCGTGTAACTCCTTGATAATCTTCAATCTCAAACTACTCTCTGGAATACATAACCAATTTCCTTTAAACAGAAAACCATCAACCAACACAAATTCATCAGTACTTCCTTCCTTGACTTTCTCAACAAATTTCACAAAGTAAGGATCTTCTTCGTTCAGCTCTGGCAATAATTCAAACCCTGTCACTTCAACTTTCATTGTCGTTAATAAATGACTCCTCCTACTCAAAGCATCAGCTACCCGATTCGTCACCCCAGACTTGTGTTTGACAACAAAAGTAAATTGCTGTAAATAGGCAATCCACGATGCATGCCTTGCTGAAATCTTGTCCTGCCCTTGCATATGCTTCAACGCCTCATGATCAGTGTACAGAACATATTCTTTCTGAAACAGATAGTGTCTCCAATGCTTAACAGCCTGAACAATTGCGTAAAACTCCACATCGTACGTGCTATACCTCATCTTTGATCCTGATAACTTCTCACTGAAATAAGCAACGGGTTTCCCACTCTGACTCAAGACTCCACCAATTCCCACATTCGACGCATCAGTATGCAATTCAAACAACAACTGAAAATCTGGTAAAACAAGAATCGGTGTTGTCGTCAATAGTTCCTTGATCTTCTCAAAAGCAACCCCTGCTTCCTCTGTCCACGAAAACTGTTTTCCCTTCATACAATCAGTAATCGGTGCCATCACGCTACTGAAGTGTGAATGAATCTTCGGTAGAATGACGCTAGCCCATGAAAACTTCTCACTTCCGTAATTGTCTTTGGCTGTGGCCAATTCCTGACTGCTTCAACTTTATTCTGGTCCACCTGTATACCTTCTCCTGACACAACATATCCCAGAAATAAAACACTATGCGTCATGAACACGCATTTCTTCGTAGCAGCATAAAATTGTTCCTCACGAAGAATAATCAGCACTTCCCTCAAATGTTGAACATGCTCCTCCATACTCCTGCTATATATCAGAATATCATCGAAATACACCACCACAAATTTCCTGATAAATGGTCTAAAGATTTGATTCATCACCCGCATGAACGTACTTGGTGCATTCGAAAGACCAAACGGCATAACCAACCATTCATATAATCCTTCCCTCATCTTGAATGCGGTCTTCCATTCGTCTCCCGGTCTAATTCGAATTTGATGATATCCGCCCTTCAAATCAATCTTCGAAAATATAATAGCCCCACTCAACTGATCTAGAAAGTCATCCAATCTTGGCATAGGAAATCTATAGCGAACAGTAATCTTGTTCGAATCTCTACTATCGGTACACATTCTCCATGTTCCATCCTTCTTCGGCACCAACAAAGCTGGTACTGCAAAAGGACTCAAGCTTTCCTGAACACGTCACTGCTCTAACAACTCTTCCACCTGCCTTCTCAGTTCCTCATGTTCCTTCAGACTCATTCGATAGTGTGGTCTATGCGGTAATACGGCTCCTGGAACAAGATCGATTTGATGTTGAATGTCTCTCAGTGGCGGTAACTCCTTAGGCAACTCTTCTGGAAATACATCCTCAAATTCGTTCAAAACTGGCTTCACTTCCTCTGGAATTTCAACAGATTCAGTCGCGTCATGTCCAATCAACAAAAACACCTCTAGACTCTCCTCTACTTCTTCAATAAATTCCTTCAAAGTCAATAAAGTCTTCAGCTCCTCAATCTCTTCATATTTACTCTCTTCCCGTTGTCTCTTCTTTGGAACTAAAATAATCTTAACACCTTCAAACATAAAACTGTAGCTATTGGTCCGACCGTCATGTTGCACTGCTCAATCATACTGCCATGGTCTTCCCAAAAGTAAGTGACAAACATCCATCTCAACTACATCACACCAATTTCTTCCCAATAGAAAATGGAACTCGAACTCGCTTGTCCACCTTCACTTCTCCTCCTTTTCTTAACCACGCTAACTTGTAAGGATTTGGATGTTTCTCCGTCTTCAACTTCAGCTTTCTCACAGCTTCGGTAGAAATAATATTGTCACAACTTCCCGCGTCAATCACAAATTTACAAACCTTTCCCAGAATAGTGCATGTTGACTGAAATATGTTACTCCTCAACCAACTAGCTTCTTCTTCCTGCTTCGGTATTAAACAAGATATCCTCATCATCAGATTACATCCTTCATCTCCTGACGCGACATCCTGTTCTTCCTCCTCAACTGGACTAGGATAACCTTCACCATCATCCTCACCTTCAACTTCAACAATCATAGTTCGTTTTTTCGGCTTCGGACATTCATTACTCTTGTGACCCACTTCCTGGCAATTGTAACACTTGAAACTGTTGTTAACCTTTGTCTTCGCAACTTCATTCACAACTGGTTTACTGATTGGTTTAGGAACATTAGAACTTCCACTAACACCCTTCACTTGATTGTTAGAATTAGTAAACACACCACCTCCACGCCTTCCCTGCTTTTCCCAAGCCAACGCTTTCTGATGTGCCTCTGCCACAGATCTTGGATCAAACATATTAACCATATCCTGGATCTGCATTCGCAACCCTCCAACAAACCTAGCAGTCAACTGTTCCTCTGTCTCCATAATGTGATTTCGAGCAATCAGTTGGTAAAACTCGTCAGCATAATCATTAACAGTCTTCGTTCCTTGCCTCAAGTTCTGCAACCTATGGTACATAAGTGATTGATAGTTGTAAGGTAAAAATGTAGCTCTCATCAACTTCTTCATCTTATCCCAAGACTCAACCATTGACTTCCCCATTCTCTCTCTCATAAGTTTAGTTTGCTACCACCATGCCAAAGCTCTCCCCCTCAACCTAGTAGCAACCAACTTCACTCGACGATTCTCCGGAATCTCTTTGAAATCAAAGATCTCTTCAACATTATACAACCAATCAAGAAATTCTTCGGCTACCATTCCACCTTTAAATTCAGGAATTTCCATCTTCATACCTGATTCCCATCGACGATCATCCACTACATCTCGATACTGACGTCGTGTTGGATCTCTATCTCGGTAATGAACACTTCCCCTATCACCATCAAACTCCTCATCAAAATCTGAAGTATATCGATGTCGATCACGACATCCAACATCTCTACTACCACTCCTTCGATCAACATTCCTATCACGATTATCAACACTTCTATGATCTTGATCTTCTCTTCTCTCTCGATCTGAATGTATCGAAGCTCTACTCCCCCCATGGTTCGATTCAGGTGAAACTCTTCTTCTACTTTGATTCATTTCAAGCATCATTCTCTCTAATCGACCAATTCCTTCGTTCAACTTTTTAGTAAAACTCTCGTGGATTCGTTGCTCCATTTCATCAGCTTCTTCTCTTCCATACAAGGCATTAATATTGCGATGACGTTGAGCTCCTCTCGGTGGCATGATTGAACTTCAAACACTTCAACAAATCAAAACTTCAAAAAAAATCTTTAGACAACAAACTTCAACTTCAAAAGTTTGCACGCTCAAACTCCACTTTAACTCGGCTCGGCTCCCACTAGTTAGCACAAGCTTGCTTCGACTTAAGGCTTAGGTCTCTCGACTTCTTAACAAAGCACAACTCCAACACTTCAACACAAGAACAAGGCATGGCCTATGCTTGACTCGGCTCGGCCTCAAAACCCACTTCAATACTTTGGCGCGCAAAAATCTCCCCCACAAATTCAAACACTTTTGCACACTTTGATCCAAAAGGCTATGGATCAAATACTTCAATCTTGTTGCAACTTCAATATGAACACAGTGAACACAAACTTCAAACTTCGGCTCAAGATCGACTTAGCTATGATTGGCTAAGAGTCGCTCTGATACCAAACTGACACAGCGGATTAACAGAAAATCGATATAACGATGTAAATGTAGCAATCGGTGGATTGAGTATACTGCAATGCCCAAATTCGTTGATCCGAAGATACCGAATTCTAGCTATCTCTGACTCGTTGATCCGAAGATACCGGGAAAGAGATCTACGATTCTTCGACGTTGATCTTGCGCACAAGATTCCGTGAATCGGCTTCACAAACGAAAATTTGAGCGCACTCGAATGACGTAGGTGGAGATAGGAGATCACACTCGACTATCAATTAGAAGAAAGCACAAAGCAATCAAAAAGAATTTATTCAAAAGTCAACAACCATATTACAATGACATTACATCCCTATTTATAGGGTTTATGACTCAACACAAATGACTTAAGAAATTACAACACAAACAGTACACGACTTAAGAAAACAAAATGCAGCGACTTAAGCAATACGAGCCACGACTTAAACAAACTCGGCAACGATTTAATTTTCTTCTTCGCGACTTGAGGATAACTCGGTAACGACTCAAAGAAGCTTCGCGACTTATGAAATCATCAGCGCCTTAAGAGATAACACGGCCGCGACTTAATGAAGTTCGAATCAGCGATTTGGGGATTTCTCAACGACATAGTTATGTCGTTCGCGACATACAGAGGAGAAGGCAACTTGCGGTTTAGGGAATTTGAATTAGGTCGTGCACGACCTAATTTTGAATTGCGACATAGGAGTTTTATCTCGGCAGAGGATGAGTCGCTTGCGAGATATGGATAAGGTCACGGTAGGGATTTTAGAGCAGGTCGATGGTACTGGATTTGACTCGTGTGTCGCGGTGGGGTTAAGTCGTGAGTCGGTGGTTTGGGAATGAGTCGTGGGTCGTGGTTTGGGAATGAGTCGTGGATCGTGGGAAGGGGTGATGAGTCGTGAGTCGGTGGGAAGGTTGGGTCGCGGCTTCGAACGAGGTAACTACTTCATCATAATTTATCTATTTTCAAATCCATTTTAGGATTTTAAGTATTTTTTTAACTATTTTAATTATTTAAAACTACTTTTAAACTACTTAAAACTATTTTCTAAAAATTTCAAGCTGATTAATAAGGTGAAGTGTTTATGTTTAAATCTTTAATTTGAATACGAATTGGGTTAAAGGAAGTTGCAACCTAAGTTGAAATCCGAATTGATTTTGAAATCGAAATAAGATATTGAGACGAAAAATGATTTTTGAAACGGAATCTGACATTTTAATAGATACGATGATATTTGAAATGGATTTGATTTTTGAAGCGAATATGATATTTTGATATCAATTATGAATCGATTTGAAATGTAAAAGAGCTAACGGTGTAATAATACGTAGTTATTAAAGAGACCGGGATCGGATATGGACATACTCCCTGTCGATACCAAGAACCACTTTAACAACTATTATACGTGGAGTGTTGATCTAGAATGAAGTGGATGATTTGGTGAACGCGTTGACTGAAGAAAGAGAACGATATTGGATGACCACTGACATGACTAAAACAGGAGCCGCGCCGGGCCATTGAGGTTCGCCATCTCTAGTGGACACGCTTCTTCGATACCATATCTATTACATTTGTGATGCGATTTGGGTGCACCCCTTGATTTGGGAGTGTTGTTTCGCGGTGTTGGGGTAGCTGCTGGCTATGCTCGACATCAGTCCGGATCATGCAACTACTAGTATCCTAGTTGGTATTGCCTCATGTACCTTGTCATACTGATTATCCTATTCGCGACCACTACGTTTTGTTTTGTGTTATACCTATGGGGTACCCTCTGATAACCACCAGTTTACGGTGGGGCTTACGGTGCTGTATAGACTATGGCATTATAAAAAATGTGTTAAAGGGGATTATGGTAACGCCTTAACGCTATTTTGATACTTTATATTACTGATAGGCATTATCTACTTAGCGTACATTACTACATAGTAGATAGTTTAACGGATCCTTAAGAGATGGAAAATCCCGTAACATCTCTTGAGTTATTGCAAGAACGTGGACACTGGATATGAGATGTCAAACCCCATAAACATCTCTGACGCCGTTACACTTATATTTATTTACGATTGATTTAACTTTCATAAGGATATTTCAGTCCCGACTCGAGTGTTTTGTCTTTTCATTACGCTCGGGTTAGTCCTGAGTTTTTTAGATTTTCGAAGATCTATTCTCGAGGATGAAGACGAAGATTTGGTATACTATTACTATTATTACCCTTGCATCATGCTATCTGCTGCATTATTTTAATTGTTTTGTTGTATATGTATAACTCTGATAAATGTTGTATAAATAATTGTCAAAGTATAGTAAACAGCTTCATGAACTGTTTATTTGACTATTATATTTTATCGTTCCGCTGCGAGATTCTGTGTTGTTTCATTTCCTTTATTTCTCTTTCTTTTCTTTTCTTATTTACCCCAATAACCATCTGCCCTTTTGAATGGTTTGGAATCGGCATGTGTATTTAATCGTCGGTTTAAACTGTCCAAAAAGGCGGGTCATTACAGTTGGTATCAGAGCTTTGGTTTAGCGATAACCTTAGCTTTGTGGAGTCTGACTCTTTATAAATAGGGTTGTAATACCCTATGATGAGTCACTGAGTGTATATATATGAGAGAGCGTATTTGTTAGTGATATAAAATGTTTTATATTGTGTCGGTTTATTTGTTGAGTGGCTTATGGATTCTGGTCAATACGAGTAATTAACGTAATTGATAGGGATCTCTAAACACTTAAACAAAAAAATTCGACATAGTATTGTTTTGAAATTGGGTAAATGAAATAATTTTGCTCTAATTATATTTTGTATATGAAGAAATTTTCAGAAATTATTGTGACTTATCTAGCTTACCTGGTTGTTAGGAATGAAATATTGGTTATTATCATTAATTTGATATTGTAATTTAATAAATAAGGTGAATTACAAAATGAACAATGATAAAACACTTATGAAATGTTTTAAGAAAGAAAATCCTATAAGAATATTTTATAAAGGTGACTTATAAATTACAATAGATTTTAATTGAGAAATATTGAATTTGAGACCCGGGATTTTGAAAATGGTTTTCAAAGCTTTGAAGAAAATATATTGTAATATTAGTTGGAAAATATTTATGAGAAATATTTTGAAAGGATTTTAAGAAGGAATGAATTCAGTACTCCTCTCTTATGTCGCTGAAAAATAATTTCGGTGATGATTGCGCAGCATCATCGACGTTCATTTTAGAGTCTCAAAGTGGGGGAGACTTCTAAGAAGCTTTTCTTTTCTTCAAAATTATTTTGGGTAAATGGGTTTTGGTTTAAACTCCAAAGTATGATTTGATATATTAAAGATATAAGTATATATGTTTATTTCAAATGATTTGAAAAGAACCGGGCATTTAAATTTCTAAGTTCTGTTAATTAATAATTTTCAAATTATTTGAATGAAATGTGAATAAGCAGAATTTATAAAATAAGAGGATTAAGATATCTAAGCTATTGTTTGGGAAAATTTAAGGTTTAAAGGTAAAGAGGATTTAAACAAATTAAATTTGTGAATGTTCTAATTAAGAAAAAATGAAATTCTATAAATTTGTATAATACCAAAATTACATTCTGATAACATATAACAAGACTTACCAAATGTTAAAAGTTAAAATGATGTTTTGGATATGTAATGAGATGTTGTACAAATAAACAAAACCTGGAAATAATTAAAGTATACAAGTAAGGAAAACTCAAAGGGAATTAAAATGTATATAAATGAAAATTTTGGTTGAAAAAAAATTATATATACTTAAATATAGCATGAAATGATGAATGGATAAATGGAACAAGTAAGTGAACATAAGAAAGAAGACAAATGAATTGTATAATATCTTTGTAAATTGGTTATAGAAAATAAATATAAATTGCATAGAAAAATTTTGAATTTGTAACTTTGAGATAACTATAAACTAAGAAAAGTCGTATATAAGAAGTTAGACTTTTATGGAATGACTATAAACTAAAGTGATGATTAACAAAATGTTCCACAAATAAATTTGTATTAACTGAAACTATGAATATGAAGTAAATGTAAACAAAAGAATTTGGTATAGCTAAGAATCAATTGGGAAAAGAAATTGAGTTTAATTAAATTATATAGAATGTTTAAAATGAACTTGAGTAAGCAAATTCTTTGATATGATGTTTAAGAAAAGATAATGTTAAAGAATATGCTATGTGAAGAAATGAATATACTAACTGAATAATGGATTGTGAGTAATTAAGTGAAAAAATAGAAGTCAATAAAATAATTTAGTATAGATAAATTGGATATAAATCTATTGGAAGATAATACGTGAGATTGTACGTATATTATTTTATTCGCATAACGATTTGATCCAAATTCGAGCACAAAATTTCGAGATGATTTATATCGATCCAAGTTAGGATTTTTTCACTCGATTTTCGACGGCGAACCATGGATATGGATTTTTAATTTGTGTAACATCCCGGAAATTTTGGATATAAAATTTTGTTATCTTGTTTGAACTTTTGAATTTAAATTGGAAAATTTTCAAAAGAAAATAAACTATTGTAAAAAAAAAAAAAATATTACAAAGTTATATGGAATTAAAATAAATAATTGATAGTTTTAGTTTAAATAAATAAACGATGAATAGAATTATGTAACAAACAAGAATTTGTAATAAACAATAAAAGGAATATGTGAAGTAAAAAGAAATACAAAGTGCATACATACACTGTTAAATTTTAAAATAAAATATATGTGTAAATAAATGAAGTGCATAACTAAAACAAGTGTGCAAGGAAAAAAAGTTACAACCAGGCCTATATAAAGAAAGATAAGACATAAGAAAACCATACTCTTTCAAATTTAGCAATAAAAACAAAGTAACATGACATATGTAATATACAAACTTGCATAGGGATTGTACACCAAGAAACTAAATCAATATACAAACAAATTAAAGTAAGTTTTGTAATAAATAAAATAAGAAAATGAACAGCACTTGCAAAAAGAATATACAAAGCAGGAAGTAAGTTATGCAAGCCTCAACATAAATAAAATAAGTGTATGAAACAAGTTTTGGTACTTATAAAAAAAATAAAGAGGATAAAAAAATCAAACAATAGACTAACCTAGAACTCTCTCCCCAGCAAAAGAAGAAGCAAATAATAATCCAATGTAAACATAAAGTGCTGAAAGTATGCAATGGAGCGCATAAACATTTCACTACATACTTTCATTAAATGCCATCACCTTTAGCAAAGAAACATACTTGCATTAAATGTTATTACTGCATAGCAGACCTAAAAGCATGGTTTAGTTTTTCTTTTACTTCAACTTGTACTTGCTTATGCTTTACCCTGTACACCACTTTTCTCCTATATGTATACGTATACAAAACCTCACATTCATTTGTTAAAAACAACTCAAGTATCATTCAAACAAATTTTTGCAAAGATCTGAAATTAAAAAGATGAAGATCATCACTTTATATATTACAAGTTGAAAGGCAAATTACTGAAAGAAGAAAAGAGAAGAATCAAAACTGCAGTTAAAACAAAACAAAAGTATTCTCTGTTTCTATATTGTTCAGGTGAGTAACATCAACCTTTTAAATTTTTTTTTATGAACTTGACTTAGTTGCATTTATATCTGGAAAACAAGTATTGTTTTATATATATGAATGCTCTGAGGGTTTACATAACTTAATAAACAGTTTTATGTTTGATCTGGGTAAATTTACTTGTTCTCTGTTTTTTTTTTTTTTCTTTTCTTTTTCCCAGAGTTGAGTAGTTAATCTGGACATTGTTTTTATACAGTTATAAACAAACTCAAATTTCTTCCATTTAACCATTGTTAGACATAGAACTTGAACAAAATTAGATAGTTTAAACAAAATCAAGTTTTTAAAACCTTTTGCAAGCTAAACAGTGAGGGAATGTCTCTGTGGAGCTCAGTTTTACAATGGAATGCTAAACATATGGAAAATTCGAACATTTCAAAACATTGATTAAACTTCATAACTTGAATCCCCACTGAAAATCATGATTTTTAAACCAAAAATGAAGATTTCTAAATGAGTATTTTGTGTGCAGTTCGTAAGTGAGTAAAAACTATATTTTTACAAATGTAGGAAGATTGAATAAATTTTAATTGTTGAAACTTGAGTTGTAGAAAGTTTAACCCTATATGATTTTGGGAAAAATGCTAAATAATTTTTCCAATGCATGGATTTTGAAGTTGAATCAAACATAGGGTTTGGGTTCCAGTTTATCTCGTGTTCAGTAAAAATTTGATTTTGCCACTATGGAGCGTTCGAGTGGTTCGCGCTTCAGGGAGATGGTTGAGGAGAGTACGGCGATGATGTGGACGAAGTGGCGTCGCCTCTATGGGTTGAGGTTAGCCGGACGTGGTGATTTGCAGTCGAGTGTTTGGGTTTTGGTTCGAGTTCAGGGTTGTTTTTCGTTTTAGTACTTTTCATGAGGATCTGGGTTTCGAATTTGAGTGAGAGGGCGTATTGTGGTTTGCCGAGGTAGGTGGAGTTCGCCAGAATGTTGGCCAGAGGCTGTACACGTGCACAGGGGAAGAGTCTCGTGTCGGTCGTTTCTGAGTGCCAGTATGTTGCGTCTCGTGCTCGAGTTTTTTTTTCTTGGTTTGCTTCGAGTGGATACTCGTGTTCGAACGAGTTTTTCCTGAAGCTATTTTTATTAGCTAAGGTCTTTAACTTAAAGAAAAAAAAAAGAAACTGAGAGGAGATAAGAAACTGGGGAGTGAGAAGAGGAAGGGGATGGGCTCGAGACCTTTGTACACGGGTTGTTTATGATGGGCTAAGCCCATTTAAAAATCTTCAAGAGGATTTTGTGTTGCAATGAAAATAATATAAATTTAGTTAAGTTAAATTTTTTAACAAATGTTTTAGAATTGTAAATTCTTTAATTAAATGATTAAATTTTAAAAGAAGAATTTTAAATTAATTTACATTAAATTCAAATGTAACAATAAATTAATTTTTAAAAGTATAAAACAGATTTTCAAAAATGGAAATTAAGGTAAACAATTTTTATCAATAGTTTTGAAAGGGAATTTAGAATGATTTAAAGTTTGTAATTAAAATTGATTTAATAAATAATTAAGTACTCAAATAAATTTATAATTAAGCATTTATTGATTAGATAAAGCAAGTTAATTAATTTAATTGGCAGTCAATTAAAATAACTAATTAAGGAAAAATCAATGTATCAAGATGATTAAGATTAATTCATTTATCATTAAGAATAATAAATCATTGATTGAATAATCAATAAAATAATTATTTGGTTAATTTATCCCATTCACTTTGATTTGTAAATAATTAACTATTTGTTGTTAACTTATATTGATATCATCTTTGTTCTGTTTGTAATTCTGTATGATGTAATTTCCATGTTATTGTACTGTGATTGTGATTCGTTCTGTATTAATGAGAAAACCCTGTTGTCTGTAAAACGACATTTAAACTTCGATGCGACAGGGTATCGGATTTCAGTTGGTTATCCGAAACCCACATCGAACCTGTGAATATTTGTGAATGACATCCACGTGTTTTAAAATTTGACACTCACTATTCGAATTAGCCGGGAAAGGACCTGTGTGTCATATAACCCATTTCGAATATGTGATTCGACGTTATGGATAGAATGTGAAGACCGGTGTTGAAGACCGGGTATTTGCGAGAGCGATAGGATGACCTGTCGATTGACTCTGCACCGAGTTGCTCCGGTACAGAGTTCTCCATATGTGATGGGGAATCCGATCAGGATTGTGGATATCCGGATTGCAAGGACTTCTTTGAAAGTGCGTTCGGTTCTGTTCGAGCCCGGAACAGACTTGTATGGATAGTCTGTCTGACATTACAAATTGAGATATAAAGCCGATTTCTTTCAAATATATTTCTGTTGGTGGCGGAGAATTTATTCTTTTAGCTTAACACCCTTCTCTGAGACGTACGAGCTCAGAGGTTATATAGTTGAAGGTTATCAGCAATATATTCCCAATTTGGTAATGTGACATACTGAGTGTTGCTGTGAAATGATCATTGTGTTGATTATTCGTGATAGGATCATTTGTTTGATCGTCTATCTTTGTGATCATTTCTATGATCATTTGTTGACCCAAAGCACGACTTTTGTATAAAGTGTGTTTTTGTGGACGTGACTTCGTCGGACCTCACACCCCGAAATGGTCAAAACAGGAAAGATGCAGCAAGGTTATTGGGGGTAGCACCCCTTAGGGTATGTGCATTTCCTTCTGGATAGAAGTGGTATCATGGTATGGAGCCCAGATACTTAACTTATGTTGATATCGCAGATATATATATATGATTTTGTGATTTGTTGCTGGGGCCCCGGTTAAAGGTTGGTTACGACCGGGAGATGGCATACTCGTGTCAGTAGTTACCCAGTTAGGGGTAACCCGGCCTTGTGTTGGCAGAGATCCGGTTTGGTTCTCGGGGACGTCCTTCCAGAGGCATTCTCATGTGGCAATGGGAAGTTCCTTGGCCTGACCATTTGTTGGAAATCCAATTCCCAATACGAAACCCTGTACGGTTTTAGTTGTAGAACCTGCCATTTACTTATATGGTGGTCACCACTGTTTAGATGGTAGCTATAGTAGGCATAGTTCGAAATGTCTATGCTGGCTAAGATTAATATTCTACTTTCGAAATGATTTACTTTACTATGCACTAGTAATAATATCAAAGAATTCTTTTCTCGTATCAAGCATATTTAACTATCATAAGAAGAAATCTCCTCCAATTCTGCGTTTGCATTGTGTGTGTGGCGGGAGGTCTTATGGTAGTTCCATTTTTAAAAGCATTCCAAAAATTCTTTTATAAATCTTGTTTATTTAAATACAACTGTTTTGTTTACTCATACCAGTCCCATGACTGATCCGGAGTTTATTGTTTTCTTTCCTAAACTCTGGGTGCCCATTATTTCCACACGGGCAGCCTAGTAGCAGGTTTCTGTATTTTGGAGTAGCAGTATTTTGGAGCTCTTATCTTGGAGATATATTAGGAGCTTTTGGAGATTGCAGGTGTTAGCTTTTGGGAGTTCGTTAGCATCTCTCTCATTTGAGAACTTTTGGATATATGTTCACTGTTGTATTATCATGATGTTGTATTTGGAGTTGTAGTGTATGTATTATGTACTCTGTTGCAGTATGGATATTATGTTGATGTTGTAACAGTGATGTTATTTATGATATTGATTCCGTTCCGCTGTTTTATATACATCTAATTGTTTTTATAAGCTCCAGCGATGCGAATTTGATGTCGTTTATTGGACATCGAGTTTGGGTCGTCACAAATTGGTATCAGAGTTGTTGGTTGAGTAAGAACTTTAGCTACGGAGTATAACACATTAGATGGCTCATTAGAGATAGGGTGAAGTATACCCTAGAATGAGTATAATCAAAATTGAAACTTTGAAATTTCTTAGTCTATTTCTTTTTACTGCTGATATTCCTTAAGATATTTCGCCTGTATATCTAAATCAATTTTCTTACTAATCTCAGATAGTGAAAATGAGTGGACGTAGAGGAAGAACTAGGGGTCTAGGCAATGCTGCAGCACCCAATCAAATTCCCGCAGCCGCATAAGCAGTAATAGAAATTCAGCAGCAGCCGGACTTGGCTGAATTATATAAGAAGTTTGAAAAGCTTGGTGGAAAACCATTCATTGGCAAGGAGTCGATTATTGACGCTCAAGCTTGGGTAAGATCGTGTGAAAAGATTTTTAAAGGGCTAAAATTGCAGGATGAGCAGAAAAGACTTATAGCTTCTTGGCAACTCCAAGGAGAAGCTTCAGCTTGGTGGGAAACCATCATTATAGATGAACCCGAGGAAGAATTTACTTGGGATCATTTTAAAGAAGTGTTTGAGAAACGTTACATGCCATCGGCGGGAGTTTCCAGAATGTATCAGGAATTTCTGGATTTGAAGCAAGGAAGTTTGTCGTTTGAAGAATACTTGAATAAATCCAGTGAACTATCTCGGTTTGGCCCGGAATTGCTAAATACACCTCTGAAGAAAAACGAAAGGTTTATCCGGGGAATGAACCAGAAATATCATGGAAGAATGACAGGTCATGTTAAAGAATCTTTTTCGGATTTGGTAGATATGGGGTACAGGTACGCTACTCTGGATATACAAGAAGCAACTATGGAGAGAGGTAATTCAGGTGGTCAGAATTATAAAAAGCGTAAATTCGGAGGCAAGAAACTTTGGCAAGGCAATGAGAAGAAGAGGAACACTCAAGGAAGAGCAACAGAAAATGTCACTTGTTACAACTGCAAAGAGAAAGGCCACTATTCAAATGACTGCCCAAAACCGAAGAAACCAGCTAGAGAATGTTACAATTGTCATAAACCGGGACATTTAGTTAAAGATTGCCCAGTGATGAAGCCAGCGCAGGTGGCAAAAGTTTACACGATAAAGGAGGACCCCTCATCTTCAAAAGCTGACAAAGGGAAAAGTGTTTTGGAAGGTAACCTTACTATTAATAATAGAACTGTTAGAGTTTTATTTGATACAGGAGCTTCACATAGCTTTATCTCCCAACAAACCGTAAATGAATTGGGACTTGAAACTAAATTTGCTGACGATCTTATTTGCGTGAAAAATCCGGTTGGAGGTCCCGCAAATCTTAGTTCATATTGTAAGAGAGTTCCTATTTCATATGCTAGCTATAAATTTCCTATCAACCTGTATGTCCTCGAATTTGATGAATTTGAAATCTTACTCGGTATGAACTGGTTAACGAGATACGATGCTATATTGGAGTGTAGTAATCGGACAGTTTTAATCAAAACAAGCCTTGGAAATTTTATTGAAATCTCTTGTGAGAATCCAAGTCCAAGGAGCGACAGATTGATATATACTTTGGGAAATCTTGAACCCACTTTGCAGTCTATACCTGTTGCTCGGGATTTTTCCGACGTATTCGAAGAAGTGAAATCTTTACCTCCTCATCGAGAAATAGAATTCCGAATTGATCTTGTACCTAATACTCGTCCTGTTGTTCACGCAAGTCGCAGGATGGCACCCAGGGAAAAGATTGAATTGGTTCATCAAACTAATGAGCTACTAGCAAAAGGATTAATTCGACCCAGTGTTTCTGAATGGGGCTCAGCCATCGTATTTGTTGCTAAATCAGATGGATCTTTGAGATTGTGTGTAGATTACCGCGATCTAAATAAACAAACTCTCAAGAATAAATTTCCACTGCCCAGGATTGATGATTTTTTTGATCAGTTGCACGGCGCTCGTTTCTTTTCAAAGATGGATCTAGCCCAAGGATTCCATCAATTACGAATCGCCGAAGATTGTGTACATCTGACTGCTTTCAGAGGTCCTAATATGTTCTATGAATGGTTGGTTATGCCTTTCGGGCTAACCAATGCTCCAGCATACTTCGTAGATCTCATGACTCGTGTGTTTCGGGAAGTTTTGAATAAATTTGTGCTTGTATTCATTGATGACATCTTAATTTTCTCCAAAACTGAAGATGAGCATGCCGAGCATCTTAGAATCGTCTTAGAAATTTTGAGGAGAAATGTTCTATATGCAAAATTTTCCAAATGCCACTTCTGGGTCAATGAAGTCAAATTCCTTGGCCATATTGTTAATGAAGAAGGAATTTCAGTAGATCCTAGCAAAATTTCCGCTATTCTTGATTGGAAACAACCCACTACTCCAAGAGAAGTTCGAAGCTTTTTGGGTTTAGCAGGCTATTATCGGAAATTCGTTCAAGATTTTTCTAAGTTAGCTAGTCCGCTGACTAAGTTAACAATGAAAAATGCAAAGTTCATTTGGACTTCAAGATGTGAGGAAGTTTTTCAAGAGTTGAAAAAGAGATTGACCACTGCTCCTGTTCTCACTATTGTTAACGGGAACCAAGGCTTATCTGTCTATACTGATGCATGTGGTGAAGGGGTAGGTGCAGTATTAATGCAAAATGGAAAGGTGGTTGCCTACGCAAGTAGACAATTACGTCCGCATGAGAAGAACTACCCAACACACGATTTGGAACTTTTGGCTGTTGTTTTCGCTTTGAAAATATGGCGACACTATCTCCTGGGTAAGAATCTTTTCAGCTTTCTTAATAATTTGCGAAATTAACTAAAGAAATATACCTAATAAACTCTCTGTGTTTTAGGTGAAAAATTCGAATTATTCACCGATCATAAAAACTTGAAATATCTTTTCACCCAGAAGGATTTGAATTTGCGACAACAACGTTGGTTGGAATTTCTAGCATCATATGACTTAGACATTCTGTATACGCCCGGAAAGGCCAACGTAGTTGCAGACGCTTTGAGCAGAAGTTATGTTGTTCTTGCTTATCTTGTTATCACTCCCACTCTTCTCAAAAGGATTGCAAGACGGCAAAAAGAAGATGAGTTTCTTCGAGGAATCCATAAAAGAATTTGCCAAGGAGAAGACAATAGTTTCGAGATGGATAATAGAGGAGTAATAAGATTAAAAGGCAGGATTTGTGTTCCAGACTTCCCTGATCTGAAACGTGAAGTATTGGATGAATGCCACAAGTCAAAATTCAGCATCCATCCCGGAGTCAACAAAATGTATCGAGATGTTAAAAGAACATTCTGGTGGAAAACGATGAAGAGGGACATATCTATTTATGTGAGTCGTTGTGCTACTTGTCAGCAAATAAAGAGCGACCAAAAGAAAGTGGCCGGTTTACTTCAACCTTTGGAAGTACCGAAATGGAAGTAGGATCAGGTATCGATGGATTTCATCGATGGATTGCCACGAACCAAGAAAGGCAATGAAGCGATTTGGGTTATTGTGGATCGTCTAACCAAAAATGCTCATTTCATTCCAGTTAAATCTACTCGGACTGCGGCAAGCTTGGCAGGTATTTATATAAAGGAAATTGTTCGCCTCCATGGTATTCCCAGTAGTATAGTGAGTGATCGTGATCCGATCTTCACTAGTAGATTTTGGGAAGCATTTCAGGATGCATTGGGAACGAAATTAAATTTCAGTGCTGCTTATCATCCGCAATCTGATGGGCAGACTGAAAGAGTTAACCGAATTTTAGAAGACCTACTGCGTGCTTGTGTTCATGATTTTGGTGGTTCTTGGGAGGACCATTTGCATCTGGTTGAATTCTCTTATAATAACAGTTATCAGGCCAGTTTAGAAATGGCTCCTTTCGAAGCTTTATATGGTCGTCCGTGTCGATCACCTACATGCTGGATCGAATCAGGTGACAGACTTGTTCTTGGACCGGATATGATAAAAGAGGCCACTGAGAAGGTAAATTTTATTCGAAATAAGTTATTAACTGCCCAAAGCCGTCAGAAGAGCTACTATGACCGTCGAAGGAGAAATTTGGAATTTCAAGTTGGAGATTCTGTATTTCTAAAAGTATCTCCGATGCGGGGTGTGTTGAGATTCGGGAAAACTGGAAAGTTGGCACCGCGTTATATTGGTCCTTTTCCTATTCTGGAAAGGATTGGTTCTCTAGCATATAGAGTGCAGTTACCCAGCTGGTTATCTGGCGTACATGATGTGTTCCATATTTCTAATCTTCGAAAATATGTGCACGATCCAGATGATATTATTGAAGAAGCTGCTCGGCAGGATCTTGAAATCACTCCCAACTTGGCAGTTAGAAGGGAACCGATGAAAATTGTTGATCGTGATGAGAAGCGATTGAGGAACAAAATTGTGAAATTGGTCAAAGTTAAATGGAGTGGCGATCCAAAGGACTGTACTTGGGAGACTGAAGAGAATATGAAGAAATCATATCCCAAATGCAGAATTGACATCTCGACTTAAATCTATAAGTCATTTCCTTATTTCTGAATTTGTATATTCTTTGTTTACGTTTCTCTCTCTTTCAATTTCGAGGACGAAATTTTCTTAAGGAGGGGATATTGTAACATCCCGGAAATTTTGGATATAAAAATTTGTTATATTGTTTGAACTTTTGAATTTAAATTGGAAAAATTCAAAAGAAAATAAACTATTGTAAAAAAAAAAAAATTAATATTACAAAGTTATATGGAATTAAAATAAATAATTGATAGTTTTAGTTTAAATAAATAAACGATGAATAGAATTATGTAACAAACAAGAATTTGTAATAAACAATAAAAGGAATATGTGAAGTAAAAAGAAATACAAAGTGCATACATACACTGTTAAATTTTAAAATAAAATATATGTGTAAATAAATGAAGTGCATAACTAAAACAAGTGTGCAAGGAAAAAAAGTTACAACCAGGCCTATATAAAGAAAGATAAGACATAAGAAAACCATACTCTTTCAAATTTAGCAATAAAAACAAAGTAACATGACATATGTAATATACAAACTTGCATAGGGATTGTACACCAAGAAACTAAATCAATATACAAACAAATTAAAGTAAGTTTTGTAATAAATAAAATAAGAAAATGAACAGCACTTGCAAAAAGAATATACAAAGCAGGAAGTAAGTTATGCAAGCCTCAACATAAATAAAATAAGTGTATGAAACAAGTTTTGGTACTTATAAAAAAAATAAAGAGGATAAAAAAATCAAACAATAGACTAACCTAGAACTCTCTCCCCAGCAAAAGAAGAAGCAAATAATAATCCAATGTAAACATAAAGTGCTGAAAGTATGCAATGGAGCGCATAAACATTTCACTACATACTTTCATTAAATGCCATCACCTTTAGCAAAGAAACATACTTGCATTAAATGTTATTACTGCATAGCAGACCTAAAAGCATGGTTTAGTTTTTCTTTTACTTCAACTTGTACTTGCTTATGCTTTACCCTGTACACCACTTTTCTCCTATATGTATACGTATACAAAACCTCACATTCATTTGTTAAAAACAACTCAAGTATCATTCAAACAAATTTTTGCAAAGATCTGAAATTAAAAAGAAGAAGATCATCACTTTATATATTACAAGTTGAAAGGCAAATTACTGAAAGAAGAAAAGAGAAGAATCAAAACTGCAGTTAAAACAAAACAAAAGTATTCTCTGTTTCTATATTGTTCAGGTGAGTAACATCAACCTTTTAAATTTTTTTTTACGAACTTGACTTAGTTGCATTTATATCTGGAAAACAAGTATTGTTTTATATATATGAATGCTCTGAGGGTTTACATAAGTTAATAAACAGTTTTATGTTTGATCTGGGTAAATTTACTTGTTCTCTGTTTTTTTTTTTTTTCTTTTCTTTTTCCCAGAGTTGAGTAGTTAATCTGGACATTGTTTTTATACAGTTATAAACAAACTCAAATTTCTTCCATTTAACCATTGTTAGACTTAGAACTTGAACAAAATTAGATAGTTTAAACAAAATCAAGTTTTTAAAACCTGTTGCAAGCTAAACAGTGAGGGAATGTCTCTGTGGAGCTCAGTTTTACAATGGAATGCTAAACATATGGAAAATTCGAACATTTCAAAACATTGATTAAACTTCATAACTTGAATCCCCACTGAAAATCATGATTTTTAAACCAAAAATGAAGATTTCTAAATGAGTATTTTGTGTGCAGTTCGTAAGTGAGTAAAAACTATATTTTTACAAATTTAGGAAGATTGAATAAATTTTAATTGTTGAAACTTGAGTTGTAGAAAGTTTAACCCTATATGATTTTGGGAAAAATGCTAAATAATTTTTCCAACGCATGGATTTTGAAGTTGAATCAAACATAGGGTTTGGGTTCCAGTTTATCTCGTGTTCAGTAAAAATTTGATTTTGCCACTGTGGAGCGTTCGAGTGGTTCGCGCTTCAGGGAGATGGTTGAGGAGAGTACGACGATGACGTGGACGAAGTGGCGTCGCCTCTATGGGTTGAGGTTAGCCGGACGTGGTGATTTGCAGTCGAGTGTTTGGGTTTTGGTTCGAGTTCAAGGTTGTTTTTCGTTTTAGTACTTTTCATGAGGATCTGGGTTTTGAATTTGAGTGAGAGGGCGTATTGTGGTTTGCCGAGGTAGGTGGAGTTCGCCAGAATGTTGGCCAGAGGCTGTACACGTGCACAGGGGAAGAGTCTCGTGTCGGTCGTTTCTGAGTGCCAGTATGTTGCGTCTCGTGCTCGAGTTTTTTTTTCTTGGTTTGCTTCGAGTGGATACTCGTGTTCGAACGAGTTTTTCCTGAAGCTATTTTTATTAGCTAAGGTCTTTAGCTTAAAGAAAAAAAAAGAAACTGAGAGGAGATAAGAAACTGGGGAGTGAGAAGAGGAAGGGGATGGGCTCGAGACCTTTGTACACGGGTTGTTTATGATGGGCTAAGCCCATTTAAAAATCTTCAAGAGGATTTTGTGTTGCAATGAAAATAATATAAATTTAGTTAAGTTAAATTTTTTAACAAATGTTTTAGAATTGTAAATTCTTTAATTAAATGATTAAATTTTAAAAGAAGAATTTTAAATTAATTTACATTAAATTCAAATGTAACAATAAATTAATTTTTAAAAGTATAAAACAGATTTTCAAAAATGGAAATTAAGGTAAACAATTTTTATCAATAGTTTTGAAAGGGAATTTAGAATGATTTAAAGTTTGTAATTAAAATTGATTTAATAAATAATTAAGTACTCAAATAAATTTATAATTAAGCATTTATTGATTAGATAAAGCAAGTTAATTAATTTAATTGGCAGTCAATTAAAATAACTAATTAAGGAAAAATCAATGTATCAAGATGATTAAGATTAATTCATTTATCATTAAGAATAATAAATCATTGATTGAATAATCAATAAAATAATTATTTGGTTAATTTATCCCATTCACTTTGATTTGTAAATAATTAACTATTTGTTGTTAACTTATATTGATATCATCTTTGTTCTGTTTGTAATTCTGTATGATGTAATTTCCATGTTATTGTACTGTGATTGTGATTCGTCTGTATTAATGAGAAAACCCTGTTGTTTGTAAAACGACATTTAAACTTCGATGCGACAGGGTATCGGATTTCAGTTGGTTATCCGAAACCCACATCGAACCTGTGAATATTTGTGAATGACATCCACATGTTTTAAAATTTGACACTCACTATTCGAATTAGCCGGGAAAGGACCTGTGTGTCATATAACCCATTTCGAATATGTGATTCGACGTTATGGATAGAATGTGAAGACCGGTGTTGAAGACCGGGTATTTGCGAGAGCGATAGGATGACCTGTCGATTGACTCTGCACCGAGTTGCTCCGGTATAGAGTTCTCCATATGTGATGGGGAATCCGATCAGGATTGTAGATATCCGGATTGCAAGGACTTCTTTGAAAGTGCCTTCGGTTCTGTTCGAGCCCGGAACAGACTTGTATGGATAGTCTGTCTGACATTACAAATTGAGATATAAAGCCGATTTCTTTCAAATATATTTCTGTTGGTGGCAGAGAATTTATTCTTTTAGCTTAACACCCTTCTCTGAGACGTACGAGCTCAGAGGTTATATAGTTGAAGGTTATCAGCAATATATTCCCAATTTGGTAATGTGACATACTGAGTGTTGCTGTGAAATGATCATTGTGTTGATTATTCGTGATAGGATCATTTGTTTGATCGTCTATCTTTGTGATCATTTCTATGATCATTTGTTGACCCAAAGCACGGCTTTTGTATAAAGTGTGTTTTTGTGGACGTGACTTCGTCGGACCTCACACCCCGAAATGGTCAAAACAGGAAAGATGCAGCAAGGTTATTGGGGGTAGCACCCCTTAGGGTATGTGCATTTCCTTCTGGATAGAAGTGGTATCATGGTATGGATCCCAGATACTTAACTTATGTTGATATCGCAGATATATATATATATGATTTTGTGATTTGTTGTTGGGGCCCCGGTTAAAGGTTGGTTACGACCGGGAGATGGCATACTCGTGTCAGTAGTTACCCAGTTAGGGGTAACCCGGCCTTGTGTTGGCAGAGATCCGGTTTGGTTCTCGGGGACGTCCTTCCAGAGGAATTCTCATGTGGCAATGGGAAGTTCCTTGGCCTGACCATTTGTTGGAAATCCAATTCCTAATACGAAACCCTGTACGGTTTTAGTTGTAGAACCTGCCATTTACTTATTGTGGTCACCACTGTTTAGATGGTAGCTATAGTAGGTATAGTTCGAAATGTCTATGCTGGCTAAGATTAATATTCTACTTTCGAAATGATTTACTTTACTATGCACTAGTAATAATATCAAAGAATTCTTTTCTCGTATCAAGCATATTTAACTATCATAAGAAGAAATCTCCTCCAATTCTGCGTTTACATTGTGTGTGTGGCGGGAGGTCTTATGGTAGTTCCATTTTTAAAAGCATTCCAAAAATTCTTTTATAAATCTTGTTTATTTAAATACAACTGTTTTGTTTACTTATACCAGTCCCATGACTGATCCGGAGTTTATTGTTTTCTTTCCTAAACTCTGGGTGCCCATTATTTCCACACGGGCAGCCTAGTAGCAGGTTTCTGTATTTTGGAGTAGCAGTATTTTGGAGCTCTTATCTTGGAGATATATTAGGAGCTTTTGGAGATTGCAGGTGTTAGCTTTTGGGAGTTCGTTAGCATCTCTCTCATTTGAGAACTTTTGGATATATGTTCACTGTTGTATTATCATGATGTTGTATTTGGAGTTGTAGTGTATGTATTATGTACTCTGTTGCAGTATGGATATTATGTTGATGTTGTAACAGTGATGTTATTTATGATATTGATTCTGTTCCGCTGTTTTATATACATCTAATTGTTGTTATAAGCTCCGGCGATGCGAATTTGATGTCGTTTATTGGACATCGAGTTTGGGTCGTCACAATTTGATTCTGGAATTCTCTATCATAGTATATGGTTATGCAAGGAGAGTAACAGTTTCCAATCAAGGAACCAAATCTGAGTCCGCACTAGAGAGTCATGTGAACGATACTAGTTTGGAAGTGAAATTGTGTGATTGAATAAGCGATTAGATTGATGTTGCTCACGAATGATATATGTACAGCTTACGGACTTAATTAAAGAATATTGGAAATTTAAGATGCCAAATATAAAATGGTCCTTTTAAAATTATATAACAGGATATATATATATATAAAAGAGATAAACCAAATTTAATGTAAAATTAATAATTTGGTTATGTTGGGTATGATTTGGTTGTTATATGATTGTTAGTTGATTGTATATAATTCATTAAGTGTTAATGAAATTGAAAGCTATAAATCATTGAAATCAAACTGGAAGTTAAATGAATTTAAAAGAATTTAATTTGATTCAAATTGGAAGTGAACTAATGTAAATATAAATTAGTGAATGTTAGCTAATTGAATTGAGAATGAATGTTAGTAAAATCCAACGTTAATGAATCAACTGTGATTAAAATTGAAAGAAAAGTGAATAAATATTAATGAGAAATGAATTTATATTGATTGATTATGGATTTGTTGGATGATAGTTGGATGATAATTGATTTGGTGGATGCATTTGTTGTTTTGTTGCATTCGCTATGTTGGCACATGTATTTGTTATGTTGCTATATGATGTATATTGACATTATTTTCATATATGCATGTTCTCATGGTTTGTTGAGTGTTTAGTAGGTGCGGATTGCGCTTGCTTCGCATTTGGAGCTCGATTTCGCTCTATATTAGCCGTATATGCTCGCTAATAATATATAAGGTACATATCTCGGATTACATACCGTACTTTTACACTTTTTCCCTGCGGGATGCCTCATCACTTGATGAGATGTATATTTGTGATACATATACTGTCATTTTTTTTCCGATCGAGCCGCGCAAAGGAGACTCTTCCGAAATTTTCCGTAAAATCCGGGTGTTAGAAAAATTTTCAAGTTTTAAATTTTTTTTATAACTTGTTTTGATAACTAACTTTTAAAGTTAGAAAGCCGTTCGGAGTAACTTAGTGGAAGCGTAGTATGACTTTATAGATGGAATTTCATTGTTTTATAAGTTGGTAACTTTGAATAAAATATATCTAATGCTGAATTCTATACTTAGTTCCTTTCCCTTCTTTTTCCTTTTCGGGGACGAAAAGTTTAAAGTGGGGGAGAGTGTAACGACACGTAAATTTTCGATAATTAAAATAGCTAATTTAATAAGATTTCGTGATTTAGTGTTAGAAAAAAAATTATAATTCGTTTGGAATAATAATAACTGGAATGAATTGCGACAATAATTATCCAATGAAAAAATGCTACTTAGTGAATGCCTTTACAATCAATAGTTGAATAGGATAATAAATGTTGAATTCATTGGGTATAATAGAGTAATTGATTGATAAGAAAAAATCTATTTAAAACCAAATATTGAATATTGATCAGGTAAATTGTTTGAATTAAATATTTAAAACTTATTGAATAATTGAATAACTATAAAATGAAAATAGTGTTCTAAATTGTGAATTGGTTTTAAAAGTTGAATCTTATAAGTTCAATTTCAATATTTCAAAAGATAATGAATTATTGGATAAGCGAAATTGTTTAAATTTAATATTTGGAATTTATTGAATAATTTAATAACGGGAGTTGAATAACCGTTTTAATGAAAATGGTTGTTCTATAATTTGAATTTGTTAAATTTTATAAGTTCGTTTCGAATATTTCAAAAGATCGTGACTGAAGAATAATCAATTTGATTAAATTTAATATTACAAATGTTTGAATAATTAAATTCCGAATTTGATATGATTAATTTGATATTGAAATTTAATATATGAAAATAGAGTGAATAATTGAAATTTGATTTAATAGGATTCAAATTGGTTTCCAAAGTGAATGTAAGTTATACCGGGATTATAATGGAGTTAATAAGATTTTAAAATTGGAATTTATTGGAAAATTGAATAACGGGTTTAATGTGATTAAAAATGATTTGTAAAATTTGATTTTATCATACTAAAGTTAGAACGATGTTGTAGAACTGTTAAAATCGAATTAAAAGTAAATTTGTGAAAATTGAATATTTTAATATTTAATTGACGAGTTAAAATAGCCATTTTTCAAACAGTCTCGGATTTCGACGAAACCACTTCCATCGGATCTGTAATATGATAATATTGTAAGATTTCAAATTTCGTGTCAATCGGATTTACCGTTTGTCCGGGGCAAGCCAAAACGCACAGAAATTCGTTCAATCGGTTTAATTTAAATTTGATCGTTTATTTCCATAACTCACACAGATGATCGAATTAGCTTCCAAAACCTATTCCATTGGGTCCGGAACGCGGGATAAACCCTAGAAACACCGGTCACCATGCGTAAATCGGAGTTCGGAAAACCCGGGATGAATAGTGTTCGTCTTTTTTCTATAAAAGCACGATATTGTTTCATTTTGCAAAAGAAAATAAAAAACCCTAAGGTTTGTACCGCAGACGCCTCTTAAATTCATCAATGGCCAGAAAACACTCTTCTTTCCCCCTCGATTTCTTCAAATCCGCTTGCCGAATCGGAAAACTTCCAACTAGTAAAGTGTAGAGCACATCACGAACTACATATCCAACGGTAATGATCGTGAATGGAGCAAAGAATTAACGACAATAGGAGCTGGAACCACGGCCGTTCGGCCTCGTATTGCGTGCTCCAGGGAGGACCGAGCCTGGCCGTGCTCTGGCCGAAGTTAGAGGAAGGTGTGGGGCTTCGTTTGGCATTTCCTGATCGAACTCCGGGGCAGCGAGGTAGTCACGTGTATTAGGGTTTTTGGGGCGGCTTGGGTTCGAATGCACAGGAGCTCGAACGAACGTGACGAAGGAGAAGCTCGCGTGTGGCCTGGATTGCTTGGAAATGTAATCAACGGATCAGATGTTAAGTTATATAATAAAAAAAATTGTGATTTAAATTTTATATAAATTCGTTTAAAGTTTAACATGTGATATCTTGTTCATACGAGGTCCGTTTTGGACGAAACTTTTTGCGTTGGAATCATTTTGTCGAGCACTACACAATGCAACTGGATTGGAATCGTTTGGAGCTAGTGAAAATTTCGGGTAAAATTAAACGCTCGTTTAATTTTATTCGAAATGAAACGCTGGAACTACATTGAAATCAAGGTGAGTGTTTTATAACGCTCACAACATACTAAATATCTTTTTGCTAGTTAAATTTGACATTATGAAGTGTTATGATTTTATTTGTCATTTTTTGATAAAATTTAATTGTCATATAGATTGTCATTTGAATTAATCGTTTAAAATTAAATTGACGGTTAAATTGAAATTGAAATTGAACTGCGATTTAATTACCTGACGTTGATAACTATGAAATTGCCATGAATTGTATTGTCTATTGGATGATTTATTTCGATGGATGCTATTGGTTGATATTTAAATGTTTGGATGTTTATTTGCTTATATATAACCTGTTATGCATACATATGACACTATGATTGATTTTAGTGATATATATTCACCCCTGACATTTAATTGAAATAACTAATCACTTGGCCATAGGATAGAAAATTATATACGGACACCGAATTGGCTAAATTAATAATTTTTAAAATTGTCGATTTGAAATTTATTTAAATGTTTTGATTTAAAAGTTATAAATAGAAATCAATTTATAGAAATCGAATTTATCGAAAAATTGAGTTTGGAATGTTGAAATAAATTTTGGTTAAAGGAAATTGTTAAATAATTAAAGTGGAGACTTTGGAAATTAAAAATCGGGATATGATTGAATTTCGAAAATTGATTTGTTTAAAGATTTAACCTTAATTCGAGCTTGAATATTACTAAGTAAAAGTGATATAAAAATGATATTTTGAAATCGAGCTTGGAATTGAATCGTATTTGGAATTTGGATTTAAACTTGAATATTGATGGATAATTTTGTTAAGTGTTATAAAATGGATATTTTTGAAAATCAGCTCCAAATCGATATAAATTGAAATTGAATTATTTGAAAGTGAATATAAAATTGAATAAATTTGAAGTCAAAGTTGGCGTTGATTGAATCGAAATAGAAATTGAATCGGTAGAAGGGAAATTGAAATTGTTTTGAATTGGGAAGTTATAATTTAAATGGTTCGGTTTTGAAGCTGTTTTATTTGTTTTCCAAATTACTCAGTTATATAAACCATTTTTTAATACTTAAACTATTTTAATCTATTTTAAATCTACTTAACCCAATTTAAATTATTTTGAACTAATTTATCTATTTTCAAATCCATTTTAAGATTTTAAGTATTTTTTTAACTATCTTAATTATTTAAAACTACTTAAAACTATTTTCTAAAAATTTCAAGCTGATTAATAAGGTGAAGTGTTTATGTTTAAATTTTGAATTTGAATACGAATTGGGTTAAAGGAAGTTGCAACCTAAGTTGAAATCCGAATTGATTTTGAAATCGAAATAAGATATTGAGACGAAAAATGATTTTTGAAATGGAATCTGACATTTTAATAGATACGATGATATTTGAAATGGATTTGATTTTTGAAGCGAATATGATATTTTGATATCAATTATGAATCGATTTGAAATGTAAAAGAGCTAACGGTGTAATAATACGTAGTTATTAAAGAGACCGGGTTCGGATATGGACATACTCCCTGTCGATACCGAAAACCACTTTAACAACTATTATACGCGGAGTGTTGATTCAGAATGAAGTGGATGGTTTGGTGAACGCGTTGACTGAAGAAAGAGAACGATATTGGATGACCACTGACATGACTAAAACAGGATCCGCGCCGGGCCATTGAGGTTCGCCATCTCTAGCGGACACACTTCTTCGATACCATATCTATTACATTTGTGATGCGATTTGGGTGCACCCCTTGATTTGGGAGTGTTGTTTCGCGGTGTTGGGGTAGCTGCTGGCTATGCTCAACATCAGTTCGGATCACGCAACTACTAGTATCCTAGTTGGTATTGCCTCATGTACCTTGTCATACTGATTATCCTATTCGCGACCACTACGTTTTGTTTTGTGTTATACCTATGGGGTACCCTCTGATAACCACCAGTTTACGGTGGGGCTTACGGTGCTGTATAGACTATGGCATTATAAAAAATGTGTTAAGGGGGATTATGGTAACGCCTTAACGCTATTTTGATACTTTATGTTACTGATAGGCATTATCTACTTAGCGTACATTACTACATAGTAGATAGTTTAACGGATCCTTAAGAGATGGAAAATCCCGTAACATCTCTTGAGTTATTGCACGCACGTGGACACTGGATATGAGATGCCAAACCCCATAAACGTATCTGATGCCGTTACACTCATATTTACTTATGATTGATTTAACTTTCATAAGGATATTTTAGTCTTGACTCGAGTGTTTTGTCTTTTCATTACGCCCGGGTCAGTCCTGAGTTTTTCAGATTTTTGAAGATCTATTCTCGAGGATGAAGATGAAGATTTGGTTTACTATTACTATTATTACCCTTGCATCATGCTATCTGCTGCATTATTTTAATTGTTCTGTTGTATATGTATAACTCTGATAAATGTTGTATAAATAATTGTCAAAGTATAGTAAACAGCTTCATGAACTGTTTATTTGACTATTATATTTTATCGTTCCACTGCGAGATTCTGTGTTGTTTCATTTCCTTTATTTATCTTTCTTTTCTTTTCTTATTTACCCCAATAACCATCTGCCCTTTTGAATGGTTTGGAATCGACATGTGTATTTGATCGTCGGTTTAAACTATCCAAAAAGGCGGGTCGTTACAGCTAGTAAATATATGAGTTTAGCTTCATGTCCCATAACCACTTGCTTAACTTAAATATTTACGAACAAACTGTAGATCTCCACTAGAAAATTGTCACAAGAGATTCAATCGAACAAGTCCAAGAATTAACCAACGAAGTAAAAGCAAGCGTTTCATACCACTCGTTTTACTAGGTCGTTTAATTAGATTTCTCATACGAGTGAGGTAAAGGCTTGTATATACTAATAGATTGGAAAGCAGTTTAAGAAACGAGCTTTGTAATAAAATAGGGTTGAAATCGTTTTGATGAAAGAATTTTGATATTTACTATTAGTATTGAAACCTTTATATTTTTAAAGTGACAAATCACAAAGAAGATTGTAGGAACAATCAATCACTAAAATTCACATTCGAAGACGTGAATAAAATCCAAAGAGACCGATAAAGAATCCATCGAAATGGATATTCAAAAATCCCTAAAAAGGAGCCATCAAAGTCATAATAAATGATAACAACAAATAGGATCATCACTAATCGATTTAAATTGGAATTCTTAAACAAAAAGGCAAGCAGGCAAAACATTATAATTTCAGACGTCTGAAACAAGTGGTTTAGACGTCTGAATCTGGAAAAATAAAAATTTCCAGAACGTGATTCAGACGTCTGAACCAAATGTTTCAGACGTCTAAAATAGGCGTTTTTAGCCTATTTTCTTTTTGTTTGAAAATGAGCCAATTCAGACGTCTGAAATCCCAGATTCGGACGTCTGAAACTGGAATTTTGAGGATTTCCTGAACCTCGACCAAAAATGGCCAAACGAATATCGAAAACGATCGAACGAGCAAATGACGACTAAGGATTTACGCCACGCGACAACCCAGCCTTAACCGCTCTTCGATACGCCTCAAATATCAATGTCCACATATCCATAATAGGATTTTCATAGATTTTGATTTCAAAACACTAAAAATTGGAATATACACCAAATCAATCCAAATCAAAATCAACTGCACAAGAATAAGTGTTAGGAATTCATACCTAACAATCGATGATAATTATAGACAAAGATGTGAGATAAAAAATCTCACCTTTGAACCCAAACGATCGAAGAAGAAGCTTGAAAGCAAAGAAGAATCAACCACTCTTCAAATCCAACTCAAGAAGCTTGATTCTAAGCTTAAAAGAAGAACATTCCCAAAATTAGGTTTAGGAATTTCTGAAATTGATTAAGAGAATGAGTTGGAGAAGATGAAGAGAAACCTACCAATGGGTTCTCTTGAATTTGGAGCTAGAAGTTGGATTTGCTAAAGAAGACTAGGGCTTTGGAGTTTTAATTTCCCATCTCTCCCACCATTGATGCTTTAGAACTGAAAAGAGGAGGAAGTGAAGTGAATAGGGGGAGTGGTTCAGATTTGAGTATAAGTTAAACATAGGGCTGAACCCAAACCCAAGCCCAAAGTGAAAAAGTAGCAAAACTTGACTAACTCCAAACATATCAAAGCTTATACTCAAAAAGGTCGCAAACGGCGTTTTGAACTCAATGGAAGTGGTGTCGAGTCCTAATTCGACCGTATGCAAAAAGTAGCTTTTCGGACTAAATTCCAAGTATCGATAAAATATTTTAATAAAATATTTAAATATAAAATCGACAAATATGCGGGTTGTTACAGACTCCCCTCCTTAAAGAAATTGCGTCCTCGCAATATTTAAGAAAAAAATATAGAGTAACAACCATAAAAGCATATTCAACACAAAAGAAATTTGAAATAAAAGGTTCACCTTAAAGAGCATGGGAAAGTATGTCCGGATGTGATCGCTCGATGAACTCTCTAGATTCCCAAGAGCAATCCTTAGGATTTGAAGATCATTGAACTTTCACAAGCGGAACATCCTTATTTCGAAGTCGTTTGACTTCCGAAGCAATAATACGAACAGGATGTTGCTCAAAAGTTAGATTAGGTGAAACTTCCATCTCTTCCACAACCCTGGGCTCAAGAATAGAATCGGAATCTCGAAGACATTTCTGTAATTGAGAAACATGAAACACGCCATGCATGGCAGAAAACTGAGCCGGTAATGATAGGCGATAAGCCATGGAACCAATGCGTTTAGTGATAGGAAATGGCCCAATATATCGAGGCCTAACTTTCCCGATCAACTGAAACGTACAACACCTTTCATAGGTGAAACACGAATGAACACAAGATCTCCCACAGAAAATTCTAACTTCCTTCTTCGATTATCGGCATAGGATTTTTGTCTACTCTGGGCTTCTTTCATCCTATGTCGAATAAGTTCAATCTTTTCTGTGGAATAACGAATAAAGTCTGGACCTAAAACCAGCTTCTCACCGGCCTCAAGCCAACAAGAAGGAGATCGGCATGGCCTTCCATAGAGTGCCTCGAAAGGTGCCAATACCAATACTAGATTGGAAGCTATTATTATAGGAAAACTCAACAAGAGAAATATGATCTTCCCAACTTCCACCAAAATCAAGAACACATGCACGAAGAAGATCTTCAAGAGTTTGATTCACACGCTCGGTTTGTCCATCGGACTGGGGGTGATAAGCGGTGCTAAAATTAAGCTTCGTCCCTAAAGCTTTTTGAAGACTCTTCCAAAATCCACTAGTAAACAATGGATCACGATCACTAACAATAGAAGTAGGAACTCCATGCAATTTAACAATTTCTTTAATAAAAAGTTTGGCCAAAAGAGGAACGGTTCGGTTAGACCGAACGAGAATAAAATGGGCGGATTTAGTAAGTCTATCCACTATCACCCATAAGCTATCATGACCCGAACGAGAACGGGAAGGCCATCAATAAAATCCATGGAAATTTGGTCCCACTTCCAAATTGGAATTTCCAAAGGTTGCAATAACCCACCGGGCCTTTGATGTTCGGCCTTAACGAGTTGGCAAGTCATGCAACGCTTAACAAAGTTAGCAATGTCAAGTTTCATTCCCTCCCAATAACAAAGTTGCTTCATATCCGCGTACATTTTACTACTACCGGGATGAATGGTAATTTTAGAACGATGTGAATCTTCTAAAATATCTTTACTAAGATCACTAATATTTGGCACAATAAGTCTACCAAATTTTCGAATGCCGCCACGAGAATCGATATTAGAGTCTTTTAAACCTTCAATATCAATTTTATCCTTAATATTTTGGCCAAGAAGAGCCATATCAGGATCTAGCCTTTGAGCTTCAAGAATGCGGTCTAAAAGAGAAGGACGAGCCTCAAGGCTACATAAAACAAGAGATGAACATAAATCGGAAACACGTCTCGAATTTCAAACTGGATAAAACCTCGAGATCGTTCCACTCAGATATCATCATAGAAACAACAGCTTGTTGTTTAGGGCTAAGAGCATCGGCGACACGATTACCCTTAGTATAAAGTTTATCAAGATCATATGGTGCAAGAAATTTGAGCCAACGCTATTGACGCAAATTAAGTTCCTTTTGAGAGAATAAATACTTCAAGGACTCATGATTGGTATAAAGAACAAATTTCTCTCCTAAAAAATAATGACGCCAAATACGAAGGGCGAAAACAATAGCCGCGAGCTCTAAATCATGAGTGGCATATCTAGTCTCAGCCGGCTTTAATTGCCTTGAAGCATAAGCAATAACACGTTCTCCTTGCATAAGAACGGCATCCAAACCAACGCGACTAGCATCGGTATAAACAACGAAATCTTGATTCCCCTCGGTAATAACAAGAATAGGAGCATCTGAAAGAAGTTCCTTTAGTTTTTGAAAAGAAGTTTCACATTTGTCCGACCAAATGTACTTAACACCTTTCTTCGTTAAGCTAGTGAGAGGCACGACAATCTTAGAAAAGTCTTTGGTAAAACGGCGGTAATAACCCGCCAATCCAAGAAAACTTCGAATCTCCGTCACACTCTCCAGTCTCTTTCAATCTTGAATCGCTTCAATCTTTGAAGGATCCACGGAAATTCCAGATTCGGAAATAATATGACCGAGAAACTTCACACGAGATTGCCAAAAGTGGCATTTAGAAAATTTCGCCTTTAATTGATTACTCCTAAGAGTTTCCAATACAATCCGAAGATGCTTTTCATGTTCCTCCTTAGTTTTTGAATACACAAGAATATCATCAATAAAGATGAGAACAAATTGGTCGAGGAAGTCTATGAAAACTCCATTCATAAGGTCAACGAAATAAGCCGGAGCATTCGTTAGACCAAATGGCATAACAAGCCCTTCATAAGATCCATAACGAGTATGGAACGATGTCAAAGAAATGTTATCCTCTGCAATACAAAGCTGATGAAATCCAGTAGCTAAGTCTAATTGTGAAAAGACTCTAGCACCACTAAGTTGATCGAATAGATCATCAATCCGAGGTAAAGGATATTTATTTTTGATAGTAAGATCATTAAGCTTGCAGTAGTCAATGCAAAGCCTAAGTGTACCATCGGATTTCCTCACAAAAATAGCTGAAGCTTCCCAAGGCGAGGAACTAGAGCGAATAAATTTCTTCATCTCCAATTCGGATAATTATTTACGCATCTCTTCATTTTCTTTATTGGACATACGATAAGGAGGACGAGTAATAGGTTAAGCTTCAGGGATAAGATTAATTCTGAACTCAATTGCTCGCTTAGGTGGCAATCCTAAAACGGTCTCAAATATTTCGAAAAATTCACGAACAACGTGAATACGAGAAATAATATCTTCCTCATCATCATTATCATCATCATGAGGATTTAAAGAGTATAACGATGCAACCAAACTGGAATCCGAATCTTTAAGATTAATAGAAATCTGCTTAACAGATTGAGGATGTCGAAGATGAATAGTCCGCTCAGGACAAAGGATATGAGCTTCATAACAGTTAAGCCAATCCATTCCCAAAATCATTCCAAAGCCTAAATAACGCATGACATGCAAATCGGCTCGGAAAGAAAAATCACCCAAAATAATCTCGACATCATTACACAATAAACTAATTGTTGCGGACCCACCAACCGGATTCGCAATTCTCAAAGAAGTCATTAAAGCAACAACACTTAAAGAAAAAGTATCAACAAGTTCTTTTGATATAAAAGAGTGGGATGCACCCGTATCAAAAAGAACTCTAATAGGTTGATCACGAAATATAATAATACCATCAAGGATAGAATGAGAAATACCTTGACCACGAGATGTGTTGCCAGGGGATTGAGCAACATTAAGCTTTCCCTCCTTCCTGCCCTGAAGCTTGGGGCATGAAGATATAACATGACCGGGACCTTTTCGGTAGCGACAAGAGAGAGACTTTGGGCACTTGTTCGCGTAATGGTCCTTCGAACCACAATTATAGCATTCCCCACGACCAAAGGAAGAAGTCTTTGCCACTGGGGTTGCTTGCCTCCCTTTCTTATTGGGATAAGGGCCTTTGAATTTACTGGGCCTTTTCTTGTTGTTGTTGAAGCTTGGTTTGGAACATACCACTTCAACATCATTTTCCCTATCCGCCTCCTCAAGACGAAGAGCGATATCAATGAGTTGGTCGAAAGAAACTTTTGATTTTAGAAGTAATGGCTTCTTGAGATTTTCGTTTAAGCCATAGACAAATCTTTGATTTTTCTTCAATGGGGTGTTGATATATTCAACCCCGTATTTAGAGAGAGATTCAAAAGATGCGACATAGTCAGTCACGGAAGATTCACCTTGAGCAAGGTCTATGAAATGCCGAGCCAATGTCACTTTCTCTGCTTCTGGCACGAATTTTAATTCGAAGCATTCCCGGAATTGCTCCTAGGTGAGATCCGCTTCATTAATATCAGAAATAAGAAGTTCGTACCAGTCTAATGCTCTTTCTTGGAGCATACTAGAAGCCACCTGAACTCGGTGAAGATCAATGAGGTTCATGCGAATGAAGATTCGATCACAGGTCCGCAACCATGCCTGGACCTCGATGACAGTTTCAGAACCTTTAAATGGCTTCCCACCAGGTTGGTGTAATCATTGCACAAACGTGCAAACCCAGATTTAGGGTGAGTAGGTTCCAGATTAGAACCAGCTGCTTGAGCATTCGTGACAAGGTCAAGAAGTTGCTAGGTAGTCATAAAAAATCCATCTTGGGGAGTAGCACTAGATTGACCGGCGCTGGGACTGCCAGGTCTAACCATTTCTCTTCCTTTAGAAAGAAATAAAGAAGAGGGAAAAGTTATTCTCAAGATAAATATCAAGCAATCTTGATAGATAAAACAAGGAATCATAAATAAAATAGGATGAATCGGTACGAAGACTCGAATTAAATCCTAAAGCACGACTCCTAAGAAAGACTTTGGACGAGGATCCTTGTTATAAAATTCCATATTGTTCCGAAGTTTGGCTCTGATACCAAGCTGCGACGCCCCACCTCTATACCCACGCTAGCCAAGGACACTACGGGGTAATGCCGTCAACTAGCACGGAGAATAAGGCTATTGAGGAGCGACCATCCGTGCAATTGCTTTGTGCGAGCACCGCTATGTCGGATAGTATAACATGCATTTGACTTCGAAAGGAAATCCGACACACCGATACAAACTCAAAGCTACTACACAGTGGCTATAATAATCTTCAGAAACAAATGTAGAAATAAGAATAACACAAATCAGTCACAGATAATTCATATCACAAAGGCGGAAGAAGATATGAATATATAACTAACACATGGAAGTGTATATCAGAGTAGTGGTCAAAAAGATCCACAATAATACAAAAGAATAGCAACACGTGCTATACAAAAGAATACAACTACGAGTCCATATCTCAAGTGTATACAACAAAATAAACTACTAATCTAAGTAGTTAGCCAAAAGTCAGAGAAGTCAATCCCAAGTGAGAAGTCAAGCTGAAGCACCTGTAACATCTCGGTCTGACCCGAGTATTATTTAATTAGAAAATAATAAACGGATCAGTCTAGCTATAAATATCAGATGAAGCGTTATAGAATAAGAGGTATGACTAAACACATAATAATCACAATGCCAATCTGTGATAAATAAGTAATTGAAAATAAACAAGAGATTAATCAATATCACAAAAATCTACTCAAAGATCAAAGAAACGTCATACTCCTTATTTCGTTTACCAAACCATAAATATTGACGATTATATCAATGTCAATCACAAAAGTCGATGACACACAAATTCAACAATGCACAAATATTGATAAAACTTATCAATGGAAATCACGAAAATTGGTGAAACACAAATTCCAGAAATCATCTCAAGAAATCCAGAAATCACAAAAAGGGGGAAGGCCTATCACAAACGGGGGCATAAAGCTCACCAACACGTGTATCACAAACGGAACGCTAATTCCATGGTTGCTAACCATCACAAATTGAGCCGAAGCTCCAAAACGGCCCGAAGACCATGGGTTGCTACCCCACCAATTTGGGTCGAAACTCCACAAAACGGGGTTTAGTCTCCCTCGCAGACAAAGAGACATCGCACATTGCTAGTCTAAATCACAAAGATGATCGTCAAGATCAATGAGAAGTGTCAATTACACTAAGCTAGTGAATATATGAGTTTAGCTTCATGTCCCATAACCACTTGCTTAACTTAAATATTTACGAACAAACTGTAGATCTCCACTAGAAAATTGTCACAAGGGATTCAATCGAACAAGTCCAAGAATTAACCGACGAAGTAAATGCAAGCGTTTCATACCACTCATTTTACTAGGTCGTTTAATTAGATTTCTCATACGAGTGAGGTAAAGGCTTGTATATACTAATAGATTGGAAAGCAGTTTAAGAAACGAGCTTTGTAATAAAATAGGGTTGAAATCGTTTTGATGAAAGAATTTTGATATTTACTACTAGTATTGAAACCTTTATATTTTTAAAGTGACAAATCACAAAGAAGATTGTAGGAACAATCAATCACTAAAATTCACATTCGAAGACGTGAATAAAATCCAAAGAGACCGATAAAGAATCCATCGAAATGGATATTCAAAAATCCCTAAAAAGGAGCCATCAAAGTCATAATAAATGATAACAACAAATAGGATCATCACTAATCGATTTAAATTGGAATTCTTAAACAAAAAGGCAAGCAGGCAAAACATTATAATTTCAGACGTCTGAAACAAGTGGTTCAGACGTCTGAATCTGGAAAAATAAAAATTTGCAGAACGTGATTCAGACGTCTGAACCAAATGTTTCAGACGTCTAAAATAGGCGTTTTTAGCCTATTTTCTTTCTGTTTGAAAATGAGCCAATTCAGACGTCTGAAATCCCAGATTCAGACGTCTGAAACTGGAATTTTGAGGATTTCCTGAACCTCGACCAAAAATGGCCAAACGAATATCGGAAACGATCGAACGAGCAAATGACGTCTAAGGATTTACGCCAGGCGACAACCCAGCCTTAACGGCTCTTCGATACGCCTCAAATATCAATGTCCACATATCGATAATAGGATTTTCATAGATTTTGATTTCAAAACACCAAAAATTGGAATATACACCAAATCAATCCAAACCAAAATCAATTACACAAGAATAAGTGTTAGGAATTCATACCTAACAATCGAAGATAATTATAGACAAAGATGTGAGATAAAAATCTCACCTTTGAACCCAAACGATCGAAGAAGAAGCTTGAAAGCAAAGAAGAATCAACCACTCTTCAAATCCAACTCAAGAAGCTTGATTCTAAGCTTAAAAGAAGAACATTCCCAAAATTAGGTTTATGAATTTTTGAAATTGATTACGAGAATGAGTTGGAGAAGATGAAGAGAAACTTACCAATGGGTTCTCTTGAATTTGGAGCTAGAAGTTGTATTTGCTAAAGAAGACCAGGGTTTTGGAGTTTTAATTTCCCATCTCTCCCACCATTGATTCTTTAGAACAGAAAAGAGGAGGAAGTGAGAGTGAATGGGGGAGTGGTTTAGATTTGAGTATAAGTTAAACATAGGGCTGAACCCAAACCCAAGCCCAAAGTGAAAAAGTAGCAAAACTTGACTAACTCCAAACATATCGAAGCTTATACTCAATGTGACATCCCGGAAATTTAGGGCAATATCAATTTAATAATCTACATTAAAAATTAAATTGATTTGATAATATTTGTTAATAATATTTGAATTTATTTAATAATCTTCTTTTTAATAAATATTTAACTGATAATTTATCTTTTAAAAGCTAATTTAAATTGTTTCTATTTATAATGTATATATGTATATATTGGTATGTATTATAAATAGATAAGTTTTGTCTTTAGATTTAATAGATAAAGCTATGTTTTCTAATTCTACTATTTTGATAATTCGGAAATTTAATATTGAATAAATAATAATATGATTTTAAAAATACTCAATATAAATTTAATTCGTTTAAAAATAAATTCTAGCCTAGATTTAAATTTAAATAAAAAGATTGTTTTGTTCTTTTTACTTTAGCTTTATAAAATAAGTAATTTATTTATGTAGTGATTTCATTTATAAATTATTTTAATTTAATAACGAGTTATTTTAAAACAATCTAAATAATGTAATATTTTTACAAATGGATTTCAATACAAATAGAAATGGTTATTTTAAAATTATTTAAATACATGTATGTGTATTTTGGAGGAAGCTATAATTGGAAAGATTTAAAAATAAGTCTTTTAAATGTTAAATTAAAATAAACCTTATTAATACTAACACAAGTATAAAAATAATAGATGAATTTAGTATTTGATAGTTATGTTAAAATATAAGAGAGCTAAAGTACTTAAGTAAAACAACTTGCTAATATACATAAAGTAAAACAAAAATTTGCAGGCTAAAGAATAAATAAAACAAAATATATATGTACATGAAGTAATAAGAAGTTAAAACAGGCATTGTTAACATGGAAGTAGCCTGTAAAGTGGTATGCAAAGCTAAGTAAAAATATCTTTGTGTATGTTAAACATATAAGATAGTTTGTAGAGCAAGCTAAAGCAAAGTTAAGAAATAAAATGTAGTCAACCTGTAATAAAATGCAAAGTAGAAATATCTTTGTACACATAAGATAAGATTAGTTGTAAACATATAGTACATTTGCATTTAATGTTTTCAAAACTCTAGCACATAACAAAGTCTTTTTGAATTTGTGTTATCATCATTTCAGCCTCCCTAATGTAACATTTTGCCTGATAAAACAATGACATGAATTGTACCAGCATGGGCAAACCCAGTTATTACCTTCCCCTGAAAACTTCTTTATATACATCATATTATTTTTGTTCGTTCACTAAACATATCAATTCTGAAACAAGAAAGAATAGCAAACATTTCCATTTATACAAACTTGAATAATGTTTGCAAATCCAACAAAGATAAGAAGATGAAGGAAATGAAGGCAATCTACTTTCTAGTTTTAAAGTTCAACTTGTTTCAGACAAAAAGAGGTGCTCTGTTTTATTTTAAAAACTATTGTGAGTAACTTAAAATTTAAATTACTTAAGTATATATGTTGCTTGATTATTGTCTGGGATGTGAATAAATCTTAATGCATTCTTGTGTATATGTGTTACTGCATGTATGTGTGTTGATAACTGGTAACACACCTCTGTATTTAAGATTTAAGCTCATGTTTCACTTTCAAAAATCATTACTGCTTGATCTACTTGTTGTTAGGACCTAGGATCTAAACAAAATAAGTTCGTTTGATCATAAAGTAAACTTTAAAATATAAATTCAAGTTAAACAAGGTAGAACTGTTCTGAAAGCCTTAAAGGTACAGTCAATGTTTAATAGGAGTAAAATTTCAAACAACTTAAATTATTAATTCAGGTTTATAAATTAAATTCTTACCTGAAATTAGGATTTTTAAAACTAGAATTGTATTTTTTTTTTTAGTTAAGGTTTGTAGTGGCATTTCTGGTTTAATCAATTTAAGGATTTTGGGTTGCCTCTGGCACTACGGTTGATTGGAGCGGCTGTGGTTCTTCATGGCGGTGGAGAGGTGACTGGAGAGGCCAGGAAAAATGATGGGTGGATGGTCTGAGTATGGTGGTGGAAGCGGTTGTCATTTCGTTTTCCTAAACCTAGTTTGAATAGGTAGTATTTTCTAAATCATAGCGTCGGCTCTGGTTGACCGAGTGTGTCTAAACTCAAGGGGATGAAAGTAGAGAGGTAGGTGATTGTGTGGCCGGAATCGCAGAGGTGCAGATGGTCGGAATCTCGAGAACGAGGTGGTTACAGGTTTTGGGGTTGTTGCTTGTTGTGTTTCCAGGTTTGGGGTAGCTAACTCGATTTTAATTCGAGATGTTGTAGGGGGTATGGATGATCGTGATCATGATTGGTGATGGCCGGCGATGTGTTGAAGCTTGAGTGGATGGCCGGAAATGGTCAGAGCCACGGTGCACGTTCACCGTGCCATTGGGGTTCTGTTGAGCTTTGGGTGTGTGCAGAGGGTTGAACTGGGGAAATACTCGAGTCACTCGAGTAGGTGACTCAAAGCAGGGCGATGGAGAACCCGAAGCAATGAAGTGGGTTTGAATTTAAGTTGGTTCCAGGTTCTGAAACTGTCACTGTTTTTGGTGTGCAGGGTTTTTGGGCTCGGGGAAGACTCGTGATATTCGAGTGTTTAACTCGAAGCGTGGGAGGTGAAGACTCGAAGCAAGCTGGGTTTTGTCTCGAGGCAGAGGGTGGTTCGAGGTTGTAATAAACCTGATTTTCCCAGGTTTAAATTTGGTCCAAAATTTCTTAAACAGGATTTTGTGCTGTGTTTTAAATTTATATGTTAAAGTATAAATTCAAATGAAATTTTGAATCTAAGGTTTTATAAATAAATTTGGATTTTGAATCAAGAATTAAAAATCAAAATTTTAAAAGTAAGATAAACCAAAATTTTAAATTCAAAGTCAACTAATGAATTCAAGTTTCTCTTGAATTCAAATCTGAAATTTAAATCAGTTTTTAAATCTAAAATAAGTTCACATAAAATAGTTTTGAAAAGTAAATTTGTTTCAAATTAGTATTTGAATTGAGTTTGGGTATAGTTCTTTTATAAAGGAATTTTTGAATGGAAGGTAAATAAACTGTTTTAACTTGAACTTGCAAGTTAAAATATTAATGTATTTTGGAAATTTAAATTTAAATTAAGATTCAAGTAGTTTAAATTTAAAAGATATTCTTATATAAGTTCATATGTAAATAATAAATGTTATTTACATTTATTTAAAGGATTTTAAATTGAATTTAAATTATAGTCATTTTGAATCTTAAACTCAAATGATATTTGAATTTAAATTTTAAAATGTAATGTTCTAATACACTTAAATGTTAATAAAGTCATTAATAAAGGAATAAATTATCTTAAGAATAATGGGTTAATTAAGGAATGACTTATGTATTTAATTTATAAATTAATAACTTTGATTAATTTATACTAGAAATTAATTAAGAAAGTAAATTAAGTAATGTTATTAGTTAATGAAGATAGTTAACTAAGGATTATTATTTAATTAATTAATTTTAATAATTAATTAGATTAATTAGATAATCTATTGTAAATCGTTAAATGTAATTACTTGATAAAGGTAATTAAGAGATTAATTACTTTTTGTAATTAATTTTGATTAAATGATTAATTTAAGTAAATTAATTTAGTTTAATTAATTTAAGAAGATCATTTGATAAACTGATAAGTGTAATTACCTAGTGTATTCAATGGAGCATAATTACTTGGGAAAGTAATTAATGTTAATTACTGAATATAATTAGTAAAAGATGATGTGTTAATAAAGTAATTTGGATAATTACTTTTGTAATTAATCAGATGATTAATTAATGGAGATAATTAATTATGGGATAATTAATTTATTAATATGAGTAATTAAGGGTAGTTAATTATTGGTTGATATTAATCAAGGGGATTAATAATTGTGTTTAATTAAAGATTTATCACTTAATGGAATTAAATTAAATAAAGTAATTAAATTTAAATCTAAATTAGAGATCATTAACTAATATAATTAATGATGTAATTAAGAATTGTTTAATTAAGGAATAATTAATAATGTGGTAATTTATTTATGTAATTAATGAAGAGTGAATGTAATTAATTTTATTAATAAATAAAGTAATTAAATGTTAATTACTATGAATGATTTAGGAAATTAATTAAAGACTAATTACCTATTGTAATTAGTGAATGATTAATCAAAGGTGTTTAATCAAGATGAATATTTAGAGGATGGTTAATTAATTTGATTTATAATTAATTAATGGTTGTATAAGCAGGATTTATATATAAAGAATTAATTTAATTTACTTTAAATTAATTAGAGATTGAAGTAGTTAATTTAATTCATTTTAAATTAATTACAAATGGTATGATTATAAATCATTGCTTATGGATGAATGATATTGATATTTCATTTGATGATTGTGAATTCAGATCTGACATGAATAATATCTATGTGATATGGATGCTTGGTTTAAATATGATAATATTTAATTATCTGTTTGGATGATAATATTGATTATCTGTTTATGATGATGATGTGATTATCTATTGTGATGTTGTGAATTATCTATCTGTGTGTATATTGATAATATTGAATTAAACTGTTAAGACTAAATAGACAACTTGGCCTTAAAAGACACGTTTTGGATTTCGATGAGACCGGGATCGGTTTTTCACATTTGGAACATCTAAAAACCACATCGATTCCAAATTTACGATAGGTCGTGAATCTGAAGTGAAGATGAAGATTCAGAATGCAAGGTTATCGTCGTTGACTCTGAAGGTGATTCCAAAATGAGTGTAACGAGATAATACCTTCGGTTTCGTTCGAACCCGGAACGAACTTGTATGGATTGAATGCTTTCAACACATCATCAGGCGGGCGATGAGCATTCTAAGAAATGTATTCTATAAAGGTAATCGCAGCCTCAAGCCTCATCAACCGGGAATGGCTAAAACAGGGGAGGTGCAGCAAGGTTAGGTGGGTCATGCCCAAGCAGGACAAGGATATTTCCCTGTCTAGATGTCCCTTTATCTTCGGCTGTGTGGGCAGTTGGTTGCAAACAACCGCGGGGTTTATCTTGTTCGAGACTGTTCAGTAAGGAATGGTTCCGGCCTTGTGTTGCAGCGGGTCAGGAGTGATCCTCGGTACGTTGATCTAGGCCACGTACTGTGACGGGCGGTACCCCAGTAGCCCTGCCATTGTATGGAATCCACAATCCAATAAGTGCCAACGGTTTTGATTGTATTACCCACTTTTGTGGCTAGTAGCTGGAATTTAATCATGTAACAATTTTGGCTATTTTCTATTTACTTGAAAACCCTAGACCTATTATAATATCACTGGATTTCCTATCAAATGTTTTGGTTAGCGTAAGGTAAAAACTTACCCATGTTTATTTTTGGGGAGTCTTACGTGATACCTTTTGTTTTCCAAGGATTTTCAAAATTAAGCAACTTTAACATGTTACTCATACCAGACCCATGTCTGACCCGGAGTTTATTTCTGTTTTTCATAAACTCTCCGGTACCCAAATTTTTACGGGTAGCCAAGGGATTCAGGTTAGCTTTGACGAATTTTGGAGAAGCAATAGAGCATGAGGCTTCAGCATGTAGATATACTTATAGTTCCGCTGTGTTGGTATCTCTGAGTTATTTGCTGGTGTTGTATTGAGTTGTATAACTAGACAGGTGTTTATAACTTTCTAGTATGTGATGTATTGACTGTATAACTATGATTGATGTTGTAAATTATATAAATACTTATGTGATTAATATAATTTATTCGTTCAATTGTGAGATTTTGATGTTGTTGTTCTTCTTCTCTATCTTTTCTATTTTCTCACCCCTTTCTTTCTTCAAGACAAAACGGTTTTCTGGGCATAGGAAGCCGGGCCGTCACAGTTGGTATCGGAGCGCAAGGTTGAGTGAATACCTAGGCTCTTAAGTGATTTCTTTCCTGAGAGAGCGTATTTGTAATTTTGATATATATGTATATATATATTTATTTATTTCTACCTATTGTTGGGTTACCTTTTCAGGTTTTCTAATGAGCTATAAAGGTAGATTGGCTAGTGTTGTGAGTAACACGACTATCGATGGTTGGAGTTTGAATGATTGAGGTTGGAAGTGTATTTGTCGAGACTGTAGACCTAATACCGTCTCGAGTGGACTTTGAGTGGTGTAAGGATTTCATTGATCTCTGAAAGAAACCTGTTAAGGTTCGAAGTTCATCTATGAAATGTAATTTGGTTGAGCTAGAGTTTGGATCTGTGGGGCGGACAGAAGCAAGTCATGACATCTTGATACATCAAGGTGTAGTAGCTGTGTGATGAGACACAGTGACCATGGATGTTTCCGAAGATATTTCTTTGGAACAAGTTAAGAAAGAGTATCTGCTTCGGTGTTGTGATTGTGTTCAGCCGGGTGTTTCTGTTTGCTTTGAGGTCCGAGTTTCTCGAAGAGATTTGGTTTAGGAAGTCTTCTGGCTTAGCAGTTTTCTTGGGTAACTTCAGAAGCAGCAGAGTAGTTCCATTTCTTCGATGGATTGACCACATAAGTGTAAGCTATTCTGATTTGTAAAAAGAGAGCAGTATCTTTGGGATTAAGCTGGATTAATCGCAAAAGTGACTTGCGATAGTTTGAGTGTTCTCTTGTGTTTCAGAGATATTTTTTCTGGATGTCTTCAGGAAGTCCGAGTTTTGCTAACATCTGGAGATTGAGTTTGGTATCGATGGGATTTCAGAAGTGGTACCAATGGTTCAGCTTAGTAATAAGATGATTTTTGAGTTTGGTGAAGTAACTCAGATTTTGGAGGAACTTCGGAGTTTTATTTTTGGATATATGAACCTTATTTTTGGAATGTGTTGTCTAGTCTGTGCTTGAGTTCATCTTCAGCATTTTCATCTATTCAGTCAGAGTTGCGCAGTGGAAGCATGGTGGCAGCTGTTTTAGTTTGGAAGCAATTGGATGTTGCAGCATTTGGATTAGAAAGTTCTACAGGAAATTTTTCAGGATCTGAGGCCAGATTGGAATGCACCTGTTTTATCTTTTCCGGATGAGAGAAATGAGATCAGCCTTCCGATTTGAAATAGAGTTTGTGTTCTGGGTTTTGGTTGATGTTGGGAAGATCATTTTGTTAGATTGTTTTTGGTCCAGTTTATTTCTAGGAGCATCAGCAAGGGTTGAGCTGATCAGGAAGGATGAAGGAAGCCCAGGATAGTCCGAAAAGTTTTGTCTATAAGAGGCAAAGGAATTTGGATTCTGAAATCGGGGATTTGATTTTGGTTAAGTGTTTGGTCTTCAGGATTTAATTGTCAGTTTGGATAACTGGAATTCGTTGTGTTTCACGTATCTCTGAGGGAGTACGTGTAAGATTTATCTCTAGTCGTAGAACCAGCAGTTCATGGAGTTTTAGTTGTTGATTCAGACTTGTCTATAGTCTGATATCCTGTCTTGTTTTGTAGATCTAGATGAGTAGAAGTTCTGTAGAGCGAGTGTCCCGGTATTTATACTTGGGGAAAACTCGAGAAAAATTCTATCAGGAATTTTGTCTGGATAGTTAGATTTGTTTGTTTGGATAAATTGGTTGCTATGATTGTTAGCTTATGGTTGATATATGCTTGTGTTTAAAATTTAAATCTTTAATTAGATTATTAAATTACCTTTGTTTTAAATTTCGGGGACGAAATTCTTTTAAGGGGGGAGGAACGTGACATCCCGGAAATTTAGGGCAATATCAATTTAATAATCTACATTAAAAATTAAATTGATTTGATAATATTTGTTAATAATATTTGAATTGATTTAATAATCTTCTTTTTAATAAATATTTAACTGATAATTTATCTTTTAAAAGCTAATTTAAATTGTTTCTATTTATAATGTATATTTGTATATATTGGTATATATTATAAATAGATAAGTTTTGTCTTTAGATTTAATAGATAAAGCTATGTTTTCTAATTCTACTATTTTGATAATTCGGAAATTTAATATTGAATAAATAATAATATGATTTTAAAAATACTCAAGATAAATTTAATTCGTTTAAAAATAAATTCTAGCCTAGATTTAAATTTAAATAAAAAGATTGTTTTGTTCTTTTTACTTTAGCTTTATAAAATAAGTAATTTATTTATGTAGTGATTTCATTTATAAATTATTTTAATTTAATAACGAGTTATTTTAAAACAATCTAAATAATGTAATATTTTTACAAATGGATTTCAATACAAATAGAAATGGTTATTTTAAAATTATTTAAATACATGTATGTGTATTTTGGAGGAAGCTATAATTGGAAAGATTTAAAAATAAGTCTTTTTAAATGTTAAATTAAAATAAACCTTATTAATACTAACACAAGTATAAAAATAATAGATGAATTTAGTATTTGATAGTTATGTTAAAATATAAGAGAGCTTAAGTACTTAAGTAAAACAACTTGCTATATACATAAAGTACAACAAAAATATGCAGGCTAAAGAATAAATAAAACAAAATATATATGTACATGAAGTAATAAGAAGTTAAAACAGGCATTGTAAACATGGAAGTAGCCTGTAAAGTAGTATGCAAAGCTAAGTAAAAATATCTTTGTGTATGTTAAACATATAAGATAGTTTGTAGAGCAAGCTAAAGCAAAGTTAAGAAATAAAATGCAGTCAACCTGTAATAAAATGCAAAGCAGAAATATCTTTGTCACATAAGATAAGATTAGTTATAAACATATAGTACATTTGCATTTAATGCTTTCAAAACTCTAGCACATAACAAAGTCTTTTCGAATTTGTGTTATCATCATTTCAGCCTCCCTAATGTAACATTTTGCCTGGTAAAACAAAGACATGAATTGTACCAGCATGTGCAAACCCAGTTATTACCTTCCCCTGAAAACTTCTTTATATACATCATATTATTTTTGTTCGTTCACTAAACATATCAATCCTGAAACAAGAAAGAATAGCAAACATTTCCATTTATACAAACTTGAATAATGTTTGCAAATCCAACAAAGACAAGAAGATTAAGGAAATGAAGGCAAACTACTTTCCAGTTTTAAAGTTCAACTTGTTTCAGACAAAAAGACGTGCTCTGTTTATTTTCAAAACTATGGTGAGTAACTTAAATTTTAAATTACTTAAGTATATATGTTGCTTGATTATTGTCTGGGATGTGAATAAATCTTAATGCATTCTTGTGTATATGTGTTACTGCATGTATGTGTGTTGATAACTGGTAACACACCTCTGTATTTAAGATTTAAGCTCATGTTTCACTTTCAAAAATCATTACTGCTTGATCTACTTGTTGTTAGGACCTAGGATCTAAACAAAATAAGTTCGTTTGATCATAAAGTAAACTTTAAAATATAAATTCAAGTTAAACAAGGTAGAACTGTTCTGAAAGCCTTAAAGGTACAGTCAATGTTTAATAGGAGTAAAATTTCAAACAACTTAAATTATTAATTCAGGTTTATAAATTAAATTCTTACCTGAAATTAGGATTTTTAAAACTAGAATTGTCTTTTTTAGTTAAGGTTTGTAGTGGCATTTCTGGTTTAATCAATTTAGGGATTTTAGGTTGCCTTTGGAACTACGGTTGATTGGAGCGTCTATGGTTATTCATGGCGGTGGAGAGGTGATTGGAGAGGCCAGGAAAATGATGGGTGGATGGTCTGAGTATGGTGGTGAAAGCGGTTGTCATTTCGTTTTCCTAAACCTAGTTTGAATAGGTAGTATTTTCTAAATCATAGCGTCGGCTCTGGTTGACCAAGTGTGTCTAAACTCGAGGGGATGAAAGTAGAGAGGTAGGTGACTGTGTGGCCGGAATCGCAGAGGTGCAGATGGTCGGAATCTCGAGAACGAGGTGGTTACAGGTTTTGGGGTTGTTGCTTGTTTGTTTCCAGGTTTGGGGTAGCTAACTCGATTTTAATTCGAGATGTTGTAGGCGGTATGGATGATCGTGATCATGATTGGTGATGGCCGGCGATGTGTTGAAGCTTGAGTGGATGGCCGGAAATGGCCAGAGCCACGGTGCACGTGCACCGTGCCATTGGGGTTCTGTTGAGCTTTGGGTGTGTGCAGAGGGTTGAACTGGGGAAATACTCGAGTCACTCGAGTAGGTGAATCGAAGCAGGGCGATGGAGAACTCGAAGTAATGAAGTAGGTTTGAATTTGAGTTGGTTCCAGGTTTTGAAACTGTCACTGTTTTTGGTGTGCAGGGTTTTTAGGCTCGGGGAAGACTCGTGATATTCGAGTGTTTAACTCGAAGCGTGGGAGCTGAAGACTCGAAGCAAGCTGGGTTTTGTCTCGAGGCAGAGGGTGGTTCCAGGTTGTAATAAACCTGATTTTCCCAGGTTCAAATTTGGTCCAAAATTTCTTAAACAGGATTTTATGCTGTGTTTTAAATTTAGGGGTTAAAGTATAAATTCAAATGAAATTTTGAATCTAAGGTTTTATAAATAAATTTGGATTTTGAATCAAGAATTAAAAATCAAATTTTTAAAAGTAAGCTAAAGCTTTTAAATTCAAAGTAAACTAATGAATTCAAGTTTCTCTTGAATTCAAATCTAAAATTTAAATCAGTTTTTAAATCTAAAATAAGTTCACATAAAATAGTTTTGAAAAGTAAATTTGTTTCAAATTAATATTTGAATTGAGTTTGGGTATAGTTCTTTTATAAAGGAATTTTTGAATGGAAAGTAAATAAACTGTTTTAACTTGAACTTGCAAGTTAAAATATTAATGTATTTTGGAAATTTAAATTTAAATTAAGATTCAAGTAGTTTAAATTTAAAAGATTTTCTTATATAAGTTCATATGTAAATAATAAATTTTATTTACATTTATTTAAAGGATTTTAAATTGAATTTAAATTATAGTCATTTTGAATCTTAAACTCAAATGATATTTGAATTTAAATTTTAAAATGTAATGTTCTAATACACTTAAATGTTAATAAAGTCATTAATAAAGGAATAAATTATCTTAAGAATAATGGGTTAATTAAGGAATGACTTATGTATTTAGTTTATAAATTAATAACTTTGATTAATTTATACTAGAAATTAATTAAGAAAGTAAATTAAGTAATGTTATTAGTTAATGAAGATAGTTAACTAAGGATTATTATTTAATTAATTAATTTTAATAATTAATTAGATTAATTAGATAATCTATTGTAAATCGTTAAATGTAATTACTTGATAAAGGTAATTAAGAGATTAATTACTTTTTGTAATTAATTTTGATTAAATGATTAATTTAAGTAAATTAATTTAGTTTAATTAATTTAAGAAGATCATTTGATAAACTGATAAGTGTAATTACTTAGTGTATTCAATGGAGCATAATTACTTGGGAAAGTAATTAATGTTAATTACTGAATATAATTAGTGAAAGATGATGTGTTAATAAAGTAATTTGGATAATTACTTTTGTAATTAATCAGAGGATTAATTAATGGAGATAATTAATTATGGGATAATTAATTTATTAATATGAGTAATTAAGGGTAGTTAATTATTGGTTGATATTAATCAAGGTGATTAATAATTGTGTTTAATTAAAGATTTATCACTTAATGGAATTAAATTAAATAAAGTAATTAAATTTAAATCTAAATTAGAGATCATTAACTAATATAATTAATGATGTAATTAAGAATTGTTTAATTAAGGAATAATTAATAATGTGGTAATTTATTTATGTAATTAATGAAGAGTGAATGTAATTAATTTTATTAATAAATAAAGTAATTAAATGTTAATTACTATGAATGATTTAGGAAATTAATTAAAGACTAATTACCTATTGTAATTAGTGAATGATTAATCAAAAGTGTTTAATCAAGATGAATATTTAGAGGATGGTTAATTAATTTGATTTATAATTAATTAATGGTTGTATAAGCAGGATTTATGTATAAAGAATTAATTTAATTTACTTTAAATTAATTGGAGATTGAAGTAGTTAATTTAATTCATTTTAAATTAATTACAAATGGTATGATTATAAATCATTGCTTATGGATGGATGATATTGATATTTCATTTGATGATTGTGAATTCAGTTCTGACATGAATAATATCTATGTGATATGGATGCTTGGTTTAAATATGATAATATTTAATTATCTGTTTGGATGATAATATTGATTATCTATTTATGATGATGATGTGATTATCTATTGTGATATTGTGAATTATCTATCTGTGTGTATATTGATAATATTGAATTAAACTGTTAAGACTAAATAGACAACTTGGCCTTAAAAGACACGTTTTGGATTTCGATGAGACCGGGAATGGTTTTCCACATTTGGAACATCCGAAAACCACATCGATTCCAAATTTATGATAGGTCGTGAATCTGAAGTGAAGATGAAGATTCAGAATGCAAGGGTTATCGTCGTTGACTCTGAGGGTGATTCCAAAATGAGTGTAACGAGATAATACCTTCGGTTTCGTTCGAACCCGGAACGAACTTGTATGGATTGAATGCTTTCAACACATCGTCAGGCGGGCGATGAGCGTTCTAAGAAATGTGTTCTATAAAGGTAATCGCAGCCTCAATCCTCATCAACCGGGAATGGCTAAAACATGGAAGGTGCAGCAAGGTTAGGTGGGTCATGCCCAAGAAGGATAAGGATATTTCCCTGTTTAGATGTCCCTTTATTTTCGGCTGTGTGGGCAGTTGGTTGCAAACAACCGCGGGGTTTATCTTGTTCGGGACTGTTCAGTAAGGAATGGTTCCGGCCTTGTGTAGGGGGTCGGGAGTGATCCTCGGTACGTTGATCTAGGCCACGTATTGTGACGGGCAGTACCCCAGTAGCCCTGCCATTGTATGGAATCCACAATCCAATAAGTGCCAACGTTTTGATTGTATTACCCACTTTTGTGGCTAGTAGCTGGAATTTAATCATGTAACAATTTCGGCTATTTTCTATTTACTTGAAAACCTTAGACCTATTATAATATCACTGGATTTCCTATCAAATATTTTGGTTAGCGTAAGATAAAAACATACCCATGTTTATTTGTGGGGAGTCTTACGTGATACTTTTTGTTTTCAAAGGATTTTCAAAATTAAGCAACTTTAACATGTTACTCATACCAGACCCATGTCTGACCCGGAGTTTATTTCTGTTTTTCATAAACTCTCGGGTACCCAAATTTTTACGGGTAGCCAAGGGATTCAGGTTAGCTTTGACGAATTCTGGAGGAGCAATGGAGCAGGAGGCTTCAGCGTGTAGATATACTTATAGTTCCGCTGTGTTGGTATCTCTGAGTTATTTGCTTGTGTTGTATTGAGTTGTATAACTAGACAGGTGTTTATAACTGTCTAGTATGTGATGTATTAACTGTATAACTCTGATTGATGTTGTAAATTATATAAATACTTATGTGATTAATATAATTTATTCGTTCCGCTGTGAGATTTTGATGTTGTTGTTCTTCTTCTCTATCTTTTCTATTTTCTCACCCCTTTCTTTCTTCAAGACGAAACGGTTTTCTGGGCATAGAAAGCCGGGTCGTCACACCCAAAAAGTTCGCAAACGGCGTTTTGAACTCAATGGAAGTGGTCTCGAGTCCTAATTCGACCGTATGCAAAAAGTAGCTTTTCGGACTAAATTCCAAGTATCGATAAAATATTTTAATAAAATATTTAAATATAAAATCGACAAATATGCGGGTTGTTACATATGGTTTCTATTTCTTCTTTAACCTCCTTCTTCTTTAACCCTAATGTTTTGGTTTTCCGACATTCGATTGTTCGGTATTTGATACAGCGAAAGTATTGATGTCGATTTTCGGGCATCGAAAAAATCGAGTCGTTACAATATGCATAGCACAGGTTCACACTAGTTAACATATATAATCAACATATTTAATCTCATTTATGGAAAATCAAATATTTTCTAGTTCGATTACTTTACCAAGTTATCTATAACATTTCTTACCTCTTATAGAGCAAGTTTCGATTATGGTAACTATTCTATTTTTATTTTAAATCATCTTGTTTACTCAAATATACTATTTCACTTCAAAAATCATTTTTGCCTTAATATTTCGATTTCGATTCCAATTTAGAATTGCTTCGAATTTCCATTTGGGTTATAACTTCAATTTATCCCAATTCGTATTTAAATCCATGATTTAAATATAAAAATTTCCAATTTGACTAGTTTGAATTTAGAGAATAGCTTGAATAGTTTTAAAGTAGTTAATATAAGATAGTTTGGTTATTAAAAAGATTGGTTTGTATAGTAAATTGCTTGGAAAATCAAAATAATTTGAATATTCAAAAATATAGACTTTTAATAGTTTATATCAAAACAATTCATGTGAAAATAGTTTCAAGGTCAAACTAATTCAATTCCTCATTCTCCCAATTCAAATCAATTTCAATTTCCACTTCCTTTTAAATTGATTCAATTCCGATTTCAATTCCAATTAACTTCGATTCACAGTCTAATTCAACTCAATTCCTATTTTGATCTCAAATTAATTCAATCCAATTCCAATTTTAATTAATTTCAATTCCACTCTTGATTTTAACCATTTCGATTTATATAAATTCGAGTTCGATTCTCAAAATATCGATTTAATCACTTAAACCAAATTAACCTTTAATATTTAATTAAACAACCCAAATCTTTAATATAATTAAATTTCGAGCCCAAATTTCGAAGTGTTCGTTTAATTACTTTCATTTGGATTTACTTCAAGGTTCAAGTGGGAGTTTAAATCTTTTTTAAAACAATTCAATTTTCGAAATTCAATTTATTTCCCAATTATAACTTCAAAATTTTAAACCCGATTCTTTAAACATTTTCGGTTGGCACGTTCAGTTTTAATATTTCAAACTCAAGTTCAAAATGATTCACTTTCCATAAATTTGATTTTATTTCCTAAAATCACTTAAATAATTTCAATTCAATGTTTTATTTCTATTTAATATCAGGAATGGATATATATAATTTCTATCAAAATAAATGTCATTTCAACCCACTTCTTAATTTATTCGAGATAATCCGATTTACCATTTTGTATACTATAAATAACATAAAGGATGGTAGCTAGATATATCAAAACACATCAAATCGTCTAAAATACCAACCAATAGCATCCATCACAAATATCCAAAATTCGAAACTCGTTTTATTTCAAAATAAATCGTTTTGAAATCACATATACATAACTTCTTCTGCACCATTATCAATTCTATACCTTTTCTTACACAATTTAATTCATTTAACTTCCATAAATTAAATTTTGATTTCACCTTGAAATTTTCAATTTTAGGTTATAACTTCAAAACTTATTTAACTTAGCCTGAGTTACTTTCCAGTTCGTTCAATCCTTTTAAACTTACTTAACTTAAATTTTTACCCTCTAATTTAAATTTCTTATTATTATCACTTCTGATTTATAAGTTCAAAAACTTATTTTCTTTTAGGTTATTCTCCTCATTTCAAAGGGGTTTCCAAAGTTCAAACACCGACATTTATTTCAAATCAACATTGAAATCATATATACATATATATCTCATTTACATATCAAATCATACTTTAATTTTTTAATCAACCTCGATTTCTATCCAAAACAAATTCATTTTCAAACACTTGGTTTAAGCATTTAAAAAATTTCTATATCCAAATATTCTAAATAATATTACTTATTATTTCCTCAAACACTTTGAAAAACATTTCAAAATTTTTGACACTTAGATTCAAAACTTCCCAATTTAAATTCATTTTAATTTAAAAGTCGTATTTATAATTTAAGCTTATATAATTCCTTTCCTTAAAACATTTCACCCTGTTTCATCATTGTTTATTCTGTAATAAACACCTTTATTAAGACACAACAACCAATTTTATGATAATAATCAATATTATCATATCTAGAAACCAAACACACCATATTTTTCACAATAATTTCTTGAAAAATTATTCCTATATACAAAATATAATCAGGGTAAACTTATTTCGTTTCAAAACATTTCTGAAAAACACTTTCGAAATTTTTGGAATTTCACATTCTGGTTTGAGTTTATTTTTAGCTTAACTCATTTACATAGTTCATTCTTACCCAAATTTCTATTTGGTTATACACACACACACACACACACACACACACATACATACACATACTACCACTTAAATTTTATAATCATATTTGATTATAATAACAATCAATCACCTTAATATACTATAATAATTAGAAAGATTATTACTTTTTATATATCAAAATATGATCTTATATAAAATTTATTTTAAAATCATCTTTAAATCATTATATAAGAAAATAACAAGTATGTCATCATATATAATACAGTCAACTCATTCTAGGGTACTACTGACCCCATCTCTAATGAGTAATCCCTACTAGAGCCAAGGTTCTTGCTTACCATTCAGCTCTGATACCACGTGTAACGACCGGACGACCCTCGAAAACCGAAACTATACGTTCACTGTATAGAGTATCGAGCAATCGAGTGTCGAAAATACTAGGTTGTAAGGGTTTAAGAATAAAAGAGGTAGAAGAAGAAACAGAAATAATAGCACAGAATCTCACAATCGCAGCGGAACAAAATATAATATACAATAACACTATAATATACAAAGAAAGATTGTAATTGTTGATATACATACAAGGTATCAGAGTACAACCATCAACAAATAAATCTTAACGGTTATAATAACTTGTTTATAATTGCTAAAGATAAAGCCTATAGTACACAGTAAAATATAATCAAAATACGTGCAATACATATCTGTCGTCCAGCTCGTCTCCTGAGCTCCAAAGCACCCTAACCTGAAAAATATTTTACTTAGTTTGACCCGAGAATTACAATAAAGTAACACCCGAGTAAGGTTGAAATTAGCATGAGTAAACATACTTAATTTGAAATACCTAAATTCTAAATATCTTTTGAAAATCCAAGGTAACACGTATAAACACGACGAGTTTTTATCTTATTATAACCAAAATACTTTAACGTAAAATCCATCGATATTGTAATAGTGCCCAAGTACAATTATTTATATAAAATGGTCAACTTGTTAGATTAATTCTATCCAAGCATATATGACTCTATATCAAAACCATAAAGTCAGTGGTGATTATTAAATCAAGTGGTTCCAGATAACACTGATATCCGATCCCGGTCTCCTCGAGCTCAAAATGATAGATTTTAAATGTCCAAGTCGTTTAAAATAAATAATTCATATTCATGGTGTCAACAACCACTTATGGGAATTTTATTACATATGTTTACTTCCAATAAAACGTGTCAGCATTTTATTTTAACCATTTTAATTCAATTTGGCCACTTAATGGGACAGACAAGAATAATGGAAATAAATATCCAATAACAATAAACCAAAGCATAGATCGTTATTAATTTAACAATTAATAATTAATATTAAACAACATACAATTCGAATTTAATCAACTTAAATTAGACCGAATTCACTTATATTTTTTAATCTAAATTGATTATAAATTAAAGAAATTATAAACAATTTATTGTTTGTCAACTAAAAATTAAACACTCTACTTAATAACTAATTTATTAATTATCATAAGATTTAAACAATTAAGATCCAGTTCATTATCACTTTAATTATGATAATTAATTAAGTCCTATTTTAATTAACAAGATAAATTCAAAATATAAAGCTAGTTGAGAGGATCATAATACAAACTTCTTATCTATTTGATTTTAAAAGAAAAAGAAAATGCTTTTAAAGTAGAGGTTTATTAGCATAAAAACTTTCAATTCCCTTTCTTTTGAATACTCGGCCCATGGAGATAATCAGGCATGTTCCTCCATATTTTTTTCTCTTTTTCCTTCTTCCCTTTTTCCATTTTCCTTTTCTTTACTTTTCTTCTTCTTTCCATTTCCTTTTCCTTTCTTTTTCCCTTTTTCCTTTTCCTTTTCCTTTTTTTTCTTTAGCCCATATTCTCCTGGCCCAACTCTTCTTATCCTCTCCCAGTTCTTTCCTTTCTCTTCTCTTTTCTTTCCATATCTCACTTGCGTGCACATCGATGTGCCATGCACGTACACACAATACCGATCATCACTCCTTCGCCGCCGACCATCTTTCCCCATCACCTTTGACCATCGCACCTCTCTCGACCCCTTGAACCCACGACGGACCCACCATTCGAAAATTTAAGCATCCCTCCAAAAAATGGAACCAACACCGTGCCAAATCTAAACCCCTCACCACCTCCACAGACCATAGTTCACTATAAAACTTTACCTACTCGCTCATCATCACCTCCTCTTCCAACTCCCCCCTCCCCCCTCCCCCGACCGCATGCCTCGTTCTCCATCTTCACGTCACCATTCACTCGTAACCGAAGCCAGCCACAAACCCACTTTAAACCCTAAATCAACCTCGTCTGCCCTCCTCGGTCATCTAAAAATTTGCATACTATTTTTCTCGTGTGCCCCATCGACCAATGCCCCTCCATGCCAACCGCCTTGCCATGAAATCGGCTATATCACTGGAATTTGCCTATACTCCCAATTCTGTTCATCCCAACATTTTTTCTTCCCTATATCACAAAAAATCCTCAAACTTATCTTAAAAATCAAGTTTTTGAACAATGATTCCAACAGTATGACCCACTGATCAAATTACAACGGTTAAATTTTCGATCATCTTGAACCCCTCATTGTTTTAAGTTGTTTATCCTTCCTATACTTGATGAAATTCGCTGAAATAAATTTTAAAATGCTCTATGCTCAAAACCAAACGACTTTCATTTTAGAATCATGTTTTAAAACTGAGTACATATTTAGATATGGATTTCTAAAGCTAGATGACTTAACTGTCTTATCAAATAAAACATGAATGGAGGAAAAGAAGAAGAAGCGTGGTGTTTCTTTGAGTTACGGGGTGATCTTCCATGTTTAATAGGCATATATACACATCAACTCATGAATATTTGACATAATTCAAGGATATATCAGATCTACAGTTATATATATACATATAACAGTAATTACTATAAATAAAACGTAAGTGTTTACTCATAGTTTTCAACAACTATTGCTTGGCTTTTGTTCCTCTATCTTGATCTTCTTACTTTATTTTCTAATGGTAGATTTCTACACAATGTTATTTAATAAAAAATTTCTTCTTCATGCGCGAGTATGAACTATAGGACTGTGTATCTATGTGTGTGTGTAAGGAAGACAGTAAAGCAATTTTGGAGGCTGAAAGGCTTGTACATGACTTTTGCATTTTCTCTTTTGTTATGTGGCTAATTTGATTTTTTTTTTAAAGTAATTTGATATTTTATGAAAGGTTTGATTTTATAAGACTTGATTTTGATTTAGGTGTGACTTATTGTGTGCATGACTTGATATATTCCATGATGATATTCCTTTGTGTGTGTGTATATATACCTATTCACGTATACAATGCTTTTTTTATAAATACACACACACACACACACACACACTTATTTACTATTTTACATAACATATATATACACATTTACTTATGTTACCATATATATCCACATACATTTATATACACACATGGTTTACAAATATAGATGTAGGCACACACACACACATATGTATATATTCCCATAAGCACTATATTTTATAAACATATACCCATATATATATATATATATATATATACACATATTTATTTTCATATACTGTATTTTTATAACCATATATATATATATATATGTCTAGACTTACATATATTTACTTTTAATCATCATAAAGCTTGTGTGTGTATATGTACACATTTATGGATATTTTATCTTAAGTTTAAATGGAGTTTATATACATATTTCTATAAAATTTATCATATCCAGAAATTTATAATTCAACATTTAATATAGTTTTTAATCAATTTATATATATTCATATATATATATATATATATATATATATATATATTCAGATATTTTGAATATCATAAAATTTATCTATTCGACTAATAAAAATTAATGTCCCAATAATTAAAATTAGTTAATTACCTCAAAATCAAATGGCTAAAAGTCCGGGTCTTTAGAGTGGATGTGGTAATAAATATAAAGCAAATGAAGGCACCACTTATATACTATAAACAAACTTTTGGGTCCAAATTCCAAAACTTACTCTAATTAATTAATTTTAATAAACCCAAATATAAACACATTTTTACCATTTGATTCTTTATTAAAACATTCATTTTATGTTAATATGTGCACATTCCATTAACTTAATCAATCAATTGATAATCAATCAATTAATCAACCAACCAACCAATCTATATATTTATTTATGTTATTCAAACCAATTTTATTAGTTCATGAATAAATATCTATCTATGCAAATAAAAATGATTTACTTTACTTTTTATTTGCTGTAATAGTCACATTAATGCTACCAATTTACATGTTTTAACCGTATAAAAAATGAAAAAATAAAAATACGAGAACATGTGTACTTAATGTACAATTATTAATACAAAGTAATTTCTAATTGATTTCACAACATTTATGCAACCACAAACCCTTTGATACATTTTAAAATTTGAATATTAATAAGTGTGTTTATTCCAAAATTCAATTTTTCTTTTTATAAAATCATACTTTTTCAAAACGATAATTTTCTTTTATACATCTCAAAACATGCTTTTATTTTAATTAAAATGTTCATTCTATTTTGACACAAAAAATGTAAGTTCATATATTAACTCATTCATTACAATTTCATTTCTGTTTCCTTTTAATTGAAACATTTCAATTAATCGAATTCCAATTAATTTCATTACTAATTTTAAACGAATTCTAATTATAAAACAATGTTGTCTTTTCATTTATACTAATTCAAACATGTTTTATAAAATTTCGTATACAACAAAATTTATAAACTATTTACAATGTAAATGTTTTATCTTATTGAAAATCAACTTCTCCAAAATATATTTCAAATAACAAATTGTATCATTCTTTCATTAAAACATTCACTCAATTCTTTATTTAAATTCAACATTTGTTATTCCAATTTCTATTATTAATTTAGTATAAAATAATATTATAAATTTAAAGTCTAATGTGAGTTACAACTTTTATCTTATTGCAATTGGTTGTCATTTAAAATTCTATTGATATTATAACTTACATTCAATATATTTTTTTAATAAAAATCATAAAATTTTGTTTCTAACCATTTTTATTCAATAATTTATATTAAATTTAACATTTTTAAATGGCCAAAATTTCGGGTCGTTACAACTTTAATCACTTGTAAAATGCATGTAAATGACTAATTTTGAATGTTAAATATTTCTACCTGAACCGTTTAAATAAAAAATTACAAGGGATGCAAATTGCTACCTATTTGTCTTAAAGGCGTCGCTAATATTCTGGGCATCCCTAAGACGTAGGAAATTTTCAAATTATAACGTCTTACCTTCCACAAAAATAATTAAGAAAATTGGAGAATGCGTCACAAAGATGTAGGGATTAACGATGCTTTTGTGATGGCCTAAACTTTAGCGACGTCGCGTCATCGCCGCGTCACTTTGGCGTTGCTAATCGGTGTTAGAAATCAGCCATTCATCTTCTATCTTAAGAAAAGTTCAATATTTTAAACACAAAATTAGAAGAAGAAATATGGAGAGAGATCCAAGTTTAAGATATGTAATATAAGATGTGTGAGTTTTAGTTTAATAAATTCATGTACCTTTTCAAATATTTGATGTAAAATATGATCATCCCTTTTTTTGGGTAATTCAAAAATGATGAAACGTTCAATATATTTATTTAGAAAATTAAAAAAAGAAAATGGAAAGTTATGTTTGTGTAGATAAAAAGTGTTTGCAAAACATGTTTTAAGCAAAAAGTGAGCGTGTAACTGAATTATTTAACAAAGAATTATTGTTTACAGATTGCCATAAAATAGTTAGTTGTATTTAAAACAATATAGTTAGATTGCATTTGATGAACTGAGATACATTGCGCACTGATATACAATACTAAAAAATTGTATCTGGAAACTATTATCAAGTAAAAATGGCTGTCGAAATTTGAGATATAATAAGCGAGCAAGTAATAAAACGGATAATTCTCAGATGTAACGTCACTGGCACATGCTTTTACGAGGGTAACAACAAAAATAGCCTCCATATATAATTATGTTGTAAATTAATAATTTTTTTTACCATAATCATTTAATATTCACTAATCTTTTTCGGTTGTCTATCATCCAAATCAATAATCAATGGAGAAATTAAATCTATACTTAGATGAAATTCCAAAACATAAAAAGAAACAAAATTAATTGTTAATCAAAAAAACATCTATAATGTTGGTTCTCACAATTATTAGTGAAAAATATAAATGAATAATAGGCTTTGTTAGAAATAAATGATGGATAAAATAGATATAGAAATATGCTATCCATACAGCACAAGTATACCTCGTAACAATTCTAAATTTAGTGGAGTACAAATAAAAGATGATCATCTTTTGGGACTGTAACAATACCCTCCCACAATTTAAACCTTTCATTATTCATCAGAGGAACTAAAATCCCTTTCCAAAACACAATTCATACAAGAAACGGATAGAATAGGTAATACAAGAAACCAATGAGGATATAATTGAAAGTTGATACTTGCTAGTTGCTATATATAACTAGACAGCAAATTTCAACTCAGTTGAATAACCATTCTGAATATTTGGGATACACGATCGAAACCCTCATGCACAATAGTTGACACATAAAAGAAAACATGAAAGTTCAAGTTGTTCTCTTGAGAGAAACCAGACTTTCACTGTAGCTTATAACAGTACGTGCATCTTGGACATCGAGCAACTTTTCTTCTTGAGTAACCAAGTCTAATAAGCACAACTCATTTTGCTGAGTATGTTCATCCCAATACTTGATCGTTATAATGAACTCTCCATTGTTTAATAGATTAACTAGACTGATACCATCAGATGGCAATATGGAATCATCGAGCTTATAAGCTATGCTCCAAGACCCGTTCATGCCGAATTCATTCATCGTCCAAATTTCATAAGAAGAACACGGTGCCCTCCACTTGCATTTGATGTAGATAACTTTGTCATTAAGAAAAGCCAGAGATTGAGCTCGAACATCGTTGTGATCATCAGGCAAAGACATTGTTCCATACACTTCATCCATCAAATCAATATAAAATATGACAGCCGAATCCAAATCAGGTCCTCCAATCCATAAGCATATTCCATTATTACATACTACATTGACACATGTATCTATCCATGTGATGGGAAAATCATCGCCTCCTCTGTGTATGGTTCGCCATGAATCGCTTCTCATGCTGTATATCTGAACTAAACCGTCATTCGATAAATCATTGCTACAACAACCCAAACTCATGCTTACGATCTTATAATCGTTTGTTTTCATATCAAAACCAATAGCAAATGTGTGAAACAATAATAGACCATACGATGGGTCCAAAAAAGACGATTCCGGTACTTGTCTCACTTGTTTTGTAGCGGGGTTCCATAAAAAAAGACGCCAATATTGTCTAGACAACATGTAGGCCAAGCACACAATACCATTGCAAGAACTAACGGTATATAATTTATGCATCGGATGAATGCACTCAAAATCCAAATTGGAACATAGCTCATATTTTGTACCGGAAAGCATAAAAAGCTTACCTTTATAAGTTTGAATAATGAGATTGCTCTTTTCACTATTTTGATAGAGGTGTTGAGTGATAAAAATTGAACTTTCAATGATAGAGTACCATGACTTGCAGACAGTTCTAAGTCGTAGTAGAGATATCACCGGCAAATAGAGTAGAATGTCAAATAACACTTGTTCAGACACATCGCATCCACTACCCATTGATGTGTACTTGATGATTCTGAAACAGCAGGACCAAAATGTAAAATACTTAGTAAACTCTACCTGTTTTATAATTTGAAATTAAAAAAGATCCAACTTATATACCTTAACAAGAATACATGTTAAAGAAGATTTCATTTCTTAAGAAAAGATAGTACTGTGTAAAAAACAATAAATAGGAATGAAATAAGATCAAATGGTTTTGACAAAGTACTGGTTGAGTAAACAAATAAAAATGATAAAACATCAACTTCAAACAACGCTGCCATCTCATCATGATGTACCCAGTGCACAAGTATTCCTCCTGTGTGCTTTGGGGGGTGGGTGGGTTGGAGGTGTGGTGTGGAATTTCATTAGACAAGTAGCTCTTACCCACCATTAGTGGAAAGACTATTTTCGAAGCATGGTCCCTGAACCTAACATTCACAAAAACCGAATGGAATGATGCCTCAAATTGCTTTTCAAAAGCGTATTTTTTTAAATGAATTCGTATGATTAGACGGTACAGATCTATGTATCATTGTACTTCAAAACAAGGTCATGTAGATTTGAATAAAAGAAGTAGATAAGATTCTCAAGTTTGCTCTTTTCATGAATCTATCTAATAGATGCATACTACAGTGCAATAATTTTGTATACATGTACATAATTTCACGGTAGAACTAAAAGCATTGAGTAATCTAACATATTTTATTCATGAACTTCCAGTTAATATAGAATTACATATGTGGTTTTAAATCTTAATAGAGATACCACAAGCAAAGAGAGTAGAATGTCAAATAACTCTTGTTTAGACACATCACAGCTATCATCTACTGATATTTATTTGATGATTCTAAATTAAATGGATCAAACTGTAAATAATTAGTGATTGAATTGTTCTGCAGAAACCAATACATAATATTCATTTCTTAAAAAGGTTAAGATGGTATATAAAATTATAATCAAGAAGGAATTAATTGAAATAGATTAAGAAAACAATTACTTGAGCAAAGAGATGAAAAGGATAAGTCAGGTTCATTCAATTTGACAAATAATTATGAAACAAAGTTACTTTTAGAGAGTTTGAGCTTTAAGTTGAAACTGTATGATTAAAAAAATTGATTTATACTCCAATATACATAAAAAAAGTAAATAGGTTACACCTAAAACTTTTTGCATCAATCTAATTAATAATTGCATTCTAAAATTAACACATGTTTTCATTAGTTTTAAACAAGTGCATATTTTCTTATAACAACTAAAATCCAAGTTTTAAATCTCCTTCATCTTGGCGAGATCCACCCTTTGTACTTGTGTGAAATGAGATTCCAAACATGATTTTTTTAACTATAAAACATCCATCTCGCCCGTGATCTTAAGATCTCAACCCGAGATATAAACCGAGATGTCAATCCGAGATTTGGAAGCTTGCTAAATGCATTAAATAATTTAGTATAGTTTATTTGTGAACTTGCAATTAATTTGATTTGATCTCCAGTGAAATCTAATAAGAAAATGTTTATATAAACAAATCATTTACAAATTACAGGGAGGATGAGTTTAATTGTGAACACAGTTATATCTTTAAAACATATTTTGACAAAACAATTCTACAAACACCTAAACTTGTTAAATTTTGAATACATAACATACTTTCACAATTTAGTTGACACTAAAAACATTAAAGCATTCAATACAAAATTATTTACAACATTTAATTGATTGATTTAATCTTCAACAAAATCTAATATATTAAAAACATTCATTTTAAGAAGAGGATATCTTGTTGAAAACTAAATTTATCTTATGCTTGAATAATTATGTACAAAATGGATTCAGTTATATACATTGTTCTTAAAGAGAATTATTGTGCCAATGCCCATAGCTTTGAAGCAAAACAAATTTTGCTAAAATAAGATTAAAACTTTTTAAGGGGGCAAATCACCAGCAAATGTAACTAGGTTTACTTTAGCGGGAAAAAACCAATTTTGAAGTACTCTCTATACTCAACCCAGATAGACTTTCTATGATAACTGAACCCCGCAAAAGGCTGAATCAACATGTCATTCATATCCATAGACCCAGAATCAGTTTCTCATTTCACATACACTAAAAAGAAGAAAGAATAAATAAAAGTATATGTAATGATAAACAGGGGCGGACCAAAGAATCGGTTGCCTAAGCCCAACGTGAATTTTTTTGTCCCTTACTATACAACATGTCAATTTTTTTAAATTTTCTTTTTTATATATAAGCATAAAACCACATATAAAACTATAACATAACAAAGTGCCAACTTTTTATACAAAAGTTGCCACATTAAGTGGGCTGCAATACTTATAGTCTCAAATAGTTCGCAAACCAGTGCATTTAATTTTTAACTAAATGTATCAAGTTTACAAACTAGTGTATCTAGTTAAGTGTATAGGCAAATCATATTGGGTTCTGCCTAAATGTTTGAGGGTAGACATACACACACTGCAGGAAAAATAGTACATCAATGTAAGTATCAGTTCCTAAATAATTATTAGTTTATTAGCTTCGGCTTTCAAATTTCAATTCCTAAACGATTATTTACAGACAACTAGTTGTTTATAACTAAAAACTTAAAAGTTATTAGCTTCAGGCGTTTTCAATTTTAATGAAATCTAAAGCAGTAAAAGGGCAACTCAATTTTAGAAAATTAGACAACTCAAAACAAGAAATTCGCGTACTTAATTAGCAGTGGCAGTGTAAAGAGACTGTAGCAGGATTTCAAATCAGCAGTATAAAATATCGCGTAGGAGGCAAGGATGAGCCAACGACGGCTGATGGAATAGCCGAGTATGCAGCGATGATTATTTAGAAAGCGTTGATTTTTGAAACCCTAGGTTTTCTTAGGATCAAGCATCGCCAGACATGGAGATCGATATTGAGCTGTAACTTAAAAACGGAGTTTTCTTGATGCCCGGCCCGATGGGCTCCAAAGGGCTTGGTGGGCTTGCCCCAGGGCCGGCCCTGGGGCTGCCCCATTCAAAGGGCTTGGTGATAATAAATATTCAGATGATGATAGAAAAAAAAAAGTAATTATTCGTCTAAGCCACAATTTATCATTCATGCACCTTCTCGGTCCTGTTCCAAGTCCCATATTTCATTTTCCATTGTCTATTCAGCATGATTCTTACTTTTTAGATTATTCACAAACCGAAGTTTCAAGAAAAAAACATGAAAACCTAATATTTAACAGAGTTTTGACAACACGTCAAGAAATTAAGAGTGAGATTCGCCTATATTCAATCCTAATATTGACATGCTTTGAAATCAAAAGGGGGTCTTCGAGACAATTAAGGTGCACTAAGATAGCAATCAAGAAAAGCAATAGAAAATTTGGTACCCTTTTGACGAAAATTGTAGATCCAATTTCTGCAAAAGGTTAAAAACGGATCGCAGTGATCTGAAAATAGAGAAATTTAAGTACAATTTATTTGGGCCAGTTATACGTAAAGAACTGGAACAAGACCCGTGCTTTTGTCCATTGTGCGTTGGTTTGTATTTACGCAACAAAAATGCTACTATGACTTTTTGTCGAATTCTACGTGACGAACATAAATTTAGAAGGATCATATATCAAATTACCATATTACTCCTTGGTTCCTTCAAATACTGCTCTTACATTTTGACAAGAAATTCTTTTTTCGATGTAGCAAAATCCATTAGACAATAAAAAAGGAACTGATATTTTGTTAGAATCGGTGAATTTAAGAGGAAAAATTGTTACACTCTTTGAATTTTATCATTCATCTACGGAACCAAATTATATATTTGATTGGAATAGGGTTTGAACTCGTTACCTTGTTTGTGTTTCAAAATTTCGTTTGAAAATGGATGTTAATTTTTATAACCTCCTACCTCTTGTTTGCATATAAAGGTAATTTTAGAATTTTACGATCGGAACAAAAAATTGTATTTCTATTACAACTACTAATGTGAGACTTTTCAGCACGTGCATATAAAATACCTCCGCATAAAGATTTGAAACTATTAAAGTCAATTTCATGTATAGTTTTAATAAGCATAAATTGAGTAATACAAAAAAATTATTGAAATTTCGTTGTTATTTAGATTTGAATTTATGATTTTTTCTATGTACCAAAATTTTCATTTGAAATTGATTTTAGTGTTTGTTCAGCGTGGGGATTGAACTTTTGACATCTCTCTGCATATAAGAGCGATTTTGAAAGTTCATGATCGGACCAAATGTTGCATTTCTATTCCAATTAATATATAAGATTTTTGGCACGTGCGATGCATGTGCATATAATAAACGCTTATATAATGATATAAAATTGGTAAAATTTAACTTTTTTATAACTTTGATGAGTAAAAATTAATATTATAAAGAATAATATTATGAACATTATGTTGAGATTATGATTTGAACTTGTGATCTTGTTTATGTATCAAAATTTCAGTTGGAAATAGATGTTTTTGTTTATAGTGGGATTCAGGCTTCCTTTTGTCTATATATAAGGGAATTTTTGGAATTTTGCGGTCAAACTAAGAAATTGCTACCATATTCCAATTATTAATATATATATATATATATATATATATATGTATATATATATAATGTTCATAGTGGGATTTGCATCCCAACTTTTTATTTGCAAATAAGGGTACTTTTTGGACTTCATGTTCGGATTAAAAGATTGTGTCTCGGTATGCCAAAAAACAAGTTGAAGGGATAAGAAAACAATCGTTACATTAAAGATAAAGTAGTTTAAGTTATATATAAAGCGAATATTACTTTAAAGATTCAAGCCATTAATGAAGAAACTAATATAATTTCATTTCTTCGAACTTCTAGCGATCAATTTATTCATTTATTTGTGTTCGGGTGGACCAAGGATATGTTTGGGTTAAAATTTCGCTTATAGACAAATGAAATTCTTTCCAGCAGTTCCCTTAAACTTTTTAAGCTCAGATTATACAATGAATTATGAGTTGTTAAGTACAAGCCTATTACTACAAATATGAATATCGAACACTTTGAGAGAATATGTCGAGCTTGGAAACAACGAGGGATGTCGAACTAGAAGAAAATAAAGTTATCAAGCATTCAACATTTAAAAAGGGGTAATGAGCCTCTAGCAATAGCAAGAGGGTATCGAACATCTAATAGCAACAGGTTGTCAAGCCTCTACAACAAAATAATATCGAATGTTCATGTAGTTAACAAGCATAGAAGAGGTTTCGAATCTCTAAGGATGTCGAACTTTAAGTAGTTAAGAAGTAGTATTGAGATTGCGAGTCCCTAAGGGGTAACAAGCATCTATAGCCATAAGGGTTTTTGAACATCTAAAGCCAAAAAAGACATTGAACCTTTACAACAATAGGGATGTTGAGCATCCAAACTGTTAGCAAACTCTAACAAAGAATAAAGGAGGATATCGAGTATCTAGGGATGATGAGGCTTTGCTACAACAATTGTTATCAAGCCTCAACAACCGTAAGTTTTGTCAAACATCTACAAGTAGAAGGTGATATCGAGCGTTTAACAGTAAAGAGAAGGTATTGAATTTCTAAAGGTGATAGAGATGTTGAACCAGTGAGTGCTTAGAGATATCGAGCTACTACAGACCTAGAAGAAGTGGGGATATCGAGCTTCTACGGCATAAAAGTTATTGAGCCTAAAGGTTTCAAGGTTGTTAAAGACGTGACTACAGATATCGAGTGTCTACAACACAAAGCCCGTTAAACCTAAAGATAACAATATTGGTAAAGGTGCAAGAAGGGATAATGCACCTATAGAAGATGTTGAGCATCTAACTACAATGGAAGGCCGGCGAATCACTACAAAATAAGACTATGTTGTCAAGCTTCAACAAATGAGACTTGGTTTCTACAAGGAAGTATTATCAAGTTTTTACGAACAGAAAAAGATGTTGAAACTCTAAAGATGTAAAGGTTTTCAAGTTTCTACGAGGGAGACTATGTTGTCGAACTTCTGTAAGCAAGTGGTGTCGAATCTCTACAAAGGAATGGCGAGATGTCATCAAGGTGGTGCCATCTGTTGGATTCAAAGCTATGACATATGTCAATCATTCTGCGTGATTGGCACCCATATAAATGACCTCCACAATCACCTAGAAGGGGGCGATTCATTCTTTCTCTATTCTCAATTATTCAAGTTGTAAACTCTAAATCGATTTTGGGATTTTTAGAGTCGATTGTAATTCTTGAACTTTTTGCACGTAAGGACTTGTATATTTAACTTTGCATGGCATATTTCTCTCGAATGTGAATACTTGACTATTATTGAACTGTGGACATGCATATGACTTACCTTTGAACTTGGACTTGAACTATGGACATGTACGTGACTTATTTTTAGACTTGGACTTGAACTTAGAGTTGCATATTATAACACCCCTGATTTTGATTAACATTATTCAGGAGATTTAATTAGATAAACTAAATAGAATAATGTGATGTGTGAGGATAAAGAGAATGAGATTTGATAATTAACCGGATCAAGCCTTAATTGATCAATTAATAAGATTGTTTTAAGTATAAAATAGAAGAGAATTAACGTCAGGGGAAAAGTAGGAATAATTCCTTGTTTTATTCCTAAAACTCTTTCCTCCCTCATTTATTCTCGTTTTTATTTTCAAAAATAAAAAAAGGTTTGCCATTAGTTTGAAGAAATCAAGGAGGGAATCATGGGATTCGAAAGGGAAAAGCTAAGTGGACTAATCAACAAATAAATATCAATCTTTATATCCAATCTAAGATGAATAATCATATCCATCTCATTTTATATTCTTGATTTTCATATTTGTGATGATTTCATGATATGGTTCGTTTCATCATTATTATTTTGAACAATGATTTACTGGAATTTATATGAAATTGTTTTCATGGGTTATAAGGGTAAACCTAAGTATTTGATCTCCAATCAATTTGAAATTTTCATATGTCGGATAAAACATTATTTTGAATATAGGTTTTCAGTATCATAGTTTTTTAAGACTATATGAATATTCTATGAATTTTCAACGGAGGAACAGGTGCTTATTTTGGGTTTTAATTATTAAAAATAATATTAAAAAGGTTATTTTATTCCTGAAATTTTTTATGAGAAAGAATATGTAAATTCTGATTTTTAGTATTTTTGGGGATTTTCCCAAGTGATTATGATTTTCTATGAATTTATTAAGCTAGCAAGGCTAATAATTATATTAGAATAATAGTATAATTTAAATGGTTTGCAAATTTATTTTGGGGAAGGTAAAAGGGTATTGAGGTAGTTTTTCTATAAATTAGTAAAAGATATTATTAACCAATAAACAATTGACAGGTGACAAAAGTTGGCAAAAAGAAATGACTTTATATGGACATAAAATAGTTTTTGGTTTTATTACGAACTTTCCATGTTGTTAGATATGGATATAAAGCCTAGGTAATAATCAAAATCTATGTCGCTGCTATGATTTTCGAAATCGACATGAATGGATGCATATGATATATATTTAGGTAGGTACAAAATGAACTTGTTCATATAGTGTACAAGATTTCGACATAACTTTCGATATCAAATAATCAACATCCTTATTAGTTTAAATCTTGATGACCCTTGTCACCCTTTGTTTTTGACATCTATACTAAGCAGCATGAATGTCGTGAGTTATGGTTTTCGACATATACTTTAAAGTGGAATGATGCCGCAATCCTGTATTATCGATATCGAGTATTCTGAGGCGATAATGCTGCAAGTCTTATTTTCAGCATCCATATTATGAAGTATTAATATCGTACGTTATCAATTTCAGGATTTATGTTTCTAAAGTATTGATGTTTTATGATTTTAACTCCAACATCCTTGTTTTCGGCGACAGTGACGTCATAGGTCCATATAGCTAATGTCTTATGGCATGAAAGCCTTATGTTTTTACAAACCAAAATCATTGTTTGAAGGGTATGATAACTAAAGTATTTTTAGAAAGTCGATATCCCCATATTTTCGGCACTATAGCCACATGTTTTATAGACCATAATTTTTGTTTCCAAACTCAACATGGAGGTTCGACATCATGTTTTAAAGGTATGGATGCTATAAGTTTTACAAAGTAAATAGCTTGACTTTGATTTTGAGGTGTGACATCCTTATTTTGATATCGAATGGATAAAAAGCTATCTTTAAGATGATTGAATGTTGGCATAAGATTTTGGCTAAGTAATGGGCTATGTTTTCCCTTGTTTTAAGAATGATTTAAAGAGGTTAATCATTTGTATTGATAATAATTTTCAAGGAAATAAAATGGTGTTTTAGCCCAAGTTTTATAGGAAATTTACAGAGAAAATCATTACTTAAGATTAAGTGACTTTGTGATGCCAATGATTGCCGATTGAACATATTTTGATAGATAATGCTATATATTCTTATTATTGTTTGATCAGTTAAATTTGCATGATTATTATTGCCATACTACAACATTATGACCCATCACTGCATTTTGGTGGAATTTATGGTTAGATTAACGAGAGAGGTTTTTCTAGTAGTGAGTATGATTAGACAAAACTCCTGAGTGAGTAGAATTGCATCTAGAAGATCAGATAGATCAAATTATGTTAGGATGCCTTGAACTGGTCAAAAAGAGATGACTCATAGATTTAAAACCAGATAAAAAGAGAAGTGTGAGACTAGTGTAGGATCGCGTCCTATGCTTTTTAGCCCTCGGATGGTAAAGGTCCACGATTCCAGTGTGTAGTGCTTAGAGATAGGAAAAGATGTTTACGCATAGGAAGGAACACTCGTAGCTCTATATGCTCACATAATTGTTGGAAGACTCATAACTATATCTGGAGAAGTGTTGAAACTCCTAACCGTATTTGGAGTATTTTTATTTCTCCTAACTGTATTAGGATAATATTAAGTGTACCTCCTAACAGTATCTGGAGATTTTAGGATATTTGGTTAGGTTAAATTTAGGATAGGCAGTCAAGTTACCCTCTACTGTATTTGGAGACCTCCTTACTGTATTTGGAGATAGGTTATTACTTGGCTTGTGAAAACTAATAGTTTCATAGTAAACGTGGGAAAACTATGATTGGAGACATGTAGACCATTTTGGGAGATTGGGTAAACCTTGGAATGCATAACCCTAAGTTTATAGAGTAGTCAGACTTACCCATGTTGCATGCATGCATATGATCATATTGTATTTTGTTTTAACCATTGTGGTTACTGGTGCATGATTTATGGTTGACATATTTGTTTAAGATACTATTGAGGGGAAAATCCGTTTCGCTCAGCGGCATGGTCACACTAGATATTTATTTGGTTCGAGATGGCATATTATAATTCACACCAAACTATTTGTCTAACCCGAAGTTTTTGTTTTTCCCCTTTAAACTCTCTGGTGCTCAAATTAATTTGAGTAGTTCGAAAGTAGGGATTTCCAGTTTATCCAGTTTGACGAATAAGCTTCCGAAGACGTGCAGGAGGCAAGTTGCTATTAGTAGGAGCTTCCTTTATCCGCTGTTTTTTTGTTTATTTTGGTTGAATGGATACAATGACATAAGCCAAGTGGGCATCATCGTACGTTTCCCTTGAAGTATTTTGTAATTATTATACCTTCTTTGAATGTGGGCAACGAATGAGATTATGCAATGAATATGAAAATTTATTAACAAAATGTATTTTGAAATTTTCGTATCCTCGAGCTTCTGATGCTATCGATATTGTTAACCGAACCCATTTTGTCATCGAGATTAATAACGTTGATGACTGCAGCATCAATATCGCTTATTTTCGGACCTCAAAATGGGGGATGTTATAAACTTGGTATCATTGCATAGGTTTATGTAAAAGTTGAAAAAAAAATTAAATTTAAAAGAGTTTTTAAAACATAATCCAAATGAATCAGAGAATAAGATTGGGGTATGGGATAATGCTATAGTGACATACTTGTATATGCTATACATAAGTTTATATCCTACCTTTATTATCCATTCTCTCTTAGTCCATTCTTTTGTATCTAACAAAGATCTGTATGAAGATATAAAGGAAGTAAGATATGGAAGTAGGAAATGGAAGAGTGAATCTAGGTGGAGGAAGCACCATAAGTAATGGAAATGTTTGGTCCAATACTAGAAGGAATCAAGGTCGATAAGGAAATGCTAATGTAGCTGTTGGAACCCCACCGATAGATATAGAGACTATGTATCAGTTATTTATCAATATGATGCAAGTTGGAGCTTCTGTTGGTTTGGTTGTAGGAAATGTTGCTAATGCGGGAGGAGCTGATCCCGAGGTGCCAGTTTGCAGTAATTATGCCAACCTAAGCCATAATTATACCAGTCTTGGAGGAAGGGCATTCCTATGGATGGAAGATGCTATTGAAACTGAGAACCGGCTGTTGCACTATTAGAGAAACTTTGCTGATTTGGGCTTGAATGATGAGCGGAACTGGTTGGCCCCGAGGCTGTTGCAAGGAGCTACTTTGTATTGGTAGAACCGTGTGACTATAGGAGTTCCAGAGGAGGAATTGGTCTAGGCTTAGATTTGAAGAAGGCTTGAGAAGAGATTCTTGTCCGAGGTAGCCAAGTCAACCTTGCTTAGGAAGTTTGCTGATTTGGAGCAAGGAGAATGTCAGTGCTGGAGCATGCCACTAAGTTTGATGAGCTATCCAGGTACGGATATGCTACTAGAGATATTGTGATCAATAGTAATGAGAAGTCCATCTAGGGTCTGGAACCAGAAAATCGCCATAGCAACAATGCCACATCTTAGAGATTCATGTAATGTAGTGACAGAGATGGTAATAAGGAATGAGGAGATGCTTTCGATTTTTAGGAAAGAAAAGTCAATTGTGACCCAAAGTTTCAGGTTAAGAAAAGGAAATTCTTCAAGAAGAAGGGAGCTCAAAAGGGTGGAGCTTCTAAGCAAAAGAAAGTTGATATTGTTTGTTGTAGCTGTAATAAGAAAGGGCACTATGCTAATGAGTGTCACTCTGGTAATGGAATGAAGGCAGTTGGAAAGAAGAGTGTGAAGTGTTTTAGCTGCAACCAGATGAGGCATTTTCAGAATAAATGTCCAGAACCAGCTAAGGCTAACAAAGGGAAAGTTTTTGCTCTAGGATCATCTACTTCAGGGCCGAGTGCAGAAGAGAAAGGAAAGTCTGTGATGGGAGGTACATTTTTGGTTCATGGCATACCTGTTAAAGTATTATTTGATACTAACGTATCACGTTTTTTTTATCTCACATTATTCTGTAGATGAGTTAAATTTAGAACCATCATGCCTTATTACTTCCTTAAGAGTTCTGAATCTGATAAGAGGGTATGCAACTCTTGGGATGAGATGTGACCATTTAGAACTTGAGTTGTTAGGTCATGCTTTAGTATGCAGTTTGTATGTGTTTGACTTAGTGGGCTTTGGGATTATTCTAGGTATGTATTGTTTGAGCAGATATGATGCTAGAATATTTTCTCAGGATAGGAAGATATTGTTGATACGCGAAGATTTTGATCAATGACAATGTGCTTTAACAAACAAGGAAGAAATATATGCAATGCTAAAGGAAGATCAATGAAGACCAAACAAACATAAAGTATGTTTTTTTATATATATCTTAGTCTAGATTTATTGTTAAAATCTATCCTCAAGAGGCTTGCACGAACACTAGGCTTGCACGAACACTAGAATTGCACGAACACTAGAAAACATTTTATAAGCTTCATTTTCAATTAAGTTTTCACTGTGCATATTTTATAAGTTCAGTCGACTGAACAGGAACATCCAGTCGACTTCAGTCGACTGAAACTGGAACAAATTTATACACATGCACAGTTTCAGTCGACTGAATTTCCTACACAGTCGACTGAATTTGCTCTCGAAAATTTTACTTCATATTTTCAGTTGACTGAATTCCCTGCTCAGTCGACTGAATTTGAACTTGTAAATTTTCTTTGAAAAGATACCTTCTTCCTCCCAAAAGTTGCAACCATTCATCAATGGAAATGGAAGCATCTCTTGTTTGAACAACAAATGCACCTCTTCTACAAGTATATATACATGATTCTAACATCATTTAATGTACCGAATTCTCTTGCTTTAATCTTACTATTCTCTTGTTCATATTCTCTAGATATTCTCAAAGTAATCACCAATCTATTGCTTGAATCACTGTTTTTGTTTATAACATTCTTTTGATTCATAACAATTCACATTTCCTAAATCTTCACAAACACATTGCATACTCTCGAGGTTAAGATTATAGGAATATTGTACTACATTAGACTCATTAGTGTTGACAAGAACACAACAAGTCGAATATTGTATTTTAGTAATTGAGTTGAAGTCCTCTTCGGTAGTTGAGGCAAGAAATTCCGTTCGGTTGTTCGGTAAGTTGTAAACCTATTCCTCCGGGTGAAGTGAGGGTGTTAGTTAGTGAAATTCCTAAGTGAAGCTTAGAGACTGGACGTAGGACGAGAGGTTCGAATCAATATGAAATCCTGGTGTCTCCTTGCATTTACCTACTTTATCTACCTAGACTATTCCGTTATTCCATATTACACGATCCTACCGCATAGCCTCTTTCAATTGGTATCACAGCAAGGCCGTCCTATAACCATAACATCGTTATTAGACATATTGATAATATGGAAAATAACGCAAGTACAAGCACAACATCTGCCTATAGTTCCACATTTGTGGAAGGACAATCTACCCAAAGACCCCTCTATTCAATGGACTAAACTACAACTATTGGGCTACTAGGATGAGGATTTATATGCAAGCAACAAGTTTCGAAGCCTGGAATGCTACTCAAGCAGAGTTCGTTGTACCCACAACCGATTATCCTACATGGACACAAATTCAAAAGAATGAAGCTAGTGCAAATGCCAAAGCTATGAATATGCTATTTTGTGCCCTGGATAGAAATGAATTCAACCGTGTTAGCATATGTACTACTGCATATCAGATATGGGAAACACTTAAAGTCATATATGAAGGCACAAACAAGGTTAAACAAATAAAGATATCCATGCCGAAGAATCAATTCCAAAACTTTAGAATGCGACAAAATGAATCCATCAATGACATGTACTCAAGATTTCAAAACATTCATCATGCTCTAATCGGACTAGGAGAAAGATACACGGACTTTGACATTGTGTCTAAAGTTCTAAATTCACTCACTGATGAATGGGAGAGAAAAGTACTAGCAATTGAGAAGCAAATGATCTATCTACAATGAAACCAGAAGAATTGATTGGAAAACTTATGTCGTATGAAGTAAATATGCAAGCTAAGAAAGATCAAGCTCAAGAAAGAAAGAATGTTGCTTTTCATGCGGAAAAGGAAGAATCAGAGTCCGAAGATGAGGATCTAGCATTTATAGCCAAAAATTTCAAGAAATTCTTAAAGTATAGAAAAGGAAACAAAAACGGATTCAAAAAGAATTTCTTGAACAAACCTTCATCCTCAAATATAGAATGCTTCAATTGTCACAAGAAAGGACACATGCAAAAAGATTGTCAAGAACAAACGAAGGAAAATCAGAAAAGCTTCAACAACAAAAACAAGAAGGATAAATTCAAAAAGAAGGCATTTTCTGTAACATGGGACGATTCAGATTCATCTTCATCCGAAAATGACAGTGATAGCGACAATGAACAGGCAAATGTATGCTTCATGGCTCAAGAATCCAAGGTAATTAATTTAACTTTCGACGATTTAATTGAAGTAAACACTGAACTTTTAAGCACAATAAAAACTCTTAAAAAGAAACTCAAAGAAACTCGTGAAAATCAAAACAAAGCTGAATTTGAAAGGGATATGTTAAAATATGAAAAGAAAATGTTAGAAGAAGAACTTGAAAAAGTTCAAGAATCTCATTCAAATTCAGAAACTCAATTATCACTTTTAAGTCAAGAAATTGAAACTCAAAAAACAAAGAATGATATAATTGTTTCTGAAAATCATGAGTTAAAAACTAAGATTAGACAAGTTGAGTTAGAAAATAATAGTCTTCAAGCTAGATTAGATAACATCACTAAAAATGTTTCTAACTTTAACAAAGGAAGAGAAAATTTATCTAAGATTTTAGAAAATTCTCAATCCTCTTCAAGTAAACATGGATTAGGATATAAAAAGGAGTCAAAAATTCCTAAAAAGAAAAATACAAATTTTAAAAGGAATATGGATTCAAAACAACAAATATTGCTAAAAAAACCTATTAAAACAAAAGTAGAAAACAAGGTAGTTAAAATTTGGGTACCAAAGACTAACAATGTATTAATAAGAAATCAATATATTAAAACATTTATGGATAATGTTCATCATAATGAAAACTATATTTATAAAAAGGATACTAAACCAAATTGGGTTTGGTTTCCTAAATTCTAACTTTTTAGGACCCTATTAAAAGGTGAGTACCAATAATTTCATATTTACTTTCAGGTCCCACTCAAAAAGAAGAAATGGATATTAGACAGTGGTTGTTCAAAACACATGACCGGAGACAAAGATATGCTTACAAACTTCACATACTTTGATGGTGGCTCAGTTACCTTCGGAGATAATTCAAAAGGCAATATCATTGGCAAAGGAGATGTGAACAATTACGGAAAGATAGTGCACAGACCCCCAACAGGAGGACCCGTCATACGTGAACCAACAGGAAGAGAAGGTTCATATGACTGAGATAGAGATGAGTAATTTTTATGGTTTGATGTGTATTTCTAACTTTATAGTGGCTTGTATAAATAGCCATTTTATGCTTGTTTGTCGCAACATTTTTTACTTTTCTTAAGCCATGATTATGCAAATATTCTCTATGCTTCAGTGATTGTTTTGATAAATTATTACTACTGTTAGTTCTTCCTTTTTGTTGATGACAAAGGGGGAGAAAATATATGGTACTAACTTTGTTTTGTAGAAAAGATAGTGCATACATTCAGGGGGAGAAAATAAGTAAAAACATCTCTAGAATAAATCAGTATTGTCATCAATCAAAAAGGGGGAGAATGTTGATACGCGGAGATTTTGATCAATGACAATGTGCTTTAACAAACAAGGAAGAAATATATTCAATGCTAAAGGAAGATCAATGAAGACCAAACAAACATAAAGTATGTTTTTTTATATATGTCTTAGTCTAGATTTATTGTTAAAATCTATCCTCAAGAGGCTTGCACGAACACTAGGCTTGCACGAACACTAGAATTGCACGAACACTAGAAAACATTTTATAAACTTCATTTTCAATTAAGTTTTCACTGTGCATATTTTATAAGTTCAGTCGGCTGAACAGGAACATCCAGTCCACTGAAACTGGAACAAATTTATACACATGCACAGTTTCAGTCGACTGAATTTCCTGCACAGTCGACTGAATTTGCTTCCGAAAATTTTACTTCATATTTTCAGTTGACTGAATTCCCTGCTCAGTCAACTGAATTTGAACCTGCGAATTTTCTTTGAAAAGACTCCTTCTTCCTCCCAAAAGTTGCAACCATTTATCAATGGAAATGGAAGCGTCTCTTGTTTGCAACCTTTACACAACAAATGCACCTCTTCTACAAGTATATATACATGATTCTAACATCATTTAATGCACCGAATTCTCTTTCTTTAATCTTACTATTCTCTTGTTCATATTCTCTAGATATTCTCAAAGCAATCACCAATCTATTGCTTGAATCACTGTTTTTGGTTACAACATTCTTTTTATTCATAGCAATTCACATTTCCTAAATCTTCACAAACACATTGCATACTCTCGAGGATAAGATTATAGGAATATTGTACTACATTAGACTCATTAGTGTTGACAAGAACATAACAAGTAGAATATTGTATTTTAGTAATTGAGTTGAAGTCCTCTTCGGTAGTTGAGGCAAGAAATCCCGTTTGGTTGTTCGGGTAAATTGTAAACCTATTCCTCCGGGTGAAGTGAGGGTGTTAGTTAGTGAAATTCCTAAGTGAAGCTTAGGGACTGGACGTAGGACGAGAGGTCCGAACCAGTATAAAATCCTGGTGTCTCCTTGCATTTACCTACTTTATTTATCTAGACTATTCCGTTATTCCATATTACACGATCCTACCGCATAGCCTCTTCCAGATATCATTAAGACACCCTAATGGAAGTGATCTAATTATTTACATAGTAGAGAATGCGAGCTTGGATGTTTGTACTTTATTAGGTGCAATGGAGGTGGAAGATGAATTGAATTAGGTTTATGTTGTAAGAGAATTTGTAGATGTTTTTAAGCCTGTTATAGGCCTACCACCGAAATGAGCTATTGAGTTTCGAATAGATCTTGTATCAGGAGCGAAACCTGTAAGTAAACCACCTAGCACAAGGATACCTACTGAGATAAAAGAGTAAAATGTGCAGCTGATGGACTTAGTAGGAAAGAATTTTATTAGACCAAGCAATTCGCCTTGAGGAGTGGCCGCTGTGTTCGTGAAGAAGCCGGATGGGTCGTTAAGGATGTGTATCGATTATTGTAAGTTAAATGAGAAGACGATGAAGAATTGATATCCTTTGCTGAGAAAAGATGATTTGTTTGTTCAGCTGAGTGAAGCCATGGTATTTTACCAATTGAATTTAGCGATAGGGTTCTATCAATTAAAAGCGGAGGACAGTCTTCCTTTGATGGCCTTACGACATATGGTTCATACGAGTGGTTATTCATGCCATTTAGGTTGAATAATGTGCCTACTTTCTTTATGGATTTGATGAACCGGATTTTCTGAGAGCATTTGGATAGGTTCAAGTTGATGTTTATAGATGACATTCTAATATACTCTAAGAGTGAAAGAGATCATGAGAATCATCTTAAAATAGTGCTTGAGACGTTAAGGTAACATCACCTAAAAGTAAATTTTTCGAAATGTAATTTTTCGAAGAGAGAAGTGAAGTCTCTTGGTCGTGTATTTTTAGTAGAAGAGTTGTCCATGGATCCAACTAAGATTGAAGCTGTTAGTAACTTAAAGAGGCCTAAGATTGTGACCATGATAAACAGTTTTCTTGGACTAGCTGGCTATTACTAGAGATTCATCAAGGATTTCTCTTGGATAGCGGCATCTATGAATACAGTAACAAGAAAGAACGCAAAGTATGTTTGGATCAATAAATATGAGGAAGCATTCTTGAAGCTGAAACATTTATTGACCAATGCACCCATGTTTGTTATGCTAAATGAGAATCAGGGTTTGGTAGTGTATACTAATGCATATGGAACAAGATTAGGAACTATATTAATGCAAAAATGTAAAGTGATTATCTACGCTTGTCGACAGCTCAAACCACATGAAGTGAGATATCCGACTCATGATCTGGAGTTGGCAGTAGTGATCTTCACTCTTAAAGTGTCGAGACACTACCTTTTGGGAGAACGATTTGAGTTGTTTATAGATCATAAGTATCTGAAGTATTTATTCTCTCAGAAAGAGTTGAATATGAGATAGCGAAGATGGGTAGGGATTTTAGCAGCTTATGATTTTAGGATTAAGTATACGCTACGAAAAGAAAACAGAGTTGTAAGTGCACTTAGCAGGAAACGTCATAATGTTGAAACGACCCGCCTTCCATTCCACAGAAAGACGCATCATTATTAAGAAAGAAAGGGATAGAAAAGAGAAAATATAGAAAAGAAAGAACGAAACAACATCATAATCTCACAGCGGAACGAATAAATTATATTAATCACATAAGTATTGCATAATATACAACATCTATCAGAGTTGTATAGCTTTACATTACGACACATTAGATAGTTATAAACACCTGTCTATCATACATCTCACAATACAACACAGAGATACCACCATAGCAGAAACACCTATATATCTACAAACGCTGAAGCCTCCTGCTCTAATTCTCCTCTAGAATTCGTTAAAGCTAACCTGAATCCCTTGGCTATTCGTAAAATTGAGTACCCAAGAGTTTAATAAAACAAAAAATAAACTCCACGTCAGACATGGGTCTGGTGCGAGTAAACGGGTTAAAGTTGCTTAACTTTGAAAACCTTTGAAAACAAAAGGTATCTCGTAAGACTTCCCGCACATATACACGAAAAAGTTTTTACCTTAGGATAACCAAAACAGTTGATAGAAAACCAAGTGATATTATAATAGGGTCTAGGGTTTTCAAGTAAATAAGAAATAACTGAAATTGTTACATGATTAAATTCCAGCATACTAGCCACAAAATGGGCAATACAATCAAAACCGTAAAGGGCACGTAGGAAGAATGAGTTTCCATCAATGGCAGGGCTACTGGGGTATCGCCGTTATAGTACGTGGCCTAGATCACCGTGCCGGGGATCCATCCTAAATCCCCTGCAACACAAGGCCGGAACCATCCCTTACTGGATAGTCCCGAACAAGACAACCCCGCAGTTGTTTGCAACCAACTTTCCACGCAACCGAATAAAAAAGGGACCTCTAGACAGGGGAAATCTTGTCCTACTTAAGTGCGACTCACTTAGCCTTGCTGCACCTCCTATGTTTTAGCCATTCCCGGTTGATGAGGCTTGAGGCTGCGATTACCATATCAGTACACATCACTTAGAATGCTCATCGTCCTCCAATGACGATGTTCTGAAAGCATTCGATCCATACAAGTTCGTTCCAGGTTCGAACGAAACCGAAGGCACTATCCCGTTACACTTATTTTGGAATCACCCTCAGAGTTAACGACAGTAGCCCTTGCACTCTGAATCTTCATCTCGATCATCACTTGAGATTCATGACCTATCGTTTAAAATGGATCGATGTGGTTTTCGGATATCCAAATTTGGAAATCCGATCCCGGTCTCACCGAAATCCAATACACCGTCATTTAAGGTCAAATTGTTTTAAATTTAAAAAAAATCAATTCTATTATCTATATTCACACAGATAGATAATTCACATCATCACAAATAGATAATCCATATCATCACAATTCAACCAAAGCATCCAGTATCACAGACCAGCACATGTCCCATATCAGAGATATTAAACAATTCAAGGCATTCAATATCATTTAGCCATCCATAAGCAAAGATTAATTAATCACACTATCTCTAATTTATTTAAAATAAATCAAATTAATCACTATAAATCCTGCTTACTTAACTATTAATTAATTTCAAACCAATTAATTAATCATTCTCTAATTATCCGTCTTAATTAATCATTCTTGATTAATTATTCTTCAGTTACATTAAGTAATTTGCCTTTAATTAGTTACACAAATTAATCATCCTTAACCATTTACAGTAATTAACTTAAATTACTCTCATTAGTGAATTAACTATAATTAATTACATTAGTCCTTAATTAATTACATTAATTATTCTACAATCACTTCATCGATTAATTTTCCTTTAATTACTCACATTAATCAACCTTTGATTACTTCATTAATTATATTAATTAATGTTCCTCTAATTACTTCTTTAATTAATTATTCTTCTAATTAATAACATTTAATAATTATTCTTTAATTAATCACATTCATTAATCAATCTTGATTAATTACATTCAGTAATTAACTACCTTAGTTAATTACATTACTTAATTAACTTCTAAATACATTTTATTAATTAATTCTTAAATGAGTTACACTAGGTAATTTAACCTTAATTACTTCCACTAAGTAATTATCCTTCTTATTAATTACACAAAGTAATTAAACCCAAATTACTTTCATTAATTAATTATCCTTCAATTAATTATATCCAGTAATTACCCATTAATTACTTCACTAAGTAGTTACACTTTATAAATTACATTAAGTAATTATACTTAACCAATTCCACAAATGATTATCCTTAATTAATTAATCTAATTAATTATCTTAAATTAATCACATTACTTAATCATTTCATAATCCCTAATTAATGATCTTACATTAATTATAAACAATTCTTTAATTACTTTCCTTTAAGTAATTAAACTTAAATTAACCATTATTAATTACAAATTAATTAATCCCTAATTACTAATTAATAAATCTCTAATTACCAATTAATAAATCTCTAATTACTTAATTAATTAACCTCTAATTATAAATTAATTATTCCTTAATTATCAATCAATTAATGTTGAATTGATCATAACCCTAATTATAAATTAATTTATTTTTTAATCATTAATTTATTAATTCATTAATTACTCATTAATTACCTTATTAATAAATTAATCTTAAATCATTAAATCTTAATTAACTTTAAGATAAAACATTATCCTTATTAATGACTTAATTATCATAAATCATATCTAATTTTAAAATTAACTTACCAATTAAATCATTTAATTTAGATTTAAAATAACTAAATCAAGTTAAACAAATTATAAATTTTTACTTTAACATTTAAATCTTTTCAAAATTGTTTAAAACATTTTTGTAGCAACCCATGTTTTAGCGATTATCTAAGAATATTAAATTATAATGGCAGTTATAATTTAATAGTGTAAATTAATAATTAAAGAGGAATTTAAATTGTTTATTGGAAATAAACAATATATTTAACAATAAAATGAGAAAATAGAATTTTTGAAACTTTATTAAGATGGTTTGATTTAAAAGACTGAGGAAATGTGTTTTACTTAGAGTTAATGCAATAATTTTGTAAATTATTGCTATTTTCTTCTTTTAATTATTTTAAAAGAAGTAATTAAATTTTAAAATGAGATATATTTAAAATAATGATGGAATTGGGTTTAAAAATATAATTTTAGTGTTAAATTATATTTGAAATGGGTTATAAAATTTTGTTAAACAAAAATGTGATTTTTGTTTAATTTATAATGTTAATTACAATGAGTTTTGTAACTAAGGATGTAAATTTGCTATTTTATCTAAAATAGAGAAATATGATAACAAAATGTTTTAAATATATAAATAATCTTTTATTTTGAGTGTAAAACATTTTAATTGTCATGAGTATTGAGTTTCAAAAGTTTTAAAGAAGTAAAACTTGAAATAGTGTTAATTCCATTTGTTAATATGCATTGTAACATGAAATAAGAGATTAAGTAACTAACTTAAGTTAACTTCTTTTATTAATTTGTGCTAAAGCCCATTACCACTATCATTAGCCTGTTACCAGAAATGAGTAATGAGGAAGAAAAAATACATTACGTACATTTTTCTCTTTTCTTCCTCAAAATTCCAAATGCTGGTTAATGGCAGAAACCCTTTCTTCCCTTTCAATCTATGCTTAAATTTGTCAAATGAAATGAAAATTGGTGATTTTAAATGTCAATTCTAGAGCTAAACTCAGGTAATATTCAATCTAAAACCAATCTTCCAATCAAAATCTATTTTTACAGTGAAAATTTGTTGATTTGCCTCTCTCTTTGTTTGCATGCATCTATTACTAGTTTATACAGGTTTCTTTGGTCTGTACTTGAGAGAAATTGCAATCTTTGGCTCTAAATTGTTTCTTAATCATCTATGGCAGCAAGGTGAGTTAACGAACTCATAATCTCTAGCTGAAGCAAAGCTTCAAATGCAAAAATACATGAAAATAGCTTGAGAATATTGATTTCTGGTTGATGTTTTGTTTTTGTAAAAACTGAATTCTGCCCACCTTTGAAGCAGAAACTAAATTCACCATAACTTTCTCGTTTTTTGATCCGATTTTGATAATTTTAGATGTTCTGGAATGCTTGAATCATGTGCTAAAAGTTTCATGTTTTGAGTTTTCTGTAGTTTTGTGGTTAGCTATGCCAAAATATAATTTTTCTACTGCTAACCCGAGAGCAAAACCAATATTTGCTCTGTCGTCGAAGCTGAAACGAAATTGGTCATAACTTTTTGTTTCTTATCCGATTTTGATAATTGTAGATGTTCCAAAAAGCATAAATTATGTAATACAATCATGTTTTGAGTTTTCTGCATTTTTTGAGGTTAGATATGTCAAAATCTAATTTTTCTACTATAATCCCGAGAGCAAAACCAATATTTGCTCTGTGCTTAAGGCTGAAACTAAATTGGTCATAACTTCTTTGTTTCTTAACCAATTTTGATAATTTTAGATGTTATAGAAAGAATAATCCATGTGCTACAAGTTTTCTGTTTTGTGTTTTCTATGATTTTGAGGTTAGCTATGTCAAAATCTAATTTTTCTACTGTAATCCCGAGAGCAAAACAAATATTTGCTCTGTCGTCGAAGCTGAAACGAAATTGGTCATAACATTTTCGGTTTCTTATCCGATTTTGATAATGTAGGATGTTCCAAAAAGCACAAATTATGTAATACAACTTTCATGTTTTGAGTTTTCTATAATTTTGAGGTTAGCTATGTTAAAATCTAATTTTTCTACTGTAATCCTGAGAGCAAAACCAATATTTTCTCTGTGCTTGAAGCTGAAACGAAATTGATCATAACTTCTTCGTTTCTTAACCAAATTTGATTATTTTTGGATGTTTTGAAAAGCATAGATCATGTTCTACAAGTTTTGTTCATTGTGTTTACTGGAATTTTGAAGTTTTCTTGGTCGAAATTATGGTTATAAGTTGTTGTCCTGAGAACAAGATGACAACAACAACAAACATTGACCTTAGAATTGTATTAGCTCATTTTTACTCTTATTCTCTTTTGGTTTTGATGATGTTTTTGAGATTTTTGAGAGCTATGATGCCTATCAATAGGCTAGATATATTTAAAGAATTTGAAATTCAAATTTAAATAGAATTCGAATTGATTTTTAGTTAAACTTGAATTGAATTCGTATTGAACTCAAGCTATCAGTCTTGAGTTATCTCTCTTGTTTATTTTATTGTTTTCAAGTATGGTTTTCACTAAACCATTTTTGAAGTAATTTTTGAAATAAATGGACATTTCAAATTATTATTATATAGTATTTTAAAATTATTTTTCTAATAAAAAACCTATTTATTCCCTATAATAAAGGAATTTCAAATATTGGTTTTATCAATCTTTTAGGGAAAATGTTTTAGAAGCTTGTTTTCTCTAGTATACTATTTTAGATATAAAACATACACTTTTACACTATTCGAACGTATGAGAAAGAGAATTAAATGATTTAGTAAAACACGTGGTATGAGACATGTGCGTTTACTATTTCGGTTAATTCCGGACTTGTACGATCAAAGCTAATTATTGATTCTGAGATGTTTTTACATTTTATGGCATATTTTGATTTTTATAATTCCTATTTATTGGAATTATTTAAGATGACCAATATTTGGAAAATATTATGATTTGAGATCTCCTATATAGGAGTATGGTCGATGAGATTCATCATGATGTTTTATTTACTTGCCAATGATATAAGGCAAGTCTTGAGTTTATGATTTCATATTTTGAGATTTATAGTTTATGAGGAACCATCATGATGTTTTCACTTGTCGATGAGACGAGACAAGTTATGATGCCATTTAATACTTGTCGATGAGATGAGACACGTATGGTCTCTTTATCACTCGCCAATGAGACTAGGCGAGATATAATTTTCTGAGTTATATGATGTTTCTAGTGTGGCATCGACGAACGGCTAGTAAACCTCTAAGTGCGAATGTGTGGTATGAGACACACATTATCACTTTTCGGGTTCCTATCCGTGAGTTTGTGATACATTCATGATGTTTACCTAACAGAACTGCTTTGAGAGGTGTTAGCAACCTTGTCATAAGGACGAACTGCTTTGGGAGGTGTTAGCGACCTTGTCATAAGGACGAACTGCTTTGGGAGGTGTTAGCGACCTTGTTAGAGCTGACAAAATGGCTTGGAGATGTGTTAGCAATGAGGATGAACTGCTTTGGAAGGTGTTAGCAACCTTGTCTTAGGCTTCGGCCGTTTGAGTTTTGCACGTGCAGCATTGCTTTGGCATTACAATCGGGGATTTGGCCAATCCAGATTTTCCGAGTTTTCTGTTTTATTATGGTTTCACCTTTTTAAGATGTTTTATTACATCGATAGCCTAGTGCTATATGAGATGTTATATATATGGTGATTTCAATTATGATGTTTTGAACTCTTATCGAGTTCCTTGAGTTATGAGTTTTGATAATTTCAAGATTTTATAAGATATTCTGGGTTTTGCCATTTTGGTGAGTTGAGATTTATATACATTTATACCGATAAGATGAGGTATAATTGAATTTGAAAATTCATCTATAGTTGAATTATGGATCATCCTATTTGAGGATGTTTTATGTTTGCCATTTTGGCGAGAGTTGTATTGATATTTCTCCTTTTGAGGGGATATGGTTCATGGAAACCATATAGACATTTTGGGATGTCACCAATGATATGAGGCACTTGTGTTTGATTTGAGTATTGAGTCTGAGTTACCTCCTTCGATGTATTTGTTTACTTAAGTAGCGTTTGTTACTTAAGTGTTGAGCTTATGATTTTATCGATTCATTCTTCTCTTTTGAGAAGAAGTATCTTCATGTCTATTCAGCTTCATATTATCGATATTGACTAATTCGTGTAGCTAGACTGACCCGTGTATTTATACTCAGGTCAGACCGAGTTGTTTCAGGTATCATCTACTGGACTTTGCTTGAAGTTGATGCTGGATATCAGCTCTCCTTTCTCTTGAGCAATTTCTGTTCTTCCGCATACTCTAATGTATTTATATTTGACTCAATGTATATGGTATGGTCGTGTACCACCATTATTGTATTCATATTGTATTGTACTAAACATGTATCAGTGTATATGTATATATACGATGTTGATTACTATTCTGTGATGTGCTTTACATTTAGCTATTGTATTTTGTTCCGATAGATCCGTTAACTACCTATAGTCTTGGATTAAGCATTTACTGGGTATGTTGATCCACTTGAGTAGAAAAAATTATATTGCATTTATCGACGTATTCAATAGATGTTTGAGACAAAATTATAGATAGTTGCCCTTAACCAGCCCTATTTACCGCTTTAGTAGACGAAATTACTTGTTAATTCTCTTTACTAAGGTGGGTCTCGGGATGGGGCTTTACAATTTTACTTGGAAATAAATTTATTTTCCAATATACTTAAATCTTTAAACTTGTTTAAAACCTTTTCCTTTTGAAAACTAGTTAATTTAATAACTTTAAAAGCTTTTAAAACTTGAGTTCTTAGCTTTTAAAACCTAGATCACAATTTCCTTTTAAACTTTTAACTTGGTTAAACTTTTACTATAAACTTGCACTAGTTTTTAACCTTTCAAACCTGGTTATCTTTATTATATTATTTTATTAACTCAGAAGCTTATTCAAGCTTCCCTTAAAAACTGGTTTCAAAAATCTTCCTTTACATTTTAAAATTCTGGTCACCATTTTTATTAAATTTCAAATGTAAACATGTGTACTTACTAAATTTGAAACCTAGAACACTAAACAACCCAGGCCCGAGACAAAAGATCAAAAACCCTAAAGCCTATCCGAGCCACTCGCCAAACAAAAAACCCCAAGACAAAATCAAGATTACTCGAGACCGACTTCGAGTGACAATCTTATTCCCCAAACCACTACAATTCTTCTGATACGCCTTGCACTTGTGTACATACACCAATTGCCTGACCTCCTTCGATCCTTGCCGTGGTCACCAGTAAGTCGACGATCACCCAAAGGAACACTCTGACCCTTCAGCGCCGACGAACCCGTGCTGTAACAACCCGCATATTTATTGAGTTTATATTTAAATATTTTATTTAAATATTAAATCGTTAATCGGATTTTGGTCCGAAAAGCTACTTTTTGCAAACGGACATATTAGGACTCGAGACCACTTCCATTGAGTTTGAAATGCTGTTTACAACATTTTTAAGTATAAACATTGATATGATTGGAGATAGTAGAATTTCACTACTTTTTCACTTGAGACTTTGGGTTGGGCTTTTAGCCTATTAAACCAAACCTTCACCCCTCCTCTTCATAACTTGATTTCTATTTGCCTAAGTCTTCAAGCTTCTTCAAAAATGGTGGAGGGAATGGGAAATTAAAATTCCAAAACTCAAATTCAATTGCAATCCATCTTTCTACTCCAAATTCAAGAAGAAGGCATTGGATTCAAGCTTCTTGTGCTTAGATAGAAGAGGGATTGATTCTTGCTTGCTTAAAACTTCATTTTCATTGATATTTGGTGCAAAGGTGAGATTTTTATCTCACAATTCTAGCCTATAACTATATTGGACTGTTGGGAATGATTCCCTATCACTTTTGCATGCATATTAGCATTTGATTTGGATTGGATTGGCCAAAAACTCCAATTTTTAGCGTTTTGGTGAATTTTCTGCACTTAGGTTGTTCTGGCCATTTTTGGTGCTCGGAGTTAGGTCGCTCGCGACCTAACCCTTGGGTCGCTCATGAATTAGCACCATAGGTCGCTGGGCCATGTAAATGCTTGTTCGGTGTTAGGTCGTTCGGGCTTAGGTCGTAGGTCGTATGGACCCTAGGTCGTAGGTCGTTCTGGCCATTTCTAACGTCTTCGGAGTTAGGTCGTATGGACCTTAGGTCGTAGGTCGTATTGACCTAGGTCGTTGGTCGCTAGACCCTATCTCCTTAGGTCGCATGACCTATATCCCGTAGGTTGTTGACCCCCTTAAGTCGTTAACTCGTTAACACGTACGGCTCTTAACCATTTTAGGTCGCGTGACCTTGTACTTGACTTAGGTCGTTAGGTCGTAAGACCCTAAGTCGTTTTCCATTAAGTCACTAGTCCTCATACCGATAGGTCGTTGGACCTTAGGTCGTCCCACATTAGGTCGTTGCTGGCCTTAGGTCGCGTGACCTTGTTTAGACAGTAGGTCGTTAGGTCGTAAGACCTTAGGTCGCCTGACCACTTAGGTCGCCTGACCACTTAGGTCGCTTGACCTATTCAAATGTTAGGTCGCGAGTTCCTTAAGTCGCTCGTCTCTCTTAGGTCGCTCGCTTCTGCTAACTCGCGAACACCACTAGGTCGTTTGACCCCTTAGACCCCTAGGTCGCAACCATTAGGTCGCTCGACCCTATTCCTCTTAGGTCATTAGACCTCATTTTGTCTTCACTAGGTCGTACCGTTTTGGACGGGGCGCTGCCCCCTGGACCCTCGCGACCTGACCGGGCAGGTCGAACCCCGTAAGCGGTGGCGTTGCCCCGCACCCCCACCTTGGGGGGTTGCCACCCCCCCCCCCCCCCCGGACCCCCCCCTCCGTAGGGGATCTTATCTGAAAAACATTGAGCTGATTTCCTTGGATTTTATTCACATCTCCGTATGCGATCTTTGTGACTGATTGTTTCTACAATTGCTTCTGTGTTTTGTCACTTTATAATATAAAGGTTTCAATACTAGTAGTAAATATCAAAACTCTTTTAACAAACAATTTCAACTCTATTTTTAATAACAAAGCTCTTTTCTTAAACCGTTTTCCAATCTATTAGTATATACAAACCTTTGCCTCACTCGGATGAGAAATCTAATTAAACGACTTAGTAAAAAAAGTGGTATGAAACGCTTGCGTTCACTTCGTCGGTTAATTCTTGGACTTGTTCGATTGAACCTCTTGTGACAATTTTATTAGTGAAGATTTACAGTTTGTTCGTAAATATCTAAGTTAAGCAAGTGGTTATGGGACATGAAGCTAAACTTCTATATTTACTAGCTTTGTGTAATTGACACTTCTCGTTGATCATGACGATCATTCTGATGATTTAGACTAGCAACTGTGCGATGTCTCTTGTTGCGAGGTTAGACTAGACACCACTTGTGTGATTCCACTCACACATACCTTTTTGCTTTTTGGTTAGTCTAGACCTTAATCTGTGTGATTCCATTCACACATGTGGGGTAGCTCCCCTTAGTCTTCAGACCGTCATGTGATAGGCCTCTTTCTCTTTTCTATGATTTCTGGACTTCTTGCATTGATTTCTAGAATTTATGTCATTGACTTGTTATGAGTACAAGTTTGGGGTATGATGCCCTTTCCGAATCTTTGAGAAGATTCTTGTGATATTGATTATCTCTTATTGATTGATCTTCTGTTGATCATTATTTACATACTTATAGTGGTATGTCATTATGGATATTTTATGTTTATGCCATATCTTTTATGTTATATCATGTCATCTGATATTTATAGCTAGACTGACCCATTTATTATTTTCTTAAATAATACTCGGGTCAGACCGAGATGTTACAGGTGCTTCTGCTTGACTTCTTCCCAGGGATTCATCACTCTGACTTTTGGCTAACTGTTTAGACTAGCAATTTTTGTTGTATACACTTGAGATATAGACTCATAGTTGTATTCTTTTGTATAGCACGTGTTGTTATTCTTTTGTATTATCGTGGATCTTACTGACCACTACTCTGATGTACACTTTCATGTGTTAGTTATATATTCATATCTTCTTCCGCCTTTGTGATATGGATAGCTGTGACTGATTTGTGTAATGATTATTTCTATGTTTGTTTTCAAAGATTATTTATAGCCACCGTGTGATAAGCAATTACATGGATGGTCGCTCCTCAACAGCCTTATTCTCCATGCTAGTTGACAGCACTACACCGTAGTGTTCTTGGCTAGTGTGGCTATAGAGGTGGGGCGTCACACGTGCTAAAACAACATTGAGCAACCCTAAAACCACTGGAACAAAACCCGATCCACAAACTCCCCTCGTGCCATCGATCACGGTCATCAGAATCTCAGACACCTCGACCATAGCTGCGCCTCGCCATCCTGCTTCTAAGCCCCCTATACGATCATCTCTGGTGATCCACCGATGCCGCACGAAGCTCCGCAACCAACACGGCCAAAATGATACGCCGAACCCTAGTTCACCACATTCCGGCCACCAAGGTCCTCAATAAATCCTCCCACTATTTTTCTCGTGACCATCAGATCACCCACCACCTCCAGCCTTGGTCACGACCTCCATCATCACTCCGTTCGTCGTCAATCGATGAATATTCAAATTCTGATCAACTCAAAATATCACTTCATTCCCACACTTAAAAATCCTAAAACTTATCTCAAAAATCATCATTTCACATCACTAATCTATTTATGGAATCAAATCTCAGAATTAAAAATATTGGTTTTTGATTTATTTTTGATTTCTTCTGTTATTTCATATTCTAGAGTTAATTACTAGATAAAAATATTTGAAAGTATTTTTAGAATTTGTATAACATTGTTATGAACAAATTTCGTTTATAAATCATAGGCTGAAATTATTTATATGGGGAGATAAAAAAATTTAAAAAGAAAACGTGGAGCTTATGGAAGCGACAAAGTCCTATATATATATATGAATATATATAGATAATCCTTATCATAACACAATATATACATACATCTACATTAATATCACACATGCAAACTTCATTCACTATCTTTCTATAAAGAATCATCTCATTCAATAGATATAACATAGATAAAACTGTAATGACCCCTAAATTTTCAATAATTTAATTTGTTAAGTTAATAAGGTTTGGTAATTTAATATAAAAAACTTATTAATTTAAAATTGAACGATGGTAATTAGAACTGATTAGTAACAGTTGAAATGAAATTACAATTTAGTGAAGTAATGAAAATTGGTATACTTGGCTATAAACTGATATAAGAAAACTAATGTAAACATTTAAATTTATAAAAGGAATAATATGAAATAAATGACTTTTGAATAAAGATTGGGTATATAAGAATGGTAACATTTGTTGTCAACAATGAAATCACAAGTGTGAATGTTGAATCTTTAATGAGATAATATATGATTAATATAAATTGAAGTAAATCAGTGTTAATTAAGTAATTGTAATATTTGATTTTGTAAACAATAATGAATTCATTAATGTGACTTAAAGTAATAGTAATAGTAACGGTTGTAAGTTACTATTTAATTGGCTTATTAGTTTAGTTGTAACTGTTATATTTGAGTATAAATTTGAATATAATTAAATAAGGGTAAGTGGTTATAAATAAATGAATTAGTATAATTAATAGTAATTGAATGAATCCAATATTAGGTAGGTAATTATAATAATCAGTTGAATATTATAAACTTAAGTGTAAATTAAAGGGTAATGGTAACAACTATTATAAGTTGCCTATTTAAGTCTATAAAATAAATAGGAAATCTTTAATGTCATTAATGAGAATTAATGCAATAACGGAAGGTGTGAATGTATGAATTAAATAGAAACGTAAAGTTATTTATAAAGTAATAAATTGGTAAAAAGAATGAGACTAAGTTAAATTAATTAATTGGTTATAAACCTTAATTAATATGTACAATTGACAAGATTTCACATTTATAAATGTAACATTTAATACAAATTTAAGATGAAAATAGGAGTAGACTAGTGTAATGGAATATAAAACTAATGTAACTAGGTATATAAGGTAATAATGGACCTTGTATAAAGATGGCAATTAAACCAAATCAAATTATTGAATGCAATTTTTATTTAATTGGAATGTAATCTATAATAAAATGGATTATTGTAGGTAAATGAAATTAATTACTATGTAAATTGAAATTTGGATGAATTGGGAAGTTATTAAGGTATTAGTGTATAAACCAATTTTAATATTACCATAAAAGGATAAGTTAATAGTTGATTCAATAACAAAATTGAGAAATCAAATATATGGATTTATTGGGGATTTAAACTTATACTTTTTAAATTAGATAAAATACAGTGTTTACACGCAACGACTTTCTATATTTTATTTCCCTATGTATGTTTCTCTAATTTTTATTTTCTATTTTATTTGTATAGATTTTATTTTTAATAATAGCTTAGAAATTTCAAGAGATATAGGTTACTTGTTTTATTTATTTGTTGCCTTTTTTTCTTTTCCCTTTCCTTTACATTTGCATAGCCAATTACTTCCCACATTCATAGCCGTGAATTCTTCTCATAATTCACGTACATATTGTTCCTCAAATTCCTCTTTTCATTGCATGCAAATAAAGGAAAAAAATTAACAACTACATCAAGTTATTTGTATCTTTTTTATTTCCCAAACCATTCAGACTCCTGCCTTTTATTGCCTAGCCTTTTTATTTCTTGTCGTTTCTTTCTTTTGGACGTGTATTTACTAAAACTTAGCCGCTATCTATTTTTTTTCACGTACAAAGTTTCTCATCTCTTCATCTTATTCATTTGCATGGAGGAAAAAAATATACAAGATCTAAAGTCATGGCTTCCTTCTTCTTTCTCCTCCTTTTTTCAATTTTGTTTTCTTTGTCTTCCTTTAAGTTAGGCTCGGCCTCCATCTTCTCCTAGCACACCTCTAACCATCATGACCAAGCAACAAAAGATGATTGTTGAACCCATATGTGGTGTAGCCAAGCCATTGATTGATTAAGGAAAGTTATGCCACTTTGATTCGTTTATTTTTCCATTGTTTTAACCTCTATTCTTTTGCATTGTATCATATTCTTATGTATGCAATATTTGTTTGCATACAAGATTTGGATCTAACTCTTTATCAACTCAAGTTTGAATTGTGCTTTGTCGTGCTTTTTCATGCTTTGCAGAGTTTGGATTTTTATTCTGAATTTGTCAATTCTAGCTTTTAAAAGGTGAGTTTTATCACGCTAGACATATATACTTATATTATTATGGAATAATGACAAGTGAATTGTACAAATTTATACGCTATGTCCATATATGCCTGTGATATGTTATATGATGTTAAATGTTGTTTATATATTTGTTACATCATCTAATACGTTATTATATGATATACTGTTCATTTTATTTACTTATCTCACACTGCAAGTTCCCTATCACTATGGGTTGAAGTGATACATACCCGAACATGCATTAGAATAAGGAAAAATCATTATGAGCTGAAATGATAGGCTTGAATGATTTTCATTGTATTTATTTTACTTGGGATTATGGGTTTGAAATGATAGAACCCGGATTTTTCTTTTTAAATTACGGATTGAAATGATACATATCCATACCACTTGACCTGGGTTAGAAAATTTTATACAGGCCCATGGATAAATTTTTATAATAGTTCTCTATTTTTTTAGTATTTTGAATTTTAAATATATGGAATTTTGATCAAAAAGTTGATTTAAGGATTTGAATATAAAGAGATATTAGTTTTCTATAAGTTAAAATTGTATGAGTTGATAATTGGTTTAGATTGTAATTTAAAAATCTTTATTTGGGTTTAAATTGTAATTTAAAGATTTTATTTATGATAAATATTTTAATAATTAAGTTTGATTTAATTTGGAATCTAAAATCTAACATAGTAAATTTAATAAAGGTTATTTCTTGAAATAAACAAGGCTTGTATAGTAAATAATGTATTTTGAGAGGACAAAATGAACTGCAGTTTTAATTCGACTTAGTAATAAAATTTGTTTAATTTGGAATCATAGTTAAATGATGTCTAGAGGAATAGATTTATAAAGAGGATTAGACTTTTATATTAACTATGAGAAAATACTCGATCTATGGTTATGTTTTGTAAAAATAAATGATTATGATTTAAATGGAAAAATGCAACTTAAAATGACATAACTTTATAAATGGAAATTTAGTTTTCAAATGAAAATTAAGTAAATTTAGTGATAAGGATATTTTATTTTTGGGATGGATACTTTAAAATAAAGTGTAAAGTTATTTGTTAAAAATAAAAGTTAAGTAAAACAGGGTAATTTTGACTTATTAATGAATTATAGTTTAATTTGGATGTTTATTGATAAAATTTTATTTTATTAAATCATAAGTTAAATGATATCCAAATGAATATTTTGAAGAGTGAAATGTTATTTTATAAGTTAAATTGGCTAAAAATTGAAATTTTAGTGTAGCTGAAATATACAATGTTTTGGAAAGTTATAATTGAATGAATAGACTTATAAATGCTACAACTTTGAAATGAATATTATTTGACATTGAATTTAAATGGCTAAATAAATCTTGTTTGGAAGAAATTAACATTAAATTTAAATGGTCTAAATAAATATGTTTCAAAGTGTTTGGTTTCAGAGTTGTTATAACTTGAAAGTAATTTGGCTTTGGAAATGAATTTATTTGAAAGTGTATCTAAATAAGAATTGTATATAAATATATAAATTTGAACTTATTGAAATTGAAGATTTAAGAATAGGACTTTATAAAGTGGTTTATTTAAGATGATTTAAAGGAATATTTCAAGTTTGGTAAACTGAAGAAAATATTCAGTGATTTGACAATTGGGTTTTATTTAAATAACATATTGATTTGGTTTTGGAATTTAAATGAGATATCATTACTTTGGTTTTTGTAATGGATATGATATTTTGGTTTTAAAGTATAAATGATTTTGAAATAAATATCCATGGGTTATAATAACGTTTGGTTATTAAAGAGACCGGGGTCGGAAGTTGTCATACTCTTTACCAACTCCGAAAGCCACTTTAACAACTGTGTGCGTGGTGGAGATCCCAGAATGAAGTAGGATGATGGCGGCGTTCCTTTGAGGTATATACGTGGTCCCAACTCCCGTGAGTTGGCATAAGGTGGCTAAAATAGGAGCAATCTCGGGCCAATGACGTCATTCCTTTGATCAGACACGCTCCTTCGATATTACATTCTGACTTGAGATTTATTTGGTGGCCACTTTTGTTGATTTGTGGGTGTGGCTCGAGGTGGGCGTTAGTAGCTACTACGCGTTACCACCAGCCCGTGTGCGTAATTGGTATATCTACCCTGACATTGCCTTGTTTTGCCGTGTCACCTACCATAGTGAGCCTTGTACGAATTTGGTTTTCTCCCATAGCCCATGGAGTATCCTCTGGTGGCTTCCCGATCAAGAGGGACCATGATACTGGATGAACTACTGGGATTATTACGTGTTAAGGGCTATATGGGTAACCCCTTAACGCTATTTAAAGTAAGTTTATTTTACTATAGACATTATTATAATAGCGAAATATTACTACATAGTAAATAGTTTAACGGATCCTTAGAGGATGGGCGCTCCCAAGCATCCTTTAAGTTACTTGTACCTTATATTATATTTCATTTGAGTTGGTTTACATTGTATAAGTATGTATGTCCTGACTCGAGTGTTTTGTGTATTTGCTTTACACTCGGGTCAGACTGAGTGATACAGCATTAGAGACTCACCTTCTGAGTTGGGGCTTTGCTTGAAGATATAGCTACCTATTTCAGTTTCGTTATCCAGCCGATTCTAGTTATTCAGTTGATTCCAATGTTGTATTCAGCTTTGTACTTGATTATCATCTTGTTACTTCTGTTTTATCTTGTTTAACTCTGATGTATATATATAGTATCTTTATGAACTACTATCTCTTTACATCCCCTGCGTTTTATTACTCTGTATCTGTGATCTGTGATTTATTTATTTACTGTATATTCTGTGTTTTTCCAAATTTTAAATTACAATTCGGTATTTTGAACAATTCAAGTCCGAAATTTGTGGATGCGAATGGTTGAAAATATCGGGTCGTTACAAAAACCGTTTTTAAAGAAGGGTTTACTCACCTAAAAAAAGGACAGAGGACATGCTTTATATTTCTGGGACTTGTTTTGATGCATTTGATTTTGAAACTGAGAATCTTGCTTGTTGGTTGAACTGAAACTTGTTTGTTGAAACAGAACTTTGAATTTACTGTTTGAATTTGAATTTATGTTGAGTTGAATTCCTTGCTTAATCTCAAGTTTGAAGAAAAATACAGGCTTTTGGTTTATTGAGTTTGAAAATAATTTACAGGCTTTTGAATTTGATTAGCCTCTGGTTTGAAAAATATTGAATTATCAGATTTGTTTATGGGAATTTGGTTTTAGTTTTTTTTTCTTAGTTTTGAATTGAAGAGGAAAAGAATGAGAAGAGAGGAGATAAATGATTTATAGAGTTAAATTTGATTTATTAAAAATTAAAGAAAATTGAAATTAAAAGATGACACTTGTTTAAAAACTTAACATTTGTCATTACATTTTTTTAATTAGTTTACACATGTTACTAATATAACTTAATGTATTAACAGTTGTCATTTAAGTAATTTTTATTTATTTTAAATGTTAATATAAAACTTTATACTTAATTTACTAATTTATAAATACTCATCTAAATTTATATATATAAATTTCTTTAAAGAAAATATTATAAAACAAATTATATACAAATAAAATCTTATACCTACATCTTTAAATCCAAAATATTTTAAAATACCTATATTTTGAATTTCAAATTTAAATCTACATTCAAATTCAAATTAAATTTAAAAATCCAATTTAAAATCAGCTTATATATATACATGTATAACAACACATCTAATTTGAAAATAACAATTCTATTTTCTTTAAAATCTATTTATATCAATATATAAAACAACACATTATTATTATTGTTTAAAAACAACAATTTTGTCAATTTTAAATAATTTATAAAAGAAATTATCTCATTATTTATAAATTACTTATTTTACTAAATGAATTAATATATCATATGTTTTATATGTTTGTGCATTGTATTTTAAACTTTGTATACATTTTCAAATCTTATTTATCAAGAAATATTTGAAAAGAAAATAAAACAAAACTTTTTGTTAATCTTATTTAAATTTAAACTTTAGCTAAAATATAAACAATTAAACATTTACCTTAAGTATTTTAAAACTATATTGTTAACTATTTAAATAACCTTTGAAAATTTTTATATTAAATTTAGTCATAATTTCCAAATTACCAATATATATATATATATATTTAGAATTTGAAAACATGTTTTATTTGTTAAATTTAAGCTAAAGCTTTTCTATTTACAATATATGCAAATATATATACACATTATAAATAGAAAATATTTTATTAGCTTTAGAAGATAAAATTCACCAATTAAATATTTATAAAAGTAGATTATTAAATCAATTTAAATACTTATGAACAAAGATTATTAAATTGTTATTGCCCAAAATTCTGGGTCATCACATTCCTCCCTCCTTAAAAGAACTTCATCCTCGAAATTTAAAAGCAAAGATAATTTAATAACACATCAAAGATTTTAATTTTAAACCACGAGCATGTATTATCAACCATATGCTAACAACCACAGCAACCAATTCACTCAAACAAACAAATCCAATGATCCTGACACAAATCAGATAGATCTTCCTAACACTATCTAGAGTTTCCCAGGTATAAACACTGGGATACTCACTCTACTGAATCCAAACAATCTACACCACTAAGCTTCTAAGTTCCTACACATCTCAATCTGAACAGAATATCACATTATAGTCAAGCCCGACTCAACTACCAAATCCTCCTAAACTGCTGGTTCCATAACCAGTGATGGATCATACACATACTCCCTCAGAGATACGTGAAACTCATTGAATCATATTCTTCCAAACTGGCCATTCAATCCTGTAGACCAAAACACTTATCCTTCCTGAACAGCTCAACCTTCGCTGATGCCTCTTGAAACAAACTGGACCAAAAACAACCCAACAAAATGATCCTCTTAAGATCAACCAAATCAAGAACACAAACTCTAGTTCACAAACATCAATAGACTTCAAACTTACTTCTCCCATCCGGAAAAGACAAAACAGGTGCACTCACCAAGCTCGCCTTCCGATCCCCAAAAACTTCCCGTAGAAACCCTCTAATCCAAGAAAACTGCGAACTTCCAAGGAGTCTAAGGTCGCTTCCACTCTAGAACAGCTGTTACCTCGCTTCCGCTGCGCAACTCTGATCTAGAGTAGATGAGAATGCCGATGAAGAACACGAGCACAAACTTGTCCGACACATCCCGGGAGACATGGTTCAACAGATCCATAAAGAGAAAACTCAGAAGTTCCCTAAAATCCTGAGTTGCTTCACCAAAACCACTCTCTAGGAGCCATCCTTCTACTAGCTGAACCACCGGTACCACTCCTGGAATCCTAGTCAATACGAAAATTCAATCTCCAAATGCTATGGCAAACCTTGACTTCTACGAAGACATCCAGAAAAATCTCTGACAACTCTGATAACTCCTATATTCTATAGAGATGCCTCAATCCTGTGCAAAAGATTACCCAAGAAAACACTCAATTATCGCAAGTCACTTTTGCGATCTACCCAACCTAATTTCCAAAGATACCGTTCTCTCTTTACCAATTAGAACAACTTATGTTTGACTAATCAATCCATTAAAGAAATGGATCCACTTTACTGCTTCTGAACTCCACCTCTAGAACACTGCTTAGTCAGATGACCTTCTTGTCGGCAAACATAACATCTCCAAGCTGCAACGCTACCACAAATGCCAAAGACTTCCAATCCAAAGCTCTTCAAACCTCAAAGCCATATCATCCAATCCCACACAGAGCCTTGAGATGGGCATATATCTCCTCAAGAAACTCGGACCTCAAACTAAACACAAACACTCCGCTGAACCTAGTCTCATCACCGATGCAGACACACTTCCTTAAAGTTGCTCCAAAAGAATCATCTTTGGAAACATCCATAGTCACTGCGTTTCACCACGCAGTTGCTTCTTCCTGAAGTTGCCAAGATATCATCACTCGTTTCGACTTAACCGATAGATCCAAAATCTACTCATCCAAACTTGCACTTCAAAGATGGACTCCGAACCTTAAAAAGGTTTCTTTCCAAGATTGGATAAATCTTTACACCACTGCAAAGATTCCTCGAGATGGTATTGGGTCTACAGCCTTGGCATATACACTCAACACTCGGACTTCTTTCATTAGTAGTTGTGCTACACACACCACTACCTTTCCTACCTCTAGAACTCATATTGGAAAACCCGAACAGGTAACCCAAAAAACAAGTAGGAATATATATATATATATACACACACACACACACACATATATATATATATATGTGTGTGTGTGTGTGTGTATGAAAATTACAAGTACGCTCTCTTAAGAAAGAAATCATTCCAACGACTAGGTATTCACTCAACCTAGCGCTCTGATACCAAATGAAACGACCCACCTTCCATTCCACAGAAAGACATATTATTGTTAAGAAATAAAGGGATAGAAAAGAGAAAAGATAGAAAAGAAAAACGAAACAACATCATAATCTTACAGCGGAACGAATAAATTATATTAATCACATAAGTATAACATAATATACATCATCTATCAGAGTTATACAGCTTTACATTACAACACATTAGACAGTTATAAACACCTATCTATTATACATTTCACAATACAGTACAGAGATTCCACCATAGCAGAAACACCTATATATCTACAAACGCTGAAGCCTCTGCTCCAATTCTCCTCCACAATTCGTCAAAGCTAACCTGAATCCCTTGGCTACTTGTAAAAATTTGAGTACCCAAGAATTTAATAAAACAAAAAATAAACTCCGGGTCAGACATGGGTCTGGTGTGAGTAAACAGGTTAAAGTTGCTTAACTTTGAAAACCTTTGAAAACAAAAGGTATCTCGTAAGACTTCCCGCACATAAACACGGAAAAGTTTTTACCTTACGATAACCAAAATAGTTGATAGGAAATCAAGTGATATTATAACACGGTCTAGGGTTTTCAAGTAAATAAGAAATACCTGAAATTGTTACATGATTAAATTCTAGCATACTAGCCACAAAGTGGGTTATACAATCAAAACAGAAAAGGGCACGTTGGAAGAATGGGTTTCCATCAGTGGCAGGGCTACTGGTGTACCGCCGGTTATAGTACATGGCTTAGATCATCGTACCGAGGATCCACCCTAAATCCCTTACAACACAAGGCCGGAACCATCCCTTACTGGATAGTCCTGAACAAGACAATCCCGCAGTTATTTGCAAACAACTGCCCACACAGTTGAATAAAAAAAGGACCTCTAGATAGGGGAAATCTTGTCCTACTTGAGTATGACTCACTTAGCCTTGCTGCACCTCCCCTGTTTTAGCCATTCTCGGTTGATGAGGCTTGAGGCTACGATTACCTTATCAGAACACATCACTTAGAATGCTCGTTGTCCTCCAATAACGATGTTCTGAAAGCATTTAATCCATACAAGTTCATTCCGGGTTTGAACGAAACCGAAGGCACTATCTAGTTACACTTATTTTGGAATCACCCTCAGAGTTAATGACAATAGCCCTTGCACTCTGAATCTTCATCTCGATCATCACTTGAGATTCATGACCTATCGTTTAATTTGGATCGATGTGGTTTTCGGATATCCAACTTCGGAAATCTGATCCCGCTCTCACCGAAATCCAATACGCCATCTTATAAGGTGAAGTTGTTTTAAAGTTAAAATAATTCTATTATCTATATTCACACATATAGATAATTCACATTATCACAAATAGATAATCCATATCATCACAATTCAACCAAAGCATCCAGTATCACAGATCAGCACATATCCTATATCAGAGATATCAAACAATTCAAGGCATTCAATATCATTTAGCCATCCATAAGCAAAGATTAATTAATCACGCGATCTCTAATTAATTTAAAATAAAATAAATTAATTACTTCCATCACTATAAATCCTGCTTACTTGACTATTAATTAATTTCAAACCAATTAATTAATCATTCTCTAATTATCCACCTTAATTAATCATTCTTGATTAATTATTCTTCAATTACATTAAGTAATTAGCCTTTAATTAATTACACAAATTAATTATCCTTAACCATTTACAGTAATTAACTTAAATTACTCTCATTAATTAATTACCTATAATTAGTTACATTAATCCTTAATTGATTACATTAATTAATTACTCTACAATCACTTTATTGATTAATTATCCTTTAATTAATCACATTAGTCAACCTTTGATTACTTAATTAATTATATTAGTTAATGATCCTTTAATTACTTCTTTAATTAATTATTCTTCTAATTAATCACATTTAGTAATTAATCTTTAATTAATCACATTAGTCAATCAATCTTGGTTAATTACATTCAGTAATTAACTACCCTTAATTACTTACATTAATTATTTAACTTCTAAATAAATTTTATTAATTAATTCTTAAATTAATTACACTAGGCAATTTATCTTTATTTACTTCCACTAAGTAATTATCCTTTTTATTAATTACATAAAGTAATTAAACCCAAATTACTTTCATTAATTAATTATCCTTCAATTAATTATATCCGGTAATTACCCGTTAATTACTTCACTAAGTAATTACACTTTATAAATTACATTAAATAATTATACTTAACCAATTCCACAAATGATTATCCTTAATTAATTAATCTAGTTAACTATCTTAAATTAATCATATTAATTAATCATTTCTTAATCCCTAATTAATGATCTTACATTAATTATAAACAATCCTTTAATTACTTTCCTTAAGTAATTAAACTTAAATTAACCATTATTAATTACAAATTAATTAATCCTTAATTACTAATTAATAAATCTCTAATTACAAATTCATAAATCTCTAATTACTTAATTAGTTAACCTCTAATTATAAATGAACTATTCCTTAATTATCAATCAATTAATCTTAAATTGATCATATCCCTAATTATAAATTAATTTATTTTTTAATCATCAATTTTTTAATTCATTACTTACTCATTAATTACCTTATTAATAAATTAACCTTAAATCATTAAATCTTAATTAACTTCAAGATAAAACATTATCCTTGTTAATGACTTAACTATCATAAGTCATATTTAATTTTAAAATTAAATTACCAATTAAATCATTTAATTTAGATTTAAAATAACAAAATCAAGTTATTTTTTTTTACATTTTTACTTAACATTTAAATCTTTCAAAACTTGTTTTAAAATTTTTTTACTTGGAAACAAATTTATTTTCCAGTATACTTAAATCTTTAAACTTGTTTAAAACCTTTTTCCTTTTGAAAACTAGTTATTTTAATAACTTTAAAACCTTTTAAAAATTTGAGTTCTTAGCTTTTAAAACCTAGTTTATAATTTACTTTTAAACTTTTAGCTTGGTTAAACTTTTACTATAAACTTGCATTAGTTTATAACCTTTCAAACCTGGTTATCTTTATTAGATTATTTTATTAACTCAAAAGCTTGTTCAAGCTTCCTCTAAAAAATGGTTTCAAAAATCTTCTTTTACATTTTAAAAATACGGTCATTATTTTTATTAAATTTAAAACTTAAACATGCGTACTTACTAAATTTAAAACCCGGAACACTAAGCAACCCAGACCCGAGACAAAAGATCAAAAACCCTAAAGCTTACCCGAGCCACTCACCAAAAACACCGAGACAAATCAAGATTACTCGAGACCGACTTCGAGTGACAATCTTATTCCCCAAACCACTACAATTCTTCTGATACGCCTTGCACTTGTGTACATACACCAATTGCCTGACCTCCTTCGATCCTTGCCGTGGTCACCAGCAAGTCGACGATCACCCAAAGGAACACTCTGACCCTTCAGCGCCGACGAACCCGTGCTAAAATAACATCGAGCAACCTTAAAACCACTGGAACAAAACCCGATCCACAAACTCCCCTCGTGCCATCGATCACGGTCATCAGAATCCCAGACACCTCGACCATAGCCGCGCCTCGCCATCCTGCTTCTAAGCCCCCTATACGATCACCTCTGGTGATCCACCGATGCCACACGAAGCTCCGCAACCAACACGGCCAAAATGATACGCCGAACCCTAGTTCACCACATTCCGGCCACCAAGGTCCTCAATAAATCCTCCCACTATTTTTCTCGTGACCATCAGATCACCCACCACCTCCAGCCTTGGTCACAGCCGCCATCATCACTCCGTTCGTCGTCAATCGATGAATATTCGAATTCTGATCAACTCAAAATATCACTTCATTCCCACACTTAAAAATCCTAAAAATTATCTCAAAAATCATCATTTCACATCACTAATCTGTTTATGGAATCAAATCTCAGAATTAAAAATATTGGATTTTGATTTATTTTTGATTTCTTCTGTTATTTCATATTCTAGAGTTAATTACTAGATAAAAATATTTGAAAGTATTTTTAGAATTTGTATAACATTGTTATGAACAAATTTCGTTTATAAATCATAGCCTGAAATTATTTGTATGGGGAGATAAATTTTTTTAAAAAGAAATCTGTAGCCTGTAAAAACAACAAAGTCCTATATATATGAATATATATATATATATATATATATATATATAATCCTTATCATAACACAATACATACATGTGCATTCATGTCACACATGCAAACTTCATTCACTACCTATCTACAAAGAGTCATTCCATTCATCAGATATAACATAGATAAAACTATTTTTAAAGAAGGGTTTACTCACCTAAAAACAAAGGACAGAGGACATGCTTCATATTTCTAGAACTTGTTCTGATTCATTTGATTTTGAAACCGAGAATCTTGCTTGTTGATCGAATTGAATCTTGTTTGTTAAAACAGAAGTTTGAATTTGCCGTTTGAATTTGAATTATGTTGAGTTGAATTCCTTGCTTGATCTTAGGTTTGAAGAAAAGTACAGGCTTTTGGTTTATTGAGTTGGAAAATAATTTAGAGGCTTTTGAATTTTATTAGCCTCTGGTTTGAAAAATATTGGATTATCATATTTGTTTATGAGAATTTGGTTTGAGTTTTTTCTTTGTCTTAAATTGAAGAGGAAAAGAATGAGAAGATAGGAGATAAATGATTTATAGAGTTAAATTTGATTTATTAAAAATTAAAGAAAATTGAAATTAAAAGATGACACTTGTTTAAAAACTTAACATTTGTCATTACATTTGTTTATTAATTTACACATGTTACTAATATAACTCAATGTATTAACACTTGTCATTTAAGTAATTTTTATTGATTTTAAATATTAATATAAATCTTTATACTTAGTTTACTAATTTATAAAACTTATCTAAATTTATATATATAAATTTCTTTAAAGAAAATATTATAAAACAAATTATATACAAATAAAATCTTATACCTATATCTTTAAATGCAAAATATTTTAAAATATCTATCATTTGAATTTCAAATTTAAATCTAAATTCAAATTCTAATTAAATTTAAAAATCCAATTTAAAATCAACTTATATATATATACATATATAACAACACTTTTAATTTGAAAATAACAATTCTATTTTCTTTAAAATATATATATATATATATATATATATATATATATATATATAAAACAACACATTATTATTATTGTTTAAAAATAACAATTTTGTCAATTTTAAATAATTTATAAAAGAAATTATCTCATTATTTATAAATTACTTATTTTACTGAATGAATTAATGTATCATATGTTTTAGATGTTTATGCATTGTGTTTTAAACTTAATATATATTTTCAAATCATATTTATCAAGCAATATTTAGAAAGAAAATAAAACAAACCTTTTTGTTTATCTTATTTAAATTTAAACTTAAGCTAAAATGTATTTTAAACAATTAAATATTTACCTTAAGTATTTTAAAACTATATTGTTAACTATTTAAATAACCTTTGAAAAGTTTAATAATAAATTTAATCATAATTTCCAAATTAGCAATATATATATATATATATATATATATTAGAATTTGAAAACATGTTCTATTTGTTAAATTTAAACTAAAGCTTTTCTATTTACAATATATACAAATATATACACACACACACATACACATTATAATAGAAAACATTTTATTAGCTTTAAAAGATAAAATTCACCAATTAAATATTTATAAATGAGATTATTAAACCAATTTAAAAATTTATTAACAAAGATTCTCAAATTGCTATTGCCCAAAATTCCAGGTCATCACAAATGTGGTGTTAGCTATGTTAGCCGAATGAAAGGATTTAGAAGCATTGACTACTTGTGGTGTATAGTTAAGATCGATGGATAGCTTAAGTCAGGAAATCGCCATGTTGTCATGTTTGGAAGTTCAACCAATGATGATCAAAAGGATTTCTTCTAAGCATAATGAGGATCCACTAATAACCGAATAGATTAGGAGGCTAAAAGGTGGAACTGAGACTGACAATTTAAAGGATTTTAGTCTTGACCAAAATGGATGGTTGAGGAAGAAGGGATGATTGTGAGTTCTAGATATTGGTAACTTAAGGAAAGAAGTTTTAAGAAGTGTCATCGATTGAAGTTCACTATTTATCCTTGAGGAACCATGATGTATTAAGATATAAAGAGAAGTTTCTTCTAGAAAGGTATGAAAATGGATGTATGCTTATGGGTGAAACAACGTTTGAATTGCCAACAAGTAAAAGTCGAACATCAGAAGCATCAATCTTTAGATATACTAGTTTGGAAATGGGATTCTATATTTTATTGATGGATTTCCAAGGTCGAATAGGGGAAATAAAGTTTTTGGGTCATTGTGGATAGACTGACCAAGAGTGCATACTTCATCCTTGTTAAGTTGAAAAGGACGGCACTGCTTTGGCTAAGTTATTAATGAAGAATATTATAAGGCTGCATGAGATTCCTAGTAGTTTTGTCAGTGACAAAGATACTTTGTTTACTGGCGAATTCCGGAGGAGTCTATAGGAAGTATTAGGTATTAAGTTGAAGATGAGTACTACTTATCATCCATAAACAGATATGTAGACTGAAAGGGTCAATAAGATACTTAAGGATTTATAGAGGGATTGTGTACTAGGCTTTGGAGGGTCATGGGAAGACCATTTGTACTTAAATGATTTTTCCAATAATAATAGTTACCTAACTAGTATAGGAATGGCACCTTTCAAAGCTTTATATGGAAGGCCGTGCTAATCACCAACAAGTTGGCTAGAGATCGAAGTTAGATTGATTCTTGGTCTAGATATGGTGAGAGAAGCCATCTAAAGATTGAGATAATCCGAGAAAGGATGGGGGAAGCTTAGTCCAGACATAAAAGTTACGAAGATAAGAGGCATTAAGATTTAGGGTTCACAGTTGGAGACTATGTTTTTGTTAAAGTATCAACGATGAAGGGTGTGGTACGGTTTGGAAAATCGAAAAAAAAGGCACCGAGATATATTGGTCCATTTCCAATCAAAGAGAGGATCGAGAAACTCACGTACCAAATAGAGTTACCCAGCAGTTTGGCTGGAGTCCATAACGTTTTTCATGTGTCTCATCTTAGGAAATGTGTGCATAATTTAGAAACCACTATTACTCCGATTAAATTAGAAGATATAATAATAGAACCGATTGTGACTTTTTTTTAAACAACCAGTTAATGATGTGGCTAGAGATGAGAAAAGATTAAGGAACAAGATAGTCAAGTTAGTGAAAGTCTAGTGGAGCGACAATGAGAAAGATTGTACCGGGGAAACAGAGAACAAGATTAGAGATACTTATTCCAAGTTGTTTTTATGTTATGTTCTATATCTGTTATATAGACTTTTACTGGTCAGATAGGCTAGTATTGTTGTTACGCCTTTGTCTGTCACGCATGTTTGCATGATTAATATGCTTGTTGTTATTGTCCTTATCGAATTTTGAGGACGAAATTATTTAGAAGGGGAGCCTGTAACATCCCTAATTTTGATTAACATTATGCAAGAGATTTAACTAGATAAACTAAATAGAATAATGTGATGTGTGGGGACAAAGAGAATGAGATTTGATAATTAACCGGGTCAATTAACAAAATTGTATTAAGTATAAAATAGAAGAGAATTAATGCGAAAGGCAAAGTTGGAATAATTCCTTCTTTTATTCCTAGAACTCTTTCCTCTGTCATCTATTCTCATTTTTGTTTTCAAAAATCTAAAGAAGGGTTGGCCATTGCTTAGAATAAATCAAAGAGGGGATCAATGGATTAAAAGGGAAAAGCTAAGCGGATTAATCAACAAACAAATCTTAATCTCTATGTCCAATCTAAGGTGAATAATAACATTCATCTCATTTTATTTGCTTAATTTTCGAATTTTGATGATTTCCGATTACTTAATGATAATATGTTATAATATGGTTAGTCTCATCATTATTATGTTAAACAATGATTTATTAGGATTTTTATTAAATTGTTTTCATGGGTTTTAAGAGTCAAACCTAAGTTTTTGATCTTCAATCGATTTGAAATTTTGATATGTTTGGTAAAACATTATTTTGGAGATGGGCTTTCAACCTCATAATTTTCCAAAATTATATGAATATTCTATGAATTTATTAAGGAGGAAAAGCTATTTATTTCGGGTTTTAAATAGTAAAAATAAAAATAAAAATTGGCCCGAAATTTTTATATGAGAAAGAATTTGTAAATTCTGATTTTTAGTGATTTTTGGAGATTTTTCCCAAGTGATTATGATTTTATATGAATTTACTAAGCTAGAAAGGCTAATAAATAATATAATAATAATAATAATAATAATATTCGAATAATTTGCAAAATTATTTTGGAGAAGGTAAAATTAAATTACGGTAGTTTTCTTGAAAAGACATTCGTAATGTATATTACTAATTAATAGAAAATTAAAGTGGGACAAGAGTTGGTAAAAAGAAATGATTTGTATGGAAATAAAATAGTTTTTGATTTAGTTACAAAATTATCATACCGTTTGATTTGGATATCGAAGCCTAGGTAACAACCGAAATCTATCCCGCTGCTATGATTTTCAAAATCGACATGAAGGAATGTATGTGATATCTACTTAGGTAGGTACGAAATGAACCCGTTCATATAGATGTATAAGATTTCAGCATAACTTTTGATATCAAACAATCAACATCCTTATTCGTTTAAAGATTGATGATTCTAGTAACCCTTTGTTTCTGACATCCATACTAAGTGGCATGAATACCGTGAGCTATAAATTTTGACATATACTTTAAAGTGGAAATGATGCCGCAAGCCCTTATTTTTGATATCAAGTATTTTAAGGCAATGATGTTGCAAGTCTTATTGTCGATATCCATGTTTTGACGTGTTAATGTCGTATGTTATCAAATTCATTATCTATGTTTCTAAAGTGACGACGTCATATGTTTTTAGCTTCGACGTCCTTATTTTTTGCGGCAGTGATATCGTAGGTCCATATAGTCGATATCTTCGTTTTATGGCATGAAAGCCTTATGTATTTGCAAAGTGAAATAATTGTTTGAAGGGCAAGCTAGCCAACTTATTTTAGAAAGTCTATATCCCCATATTTTCGACATGATAGCCATATGTTTAATAAATCAGAATTTTTGTTTTTGAAATTCCACATGGAGGTTCGATATCATGTTTTAAAGGCTTGGATGCCATAAGTTTTCAAAAATAAATAGCTTGACTTTGATTTCGAAGCACGACATCCTTATTTTGATACCTAATGGATAAAAAGCTATTTTTAAGATGATTGAATATTGGCATATGATTTTGGCTAAGTAAATGGCTATGTTTTTCCTTGTTTTAAGAGTGATTTAATGAAGTTAATCATTTATATTAATAATTGTTTTCAAGGAAATAAAATGGTGTTTTAGCCTAAATATTATATGGAATTGCCAAAGGAAATTATTACTTAAGATTAAGTAATTTTGTGATGCCAATGATTGCTGATTGAATATATTTTGATGGATAATGCAATATGTACTTGTTATTAGATCAATTCAATTTGCATGATTTGTTATTGTCATACTCACATCGTAATGACCCATCACATCATTTTGGTGGAGTTTATGGGCAGAATAACCAGATAGGTTGTCCCTGTAGTGAGTATGATCGAACTAAACTCCTAAGTGAGTAGAATTGCATCCAGGAAATCAAATAGACAAAATTGTGTTAGGATGCCTTGAACTGGTCAAAAAGAGATAACTCATAGATTTAAAATAGATAATAAGTGAAATGCAAGACTGGTGTAGGGTCACGCCATATGCTTCACTGTTAGCCCTGGTTGGTAAAGGTACGTGATTCTAGTGGGTAGGGCTTAAAGAAAGGAAATGATTTTTACACATAGGAAGAAACTCGTGGCTCTCTATGCTCACATAGTTGTTGGAAGACTCTTAACCATACTTGCTGCAGTTTTAAAACTCTTAACCATATTTGAAGTATTGTTATTTCTCCTAATTGTATCTAGAGAATATTAAGTGTAGCTCCTAACCGTATTTGGAGATTTTGGTATATCTGGTTAAGTTAAATTTAGGACAAGCAGTAAGTTACCTCCTAATTACATTTGGAGACCTCCTGACTGTATTTGGAGATAGGCTATTAGTTGGCATATGAAAACTAATAGGTTCATAGTAATCCTGGAAAAACTATGTTTTGAGACAAATAGACCATTTTGGGAGATTGGTAAAATGTGGGAATGCATAACCCTAAGTTGACAAAGTAGTTAGATTTACCCATGTTCCATGCATGCATTTGATCATATTATATTTTGTTTTAACCATTGTGGTTGCAGGTGTGTGATTTATGACTGACATATTTGGTTAAGGTATTGGCGAGGGAAAAACCCATTTCGCTCAACGACGTGGTCTCACTAGATATCTATTTTGGTTCAATATGGCATACTATTATTTACTCAGTCCAATCCGAAGATTTTGTCTTTCCTCTTTAAACTCTCGGGTGCTCAAAATTTAATTTGAGTAGTTTGAGTGTAAAGTTTTCCAGATTATCCAGTTTGACGAATATGCTTCTTGAGATATGCAGAAGGCAAATTAGCTATTAATAGGAGCTTTTTATTTATCTTTTATGTTGTTGTTTCATTTTGGTTGACTGGATGTAATGATAGAAGTTATAACTGTCATTAATTAGACTCTGATTAGCCAAGGGGAGAAATCATATGTTGCTTTTGGAGTATTTTGTAATTATTATATTTTTTTTTGAACGTGGGCAACGAATGAGATTATGTAATGAATATTAAACTTTAATGAAATGTGATTTGAAATTTGTCATATTCTTTGCTTCTGATGTTATTGATAATATTATCAAGAATAATACTATTGAACACTGAAGCATCAGTAGCGCTTATTTTCAAACCTCAGAATAGGGGAAGTTACACATATACTCCTAATCTTGTATAAGTTCAATTAAGCCCTTATTCAAATCAGCCTTAGTCTACCTTGCATATTAGGTTACCGAATAATTTTGCTAATATTTTGGCGCTAGAAGGAGGGCTCGAACCCCCATCCCCCCGGTATATCCCTATAAAGGACTTTCTATACCTAACATACCCTACAAAGGACTTTCCTTATCCAGCATATCCATATAGAGGACTTTTCGTATTTTGCATAACCTACTAAACTGCATAATGAATATCTCCGAACAAGGATCCTTTGAGCCTTACCTTACTAAATCAGCTTTTTGAACTATCTATGACCATCAATTCAATGAGGAGAAAATATTAAAGTTAAGGAATTTGGCATCAAGAACTCCAACAGAAAAGAGAATGGCGATTCCTTATGATCCAGATAATTAGAGCATAAATCCATCCCATATGAGATCCACCTCAATCTTTGCTTATTATCCTACTCTGGGTAGAGAGAATAAAAGAAAGAGTGACCCATTGACGGAGATAATAAAGGCTATACATCTCCAAGCTAAAGAAACTTTCTTCGAAGATGAAATAACAAAGGATTTTAATAATTTTACTCAAAGGTGGAGAAGGGGGGGAGGGGGGGGGGGGGTAATCGGTCGCTCCTCGACACTAATCTAGACTCAAGAATCTTCAAAGAGAAACTTGCCTTTGAAATTGGTGAACCTATCCAGCATCACAGAAAAGCCAAACGGGGACCAAAAACACTATTTAATTTTTGAGATAAATGATGATAATTGATTTACAAATTAACTTTATAGTTATGTATATAATTTAATATACATATGTAATATATATCTTTACAGTTGAATTCTAAACTTTTTTTTATGATTTTTATTCATATGTATGTGTGTGTGTGTATAAAGCTGATATTTTATTTAGGATTTCTTAGAAGAATAAATCGACTATTTAGGGAGGTTATTTAAATAGTATAAATTTGAGAATTCATAAGCAATTTTAAGTAGAAAAATAGAGTGAAGGAAAAACTTCAGCCATATTTTTTAACAGAGGACACAAGTTTTCAAATTTAGTTTGAAAGGCACAGAATAATATACTAATATAGCATTCTGTTTTATCTGATGTTATATTAATATAGTTTTCAGTATCCTTCGGACTAAATTTTAAAATTTGGGTCTTTTAGTCTAAGATCGAAGTTAGATTTTTTTTCTTTAAACAAATTCCGTCCAATTAAATACATAGATTTAAGCATAAAAGATAAGGAAATAATCGAGGTACGTTGTTAATCATTATACAAATGTTAAAATATGAGTATTTGAAGTTAAAAGCGGAATTTTACAATGCAACGTATGATAAATTGGTTGAGATAAATGAATAATAAATTAAATTTGTTAATGTTGTTCATGTACATTATTTATGATATATGATTTATATATCTTTATATTTAAATGAAAAGTTAGTTCAACAACTTTTTGTGATAATAATATGGTATACATATAGAAATCCCTATATTTCATAATTTATTAGATGAGTTAAGGAATATTTATTAATTGAATTTATTCAAAGAGTTTAAATCTAAAATTACATAATTAATTAAAATATATTGATGTAAGCGTACAAAATTACGTGATACTGAGGTGAGTTTGTTAAACAACTATAGAATTCAAAATTGTATAAGAAATTTGCGGTGCGATGCATTACTGTATTGATATAGATGAATCATAATAAATTTATTTATAGCTTACATATATAATTATGTTATATGACTAACGTACTTATATATCTAAATGAATTTTATACCCTTTTTGTTAATATGAATATGGCACTAGTAATTAAATTTCATGTTTTTAAAATTTATTATGGAAATCAATAAATAATAGTTTACCATATTTAGTTAAGTACTTTTATGATTACATGATTAATTCTAATATATGACCTTAAATGTAAAATATTAGAAGTGAACTAAGGAGGGTCCTGTAAAAGGATACAATTGTTTTAAAACGAAGGTATTTTCAGTAAAAAAACATAATTTTGTAATGCAATATATGATGATCTTATTGATATTCTTTTTGATATTTTTTTCCTCATATTCTTTCGATATAATTTCTATTTTTTAAATCAAATCGAAACTTAATCATATGTTTCCATGAACAATTTTTTTTGAATTTTCTTTGCATAGATGTAGATATTTGAAGTTCTACAAAAGTGCAAATAATTGCAGTCTTTTACTGTAATTATTTATAGTTCGGCTGAAACTAAAAGTAACAATGTTTTTTAAACATGTTTTTGAGAAGAAATAACTATATGTTTTGAAATTTAAAGAGAGTGTTTTACAAAAATTCCTTATTTTTTATGTTATATAATATGTCATGCTATTTATTTATCTTTGTTGAAAATGTAGTTATATTATTTTTGTTAGTATGATTATGACATACATATTGAAAATTTTCATATTTTCTTTATTATGCATACTAACGAATATCACTTAGTTGTATTTATCTAATTACTTTAAACTTAAGATTTCTTGATTAATTTTAATATATGGATCGAAACATTAGGAGAAAGTGAGGTGGATTTTGTAAATAATTGCGATAATTTTAATACAGGTATTTTAAGTTAAAAGTAGGATTGTATAATGCAATGAATGGTAAATTTATTGAGACAATGGAATATCAAATTAAAATTATTATTGTTATATATGATTTATTATCATAATCAAACAAAAAATTAGTTTTTCTATTTTGATTAGCAAAATAGTCGTATACTATTGAATTGTTGTTCTTTAGTATTTATTATAAATACTAATAAAATTAGTTGACTGAATGTATATTTTAGTATTTTAAAATTTGGATTATGTAACTAGCCAAAAATATATGGACTTGAATATATAATGTTGAAGTTTATCGATGAATATTCGTAACTAATTGTATAAGTAATGCATATACCAGATTGTAAACTGATGGGAGATATTTAAATAATGCACTAACTGATAAATTAAAATTTCAAAAATAAAATATCAAGAGAGAATCAAGAAATAGAGAAAATTCGTGAATCAACGAGAGAGCAAGAAATTCTTCCGCTGTACTATTATTTAACAGATTTACATTACTCCTTGTATAAAATTATTATGGTCGTTCTTAAAATACCCTTCTCACTTTATTTTAAAAAATATAACAATCTGCATTAAAAAATTAATTTGTGCATTTTCAATATAGATATATACAAAATATCGACGATAATTTGATTTGAATGTATACAAAATTTATATTTTTATAGAATAAAGAATTACATACCTTAATTTTGAACATAAATTGGGACAAAAAACCTCCAAAAATATTATTGAAATCTTAAATAACATGAAAGATATCGAATGCATATCATACTGTATTATTAGAGATTTAGATGGAGATTGATACGATTCTTTCTTCATGATCTTGAAAAAAGAGAGTAGGAATTATAAAAATTTTAATTTAGTGATTTACATGATTTTTGTAAGGGGAGAATTAATATTTTGATTCTTGCCTTAATCGAGTTAGTAATTACAAAAATAACTTTTTTGCCCTCATTATTACAATAACCTGTCTTTTCAACCCCTGATCCAACATCTGAACTGACGTCAATACCCGAGAACCGAATAGTCGAGTTGTTGGGATGAAATAAGATACATGTATACATACATACATATAGTCATAGTGACAGACATATATCAGATACAAATTCTTACTAGCGCTATCTACTTTTACAGTATCATAGCAGAACGAATAAAATATAATACATAATCAATATCATAGTCACATCAACATAACAAGTCTGAAATGTCAATTACACATGTCTAAAAAATATAGAAACAACCCAATCCCATAGATACAGTATCGACTCTAAATACAATATTGATTAACTCCATATATATAATGCATCATCAATAAATCTACATATCTAATACCGTCTCATTAATGAACTCCATCAACATCGTATGTGTGTGTGTGTGTATATATATATATAAGTAGGAGTAGGTCAGACAAAGTATGGTGAGTGAACTAAAGCTACTCTAAATACACTATAAAATTACTACTATAAAATGATTTGAGTCTGTCATTCGGCCATCATACATTCTATCGCCACATCATGTCTAACTATCATACGCAACTAGTCATATCGTATCACATTTATGCGGACTCATACTCTTGTCTGGCCTAATGCCCTACATATTCACCTATTTTTCCGCCACCACGAATCTAATATAGGACTCACTTCCTTAGACCAACCGTGGCCTATAAAGTTGCCTGTTGTCCTTATGCTACCTAATTAGACTCATTCACTGGCCAACTCATACCGCATATGTAACGACGTGTAATTTTATCATTTTGATTTGGAATATTTAATTAATTTTAAATAATCGAGTATAGATTTATTAAACACAAATAATCATGTTTTATGCGATAAATAATAATGGTGATTTTGTTTTGAAATTTTTTTACAAAAATATATTCTTTGGAAAAATATTGGTAATATGATTAAAAATCATTTTATTGATAGTCAGCTTTTTAACTATCAAAAGTCGCGCATGATTTTTTTACACATACACTTGTTTCTCCATTTAAGCAAGAATATGTAACAAAATTATTTATTTTATTTTTGGAAATAAAATACCTTTATGACATCATCAATGTTGTCTTCATTTTTAAGTAACCGATTTTTGAATTAAAATTGAATTTAAGTTATTTAATAATTTTTTTAAAATCAAATGGGGCCTTTTTAATTTTTATATAATATTAGAAATGTCATTTTTAGATTTTGTTTACATTTATATGTAATTTAATTAATAATTTAAATGTGACTGGCAATTAGCTTTTAGATTTCCAACGGTTAGACGAACAGAAGTTGTTCAAAGTGATCGCAATTAAGTTATATGCCTTGTACACATATATACATACCAAATACATACATACACCTATACACACACATACAGATACATATACACACACACACGAGCACAAATATCATGATATTTATAACATATATTCAGATATAAGGAAACTACAGATCAAAAAACACCTCCTTACATACCTATACACCTACAGACCTAGGGTATGATGAGACGAGGACAAATTGTGTGGCTGTTTACATAGAGAGGGTACGGGTAGGGTTAGAATGGTCTTTATGCCATAAGATATTTGTTTACATATTTTTTCCTATAAACACAAGGCATGCCTTCTCATTTTATTCACACCTCCATTTCATTTCCTAAGCTTCTTCTTCCTTTTCATTAAGGGCATCCATGTCCTCATAAATTATTCTATAGTCGTAGCGAGGCTCTGTTGAAAATACACTTCCAAATATAGAAAGATAGCACCTTTGATTGAAATTAAAGTGAGCGATCACCTTCTATTCTTTCTCCTTGCTTGGCCGAACTCATCAAGGTCCACCAGCACTTCTCCACCCTCTCTAGTACGTGGCTGAGCACACCTAAGGGTCCCAAGGCAGGATTCATAAGCTTCGGTTTGGTGATAGTAGAGCTATAGTAAATTTTAGTACATCAAGAGACAAATGAATGTGAGAATACTCCACTTGTTTATTTTATTGAACTATATGATGATATAAAATGTTTTTCCATACTTGTTTTCTATTTTCGATCATCACTATTTGAATGCAATAATATATTTGCTTGATTATGGAAATAATTCACGGTAAATGCACATCGAATTTATACAAAGAAAACACTTTGTCTTATGGATTATAAAAATGTTATGACATGTTAAACCTCTTTAAACATGAATAAAAATGGTTTAAAATGGTTTTTTAAATGATTTATAAATAATAAAACTCATTCAGTAAAGTTTTGAAAAGATATGAAAAAGGGTTAAAATTGAGAGCGCCGCGTAACGGTAGTTCGCGATTTCGTGCCGTAAAAGTTCAATCAATGCGTAGAGTGAATTTAGCTCGGAATTATTCAAAACAAGAAAATTTCAGACTCTTATAGCTATAGTTTCGAAATAAAGGAGAAAAATCAAGATTTCATTTAGTAAAATTTGAGATATGCGTAAATCAAAATTTTAAAATCATCTCGTTTTGGCAGTTCGCAAATTATGAATTTCAACTCTTAAAAATTGATATTTTTAAATCTTTATAAATATAATATAAATTTTAAAAATATGCTAGAATATTTTAAAAGAGTTTTAAATATAAAAATTGGACATATAAAAGGTTTAAAATGGTATTGTGAGACGAAGCCCTTAAAAGCACTATTCACCGGCAGTTTAACAAAGAAATTTAAAATTTTCTGAAATAAGATTAAAACGGGTTTTTCTTTCCGAATCCTTTATAAATGTTTTTCAACTAAGAAATCAAGTATTTTAAAGGGTTTAGAGTTGATCAAATTACTTGACTACCTAATGGGTAACAGACAGGTAGTCTCTAGGCTGGAGTTTGAAAAACCAGTTATCTGCTCCCCTAGCTATCTGGACTGACTCGACAGAGGGGATAGCTAATTTGGTTTACTCGGACCGCATTTTCTTAAGATAAAAAGGTATTTGAAGTTTCTAAAGGATAAAGTGGATTTTAAAATAATAAAGATTTTGGAAGCATATGAAACATTCTAGTTAAATCCTATGTTATATTCTGAGGAGGAATTCTCATACCACCCGCGTGAATTTAAAAGGCAATTTCACCTTTGTTCGACAAATAGGGCAGGTTGAATATCGAAATTAGTATTTAGTATAATTAGTCTAAAATTTATGGATCCCTTTTATTCAATACAAACTGGTTTGAGTATATAGTAAATGATGTCTTAAATAACATTGTTTTTGACCCATTAAAGATATGTTTTGGCAATGTGAAATTTTCATTAAAATTGGAATTATACTAATAATAGAATATGGAAATACTTTTCCTAATTAATTAAAGAGAAATGATTTGGTATTTCTAGAGATAAAAAGGGGTTGTAATTAATCAAAGGATTTGATAAAAGAATTTTAATAATCCAGTATATGCTGAAAAAAAGATGGTTTAAAGACATATCTTTAAGAAGATATTTTACTTGGATAAAAGATATTGATTAATTAAAAAATAATCACCCACATACTTGACGTTTTTTATCGATAACTTGTTTAGGGAAGCCGGGGTTGGATTTGTGTGATTCCTAATTGAAAACCATTTCGAGCCAAAATATACGTTCAAAAGTGAAGACATGTTGAAGACAATGAATTTGAAGACAGACATCTTCATAATGTAAGGCTACTTGCCACTAATCTCTGGGGTGATTCCCATATCATATATATGGTGGAAGTGGCACCTTTACTCTGAAGTCTTCAATGCAAGGACCGCTCGCTGCTAATCCTAGGGTTGATTCCCAAATAGGATCTAGTATGAATAGCTTCGGCTTTTCCTGTTCCTAGACAACTTGTATGAACAACTGTTTGACAATGCATTTCTAAGGCTACATACATTGGTTTTTACAAATGTACATCTGTTTAGTAGTATAGGAGGTAACCCTTCTTATACTTAACACCCTTACTTGAGGCGTATGAACTTGGGGGTTGTACTTTTGTGGAAACTAATTAGAGTGTCGCTGGAAATGGCAATATGGCACTCAATGTGGGGTTTTTCATGTGAAAGGCAAAACATTATCTCAAGCCTCACACATGGGTAATGGAAAAACAAGGTAGAGGCAGTAAGCTAAGTAGGTCGCACCCATTAGGATACGTTCATCACGTTTTTAGATTACTCTTTAGATTTTGGGTTAGTGTACGTTGTGGCCATGGACAGGTCGGGAGCGACCAGAGTGATTGGATATTCGGTGCTATATATAGTAGAGGTAGGTCGGTTATGTATTGGTAGATGGCAGTGGGGCTGTGCCTCGGTACGTTCCTCTAGAGATGTAATTGATAGAGTTAGGGGTATGCCCTAAGGAAAATTATGTAATTTTTTTATATATATCTAACTCGTTAACCAATCTTGTTCAAAATAAAAGGTATTTTCTTTCTATTATATACTTGACATATTATGATTATATTAATTAATTAACTTAATTAAAAGTATATTTACTAGAAAAATCCATAAATGGTATATTTTGTGATAGTAGTTACAAAGTGTTGTAATCATGAGTAATTTATTACAACGAAACAAATATATCATTTTAAATGTTCCTACGAAAATGCATCGGGACTGGATATCGATGTATCCGTTGAGACTGGAGTACGTAGCGCTCTCTAAATGTTGGGCATTGCATTACTAATTACTGTTGGGGGCACCTTGGGGTTACATACTAATGGTTATTGGATAACTATGGAACCACTCACTCGATAGTTTTCTGTTGGTTAATATAACTAAGATTAAACGGAAAATATCGATGTCACTGATTTACACAGTTCTTTCGACTTGAGAATACCATGGAACTTCAATATAAAAGATCCGCTTTGATTATAGCCAAATCATGGCATGGCGTCCATCGAGTGACTATAGTTGGGTCGAGTGGAAGTATTGGAAGTTAAGCACTATTCAAGAGAGAATTCGTCTCCTCAGTTATATGCGATTAGTATAACAGTCAACTCAAGTCAACCCTAAGTCAAAGTCTCTAGCCAGAGCATTTCGGTTAACAATAATTGTTATTATTGAACCAATGAATTTTTATTTGGACTATAAAGTTGAATGTGGATGAGGTTGGAATTTTGACCATTACTAAATTCCATAAGTCCAAAGTGATATAGTTTTGACGAAGAGAATTGGTGTGAACAAAGGTCACAACCGGGCAACGCTTATTAAACAAAAACTGGATTTTACCAAAAACGAGTAAGCGATAAATTTGGCCATAATGTCACACCACCTACTAACGTGTGAACATTAACATTAGAATAATTCGATGTTAATTGTTGATGAAATTTACACCCAAGAGTTACACAGCCAAAACGTGAATTCCCTTAAGACCAAACGATTTAATTTGTTTATAATTGTTATAAATTAATTAATATTTATGAAATATTAATGTTAAAATTTGAATATGATTTGACAAATTAATAATGTTATATATATATATATATATATATTTATGGCAATTATAAATATATCGATCAATATACAATATCGACAAGCGATTAAATTCGATTTAATTGCATTGTATTTTGGCTTGGGCTTAGGGTTTAAGGCCCATCAATAGGGCTGCAAAAATTTCAGTTTTGGGAAGGTTTATGGGCGGCTGAAACATAGGGAATTGGCTTGAAGATAATGGGTTGAGATCAAGTGAGAATGGGTAAAATGGTTTTCCTCGTTTCTATCTAATACAACCATATATATGTATATATGTGTGTGTGTGTGTACATACATACATACATACATACATACATACATACATACATACATACATACATATATATATATATATGTATACGTATGTATGTATGCATGCATGCATGCATGCACATACCTCTAAAAATAATAATTTTTTTGGCCCCCATTACATACACTGATGATTAAAATATAGCTCTCAATCCACATCAAAATTCTCAAATATATTTCAAATTAAAATAATACTATTCGATAGTTAGAGGTCGGTGATTCCGAACTTGCAATCTGACGAATCAAGAATAGTAAAAGGAAGGAAAGTCATCGCTTCAATGTGAATTCAAAGGCATCATTAAATAGGTGATTTTAATTCATATTACAGTAATTATATTCTATGATCTTATAATGAGAAATTTCGTATCTGTTTAAGTATATTGCTACTATATGTTTAGTTAGGTGAGATTTTTGTAAATAAATGTGATTGTCACAAATCAGTTTGGTTTATGCATAATTTATCTATTATACTATTTGATTTATGTATATAAAATGTTGCTTACTGTACAAAATCAATTTTTATCATTAATAATTGTTTTTTATATATTTATTAATAAATTCACACACACACACACACACACACACATATATATATATATATATTGGTGTATATTTCTCTCTCATAATAGCATATATGCATATATAAGATATATATATATATATATATATATATATATATATATATATATATATATATATATGATTTAAAAAATTGAGCATACTTATTATATATAATATGAATTTAAAAATGCAAAAATTAATTATCATACATATATTCATAATTTTTAAATTAACATTTATTGAAAATTTGAATTTTTTATTATATATAAATAATTATTATATTAAAAATTCAATTTTATATTTAAAAAAATATTATATCATTTTAGAAACACATAGAAAAGATTTAGGAATTTTTCAATAAAGTTTATTATTTTTAATAATTAATAATATTTCTAAAAAACTATATATGATTTATTAAAAATAATAATTTAAGTGGAAAATTCTTTAATTTTTTTTGTGCCCTTTCATTCATTATCCTAGAATTTATGAAATTTTAAAATTTAACTTTTTAATAATATATTGTTTTATATTAAATAATTATTGCCGAAATCAATGTATTTGTTTTTAACAAATAATATTTCAACTTTGAAAAATCTCCAGATTTTTCCTAAGCTCTATTTTATGATCCTAGATTTTAAAAAGTTGTAAAATTTGAATTTTCATCAATATATTATTTTATGTTAATTATTAATGGATGAAAATATTATTTTATTCATAATATGTACAAATTAAAATACTAAAATTATTATGTTTGCTAAACTAAGTTAATTTTAAATTATAAATAATTTTTAGTAATTGTTCTCTCTCTTTCTATATATATATTTATCTATATATAAATGTTTTATGTTCATATATTACATATAATATATTAGTACATACATATGTGTGTGTGTATATACAGGGGATAGGATGGAACATTCTACTACAACATATGAATAAGATATTACAAATGTGTAGACAAAAACATATACTAATATTACAACTAGCAATTGCTTCTCCGTACTATTTGACGACTCTGACTCCCAATTCGTCACTTCCATCAGCTGCAGATGAACTGGATACGATCATCGAACTACAACAGTCTGCAACTTTGGACATCGCAACTGAAGATGCAGAAGGCACATCTCAACATAAAAAACTGATGTAGCTATTGCTTCTGCCAAAGCTGCCCCTTCTACTCAAATCTTGTCGAGCTCCAACATGATGCCTTCAAATGAATCTGCACAAACCACGTACAAATATTGATGTTAATAAAGGCTGTGATGATAATTATAAGAATGCCCTCATCTAGCATATTGCAACTCATATATAAGAGACAAGTGAACAAGTTTGTGTTGAATTGAATGTATCCCCCATGGTTTTGAAGAACCCCACATATTTGAAGAAGTGCGAAATGTCAGCAAACTCCAAAAAACTCAAATGGCTCCTCCTAAACGATCAACAAGGAGCTCATCGATGGGTAAATGAATATTATGATTTGGTATATCAAAGGCATGAATACGATGACAAGATTAGTCATGTATTCACGCTTCTTCATTCTCACAGGCTTAGTTGAGACCAAATTATCCACAAGTAATATTGATAAACCGCGAACGAAGTTTTCTGCCTAGCATATAATACACAACAACAACAACACTGGCACCAAAGGTCAGATTCTTGTTCTTGTTGACAAAATAATCTGGGAATATGTTTCGTAAGTATATCACAGCAACATATTACATTTTTGCTAACAAATAAAGGTGGATTGGTATGCCATTGTACATGTGTTTATGCTAGTAATTTTTTCTCTGAACGATAGAAAGGGATTTACTTTGTATTTACGCTTCTACAATAAGGTCTCCATGGTTGGCTATGGAGGACTTTAATAATGCTCTTAACCCAAAGGATAAAAAAGAAGGTTGGCTTATCCTATTTTCCCATTTACAAACTTTTAAAAACTGTCTTTTAAATTGTAGGTTGGTTGAATCGCCTTTGCAGGGTTGCAAATTTACTTGGCGATGTAGAGGGATTATGAATTTATGTCCATGTTCCCACGATTCAGTACTATCTTTTCCTTCCTCTATAAGTGACCATACCCCCATTTTGACTTTTTTCAGTACACAACAGCACCAACAAAAAAGGGCTCCTTTTCGTTTTATGAATAATTGGCGCTGTTGTCAGGGTTATGCTAGTGTATAGAGAAAGGGCTGTCAGCACACACTTGGGGTACTCCTACTGATAAGTTTATTCATAAACTTAAAGCTGTTAAATAAGAGTTGAAAATTTGGCATAGGTTAAGAGCTCACGAAAATTCTTTAACTAAACTGCAGGCTGATTTTGAATCAATGTTCCATCAGTTGGATCACGATCTAGAAAATGTTATTTTATATGACATTTTGTACTAGTTAGGCCATAATTTGAGTGATCTGTTCGAAAAACATCACTGAGCAAATTAACATAATGGGGGCAAGAGTACTTATCCTCTCCACTGTCGATGGAAGAAATTAAAAATGCTTTGGACTCCATCAATGATTCCAAAAGCCTAGGTCCAGACGGCTTCTCAGCAAAATTTTACAAGATACATTGGGTTGACATGTAATTTCACATTTATGAAGCTATATCAGAGTTCTTTCATTCAAAAAAATTGCCACGGGAGTCAATCACAATTTCATCACTTTAATTCCCAAGAGATAAGTTGCAATTAATTTTCGACTATAGACCCATAGCTTATGCTAATGTCTTTTATAAAATTATTTCCAAAATTATATGTAATAGAATTAAATGGTTTCTTCCATGTTAGTTGCAGAAAATCAGTCCACGTTTATACCCGGAAGAAATATTGGGGAAAACGTTTTGTTGGCTCATGAACAAGTTTGGGATTTCACAAAAAATGGTAAATCAAAGATGTGTATTAAAGTTGATTTACAAAAAGCCTACGACACGGTGAATCGGGATTTTGTTTGTCATATGCTCAGAGCTCTAGGGTTTCCTGATTTTATTATACAGCTAATTCATGAATTTATTTCTACCCCGACTTTTTCTATAATGATAGATGGAAGACCTCATGGTTTCATAACTTCTAATAGAGGCCTTCGACAGGGTGACCCGCTTTCCCCCTACTTATTTTGCATTGCTGTGGAATATTTTACTTTATTAATGGAGGAGGGTGTTGTTAGCAATCATTTACAACCTATAAATAAATTGCAGCCTACTATTAGCCACTTGCTATATGCAGACGATGCTATGATTTTTCTCGCTGTAATAAGAGAAAATGCTATGTATATGAATCACATATTAACTATTATGGAAGATGCTATTAGTTTATAGAATAATCAGACAAAGTTTGAACTATTCTTTAGTAAAGGTGCATTATGGGAACAGAAATAGCAAGAATTCTTGAAATTCCTAAGAAGAATTTACCTGTAAAATACCTCGGAGTGCCACTATTGTCAGATTACATTCATGCAGCACATTATCTTCCCCCGTTAAAAAAGATTAGCTCGAAATTAGAGGGTTGGGACAGCAATTTATTATCTATTGCAGGAAGAGCTGAGTTGATACATAGTACAATAATTCCAACGGTCATGTACTGGATTCTTACCTACCATCTACCTGCATCCATTCTTCATAAAATAGACAGTATGTGTGTAGACTTTTTTTGGAATGGTATGACACATAAGATATCTTGGGATACTTTATACAAGCCAAAGTTGGAAGGTAGTATTGGCATTCGAAAATTATCTGACCTTAATATAACTGCTAGATTGAAATTGCTGTGGAATTTAAGGATAACATAGACTTTATAGTCCAATTGGATGAAATAAGTATCTTTCGAAGTCACATTTTTGGGTCATTCCTATTAACAATAATTTTTCTAGTACGAAGAAAGCTATTTTACGACAAGGAGACCTAGCTATGAACATTATGTCCAGAATTATTGTTAATGGAGAGCAGACTGATCTAAGGTACGATCCATGGATCAATCATAAACCCCTTGTGGATTTATTGGGTTGGTACAGGGTTGCATTAAGTAACACGGTTAATACCAAGGTCAACTGCATAATATGGGATAATCAATGTCAACCCTATCTATTGCTGAAAACTGGGGGGTGGCATCCTCTATTATGCAGGTTAACATTTCCTCTTCAAAGTCCATAGATCACTAGACTAGAGCTAATAAGAGAAAATTTATTTTTATATTGGTCTGGAATGAAATTAGACTACATATGGACAGAGAATGACAACTACGAACTTATATGGCATAATACAATCGCCAGGAAATTTTCACTTACAACCTGCATGGCTTATGTTCAACGCCAATCAACTGCAGACAGACAGAACGCATTGGGAATGAATGTAAATTTACAGTGCGACCTATGTAGCAGTTGTGATAAATCTCATCAACATACATCTACAGAGTATAAATTTAGTACTTATCATTGGTCGCAACTGCTTATTAGAATCAAGCTTCAACCACGACCTGCTACTTCACTACGGGAACAACTATCCCTACTGAGACAAACTTTCATATTCAAATCGCCTTCATAGCAACTAGCTTACGTTGCGGCATCAACAACAGTGCATCATATTTGGATGGAGAGAGTGCGGTGACACTTCGAAGGAAAATGATGCTCCAAGGAACAGCGAGCTAAGCTGATCGAAATCGACGTTAGACTTCAAATGACAAAGCGATTCAAAACTCCACCTTTTCAATCGGTTGCCAGAAGAAGATTATTATGTTGGGGTGTAGATCTGGAATACTTTGGATGAATGGCGTCTGCCTTTCTCTTGACGAAGGGTTTTAGGAGGTCTCGTATTGTAACAACTTTGCGAATATATATATCAAATATTTTATTTAAATATTGGGATTAAAGTTTAAAATGCTACTTTCTGTATATAGACGAACTAGAACTCGAGGCCCCTTCCATTGAGTCCAAAATGGCGTTTGCGATCTTTTTGAGTATAAACATCGATATGTTTGGAGTGTAAACCTACCAGATGTCTGGAACCATCAATTTTGCCTATTTTGGCTGTTTTTCAGTTGATTTTTTTCAATTTTTATCGGTTTGTGTTTATCCGATTGGTTGTTGTCATTTATTATTAACTTTGATGACTTCTTTTTTGAATTTTCCATTTGATTGGGTTTGATATTGATTTTGGGGTTTTAGTTCACGTCATCAAATGTGAATTTTTGGCGATCGATTATGTTTACAATTGTTTTCAATGATTTGTCACTTTAAAATACAAAGGTTTTTATACTAGTAGTAAATACTCAAACTCTTTCAGAAAAATGATTTCAGTGTTATTTTTAATACAAAGCTCGTTTTTAAAACTGCTTTCCAATCTATTAGTATATACAAACCTTTACCTCATTCATATGAAAACTCTATTAAATGGCTTAGCAAAACAAGTGGTATGAAGCGCTTGCGTTTTCTTTGTTGGTTAATTTTTGGACTTGTTCGATTAAAATCTTGTGACAATTTTCGTGTGGAAATCTACAATTTGTTCGTAAATATTTAAGTTAAATTAGTGGTTATTTGACATGAAGCTAAAGTCATTTATTTACTAGCTTAGTGTAATTCACACTTCTTATTGATCAATGATGATCATTTTATGGTTTAGAATAGCGATATGCAATGTCTCTTTGTCCACGTGAAGGACTGTAACAACCCGCATTTTTATGATTGTATATTTAAATATTTTATTTAAATATAACATCGTTTGTCGGATTGAAGTTCAAAATACTACTTTTTGCAAACATTCGAATTTGGATTCGAGAGTACTCCCATTGAATCTAAAATAGCGTTTGCGACCTTTTCGAGTATAAACATTGACATGTTTGGAGTTGACTAGACTTTTGCTATTTTTCTGTTGGGCTTTGGGTTTGGGTTTCAGCCCATTAACCCAACATAACACCATAACTCCATTCCCACTCCTCTTCACTCATTCTATTATTTCCTTACACTCAAGCTAAAACAATAATGAGGGAAGAGAAAAGGAAATAAGAATTCCTAAACCCTAGTTTTGCTAGGAAATTCAATTTCTTGCTCTAAAATCAAAGAGAAGCTTAGGTAAGCATCCTCTTCATCTTCTCCATGTAACGACCTTGGATTTTTGGCCCCGTTTATGTTAATAAATGTTTAATCTAATTTAAATAAAATGTAAATTGACCATATTAAAATGATTTTGATTTGGAAATACTGCCAATTTATTTATTTAAATTGTATTTTAAAAAGGGAGATTGATTCGGAACATTTAAAACTAAATCTCTTAATAATATTTATAATGAAATTTATCTTATATAATTTAATTAAAATACTTTACTTGTTTATATTTAGTATAAAATAATACATATGAATAAATAAAAATCTCTTTATAATATTTATCTTATATCCTTAAATTAAAATGCTTTCTTTTGTTAACATTCGATAGAAATATCTATAGATGGTAATGTTTGAAATTAAAAATCTAATTCTAGTAATATAAAATATAAATGTAAAATATGAGTTAAACTTATGTATAATTTAAATAAAATACAAATGAATTATAAAAATGAGAATAAATGTAAATATAACTTATGAATCTAATTCAAATATTAATGGCTAAAATAGAAAATAGAAAATATAAATAGATGATAATATTCAATATAAATATAAATATTTTATATTAGGCAAACACATGTATATAATTTAATAATTGGTAGCTAAAATAGGGATACAAATAAATGTATAAAGCTAAAAAATAAGCACAAGTATAAAATAAAATTAGTCAAAATATAAAATGTAAACCAGACATACACAATCACATGAGTTATTCAAGCAAACAAATAATAAGACAAACATTTGTATACAATCTTCACATGCAAGATAAATATCTAATTGCATAAGTACATGTCTGCATATAATATATTCACACAGCAAAACATAATAATAATTATGTAAACATGTTATGAGGCCAAGGCATTTATTGCCATCAGCTCAGCATGCATTTTGTCATTTCAAATATGTATAAAAATATGAACATGTTATAAAAAAAATGAAGAAAACAACAGTCCAGTTAAAGCCTTCCCTCATACACACCTATTATCTTCTATATAATTGTGTCATCCTTCTTTTTAGTTCGTTCAGGATATATATATATATATATATATATATATATATATATATATATATATATAAGAGAAACTCTGTTAACCAGAGAAAATAAGAACAGAAAAAAAAGAAGCAGATTCAACTTGTACTCAAACTAAAGACAGTCAATCTCAAGACAGTTTCAAGTTTCTGATAATCTACATCAATGCTTTTTGTTTACAGGAATTAGGTGCAGGTGAGTAAACTTAATTTTTAAGAGTTTTAAGTTAATTAAAACAGTTCAAGCTCCATTTATAAACTGTTGGTATGTGCTTCAGTTTGCATATGATTTTTGTATGCTCTGTGTTCTTTGAAAACTTGGTACAGATTGCATATTGGTTCGAATACTCAAACTATCCTTATTTTAAAGCATTAATAAGCTTTGATTTCTCAACAAACAAGATGATAAACTTCAAATTAAGATTGTTAGAAAGTTGATTAAACCAACTTATAAAGAATACCACTGTAATATTAATGTACAGGAAATCAAGTGATAATTGGAAATACTCGATTGTTGCAAAATATTGATTCAAGACTATATATTGAATTCATATTGTAAGTTATGATTTTTAAAACTAAAAATAAGATTTTTAGATTAGTTTTTAAAGAGCAGTTTGAACTTAAGTAAAAATTACATTTTTATGAATTTCGGACACTATAATCAATTTAAACAGTTGAAATTGGGTATGTAGATAGTTTAGATATCAGTGATTTCGAGAAAAATATACAATAATTTTTCCATTGAGTAAATTTGAGAAACAGGATCATTGTAGGGTTTTATTTCAAGTTTTAAACATGCCAGTAAACGTGACGAGTTCGACATCTACGCGTGATTGAGCTTCACGCAATTCAAGAGGGAGAAAGCTTGTCGTGTTGTCGGGGTGTGGTTGAATTTTAGGCATGTCCGGTGAAGTGAGGAGCGGCGGTGAGGTGACTTGTTGATTGGTCTGAGTTTTATATTTTGGGTCGAACTGTAGAAAATCGATTCGACAATTTTGAGAATGATCCGAGTTTTGTTTTCGTGTTTTCGAGAAATTTGCGACTTGCTGATGATCCTGGGAGATCGCCAGAGCTTAGCGTGCCGCCGTGCACGTGTACGGCGAGGAGGATGAAGTTTCGCGTCGTGTCAGTGGGTATTCTCGAGTAAATACTCGAGTCGATCAGATGTTTGCTTCGGGGGTTTGATCGTGTGCGCGTGTAGGTTCCTAATGTTTTGATTTTACTTCAGTTTTTAAATTTAAACATAATGTAAATAAACAAAAAAAAGAGAAGGAGAGAAGAAGAAGGGTGCGCGTACAGGAAGGACACGGTGATTTTGAGGATAACTCGAAGTAATACTCGAGTTTAAGAAAGGGGAGGTTCGGGATTTTAGTAAAGGGCGGTAATGAATTTTCAAAGGTAAGGTTAAGGAAAGAATTTCATCAAGCTTAGTACTGGGATCTTGAGAACTGTTAAATAGTTTCAAGTTAGAAGCTCAACGATGTTTAAGCCCTTAATTAATTATTATTTTAATCAAGTAATTAACATAGTTAGGTATAAGTTAAGTAATTACTTAACGTTAAATTTGAAAGTGATTAACAATTAAGTTTGCAGTTAGTAGTAATTTGATTTTCGAAATTTAAAGAAATTCTTTTTAAAAGGTAATTATTTACAGGAAGTAATTAAGAATGATTAACATTTTAAATCTTAATTAGAGTTTGGATTACGTAACTATTATGTGATAATTAAATTGTAGTTGACTACCCAAGTAAATTAATCGACGATTTGTAGGTAAGTAGTTAAGAACAATTAAAGTATAATAGTAATTAAGGATTAATGAACGTTTAAGTGATAAGTAGATTGTAATTAACAACTTAAGTTAATTTATGAATGATTAATAGTTAATTAATCGAGTAATTTAATTAAGAATATATAAATGGTTAAGTAAGTAATTAGCAGTAACTAAATGGGTAATTAAGTTTGATTAATAATTAAGACTATTAATTAAATGATTAATTAAAGTAAATAACTGGGTTAAGAAGTAATTAAGTGATTGATAGTGTGAAATAAAATAATTATGTAATTAAGACTTAATGATTAATTAAGAAATCATTAATTAAAAAAATTTGAAATGAAATAAGTAATTATTTGTTAATTAATAATTAATTAAAGAGAGTTAAGTGGTTAACTCTCAGGTAATTAATTCTAAATTGAATTAATTACAAATAAGACTTAAAGATGATTGCTTACGGATTGTTATATTGAATATCTAGTTGTGATATTTATTTGATGATATTCTGTAATGCTCGGTGATATGCTGTGTTATATTTATGATAATTATGTATGATTCATCTGTGATAAATGCTATGTTAATTCAATTGTTGAATTTAAATTATTTAAACTATTTAAGTTAATTAGACAACTTGGCCTTTAAAATGACGTTAGGATTTCGATGAGACCGGGATCGAAAGAATCAAATTGATTTTCCAAAAACCACATCGATCCAATTTAAACGATAGGTCGTGAATTCTGAAATGAAGATCGAGATGGTGTTTTCAGAATGCAAGTGTTATCGTCGTTGACTCTAAGGGTGATTCCAAAATGAGTGTGACTAGATAATGCCTTCAGTTTCGTTCGAACCCGGAACGAACTTGTATGGATTGAATGCTTTCAGCACATCGTCAGGCGGACGATAAGCATTCTAAGAAATATGTTCTGTAAAGGTAATCGCAGCCTCAAGCCTCATCAATGGGGAATGGCTAAAACAGGGGAGATGCAGCAAGGTTAGGTGGGTCATGCCCAAGCAGGACAAGATATTTCCCCTGTCTAGATGTCTCTTTTTATTTCGGCTGTGTGGGCGGTTGCTAGCTACAACCGCGGGGTTTATCTTGTTCGGGACTGTTCGGTAAGGAATGGTTAGCGTAAGGTAAAAACTTACCCGTATTTATTTGTGGGGAGTCTTACGTGATACCTTTATTTTCAAATGTTTTTCAAAGTTAAACAACTTTAAACCGTTTACTCATACCAGACCCATGTCTGACCCGGAGTTTTATTTTGTTTTTCATAAACTCTTGGGTACTCAAATTTTTATGAGTAGCTAAGTGATAGGTTTTGGACCTTGATTTCTGGAGAAGCTTGGTGCAGGAGTTTCCAAACGTATGTAGCTTTCTATCTAGTTTCGCCGTTTTAGTTGATGTGTACTGTATCTCTGATGTATATAGTGATAGATGTATGTATGACTGTCATATGTATTAATATTGTATAACTCTGATATATGTAAAACTATGTAATATTTATGTGATATATTATACTTTGTTCCGTTCCCCTGTGAGATTCTGATATTGATGTTCTTCCTTTCTCTTTCTTTTCTATTTCTATCCCTTTCTTTCTTAACGATGATACGTCTTTCTGGTAGTAGAAGGGTGGTTCGTCACAGTTGGTATCAGAGCATAGGTTGGTGATAACCTTGGCTCTGGTAGGAAGTACTCATAGAATAGAGTTTGTAGAACTCTAAAATGAGTTTGAGTGTATAAATAGATATGAGCGCGTATTTGTTAGTGGATATAAAATTGTTTTTATATTGTGTTGATTTATCTGTTGAGTGTTTATTAATTCTGGTCGATGTGTGGGACGCCATTTCATCGATAGGGATTTCTAAATTCTTAAACAAGGTAGACCGACACGGTATTGTTTTAAAAGTAGGGTAAATGAAATAATTTTACCATAATTATATTTTGACATAAAAGAAATATTTTCTAAAATTATTGTATATATATATATTTGAATGTTTGGTTGTTAATACTACAACTTAAAATTGGAATGGTTTATAACCAAATAAAATTATCTAAGTATGTCTTAAATAAAAAGGAATATAACTAAACTAGAATTTAAGTCCCGGGAATTTAAAAGGTGTTTAAATGAATTTAAACAAAAGGATTTGGGAATTTAAAAATCTTGGGAATGTTTGAAATGTTTTTTTCCAAAGATTTAGAGGCTATAATGGAGTATTGTTTTGGAAAATATTATTGAATGGAAATTGTTTTGGGAGAAAATTATGAAAGTAAGGAAGCACTGAACTCACTTCAGTCGCTGGAAATAATCCTGATGATGATGGCCACATCATCAGTATTCATTTTCGAGTTTCTAAAGTGATGGATTGCTACCAGGCCGGGATGAATGAATTATTGCAGTGTAATGCGGAATCAAACTACCGAAGACGATCACCATTTACATACGGGAAGGTCAATCAATCGCATCGGATTAGGGAATATGCTTAAATTCGTCGACTAGTAGTGAAGTTCTATTTGTAGCAGTTGGGGATATTGAATACACCCAGAATTCTGAGCTTCATGTTACTCCGAACTGGCATGATATTGTTTGGGCTTGTTCGGTATACAAGTGTTTTAAAAATTTCAAAGGGGAATTTTTTTTGGTGAAAACAAATATTTGGGATTTGGAAATTTGATTTGATATACCAAGGGGATATGTGTAGTTATCATTTCAAATGGTTTTGAAAATGAAAACCGGGCAATGGAATTCTAAGAAATTCTATTTAATAATGTGAAAAGTTTAAATGAATCAACTATGGGACTTATAAATTAAAATTGATATTAATAAGAAGAAATTGGGAATTTTAATCCAGGAATTAAAATCTAACCTAAGTAAATGAAAATAAAGAAAATATATTGGAGTTTAACATGAGATTAGTTAAATGGAATTGAAGTTCAAAATGAACTTAATTGGATATAAAATTGGAAGGTAAAATGATTGTATTGTGAAATGAAAATTTATACCTTAAGATAGTAAGTGTTATATATATATATATATATATATATATATATATATATATATATATATAATCTAAAATTTTGGTTATAAGATGAAATGACTCAAATGCAATATAAGCTTTTAAGTAAATGAATAAGTTTTGAGTTCATATAGTGAGTAATAAAATTTAAAAGGATGGTAAGTAGCTAAATTTAACTGAATTTGAGTTGGAATAAACTGAATTTAAATGAATTCATTCGAGTTATAGATAAAATTGAATGAAATAAATTCTTAGGTAAATAAGTAAGTATTAAACTGAATTAAAATAAAATTGGGGAAGTTGTAAACAAATCTAATTCAAGCATAAATTGAATGACTTTATAAATAAATTCAATAATGAATTGTTAATTTAAATTAAAATTTAGGAATGGATAAAAGAATAAACTAATCAAATAAATTAGTAAATAGTTAGGATTTGATAAAGGAAAATCAAATCAAAGATTTACATGGAAATTGGTGAAATAGAATAAACTTAAGTTACTGGGTGGAATAGTTTGAAGAAAATAAATGACTTAAGTAAATTGTGAGATGGTTATTTAAAATATTGATTGACAAGTTAATAAAATGGTCTGGAATCAAACTTTTTGAAATAAAAGGTAATGCAATGAAAAGATTGTGAATAAATTAAAATGGTTTGAAATTAAGTGTAAATTGAGTTGGAATCAATTTAAAATTTGTTATAAAGCTTAAGTAATTATTTATTCACAATAATATTGTCGAATTGCATAAGAAAATGGGTCGTTTGAAGTAGACGAGATTAGATAAAATTCTATGAACTATTAGAAGCAAAATAGGATGATTTTTGAAATCATTTGGAATGAATATGAGTTTGTTATGCTTAAATGGATTATATATAAGAAAGTAAGTTATAAATCACTTTAACTGAAGGGAATGATTTGAGAATTGGTAAAAATTAATTGTGATAAGGATTGAAACCTTACATACGTGCTTATGAAAATATGTAATGCTAAACAAATGGAGACTCTGCCAAAACTTTTCAAAATTTTGGAAACTAATTTTTTTTAAATTTAGCAACAAAACAATTTCAAATTGGAGATTGAAATAAACTAGTGGATGAAACTAATTTAAAAATAATGATAGAAATCATTTATAGATGGAAGATAGTCAATAAAATTAAATATTCAGAGTTGAAGATAAATTGAATTCACATAGAATTGGAAATTCAGATTTAAAATAAGAAAAAAATAAGAAGATTAAGGCTAAAGTGGTAGAGTAATAATATAAGAGTACATATAATGCTTAAATTAAACTTAAGAAATGAATGGTGAAATTCTTAAGTAGATTTGATATTGAGGAAATTATTCCAAGTGGATAAAAATCAAAATAATGTGAATAAAAGAAATTGATATGGTTGATAATCAATGGATATAAATACGTAGGATGAACGTATATTATTTTATTCGCATAACAATTAGATCCAGATTCGAGCACAGAATTTCGAGATAGTTATATCGATCCGAGTTGGGATTTTTCCCTCGATTTTCGACGACGAACCATGGATATGGATTTTGATTGGTTCTGGAAATTCTCTATCATAGTTGTGACTATGCAAGGAGAATGACAGTTTCTGATCAAGAAACCAGATCTGAGTCCGCACTAGGAAGTCCAGTGAACGATACTAGTTCGGAAGAGAAATTGTGTGATCGAGAGAGCGATCGAATTTAATACTGCATACGAATAATGTATGTACATCGTATGGGCTTGATTGAATATATTTTGAAATTCTGTAAAGAGTCAATAAATTTGGAAGAGTTAATACTGTAGCTTTCAGAATTAAATTGCCAGAATGGGTGTCTGGAATTCGTAATGTATTCCATATATCCCATCTAAGGGAATTTGTAACGACCTGAAATTTTCGAAGCCGAAAATTCCAGATAGTTATGAAAAGGAAGAAAGAGATAGAAGAAGAAGAACAGAAACATCAACAACTCACATTCGCAGCGGATAAAATATAATAATAAATAATAACAGTTTACAAAAGAATATTATATCTGTTGGTTACACTTAATATACATCAGAGTTTCACATAATATACAGTCACTGAATATTTACAATTATCATGTCTCAGATTAACAATAATATAAATACAACAGATATACTCTATACGATATTGCCATCCAGCTCGCCTCCTAAGCTCCAGAACGTCCTAACCTGAAAATCTGTAATACTCGGTCTGACCCGAGCATTGCACCAAAGTAACACCCAGGTCAGCCTAGAAACCAGCGTGAGTAAACCCAACTAGCATGGAATACCAAAGCAAACAACTTATATAAACCCGGGTAACTTATATCAATTTAACCAATTCACAATTTGCTATAGACAACACTTATCTCTCATATAAATTTTCTAAGTACCAAACTTAGATAAAATAATCCAATCCACTTAAATCATTTCATTTCATCGTATTGATTTTCACAAATCAATTTATATAAATTTGAGGTGGTTTCGGGTGTTTTCCAATACCCGACCCCGGTCTCTTCGAAACTCATGTTATTCTAACCCAAGTTATACAATGAAATACACGACATATCCTATTAGAGATATCAACACATTCAAAGCATTCAACACCATTCAATCATCCTTAAGCAAAGCTTAATCACATACAAATCAATTCAATTAATTCTAATTGAATTTCAAACCTCAATCGCTTGGACCCCTTCATTAATTAATTCCAAAACAATTAATTAATCAACCCTTCATTACTCATCTTAATTAATCACCCTGGATTAATTATTTCAATTACATTCAAGTAATTATCTTTAATTAATTTCACAACATTAATTATTTTTACCAAATCAATGAGTAATCTTTAATTACTTCACGAATTAATTAACTATTATTAATCACATTAGTCTAATTGCTTATGTTAATTAATTTTTCATGAGCCACTTATTGATTAATTCATCTATCTTTAATTACATCGTTGATTATATAAATTAATGATTTCCAATTACGTTCAATTTATTCTAATCCAAATTTAATTATCTTAATAATTAATCATTAATTAAACCATAAATATTTATCATTCTTGATTTATCTCAACCGATAATTACCTATCTTTCATTTACTTATTAAATAAATCAATTACTCCTTTATTAACCTTCTTAATTAATCTCTTGATTAATTTCACCAAGTAATTATATTTTATTAATACCATTATGTAATTTCTATCAAACCATCCATAATTAATTACATCCCACAATTATCCCCAATTACCTTACCAAGTAAGTATATCATTATAAACACATTAGGTTATTATACCCACCAAATTTCACAATTTATCATCCTTAATTAATTAATAAAATTAATTACCTTAAATTAATCACATTTATAAACCATTCAAACCCTCCACCAATGATCCATCATTAGCTATATTCATCAACCAATCCTTTAATTACTTCTCTAAGTAATTAATGTTAATTAATCACTTTGATTACAAATTTATTTATAAATTATTTCATTTCTAATTACATAATTAATTTCTAAATTATAACTAAAATTTATCCCTTATTACTCGATCAACTAATTCCTAATCACCGATTATCAATCCAAACTTACTTAATTATCAACTCTTAGTTACCATTTAATTCAACCCTGAATTAATAACCTTAATCCAAATCATAAACTTAAAGCTCTTAATAATGTAATTTAATTAATCCATAACATTAATTAATCTACTTATTTATTTAACACTTTATTTACCTTTAATTTAATGAATTTCAAATCATTCACAAACACATTTAAAATGTTTACTTTCAACATCATTTCGATTCCCACTTCGAATTAGATTCAAATAGAATACAATCGATTGAAGATCATTCACCTGTACTGATTATCATCCACTGACAGAACACAAACACGGCTGAAAACCCAACACCTCAGACCCTAGCTGCGAAAATTGCTGCGCCTCCAACAACCCAGTTCGGCACCGATGGCAGCTCCACATGCGACGCCGCGGCTTCAAGTTCCTCCCCTACGCCAAGTTCACTCGCGCGACCCCAATTGCGACGACGTTGCTATTTGCCTTCGACCCCCTCCTCTTCTATCGATGCGACACTCTCTCTTCATGCGATCGTGCTCAAGCCTCTCCCCAGAACTTAATTCGAACACCTCTATCACTCGCGACTGCGTTGCCATCTCCTTCGAGGGCTTCGGCCATTCTCTTTTTTTTTTAACAGAAAGAAACGATTCTGTTTTGAAGAGTAGAGAGGAGATGGAGATAAAATATCGTCTTGGGAAAGCTTCTCGCGTACGCGTTATAAAAATATCTCTGACTATATGTACTTAAATTTATTATATTATAAAACTTCCAAACCGTCCCGTTAATTGCTATTAAATTTTCGAACTCCTCTTAAGGAATGCAGCTAAACTATTTTAGGGTTTACCCGCGTTTCGAACTCAATGGAACGTGTTTCGAAGGATAATTCGATCATATGCGCGAGTTACGAAAATAAACGATCGATTTTAAATTAAATCGATTAAAATAGTTCTACGCGTTTCGAGCTGCCAGGGTCAAACGACAACTCCGATTGCTACGAAAATTGAAATCCGATAATAACTAACTATTACGGATCCAATGGAACTGGTTTCGTCGAATTCCGAGACTGTGCCTCAGAAGGCTATTTTTAAATTCCAATTTAAACGATATATTATTAAAATGGAACAAATTACCTTTAATTTAAATGTAACGACCCAGAATTTTTATTAATTAAAATTTGAATATTTAATTAATTTTAAATATTAATAAGTGAATTTATAAGTCGAATAAATTTTATTTTGAATTTTTGGATTTAATTGAATAATTAAATCGATAATTTAATATGTTAAATTATGGAAATAATTGAAAATTGAGTTAAATATGATTGAAAATGAATTGTAAAATTTTATTTTATCATATTGGAGTTAGAACGATATTTTAGAACTTTTAAAATCGAATTAAAAGTTAATTTGTGAAAATTGAATATTTTAATATTAAAATCGTCTAGTGAAAATAGTCAATTTTTGAACAGTCTCAGAATTGAACGAAACCAGTTCCATTAGATCCGTAATAGTTAGTTATTAACGGATTTCAATTTTCGTGTCAATCGGAGCTATCGTTTGATCGTGGCAGCTCGAAACGCATCGAATTATTTTTAATTTTAATTTAGCGAGTTAAAATAGCCATTTTTCAAAAAGTCTCGGATTTCGACGAAACCAGTTTCATCGGATCCGTAATGTGATATTATTGTAAGGTTTCAAATTTCGTGTCAATTGGATTTACCGTTTGTCCGGTACAAATTAAAACGCCTAGAAAACCGTTTAAATCGATTTAATTTAAATTGAACGTTTATAGCCATAACTCGCACAGATGTCCGAATTAGCTTTCGAAACTTGTTCCATTGTGTCCGGAACGCGGGGTAAACCCTAGAAACGCTGGTTACGGCGCGTGAATCGGAGTTCGGAATTTCCGGGATGAATAGTGTCGTTCGAAATTCTATAAATAGCACCCTTCTCTTCATAAATTAGAAAAAAAAAAAAAAATTAAAACCTAATCTAAAACCCTAGCCGCCAGTTACAAACCAAAGGCCAGTATTTCTCCTCCTTCTTCCTCGATTATCTCTCGATCCATTCACTTTCAAGCTTCGTGTTCAACTACAAAGTTATAGAGGGCAGCGAGATCCTTATATTCAACGGTGGAGATCGAGATTGGAGTAGTATTTTGTGAGATTTCTAGCCGCATTCCCCTTGCGTTCGTGCACGCATTTCTATGCAGGGGGGGACCGAGTTGAGCAAGCTTGAGGCCGAAAGTAGCTTGTGGTGAGGGCTACGCGATGGAGCTACCTGATCGTGCTATAGATCGTCGAGGAGGGTGCAAATTTAAACCCTAATATACGTGAATGGGTTTGTGTGTGACGGCAACAACCTGTAGAAGAAAACGAAGGAGAAGGGGTAGGGGGGTACGGCCCAGATGCAAAGTCACAAGATCCAATGGCTCAGATTAGTTTAGGTTTAAAATTAAATTAAAAGTTGTAAATTATAGTTAAAATCGTGTTTAAACTTCAAATAATCATAACTTTTTCATACGAGGTCGAAAACGCGCGAAACCAGTTGCGTTGGAATCGTATGGACGAGCACTACGCGATGAAATTGGATTGGAGTCGTTTGGAGTTAGTGAGAATTTTGGGTAAAATTAAACGTCCGCTTAATTTTATTCGAAATAAATCGCTAAAACGGAAATAAAATCAAGGTGAGAACTTCTCACTCAATCGAATCAGTTTCGATTTTATTTTAAATAGTTAGATTTAAAATATTTGAATGCATGTTTGAATGATGATTGTTATCTATTGATTGTTAAAATAGACATTATACGCCGTTAGTAAGCGGATGTTATTTATTAAAAACATATACCGCGAATATTTCATAAACAGTGAAATTGGTATTATATATAATAGCAATATATATATATATATATATATATATTGGCATATGTATATATATTGGCATATGTATATATTGGAGTTATTGATTTCCCGCATTTTTTGTTTAGCGGATGAGACCCTATTGCGCCGTTTATTAAGCGGATAATATTTTAAATCCCATATACCGCGATAATTCCGTACTGGAGCGGAATTGGTATTGTGCTAATGTTTGTGGATGCAGGAAAACAGGTTGGAGGGATCCAACTGGATTCCTCAACAGTATTTATTTGAATTCAGATATTTTGATATTTGATGGATTATCATATCGATATATGATATCGTTGTTGTCGTGATTGACTATTTGGTATGTAGCATCATTGGACCAAATTTTGGAATTTTGAAATGATTTCAAAGTGATTTTTGAAAGTATACGTTTATAAAATATTTTTGGAAATTGATTTATTTTAAATAAACAAACGTTATAATTTTTAAAGTTATAAAAAATTATGATTTTGAGAAATGTAGTTAAAAGTTGATTTTTGAGAAATATGGATTAATGATTTTATAAAATAGTTTAGATTGAAATTTCTGAATTTATTGTAAAAAGTTTAAATATAGGATTTATAAAATTTAATTATTTTATGAATCAAAATGGTGAAATAATAAAGGAGATTAAAGACGTTTTAAAAGAATAATATAAATTGAATTATATTAAGAGATTTATAAATGGATATTTATAAATTGAAATATTGAAATTATAAAACGAGTTTTTATAAGTGTTTGAATGAAGTGAAAATGAATTTCATAAATTGAATGAAATTTATAGAATTATAAACGGTGAAATTATAAATGGAATTTTATAAACAGTAGGTTTATAAAATTTATTAAGTTATTAAAATAATGGTTTTGGATAAATAATTGAATCTTATAAGTTATAAGATTTATAATTATGAAGTTTAAAGGAACGATTTTTGTGAACGACTAAATTATAAGTATTTAACTTATAACGTGAACTTTTGTTTTATAATTGAGTTATAAATTGAATGGGTTAATAAAGAAAATTTATAAAGAAAGATGTTATAAAATAAATAGAAATGGAATTTATAAACGTTGTTTTATAAATTCGCAAACGACTTATTTTAAGAAGTAAATTGTTGTAACCTATTAATGGAGTTATATTCACGTTTTTGACTGTGAATAATCCTTTGAAATAAAATGAATAAAAGGATGAAATTTGTTAACGTAGTATATTCACGTTTTTGAATAGTGAATAATATGTTAAAGAAAATGTTTAGAATGTGATATTTTAAATAGAATTAAAACGATCTAACGATTTTTTAAATGTGTTGAGATTCGAAACCATAGATTTCAACATTTATTGTTGAAATAGACGTTTTCGAGAAATAAAAGGAAATGGTAGACTATAACACTGTTGTTATAGTAAATGATTTCCGAAAGGAAATGTTTTGTATAGTATTGGGATTTATATATCTATTTTAATTTCGAATCCCTATACTAGTGATTTTGGGATGTCGTAACGATGTTTTACGCAACATTCGTTTTGGCCCAAATAAATATGTTTAAGAGAATGATTTCCTTAAAGTATGAAATATATACTTAATCTCGATTTAAGTATATTGAATATTTTCCAAATGTTGAAAATAAATTAAATTTGTGAATTACTTATTTTTAATATGTATGGAAATGTTTTCCAATATAAAGTGAATATTAGAGAATTTATCTTTTTGAAGATAAATTGAAATGGATAATTGAAATCGTATATGCATGGATATTGTGAAATATAAATTCACTATGGAATTTATGAATGAAAAGGAGAATTTGTTTAAAAATAAATATTGATTTATTTTTGAAGTGTGAAATTATATATCTTGTAAAGATATTTTGGAAAATAAATAATTTGGAAAATTATTTGGAAACTGGTGATGTGTGCATATCAATTGATAGTTCAATAACCGACTATCAATATTTCCCTTTGAATGGGTATTTGATGTGATTTGTTTGAATTTGAATGCCACACTTATTTTTGAATATGCGCTCACTATTCGGGTTAACCGGGAAAGGACCATGGGGTCGTATAACCCATTCCGAATATGTGATACGTCGTTATGAATTGCATTTGAAGACCGGTGTTGAAGACCAGATCTTTTTGAAAGCGAAAGGACAACTCGTCGATTGTCTTTGCACCGAGTAGCTACGGTATAGAGACTCCCTATGTGACGGGAAGTCCGGACGTGATTAGAGATTATCCGGATTGCAAGGACTTCTTTGTAAGTGCCTTCGGTTTTGTTCGAGCCCGGAACAGACTTGTATGGATTGTATGTCTGACATTACAAATTGAGATATAAAGCCGATTTCATTCAAATATATTTCTGTTGGTGGCGGAGGATTTATTCTTTTAGCTTAACACCCTTCTCTGAGACGTACGAGCTCAGAGGTTATGTAGTTGAATGTTATCAGCGATATATTCCCAATTTGGTAATGTGACATGCTGAGTGTTGCTGTAAATGATCATTGTGTTGATTATTTGTGATAGGATCATTTGTTTGATCGTCTATCTTGGTGATCATTTCTATGATCATTTGTTGACCCAAAGCACGGCTTTTGTATAAAGTGTGTTTTTGTGGACGTGACTTCGTCGAGCCTCACAAACCGGTAATGGTCGAAACAGGAATTGTGCGGCAAGGTTTTCAGGGATAACTTCCCTAGGGTATGACCATTCCTTCTGGAAAAGGGTAGTATCATGGAATGGAGCCCAGATACTTACTCATGTTGAAACACTTATTATTATGGTGTGATGTTGGTTAGAGAGCTCTCGTTTAAAGGTTCCAAAGGACCCGGGGTGGCATATCTGAGGGTTTGTAATATTCCTTGGGAAAAGGGATTCCCGGCTTTGTTTAGCAGAGAACGGTGGTTCTCGGGGCGTCCTTCCAGAAGCGTTTCCATGTGGCAATGGGAAGTTCCTTGGCCCGACCATTTGTTGGAAATCCAAAGAAACAATACGAAACTTGTACGGTTTTAGTTGTAGAACCTGCCATTTAAAATGGTAGCTATAGTAAGCATAATATAATGGTACCTATGCTGGCTAAGATTTATATTCTACTTTCGAAATGAATTTTTTTTACACTATGCACTAATAATAATATTAAATGTTTCTTTTTAATGCGTATCAAGCATCTTTGATTATCATAAGAAGAAATCTACTCCAAGTCTGCGTTTGCATTGTGTGTGTGGCAGGAGGTCTTATGGTAGTCTCATTTTTAAAAGCATTGCGAATTGACTTTAAAAATATTCCTCTATTTTGATTTTAAAGATAAATAAACTGTTTTGAGTTCTCACACCAGTCACATGACTGACTCGGAGTTTATTGTTTTCCTTCCTAAACTCTGGGTGCCCACCAATTTTCACACGGGCAGTCAAGAGTAAGGTTTATCAGGATATTCTGGATATTCTGGAGTTGCTGGAGGCAAGCTGGATGGCATGGTGTATTACTAGTATATAGTATTTCTTTTCCGCTGTTTGATGTTTGTTGTTGTTGTACACTCTGATGATATGATGTAATGAAATGTAATGTAATGTAATAACTGATATAGTTCTTTGTTTAAAGATTATTCATTTATTATTATATGTTGTTCCGCTGCGAATTGTGAGATTCTGATGTTGTTCTGTTGTTTTCTGTTCCGTTCTATTTTCTATTTTCTATTTTCTTTTCTCTCTATTTTCTATCTTTTCTATCTTCTTCTCTCTTCTGCCCTTTCTTTTTCTTTTTCTTAAAACCCATAACTATTCGGTTTTTCGGCAACGAAAAATCGCGTACGTTACATTTGGTATCGGAGCTTATGGTTAAGCGACAACCATGGTTCTGTTGGGTATTACTCATTAGAGATAGAGTCAGTAGTACTCTAGAATGAGTTTGAGTGTAATAATAGCTATGAGAGCGTATTTTTAGTGAATATAAAATTGTTTTATATTGTGATGGTTGGTTTATTGAGTGGCATATGAACTTTCGTCAGCGTGGTCCGCAAGACTATGCCGAAGGGGTTTCTAAACACTTGAATAGAACAATTCGACACAGTATTGTTTTAAATTGGGTAAATGAAATAATTTTACTTGATTATATTTTATATATAAAGAAATAATTTTTCAGAATTATTAAAGTGTATATAAGTTGATTGTTTAGTTGTTTGAATAATCTAAATAAAAGAATAATTGTATAAGTAAAAGATTATAAGAATTGAATTATAATTAATGTGATTTACAATTGTGAAATAAACTTATATATATGAGAAGTGAAACTATATGAATATATTTATAAATATGAGTTATAAATAAAAATGAATTTAAAGCTAAATGGAAATTTACTTAGAATTGGAATCTAAATTGATTTATAGTTGGAATTTAAGTTAAGTAAAAACAAGTGATGTTTGTAAAAGGAAATATAACTTAAGTGAAACTATATGAATGAAATTGATATTAGTATCAAAGTAAATTAATAAAGTTAAGTGATAATGTGAACTTAAGTTATATGAAATGAAATTCAACTTTGTAATTGAATTGAATAAATTGGAATGGAATAATGAATATAAGAAAAGGAATTTGGTTGTAATTAATATATATACATTGGTTGTTATATGGTTGTTAGTTGATTGTATATAATTCATTAAGAGTTAATGAAATTGGAAGCTAAAGTAATTGAAATTCAATTTGAAGTTAAGTGAATCTTAAATGGAATTGAATTTGATTTGGAAGTGAAGCAACTTGAATATGAATTAGTGAATATGAACTAATTGAAAATGAATGTTAGTAAGAACATCCACTGTTAATGAATCAAATGTGATTAAATTGAAAACCCAATTCATTGAATATTAATGAGAATATGAATGAACATTTGTTGGTTATGAATGCTAGTTGGTTGATGTTTGCATTTATTGCTTTTGTTTCATTTGCTATGTTGCTATATGTTGTATATCGATACTATTTTCATATATACATGTTCTCATGTTGTTCGTTGAGTAATTAGTAGGTGTGGATCGCGTTGCTTCGCATTTGGAGCTCGCTTTCGCGTTATATTAGCCGTATATGCTTGCTAATAAAATATAAGGTACATATCTCGGATTACATACCGTACTTTTATACTTTTTTTCCCTTCGGGATGCCTCATTACTTGATGAGATGTATATTTGTGATATATATACTGTCATTTTTTTTTTCGGATCGAGCCGCGCAAAGGAGACTATGGCGAATTTTTCCGGAAATTTAAGGCGTTAGAAAAAATTTGAGAAAATTTGGAAAATTTTTGAAAATTTTAACTTTGATTTGAAACTGAAAGTTAAACAATAGTAGTTGTTTTGAAAAGATAACTAAGTATGATTTGAAAACTTGGTAAAGTTATTGTAAAAGTTTGACTATGGATTTTGGAAAGTTAATAGATTCTGTAATTTTCTTACTTGTTAATTTCGAGGACGAAATTCTTTTAAGGGGGGAAGATTGTAACGACCCAGAATTTTTATTAATTAAAATTTGAATATTTAATTAATTTTAAATATTAATAAGTGAATTTATAAGTCGAATAAATTTTATTTTGAATTTTTGGATTTAATTGAATAATTAAATCGATAATTTAATATGTTAAATTATGGTAATAATTGAAAATTGAGTTAAATATGATTGAAAATGAATTGTAAAATTTTATTTTATCATATTGGAGTTAGAACGATATTTTAGAACTTTTAAAATCGAATTAAAAGTTAATTTGTGAAAATTGAATATTTTAATATTAAAATCGACTAGTGAAAATAGTCAATTTTTGAACAGTCTCAGAATTGAATGAAACCAGTTCCATTGGATCCGTAATAGTTAGTTATTACCGGATTTCAATTTTTGTGTCAATCGGAGCTATCGTTTGATCGTGGCAGCTCGAAACGCATCGAATTATTTTTAATTTTAATTTAGCGAGTTAAAATAGCCATTTTTCAAAAAGTCTCGGATTTCGACGAAACCAGTTTCATCGGATCCGTAATGTGATATTATTGTAAGGTTTCAAATTTCGTGTCAATTGGATTTACCGTTTGTCCGGTACAAATTAAAACGCCTAGAAAATCGTTTAAATCGATTTAATTTAAATTGAACGTTTATAGCCATAACTCGCACAGATGTCCGAATTAGCTTTCGAAACCTGTTCCATTGTGTCTGGAACGCGGGGTAAACCCTAGAAACGCTGGTTACGGCGCGTGAATCGGAGTTCGGAATTTCCGGGATGAATAGTGTCGTTCGAAATTCTATAAATAACACCCTTCTCTTCATAAATTAGAAAAAAAAAAAATTAAAACCTAATCTAAAACCCTAGCTGCCAGTTACAAACCAAAGGCCAGTATTTCTCCTCCTTCTTCCTCGATTATCTCTCGATCCATTCACTTTCAAGCTTCGTGTTCAACTACAAAGTTATAGAGGGCAGCGAGATCCTTATATTCAACGGTGGAGATCGAGATTGGAGTAGTATTTTGTGAGATTTCTAGCCGCATTCCCCTTGCGTTCGTGCACGCATTTCTATGCAGGGGGGGACCGAGTTGAGCAAGCTTGAGGCCGAAAGTAGCTTGTGGTGAGGGCTACGCGATGGAGCTACCTGATCGTGCTATAGATCGTCGAGGAGGGTGCAAATTTAAACCCTAATATACGTGAATGGGTTTGTGTGTGACGGCAACAACCTGTAGAAGAAAACGAAGGAGAAGGGGTAGGGGGGTACGGCCCAGATGCAAAGTCACAAGATCCAATGGCTCAGATTAGTTTAGGTTTAAAATTAAATTAAAAGTTGTAAATTATAGTTAAAATCGTGTTTAAACTTCAAATAATCATAACTTTTTCATACGAGGTCGAAAACGCGCGAAACCAGTTGCGTTGGAATCGTATGGACGAGCACTACGCGATGAAATTGGATTGGAGTCGTTTGGAGTTAGTGAGAATTTTGGGTAAAATTAAACGTCCGTTTAATTTTATTCGAAATAAATCGCTAAAACGGAAATAAAATCAAGGTGAGAACTTCTCACTCAATCGAATCAGTTTCGATTTTATTTTAAATAGTTAGATTTAAAATATTTGAATGCATGTTTGAATGATGATTGTTATCTATTGATTGTTAAAATAGACATTATACGCCGTTAGTAAGCGGATGTTATTTATTAAAAACATATACCGCGAATATTTCATAAACAGTGAAATTGGTATTATATATAATAGCAATATATATACATACATATATATATATATTGGCATATGTATATATATTGGCATATGTATATATTGGAGTTATTGATTTCCCGCATTTTTTGTTTAGCGGATGAGACCATATTGCGCCGTTTATTAAGCGGATAATATTTTAAATCCCATATACCGCGATAATTCCGTACTGGAGCGGAATTGGTATTGTGCTAATGTTTGTGGATGCAGGAAAACAGGTTGGAGGGATCCAACTGGATTCCTCAACAGTATTTATTTGAATTCAGATATTTTGATATTTGATGGATTATCATATCGATATATGATATCGTTGTTGTCGTGATTGACTATTTGGTATGTAGCATCATTGGACCAAATTTTGGAATTTTGAAACGATTTCAAAGTGATTTTTGAAAGTATACGTTTATAAAATATATTTGGAAATTGATTTATTTTAAATAAATAAACGTTATAATTTTTAAAGTTATAAAAAATTATGATTTTGAGAAATATAGTTAAAAGTTGATTTTTGAGAAATATGGATTAATGATTTTATAAAATAGTTTAGATTGAAATTTCTGAATTTATTGTAAAAAGTTTAAATATAGGATTTATAAAATTTAATTATTTTATGAATCAAAATGGTGAAATAATAAAGGAGATTAAAGACGTTTTAAAAGAATAATATAAATTGAATTATATTAAGAGATTTATAAATGGATATTTATAAATTGAAATATTGAAATTATAAAACGAGTTTTTATAAGTGTTTGAATGAAGTGAAAATGAATTTCATAAATTGAATGAAATTTATAGAATTATAAACGGTGAAATTATAAATGGAATTTCATAAACAGTAGGTTTATAAAATTTATTAAGTTATTAAAATAATGGTTTTGGATAAATAATTGAATCTTATAAGTTATAAGATTTATAATTATGAAGTTTAAAGGAACGATTTTTGTGAACGAATAAATTATAAGTATTTAACTTATAACGTGAACTTTTGTTTTATAATTGAGTTATAAGTTGAATGGGTTAATAAAGAAAATTTATAAAGAAAGATGTTATAAAATAAATAGAAATGGAATTTATAAACGTTGTTTTATAAATTCGCAAACGACTTATTTTAAGAAGTAAATTGTTGTAACCTATTAATGGAGTTATATTCACGTTTTTGACTGTGAATAATCCTTTGAAATAAAATGAATAAAAGGATGAAATTTGTTAACGTAGTATATTCACGTTTTTGAATAGTGAATAATATGTTAAAGAAAATGTTTAGAATGTGATATTTTAAATAGAATTAAAACGATCTAACGATGTTTTAAATGTGTTGAGATTCGAAACCATAGATTTCAACATTTATTGTTGAAATAGACGTTTTCGAGAAATAAAAGGAAATGGTAGACTATAACACTGTTGTTATAGTAAATGATTTCCGAAAGGAAATGTTTTATATAGTATTGGGATTTATATATCTATTTTAATTTCGAATCCCTATACTAGTGATTTTGGGATGTCGTAACGATGTTTTACGCAACATTCGTTTTGGCCCAAATAAATATGTTTAAGAGAATGATTTCCTTAAAGAATGAAATATATACTTAATCTCGATTTAAGTATATTGAATATTTTCCAAATGTTGAAAATAAAATAAAATTTGTGAATTACTTATTTTTAATAAGTATGGAAATGTTTTCCAATATAAAGTGAATATTAGAGAATTTATCTTTTTGAAGATAAATTGAAATGGATAATTGAAATCGTATATGCATGGATATTGTGAAATATAAATTCACTATGGAATTTATGAATGAAAAGGAGAATTTGTTTAAAAATAAATATTGATTTATTTTTGAAGTGTGAAATTATATATCTTGTAAAGATATTTTGGAAAATAAATAATTTGGAAAATTATTTGGAAACTGGTGATGTGTGCATATCCATTGATAGTTCAATAACCGACTATCAATATTTCCCTTTGAATGGGTATTTGATGTGATTTGTTTGATTTTGAATGCCACACTTATTTTTGAATAAGCGCTCACTATTCGGGTTAACCGGGAAAGGACCATGGGGTCGTATAACCCATTCCGAATATGTGATACGTCGTTATGAATTGCATTTAAAGACCGGTGTTGAAGACCGGATCTTTTTGAAAGCGAAAGGACAACTCGTCGATTGTCTTTGCACCGAGTAGCTACGGTATAGAGACTCCCTATGTGATGGGAAGTCTGGACGTGATTAGAGATTATCCGGATTGCAAGGACTTCTTTGTAAGTGACTTCGGTTTTGTTCGAGCCCGGAACAGACTTGTATGGATTGTATGTCTGACATTACAAATTGAGATATAAAGCCGATTTCATTCAAATATATTTCTGTTGGTGGCGGAGGATTTATTCTTTTAGCTTAACACCCTTCTCTGAGACGTACGAGCTCAGAGGTTATGTAGTTGAATGTTATCAGCGATATATTCCCAATTTGGTAATGTGACATGCTGAGTGCTGCTGTAAATGATCATTGTGTTGATTATTTGTGATAGGATCATTTGTTTGATCGTCTATCTTGGTGATCATTTCTATGATCATTTGTGGACCCAAAGCACGGCTTTTGTATAAAGTGTGTTTTTGTGGACGTGACTTCGTCGAGCCTCACAAACCGGTAATGGTCGAAACAGGAATTGTGCGGCAAGGTTTTCAGGGATAACTTCCCTAGGGTATGACCATTCCTTCTGGAAAAGGGTAGTATCATGGAATGGAGCCCAGATACTTACTCATGTTGAAACACTTATTATTATGGTGTGCTGTTGGTTAGAGAGCTCTCGTTTAAAGGTTCCAAAGGACCGGGGGTGGCATATCTGAGGGTTTGTAATATTCCTTGGGAAAAGGGATTCCCGGCTTTGTTTAGCAGAGAACGGTGGTTCTCGGGGCGTCCTTCCAGAGGCGTTTCCATGTGGCAATGGGAAGTTCCTTGGCCTGACCATTTGTTGGAAATCCAAAGAAACAATACGAAACTTGTACGGTTTTAGTTGTAGAACCTGCCATTTAAAATGGTAGCTATAGTAAGCATAATATAATGGTACCTATGCTGGCTAAGATTTATATTCTACTTTCGAAATGAATTTTTTTTACACTATGCACTAATAATAATATTAAATGTTTCTTTTTAATGCGTATCAAGCATCTTTGATTATCATAAGAAGAAATCTCCTCCAAGTCTGCGTTTGCATTGTGTGTGTGGCAGGAGGTCTTATGGTAGTCTCATTTTTAAAAGCATTGCGAATTGACTTTAAAAATATTCCTCTATTTTGATTTTAAAGATAAATAAACTGTTTTGAGTTCTCACACCAGTCACATGACTGACTCGGAGTTTATTGTTTTCCTTCCTAAACTCTGGGTGCCCACCAATTTTCACACGGGCAGTCAAGAGTAAGGTTTATCAGGATATTCTGGATATTCTGGAGTTGATGGAGGCAAGCTGGATGGCATGGCGTATTACTAGTATATAGTATTTCTTTTCCGCTGTTTGATGTTTGTTGTTGTTGTACACTCTGATGATATGATGTAATGAAATGTAATGTAATGTAATAACTGATATAGTTCTTTGTTTAAAGATTATTCATTTATTATTATATGTTGTTCCGCTGCGAATTGTGAGATTCTGATGTTGTTCTGTTGTTTTCTGTTCCGTTCTATTTTCTATTTTCTATTTTCTTTTCTCTCTATTTTCTATCTTTTCTATCTTCTTCTCTCTTCTGCCCTTTCTTTTTCTTTTTCTTAAAACCCATAACTATTCAGTTTTTCGGCAACGAAAAATCGCGTACGTTACATTAAATTTCAACAATCCTATTGTCTTTAGTATTATCATTATAAATTTGATAAGCCTTCAAATTATTTTAAACAGGCTTAGAATATCAGATTCAGCAAGTTACCCAATTTCAATTATTAAATTCAACATTTAAACTATATAATTCAATGATTTAATTATCAAGCAAATATTGATATCTTGAATTCAAGTTAAAATTAACTTTTAAATATTTTAAAATCAATTAACTATTCCAATTTAAATTTTTAAAAATTCCGGGTCGTCACATTCCTTCCCCCTTAAAGAATTTCGTGTCCGAAATTACTAGATAGGAAGAATGGTCCGATACCCGTTTACCTTCTCCCAAAATTCACAATTCAACATTCTACCAACTATCTTTTATTAAGGCCCACTGTCACCTCGACCAACTTCCTAAAATCTTTTATAGTTTCAAACAATACCCCCTTGCTCAATCATCTAAATTTTAATTTAAAACCAAATTTGGAATTATCAAGATTTTTCTCAAAATTTTTCTAACTCTCTAAATTTCCAAAATTTTGTGCCAGCGTCTCCTTTGCGTGGCTAGCTCGGTACAACTACAAAAGGCCTCTACGGGCTCCCAAATTTCAAAAGAAAACAAAAGCCAAGTGGCTACATAAAAAACCCAATCCAATTTCATACAGAAACTTAAATACATACCTTTTGTCGAGCAATACAAATTTATCTTTTGGAATCAAATCCAATTTTCTTTTCCCCCTTTTAATACCTGCATATCTTGTTTAGCAACAATATTCAATCGTAACTTTACAAATCATTTTATACATTCTCTTATATAGTTTTTCATATTTACTTCTATTCAAATTTGTTTTCCCCGTTTTAATATGAATTTCAACTTATTTCAATTTTGAATATTAAATTTTATTTTTCAAGTATAACTGATTCATATTAGCTCATCTACTAATTTACTTCAATTTTCATATTTAAAATCGTTTAATTGCTTAACAAAAATTTTCTCAAAAATTTTCAAAAATTTTCTAACTCCCAAAATTTCCGGAAAATTTTGGCAGAGTCTCCTTTGTACGGAGGAGCTTTTGCAATTTGACAAGAAATATAAATATATATACATCGACCCACACGGTCGGAAAAAGAAAAAAAAGTTCATATTTCCTATTTTATTGCGTAGGCGTACCTTATTTAGCATTTTAAGCAAGCAGCTTATTAATTTAAGCAATTAGCGCAATCCAAACCAGCCAAACGGCCTTCAGGTACCTGTACTTACTCAATTTAAACATATAAGCACTATATACACGAAGTTTATAACATTTCTCTTACTTAAACTACTGTAACACTTCAATTCTAAAAGAAAAGCATTCAAAATAATTTTCACGAGCAATTTATATGTTTTCAACACTAATTCAACTTCTTTCAATCAAACATATACCATTCCGTTCAATTTTATTGGTTTACAACTTAATTGCTTACATTCAATTAAGTTTTAATCCAAACAAGTCCATATTCACTTCAAATGATACAAAAATCAATTTTATTTAATCTCTATCAACTCAAAGAATTTTAATTATTTTTGATCACGCCAAACGACAATTATATTTATGCAATTTTGACGATATTCGCTTGATAGAGTATTTAATTTGAGTTTATAACTACTTCTAAATTAATTTCAACTCATTCTGTATGTAATTCCATTTCAAATTTTTACACTCATACGTATGCCTTTCATTTCATTTCAAATTTATTCACCACCATTTATTTAGCTCGACATATTCATTCTTATATTCTACTAGCCATTCCCAAATTAATTAAATCCAAGCTTTTATTTTAATGGGCTTTCACTCTTATTCGAAGCCAAGCTTCCATAAATTTTAAACACCTTTTCAATTTATCAAAATAATATCCAAGCACATACTTAACTCATTTATACTTTCAAATTAATATACCACCGAACTTAAGTTCAGTCTGATAATCCGATTCCAATCACAACTTTGGTTTAATTTTTATTCTATCAGACTTCATCCATTTATTATTTAACTCAATTATCCCGTTTCAAATGTTAAATTTACGTACTTAATTCATTTTCGAATTTATTTTATTAATACATGGCCATTCTCAATTTATTTCTATTCACTTGGATTTTGTTGCAATTCAAACCATGACTATTATAAATAAATTTCATACGACGACACTTCTCTTATATCTAATTTACTTGCAACTTTCGTTAAATATTATCCATATCACACTTGAATTTTATTTGTAATTCAACCCATCACATTTTCAATCCAACCCTATTTATTTTTATTTTACAACATTTCTTCTTATTTAATCCATTATTAAATCTAAGTTGGATTCGATATAAAATTCGAATTCATCCCCAAACCCATTATCAACCTACAATCCATCTGTTTAACCAAGTTAAATTTTATTAATACACTCAACCAAATAATAACTTAGCCAATTAGCTTACTTTCAACTTCTAAATCAATCTTTGATTTTAATTACAAATTCACTTTAATAAAATTCCAGTTCGGATTTCCTTTATTTTCCAAAATTCCAACGTCTTTATTTAAAATTTTTAGAAATGCTTTTAAATTCAGATAATACTATTTAAAATAGCTTTTAATAAAAATACTTTTATAACTCGATGCCTCAACCAGTCCATCCTTGTTCTCATAGAAATTCAGTCATACGTTGATCAGTCGTAGGACTGAAAATCTATAAGTACTTGGTAAACCCGTTTCAACATCCAGTGAAAATACTTAGAAAATAATTTTATTGAAAAATATCGAAAGTAGTTTTTAAAAATAGAGGAAATATCTTTAGTGAGAATGCTCTGGAAATCATCACCCCCATCCATGGTCGTAGTTAACCCGATGGTTACGTTTCCATCCCGACAAAATCCATAGATAACTGTAGGCCTCTGCGCCCCTCGATTACACCATGGAACCCACGATAGATCGCAGCTACAACTGGGGCTACGTAGCTATCACAGCAAAAACACATATAACTGTAGGCATCAGTGCCATCGAATTTCGCTGCCAAAAATGAAACTTCTGCACTCCACTTGACCATAGATCGCAGTCTACCGATGTTGCGTTGCCTTTCCGGCAAAATCAAGTGTAGACTGTTGGCACTCATCCTCCACACGATTTCGCCATGGTCCCCACAGTAGATCGCAGCGACATCGAGTTACACTGTCGTCACAGCATAATCCAAATGCCTCTGTAGGCATCAACGCCCTCGACTTTCGCTATCCAATAATCCTCAGGAAATAGTTTTGTTCGGACTCCTCACAGGATCAAATTTAGAACCCCCCTTGGGGCTCAAGGCAGCACCACCCAGTGGCACTCCTGAGAAGTTCATTTCAAGGGAGCGCCTTTTTCCCCAGAGCCATCATCAAAACATTTTATACTATACACGTATAGTATCTTCAAATCATACACCTAGTATGATCTCATACAAAACTTCTTTACACAAAATCGATTATTCCAAAAATCGATAATTCCCAAACTAGGCTTTTCAAATTCAATATTGATTTTACCCAAAAATCAAAAGCCTTTCCAAATTCAAAGGTTCTCAAAACCTTTTCCAAAATCCTCATAATATCCTTTATATATATACAGATATATATAATTTTTTTTTAAAAATCTTTGGATCTTTTCAATCTTGTATAAAACTCTTTTTATACTTCGAACATCTTCAAAAATCCTTTCTTCCGGCAATAGATTTAACAAGGTGAGTTTCATCTTACATATAACAAAGATGTATAACTTTGTTTATTCAAAATCAAACATTCCAATTTGATTACTCTTTTCAATATCAATTTCTTTTCCATTCACTTATCCACCTTTACATTAATCCTCATTTGGATTATCACTTCAATTCCTATCTCAGTTGGGTATTAAATCCATAACAGTTTGAACTCCGACCAGTTTATATTTAGAAAATAGCTTGAAAATTTTAAAAATAGGTAAGTAGTTGAAAAATAATTATTACTTTACAAAATAGCTGTAAAATAGTAACTAATTATAAAATAGTTGGAAAATAGTTAAATAGTTTCAGAAATTTCAAATAATTGCAAAATAGTTGTAAAGTAGAAATTAGTTTGTGAAATAGTTGAAAATAGCCATTAGTTTAGAAAATAGTTGGAAAATGATTAAATAGCTCCAAAATAATGGTAAAACAAATATAAAATAAGTTAGCTTTTAAAAAGAAAAGTTGTATATATTAAATAGCTTAGAAAAATAAGTTTATATCAAAACAATTTGTATTGAAACTAGTCAAGAGTCAACTGCTCACTTCCCTAACAATCCAATGTAAATTTACACTTCCATTTAATTGACTCAATTCTAACTTGAATAACTTCAATTTCTATGGAAATTTATTCCCAATTCAAGTTGAGTCAATCTTGATTCCTCTCCCAATTTAAATCAAATTCTATTTGATTTTAATCATGTTCAATTTTAATTATAATTTCATATTATTCCAATCAAATTTGAATTATTATCAATTGAACCCATTTCAAATTCAATTCATTTCAATATAATCCAATTTAATTTCCCATTTACTTTCTTAAACTTATACATCTTCAATCACCAATCCAATCAATTCAAACCAAATTCAATTTTGAACTAATTCAATTTCAATCTTGAATTTAAACTATCCCGAACTATATAAATTCGAGTTAAATCCTCAAAGGTTGGTTCAACCATTTAAACCAAATTAACCTTTATTAAAAGTTCTTAATTAATTTAATTTCTGAGTTCAATTCTCAAAATTCCATTTTAAATTATTATTTTTTCAAATAAGAGTTCAATACAATTTTATTTTAAAATTTTAATTTATTATTAAATTTTATCTTTCAGTTTGAAGCCGGTTCTTAAACAAGTTTAATTTACAATTTAATTATTCAAATTTATTTTATTTATACAATACCATTCTCAATTCAAAGATTTTTATTAACAAAAGGATGATATCATCCAATTTATTTAAAAAAACGTCCATCTATTTTCAAATTTTAAATCTCAAACCCGTTTTGAGATCACACAAATTCCCATTCAAACCAACCATTTAACTTTCCAAGTTAAATTCCAATTTCACTTAATCCAATCAACCTCATTCAATCCTTAAGCTTCACAATAATAATATCCCCACTTAAAAACTTATATCACTTTGGATTTTTACATCACACTTCAGGAAAAAATCAAAACTCAACCTCTTAGAGTTTGTTTCAAATTATCTTTGATATCATGTATATCCATACATATATACATATTTATTTCTTGGCCCTCCCAGCCATGTTTTACAATTTTAAACCACCCTTGGTTTTAAATTCAAATCAAATTTCAAACAACCCATTGTTTGCAATAAGTCCAGTTATTCAAAGAATACTTACTTATTATTTCTCATTATTTTAATTTAAAAGTTATACTCATCTTATAGGTTTACTTCATTTGGCTACTTAATAACAAATATATCATTATCAATTAATTAGATTTTGATTTGGTTGTATTTTCGTTTTTACTTAATTTAATTCCAATTCAAGATTTCAATTTCAGTTTGAATCCATTTTAAACTTATCTTTATTTAATTTTAGTTTGGCTGTATTACATTACTTCTTAATTTAATTCTAATAATTTAACAACCAATCACCTTAATATTTATTAGAAGGAAATATTGCTTTATATATCAAAAATATATTTTTATATAAAATCATTAAAAACCTTTATATAAGAAAATAACAAGTACGCTCTCATATATATATATATTCTTAACTCATTTTAGAGTACTACAGACTCTATTAAATGAGTAATTCTAACCAGAGCCAAGGTTCTCGCTTAACCTTTCAGCTCTGATACCAAATGTAACGACCCGAAATTTTCGAAGCCGAAAATTCCAGATTGTTATGAAAAAGAAGAAAGAGATAGAAGAAGAAGAACAGAGACATCAACAACTCACATTCGCAGCAGATAAAATATAATAATAAATAATAACAGTTTACAAAAGAATATTATATCTGTCGGTTACACTTAATATACATCAGAGTTTCACATAATATACAGTCACTGAATATTTACAATTATCATGTCTTAGATTAACAATAATATAAATACAACGGATATACTCTATACGATATTGCCATCCAGCTCGCCTCCTGAGCTCCAGAACGTCCTAACCTGAAAATCTGTAATACTTGGTCTGATCCGAGCATTACACCAAAGTAACACCCGGGTCAGCCTGGAAACCAGCGTGAGTAAACCCAGCTAACATGGAATACCAAAGCAAACAACTTATATAAACTCGGGTAACTTATATCAATTTAACCAATTCACAATTTGCTATAGACAACACTTATCTCTCATATAAATTTTCTAAGTACCAAACTTAGATAAAATAACCCAATCCACTTAAATCATTTCATTTCATCGTATTGATTTTCACAAATCAATTTATATAAATTTGAAGTGGTTTCGGGTGTTTTCCAATACCCGACCCCGGTCTCTCCGAAACTCATGTCATTCTAACCTAAGTTATACAATGAAATACACGACATATCCTATTAGAGATATCAACACATTCAAAGCATTCAACACCATTCAATCTTCCTTAAGCAAAGCTTAATCACATACAAATCAATTCGATTAATTCTAATTCAATTTCAAACCTCAATCACTTGGACCCTATGACGCCCCACCTCTATACCCACGCTAGCCAAGGACACTACAGGGTAATGCCGCCAACTAACACGGAGAATAAGTCTAGTTAGGAGCGACCATCTATAGCCTTGCTCTAACTATCTATTGAATACATCGACAATAATCACACCAAACGGATCGACATATCCAATGAATACTTAAAACAAAACCTTAGGTGGTTGAAGGATCTATCAGAATAGAATATAACAACTCAAATGTAATATACATCACAGAACAGAAGATCATCATATACACATATACAGATACATACCAGAGTATACAAACTAATACATGTTAAGTGGTATAGCAAACCACAATATACAGACGAGTCAAAAGAATACATAGTTACAATAAAAGGACTACACAAAAAGCTTTAACAAAATGGACCAAGCTGAATAGTCCACGCGGAAGCAAAATAGGCTAAGTCCAAAAGCAGCTAACCTGAAACATCTCGGTCTGAACCGAGTATAAAATACATGGGTCAGTCTAGCTAAACAAATTAGTTATATAAACCGAACAACAATAAACCTACAAGGTTACAAAGTACAACAAATATCTCTAAAAGAGATAACACAATCATCTAACAAAAGATGAATCATATCATAACAAGCCTCGTATCATCGGCAACTCATAGAAACAAAGGGTAGGAATACCCCAAAATAAGCCATAAAGGCAATAACAAATACCAATAAAGGTAACACAAGTTCCACAAGGTAATCGCTATATATCGAGCGGCTCAAAAAGACCAACAACGAAGGGCGATACCTAGGGAATATACATATGAATGAAAACATCAGAAAATTTGCTCGAGCTCAGTACTGTACAAACAAGGATCCATAAGCCTGAAGACTCCAAACCCAATATCACCCATGCAGCTCATAACGACCAACATCGGAAGCGATACTAAAGGGCAACCCAATATCACCCATGCGACTTATAACGACCAATATCGGAAGCGATACTAAAGGGAAACAAACTCGAAGGCACAAACCCGAAGGCAACATACCCGAAGGCAACATACCCGAAGGCAACAAACCGTAGTGGTAAAGATCGAAGACCCAGTACTGGACACCACTAACTGGCGGAATGTGTCATAACTCTCAAAAAGGAATCCGAAAAGTGGTAACATGAGTCCCAAAACCACTCGTTCGCACTAAACGGTTTACTATCCATTAGTTAATTTCACACTCAAAGCAGTACAAAGTTCACCTCATATCATCAGTAAACCAAATCCGAAGGTTAAAACAATCAATTGAATAGGTCAGGGATTAATCGAAAGGATAAACGCACAGATTCATGGTCCGTATTTTGCCCAATCATTTAATCACCCTTCCACTTCGCTCGAAGTGCAAAATTGTGCGTGTATATTTTAAATAGAATTTATAAATCGGAGAAGCGAGCTTTTAATACGATTTGAAGAAATCATTTATAAAAACCTGTGAATAAATTCAAAAAGGAATCGTCAAGATCAAATAGGCATGAACAACTAATTGGAATCAATATGCATCGATCAAATTTGGAAAACCAAACGAATAAGGCAATTTGGCAAAAACAGCATATTCAGATGTCTGAAAGAAGGGATTCAGATGTTTGAATCTGAAAGTTAATTTGTTTTTCAAAACAGAATTCAGACGTCTGAATCTAACCTTCCAGATGTCTGAAATAGGCATATTTTGGCCTATTTCCTTTCTGGTCGAAATTTAGCCAATTCAGACGTGTGGAATATAATTTTAGATGTCTGAATCTGGGGGTGAAAATGTTCCCCAGAACAATATTCAGACGTCTGAAACCTGATGGTCAGGCATTTCCTGAACCTAGGCCATCTATGGCCAACAAATCGAAAGCAATCAGATGCGTGTTGATTATGGGCTTATGTCAAATGACTACCCAACCTTAACGACACACCCAAACACTCTGAACAACATAAACATCAACCATATAAGGTTTTACATAGATTTGGCTTTAAAAAAAATCATAATTTGGCAATTTCCCCAAAGCAAACTAAATCGAAAGCAAATGAACATATGAACAAGTGTTAGGAATTCATACCTAACATCAATGATATAAAAAGAAGTAGATGTGAGCTCAAAACTCACCTTGTTACACCCAACAAAGATATACATATATAAGCATAGATGTGAGATAAAAATCTCACCTTTTATCTCAAAACAAAGAAGAAGATGCTCAAACACAAGAAGGAGACTAACTACTCTTCACTTCAACTCTACAAGCCTTAATCTAAGAATAAAACACATATTTTCCAAAGTTAGGTTTAGGAAACTTTCTGAAATTGAAGAGGAGAAAGAGATAGAGAAGATAAAGAGGAGGCTTACCTATAGTTTCACTTTGAGCAAGAATCAAGTTTGCAAGAAGAAACTAGGGTTTGCAATTTCTATTTCCTCTTCCCTTCCACCATTTTCAGTTTTTCTTAAGTTTAGAAGAGTGGAATGAGAGAATGGAGAGGAGAGGGCTGAGTTAGGGGTTAATTAGATAGTTAGTGGGCTGAATCCAACCCAAACCCAACTAGAAAAAGTTGCAAAATTCAACTTACTCCAAACATATCAAAGCTCATACTCATACTCAAAAAGGTCGCAAACGCCATTTTGGAACCAATGGAAATGGTTTCGAGTTCCAATTCGGCCATTTGCAAAAAGTAACATTTCGGACCAAAATTCGACTAACGACGCTATATTTAAATAAAACAGACGCTATATTTAAATAAAACATTTAAATATATAATCGTTAAATATGCGGGTTGTTACAGATCTCCCCTCCTTGCAAAATTGCGTCCCCGCAATTCCCAGAGACGATACTTGTAACAACTGCATACGAACAACATTCAAAAGAAAAGGAAATAAGCTTGAGACGAAAAGATAAACTCGCCGTTCCCAAGCGAAGATAGAAAAACCGGATAGGATCGCTTAATAAACTCTCTGGTTTCCAAAGTACAGTCATTGGGATTAGCGGACCATTGAACTTTAACGAGCGGCACGTCCTTATTCCGAAGGTGTCGCACCTCCGTGTCAAGTACGCGAATAGGCTGCTGTACAATAGATAAGTCCGGTGAGACCTCAAGCTCAAGCAAATCAGGAGAATCAATAACAGAATCCGATTCCCGAAGACACTTCCGAAGTTGAGAGACGTGAAACACGTCATGAATGCCAGATAAATGAGTAGGAAGTGAAACTCTATAAGCCACAGGGCCAATACGTTCAGTAATAGAAAATGGTCCTATAAAGCGAGGAGCCAATTTCCCAGTCGTACTGAAACGCATAACCCCTTTCAAAGGAGAAACACGAATAAAGACAAGATCACCAATCGAGAACTCGAGAGGCTTCCTACGGCTATCCTCGTAGGATTTCTGGCGACTCTGTGCCTCTTTCATTCTCAACCGGATAAGATCAATCTTCTCGGAAGAATCACGAACAAAATCTGGACCAAGAATAAGCTTCTCCCCAGATTCTAACCAACAAGAAGGTGATCCACATGGCCTTCCGTATAAGGCTTCGAAAGGAGCCATAATGATACTAGACTGAAAACTATTATTGTAGGAGAACTCTATAAGAGGTAGGTGATCCTCCCAACTACCACCGAAATCAAAAATACAAATATGGAGAAGATCTTCTAAGATACGATTCACCCGTTCAGTCTGTCCGTTAGACTGCGGATGATAAGCTGTACTAAAATTAAGCTTTGTTCCCAAAGTTTGCTGAAGACTCTTCCAAAAATGACTCGTGAATAAAGGATCACGATCACTCACAATAGAACTAGGAACACCGTGAAGTCTCACGATTTCCTTGACATACAACTTAGCCAAATGCAAGGCAGTCCTATTAGACTTACTAGGGACAAAATGAGCAGACTTAGTGAGGCGATCAACAATAACCCAAATGCTAGAATGGCCTGCTCGAACGAGGTAGGCCGTCAATGAAATCCATAGAAATATGATCCCATTTCCACAATGGAATCTCTAGAGGCTGAAGAAGACCCGAAGGACGCTGATGTTTGGCCTTAAAACGCTGACAAGTTATGCAATTACTCACACAACCCGCTATATCGCGCTTCATGCCTTCCCAATAATAAAGACAGCGCATATCGGCATACATCTTACTACTACCAGGATGAATGGTATACTTAGAACGGTGACAATCATCAAGAATGTCATGCCTAAGTGCAAAATCAGAAGGCACAAAAAGACGGTTCTTCTTGCGAAGACACCCATGAGAATCAATGCTGAAATCCTGCAACGCCTCATCACAGGATCCAGACTCACAAAGCTAAATAAGATGCAACAAGTCAGATCACGCCGCTGAGCATCGGCAATACGATCCAACAAAATAGGTCGAGCTCCCAAACTAAATAATAGAATAGGAGAATTAGAAGATGAAGCTCGATGACGAATTTCACAAAAAGATAGAGTCTTAAGGATATCCCATTCGGCAAGCATCATAGAAATAACAGCCGAATGTTTGCGACTAAGCGCATCAGCAACATGATTACCCTTACCAGGGGTATACTGGATATTAAAGTCATAGGAAGCAAGAAACTTGAGCCAACACTGTTGTCTCATATTGAGTTCCTTCTGAGTAAACAAATACTTCAAAGATTTATGATCGGTATAGAGAATGAAGCGCTCGCCCAATAAATAGTGTCGCCAAATCTTCAAGGCGAAGACAATGGCGGCTAATTCAAGATCATGAGTGGCATAGAGAACTTCATTCGAACGCAGTTGCCTAGAAGCATAAGCAACTACCCGATCCTTCTGCATAAGAACAGCACCGAGACCACTACCACAAGCATCGGTGTAGACAACAAGATCATGATTCCCCTCGGGAACCACAAGAATAGGAGCATTAATGAGAAGTTCCTTCAATGTCCGAAAGGAAGCTTCACACTTGTCGGACCAAATAAAACGAATGCCTTTCCGAGTAAGGCCAGTGAGAGGAAGCACAACATGGGAAAAATCCTTAATGAATCGACCGTAATAACCCGCCAATCCAAGGAAACTACGAATCTCATGCACATTCTCAGGCCTCTTCCAATTCTGGATGGCTTCGATCTTTGAGGGATCGACAGAAATGCCATCGGAAGATACAACATGGCCTAAGAACTTAACCTTATTCTCCCAAAAATGGCACTTGGAGAATTTGGCTCTAAGCTGATGGTGACGGAGGGTACTCAAGACAATTCTCAAGTGATTAGCATGCTCAACATCAGACTTAGAATAAATAAGGATATCATCAATGAAGACAAGGACAAACTTATCAAGATATTCCCGGAATACTCGATTCATGAGATCGACAAAGAAAGCAGGAGCGTTCGTCAAACCGAACGGCATAATGAGCCACTCAAAAGAACCATAACGAGTGCGGAAAGCAGTAAGGGGTATGCTATCGTCCGTGACTCGTAACTGATGAAAACCTGTGGCAAGGTCAAGCTGAGAAAAGACCTTAGCACCACTCAATAGATCGAACATATCATCGATCCTAGGCAATGGATACCTATTCCTAATGGTTAACTCGTTAAGCTTGCGATAGTCAATGCAAAGCCTAAGTGTTCCATCAGACTTCTTCACGAAGACAACCGCGGATCCCCATGGAGAAAAACTGGACTGAATCAACTGCTTGGACTCAAGCTCTAAAAGCTGCTTCTTGAGTTCCTCATTTTCCTTTGTAGACATCCTCGTGGGAGGATGACTAACTGGCTGTGCACCTGAAATGAGATCAATGTGGAACTCAATTGCCCGCTTAGGTGGCAAACCCGAGACAGGCTCAAAAACATCAGAAAAGTCACAAGCAATAGGAATACGAGATATATCATCATAATATCGCGAGTCAAGAGAACATAAAGCCATTTCGGAATTATCCGCATCCCGAAGAATAAGAGATAGCTGAGTAGGCGAATCCGGATGTCGAAGATACAAAATTCTCTCCGAACAAATAATCCGGGCATCATATCTCACTAGCCAGTCCATTCCAAAAATTATATCAAATACCAGACAAAAAATAACGTGCAGACTCGCACGAAAAGAAAAGCCACATAAAACAATCTCAATATCATCACAAAGCATACTAAGGGTCGCGGATCCCCTAATAGGATTCACAATCCTTAAAGAAGTAACCAAACAAGAAACATCCAAAGATAAATCATCAACGAGCTCTTTCGATACGAAAGAATGCGAAGCACCCGTATCGAAAAGAACTCGTATACTACGATCATGAAATAAAATAGAACCTTCCAAAATAGATGGAGATATACCTTTGGGCTGAGAGGGACCTTCAGAAGCCTTGGCAGCATAAAGCCTGCTAGACTTGGCACCAGCCGGAACAGTAGGGCAAGCTGAAACATGATGACCTTCCTTCTTGCAATAGCGGCAGAAGAGAGGCCTAGGACAAGCTCGAATAATATGATCAGGAGAACCACAATTGAAACACTTCCGAACGAAAGGTGTTCCAACAGACTGAGGCTGAGAGCTAGAACTACCAGTCTTCTTCTTCTTAGAAGGAAAAGGCCTGGACTTCTGAAATGGAAATGGCCTCTTGTTGGGGTTCTTGGAAACCTCAACGTCAACATCACTATCGCACTCCTTCTCAACGGTCTCGAGATGAAGTGTCGAATCAACCAGCTCCTCAAAAGAAAGCTTAAGCTGGAGCAACAAAGACTTCTTAAGATATTTCCTAAGACCAGAAACGAACTTCAAATTCTTCTTATAAGAAGTGCTAATGAATTCAAGACCATACTGAGATAAAGCCTCGAATGATGCAACATACTCAGAAACAGAAGATTTCTCTTGCTTCAACTCAAGGAAGCGACGGGTCAATAAAACTTTTTCAGATTTAGGAACGAACTTGAGTTCAAATCGCTCCCGAAACTGAGTCCAAGATAGAGTATACTCATCAATCTCGGCTACAAGAAGCTCATACCAATCAAGAGCATGCTCTTGTAATAAGCTAGAAGTTACAAGAACTCTATCATGGTCAGAAAGATCCATACGAGAGAAGATACGCTCGCACGTGCGAAACCAAGCTTGGACTTCAAGAACAAACTCAAAGCCCTTAAACGGCTTTCCTCCAAGATAAGCAAAATCACTACACCGACGTGCGAAGGCAGACTTGCGAGGTGGAGAAACTCGAGGAGGAACTAGAGGCTGAGCGCTCCTAAACAATTCCAAAAACTGATCGGCAGACATATAAACGCCATCCGGATGTGAACCACTAGATCGTCCAGCATCCGCACGCCGCCCCCGCCTCTTCCAGCCATACGCTGAAGGTAAGATAAGAACAAGATTAATCACAAGATAGATACTTCAATATGGAATACTACGGAATTTAAATGCATTCCTAGACGTATTCCCACATTCTATCTAACCTTGATGGTAGAAGAAATAGAAAGGCACGATGATTCAAAGATTTGTATCACTTATACACTTTGATGTACCGTAATATGTGCATCTATTCTGTGTTTATCATATTTTGTCCTGGACCTTGCTCTGTACCACGCTGTGACGCCCCACCTCTATACCCACGCTAGCCAAGGACACTACAGGATAATGCCGTCAACTAACACGGAGAATAAGGCTGGTTAGGAGCGACAATCTATAGCCTTGCTCTAACTATCTATTGAATACATCGACAATAATCACACCAAACGGATCGACATATCCAATGAATACTTAAAACAAAACCATAGGTGGTTGAAGGATCTATCAAAACAGAATATAACAACTCAGATGTAATATACATCACAGAACAGAAGATCATCATATACACATATACAGATACATACCAGAGTATACAAACTAATACATGTTAAGTGGTATAGCAAACCACAATATACAGACGAGTCAAAAGAATACATATATCAGAGTTACAATAAAAGGACTACACAAAAAGCTTTAACAAAAAGGAAGAAGCTGAATAGTCCATGCGGAAGCAAAATAGGCTAAGTCCAAAAGCACCTAACCTGAAACATCTCGGTCTGAACCGAGTATAAAATACACGGGTCAGTCTAGCTAAACAAATCAGTTAGACAAACTGAACAACAATAAACCTGCAAGGTTACAAAGTATAACAAATATCTCTAAAAGAGATAACACAATCATCTAACAAAAGATGAATCATATCATAACAAGCCTCGTATCATCGGCAACTCATAGAAACAAAGGGTAGGAATACCCCAAAACAAGCCATAAAGGCAATAACAAATACCAATAAAGGTAACACAAGTTCCACAAGGTAATCGCTATATATCGAGCGGATCAAAAAGACCAACACCGAAGGGCGATACCTAGGGAATATACATATGAATGAAAACATCAGAAAATTTGCTCGAGCTCAGTACTGTACAAACAAGGATCCATGAGCCCGAAGACTCCAAACCCAACATCACCCATGAGGCTCATAACGACCAACATCGTAAGCGATACTAAAGGGCAACCTAATATCACCCATGCGGCTCATAACGATCAACATCGGAAGCGATACTAAAGGGCAACAAACCCGAAGGCAACATACCCGAAGGCAACAAACCGTAGTGGTGAAGGTCGAAGACCCAGTACTGGACACCACTAACTGGCGGAATGTGTCATAACTCTCAAAAAGGAATCCGAAAAGTGGTAACATGATTCCCATAACCACTCGTTCGCACTAAATAGTTTACTATCCGTTAGTTAATTTCACACTCAAAGCAGTACAAAGTTCACCTCATATCATCGGTAAACCAAACCCGAAGGTTAAAACGATCAATTGAATAGGTCGGGGATTAATCGAAAGGATAAACGCACAGATTCATGGTCCGTGTTTTGCCCAATCATTTAATCACCCTTCCACTTCGCTCGAAGTGCAAAATTGTGCGTGTATATTTTAAATAGAATTTATAAATCGGAGAAGCGAACTTTTAATACGATTTGAAGAAATCATTTATAAAAACCCGTGAATAAATTCAAAAAGGAATTGTCAAGATCAAATAGGCATAAACAACTAATTGGAATCAATATGCATCGATCAAATTTGGAAAACCAAACGAATAAGGCAATTTGGCAAAAACAGCATATTCAGACATCTGAAAGAAGGGATTCAGACGTCTGAATCAGAAAATTAATTTGTTTTTCAAAACAGAATTCAGACGTCTGAAAGAAGGGATTCAGACGTCTGAATCTGAAAATTAATTTGTTTTTCAAAACAAAATTCAGACGTCTGAATCCAACCTTCCAGACGTCTGAAATAGGCATACTTTGGCCTATTTCCTTTCTGGTCGAAATTTAGCCAATTCAGACGTGTGGAATATAATTTCAGACGTCTGAATCTGGGGGTGAAAATGTTCCCCAGAACAATATTCAGACGTCTGAAATAGGAGTTTCAGAAGTCTGAAAACCTGATGGTCAGGCATTTCCTGAACCTAGGCCATCTATGGCCAACAAATCGAAAGCAATCGGATGCGTGTTGATTGTGGGCTTATGTCAAATGACTACTCAACCTTAACGACAAACCCAAACACTTCGAACAACATAAACATCAACCATATAAGGTTTTACATAGATTTGGCTTAAAAAAATCATAATTTGGAAATTTCACCAAAGCAAACTAAATCGAAAGCAAATGAACATATGAACAAGTATTAGGAATTCATACCTAACATCAATGATATCAAAAGAAGTAGATGTGAGTTCAAAACTCACCTTCTTACACCCAACAAAGGTATACATATATAAGCATAGATGTGAGATAAAAATCTCACCTTTTATTCAAAACAAAGAAGAAGATGCTCAAACACAAGAAGGAGACTAACTACTCTTCACTTCAACTCTACAAGCCTTAATCTAAGAATAAAACACATATTTCCCAAAGTTAGGTTTAGGAAACTTTCTGAAATTGAAGAGGAGAAAGAGATAGAGAAGATAAAGAGGAGGCTTACCTATAGCTTCACTTTGATTTTGGAGCAAGAATCAAGTTTGCAAGAAGAAACTAGGGTTTGCAATTTCTATTTCCTCTTCCTTCCACCATTTTCAGTTTTTCTTAAGTTTAGAAGAGTGGAATGAGAGAATGGAGAGGAGAGGGATGATTTAGGGGTTAATTAGATAGTTAGTGGGTTGAACCCAACCCAAACCCAACTAGAAAAAGTTGCAAAATTCAACTTACTCCAAACATATCAAATCTCATACTCAAAAAGGTCGCAAACGCCATTTTGGAACCAATGGAAATGGTTTCGAGTTCCAATTCGGCCATTTGCGAAAAGTAACATTTCGGACCAAAATCCGACTAACGACGCTATATTTAAATAAAACATTTAAGTATATAATCGTTAAATATGCGGGTTGTTACAGACCCCTTCATTAATTAATTCCAAAACAATTAATTAATCATCCCTTCATTACTCATCTTAATTAATCACCCTGGATTAATTATTTCAATTACATTCGAGTAATTATCTTTAAATAATTTCACGACATTAATTATTTTTACCAAACCAATGAGTAATCTTTAATTACTTCACGAATGAATTAACTATTATTAATCACACTAATTCTAATTGCTTATGTTAATTAATTTCTCATGAGCCACTTATTGATTAATTCATTTATCTCTAATTACATCGTTGATTATATAAATTAATGATTTCCAATTATGTTCAATTTATTCTAATCCAAATTTAATTATCTTAAATAATTAATCATTAATTAGACCATAAATATTTATCATTCTTGATTTATCTCAACCGATAATTACCTATCTTTCATTTACTTCATTAAATAGATCAATTACTCCTTTATTAACCTTCTTAATTAATCTCTTGATTAATTTCACCAAGTAATTATATTTTATTAATACCATTATGTAATTTATATCAAACCATCCATTAATCAATTACATCCCACAATTATCCCCAATTACCTCACCAGTAAGTATATCATTATAAACACATTAGGTTATTATACCCACCAAATTTCACAATTTATCATCCTTAATTAATTAATAAAATTAATTACCTTAAATTAATCACATTTATAAACCATTCAAACCCTCCACCAATGATCCGTCATTTGCTATATTCATCAACCAGTCCTTTAATTACTTCTCTAAGTAATTAATGTTAATTAATCACTTTGATTACAAATTTATTTATAAATTATTTCACCTCTAATTACATAATTAATTTCTAAATTATAACTAAAATTTATCCCTTATTACTCGATCAACTATTCCTAATCACCGATTATCAATCCCAACTTACTTAATTATAGACTCTTAGTTACCATTTAATTCAACCCTGAATTAATAACCTTAATCCAAATCATAAACTTAAAGCCCTTAACAATGTAATTTAATTAATCCATAACATTAACTAATCTACTTATTTATTTAACACTTTATTTACCTTTTAATTTAATGAATTTCAAATCATTCACAAACACATTTAAAATGTTTACTTTCAACATCATTTCGATTTCCATTTCGAATTAGATTCAAATAGAATACAATCGATTGAAGATCACTCACCTGTACTGATTATCATCCACTGACAGAACACGAACACGGCTGAAAACCCAACACCTCAAACCCTAGATGTTGTCGCGCCTCCAACAACCCAGTTCGGCACCGATGGCAGCTCCACATGCGACGCCGCGGCTTCAAGCTCCTCCCCTACGCAAATTCACTCGGGCGACCCCAATAGCGACGACGTTGCTATTTACCTTCGACCCCCCCTCTTCTATCGATGCGACACTCTCTCTTCACGCGATCATGCTCGAGCCTCCCCCCAGAACTTAATTCAAACCCCTCTATCACTCGTGACTGTGTTGCCAACTCCTTCGAGGGCTTCAGCCATTCTCTTCTCTCTCTTTTTTAACAGAAAGAAACGATTCTGTTTTGAAGAGTAGAGAGGAGATGGAGATAACGTATCGTCTTGGGATAGCTTCTCGCGTACGCTTATAAAAATATCTCCGACTATATGTACTTAAATTTATTATATTATAAAACTTCCAATCCGTCCCGTTAATTACTATTAAATTTTCGAACTCCTCTTAAGGAATGCCGCTAGACGATTTTAGGGTTTTACCCACGTTCCGAACTCAATGGAACGTGTTTCGAAGGCTAATTCGATCATATGCGCGAGTTACGGAAATAAACGATTGATTTTAAATTAAATCGATTAAAATAGTTTTACGCCTTTCGAGCTGCCTGGGTCAAACGACAACTCTGATTGCTATGAAAATTGAAATCCGATAATAACTAACTATTACGGATCCAATAGAACTGGTTTCGTCGAACTCCGAGACTCTGCCTCGGAAGGCTATTTTTAAATTCCAATTTAAACGATATATTATTAAAATTGAACAAATTACCTTTAATTTATATTTCAAGAATCCTATTATCTTCAGTTTTATCATTATAAATTTGATAAGCCTCCAAGTTATTTTAAACAGGCTTAGAATCTCAGATTCAGCAAGTTACCCAATTTCAATTATTAAATTCAACATTTAAACTATATAATTCAATGATTTAATTATCAAGCAAATATTGATATCTTGAATTCAAGTTAAAATTAAATTTTAAATATTTTAAAATCAATTAACTATTCCAATTTAAATTATTAAAAATTCCGGGTCGACACAGAATTTGTTCATAATTCATCATAAGTTGTTGAACCGGTAGTTCAAAAATTGGAAGTTAAGTCGAATTTATCTGTGGTCAGGAATTCAGTTTGGATTGTTGATCATCGAGAGACAACTCTGGATAGATTTAGGAAAGCTTATCCGGATTCGTGTTCGGATAACTAGTGTTGTTTGTTAGGATAAACTGTTTGATTGTTTGCTAATATATAAATGATATGTATGTTTGAATGGTTGGTATAACAGTTTTTTTTTTTAAAATTATCTTTGTTTTAAATTTCGGGGACGAAATTCTTTTAAGGGGGAAGGAATGTAACGACCCTGGATTTTTGGCCCCGTTTATGTTAATAAATGTTTAATCTAATTTAAATAAAATGTAAATTGACCATATTAAAATGATTCTGATTTGGAAATACTGCCAATTTATTTATTTAAATTGTATTTTAAAACGGGAGATTGATTCGGAACATTTAAAACTAAATCTCTTAATAATATTTATAATAAAATTTATCTTATATAATTTAATTAAAATACTTTACTTATTCATATTTAGTGTAAAATAATACATATGAATAAATAAAAATCTCTTTATAATATTTATCTTATATCCTTAAATTAAAATGCTTTCTTTTGTTAACATTCGATAGAAATATCTATAGATGATAATGTTTGAAATTAAAAATCTAATTCTAGTAATATAAAATATAAATGTAAAATATGAGTCAAACTTATGTATAATTTAAATAAAATACAAATGAATTATAAAAATGAGAATAAATGTAAATATAACTTATGAATCTAATTCAAATATTAATGGCTAAAATAGAAAATAGAAAATATAAATAGATGATAATGTTCAATATAAATATAAATATTATATATTAGGCAAACACATGTATATAATTTAATAATTGGTAGCTAAAGTAGGGATACAAATAAATGTATAAAGCTAAAAAATAAGCACAAGTATAAAATAAAATTAGTCAAAATATAAAATGTAAACCAGACATACACAATCACATGAGTTATTCAAGCAAACAAATAATAAGACAAACATTTGTATACAATCTTCACATGCAAGATAAATATCTAATTGCATAAGTACATGTCTGCATATAATATATTCACACAGCAAAACATAATAATAATTATGTAAACATGTTATGAGGCCAAGGCATTTATCGCCATCAGCTCAGCACGCATTTTGTCATTTCAAATATGTATAAAAATCTAAACATGTTATAAAAAAAATAAAGAAAACAACAGTCCAGTTAAAGCCATCCCTCATACACACCAATTATCTTCTATATAATTGTGTCATCCTTCTTTTTAGTTCGTTCAAAGAAAAAATAATACAATATATATAAGAGAAACTCTGTTAACCAGAGAAAATAAGAACAGAAAAAAGAAGAAGCAGATTCAACTTGTACTCAACCTAAAGACAGCAAATCTCAAGACAGTTTTAAGTTTCTGATAATAACATCAATGCCTTTTGTTTACAGGAATTAGGTGCAGGCGAGTAAACTTAATTTTTAAGAGTTTTAAGTTAATTAAAACAGTTCAAGCTCCATTTATAAACTGTTGGTATGTGCTTCAGTTTGCATATGATTTTTGTATGCTTTGTGTTCTTTGAAAACTTGGTACAGATTGCATATTGGTTCGAATACTCAAACTATCCTTATTTTAAAGCATTAATAAGCTTTGATTTCGCAACAAACAAGATGATAAACTTCAAACTAAGATTGTTAGAAAGTTGACTAAACCAACTTATAAAGAATACCACTGTAATATTAATGTACATGAAATCAAGTGATAATTGGAAATATTCGATTGTTGCAAAATATTGATTCAAGACTATATATTGAATTCATATTGTAAGTTATGATTTTTAAATCTAAAAATAAGATTTTTAGATTAGATTTTAAAGAGCAGTTTGAACTTAAGTAAAAATTACATTTTTATGTATTTCAGACACTATAATCAATTTAAACAATTGAAATTGGGTATGTAGATAGTTTAGATATAAGTGATTTGGAGAAAAATATACAATAATTTTTCCATTAAGTAAATTTGAGAAACAGGATCATTGTAGGGTTTTATTTCAAGTTTTAAACATACTAGTAAACGTGACGAGTTCGACATCTACGCGTGATCGAGCTTCACGCAATTCAAGAAGGAGGAAGCTTGTCGTGTTGTCAGGGTGTGGTTGAATTTTAGGCATCTCCGGTGAAGTGAGGAGCGGTGGTGAGGTGATCTTGTTGATTGGTCTGAGTTTTGTATTTTGGGTCGAACTGTAGAAATTCGATTCAACAATTTTGAGAATGATCCGGGTTTTGTTTTCGTGTTTTTGGGAAATTTGTGACTTACTAATGATCCTGGGAGATCGTCAGAGCTTAGCGTGCCGCCGTGCACGTGTACGGCGAGGAGGATGAAGTTTCGCGTCGTGTCAGTGGGTATTCTCGAGTAAATACTCGAGTCGATCAGATGGTTGCTTCGGGTGTTTGATCGTGCGCGTAGGTTCCTGATGTTTTGATTTTACTTCAGTTTTTAAATTTAAACATAATGTAAATAAACAAAAAAAAGAGAAAGAGAGAAGAAGAAGGGTGTGCATACAGGAAGGACATGGTGATTTTGAGGATAACTCGAAGTAATACTCGAGTTTAAGAAAGGGGAGGCTCGGGATTTTAGTAAAGGGCAGTAATGAATTTTCAAAGGTAAGATTAAGGAAAGAATTTCATCAAGCTTAGTACTGGGATCTTGAGAACTGTTAAATAGTTTCAAGTTAGAAGCTTAACGATGTTTAAGCCCTTAATTAATTATTATTTTAATCAAGTAATTAACATAGTTAGGTATAAGTTAAGTAATTACTTAACGTTAAATTTGAAACTGATTAACAATTAAGTTTGCAGTTAGTAGTAATTTGATTTTCAAAATTTAAAGAAAATTCTTTTTAAAAGGTAATTATTTACAGGAAGTAATTAAGAATGATTAACATTTTAAATCTTAATTAGAGTTTGGATTATGTAACTATTATGTGATAATTAAATAGTAGTCGACTACCAAGTAAATTAATCGATGATTTGTAGGTAAGTAGTTAAGAATAATTAAAGTATAATAGTAATTAAGGATTAATGAATGTTTAAGTGATAAGTAGATTGTAATTAACAACTTAAGTTAATTTATGAATGATTAATAGTTAATTAATCGAGTAATTTAATTAAGAATAAATAAATGGTTAAGTAAGTAATTAGCAGTAATTAAATGGGTAATTAAGTTTGATTAATAATTAACACTACTAATTAAATGATTAATTAAAGTAAGTAACCGGGTTAAGAAGTAATTAAGTGATTGATAGTGTGAAATAAAATAATTATGTAATTAAGACTTAATGATTAATTAAGAAATCATTAATTAAACAAATTTGAAATGAAATAAGTAATTATTTGTTAATTAATAATTAATTAAACAGAGTTAAGTGGTTAACTCTCAGGTAATTAATTCTAAATTGAATTAATTACAAATAAGACTTAAAGATGATTGCTTATGGATTGTTATGTTGAATATCGGGTTGTGATATTTATTTGATGATATTCTGTGATGCTCGGTGATATGCTGTGTTATATTTATGTATGATTCATCTATGATAAATGCTATGTTAATTCAATTGTTGAATTTAAATTATTTAAACTGTTTAAGTTAGTTAGACAACTTGGCCTTTAAAATGGCGTTTGGATTTCGATGAGACCGGGATCGGAAGAATCAATTTTGATTCTCCGAAAACCACATCGATCCAATTTAAACGATAGGTCGTGAATTCTGAAATGAAGATCGAGATGGTGTTTTCAGAATGCAAGGGTTATCGTCGTTGACTCTGAGGGTGATTCCAAAATGAGTGTGACGAGATAATGCCTTCGGTTTCGTTCGAACCCGGAACGAACTTGTATGGATTGGATGCTTTCAGCACATCGTCAGGCGGACGATGAGCATTCTAAGAAATATGTTATGTAAAGGTAATCGCAGCCTCAAGCCTCATCAACCGGGAATGGCTAAAACAGGGGAGATGCAGCAAGGTTAGGTGGGCCATGCCCAAGCAGGACAAGATATTTCCCCTGTCTAGATGTCCCTTTTTATTTCGGCTGTATGGGCGGTTGCTAGCTACAACCGCGGGGTTTATCTTGTTCGGGACTGTTCAGTAAGGAATGGTTCCGGCCTTGTGTTGTAGGGGTCGCGAGTGATCCTCGGTACGGTGATCTAGGCCCCGTACTGTGACGGGCGGTACCCCAGTAGCCCTGCCATTGTTGGAAATCCATTTTCCCTACGAGACCCTACGGTTTTGATTTGTATTACCCACTTTTGTGGCTAGTAGCTGGAATTTAATCATGTAACAATTTCGGCTATTTTCTGTTTACTTGAAAACCCTAGACACTATTATAATATCACATGATTTCCTATGAAATGTTTTGGTTAGCGTAAGGTAAAAACTTACCCGTATTTATCTGTGGGGAGTCTTACGTGATACCTTTATTTTCAAATGTTTTTCAAAGTTAAACAACTTTAAAACGTTTACTCATACCAGACCCATGTCTGACCCGGAGTTTATATTTTATTTTTCATAAACTCTTGGGTACTCAAATTTTTATGAGTAGCCAAGTGATAGGTTTTGGACCTTGATTTCTGGAGAAGCTTGGAGCACGAGTTTCCAGACGTATGTAGCTTTCTATCTAGTTCCACTATGTTGGTTGATGTGTACTGTATCTCTGATGTATAAAGTGATAGATGTATGTATGACTGTCATATATATTAATATTGTATAACTCTGAGATATGTAAAACTATGTAATATTTATGTGATATATTATATATTTTGTTCCGTTCCGCTGTATTCTGATATTGATGTTCTTCCTTTCTCTTTCTTTTCTATTTCTATCCCTTTCTTTCTTAACGATGATACGTCTTTCTGGTAGTAGAAGGGCGGGTAGTCACACTCCATCTCAATCTCTCTTCAATTTTCAGAAATACGTAAACCCTAACTTAGGAAATATTTGCTTATGAGCGTAGATTGAAGCTTCTAAAGTTGAAGTTGAAGAGTGGTTGATCTTTCCTACATTTTAGAGCTTCTCACTTGTTGTTTTTGGTTTAAAGGCGAGTTTTTGAACTCACATCTATGTTTATAACTATCATTGTTATTAGATATGAATTCCTAGCATCCATCCGTGTTCATTTCCTTTTGATTTGAATTGATTTGGTGATTTTTCCAAATTTTGGTTTTTAGGTCCAATTTTATGAAAACCTTTCTAGGGATGCTTGGACATGATATTTGGGGTGTGTTGAAGAGCCTATAAGGCTGGGTTGTCGCTTGGCGTAAATCCCTAGACGTAGTTGCTCGCTAGATCGCTCCCGGATCGTTTTGGCCATCATGGCCTAGGCAAATTGTTACCCAGCCCAGGCATCCGAACGTTTGAAATATAGGTTCAGACGTTTGGTTATGCAATTTGGAGAGAAAGAAAAAACAACAGAAAATAAAAATGGCAGTGACTGATTTCAGACATCTGACTTATAGGTTCAGACGTCTGAAAGGGTTCAGACGTTTGATTTGGAGATTTCAGACGTCTGGGTGGTTTTTTGAAATATATCCAAAGACCAAATCCAGATGTCTGGACTGACTCCAAGACGTCTGGACTGTGCATTGTTGCCTTTGCCTAATTTTTGAGTAAATTTTCAATGTTTATCGATTTATGTCGATCCGATTAGTTGTTATCACTTTTATCGACTTTGATGACTTGTCTTTCTGGATTTTTGGGAATATCCATTTTGATGGATTTGGTATCGGTTTGTTTGGATTTAATTCATGTCTTCGTAAGTGAATTTTTAGTGATTGTTGTTTCTACAATCATTTCTATGGTTTGTCACTTTGAAATGCAAAGGTTTCTAGACTAGTAGTAAATATTCAAACTCTTTCATCAAAATGATTTCAACATTTACTTTCAATATAAAGCTCGCTTTTGAAATCATTTTCCAATCTATTAGCATATACAAACCTTTACCTCACTCATATGAGAAATCCAAGTAAACGGCTTAGTAAAACAAATGGTATGAAATGCTTGTGTTAACTTCGTTGGTCAATTCTTGGACTTATTCGATTGAAATCTCGTGACAATTTTCGAGTGGAAATCTACAATTTGTTCGTAAATATTTAAGTTAAGCCAGTGGTTAGACATGAAGCTAAACTCATTTATCTACTAGCTTAGTGTAATTTACACTTATCGATCAGTGATGATTGTTTTGTGATTTAGACTAGTGAGGTGCGATGTCTCTTTGTCCACGTGGGGGACAGTACCCCGTTACGTTGAGCTTCGTCTCTCTTTGTCTAAGTGGGGAACTATATCTCGATTTTATGGAGCTTCGGCTCATTTGGAGGAGTTCCGGTTCATTTGGAGGAGCTTCGGCTCAAAGTCCGCAATGGGGGACTATACTCTGTTTAGAGGAGCTTCGACTCATTTGGAGGAGCTTCGGCTCATTTGGAGGAGCTTTGGATCATAGTCCGCAATGGGGGACTATACCCTGTTTGGAGGAGCTTCGGCTCATTTGAAGAAGCTTCGGTTCATAGTCTGCAATGAGGGACTATGCCCTGTTTAGAGGAGCTCCGGCTCATTTTTATGGGATAGTGACCCATTTTGTGATACACGTGTTGGTGAGTTTTCATGCTCCTGTTTTTGATAGGCTTCTACCCCTTTTTGTGATTTCTGGATTTCTAGTTGATGATTTCTAGAATTTGTGTTTCACCTATTTTTGCTATTGACATCGATATGTTTGTCAATATTTATGGTTTGGTGAATAACATAAAGAATATGACATTCTTTTTGGTGTTTGAGATTCTTGAGATATTGTATGATTTTTGTTGTTATCTGATGTAAACTTGTTACAATACGACACTATTGGTATCATACGTTTTTGCTATATCTCTTATCCTATCTCATTTTATATGATATTTATAGCTAGACTGATCCGTTTATTATTTTCTTCTTAAATAATACTCGGGTCAGACCGAGGTATTTCCGTTGCTTCTACTTGACTTCTTATCTGGGTCCATCATCTGATTTTTGCCTAACTACTTTACATTAGTAGTTTTTGTTTTATACATTCGAGATAGAGACTCTTTGATGTATACATATTCTTTATCTAGTACTTGTACCTATTATTTTGTGATGTAGTGGATCTTGTATGACCACTACTTTGATGAACACTTCTATGTGTTATATTCATATCTGCTTCCACCTTTTTGATATGAATATCTATGACTGATTTTGTATTATGCCTATTTTATATTTGTTTCCGAAGACCACATAGCCACTGTGTAGTAGCTTTGAGTTTTTATCGGTATATCGGATTTCCACTTAAAGTGAAATGCGTGACATACTATCTGGCATATCGGTACTTTCACAAAGCAATTACACAGTTGGTCGCCCCTCAACAGCCTTATTCATCATACTAGTCAATGACATTATTCTGTAGTGTCCTTGTCTAGTGTGAGTATAGAGATGGGGAGTCATAAGGACTGTACGTCATTTTATTGAGCTTCGTCTCATTTCTTTTATGGGCTAGCGACCTATGTTCTTTTATGGAGCGTGGCTCATCGGATGTACCGTTGTTGTACTACATCGTTGTTCCGGCTTATCAGGTCCATCAAGCGTACCGTTATTGTACTACATCTTGTTTTGAATTATTCGAGTTTCAGGTTCCTCGGGCGTACCGTTATTATACTACGTCGTTGCACTGGCTCTATGGTTAACGACCATGGGATAGCGACCCGTTTGTGATGCACATATTGGTGAGATTTCATGCTTCCATTTATGATAGGCCTCCCCTTTTGTGATTTTTGGATTTCTAAATTGATGATATGTAGAATTTGTGTTTCACCAACTTTTGTGATTGGCATTGATATGTTTTGTCAATATTTGTGGTTTGGTCAATAAAATAAATAATATGACATTCTTTTCTGTGTTTGAGAAAATTTGGGACATTGTATGATTTTCGTTGTTATTTAATGTATACTTGTCACAGTATGACATTGTTGTTATCATACCTTTTTGTCCTATCTCTTATCCTATCTTATCTTATACGATATTTATAGCTAGTCTTATCCGTTATTATTTTCTTCTTAAATAATACTCAGGTCAGACCGAGGTATTTCAGGTGCTTCTACTTTACTTCTTATCAGGATCCTTCACCTGTCTTTTGGGCTAACTACTTTATCTTAGTAGTTTTTGTTATTATACATTCGAGATAGAGACTCCTTGATGTATACATATTCTTTTGTCTAGCACTTGTATCTATTCTTTTGTGATGTAGTGGATCATATATGACCAATACTTTGATGTACACTTTTATGTGTTGTATTCATATCTGTTTCCGCCTTAGTGATATGAATATCTGTGACTGATTTTGTGTTACGCTTATTTTATATTTGTTTCTGAAGACCACATGGCCACCGTGTAGTAGCTTTGAGTTTGTGTTGGTATGCCGGATTTCCTCTTGAAATGTAATCGATAATTTATTTGGCATATCGGCACTCGCACAAAGCAATTACACAGATGATCGCTCCTCAACAGCCTTATTCTTCATACTAGTCGACGGCATTACTCCGTAGTGTCCATAGCTAGTGTAAGTATAAAGGTGGGGCGTCACAGCTTGGTATCAAATCCAAACTTCGAAACATTATAGAATATTATAGCAAGGATTATTATCCTAAGTCTCTCTTAGGAATTGTGCCTTTGGATTAAATTCGAGTCATTGGACCCGTTCTATCCTATTTTCTTTTATGACGCCTTGTTTTACTAATCATGATTGTTTGATATTGATTATGAGAATAACCTTTTCTTCTTCTTTCTTTCTTTCTTTCTTAAAGAAGAGAAATGGTTAGACTAACCTATCCCAGCGCCGGTCAATCCAGTGCTACTCCTTAGGATGGAGTATTAATGCTTGCCCAGCAGCTTTTAGATCTTGTAAAGAATGCTCAAGCCGTCGGACCCATTCCAGAGCCTACTCATCCTAAATCCGGTTTTGCATGCTTATGCAGTGATTATACCAATTTGGGAGGAAGGCCATTCAAGGGTTCTGAAAGCATTATAGAAGTCCAAGCTTGGCATAGAACATGCGACCACATCTTTTCTCGCATAAATCTTGTAGATCTACATCGAGTCCAAGTGGCTTCTAGTATGCTTCATGAGGGAGCATTAAATTGGTATGAGCTTTTGATTTCGGAAATTATTGAAGCGGGTCTTACTTGGGAGAAATTTTGAGAAAGGTTCGAGTTGAAGTTTGTACTGAAAGCTGAAAAAGTAACTTTAGCTCGACGCTTTATTGACCTTGTTCAAGGTGAATCTTCCATGATAGACTATGTCGCATCTTTTGAATCTCTCTCTAAATATGGGATTGAGTATATTAACATCCCATTGAAGAAAAATCATAGGTTTGTTTATGGGTTGAATAAAAACCTCAAAAAGCCTCTACTCGTGAAACTAGAAGTTTCTTTTGATTAGCTTATTGATATCGCTCTTCAACTTGAAGAGGCCGATAAGAAAAGTGATGTTGAAGTTATGGGTGCAATACAGAAATTCAACAACAATAAAAAGAGGCCTATTAAGTTCAAAGGCCCCAATCCCAACAAGAAAGGGAAACAAGCAACTTCGGAAGTAAGGACTCCAACCTCTAGTTGTAGGCAATGCTACAATTGTGGTTCTATGGACCATTACACGAATAGATGTCCGACACCCCTTTATTGCCGTTATTGCAAAGGTTCGGGTCATCTTTTATCTTCGTGTCCCAAACTTCCAGGGAAGAAAGAGGGAAAGCTAAATGTTGTGCAAGCTCTCAGTAACACTTCTCTTGGTCAAGGTATCTCTAATTCTATCGTTGATGGAATTATTACGTTTCGTTATCATCCTATTCAAGTTCTTTTTGACACGGGTGCATCTCACTCTTTTATATCAAAAGAACTTGTTGATACTTTGTCTTTAAATGTTATGTGCTTGATGACTTCATTGAGAATTGCGAATTTGGTTGGCGGATCCGCAACACTCAGTTTACTTTGTAAATATGTCGAGATTATTTTATGTGATTATGTTTTTCAAGCCGATTTGCATGTTATGCGTTACTTAGGCTTCGGAATGATTTTGGGAATGGATTGGCTTAACTGTTATGAAGCCCATGTCCTACGTCCTGAGAGGACTATTCATCTTCGACATCCTCAATCTGTTAATAAGATTTCAATTGTTCTTAAAGATTCAGATTCCAATTCGATGGCATCCTTATATTCTCAAAATCCACATGATGACGATAATGATGATGAGGAAGATGTTATTTACCTAATTCACGTTGTTCGTGAACTTTTCGATATATTTGAGCCCGTTTTAGGATTGCCACCTAAGCGAGCAATCGATTTCAGAATTAATCTAAATCTTGGAGCTCCACCTATCACTCGTCCTCCTTATCGTATATCCAATATGGAAAATGAGGAGATGCGAAAACAATTTTCCGAATTGGAGATGAAATAATTTATTCATTCTAGTTCCTCTCCTTGGGGAGCTTCATCTATTTTGTGATGAAATCCGATGGTACACTTAGACTTTGTATTGACTACGGAAAGCTTAATGATCTCACCATCAAGAATAAGCATCCATTGCCTCAGATTGATGATCAATTTGATCAACTTAGTAGTGCTTGAGTCTTTTCACAATTAGACTTAGCAACCGGTTTTCATCAGCTTCGTATTACAGAGGATAGCATTCCTTTGACATCGTTCCGTACTCGTTGTGGATCTTATGAATAGCTTGTTATGCCATTTGGTTTAACGAATGCTCCAGCTTATTTCCTTGACCTTATGAATCGATTTTTCAAAGACTTCCTCGATCGATTCGTTCCCATCTTTATAGGTGATATTCTTGTTTATTCTAAAACCGAGGAAGAGCATGAGAAACATCTTTGAATTGTATTGGAAACTCTTAGGAGCAATCAATTGAAAGCAAAATTTTCTAAGTGCCACTTTTGGAAATCTCGTGTGAAATTTTTAGGACGTATTATTTTTGAATCTGAAATTTCCGTGGATCCTTCATAGATTGAGGCGATTCAAAATTGGAAGAGACCGGAGAGTGCGACGGAAATTCGTAGCTTTCTTAGATTGGCGGGCTATTACCGTCGGTTCATAAAAGACTTTCTAGAATTTCCATGCCTCTTACTAGTTTGATAAAGAAGGGAGTTAAGTACATTTGGTCATACAAATGTGAAGCTTCTTTTCAAAGATTAAAAGAACTCTTTTCTGATGCTCCTATTCTTGTGATTCCCGTGGGGAACCAAGATTTATTGTTTATATCGATGCGAGTTGTGTTGGTTTGGGAACCGTTCTCATGCAAAGGGAACATGTTATCGCTTATGCTTCTAGGCAATTAAAGCCTGTTGAGACTAGATATTCCACTCATGATTTAGAGCTCGCGGCTATTGTTTTCGCCCTTAGAATTTGGCATCATTAATTTTTAGGAGAGAAATTTGTTCTCTACACCGACCATAAATGTTTGAATTATTTATTTTATCAAAAGGAACTTAATTTTCATCAACAACGTTGGCTCAAATTCCTTACATCTTATGATCTTGATATTTGTTATACTCTCGAGAAGGGAAATGTGTTGCCGATGCCCTTAGTCATAAGCAACAATCAGTTGTTTCAATGATGATATCCGAATGGAATGATCTCGAGACTTTATCCACTTGTGAGATTCGAGATCGTGAATTCAATTCATGTTTCATCTCTTGTTCTATGTAGCCTTGAGGCTCATCCATCTCTTTTAGACCGTATTCTTGATGCTCAAAAGCATGATCCCAAATTGGCTCATCTTAGCCAAAGTTGTAAGGATAGAAATATTGATGGTTTGAAAGACTTTGAAATCGATGCTCGTGGCAGCATTCGAAAATTTGATAGACTTATCGTGTCAAATATTAGTGATCTTCGTAAAGACATTTTAGAAGATTCTTATCGTTCTAAATTTACCATTATCCCCGGTAGTAGTAAAATGTACGAGGATATGAAACGACTTTTTTATTGGGTGGAATGAAATCCGATATTGCTAACTTCATTAAGCATTTCCCAACTTGTCAACTCATAAAGACCAAGCATCAAAGGCCCAGTGGGTTGTTGCAACCTTTGGATATTCCTGTATGGAAGTGGGATCAAGTCTCGATGAACATTATTAATGGTCTTCCCCGTCCTCATTCGGGTCATGACAGTTTGTGGGTGATAGTAGATAGACTTACAAAATCCACCCATTTTATTCCTGTTCGGTCTAATCGGACCGTACCTCTCTTGGCCAAACTCTATGTTAGAGAAATTGTTAAAACGCATGGAGTTCCTAGTTCTATTATTAGCGCTCGTGATCCATTATTTACTTGTAGATTTTGGAGGAGTCTTCAAAAAGCTTTGGGAATGAAGCTTAATTTTAGCACCGCTTATCATCCTCAGTCCGATGGACAAACCGAGAGTGTGAATCAAACTCTTGAAGATCTTCTTCGTGCATATGTTCTTGATTTCGATGGAAGTTGGGAAGATCATATTTCTCTTGTTGAGTTTTCTTACAATAATAGCTTCCAATCTAGTATTGGTATGGCACCTTTTGAGGCACTCTGCGGAAGGTCATGCCGATCTCCTTCTTGTTGGCTTGAGGACGGCGAGAAGCTGGGTTTAGGTACAGATTTTATTCGTGATTCCACAGAAAAGATTGACCTTATTCGTCATAGGATGAAAGAATCTCAAAGTAGACAAAAATCCTATGCGATAACTGAAGAAGGAATTTGGAATTTTATGTGGGAGATTTGATGTTTATTCGTGTTTCACCTATGAAGGGTGTTGTGCATTTCAGTCGATCAGCAAAATTAGCACCTCGATGTATCGGTCCATTTCCCATCACCAAACGCATTGGTTCCATGGCTTATCACCTTTTATTACTGGCCAGTTTTCTGCTATTCATGATGTTTTCCACGTCTCTCAACTGTGGTAATGCCTTAGGGATTGCGATTCTATTCTTAAGCTCGGTGTTATTGAAGAAAAATGAAGTTTCATATAATTTGACTTATGAGAAACATCCGATTTGTATCATTGTTACGGAGGTGAAACGTCTTCGTAATAAAGATGTCCCACTTGTGAAAGTTCAATGGCCCTTAAATCCTAAGGATTGTTCTTGAGAATCCAGAGAATTCATCGAGCAAACACATCCGGACTTACTCTCTCGATCTCTTTGAGGTGAACTTCTTATTTCAAATTTTATTTTGTGTTGATATGCTTTTATGGCTGTTACTCTTTGTTTTCTTCTTAAGTATTGCGAGGATACGATTTCTTTAAGGAGGGGAGTCTATAACAACCCGCATATTTTGCGATTATATATTAAAATATTTTATTTAAATATAGCATTGATAGTCGGATTAAAGTCCAAAATGCTACCTTTTGTAAACAGTCGAATTAGGACTCGAGACCCCGTCCATTGAGTCCAAAACGACGTTTGCGACCTTTATGAATATAAACATCGATATGTTTAGAGTTGACTAGACTTTTGGTATTTTTATTTGGGGCTTTGGGTTTGGGTTTCTGCCCAATAACCTAAAAAAAGAACCCGACTCATCTAATACCCTAAGTTACCCTCCACTCCTCTTTATTCATTCATAACATTTTCCTAACACTCTCAAGCTAAAAGAAAATGGGAAAGAAGAGGAAATTAAAATTCCTAAACCCTAGATTGTAAGGAAATTGAAGATTCAAGCTCCAAAATCAAAGAGAGGCTTAGATAAGCATCCTCTTCTTGTTCTCCAACTCAATCTCTCTCTAATTTCTAGAAATTCTTAAACCCTAACTTAGGAAATATTTGCTTATGAGCCTAGATTGGAGCTTCTAAAGTTGAAGTTGAAGAGTGGTTGATCGTTCCTTTGTTTTATAGCTTCTCATTCGTTGTTTTTGAGTTTAAAGGAGTGTTCTTGAACTCACATCTATGTCTATAGCTTTCACTGTTGTTAGGTGTGGATTCCTAATATCTATTTCATGTTCAATTGCTTTTGATTTGAATTGAATTGGTGAATTTTTAAATTTTCGCGTTTTGAAGTCAAAATCTTTAAAGATCCTATCTTTGATGTTTGACCATGTTTTTGGTGGTATATCGAAGATCCTATAGTTCTGGGTTGTCGATTGGTATAAATCCCTAGCATTTATCGCTCGTTCGATCACATTTCGATTTGGATTTGCCCTTTTGGGCCAGGCTGATTTTTTTGCCTAGCAGAAAATCCAGACGTCTAGTTGAAAATCCAGACGTCTGGTTGAAAAATCCAGATGTTTGGTTGAAAAAATCTAGAAGTCTGGAAAGGATCCTTGGAAAAAAAAGGGGCAGAGCTAAAATCTTGATGTCTGGAACATTTCACATGTTTGGTTGAAAAATCCAGATGTCTGAAAGTGTTCTGAAATTAAAAAGAGAAAGGAGAAAACATGAATATTTCTAGAACTTAGGGCCAGACAACTGGCTAAACTGACCAGACGTCTGAAACTATCAACTTTGCCTATTTTATCTGTTTTTGAGTGGATTTCCAATTTTCATCGATTTTTGTTGATTCGATTGGTTGTTGTCATTTATTATCGACTTTGATGAATTCTTTTCTGGATTTTTGGGAATATCCATTTGATTGGGTTTGATATCGATTTTTGGGGTTTTAATTCACGTCGTCGAATGTGAATTTTTAGTGATCGATTATTTTTATAATCGTTTTCTATGATTTGTCACTTTAATATACAAAGGTTTTTATACTAGTAGTAAATACTCAAACTCTTTCACAAAAATGATTTCAATGTTATTTTTAATACAAAGCTCATTTTTAAAACTGTTTTTCAATCTATTAGTATATACAACCCTTTACCTCATTCGTATGGGAAATCTAATTAAACGACTTAGCAAAACAAGTGGTATGAAATGCTTGCGTTTTCTTTGTCGGCTATTTCTTGGACTTGTTCGATTGAAATCTTGTGACAATTTTCGAGTGGAAATCTACAATTTGTTCGTAAATATTTAAGTTAAGCCATAAGTAATCGTTGTTGTTCATTGGATTCCGGAGGTGGCTATGAGACATGATGCTAAACTCATTTATTTACTAGCTTAGTGTAATTCACACTCCTTATTTATCAATGATGATCATTTAATGGTTTAGACTAGCGATATGCAATGTCTCTTTGTCTATGTGGGGGACCGTACCTCGTTTTATTGAGCTTTATCTCATTTCTTTTATGAGCTAGCAACCCATGTTCTTTTATGGAGTTCGACTCATCGAACGTACTGTTGTTGTACTACGTCGTTGTTTCGGCTTATTAGGTTCATCGGGCGTACCGTTATTGTACTACGTCGTTGTTTCGAATTATTTGAGTTTCAAGTTCCTCGGGCGTACCGTTATTGTACTACGTCGTTCCACCGGCTTTATGGTTAGCGACCATGGAATAGCGACTCGTTTGTGATGCACGTGTTGGTGCGTTTTCATGCTCCCGTTTGTGATCGGCCTCCCTTTTTGTGATTTCTGGATTTCTAAATTGATGATTTGTAGAATTTATGTTTCACCAATTTTTGCGATTGGCATTGATATGTTTTGTCAATATTTGTTGTTTGGTGAAAAAAATAAAGAATATGACATTCTTTTCAATGTTTAAGATATTGCACGATTTTTGTTGTTATTTAATGTATATTTGTCATAGTATGGCATTATTGCTATTATATGTTTTTGTTATATCTCTTATCCTATCACATTTTATATGATATTTATAGCTAGACTGATCCGTTTTTTATTTTCTTCTTAAATAATACTCGGGTCAGACCGAGGAATTTCAGGTGCTTCTACTTGACTTCTTATCATGGTCCTTCATCTAACTTTTGGGTTAACTACTTTAACTTAGTAGTTTTTGTTATTACACATTCGAGATAGAGACTCCTTGATGTATACATATTCTTTTGTCTAGCACTTGTATTATTCTTTTGTGATGTGATGGATCTTATATGAACATTACTTTGATGTACACTTTTATGTGTTGTATTCATATCTGTTTCCACCTTAGTGATATGAATATTTGTGACTGATTTTGTGTTACGCTTATTTTATATTCGTTTTCGAAGACCACATAGCCACTGTACAGTAGCTTTGAGTTTGCGTCGATATGCCGAATTCCTCTTGTAATGAAATGATATTTTATCTAGCACATCGGTACTCGCACAAAGCAATTACACAGATGGTCGCTCCACAACAGCCTTATTCTTCATACTAGTCGACGACATTACTCTGTAGTGTCCTTGATTAGTGTGAGTACAGAGGTGGGGCATCACATGTACTGTTAAATGGGCCATTGGGTGGTTTTCCTTACATAGCGGTGGTGTTTTATTCTGCTCTATATTGGGTCTGGCCAAGTTTATTTTCATTCTGTGCTTTATTTTATGTATTTTTATTTATTGTAGTTTTAACTGCAACGGAGTTCGTATTAATAGAGGACGTCACACTCTTTTTCCTTGCCATGCTAGTAGGGTTTTTTAAGGGGTGAATCCTCTATTTGTGGTTTGTATCGTCATTAATAAATGAACCTTTTATCTACAAGAAAATAACATTTTTGTAACACGTATACATGCAGATATTGGGACAACATACATGATATATAAAATGAGCTAATATGTCCATTGCGATGTAAATCCCAACATCTACATATGGGAATATTATATCTTTCATGGATTATTATGTTACACATGCACACAAATATATATATATATATATATATATATATGATACATTTTTGTATAAACTAAATAAATAAATAAATTTCATATCTTAATATATTTGAATTGAAATAAAATAAATGATTTTATTTAAATGAAATGTAGAAATGTTCTAATTCAATTAGCTTAGATCCAAGAGGATAATTTTTTTTAAAATTCACCCACAACTTCCACTGTAGGCTAGTCCAATTCCACAATGGTATCGGAGCCCAACAGCCCATGAGGTCTAATTTTGTCTAAGCTTGCCCATTTAGTACGGTGTCTAAAAAGGTAATGTTTAGGATTGGATTAGGTAATCAAGTATCCTGTCCTACCTAGTTACCGTCTTGGCCTGAAAGGTGAAGTGAGCCTAAATGTTGCTCCTAATAGAAAAGACCCAACTTAATTTGGGCCTTGGGTTAACTTTCAAAATCGTTTGAAAATTAATGTTAAAGATTTTAAATTTAAGAGTTAAATTTAAAATAAAACATGTTTATTATAAAAATTATAACATTATATAAGTTTTCAAAATGTTTAAAAGGATAATGATATTTTCAAAAATGTTTGAAAATATTAATATAATAATTTTAAATTTTAAATTTATAATAAGATTAATAAAATAAATTAATTAAAATATTTTAATTAATTAATGTATATATGCATGGATTATATATGTTATGTTATTTTAAAATGTTTAAGATAACATAAGTATACATGTATGTATACAAGATAAATTTTGCAATTACTAAATTTTAATAAAAATTGTTTAATTGAATAAATTAATTAAAGGTTAATCAATTAAAAAATATACATATATATATGATATATGTGTATCATACTATAAAGGTTATAATATACGGTGTAAGTGTTATATTAGATATGTCCAATATAAAAGTTATATTGGAATATTAGTTTAAAATTAGTTAAAGAGTTAATTGATTAAAATTAATTAGATAAGATTTAATTAATGATATATTATACATAAGACTATCATATAAGTAATATGAAATATAAAAGTGATATAAGAATAAAACTTATATGATATGTGTACAAACTAAATATGGAACATTAAAGAAACCCAAATAGACTTGATAAATAAATACATATATAAATGTACATATACCATGATTTCTGATGTGTCTGACACTTGAATCACTGGGGTATTTCATAAAAATATATATTCTATAAGTCGATATCACTCGATATATATTCTGAAGATTATGAATCTTCAATATAATGTTGTCCTTTACCATATATATATATTAATAAATTACTTACAGACTCCTTAGTTGTGGAGAAAACTCAAGCTCGGGATGTTATGCATAGTATTATTGATATATTGAACATATAAGGTAAGATAACTATATGTATTTATTGAGCAAACTCAAGGTATATATACTATACTTAGGCCATCACGATATGGTAGGCATGACTGAATAATCTATTTCGATTTGTTGAGCAAACTCCAGATTGAAATGAGATTAGAACAAGGAAAAATGGTTAGGATTTGTATGTTATACAACCGATAAGGAGTTATCCATCGTTTGGAGGGATAGGATTTGTTGAGCAAACTCAAGATCAGAATACCAAAACAAATGAGTCCTAACACCCACTAGTGTAACGGCACGAATATTTTCGACCCCGCAAATCGACACTAGTATGTTCACTGTATAGAGTGCCGAGCAATCGAGTGTCAGAAATACAAGGCTATTAGAGTTAAGAAAAAAAGAGATAAAAGAAGAAACAACAACAGTAGCATAGAATCCTACAATCGTAGCGGAACAAAATATAATATAGAAATAGCAGCATTTTATACAAAGAAAAGCTGTAACTGTCAATATACATACAAGATATCGGAGTACAACATATCTGGACAGTTATAATAACTTTCCTCAACTGCAGTCTATACAGCCCATAATACACAACAGAATATAGTCATTACGTGCAATACGTCCCTGCCATCCAGCTCATCTCCGGACTCCAAAGCGTCCTAACCTGAATTTTTATAATACTCGGTCTGACTCGGGCATTACAATAAAGTAACACCCGAGTCAGGCTTGAAACCAACGTGAGTAAAACCAACTTACTTTGAAATATTAAGTTATAAAACTTCATTTGAAACTAAGATAACTCGTACCAAGCTATGAATTTTATCTCTTTATAACCAAACACTTGTTACAAAATCCATTGATATTGAACTAATATCCAAGTACACATACCTATTTAAAGTAGTTGAATTTGTGAAATTAATCCAATTCCAGCCTATTTAAACTCTTTAATCAAACCTGTAAGGTTTGTAGAGATTTTCCAATTAAAGCCTATCCGGATAACGCTGATATCCGACCATGGCCTCTCCGAATTCAAGCAACAAATTTTGAAACGATAATTTGTTTAAAATAAACAGTTTCTTTAGGTGACAATATTCAATTTTAGGGTTCTATTACAGACCTCTATTCTAAATAAAACTTATTATTCTCTTTAATACAACAGGGATAAGCAAGAAACAGATCAACATCGAGACGATTCCCCCCTTCCCTCGAGATTTTTATTAACTTTACTTAGCATATCCCACTATACTTTTATCCCAAATTAATTTCAAATTAGATAATTTATTAAATAATAAATATTGTAAAATAATATTTATTATCCATAAGTTTTAATCCAAATAATAATATCAATTTAATTACCATTTAATTATCTTCTAAATCATAAAATATCATTTTACCTAAATTAAAATAGGAATATGAAATCTCTTATGTATAAATTGTAAACTCTCTTTCTTCTTCTTTTCTTTTCTTTATTATTTATCCTTCTTTTCCTTGTTTATAGTTCTTCCTTATTTTATTCTATCTTATGCCTCTTCTTTCTATTTGCTTTTTACTCTATAATCTTTTTTCCTTTGCTTTTCTCTTTTCCTTCTCCTTTATTATTTTTTCACTTCTTTCCTTTGGCCCAAAAACCGGCCCACTCCCCTACCTATTCCCCTCTTTTCTTTTATTCCAGTATTCCCTTTCTTCTTACCTTCTTTCTTTCATCAATAGAGTTTCTTTTTTTTGTTTTGTGCACGAATCTGTGCACCACCGTGCAGATATACATCACCTACGGCCATCAACTTTTGTCGTCGACCATCTCCATCAGTCACCTACCACCCCCGCGATCTATCTGAACACCCAGATTCCGGTTTACACCTCCGCCTCAAGATTTCACCCATCGACCTAAAAATGAACAAGACCCTTCAACTACATTACCTCGTTCCGGTGCCACCAGCCATGTCGGCCTCTAAAATTTTGTCGCGAGCTCCGTTGTCTCTCTTCAGACCTAATCCCCCTAGTGCGCAACCCTGAAGACCCCTTCACGACGCCCGGCCCATCGACAACCCAACATGACCCAATTCGACGTCCAACCCTAGATTGACCTTAGCCGACCACCATGCTGCCTCGTACATCGCCCCTTCATTTTCCCCATGTGAGCCTCCTCACTGCGTTCCTCCATGACCAACCATTTGCCTCGAAAACCACCGAGCCACCGGAAATTGACCGATGTCCCATTTCCATCCATCCCCTTATATCTCAACACCCACGCGACTAAAAATCGCAAAAGCCACACAAAAATTCATCATCATCCATGCCGCTCATGACCACATAATCAAAAACCCAAAGTAAAATATTAGAATTCTTGATGATTTGGGGTAACTTACTGTATTTATACTTTTATCCCTTTATACTTGGTAATATTTAACAAAACAAAATTTAAAACCAAATATAGTTAAAACAATCATTTTCCCTTCTTACATCATAACCTAATTCCAATTTGATTGAGAGATAGGAATTGTTGTAGCCAAGCATGATATCTGCTTATATACATATACAGAACAGAGATAAATAAATGTACAAGTTATAGGCCTCTGCTATAATTTGACATATTTACACATATATGTATCCTTGTATTCCTGTTTTCAAGCATACTTCAACAACTAAAGGTTACATTCAATCTTCATCAGAACTCACAGTATATAAAAGTATGTTTTACTCGCATATAAATTGTTTGCAGAGGAAGTTTAAGAAAAGATTTCACTCTCCTTCTTTCTTCTCTTGAAACATAGATAATGTTGTGATATTGCCTTGCTTTTGATCCCCTAGCACCCTGAGTTGTTTATTGATTTTACTTAAGTTTGTAATGGCAGTTTGCTTGCCTTATACTTTAGTTTGTTTGAATGAATAAAAATGAACAGAGGGGTGTGATATTTATACAGGGGATATAGGTTGTAGCATCTGACATGTACAGCGATTATCTTTTTTTTCTTCTAATACGTGAACCCCCAGACAAGTGAACAAAGCATGGTATCTCATAGGGAATAGAAAGGGAACCATTTGACACAAAAGAGCTGAGAATACATGTATATTCTTTATTTCCTTCTCCTATTTTTTTCTTTCTTTTCCACTGATTTTGCCGATTTGATTTCATATGAGTTTGATTTGATCTTTTGCATGTGATTTGATTTATTATAATTTGACTTGATCTTGAAATTGGCTATGATGATGTTTCCCTATAGGTTTACATATACATACATTTTTTCCATCATATGTTTATATGTTTTACTCTTGCTTATTCACATATTTCTTATTTAATATGAACAGATGAACATATATACTATCAGATAAAATTGGTTTGAAGTTTGTTTATGAGGTTTGTATCTTTAAGTATATACACTTAATTGCATATAAAGTATTTTCACAACCATGTATACTTACATACACACACACACACTCTTATAATTATACATATCCTTATATACATTGCTTGTGTATATTTTGCTATTACTTGTATATATTCACATTTTTACAACTTCAATATATATATATATATATATATATATATATATATATATAATTTCATATGGCATGCAATCATATATTCGTATATCTATACACTTAAGTATATATTATCAACATCATAAAGCTTGTACATACTTATATATATATATATATATATATATATATATATATGGATATTTTATCTTAATTTAAATGGTGTAGTTCCTATATATAATTTATTTTTCTATAAGATTCATCATATTCCAGAGATTCTATAATTAAATATCTAATATAGCTTTTAAATTAACTTATACTTCCAAATATTATAAATTTATTTGCTCGACTTATAAAATCAATATTTTAAATAATAAATCAGTTAATCATCCAATAACGAACATCGAAAAATCTGGGTCATCACATTCCTCCACCTTTTAGAACTTTTCGTCCTCGAAAAGGAACGAAGCGAAAATTTTAAATTTGGTGTTTTTTGTTAGTTGAATCATTCTTTAAACATTTTAACTTCCTTACTCTTTTTGTTTTAAAATCTTAAAACACTTTTGAAATTTCATAATATTACCAAACTAGCTTTATATAAAAATACTTTTCATAACTCGGTGTCTCAACAAGTCCATTCTTATTCTCAAAGAAATTCAGTCAAAAGTTGATCAGGCGTAGGATTTAAAATCTAAAAGTACTTAGTAAACCCATTTTCAACACCTAGTGAAAATACTTAGAAAAACTTTTACGAGAATGCTCTGGAAATCATCACCTCCTCCCATGGATCGCATTTAGCACGATGATTGCGTCACTGTAACAACCCGGAGTTTAGTAACAGTTAATTATCATCAAATGACGATTATATTGGTCGTAAATTGCTAATCGGAGTTTAAATAGGAAATTCGTTTAAAAATTTGGTTATGTGTTTATGGGCTTTTTAATATTGGCCCATCCTTTTTTTCTTCTTCTTTGTGCCGTGATAACTATCAGGGCAGACCCGATCCACCCTTTCAATTTCAATTCATTTCGAAAACCCTAAATCTAAACGAACGGGAAAAAAAAATGGCGACTTCCCTTTTTGCGTTCGATCCTCTTAAATAAAACTAGGGTTTCGGAAAATTGTTGATGCCGATTACAACTCAATTTCTCTGCTTTTAGTTGCTCATCCCTGGTGACCTTTTCAACTGCATAATGAGTTCGTTCTGCGTCATTACGGAGAGGTCTCAGCTTCGATTCCAATTCATTGACCAAGGTGAGTGACTTCCTCACTCACATCTAGTTCAAAATCGTATGAGCTTTTGTTGCTTGATTTCCATAGCCTTGATTTTAGTTTGAAACTGCTGTGACATTAATTGATTCTCGATTTTCATGGCTTTGATTTTGCTAAGACTACTGCTTGATTTTGTTTCGTTTGAATTTACTATCATCAGTTGATTCTCTGATGCTTTGTGATTGGTTCTTGTTGTCTTCGGCACTGAGTTGACTGTGAAGATGATTCTTTTCGACTTCAACCACTTGGATTCTAATTTGAACTATTTTTGGATTTCCTTTTATTTCTGGCTTGAAGCCTAGATAGTAATTTGGTCATTATAGCTTAGGTATACTCTGCACTCCGTGATGCCATGCAGAGGTGCTTTTGTAACCACGCGTACGAAATATCCCCTCTGTGTTTACACCTTCTTAAGTTTACATCTGTTGGGTCCACCTCTAATCTGTCTCAGGGCTGGAGTGCATAATTGCTTATTGATGTTGCTCCATTTTTGTTGCACCTGTTATGTGTTGTATTGTTGCCTTGGTCAACATTGTAGTTCACTGTAACTGTATGTGTATGCTTGTTTGTGAAATTTGCTTGGTGTGCTGTAGCTTGTATACTCCATTAGTTGTACCACCACCATTTTGCACTGTTAGGCTTATATTGCCTTTGTTGTGTTCGAGTTTGATACATTGCATTGATGCACTGTACTCATTTGCATTTGGTCACTGTAATTCACTGGTGACATCATTCTCATTTTAAGTTGTTGTTGTAGTTGGGTTGATCTTGTTCTGCCCTTATTCATCGGGTTGCATTATTTCCTAACGTCACCATTTACACATGCACTGGTTCATGTATAGGTGTGGTCTTTTGGTAGGGATGTTGTCATGTGTACATTCCGTACAGTTGTGTCTTTGTATCTAGTGCATTTGTTAATTAAATCTGGCTATTGGTTCAGGGTCGAATCATTAAACTGTTTGCATATCTATATCGATGTTTCCACTCTGTTATGCTGAGCCTGGTCTTTGTTTCTTATTCATTTCTATTGGAAATTGATATCCATATTCATTGTGCATATCTTCAGTTCATATGCATTTCTATTTGAAAAGTTATATAGTCAGATTCATGTTGCATATTTTTGTAGCTGTTGTACTCCATGACTTGTAGCATCGAGTCTGTTGCACTTCATGCTAGCATTCTTGGTTTCATATGCATTGAGCTTTGATCCTTTTCTGTTCATCTGCATGTAATTTTTGGTCTAGTTCCTGTTGGTCGACTATCTCCTTGAGTTGAACTCGACTTTTCTTAGATTTGACCGTGTGTTCGTTGTGAATTTTCATTGGATACATATCACCGTAGTGGCAAGGCAGTGCACGCAAGCGTGAACTGCAGCCACACGGTATTTGTTGAGTACATCATCACTATAGTGGCAAGGCAGTGCACGCAAGCGTGAATTGCAGCCACACGGTATTCATTGGGTACATCGTCACTGTAGTGGCAAGGTAGTGCACGCAAGCGTGAACTGCAGCCACACGGTATGGCTTTTATGATATTCTATCTTGTTTTGATTATTTGATTTTTGCATATTTCATATGCTGTAGTGGCGAGGCAGTGCACACGTGCGTGTATTGCAGCCCTGCTCGAATTAATATTTTAATTGATATTTCAATGTTTTGAACTGTTTTATTTGTACAATTCAATATTCTGAATTGTATCCTGATTTGGTTTAATTTGCTGATTTGTTGTTTAACACTGTTACGTGTTATATTTATCGTTATCCGATTTCTTTATTTAAGGATCGGATAGACGAGATTTATTGTGATCGTCGTTTATTCATTATTTAATTATTGTTGCTTCTGTGCACTAATAACTGAGTTTGAATTAGACTGACCCGTGTATTATTTTCTTTTGAATGTAATACTCGGGTCAGATCGAGTATTTACAGGTTGTTGATATCTTACTTTGGGTTGCTGCTTGAGCTATGAAGGCACTTCATATCTTTTGGAGTAGTCGTCGTCATTTAGATTAGTCGGTTTATTTGTATAGGAAGATATGTATTCATGTATATTATATATGATAATGTACTTGTATATGTAACTTCCAGAGTCGACAGTCGTAGTTGTATCATATGTACTGTATCAAATGTATTGTAACTGACATCAGTTATTATATATATGAGACTTTTGTTTTATCTGTGTTCCGCATTTATATTATCTGTGTTATTAGTATATCTATTGTCCTAAACTATTATGAACCATCGTAGTTCGTTTTATACTGGAATTGGGTATGTCGATGGGAGTAAATAGATATGAGATGAAAAATTAAAAATATATACTACTCCTGTCGAGGTAACTAATACTAGTGTAAGGCCTAACTACGGATGGCCGCTCCTATCCAGCCTTATTCTTCATAATAACAGACAGTATTTCCTTTAATACTCTTTGTTATTATGAGCATAGAGGTGGGGCGTCACAGTTGGTATCAGAGCTTGGGGTTTATGGACATAATATAAAACATAACTTAGATGGAACATGTGTTACAACTATTAGTCGATGTTTTATATGTGCTTTGAGTCAAAACTAAAGTTTTGAAATTTTGATGAAATTTTTAAATAGCTTTATTTAAAAATAAAGGTTGATTTGAGTTTTGATGATTGATTGATTTGTGCTTTGTTTATCAGAGTGCGCAGCGAAAGCAGTGTGACTGCTTCACTGAATACAGATGATAATTATTTTGATTTAAAAATCAAAATATGAAATTGAAATAAATTTCATTTGTTGTTTACATAGCTGTGTTCATTTTGTTTTCTTTGAAAATTTCGAATCCAATTTGAGAATTCGAGGGGATTGCAGCTATGTGAATTTGTTGAAGTTTTGACTGGTTTTCTTTGATGCTAATCACATGTTGATTAGATTTTGATTGTTTTGAATTATCTTCATTGAAGATATAATTGAATGATTTCTTTGTTCATTTTGTAGTGTACGTGCAAATTTGAGTTGCACGTTACTGCACTAATTTTACGTTGAACCGATGCTTGATTATGAAACGTATTTTGTTGCCGTTATTATTATAACGGGAGTTTTACACCAATGCTATATTTTGAAGCGCGGTGTTTTGTTGACGTTTTTGAATGAATGAAAATTCACTGGTATTTTATTTTGATGCGAATTATTTTGATGAGATTTTGACGTTTAAAATTTACTGTCGCTTTGACTTCAGTATCCGTCAAATTTTAAAGTGGATTTTCAAGCGGTTATCCCGCAATGCTGATTTTGAGATTAGTTTTATGTTGTTTTGAGAAGTACCATTTTCTTGTTGAAATTGCTACTTATGTTGCTGATTTAATCACGTGATTATAAAAAGCGTTTTGAAATAAAAATTGTTTGCAAAATTTTTCAGTTTACATTTTCAAAAGAATGAGGAAGCGATTTAAACGTTTCAGCAAAATCGAGGACTATGACCCCTTTCTTTTACTGATTCGCTTAATTCTGGACTTGTTCGTTTGAGAATGTAGATTATTTACTTTTATAAAATAAATGAAATTGTTTTCAGAATTTTTACAGTTTGTGTTTTCAGAAGAATGAGAAAGTGACTTAAACGTTTCAGAAAAATCGAGGACTATGACCCCTTTCTTTTACTGATTCGCTTAACTCTGGACTTGTCCGTTTGAGAATGTGAAATGTTATTTTTGAAATACACAATTTGCACTTTCAAGAAAATGATGAAGAGATTTAAACGATGTAGCAAAAGTGCGGAGTATGAAACCACACTTTTACTATTTCGGTTAATTCCGGACTCGTTAATAGAAATAATTGCTGTTTTGATGATTTTGATGATTTTACACGTTCAAGGAAACGATGAAGAGAATCAAACGATTTAGTAAAACACGTGGTATGGGACATGTGCGTTTGCTACTTCGGTTAATTCCGGACTCGTTAATTGAATATATGATGATTTTCGTGTGCTTTCGAGCCACTATGTTGGACCTTCGGGTCATATGTTGGACCTTCGGGTCAATACCAGTACCGGACCTTCGGGTCATATGTTGGGCGCCAAAATTATGTTGGGTACTTGGTAGGCTTCGGCCATATGTTGATGCACGTGCAACGTAGCTAAAACTCGCCATCTGATGGGATCGATCCAACCTTTTATGTTGATTTTCTAGTCATCTTTATTGATTTCTAGATATTTGTTGTTTCCAATTATCTGCAGGTAATTGGATATTTGTTGATATGAGTTCCGATTATCATTTTTGATAATCAGATATTTGTTGATTTGATTATCGTTTTTGATAATCGAATATTTGTTGATTTGATTATCGTTTTTGATAATCGAATATTTGTTGATATGAGTTCTGATTATCATTTTTGATATCGGATATTTGTTGATTTGATTATCGTTTTTGATAATCGAATATTTGTTGATTTGATTATCGTTTTTGATAATCGAATATTTGTTGATATGAGTTCTAATTATCGTTTTTGATAATCAGATATTTGTTGATTTGATTATCGTTTTTGATAATCGAATTGATTTGAGAATTGATTATCGTTTTTGATAATCGAATATTTGTTGATATGAGTTCTAATTATCGTTTTTGATAATTAGATATTTGTTGATTTGATTATCGTTTTTGATAATCGAATAATTGTTGATTTGAGAATTTATTATCGTTTTTGATAATCGAATATTTGTTGATATGAGTTCTAATTATCGTTTTTGATAATTAGATATTTGTTGATTTGATTATCGTTTTTGATAATCGAATAATTGTTGATTTGAGATTTGATTATCGTTTTTGATAATCGAATAATTGTTGATTTGAAAATTGATTATCGTTTTTGATAATCGAATATTTGTTGATATGAGTTCTAATTATCATTTTTGATAATTAGATATTTGTCGATTTGATTATCGTTTTTGATAATCGAATAATTGTTGATTTGAGAATTGATTATCGTTTTTGATAATCGAATATTTGTTGATATGAGTTCTAATTATCGTTTTTGATAATTAGATATTTGTTGATTTGATCATCGTTTTTGATAATCGTATAATTGTTGATTTGAGAATTGATTATCGTTTTTGATAATCGAATATTTGTTGATATGAGTTCTAATTATCGTTTTTGATAATTAGATATTTGTTGATTTGATTATCGTTTTTGATAATCAAATAATTGTTGATTTGATTATCGTTTTTGATAATCGAGTATTTGTTGATTTGAGATTTGATTATCGTTTTTGATAATTGAATATTAGTTGAATTGAGATTTCTGGTTGTCGTATTTGATAATTAGACCTTTGTTGTTTTCTGATTATCTACTTGATAGTTAGATTTTGTTGAGAGTTTGTGAATTTCTTTTATTGAAATAGAAGATTCCTTTGGCGTTTGTATTCCCGACTTTATTTTTCTTGCTTAACCAGTTTATGTTAGAAAAATAATTGTTATTGACGTCCTTAATTATGAAAATTGCGGGGACGCAATTTTTATAAGAAGGGGAGTCTGTAACAACCCGGAGTTTAGTAACAGTTAATTATCATGAAATGACGATTATATTGGTCATAAATTGCTAATCGGAGTTTAAATAGGTTAAATTCGTTTAAAAATTTGGTTATGTGTTTACGGGCTTTTTAATATTGGCCCATCTTTTTGTTTTTCTTCTTTGTGCCGTGATAACTATCAGGGCAGACCCGATCCCCCCTTTCAATTTCAATTCATTTCGAAAACCCTAAATCTAAACGAACGGGAAAAAAAAATGGTGACTTCCCTTTTTGCGTTCGATCCTCTTAAATAAAACTAGGGTTTCGGCAAATTGTTGATGCCGATTACAACTCAATTTCTCTGCTTTTAGTTGCTCGTCCCTGGTGACCTTTTCAACTGCATAATGAGTTCGTTCTGCGTCATTACGGAGAGGTCTCAGCTTCGATTCCAATTCATTGACCAAGGTGAGTGACTTCCTCACTCACATCTAGTTCAAAATCGTATGAGCTTTTGTTGCTTGATTTCCATAGCCTTGATTTTAGTTTGAAACTGCTGTGACATTAATTGATTCTTGATTTTCATGGCTTTGATTTTGCTAAGACTGCTGCTTGATTTTGTTTCGTTTGAATTTACTATCATCAGTTGATTCTCTGATGCTTTGTGATTGGTTCTTGTTGTCTTCGGCACTGAGTTGACTGTGAAGATGATTCTTTTCGACTTCAACCACTTGGATTCTAATTTGAACTATTTTTGGATTTCCTTTTATTTCTGGCTTGAAGCCTAGATAGTAGTTTGGTCAATATAGCTTAGGTATACTCTGCACTCCGTGATGCCATGCAGAGGTGCTTTTGTAACCACGCGTACGAAATATCCCCTCTGTGTTTACACCTTCTTAAGTTTACATCTGTTGGGTCCACCTCTAATCTGTCTCAGGGCTGGAGTGCATAATTGCATATTGATGTTGCTCCATTTTTGTTGTACCTGTTATGTGTTGTATTGTTGCCTTGGTCAACATTGTAGTTCACTGTAACTGTATGTGTATGCTTGTTTGTGAAATTTGATTGGTGTGCTGTAGCTTGTATACTCCATTAGTTGTACCACCACCATTTTGCACTGTTAGGCTTATATTGCCTTTGTTGTGTTCGAGTTCGATACATTGCATTGATGCACTGTACTCATTTGGATTTGGTCACTGTAATTCACTGGTGACATCATTCTCATTTGAAGTTGTTGTTGTAGTTGGGTTGACCTTGTTCTGCCCTTATTCATCGGGTTGCATTATTTCCTTACGTCACCATTTACACGTGCACTGGTTCATGTATAGGTGTGGTCTTTTGGTAGGGATGTTGTCATGTGTACATTACGTACAGTTGTGTCTTTGTATCTAGTGCGTTTGTTAATTAAATCTGGCTATTGGTTCAGGGTCGAATCATTAAACTGTTTGCATATCTATATCGATGTTTCCACTCTGTTATGCTGAGCCTGGTCTTTGTTTCTTATTCATTTCTATTGGAAATTGATATCCATATTCATTGTGCATATCTTCAGTTCATATGCATTTCTATTTGAAAAGTAATATAGTCAGATTCATGTTGCATATTTTTGTAGCTGTTGTACTCCATGACTTGTAGCATCGAGTCTGTTGCACTTCATGCTAGCATTCTTGGTTTCATATGCATTGAGCTTTGATCCTTTGCTGTTCATCTGCATGTAGTTTTTGGTCTAGTTCCTGTTGGTCGACTATCTCCTTGAGTCGAACTCGACTTTTCTTAGATTTGACCGTGTGCTCGTTGTGAATTTTCATTGGATACATATCACCGTAGTGGCAAGGCAGTGCACGCAAGCGTGAACTGCAGCCACACGGTATTTGTTGAGTACATCATCACTATAGTGGCAAGGCAGTGCACGCAAGCGTTACCTGCAGCCACACGGTATTCATTGGGTACATCGTCACTGTAGTGGCAAGGCAGTGCACGCAAGCGTGAACTGCAGCCACACGGTATGGCTTTTATGATAATCTATCTTGTTTTGATTATTTGATTTTTGCATATTTCATATGCTGTAGTGGCGAGGCAGTGCACGCGTGCGTGTATTGCAGCCCTACCCGAATTAATATTTTAATTGATATTTCAATGTTTTGAACTATTTTATTTATACAATTCAATATTCTGAATTGTATCCTGATTTGGTTTAATTTGCTGATTTGTTGTTTAACACTGTTACGTGTTATATTTATCGTTATCCGATTTCCTTATTTAAGGATCGGATAGACGAGATTTATTGTGATCGTCGTCTATTCATTATTTAATTATTATTGCTTCTGTGCACTAATAACTGAGTTTGAATTAGACTGACCCGTGTATTATTTTCTTTCGAATGTAATACTCGGGTCAGACCGAGTATTTACAGGTTGTTGATATCTTACTTTGGGTTGCTGCTTGAGCTATGAAGGCACTTCATATCTTTTGGAGTAGTCGTCGTCATTTAGAGTAGTCAGTTTATTTGTATAGGAAGATATGTATTCATGTATATTATATATGATAATGTACTAGTATATGTAACTTCCAGAGTCGACAGTCGTAGTTGTATCATATGTACTGTATCAAATGTATTGTAACTGACATCAGTTATTATATATATGAGACTTTTGTTTTATCTGTGTTCCGCATTTATATTATTTGTGTTATTAGTATATATATTGTCCTAAACTATTATGAACCATCGTAGTTCGTTTTATACTGGAATTGGGTATGTCGATGGGAGTAAATAGATATGAGATGAAAAATTAAAAATATATACTACTCCTGTCGAGGTAACTAATACTAGTGTAAGGCCTAACTACGGATGGCCGCTCCTATCCAGCCTTATTCTTCATTATAACGGACAGTATTTCCTTTAATACTCTTTGTTATTGTGAGCATAGAAGTGGAGCGTCACAGTTGGTATCAGAGCTTGGGGTTTATGGACATAATATAAAACATAACTTAGATGGAACATGTGTTACAACTATTAGTCGATGCTTTATATGTGCTTTGAGTCAAAACTAAAGTTTTGAAATTTTGATGAAATTTTTAAATAGCTTTATTTAAAAAAAAAGGTTGATTTGAGTTTTGATGATTGATTGATTTGTGCTTTGTTTATCAGAGTGCGCAGCGAAAGCAGTGTGACTGCTTCACTGAATACATATGATAATTATTTTGATTTAAAAATCAAAATATGAAATTGAAATAAATTTCATTTGTTGTTTACATAGCTGTGTTCATTTTGTTTTCTTTGAAAATTTCGAATCCAATTTGAGAATTCGAGGCGATTGCAGCTATGTGAATTTGTTGAAGTTTTGACTGGTTTTCTTTGATGCTAATCACATGTTGATTAGATTTTGATTGTTTTGAATTATCTTCATTGAAGATATAATTGAATGATTTCTTTGTTCATTTTGTAGTGTACGTGCAAATTTGAGTTGCAGGTTACTGCACTAATTTTACGTTGAACCGATGCTTGGTTATGAAACGTATTTTGTTGCCGTTATTATTATAACGGGAGTTTTACACCAATGCTATATTTTGAAGCGCGGTGTTTTGTTGACGTTTTTGAATGAATGAAAATTCACTGGTATTTTATTTTGATGCGAATTATTTTGATGAGATTTTGACGTTTAAAATTTACTGTCGCTTTGACTTCAGTATCCGTCAAATTTTAAAGTGAATTTCAAGCGGTTATCCCGCACTGCTGATTTTGAGATTAGTTTTATGTTGTTTTGAGAAGTACAATTTTCTTGTTGAAATTGCTACTTATGTTGCTGATTTAATCACGTGATTATAAAAAGCGTTTTGAAATAAAAATTGTTTTCAAAATTTTTCAGTTTACATTTTCAAAAGAATGAGGAAGCGATTTAAACGTTTCAGCAAAATCGAGGACTATGACCCCTTTCTTTTACTGATTCGCTTAATTCCGGACTTGTTCGTTTGAGAATGTAGATTATTTACTTTTATAAAATAAATGAAATTGTTTTCAGAATTTTTATAATTTGCGTTTTCAGAAGAATGAGAAAGTGACTTAAACGTTTCAGAAAAATCGAGGACTATGACCCCTTTCTTTTACTGATTCGCTTAACTCTGGACTTGTCCGTTTGAGAATGTGAAATGTTATTTTTGAAATACACAATTTGCACTTTCAAGAAAACGATGAAGAGATTTAAACGGTGTAGCAAAAGTGCGGAGTATGAAACCACACTTTTACTATTTCGGTTAATTCCGGACTCGTTAATTGAAATAATTGCTGTTTTGATGATTTTGATGATTTTACACGTTCAAGGAAACGATGAAGAGAATCAAACGATTTAGTAAAACACGTGGTATGGGACATGTGCGTTTGCTACTTCGGTTAATTCCGGACTTGTTAATTGAATATATGATGATTTTCGTGTGCTTTCGAGCCACTATGTTGGACCTTCGGGTCATATGTTGGACCTTCGGGTCATATGTTGGACCTTCGGGTCAATACCAGTACCGGACCTTCGGGTCATATGTTGGACCTTCAGGTCATATGCTGGGCGCCAAAATTATGTTGGGTACTTGGTAGGCTACGGCCATAAGTTGATGCACGTGCGACGTAGCTAAAACTCGCCATCTGATGGGATCGATCCAACCTTTTATGTTGATTTTCTAGTTATCTTTATTGATTTCTAGATATTTGTTGTTTCCAATTATCTGCAGGTAATTGGATATTTGTTGATATGAGTTCTGATTATCATTTTTGATAATCGGATATTTGTTGATTTGATTATCGTTTTTGATAATCGAATATTTGTTGATTTGATTATCGTTTTTGATAATCGAATATTTGTTGATATGAGTTCTGATTATCATTTTTGATATCGGATATTTGTTGATTTGATTATCGTTTTTGATAATCGAATATTTGTTGATTTGATTATCGTTTTTGATAATCGAATATTTGTTGATATGAGTTCTAATTATCGTTTTTGATAATTAGATATTTGTTGATTTGATTATCGTTTTTGATAATCGAATTGATTTGAGAATTGATTATCGTTTTTGATAATCGAATATCTGTTGATATGAGTTCTAATTATCGTTTTTGATAATTAGATATTTGTTGATTTGATTATCGTTTTTGATAATCGAATTGATTTGAGAATTGATTATCGTTTTTGATAATCGAATATTTGTTGATATGAGTTCTAATTATCGTTTTTGATAATTAGATATTTGTTGATTTGATTATCGTTTTTGATAATCGAATAATTGTTGATTTGAGATTTGATTATCGTTTTTGATAATCGAATAATTGTTGATTTGAGAATTGATTATCGTCTTTGATAATCGAATATTTGTTGATATGAGTTCTAATTAACGTTTTTGATAATTAGATATTTGTTGATTTGATTATCGTTTTTGATAATCGAATAATTGTTGATTTGAGAATTGATTATCGTTTTTGATAATCGAATATTTGTTGATATGAGTTCTAATTATCGTTTTTGATAATTAGATATTTGTTGATTTGATTATCGTTTTTGATAATCGAATAATTGTTGATTTGATTATCGTTTTTGATAATCGAGTATTTGTTGATTTGACATTTGATTATCGTTTTTGATAATTGAATATTAGTTGAATTGGGATTTCTGGTTGTCGTATTTGATAATTAGACCTTTGTTGTTTTCTGATTATCTACTTGATAGTTAGATTTTGTTGAGAGTTTGTGAATTTCTTTTATTGAAATAGAAGATTCCTTTGGCGTTTGTATTCCCGACTTTATTTTTCTAGCTTAACCAGTTTATGTTAGAAAAATAATTGTTATTGACGTCCTTAATTATGAAAATTGAGCGGACGCAATTTTTATAAGAAGGGAGTCTGTAACAACCCGGAGTTTAGTAACAGTTAATTATCATGAAATGACGATTATATTTGTCGTAAATTGCTAATCGGAGTTTAAATAGGTTAAATTCGTTTAAAAATTTGGTTATGTGTTTACGGGCTTTTTAATATTGGCCCATCTTTTTGTTTTTCTTCTTTGTGCCGTGATAACTATCAGGGCAGACCCGATCCCCCCTTTCAATTTCAATTCATTTCGAAAACCCTAAATCTAAACGAACGGGAAAAAAAAATGGTGACTTCCCTTTTTGCGTTCGATCCTCTTAAATAAAACTAGGGTTTCGGCAAATTGTTGATGCCGATTACAACTCAATTTCTCTACTTTTAGTTGCTCGTCCCTAGTGACCTTTTCAACTGCACAATGAGTTCGTTCTGCGTCATTACGGAGAGGTCTCAGCTTCGATTCCAATTCATTGACCAAGGTGAGTGACTTCCTCACTCACATCTAGTTCAAAATCGTATGAGCTTTTGTTGCTTGATTTCCATAGCCTTGATTTTAGTTTGAAACTGCTGTGACATTAATTGATTCTTGATTTTCATGGCTTTGATTTTGCTAAGACTGCTGCTTGATTTTGTTTCGTTTGAATTTACAATCATCAGTTGATTCTCTGATGCTTTGTGATTGGTTCTTGTTGTCTTCGGCACTGAGTTGACTGTGAAGATGATTCTTTTCGACTTCAACCACTTGGATTCTAATTTGAACTATTTTTGGATTTCCTTTTATTTCTGGCTTGAAGCCTAGATAGTAGTTTGGTCAATATAGCTTAGGTATACTCTGCACTCCGTGATGCCATGCAGAGGTGCTTTTGTAACCACGCGTACGAAATATCCCCTCTGTGTTTACACCTTCTTAAGTTTACATCTGTTGGGTCCACCTCTAATCTGTCTCAGGGCTGGAGTGCATAATTGCATATTGATGTTGCTCCATTTTTGTTGTACCTGTTATGTGTTGTATTGTTGCCTTGGTCAACATTGTAGTTCACTGTAACTGTATGTGTATGCTTGTTTGTGAAATTTGCTTGGTGTGCTGTAGCTTGTATACTCCATTAGTTGTACCACCACCATTTTGCACTGTTAGGCTTATATTGCCTTTGTTGTGTTCGAGTTCGATACATTGCATTGATGCACTGTACTCATTTGGATTTGGTCACTGTAATTCACTGGTGACATCGTTCTCATTTGAAGTTGTTGTTGTAGTTGGGTTGACCTTGTTCTGCCCTTATTCATCGGGTTACATTATTTCCTTACGTCACCATTTACACGTGCACTGGTTCATGTATAGGTGTGGTCTTTTGGTAAGGATGTTGTCATGTGTACATTCCGTACAGTTGTGTCTTTGTATCTAGTGCATTTGTTAATTAAATCTGGCTATTGGTTCAGGGTCGAATCATTAAACTGTTTGCATATCTATATCGATGTTTCCACTCTGTTATGCTGAGCCTGGTCTTTTTTTCTTATTCATTTCTATTGGAAATTGATATCCATATTCATTGTGCATATCTTTAGTTCATATGCATTTCTATTTGAAAAGTTATATAGTCAGATTCATGTTGCATATTTTTGTAGCTGTTGTACTCCATGACTTGTACCATCGAGTCTGTTGCACTTCATGCTAGCATTCTTGGTTTCATATGCATTGAGCTTTGATCCTTTGTTGTTCATCTGCATGTAGTTTTTGGTCTAGTTCCTGTTGGTCGACTATCTCCTTGAGTTGAACTCGACTTTTCTTTGATTTGACCGTGTGTTCGTTGTGAATTTTCATTGGATACATATCACCGTAGTGGCAAGGCAGTGCACGCAAGCGTGAACTGCAGCCACACGGTATTTGTTGAGTACATCATCACTATAGTGGCAAGGCAGTGCACGCAAGCGTGAACTGCAGCCACACGGTATTCATTGGGTACATCGTCACTGTAGTGGCAAGGTAGTGCACGCAAGCGTGAACTGCAGCCACACGGTATGGCTTTTATGATATTCTATCTTGTTTTGATTATTTGATTTTTGCATATTTCATATGCTGTAGTGGCGAGGCAGTGCACGCGTGCGTGTATTGCAGCCCTACCCGAATTAATATTTTAATTGATATTTCAATGTTTTGAACTGTTTTATTTATACAATTCAATATTCTGAATTGTATCCTGATTTGGTTTAATTTGCTGATTTGTTGTTTAACACTGTTACGTGTTATATTTATCGTTATCCGATTTCTTTATTTAAGGATCGGATAGACGAGATTTATTGTGATCGTCGTCTATTCATTATTTAATTATTATTGCTTCTGTGCACTAATAAATGAGTTTGAATTAGACTGACCCGTGTATTATTTTCTTTTGAATGTAATACTCGGGTCAGACCGAGTATTTACAGGTTGTTGATATCTTACTTTGGGTTGCTGCTTGAGCTATGAAGGCACTTCATATCTTTTGGAGTAGTCGTCGTCATTTAGAGTAGTCGGTTTATTTGTATAGGAAGATATGTATTCATGTATATTATATATGATAATGTACTAGTATATTCCAGAGTCGACAGTCGTAGTTGTATCATATGTACCATATCAAATGTATTGTAACTGACATCAGTTATTATATATATGAGACTTGTTTTATCTGTGTTCCGCATTTATATTATCTGTGTTATTAGTATATCTATTGTCCTAAACTATTATGAACCATCGTAGTTCGTTTTATACTGGAATTGGGTATGTCGATTGGAGTAAATAGATATGAGATGAAAAATTAAAAATATATACTACTCCTGTCGAGGTAACTAATACTAGTGTAAGGCCTAACTACGGATGGCCGCTCCTATCCAGCCTTATTCTTCATAATAACAGACAGTATTTCCTTTAATACTCTTTGTTATTGTGAGCATAGAGGTGGAGCGTCACAGTTGGTATCAGAGCTTGGGGTTTATGGACATAATATAAAACATAACTTAGATGGAACATGTGTTACAACCATTAGTCGATGTTTTATATGTGCTTTGAGTCAAAACTAAAGTTTTGAAATTTTGATGAAATTTTTATATAGCTTTATTTAAAAATAAAGGTTGATTTGAGTTTTGATGATTGATTGATTTGTGCTTTGTTTATCAGAGTGCGCAGCGAAAGCAGTGTGACTGCTTCACTGAATACCGATGATAATTATTTTGATTTAAAAATCAAAATATGAAATTGAAATAAATTTCATTTGTTGTTTACATAGCTGTGTTCATTTTGTTTTCTTTGAAAATTTCGAATCCAATTTGAGAATTCGAGGCGATTGCAGCTATGTGAATTTGTTGAAGTTTTGACTGGTTTTCTTTGATGCTAATCACATGTTGATTAGATTTTGATTGTTTTGAATTATCTTCATTGAAGATATAATTGAATGATTTCTTTGTTCATTTTGTAGTGTACGTGCAAATTTGAGTTGCAGGTTACTGCACTAATTTTACGTTGAACCGATGCTTGGTTATGAAACGTATTTTGTTGCCGTTATTATTATAACGGGAGTTTTACACCAATGCTATATTTTGAAGCGCGGTGTTTTGTTGACGTTTTTGAATGAATGAAAATTCACTGGTATTTTATTTTGATGCGAATTATTTTGATGAGATTTTGACGTTTAAAATTTACTGTCGCTTTGACTTCAGTATCCGTCAAATTTTAAAGTGAATTTCAAGCGGTTATCCCGCACTGCTGATTTTGAGATTAGTTTTATGTTGTTTTGAGAAGTACAATTTTCTTGTTGAAATTGCTACTTATGTTGCTGATTTAATCACGTGATTATAAAAAGCGTTTTGAAATAAAAATTGTTTTCAAAATTTTTCAGTTTACATTTTCAAAAGAATGAGGAAGCGATTTAAACGTTTCAGCAAAATCGAGGACTATGACCCCTTTCTTTTACTGATTCGCTTAATTCCGGACTTGTTCGTTTGAGAATGTAGATTATTTACTTTTATAAAATAAATGAAATTGTTTTCAGAATTTTTATAATTTGCGTTTTCAGAAGAATGAGAAAGTGACTTAAACGTTTCAGAAAAATCGAGGACTATGACCCCTTTCTTTTACTGATTCGCTTAACTCTGGACTTGTCCGTTTGAGAATGTGAAATGTTATTTTTGAAATACACAATTTGCACTTTCAAGAAAACGATGAAGAGATTTAAACGGTGTAGCAAAAGTGCGGAGTATGAAACCACACTTTTACTATTTCGGTTAATTCCGGACTCGTTAATTGAAATAATTGCTGTTTTGATGATTTTGATGATTTTACACGTTCAAGGAAACAATGAAGAGAATCAAACGATTTAGTAAAACACGTGGTATGGGACATGTGCGTTTGCTACTTCGGTTAATTCCGGACTTGTTAATTGAATATATGATGATTTTCGTGTGCTTTCGAGCCACTATGTTGGACCTTTGGGTCATATGTTGGACCTTCGGGTCAATACCAGTACCGGACCTTCGGGTCATATGTTGGACCTTCAGGTCATATGTTGGGCGCCAAAATTATGTTGGGTACTTGGTAGGCTTCGGCCATATGTTGATGCACGTGCGGCGTAGTTAAAACTCGCCATCTGATGGGATCGATCTAACCTTTTATGTTGATTTTCTAGTCATCTTTATTGATTTCTAGATATTTGTTGTTTCCAATTATCTGCAGGTAATTGGATATTTGTTGATATGAGTTCTGATTATCATTTTTGATAATCGGATATTTGTTGATTTGATTATCGTTTTTGATAATCGAATATTTGTTGATTTGATTATCGTTTTTGATAATCGAATATTTGTTGATATGAGTTCTGATTATCATTTTTGATATCGGATATTTGTTGATTTGATTATCGTTTTTGATAATCGAATATTGTTGATTTGATTATCGTTTTTGATAATCGAATATTTGTTGATATGAGTTCTAATTATCGTTTTTGATAATTAGATATTTGTTGATTTGATTATCGTTTTTGATAATCGAATTGATTTGAGAATTGATTATCATTTTTGATAATCGAATATTTGTTGATATTAGTTCTAATTATCGTTTTTGATAATTAGATATTTGGTGATTTGATTATCGTTTTTGATAATCGAATAATTGTTGATTTGATAATTGATTATCGTTTTTGATAATCGAATATTTGTTGATATGAGTTCTAATTATCGTTTTTGATAATTAGATATTTGTTGATTTGATTATCGTTTTTGATAATCGAATAATTGTTGATTTGAGATTTGATTATTGTTTTTGATAATCGAATAATTGTTGATTTGAGAATTGATTATTGTTTTTGATAATCGAATATTTGTTGATATGAGTTCTAATTATCGTTTTTGATAATTAGATATTTGTTGATTTGATTATCGTTTTTGATAATCGAATAATTGATGATTTGAGAATTGATTATCGTTTTTGATAATCGAATATTTGTTGATATAAGTTCTAATTATCGTTTTTGATAATTAGATATTTGTTGATTTGATTATCGTTTTTGATAATCGAATATTTGTTGATATGAGTTCTAATTATCGTTTTTGATAATTAGATATTTGTTGATTTGATTATCATTTTTGATAATCGAATAATTGTTGATTTGATTATCGTTTTTGATAATCGAATATTTGTTGATTTGAGATTTGATTATCGTTTTTGATAATTGAATATTAGTTGAATTGAGATTTCTGGTTGTCGTTTTTGATAATTAGACCTTTGTTGTTTTCTGATTATCTACTTGATAGTTAGATCTTGTTGAGAGTTTGTGAATTTCTTTTATTGAAATTAAAAGATTCCTTTGGCGTTTGTATTCCCGACTTTATTTTTCTAGCTTAACCAGTTTATGTTAGAAAAATAATTGTTATTGACGTCCTTAATTATGAAAATTGCGGGGACGCAATTTTTATAAGTAGGGGAGTCTGTAACAACCTGGAGTTTAGTAACAGTTAATTATCATGAAATGACGATTATATTGGTCGTAAATTGCTAATCGGAGTTTAAATAGGTTAAATTCGTTTAAAAATTTGGTTATGTGTTTATGGGCTTTTTAATATTGGCCCATCCTTTTTTTCTTCTTCTTTGTGCCGTGATAACTATCAGGGCAGACCCGATCCCCCCTTTCAATTTCAATTCATTTCGAAAACCCTAAATCTAAACGAACGGGAAAAAAAAAATGGAGACTTCCCTTTTTGCGTTCGATCCTCTTAAATAAAACTAGGGTTTTGGCAAATTGTTGATGCCGATTACAACTCAATTTCTCTGCTTTTAGTTGCTCGTCCCTGGTGACCTTTTCAACTGCATAATGAGTACGTTCTGCGTCATTACGTAGAGGTCTCAGCTTCGATTCCAATTCATTGACCAAGGTGAGTGACTTCTTCACTCACATCTAGTTCAAAATCGTATGAGCTTTTGTTGCTTGATTTCCATAGCCTTGATTTTAGTTTGAAACTGCTGTGACATTAATTGATTCTTAATTTTCATGGTTTTGATTTTGCTAAGACTGCTGCTTGATTTTGTCTCGTTTGAATTTACTATCATCAGTTGATTCTCTGATGCTTTGTGATTGGTTCTTGTTGTCTTCGGCACTGAGTTGACTGTGAAGATGATTCTTTTCGACTTCAACCACTTGGATTCTAATTTGAACTATTTTTGGATTTCCTTTTATTTTTGGTTTGAAGCCTAGATAGTATTTTGGTCATTATATCTTAGGTATACTCTGCACTCCGTGATGCCATGCAGAGGTGCTTTGGTAACCACGCGTACGAAATATCCCCTCTGTGTTTACACCTTCTTAAGTTTACATCTGTTGGGTCCACCTCTAATCTGTCTCAGGGCTGGAGTGCATAATTGCATATTGATGTTGCTCCATTTTTGTTGTACCTGTTATGTGTTGTATTGTTGCCTTGGTCAACATTGTAGTTCACTGTAACTGTATGTGTATGCTTGTGTGTGAAATCTGCTTGGTGTGCTGTAGCTTGTATACTCCATTAGTTGTACCACCACCATTTTGCACTGTTAGGCTTATATTGCCTTTGTTGTGTTCGAGTTCGATACATTGCATTGATGCACTGTACTCATTTGGATTTGGTCACTGTAATTCACTGGTGACATCATTCTCATTTGAAGTTGTTGTTGTAGTTGGGTTGACTTTGTTCTGCCCTTATTCATCGGGTTGCATTATTTCCTTACGTCACCATTTACACGTGCACTGGTTCATGTATAGGTGTGGTCTTTTGGTAGGGATGTTTTCATGTGTACATTCCGTACAGTTGTGTCTTTGTATCTAGTGCATTTGTTAATTAAATCTGGCTATTGGTTCAGGGTCGAATCATTAAACTGTTTGCATATCTATATCGATGTTTCCACTCTGTTATGCTGAGCCTGGTCTTTGTTTCTTATTCATTTCTATTGGAAATTGATATCCATATTCATTGTGCATATCTTCAGTTCATATGCATTTCTATTTGAAAAGTTATATAGTCAGATTCATGTTGCATATTTTTGTAGCTGTTGTACTCCATGACTTGTAGCATCGAGTCTGTTGCACTTCATGCTAGCATTCTTGGTTTCATATGCATTGAGCTTTGATCCTTTGCTGTTCATCTGCATGTAGTTTTTGGTCTAGTTCCTGTTGGTCGACTATCTCCTTGAGTTGAACTCGACTTTTCTTAGATTTGAACGTGTGTTCGTTGTGAATTTTCATTGGATACATATCACCGTAGTGGCAAGGCAGTGCACGCAAGCGTGAACTGCAGCCACACGGTATTTGTTGAGTACATCATCACTATAGTGGCAAGGCAGTGCACGCAAGCGTTACCTGCAGCCACACGGTATTCATTGGGTACATCGTCACTGTAGTGGCAAGGCAGTGCACGCAAGCGTGAACTGCAGCCACACGGTATGGCTTTTATGATATTCTATCTTGTTTTGATTATTTGATTTTTGCATATTTCATATGCTGTAGTGGCGAGGCAGTGCACGCGTGCGTGTATTGCAGCCCTACCCGAATTAATATTTTAATTGATATTTCAATGTTTTGAACTGTTTTATTTATACAATTCAATATTCTGAATTGTATCCTGATTTGGTTTAATTTGCTGATTTGTTGTTTAACACTGTTACGTGTTATATTTATCGTTATCCGATTTCTTTATTTAAGGATCGGATAGATGAGATTTATTGTGATCGTCGTCTATTCATTATTTAATTATTATTGCTTCTGTGCACTAATAACTGAGTTTGAATTAGACTGGCCCGTGTATTATTTTCTTTTGAATGTAATACTCGGGTCAGACCGAGTATTTACAGGTTGTTGATATCTTACTTTGGGTTGCTGCTTGAGCTATGAAGGCACTTCATATCTTTTGGAGTAGTCGTCGTCATTTAGAGTAGTCGGTTTATTTGTATAGGAAGATATGTATTCATGTATATTATATATGATAATGTACTAGTATATGTAACTTCCAGAGTCGACAGTCGTAGTTGTATCATATGTATTGTATCAAATGTATTGTAACTGACATCAGTTATTATATATATGAGACTTTTGTTTTATCTGTGTTCCGTATTTATATTATCTGTGTTATTAGTATATCTATTGTCCTAAACTATTATGAACCATCGTAGTTCGTTTTATACTGGAGTTGGGTATGTCGATGGGAGTAAATAGATATGAGATGAAAAATTAAAAATATATACTACTCCTGTCGAGGTAACTAATACTAGTGTAAGGCCTAACTACGGATGGCCGCTCCTATCCAGCCTTATTCTTCATAATAACAGACAGTATTTCCTTTAATACTCTTTGTTATTGTGAGCATAGAGGTGGGGCGTCACAGTCGCCATCCCAGCGAAATCCATAGAAAACTGTTGGCATCCCCATCCCTTGTTTCGCCATGGAAACTGCAACAGATTGCAGCTAAACCCATGGTTACGTTGCTATCGCAGCAAAAACCATGTAACGGTAGGCATCAGCGCCGTCGAATTACGCTGCCAAATGAAACTTCACCACATAAATTGCTGACTATGCAAAGGTTGCATCACTATCCCAGTAAAACCCAATGTAGACTGTAGGCACTCAGCGCCACACGAATTTCGCTATGGAACCGTATAGATCGCAATCTACCGATGTTACGTCGCTCTCCCAAATAAATCAAACGTAGATTGTAGGCAATCACTACCACTCGACTTATGCTATGAACATAGTAGATCGCATTTACACCAGAGTTACGTTGCCATCACAGCATAACCCCAATGTACCTGTAGGCATCAGTGCCCTCTAATTTCGCTACCTGAACCACAATCCACAGGAACTACAGTTTTGTCCGGACGTCCTATGGGATCAAAATTTGGAACCCCCTTAGGGCTCAAGGCAGAACCGTCCAGTGGATCTTCTACTGTAAGTTTCAACTCTAAATGGGAGCACCTTTTTCCCTATAGCATTCTCAAAACATCCCATAATATACACATATATAACCTTTCAAATCATACTCTTTATATTGATCACATATAAACATCAAAACCAATTTCTCACAATCGATAGTTCTCAAACTTGGCTTTCCAAATTCTTAAAATTTGCTATTTGCCAAAACCAAAAGCCTTTCAAAGTCAATGAATTCCAAAACCCTTTCAGTTTCATTCTCACAAAATCATTCTTATATATATAAGATTATTATTTCAACTCGAAAAATTTCCGGATCACTTCATACGTATATAAATTCCACTTTATCAAACATCCTTTAAAGATCATTTCCCTCCAGTTATAATTTCAATAAGGGGGTTTCAATATAGAACAAATATATATAACCTCACTAATGCCAACTCAAATTTTTATTCAAGTTCGATTTACTTTACGAAGTCATTTGTACATTACTTACTTCTTATAAAGTGAGCTCCAGTTATAATACTATCCAATCTTTTATTTTAAATCATCATATTTGTCTCAAAATATATTATTTTACTCTAAAATCATTTCTGCTTCAATATCCGATTTTGATTTCAGTTTTCAAACTTTTGCTTCAATTTCCATTTGGTTAATACTTCAGTTTTATCCCAATTGGTATTTAAATCCATGACTTAGATATAAGTAATTTCCACTCTGACCAGTTTGAATCTAGAAAATAGCTTAGAAAGTTTAAAATAGTTAAATAGTCGTAAAATAGTTAAATAGTTGTAAAATAGTTAAATAGTAAGTATAAGATCGTTTGGGTATTAAAAAGAAGGGTTTGTATAGTAGATAGCTTGGACAATCAAAATAGTTTGAATATTTAAGAAGATAGATTTAAGACATTTCATATTACATAATTTATTTGATAATAGTTGCAGAGTCTAACTGATTCTCCATTCAAATCAATTTCAATTCCCATTTAAATCGATTCATTCCAAATTCCAATTCGAATTAACTTCGATTCCCATTCTAATTCAAGTCAATTCCCAATTTGAATTTGAACTATTTCAACTTCGATTACAATTCCCATTCAATTCAATTCCAATTTGAGTTTATTTCAATCCCAATCTCAAATTTCAACCATCTCGATTTATGTGAATTCGAGTTCAGTTTCAAAATACCAATTTAATTACTTAAATCAAACTAACCCTTAATATTTAATTTTAACAATCTACATCTCTTATAATTAGATCATAATCCCATATTTAAAGTATTCATTTAAATTTCCTTTGCTTAAACTTTTTTGAGGTTCAAGTAAGAGTCCAAATCTTTTTAAATAATTAAATTTCGGAATTCGATTTATTACCAAATTCTAACTCCAACTTTTAAACCCAATCCTTTAAGCAATTCCGGTTGACAAGTTCACTTTTGACATTTCAAACTTAAGTTCAACATAATTCCCTTTCCATTAATTCAATCTTTATTTCTTAAAATCAAAATCACTTAAATAAATTTCAGGATAAGACTTTACTTTTATTTAATTTCAGGAATCAATTCACTTATTTATTCATTCAAAATAATCCAATTCACAATTTTATATATACTATCAATAACAGACAGGATGATATCAAGATATGTCAAAGTAAATAAACAACCAAATTATCTAAAACATTAATCAATAGCATTCACCACAAATTTCCAGAATTTGAAATCCATTTATATTTCAAAATCGTTTCGAAATCATTTATGTATACATGACTTCTTCTGCACCCCTTATCAAACCTATACCCTTTTCCCCTTTTCCATTAATTTCATTTAACTTCCATTAGTTACATCTTAATTTCATATTGAAATTTTCAATTTAGGTTATAAGTTGAAAAATTATTTAACTTGCCTTAAATCAAATTTTAATTCATTTAATCCATTCAACCTTACTCAATTTAAATGTCTACACCAAATTTAAATTTCTTATCAATATTACTTTCCCACTTGTAAGTTCAAAAACTTATTTTCCTTTAGGTTATACTTCTCATTCTTTAGGGGATTCCATAGTTCAACACTTAGTATCTATTTCAAATCAACTTTGAAATCACACACGCGCGCGCGCACACACACACACACATATCACATTCATAAATCCAATCACACTTTAAATTTTCAAACCATTCTGGGTTTTTATCCAAAACAAATTTATCTTCATACAACTCTTGTCTTAAAACAAAGTTTTATATATTCAAACATATTCCAAATAATATTATTTATTATCTCCTTGAACCCTTCGAAATTTTTTCCAATTTCTCTGGCTTAGATTTAAAACTTCACAATTTAAATCCATTTCAATTTATAAGTCATACTTATATGAAATTTGCCTTCCTCAAAACGTTTCACTCTGTTCCACCATTGCTTATTTTGTAATAAACATCCTTTATTAAGGTACATCAACCAATTTATGATAATAATCAATAGTATCATATCTAGAAACCAAACACACCATATATCCCATCATAATTTACTCGAACAATAAAATCAGGGTAACTTATTTCAAACACTTTGAAAATTCTTTTGAATTTTCCAAGATTTAAATTCAGGTTTGAATACATTTTTAACTCAACTTATTTGTATAGTTAATCCTTACCCAAATTTCTATTTAGTTATATACATACTTAATTACTTAAATCTTATAATCTTACCTGATTATAATAATAACCAATCAACTTATTATACTATAATAATTCAAAAAAATCATTTCTTCATATATCAAAATTATTTAAAAATCATTTTATAAGAAAATAACAAGTACGACCTCATATATAATACACTCAACTCATTCTAGGGTACTACTGACCTTATCTCTAATGAGTAATCCCCATCAGAGGCAAGGTTCTCGCTTAAGCTTCAGTTATGATACCAAGTGTAACGGCCCAAAGATTTTCGACTCCGAAAATTGACACTAACACGTTCATTGTACAGAGTGCCGAGCAATCGAGTGTCGGAAATACTAGGCTATTAGGGTTAAGAAGGAAAGAGATATAAGAAGAAACAACAATAACAGCAGCATAGGATCTCATAATCGCAGCGGAACAAAATATAATATACATATAGCATCATTTTATACAAAGAAAAGCTATAATTATCAATATACATACAAGATATCAAAGTACAAAAATCTGGACAGTTATAATAACTTGTCCTCAACTACAGTCTATACAGCATATAATACACAGCGGTATATAGTCAATACGTGCAATATGTCCCTGCCATCCAGCTCGTCTCTGGACTCCAAAGCGTCCTAACCTGAAATTCTGTAATACTCGGTCTGACCTGTGCATTACAATAAAATAACACCCGAGTCAGGCTGGAAATCAGCGAGAGTAAAACCAACTTAATTTGAAATACTAAGTTATAAAACTTCATTTGAAACCAAGGTAACATGTACAAAGCTACGAGTTTTATCTCATTATAACCAAACACTTGTTACAAAATCCATTGATATTGAAATAATTTCTAAGTACATTTACCTATTTAAAATAGTTAAATTTGTGAAATTAATCTAACTCCAGCCTATTTAAACTCTATAATCAAATCTGTAAAGTTTGTAGAGATTTTCCATTCGAAGCCTCTCCGGATAACGCTGATATCCGACCCTGGTCTCTCCGAATTCAAGCAACAAATTTTAAAAGGATAATTTATTGAAAATAAACAGTTTGTTTCTTAGAGTTACAATATTCAATTGTAGAGATCTATTACAGACCTTTATTCCAAATAAAACGTGTTATTCTCTTTAATCCATTATGGATAAGCAAAGATACAGATCAACATCAGGACGATTCCACCCTGGATTTTTATCAACGTTACTTAGCCTATCCCATTATACTATTATCCCAAATTAATTTCAAATTAGACAATTTATTAAATAATAAATATTGCAAAATTTTACTATTTATTATCCGTAAGTTTTAATCCAAAAAATAATAACAATTTAATTACCATTTAGTTATCTTTAAATTATAAAATATAATTTTACTTAAATTAAGATGGGAATATGAAATCTCTTATGTATAAATTATAAATTCTCTTTCTTCTTCTTTTCTTTTCTTTATTATTTATCCTTCGTTTTCTTCTTCTCATTTCTTCCTTATTTTATTCTACCTTATGCCTCTTCTTTCTATTTAATTTTTATTCTATAATTTTTTTTCCTTTCCTTTTGTCTTTTCCTTCTCCCTTACTTTTTTCACTTCTTTCCCTTGGCCTAAAACGGGCCCATTCCCCTTCCTACTCCCCTCTTTTCTTTTATTTATGTATTCCCTTTCTTCCTACCTTCTTTCTTTCATCAACCCATTTTCTTTTTTTGTGCATGGATCTGTGCACCACCGTGCATATTTACATCACCTACGGCCATCTACTTTTGTCGTCGACCATCTCCATCAGTCATCTACCACCCCCACGATCCACTAAACACCCAAATTCCTATTTACACCTCCGCCTCAATATTTCACCCTTCGACCTAAAACAGAAAAAGATCCGTCAACTACATCACCTCGTTCCGACGACACCGGCCATGCCAGCCTCCAAAATTTCATCGCGAGCTCCGCCGACTCTTTTCTGACCTAATCCTCCCGATGCACAACCTTTAAGACCCCTTCATGACACTTAGCCAATCGACAACCCAGCATGACCCAATTCGAAGTCCAAACCTAAATCAACCTCAACTGACCACCACGCTACCCCATACATCACTCAACCATTTTTCCCATGTGTGCCTCCTCCGTACGCTCTTCCATGACCAACCATTCACCTCGAAAACCACGGAGCCGTGGAAGTTGACCGATGTCCCATTTCTGTAACGACCCGTGTAAATTCGATATTTAAAATGAATTAAATTAATAGGACTTTTATTTTAAATTTAGAAAGGAATGAAAATCTTATTTATTTATATGAAAGAGAATGTTGAAATTTGATGTATCAAGGGTAATTAAAATGTACAAATTAAATTACATATTGCAATTAATAATAAATAGTGGAAATTATTGCATTTGATATAAAGTTTGAATAAGTAAATTAAGGCAAGTATTGAATTTATCAATGGAATAAAATATTGATTTATGGAAATTGAATGTAAACGGAGGTAATAAAGTAATGCAGGACAATAAATAAAGTAATTAGTACAATCCCTTTTATTTGTAAACTATTGTAAGGTGTTAATTAATTGAAATATGAAAATTTGGAAACCAAACTCATTTAAGGATAAGTAATTATAATGTGTTGATGATATAAACGCTACTAATTATTAATGTAGTAACGTAAGGTGTAAATGTAAATTTAAATGCAAACGTAATCTTATTTCTAGGTAGAAATTTCTTGTAGATTTATGTAATAGAGTTTAGGCAATAAATGGAATTAAATTTTATATTAGTATGAATTTAAAGGAATATGGGGTAAATTGATAAAACCAATAGAAATGTTGAATTTGTGAAATATTAATAAAAATATTAAATAGAATAGGATTCAATTAATAGAAATGTGAAAATTAGGGAATAGATTCAAAGTTATGAATAAGCTGTTGAAATAATACATAAAAGTGCAAATTGAATGGAAATGTGAGTATAGATTTAAGCAATAATTTGGAATCATACCTATGAAATGATAACAAGAATACAAGGTAATAAATGCCAATTAATGGTAATAATTAATAAACTTAATAAAATCCTAATTTCATATAAAATAGTTTAAAAGTCAGGTTTGGCTATAATTTGAACATAAGTAAATTGATTTTGTAGTATGAAAATATATGCCAAAATTGATTTTTGTAATAAAAGATTTGGTATGTGACAAAAAGTAACGGAAATGTTTATGGTAGGTTGCTTATTCATTTATTTAGATTATTTGTTGGAATTGGAAATAAGTTTGTAATAAATGTAAATAAATGATACATTTATGTGAAATGTGACCAATGAAAATTTTATTTATAATATAGCAAAGGGTGGATTTAAGAAGTGAAATTGTAGAATTTGAAGCTAATTAATAAGGGACATAGTAAAGATGGCGATCCAATCAAATACTTAGGAATCAAATTTATTTGGAAGGTAATCTAATTATAAATAAATGGTAAGTAATTAGGATTTAATTCTATATTAATTGAAACTGATTGTAGATTTAGTGTAGTAACGTTAAGGCTAACTAAATTTGCTTTATAGATGGGATTATAATCAAGGTGGATAGGTAACGAACTTAAAAATACAATTAAGAACTAATAGATGGCAAATTAATATGGTTTGTATTATGTAAGTAAACTTTGGTAAATCAAATTCTATCAATCCAAAGCTAATATTTTGTTAATATAGATTTAAGTATAGAAAGCAATATTTATTAATTTAATGAAAGTATTGCAAAGTAAATGAAATTTAACGTTTAAGATATTACGTTAATAGAGATTTATAAAATTCAAGAATATTAAAATAATAGTTTTGAACCCAACATTTGAATCCATTTACTTAAAATTCTAGATGGAATAATCATTGACTATTTAATTTAATAGAAATTGTGAGAACTTAATTTATAATTTTGAATATAATGAAATAGAAGATTTGACACTGCAACTAATAGATGTATCAACTCTAAATTGACATAAAGATTTGTTTAAAATCAATGTAAATATTTGAGGATTATTAAGTGATAAAATTTTCCAATACCAAAACTGAAATATAGAAATTGGATTTATTCACTAATTCTTATTCATTTAATTAATATAAAAATAGCCATTTTTGTCACGGACTCGGATTTCGACGAAACCTGTTCCATCGAATCCGTAACAGTGAATTATTGTTAGGTCTTAAGTTTCGTAGCGATTAGACTTGTCGTTTGATCGTACGAACGCGAAAAGCCTTGAAATCGATTTAATTGAAATCAATTTGAAATCAATTTGAAAATATTGATTTCAGCATAACTTCTTCGTACGATCGAATTTGGACGTGAAACTTTTTCCATAGCGTTCAGAATATTTTAAAACACCTAGTTGGATATATAGGTTTAACAAATTTCGTTCTGGGGTCAGAACGGGCTTTTTGGGCCAACTATCGGTTAACACGTTTATAATCCGTGCCCATCTATTCTATTGCAGTTGTCTATAAATAGGCTGTTAACCCTAGCAGCCTCTATTCCTCATTTCTACGTATAGAAACTTCTGTACTTCTCTTCTTCAATGGCAATAAACAATTCTAGATCCAAATTCAAAATTCAAATCAGATCCAAAGCTAAAAATTAAAAGTCCTCAGAAAATTCCGGAAAAATTATATGTTGAAGCCCTCAGTGAACAAAATCTTCTGGTGCTAGTCGTTTTTCCATTCGATGCAAGGTTTGCCTTGAAAAAAAATTAAAACAGTACCGGCCGTTCATCACGGCGTCACAAAAATTCGTCGGATCGGAAAATGGTTTCTGGGTTTGGTGGAGATCGACGCGTGCTTCGCATCCATGGGGTTCATTCGGAGAGTTAACGGTTGGGTCGTGTGATTTTATTGGATTAGGGTTTGAAGGGGGTGGCGACGGCCGGCTCTGGGGGCCACGTGGGTGAGCCGTAGGGGTATGAATAGGAGCGGCTCATCTAGGTGAGGTGGACGGTGATGGTCGGCCGTGGGTTAGGGGTCGGTGGCGTGAGTAATCGATGGTCAAAGGGCAGCTCGGTTCGAATGGTTTCCTAGAGTTCTTCTCGTACGCGTTTTTACTGTGTGTTCATTGGGAAGAAGAGGGGTGGGGCACGCGTTTTGATGACGTGGAAAGGTGAGAGTTCGTTTTTCTTTTATTTATTTAGATTTTGATTTCAGTATGTTCTAACGTGGATAACTCTCACACACGAATTCCGTTTCACACGAATTTTTTTTTGTTAGGATCGTAATTAAATTCCAGATCTGTTGATGTTGGTTTGGACAGATTTGGAGACCGTCGAATTTTTGAGTTTAAATCGGATTTAAATACGATTTAAATTCAAAAGGTGAGTGTTTTAACCCACTCACAACTTCTAAAATTTCTTGTGTTTGTTAAATTAATTTTAGATATGAGTAGAAACTAATTTATGAATGTTTGGCATGATTTATTCGTCATCTCAGTTAAATCGCATTTATTTTATTTAAATGTTAATTAACTTTATTTATTGCATACAATTTGACAATTAGAATTTATTTATTTGCATATCAACTGCCTGTCATAGTTATATTTATTTTTATTTCGTATTAACTGCCAGTTAAATTTACATTTATTTTTGCACATAAACTGCTAGTTTAACAGTAGTTAAATTTATATAAACTGTTAGTTAATACATGTTATTTATTACCTGTATAATTTATATGCTCTATATTGATGTTGTTTAAATTGGATGATGATTGTAATAAAATGGTTGATGATTGATATCTGGATGAATGGATGTTGTATTTTATATCGTATAAACTGCAAGTTATCATGCATTTCATTCATTCGAGATTGCGGTTTGAAATGATATACAACCGCATTTTTATTTTAAATTACGGATTGAAATGATAAACATCCGTATCACTTGACCATAGGGTAGAAAATTTTATACAGGCACCGAGGTAAATATATAAAATTATTTTTGGAAATGTTTTACTATGGTTTTGTAAAGCTATATATATATATATATATATATATATATATATATGGTTTATGGGATATTGATTTGGTTATTTATATATATATATATATAGTAAATTTTTGGTTTTTAAGCTTTATATAAATTTGATTTGAAGTATAAAATAAAGTTTGGTTTTCGAGATCAAATACGATTAAGAATTTATTTAAAATTAAATTTCTGGAGTTTTAATGACTAAAAAAAAGAGTAAGGTTGGAAGATGAATATTAAGTTAAATTGAAACTAAATGAAAAGTTAGAATTTTAAAAGGATATGATTTTTGTAACTTGATTTTTGTGTAAAGTGATTTGAATGAATATCAGGTTGATTTAAATGAATATATCAATTTTAATAAATTGAAAGATTATCCAATTATGTGAAGTTATAAGTTTTACTTAAAGTATATTGAATTCATTAAGTAAACATTTCAAGTCTAAATAATAAGTAACCGAATTTGATATATATGGGGTGGGCAAATGAGTTTGTTTTTGAAAATGGTGTAATATTTAAAGCTTTGAAACATAAAAATTTAAAATGGTATTTGGAAGTTTAAATCGATATTTGGAATTGATTTGTGAAATGTAAAGAAGCTATTTTGTTTTATAAAAGTAATTTAATATTTAACCATTTGAGAGATGGAATTTGTTTCAAAGTTATGGTTTTCAAGGTAGTAAAATTTGAAAATATTATATTCAAGAATTTTGATTTCTAAATATTTTACTTTGAAAACCCTATGGTTTTTGGAAAAGAATATATATTGGAAAATAAAATGACATTATATGATTTTGGGTCTAAATGATATCGTATTGATTTGGGGTTTAAAAAAATAAATAAATGATATCGTATTTATATGGGTTTAAAATGGTTATTTTATTCTGATTTTAAAGTTTAAATTATTTTAAATGACTGCGGTGTTATAATAACGTTTGGTTGTTAAAGAGACCGGGATCGGAAGTTGTCATACTCTCTGCAAACTTCGAAAACCACTTTAACAACCGTGTACGCGGTGGAGATTCCAGAATGAAGTAGGTTGGTGGAGGCGTTTCCTGCAAGGTAAATACGTGGACCCGACTCTCGTGAGTTGGCATAAGGTGGCTAAAACAGGATCGATTCTCGGGCCAATGAGGTCATTCCTTTGATCGGACACTCCTCTTCGATATTATACTTTGACTTTGGATTGATTCAGTGGCCACTTTTACTTTGATTTTTGGGGGAGTTTGTTCGAGGTGGGCGGTAGCTGCGGCTACGCGTTTCCATCAGCCCGGATAGCAATTGGTATATCTACCCTATCATTTCCTAGTTGTGCCGTGTCACCTACCATACCGAGCCTTTTCTACGAGTTTCTATTTGTGTCGTACCTATGGAGTATCCTCTGGTAGCTTCCCGATCAGGAGGTATTACGGTACTGTATAGACTATTGGCATTATTTGTGTTAAGGGCTATATGGGTAACCCCTTAACGCTATTAAAAAGTAAGTTTATTTTACAATTAGACACTATTATAATAGCGCAATATACTACATAGTAAATAGTTTAACGGATCCTTAGGAGATGTAAATCCCGAGCATCTCTTGAGTTACTGTACTCATATTTATTTCTGCTAATTTAACTCACATAAGATCCTTTAGTTCTGACTCGAGTGTTTTTGTCTTTTCAAATTCGCTCGGGTCAGTCCGAGCGTTTCAGGATTTGAAGATTTAGCTCTGGAGGACGAAGACAAAGATCCGTATTATTATTAATTATATTATTGCACTTAACACATCTGTTCCGCTGCATTGTTCTACGGTATGTGCACTCTGATATGTATTTTATAAATATAATCAAAGGTTTTGTAAAACAGCTTCATGAACTGTATATTTTGATTACTATATTTTATCCTTCCGCTGTGAGATTCTGTTTAGTATTTTTTCTTCTCTGTTTTTCTTATTTATCCCATAACAATCCGCCCTTAAATATGGTTTGAATTGGCACGTGTGTCGATTTGAAGCGTGCGAAAATGAGGGATGTTACATCTGGTATCAGAGCTTTGGTTTAGCGATAAACCTTAGCTTTATAGGGGTTTGACTCTTTACTAATAGGGTAGAAATACCCTATGGGAGTCGCTGAGTGTATATATATGAGAGAGCGTATTTGTTAGTGCTATAAAAAGGTTTTATTATTGTGTTAATTTGTTCCGTTTTGTATTTATAAATTCCGATTGGTGCATGGGACGCTGTGACATCAATAGGGATTTCTAAACACTTAATAGGACAGACCGACATAATATTTGTTTTAATATAGGTGAATGAAATAATTTTACCTATTATATTTTCTATAAAATAATTTTTCAAGAATATCTATATTTGGTTGCAATAAATTGATTGTTAGGAATAAGATATATAAATAATAGATAGAAATAAGATTTAAAAATATAAAATAAATGAAATTTGGGAAATTTAGAACTTAAGATCCAGGGTTTTGAAATTTCTTTCGAATAAATTTTAGAATATAATAATATTGTGTATAAGTATTTTCTGATATAAATATTTTAATATAATTCGGAAGAATTGTTTTAAAGAAAATTTTTAAGAAAATAAGTTCTACTTTCCTCTCTGTCGCTGGAAAATAAATTCGGTGATGGCGGCCGCATCATCGACTTTTATTTTCGAGTTTCGAAGGGGAAAGGCCACTATAGTAATTTTACTGCAGATTTATTTTTGAAAAATATATAAATTTTGAATTGTTTTAAATATAATTAGAGATATATAAGTTATAAGAATATATATATATATATCTATTGTTTTAAAATAATTTAAAATTTACCACAGTATTAAATTCTTAGATTTCCATTAATTTATTTGTTTCAATTATTGTAGTGAATTGAAACGTAGGTAATAAATAAATTAAAACCTCTAAAGGAAATAAGAGATTTAATGATAGGTTATAAATGGTATTAAATGGAATTTGAAATTTTAACCTAAGAAATAAAGAATATTATTATTGAACTTTAAATTAATCATAGATAATGAGGAAGCTTGTGTAACTTTCAAGTTCATTCTTTCAAAAAACATATATAACTTACCAAATATTAAAAGTTGAAATGTTTAATAGGAAATGTAATGAAAATTGTACAAGTAAAAGTAGGTAATGAAGTATCCAATGAAATTGCTGTTAAATGAGAATTTAATGTATAAACTTAAGTTATAATCTAAATTTTACCAAGTAAATAAAATTAAAGGTGAGTATGACAAATAGATGATTATAAACTTAAGTAATTAAAGTGTAAATAAATGAGGTCATGCAATAATAAATGAATGAATAATTATAATAGTTAATGGCATGACTTGAGTTAATGGAAATGAATAATAATAAGTAGTAAGTGAAATAAATGAATTAATAAAATCCTTTACTTATAAGAATAGACTAAATCTATTGCTGAAATTATTGTTTAGTTAATGGTTGTTTGGGCAAGGATACTTTAAAATTGGATTCGGGTGAATGAATAATCTATTTAGTTTTATCTAAGACTGGTGAGTAAATGATGCGCTAGTAGTTTATTCTTCATTCCGTACAATTTAAAGGTTTTAAACCCGAACAACTATTTGTTTGTTTGATTGTATGGTTGTTTTATATTTGTTGTGTATGCTGTTTGTGGAAATTATTGGTTGTTGTATTCGTTTGTTGTTAGTGATTGAAACCACTTAAATATTTCACTTTATATAAATAGTTAACCCTTTGGATTTTATAAGTGAAATGCGGGTTATGGAAGCAATTGCTACTGCTTTTGGTTCCATAAACTAAGCGTAAATTGCCCGACTAATAGGTACGTTTCAGATTACGGTCTATAGCGCTATTTTATATATTTTCCCGGGTTGGGATATAATATTTTGGATAATATATGTAATATAATTGTTATACTTTGATATTATGTTTTCTCCCGAGCTTCTCCGTACAAAGGAGATTCAAAAAAAAAAATCATAAATTTTTGGACTTAGAAATTATGTTGAAAATGTTTTTCCAAACTTTAGTAATTTAAGTATAAAAGGATATAATGATTATAAAATGGGTATACTTTATTTAAGGTAATAAATTTAGTAAATTATTTTTCATAAGTTAATATTTTGAATAAGATGTATTGTTATTTAATTCTTCTTTTCCCTTCTTTCCTTTTCGAGGACGAAAAGTTTTGAGTGGGGGAGAGTGTAACGACCCGTGTAAATTCGATATTTAAAATGAATTAAATTAATAGGACTTTTATTTTAAATTTAGAAAGGAATGAAAATCTTATTTATTTATATGAAAGAGAATGTTGAAATTTGATGTATCAAGGGTAATTAAAATGTACAAATTAAATTACATATTGCAATTAATAATAAATAGTGGAAATTGTTGCATTTAATATAAAGTTTGAATAAGTAAATTAAGACAAGTATTGAATTTATCAATGGAATAAAATATTGATTTATGGAAATTGAATGTAAACGGAGGTAATAAAGTAATGCAGGACAATAAATAACGTAATTGGTACAATCCCTTTTATTTGTAAACTATTGTAAGGTATTAATTAATTGAAATATGAAAATTTGGAAATCAAACTCATTTAAGGATAAGTAATTATAATGTGTTGATGATATAAATGCTACTAATTATTAATGTAGTAACGTGAGGTGTAAATGTAAATTTAAATGGAAACGTTATCTTATTTCTAGGTAGAATTTGCTTGTAGATTTATGTAATAGAGTTTAGGCAATAAATGGAATTAAATTTTACATTAGTATGAATTTAAAGGAATATGGGGTAAATTGATAAAACCAATAGAAATGTTGAATTTGTGAAATATTAATAAGAATATTAAATAGAATAGGATTCAATTAAAATGTGAAAATTAGGGAATAGATTCAAAGTTATGAATAAGCTGTTGAAATAATACATAACAAGTGCAAATTGAATGGAAATATGAGTTTAGATTTAAGCAATAATTGGTAATCATACCTATGAAATGATAACGAGAATACAAGGTAATAAATGCCAATTAATGGTAATAATTAATAAACTTAATAAAATCCTAATTTCATATAAAATAATTTAAAAGTCAGGTTTGGCTATAATTTGAACATAAGTAAATTGATTTTGTAGTATGAAAATATATGCCAAAATTGATTTTTGTAATAAAAGATTTGGTATGTGACAAAAAGTAACGGAAATGTTTATGGTAGGTTGCTTATTCATTTATTTAGATTGTTAGTTGGAATTGGAAATAAGTTTGTAATAAATGTAAATAAATGATACATTTATGTGAAATGTAACCAATGAAAATTTTATTTATAATATAACAAAGGGTGGATTTAAGAAGTGAAACTGTAGAATTTGAAGCTAATTAATAAGGGACATAGTAAAGATGGCGATCCAATCAAATACTTAGGAATCAAATTTATTTGGAAGGTAATCTAATTTATAAATAAATGGTAAGTAATTAGGATTTAATTCTATATTAATTGAAACTGATTGTAGATTTAGTGTAGTAACATTAAGGCTAACTAAATTTGCTTTATAGATGGGATTATAATCAAGGTGGATAGGTAACGAACTTAAAAATACAATTAAGAACTAATAGATGGCAAATTAATATGGTTTGCATTGTGTAAGTAATCTTTGGTAAATCAAATTCTATCAATCCAAAGCTAATATTTTGTTAATATAGATTTAAGTATAGAAAGCAATATTTATTAATTTAATGGAAGTATTACAAAATAAATGAAATTTAACTTTTAAGATATTACGTAAATAGAGATTTAACTAAAATTCAAGAATATTAAAATAATAGTTTTGAACCCAACATTTGAATCCATTTACTTAAAATTCTAGATGGAATAATCATTGACTAATTAATTTAATAGAAATTTTGAGAACTTAATTTATAATTTTGAATATAATGAAATAGAAGATTTGACACTGCAACTGATATATGTATCAACTCTAAATTGACATAAAGATTTGTTTAAAATCAATGTAAATATTTGAGGATTATTAAGTGATAAAATTTTCCAATACTAAAACTAAAATATAGAAATTGGATTTATTCACTAATTCTTACTCATTTAATTAATATAAAAATAGCCATTTTTGTCATGGACTCGGATTTCGACGAAACCAGTTTCATCGAATCCGTAACAGTGAATTATTGTAGGGTTTTAAGTTTCGTAGCGATCGGACTTGTCGTTTGATCGTACGAATGCGAAACGCCTTGAAATCGATTTAATTGAAATCAATTTGAAATCAATTTGAAAATATTGATTTCAGCATAACTTCTCTGTACGATCGAATTTGGACGTGAAACTTTTTCCATCGCATTCAGAATATTTTAAAACACCTAGTTGGATATATAGGTTTAATAAGTTTCGTTCCGGGGTCAGAACGGGCTTTTTGGGCCAACTATATGTTAACACGTTTATAATTCGTGCCCATCTATTCTATTGCAGTTGTCTATAAATAGGCTGTTATAAACCCTAGCAGCCTCTATTCCACATTTCTAGTATAGGAACTTCTGTACTCCTCTTCTTCAATGTCAACAAACAATTCTAGATCCAAATTCAAAATTCAAATCAGATCCAAAGCTAAAAATTAAAAGTCCTTAGAAAATTCCGGAAAAATTATATGTTGAAGCCCTCAGTGAACAAAATCTTATGGTGCTGGTCGTTTTTCCATTCGATGCACCGTTTGCCCTGAAAAAAATTGAAACTGTACCGGCCGTTCATCACGGCGTCACAAAAATTCGTCGGATCGGAAAACGGTTTCTTGGTTTGGTGGAGATCGACGCGTGCTTCGCATCCATGGGGTTCATTCGGAGAGTTAACGGTTAGATCGTGTGATTTTATTGGATTAGGGTTTGAAGGGGGCGGCGACGGCCGGCTCTGGGGGCCACGTGGGCGAGCCGCAGGGGTATGAATAGGAGCGGCTCATCAAGGCGAGGTGGATGGTGATGGTCGACCGTGGGTTGGTGGTCGGTGGCGTGAGTAATCGATGGTCAAAGGGCAGCTCGGTTCGAACAGTTTCCTGGAGTTCTTCTCGTACGCGTTTTTACTGTGTGTTCATTGGGAAGAAGAGGGGTGGGGCACGCGTTTTGATGACGTGGAAAGGTGAGAGTTTGTTTTTCTTTTATTTATTTAGATTTTGATTTTAGTATGTTCTAACGTGGATAACTCTCACATACGAACTCCGTTTCATACGAATTTTTTTTGTTAGGATCGTAATTAAATTCTAGATCTGTTGACGCTGGTTTGGACAGATTTGGAGACCGTCGAATTTTTGGGTTTAAATCGGATTTAAATTCGATTTAAATTCAAAAGGTGAGTGTTTTAACCCACTCACAACTTCTAAAATTTCTTGTGTTTGTTAAATTAATTTTAGATATGAGCAGAAACTTATTTATGACCGTTTGGCATGATTTATTCGTCATCTCAGTTAAATCGCATTTATTTAATTTAACTGTTAATTAATTTTATTTATTGCATATAATTTGACAATTAGAATTTATTTATTTGCATATTAACTGCCTATCATAGTTATATTTATTTTTATTTCGTATTAACTGCCAGTTAAATTTACATTTATTTTTGCACATAAACTGCTAGTTTAACAGTGGTTAAATTTATATAAACTGTTAGTTAATACATGTTATTTATTACCTGTATAATTTATATGCTCTATATTGATGTTGTTTAAATTGGATGATGATTGTAATAAAATGGTTGACGATTGATATCTGGATGAATGGATGTTGTATTTTATATCGTATAAACTGCAAGTTATCGTGCATTTCATTCATTCGGGATTGCGGTTTGAAATGATATACAACCGCATTTTTATTTTAAATTACGGATTGAAATGATAAACATCCGTATCACTTGACCATAGGGTAGAAAATTTTATACAGGCACCGCGGTAAATATATAAAATTATTTTTCAAAATGTTTTACTATGGTTTTGTAAAGCTATATATATATGGTTTATGGGACATTGATTTGGTTATTATATATATATATATATAGTAAATTTTCGGTTTTTAAGCTTTATATAAATTTGATTTGAAGTATAAAATAAAGTTTGATTTTCGAGATCAAATACGATTAAGAATTTATTTAAAATTAAATTTCTGGAGTTTTAATGACTAAAAAAAAAAGGTAAGGTTGGAAGATGAATATTAAGTTAAATTGAAACTAAATGAAAAGTTAGAATTTTTAAAGGATATGATTTTCGTAACTTGATTTTTTGTAAAGTGATTTGAATGAATATCAGGTTGATTTAAATGAATATATCAAGTTTAATAAATTGAAAGATTATCCAATTATGTGAAGTTATAAGTTTTACTTAAAGTATATTGAATTCATTAAGTAAACATTTCAAGTCTAAATAATAAGTAATTGAATTTGATATATATGGGATGGGCAAATGAGTTTGTGTAACGACCGGTAAGATTTTAATAAATTTTATTGTTTTATTAACGTATTTAATTGGATTTTGGCAAAATTTTAAATAAATTAATTTGCAAATAAAAATTTAATATTTGGATTACGTCCAATTAAACATAGCAGATTTTAAATTTTCAATTTATTTTATCAAAGTTTATTTCATGGTGAAATTCTAATAAATTCAAGCTGGCTAATAATTGCTGATAATGAATTTATTTTCAAGCCTTGATATTTTCTATAGAAAATTCCTAAATCCTCTTCTGAGTGAGACGCCATCTTTCATTTTTCCAAATTCGAACATCTACTGCTCTGTTTACCTTATTTCTGACAATTAATAGCATTTTGGGTACCGGTATCGATTTTCGATCGGATAATCGTACACCTGATATCTGTATACCATTGTGATCGCTTCGTCGTGCTGGTCTCAACAGTATATTTATTTCTGTATTTTGGTATCCGGTATGTTGTATCGGTACCATAAATTTATGACAGTTAACTTTCTTTGGTTTTTCAAACCCCGACCCGTGACTACCAAACAATATAGTTTATTTCTTTTAATTCTCAGCTTAATGCAAGATAACAATTGGTATCCATGGCTATTTTAAAAAAAAAATCAAAAAAAAAAAGAAAACACGCACAGTGGTATATGTTTTCCCTTTCAACGTTCCTTTTGCATTTTATCTTTCCTTTTGCTTTAATTAATTTCCTGGTTTCACGCGTCCGTTTAAGCATTTAATTCCATAAGTTTCAAGATTCGACCTTTGCCATAACATCTCCAAGTGTGAACGTACAAACTGATGTACATTTGGATTTATTGAATGTGAACGGCTCTTTCGAATTGCCTTTATATCTTCATAAGAATTGCCTATCATCTTCACTTCCAATTGCTCAACAGAGGGACAAGGCAAGGCTTCAGCATTCTCAAAATCTTGTAACCTGCTTCTCTCCTCTTCCTCACGCCATCACCACTTTTTCCACCTCCACCATCAATCCTTCTAAATGACACACCCATGTCTAAATGAGAGTGAGAAGCACAAAAATTTGTTGACCCTGCTGCCTCTCTCCCTCTTCAAAGTTCACCACGCGCCAACATTTCTTTCCAGATCCGCCTCAACCCTCCTCGTCTCCTCTGGTGCCTTTGGATCCGCCGCACCCTTATCTCCCCGGCCACCAAACCCAGGCCGAGCCGCCACTCGATCTCCTTCACTCGGCAACCTCAAACCGAAGCCATCTCCTCACTTCGCTCAGCCTTCCTCATCACCTCCACCTTCATCTGAGCCATCACCTACCAGCCGCCTACCACTCACTCTCCTCCACCCACTTGCTTCTCTCCTCCGCCCATGCAGCGCCTGAGCACAGATCACACATCCCACGCACCACCTCTGCTCCTCATTTTTCTTTTTATAAAGGTATTTACGTACAGATGAGCATATATATATGTTATATAGTATTGGTAGGGGTATATAAATCTAATTGGTTATAAGGTTTTGTTGCTGTTGTGTTGGTTTGGGTAGGTGTGGATAGACGAGTTTTGTTTTATGAATATATAGTGTATAAGTGTATCTATGAAGCCCCTGTTTCAGATGATATGAATGTTTTGGTCTAAAGTAATGATGCACTTAAGCTATATGATACATAGTTTTAAAGAAAAACTCTCGAATCTATAAGTAAGTTTGGTACATATATTCATATGCATTAGTTTATATTAAAAGTATAGATGGATTTGTCTTAGAGAAAAAAAAAAAAGGGAGAGGATATGTATAATAGCTGTATATGCGGTCAGGGTGTACATATGTTGCTAGTTACATATTAGGGTGTTATGGCCTGTCAGCTTGTATGTATAAAAGTTATATCCAGGTTGATAACATGCATTATATAAGTAATTTTATATATATAGATATGAAGTGTATAATGTGTTATATTGTTTCGTATATAGATGTGTTTTACAACCCTCATTACCTTTTGTTTAAAAATATATAGCCTATATCTATTTTGCTGGTACCCTGTAACAGTTCCAGTTATATATATTAATACAAAATAAAGTATATATATATATTGAGTTACTTTTGATTTAATTTTATTTTAAAAAAAAAGGAGAGTTGACTTTTGAAAACATATGTAAACCTCTTTTATATAATATAACATAGTAGCTTCTTTCAGCATTGAGTTTTATACCCACTCTTTGGTTTTGCATAAGTATAATAATGTTTATTTTAAAGTATTTGGTCTGCATATTTGCCTGGATATGTGGAGTTGCATATGGGTAGTTATAATGCATGAATTTATCTGCATGTATTGTTTTCTTAAAGTTAGATATGTTTTAAGTTATATTTTTCTTTTTTTTAGAATTTTGGATAAGTATGCATGTAATTTATTAAAACAATGATTTTAATCTTTTTAACCTTATATGGGTTATATTATTTGTTTGAAGGTTTAATATTGACTTTATGAAAATAAAAATAATGATAATAATAAAAAAAAATAACGACTACAAACAATAAATCCATACATACTATTGTTGTTCTATCAAACTGATTCTGATCATTTCGATCTATTCCGAACTTTCAGCTTTGTCATCAAATTCGGGCCAATTTTGCTTTGATTTGAAGTTCGTTTTGGATCCATAACCCATCTCATTATCGTTCTTCTCTAGCCTCGAAAGGTGAGCAATCACTCACGATTAACGTACTTTTATTTATTAAATTTGATTTCAATTGAAACGACAATTGAAATATGCTGCTGTTAGTTGTTTTACTGTTATGACTGTTATTATCTGTATCTGTTCACCTATGACACCTGACCCCATTATCGGTTAATTATTTATGTGATAATAATACATATTTGTTGATAATTGATTGTTTGATTGATTGTCGTTTAAATTGGATGTTAATTTCTACCGTTAAGTGATAACTAGTTTGCTAGTTAAATTTGGGTAGTATAATTTATAAATGGAAACGGATTAAATATGACGGACCTTGATTTAATAAAAACCTGACCCCGCCATATGTAAATTTGATTAATTAAAATTTGACCCATTAATCGCCATAGAAATTGATAATTTATACTTTAAATCTTTGAACGTAGTTTGGATTTTTTTTTTTTTGTTGTAGTTTCAAACTGAAATTTAAAAAGGAACGACAAGTGAAAACTATAATGTAATAATCTTAAATCTACCTGAAATGATAATGTAGATTCTATAAATAATTACACAAATAAAAATGCGAGTAATACGATTATTTCGGGGTTATTTGATTAATCTATTGAATTGTTATTGATTGTTGTTATTGCTTGTTTATTCACTTTGACACCATCCCTGTCATCACACTGCAAGTTCCCTTTGTTATGTTTGATTTTGAATTGAAATGGGTTGAAATGATAGACCCAAGCGGTTTCATTTAATTAAATTGGGATTACGGGTTGAATTGCTATCCCCCCGTATACATTTAGTGTACGGATTGACATGATAATATCCGTAACACTTGACCATATGATAAGAAATATATAGTCTTATTAAATGTAAATTCTTAAATACATATATAAAGGGTAATGATATAAATAGAGTTAATTATATCTAGTTCAATCAAGATTTGATTAAACACAAAAATTATGATAAATATTTATGTAAATTTTATCCCGGATAAATTTTGCAATAATATTGAACGATTAAGATTGGGAAATAAATTTGGGTTATTTTAAATTGATATTTAGATAAGGATTTATTTATTTAAATCAATTTGAAATTTATCGAATGAGATATTTCACGTTATTAAAATTTAAGAAAATTTGGGTAAAATGTAATTCAAGGTCACTAAAATGATATTGAATCGAATAAGGGAGGATTCAAGACTAGATAATAACGATGTAAAAATCGAGAATCTATATGAAACCGTTAAATCTAAATTGTTATATTTAAGCCATGAGCTATATTGTAATTAAATGGTTTAGAGATTTGGATATGTATTTGGAACCAAGATAGTTGAATTTGTTATTAAGATAACGAATTGAATTAGATATAAATTGAGGTTGGACTAAATTTGGATATTTTTTTAGGAAACTAGATTGGGAAAAATTTAGTTGAAATGTAGAATACTTAAAGTATGGAAACATATTGAAATAAAAGGGGTAATTGGGATATCAAATCCAAATGTGAGATTTATAAATTTGAAGTGGTTATCTTAGGAAAATTTAAATTGATAAAATGAGATTGAATTTAATTTGAATGGGAAGGTCGGGTTAATGTGAACGATTTGTTAAGTTAAGGAAATTGAAAGTGCTTTACCGTATACAGCATTTTATATATACAAATACTATTTTGGGAATAAAATCATTTGAAGTGAAATGGACATTTAGGTTTGAAGTATAAATTAGGTGAATGACCACGGTATAATAGTGTATAGTTTTACCCTGTAGATAGTTCTATGGACCCTTAGAGGATGGACATCCCAACATCCTTTAAGTTATATTGTATTTCAGTTGATATTTCACTTGAGTTGAATTTATTGATATAAGAATGTTAATCCTGACTCGAGTGTTTTGTGCTTTGCTTTACGCTCGGGTCAGACCGAGTGATACAGCATTAGAGACTCACTTCTGGAGATTGGAGCTTCATTCGGAGATCCAACTATCGTTTCAGCCTTCAGTTTTCTAGTTGACTGTTCAAAGAAGTCATCGGCTCGTACTGAAGACTTTTCTGTATTCAAAGTATTCTGATGTATTTTATTTTAAACTCTGATGTATATAGTAGCTTCATGAACTACTATTCTTTTTCTATTCCGCTGCATTATATTACTCTGTGTCTGTGATCTATGTTTGATTTATTTACTGTATATTTTAAGTTTTGCCAAATTAAATTAACAATTCGGTATTTTGAATTATTCAAGTCGGACATGTACGGTTTTAGTGTCGATTTGAATGATCCAAAATAGCGGGTCGTTACAGTTGGTATCAGAGCTTTGGCTCTAAGCAAAACTTAACATATATGGTAAATTTATTTACAGAATCACTTTCGCTCGAGTTGAATCTCTTCCCTTTTGACTCGATTTTCTTTGAATTTTGGAATGTCCCTCGGTTCCAAAATTCATTCTTGTCTCTCCCTAATTATATTTGTTCAATTCTGGAGTATCCTATAGCTCCACTAAATAATTAGTAAAAAGGGATGAAACTCTTTTTTTCCATTGGCATTGATTCACCAAAGATCGTTGTACCCTCGGTTTACGATGCTGCTTTATTTTGGTATGCTGAATTCTATATCTGGCGTTCGAATGTTGATTTGCCTTGGGAATTCCGCATCAATTCCTGAAGTCACGGTTGACCCGGTTAAGGTCGCCCGCGATTTATAGAAGTATATCCATCTTCTATTTGTAAATTGATTTTCTCATCTGGGTTTGAGCCTATCTTCGAAGCAGGATTCTATTGTGTACAGTTCCTCTAATTCAAATCTCCATCTTTGTTAGAAATCCATTCTTAATTTATCCTTTGAAAATCGGGTATGTTTGTATTTTGAAATTGCTTTATATATCAAAATTATATCCTATATATAAAAAGAAATTGTTTTCAATAAGGATTATATACCTATATGTATAAAGCAAATAAGATATGTTATTCTATATAAAAAGGTTTTGAAAGGATTTGAAATTTTGAAAAATTATAAGAAATTGATTTATATAAAAATGATTTATAACTGAAGGGTTAAATTTGAAATTCGAGAATTGAATTCCGGTATTTTGGAATTGGTTTTAAGATTTTGAAAAACATATATAAATAATACGATTTAAAAGTATTTTTCCCGAATAAGAAATGGTTCAAATGAGTTCAAATGAAATCCAATAATTTTGAAGAAATTCAAAGAAGTTTTCACGAAAATAGAAGTCCAGAACTCACTTATGTCGCTGGAGAATAATTTCGATGATGAGTGCACGCATCATCGACATTGATTTTCGAGTTTCAGAGTGGGGGAGAGGCCACTTTAATAGCTTCGCTATGCAAGTGATTTGTAAAACCATTTTTGATTCCAAATTTCGAAGGATAATTTGATATTTTCGAAAGATATAAGTATATATTTGAAACAATTTAAATGAGACCGGTGTTTAGTCCTCGAGTTTTATTTGACTTTGAATAACCCTATTTATAAAAAAAAAGGATTGATTTCCAACGTTGGATTTGAAATTGATTTCAACAACTATTTTGAAGGTTCGAGCACTTCCAAATCAAGGTTTAAGTTTAAAAGCTAAGAAATTCCGAAAGGTATAAACATTGATATAGCATATAAATTGAGCCTGATACGCTTAAGTTTGAAACTTTTGTTGAGTAAATAAATATGACTATTTTGAATTATACTAATATGGAATTTAGTTTGAAATCTATTGGAAATTTTTTTTTATTTCAAATAATGGTTTCCAGAAAGGTAAAAATTGGATATTTCAAATAGATAATTATAAATTTGGAAACCATTTTTGGGCATAATTGATTTGAGAAAATGCATGCTTTTGAAATTAAATTGAAATTAAAAAAAAAAAACCAGTACTTATGTGGTGATGTTGGAAACTGGGATTATTTTATAAGCCTATTATTTTGGGAACTTTGGAATTAAGATATCTAATTTGGAAGAAATTTGGTGAATTCATATATGACTTTGAAACTAAATTTGATATTGAAATGATTTGAAATTGAGGACCTTATATTACTAAGCACTTGAATTGGGAGTGGTCGAACTTATATGAAATGGATTTGTATAAGTATGAAGTTGATTTGAAATCTATTGATTTGAAAGGTACTCAATTTGGAAAGAGATTGTATATAATCGAAGTCTATATAAGTAAGATTTGATATACTATTGATTTGGAAAGTATTCGATTTGAAAAAGGAATCCTATATATAGTGGACTTTATATCAGTATGATATTTAAATGGGATTTAAAAAGGTACTATACGATATATATTTTCCAAGTAAAGATATGGAAAGTGCCTTCTGCTTGATATCCGCTTTGTGGCCACAACGTGGATTCATCCTATCGATATTATTCTCTCTGATTTTTGGTTTTCCGGATGTAATACTCGAGTATTCCCACCGTGGCGTAACCCACGGTTTCTTTTTTCTCTCGTGAATGCACAGCGCAATTGCCTGGCTGAGTCTTGCCTGGGGGTACGGATTGTTTCTTGGGGGAACCAGGCGTAACCATTGTGTATCCTGCAATCTGTGTAGGTCGCGAATAGTAGCGCAAGTGCCTGGCTGAGTCTTGCCTGGGGGTACGGATTGTTTCCTGGGGGAACCAGGCGTAACCATTGTGTATCCTGCACCCTACTAGTCATCATGGCGTAACTCGCAGGGCTGTGAAAGCTTACGGATATGGATTGTTTCCTGGGGGAACCAGGCGTAATCATTGTGTATCTGCGAACCATGATCGGACAAAGGTTTTTGGTTTGATTGTTTTGTTGGATCGTACTTTCCATATCTATTTTTAAATGGTTTTTCAAGTATTTTCACTGGGTGTTGAAACAAGTCTACTTAGTACTTGAAGAATTCTAGCTTTGCGCCTGATCAACGCCTGGCCAGAGTCTGCAAGAACGATGATAAACTTGGTGAAACATCGAGTTATAAAAGTATCTTCGAAAGGAAAATTTATTTCGATATAATAGTATTTTATTATTAAAGTATTATTATAAAGGTATTTATTGTAAAAATTATTTTTCCCAACAAAGAAATTCTGAATTTATATATGAAATTTAAACTCTTTGGGTTTGATGTCAACTATTCGTGCCAATACTAGTCTCTTGAAATCTACCTTATCTGCTCAGCTTATTTATTCACCCATATTCTGTTTCCTGAATCTACCTTTTCTTTCCTTTTGAATATAACCTTTTAAATACTGGTTATCTATATACTACTTGGTTTAAAAGCAAATTTTTAATATGTTTAAGGATAGTATATTTTAAATATTGTAAATATTTTTGAGTTATTAATTAAATGAAACTCTTTAAAGAGAATGATTAATAATTTATTTATAATATTTGGAAAGGTATCTTGAGTTAAATTAAAAATCTCATAAATTTTGGATTTAATATTTTCAATAGTCTTTGTAAATATAAATAATAATGTAAATAATTGTTCCAAAAGGAGTTTGAAAAGTATTAAATATTAAAGAAAAATTAAATTGCAAATGGAGTTTCAAATGAATATTCCAAGAAAATTTATAGTTTTAAATAAATTATCTACCCTTGACTTTCAAATTACTTTATTCCTGGTTGTTCTATTCTCCTACCTCCTTCCTTTTCGGGGACGAAAAGTTCTGAGTGGGGGAGAATGTAACGACCGGTAAGATTTTAATAAATTTTATTGTTTTATTAACGTATTTAATTGGATTTTGGCGAAATTTTAAATAAATTAATTTGCAAATAAAAATTTAATATTTGGATTACGTCCAATTAAACATAGCAGATTTTAAATTTTCAATTTATTTTATCAAAGTTTATTTCATGGTGAAATTCTAATAAATTCAAGCTGGCTAATAATTGCTGATAATGAATTTATTTTCAAGCCTTGATATTTTCTATAGAAAATTCCTAAATCCTCTTCTGAGTGAGACGCCATCTTTCGTTTTTCCAAATTCGAACATCTACTGCTCCGTTTACCTTATTTCTGACAATTAATAGCATTTTGGGTACCGGTATCGATTTTCGATCGGATAATCGTACCCCTGATATCTGTATACCATTGTGATCGCCTCGTCGTGCTGGTCTCAACAGTATATTTATTTCTGTATTTTGGTATCCGGTATGTTGTATCGGTACCATAAATTTATGACAGTTAACTTTCTTTGGTTTTTCAAACCCCGACCCGTGACTACCAAACAATATAGTTTATTTCTTTTAATTCTCAGCTTAATGCAAGATAACAATTGGTATCCATGGCTATTTTTAAAAAAAAAATCAAAAAAAAAAAAAACACGCACAGTGGTATATGTTTTCCCTTTCAACGTTCCTTTTGCATTTTAGCTTTCCTTTTGCTTTAATTAATTTCCTGGTTTCACGCGTCCGTTTAAGCATTTAATTCCATAAGTTTCAAGATTCGACCTTTGCCATAACATCTCCAAGTGTGAACGTACAAACTGATGTACGTTTGGATTTATTGAATGTGAACGGCTCTTTCGAATTGCCTTTATATCTTCATAAGAATTGCCTATCATCTTCACTTCCAATTGCTCAACAGAGGGACAAGGCAAGGCTTCAGCATTCTCAAAATCTTGTAACCTGCTTCTCTCCTCTTCCTCACGCCATCACCACTTTTTCCACCTCCACCATCAATCCTTCTAAATGACACACCCATGTCTAAATGAGAGTGAGAAGCACAAAAATTTGTTGACCCTGCTGCCTCTCTCCCTCTTCAAAGTTCACCACGCGCCAACATTTCTTTCCAGATCCGCCTCAACCCTCCTCGTCTCCTCTGGTGCCTTTGGATCCGCCGCACCCTTATCTCCCCGGCCACCAAACCCAGGCCGAGCCGCCACTCAATCTCCTTCACTCGGCAACCTCAAACCGAAGCCATCTCCTCACTTCGCTCAGCCTTCCTCATCACCTCCACCTTCATCTGAGCCATCACCTACCAGCCGCCTACCACTCACTCTCCTCCACCCACTTGCTTCTCTCCTCCGCCCATGCAGCGCCTGAGCACAGATCACACATCCCACGCACCACCTCTGCTCCTCATTTTTCTTTTTATAAAGGTATTTACGTACAGATGAGCATATATATATGTTATATAGTATTGGTAGGGGTATATAAATCTAATTGGTTATAAGGTTTTGTTGCTGTTGTGTTGGTTTGGGTAGGTGTGGATAGACGAGTTTTGTTTTATGAATATATAGTGTATAAGTGTATCTATGAAGCCCCTGTTTCAGATGATATGAATGTTTTGGTCTAAAGTAATGATGCACTTAAGCTATATGATACATAGTTTTAAAGAAAAACTCTCGAATCTATAAGTAAGTTTGGTACATATATTCATATGCATTAGTTTATATTAAAAGTATAGATGGATTTGTCTTAGAGAAAAAAAAAAGGGAGAGGATATGTATAATAGCTGTATATGCGGTCAGGGTGTACATATGTTGCTAGTTACATATTAGGGTGTTATGGCCTGTCAGCTTGTATGTATAAAAGTTATATCCAGGTTGATAACATGCATTATATAAGTAATTTTATATATATAGATATGAAGTGTATAATGTGTTATATTGTTTCGTATATAGATGTGTTTTACAACCCTCATTACCTTTTGTTTAAAAATATATAGCCTATATCTATTTTGCTGGTACCCTGTAACAGTTCCAGTTATATATATTAATACAAAATAAAGTATATATATATATTGAGTTACTTTTGATTTAATTTTATTTTAAAAAAAAGGAGAGTTGACTTTTGAAAACATATGTAAACCTCTTTTATATAATATAACATAGTAGCTTCTTTCAGCATTGAGTTTTATACCCACTCTTTGGTTTTGCATAAGTATAATAATGTTTATTTTAAAGTATTTGGTCTGCATATTTGCCTGGATATGTGGAGTTGCATATGGGTAGTTATAATGCATGAATTTATCTGCATGTATTGTTTTCTTAAAGTTAGATATGTTTTAAGTTATATTTTTCTTTTTTTTAGAATTTTGGATAAGTATGCATGTAATTTATTAAAACAATGATTTTAATCTTTTTAACCTTATATGGGTTATATTATTTGTTTGAAGGTTTAATATTGACTTTATGAAAATAAAAATAATGATAATAAAAAAAAAATAACGACTACAAACAATAAATCCATACATACTATTGTTGTTCTATCAAACTGATTCTGATCATTTCGATCTATTCCGAACTTTCAGCTTTGTCATCAAATTCGGGCCAATTTTGCTTTGATTTGAAGTTCGTTTTGGATCCATAACCCATCTCATTATCGTTCTTCTCTAGCCTCGAAAGGTGAGCAATCACTCACGATTAACGTACTTTTATTTATTAAATTTGATTTCAATTGAAACGACAATTGAAATATGCTGCTGTTAGTTGTTTTACTGTTATGACTGTTATTATCTGTATCTGTTCACCTATGACACCTGACCCCATTATCGGTTAATTATTTATGTGATAATAATACAGATTTGTTGATAATTGATTGTTTGATTGATTGTCGTTTAAATTGGATGTTAATTTCTACCGTTAAGTGATAACTAGTTTGCTAGTTAAATTTGGGTAGTATAATTTATAAATGGAAACGGATTAAATATGACGGACCTTGATTTAATAAAAACCTGACCCCGCCATATGTAAATTTGATTAATTAAAATTTGACCCATTAATCGCCATAGAAATTGATAATTTATACTTTAAATCTTTGAACGTAGTTTGGATTTTTTTTTTTTGTTGTAGTTTCAAACTGAAATTTAAAAAGGAACGACAAGTGAAAACTATAATGTAATAATCTTAAATCTACCTGAAATGATAATGTAGATTCTAGAAATAATTACACAAATAAAAATGCGAGTAATACGATTATTTCGGGGTTATTTGATTAATCTATTGAATTGTTATTGATTGTTGTTATTGCTTGTTTATTCACTTTGACACCATCCCTGTCATCACACTGCAAGTTCCCTTTGTTATGTTTGATTTTGAATTGAAATGGGTTGAAATGATAGACCCAAGCGGTTTCATTTAATTAAATTGGGATTACGGGTTGAATTGCTATCCCCCCGTATACATTTAGTGTACGGATTGACATGATAATATCCGTAACACTTGACCATATGATAAGAAATATATAGTCTTATTAAATGTAAATTCTTAAATACATATATAAAGGGTAATGATATAAATAGAGTTAATTATATCTAGTTCAATCAAGATTTGATTAAACACAAAAATTATGATAAATATTTATGTAAATTTTATCCCGGATAAATTTTGCAATAATATTGAACGATTAAGATTGGGAAATAAATTTGGGTTATTTTAAATTGATATTTAGATAAGGATTTATTTATTGAAATCAATTTGAAATTTATCGAATGAGATATTTCACGTTATTAAAATTTAAGAAAATTTGGGTAAAATGTAATTCAAGGTCACTAAAATGATATTGAATCGAATAAGGGAGGATTCAAGACTAGATAATAACGATGTAAAAATCGAGAATCTATATGAAACCGTTAAATCTAAATTGTTATATTTAAGCCATGAGCTATATTGTAATTAAATGGTTTAGAGATTTGGATATGTATTTGGAACCAAGATAGTTGAATTTGTTATTAAGATAACGAATTGAATTAGATATAAATTGAGGTTGGACTAAATTTGGATATTTTTTTAGGAAACTAGATTGGGAAAAATTTAGTTGAAATGTAGAATACTTAAAGTATGGAAACATATTGAAATAAAAGGGGTAATTGGGATATCAAATCCAAATGTGAGATTTATAAATTTGAAGTGGTTATCTTAGGAAAATTTAAATTGATAAAATGAGATTGAATTTAATTTGAATGGGAAGGTCGGGTTAATGTGAACGATTTGTTAAGTTAAGGAAATTGAAAGTGCTTTACCGTATACAGCATTTTATATATACAAATACTATTTTGGGAATAAAATCATTTGAAGTGAAATGGACATTTAGGTTTGAAGTATAAATTAGGTGAATGACCACGGTATAATAGTGTATAGTTTTACCCTGTAGATAGTTCTATGGACCCTTAGAGGATGGACATCCCAACATCCTTTAAGTTATATTGTATTTCAGTTGATATTTCACTTGAGTTGAATTTATTGATATAAGAATGTTAATCCTGACTCGAGTGTTTTGTGCTTTGCTTTACGCTCGGGTCAGACCGAGTGATACAGCATTAGAGACTCACTTCTGGAGATTGGAGCTTCATTCGGAGATCCAACTATCGTTTCAGCCTTCAGTTTTCTAGTTGACTGTTCAAAGAAGTCATCGGCTCGTACTGAAGACTTTTCTGTATTCAAAGTATTCTGATGTATTTTATTTTAAACTCTGATGTATATAGTAGCTTCATGAACTACTATTCTTTTTCTATTCCGCTGCATTATATTACTCTGTGTCTGTGATCTATGTTTGATTTATTTACTGTATATTTTAAGTTTTGCCAAATTAAATTAACAATTCGGTATTTTGAATTATTCAAGTCGGACATGTACGGTTTTAGTGTCGATTTGAATGATCCAAAATAGCGGGTCGTTACAGTTTGTTTTTGAAAATGGTGTAATATTTAAAGCTTTGAAACGTAAAAATTTAAAATTGTATTTGGAAGTTTAAATCGATATTTGGAATTGATTTGTGAAATGTAAAGAAGCTATTTTGTTTTATAAAAGTAATTTAATATTTAACCATTTGAGAGATGGAATTTGTTTCAAAGTTATGGTTTTCAAGGTAGTAAAATTTGAAAATATTATATTCAAGAATTTTGATTTCTAAATATTTTACTTTTAAAACTGTGACGCCCCACCTCTATACCCACGCTAGCCAAGAACATTACGGTGAATGCTGCCAACTAGCACGGAGAATAAGGCTGTTGAGGAGCGACCATCCGTGTAATTGCTTTGCGCGAGCATCGATATGTCAAATAGTATAACATGCATTTCTTTATCAAGAGGGAAATCCGACATACCGACACAAACTCAAAGCTACTACACAGAGGCTGTAATATCTTCGGAAACAAATATCGAAATAAACGTAACATAAATCAGTCACAGACAATTCATATCACAAAGGCGGAAGAAGATATGAATATATAATTAACACATGGAAGTGTATATCAGAGTAGTGGTCAAAAAGATCCACAATAATACAAAAGAATAGCAACGCGTGCTATACAAAAGAATACATCTATGAGTCAATATCTCAAGAGTATACAACAAAAACTACTAATCTAAGTAGTAAGCAAAAGGTCAGAGTAATGGATCTCTGGAGAGAAGTCAAGCAGAAGCACCTGTAACATCTCGGTCTGACCCGACTATTATTTAATAAGAAAATAATAAACGGATCAGTCTAACTATAAATATCAGATGAAACGATATAGAATAAGAGATATGACTAAGCACATAATAATCACAATGCCAAGCTGTGATATATATAAGCAGTTGAAAATCATCAAGGGATTATTCAATGTCACAAAATCTACACAAGAATCACAGAAACGTCATACTCCTAATTTAGTTCACCAAACCATAAATATTGACAATAATATCAATGTCAATCACAAAAGTCAATGACACACAAATTCCAGAATTCAACACACGAAATCCAGAAATCACAAAAGTCAATGACGCACAAATTCACACATACACAAATATCGATAAAACTCATCGATGGAAATCACGAAAATTGGTGAAACACAAATTCTAGAAATCATCTCAAGAAATCCAGAAATCACAAAGAGGGGGAGGCCTATCACAAACGGGAGCATAAATCTCGCCAACACGTGTATCACAAACGAAACGCTAATTCCATGGTTGCTAACCATCACAAATTGAGCCGAAGCTCCACAAACGGCCCAAAGACCATGGGTTGCTACCCCACCAATTTGAGTCGAAACTCCACAAAACGGGGTTTAGTCTCCCTCGCAGACAAAGAGACATCGCACATTCCTAGTCTAAATCACAAAGATGATCGTCATGATCAACGAGAAGTGTCAATTACACTAAGCTAGTAAATATTTACGAACAAACTGTAGATCTCCACTATAAAATTGTCATAAGGGATTCAATCGAACAAGTCCAAGAATTAACCGACAAAGTGAACGCAAGCGTTTCATACCACTTGTTTTACTAAGTCGTTTAATTAGATTTCTCATACGAGTGAGGTAAAGGTTTATATATACTAATAGATTGGAAAACGGTTTTATAAACGAATTTGGTATTAAAATAGTATTGAAATCGTTTGAGGAAAGAGTTTTGATATTTACTACTAGTATAGAAAACCTTTACATTTTTAAAGTGACAAAACACAAAGAAGATTGTAGGAACAATCAATCACTAAAATTCACATACGAAGATGTGAATAAAAATCCAACGAAACCGATAAAGAATCCATCAAAATGGATATTCAAAAATCCCTAAAAAGGAGTCATCAAAGTCATAACAAATGATAACAACACATAGGAAACAACACGAATCGATTAAAGTTGGAAATTCAAACAACTAGGCGAAATAGGCAAAAATGCAGCAGGTCGGTCGGCCGACTACAGAGCTCGGTCGACCGGACCCTGTTCTCAAAATTCCTCGGAAAGCAGGTCGGTCGGCTGAACACTGTACTCGGTCGACCGAACCTTAAACATGGAAGTGCTTATGCACTTGGCAGCAGGTCGGTCGGCCGGCTACAGTGCTCGGTCGACCGGACCTATTGCCAGTCCCCTCCCAGTCTATCCAATTGAGGTCCAACCTCCACCAAATTGCATTCTCTCGAGCAACGGCACTAAGGGATTATGCCAATCAACTACCCGGCCCTATATGCTCCTTGATGCATCACCAAACACATGTTCAAACATCAAAGTTATGATTTTTAAAGGATTGAACCCAAAACACCAAAAATTGGAATATTCACCAAATCAATCCAAACCAAAAGCAATTGCACACGAATAAGTGTCAGGAATTCATACCTAACAATCGAAGATAAATATAAGCATAGATGTGAGATAAAAATCTCACCTTTGAACCCAAACGATTGAAGAAGAAGCTTGAAAGCAAAGGAGAATCAACCACTCTTCAAATTCAACTCAAGAAGCTTCAATCTAAGCTTAAAAGAGAAACATTTCCTAAATTAGGTTTAGGAAATTTCTGAAATCAAAAGAGAATGAGTTGGATAAGAAGAAGAAAGAGCTTACCAATGGGTTCTCTTGAGTTTGGAGCAAGAAGAGGGATTTGCTAATGGAAACTAGGGCTTAGGATTTCCTAATTCTTTTTCTCTTCCCCCATTTTTGATGAAGCTAGAATGTCTTAGAAAATTATGAAGCAATGAAGTGGAGAGGAGATTGGAACTGAGCTAGTAAGTGGGGTTATTGGGCTCATCCCAAACCAAAGCCCTAAGCAAAAAGTAGCAAAATTCAACTTTCTCCAAACATATCGAAGCTTATACTCAAAAAGGTCGCAAACGGCATTTTAAACTCAATGGGAGTGGTCCCGAGTCCTAATTCGACCGTATGCAAAAAGTAGCTTTTCGGACTAAATTCCGAGTATTGATAAAATATTTAAATATAAAATCGATAAATATGCGGGTTGTTACAGACTCTCCTCCTTAAAGAAATTGCGTCCTCGCAATATTTAAGAAGAAGATATGTAGTAACAACCATAAAAGCATATTCAACACAAAAGAAATTTGAAATAAGAAGTTCGCCTCAAAGAGCATGAGAAAGTAAGTCCGGATGTGTTCGCTTGATGTACTCTCTAGATTCCCAAGAACAATCCTTAGGATTTGAAGACCATTGGACTTTAACAAGCGGGATATCTTTATTTCAAAGGCGTTTGACCTCCGAAGCAACAATTCGAATAGGATGCTGCTCATAAGTTAAATTAGGCGAAACTTCAATCTCTTCCACAACACCGGGCTCAAGAATAGAATCGGAATCTCGAAGACATTTCCGAAGTTGAGAAACGTGAAACACGTCATGGATAGCAGAAAATTGAGCCGGTAATAAAAGGTGATAAGCCATGGAACCAATACGTTCAGTGATAGGAAATGGCCCAATATATCGAGGCGCCAATTTTCTCGATCGACTGAAATGTACAACACCCTTCATAGGTGAAACACGAATGAACACAAGATCTCCCACAGAAAATTCTAACTTCCTTCTCCGGTTATCGGCATAGGATTTTTGTCTACTCTGGGCTTCTTTCATCCTATGACGAATAAGATCAATCTTTTCTGTGGAATCACGAATAAAATCTGGACCTAAAACTACTTCTCACCGGCCTCAAGCCAACAAGAAGGAGATCGACATGGCCTTCCATAGAGTGCCTGAAAGGTGCCATACCAATACTAGATTGGAAGCTGTTATTATAGGGAAATTCAACAAGTGAAATATGATCTTCCCAACTTCCCCCAAAATCAAGCACACATGCACGAAGAAGATCCTCAAGAGTTTGATTCACACGCTCAGTTTGTCCATCGGACTGAGGATGATAAGCGGTGCTAAAATTGAGCTTCGTTCCCAAAGCTTTTTGAAGACTCTTCCAAAATCCACTAGTAAACAATGGATCACGATCACTAACAATAGAAGTAGGAACTCCATGCAATTTAACAATCTCTTTGATAAAGAGCTTGGCCAAAAGAGGAACGGTTCGGTTAGACCGAACGGGAATAAAATGGACGGATTTAGTAAGTCTATCAACGATCACCCATAAGCTATCATGACCCGATCGAGAACGGGGAAGGCCATCTATAAAATCCATGGAAATTTGGTCCCACTTCCAAATTGGAATTTCTAAAGGTTGTAATAACCCACCGGGCCTTTGATGTTCGGCCTTAACGAGTTGGCAAGTCATGCAATGCTTAACGAAGTTAGCGATGTCAAGTTTCATTCCCTCCCAATAATAAAGTCGCTTCGTATCTGCGTACATTTTACTACTACCGGGATGAATGGTGAATTTAGAACGATGAGAATCTTCTAAAATATCCTTACGAAGATCAACAATATTTGGTACGATAAGTCTACCAAATTTTCGAATGCCGCCACGAGAATAGATATCAAATTCTTTCAATCCTTCAATATCAATTTTATCCCTAATATTTTGGCCAAGAAGAGCCATTTCGAGATCTAGCCTTTGAGCTTCAAGAATGCGGTCTACAAGAGAAGGATGAGCCTCAATGCTACATAACACAAGTGATGAACATAAATCAGAGACACGGTCTCGAATCTCACAAGAGGATAATATCTCGAGATCATTCCATTCGGATATCATCATAGAAACAACCGCTTGTTGCTTGCGACTAAGTGCATCGGCAACACGATTTCCCTTTCCGGGAGTATAAAGGATATCGAGATCATATGGTGCAAGAAATTCGAGCCAACGCTGTTGACGCAAATTAAGTTCCTTTTGAGAGAATAGATATTTCAAAGACTTATGATCCGTGTAAAGAACAAATTTCTCTCCTAAAAGATAATGACGCCAAATCCGAAGAGCGAAAACAATAGCCGCGAGTTCTAAATCATGAGTGGCATATCTAGTCTCGGCAGGCTTCAATTGCCTAGAAGCATAAGCAATAACACGTTCTCTTTGCATAAGAACGACACCCAAACCAACACGACTAGCATCGGTATAAACAACGAAATCTTGATTCCCCTCGGGAATAACAAGAATAGGAGCATCAGAAAGAAGTTCCTTTAGTTTCTGAAAAGAAGTTTCACATTTGTCCGACCAAATGTATTTAACACCTTTCTTCGTTAAGCTAGTGAGATGTACGACAATCTTAGAAAAGTCTTTGATAAAACGGCGGCAATAACCCGCCAATCCAAGAAAACTACGAATCTCCGTCACACCCTCCGGTCTCTTCCAATCTTGAATCGCTTCATTCTTTGAAGGATCCACGGAAATTCCGGATTCGGAAATAATATGACCGAGAAACTTCACACGAGATTGCCAAAAGTGGCATTTAGAAAATTTTGCTTTCAGTTGATTACTCCTAAGAGTTTCCAACACAATCCGAAGATGTTTTTCATGCTCCTCCTCGGTTTTAGAATACACAAGAATATCATCGATAAAGATGAGAACAAACCGGTCGAGAAAGTCTTTGAAAACTCTATTCATAAGGTCAACGAAATTGGCCGGAGCATTCATTAGACCAAATGGCATAACAAGCCATTCATAAGATCCATACCGAGTACGGAACGATGTCAAAGGAATGCTATCCTCTGCAATACGAAGCTGATGAAAACCGGTAGCCAAGTTCAATTGTGAAAAGACTCTAGCACCACTAAGCTGATCGAATAGATCATCAATCCGAGGTAAAGGATATTTATTTTTGATAGTAAGATCATTAAGCTTGCAGTAGTCAACGCAAAGCCAAAGTGTTCCATCGGATTTCTTCACAAAAATAGCTGAAGCTCCCCAAGGCGAGGAACTAGAGCGAATAAATTGCTTCGTCTCCAATTCGGATAATTGTTTACGCATCTCCTCGTTTTCTTTATTGGACATACGATACGGAGGACGAGTGATAGGTTGAGCTCCAGGAATAAGATTAATTCTGAACTCAATTGCTCGCTTAGGTGGTAATCGTAAAACGGGCTCGAATAAGTCGGAAAATTCACAAACGACGTGAATAAGAGAAATAATATCACCCTCATCGTCATCATCGTCATCACGAGGATTTAAAGAATATAAAGATGCAACCAAGCTGGAATCTGAATCTTTAAGATTAATAGAAATCTGCTTAACAGATTGAGGATGTCGAAGATGAATAGTCCACTCAGGACATAGGATATGGGCTTCATAACGGTTAAGCCAATCCATTCCCAAAATCATTCCAAAGCCTAAATAACGCATGACATGCAAATCGGCTCGGAAAGAAAAATCACACAAAATAATCTCGACATCATTACACAATAAACTGATTGTCGCGGACCCACCAACCGGATTCGCAATTCTCAAAGAAGTCATTAAACACAAAACATCCAAAGAAAAAGTATCAACAAGTTCTTTTGATATAAAAGAATGGGACGCACCCGTATCAAAAAGAACTCGAATAGGATGATCACGAAATAAAATAATTCCATCCAGAATAGAATGAGAAATACCTTGGCCACGAGATGTGTTGCCAGGGGCTTGAGCAACATTAAGCTTTCCCTCTTTCCTGCCCTGAAGCTTGGGGCATGATGATATAACATGACCGGGACTTTTGCAGTAGCGACAACAGAGAGACTTTGGACACTTGTTCGCGTAATGGTCCTTCGAACCACAATTATAGCATTCCCCACGACCAAAGGAAGAAGTCTTTGCCACGGAGGTTGCTTGCTTCCCTTTCTTATTAGGATAGGGGCCTTTGAATTTGTTTGGCCTCTTCTTGTTGTTGTTGAAGCTTGGTTTGGAACCCACCACTTCAACATCATTCTCCCTATCCGCCTCTTCAAGACGAAGAGCGATATCAACGAGTTGGTCGAAAGAAACTTCTAATTTTAGAAGTAATGGCTTCTTGAGATTTTTGTTTAAGCCATAGACGAATCTCTGGTTCTTCTTTAAAGGGGTGTTGATGTATTCAACCCCATATTTGGAAAGCGACTCGAAGGAGGCGACGTAATCAGTCACGGAGGACTCACCTTGAACAAGGTCTATAAATCGTCGAGCCAATGTCACTTTCTCAGCTTCTGGTAAAAATTTCAACTCGAAGCATTCTCGGAATTGCCACCAGGTGAGATCCGCTTCATTAATCTCAGAAATAAGAAGCTCGTACCAGTCCAATGCTCTTTCTCGGAGCATACTAGAGGCCACCTGAACTCGGTGAAGGTCAATAAGATTCATGCGAGAAAAGATTCGATCGCATGACCTTAGCCAATCCTGTACTTCAATAACAGTTTCGGAACCTTTGAATGGCTCCCCACCCAAATTAGTGTAATCGCTGCACAAGCGTGCAAACCCCGACTTTGGGTGAGTAGGTTCCGGGTTAGCTCCAGCTGCTTGAGCATTCGTCACTAAATCAAGAAGCTGTTGAGCAGTCATAAATACTCCATCTTGTGGAGTAGCACTAGATTGACCGGCGCTGGGACGACCTGGTCTAACCATTTCTCTTCTTTAAGAAAGAAAGAAAGAAGAGGAAAAAGTTATTCTCAAAATAAATATCAAGCAATCTTGATAGATAAAACAAGGAATCATAAGGAAAATAGGATGAATCGGTACGAAGACTCGAATTAAATCCTAAAGCACGACTCATAAGATGGACTTAGGACGATGATCCTTGTTATAATATTCCATATTGTTCCGAAGTTTGGCTCTGATACCAAGCTGTGACACCCCACCTCTATACCCAGGCTATCCAAGAACATTACGGTGAATACTGTCAACTAGCACGGAGAATAAGGCTGTTGAGGAGCGACCATCCGTGTAATTGCTTTGCGCGAGCATCGATATGTCAAATAGTATAACATGCATTTCTTTATCAAGAGGGAAATCCGACATACCGACACAAACTCAAAGCTACTACACAGAGGCTATAATATCTTCGAAACAAATATCAAAATAAACATAACATAAATCAGTCACAGACAATTCATATCACAAAGGCGGAAGAAGATATGAATATATAATTAACACATGGAAGTGTATATCAGAGTAGTGGTCAAAAAGATCCACAATAATACAAAAGAATAGCAACACGTGCTATACAAAAGAATACATCTATGAGTCAATATCTCAAGAGTATACAACAAAAACTACTAATCTAAGTAGTAAGCAAAAGGTCAGAGTAATGGATCCCTGGAGAGAAGTCAAGCAGAAGCACCTGTAACATCTCGGTCTGACCCGACTATTATTTAATAAGAAAATAATAAATGGATCAGTCTAACTATAAATATCAGATGAAACGATATAGAATAAGAGATATGACTAAGAACATAATAATCACAATGCCAAGCTGTGATATATATAAGCAGTTGAAAATCATCAAGGGATTATTCAATGTCACAAAATCTACACAAGAATCATAGAAACGTCATACTCCTAATTTAGTTCACCAAACCATAAATATTGACAATAATATCAATGTCAATCACAAAAGTCAATGACACACAAATTCCAGAATTCAACACACGAAATCCAGAAATCACAAAAGTCAATGACGCACAAATTCACCAATACACAAATATCGATAAAGCTCATCGATGGAAATCACGAAAATTGGTGAAACACAAATTCTAGAAATCATCTCAAAAAATCCAGAAATCACAAAGAGGGGGAGGCCTATCACAAACGGGAGCATAAAGCTCGCCAACACGTGTATCACAAATGGAACGCTAATTCCATGGTTGCTAACCATCACAAATTGAGCCGAAGCTCCACAAACGGCCCAAGATCATGGGTTGCTACCCCACCAATTTGAGTCGAAACTCCACAAAACGGGGTTTAGTCTCCCTCGCAGACAAAGAGACATCGCACATTCCTAGTCTAAATCAAAAAAAAATGATCGTCATGTTCAACGAGAAGTGTCAATTACACTAAGCTAGTAAATATTTACGAACAAACTGTAGATCTCCACTATAAAATTGTCACAAGGGATTCAATCGAACAAGTCCAAGAATTAACCGACAAAGTGAACGCAAGTGTTTCATACCACTTGTTTTACTAAGTCGTTTAATTAGATTTCTCATACGAGTGAGGTAAAGGTTTATATATACTAATAGATTGGAAAACGGTTTTATAAATGAATTTGGTATTAAAATAGTATTGAAATCGTTTGAGGAAAGAGTTTTGATATTTACTACTAGTATAGAAAACCTTTACATTTTTAAAGTGACAAAACACAAAGAAGATTGTAGGAACAATCAATCACTAAAATTCACATACGAAGATGTGAATAAAAATCCAACGAAACTGATAAAGAATCCATTAAAATGGATATTCAAAAATCCCTAAAAAGGAGTCATCAAAGTCATAACAAATGATAACAACACATAGGAAACAACACAAATCGATTAAAGTCGGAAATTCAAACAACTAGGCAAAATAGGCAAAAATGCAGCAGGTCGGTCGGCCGACTACAGAGCTCGGTCGACCGGACCCTGTTCTCAAAATTCCTCGGGAAGCAGGTCGGTCGGCCGAACACTGTACTCGGTCGACCGAACCTTAAACAGGGAAGTGCTTATGCACTTGGCAGCAGGTCGGTCGGCCGGCTACAGTGCTCGGTCGACCGGACCTGTTGCCAGTCCCCTCCCAGTCCATCCAATTGAGGTCCAACCTCCACCAAATTGCATTCTCTCGAGCAACGGCACTAAGGGATTACGCCAATCAACTACCCGGCCCTATATGCTCCTCGATGCATCACCAAACACATGTTCAAACATCAAAGTTATGATTTTTAAAGGATTGAACCCAAAACACCAAAAATTGGAATATTCACCAAATCAATCCAAACCAAAAGCAATTGCACACGAATAAGTGTCAGGAATTCATACCTAACAATCGAAGATAAATATAAGCATAGATGTGAGATAAAAGTCTCACCTTTGAACCCAAACGATTGAAGAAGAAGCTTGAAAGCAAAGGAGAATCAACCACTCTTCAAATTAACTCAAGAAGCTTCAATCTAAGCTTAAAAGAGAAACATTTCCTAAATTAGGTTTAGGAAATTTCTGAAATCAAAAGAGAATGAGTTGGAGAAGAAGAAGAAAGAGCTTACCAATGGGTTCTCTTGAGTTTGGAGCAAGAAGAGGGATTTGCTAATGGAAACTAGGGCTTAGGATTTCCTAATTCTTTTTCTCTTCCCCCATTTTTGATGAGCTAGAATGTCTTAGGAAATTATGAAGTAATGAAGAGGAGAGGAGATTGGAACTGAGCTAGTAAGTGGGGTTATTGGGCTCGGCCCAAACCAAAGCCCTAAGCAAAAAGTAGCAAAATTCAACTTTCTCCAAACATATCGAAGCTTATAATCAAAAAGGTCGCAAACGACATTTTAAACTCAATGGGAGTGGTCCCGAGTCCTAATTCGACCGTATGCAAAAAGTAGCTTTTCGGACTAAATTTCGAGTATTGATAAAATATTTAAATAAAATATTTAAATATAAAATCGATAAATATGCGGGTTGTTACAAAAACCCTTTGATTTTTGGAAAAGAATATATATTGGAAAATAAAATGACATTATATGATTTTGGGTCTAAATGATATCGTATTGATTTTGGGTTTTAAAAAAAATATAAATGATATCGCATTTATATGGGTTTAAAATGGTTATTTTATTCTGGTTTTAAAGTTTAAATTATTTTAAATGACCGCGATGTTATAATAACATTTGGTTGTTAAAGAGACCGGGATCGGAAGTTGTCATACTCTCTGCCAACTCCGAAAACCACTTTAACAACCGTGTACGCGGTGGAGATTCCAGAATGAAGTAGGTTGGTGGAGGCGTTTCCTGCAAGGTAAATACGTGGACCCAACTCACGGTGGCTAAAACAGGAGCGATTCTCGGGCCAATGAGGTCATTCCTCTGATCGGACACTCCTCTTCGATATTATACTTTGACTTTGGATTGATTCAGTGGCCACTTTTACTTTGATTTTTGGGGGAGTTTGTTCGAGGTGGGCGGTAGTTGCGGCTACGCGTTTCCATCAGCCCGGATAGCAATTGGTATATCTACCCTATCATTTCCTAGTTGTGCCGTGTCACCTACCATACCGAGCCTTTTCTACGAGTTTCTATTTGTGTCGTACCTATGGAGTATCCTCTGGTAGCTTCCCGATCAGGAGGTATTACGGTACTGTATAGACTATTGGCATTATTTGTGTTAAGGGCTATATGGGTAACCCCTTAACGCTATTAAAAAGTAAGTTTATTTTACAATTAGACACTATTATAATAGCGCAATATACTACATAGTAAATAGTTTAACGGATCCTTAGGAGATGTAAATCCCGAGCATCTCTTGAGTTAATGTACTCATATTTATTTCTGTTAATTTAACTCACATAAGATCCTTTAGTTCTGACTCGAGTGTTTTTGTCTTTTCAAATTCGCTCGGGTCAGTCCGAGCGTTTCAGGATTTGAAGATTTAGCTCTGGAGGACGAAGACGAAGATCCGTATTATTATTAATTATATTATTGCACTTAACGCATCTATTCCGCTGCATTGTTATACGGTATGTGCACTCTGATATGTATTTTATAAATATAATCAAAGGTTTTGTAAAACAGCTTCATGAACTGTATATTTTGATTACTATATTTTATCCTTCCGCTGTGAGATTCTGTTTAGTATTTTTTCTTCTCTGTTTTTCTTATTTATCCCATAACAATCCGCCTTTACATATGGTTTGAATTGGCACGTGTGTCGATTTGAAGCGTGCGAAAAGGAGGGATGTTTCAATTTCCATCCATCTCCTAATATCTCAACACCTACACGACTAAAAATCGCGAAGCCCACACAAAAATTCCATGCCGCTCATGACCACATAATCAAAGAACCATAGTAAAATATTCGAATTCTTGACGATTTGGGGTAACTTACTGTATTTACACTTTTATCCCTTTATAATTGGTAATATTTAATAATTTTTTTCATAACAAAATATAATCAAAACAAACATTTTCCCTTCTTACATCATAACCTAGTTCCAATTTGATTGAGAGGTAGGAATTTTTGAAGCCAGGCATGATATCTGCTTATATACATAATTAGAACAGAGATAAAATAAATGTACAGGTTTTAGGTTCCTCTGCTATAATTTGACATGTGTTCATATATATGTATCCTTGTATTCCTGTTTTCAAGCATACTTCAACACCTTGAAGTTTTACATTCAAGCTTCATCAGAATATACAGTATATAAAATTATGTTTTACTCACATATAAATTGTTTACAGAGGAAGTTTAAGAAAAAGATTTTACTCACCTTCTTTCTTCTCTTTGAAATAGAGACACTATGGTCAAAATATTGGCTTGCTTTGGATCCCCTAGCACCCTAAGTTGTTTATTGACTTTACTTAAGTTTGTAATGGCAGTTTGTTTTCCCTTTATTTTAGTTTGTTCGAATGAATTAAAATAAACAGAGGGATGTGGTATTTATGCACGGGATACAGGCTGTAGCTTCTAACAGGTACAATGATTCTTTTTTTTCCAATACGTGAACCCCCAGACAAGTGAACAAAGCATGGTATCTCATAAGAAATAGAAAGGGAACCATTTGACACAAAAGAGGCTGAGAATTCATGTACATGCTTTATTTCTTTCTCTTATTTTTTTCTTTGTTTTCTTTTGATTTTATTGGTATGATTTCATATGAAGTTGATTTGATCTTTTATGTGTGATTTGATTTATTATGGTTTGACTTGATTTTGAAATTGGCTATGATGATGTTTCCCTACGGGTTTACATATACGTATATATACTTGCCATCATATGTTCATATGTTTTACTCTTGCTTATTCACATATTTCTTATTTAATACGAACACATGAACATATATACTATCAGATGAAATTGGTTTGAAGTTTGTCATTTATGAGGTTGTATCTTTAAGTATATAAAGTTACTTGCATATAAAATATTTTCACAACCATGTATACTTACCTATATATATACACTTACAATCATACATATCCTTATTTACATTGCTTATGTATATTTTTTTTATTACCTGTATATATTCACATTTTTGCAACTTCCATATATATATATAATATTTAGTATGGCGTGCAATCGTATACTTGTATATCTATATACTTAAGTATATATTGTCAACATCATAAAGCTTGTTTATATATATATATATATATATATTTATGGATATTTTATCTTGATTTAAATGGTGGAGTTCCAATATATAATTTATTTTTCTATAAGATTCATCATATTCCAGAGATTCTATAATTAAATATCTAATATAGCTTTTAAATTAACTTATACATCTAGATATTAGAAATTTATTTGCTCAAATTATAAAATCAATATTTTAAATAATAAAATCAGTTAATCACCCAATAACTAACGTTAGAAAAATCTGGGTCGTTACAACTAGTGAAGTTGTAAGACTTTTATGTTTTATTATAGGGTTTGGACAAACATAAAAGACAAGTATGAGCCTTTTAGAAAAATGAAATGGTAATATTTAACCTTTCTAATATTGTAGGAACATATGCTATATAATGTATAATTATCTACAATGATAAATTTGTTGCATTTAATATGATTGATAATTGTCAATTAACATATATAAGCAAACTGAATTAAAAGTTGACAAATAGAAATATAATGTATACTTACTACTAATTTTAATTGCATGTTATAAAATGTTTCTATACCCATGCAAGTGCCTAATTTCAGCTACTTACACATTCGTAAGTTGTTCATTTATATGTTTATTTGGTTTAGGCCATGTATTACATTTTATGAGTTTTCGAACTCAAAATGCAATTCAAGAATATGGATATTTTTCCATGTACTTTCATATATAAATGTTTTATGGTGACTAGTCATAGTTTGTGTGGTACAATATTTCGATGAAGTTAGTTCATCCGAAGTAAGCCTATGAATAGTATTTTAAGATCATGTATTCAACTTGAATGATTTCAAAAGGATCATATTGTATTAATGCAACACGGGGCCATAAACTACGAGATACATATAAAACATCGATTATTGAAATGTCATCTTGATCGGTTTACATAAAGTGCAACATATTTGATGTCTTAAATTTTAAGAATAATCGAATGCGCTTTTGTAAAAAGTTTGTTATGATATTGTAGTAAGATTTTCTTTTGAATAATTTAACCTTTTGAAAGAAAAATGATGTATAAGAATATATGTAATTTAAGGTAAAGTTGGAATGAAGAGAATGAATAGTCACTTCTGCTTCATAGAGAAGCATTGGAAACAATAATTGTAATAATAATTGATACTTAGTATTGAAATATTAAATATGATTTTCATTCCAAAATATATTTTCATATAGAAAATTGTTTTCTATAACATTTATTTCTTTGAGTTCAAGATATTTGATGAAAAGAACACTTCACTGTAAATTGGTTGCAGCATATGAAATAAGTTCACAATATTAAGTGAATAGTGGATCTCTAGTTAGTACGCTATTATAATAATGGACGGAAATAATGGGAGCATGCCATATAACACCTAATGATTGCATCAAATTACGAATTTTTTTTTCATAAAATGTACCGAACATTATTTGTGCAATAATGTTTATTTTTGGTATTGACTGAAAAATAAATATAACTATATTTCAATATGAGTATTATGAATATTCATTATGAAATAGAATCATATTATGGAATTTGTTTTAATAGTAATAGTGATGCCACAAAAATACATATGTGTCTAATATTATTTACAGTTGTTTTTGAATTATAGACTAAGCTGTAATTCTGAGAAATAATTTTACTATATGATTATGAATCATATGATACATGTTAACTATTCTCAAACAATCAATGGCTATGCACCCATTCAGTGGGAGAACCACAAGAGTTGATGAACTCTTTGAATCAATACATATTGATGTATGCAATCACAAGTCTATTAATACCAAAAGGGTACCACATACTTTATTATATTCATTGATGATTTATTACCAACATGAACATGTGTAGCAGATACACATGTAGTAAGTTTATGATAAAACCATAGAATATAAAATAAATGTAAATAAAATAATATGCAATAGAATAAAATGATTTGATTTGGTCGAACAAGTGAGTATATTGGAAAGAGTTCCAAATGTAGGTTCAATCTCATAAGCCTTTCCTCCATGTTATACATAATGATGCATCAATAGGGAGAATCAGACATTTCTGGATAATTTACGATTAATTGTGAGTGTAGTTGAGTTAGTTTCTTTCTATAAGGTCATGTACTTAAAAGTAGTACAAGGTTGATAAGGGTTTGTAAGAAATACCAACATATCCTAGGCTAAGGAGTTGGCAAGTTGTGCGAGTCAAAATATTGCACGTAATAATTGTTTATGAGGATCTTGTATGAATCTCTAAAAAGTTTTTTAAAAAGGTATGTAATCAAATGACATATTTATGTTTTAAACATAATATTTGTAAACTAGAATCAGTTTTGTATATAAAAAGGTTCATAAAGTGTTTATGAATCCCTATTCTATTTGCACGAAGAAAAAATTCTTGTTTCAAGATATATCAACTTCATTGTGAAGGATTTTCTTTGAGAAATTTTTGGTAGTTAAATGGAATTGGATCTGATCCAAAAACAGAACTGATTATATGAGATGCAGTGAAATTAACTAACCTAAATGAATACATAGCATTAGAACGTCTAATAATTATTCTCGTACATCGAAGTTAAACTATGAGTTTCTTATTAAATATACATTACACTCGGTTGTTCAATTAAATCATTAAGATTGTTGACTTTATATGGTATGATGTACAAATCCAAAAGAATTCCAAGTACGCTATCAAAATATAGTGGGTGTAGCCAAAGAGATGTGATCCATTGACTGAGATTGTGTCTTTATTGGAAAGACTAACATGGTTATTATTAAATGAGCAATGTTGATAAGAATAGTATGACAAATTTCAATTGTTGAAATTAGCATAACAGACTTGGTATTCAACATGCTCAAGTTAATTCAGATTTACTCATAAAATTATCGCTATATAAGACTTAGTGTTTGATACTTTTTATTGAAACAAAAATTCTAAATAATGATTTAGTTTAAGCGCCATTTACACATATTAATCAAAAATGCCTCGAAGTCAGTGGAAGCGATATTGGGTCTGTGAGTCTTTGGATATGATCCAAGAAATGATACGAATGTATCATTTTATAAGCATCAAGATTGAATAAGTATTTTGATAGAAATATCAAATAGTTTGATTATCAATCAAAGTGTAGAGGAAGCGTGTGTTTAGAAGAAAGAACGTTAAATGGTACATTGATATTTCTAAACTATATTTAAACTACACGTTGTTGATTTTTACAATATGCTTGTATTAAATTCAACTTTAGTTGTTTATATACTCAATTCTGGATAGTAAATGATGTCTTTTATGGTGAGTATAAAAGATACTGGGATTGTTCCAAAATGTATACAAGAGCACCATATTAGAAAGAGAATAGTAAGTTGGATTTCTTATGCATTAGCAATAGGAATTATCATACAGATAATGTTTTGTATGAATTGAGTTTTGTTTATGTATTTGATACATGGAGCAAATATAGAATCTAAATTGATATCACTAAATGGTTGTTTGAGGTGTTCTTGCGTATTTATGAAATACTAGAGAATTGTTCAAGAAACAACGAACTCGTTATGATGGAATGTTTGGACACAAATTTTTATAAGTAATATTGAGTATAACATGTCAATGATAAAACTCAAGTTAAAATTGTTAATTTGAAAATGTTTCAAAATAAAAGTGTGTGGTCAATTCAACGAAATATTGAGAACATTAACTTGAAGAGCGCTACAATAAACCAATGTATATAGATATAACTGCGCAAATTTATAATTGAGCCAAAAGTGATTCCAAGTGTTGAGAATCCCATAATATTGTTATAAGATAACAATATCATGAAATTGGTCATGCCAAAACTTAAAGCTCACTAGAAGTCGAAAGACATACCTCGAATCATTCCACATGATAAAGACATTTTATCAGTGTCAAAGAGAGTTAATCGACAAAGTAGATGATTAAAACATAATAGCAGACACATTCACAAAGGGACTGACCTAACCGATTTTGAGAAAATTGATTGGAGAAGTTGGAATTAGATTCCATAATTGGCTCCAAGTGCAAGTGGGAGTCGATAGAGTTATGGGTATGCCCTAGGGGCAATTATATAATTTGTTACATATATCTAACTCGTCGACCAATCTTATTCAAAATAAATGATATTTTCTTCCTATTATATACTTGATATAATGTGATTATATTAACTAATTAGCTTAATTAAAAATATATTTAATAGAAAATTTCATAAATGATATATTTTGCGACAGTAGTTACAAAGTTTCTTAACCATGAGTAATTTATCATAACAAAACAAATATACCATTTTAAATGCTCCTAGTCATGATGCATCGAGACTGGATATCGATGCATCCATTGAGACTAGGGTATGTAATGCTCTCCAAAATTTGGACAATGTATACTCATGACTACTGGGGGAACTTAGGGATTGCATACTAATAGTTATTGGGTAACTATGGAACGACTCACTCGATAGTTTTCTATTGGTCAATATAACTAAGGTAAAACAGAAAATATTGATGTGACTTATTTACAAAGTTCTCTCGACTTGAGAATACTGTGAATCTTCAATATGAAAGCTCCTCTTTGATTATAGCCAAATCATGGCATGACGTCCATCGAGTGACTATAGTTGGGTTGAGTGGAAGTACTGGAAGTGAAGAATTATACAAGAGAGGATTCGTCCCCTCAGTTATATATGGTTAGTATCACATTCAACTCAAGTCAACTCAAAGTCAAAGTCTCTGGCCAGAGCATTTTTGTTAATAACAATTGTTGTTATTGAAAAAAAGGACTTTGTATTTGGACTATAAAGTTGAATGTGGATGAGGTTGAAATTTTGACCATTACCAAATTCCGTAAGTACAAAGTGATATAGTTTTGACGAAGAGAATTGGTGTAAACAAATGTCACAACTGGGTAACACTTATTAAACTAAAATTAGATATTTAGCGAAAATGCGTAAGCTATAAATTTGGCCACAATGTCACACCACCTGCTAAGTGATGTGTGAATGTTAACATTAGAATAGTTTGATGTTATTCGCTGACGAAATTTATACCCAATAGTTACATAGCCGAAATGATGAATTCCCTTAAGACCGAACGATTTATTTAGTTTATAATTGTTATAGATTAATTAAATTAATTAAATTAATTAACATTTATGAAATTTAATTATAAAATTTGAATATGATTTGAGAAATAAATAACGTTATATATATTTATAATATTTATAAATATATTGATCGATATATAATATCGACAAGCGATTAAATTATATTAAATTGCATAGTATTTTGACTTGGGCTTAGATGGGTTTAAGGCCCATCATTAGGGCTGAAAATTTTCGATTTTGGGAAGGCCTAGGGGTGGCTAAAATATAGGGAATTGTCTTGGAGATAATGGGTTGAGATCAAGTGAGAATGAGTAAAAAGGTCTTCCTCGTTTCTCTTTAATACAACCATATATACATGTATATATGTATGTATGTATGTATGGATGTATCTCTTAAAATAATAATAAATTTTTTTTTGGCCGCCATTACCTTCTACATTACCAATTAAAACATAATACTCAGTCCACTTTGAAACTCTCAAATATATTTCAAATTAAAACAATACTATTCGATAGTTAGAGGTCGGTGATTCCGGACTTGCAATCTGACGAATCAAGAACAATAAAAGTAAAAGTAGTCGTTGCTTCAATGTGGATTCAAATGCATCATTAAATTGGCAATTTTAATTCATATTACAATAATTAGATTATATTCTATGATCCTATAATGAGCAATTTCATATCTGTTTAAATATATTGCTACTACATGTTTAGTTATGTGAGATTTTTGTAAGTAGATGTAGTTGTCACAAATCATTTTGGTTATGTGCATAATTTATTTGTTATACTATTCGATTTATGTATAGATAAATGTTGTTTACTGTACAAAATCAAGTTTTTTCATTAATAACTATTTTAAATTTATTTATTAATAAATCCATATATATATATATATATATTAGTGTATATTTCTTTCTCATAATAGCATATATGCATATATAAGATACACACACACACACACACACACATATATGATTTAAAAAATTTAGTACACTTACATATATAATATGAATTAAAAAATTCGAAAATTAATTATCATACATATATTCATATTTTTAAATTAATTTTTATTTAATTTTGGAATCGTTTATTATATATAGGATAACTATTATATTAAAAATTCAATTTTATATTTAAAAATATTATATGATTTCAGTAACATATAGAAAAATTTGGGAATTTTTCAATAAAGTTTATTATTTTTAATAATTAATATTATTTCGAATTTTTTTATGGTTTATTAAAAATAATAATCTAACTGAAAAATTCTTTAAAATTTGTTGTATCCTTTCATTCATGATCCTAGAATTTCTAAAATTTTAAATTTTGAATTTTTAATAACATATTATTTTATTAAATAATTATTTCCGAAATCAATGTATTTTTTTAAAAAAAATATTTCAACTTTGAAAAATCTCTAGATTTTTCCTAAGCTCTATTTTACGATCCTGGATTTTTGAAAATTGTAAAATTTGAATTTTCATCAATACATTATTTTTTGTTAATCATTTATGGATAAAAACATTATTTTATTCATAATGTATATAAATTAAAATACTAAAATTATTTTGTTTGCAAAAGGAAATTAATTTTGAATTAGAAATAATTTTTAATAATTGGTCTCACTCTTTCTATATACATATTTATCTATATATAAATGTTTTATGTTTATATATTATATAATATATTTATATATACATATGTGTGTATTTTGCAACACATATACAAGCACATATTTGGACAATATACATGACATACAGAATGAGCTAATATGTCTGTTGCAATATAAATCCTAACATCTACATATGGGCATATTATACCTTTCACGGAGAATTATGTTACACATGCACTCACACATATACGTATATGATACATTTATGTATAAACTAAATCAATAAAATTAATTTCATATCTTAATATATCTAAATTCAAATAAAATAAATTATTTTATTTGAATGAAATTTAGAAATTTTCAAATTCAATTATATTCATAGGTCTAATAAAAGATCCAATAAGGTGAATCTTTTGGAAATTCACCCATAACTTCGACTGTGGGCTAGTCCAGTTCCAACAGTACTGTAAGAAGGTAGTCCCTTACCTTGTCATTGTTGGAAATCCATTCTCCAATATGTAACTTTACCGTTTAGATTGTAGAACATACTATGCTGGAATTTAGTTAATGTAACAATTTCGGCTATGATAAGTATTTATTTGTAACCTAGATATTATTATAAGTGAAAACTAGTCACAAGGGCCTCTTTACCAAGCGGAATTAGTTTCTAGGACACACAACTAAAATAATTACTTTCAAGGACAAAACACAAAATAATTAGTTTCTAGGGCCTAATAACCTACGTAATTATGCCCTTCAAAGTAATTGAACTGCTGACTTTGTCCTTGAAAGTAACTATTATACTGACTTTGGCCTTAAAAATGATTTCTTTGAATGTATGTCCTAGAAACTAATTGGACTGCAAAGTTTGTCCTTCTGGTGAAATGCCCCTTATTATAATATCACTCGATTTTACATAGCAATGCTCTATTTATCATAAGGTAAAAACCCATCCTTATTTATGCACATCGTGATCTTTTGAGATATTCTTTGTTTTCAAATATATCAGTGTTTTGAGTTTTCTCACACCAGTCACATGACTGACCCGGAGTTTATTTTCATTTCACTTAAACTCCGGATGCCCTATTTTTCTAGGCAGCCAAATAATTCGGGTCTAGCTTGGAACATTTTGGAGGAGCTTGGAATAGGTGCTGGAGTTTCCTCTGTAGATGGTTTTCCATTTCCATTTCCGCTTCATTTGTTTTCTGTTTGTATTCAACATTAGTAGGGACATAGATTTATAACTGTCCAAACTGAGATTAGGATAGACTCTGATGTACGTATTTAAATTTCTCCTGTAAAAATTATATATTGCAATAATATATGTTATTTCATTCATGTAAGATTCTATTCTATCTTTATTTTTCTTTTTACCCTTAATGATCGGTTTTTTGGTACTCGGATATTTGGCGTGTGAATATTGTGGATGTATTGGTGCCGATTTTCGAGGGTCGAAAATAACGTTTGCAATAGTATAGGGTCGCATAATATCTACTCAGATCCACCTAGTTTGCCCAAAGCCTTTAAGGGAAAACAACGTAGTACTTGGACACCAACTTGTGCTACAGGTCCGTGTTCGTTTATGCATACACATTCTAGGCCATCTATCCTACATCCCAGACTCATTTCCATCCATGTTCACTATTGCATCTCAACCTTATATCATAACACACATATATGTATATTTATATTCTCTTTACACAACAACCAAACCACTCAATATCCACTCCTTTCATAACATCATTGCATTCCATACATCCATTCGTTTTGTATCACCATCATGCTCCATACATCCCTCATCTCATAACACCATTACCCACCTCGTCACATCTCAAATCACCTTCCAGAATATAAAAGATAGCAAAAATAGAATTATATGTTGTATATTCATATTGGGCTATTTGATCGAGGTTCATACAGGCAAAACAGACATGCACCGGTGCATCGATCTAGGCCACTAGTCCACCGGCGTACGTACTTATTTAGGTTTTCTAGTTTTAGGTTTTCATGTTTTCGACATTCTTTTTCGTCTTTAGCTGCCTTTGCTTCATCTTATATCATCAGAGGACTTTACCAAAACCTTACTTTAGTTAACTAAATCCATTTATATCACTCATTATGTGGATTTAAGTGCTATACTTTCATATTTACTCAAATTATATAAAATTCGTTTCTAATCCTTTATATTAACGAAATACATCTCAAACCATGTCAAATTCCAAACTAAAGTGTATAGTTATAAATTACTACTCAAATATAGAATATAGATTAGTTTATAGTGTTAAGACTACATTATAAAAGGAGTATGGTGCATATCACTTACCAAATAGCCAAATCTAGTACAACATATTATTTTCCGGAGTTGTTTTGCCTCCCATCTTCGAGTTTTCTCCTCTAAATCATCGTTGGGTCGTAGCCTCATCCGCTAACTTCAAATTGCCCATGGTTTCATTGAATTTGATTAAGAAACGTGTGAGTTATATGGATTTTATTGAAATAGCATCACTAGAGAACGAAGAAGGAAGAAGAGGTTTACGAAGTAGTTTCTCAAATGGGAAAGATGGGTACGTACTTCAGTTTATCCTTTATACAAGCTCCAAAAGACACAAACTAATACACTATGCGATTCAAATAAAAAATGAGAGGGTCGCAGTGGCACTAATTTCTTCGTCAAATTCTAAACACTTAAAAACGTTCATTTTGTCCCTCCTTATTTTTAATTTATTTAATTAATCCATTACTTCTAATATTTTCATATTTTCGTATTATTATTATTTATTTAAAATTTCGGGGTATTACAACTATCCAAATCACTTCTTGCTTTACTAGTTTCCTAGAATTATGGTTCTAGGCCACCTCTTCACATCAAAGCTAATATCCACCTCATGTGTTCCAGGTAACTTAAGCGCCCTTTTCCTTTGCATGTAATATATTCTCTACCTCTTCTTCAAATTTCTAGTTGCATTGGGCAGCGAGTAAGCAGAGAAAATTTCAATTTTTTTACTTTTATCCATTGTGCACTAAATCCTTATAATGTTTTCATAAATAACATAATTTACATTGAGTCACACTTAATGTTTTATTTGATATACAATATTTATTTGAATTCAAATTATTTATTTTAATCATTTTAGTTAAAGTATACATAACATATACAATGAACATCATATGTCCATTATCATATTTAACAATGCCTTGGGGATATACACATTTTTCGAACACCCCACACATACACACATAAATCAAAATACATATCTATACACATATATAAATCACAATATATAAGTAAATGAAAATAAATGTGTGTGTGTATAATTTATATGCACACACATATATATATTCGTACGATAATTAAAAAAAATATAATTTATTAATATATTTGATTAATTTAAATTTTATTATAATCAATATGACTGTTGAATATTTCAATAAAAAATCCATAATGTATAAAGTTTACTTTTATTTTTTCGAATCATAAAATTAATGTTTTGAATCATTTTATTAATTTTAAAAATTAATATGAATATGTTTAACTAGCTCAAAATTCATGGTAGTTGATATGTTTATAATAAAAATGAAAGACAAATATTGTAATGCATAAAATATTTAGTTTTTCCTTTTTTTAAGATCGAAAAAATTGTATATTTTTTCAAGTTATGCTATTGATTTTATTAATAATTTTACTATGTTTGACTAGTACAAAACTTCATAATAATTAGTATATCTATAGTAAAATTCAAATAAAAATATCTTAATGTACCTACTTCGTATTAAGATTCTTTTGAACCAACTTTCTTTAATTGACTTATTATTTTACTTAATTATTTAAATCTATTTGTAATATGTCACCGATTTAAAATTTTATTATAATTAAAAATTATGATAATATTCAAATAAAGTTGTTATAGTTTTCATAAAACTATTTAGTAATTTTCCTTAAAAATATTCCTTTCCTACACACACACGCACATGTGAATTGCAAACCTTTATTTATTGTGTGTGTGTGTGTGTGTTACTTTACGAGAATAATAAATAAGTTAGTTATATTTTATTTTTTGCTATTAATTTCATATTCTAAAGTATAGAAAATGTTTTTTCTTTACAATTATATTTTTTCGATTATACAATAATACACAAATACACACACACACACATATAGACACAAGCTTGCACACACATTAAAATGTTAAAAGCATGTAAAAATAGTTTCTTTTAATTTATATGAGGCTGAAAATATTATGATAATAACGACGTAGATAAATATTTAAATTAGGATATCTACATTAATGAGTAATGTTGCTTGATTACATATGGAGTTTTAAGTGATTTTCTATTTGGTAGACATCTTCATCTTCCTCTTGATTTGAATTATGAGATCTGACCATTGGCTCTGACTCCCTAATGGAGGTATTAGGCTATTGAGATTGTATGTATCGAATGAGAGAAAAGCTCCCTTATATTTATATGGTTAATAAAGCTAAATATATTTTAAAAAATCCGGCTTTATCTTTTTAAAATTTCTTTTTCCTTATTACCCAATTACAATACACATTAAAATTATGCATATTTGTCGATTAAGATGAAGTGGGCTGGCCCACAAATATATTTTAATAACAAAATTTTCAACCACAATTATTAATAATTAACAATTATTAAATTACTATTTTGGTGTTATTTAATTAGTTAAAAATATTTATAACATTACATTTTATATATTATTTGTAATTAATTTTGAGCCCTTCAATAATAATTAGAAGTACCAAAACATTAATATAAATTTACTCAGTTTTAGTTTATAAAATTTATTAATTAATTCGATTGAGCTAATTTCAAAAATATGCTAACAACAGCGTTTCTGTGACTCCTTGATATGAGCTCAACTAATTGTAAAAATTAAACATTTTAAATATTAATACCTATGTGGATTTTGTCGAAGTTTGGTTGTGGACACGAGTTTGTTGTTTGTCAATCATCTAGGCGTAATCCTATTTCTTATCATTTAAGACACACCTAAACAATGATATATTGTACATATTTTCTCTTCTTTACCCTTATACCACCTAGATACCAAGATCTTGGACAATCGTCAAGACTCTAATTACATTGGTAGTTGATTATTAAGTACAACATTAATGTCCATGGTTCAATCCGATAACATTTACCGGATAATCGATTTGGCTTGGCAAAATTTTGACTTTAAGTTGACTACCGATTACAGTGATACCAACAATCAACTCAATTGAGACAAATCCTCTACTAAACAATGTTTCACTTCAATTGGTTTTATAACTGCAATCAAATAAATACTTCTGCTTAGGATTTTCTAGTTTTATATATTTAATGTATTTGAAACATTACTTATATCCTAATATAATAATATATACAATAGTAAATAAAGCCACATGCTTACTGTATTTCAAACAAATTTTCTATAAGAGTTAAGTTATATAATTATATCATATGATTTTCCTTAGGGCAAACCGTTAGCTCTATTAGTCTCCCTCTTGTGCTCTGGGCTAATTATGGTCTCTCATAGCCATAATCTTGGCTAATTTTCTAAGAGTAAACTAAGAAAAGGGCCTTAATGAATGGACTTTCAATATCATAATTCTTCATGGCTAATGTACCGTTTTATTATGTGGTATTTATAAAGAATATGTTTTGACATCTTATTGAACTACTGGTTCCTCTTGCAATCTATATTGCATCATTGTTATAATAATACGTTATTGGATTGTCAATGGTGGAAACCATTCCTAGTTTTTATTATAGATCTATGCACAAATAATGCTTTCATTGCAACACTATTTAATGTAATGTACTTAGCCTTTATGTGAGAACCTTGTGTTTTGATGATGTTAAAGAAAAACATGCATCAAAATATGTACAAGAATATAAGTAGCATCGGTGAAAACAACTTGTTAACGAAGAGTAAAAAAAACATTCCTTAGACATAATTAGAGTAATCACTTAAAGACGAACATAATAACACAAAAGAAGTATGTTTATATTTTACCGTGTCATTATTGAGTCTAAGTAGCCTATGCTTGCTAAAATCCACGTATGATTTTTAGATAACTTTAAAATTTGTCACGTCATCTGTAATAGATTCTAGTATTTTTTGGATATTCACCTAGTTTTTTCCAAAATTATATGGACAAGGTTTCATTAAAAACGAAGAAGAAAGCACACACAAGCTTTTGGATCAAGTTGGTAACTTCAAAAAAAAATCTCCTTTTATTAAATTGCACACAAGAACTTATTTTGTATTTTTGTGGATAAACTTTGGTTTGTACTAAATAAGATTTAGTATTTAATAATAAAAGTGTTCGAATAATATTTTAATTTGTTTAATTTATTTAAAATATTTATTAATAATTTACTTTGAAATTAATTAATTTAGTATTATATTTTAATGTTTTATGAACTTCATTCACAATACGAACATCACAACAATATATAAGTATAAACTATCCTAGTGTATAGTAGGAAAGTTGACTGTTATATTCTACGGTCAATAAAATGGCAATGTGACAAAGCGATGTCAACATTAGGTCACAAAAGGAATCATAAAATATTTTGGTATAAACTAAGTACATTTTTTTCGGCCATTATAATTTTGGAATTAAATAATATTTATATTTAATATATATATATATACATACATACATATTTAATGTGTGTATATATACGCACACATTATAAAATATAATTTACTTAGATATAACTTTTTTGCATTTAACCATACATATATTTATTATTTTTGGCATTAAAATTTAAAAGATCAACTTTAATATATATATGTATATATATATATTATTTTTTGTGTATGCATATATATATATATTCATATATATACACATTAAAAAGAAATAATTGCGACAATAGAAATTCCCGAAACCTTAGGCGAGCTAGAGGAAGATGATGGAGGAGGCTGGAAATTGGTAAAGAGAAAAGGGAAATAGACGTGTGTAGAAATCATAAAACAAAACTTTAAATCGAAAACTTGCATACTGGAAAAAAAACTTAAGCCGTGGGTGGAGGCAGTGGAAACTAACATCAAAATTCAAAGTAACATTTATTATTATGAACCAATAAAGGATGGCAAAGAGCATTATCAAGTAATAGACATTGAAGATTATGAAGAATCCAACCAGATATGGAAGAATTCAATTTATGATATGTGGCTGGAAAAAGACCATACTATATCTATTTCAATGCTTATATTAAAAGGGTATGGAACTCTAAGGGATTATTGGATATATTTCCTAGAGACAATGGATTTTATCTAATCGAATTTGAGATGGAAGAAGATTATGAATGCATCTTGAAAGGAGGCCCCTGGTTCGTGGATAGAAAACTAATATTTATGAGAAGATGGGAGGCAGATTTCAGTTTTGAAAGAGCTATGTCAACTACTTATCCTATATAGATTAAATTTAACAATCTAAATTTGGCTCTATGGAACATGAGATGCATAAGCAAATTGGAAAGCATAATTGATAAGCCACTAGATATAGATGAGAACTCAGGGAAGGTTAAGAGATTCATGTATGCTAGAGTGCTAGTGGAAATAGATATAGAGGCTGAAATGCCAAAAAGTGTGAAGGCAATTGATAGAAATGGGAATATGTACATCCAGGAAGTGGAATATGAATCCATACCATCAATATATGGAGAGTGCAAGTTCTTTGGGTATTCTAACATACAATGCTGCACTAATTAGGCTAAGCCTAGACAAGTGTGGGTGACGAAATTATCCACAAGTGGATCAACCAGTACTAATATAGATTCTAATACGGTGGAACCCGTCGTTAATGAGATGACTACTGGAACTGGATTCACATCCCAACAAAATGAAGCAGCCACAAAAAATTATACACCAAAAGCTACTGTACTTGACCAAGAATTAGACTATATGCATATACAGAAGGAAACTAATGTAACGGATTCTGAAGCATAGAGAGAAATAGTTCATCAATCTCAGAGCTCACAGAAGGGTTGTTCAAACCAGGAGAATCATAAGAACCATAACTTGATCAGGAAAAGGAGGACAGAGTGGATTCTAATGAAGAGCATCTGCTTGAAATATTAAACAAAATACATAAATTAGATATTCAGATAGAAACATCTGAGAAGAGGTAGAGGAAACAGACATTGGCAGATACACAGAGGTCAATGAGGAATGTGAAAAAAAAAATTCTGTAAAAAGAACAGTGAAGCTGATAAAAAATCTAGGATAGTATCAGTTTCGATTACAAGGAGTAGAGCTACAAAAATTTAAATGTTTATTATCTTCTCGAATGCTAGAGGTCTAAATGGACTGCAGACTTAAGGAATTGAACAAAAAAGGCCGTAAGTAGAAGATGATATATTGGAACTGCAAAGAAATCTAGAGAAAATTCAATACCAGCTAGGTGAAGACCCTTAAAATGAAAGCCTCAATTCAGAGTTTTATGCAGCTCAAAAGGTACTTAAATTCCTGCTAAACAAACAAGCTACTGAACGAAAGCCAAAGGAAAAAACGAAGTGGATTACGGTGGGAGATGAGTGCAATAAATATTTTTATACAAAAATATCGAAAAGAAGAAATTATAATAATCTTTTAATTGTCTGAATGAATAGGGACTAACAACCGAAAGCATACATGAATTGAAGGACAAAGCAATAACATACTTTACAGAGACATATAATGGGGATTACATCATTCGACAAATACCTCATGTCCAATGTAGAACGCACATTTCCAGGGAAGGTACTAGCATGCTGACAACTGACATTACTGGAAAGGAACTGAAGCAAGCCACTTTCTTGATCCACAATGATTCCAGCCCTAGTCCCGACGGAAAGGGAGCAGCTTTCTTCAAAATCCATTAGGAAGACCTGAAAGTAAACATGATTAAAGGTTGTCAAGAAGCATTAGACTCTAGCGAATTCATCCGAGAAATTAATCATGCATTCATCACACTCATTCCTAAAGTAAGTAAACTAGAAAGAATAGAGGAATACAAGTCTATAGCTTGTTGTAATGTCCAATATAAAATTCTAAGTAAAATCATATGTATGAGACTTAACAAAGTGCTTCCAGGTCTTATTTCTTAGGGTCTGAATGCATTTATGATGGGGAGACACATTTTAAAAAATCCTTAATGGTACATGAACTTTGGAGAGATTTTCAAAAGACAAGGAACACACATGGTTTGTATGAAAATTGACCTACACAATACCTATTACAAAGTTAATAGACAATTCATCTATGATAACTCGGATTTTGGGATATGTGATAATTTGATAATTAGCTAGTTTATTCAATTAAATAGATAAAATTCTGACCAAAAAAGAGATATCTGGATATATAAATGAATTTGAAAATATAATAAAAAAATTGGATTATAAATATCTGGGTAGATACTTGATAATCTCCTAATATAATTACTTAAAATTTGACAAATTATTCTTTCAAAACAAATAATAATGATTGTTTTATATATGGATATAAATAGGTTTTAATAGAATAATTATTTTCAAATTGAATCTGTGTAACGACCCAGAATTTTTGATAATTTGAGTTTGAGTATTTAATTAATTTTAAATATTAATAAGTGGAATTTTTAAGTCGAATAATTTATTTCTCGAGTATTAGATTTAGGGATAATTAAATCGATTATTTAATAATTGGAATTCCAGAAATGATTGATATTGGGTTAAATATGACTGAAAATGATTTGGAAAATTTTGTTATATCATATTGAAGTTATAGAAATGTTTTAGAACTCTTAAAATTGAATTTGGAATTAATTTGTGAAAATTGAATATTTTAATATTTAATTATCGACTGAAAAATAGCCAATTTTTGAACAGTCTCAGAATTGAATGAAACGAGTTCCATTGGATCCGTAATAGTTAGTTCTTATAGGATTTCAATTTTCGTAGCAATCAGAGTTGCCGTTTGACCGTGGCAGCTCGAAACACATCGAAATCGTTTTAATATTAATTTAGCGAGTTAAAATAGTCGTTTTTTAAACGTTCTTGGATTTCGACGAAACTAGTTTCATCGGATCCATAATGTGATATTATTTTAAGATTTCAAATTTCAAGTCAATCGGATTTACCGTTTGTCCGGTGCAAGCCAAAACGCCTAGAAAATCGTTTAAATCGGTTTTAATTTAAATCGAGCGTTTATTGCCTTATCTCACACATACAATGGAATTAGCTTCCGAAACCTGTTTCATTATGTCCGAAACGCGGAAAAACCTTAGAATCTCCTGTCGGAACGCGTAGATTGGAGGTCGTTTGCATAAGTTGTTAAATTGGAAATTTTATTATTAAAATAATATTAATAACCTATATATATTAATATTTTTCTCTCTAAACCCTAATTAGCAAAGCCGGCCGCCAGTTACAACATTAATGGCCGAAAACCTTCCTCGTTCTTCCTCAAATTCCTTCAAATCCACTAACCAATTCGCAAAACTTTCTAAACGAAAGTTGTAGAGCACGGTATGAACTACAGATCCAACGGTGGATCTCAGCTATCGTCATCGTTTGGAGAGCATATGTGGCAGCGTTCTCTGGCTATTTGCGCGCGCAGTTCGAGGAGAGAGGGAGGCCGAGCTTTGTGCCTTTCTAGCCGAGCATGGAGTGGTCGATGGCCTTTGATATGGCACTTGCTGATCGTGGTGGATGTGGTTGTGGTGGCCGTAAAATCAAACCCTAGTTTGGAGCATATGGGTTCATACATGCGATAGCTACCTGTAGCCGTGCGTGAGAGAGAAGGGAGGGAGGAGAAGCAGATGTGCGGCCAGATTTGTGGAGGTTAGAAATTAAAAAAAAAAAAAATTGTAAACTGAATTTTATTAATTTCTACAAACTTTAAAATGCTCTAATTTTTGCATGCGAGGTCCGATTGGGACGAAACAAATTGCGACGGGTCCGTATTGACGAGCTCTTCGCAATGCAACCAGTTTGGAGTCGATTGGAGCTCGTTTCGTTTAATTTTATTCGAAACGAACGCTGGATCAGAAATAAAACCCAGGTGAGAACTCCTCACTCAATCGAACCGTTCGGTTTAAAATTATAAATAGTTAATGTTGATTGATGATTGTTGTTTGATTGTGATAGTAGATATAATAGGATATATATACTATATATAGCAATATATATATATATATATATATATATATATTGGCATATGTATATATTGGATTTGATTTCCCGCCTCGTATAGCGGATGAGACCCTATTGCGCCGCCTATTAAGCGGATAATATTTTATAAAATCCCATATACCGCGATATTCCATCATGAAGTGGAATTGGTATTGTGCTAACGTCTGTGGATGCAGGGAAACAGGTTGGAGGGATCCAACTAGATTCCTCGCAAATATTTATTTGTTTATAAATATTGTGTTGATTGTTAACTATCATATCGGTATATGATGTTTATTCCCGTGATTGACCATTGGATGCTGTTGCATCATCGGATTCATTTTTAAAGTTAAAAAATAACGATTTTAAATTTAAAAAGGGTTTTTTTTAAAGTGTTTTTTTTCAAAGTATACGTTTTATTAAATTTTTGAATTGACTCACTTTAAAATAAGTAGACGTATAAATTTTTATGTTATAAAAAATAATATTTTTATGAAATATACCCAAAAGGAAAAATTTAAAATAAATAGACTTTTACAAAAAAAAGGTTAAATTGGGATTTTGAATAATTTTTATAAACAGTTTATATAGAAGATTTTATAAATGGATATTTATAAATTAAATTTATTTGAATTATGAAACGAGTTTATAAAGTGTTAAAAAGGTGTATAAAATGGATTTCACTAGAAACTATAGATTTATAAATTTTGAAAGTTATAAAATGAATAAATGTTGAAAATAAAAGTTTTATAAGTAATTGACTTATAAAATAGATTTTGGGCATTTGAGGGGATATTTATAGAAATTGTTAATAAAAGAGGGTTTTATAAGTTGAAAACTATTATAAAATATAAAGGAATCTTATCAGTAATAAGATGTAAAAAAATTGCGAAGTTGTAAAAGAACGGTTTAGAAAACAAATGGATTATAAGCTCTTAACTTATAATACGAACCTTTGGTATAGGAAGTGGGTTTATAAATGGGATTGGACGGATAAAAGAGTTTTCTAAACCGAAGTTATTAATAGAAATGGAATTTATAAACGTTGTTTATAAATTGGAAATCAATTGAATTTGATAAATTGAATATGGAAGTTTGTTAAAGGGGTTATATTCACTATTTTTGAACGGTGAATATACTATTATAGTAAATGGTCATGCTTTGGGAAAAAAAATGTTTTAAATGGAATTTAAAACGATTTAAAGATGCTTTAAAAGGCATTAAGTATCGAAACCATAGATTTCAACATTTATTGTTGAAATAGACGTTTTCGAGAAATAGAAGAAAATGAATACATAGATTTCAACATTCATTGTTTAAGTAGGCGTTTTCGAGAAAATAAGGGAATGGTGGACTATAACACTGTTGTTATAGTAAATGGTTTCGAAAAGGAAATATTTTATATAGTATTGGGATTTATATATCTATTTTAATTCTGAATCCCTATACTAGTGGTTTTGGGTTGTCGTAACGATGTTTTACGCAACATTCGTTTTGACCCAAGTAAAAAATGAATAAAAGAATGCTTTCCTTATAAGAGTGAAATATATTCTTAACTATGGTTTAAGTATATGGAATATTTTCAAATTGTTGAAAATAAATAAAATTGTGAATTACTTATTTTTAAATAAGTATGGAAATGTTTTTCAATATGAAATGAAACGTTTTTGAGAATTTATCTTTTAAAGGTAAAATGGAAGCGAATAATTCGAAATCGATTTGAAAAATCGTATCCTAGTATATATTTTGGGAAATTTGAAATTCACTATGGAATTTGTAATGGGAAGGGAAGTTTGTTTAAAAATAAATATTGATTTATTTTGAAGTATGGAAATATAATTTACGAATTTGGAACGTAAGTTTAGAATAAATCGGTAAGGATTTATTTGATGATTTGAAATTTGTTTTCAAAGGTTATAAAAGATGAAAGGTAATTTGAAATTGGTTTTCAAACGGTTGAAGCATGGAAATCTTATCTTGTAAAGATATTTTGGTAAAACCAATAATTTGGGCAATCATTTGGAAGGTGTATATAAATATATCTTGTGAAGATATTTTTGGTATTAAATAATTTTGGAAAATTATTTGGAATCTGATGATGTGGCGTATCTTTATTGATAGTTAAATAACCGACTATCAGTATTTACCCTTGAATGGTATTTGTTGTGTTTGTTTGAGATTGAATGCTACACTTATTTTTCAAATAAGCGCTCGCTATTTGGTTTAGCCGGGAGAGGACCTTTGTGTCGTATATCCCAGAGTTTAGGAAAGGAACAATAAACTCCAGGTCAGTCATGGGACTGGTATGAGAACTCAAAACAGTTTATTTTTTAAAAAAAGCAACAAGAGAATTTAAAATTTTGAAATCCGCAATGCTTTTTGGAAAATGAAACTACCATAAGGCCTCCCGCACACACTCACAATGCAAACGCAGAATCGGAGGAGATTTCTCCTTATGATAGTCAAAGATGCTTACTACGCAAAAATCAAATCATTTTTGATATTATTATTAGTGCATATTGTAGAATTTTTTTTCGAAAGTAGAATATAAATCCTAGCCAGCATACAACTCTTCGCCGTATGCCTACTATAGCTACCATGTTCAATAGAAGGTTACCGCCACATCCCATGGCAGGTTATACAACTAAAACCGTACAGGGCGCGTATTGTTTTGAATGGATTTCCAACAAATAGTCAGGCTAAGGAACTTCCTACTGCCACATGGGATCGCCTCTGGCGGGACGTCCCGAGAAACTAACGTTACGGTTAGATCTCTACCAACACAAGGCCGGGTTACCTCTGTAACTAGGTAACTACTACACGAATATGTCATCCCCCGGTCCTTTGGGACCTTTATCCGAGCGCTCGATACCAACAACACCACACAGAAATAGATATAGTGTATCAACATGAGTAAATATCTAGGCTCCATACCATGATACCACCCTTTTCCAGAAGGAAATGACATACCCTAAAGGGCGCGACCCTCATAACCTTGCTGCATATTCCTGTTTCGACCATTTCCGGGGAGTGAGGTCTGACGAAGTCTCGTCCACAAAGCTACGCTTTGTGCAACAAAGCCATGCTTTGGGTCAACAGATGACCAAAGCAATGATCACAAAGATAAATGATCAAACAAATGATCATATCACAAATGATCAACCAATGATCATCACACAGCAACACTCAGCATGCCACATTACCAGATTGGGAATATATCGCTGATAACCTTCAACTACATAACCTCTGAGCTCGTATGTCTCAGAGAAGAGTGTTAAGCTAAGTGAATAAATTCTCCGCCACCAACAGAAATGTATTTGAAAAGAAATCTGCTCTATATCTCAAAATGTAATGTCAGACTCGTAACCATACAAGTCTGTTCCGGGTTCGAACAGAACCGAAGGCACTTCCAAAGAAGCCCTTGCAAATCCGGGTATTCACAATCCCGATAAAATTTCCCATCACAAAGGAAATCTCCATACCGTAGCTAACGATGCAGAGACAATCGATAGGTCATCCTATCGTTTTCACAAATACCCGGTCTTCAACACCGGTCTTCAAATGCTATCCATAACGACGTATCACATATTTGGAATGGGATATACGACACAAAGTTCCTCTCCTGGCTAAACCAAATAGCGAGCGCTTATTTTAAAAATAAGTGTAGCATTCAATCTCAAACAAACACAACAAATACCATTCAAGGGTAAATACTGATAGTCGGTTATTTAACTATCAATAAAGATGCGCCACATCATCAGATTCCAAATAATTTTCCAAAATTATTTAATACCAAAAATATCTTCACAAGATATATTTATATACACCTTCCAAATGATTGCCCAAATTATTAGTTTTACCAAAATATCTTTACAAGATAAGATTTCCATGCTTCAACCGTTTGAAAACCAATTTCAAATTACCTTTCATCTTTTATAACCTTTGAAAACAAATTTCAAATCATCAAATAAATCCTTACCGATTTATTTTAAACTTACGTTCCAAATTCGTAAATTATATTTCCATACTTCAAAATAAATCAATATTTATTTTTAAACAAATTTCCCTTCCCTTTACAAATTCCAAAGTGAATTTCAAATTTCCCAAAATATATACTAGGATACGATTTTCAAATCGATTTCGAATTATTCGCTTCCATTTTACCTTTAAAAGATAAATTCTCAAAAACGTTTCATTTCATATTGGAAAAACATTTCCATACTTATTTAAAAATAAGTAATTCACAAGTTTATTTATTTTCAACAATTTGAAAATATTCCATATACTTAAACCATAGTTAAGAATATATTTCACTCTTATAAGGAAAGAATTCTTTTATTCATTTTTTACTTGGGTCAAAACGAATGTTGCGTAAAACATCGTTACGACAACCCAAAACCACTAGTATAGGGATTCGAAATTAAAATAGATATATAAATCCCAATACTATATAAAATATTTCCTTTTGGAAACCATTTACTATAACAACAGTGTTATAGTCCACCATTCCCTTATTTTCTCGAAAACGCCTACTTCAACAATGAATGTTGAAATCTATGTATTCATTTTCTTCTATTTCTCGAAAATGTCTATTTCAACAATAAATGTTGAAATCTATGGTTTCGATACTTAATGCCTTTTAAAGCATCTTTAAATCGTTTTAAATTCCATTTAAAACATTTTTTTTCCAAAGCATGACCATTTAATATAATAGTATATTCACCGTTCAAAAATAGTGAATATAACCCCTTTAACAAACTTCCATATTCAATTTATCAAATTCAATTGATTACCAATTTATAAACAACGTTTATAAATTCCATTTCTATTAATAACTTCGGTTTAGAAAACTCTTTTATCCGTCCAATCCCATTTATAAACCCACTTCCTATACCAAAGGTTCGTATTATAAGTTAAGAGCTTATAATCCATTTGTTTTCTAAACCGTTCTTTTACAACTTCGCAATTTTTTTACATCTTATTACTGATAAGATTCCTTTATATTTTATAATAGTTTTCAACTTATAAAACCCTTTTTTATTAACAATTTCTATAAATATCCCCTCAAATGCCCAAAATCTATTTTATAAGTCAATTACTTATAAAACTTTTATTTTCAACGTTTATTCATTTTATAACTTTCAAAATTTATAAATCTATAGTTTCTAGTGAAATCCATTTTATACACCTTTTTAACACTTTATAAACTCGTTTCATAATTCCAATAAATTTAATTTATAAATATCCATTTATAAAATCTTCTATATAAACTATTTATAAAAATTATTCAAAATCCCAATTTAACCTTTTTTTTTGTAAAAATCTATTTATTTTAAAATTTTATTTTTGGGTATATTTCATAAAAATATTATTTTTTATAACATAAAAATTTATACATCTACTTATTTTAAAGTGAATCAATTCAAAAATTTAATAAAACGTATACTTTGAAAAAAACACTTTAAAAAAAACCCTTTTTAAATATAAAATCGTTATTTTTTAACTTTAAAAACGAAACCGATGATGCTACAACATCCAATGGTCAATCATGGGAATAAACATCATATATCGATATGATAGTTAACAATCAACACAATATTTATAAACAAATAAATATTTGCGAGGAATCCAGTTGGATCCCTCCAACCTATTTCCCTGCATCCACAGACGTTAGCACAATACCAATTCCACTTCAAGATGGAATATCGCGGTATATGGGATTTTATAAAATATTATCCGCTTAATAGGCGGCGCAATAGGGTCTCATCCGCTATACGAGGCGGGAAATCAAATCCAATATATACATATGCCAATATATATATATATTGCTATATATAGTATATATATCCTATTATATCTACTATCGCAATCAAACAACAATCATCAATCAACATTAACTATTTATAATTTTAAACCGAACGGTTTGATTGAGTGAGGAGTTCTCACCTTGGTTTTATTTCTGATCCAGCGTTCGTTTCGAATAAAATTAAACGAACGTTTAATTTTACCCAAAATCCAAACGAGCTCCAATCGACTCCAAACTGGTTGCATTGCGAAGTGCTCGTTAATACGGACCCGTCGCAATTTGTTTCGTCCCAATCGGACCTCGCATGCAAAAATTAGAGCATTTTAAAGTTTGTAGAAATTAATAAAATTCAGTTTGCAATTTATTTTTTTAAAATTTCCAACCTCCACAAATCTGGCCGCACATCTGCTTCTCCTCCCTCCCTTCTCTCTCGCGCACGGCTACAGGTAGCTATCGCATGTATGAACCCATATGCTCCAAACTAGGGTTTGATTTTACGGCCACCACAACCACATCCACCACGATCAGCAAGTGCCGTATCGAAGGCCATCGACCACTCCATGCTCGGCCAGAAAGGCACAGAGCTCGGCCTCCCTCTCTCCTCGAACCGCGTGTGCAAATAGCTAGAGAACGCGGCCACATATGCTCTCCAAACGACGACGATAGCTGAGATCCACCGTTGGATCTGTAGTTCATACCGTGCTCTACAACTTTCGTTTAGAAAGTTTTGCGAATTGGTTAGTGGATTTGAAGGAATTTGAGGAAGAACGAGGAAGGTTTTCGGCCATTAACGTTGTAACTGGCAGCCGGCTTTGCTAATTAGGGTTTAGAGAGAAAAATATTAATATATATAGGTTATTAATATTATTTTAATAATAAAATTTCCAATTTAACAACTTATGCAAACGACCTCCAATCTACGCGTTCCGACAGGCGATTCTAAGGTTTTTCCGCATTCCGGACACAATGAAACAGGTTTCGGAAGCTAATTTCATCGTATGTGTGGGATACGGAATTAAACGCTCGATTTAAATTAAATCCGATTTAAATGATTTTCTAGGCGTTTTGGCTTGCACCGGACAAACGGTAAATTCGATTGACTTGAAATTTGAAATCTAACAATAATATCGCATTACGGATCCGATGAAACTGGTTTCGTCGAAATCCGAGAACGTTTGAAAAACGGCTATTTTAACTCGCTAAATTAATATTAAAACGATTTCGATGCGTTTCGAGCTGCCACGGTCAAACGGCAACTCCGATTGCTACAAAAATTGAAATCCGATAATAACTAACTATTACGGATCCTGTGGAACTCATTTCGTTCAATTCTGAGACTGTTCAAAAATTGGCTATTTTTCAGTCGATAATTAAATATTAAAATATTCAATTTTCACAAATTAATTCCAAATTCAATTTTTAGAGTTCTAAAACATCTCTATAACTTCAATATGATATAACAAAATTTTCCAAATCATTTTCAGTCATATTTAACCCAATATTCAATTATTTCTGGAATTCCAATTATTAAATAATCGATTTAATTATCCCATTAAATCTAATATTCGAGAAATAAATTATTCGAATTAAAAATTCCACTTATTAATATTTAAAATTAATTAAATACTCAAATTCAAATTATCAAAAATTCTGGGTCGTTACAATTTGCGTTTAAATGTATATATGTTTGAGTTTATTTTTAATTGAATTTGAACTTGAATTTGGATTTAAATATGAAATTTAAAACGGTGATATCTTAAATTATTTGGATTTAAAAATATATATATATAATATTTTTATTAATATATATTATTTGTTTTAAATCATTTTCCTTTTAAAAGTTACATATAATTGAACAAGAGAAGTTTGATTATTAAACACACACTGTTAATATAACACTAAAATTGAAATATAATTAAAATACATATTAAAAATATATAAAAACATATTCTTCATGCTTAATAACTGTCACGACCCAACTTTCTACTCCCAGAAAATCGCATCATGAATTAAGAAAGAAAGGGATAGAAGAAGAAAGAAAGAAGAAACAACACTAGAATCTCAACAGTGGAACGAATAAATTATATTAATAAGTATTTACATAATATACAATACCAATCAGAGATACACAGAATACACATCACATATACTAGACAGTTATAAACACCTGTCTAGTACTTACAACTCGATACAACACAACACAGAGAAAACACAACGGAAAACTATATCTAATGCGGAAGCCTCCTGCTCCATTGCTCCTCCATTATTCGTCAAAGCTAATCCTGAATCCTAACCTGAATTCCCTTGGCTACTCGTAAAAATTTGAGTACCCAAGAGTTTATGAAAAACAAAAATAAACTCAGGGTCGGACATGGGTCTGGTGTGAGTAACATGTTAAGGTTGCTTAACTTTTGAAAAACCTATGAAAAGAAAGGTATCACGTAAGACTTCCCACACATAAACATGGAAAAGTTTTTACCTTACGCTAACCAAAACATTTGATAGGAAATCCGATGATATTATAATTGTGTCTAGGGTTTTCAAGTAAATAAGAAATAGCCAAAATTGTTACATTTATTAAATTCCAGCTACTAGCCACAAAAGTGGGTAATACAATCAAAACCGTTGGCACTTATTGGATTGTCCAATCCATACAATGGCAGGGCTACTAGGATACCGCCCGTCACAGTACGTGGCCTAGATCACCGTACCGAGGAGTACTCCCACTCCCCTGCAACACAAGGCCGGAACCATTCCTTACTGAACAGTTCCGAATAAGACAACCCCGCAGTTGTTTGCAACCAACTGCCCACACAGCCGAATATAAAGGGATTTCTAGATAGGGATCAATCTCGCTCTCCAATGGGAGCTACCCGCGAAGCCTTGCTGCACCTCCCCTGTTTTAGCCATTACCGGTTGATGAGGCTTGAGGCTACGATTACCTTTATAGGACACATCACTTAGAATGCTCATCGTCCACCTGACGATGTTCTGAAAGCATTCAATCCATACAAGTTCGTTACGGGTTCGAACGAAACCGAAGGCATTATCTCGTTACACTCATTTTGGAATCACCCTCAGAGTTAACGACAATAACCCTTGCACTCTAAACCAACATCTCGAATCTATAAGCACTATTCCGTCAACTCATTACGGAATCACCCACAGAGTTATACTGACGTATAGCCCTTACACCTCGAGTCTTCACAAAGCTCCATTTTGATACACGACCTAAAGTTATTTGGAATCGATGTGGTTTTTGGATATCCAAATATGGAAACCCGATCCCGGTCTCATCGAAAACCAAAGCGTGTCTTTCAGGGCCAAGTTGTTTTAAAGTTTAAAACAATTCAATTCAATATTATCTATATACACACATATAGATAATTCTCAACATCATAATAGATAATCAATATTATCATCACATCAGATAATCTATATTATTAACTTCAACAGATAGATCATATTATCAACTCAATGCAACCATAACATCCAAATCACACAACAACATTTATCTCATAACTGAGATTCCAACCATTCAGGGTTATAAATCAATCATCATAAGCAAAAACTAATCAATCCAATCTATAATTAATTCAAAATGAATTTAAATTAATTACTTCTTCCTTAAATTAATTTAAAATAAATTAAATTAATTATTCATCCAAATAAACCTTGCTTACATATCAATTAATTATAAATCAATTAATTAATTACCCTTAAGAAGTTACCCTAATTAATCATCTTGATTATCTATCCTCTAATTACATTCAAGTAATTAACCTCTAATTAATTTCACAAATTAACTAATCCAAACCAACCCCTGTAATTAACTTGTAATTACTTCATCAATTAATTAATCATAATTAATTACATTAATTAATTCTTTATTGATTAGTTGTTCTTATTAATCAATCCTTAATCATATCATTAATTATATAAATTAATGATCACTAATTAATTTAAATAACTCCATTAAATTAATTATCAAAACCTAAATTAATTACACTAAGTAATTAATTATTAATTTCTTACTTAAGTAATTATTCGACATACTAATTACATATTAATTACATAAGTAATTAATTCCAAAACTCCTCCATTAAATTACATCCAGTAATTTATTTTCTTTACTAAGTAATTTTCCATTTGTAATTACTTCTCAAATCAAATCAATGATTAATTTAAATTAATTAAACTTAATTAATTAACTTAATTAATCAAAATAAACTCAATTAATTATAATTAGTAATTAATTTCCTTAATTACTTTCACTAAGTAATTCTTTTAAACAATTCAAATGATTATCTTAAATTAATTAATACAATTAATTACTAAAATTAATTACATTAATTAATTATAGAATAATACCATGTTAATGACCTTCATAAACCAATAACAAATATTTAATTACCTTTCCAAAGTAATTAACTGAATTAATTAATATTAATTCTTAATTTATTTAAAGATACACATTAATTAATTTCTAATTTTTAAATTAATCAAGTGATAATTAAACTTAATTAATTATTAATTACTTGATCAATATAATTCAATCCATTAATTAAATTAAATTAACCAAAAATTAAATTAATTTTTAAATCATACTTTAATCAAATTTAATTAACTTACTTAAATCTTTTAATTAATTAAATAAACCCTTATTTATTTAATTAATTGACCCAATTATTAATTCATTAAATTAATTAAAATCTTAATTACCTTGATCAGATAATTAAGTTTCAAAACAATAAAAATCATTTATCTCATTAATGATTAAATTATCATTATTAAAGTCATTTAAAAAAAAATTTGATTTTAAATTTATAAATTCCATTTTAAATTGAAATTAAATTTAAACTTAAACAAGATTTTAAATATTTAAAAACTCTTTAATTCTCATTTTAAAGAATCACTTACCTCTTAAAACAAATTTTAGAAAAATCATTTAGCTTCAGCCTATATTCAATTTAGATAAATTTAAAATACCTTAAATATTTCAAATAACATTTAAACATTGAAATTCAAATCTTATAAAAATTCAAATTCATGCTTCAGATTTAAATTCAAAGATTAAAATTTAAAACTCTGTTCTAAATCTTTATTTCAGATCCTATAAAATACTCAAACTAAATACATCATTTGAATTTTTCAACCTATTTTCTTTTTGAAACTTTCAGATTCAAATTTAAATTTGAATCCAGGATTCTAAATTCAGATTTAACATAGAATTTAAGACTAGTTTTTTTTAAAAAACTTACTTTCAGATTTAAAATCACTCAATGTCAAAACTGTTCAGGTTTTCAAAAAAAATATATATTTTATTTCTGCAAATCCTGATTATTTCAAAACCTGAAATTCAAAATCTATTTGAATTCATTGTTTAATCTTGCTTTAGTTTATATTTAAACTTGGCTAGCCCATTTTTTTTAAATCTAGTTTTAAAATTCAAAACCTGAAACTGATCAGGCTACAGGAAACAAAAACTGCAAATCTTGTTTATTCAAAAACTGAAATTCAAAATCTATTTGAATTCATGTTTTAATCTTGTTTAAAGTTTAAATTTGAACATGCCTTACTTTTTTTTTTAGTTTTAAAAAAATTCAAAACCTGAAATAATTCAGGTTACAGAAACAAGGCTCTGCAACCAAACTACCCGAGTCAAATGCCACTTCACTTCGAGTTCTATGGCTTGTTGCTTCGAGTCACATCTTAAATGACTCGAGTCTTTCCCTATAACTTACAGAAACCAAAACCCTTCTCAAAAAAAAACTCTGTGCACATGCACATAACCATAGCCAACTCTCCGATCATCAGTGATGATCATCCAATCCACCAACCTCTCTTGAATCCACCTGAACCCCTAAGCATCATAGAATCCCCATTTCCCAAATTCAACCAGAGCAGTCCTCCATACTTCGAAAACCTGAAACACACTCCACCCCAAACTTCGCAAACCTGTCAACAACAATTTCTCCTCCCTCCGGCCACCATTCAGGCTGAAACTCCGGCTACTATCTCCTCTTAAACCAAGCAACAAATTCCCAGAGTTGCAAAACACTCGATCAATCCTAGTGGCTATATGATCGAATTCTTATTTGTTTAAAACTTAGGGTTACAGCAAAATCCCATCCCTTAGCTAATTCAAAAATTTACTCACCAATTAGTAATTTTTTTTTCTAGATTGCCTGATCCTTCTTCTTCCTTCATAAGAAAATTTCAAATTCCCTAATGTCCAACATCAACAGAATTCATCAAAGCTATACTTTCCAAATAGAAGTGAACTGTCCCTGAAATCTTAAACCATAAATTGTTTTTTTTTTCTGAGTTAAAAATCATGTTTTTAAGAACATTATCATGACACAATCTAAATTCAATAAACTAAGGAATTTATGTTTAAACAATTTCAAGTTTACTGAACACTTTGGATTTCAAAGAAAGTTTGGGTTTTAATTTACCCTATTAAATTCTATGCTTCAGATTTATGTTTGACAACCCAGTATGTTTGTCACTTAAAACATAAACATAACATGATCCAGAGATAGGGTAAAAATATACAAAACTGAGTCTTAAGCTAGAAACAGAGGATCATATATGGACATGCACACATTTTACCCCAAGATCTACAGATTATTCTTAGATATCTATATATACAGAATCTTACTGATCATTCACAGAAACAAATCATGCAACCATATTAACTTAAATTATTAAATCAAAAATGTTACTCACCTAATTTCCTGAGCAGAGCATCCATGTTTGAGAAATTTGAACTTGAATTGCTTTGGACTGAAAACTTTATGTTTCTTCTAATTATCTACTTCATGCATGCAGGTTTTAACTACAGGTTTCTCAAATTTACAGAGATGCAAGTGCAGGCCTTGATTTTGCAGGAACGAATAGCAATGCAAACTTGATTATGCAGTAATTCCAGGTAGAAGAGATGATTTTGCAGGACCTATAGGTTGTTGTGATATATATCTGGGTTTGAGGAGATGATTTGCTTTTAGATTTGCTTTTTGAAATGAATATGCAGATTTTGTTATTGAGAGGAAGTTTGAGTTTCAGATTTTTAAGTGAAGTTTTCTTTTTATTTCTTTATCTTTTGTTTTGAAAAGGAGAATGAGGGGAAATGGAAATGTTTCTTTTTTAAAAAAAAAAGAGGCTGAAATAAATTTAACAAAATTATTAAACGAAAATAAAGATTTAATGACACTTGTCATTAGAGCTACTAACTTATTAACACATGCATTTGATTTGTTTAAGACTTAACACTTGTCTTGTTTAATTAAGTTATATATTTAAATGTTTATATAGGTTTTTCTTTAGTTTATTTTATGTTTGAATGAATATGCATGAATTTTCTTGTTAAAGTACATGTAAATAAAACAATTTATAATTTAAAACTTACAAAATATTTTAAAGAATCAATAAATTTGAATTTCAAAATAAAATTGCCAAATCAAATTAATTCTTTGAAATAAAACCAAAATCAATTTAAAAATTAAGATTCTATTTTCCTATTTTAATTCCTCTTTATATTTTTGAAAAATAGAATATTTATTAATATGATTTAAAATAACAATTTACAATTTTATATGATTTATAAAGAAATTATAAATCACTTTTATATTTAAATGAATTTAAATCATATGTTATCTTATATTTTAAACTTATATAAAATATACTCAAATCATATTTAATCAAATAATATTTTAAAAAGAAATAAAATCAATTTTTACTTAAATTTAAAAATTAAACTAAGATAAATTTTAAACAATTTCCTTTATTATCAAACCCTATAGTTATTAATGAAATAGATTTTTAAAAACTTAATATTAATTAAAACATAATTTCTTAATTACTCAATATTTTATTAAAATTTAAAAATAAAACTTCATTTATTAATTGCATTTCAAAACAAAGATAAACCATATTATATATACAAATATATATATACATTATAATTTAAACATTTATTTTAGCATTTAAAAGACAATCACAAATTTACTAAATCTGATAATTAAACCAAAATATATTTTATTAATCAATATTGTCAATATCAATTTAATTTTTGTTAACGCTAAAATTTGAACGCAAACACCCCGGTGTATGAGTTGTAGTTGTGAAAGCACCACCCGACGATTCGGGAACAGATTACAAGCGGATTATAGTAGAAAAGCGGTAAACAACAACAATTTTATAGTGGTTCGGCTTTAGGGTATAGCCTACGTCCACTTTAAGTACTTTTATTAATAATCTCGTTACAAGCTGATACAATTCTTCCCAAATACAATACACTTTGAATTACAAGAGACTTAGAACAAGTAGCTTAAACTTCGATGAAGATGAGAGTTTTCGAATCCATGTTGGATGTATGTGATCTCTTCTTGAAGTTGTTTGTAGCGTTCTTAATATCTTGAGAGCTTCAAGTGTTGGATTGGATTAGTTCGGAATGCAGCAGAGTAACGGTGTTTGAAGGAAATCAGCCAAAAAAAGTCCCCTTCTAGTTGGAGCTAGGGTCGTATTTATAGGCAATTCTAGGCAGGAAACATTACCAAGTCCTAAGTCGTAACCGACCTAAGTTGAGTCGTGGACGACTTAAACTAAGTCGTGGGTCAGTTGTCACTTAAATGCTGGGTCCAGACTTCTTAAAGGCATCCTTGCTGAACCCTAGATATATCACAAGTCCTAAGTCGCAAATGAGTTAACCTGTCCTCTCATAAGTGATGCGGCATTGAACTGATTCTCGTATACGACTTACCATAGTCTTAAGTCGTGTACGACTTACCATATGTCGTAGGTCGTGACCGACCCAAACTGATCCTCGGCTTGTGGCTTAACTGGAGTTAACGAGTCATGGTGCAGTATTGAATTTGCCTCTGTGGCCTTAGGTCGTGAACGACCTAGTAAAGGTCGTAAGTCGGTCACGACTTAGGCGTAGTCGTCTTAACTCCTCGTCCCTCGAGTCGTTAAGTCATAGTTCCTTTAAGTTGTTGGACCGTTACTCCCTTGGGTCATTTAGGTTGTAATGACTTAAGTCGTAAACTTCCTTAAGTCGTGTCATCCTTAACTAGTAAGATTATGCCAACCTTAGGTCGTCAGGCCGTAATGTTCTTAGGTTGTGAAGGCCTTAAGTCGTAGACCTTATCTCGTAGACCCTTTAACCCGTGGAGGCCTTAAGTCGTAGACTCCTTTACTCGTAGATTCCTTAACTCGTAGATTCCTTAACCCGTGAAGGCCTTAAGTCGTAGACTCCTTAACTCGTAGATTCCTTAACCCGTGAAGGCCTTAAGTCGTAAACTTTAACTCGTACTGGAAACTGGGTTAACACTTGCCCCTCGAAGCACATGCCTTAAGTCGTAAGTCGTGTGCTTCGACTCATCATAACCCTGGTGTGCCGATTCGAGTCCCACTTCCCTGAGGTATAAAATGCTTGGGTCGTTCCCCCTATTTCCTTCTTCCCATTACTTACCTCTGAGCTATTTCTGCCATTAACACGTCCTCGAGCTTTCGGAAACAAATTCAACCAGTTCATCTTACCGTTGATTCAGTCCCTACAATCCTCATCATCGCATCGCGTAAGTAGATCCGCAGTTCATTTGATTCCGCGATAGCTATTAACTTGCGAATTTAATCCAGTTCCTTATACCACGCTTCATCACAATTGTTTCCACGATCGATTGCTGGTGAGCTCGAGGTAGTTCGATTAGGTTTTGGATAATTCGCGAGGAGAGGATAATGGGTTTCAATCTATTTATATTTTATTTTTATCAGGCTGTTAGGGGTTTGGAGAAGACGAGATAATAGTTAGAGGGTTCATCGGTTTAGGGGTGAGACGGTCTATGGGTTTAGGAGTGGAGATAAGGTTTTTAGGTCGTAACTGAGTTAAGACTTAGAAGAATTTGTATCTTTCTGACTTGAAGCCTTGTCTTCCTTTTATGACTCACGACTCAAAGGACTTCCGACTCAAAGCCTCAACGACTCAAAAGTGAAGCGACCTATCCTGTTTCTCCTCATAATTCTTTAGGTCGTGGACGAGTCAACCAGAGAACCAATGACTTAACTTAAACCGAAGAGAAATTCTTAACTCGTAGACGAGTTAGCACTTAAGTTGTTGTCGAGTTATCACTTGAGTCGTTTACGACTTTACTCTTGAGTCGTCTACGACTCAGCACTTGCATTTTTAAACTCTGCTTAGACCTTGAATTGTTGCATGGATTTTGATCTGTTGAACTTTGCTGCATTCTTTTACAGATTACTTTAACTTGTGGGTTAACAATCTGTTTAATATGATATTTACAGAAAATTGGGACGAATATACTGCCATCAACCGCCCACATCAAATGACAGATTAGTTAATAACAGATAATTAACTTAAGTAAATTGTGTGAACGAAGTGCTACCGATTTCAAGTAGAATATTAAAGCAACACTGAAATAGTCAATTGAAACTGACCAGCCTGCACTAATATTATGCTTGAATTTCAAATTAACAAGTTCTGAAATTACCGTAGTCGATCGATTGTCAACCAGTTTAATTCCAGTTATATTTACTTGCTATTTTTATCAGTTTTGCACGACACTTCACACTTTTAGGAAACGTGCACCTTCATATTTGAATATCCAGTTGCTTGTGTAGAATGACTTCTCAGGAAGAAGATGCAGCAGTTCAGACGGGAGAGGCAACTGTTCTTCCAGCTCCACTAGTTAATCCTCCCGAAAGAGTTCCTACTACACTATCATATAAAGTTTTTCGCCAGCTGTGTGCTCAGTTTGGCATCGCTGAATCAGATGCCATTCTTCCTGAGAGAAGTAACACTGCTGACATAGCACCTTCTGGCTTTGTGACAGTTAACCGGCATATGTGCCTAAGTGGGGGCGTTCCTCCTTTCAATGACTTTTTCCAACAACTTCTTCATCAATTGGCCATTGCTCCATCCCAACTACACCCCAATGGCTACGCCATTCTAATGGGGTTGTGTGTGCTATTTAGGAGAACACTTGATCGACTTCCGATCTTTGATGAAATTTGTTACTTATGTTCCTTTAGCCGGACCAAAGATCATCCTTCTATTACTGTTGTGAGAAGCGCCCGAAACCGCAAATTAATTGTTGGCCTTCCCGACACTGCTCACGGGCTTCTAACCCAGTTCTTCTTCGTTCGTTGCCCCCCGGGGTTTTATGCTCTGTGGAGGGAAGGAAGTAAGACCACCCATCCTTGCTTCGTTTGTTATCTGGCCTTTGTGAGACTGACCTGCTAAGTGTTAACTCTGCTTCTTTTATTTTCAGCGCTGCCTCCTCCCTCTAGGAATCCCAGTCACAACTCGACTTTCGAGAGGCTTAAGGCCGTACCGGTTGAGGAGAGAGATATTCAATTTCTGTTGAAAGATGAGTTTCTGCATCAGTACGGACTTTTGCATACTTCTCGTTCTACGCGTCCTCATGAAATTCCAGACTCCCCAGCTAGAGTGTTGGATGCCTCAGTTTCTACTAGCACATCCATATCTAAAGGACCTGCTCCTGAGACTTCGCTAGTGAAGTGTTCCACTTCTGTTGATGCTGCAGGGCCGTCTGACAAACTTGCCACGGTTATCGAGGAAGAAGAGCCTCAGGGATCTTCCCATCATTCACAAGAATCTGGTGAAAAAGCCGAGAAATCTAGTCCTGTCAAGCAAAGTAGGGACGATACTTTCGAAGGACTGAGCGACCTTTTTGCTACTTCACAAGAGATCTTTAAAGAAGATCCTATCACTGCCGGGATTTCTTCTTCAGTAGTTGAAGCTACTCCTACTTTGCAACAGTTGCCGTCGACTCAAGAGTTGACGCTATCTATTACACCCACAACTACTCCCCCATTAAAGAGTGGTTCGTAGACTGAAGCGCGTAGTTTGCACATCACACACACTTAGAATTCCTGGCACTTTTATGCTCTCTCTTTTCTTTTTTAAACGTTTGAAGGATTCTCAAGTTTTATTTCTTCTTTTTAAATTTTAGGTTTACCAATGAGGCGAGGCATCTCGTACTATGATGACTTTAAGCGATATGGGAAACGCAGCCAGTATGGCTATCAATCCTATCCTATTCATAGAGAGACTGATGAAGAAAGGGCAGCCCGGAAGGCTCGGGAAAGACGTGATTATGAAGAACGCTTTGGAAGACCAGATAGTCGACATGATTCCTCCTACAGAGAGAGTGACTCCCTTAAACGCAAATCTCATGATGATAGAGGGAAGAGTCACACAACTGATGACTCGAGCAAACGAGCCAAAGTTATTGAGGAGCCAATGCCTGTGCCTTCAGAGAAGATTACTGCTCCTACTTCTTCTCAATCTCCTGCCCCTTCCCCTACTGATATCCAAGCGATCATTAATAGGCCATCTTACCAAGTTGGACCAGGTCCAGCCACTCTTCAACGCCGATTTCCTAATTGGTGTTTAAAAGGAGTTCGCTTTAACCTCGATCTGGTTCCCATAGATAAAAATGCTATGCTACGGAACCTTGATGCAGTCAGAACCGATATTGAGAGGATGTCATCTTGGCAGAAACTCGTTGATGAGCTCCAAAGGGTGAATAGGGCCAATCTTGAAGCTATGCTTACCATGGAGAACGACAAAACTGAATGGCAAAAGATCCTTAAACAGCATGATGCAGAAATGAGGAGTATCGCCGATTATAATGAGAAACTTGAGGCAGAAGTTGGGAAACTTAAAGAGGAGCTTGCTACTTCTTCCACTTCTTATTCTCAAAGGGAAAGTGTGCTTCTTCAACAGGTGCGGGATGCTCATGCCGCGCAAAGGGATGCTGAGGCCAAGGCTGATGAGTTAGAGCAGATTATAGAGGGCAACCGTACTGACATTACTCAGTTGCGAGGACAAACTGGCCTTCAGGCTGCAGAGATTGAAAAATTGAAAGCCCAGTTATCCAAAGTCGAGAGAGAGCGGGATGAGGCTGTTGCGGGCAGAATTACCGCTGAAGAGGCCCATGAAGCTACCAAAGCTGATATTGGCTCGACACTATTTGATTTCTACTTGCAATGTATATTAGGGCGTGGCAGTCTTGCATTCCTGGGCCCCAAGTATGAGATTACCCTGGCCGAAGTGTGGGAGGCCGCACTAGATATGTTTAAAGGGGCCGGGTACACTGAAGAGGAGTTGGAGGTGCACTACTTAGACTTTGAGGCTCGCGTAGCCCTTGCCAGAGGGAAAGAGCAACTCGCCAGATCGCGGGTTGAAATAGTGGGGGAAGAGCATCAAGAAAAAGAAACAAATTTGACTGTTCCTGTCCCTCCTTCAACTTCGGTCGATGCTGGCATTATTGGCTCTAGCTCTTATGTACCGATCCCTGCTCAAACTGATACCGGGGCCAAAATTATTCAAGTTACAGATGAATCGCAAGAGAGTGCTGAAGCCCCGGACTATGAAATTGATGTAATAAAGACAACTTCTGCAGGTAATTCCACTGTAAATTTCGCTCAAGTGGATTGCTCATTTACTTCACATGGGTTTAATGAGCTCCTTGACTATTTTCTCAACCTTGATGAGCCTTCATCTCCTCTCTTTACTGACTTTAACCTCTTTTCTTCTACAGAGAAAGTATCAAGCACCGCTCAGATTTCTCCTCCTCCAGTTATCCTTCCTCCGTCTCTCTAGGTGGCTCCTCCTTCTGCTTCTCAGCCCGGGTCGCAAGAGGAACAAATAGAAGCCCTCCATGGTTTAGACGATCCCATCGCTTCGCAGGAGCATAGAGACGAGGGACTTGTGGGAGGTGAGATATCCCCGGAGCGGACCCCTTCTGATGACATAACTTTGTCTAAACTTGCCACTCCGGGAAGTGAGTCTTCCTCAAAGAGGAGGAAAAAGCACGGAACGTCAAAGAGGAGGGGGAAGATAATCACTGTTACTGAAGGGGAGCCAGAAGTTGGACCAACTGCACCTACCCCTCCTTCTTCCCTTGTGCCAACTGACCGGCCTGAAAAGCTAATCATTCGGCCGGGAAAAGGGTCCAAAGGTAGTAAAAAGAAGTGAACATTTTAGCTTTTTGCCTTTTGTATGTACTGGTCGAGAATTGTGCGGGTACCGGCCCCCGCTTTTCTTTATTTTGAAACCTGTACGTGCATATTTTACCAAGTGAATTCTTCTATGTGGTAAAGCGGACCTCTGAAGGGCACTTTAACTTCTTTTTTTTTATACAAAGTTGTACCTCTGAGGAGGGATTTTTCACGTTTCAACACTTGGAAGTTTTATTTCAATCTCGCTGAAACGTGTACCTCCAAAGAGTTGTGCCTTTGAAGAAAGCCTTTTCACGTTTCAACACTTGGAAATTTTATTTCAATCTTGGTGAAACGTGGGCTTCCGAAGAGGTCTTTCTTCTTGATTGCGCCCTTGAAGAGATCTTTCCTTTGAACTGTGTCCCTGGGAGGAGGTTGTACCTCTAAGGAGGGATTTTTCACGTTTCAACACTTGGAAGTTTTATTTCAATCTCGGTGAAACGTGTACCTCCAAAGAGTTGTGCCTTCGAAGAAAGCCTTTTCACGTTTCAACACTTGGAAGTTTTATTTCAACCTTGGTGAAACGTGGGCTTTCAGGAAGGTCTTTTATTTTGTCTCTGCATTTCAACTTTGGTGAAGTGAAATTCCGAAGAGCGGTTGTTACACTTCATCTCCTGGTGAAATGGGCCTCTGAAGAGGGCTTTTATTTTTGTTTACATTTCAACTCTGGTGAAGTGAAATTCCGAAGAGCGGTTGTTACACTTCAACTCCTGGTGAAATGGGCCTCTGAAGAGGGCTTTTATTTTTGTTTACATTTCAACTCTGGTGAAGTGAAATTCCGAAGAGCGGTTGTTACACTTCAACTCCTGGTGAAATGGGCCTCCGAAGAGGGCTTTTATTTTGTTTACATTTCAACTTTGGTGAAGTGAAATTCCGAAGAGCGGTTGTTACACTTCATCTCCTGGTGAAATGGGCCTCTGAAGAGGGCTTTTATTTTTGTTTACATTTCAACTCTGGTGAAGTGAAATTCCGAAGAGCGGTTGTTACACTTCAACTCCTGGTGAAATGTGCCTCAAAAAGGGTTTTCATCGCCTGGAAGTTACTCTCTCATGGTTGGAGGGTCATGACTCCTCCAATCTTTTTTGTTGAGTAGAGAACTTTCTTTTTTGTGGCGTATGACCCATTAGAGGTCTTTATCCTCCAAAGAGTTGTGCCTCCGAAGAGGATTTGTGCTGCCGATGATGGCCTTGGTTGTTCCTTTGTCCACTTGCTTATGCTTTTTCAGTGATCCTCCTTTTTTTTTTTTTACAAGTGACTCGTTTAATCCAAGGAAATGTACTTCATTGCCAGGCCAGTTCGTGAGAACGAGCATCAGCTTCTTAATTGGATGTTTGTTTGTTCAAACGATCTCAACTTATTAGCAAAGGCCCGTTTCTATCGAAATCATAGGCTGTTCAATTGAAGTACTTCCTATCTAGGATTTGAATTCGGGGCTTTTGTGACTTGAAATTTGGCGAGAATCACTTGGTCCTTTTATGTGCAAGTTTCACTTCCACTGTCTGCAAAAATTTAAATCGACATTTCAGCAACACATTCTATGTACTTTTCATATCGAAAATAAAGCAAACATGTAATAATAATAAGGAACACAAGATTTATAGTGGTTCGGCCAGGAAATTGAGCCTACATCCACTTTATATTCTTTCATTATTTACTTGCATCAGTTTTACAATTGCTTTCAATTACAAGAATCATACATTCATAATTCTTTTTACAATATTTTAACAAAATTTTCAAGTAAAGTATGGACGCAAATGGTTGCTGTTCCATGCCCTTGGAATTTGATCTCCATCAACAGTGGTGAGTTTGAATGTGCCGTCAAGAAGCTTCTGACCTATTACATACGGTCCTTCCCAATTTGGCCCAAACACACCTGTCGCTGTCATGATTCTCTTCAGGACTAGGTCTCCAATCTCAAAGCTGCGTTGGCGAACTTTGGAATTAAAATGTCTGGCTATTCTTTGCTGATGAGCTGCAATTCTGAGATTAGCCTCATCTCTTTTTTCATCAAGAAAATCTAGCGCTTCAAGCTGTAGCCTTTCATTTTCTGCTTGGTTGAAATGGATCCTTCTGTGTGAAGGAACCTCTGTTTCTACCGGGATCATTGCTTCCGACCCGTATGCTAATGAGAAAGGAGTGTGCCCAGTCGCAGTTTTGTGAGTGGTTCTGTATGCCCATAGTGCAAGTGGTAGCTTATCGACCCAACCACCTTTTGCTCTTTCAAGTTGCTTTTTGATGGTTGATTTGATGATCTTGTTTACTGCTTCCACTTGCCCGTTTGCCTGCGGATGAGCAACTGCTGAAAAGCTTTTCTGGATTTTGAATTGCCTGCAAAAATCTTGGAATTCCTCGCTTTCAAACTGAGTACCATTGTCTGTGATTATTTTCTGAGGCACTCCATACCTGCAAATGATATTCTTGGTCACGAAACTTATCATCTTTTTAGAGGTGATAGTAGCCAATGGTTCAGCTTCGGCCCATTTAGTAAAATAATCAACTGCAACAATGGCATATTTAATCCCTGATTTGGCAGTCGGTAGCGGCCCAATGAGATCCATTCCCCAAATTGCAAATGGCCATGGACTGACCATTTGTGTGAGTTCAGTTGAAGGTGCTCTAGGAATTTTGGCAAATCTTTGGCATTTGTCGCACTTTCTGGAATAACTTGCAGCATCATGATTAATTTCTGGCCAAAAATATCCGTATCGGAGAATTTTCTTTGCTAGTGTTTGACCACCTGAATGATCACCACATTCTCCTCCATGTACCTCAGCTAGGATCGTTTTGGACTCTTCCCTGGATACACATCGAAGCAATGGCATTGAGAATCCCCGTCTGTATAATCGGCCATCCTGAATTACATAGCGAGAGGCTTTCCTCAGTAGCTTCCGTCTCTCTATCGAATTTTCTGGCAGAGAACCTCTGAGTAGGTAGTCCAGTATTGGAGTCATCCATGACCCTTGTTCTTGAGATACATTCATAATCCAGTCAATATCCATCTCGTCTATACTTGGTGCTGAAAGGACTTCTACGGGGACCAATCCCAATAGTTGAGCTTCACCAGAACTTGAATACTTTGCGAGGGAATCTGCCTTCATATTCTCTTCCCGAGGAATATGGCTTATTGAATAGTGATCGAGCTCACACAGAAGTTCCCAAGCCTTTGACAAGTAAGCGGGCAGGTTTCCCCCTTTCGTTTGAAATTCCTTCTTGACTTGGCATACAATAAGCTGAGAATCGCTAAAGATCTGTAATGCTCGTATGTTTAGTTCTTTAGCGATTTTCAGTCCTGCGATAAGAGCTTCATATTCGGCTTCATTGTTTGTTGAAGGAAATTCCAATCTTAGTGCGTAGCATAATGACCGACCTTCAGGAGTCTCAAGTACAACTCCGGCTCCAGAACAGTAATCATTTCTTGCACCATCGACATATAACTTCCATTGGATAGGGGAATTGTTGAACGTTTCTTCCTCACTATTACCCTTATCTGTAAATTCTGCAATGAAATCAGCTAAAGCTTGTCCATTGATTGCTTTCCGGGGATGATAAGTGATGTCGTACTGACTGAGTTCAATATTCCACTTTAGAAGACGACCCGAAGTTTCAGGGCGAAAGAGGACTTGCTTTAAAGGTTGATCAGTGAGGACTCTGATAGGATGAGCTTGAAAATATTGCCTCAATTTCCTAGACGCAATTAGTAAGCAATAGGCGAGTTTTTCCAACTTAGAGTAATTCATCTCTGCCCCAGTGAGTCTTTTGCTGATATAGTAAACTGGATGTTGAACCCTTTTGTCTTCCCGTATCAGCGCTGCACTTAAAGCATGAGATGATACTGCCAAGTATATAAGAAGATCCTCGCCATCGCCAGGCCTAGAAAGTATTGGAGGTGTCTCCATATGGCGAATCAATTCATCAAAGGCTTTTTGGCATTCGGGAGTCCAAACGAAGTTCTTCTTTCCTTTCTTTAGGGCGTCAAAGAATGGGATGCATTTATCTGTGGCTTTGGAAATGAACCGACTCAAGGCGGCAACTTTTCCATTGAGACTTTGCAATTCCTTCTTTGTTCTAGGAGCTTTGACTTCTTTCAAGGCAGTAATTTGAGCTGGACTAGCCTCAATGCCCCTAGCGCTGACGATAAACCCTAAGAATTTTCCGGACTCGACCCCAAACGTGCATTTCAGAGGGTTAAGCTTCATTCTGTATTTCCGGAGGACTGCGAACATTTCTGCCAAGTGTTCAATGTGATCCGCTGCTTTCTTAGACTTTACTAACATGTCGTCGACGTAGACCTCCATAGTTTTGCCCAATTGTGGTTTGAACATAGCATTAACAAGTCTTTGGTAGGTTGCCCCTGCATTTTTCAATCCGAAGGGCATAACTCTGTAGCAATAAAGTCCAACATCTGTGATAAAGCTTGTATCCTCCTGATCCGGCTCGTGCATCATGATTTGGTTATAACCGGAGTAGGCATCCATGAAAGATAACAATTCATGTCCCGCTGTTCCATCTACCAGTTGATCGATCCTGGGTAAAGGAAAGCAATCTTTGGGGCAGGCCTTGTTCAGATCTGAAAAATCGATGCACACTCTCCATTTTCCATTAGCTTTCTTAACCAACACAGGATTTGAAACCCAATTCGGATACGTAGATTCTTTGATGAAGTTATTTTCCATGAGTCGATCAATTTCCTCTTTTAATGCTGCTGACCTTTCTGGACCTTGGGTTCTTCTTTTCTGTTTCACTGGTGTAAACTTTGGGTCGATATTCAGAGCGTGCACTGCAACTTCTGGAGATATCCCACACATATCAGCATGAGTCCAAGCGAAGACATCCAGATTTGCTTTCAGGAAAGATATCAAGATATTCTGAATTGATACATTAAGTTGTGAACCCACATTCAACTCCTTATTTGGGTCCTTCGGGTCAACAGGTACCGGTACCGTCGTTTCAACCGGCACCACTCTATTCTCCCCTGCACTGGCTTTTCTGGGATCCATCTCTTTCCGTGCCCCGCTATGCTCGCCAGTGCAGGGTCCGCCCCGTAATTGCTACAAGGCTGGCTCTTTGATGCGAACCGGGGTGGCCGCATCCTTTCCCATTTCCCTTTTTCTTGACTCTCGCAATTCTGTCAAATAGCACTCTCGCGCAGCATTTTGATCCCCTTTTATAACTCCTACTCCATTGTCTGTAGGGAATTTAATAGTGAGGCACCACGGGGCTAGGATAGCTTTGAACGCTGCGAGCGTTGGACGGCCAAGGAAAGCATTATAAGCAGAAAATTCATCGACAATCACAAATGTTTGCTTGCGGACTACTTTCCTTTCTCCTTCCCCAAGTTCTACAAGCAGATCGATGGTTCCTATTGGTTGCTTTGGCTCCCCGGTGAAGCCAGCGATCTTCTGCGATGAGGCTTGTACATCGACCATAGGGATTTTCATTTGGTCGAATGTCTTTTTGAAGAGGATATTACATGATGCTCCGCAGTCAATGAGAACTCTTCTGACAATGGCCGGTCCGATACCAGCTGAGATGACCAAGGGATCTAGGGTAGGAGCTTCGACACCTGAGGAATCTCTGGCTCTGAAAATAATATCATCACTGAAAGTTTTCTGTTGTTTCAGGGGCGTAGTGTCTTCTAAAACAAAGACGTCTTCTTCGGCTGGAACATATTTCAAAGCCCTGGCATATCTCTCCATCTCTCCCCAGCTCTTGCCAGCTGGGTGAGGCCCTCCTGTAACGACATTGATGATGGGCCTTCCAGATTCATGCCCCGTAGCTTTCTCACCTATCCTAGGCTGATGAACAGGAGCCTGTTGCCCCTGACTTGACGATGCAGGATTGTTGCTATTCTTTTTCACGAATTGCTGCAACTTGTTTTCTCTTAGCAATTCTTCAATCAGATTTTTTAACTGGCGGCATTCATCGGTCTCATGACCGGGTTGATTATGGAAGCGGCAGAACTTCCCACTTTGTATAGCCTTTTTTCCGGTACTCAAAGGGATAGGTTTAGGGAGGTCAACAGAATCTTTAATGGCAAGATAGATATGCTCCGACGTGTCTGATAAAGGAGTATACTCTGATGGTTTGAAGGATCGGGGCTTCTTCGGATTACTCTGTTTCTTCCCATTGTTATTTTCCCTTTTTTGCCCTACAGATTCATTCTTTCGTGGAGCAACAGTGTTATCTTCAGCTTTCTCCGACACTGCCTTCACCGGTACAGGACGGTTTTCCAGGCGTATGAATTCATCTGCCTTTTTGTAGAATTTTTCGAGGGAGGTTGGCTCCTTCATGTTTAACCATTTCCCAAATTCGCTCGACTTATCAATAGCCCTCATCAGATAAGTCAATATCATTCGCGGTTCCGCATTGTCCACCTCTGCCAGCGCTATATTAAAGCGGTTCAAGAAAGATCTGATAGATTCACCAGGATTCTGTTCTATACTTGACAATGACATGATGTCTTTGGCCTTTGAAGCATATAGTCTAAACTGTTCCTTGAACTTTCGGGTCAAGTCTGAAAACTGATCAATAGATCGGACTGGCAACTTGGTGAACCACAGTAGAGCCACACCTTCAAGGTATACGGGGAAATATCGGCACTTTATCTCGTCTGAGGCCCTGGCACCTGTCATGTGCCAATCATATTTATACAAGAATTCATTCGGATCACTTGTCCCTTTGTAAGCTGGGATAGTTGGAGGGACAAACTTCCTTGGAAACTCCGCCTTTAAGATTTTCTCAGTAAATGGAGTTTTACTTGGGGCGAAACCCCATTCTTTCTCATCTTCAACCCTTTGCATACTTTCTCTCATGATTTGCCGGACCATTCCAGAAAGACACTCCTCATCATGTCGAGTTCCAGATCCACCAACCTCAGGAAGCGTTTGCTCAAAGGGACTGGCAGCCCTTTCTGGAGCATTCCTCTCATTAGCATCATGAATGTTGCCAGCATAATTCCTTCCATTACCAGCCGGTTGATTGTTTGCCCCGAGCAAATCATTCAACTTATTCAGAATTAGAGCATTTTGGGCAATCTGAGCTTCTAATTGTGCATTCTGGGCGTTTATCTGCTGGTTCAGTCCTAATATTACAGCATCCAACTCTGCTTTCGTAACCCCAGCAGACGGAATGGGTTGATTAGGTACAGGGGAAGCGGAGGTTCCCTCTTGAATATTCCCAGATCTGACAGATCTACTCTTCCTTCCAGGAGCCATTATCTCGGATAGACTTCTGGTTTTCAGGGAAATTCTCTCTACAAACCTCTGTGAAGCAATGATGATAACTTGCCTGAGTTCAATTCTCAGTGAAAGCACCAAAAATGTTAACGCTAAAATTTGAACGCAAACACCCCGGTGTATGAGTTGTAGTTGTGAAAGCACCACCCGACGACTCGGGAACAGATTACAAGCGGATAATAGTAGAAAAGCGGTAAACAACAACAATTTTATAGTGGTTCGGCTTTAGGGTATAGCCTACGTCCACTTTAAGTACTTTTATTAATAATCTCGTTACAAGCTGATACAATTCTTCCCAAATACAATACACTTTGAATTACAAGAGACTTAGAACAAGTAGCTTAAACTTCGATGAAGATGAGAGTTTTCGAATCCATGTTGGATGTATGTGATCTCTTCTTGAAGTTGTTTGTAGCGTTCTTAATATCTTGAGAGCTTCAAGTGTTGGATTGGATTAGTTCGGAATGCAGCAGAGTAACGGTGTTTGAAGGAAATCAGCCAAAAAAAGTCCCCTTCTAGTTGGAGCTAGGGTCGTATTTATAGGCAATTCTAGGCAGGAAACATTACCAAGTCCTAAGTCGTAACCGACCTAAGTTGAGTCGTGGACGACTTAAACTAAGTCGTGGGTCAGTTGTCACTTAAATGCTGGGTCCAGACTTCTTAAAGGCATCCTTGCTGAACCCTAGATATATCACAAGTCCTAAGTCGCAAATGAGTTAACCTGTCCTCTCATAAGTGATGCGGCATTGAACTGATTCTCGTATACGACTTACCATAGTCTTAAGTCGTGTACGACTTACCATATGTCGTAGGTCGTGACCGACCCAAACTGATCCTCGGCTTGTGGCTTAACTGGAGTTAACGAGTCATGGTGCAGTATTGAATTTGCCTCTGTGGCCTTAGGTCGTGAACGACCTAGTAAAGGTCGTAAGTCGGTCACGACTTAGGCGTAGTCGTCTTAACTCCTCGTCCCTCGAGTCGTTAAGTCATAGTTCCTTTAAGTTGTTGGACCGTTACTCCCTTGGGTCATTTAGGTTGTAATGACTTAAGTCGTAAACTTCCTTAAGTCGTGTCATCCTTAACTAGTAAGATTATGCCAACCTTAGGTCGTCAGGCCGTAATGTTCTTAGGTTGTGAAGGCCTTAAGTCGTAGACCTTATCTCGTAGACCCTTTAACCCGTGGAGGCCTTAAGTCGTAGACTCCTTAACTCGTAGATTCCTTAACTCGTAGATTCCTTAACCCGTGAAGGCCTTAAGTCGTAGACTCCTTAACTCGTAGATTCCTTAACCCGTGAAGGCCTTAAGTCGTAAACTTTAACTCGTAGAGGAAGCTGGGTTAACAATTTTGTATAAAGATTATTAAATTGATATTGTCTAAAATTCCAGGTTATCACATTCCTTCCCCCTTAAAAGAATTTCGTCCCCGAAATTTAAAACAAAAGTAATTTAATAACCTATTTAAGATTTAAATTTTAAAACCAAGCATATATCAAACATTTGTTAACATCCATAGCAATCAATTCAACCAATCAAACAAAATTAACTATCCAGACAAAATTCTGAATAGAATTTCCTCGAGTTTCCCAAGTAAACATCGGGTTACTCGCTCTATAGAACCCAAACAATCAACACTACCGAGTTACAAAAACTCCTACCCATCTAGATCTATAACTGAACAAGATATCAGACTACAGAAGAGTCTGACTCAACAACCAAAATCTCTCAGAACAGCTGATTCCAAAACCAGAAATAGGTATACACATACTCCCTCAGAGATACGTGAAACTCATCGAATTCCAGTTGTCCAAACTGGCAATTCAATCCAGACAATCAAACACTTATCCAAAACAGAACACAGAAGAAATCCAAAACATCTCGGAGCTAGCTTACCCAACCTTACCAAAATTTATAGCTCCTAAAACTGGGGAAAACTTATCCAAAACCAGACTTCAGATCCACAAAACTCTTCGGACGATCTCGAGCTGCCTACATCCTACCTGATCAGCTCAATCGTTTCTGATGCCTCAAGAAACATACTAGTTCAAACCCAATCCATCAGAATGATCCCCCACGATCAATCAAGGTCAAGATCAACTCCACTCACAACCATCAGAAGAAAACAAACTTCTCCTGTCCGGAAAAGAAAAACAGATTCACTCCCAAACTGCTTCTGCTGCACAACTCTGATTTGGAGTAGAAAAGAATGCTGATGAAGAACACAAGCACAACTGGACAGCATAACCCAGAGAAAATTCAGAATTTCCTCAAATCCTGAGTTGCTTCAACAAACTCCATCTCAAAAAACCAACCTTCAACTAGTTGAACCGCCGGTACCACTGAATCTCCAGATGAAGACAAACTCTGACTTTTCTGAAAATATTCAGAAAAATCTCCAACAACCCAAGAGAACACTCAACTATCGCAAGTCACTTTTGCGATCAACTCAATCTAATATCCAAAGAGAACTGTTCTCTCTAAACCAATCATAACAGCTTATGTTGGTCTAGCCAACCCATCAAAGAAATGGATTCTACTCTACTGCTTCTGAACTCCATCTTCAGAAAACTGCTAAGCCAGAAAACTCTGCCGACACACAGAACACTCCAAGCTGCACTGCTGACACCAATGCCAAAGAATTTCCAATCCAAAGCTCTTCGAGAAACTCAGACTTAAAACCACACAATAACACCCTGCTGAACTCAGCCACAACACTGAAGCAGACCTACTTCCTTAAAATTGTTCCAAAGAAACATCTTCGGAAGCATCCATAGTCCCTGCATCTCATCACGCAGCTACTATTTCCCTGAGATAATAAGATACTATCACTCGCTTCTATTCAGCTAACAGATCCAAACTCTACTCATCCAACTTCAAAGATATACTCCGAATCTTAACAGGTTACCTTCAGAGATCAACGAAGTCCTTACACCACTTCAAAGCTCACTCGTAATGGAATTAGGTCTACAGTCTCGACAAATACACTTCCAGCCAAACATACAAACTCCAACCAATGGTAGTAATCGTGTTACACACACTACTACCCCATCTACCTTTATAACCCATATTGGAAAACCGGAACGGGTAACCCAATAGATAGGTAGAAATAAATATATATAAATATATATAAAATTACAAATACGCTCTCTCAAGATAGACACCACTCCAGAGCCTAGGTATTCACTCAACCTAATGCTCTGATACCAACTGTCACGACCCAACTTTCTACTCCTAGAAAATCGCATCATGAATTAAGAAAGAAAGGGATAGAAGAAGAAAGAAAGAAGAGAAAGAAGAAACAACACTAGAATCTCAACAGCGGAACGAATAAATTATATTAATAACATAAGTATTTACATAATATACAATACCAATCAGAGATACACAGAATACACATCACATATACTAGACAGTTATAAACACCTTTCTAGTATTTACAACTCGATACAACACAACACAGAGAAAACACAGCGGAAAACTATATCTAACGCGAAAGCCTCCTGCTCCATTGCTCCTCCATTATTCGTCAAAGCTAATCCTGAATCCTAACCTGAATTCCCTTGGTCATTCGTAAAAATTTGAGTACCCAAGAGTTTATGAAAAACAAAAATAAACTCCGGGTCAGACATGGGTCTGGTGTGAGTAACAGGTTAAGGTTGCTTAACTTTTGAAAAACCTATGAAAAGAAAGGTATCACGTAAGACTTCCCACACATAAACATGGAAAAGTTTTTACCTTACGCTAACCAAAACATTTGATAGGAAATCCGATGATATTATAACAGTGTCTAAGGTTTTCAAGTAAATAAGAAATAGCAGAAATTGTTACATTTATTAAATTCCAGCTACTAGCCACAAAAGTGGGTAATACAATCAAAACCGTTGGCACTTATTGGATTGTGGATTCCATACAATGGCAGGGCTACTGGGGTACGGCCCGTCACAGTACGTGGCATAGATCACCGTACCGAGGAGTACTCCCACTCCCCTGCAACCCAAGGCCGGAACCATTCCTTACTGAACAGTTCCAAACAAGACAACCCCGCAGTTGTTTGCAACCAACTGCCCACACAGCCGAATATAAAGGAACTTCTAGACAGGGATCAATCTCGCTCTCCAGTGGGAGCTACCCACGAAGCCTTGCTACACCTCCTCTGTTTTAGCCATTACCGGTTGATGAGGCTTGAGGCTACGATTACCTTTATAGGACACATCACTTAGAATGCTCATCATCCACCTGGCGATGTTCTGAAAGCATTCAATCCATACAAGTTCGTTCCGGGTTCGAACGAAACCGAAGGCATTATCTCGTTACACTCATTTTGGAATCACCCTCAGAGTTAACGACAATAACCCTTGCACTCTAAACCACCATCTCGAATCTATAATCACTATTCCGTCAACTCATTACGGAATCACCCACAGAGTTATACTGACGTATAGCCCTTACACCTCGAGTCTTCACAAATCTCCATTTTGATACACGACCTAACGTTATTTGGAATTGATGTGGTTTTCGGATATCCAAATATGGAAACCCGATCCCGGTCTCATCGAAAACCAAAGCGTGTCATTAAGGGCCAAGTTGTTTTAAAGTTTAAAACAATTCAATTCAATATTATCTATATACACACAGATAGATAATTCTCAACATCATAATAGATAATCAATAATATCATCACATCAGATAATCTATATTATCAACTTCAACAGATAAATCATATTATCAACTCAATGCAACCATAACATCCAAATCACTCAACAACATTTATCTCATAACTGAGATTCCAACCATTCAGGGTAATAAATCAATCATCATAAGCAAAAACTAATCAATACAATCTATAATTAATTCAAAATGAATTTAAATTAATTACTTCTTCCTTAAATTAATTTAAAATAAATTAAATTAATTATTCATCCAAATAAACCTTGCTTACATATCAATTAATTATAAATCAATTAATTAATTACCCTTAAGAAGTTACCCTAATTAATCATCTTGATTATCTATCCTCTAATTACATTCAAGTAATTAACCTCTAATTAATTTCACAAATTAACTAATCCAAACCAACCCCTGTAATTAACTTGTAATTACTTCATCAATTAATTAATCATAATTAATTACATTAATTAATTCTTTATTGATTAATTGTTCTTATTAATCAATCCTTAATCATATCATTAATTATATAAATTAATGATCACTAATTAATTTGAATAACTCCATTAAATTAATTATCAAAACCTAAATTAATTACACTAAGTAATTAATTATTAATTTCTTACTTAAGTAATTATTCAACATACTAGTTACATATTAATTACATAAGTAATTAATTCCAAAACTCCTCCATTAAATTACATCCAGTAATTTATTTTCTTTACTAAGTAATTTTCCATTTGTAATTACTTCTCAAATCAAATCAATGATTAATTTAAATTAATTAAACTTAATTAATTAACTTAATTAATCAAAATAAACTCAATTAATTATAATTAGTAATTAATTTCCTTAATTACTTTCACTAAGTAATTCTTTTAAACAATTCAAATGATTATCTTAAATTAATTAATACAATTAATTACTAAAATTAATTACATTAATTAATTATAGAATAATACCATGTTAATGACCTTCATAAACCAATAACAAATATTTAATTACCTTTCCAAAGTAATTAACTGAATTAATTAATATTAATTCTTAATTTATTTAAAGATACACATTAATTAATTTCTAATTTTTAAATTAATCAAGTGATAATTAAACTTAATTAATTATTAATTACTTGATCAATATAATTCAATCCATTAATTAAATTAAATTAACCAAAAATTAAATTAATTTTTAAATCATACTTTAATCAAATTTAATTAACTTACTTAAATCTTTTAATTAATTAAATAAACCCTTATTTATTTAATTAATTGACCCAATTATTAATTCATTAAATTAATTAAAATCTTAATTACCTTGATCAGATAATTAAGTTTCAAAACAATAAAAATCATTTATCTCATTAATGATTAAATTATCATTATTAAAGTCATTTAAAAACAAATTTGATTTTAAATTTATAAATTCCATTTTAAATTGAAATTAAAATGAAATTAAATTTAAACTTAAACAAGATTTTAAATATTTAAAAACTCTTTAATTCTCATTTTAAAGAATCACTTACCTCTTAAAACAAATTTTAGAAAAATCATTTAGCTTCAGCCTATATTCAATTTAGATAAATTTAAAATACCTTAAATATTTCAAATAACATTTAAACATTGAAATTCAAATCTTATAAAAATTCAAATTCATGCTTCAGGTTTAAATTCAAAGATCAAAATTTAAAACTCTGTTCTAAATCTTTATTTCAGATCCTATAAAATACTCAAACTAAATACATCATTTGAATTTTTCAACCTATTTTCTTTTTGAAACTTTCAGATTCAAATTTAAATTTGAAACCAGGATTCTAAATTCAGATTTAACATAGAATTTAAGATTAGTTTTTTTAAAAAAATTACTTTCAGATTTAAAATCACTCAATGTCAAAACTGTGCAGGTTTTCAAAAAAAATTAAATATTTTATTTCTGCAAATCCTGATTATTTCAAAACCTGAAATTCAAAATCTATTTGAATTCATGGTTTAATCTTGCTTTAGTTTATATTTAAACTTGCCTAGCCCATTTTTTTAAATCTAGTTTTAAAATTCAAAACCTGAAACTGATCAGGCTACAGGAAACAAAAACTGCAAATCTTGTTTATTCAAAAACTGAAATTCAAAATCTATTTGAATTCATGTTTTAATCTTGTTTAAAGTTTAAATTTGAACATGCCTTACTTTTTTTTTTAGTTTTAAAAAAATTCAAAACCTGAAATAATTCAGGTTACAGAAACAAGGCTCTGCAACCAAACTACCCGAGTCAAATGCCACTTCACTTCGAGTTCTATGGCTTGTTGCTTCGAGTCACATCTTAAATGACTCGAGTCTTTCCCTATAACTTACAGAAACCAAAACCCTTCTCAAAAAAAAAAACTCTGTGCACATGCACATAACCATAGCCAACTCTCCGATCATCAGTGATGATCATCCAATCCACCAACCTCTCTTGAATCCACCTGAACCCCTAAGCATCATAGAATCCCCATTTCCCAAATTCAACCAGAGCAGTCCTCCATACTTCGAAAACCTAAAACACACTCCACCCCAAACTTCGCAAACCGGTCAACAACAATTTCTCCTCCCTCCGGCCACCATTCAGGCTGAAACTCCGGCTACTATCTCCTCTTAAACCAAGCAACAAATTCCCAGAGTTGCAAAACACTCGATCAATCCTAGTGGCTATATGATCGAATTCTTATTTGTTTAAAACTTAGGGTTACAGCAAAATCCCATCCCTTAGCTAATTCAAAAATTTACTCACCAATTAGTAATTTTTTTTTTCTAGATTGCCTGATCCTTCTTCTTCCTTCATAAGAAAATTTCAAATTCCCTAATGTCCAACATCAACAGAATTCATCAAAGCTATACTTTCCAAATAGAAGTGAACTGTCCCTGAAATCTTAAACCATAAATTGTTTTTTTTTTCTGAGTTAAAAATCATGTTTTTAAGAACATTATCATGACACAATCTAAATTCAATAAACTAAGGAATTTATGTTTAAACAATTTCAAGTTTACTGAACACTTTGGATTTCAAAGAAAGTTTGGGTTTTAATTTACCCTATTAAATTCTATGCTTCAGATTTATGTTTGACAACCCAGTATGTTTGTCACTTAAAACATAAACATAACATGATCCAGAGATAGGGTAAAAATATACAAAACTGAGTCTTAAGCTAGAAACAGAGGATCATAAATGGACATGCACACATTTTACCCCAATATCTACAGATTATTCTTAGATATCTATATATACAGAATCTTACCGATCATTCATAAAAACAAATCATGCAACCATATTAACTTAAATTATTAAATCAGAAATGTTACTCACCTAATTTCCTGAGCAGAGCATCCATGTTTGAGAAATTTGAACTTGAATTGCTTTGGACTGAAAACTTTATGTTTCTTCTAATTATCTACTTCATGCATGCAGGTTTTAACTACAGGTTGCTCAAATTTACAGAAATGCAAGTGCAGGCCTTGATTTTGCAGGAATGAATAGCAATGCAAACTTGATTATGCAGTAATTCCAGGTAGAAGAGATGATTTTGCAGGAACTATAGGTTATTGTGATATATATCTGGGTTTGAGGAGATGATTTACTTTTAGATTTGCTTTTTGAAATGAATATGCAGATTTTGTTATTGAGAGGAAGTTTGAGTTTCAGATTTTTAAGTGAAGTTTTCTTTTGATTTCTTTATCTTTTGTTTTGAAAAGGAGAATGAGGGGAAATGGAAATGTTTCTTTTTTAAAAAAAAAAGAGGCTGAAATAAATTTAACAAAATTATTAAAAGAAAATAAAGATTTAATGACACTTGTCATTAGAGCTACTAACTTATTAACACATGTATTTGATTTGTTTAAGACTTAACACTTGTCTTGTTTTATTAAGTTATATATTTAAATGTTTATATAGGTTTTTCTTTAGTTTATTTTATGTTTGAATGAATATGCATGAATTTTCTTGTTAAAGTACATGTAAATAAAAACAATTTATAATTTAAAACTTATAAAATATTCTAAAGAATCAATAAATTTGAATTTCAAAATAAAATTGCCAAATCAAATTAATTCTTTGAAATAAAACCAAAATCAATTTAAAAATTAAGATTCTATTTTCCTATTTTAATTCCTCTTTATATTTTTGAAAAATAGAATATTTATTAATATGATTTAAAATAACAATTTACAAGTTTATATGATTTATAAAGAAATTATAAATCACTTTTATATTTAAATGAATTTAAATCATATGTTATCTTATATTTTAAACTTATATAAAATATACTCAAATCATATTTAATCAAATAATATTTTAAAAAGAAATAAAATCAATTTTTACTTAAATTTAAAAATTAAACTAAGACAAATTTTAAACAGTTTCCTTTATTATCAAACCCTATAGTTATTAATTAAATAGATTTTTAAAAACTTAATATTAATTAAAACATAATTTCTTAATTACTCAATATTTTATTAAAATTTAAAAACAAACTTCATTTATTAATTGCATTTCAAAACAAAGATAAACCATATTATATATACAAATATATATATACATTATAATTTAAACATTTATTTTAGCATTTAAAAGACAATCACAAATTTACTAAATCTGATAATTAAACCAAAATATATTTTATTAATCAATATTGTCAATATCAATTTAATTTTATATAAATATTATTAAATTGATATTGTCTAAAATTCCAGGTTATCACATTCCTTCCCCCTTAAAAGAATTTCGTCCCCGAAATTTAAAACAAAAGTAATTTAATAACCTATTTAAGATTTAAATTTTAAAACCAAGCATATATCAAACATTTGCTAACATCCATAGCAATCAATTCAACCAATCAAACAAAATTAACTATCCAGACAAAATTCTGAATAGAATTTCCTCGAGTTTCCCAAGTAAACATCGGGTTACTCGCTCTATAGAACCCAAACAATCAACACTGCCGAGTTACAAAAACTCCTACCCATCTAGATCTATAACTGAACAAGATATCAGACTACAGAAGAGTCTGACTCAACAACCAAAATCTCTCAGAACAGCTGATTCCAAAACCAGAAATAGGTATACACGTACTTCCTCAGAGATACGTGAAACTCATCGAATTCCAGTTGTCCAAACTGGCAATTCAATCCAGACAATCAAACACTTATCCAAAACAGAACACAGAAGAAATCCAAAACATCTCGCAGCTAGCTTACCCAACCTTACCAAAATTTATAGCTCCTAAAACTGGGGAAAACTTATCCAAAACCAGACTTCAGATCCACAAAACTCTTCGGACGATCTCGAGCTGCCTACATCCTACCTGATCAGCTCAATCGTTGCTGATGCCTCAAGAAACATACTAGTTCAAACCCAATCCATCAGAATGATCCCCCACGATCAATCAAGGTCAAGATCAACTCCACTCACAACCATCAGAAGAAAACAAACTTCTCCTGTCCGGAAAAGAAAAACAGATTCACTCCCAAACTGCTTCTACTGCACAACTCTGATTTGGAGTAGAAAAGAATGCTGATGAAGAACACAAGCACAACTGGACAGCATAACCCAGAGAAAATTCAGAATTACCTCAAATCCTGAGTTGCTTCAACAAACTCCATCTCAAGAAACCAACCTTCAACTAGTTGAACCACCGGTACCACTGAATCTCCAGATGAAGACAAACAATGACTTTTCTGAAAATATTCAGAAAAATCTCCAACAACCCAAGAGAACACTCAACTATCGCAAGTCACTTTTGCGATCAACTCAATCTAATATCCAAAGAGAACTGTTCTCTCTAAACCAATCATAACAGCTTATGTTGGTCTAGCCAACCCATCGAAGAAATGGATTCTACTCCACTGCTTCTGAACTCCATCTTCAGAAAACTGCTAAGCCAGAAAACTCTGCCGACACACAGAACACTCCAAGCTGCACTGCTGACACCAATGCCAAAGAATTTCCAATCCAAAGCTCTTCGAGAAACTCGGACTTAAAACCACACAATAACACCCTGCTGAACTCAGCCACAACACTGAAGCAGACCTACTTCCTTAAAATTGTTCCAAAGAAACATCTTCGGAAGCATCCATAGTCCCTGCATCTCATCACGCAGCTACTATTTCCCTGAGATAATAAGATACTATCACTCGCTTCTATTCGGCTAACAGATCCAAACTCTACTCATCCAACTTCAAAGATATACTCCGAATCTTAACAGGTTACCTTCAGAGATCAATGAAGTCCTTACACCACTTCAAAGCTCACTCGAGATGGTATTAGGTCTACAGTCTCGACAAATACACTTCCAACCAAACATACAAACTCCAACCAATGGTAGTAATCGTGTTACACACACTACTACCCCATCTACCTTTATAACCCATATTGGAAAACCGGAACGGGTAACCCAATAGATAGGTAGAAACAAACATATATAAATATATATAAAATTACAAATACGCTCTCTCAAGATAGACACCACTCCAGAGCCTAGGTATTCACTCAACCTAATGCTCTGATACCAACTGTCACGACCCAACTTTCTACTCCAAGAAAATCGCATCATGAATTAAGAAAGAAAGGGATAGAAAAAGAAAGAAAGAAGAAAAAGAAGAAACAACACTAGAATCTCAACAGCGGAACGAATAAATTATATTAATAACATAAGTATTTACATAATATACAATACCAATCAGAGATACACAGAATACACATCACATATACTAGACAGTTATAAACACCTTTCTAGTATTTACAACTCGATACAACACAACACAGATAAAACACAGCGGAAAACTATATCCAACGCGAAAGCCTCCTGCTCCATTGCTCCTCCATTATTCGTCAAAGCTAATCCTGAATCCTAACCTGAATTCCCTTGGCCATTCGTAAAAATTTGAGTACCCAAGAGTTTATGAAAAACAAAAACAAACTCCGGGTCAAACATGGGTCTGGTGTGAGTAACAGGTTAAGGTTGCTTAACTTTTGAAAAACCTATGAAAAGAAAGGTATCACGTAAGACTTCCCACACATAAACATGGAAAAGTTTTACCTTACGCTAACCAAAACATTTGATAGGAAATCCGATGATATTATAATAGTGTCTAGGGTTTTCAAGTAAATAAGAAATAGCCGAAATTGTTACATTTATTAAATTCCAGCTACTAGCCACAAAAGTGGGTAATACAATCAAAACCATTGGCACTTATCGGATTGTGGATTCCATACAATGGCAGGGCTACTGGGGTACCGCCCGTCACAGTACGTGGCCTAGATCACCGTACCGAGGAGTACTCCCACTCCCCTGCAACCCAAGGCCGGAACCATTCCTTACTGAACAGTTCCGAACAAGACAACCCCGCAGTTGTTTACAACCAACTGCCTACACAGCCGAATATAAAGGGACTTCTAGACAGGGATCAATCTCGCTCTCCAGTGGGAGCTACCCACGAAGCCTTGCTGCACCTCCTCTGTTTTAGCCATTACCGGTTGATAAGGCTTGAGGCTACGATTATCTTTATAGGACACATCACTTAGAATGCTCATCATCCACCTGATGATGTTCTGAAAGCATTCAATCCATACAAGTTCGTTCCGGGTTCAAACGAAACCGAAGGCATTATCTCGTTACACTCATTTTGGAATCACCCTCAGAGTTAACGACAATAACCCTTGCACTCTAAACCACCATCTCGAATCTATAAGCACTATTCCGTCAACTCATTACGGAATCACCCACAGAGTTATACTGACGTATAGCCCTTACACCTCGAGTCTTCACAAAGCTCCATTTTGATACACGACCTAACGTTATTTGGAATCGATGTGGTTTTCGGATATCCAAATATGGAAACCCGATCCCGGTCTCATCGAAAACCAAAGCGTGTCATTCAGGGCCAAGTTGTTTTAAAGTTTAAAACAATTCAATTCAATATTATCTATATACACACAGATAGATAATTCTCAACATCATAATAGATAATCAATATTATCATCACATCAGATAATCTATATTATCAACTTCAACAGATAAATCATTTTATCAACTCAATGCAACCATAACATCCAAATCACACAACAACATTTATCTCATAACTGAGATTCCAACCATTCAGGGTAATAAATCAATCATCATAAGCAAAAACTAATCAATCCAATCTATAATTAATTCAAAATGAATTTAAATTAATTACTTCTTCCTTAAATTAATTTAAAATAAATTAAATTAATTATTCATCCAAATAAACCTTGCTTACATATCAATTAATTATAAATCAATTAATTAATTACCCTTAACAAGTTACCCTAATTAATCATCTTGATTATCTATCCTCTAATTACATTCAAGTAATTAACCTCTAATTAATATTTCAAATTAATTAATCCAAACCAATCCCTGTAATTAACTTGTAATTACTTCATAAATTAATTAATCATAATTAATTACATTAATCCTTAATTAATTGCATTAATTAATTCTTTATTGATTAATTGTTCTTATTAATCAATCCTTAATCATATCATTAATTATGTAAATTAATGATCACTAGTTATTTTAAATAACTCCATTAAATTAATTATCAAAACCTAAATTAATTACACTAAGTAATTAATTATTAATTTCTTACTTAAGTAATTATTCAACATACTAATTACATATTAATTACACAAGTAATTAATTCCAAAACTCCTCCATTAAATTACATCTAGTAATTTATTTTCTTTACTAAGTAATTTTCCTTTTGTAATTACTTCTCAAATCAAATCAATGATCAATTTAAATTAATTAAACTTAATTAATTAACTTTATTAATCAAAATAAACTCAATTAATTATAATTAGTAATTAATTTCCTTAATTACTTTCACTAAGTAATTCTTTTAAACAATTCAAATGATTATCTTAAATTAATTAATACAATTAATTACTAAAATTAATTACATTAATTAATTATAAAATAATACCATGTTAATGACCTTCATTAACCAATAACAAATCTTTAATTACCTTTCCAAAGTAATTAACTGAATTAATCAATATTAATTCTTAATTTATTTAAAGATACACATTAATTAATTTCTAATTTTTAAATTAGTCAAGTGATAATTAAACTTAATTAATTATTAATTACTTGATTAATATAATTCAATCCATTAATTAAATTAAATTAACCAAAAATAAAATTAATTTCTAAATCATACTTTAATCAAATTTAATTAACTTAGTTAAATCTTTTAATTAATTAAATAAACCCTTATTTATTTAATTCATTAACCCAATTATTAATTCATTAAATTAATTAAAATCTTAATTACCTTGATCAGATAATTAAGTTTTAAAACAATAAAAATCATTTATCTCATTAATGATTAAATTATCATTATTAAAGTCATTTAAAAACAAATTTGATTTTAAATTTATAAATTCCATTTTAAATTGAAATTAAAATGAAATTAAATTTAAACTTAAACAAGATTTTAAATATTTAAAAACTCTTTAATTCTCATTTTAAAGAATCACTTACCTCTTAAAAACAAATTTTAGAAAAATCATTTAGCTTCAGCCTATATTCAATTTAGATAAATTTAAAATACCTTAAATATTTCAAATAACATTTAAACATTGAAATTCAAATCTTATAAAAATTCAAATTCATGCTTCAGGTTTAAATTCAAAGATTAAAATTTAAAACTCTGTTCTAAATCTTTATTTTAGATCTTATAAAATACTCAAACTAAATACATTATTTGAATTTTTCAACCTATTTTCTTTTTGAAACTTTCAGATTCAAATTTAAATTTGAATCCAGGATTCTAAATTCAGATTTAACATAGAATTTAAGACTTATTTTTTTAAAAAACTTACTTTCAGATTTAAAATCACTCAATGTCAAAACTGTGTAGGTTTTCAAAAAAAATTAAATATTTTATTTCTACAAATCCAGATTATTTCAAAACCTGAAATTTAAAATCTATTTGAATTCATGGTTTAATCTTGCTTTAGTTTAGATTTAAACTTTCCTAGCCCATTTTTTTAAATCTAGTTTTAAAATTCAAAACCTGAAACTTTTCAGGCTACAGGAAACAAAAACTGCAAATCTTGTTTATTTAAAAACTGAAATTCAAAATCTATTTGAATTCTGTTTTAATATTGTTTAAAGTTTAAATTTGAACTTGCCTTACTTTTTTTTTAGTTTTAAAAAAATTCAAAACCTGAAATAATTCAGGTTACAGAAACAAGGCTCTGCAACCAAACTACCCGAGTCAAATGCCACTTCACTTTGAGTCCTATGGCTTGTTGCTTCGAGTCACATCTTAAATGACTCGAGTCTTTCCCTATAACTTACAGAAACCAAAATTCTTCTCAAAAAAAAACACTGTGCACATGCACATAACCATAGCCAACTCTCCGATCATCAGTGATGATCATCCAATCCACCAACCTCTCTTGAATCCACCTGAACCCCTAAGCATCATAGAATCCCCATTTCCCAAATTCAACCAGAGCAGTCCTCCATACTTCCAAAACCTGAAACACACTCCACCCCAAACTTCGTAAACCTGTCAACAACAATTTCTCCTCCCTCCGGCCACCATTCAGGGTGAAACTCCGGCTACTATCTCCTCTTAAACCCAGCAACAAATTCCCAGAGTTGCAAAACACTCGATCAATCCTAGTGGCTATATGATCGAATTCTTACTTGTTTAAAACTTAGGGTTACAGTAAAATCCCATCCCTTAGCTAATTCAAAAATTTACTCACCAATTAGTAATTTTTTTTTTCTAGATTACCTGATCCTTCTTCTTCCTTCATAAGAAAATTTCAAATTCCCTAATGTCCAACATCAACAGAATTCATCAAAGCTATACTTTCCAAATAGAAGTGAACTGTCCCTGAAATCTTAAACCATAAATTGTTTTTTTTTTCTGAGTTAAAAATCATGTTTTTAAGAACATTATCATGACACAATCTAAATTCAATAAACTAAGGAATTTATGTTTAAACAATTTCAAGTTTACTGAACACTTTGGATTTCAAAGAAAGTTTGGGTTTTAATTTACCCTATTAAATTCTATGCTTCAGATTTATGTTTGACAACCCAGTATGTTTGTCACTTAAAACATAAACATAACATGATCCAGAGATAGGGTAAAAATATACAAAACTGAGTCTTAAGCTAGAAACAGAGGATCATAAATGGACATGCACACATTTTACCCCAATATCTACAGATTATTCTTAGATATCTATATATACAGAATCTTACCGATCATTCATAAAAACAAATCATGCAACCATATTAACTTAAATTATTAAATCAAAAATGTTACTCACCTAATTTCCTGAGCAGAGCATCCATGTTTGAGAAATTTGAACTTGAATTGCTTTGGACTGAAAACTTTATGTTTCTTCTAATTATCTACTTCATGCATGCAGGTTTTAACTACAGGTTGCTCAAATTTACAGAGATGCAAGTGCAGGCCTTGATTTTGCAGGAATGAATAGCAATGCAAACTTGATTATGCAGTAATTCCAGGTAGAAGAGATGATTTTGCAGGAACTATAGGTTATTGTGATATATATCTGGGTTTGAGGAGATGATTTACTTTTAGATTTGCTTTTTGAAATGAATATGCAGATTTTGTTATTGAGAGGAAGTTTGAGTTTCAGATTTTTAAGTGAAGTTTTCTTTTGATTTCTTTATCTTTTGTTTTGAAAAGGAGAATGAGGGGAAATGGAAATGTTTCTTTTTAAAAAAAAAAAGAGGCTGAAATAAATTTAACAAAATTATTAAAAGAAAATAAAGATTTAATGACACTTGTCATTAGAGCTACTAACTTATTAACACATGTATTTGATTTGTTTAAGACTTAACACTTGTCTTGTTTAATTAAGTTATATATTTAAATGTTTATATAGGTTTTTCTTTAGTTTATTTTATGTTTGAATGAATATGCATGAATTTTCTTGTTAAAGTACATGTAAATAAAACAATTTATAATTTAAAACTTATAAAATATTCTAAAGAATCAATAAATTTGAATTTCAAAATAAAATTGCCAAATCAAATTAATTCTTTGAAATAAAACCAAAATCAATTTAAAAATTAAGATTCTATTTTCCTATTTTAATTCCTCTTTATATTTTTGAAAAATAGAATATTTATTAATATGATTTAAAATAACAATTTACTATTTTATATGATTTATAAAGAAATTATAAATCACTTTTATATTTAAATGAATTTAAATCATATGTTATCTTATATTTTAAACTTATATAAAATATACTCAAATCATATTTAATCAAATAATATTTTAAAAAGAAATGAAATCAATTTTTACTTAAATTTAAAAATTAAACTAAGACAAATTTTAAACAGTTTCCTTTATTATCAAACCCTATAGTTATTAATTAAATAGATTTTTAAAAACTTAATATTAATTAAAACATAATTTCTTAATTACTCAATATTTTATTAAAATTTAAAAACAAACTTCATTTATTAATTGCATTTCAAAACAAAGATAAACCATATTATATATACAAATATATATATACATTATAATTTAAACATTTATTTTAGCATTTAAAAGACAATCACAAATTTACTAAATCTGATAATTAAACCAAAATATATTTTATTAATCAATATTGTCAATATCAATTTAATTTTATATAAAGATTATTAAATTGATATTGTCTAAAATTCCAGGTTATCACATTACTTCCCCCTTAAAAGAATTTCGTCCCCGAAATTTAAAACAAAAGTAATTTAATAACCTATTTAAGATTTAAATTTTAAAACCAAGCATATATCAAACATTTGCTAACATCCATAGCAATCAATTCAACCAATCAAACAAAATTAACTATCCAGACAAAATTCTGAATAGAATTTCCTCGAGTTTCCCAAGTAAACATCGGGTTACTCGCTCTATAGAACCCAAACAATCAACACTACCGAGTTACAAAAACTCCTACCCATCTAGATCTATAACTGAACAAGATATCAGACTACAGAAGAGTCTGACTCAACAACCAAAATCTCTCAGAACAGCTGATTCCAAAACCAGAAATAGGTATACACGTACTCCCTCAGAGATACATGAAACTCATCGAATTCCAGTTGTCCAAACTGGCAATTCAATCCAGACAATCAAACACTTATCCAAAACAGAACACAGAAGAAATCCAAAACATCTCGCAGCTAGCTTACCCAACCTTACCAAAATTTATAGCTCCTAAAACTGGGGAAAACTTATCCAAAACCAGACTTCAGATCCACAAAACTCTTCGGACGATCTCGAGCTGCCTACATCCTACCTGATCAGCTCAATCGTTGCTGATGCCTCAAGAAACATACTAGTTCAAACCCAATCCATCAGAATGATCCCCCACGATCAATGAAGGTCAAGATCAACTCCACTCACAACCATCAGAAGAAAACAAACTTCTCCTGTCCGGAAAAGAAAAACAGATTCACTCCCAAACTGGTTCTGCTGCACAACTCTGGTTTGGAGTAGAAAAGAATGCTGATGAAGAACACAAGCACAACTGGACAGCATAACCCAGAGAAAATTCAGAATTTCCTCAAATCCTGAGTTGCTTCAACAAACTCCATCTCAAGAAACCAACCTTCAACTAGTTGAACCGCCGGTACCACTGAATCTCCAGATGAAGACAAACTCTGACTTTTCTGAAAATATTCAGAAAAATCTCCAACAACCCAAGAGAACACTCAACTATCGCAAGTCACTTTTGCGATCAACTCAATCTAATATCCAAAGAGAACTGTTCTCTCTAAACCAATCATAACAGCTTATGTTGGTCTAGCCAACCCATCGAAGAAATGGATTCTACTCCACTGCTTCTGAACTCCATCTTCAGAAAACTGCTAAGCCAGAAAACTCTGCCGACACACAGAACACTCCAAGCTGCACTGCTGACACCAATGCCAAAGAATTTCCTATCCAAAGCTCTTCGAGAAACTCGGACTTAAAACCACACAATAACACCCTGCTGAACTCAGCCACAACACTGAAGTAGACCTACTTCCTTAAAATTGTTCCAAAGAAACATCTTCGGAAGCATCTATAGTCCCTGCATCTCATCACGCAGCTACTATTTCCCTGAGATAATAAGATACTATCACTCGCTTCTATTCGGCTAACAGATCCAAACTCTACTCATCCAACTTCAAAGATATACTCCGAATCTTAACAGGTTACCTTCAGAGATCAATGAAGTCCTTACACCACTTCAAAGCTCACTCGAGATGGTATTAGGTCTACAGTCTCGACAAATACACTTCCAACCAAACATACAAACTCCAACCAATGGTAGTAATCGTGTTACACACACTACTACCCCATCTACCTTTATAACCCATATTGGAAAACCGGAACGGGTAACCCAATAGATAGGTAGAAACAAATATATATAAATATATATAAAATTACAAATACGCTCTCTCAAGATAGACACCACTCCAGAGCCTAGGTATGCACTCAACCTAATGCTCTGATACCAACTGTCACGACCCAACTTTCTACCCCCAGAAAATCGCATCATGAATTAAGAAAGAAAGGGATAGAAAAAGAAAGAAAGAAGAGAAAGAAGAAACAACACTAGAATCTCAACAGCGGAACGAATAAATTATATTAATAACATAAGTATTTACATAATATACAATACCAATCAGAGATACACAGAATACACATCACATATACTAGACAGTTATAAACACCTTTCTAGTATTTACAACTCGATACAACACAACACAGAGAAAACACAGCGGAAAACTATATCCTACGCGAAAGCCTCCTGCTCCATTGCTCCTCCATTATTCGTCAAAGCTAATCCTGAATCCTAACCTGAATTCCCTTAGCCATTCGTAAAAATTTGAGTACCCAAGAGTTTATGAAAAACAAAAACAAACTCCGGGTCAAACATGGGTCTGGTGTGAGTAACAGGTTAAGGTTGCTTAACTTTTGAAAAACCTATGAAAAGAAAGGTATCACGTAAGACTTCCCACACATAAACATGGAAAAGTTTTACCTTACGCTAACCAAAACATTTGATAGGAAATCCGATGATATTATAATAGTGTCTAGGGTTTTCAAGTAAATAAGAAATAGCCGAAATTGTTACATTTATTAAATTCCAGCTACTAGCCACAAAAGTGGGTAATACAATCAAAACCATTGGCACTTATTGGATTGTGGATTCCATACAATGGCAGGGCTACTGGGGTACCGCCCGTCACAGTATGTGGCCTAGATCACCGTACCGAGGAGTACTCCCACTCCCCTGCAACCCAAGGCCGGAACCATTCCTTACTGAACAGTTCCGAACAAGACAACCCCGCAGTTGTTTACAACCAACTGCCCACACAGCCGAATATAAAGGGACTTCTAGACAGGGATCAATCTCGCTCTCCAGTGGGAGCTACCCACGAAGCCTTGCTGCACCTCCTCTGTTTTAGCCATTACCGGTTGATGAGGCTTGAGGCTACGATTACCTTTATAGGACACATCACTTAGAATGCTCATCATCCACCTGATGATGTTCTGAAAGCATTCAATCCATACAAGTTCGTTCCGGGTTCAAACGAAACCGAAGGCATTATCTCGTTACACTCATTTTGGAATCACCCTCAGAGTTAACGACAATAACCCTTGCACTCTAAACCACCATCTCGAATCTATAAGCACTATTCCGTCAACTCATTACGGAATCACCCACAGAGTTATACTGACGTATAGCCCTTACACCTCGAGTCTTCACAAAGCTCCATTTTGATACACGACCTAACGTTATTTGGAATCGATGTGGTTTTTGGATATCCAAATATGGAAACCCGATCCCGGTGTCATCGAAAACCAAAGCATGTCATTCAGGGCCAAGTTGTTTTAAAGTTTAAAACAATTCAATTCAATATTATCTATATACACACAGATAGATAATTCTCAACATCATAATAGATAATCAATATTATCATCACATCAGATAATCTATATTATCAACTTCAACAGATAAATCATTTTATCAACTCAATGCAACCATAACATCCAAATCACACAACAACATTTATCTCATAACTGAGATTCCAACCATTCAGGGTAATAAATCAATCATCATAAGCAAAAACTAATCAATCCAATCTATAATTAATTCAAAATGAATTTAAATTAATTACTTCTTCCTTAAATTAATTTAAAATAAATTAAATTAATTATTCATCCAAATAAACCTTGCTTACATATCAATTAATTATAAATCAATTAATTAATTACCCTTAACAAGTTACCCTAATTAATCATCTTGATTATCTATCCTCTAATTACATTCAAGTAATTAACCTCTAATTAATTTTACAAATTAATTAATCCAAACCAATCCCTGTAATTAACTTGTAATTACTTCATAAATTAATTAATCATAATTAATTACATTAATCCTTAATTAATTCTTTATTGATTAATTGTTCTTATTAATCAATCCTTAATCATATCATTAATTATGTAAATTAATGATCACTAGTTATTTTAAATAACTCCATTAAATTAATTATCAAAACCTAAATTAATTACACTAAGTAATTAATTATTAATTTCTTACTTAAGTAATTATTCAACATACTAATTACATATTAATTACACAAGTAATTAATTCCAAAACTCCTCCATTAAATTACATCTAGTAATTTATTTTCTTTACTAAGTAATTTTCCTTTTGTAATTACTTCTCAAATCAAATCAATGATCAATTTAAATTAATTAAACTTAATTAATTAACTTAATTAATCAAAATAAACTCAATTAATTATAATTAGTAATTAATTTCCTTAATTACTTTCACTAAGTAATTCTTTTAAACAATTCAAATGATTATCTTAAATTAATTAATACAATTAATTACTAAAATTAATTACATTAATTAATTATAAAACAATACCATGTTAATGACCTTCATTAACCAATAACAAATCTTTAATTACCTTTCCAAAGTAATTAACTGAATTAATCAATATTAATTCTTAATTTATTTAAAGATACACATTAATTAATTTCTAATTTTTAAATTAGTCAAGTGATAATTAAACTTAATTAATTATTAATTACTTGATTAATATAATTCAATCCATTAATTAAATTAAATTAACCAAAAATAAAATTAATTTCTAAATCATACTTTAATCAAATTTAATTAACTTAGTTAAATCTTTTAATTAATTAAATAAACCCTTATTTATTTAATTCATTAACCCAATTATTAATTCATTAAATTAATTAAAATCTTAATTACCTTGATCAGATAATTAAGTTTTAAAACAATAAAAATCATTTATCTCATTAATGATTAAATTATCATTATTAAAGTCATTTAAAAACAAATTTGATTTTAAATTTATAAATTCCATTTTAAATTGAAATTAAAATGAAATTAAATTTAAACTTAAACAAGATTTTAAATATTTAAAAACTCTTTAATTCTCATTTTAAAGAATCACTTACCTCTTAAAACAAATTTTAGAAAAATCATTTAGCTTCAGCCTATATTCAATTTAGATAAATTTAAAATACCTTAAATATTTCAAATAACATTTGAACATTGAAATTCAAATCTTATAAAAATTCAAATTCATGCTTCAGGTTTAAATTCAAAGATTAAAATTTAAAACTCTGTTCTAAATCTTTATTTTAGATCTTATAAAATACTCAAACTAAATACATTATTTGAATTTTTCAACCTATTTTCTTTTTGAAACTTTCAGATTCAAATTTAAATTTGAATCCAGGATTCTAAATTCAGATTTAACATAGAATTTAAGACTTATTTTTTTAAAAAACTTACTTTCAGATTTAAAATCACTCAATGTCAAAACTGTGTAGGTTTTAAAAAAAAATTAAATATTTTATTTCTACAAATCCAGATTATTTCAAAACCTGAAATTTAAAATCTATTTGAATTCATGGTTTAATCTTGCTTTAGTTTAGATTTAAACTTTCCTAGCCCATTTTTTTAAATCTAGTTTTAAAATTCAAAACCTGAAACTTTTCAGGCTACAGGAAACAAAAACTGCAAATCTTGTTTATTTAAAAACTGAAATTCAAAATCTATTTGAATTCATGTTTTAATATTGTTTAAAGTTTAAATTTGAACTTGCCTTACTTTTTTTTTAGTTTTAAAAAAATTCAAAACCTGAAATAATTCAGGTTACAGAAACAAGGCTCTGCAACCAAACTACCCGAGTCAAATGCCACTTCACTTTGAGTCCTATAGCTTGTTGCTTCGAGTCACATCTTAAATGACTCGAGTCTTTCCCTATAACTTACAGAAACCAAAATTCTTCTCAAAAAAAAACACTGTGCACATGCACATAACCATAGCCAACTCTCCGATCATCAGTGATGATCATCCAATCCACCAACCTCTCTTGAATCCACCTGAACCCCTAAGCATCATAGAATCCCCATTTCCCAAATTCAACCAGAGCAGTCCTCCATACTTCCAAAACCTGAAACACACTCCACCCCAAACTTCGTAAACCTGTCAACAACAATTTCTCCTCCCTCCGGCCACCATTCAGGGTGAAACTCCGGCTACTATCTCCTCTTAAACCCAGCAACAAATTCCCAGAGTTGCAAAACACTCGATCAATCCTAGTGGCAATATGATCGAATTCTTACTTGTTTAAAACTTAGGGTTACAGTAAAATCCCATCCCTTAGCTAATTCAAAATTTTACTCACCAATTAGTAATTTTTTTTTTCTAGATTACCTGATCCTTCTTCTTCCTTCATAAGAAAATTTCAAATTCCCTAATGTCCAACATCAACAGAATTCATCAAAGCTATACTTTCCAAATAGAAGTGAACTGTCCCTGAAATCTTAAACCATAAATTGTTTTTTTTTCTGAGTTAAAAATCATGTTTTTAAGAACATTATCATGACACAATCTAAATTCAATAAACTAAGGAATTTATGTTTAAACAATTTCAAGTTTACTGAACACTTTGGATTTCAAAGAAAGTTTGGGTTTTAATTTACCCTATTAAATTCTATGCTTCAGATTTATGTTTGACAACCCAGTATGTTTGTCACTTAAAACATAAACATAACATAATCCAGAGATAGGGTAAAAATATACAAAACTGAGTCTTAAGCTAGAAATAGAGGATCATAAATGGACATGCACACATTTTACCCCAATATCTACAGATTATTCTTAGATATCTATATATACAGAATCTTACTGATCATTCATAAAAACAAATCATGCAACCATATTAACTTAAATTATTAAATCAAAAATGTTACTCACCTAATTTCCTGAGCAGAGCATCCATGTTTGAGAAATTTGAACTTGAATTGCTTTGGACTGAAAACTTTATGTTTCTTCTAATTATCTACTTCACACATGCAGGTTTTAACTACAGGTTGCTCAAATTTACAGAGATGCAAGTGCAGGCCTTGATTTTGCAGGAATGAATAGCAATGCAAACTTGATTATGCAGTAATTCCAGGTAGAAGAGATGATTTTGCAGGAACTATAGGTTATTGTGATATATATCTGGGTTTGAGGAGATGATTTACTTTTAGATTTGCTTTTTGAAATGAATATGCAGATTTTGTTATTGAGAGGAAGTTTGAGTTTCAGATTTTTAAGTGAAGTTTTCTTTTGATTTCTTTATCTTTTGTTTTGAAAAGGAGAATGAGGGGAAATGGAAATGTTTCTTTTTTTTAAAAAAAAAGAGGCTGAAATAAATTTAACAAAATTATTAAAAGAAAATAAAGATTTAATGACACTTGTCATTAGAGCTACTAACTTATTAACACATGTATTTGATTTGTTTAAGACTTAACACTTGTCTTGTTTAATTAAGTTATATATTTAAATGTTTATATAGGTTTTTCTTTAGTTTATTTTATGTTTGAATGAATATGCATGAATTTTCTTGTTAAAGTACATGTAAATAAAACAATTTATAATTTAAAACTTATAAAATATTCTAAAGAATCAATAAATTTGAATTTCAAAATAAAATTGCCAAATCAAATTAATTCTTTGAAATAAAACCAAAATCAATTTAAAAATGAAGATTCTATTTTCCTATTTTAATTCCTCTTTATATTTTTGAAAAATAGAATATTTATTAATATGATTTAAAATAACAATTTACAATTTTATATGATTTATAAAGAAATTATAAATCACTTTTATATTTAAATGAATTTAAATCATATGTTATCTTATATTTTAAACTTATATAAAATATACTCAAATCATATTTAATCAAATAATATTTTAAAAAGAAATAAAATCAATTTTTACTTAAATTTAAAAATTAAACTAAGACAAATTTTAAACTGTTTCCTTTATTATCAAACCCTATAGTTATTAATTAAATAGATTTTTAAAAACTTAATATTAATTAAAACATAATTTCTTAATTACTCAATATTTTATTAAAATTTAAAAACAAACTTCATTTATTAATTGCATTTCAAAACAAAGATAAACCATATTATATATACAAATATATATATACATTATAATTTAAACATTTATTTTAGCATTTAAAAGACAATCACAAATTTATTAAATCTGATTATTAAACCAAAATATATTTTATTAATCAATATTGTCAATATCAATTTAATTTTATATAAAGATTATTAAATTGATATTGTCTAAAATTCTGTGATATCACATTCCTTCCCCCTTAAAAGAATTTCGTCCCCGAAATTTAAAACAAAAGTAATTTAATAACCTATTTAAGATTTAAGTTTTAAAACCAAGCATATACCAAACATATGCTAACATCCATAGCAATCAATTCAACCAATCAAACAAAATTAACTATCCAGACAAAATTCTGAATAGAATTTCCTCAAGTTTCCCAAGTAAACATCGGGTTACTCGCTCTATAGAACCCAAACAATCAACAATACCGAGTTACAAAAACTCCTACCCATCTAGATCTATAACTGAACAAGATATCAGACTACAGAAGAGTCTGACTCAACAACCAAAATCTCTCAGAACAGCTGATTCCAAAACCAGAAATAGGTATACACGTACTCCCTCAGAGATACGTGAAACTCATCGAATTCCAGTTGTCCAAACTGGCAATTCAATCCAGATAATCAAACACTTATCCAAAACAGAACACAAAAGAAATCCAAAACATCTCGGAGCTAGCTTACCTAACCTTACCAAAATTTATAGCTCCTAAAACTTGGGAAAACCTATCCAAAACCTGACCTCAAATCCACAAAACTCTTCGGACGGTCTCGAGCTGCCTACATCCTACCTGATCAGCTCAATCCTTGCTGATGCCTCAAGAAACAAACTAGTTCAAACCCAATCCATCAGAATGATCCCCCACGATCAATGAAGGTCAAGATCAACTCCACTCACAACCATCAGAAGAAAACAAACTTCTCCTGTCCGGAAAAGAAAAACAGATTCACTCCCAAACTGCTTCTGTTGCACAACTCTGATTTGGAGTAGAAAAGAATGCTGATGAAGAACACAAGCACAACTGGACAGCGTAACCCAGAGAAAATTCAGAATTTTCTCAAATCCTGAGTTGCTTCAACAAACTCCATCTCAAGAAACCAACCTTCAACTAGTTGAACCACCGGTACCACTGAATCTCCAGATGAAGACAAACTCTGACTTTTCTGAAAATATTCAGAAAAATCTCCAACAACCCAAGAGAACACTCAACTATCGCAAGTCACTTTTGCGATCAACTCAATCTAATATCCAAAGAGAACTGTTCTCTCTAAACCAATCAGAACAGCTTATGTTGGTCTAGCCAACCCATCGAAGAAATGGATTTTACTCCACTGCTTCTGAACTCCATCTTCAGAAAACTGCTAAGCCAGAAAACTCTGCCGACACACATAACACTCCAAGCTGCACTGCTGGCACCAATGCCAAAGAATTTCCAATCCAAAGCTCTTCGAGAAACTCGGACTTAAAACCACACAATAACACCCTGCTGAACTCAGCCACAACACTGAAGCAGACCTACTTCCTTAAAATTGTTCCAAAGAAACATCTTCGGAAGCATCCATAGTCCCTGCATCTCATCACGCAGCTACTATTTCCCTGAGATAATAAGATACTATCACTCGCTTCTGTTCAGCTAACAGATCCAAACTCTACTCATCCAACTTCAAAGATATACTCCGAACCTTAACAAGTTACCTTCAGAGATCAATGAAGTCCTTACACCACTTCAAAGCTCGCTCGAGATGGTATTAGGTCTACAGTCTCGACAAATACACTTCCAACCAAACATACAAACTCCAACCAATGGTAGTAATCGTGTTACACACACTACTACCCCATCCACCTTTATAACCCATATTGGAAAACCGGAACGGATAACCCAGTAGATAGGTAGAAATAAATATATATAAATATATATAAAATTACAAATACGCTCTCTCAAGATAGACACCACTCCAGAGGCTAGGTATTTACTCAACCTAATGCTCTGATACCAACTGTCACGGCCCAACTTTCTACTCCCAGAAAATCGCATCATGAATTAAGAAAGAGAGGGATAGAAGAAAAAGAAAGAAGAGAAAGAAGAAACAACACTAGAATCTCAACAGCGGAACGAATAAATTATATTAATAACATAAGTATTTACATAATATACAATACCAATCAGAGATACACAGAATACACATCACATATACTAGACAGTTATAAACATCTGTCTAGTATTTACAACTCGATACAGCACAACACAGAGAAAACACAGCGGAAAACTATATCTAACGGGAAAGCCTCCTGCTCCATTGCTCCTCCATTATTCGTCAAAGCTAATCCTGAATCCTAACCTGAATTCCCTTGGCTACACGTAAAAAATTGAGTAACCAAGAGTTTATGAAAAACAAAAATAAACTCCGGATCAAACATGGGTCTGGTGTGAGTAACAGGTTAAGGTTGCTTAACTTTTGAAAAACCTATGAAAAGAAAGGTATCACGTAAGACTTCCCACACATAAACATGGAAAAGTTTTTACCTTACGCTAACCAAAACATTTGATAGGAAATCCGATGATATTATAATTGTGTCTAGGGTTTTCAAGTAAATAAAAAATAGCCGAAATTGTTACATTTATTAAATTCTAGCTACTAGCCACAAAAGTGGATAATACAATCAAAACCGTTGGCACTTATTGGATTGTGGATTCCATACAATGGCAGGGCCACTGGGGTACCGCCCGTCACAGTACGTGGCCTAGATCACCGTACCGAGGAGTACTCCCACTCCCCTGCAACACAAGGCCGGAACCATTCCTTACTGAACAGTTCCGAACAAGACAACCCCGCAGTTGTTTGCAACCAACTGCCCACACAGCCGAATATAAAGGGACTTCTAGACAGGGATCAATCTCGCTCTCCAGTGGGAGCTACCCACGAAGCCTTGCGGCACCTCCCATGTTTTAGCCATTACCGGTTGATGAGGCTTGAGGCTACGATTACCTTTATAGGACACATCACTTAGAATGCTCATCATCCACTTGACGATGTTCTGAAAGCATTCAATCCATACTAGTTCGTTCCGGGTTCGAACGAAACCGAAGGCATTATCTCGTTACACTCTTTTTGGAATCACCCTCAGAGTTAACGACAATAACCCTTGCACTCTAAACCACCATCTCGAATCTATAAGCACTATTCCGTCAACTCATTACGGAATCACCCACAGAGTTATACTGACGTATAGCCCTTACACCTCGAGTCTTCACAAAGCTCCATTTTGATACACGACCTAACGTTATTTGGAATCGATGTGGTTTTCGGATATCCAAATATGGAAACCCGATCCCGGTCTCATCGAAAACCAAAGCGTGTCATTCAGGGCCAAGTTGTTTTAAAGTTTAAAACAATTTAATTCAATATTATCTATATACACACAGATAGATAATTCTCAACATCATAATAGATAATCAATATTATCATCACATCAGATAATCTATATTATCAACTTCAACAGATAAATCATATTATCAACTCAATGCAACCATAACATCCAAATCACACAACAACATTTATCTCATAACTGAGATTCCAACCATTCAGGGTAATAAATATCAATCATCATTCATAAGCAAAAACTAATCAATCCAATCTATAATTAATTCAAAATGAATTTAAATTAATTACTTCTTCCTTAAATTAATTTAAAATAAATTAAATTAATTATTCATCCAAATAAACCTTGCTTACATATAAATTAATTATAAATCAATTAATTAATTACCCTTAACAAGTTACCCTAATTAATCATCTTGATTATCTATCCTCTAATTACATTCAAGTAATTAACCTCTGATTAATTTCACAGATTAATTAATCCAAACCAATCCCTGTAATTAACTTGTAATTACTTCATCAATTAAATAATCGTAATTAATTACATTAATCCTTAATTAATTACATTAATTAATTCTTTATTGATTAATTGTTCTTATTAATCAATCCTTAATCATATCATTAATTATATAAATTAATGATCACTAGTTATTTTAAATAACTCCATTAAATTAATTATCAAAACCTAAATTAATTACACTAAGTAATTAATTATTAATTTCTTACTTAAGTAAATATTCAACATACTAGTTACATATTAATTACACAAGTAATTAATTCCAAAACTCCTCCGTTAAATTACATCCAGTAATTTATTTTCTTTACTAAGTAATTTTTCATTTGTAATTACTTCTCAAATCAAATCAATGATTAATTTAAATTAATTAAACTTAATTAATTAACTTAATTAATCAAAATAAACTCAATTAATTATAATTAGTAATTAATTTCCTTAATTACTTTCACTAAGTAATTCTTTTAAACAATTCAAATGATTATCTTAAATTAATTAATACAATTAATTACTAAAATTAATTACATTAATTAATTATAAAATAATACCATGTTAATGACCTTCATTAACCAATAACAAATCTTTAATTACCTTTCCAAAGTAATTAACTGAATTAATCAATATTAATTCTTAATTTATTTAAAGATACACATTAATTAATTTCTAATTTTTAAATTAATCAAGTGATAATTAAACTTAAGTAATTATTAATTACTTGATAATATAATTCAATCCATTAATTAAATTAAATTAACCAAAAATAAAATTAATTTTTAAATCATACTTTAATCAAATTTAATTAACTTACTTAAATCTTTTAATTAATTAAATAAACCCTTATTTATTTAATTAATTAACCCAATTATTAATTCATTAAATTAATTAAAATCTTAATTACCTTGATCAGATAATTAAGTTTCAAAACAATAAAAATCATTTATCTCATTAATGATTAAATTATCATTATTAAAGTCATTTAAAAGCAAATTTGATTTTAAATTTATAAATTCCATTTTAAATTGAAATTAAAATGAAATTAAATTTAAACTTAAACAAGATTTTAAATATTTAAAAACTCTTTAATTCTCATTTTAAAGAATCACTTAACTCTTAAAGCAAATTTTAGAAAAATCATTTAGCTTCAGCCTATATTCAATTTAGATAAATTCAAAATACCTTAAATATTTCAAATAACATTTAAACATTGAAATTCAAATCTTATAAAAATTCAAATTCATGCTTCAGGTTTAAATTCAAAGATTAAAATTTAAAACTCTGTTATAAATCTTCATTTCAGATCTTATAAAATACTCAAACTAAATACATCATGTAACAACCCGGTATTTCGTACCGATTATTTATCGTCTTTGGACGATTGCTTTTCCTAGCAAATTGCTGTTTGGAATTTTGTTTAACCAGTTGAAATTCTTTTATAAATGGTTAAAAGGAACCGTGGGCTTTGAAAAATCAAATAGTGGCCCATGTTTTAATTTTGGCCGTGAAATTTTCAAAGGCAAATTGTCGTTCCTCTTTTATTTTATGTAACCCGTCCCCTTTTTCTTATTTTCATTCATTCGAACCCGACCCACTTTTATTCTCTTTGAGAAAATGATGGCGGCCACTCTCGTTCTCCCCTTTTTGAAGCTAGGGCATTGAAATCGAAGACGAACGATGACGCTCGCTCGTTCGATTCTCGTCTCCGTTCGTCTCCTTGCTTGGGCCTTGGCCGCTTCGAACTAGGTGAGTAATCTTTATTACTCACATCTATGACGACTCATTATTATGCTTTGCGTATGAATTGGTTTTGTTGTTGATGCTTTCTCTGATTTCTGTCAAATTTTTAATTTCGTGATACTTGGTTAACCCGGCTTTGCTTTTGGGTTGTTTAATATTACGTGACCATCACGAATTCGATTTTCTCTGTTAACTTCTGTCACTTTGATTTTAAACTTCTTGCTGTGTCTTACTTGAATTTGTCGCGTGTTTATGACCTGAGCTTTGAGTCCTTTTGTGACTTTGGTATTGACTTTTGCTAAACACTGGAGTATTACCACTACAGATGTTCTTGGACTTGATTTATTACCTTGGCCACTGCCTCGGTCATGTCCCCTATGAACTTGATGTGGCACGTGTCTTTGGGTTTTACACTTCGATGTTTGACACTGTCAAACTCGGCTCTGACTTGGTAACGTTTTCGTTTTTATTGCTCGGGCATGTAATTGTCTAGAGCTTCACTGTTGAAATACTTACATGCTTGGAGTCATTGTGTAATTGTCTGCAGCATGTGCATTGCTTGTGGTCTTGCCTCTGTTATACTTTGTATATACTGGCTGTTGTTGGGTTTAGTATTATACTACCTACTGTTTACTGGCATGCCTGCCACTGATCATATGTATAAGTCATTTATGTGCTCGACTTTGACCATTTATTACATTGAACTTGGTGGTCTTTGTTGCACTGCTTCATGTCATACTTGTTGATGTCTATGTAGTCTGTTACCAGTCAGCACTTCACTGCCTTTATGTCATTCATGTTGCATCGTCTCTATAGTACATTTGAACTCGTTTGTGCAATTTGTCACTGCCTGTTTCTATTTTGCACATGGTCTTTGAGTTGTAGCCCTTTTCCCTGTTGCATTATGTTGCCACTCTGTTGTGTTGAGCCTGGCCTTAGTTTCTTATTCATCTGATGGAAAATTGGTCCAGATTTGTATTCCTATGTACATGTTCACATGAGTTTACTTTGTGTTGCATGGTGCTGCATATTTACCACTGTCTTAACTGCAATTGACTCACTGCTTCGAGTCACTTGCTCATTGCTCCATTCATTTTCCATACTGGGTTGTTCATGTTTGTGACATTGAACCATACTGTTACATGTGACATTCTTGTTCTTTACTGTGTACCTGGTCTGCACACATGTGCTTTGATGGTTCAGTGGTGTTTTCTGAAATTTGCAGTAGTCTTCATTGCAGTATTTGCCATTGTTCACCTTGACTTGTTCCTATACACTTTGTTTCAACTTGTTTTGCTGGTGCACTCGTTGCCTGCATCACTTGTTTACTACATTTGCTACTTCCTGAATGTTGCAGTATTGGTTTTATCATTATTTATTTTTCTTATGAATTATGGATCTGTTTCGTATTCCATATGTTGTAGTGGCGAGGCAGTATACGCGTGCGTATGCTGCAGCCCTACTCGTGTTGACCTTTTAATTGATGTTCCAATTGTTTTGAATTGCTTCGCGTTATATTTACCGTTATCCGATTTCTTATTTAAGAATCGGATAGGTAAATTTATTTCTGTGACTGTCATCTATTCATTATTTAATTATTATTGCTTCTGTGCATTAATAACTGAGTTTGAATTAGACTGACCCGAGTATTATTTTCTTTTGAAATTTAATACTCGGGTCAGACCGAGTATTTACAGGTTGTAGATATTCTGCTTTGGGATGCTGCTTGAGCTATGAAGACTTTTCATATCTTTTGGAGTTGTCGAGTCATAGTATAGGTTGATATGCATTCATGTATATTATATCCGTTAATGTACTTGTATATATAACTTCCTGAGTCGACTGTTGTAGTTATATCACATGTACCGTGTCAAATGTATTGTAACTGATATCAGTTATTATATATATATGAGACTTCCTGTTTTATCTGTGTTCCGCATTTATATTATCTGTGTTATTATTTTATATTTTTGTCCTAGACTATTATAGCCACTGTGTAATAGCTTTGAGTTTGCATCGGCATGTCGGATTTCCTCCTGAAATGAAATGCACGTTTTTACTATCTGGCATATCGATGCTCGCACAAAGCAATTACATGGATGGTCGCTCCTCAACAGCCTTATTCTCCGTGCTAGTCGACAGCACTACACCGTAGTGTTCTTGGCTAGCGTGGGTATAGAGGTGGGGCGTCACAGCTTGGTATCAGAGCCTGGAGTTTAGAACAAATATAAAACATAACTTAGATAGTACATGTGTTACAACTATTTGTCGATGTTTTATCTCACATTTTTTATCTAAAATCATTTTTGATTTGTTAGGTATGAATTCCTAACTCTTATTCATGAGCATTGCTGCTATTCTCCGTTGCACATGCTCAATTGAGTTTGCACTGCTAAGTGTCATTGTGTATATGCTCTACCAAGTTGCATATTGCTGCAACTCGTACCACTTCAATTTGAACTCGCGTTGTTTATTCGAACCGCTGTATATATGCATTCTTATCTCTGATTCGTGTACTTAATGCAGTCTCCATGCAATTGGATTTTGGGTTTCAATCTTTGAGACAAATTGAGTTTCAATTGTCGACTTTGTCTGCTTGTCCATGGTTTGATGGCTTTCATGTGCCTCTCTCTGATAGTTTTAAAATTTCTTTGGTATAAAAGAAATTGTCATGGACTTTGCCTTGTCGATATCGACATTGACTTGACTTTTACTTTTGCTAACGTCATTCAAGCATTTATGCTCGTTCTGCTTTGTTTTTCCAATTGTTGATCGATTCTTCTTTTCAGATTAGTTGTTATCACTTTTGTCGACTTTGATAACTCCTATTTCAGGAATTTTTGGGTATTCCTACTTTGATGGATTGGAATCGAATTCTTCGGATTTTATTCACGTCTTCGAATGTGAATCTTAGTGAATTGATTTGGTTTTCGAATTTAATCGATTCTTGATTATTTTCCGATTTGTTGCTATCATTTATTAGCAACTTTGATAACCTTTTCTTCGGGATTTTTGTGAACATACCTTTCGATGAATTCAGTATCAATTTCTTTGGATTCTATTCACGTCTTTGTATGTGAATTCTTGTGATTGATTGTTTCTACAATCATTTTTGTGATTTGTCACTTTATAATATAAAGGTTTCAATACTAGTAGTAAATATCAAAACTCTTTTATCAAAATGTTTTCAACTCTATTTTCAATATCAAACTCTTTTCCTAAACCGTTTTTTTTCAATCTACTAGTATATACAAGCCTTTACCTCACTCGGATGAGAAATCTAATTAAACGACTTAGTAAAACAAGTGGTATGAAACGCTTGCGTTTGCTTCGTCGGTTAATTCTTGGACTTGTTCGATTGAACCTCATGTGACAATTTTCTAGTGAAGATTTACAATTTGTTCGTAAATATTTAAGTTAAGCAAGTGGTTATGGGACATGAAGCTAAACTTTTATATTTACTAACTTAGTGTAATTGACACTTCTCATTGATAATGACAATCATTTTTACGGTTAGACTAGGCCTCATCGATGTGATTTCGTCTCACACATATCTCTTGGGCTTTGAGGATTGTCTAGACACCATTTGTGTGATTTCGTTCACACATACCTTTTCGGTTAGACTAGGCCTCATCGGTGTGATTTCGTCTCACACATATCTCTTGGGCTTTGAGGATTGTCTAGACACCACTTGTGTGATTTCATTCACACATACTTTTCTTTTGATTGCGAGGTTAGTCTTGACCTCAATCTTTGTGATTCCGACTCACACATGTAGGGTAGCGCCCCACGGTCTTCGGGCCATTCGTGTGTCAAAATTAACGGCTTGCAACCATGAGATAGCATCTCGTTTTGCCTCGCACGTGTTGGTGATTTTCATGCTCATGGGTAGGTGAGATTTCGTGCTCCCGTTCTCGCTTTGCGTTGCACGTGTTGGTGATTTTCATGCTCACGTGTAGGTGAGATTCCGTGCTCCCGTTCTCGCTTTGCGTTGCTCATGTTGATGATTTATCATGCTCACGTGTAGGTGAGATTCCGTGCTCCCGTTCTCGCTTTGCATTGCACGTGTTGGTGAGTTTTCATGCTCGCATGTAGGTGAGTTTTTGTGCTCCCGTTCTCGTTATGCGTTGCACGTGCTGATGAATTTTCATGCTCGCATGTAGGTGAGTTTTCGTGCTCCCGTTCTCGCTTTGCGTTACATGTGCTGATGAGTTTTCATGCTCGCGTGTAGGTGAGTTTTCGTGCTCCCGTTCTCGTTATGCGTTACATGTGTTGATGAATTTTCATGCTCGCGTGTAGGTGAGTTTTCATACTCTCCTTCGAGTTTTCATACTCTGTTCGAGTTTTCATACTCTGTTCGAGTTTTCATACTCCGTTTGAGTTTTCATACTCTACTTCGAGTTTTCATACTCCGTTCGAGTTTTCATACTCTGTTCGAGTTTTCATACTCCGTTTGAGTTTTCATACTCTACTTCGAGTTTTCATACTCCGTTCGAGTTTTCATACTCTGTTCGAGTTTTCATACTCCGTTTGAGTTTTCATACTCTACTTCGAGTTTTCATACTCTGTTCGAGTTTTCATACTCCGTTTGAGTTTTCATACTCTACTTCGAGTTTTCATACTCTGTTCGAGTTTTCATACTCTGTTCGAGTTTTCATACTCCGTTTGAGTTGTCATACTCTACTTCGAGTTTTCATACTCCGTTCGAGTTTTCATACTCTGTTCGAGTTTTCATACTCCGTTTGAGTTTTCATACTCTCCTTCGAGTTTTCATACTCCGTTCGTGTTTTCATACTCTCCTTCGAGTTTTCATACTCCGTTCGAGTTTTCATACTCCCGTTCGAGTTTTCATACTCTCATCTTGTGATTTCTGGATTTCTTGTGTAGTCTTCTGGAATTTGTGCTTCACCAATTTTTGTGATTTCTATTGATAAGTTTTATCAATTTTTGTGCATTGGTGAATTCGTGTGTCATTGACTTGTTATGAGTACAAGTTTAGGGTATGATATCCCTTTCTATCTTTGAGAAGATTCTTGTGACACTTTTGATGAATGAAAATCCACTTATCGAAGTTTCTACTGATATCGTTGTTTTAATCACGTGTTTTAAAAATTGTTTCAAAATAAAAATCATTTTCAAATTTTTTATAGTTTACGCTTTCAAAGGAATGTGGAAGCGATTTAAACGTTTCAGCAAAATCGAGGACTATGACCCCTTTCTTTTACTGATTCGTTTAATTTCGGACTTGTCCGTTTGAGGGTGAAAATATGTAAATTCCTTTTATGAAATTAAGAGAATATTTTGTGATTATATTGCCCATTGAGTGCTTTAAGAATTCTGGTCGATACGCTTGATCAACGTTATCGATAGGAATCTCTTAGACGCTTTGATGAGACAATCAGACACAGTAAATTGAATTTTAAAATGAAAATTTTTCTGAAAAGATAATTACATAAAGTAAAATGTAAATTTCGAAAGTTTTAGCTTTTCGGGAAAGAATATTATTTAAAACAACTCTTTTCCGACACTTCTATTCTTGTGATTCCCGAGGGAACCAAGACTTCATCGTTTGTATCAATGCTAATCGTGTTGGTTTGCATACCATTCTCTTGCATAAGAGAACGTGCTGTCTCTTGTGTTTCTAAATCATAAATGCCTATTGAAACTAGATATGCCACGCTTGATCTAGTGCTCGTGGCTATTGATTTTGCTCTTAAAAAATTTTGGCATCATTATTTTGGGTGAGAAATTTGTTCTCTACCCTGTTCATGAATCTTGGGAATATTTATTTTCTCATAAGGAACATGATTTGCGTCAACCACGTTGACTCGAACTCCATACATCTTATGATCCTGATATTATTTACCACTCCCGGATGGAAAATCGTGTTGCCGATGCACTTAGTCGTAGGCAACAAGTGGTTGTTTCTTTGGTGATGTCCGTATGGAATCATCTTTCTACCAAGTTCATCAGACGTTTCGATGTACTTCGTTTTATTGAGCTTCGTCTCATTCCTTTTATGGACTTACGTCTGATGTTCTTTTATGTTGATCGGTTCATTGGACGTACCGTTATTGTACTACGCTGTTTTTCCAAATTATTCGTGTTTCACCTATGATAGGTGTTGTGTGTTTCAGTTGGTCGGGGAAGTTAGCGCCTCGAAATATTGGGTCATTTCCTATCACTGAACGTATTGGTTCCATGGCTTATCACCTTTTATTACCGGCTCAATTTTCTGTTATTTATAACGTTTTTATGCGTCTTCCTTCTACGGAAATGCCTTAGGGATTCCGATTTTATTCTTGAGCCCGGTATTATTGAAAAAATTGAAGTTTCACCAGATTTGACTTTGAGCACATTCTATTCACATGATTGTTTCGGGGGTTTAGCACCTTCGAAATAAAGATGTTCTTCTCGTGAAAGCTCAGTGATTCTCAAATCCTATGGATTTCACTTTGGAATCCAGAGAGTTCATCAAGCAAACACGTTCAGGCTTTCTCTTTCATGCTCTGTATGGTGAACTTCTTATTTTCAAATTTCGTCATTTTATGATGACATGCTCTTATGGTTGTTACCTTCTTTCCATTTATTCCTTATGATTGTGAGGACGCAATTTCTTTAAGGAGGGGAGTCTGTAACAACCCGGTATTTCGTACCGATTATTTATCGTCTTTGGACGATTGCTTTTCCTAGCAAATTGCTGTTTGGAATTTTGTTTAACCAGTTGAAATTCTTTTATAAATGGTTAAAAGGAACCGTGGGCTTTGAGAAATCAAATAGTGGCCCATGTTTTAATTTTGGCCGTGAAATTTTCAAAGGCAAATTGTCGTTCCTCTTTTATTTTATGTAACCCGTCCCCTTTTTCTTATTTTCATTCATTCGAACCCGACCCACTTTTATTCTCTTTGAGAAAATGATGGCGGCCTCTCTCGTTCTCCCCCTTTTGAAGCTAGGGCATTGAAATCGAAGACGAATGATGGCGCTCGCTCGTTCGATTCTCGTCTCCGTTCGTCTCCTTGCTTGGGCCTTGACCGCTTCGAACTAGGTGAGTAATCTTTATTACTCACATCTATGACGACTCAGTATTATGCTTTGCGTATGAATTGGTTTTGTTGTTGACGCTTTCTCTGATTTCTGTCAAATTTGTAATTTCGTGATACTTGGTTAACCCGGCTTTGCTTTTGGGTTGTTTAATATTTCGTGACCATCACGAATTCGATTTTCTCTGTTAACTTCTGTCACTTTGATTTTAAACCTCTTGCTGTGTCTTACTTGAATTTGTCGCGTGTTTATGACCTGAGCTTTGAGTCCTTTTGTGACTTTGGTATTGACTTTTGCTAAACACTGGAGTATTACCACTACAGATGTTCTTGGACTTGATTTATTACCTTGGCCACTGCCTCGGTCATTTCCCCTGTGAACTTGATGTGGCACGTGTCTTTGGGTTTTACACTTCGATGTTTGACACTATCAAACTCGTCTCTGACTTGGTAACGTTTTCGTTTTTATTGCCCGGGCATGTAATTGTCTTGAGCTTCACTGTTGAAATACTTACATGCTTAGAGTCATTGTGTAATTGTCTGCAGCATGTGCATTGCTTGTGGTCTTGCCTCTGTTATACTTTGTATATACTGGCTGTTGTTGGGTTTAGTATTATACTACCTACTGTTTACTGGCATGCCTACCACTGATCATATGTAGAAGTCATTTATGTGCTCGACTTTGACCATTTATTACATTGAACTTGGTGGTCGTTGTTGCACTGCTTTATGTCATACTTGTTGATGTCTATGTAGTCTGTTACCAGTCAGCACTTCACTGCCTTTATGTCATTCATGTTGCATCGTCTCTATAGTACACTTGAACTCGTTTGTGCAATTTTTCACTGCCTGTTTCTATTTTGCACATGGTCTTTGAGTTGTAGCCCTTTTCCCTGTTGCATTATGTTGCCACTCTGTTGTGTTGAGCCTGGCCTTAGTTTCTTATTCATCTGATGGAAAATTGGTCCAGATTTGTGTTCCTATGTACATGTTCACATGAGTTTACTTTGTGTTGCATGGTGCTGCATATTTACCACTGTCTTAACTGTATTTGACTCACTGCTTCGAGTCACTTGCTCATTGCTCCATTCATTTTCCATACTGGGTTGTTCATGTTTGTGACATTGAACCATACTGTTACATGTGACATTCTTGTTCTTTACTGTGTACCTGGTCTGCACACATGTGCTTTGATGGTTCAGTGGTGTTTTCTGAAATTTGCAGTAGTCTTCATTGCAGTATTTGCCATTGTTCACCTTGACTTGTTCCTATACACTTTGTTTCAACTTGTTTTGCTGGTGCACTCGTTGCCTGCATCACTTGTTTACTACATTTGCTACTTCCTGAATGTTGCAGTATTGGTTTTATCATTATTTATTTTGCTTATGAATTATGGATCTGTTTCGTATTCCATATGTTGTAGTGGCGAGGCAGTATACGCGTGCGTATGCTGCAGCCCTACTCGTGTTGACCTTTTAATTGATGTTCCAATTGTTTTGAATTGGTTCGAGTTATATTTACCGTTATCCGATTTCTTATTTAAGAATCGGATAGGTAAATTTATTTCTGTGACTGTCATCTATTCATTATTTAATTATTATTGCTTCTGTGCATTAATAACTGAGTTTGAATTAGACTGACCGGAGTATTATTTTCTTTTGAAATTTAATACTCGGGTCAGACCGAGTATTTACAGGTTGTAGATATTCTGCTTTGGGATGCTGCTTGAGCTATGAAGACTTTTCATATCTTTTGGAGTTGTCGAGTCATAGTATAGGTTGATATGTATTCATGTATATTATATCCGTTAATGTACTTGTATATATAACTTCCTGAGTCGACTGTTGTAGTTATATCACATGTACCGTGTCAAATGTATTGTAACTGATATCAGTTATTATATATATATGAGACTTTCTGTTTTATCTGTGTTCCGCATTTATATTATCTGTGTTATTATTTTATATTTTTGTCCTAGACTATTATAGCCACTGTGTAATAGCGTTGAGTTTGCATCGGCATGTCGGATTTCCTCCTGAAATGAAATGCACGTTTTTACTATCTGGCATATCGGTGCTCGCACAAAGCAATTACATGGATGGTCGCTCCTCAACAGCCTTATTCTCCGTGCTAGTCGACAGCACTACACCGTAGTGTTCTTGGCTAGCGTGGGTATAGAGGTGGGGCGTCACACATCATTTGAATTTTTCAACCTATTTTCAAACTTTTGAAACTTTCAGATTCAAATTCAAATTTGAATCCAGGATTCTAAATTCAGATTTAACATAGAATTTAAGACTTTTTTTTTAAAAAACTTACTTTCAGATTTAAAATCACTCAATGTCAAAACTGTGCAGGTTTTCAAAAAAAATTAAATATTTTATTTCTGCAAATCCTGATTATTTCAAAACCTGAAATTCAAAATCTATTTGAATTCATGGTTTAATCTTGCTTTAGTTTAGATTTAAACTTGCCTAGCCCATTTTTTTAAATCTAGTTTTAAAATTCAAAGCCTGAAACTGTTCAGGCTACAGGAAACAAAAACTGCAAATCTTGTTTATTCAAAAACTGAAATTCAAAATCTATTTGAATTCATGTTTTAATCTTGTTTAAAGTTTAAATTTGAACTTGCCATACTTTTTTTTTAGTTTTAAAAAAGTTCAAAACCTGAAATAATTCAGGTTACAGAAACAAGGCTCTGCAACCAAACTACCCGAGTCAAATGCCACTTCACTTCGAGTTCTATGGCTTGTTGCTTCGAGTCACATCTTAAATGACTCGAGTCTTTCCCTATAACTTACAGAAACCAAAACCCTTCTCAAAAAAAAAACTCTGTGCACATGCACATAACCATAGCCAACTCTCCGATCATCAGTGATGATCATCCAATCCACCAACCTCCCTTGAATCCACCTGAACCCCTAAGCATCATAGAATCCCTATTTCCCAAATTCAACCAGAGCAGTCCTCCATACTTCCAAAACCTGAAACACACTCCACCCAAAACTTCGCAAACCTGTCAACAACAATTTCTCCTCCCTCCGGCCACCATTCAGGCTGAAACTCCGGCTACTATCTCCTCTTAAACCCAGCAACAAATTCCCAGAGTTGCTAAACACTCGATCAATCCTAGTGGCTATATGATCAAATTCTAACTTGTTTAAAACTTAGGGTTACAGGAAAATCCCATCCCTTAGCTAATTCAAAAATTTACTCACCAATTAGTAATTTTTTTTTTCTAGATTGCCTGATCCTTCTTCTTCCTTCATAAGAAAATTTCAAATTCCCTAATGTCCAACATCAACAGAATTAATCAAAGCTATACTTTCCAAATAGAAGTGAACTATTCCTGAAATCTTAAACCATAAATTGTTTTTTTTTCTGAGTTAAAAATCATATTTTTAAGAACATTATCATGACACAATCTAAATTCAATAAACTAAGGAATTTATGTTTAAACAATTTCAAGTTTACTGAACACTTTGGATTTCAAAGAAAGTTTGGGTTTTAATTTGCCCTATTAAATTCTATGCTTCAGATTTATGTTTGACAATCCAGTATGTTTGTCACTTAAAACATAAACATAACATGATCCAGAGATAGGGTTAAAATATACAAAACTGAGTCTTAAGCTAGAAATAAAGGATCATAAATGGACATGCACACATTTTACCCCAACATCTACAGATTATTCTTAGATATCTATATATACAGAATCTTACTGATCATTTACAGAAACAAATCATGCAACCATATTAACTTAAATTATTAAATCAAAAATGTTACTCACCTAATTTCCTGAGCAGAGCATCTATGTTTGAGAAATTTGAACTTGAATTGCTTTGGACTGAAAACTTTATGTTTCTTCTAATTATCTTCTTCATGCATGCAGGTTTTAACTACAGGTTGCTCAAATTTACAGAGATGCAAGTGCAGGCCTTGATTTTGCAGGAATGAATAGCAATGCAAACTTGATTATGCAGTAATTCCAAGTAGAAGAGATGATTTTGCAGGAACTATAGGTTGTTGTGATATATATCTGGGTTTGAGGAGATGATTTACTTTTAGATTTGCTTTTTGAAATGAATATGCAGATTTTGTTATTGAGAGGAAGTTTGAGTTTCAGATTTTTAAGTGAAGTTTTCTTTTGATTTCTTTATCTTTTGTTTTGAAAAGGAGAATGAGGGGAAATGGAAATGTTTATTTTTTTAAAAAAGAGGCTGAAATAAATTTAACAAAATTAATAAAAGAAAATAAAGATTTAATGACACTTGTTATTAGAGCTACTAACTTATTAACACATGTATTTGATTTGTTTAAGACTTAACACTTGTCTTGTTTAATTAAGTTGTATATTTAAATGTTTATATAGGTTTTTCTTTAGTTTATTTTATGTTTGAATGAATATGCATGAATTTTCTTGTTAAAGTACATGTAAATAAAACAATTTATAATTTAAAACTTACAAAATATTCTAAAGAATCAATAAATTTGAATTTCAAAATAAAATTGCCAAATCAAATTAATTCTTTGAAATAAAACCAAAATCAATTTAAAAATGAAGATTCTATTTTCCTATATTAATTCCTCTTTATATTTTTGAAAAATAGAATATTTATTAATATGATTTAAAATAACAATTTATAATTTTATATGATTTATAAAGAAATTATAAATCACTTTTATATTTAAATGAATTTAAATCATATGTTATCTTATATTTTAAACTTATATAAAATATACTCAAATCATATTTAATCAAATAATATTTTAAAAAGAAATAAGATCAATTTTTACTTAAATTTAAAAATTAAACTAAGACAAATTTTAAACAGTTTCCTTTATTATCAAACCCTATAGTTATTAATTAAATAGATTTTTAAAAACTTAATATTAATTAAAACATAATTTCTTAATTACTTAATATTTTATTAAAATTTAAAAACAAACTTCATTTATTAATTGCATTTCAAAACAAAGATAAACTATATTATATATACAAATATATATATACATTATAATTTAAACATTTATTTTAGCATTTAAAAGACAATCACAAATTTATTAAATCTGATTATTAAACCAAAATATATTTTATTAATCAATATTGTCAATATCAATTTAATTTTATATAAAGATTATTAAATTGATATTGTCTAAAATTCTGGGATATCAATAACAAATGTAAACAAATTATAAATCTAATTACAAGTGTAAATAAATTTTAACATGCACATACATTTATAAGCCTATTTACCAAGTGTCCTTATCTTCCTTTAATTTTTTAAAGTGATTAATAAAAGATAAAACTAAATATATAAACCCCTCTACTCTTTTTTCTCATTCTTTTCCCTATCTTCATTTCAAAAATAAAAGAACAAATCCGTAACCTATAAACACACTAAAACCAGAGGAAGAAATCTTAAGCCTGTATCAAAGGTTGAGGCAACCCAAAATCAGAGAATTTAAAAGCAAAGCAAACAAGTAACTAATCAATTTCAAGATCATTCAAATCAAGTTTAAGCTAGAATATAACTCAATAAGGTGGATCAAATTCAAGTTTTCTATTCTAAAGCAATGCACAGGCTTTCTGTTCAAACTTTCTAAAAGGTGAGTAAATTCTTAAAAAATCTGGTACATCTTGAATTTGCATAATGATCTTTGAAATATGATGTGAATTATGCTGAGCATGTAGATTTAAAATGACTTTATATACACACATGTGTATTGGTATCTATATACATATATGGAACAAGCATACCAGGCCTCTGTTCAACATTTCAGGTTTCAAACCTGATCCAAAAATTCACATCATCCAATTAAATGATTTTTAGACTTTGATCTCTAAAAGGAAAGTATTTTTGTATGTACAAAATCATTTTCAAAATTTGATTTAGGTGAAAATGTTTAATGAATATCATAAAAATGAAATATTTCAGTAATGAACCAACAAATGCAAAAATATCGACCATCAGATTTCCATGCTTTAGTTGTATAATCATATTCATTTTCAAAATTAACGAATTTTCCTAATAATATGGGAATCTTTAAGTTATTGGATTTTTGGAATTTTTGGGTTGGACGTAAAACATGTTTCGACCAAATTCCGACGATCAACAAAATGGGTATGGTCGTGGTTCTTGCAGAAGGAAGGTGATGGTATGGGAACCCAGGAAAAATGGCTATGATTTTTTTAGCGTGGTAGGCACAATGTAGCCGCTTAGGGTTTAAGGTCATGTTTGGGATGGTTGGATTTTCAAGGCTATATCATCATCCACGTCGCTTCGAGTTGCACCGATCCAAGTGGAAAAGTAGCAGAGGTCATTAATGTTTCTTTAGTCGGAGGTTCGTGGTCACTGGTGGCTTGTTTCAGCGGCGTGTGGCGATTGTCTGATGGTGGGTGGGTTCCTGGTTGAAGTTTGATGGGTGTGAGTATGCTCGATTTTGATTAAGGGGTTCGTGATGAAGTCTGGGTGGTCGGATGTAACGACCCGTAAATTCCGATAATAAAATTTGTTATTTTAACAAGATTTTGTAATTTAATTTGAAAAAATTAAAAACTTTATAATTTAATATTGAAATGAATGCAAAAATGAAATATAACAATGGTAATTAAAACAAATTATTAACAATTTGAATACAATTCTAATAAATGAAGTAGTGAAAATGTTATACCTGGTTATAAATTGAACATGAGAAAATAAAAGTAAGTATTGAATTAATTAATGACATAACGCATTGTTAACAGTAATTAAATATAAATTAAGGTAATAATGTTAATGCAAATTAATAAATAATTAATTTAGTGCAATCCCAATTAATTGAAACCAATTGTAAGGTCATAATGGATTGTAATTAGTAAATTAGGAAATAAATTCAAAGTTATATTAATTGATGAAATAATATGCAGTAAGCTGTAATTTGATAGAATCAATGTTAGATAAGTAATTATAATAATTGTTGGTTGATAATAAAGTATGAATGAGATTAAATTAGGAAAATTGTGATAATTATTAATTGTTTACCCATCTATTTAATTTATTGAATTAGATTTAAATCCATTGCAATTAAACGTAATTAAAAACTACGTTAACATGAATTTAGTTGATGATTGTAAAAAAATTATTAGGTTAATTGGATATATACTAATGTTAAATTTATCCATAAGATGATGATTGATTGAATAAAGAGATTGAATACAAATTGTATTAATTTAATTGAAACTAAAAATAATAATTTATTTGAATTTACTTAAATTGAAGGCAATCACTCTAAATTTTGTAATAAATCCTTATTTGCTTGATATGGAAATTTTGGTTAATGAATTAGAAGTTTATTTTAATCAGAAATGATAGAAATGGTAAATAATTAAATTTGGATTGAAGAAGTGATTAATTAATCTAATATTAAATTATTTAATTAACTGGAAAATAGCCATTTTGGCCCTAAATCGGATTTCGAAGAAAAAAATTTTATCGGATCTGTAATGGTGAATTATTTTAGAATTTCAAGTTTCGTAGCGATCAGACTTGTCGTTTGATCGTGCGGGCTCGAAACGCCCAGAAATCAATGAAATTCAAATCAATTGAAATCAATTTGAAATAATTTGATTTTAGCATAACTTCTTCACACGATGGAATTTGGACTTGAAACCCATTCCATTGCGTTTAAAATATTAAAAACATACAATTTTGAGATATGGGTTTACCGATTTCCGTTCCGGAACCGAAACGGGTTTTTCGGGTCAATTATCGTTAAAAACTCAAACCAATTGGGTCCATTCCTTTCTATTTTGTTCTGCCTATATATATATATTGTTATAACCCTAGCAGCCTTTCTATTTCTCATTTCTGTACGTACAGAAATTTCCGTTGTTCGCCTTCCTCAATGGCTGAAAACCCTAATCTTCCCAATCCAATTTCAATTTCATAAAAAAAATTGTGGATCTACAGCAACTTCGGGTCGCGCTTCGAGTTTCAGAGGCAAAAACTCTGCGTCAACTTCAAGTTAGGAAGCAAATAACTCAAGTTGCTCAGGGTCGTTTTGAAAAAAATCAGAGTAAGCACCAGGGATTAGAGGCGGTGGACCGAAGTGAAACCGAAGTCGACCTAAGACCAGAATTTTCCAATCTTCTAATTTTCATAACTTTTTCATAAGAGCTCGGATTCATGCGTGGTTTGTTTTGCTGGGATCGTATTAGAACTACGGACATTTTGGCATTAGTTTGGATGAATTTTGAGATCATTCAAATTTTGAGCTTATTTTGAATTTAAATTCAATTTAAATTCAAAGGTGAGTGTTTTAACCCACTCACAACTTCTAAAATTTCTTATGTTTGTTAAATTGATTTATTATGTGATTAGAAATTTATTTATAACTGTTTAGCATATTTTGAATCATTATCTTAGTTTATTTGGATTTATTAAGATAAAATAGTTATTTAATTTATTATTGAATGTAACTGCCAGTAAATACCTGTTATTTATTATCTGTTCAATTGACGTTATTGATTGAATTGGATGATGATTGTGATAAATGTTTGATGATTGATATTAGATGAATGGATGTTGTACATTATATTGTTATAAACTGCAAGTTGTTATAAATTTTTATTTCATTTGGGATTGCGGTTTGAAATGATATATAACCGTATTTATATTTTAAATTATGGATTAAAATGATAAATATCCGTATCACTTGACCATAGGATAGAAAATCATAAATAGACACCGTCGGTCTATATATATATATAAATATTTTGAAATGATTTCTATGGTTTTGGAAAGAAATATATAGTTTAATAAATATTGATTTTTTGATATTATATAAATATTATTTTTATATATAGTTAAATTCTTGAAATTAAGCTATGTATAAATTTGTTTAATAAAAATAAGAGAGTTTGATTTTATTAAAATATAACATGGATAACTATTTAAATTATATTTTAATATAGAGGGTATAATGATTGAAATAATTTAAGGTTGGCAGATAAATTTGAAATTTATTTGAAATTGAATTTAGTTAAGAATTAAACTCAAATAAGTTTGATATAGAATGTAATAAATTTGAAATTTTAGAAGATATGATTTTTATAACTGGTTTTTTGGTTTAAGGTGAATTAAATGAATATTTCAAGTATAAATAAATTAAAGGAAATATTTAGTTATTTGTAATTTGAGTTTAAATAATAATGGATTATTATGTAAAATATTTCAAAACTAAATAATAGAAATTTGAATTGTTGAATCGTACGTACCAAACTTAGTTTTGAATTTGTTGAATACTTAAAGTTTGAAATATATTGAATTGGAAATGGTTTATGCTGTGGATCAAATCTGTTTTGAAATTGATAAAAATTAGGATAGTTTATTTGAAAACTGAATCGTATTGAAAGTTAAGATTTGGGATTTGATTAAATTTAAATTTATAAATTTGAGTTGTTTTAGAATTGATTTGTGAGATTGAAGAAGCTAGTTTATTATATAATGTATTTTAATATTTTAACCATTTAAGTGGTGGAAGTTATGTTTTCAAAGTTTGAGTTTCAAAGGATTATGATTTGAAAGTGTTATATTTCAAGTGTTTTGATTTCGAAGTGTTATAACGTTGAAAGTGTTATGATTTTTGGAAAGGATATATTTGAAATAAAAATGATATTATATTGATTTGGGTTTTAATAAAATGATATCATATTGGTCGGGTTTTGAAATGGAAATGATATCGCATTTGTATGGTTTTGAAACGGATATTATATTATGGTTTTGAAGTATAAATCATTTTGAAATGACCGCGGTGTTATAATAACGTTTGGTTGTTAAATAGACCAGGATCAGAAGTTGTCATACTCTTTGCCAACCCTGAAAACTACATTAACAACCGTGTACGCGGCGGAGAATCCAGAATGAATCAGGATGGCGGCGATGTCCTTTAAGGTATGAACGTGGACCCGACTCCGTGAGTTGGCTTAAGGTGGCTAAAACAGGAGCGATCTCGGGCCAGTGAGGTAGCCTCTCTTATCGGACACACTCCTTCGATATTATATTCTGACTTTGAGATTGAATTGGTGGCCACTTTTGACTTTTGATTTTTTGGGGGTGTGACTCGAGGTGGGCGGTAGCTACGCGCTATGCGTCTCCACCATCCCGTGTGCGTAACTATTGTATCTACCCTAGCATTGCCTTGTATGCCATGTCACCTACCCTAGCGTGCTTTGTACGAGTTTGGTTTTCTCCCGTAGCCCGTGGAGTATTTAGAGTAGTCTTTCGATCTGGAGATGCGCTGATACTAGGTGGACTACTGGGACTATTATTGTGGTAAGGGGGAGATTGGGCAACTCCTTAATGCTATTTAAAAGTAAGTTTATTTTACTATAGACATTATTATAATAGCGAAATATTACTACATAGTAAATAGTTTAACGGATCCTTATGAGATGTGAATCCCGAGCATCTCTTATGTTACCGCACTCACGTTTGACACAGGATAGGAGATGTCAAATCCCGTAAACATCTTTGACGCCATTCCACTCATATTTTACCATTGGTCTAACTTACGTAAGATCTTTTAGTTCTAACTCGAATGTTTTGCATTTTCAATTAGCTCGGGTCAGTCTGAGCATTTCAGGGTTTGAAGATCTTATTTCTGGAAGACGAAGACGAAGATTGTATTAATATTATTTATTATATTATTCCACTGCATTCATATTGTTCCGCTGCATTATTTATTATTCTATGCTATGTGTAACTATGATATGTGTTGTATAAGTATATCAAATGTTTTGTAAAACAGCTTCATGAACTGTTATTTGATTATTATATTTTGTTATTGCGCTGTGAGATTCTGTTTTGCTTTATTTCTTTCTCCGTTTTCTTATTTACCCAAATAACAATCTGCCCTTCTGTATGGCTTAAGTCAGACGTGTGTGGTTTATTATCGATTTAAAGCGTACGAAAAGGCGGGATGTTACAACGTGGTATCAGAGCTTTGGTTTTTGCGATAAACCTTAGCTTTATGGGTTCTGACTCTTTATTAATAGCGCAGTAATACCCTATGATGAGTCACTGTGTATGTGTGTATATATACGAGAGAACATATTTGTTAGTGTTATAAAAGGGTTTTTATATTGTGTAAATTTGTTTTGTTTTGTATTTATAAATTCTAGTTGGTGCATAGGACGCTATGACATCAATAGGGATTTCTAAACACTTTATAGGATAAACCAACACAATATTTGTTTGAGATATAGGTGAATGAAATAATTTCACCTATTATATTTTCTATGTATAAAATAATATATTTTATAAAGGATATATTTGGTTGTAATATATTGGTTGTTAGGTAGTGAAATTTATAAATATTGGTTGGAAATAAGATTTAAAATAAAATCAATGAAATTGGAAATTTTAGAACGTAAGTTCCGGGATTTTTGAAAATTTCTTTCAAAGGGTTTGGAATATAATTATATTGTTTATAAATATTTATATAATTATATTGTTTATAAATATTTTCTGATATAAATATTCCAATATAATTTGAAAGAATTGTTTTAAAGAAACTTTGGAAAAGAAATAAGTTTTGTACTCCCTCTATGTCGGTGGGAAATAATTTCGGTGATGAGTGCACGCATCATCGACGTTCATTTTCGAGTTTCTAAGTAGGAAGGCCACTGTAGTAGTTTTACTGCAGATTTATTTTGTTAACAAATATAATTATTAAATTGTTTTAAATACAATTGGATATATAATTTGTAAGTATATATATCTATCTATTATTTCAAATGATTTGAAACGGAACCTGGTATTTATTTATTAAGTTTCCATTAATTAATAGTTTCAATTAGTGTGGTGAAATGGAATTTAACTAATAACTAAAACCTCTAAATGAAATAAGAGATTTAATGCTAAGTTATAAATGGAACTAAAAGAAACAGGAATTTTGTAAACCTATAAAACAAAGGATATTATTATTGAACATTAGGCTAATTTAAAAGAAATAAAATAAACTTGGGTAACTTTCAATTACATCCTTAAAAGCATATATATAACTTACCAAATATTAAAAGTTGAAATGTCTACTAAGAAAATGTAATGGAGAAATTTATAAGAAAAACTGATGTAATAGAAAGATTCAATGAATTACTTTCATAAATAAGAATTTGATGTTATAGTGGTTATAAACTTAAGTTATAATTGAAATGTTACTATAATAAAATGAGATAGACAGTAAGTATTGTAAATGAGTAATTAGAAACTTAAGTAAATATACTGAAATGCTAAGTTATTGAATAACACATAAAGTACTGTAAATAAATGAAATTAAGTAATGAATAATGCAACAAAGAAGAGACTTACATGACATTAATAAATGAAAATGATTATTGTAAGTAATAAATGAAATTAACACTAAATGAATGAATGGAAATAAAAATTAGTAAGAAGTAAATGTAAAATTGAAGAAAGAAATCAATGAAGAAAATTTATAAGAATAAACTTAAATAATGTTAGAATTTGCTGTTTGTTTTGGTTTATGTTTGATTAGGCAAGGATACTTTTAAAATCGTTTGGATGTATGAATAATCTATTCAGTTGACCTAAGAATGTTGAGTAAATGGTATACTTAATAGTTTATTTGTCATTCTATACAATTTGAAGGTGTTTAAGACCGAACTAACTATTTGTTTCGGTTGATATGGATGAACGATTGATTTGTTTTGATTTCATATGATGACTGTATGTTGGTTGCAAATGTTGGTTGTTTATATTGATTTGGTTGTTAGTGGTTGAAATAAGTTAAACATTTCATTTTATATAATTATTAACTCTTTTTGGATTATATAAGTGAAATGCAGGTTATGGAAGCAATTGCTACTGCACTTGGTATCATAATATAAGCGCAAATTGCCCGACAAATAGGTACGTTTTCGGATTACGGTTTTATAGCGCTATTTTATATTTTTTTCGGCTATTGGGGTATATTTGAGATATTATGATATATATTGTTATATTTGATATTATATTTTCTCCCAAGCCTCTCCGTACAGAGGAGACTCTGCCAAAAATTTTCGAAAATTTTGGACTTAGAAATTTCGTTGAAATGTTTTCCAAGCTTTAGATAATACTGAAAACAAAAGATTTAATTGTTTATAAATTTATGTATTTTGTTTAAATTATTTTTTTTGTAAATTCATTTGTTTATAAAGTTAGTATTTTGAATAAGATGTACTGTCTACTCAATTCTTTCATTTCCCTTCCTTTTCCTTTTCGCGGATGAAAAGTTTTGAGTGGGGGAGAGTGTAATGACCCGTAAATTCCGATAATAAAATTTGTTATTTTAACAAGATTTTATAATTGAATTTGAAAAAAGTAAAAAACTTCATAATTTAATATTGAAATGAACGAAAAAATGAAATATAACAATGGTAATTAAAACTAATTATTAACAATTTGAATAAAATTCTAATAAATGAAGTAGTGAAAATGTTATACCTGATTATAAATTGAATATGAGAAAATAAAAGTAAGTATTGAATTAATTAATGAAATAACGCATTGTTAATGGTAATTGAATGCAAATTAAGGTAATAATGTTAATGCAAATTAATAAGTAATTAATTTAGTGCAATCCCAATTAATTAAAACCAATTGTAAGGTTATAATGGATTGTAATTAGTAAATTAGGAAATAAATTCAAAGTTATATTAATTGATGAAATAATACGCAGTAAGCTGTAATTTGATAGAATCAATGTTAGATAAGTAATTATAATAATTGTTGGTTGATAGTAAAGTATGAATGGGATTAAATTAGGAAAATTGTGATAATTATTAATTTTTTACCCATTTATTTAATTTATTGAATTAGATTTAAATCCATTGCGATTAAATGTAATTAAAAACTACGTTAACATGAATTTAGTTGATGACTATAAAAAATATATTAGTTTAATTGGATATATACTAATGTTAATTTATCCATAAGATGATGATTGATTGAATAAAGAGGCTGAATACAAATTGTATTAATTTAATTGAAATTAAAAATATAATTTATTTGAATTTACTTAACTGAAGGTAATCGCTATAAATTTTGAAATAGATCGTTATTTGAGGTTAATAAATTAGAAGTTTACTTGTAATCAGAAATGATAGAAATGCTAAATAATTAAATTTGGATTGAAGAAGTGATTAATTAATCTAATATTAAATTATTTAATCAACTAGAAAATAGCCATTTCGGCCACCGACTCTGATTTCGAAAAATCCAGTTTCATCGGATCCGTAAAGGTGAATTATGTAGGATTTCAAGTTTCGTAGCGATCAGACTTGTCGTTTAATCGTATGGACTCGAAACACCTAGAAATCAATGAAATTGAAATCAATTTGAAATAACTTGATTTTAGCACAACTTCTTTATACAATGGAATTTGGACTTGAAACCTATTCCATTGCATTTAAAATATTTAAAAACATATATTCAGATATATGGTTTGACCCATTTCTGTTCCGGAATCGAAACGGGCTTTTCGGGTCAATTATCATTAAAAACTCAAACCTATCGGGGTCGTTCCTTTCTATTTTATTCTGCCTATATATATATATATATATATATATGTCATTATAAACCCTAGCAGCCTTTCTATTTCTCTTTTCTGTATGTACATAAATTTCTGTTGCTTCTCTTCCTCAATGATTGAAAACCCTAATCTTCCCAATCCAATTTCAATTAAAAAAAATTACGGATTTGCAGCAACTTCGGGTCGAGCTTCGAGTTTCAAAGGCAAAAACCCTACATCAACTTCGGGTTAGGAAGAAAATGACTCGGGTTGGTCTGGGTCGTTTTGGCAAAAACTCAGAGCAAGCACTGGGGATTTGAGGCGGTGGACAGAAATTAAACCCAAAGTCGACTCTGGACCAGAATTTTCCAATCTTCTGATTTTTATAACTTTTTCATACGAGCTCGAATTCATTCGCGGTTTGTTTTGCTGGGATCGTATTAGAATTATGGACATTTTGGCGCTTGTTTGGATGAATTCAGAGACCGTTCAAATTTTGGGCTTATTCTGAATTTAAATTCAAAGGTGAGTGTTTTAACCTACTCATAATTTCTAAAAATTCTTATGTTTGTTAAATTGATTTATAATGTGATTAGAAATTTATTTATGACTGTTTGGCATATTTTGAATCATCGTCTCAGTTTATTTGGGTTTATTTTGGTAAAACAGTCATTTAATTTATTATTGAATATAACTGCCAGTAAATACATGTTATTTATTATCTGTTCTATATTGATGTATTGATTGAATTGGATGATGATTGTGATAAATGTTTGATGATTGATATTGGATGAATGGATGTTGTAGTTTATATTGTTATAAATTGCAAGCTGTTATGGATTTTTATTTCATTCGGGATTGCGGTTTGAAATGTAACTGTATTTATATTTTAAATAATGGATTGAAATGATAAATATCCGTATCACTTGACCATAGGATAGAAAATCATATGCAGACACCGTCGGTCTATATATATAAATATTTTGAAATGATTTCTATGGTTTTGGAAAGAAATTTACAGTTTAATACATATTGATTTTTTAATATTATATAAATATTATTTTTACATATAGTTAAATTCTTGAAATTAAGCCATGTACAAATTTGTTTAATAAAAATAAGAGAGTTTGATTTTATTAAAATATAACGTCGGTAAGTATTTAAATTATATTTTAATATAGAGGGTATAATGATTGAAATAAATTAAGGTTGGCATATAATCTAAAATTTATTTAAAATTGAATTTAGTTAAGAATTAAACTCAAATAAGTTTGACATGAAATGTACTAAATTTGAGATTTTAGAAGGTCTGATTTTTATAACTGGATTTTAGTTTAAGGTGAATTAAATGAATATTTCAAGTATAAATAAGTTGAAGAAAATGTTTAGTTATTTGTAATTTGAGTTTTATTTAAATAATAATGGATTATTATGTAAAATATTTCAAAACTAAATAATAGAAATTTGAATTGTTGAATTGTAAGTACCAAACTTAGTTTTGAAATTGTTGAATTCTTAAAGTTTGAAATATATTGAATAGGAAATGGTTTATGCTATGGATCAAATCTGTTTTGAAATCGATAAAATTTGGGTTAGTTTATTTGGAAACTGAGTCGTCTTGAAAGTTAAGATTTGGGATTTGGTAAAATTTAAATTTATAAATTCGAGTTGTTTTGAATTTGATTTGTGAGATTGAAGAAGCTTGTTTATTATATAATGTATTTTAATAGTTTAACCATTTAAGTGGTGGAAGTAATGTTTTCAAAGTTTGAGTTTCAAAGGTGTAACGATCTTGAATTTATTAAGTTTAAATTGATACTTAAATTTATTTTTGAATAAAAATTGTGTAAAATAGAAACCATTTATAGTTTAAATACAAGTAACAAGCAAAGAAAATACATATGCAAAATATGTACAGCCGAGACAAAACAAAGATAAAGTATGCAAGCTTGAAAAAGAAATAATATGAAAGATAAAATAAAAGCATCTTCAGACATGCATATTTCCAAGTATGAATAAACAAACAAGGTATACATACATAATTAAATAATATAAGTTATAAACAATATAGGACATAACAATTAATGCAAGATGTCCCTAGCCACAATATCATCTCGGCCATATTTTGTTTGGCAAAATATAGTATGTAGCCTGCATTGATAAGGCAAGGCAAGTATAAAACAAAACAAAGTAGAGGCAAGGGTACATATGCATTTAATGCCCTCATCCTCTCAGTACAAAAGAAATACTTCCCTGTATAACACTATTTCTTTTACTATACATCCATATTTGCCATATTTGTTCAGTAAGAAAAAAAAGGAACTTCTTTTATAACCGAAGCAAGAAATCAGTAGGAAGATCAAAAGCAATTAATGCTTGGATCTTTAGCCACCATTTGAATATAAATAATCCCTGTATTTGTACAAAGAAGAATATAAAATAAAAATATATCACCTGTACAAGTATTACTCATGTAAACTCCTTCTGTATCTCAATCCATCTACCTCTGTTTCGGTTATTCAAAGTTATGAAAATCTGAAGTAAATATAACTTCAAACTTAAATAAACAACAACTCAAAACTTTTTCTTTATTTCAAAATATGAAGCACAAGTTCAACTCAGGAAAATTCAAACTGAAACAAAAGCATTTCCAGTTTCAAAGCCTGTTCTAATATTGTAGGCTCTGTTCAATCTTGTTCCAGGTGAGTAACTTCTTTTTAAAATGCTTAAGTATATATTTATATCTGGTTGCTTGAATGATATCTGAAAATAAATATGTATTTAGGTATATATATTGGCGATATTTCTGTGTATTTGTGATCTATGTTTGAATGCATGTTGCTAATACCTGTAAGACATCTCTGTTATAAATTTCAAGCTCAAGTTTACGTTAAAAATCATTTTCATTTGATCTATGCCTTGTGAGAACTAAAAATTTAAATAAGTTATGTTTGTTAAATGATAGAATAAAGTTTAAATTTTTTTTATGTTTAAAGTAATTGAGTTTGCTCTGGAAAAAAAACCATAAAGACCGTTCATGTCTAAAATAAGTGAAATTTTAAAATTTCTTAAAATATCAATTTAAGTTTATAGCCTGAATTCTCATCTGAAATCATGAATTTTAAAACTAAAACTACAAATTTTAGTAATGGTTTGGAAGTGCATTTCTGATTTGCATTGTTTTGGGGATTTCGGGAATCTCTGGTGATCCCAGTGATTGAAGAGGCGAGGGTTGTTGCTGGAGGTGGAGGAGTGATCGGAGATGGGTAGAAAATTGGCAGGATGTTGTTTAAATCACGGTGGAGAGAGCGGTGATGGATTCTAGGTTAGAACCCTAGTTTTTACTGGGTTGGATAATTTTGATTCGTTCTTTCCCTCTGATCGATCGAGTTGCTCGCGCCTTTGGTTGAAGGAAGCTGGGGTGTAGACGAGGTGGCGGCCGAAATTTGGTGGCCTCCGGTGGTCCGTACATCGAATGCATGACGTTGACAGGGTTGAGGGGGGAAACCTGATCATTTCCAGGTTTGAGAGAAGAACTCGATTTTGATTAACGGCGCAATCGTGGATTCTAGGTGGTTGTAGCAATCAAGTGAAGCCGTGGCGACGTGCTGGAGGTAGCAACGTGGATCGGTGGTGGTCATCGCGACTGTGCACGTATACGTGCATCTTTTCGTATCAGTGTTTTGATGTTGGTTTTTGGGAAGCAGAGGAGAGACTCGAAATTTACTCGAGTAATTCGAGTGTCTTACTCGAAGCAGCCTGAGTTCGAACGATTTTGGAGAAGAAGGAAGAACTCGGAGTATACTGCGTGCAAATGAAATATTTACTCGAAGTGGGTTAGGTTTTTTTCTCGAGCTGTTGATGTTGTCTCGGGTGGTTTTGGTTGGCTTCACATTTGACAGAGAACCTGTTACCAGTTTTTTTTTATAAAATTAAAAGCTAAGTCTAATGAAAAGCAAGGATTTAAAACAAGTATAAATCCAAGTTTAAGCTGGTTCAAGTAGATTTGGAATCTCAGTTTTCAAAATAAATAAAGTTTTTTTTTTTAAATTGTTTAAATAGTTTTAATGATAAAGTAAATCAATCAAATGGATTTGAATTTAAATGAAATTGGGCTTAAATCCTTTTAACTTCTAGTATAAAGAAAGAAAATTTCTTGTAAAATAAAAAAGATTTGAAATTGTTTAAAACCTGGTTCAAATTAGACTGTCTTCATTTTTAATCTTAAATTTAAAATGAAATTTTAAAGGTAAAATTTGGAATTTAATTGTTTAAGTGACTTGTTAACGATAACTTAATTCATTAATAAGAAAAGATTTTATCTTTAAATAAATAGAGATTGATTAATTAAAGAGTTCAAATAAACTAATCAAGGTTTTAGCTAATTCATCTAGGATAAGTTAATTAGTAAATGAAGATCATTTATTTAACTAAGGATTTGAAATTTAAATAAATGGTTGGTAATGAATTAATCAAGAATAATTTAATTAAATAAGGTGATTGATTAATAAATTGATATCAAGTGATTTGTAATTAATAAATCAAGATTGGATAATTAATTCAGAAGCAATTTATTTAATTGGAAATAAATTGCATTAATTAGGATTAAACAATTAATAAATCCTGCTTATAAATGATTATCAAATGCTTGACCTTACTTAGGAATGATCGTATTATATGTGATGCCTTGAATTAATTGTCATATCTGTTCTGTGATATTTTGTTCTGTGAATTGGATTATGTATAATTTATTCATTTATATTATCTGTGAATCTGTGAATGGACGATAAGCGTTATAGTTATATCGCTTATCAACTATATTTTTGTGTTTTAATCTGTGATGATTGAATAATGTTGCACTATTGTGTTGAACCCTTGGACCACACCATACACACACAAAATTATGGACTTCACGAGGAAATCGATTTAGTCACAGATTTCGAAATGATTTTTAAAGTTGAATATTTTAAATTCAAATGTTTTGGAAATGGATTGGGTTTAAAGTGAAAAGCAATTGAAATGGAATTTCAAAGATGAATTTATTTTTAATAACTCGATTGAGTTTTGGAATTTAAATATTTTGATTTAAAATTTGAATTCAATACTTGAAATTGAATCCTATGATTTGAAACTAGGGATTAACGATATTATACTAGTCATATATAAGTCAAACCATTTTTAAAGTATTGTTCTTTTGAGAATTTGAAGTAAACCAAAGATGGTAACTTGTATAAATGGAATCGGGTTTTTTCGAAATAAAACTATTGTTTCTAAGTGATAAAAAGCTTTCATATGAGTAATGAACTTCCAATTTATATTAAAAGGATTTCAAGTTTGAATTAAAATGATTTTTCCAAGTTATGAATGAACCTTTGGAAACAGTTTTGAAAGCTATGAGATAAATCTTTGATTTAAAGATTTAATGAATTAATCCTTTTGAAACCGAATTGTTTTGAAATCCGGGAATGAATATTCGTGAAACTGTGTAAACTTTATGAAATAAATCTTTTGTTTAAAAGATTTGAAATGGTAATTGGTTTAAACCATTTGAAAGAAATTTTTGAATTATTAAGTTGTGACTTAATTGAAATCCCATATCCATATGTTTTAAATGTTGCGCTCACTATTCGGGTTAGCCGGGAAAGGACCTTTGGGTCGTATAACCCATTCCGAATATGTGATACGTCGTTATGGATAGCATTTGAAGACCGGTGGTGAAGACCGGGTATTTGCGAGAACGATTGGATGACCTGTCGATTGTCTCTGCACTGAGTTGCTCCGGTATAGAGATTTCCTAAGTGATGGGAAGTCCGATCGGGATTGTGAATACCCGGATTGCAAGGGCTTCTTTGGAAGTGCCTTCGGTTCTGTTCGAACCCGGAACAGACTTGTATGGATTGTGTGTCTGACATTACAAATTGAGATATAAAGCAGATTCCTTTCAAATACATTTCTGTTGGTGGCGGAGAATTTATTCTCTTAGCTTAACACCCTTCTCTGAGACGTACGAGCTCAGAGGTTATGTAGTTGAAGGTTATCAGCGATATATTCCCAATTTGGTAATGTGACATGCTGAGTGTTGCTGTGAAATGATCATTGTTTGATCATTTGTGATAGGATCATTTGTTTGATCATTTATCTTTGTGATCATTACTTTGATCATTTGTTGACCCAAAGCATGGCTTTGTACCAAAGCGTGGCTTTGTGGACGTGACTTCATCGAGCCTCACACCCCGGAATGGTCAAAACAGGAAAGATGCGGCAAGGTTATTAGGGGGTAGCGCCCCTTTAGGGTATGTTCATTTCCTTCTGGAAAAGGGTGGTATCATGGTATGGAGCCCAGATACTTACTCATGTGGAAAACACTCTATTTATTATGGTGTGATGTTGGTTATCGAGCGCTCGGTTAAAGGCCCTAAAGGACCGGGGGATGGCATACTCGTGTCAGTTGTTACCCAGTTAGGGGTAACCCGGCCTTGTGTTGCAGAGATCCGGTTAGGTTCTCGGGACGTCCTTCCAGAGGCGTTTCCATGTGGCAATGGGAAGTTCCTTGGCCTGACCATTTGTTGGAAATCCAAAGAAACAATACGAGCCTTGTACGGTTTTAGTTGTATTACCTGCTATGGAATGTGGCGGTAACCTGCTATTGAACATAGTAGCTATAGTAGGCATAAGTGCGGAATGCCTATGCTGGCTAAGATTTATATTCTACTTTCAAAATGCTTTTCTGCACCGTGCACTTATAATAATAATATCAAAGAAATTTTCTGCGTATTAAGCATCTTTGACTATCATAAGAAGAAATCTCCTCCAAGTCTGCGTTTGCATTGTGTGTGTGGTGGGAGGTCTTATGGTAGTCCCATTTTTCAAAAAGCATTACGAATTTATTTTAAAATTCTCTTGTTGATTGTTTTAAAAGATAAACTATTTTTGTTGCTCACACCAGTCCCATGACTGATCCAGAGTTTATTGTTCCTTTCCTAAACTCTGGGTGCTCATTATTTTCTACACGAGCAGTCTAGAGTTGGGTTTTTAGATAGTTAGATGTAGTAGATTATCTGGAGTTAGTTCAGTCTTTGGATCACGCGAGACTTGCTTGTCTTAGTGAAATGTGATGGGGAGTTCGAGCTATTGCTGGATTGGTTCTTGGAGATGGAGTTCAGATTTGGAGTCCTTCGTTGAAGGCTATCTTATAGTTATTTGTTCCGCTGCTGTTGTTATCTATTTTCTTTCCGCTGCTATTTTCTTGTATCTCTGATGTATATTGATATTCATTGTATCACTCTGTTGTATCAGTGTTGTATATCAATGTATTATTCTTTTATTCCGCTGTGTTATTTACTTAACGTTGTTATAAGCTCCGGCGAATCGGTTTTGAATGGTCGAATCTACGACATTCGAATACGATTTGAAGTATGGATGTCGATTTTCGAGCGAGCAAAATTCGTTATCGTCACAAAAGGATTATGATTTGAAAGTGTTATATTTCAAGTGTTTTGGTTTCAAAGTGTTATGACGTTGAAAGTGCTACGATTTTTGAAAAGGATATATTTGAAATAAAAATGATATTATATTGATTTGGGTTTTAATAAAAATGATATCATATTGGTTTGGGTTTTGAAATGGAAATGATATCGCATTTGTATGGTTTTGAAATGGATGTTATATTCTTGGTTTGAAGTATAAATTATTTGAAATGACCGCGGTGTTATAATGACGTTTAGTTGTTTAAGAGACCGGTTCGAAAGTTGTCATACTCTCTGACAACCTCGAAAACCACTTTAACAATTGTGTACGCGGTGGAGATTCCAGAATGAAGTAGGATGGTGGCAATGTCCTTTGAGGTATGAACGTGGACACGACACCCATGAGTTAGTTTAAGGTGGCTGAAACAGGAGCGATCTCGGGCTAGTGAGGTAGCCCCTCTTATCGGACACACTCCTTCGATATTATATTCTGACTTTAAGATTGATTTGGTGGCCACTTTTGATTTTCTGGGGCTGTGGCTCAAGATGGGCGGTAGCTTCATGCTATGCGTCACCACCGGCCCGTGTGTGTAATTGGTATATCTACCCTGGCATTGCCTTGTGTGCCATATCACCTACCATAGCCCGCCTTGTACGAGTTTGGTTTTTTCCCATAGCCCGTGGAGTATTTAGTGTAGTATCCCGATCTGGAGATGTGTTGATACTGGATGGATTACCGGGACTATTATTGTGTTAAGGGGGAGATTGGGTAACTCCTTAACGCTATTTAAAAGTAAGTTTATTTTAGTATATAAATTATTATAATAGCGAAATATTACTACATAGTAAATAGTTTAACGGATCCTTAGGATATGTGAATCCCGAGCATCTCTTAAGTTACCGCACTCACGTTTGACACTGGATAGAAGATGTCATATCCTGTAAACATCTCTGATGTCGTTCCACCCATATTTTACCATTGGTTTAACTTACATAAGATCTTTTAGTTCTGACTCGATGTTTTGTCTTTTCAATTCGCTCGGGTTTGTCCGAGCATTTCAGGGTTCGAAGATCTTATTTCCGAAGGACGAAGACGAAGATTGTATTACTATTATTTATTATATTATTCCACTGCATTCATACTGTTCTGCCGCATTATTTATTATTCTCTGTTATGTCAAACTCTGATATGTGTTGTATAAGTATAATCAATTTTTTTGTAAAACAGCTTCATGAACTGTTATTTGATTATTACATTTTGTCACTCCGCTGTGAGATTCTGTTTTTCTTAATTTCTTTCTCCATTTTCTTATTTACCCTAATAACAATCCGCCCTTTTTATGGTTTAAGTTCGACGTGTGTGGTTTATCGTCGATTTAAAGCGTATGAAAAGGCAGGATGTTACATCAGATGGCTTGGGGAAGTCGAAGTCATCTTGTCGACGGTAGTCGTGTAGGCCGAAGGGTCGCCGTGGATTCGTGCATGTGCACGTGGAGTAGGGCATGTCAATATTTAGTAATCGAGAAGAGGAGGGTAGGGCTCGACTGGGAACTCGGGGACAGGAAGATTTTTTTCGAGTTTGTCTTCGGGGTTTGTGTGAAAGGTTTAAACTATAACAGTTTAAATTTAAACAAATTTTTTTTTGAAAAAAAATAAATAGAAGGGGAAATACTCGGGTAGGACTTGGATGAGTCATCGGGTTTGACCCGAAGTGGGTGTTTTAAACAGTTAAAAAAAGGAGTTTTTAAAACAAAGTTTTGAAAATTTAAATAAATTGAGTTTTAAATCTTTATATTATAAATTTCTTTACAAATGTTTTCTTTAACATTTGATTTAATAAGTTATAAAATTTGTTAATTTAAATTTGTTAAGTTAAAATTATTTTATTTTAAAACTTAATTTAGTAATCTAATTAAGTGTTAATTAAGATAAGATGTTTTTAAATCTATATGATTATGATAAATTAAGGAGTTAATGAGATAAATGATTTATCTTAAAGTTAATTAAGTTTAATGATTTATTTAATTAGTAGGATAATTAAGTGTAGTTAATTAATTTTAATTAATTTATAATTCAAGGTTATAAGTTAGTTAACTAGAGGTTAATTAATTGGTAATTAAGGAATATAAATTAGATGATTAAGGAATAATTAATTAAGTAATTAAGATTAATTAATTTATAATTAGGATTAATTAATGTAAGTAAGTAGTGATCAATACATAAATGATAATTACTTAATGTAAGTAATTAATGGATTTATCTATTGAGGGTTAATTAATTTAATTAGCAATTGAAGGTTAAATTAATGAATAATCACGGTTAATTAATGGAGGATAATTAACCAATGGGATAATTACTTGATGGAAGTAATTAAAGGGAAATTACTTAAGGGAAGTAATTAAGGATTAATTGTTTAGTGTAATTAATTAAAGGATTGATTAATTAAGGAAATTAGTTCTAAGTATGATTAATTAAAGGATAATTAATCAATGAAGTGATCATTGAATAATTTATTTTAGTAATAAATTGAGGATAAATGTAATTAATGTGAATGGGTGAAAGCTAATTAATTTGTGTTATTAATTTAAGACTAACTACTTAATTGTAATTAGAGAGGATAATTAAGGAATGATTAATTAAGGGTTTTTAATTAATGTTAAGTAAGCAGGATTATGATAATCCAAGTGATTAAAATTGGTGATTAATTTAATTGAAGATTGATTAAATTAATTAGGAATTATATATTTAATAAATCTTGTTTATGGATGGTTGAATGATATTGGATGACTTGGATTGATGTTATCTCTGATGGACGATTGAGATGTGCTGTGATATGAATGGATTGAACTATGATAATGTAGGTTATCTATTTGAGTTGAATTGTTATATGATATGATATTTGGGATATGAATTGTATTGTTTAAAACTTAACAACTTGGATTAGAGATGACATTACATTCGAAAAGACCGAGGTCAGGTATCAGTAAATACCCAAAACCACTTTGATTCTTTATAAATTTGAGTTTAGAAGCAAATAGGCTGGAATGAATAAGTAAAGTATCATGGATATTTAAGACAGATAACGATTCTTGGATATTGATTTGAGATGAATGATTGACTTAAATAAGATTAGAACTCATAGAAAAGTACGTGTTACTCTGGCAATTTCACTTTAGTTATATAGCTTGGTATTTCATATTATATGGGTTTACTCATGCTGGTTTCCAACCTGACCTGGGTGTTACTTTGATGTCATACTTAGGTAAGACCGAGTATTATAGATTTCCAAGTAAGACTGTTCTGGAGCTCAGGAGGCGAGCTAAATGGCAGGAACGTATGGAGTGTATTCCGCTGTGATATTGTTGTATATCTGGGACAAGTTGATTTTAACTGTCCAATGTTTTTGTAATAATTATAACTCTTATATATTGATGTAAATTAATCGATACAACTTTCTTTGTATAAAGAATATTATTTGGTATGATATTTTATCTGCTGCGAATGTGAGACTCTGAGTTTTTGTTTTCTATTTCTTTTTCTTCTACCTCTTTTCTTCGTTTTCTAACTATCTAGAATTTTCAGGGTCGAAAATCCTAGGTCGTTACATTCGGTATCAGAGCGGAAGGTTAAGCAAGAACCTTGGCTCTAGTGGGATTGCTCATTAAGGATAGGGTCAGTGATGCCCTAGAATGAGTTGGGTGTGTATATATATATGAGTTCGTACTAGCTATTTTCTTATATAAAGGTTTAAAAATGGTTTTGAAAATGAATGATTCTTATACAAGCTTATATTTTGATGTATATAGCAATAAATTTTCCAATTATTATATATAAAGATAATTGTTTGTTAGTTAATGGGATTGAATAAGGATTTAACAAGATAAACTAGAAATGGATTTAAACCAGAGGATGGAAAGGTTATTGTGTCAAATAATAGGAATGTTGTTTCTAGTAAAAAAAAGTTTTAAGGAAGTAGATTTCGTTGAGTATAACTTGTAAATTAAAATGGATTTGAATAATGGAGTTTTAAAACCTAAGTATAGAAACATTTGAATTGTTTCAAAATGTATATTTTTGAATGTGATCTTATTTTAAAATAGGAAGTTATTTGAAAGCTTTAAAGAAACCTATTTTGAATTAAAACCAAAGGTGGTTTAAAATCTAAAATATAGCCTGGTGGGCTAAAAAATAAATATGTAAATGTATGGATATACATAGTATCAAAGGTAATTTGAAATAAAATCTAAAGTGATAAGTTTTGATTTTCCCTGAAGAGTGATGTAAAAAACTTAAAACGAAATGAGTTTTGAACTTTTAAGTAAGAAAGAATATTGTTAGAAATTTGAAATTTGAAGTGGGATTCAAATTGAGTAAGGTTAATGGGATTAAATTGAATTTAACTTAGAAGAAGTTAAATAAGTTTGGAATGCACAATCTGCATTGGAAATTTCAAAAATTGAGACTTAACTTAGGGAAGTCAAATGGGTTGTTTGGAAGGGAGTTATGTGTGATCTCAAACAGGTTTGAGACCTGGGAACGGGTAGTGGATGATGGATGTTTCAAATAAGTTGGATGTTTATTTACGTTGACTTATCCTAATATCATCTTGCTGTTATCAATAATCTATGAAACCGAAAATTGACTTGTTTAAAATAAATTAAAAATGGATTGAGAAAATATGTATCCATTACTGAAATTAAATGGAAATAAAATTTAATTTGAAATTATTTAAGTGGTCTTGATTTTTAAAAATAAAATTTAACTTGTGGAAATGAAATTACTTTGAACTTGAAATTTGAATGTTTAAAAGGAACTTGGAAATTTGAATTGTTAAAAATTGGTTTCACAGTTGAATCTGGGAAATAAATTGGTTTTTGAAGGATTAAATTGTTTAAAAAGAATTTGAGTTATTATTTAACTTTGGAGTAAGTTAAGTAATGGTAATTTGAAATGGAATTTTGAGATTTGAACTTAGAATTAAATGTTTAAAGGGTTCTGAACTTTTACTTGAAAATTTGAGATAAGTAAGTAAAAGTGATTTGAATTTTAAAATGTTGGATTCAAAATTTAATTGTGTAAGGACTTGGGTTGTTAAATTAAAAAGCAAAGGTTAATTTGATTTAAGTAATTAAATCAACATTGGATAATTTGACTCGAATCTATATAATTCGAGAAGGTTTTAAAAGTAGAGATAAGAATTGGGATTAATTCAAAATGGAATTTATATGATTTGAAACTTAAGTGGGCTCAATTTGAAATTAGTCCAAATTAATTTGAATAATTTGGAATTGTGATTAAAGTTGAATAGATTTAAAATTAAATGGAATTTGATTTGAATTTGGAAAGGAATAGAGGTTAATTCAGCATGAATTGGGATTGAATCAATTTAATGAAATGGGAAGGTGATTGGAAATGGAGATTGGAAATTGAACAGTTTGGCTCTGGACTATTTTCAAAATAATTTGTTTTAATATAAACCTATTTTTCCAAACTATTTACCATACAATCTTTCTTTTTAAAGCCAAACAATTTTATACTTATCTTACAACTATTTTTGGAACTATTTAACTATTTTACAATTATTTTAAACTGATTACTATTTTTCATTTACTTATAACTAATTACTATTTTAAAAAAACTATTTTGCAATTATCTGACTATTTTACAATTTTTTTAACTACTTAACTATTTTATGGCTATTTTACAATTAATAATTATTTTCAACTATTTATCTATTTTTAAAACTTTTTTAAGCTATTTTCTAATTTAAGCTGGTCAGAGTGCAAACTGTTTATGATTAATTACCAATTGAGATAAGGATTATGGTGATAATCCAAATGGAATTGGAACAATTGTGAATTAGTGGATAGAAACTAAAGTGAATGTGAATAGAAAAGGAGATTGATTTGGCTAATAATCAACGGAGATAAATACGTTGGGTGGCGTATATTATTCTATTCGCATAGTGATTTGATCCAGATTTGAACATAGAATTTCGAGATAGTATATCGATCCGAATTGGGATTTTTCACTCGATTTTCGATGGCGAACCTGGATATGGATTTTTGATTGGTTCTGGAAATTCTCTATTATAGTTATGACTATGCAATAAGAATGACGGTTTTTGATCAAGAGACCAGATCTGAGTCCGCACTAGGAAGTCGGGTGGACGATACTAGTTTGGAAGTGAAATTGTGTGATCGAGTGAGCGATCAGATTGATATAGCATACAGATGATATGTGTACATCGTACGGGTTTGATTGAAATTGATAATGAAAATTTATGGATAAGAACTGTAAAATGGTTTTTGAAATGAAAAGTATATTTTGTGAAATATATGTTGAAATAAAGTGGAAATTGGATATTCCTATTGTAGAAATTAACTTTAAAGAAGCAAGTAATATGGTAAGTGACTTTATAGAGTGACCAAATTTGAATATTTTATTTGGAATAAACAAAGTTATATATCTTTGTTTTATAATATGAATCTCCTCTTGTTGAATCTATAGCCAGAAGAAAAGAATTTTTGAAAGTATTTGAAGTATAAAAAGGGAATTTATACAAGTATGAAGTGACCCAAAGATTTTTAAAAGATATATACATACATACATACATACATACATATATATATATATATATATATATATATATAAAGGGTCTTATGAGAATGATCTTGAGAAAAGGTTTTTGAAACGTTTGGATATGGAAAGCCTTTTGATATCTGGGTAAAATCAATTTTGGAAATTTAGAAAGCCTGGTTTGAGAATTATCGATTTTGGGATAATCGATTTTGAGAAAAGGAGATTTATATGGGATTCATACTAGGTGTATGATTTGGAAGATACTATATGTGTATAGTATAAAGTGTTTTGAAAATGGCACTGGAGAGAAAGGCACTCCCTTGAAATGAACTTCTTAGTAGTACCATAGGTTGGTATTGCCTTGAGCCCTAAGGGGGGTGGGGGTTCTAAAGTGGTTCTTGTGAGGAAGTCCAAACAAATTGAAGTTCCTGAGGATTATCGGGTAACGAAAGTCGAGGGCGCTGATGCCTACAGAGGCATTTGGGTTATGCTGCGATGACAATGTAACTCTATGTCGATGTGATCTACTGTGGACCATAGCGGAAATCGTGTGGAGGTGAGTGTCAATGGTCTATGTTTGATTTTGCCGAGAAGGCAACGTAATATCGGTAGATTGCGATATAAGGTCGAGTGGAGTTGAGAAGTTTCATTTATTTTGCAACGGAATTCGAGGGCGCTGATGCCTACAGTTATATGGGTTTTTGCTTTGATAGCAATGTTACCCCGGTTTTAGCTGCGATTTGTAGCGGGTTTCATGGTGTAATCGAGGGGCACGGAGTGTCTAAAGTTATATATGGATTTTGCCGGGATGGCAATGTAACCATCGGGTTAACTACCACCATGGACGGGTTGATGATTTCCTGAGCATTCTCACCAAAAATATTCCCTCTATTTTCAAAAATATTTTCTATATTTTCAACAAAATATTTTTCAAGTATTTTCACTGGGTGTTGAAAACGGGTTTGCCAAGTACTTATAGATTTTCAGTCCTACGCCTGATCAACGTATGACCAAATTTCTGTAAGAACAAGGATCAACTTGTGGAAACATCAAGTTATAAAAAGTATTTTTATGAGAATGTTTGGTAATATTATATAGATTTTAAAGTGTGTTTTTTTTAAAATTCTTTAATAAAAGGGAGTTTATAGTTTAAAAATTATTCAAAGAGTAATTTATCTGGTATAAGTATTTTTATAAATTTTGGCTTCGTTTCTTTTCGTGGACGAAAAGATTCAAAGGGGGGAAGAATGTGATAACGCAAGATTTTGGGATATTTGACAATTTGATAATCAACTAGTTTATTTAATTAAACAAATAAAATTCTGAATAAAAAAGAGATATCTGGATATATAAATGAATTTGAAAATATAATTAAAAAATTAGATTATAAATATCTGGATAGATATTTGATAATCTCCTAATATAATTACTTCAAATTTGACAAATTATTCTTTCAAAACAAATAATAATGATTGTTTGTATATATAGATATAAATGGATTTTAATAGAATAATTATTTTCAAATTGAATTTGCATTTAAATGTATATATATTTGAGTTGATTTTTAATTGAATTTGAATTTGGAATTAAATTTGAGGGTAAATATCTTAAATTATTTTGGATTCAAAAATATATGTATAAGATTTTTATTAATATATATGATTTTTTTAAATCATTTTCCTTTTAGAAGTTACATATAATTGAACATGAGAAGTTTGGTTATTAAACACACAATATTAATATAAAACTAAAATTAAAGTATAATTAATATATATATATATATATATATATATATAAACGTATTCTTCATGCTTAATAAAAAATGTAAACAAATTATAAATCTAATTACAAGTGTAAATAAATTTTAACATGCATAAGACATTTGTAAGCCTATTTACCAAGTGTCTTTATCTTCTTTTTATTTTTTTAAAATGATTAATAAAAGATAAAACTAAATATATAAACCCCTCTCCTCTTTATCTCATTCATTTTCCCTATCTTCATTTCAAAACTAAAAGAACAAATCTGTAACCTGTAAACACACTAAAACTAGAGAAAGAAATCTTAAGCCTGTATCAATGATTGAAGCAATCCAAAATTAAAGAATTTAAAAGCATAGCAAACAAGTAACTGATAAATTTGAAGATCATTCAAATCAAGTTCAAGCTAGAATTCAACTCAATAAGGCGAATCAAATTCAAGTTTTCTCTTCTAAAGCAATGCACAGGCTTTCTGTTCAAATTTTCTAAAAGGTAAGTAAATTCGTAAAAAATCTGGTACATCTTGAATTTGCATACGATGATCTTTGAAATATGACGTGATTTACGCTATGCATGTTGATTTAAAATGATTTTATATATATACATGTGTGTTGGTATCTGTATACATATCTGGAACAAGCATACCAGGCCTTTGTTCAACATTTTAGGTTTCAAACCTGATCCAAAAATTCACATTATCCAATTAAATGATTTTTAGACTTTGATATCTAAAGGGAAAGTGTTTGTGTGTGTACAACATCATTTTTGAATTTTGATTTAGGTGAAAATTTTTAGCGAATATCACAAAATTGAAATATTTCAGTAATGAACCAACAAATGCTAAAATATTGACCATTAGATTTCCATGCTTTAATTGTATAATCGTATTCGTTTTCAAAATTAATGAATTTTGATAATAATATGGCAATTTTTATGTTGTTGGATTTTGGGAATTTTTGGGTTGAACGTAAAACACGTGTCGACCAAATTCCTGGGATCAACAAAAAGGGGGTGGTCATGGTTGTTGCAGAAGGAAGGTGATTGTTACTTGGAGATTTGACCAGGAAACTAGGCACTGCATATCGTTCGACATCCCAAGCATTCGGCACAACATACTTGGTCGGCTTCCAGGTTCATTCGACACAAATGGTTCGTTTGGCATTCAAGTTCGATTGGCCTCCAGGGACGTTCGACATTCGGAATTGAGAGCCGTTCGGTATTGCATATCATTAGGCATTAAGTGCCACTTGGCACTCAACCCCATTCGGCATAAATCTCGATAGGCATTCGCGATCGTTCGGCATCCAGAGGTGTTCGACATTCATGCCTTATTCGGCATTCGAGATCGGTCCGCATCCAGTGGTGTTCGGCATTCATGCCTTGTTCGGCATTCGAGCTCAGTCGGCATCTAGAGGTGTTCGACATTCATCCAATCTCGACTGGCTTCAATTATTGCTCGACCTGCACTCTCCACTCAGCACATCACTTCGTTCGGCATGAAGATACCGTTCGGCATCTATGGATCGGCACACAGAACTCACTCTTCATAAGCCAAGATATTTAGGTACCAGGCTCACCAGGGAAGTCCAACCCATCTTCGTCTATAAATAGAGAGGCAGGGCACAATGAAGGGACTTTTTTCGAGAACACCAAGGAGACTCTACTACATTCAAGCCTCATTCAAGACTTATCTTTTTTTCTTAGCAATTGTATTTAAGTAAGTGATATATGGATTGTATCTGTAATCGATTATCAAGAAAAGCAATAAAGATCTACCTCAAAGTAGACGTAGGTAATCACGCTGAACCACTATAAATCTGGTGTTCATTTTTTCCGCATTTAAATTTATATATTGTTCTCTGTTTAACTTTACTTTCTTCATTAATCTCTCTACACAATCTCTCTTAAGGGTTTTAGGGACCAATTCTGGTGCTAACATTTTGGTGCTTTCACTGAGAATCGAATTCTCAGGACGATAGGGTCTACTTTGTAGCTACTGGATTGAAAAATCCCCCGAAGGAGATCCAAATCATTCGCAAGACATCTGTTGATTCTACTCAGAGTTACAACCGACAACTCTACCATGGGAAGACATGAACTAGGTCGGCCTCTCACAACGTAGATGTCAATGAAACTGCTAGTGCACAACAGATAGGACCTAACAATCAACAAGCAATTCAAGGCGTAGGAACCTCCACCCAGAACCAAGCGGAGGTCGTTTCCCGAACAGAGTTCAACGACTTGATAAGAGAACTCAGGGAAAGTAGAAGGCAACTTGCTGAGCAGATCCAAGCCATCATGAATCAGCTTGCCCAGCAGCGGCATCAGAATGCTGGAGTAGTCCTGCTCCTTATTCTTCATTTGATAGCTCGACCTCAGCTGACGAACCTCCTAGGCGTAGACATCGCAAGACAGAAACTGCACAGACAAGTTCCACTGATCGATCCGCCATGGATTAAGCACATGAAGAGACCGAACGCCAGTCTCATCAAGACCCAAATCAAGTTGGCCTTCAGGACGCACGTTTGGCTGACCATTAGCAGGCGGGACATCAACCCGCATGGTCCCATGGAGCGGAACCCAACCTCCCACCCTCCGTACAAACTCCATATTTATCAGCCGTGGTCGGACATTGATGAGAGAGAACCAAGGCCTGACCAACGAATATTGGGGAGTGTCCAGGAGTCATAATCCCTTCATAGATATTATCCTGCAGGCCGAGTACCCCAAGAAATTCAATATGCCGACTATCCCAGCCTACGAAGGGAAGACTGGCCCTAGGCAACACGTGATGAGGTATGAATGGATGATGGATTCGGCAAGGGCAAATGATGCGACTAAGTGTAGGTGCTTCCTAATCACTCTGTCCAGAATCGCCACTATGTTTTTTACCCGGCTTCCTCCGTAATCTATATCCAGCTTCGACGAGTTAGCGATGAAATTTGTTGAACAATTCAGGATACATGCTACTCGTCCAAAGGACGTGATGTCCTTATCAAGCGCAATCCAGGTTCTTGGAGAGTCTTTGAAAGCTACTTACAGAGGTTTCATGTTGCCGCCACTGAAGTTAGCAATCCTAACGACCACGCAATTTTGGTGGCGGTAATGCGAGGTGTAGATCCAGACTTGGAGTTTGGAGAATGGTTGGCGAGAATGCCCTAGCTACGTTGGAACCATTCTATTCCAAAGCTCATCAGTTCATACGGAGGAATGAAGCTCGATGGACAAGACGAGACAAGGCACTAGGGCCTGTTTAAGAGACTGTGAAAAGTAACATCGCCGTGAAGCAGTCCGGCGATAATTCGGGAAAAGTTCAAGTCAACGTCCAGAACAAGCCTAGACAGTCTAAAGGATCCGGAGGTGGAAATCCCGGGAAGAAAAAAGAAGCAGGGAAATGGAAGCCAAGGTTTCCGACCTACAATGAATACACTCCCCTAAATACTTCTCTTGAAAACATTTATCTATCTACCCGTAACACCTTTGAATACAGAAAGTCATGCCCAAAGGAGTCCACTGAAGGGCAGAAATAGACAGGGAAGTACTACCGCTTCCATGAGACCCATGGACACAATACCGAGGAGTGTAGACACCTTCATTACGCCATAGAAAGGTTGATCACGCAGAAAAAGATGTAGGAGTTTGTTAAAAACCCACTAGAGGGTAGGCAAGGAATGTTGGACCCCGGGCGTGGGCCGACTCCACATCACCCAGAGGTACCTACCCGGACTGTAGGTAGGTTGATCATAAACACTGTAGTCGGAGGATCTCATCCTGCAGATAAGAATTGGCAGGAGATGGAACGATATGCTACCTTTTTGAGGCATGCAGATTATGAATGTTGTTCTAATGTGGAAGATGGAACCCCCGCAAAACGACAACGCATGATGACTGACGATATAGTGTTTATGAGTCGAGACGCGGACAAGGTGGAGACTCCAACTATCGACTCGATGGTTATATCTGCAACGGTCGGGCCAGCTTACGTAAAAATAATTTTGATTGACTATGGAAGTTCTATTAACATCATCTTCAAGAAGGCGTATGACCAAATGAAGATGGAGACAAAAGATTTGAAACCGTGCAAAGCCCGTATCCACGGCTTTAACGGTGCTGCAACCGACGCAATGGGGTATATAGAGCTACCAGTTGAACTGGGGGAAGGTGAGCATAAGAGAGTGCGTGTCCTACCATTCATAGTAACGGATGTTGACTTTCCATACTACGTATTTTTGGGTCGTCCATCCCTGGCAGAGTTTAGGGCCACTCTGGCCCCATGATGTTTGACATTAAAATTTCCGACAGACAAAGGAGTCGATGTAGTACATGGCGATCAGGCGACCAGTCACGCATGTTATGTGGCGGAGCTGAGAGAGGCTTAGCGAAGAGACAGCTCCGTCCGCATCCTAAAAACTGATGATTGACAAGTAGTTCCCGAGCCCTGGTTCGGGAGACATTCTCGGATCCTTAGAGACATAGATCCGAGAGATGATGATGGGGAATCCAGGGATACGAATGCATCACCAACTGAGCTGACGATTGATATTCCATTCAACCGGGATGACCCATCACGAGTTCTTAAGATTGGATCACAACTCGACCCTTCAGTGGCTGAGGATCTAACTAATTTCCTCCAGGCGAATCTGGACGTTTTCGCTTGGACACACTCTGATATGTGAGGGATTTCACCCGCCATTGCAAGCCATATGTTGAACATAGACCCAAAATACATTCCTGTGAAGCAGAAAAGGAGAGGTATGGACCGGAGAGGTCAGCTGCTCTTAATTAGGAGGTGGACAAACTCAAAGCTAATGGGTTTGTCCGCGACGCCCTCTACCCTGAATGGGTATCCAACCCTGTGCTGGTAAGAAAAGCGAATGGGAAGTGGAGAACTTGTGTTGATTACTCCGATCTAAATAAAGCATGCCTGAAGGATAGTTTCCCTTTACCTAGAATCGACCAGCTCGTCGACTCTACCACCGGACATGAATTATTGTCATTTATGGACGCATATTCGGGATACAATCAGATCCCGATGCACATTCCAGACCAAGAACAAACTAGTTTTGTCACACACGTGGGGCTATATTGCTATGTGGTAATGCCTTTTGGATTGAAAAACGCGGAAGCAACTTATCAGCATCTGGTGAATCGAATGTTTAAAGACCAAATCGGTAAGACGATGGAAGTCTATGTGGATGACATGCTTGTGAAGTCACGGTAGTCAAACGACCACATCCGAGACTTAGCAGAAATGTTTGATATACTTAGGCATTACGATATGAAGATCAACCCCTTGAATTGTTCTGTTGGCGTTGCATCTGGAAAGTTGTTGGGTTTCATTGTGAATGCATATGGAATTGAAGCTAACCCGGAAAAGATTCAGGCTATTTGGGACATACAAGTGCCTAGAACTATAAAGCAAGTACAAAGCTTGAACGGGAAGGTGGCTGTGCTGATTCGATTCATATCCAGAGCCATGGATAAGTGCATTCCTTTCTTCGATGTAATAAAGAAGTGAAAAAGGAATTTCGAGTGGACATCCGACTGCAAGGAAGCATTCCGAGCTCTGCTAAGGCATTTGGAGATCCCCTTCGTGCTATCGAAACCAATAGACCATGAAATGTTGTATGTGTACTTGGCAGTATCCCAGCATGCTATTAGTACGACTTTGGTTCGTGAAGAGGGCCGAGTTCAAAAGCCAGTTTACTATGTTAGTAAACGTCTGACGGGGGCATAAAGAAACTATCCCAAGATTGAGAAATTAGCATATTGCTTGGTGATTGCATCACGCAAGCTTCGCCCATATTTTCAGGCACACTCAATCAGTGTTTACACTGATCAACCCTTGCGACAGGTACTCCAATGACTGGAAACTTCTGGAAGAATGTTAAAATGGATTATCGAGTTGAGTCAGTTCGATATTAATTACCTGCCACAAAAGGTCATATAGGGACAAGCGCAAGCGGATTTCATCACTGAATTCACCATGACAGACGAATCAAATGGCCGCAATGTCATACCTCCTGTTCGGTGGAAGACATACACCGATGGGGCATCTAACGACCGTTGTTCCGGGGTTGGCATAGTTCTTGTAACTCCTGAGAACCGATCAGTTTGCTACACTTTGAAGCTCGAATTCACAGCAGCGAATAACGAAGCTAAGTATGAAGCATTGATTGTCGGCTTAAGACTCATCCAAGAACTGGGATTAAGATCAGTTGAAATCTTTTGAGACTCGCAACTGGTGGTGTACCAAGTGCGGGAGACTACCAAGCATGAGGGCAGAGACTTGCCTCACATTTTGTCCAAGTTTAGGAGCTGCTAGCGAATCTCGAGTATTATGATATTTCACATGTCCCGCATGAGCAATACAGAGTAGCCGACTCATTAGCAAAATTTGCAAGCACTAGTGATGAGCAGTAGATGGGATTATTTCCCATTGAAACCTTACATGTTCCGAGCATAAATACGATGGAAGTAGATTTCATGTTGGGAAAAGAAATCGAAATGGAGTCATGGATGACCCCATTCAAGCAGTAGTTGTTACACGAGGTCGTGCCTGAAAGAAGGAGCGAAAGACGACAGGTCATTCGCAAGGCTTCGCGTTATGTGGTGCAAGATGGGGCAATGTATTCTCGACCCCCATACTCCGGTGCATTGCCCATGATGAGATACGAGTCCTGAAGGAAGTCCATGGAGGTGAATGTGGCGACCATACCGGAGGGCAGACATTGGCAAGGAAAATCCTCCGCTATGGATACCATTGGCCAACCGTAAATCGGGATGTCGCAGACTACGTCAGAAGATGTGACAAATGTCAAAAATATGCAAAAATCCCAAGAGCTCCACCGACGGAACTCACAAATGTTAGTCCCTGGCCATTTGCAATGTGGGGGATCAACATAGTTGGTTCCTTACCCCTATCCAAAGATGGTGCAAAATACGCGAAAGTTGCGGTTGATTATTTTACCAAGTGGGCAGAAGTAGAGCCTTTGGCCACTATAACCGCCAAAAAGGTCAATAATTTCATTGTACGAAATATTATATGTTGTTTTGGCCTTCCATGAACCATCGTTATAGACAACGGAACTCGGTTTGAAAGCAAAGAGTTCAAGGAATTTTGCCAAAAATATGGTATTGAGAAAAAGTTTGTAGCAATTGCTCACCCGAAAGCTAATGGACAAGTGGAAGCCATGAACAAGATAATCAAATCCATATTGAAAAAACATTTGGAAAAGGCTAGAGGCAAGTGGGTGGATGAGCTTTCAACAGCGCTTTGGGCTTACAGAACCACCCACAAATCCGCGACTGGCCACACTCCATTCACATTGGCATATGGCATGGAAACTGTCATACAGTGGAACTTGAAGTTCTATCACATCGGGTAACTTATTATGACCCTGAGTCAAATCAACATCTCTGTCTAGAATCATTGGACTTCATTGATGAAAAGCACGAAGAAGCTAATTTAAGAGCAGCCGCATACAGGCACCGAGTCGCTCAATATTATGATGAAAAAGTCCGACTGAGAATCTTTGGCGTGGGTGATCTCGTTTTGAAACGAGTTTTCCCAGTTCCATCACATACGAGCCCTGCATGGGAAGGTCCATACGTCATTGAACGGAAGCTTGGAGAAGGAACTTTCAAGCTAGCGACCTTTGATGGTGCGACACTCCCCCGAGCATGGAATAGTAATCATTTGCGGCATTATTACACTTAGTTCATTTCTTTCACATTTTAGTTGCATTTATTTCCAGCGAGTTTTTATTCCTAGTTTATGGCATGAAAAAGACGATGTTTCTGTGTATAATAATGCTTTGACAAATAACTAAAGAATACATTATTCTGCCTGACGTACGAACGTGCTCGAGCACCCAAAATCTCCACTTCCCGAAGTGCGGACTGGAGTACTCTGAGTCCCCGGAGTGCAGACCAGAGTATAAACGACTCAAAATCACTAAGTCCCCAGAGTGCATACTGGAGTACTCTAAGTCCCCAGGGTGCATACCAGAGTATAAACGACTCAAAATCTCCAAGTCCCCAAAGTGCAGACTGGAGTACTCTGAGTCCCCGGAGTGTGGACCAGAGTATAAACGACCCAAAATCTCTAAGTTCCCGGAGTATGGACTGGAGTACTCTAAGTCCCCGAAGTGCGGACCAGAGTATAAACGACTCAAAATTTCCATGTCCCTGGAGTGCGGACTCGAGTACTCTGAGTCCCCGGAGTACGGACCAGAGTATAAACGACTCAAAACTCCAAGTCCTCGAAGTGCGAACATGAGTACTCAAAGTCCACGGAGTGGGACCAAAGTATAAACGACTCAAATCTCCAAGTCCCCTGAGTGCAAACTGGAGTACTCTAAGTCCCCCGAGTGTGGATTCGAGTATAAAAGACTCAAATCTCCAAGTCCCCTAAGGGTGGACCAGAGTACTCTAAGTCCCCGGAGTGCGGTTTCGAATATAAACGACTCAAAATCTCCAAGTCCCCGGAGTGCGGACCAGAGTACAAACGACTCAAAACTCCAAGTCCTCGGAGTGCGGACTAGAGTACTCTAAGTCCCCGGAGTGCGTACTAGAGTATAAACGACTCAAATCTCCAAGTCTCCTGAGTGCGGACTGGAGTACTCTAAGTCGCCAGAGCGCAGATTCGAGTATAAACGACTCAAATCTCCAAGTCCCCTGATGATGCCGGCCAACCTGATGTAGTCTTAGATCGCGAGCGACCTAAAGAGAAGGATGATGGGGTGCAACAGATACTTGGTGCGTTATTCATTAAGTCGCAGCATTTTAGGTCACGAACGACCTATATGGAACGATCTAGCGAGGTATCGGAGCAAGGCGGTGAAGCAAGTTATGCAGAGGAATGTAGTGAAGCAAGTTATGCAGAGGAAGGGAAACCAACGACCTACGATAGGTCGCGTAACAACCTATCGAATCCTATGGAACGACCCAGCGAGGTAATGGAGATAAGCAGCGGAAACGAGTTATGCGGTAAGTCCCTAGGTCGCTCCGACCAAACTCCAACGACCTACGACCTAGTTAGGTCGCATGAAGACGTTACTAGTGCCGTGTTGTGTTAGGTCGCAAGGGCCTTATGTTGTTCTGTTGTATATAATATTAGTTCGTAACTCGTTTTTGTACTGTTTCGAGTTGTATTTGTTAAGCCGCATTATTGTAAGTTCGTTCGTACTGTTGTCTCTTAGGTCGTTAATGACGTTATTTAGGTCGGTGAAACTATGTTGTGTCGTGTCTTTGTGTTGAGTCGCTGACTGTTTTAGGTCGCGAGTATGTAAGGTCGTGTGCGACCTAGTGTGGGTTGTAAGCCTATAAATAGGCGAGTTGGATCATTGTAATGGGGTTGATTTTTTGAATGAAACTTTTTTTGAGTGCTTTGTGCCTCTTTTGAAATTGGTAGTTGAGTGTGATCTCCTATCTCCACTTTCCGTATTCGAGTGCGCTCAAATCAACGATTGTTGAAGCCAATTCACGGTATCAAGTGCGCTTGATCAACGTTTGAAGAATTGTAGATCTTCTCTCACGGCATCGTGCGCGATCAACGTGTCGAAGATAGCTAGAATTCGGTATCTTTTAGAGATCAACGATTTTGGGCATTCGGTATCTTTTAATCCATCGATTTATATTGATTCATCTAATCGTTCTTCGATTAGTTTGACACGAAATCTTCATTTCGTCGTCAAATCGTTTATTTCCGCTGCGTCATTTGGTATTAGAGCTAGACTTAGCCAATCATAACTAAGCCGGGTCTTGGAGCCAAGGAGTTTGAAGTTTGATATTCATCGAGTTCATTGTAAAGTTGCAACAAGTTGGGAGTTTTCGATCCATATCATTTTGGATCAAAGTTCGGGAAGTGTTTGAATTTTGCTTGTTGGGATTTTTGCGTGCCAAAATGAGGTTTAGATTTTGACCGAGCTTGAGTTAGGTCGCGATTGGTTTGTGCGAGCTAGAGGAGCCATGCGAGCTAAGAGGAGGCCGAGAGTTGAAGTTCATTTTGAAGTTTTTAAAGTTGTGTTTGATTGTTTGATTTGACAATGCCTCCGAGGAGAGCTAACTGCCATCAAAATGTTGAAGATTTATACAAGAGAGAAGATGCTGAACAGATGGAACAACGCATTAGCAATAAATTCAATGAAAAGTTAGATGAATGCATTGGTAGATTGGAGAAATTGATGATAGATATGAATCAAAGGAGAAGGTCGCCAGTCTCGAACCATGGAGGAAACAGAGTTTCACCATCGGTTACGGAAGCGAGGAAGGTGTGGACACAATCTTTTAGAGAAAGAAGAGAAACATCAATTTCATCGAGAAGAGTTCACCATGAATATAGACATGAAGAGAGAAGAACTCCACGTGAGTTTGAAGATGAGCCATATCATGATGAAGAGAGACATAGTAGAATAGACATGCATGATCAAAGGGATGTTGATGGTCGAGATCGATATAGACGTACATTTGATTTTGATGAAGAGGGTGATAGAGCTAGCATTCATTATCGAGATCGAGACCAAGTTCGAAACTCTTATCGGGATGTTGAGGATGACCGACGATGGGAGTCGGGTATGAAGATGGAATTTCCAGAATTTAAAGGTGGAATGGTAGCAGAAGAATTTCTTGATTGGTTGTCTAATGTTGAAGAAATTTTTGACTTCAAAGAAGTTCCTGAGAATCGAAGAGTTAAGTTGGTTGCTACTTGTTTGAGAGGAAGAGCTATGGCATGGTGGCAGCAAACTAAACTTACGCGGGAGAGAATGGGAAAGTCAAAGATTGAATCATGGGATAAGATGAAGAAGCTGATGAAGGCTACATTCTTGCCTTACAATTATCAATCACTCATGTAGCAGAGGTTGCAGAATCTGAGGCAAGGGACGAAGACTGTTAATGATTATGCTGATGAATTTTATCAACTGATTGCGCGAAATGACATTATGGAGACAGAGGAACAGCTGACTGCTAGATTTGTTGGAGGGTTGAGGATGCAGATTCAAGACATGGTGAATATGTTTGATCCTAGATCTGTAGCAGAAGCACATCAGAAAGCGTTGGCTTGGGAGAAGCAGGGAAGATGAGGAGGTGGTGTGTTTCCAAGTTCCAATACTCAAAACAAGGGTGCTAGTGGGAGTTTTGATGTTTCTAAAGCTGTCAGTAAACTAGTTGTGAATGAAGTTGCGAAGGCGAAGGTCAACAACAGTTTCAAATGTTATAATTGCCAGGAAGTGGGTCACAAGAGTAATGAATGTCCGAAGCCGAAGAAACGAACTATGATTGCTGAAGTTGAAGGTGAGAATGTTGGTGAAGGTTATTCTAGTCCAGTTAAGGAGGATGAACAAGATGTTACGTCAGGAGATGAAGGATGTAATCTAATGATGATGAGGTCTTTTTTGACACCGAAGCAGAAAGAAGAAGCTAGTTGGTTGAGGAGTAACATCTTTCAGTCAACGTGCACTATTCTGGGGAAGGTTTGTAAATTTGTGATTGACGCAGGAAATTGTGACAATATTATTTCTACGGAAGCTGTGAGAAAGTTGAAGTTGAAAATGGAGAAGCATCCAAATCCTTACAAGTTAGCTTGGTTGAGGAAAGGAGGAGAGGTGAAGGAGGACCGACGAGTTCATGTTCCATTTTCTATTGGGAAGAAGTATAAAGATGAGATCTGGTGTAATGTGGTGGAGATGGATGTTTGCCACTTGCTTTTGGGAAGACCATGGCAATATGACCGAGCAGTGCAACATGATGGTCGAACCAATAGCTGCAGCTTTATGTTTGAGAATACTAAAATCATTTCAGTTCCAAAGAAGAGACAACAAGGAGAGAGCAAGTCAGAAGAGATTGAGGAGCTGAAGACTTTGTTGACTTTGAAGGAATTTGTTGAAGAATAGAAGAGAGTCCAGAAGTATTTTTGTTGATTGGACGAGAAGCTACCGAATCTGTTGAAATTCCTGAAGAAGTAAAACCAGTTTTGGACGAGTTTAAAGATGTGTTTCCTGAAGAGTTTCCAACGGAGTTACCACCGTTGAGGGACATACAGCATCAGATTGATCTTGTGCCAGGGGTAGTATTACCACATAGGCCACATTACAGGATGAGTCCTAAGGAGCATGAGTAACTGAGAAGGCAGGTGGAGGAGTTGTTAGAACAACGGCGTGTTCAGGAGAGCTTGAGTCCTTGTGCAGTGCCAGCTTTATTGGTGCCAAAGAAGGATGGTTCGTGGAGGATGTGTACGGACAGTCGGGCTCTAAACAAGATCACTGTGAGATACAGGTTTCCTATGCCGAGGTTCGATGATTTGATTGATCAATTGAGTGGAGCTGTTGTGTTCTCAAAGATTGACTTGAAGAGTGGATACCATCAGATTCGTATTAGACCGGGTGATGAGTGGAAGACTGCTTTTAAAACAAGGGAAGGTATATACGAATGGCTGGTTATGCCGTTTGGCTTATCAAATGCTCCGAGTACTTTTATGAGAGTAATGAACCAGATTTTCAGACCACTCATTGGGAAGTTTGTAGTAGTTTACTTTGACGATATTTTGATCCATAGTGGAAGTATGGAAGAGCATGTCCAGCATTTGCGAGAAGTATTGTTGATTCTACGACAGGAGTAATTCTATGCAGCAGCAAAGAAGTGTGTATTCATGACGCACAATGTTTTGTTTCTGGGATATGTTTTGTTGAACGAGGGTATTCAAGTGGATGAAAGTAAAGTGGAAGCTGTCAGGAGTTGGCCACAACCCAAAACAATTACTGAAGTGAGAAGCTTTCATGGGTTGGTATCTTTTTATCGAAGATTCATTCCACATTTTAGCAATGTAATGGCACCTGTGATCGATTGCATGAAAGGAAAGAAGTTCGTGTGGATAGAGGAAGCAGAGTTAGCTTTTGAGAAGATTAAGACACTTTTGATGTCAGCACCAATTCTAATTTTGCCGGATATTCAGTTGTTGTTTGAGTTACATACTGATGCATCGAAGGTTGGGATTGGTGGAGTATTGAGTCAGAAGGGTAGACCAGTTGCTTATTTCAGTGTGAAGTTGTCTGGAGCCAAGTTGAGATATAGCACTTATGACGTGGAATTTTACGCAATTGTTCAAGCTGTGAAGCACTGGAGACATTATCTGTTTCAGAAGGAGTTTGTTCTTTATACGGATCACGAAGCTTTGAAGCATTTGCAGGGGCATGACAAAATTTCAGCTAGGCACGCTTCATGGGTCACGTATCTACAACAGTTTACTTTTGTTGTAAAGCACAAATTAGGGGTGACGAATCGTGTAGCTGATGCTTTAAGCAGGAGGAATCATTTGTTGACAAAGATGAAGGTTGAAGTGACAGGATTTGAACTATTGCCAGAGTTGTTTGAAGAAGATCCTTACTTTACGAAGATTGTTGAGAAAGTCAAGGATGGAAGTACTGATGAGTTTATATTGGTGGATGGTTTCCTGTTCAAGGGGAATCAATTATGCATGCCAGAAGGAAGCTTGCGAATGAAGATTATAAAGGAGTTACACGAAGAAGGCCAAGATCGCACATTGCATTTGATTTCTCAGTCTTACTATTGGCCATCGATGAGGCGGGAAGTTGAAAAGTTTGTGCGTAGATGTATGTTTGTCAAGTTTCGAAAGGGACAGCTACAAATGCGGGTTTGTATATGCCTTTACCTGTTCCTACAAAACCGTGGGTAGATGTAAGCATGGATTTTGTGTTGGGCTTGCCGAAGACTCAATGGGGAAATGACTCTATATATGTTGTGGTGGACTGTTTCTCGAAGATGGTACATTTTGTTGCTTGTAAGAAGACGGAAGATGCAGTCCATGTGGCACAGTTGTTCTTCAGGGAGATTAATCGTCTTCATGGATTACCAGAATCTATAGTTTCGGACAGGGATACCAGATTTCTGAGTCATTTTTGGCTAAGTTTGTGGAAGATGGTGGGGACCAAGCTGAAATTCAGTAGCGCTTATCATCCGCAGATAGATGGACAGACGGAGGTTGTGAACAGATCGCTGGGAAATTTGTTACAATGTCTTGTGAAGGACAATCTGAAGAGCTGAGATGTGAAGTAATGTCAAGCGGAGTTTGCTCATAATCATGCAGTGAATCGTAGCATAGGTTTCAGTCCATTTCAGATTGTATATTCAAGCTTGCCAAAGGGGCCGTTGGATTTAACGATAGTGCCGCAACCGAAGGGGACAGTTAAACGGGCTGTCGATTTCGTTGATGGGTTGACAGAATGCCATAGAATCGTTCAGGAACGATTGACGAAAACGAATGAGAAATATAAACGATCTACGGATCTGATGCGAAGAAGTGTTGAATTTAATGAAGGTGATTTAGTGTATGCTGTACTAACGAAGAATCGTTTTCTAGTGGGAGCATACAATAAACTTAAAGCTCGAAAGATTGGTCATGTAAAGGTTGTGAAACGGATCAATGAAAATGCCTATAGGTTGAAGCTGCCGGAGGATGTGTACACTTCTGACGTGTTTAATGTTAAACATGTTATACCTTATTATGAAGATGAACAATCCAATGGGGAAGAACTTTTAAATTCGAGGACGAATTTTTCCCAACCAGGGGAGGATGATGCAGGCCAACCTGATGTAGTCTTAGATCACGAGCGACCTAACGAGAAGGATGATGGAGCGCAACAGATACTTGGTGCGTTATTCATTAAGTCGCAGCATTTTAGGTCGCGAACAACCTATATGGAACGACCTAGCGAGGTACCAGAGCAAGGCGGTGAAGCAAGTTATGCAGAGGAATGAAGTGAAGCGAGTTATGCAGAGGAAGGGAAACCAACGACCTACGATAGGTCGTGTAACAACCTATCGAATCCTATGGAACGACCTAGCGAGGTAACAGAGATAAGCAGCGGAAACGAGTTATGCAGTAAGTCCCTAGGTCGCTCCGACCAAACTCCAACGACCTACGACCTAGTTAGGTCGCGTGAAGATGTTAATAGTGCCGTGTTGAGTTAGGTCGCAAGGGCCTTATGTTGTTCTGTTGTATATAATATTAGGTCGTAACTCGTTTTTGTACTGTTTCGAGTTGTATTTGTTAAGCCGCATTATTGTAAGGTCATTCGTACTGTTGTCTCTTAGGTCGTTAACGATGTTATCTAGGTCGGTGAAACTATGTTGTGTCGTGTCTTTGTGTTGAGTCGCCGACTGTTTTAGATCGCGAGTATGTAAGGTCGTGTGCGACCTAGTGTGGGTTGTAAGCCTATAAATAAGCGAGTTGGGTCATTGTAATGGGGTTGATTTTTTGGATGAAACTTTGTTTGAGTGCTTTGTGCCTCTTTTGAAATTGGTAGTTGAGTGTGATCTCCTATCTCCACTTTCGGTATTCGAGTGCACCCGAATCAACGATTTTTGAAGCCAATTCACGGTATCAAGTGCGCTTGATCAACGTTCGAACAATTGTAGATCTTCTCTCACGGCATCGTGTGCGATCAACGTGTCGAAGATAGCTAGGATTCGGTATCTTTTGGAGATCAACGAATTTGGGCATTCGGTATCTTTTAATCCATTGATTTATATTGATTCATCTGATCGTTCTTCGATTAGTTTGACACGAAATCTTCATTTTGTCATCAAATCGTTTATTTCCGCCGCGTCACCTGAGTGTGGACCGGAGTACTCTAAGTCCTCGGAGTACGGATTAGAGTATAAATGACTCAAATCTCCAAGTCCCCGAAGTGCAGATTCGAGTATAAATGATTCAAATCTCCAAGTCCTCTGAGTGTGGACCGGAGTACTCTAAGTCCCCGAAGTGCAGATTCGAGTATAAACGACTCAAATCTCCAAGTCCGTTGAGTGCGGACCGGAGTACTTTAAGTCCCCGGAGTGCGGATTCAAGTATTAGCGATTCAAATCTCCAAGTCCCCTGAGTACGAACTAAGACACAAATGATTTAAATTTATCAAACCCCCTAAAAACGGACTAAAAAATATTCTAAGTGCTTGAAGCATGGAATGAAGAATGAACAACTCCTAAAGAATTTCCGAGCTATATGAAGATGAACCAAGAAGTCTATGTTATTCATAACAGCTTGGATTTCAATCACAATCACGTAGAAAATTGAACGATAAGAGTCTTTTGAAAGACAAAAAAACTAAACTATATTCAAAAATGAGTTTCTACTACAATTCCTCCCAAATTTTGAGTCAATGGTCTATTTACAAGGACTACGAAAATAGATAAAAGTAATTACATAACCTAAACTAACTCTCGTTGAACGACGATAATGACTACTTCTTGGATTTCTTCGACTTCTTCCCCTCCTTTTTCTTCTAAGACGACTCCTCTACTGTGAGTTTACCCTTGATAATCCTCTTTGATGGAGAGGTAGTGACCGAAGAAGTATGGAGAACTTCCATTGGCCTGGACCCACCAGGAAGGATAATTTTCAATGGCTTGTTCAAGGGATCGTTTAAGTCCACAATTTGAGGCTCGACTTTGATCTTGATTGTCTCTTCCTTCTCCCTCTCAAGCTGCTCCTTCATGCTTAGTTTGGATGTGTATTCAGAAGTTCCCGTAATCTCGACTTCGTAACTCCCAACGATAGGAGAGGAATTCTCGGACTTGTCCTCGTCAAGCGCTCCGATCACTTGAGCATCTGGACCATGAGCCTCCCCTGCGTGAGTAGCCTCACTGGTTTTTTCCTCTACCTCCTTGGCGACATCGCTCCTCGAAGTGGGCTCAGGATCAGAACGGCCTGCACAAAATCATGAAAAACAAGCATTAGAATACAATAGTCCTTCATAAAGAACGACGACTTTTGGAATCTTAAAGTGAAGAGTGATGTAACGATCGCGATTTTTCGTCGCTCGAAAACCGACATCAATACATCCACTATATCAACTATCGAGCAATTGAATGCCGAAAAACCGAAATGTTATGGTTAAAGAAGAAGAAAAAGATAGAAGAAGAGAGAAAAAGATAGAACAGAACAGAAAGAAACAGTAGAACAATATCAGAATCTCACAATCGCAGCGAAACAACATACAATAGATAAATGAATAATCTTTAAACAAAAGAACTATATCAGTTATTACATTACATCATATTACATTACAATACATCATCAGAGTGTACAACAAAAAACAACAACAAACAGCGAAAAAGAAATACTATATACTAGTGAATACGCCATGCCATCCAGCTTGCCTCCAGATCTCTACAGCAACTCCTGAATTCCAGAATATCCCGATAACCTAACTCTAGACTGCCTGTGAGGAAATTGGTGGGCACCCAGAGTTTAGGAAGGAAAACAATAAACTCCAGGCCAGTCATGGGACTGGTGTGAGAACTTAAAACAGTTTATCTTTAAAACAAACAAAGAATAATTTTTGAAGTCAATTCGTAATGTTTTTTTGAAAATGTAACTACCATAAGACCTCCCACCACACAGACAATGCAAACGCAGACTTGGAGGAGATTTCTTCTTATGTTAGTCAAAGATGCTTACTACGCAAAATCAAATCATTTTTGATATTATTATTAGTGCATAGTGTAGAAAACATTTCGAAAGTAGAATATAAATCTTAGCCAGCATAGGTACCATTATATTATGCCTACTATAGCTACCATATTAGATGTAGGATCTACAACTAAAACCGTACAAGGTTCGTATTGTTTCATTGGATTTCCAACAAATGGTCAGGCCAAGGAACTTCCCATTGCCACATGGGTACGCCTCTAGAAAGACGACCCCGAGAACATAACCTAACATTACGGTTAGATCTCTGCCAATACAAGGCCGGGTTAACCCTAACTGGGCAACTACTGACACGAATATGTCATTCCCCGATCGTAACCGATCTATATCCGAGGATCCTCGATTCCAACAACCATAAAGTAATAAATTTGTAGCAACAACATAGGTTAAGTATCTGGGCTCCATACCATGATACCACCTCTATCCAGAAGGAATGACATACACTAAAGGGGCGCTACCCCCTAATAACCTTGCTGCATCCTTCCTGTTTTGACCATTTTCGAGGTGTGAGGTCCGACGAAGTCTCGTCCACAAAGCTACGCTTTATACAAAAGCTGTGCTTTGATCAACAAATGCTCAACAACACTTAGCATATCGCACTACCAAATTGGGAGTATATCACTAATAACCTTCAACTACAGAACCTCTGAGCTCGTACGTCTCAGAGAAGGGTGTTAAGCTAAGAGAATAAATTCTCCGCCACCAAAAGAAATATATTTGAAAGAAATCAGCTTTATATCTCAATTTGTAATGTTAGACATACAATCCATACAAGTCTATTCCGGGTTCGAACAGAACTGAAGGCACTTCAAAAGAAGCCCTTGCAATCCGGATATTCACTAATCATGTCCGGACTTCCCGTCACTAAGGGTGATAAAAACTCTATATCGGAGATCAACCGATGCAGAGTCATTCGACGGTAATCCTTTCGTTTTCAAAAATATCCGATCTACAACACCGGTCTCGAACACCGGTCTTCAAATGCCATCCATAACGACGTATCACATATTCGGAATGGGTTATACGACCCAAAGGTCCTTTCCCGCCTAACCCGAATAGTGAGCGCTTATTTTGAAAATAAGTGTGGCATTCAAATTCAAGCAAATCACAACAAATACCCATTTAAAGGTAAATATTGATAGTCGGTTATTTAACTATCAATAGATATGCACAACATCACCAGATTCCAAATAATTTCCCAAATTATTTATTTTCCAAAAATATCTTTACAAGATATATATTTTCCACACTTCAACATTTGAAAACAAATTTTCAATCATTTTCCTTACGCGGAAATACTTTCATTTCAAAATGGTTCATTTAAACTAATTAAATAAATCCTTACTGATTTACTTTAAATTTACGTTGCAAATCCATAAATTTATTTCCACACTTCAAAAATAAATCAACGTTTACTTTTAAACAAATTTCCCTTTCTTTTATAAATTCCATAGTGAATTTACCATTCCAAAATATCTATGAATATACGATTTCCAAATCGATTTCTAATATTCATTTCAACTTATCTTTAAAAGATAAAATCTCAAAACATTCACTTCATATTGGAAAACATTTCCATACTTATTTAATAATAAGTAATTCACAAATCCATTTATTTTCAACACTTGGAAAATATTCAATATACTTAAATCGAAATTAAGTATATATTTCATTCTTTAAAGAAAACGTGCGCTTAAACACATTTATTTGAGTCAAAACGAATGTTGCGTAAAACATCGTTACGACGACCCAAAATCACTATTATAGGGATTCGAAATTAAGATAGATATATAAATCCCAATACTATATAAAACATTTCCTTTCAGAAATCATTTACTATAACAACAGTGTTATAGTCCACTATTTCCTTCTATTTCTCGAAAACGTCTATTTCAACAATGAATGTTGAAATCTATGTATTCGATACTTAACACATTTTAAAACATCTTTAAATCGTTTTAATTCTATTTAAAACATCACTTCCCCAAAACATTTCTTGAATATATTATTCACTGTCCAAAATCGTGAATATACTTCGTTAAACAAATTCAACATTTCTACTCATTTTATTTAAAGGATTATCCACTATCCAAAATCGCGAATATATCTCCTCTAATAAGCTTCTATATTAAATTCATCAAATTTGATAAATTTCGGATTTATAAAACAATGTTTATAAATCCCCATTTTTATTTTTATAAAGACTTCAATTTACAAAATTTAAATATCTTGCTACTTATAAAATTCCATCTATAACCTCATTTTCAGCATTAAGAGAACTCCTTTTCATAATTCCATTATTTCGATTTATAAAATATATATTTTATAAATCTCATCTATAAACCATTTATACTTATTCAAAAATCTCAATTAAAATGCCAAAATCCAATTTATAAGTTAATTAGTTATAAATCTTTTATTTTACAAAAAATCTATTCATTTTATAACTTCACAATTTATAAATCTAAAATTTTCATTCACTTATGAAATCCATTTATACTTCTTTTTAACACTTAATAATACTCGTTTCATAATTCCTATATTTTAATTTATATATATCAATTTTATAATCTTTTATATAAACCGTTTATAATAATTCAAAAAATCCCAATTAAACCATCTTATAAATTTATCAACTATTTATTTAAAAAATCACATTTTGGTTATATTTCACAAATATTATATTTTTTATAACATTAAATTTATAACGTTTATTTATTTAAAATGAATCAATTTCAAAATTTTAAATAAAACGTATACTTTCCAAAAATCACTTTAAAACCCTTTTAAATTAAAATTCGTTACTTTAACTTTTTTTTAAAACTTTAAAATAGGGCTAATATTGCAACAACACCAAATAATCAATCACGACATCCAAACATCATATATCAATATGATAATCAACAAATATCACAATATTTGTAATCAAGTAAATGCTGGTGAGGAATCCAGTAGGATCCCCCCAACATGTTTCGCTGCATCCATAGATGTTAGCACAATAGGGTCTCATCCGCTATATAATGCAGGAAATCAACTCCAAGTACATAAATAATACCAATTTCACTTTGCAGTGAAATATTCACGGTATATGTTTTTAATAAATAACCTCCGCTTAATATACGGCATATAGTCTCTATTTAGCACAATAGATAACAATTTATCATCCAATCACACAATCAAGCAATTTTAAATCTAACTATTTAAAATTTAAATCGAAACAGTTCGATTGAGTGAGAATTTCTCACCTGCTTCCAATAACGGTTCAACGTTTATTTCGAATAAAATTAAACGCGCGTTTAATTTTACTCAAAATTTTCACTAGCTTCAATCGACTCCAATCCAGTTCCATAGTGTAGTGCTCGACAAAACGAATCCAACGCAATTTGTTTCGTCAAATTCCGACCTAGTATGAAAGAGATATCACATTTTAAACTTTGACGAATTTATAATATAGATTAAATTACAATTTCTTTTAATTTTTTATACCCAAACAATCAGATCCGTTAGATTACAACCCCTAGAATCAAGGTCATTGCTTCTCTCTTCTCCCTCATGTTTTTGCTTCCAGGTAATTGCCGTGTAACCCTACCATAGCCGCCATCTCCTCCCCAATTTTCGCGACCAACACAAACACTTCCACTTCGATCAGGTGTTGCCTTCACACGCGCCTAGCCTAGCTCCACCACCGGCCCAAGTTTCAACAAGCTCGGCCCTCCCTCTACATAGAAATCCGTGCACAAATCCATAGTGAACGCGACCACATAGCAGCCTCCTCGTTGCTCCAATCAAGATCATAACCGTTGGATTCATATTTCACAACGTCGTCTGCGTTTTTTCGTGTTGAAGGTTTTTCGAATTAGTGTGTAGATTTGAAGAAAAGGGAGGAAGAAAATGGCATGATTTCGGCCATTGAATACATGGAGGTGGCTGAAGCTATTTGACCTAGGGTTTGAGTTGTGTTGCAAAATGAAAACAATGAGGTGCTTTTATTGAAAATTGCCCAAAACACTATTCATCCAAAATTTTCCGAACTCCAAATGAAGCGTGCCGACTGGCGTTTCTAGGGTTTACCCCGCGTTCCCAACACAATGGAATAGGTTTCGAGAGCCAATTCGATCATTTGTGCTAGTTACTGAAATAAACGATCAAATTTAAATTAAACCGATTAAACTAATTTCTATGCGTTTTGGCTAGCCCTGGACAAACCGTAAATCCGATTGACACGAAATTTGAAACCATATAATAACATAACATTACGGATCCGATAAAACTAGTTTCGTCGAACTCCGAGACTGTTTGAAAAATGGCTATTTTAACTCGTCAATTAAATATTAAAATGTTCAATTTTCACAAATTAACTTTTAATTCGAGTTAAAAGTTTTATAACGTCATTCTAACTTCAATATGATTTAATAAAATTTTACAAATCAATTTTAATCATATTAAACCCAATTTTCAATTATTTATGGAATTTCAAATATTAAATTATCGATTCAATTATCCAATTAAATCCAGATATTCGAAATAAATTTATTCGACTTATAAATTTATCTTTTAATTATTTAAAATCAATTAAATATACGAATTTTAGTTGACAAAAATTCTGGGTCGTTACAAACTCCCCCCTTAAAAGAATTTCGTCCTCGAAATTACCAAGTAAGAAAAAGTTACAGAATCCATTAACCTTTCAAAACCATAGTTAAACTTCTTACAATAACTTTACTAAGTTTTAAAATCATATTTAGTTATCTTTTCAAAATTTTCCAATTTTCTTAAAAATATTCTAACGCCTTAAATTTTCGGAAAATTTCGCCATAACCTCCTTTGCGCGGCTCGATTCGAAAAAAATGACAGCATATATATCACAAATATACATCTCATCAGAGGCATCCCACAGGAAAAAAAGTGTAAAAGTACGATATTTAATCCGAGATATGTACCTTATATTTTATTAGCGAGCATATACGGCTAATATAGCGCGAAAGCGAGCTCCAAACGCGAAGCAAGCGCAATCCGCACCTACTATACACTCGACAAACAAATGAGTAACATGTATATATGAAAGTAATATCAATATACATCATATAGTAACATGACAACTACATGTGCCAACATAGCAAATGCCACAAAAGCAACAAATGCAACCATCAAACAACTATCATCCAACTAACATCCAACAAATCAATGTCTATCCAAATCAATTCATAACCAAATCAATATGCATTCACTTTTCATTAATATTCATTGGATTGGTTTTTTTTTCATTTTAATCACATTGGTTTGTTAACATTGGATTTTATCAACATTCATTTTCAATTTGTTTACTTTCAATTCAAATTGAATTCAATCTCTTAGCTTCCAATTTTTGCTTATTCAATTTCATTAAATGAATTTTACATAATCAACTAACAAGTAAATAACAACCAATGTTTATTCAACACAACCAAATTTATTCAATTTACATTCAATTTGGTTCAACACTCTTAATTCATTTGGTTGATATTAAATTGACTTTTCTTCCAATTTATTCAATTAGCTTTTAATGAATTAACACTTATATTCATTATTTCATATCAATTTATTTTCATTCAGTTGATTTACATTCAATTCATCCATCACTTCAATTGCTAATTCATTAATTCAATTACTAATTTATTTTACAAATAAAGTTGAATCTCCTTTCTACAGCTCAAGTTCACTTCATTATTTTACTTCGATACCAAAATCAACTTCATTCAACATCACTTAAGTTATATTCCATTAAACATCATTTGTTCAACTTAACTTAAGTTTCCACTTATCAATCCAATTCATATTCCAATTCTATTTAACTTTTACCAAAGTCAAATCTATCATATCATTTTCAAATTCAGATTTTTATTTTACTTAACAAAATTGTTTAACTACTTTTAACAATCTGTTTTACTTATATTTTCTCATTTTATAAGTTATACAACTTATATTCAACAATTACCACTTGGATTTCATTGATTCACTTATACTTACTTTAATTTAACTCCATCCTTTAAGTTAAATTTATTCTATCAAAATTCAAATTGTATAAGTTATCTACTCATTTATCATTCCCATAAATATTTAAAAATAGGATTCCGGAGTCTTTCAACTTTTCAAAACCATTTTTGGAATCAATTTAAATCATCTTTTGAATTTCCAAAACCAAATCCAAATTTTCCAAACATCTTTCATTAAAAATAATCTGGCAGCAATTCCTCTTTTGGAAACCCGAAAATTAACACCAATGATGTCGCGATCATCATCGGAATTATTTTCTAGCGACTGAAAAGAGTTTAGAGCTTTAATTTCTCCAAAACAATTTTCCAAAACCCATGAAAATCATTTTCAAACTTCAAAGAATTTAAATTTCCCAAATCTCAAAATTTCAAATTCTTTAAATTCGTTTTCAAATATTACTCTGGCATTCCATTTCAAATTATGAATCACAGTTTACAATTTATATTTATAAATATATTCATATAGTTTCACTTCTTATATATAAGGTTATTTCACAATTGTAAATCACATTAATTATAATCCCATCTTAATAATTCATTTGCTTATACAATTTTATTCTTTTAGTCAGATTATTCAAACATCTTTTTATTAACTTATACATATTCTTACATTTTCAACAACCAAACAATCCATTTTATATACTCTTTAATAATTCCTGAAAAAATTATTTCCTTTATATATAAAATATAATCAAGGTAAAATTATTTCATTTGCCCAATTAAAACGATACTATGTCGATCTATCTCGTTTAAGAGTTTAGAAACCCCTATCGATAATATGGCGTCCCATCTAACGACCAGAATTCACAAACAGCTCAACAGATAAGCAAACACAATATAAAACATTTTATATCCACTAACAAATACGCGCTCGTATCTATTATTATAGTCAAACTCATTCTAGAGTACGACTGACCCCATCTCTAATGAGTAATTCCCAATAGAGCCATGGTTCTCGCTTAACCATGTGCTCTGATACCAGATGTAACGATCGTGATTTTTTGTCGCTCGAAAACCTACATCAATACATCCACTATATCAACTGTCGAGCAATCGAATGCCGGAAAGCCAAAATGTTATGGTTAAAGAAGAAGAAAAAGATAGAAGAAGAGAGAAAAAGATAGAACAGAATAGAAAGAAACAGCAGAACAATATCAGAATCTCACAATCGCAGTGGAACAACATATAATAGATAAATGAATAATCTTTAAACAAAAGAACTATATCAGTTATTACATTACATCATATTACACTACATTACATCATCAAAGTGTACAACAACAAACAACAACGAACAACGAAAAAGAAATACTATATACTAGTGAATACGCCATGCCATCCAGCTTGCCTTCAGATCTCTACAGCAACTCCCGAATTCCAGAATATCCTGATAACCTAACTCTAGACTGCCCGTGTGGAAATTAGTGGGCACCCAAAGTTTAGGAAGGAAAACAAAAAACTCAGGTCAGTCATGGGACTGGTGTGAGAACTTAAAATAGTTTATCTTTAAAACAAAAAAATGAATAATTTTTGAAGTCAAATCGAAATGTTTTTTTGAAAATGTAACTGCCATAAGACCTCCCACCACACACACAATGCAAACGCAAACTTGGAGGAGATTTCTTCTTATGTTAGTCAAAGATGCTTACTACGTAAAATCAAATCATTTTTGATATTATTATTAGTGCATAGTGTAGAAAACATTTGGAAAGTAGTATATAAATCTTAGCCAGCATAGGTACCATTATATTATGCCAACTATAGCTACCATATTAGATGGCAGGTTCTACAACTAAAACCGCAAGGTTCGTATTGTTTCTTTGGATTTCCAACAAATGGTCAGGCCAAGGAACTTCCTATTGCCACATGAGTACGCCTCTGGAAAGACAACCCCGAGAACATAACCTAACATTACGGTTAGATCTCTACCAACACAAGGCCGGGTTACCCCTAACAGGGTAACTACTGACACGAATATGTCATTCCCCGATCGTAACCGATCTATATCCGAGGATCCTCGATTCCAACAACCACAAAGTAATAAATTTTTAGCAACAACATAGGTTAAGTATCTGGGCTTGATACCATTATCCATCTCTATCCAGAAGGAATGACATACACTAAAGGGGCGCTACCCCATAATAACCTTGCTGCATCCTTCCTTTTTTGACCATTTCCGGGGTGTGAGGTCCGACGAAGTCTCGTCCACAAAGCTACGTTTTGTACAAAAGCTGTGCTTTGATCAACAAATGCTCAATAGCACTTAGCATATCACACTACCAAATCGAGATTATATCACTAATAACCTTCAACTACATAAGCTCTGAGCTCGTACGTCTCAGAGAAGGGTGTTAAGCTAAGAGAATAAATTCTCCGCCAACAACAGAAATATATTTGACAGAAATCAGCTTTATGTCTCAATTTGTAATGTCAGACAAACAATCCATACAAGTCTGTTCCGGGTTCGAACAGAACCAAAGGCACTTCCAAAGAAGCCCTTGCAATCCGGATATTCACTAATCACGTCCGGACTTTCCGTCACTAAGGGTGATAAAACCTCTATATCAAAGATCAGCCGATGCAGAGTCATTCGACTGTAATCCTTTCGTTTTCAAAAATATCCGGTCTTCAACATCGGTCTTCAAATGCAATCCATAACGACGTATTACATATTCGGAATGGGTTATACGACCCAAAGGTCCTTTCCCGTCTAACCCGAATAATGAGCGCTTATTTTGAAAATAAGTGTGGCATTCAAATTCAAGCAAATCACAACAAATACCCATTTAAAGGTAAATATTGATAGTCGGTTATTTAACTATCAATAGATATGCACAACATAACTAGATTCCAAATAATTTCCCAAATTATTTATTTTCCAAAAATATCTTTAGAAGATTTATATTTTCCACACTTCAACATTTGAAAACAAATTTTCAATCATTTTCCTTACGCGGAAATACTTTCATTTCAAAATGGTTCATTTAAACCAATTAAATAAATCCTTACCGATTTACTTTAAATTTACGTTCCAAATCCGTAAATTTATTTCCACACTTCAAAAATAAATCAATGTTTATTTCTAAACAAATTTCCCTTTCTTTTATAAATTCCATCGTGAATTTACCATTCCAAAATATCTATGAATATACGATTTCCAAATCGATTTCTAATATTCATTTTCAATTTATCTTTAAACGATAAAATCTCAAAACATTCACTTCATATTGGAAAACATTTCCATACTTATTTAATAATAAGTAATTTACAAATCCATTTATTTTCAACATTTAGAAAATATTCAATATACTTAAATCGAAATTAAGTATAGATTTCATTCTTTAAAGAAAACGTGCGCTTAAACACATTTATTTGAGTCAAAACGAATGTTGCATAAAACATCGTTACGACGACCCAAAATCACTAGTATAGGGATTCGAAATTAAGATAGATATATAAATTCCAATACTACATAAAACATTTCCTTTCAGAAATCATTTACTATAATAACAGTGTTATAGTCCACTATTTCCTTTTATTTCTCGAAAACGTCTATTTCAACAATGAATGTTGAAATCTATGTATTCGATACTTAACGCATTTTAAAACATCTTTAAATTGTTTTAATTCTATTTAAACATCACTTCCCCCAAACATTTCTTGAATATATTATTCACTGTCCAAAATCGTGAATATACTTTGTTAACCAAATTCAACATTTCTACTCATTTTATTTAAAGGATTATCCACTATCCAAAATCGCGAATATATCTCCTCTAATAAGCTTCTATATTAAATTCATCAAATTTGATAAATTTCGGATTTATAAAACAATGTTTATAAATCCCATTTATATTTTTATAAAGACTTCAACTTACAAAATTTAAAAATCTTTCTACTTATGGAATTCCATCTATAACCTCATTTTCAGCATCAACCGAACTCCTTTATAATTCCATTATTTCGATTTATAAAATATATATTTTATGAATCTCATCTATAAACCATTTATACTTATTCAAAAATCTCAATTAAAATGCCAAAATCCGGTTTATAAGTTAATTACTTATAAATCTTTTATTTTACAAAAATATATTCATTTTATAACTTCACAATTTATATATCCAAAATTTTCATTCACTTATGAAATCCATTTATATTTCTTTTTAAAACTTAATAAAACTCGTTTCACAATTCCTATATTTTAATTTATAAATATCAATTTTATAAATCTTTTATATAAACCGTTTATAATAATTCAAAAAATCCCAATTAAACCATCTTATAAATTTATCAACTATTTATTTCAAAAATCACATTTTGGTTATATTTCACAAATATCATAATTTTTATAACATTAAATTTATAACGTTTATTTATTTAAAATGAATCAATACCAAAATTTTAAATAAAACGTATACTTTCCAAACATCACTTTAAAACCCTTTTAAATTAAAAATCGTTACTTTAACATTTCGTTTTTAAACTTTAAAATAGGGCTAATGATGCAACAACACCAACTAATCAATCACGGCATCTAAACATAATACATCAATATGACAATAAACAAATATCACAATATCTGTAATCAAATAAATACTGGTGAGGAATCCAGTAGGATCCCTCCAACCTGTTTCCTTGCATCCACAGATGTTAGCACAATACCAATTCCGTTCCAATACGGAATATCGCGGTATATGGGATTCACAAAATATTATCCGCTATTATGTGGCGTAATAGGGTCTCATGCGCTATATAATGCGGGAAATCAACTCCAAGTACATAAATAATACCAATTTCACTTTGCAGTGAAATATTCGCGGTATATGTTTTTAATAAATAACCTCCGTTTAATATACAGCGTATAATGTCTATTTAACACAATAGAGGTATTGACGGTGATTCTCAAATATCGTAAAATAGAATGTGATACGTTGAGATAGAATGCAATAGAAACAAAGACAAGGAACGGGTTACCTACCCCTAATGGTCAAAGCGAGCCCTTTCATTCAATTCTTCATTCTTTAATGAAATTAAGAATCAATCAAATCTCCCCAAGTAGGATTCGAACCTACGACCAATCGGTTAACAGCCGACAGCTCTACCACTGAGCTACTGAGGAACAACGGGAGATTCGACCTCATAGAGTTCAACCCCCGTTCTCAACCCATGAGTCCGAAGCTTCCCTCCATTCTGAATGATTGGATATCTTTCATAAATAAGCGAAGGAAAATGCGAAGATTTATTCCGGGGAATCCCCAACGAAAAATACACATTATTCCTTCTTTTCTATCGAATCGATCATAACCACTACCTACATTCCACGATATTGTGCACCACAAATAGGAACTAATGAATAAACCCGCGATCCCATAGAACACGATCCCTTGTGGAAAAAAATAATTTGTTGAGAAGGAAATCCACGAGCGAAACCCTCGTTTTGTGTTGCTGAGACATGCGCCTAAGGAGAAATGCGAAGTGAGCCGGGGAGCCGAGTGACGCGCTACTACTTGACTTGAGTGCCAGCCAAGAATTTCAGGGACTTTCAGCAAGAATTTCAGGGAGCCTTTCGAAGCACTTTCACGTGTGAACCGAAGTTGTATTGCTCTTCGATTGAGTGAGAAGTTCTCAATAACGGTTCAACGTTTATTTCGAATAAAATTAAACGCGCGTTTAATTTTAATCAAAATTTTCACTAGCTCCAATCGACTCCAACCCAGTTCCATAACGTAGTGCTCGACAAAACGAATCCAACGCAATTCGTTTCATCAAATTCCGACCTCGTATGAAAGAGATATCGCATTTTAAAGTTTGACGAATTTATAATATAGTTTAAATTACAATTTCTTTTAATTTTTTATACCCAAAAAAATCAGAGCCATTAAATTACAACCCCTAGAATCAAGGTCGTTGCTTCTCTCTTCTCCCTAACGTTTTTACCCATAGCCGCCATCTCCTCCCCAATTTTCGCGACCAACACAAACACTTCCACTTCGATCGGGTGTTGCCTTCACGCGCGCCTGGCCTAGATCCACCACTGGCCCAAGTTTCGGCAAGCTCGGCCCTCCCCCTGCATAGAAATCCGTGCGCAAATCCATAGTGAACGCGACCATATAGCAGCCTCCTCGTTGCTCCAATCAAGATCATAACCATTGGATTCATAGTTCACAACGTTGTCTACGTTTTTCGTGTTGAAGGTTTTTCGAATTAGTGTGTAGATTTGAAGAAAAGGGAGGAAGAAAATGGCACGATTTCGGCCATTGAATACATGAAGGAGGTTGAAGCTATTTGACCTAGGGTTTGAGTTGGGTTGCAAAATGAAAACAATGAGGTGCTTTTATAGAAAATTGCCCAAAACACTATTCATCCAGAATTTTCCGAACTCCAAACGAAGCATGCCTGCTGGCTTTTTAGAATTTACCCCGCGTTGCGAACACAATGGAATAGGTTTCGAGAGCCAATTCGATCATCTGTGCTAGTTACTGAAATAAACGATCGAATTTAAATTAAACCGATTAGACTAATTTCTATGCGTTTTGGCTAGCCCCGGACAAACCGTAAATCCGAATGACACGAAATTTGAAACCATACAATAACATAACATTACGGATTCGATGAAATTGGCTTCTTTGAAATACGAGACTGTTTGAAAAATGGCTATTTTGACGCGTCAATTAAATATTAAAATATTTAATTTTCACAAATTAAATTTTAATTCGATTTTAAAAGTTTTATAACATCATTCTAACTTCAATATGATTTAATAAAACTTTACAAATCAATTTTAATCATATTAAACCCAATTTTCAATTATTTCTGGAATTTCAAATATTAAATTATCGATTTAATTATCCAATTAAATCCAGATATTCGAAATAAATTTATTCGACTTATAAATTTATCTTTTAATTATTTAAAAATCAATTAAATATACGAATTTTAATTGACAAAAATTCTGGGTCGTTACAAGTTATCTACCAGGTTCTGGCAAACTCTCAGCCGTCCGAGGGGTCTCACCCTCTGGAATGGGAGACAGAATGTGGACGCCAAGGCTAGGGTCCTCCGGGTTGTAACCAATATGCTGTTGAAATGGATCGAGTATCGGTTGAACGGCCGACTGAGTAGGCACATGAGCAGTAGACATGGCCTCGTATGGACTGGTAATAGCATCTTTCCCTTTTGATGAGGGGAAGCCTTTGCAATAAAGGGCTTTCATCGCAGACAGGTCTGAAGGCTCGTACCCCTTAAGATATTCCTTTATCAGAGCATCCTCGTCAACCTCGTAGGTGTTAAGTTCAACCTTCCTGATTTCTATTAAGGTCTCCCATGCCTCAGCTAAAGATTCGAGATATCCCTCGCTTATAAAAGCTAAATCCCGTTGCACGAGAATGCGGGCGGGTCGAACATGCTTTTGACTTCTTCCCTACCTTCTTCCTTAGCCGCCTCAAGACGAGAGTCGATCTCCACAGATGCCATCTTTTGCCCTCTTCACGGGCTTCATTCTTTAGCGCTTCAACTTTGGAAAACTCATCCTCAAGTTTCGCCTTTATGAGTCAGTAGCAACGATCTTGTCGAAATACCATTGTGATTCTTCTTGGGCGGCAGTCTTCTCTTCTTGCTCTTTGCAGAGTCGCTCCTCAAGTTCTTTGACTCGGAGGCTAAATGCATCCCTCTCTTTTTGCATCTAATCTTTCTTCAAAGCTGAGGTCCCACAGCGTTGGACTGCCTCGTCGATTTCTTTTTTGTGAGTTGATTCCAAACGAGTTACGGCTTCGGCGGTATCTTTGGCGCTCTGCTGGGCGGCCTCAAGCTGAGATTTGTAAGACGCGAGCTCTTTGTCCTGAGCATTGATAATGTCTTTGTCATGGATAGCCTCAAGCTTCAAGCGATCAATCTCATGTTAGCGCTTTATGGATACTTTTGACACTTTTTCAGTAAGATGAACAAACACGTCACGTTGAACATAGACGTCGTTGGTACAGGCGATAACGCTCGGCTTGACATGTCCTGGAATAGGATAAAGTGTCGGGAGAAATTTCAGGCCATCAAAGAAGATTTTCTAAAATTTAGCCTTGAGCTCGTTCAATCTCTCCGGTATTGTTGGATTTGCTGCGGAAACAGGAGGAGATGTCTTTGAAAATTCGGTCCTCTTATGAGTATCCCGAGACTGTCGTGTGGTGGAAGAATCGGAGTGTTGATCGCGAGGGAATCTGATTCCGACACCTTATGGCCGTGCTTATCTTTGCTTTGCCCCGAGTGAGAAGGGGGATTATGATGGTGTTTGGGCTGATAATACGATTTCTTCCGAGACGATGAATCTTGGGAATGATAATCCCTATCATCGTCGTCATCTCTATCTTGGCGTCTTTTGGAACCTGAGTCCCGTCCTGATTGATGGAAAATCGATGAATCGCAAAGGCGGTCAAGTCCGTGTGTGCGCCCCATGTGACCTGCGTAGAGTTTAAGTAACGATGAATTGGTAAAAAGTAAGGTAATGACAGAAAGTTCAAGTGCAAAGTGGAATGCGTGTGTTTGTGTGTGTCCTAGTGTTTCCCCCCGACAGACAAGTTTCTTTACTAATAGGAGTTTGTCCTCCCTCGCTTTGGGCTTGAGAGTCCGCATTGCCTCTCGTGGGCGAGTGGAGCTTAAGGGCCTCGGGATCGTCGAAACCATAGTTGAGCAAGTCGTCAGGTATCGTAAGGTTCGACAGACCTTTTAGAGAACTTTCCAGGTGCTACGGGGAGGCTTCTTTCTCCGTTGGAATAAGGTTAGCCTTAGAAGTTCCGCCCACTTTCTCCTTCCTCAGCTTGTACATTAGTTTCTTCCTCCTTTCCGAAGGGGAAGACGACGTTTCAATGTCGTGGACTTCAACTATTGGATCCTGAGGTGGACTAACAGTTTTGCTTTGTACTTCGGGCGTTTCAGTTTCCTTAATCTCCCCATCTTCTAGCGTGTCAGGGACTCATTTGTAATGAGAGTTTTGATGTCCCGTTCTTCGACGGGAATGGCTCGAATAGCCTCGACGGCATTAGAATATCCGGGCCCTTCAGGACGTGGGTTAATGCCTGAAAAGATGGAAAAAGGTGAGAAAAGGTACAACTTCGACCAAACATAAGTGTCAGTCCAGGAAAAAGACTTACTTCCTTCCACCCATCTCCTCGCAAAGCTGGGAGGACAGCACAAATAAAACCATTCCTGTTTATACAGGGCGAACTTGGTCCATGCCCCAGTTAAGATTTTACATTTGTTATGCTTCTCGAGAAACATAAAAGATGGGCTATCCCTCCGCTTCTTGATGCAATATATGTATCTGATATTGCCCGGAGTTGGAAGCCTGGAAAGGACACTCATGAAGAGGATACATGTGCTGTAGATGAACGCGTGGCTGCTCGGGTGCAGTTGCGACAGGGCAATGTCGATATAGTGTAGCACGTAACGAGTTAAACGGTGGCAAACTACCAACCCAACACATGAATTTATTACAAGCTATGTATCCAACTAGGGGCAAGTGTGGACGATCGTGCCTCGACGGAACTAGCACGTCGTCAAAAGGGATTCCATGGAAATAGCATATCCGACGGAGTGTACTTTCATTAATCTTCGAAGCCTGTGAATCGACTGGGTTGTCTAAGAAAATTACTGCCTCTAGAGCGTCGGGAGCCAAGTTATGAGCAGGGAAAGTTGATGGATTTGAAGTATTTACGACTTCTTGTCGAGAGGATAACCCAGGTCTGTCTGAGATTGTAGCAGTGCTAGATTTCCTAGACATCGCTAACGAAGATTGAATCTAACAGAGTACCTGTTTGAACTATACTTGAAAAGTAATCGACGTTAGACTTAACAGAATAATTATATCCCCCATGTGGTGTGTGAACTAGTGCGACCATTCAAGTATAAGTGCTGAGAAATTATAAGTCACAAAGTTGATGGTATAAAGTTGAGCTTTGAACTGTCATCTTCGAAGACCGTCATCACTGACCGTCTTCGAAAGCCAGCCTTGCAAGGTTTCCAATTTTGGACTCGGACATTGGCAAAAGCTTTTATCTATTTTTATTGATTTAAGCTCAGGCTTGTGATTATTGAAACTAGGAAGTTATCAGTCCAGATTAGTTCCATATGCTAGTATGCTTAGTTCCTTGTCCTTGTTTTCGTCATATGATTAGGCAAGGTGAATAGATGAATTCGACGAGGGTTATGTTCAAGTTGGAACGATTTTGGCTATTATTAGCAACTCATCAAGGGTCAAGGTCGAGCTACACTTGAAATGAACGGCCTAAATGACGTTCGACCTAAATTCCGTTCGTCCTAAATATCGATCGGCCATTATTTTGTTCGGCCATTATTCTGTTCGGCCATTATTTTGTTCGGCCATTATTCTGTTCGGCCATTATTCTGTTCGGCCTAAATTCAAATAGTGATCGGCATAAGTATCAATCTTCCAACCCTTCTTATTCGCCGTTCGGCACGCGGCAAATCATGTCGAACGTTGCTTATGCCGAGCCGCTTCGCTCGGCATTCTGCCCTTAACAACATTTTTCCTCTTTTCCTCCATCTCTCCCGACCGGCATGGCCGAGTCCTTCGGCAAGTCATACTGAACCGTGTCGATCGGCATCCTGCCCACTCCCTACTTCCTTTCTGTTCCTCCACTCCAACCTCGTTCGACATGAGGGGGATCATGCCAAACCATAGCCATGCCGATCCACACCACTAGGCCTTATCTCCAATTCCATTCCCATGCTCCCTTATGATCACTTGGTATTAAAAAATCATCCCGAGCCACAACAATGCATCTTCCAATTTCCTCTTCTCCATTCCACCCACCTTGAAATCACCTAAAAGCATACTAACTACCAGCCCTAGGACGCGTCCGAACCTCAATTCATCTTCCTCATCGACACGCCTCCTACTTTCTATAATCTATGAAGGATTTACACGTTTGAGTTATGTGTTATACTTCCTAATTTGACAAAGCGATCGAAAGGTTCTTACCGAAGGGAACGTCAGGAGTTAGAGGTCTGTGAGCTTAAGATTGGAAGTTGTTCAAATTTAATTTGGGAAGGAGTTGTTGGAAGGGCGTGATGGATTCGAAGTAGGAAGGGAAGATCAGAGAGGTGAATAAAACTTAAGGAAGGTAAGTTATGTGTTCTTGGAAAATAGCGGAGGTGAAAAAGTAAAAAGAGAAGAAGGAGTAGAGGGCAGGGTTTTATAGGGGAAGAAAGGATGTCGAAGAGACGATGACCGGTATAACCGGTCAAAGCGCTTCATTCGTTCGACATCGGCTATACCGTTAGGCATCCAGAGCGCTCGGCTTTGACCATGTTGTTCGGCATTTGTATGTCGTTTCGCATGCATTGCCTCACTCGGTATTCACAAGAAAACACCATCGAGAAGAATAAGCCAAGGTTCAAAGAGAAGCACGGAGGACTCGCGATTCAAAGCGCATCACGTTCGATCACATGATGCACTTTGGGGGGCAAGTGTTACTTGGAGATTTGACCAGGCAACTAGGCATTCAGCATTTGCATACCGTTCGGCATCTCGAGCGTTCGACACGACATACTTGGTCGGCTTCCAGGTTCGTTCGACACAAATGATTCGTTCGACATTCAAGTTCGATCGGCTTCCAGGGACGTTCGGCATTTAGCATTGAGAGCCGCTCGGTATTATATATCGTTCGACGTTAAGTGCCGCTCAGCACTCAACCACGTTCGGCATAAATCTCGATCGGCATTCGAGATCGTTTGGCGAGAGGTGTTTGACATTCATGCTTTGTTCGGCATTCGAGATCGATCGGCATCCAAAGGTGTTAGACATTCATGCCTTGTTCGGCATTCGAGATCGGTTGGCATCCAGAGGTGTTTGGCATTCATCCAATCTCGACTGGCTTCGATTATTGCTCGGCCTGCACTTTCCACTCAGCACATCACTTCGTTCGGCATGAAGATATCGTTTGGCATTTTACCATTAGGCATCTATGGATCGGCACACAGAACTCACTCTTCATGAGCCGAGATATTTAGTTACCAGGCCCAGCAGGGAAGTCCAACCCATCTTCATCTATAAAAAGAGAAGCAGGGGAACAGTAAAAAGGACCTTTTTTCGAAAACACCGAGGAGACTCTGCTGCATTCAAGCCTCATTGAAGACTTTTCTTTTTTGCTTAGCAATTGTATTTAAGTAATTGATATACGGATTGTATCTGTAATCGATTATCAAGAAAAGCAATAAAAATCTACCTCAAAGTGGACGTAGGAAATCACACCGAACCACTATAAATCTGGTGTTCGCTTTTTCTGCATTTAAATTTACGTACTGCTCTCTGTTTAACTTTACTTTCTTCATTAATCTCTCTACACAATCTCTCTTAAGGGTGTTAGTGACCATTCTGGTGCTAACAATGATGGTGTGGGAACCTAGGAAAAAATGGCGTATGATTTTTTTTGGGTGTCGTGGTGGGTATGGCGGAGATGCTTAGGGTTTAAGGTCATGTTTGCACCGTTCCAAGTGGAAAAATAGCGTAGGTCATTAATGTTTCTCTAGTCGGAGGTTTGTGGTCACTGGTGGCTTGTTACGGCGGCGCGTGGCGATTGTCTGATGGTGGGTGGGTTCTAGGTTGAAGTCTGATGGGCGTGAGTGTGCTCGAGTTTGATTTAGGGGTTCGTGATGAAGTCTAGGTGGTAGGATGGCTAAGGGAAGTCGAAGTCATCTTGTCGATGGTAGTCGTGTAGGCCGGTCGCCGGGGATTGGTGCACGTGCACGTGGAGTAGGGTGTGTCAGTATTTAGTAATCGAGAAGAGGAGGGTAGAGCTCGAGTGGGAACTCGAGGACAGGTAGATTTTGCTTGAGTTTGTCTTTGGGGTTCGCGTGAAAGGTTTAAAGTATAACAGTTTAAATTTAAACAAAGTTTTTTAAAAAAAATAAAGAGAAGGGGAAATACTCGGGTAGGACTCGGGTGAGTCATCGGGTTTGACCCGAAGTGGGTGTTTTAACCAGTTTAAAAAAACGAGTTTTTAAAAAAAGTTTTGAAAATTTAAATAAATTGAGTTTTGAACTTTTCTGTTATAAATTTCTTTACAAATGTTTTCTTTAACATTTGATTTAAGAAGTTATACAATTTTTTAACTTAAATTAGTTAAGTTAAAATTATTTTATTTTAAAACTTAATTTAGTAATATAATTAAGTGTTAGTTAAGATAAGATGTTTTTAAATCTATATGATTATGATAAATTAAGGAATTAATGAGATAAATGATTTATCTCAAAGTTAATTAAGTTTAATGATTTAAGATTTATTTAATTAATTAAATAATTAAGTGTAATTAATTAATTTTAATTAATTAATTATAACTAATTTATAATTGAGGGTTATAAGTTAATTAATTAGAGGTTAATCAATTGGTAATTAAGGATTACAAATTAGATGATTAAGGAATAATTAATTAATAATTAATTAAGTAATTAAGATTAATTAATTTATAATTAGGGATTAATTAATGTAAGTAATTAGAGGTCAATGCATAAATAATAATTACTTAATGTAAGTAATTAAAGGATTTATCTGTTGAGGGTTAATTAATTTAATTAGCAATTAAAGGTTAAACTAATTAATAATCAAAGTTAATTAATTGAGGATAATTAACTAGTGGGATAATTACTTTATGAAAGTAATTAAATGGAAATTACTTAAGGGAAGTAATTAAGGATTAATTACTTAGTGTATTAATTAAAGGGTTGATTAGTTAAGGAAATTAGTTATGAGTACGATTAATTAAAGGATAATTAATCAATGAATTGATCATAGAATAATTAATTTCAGTAATAAATTGGGGATAAATGTAATTAATGTGAATGGGTGAAAGCTAATTAATTTGTGTTATTAATTTAAGGCTAATTACTTAATGTAATTAGAGAGGATAATTAAGGAATGATTAATTAATGGTTGTAATTAATTAATGTTAAGTAAGCAGGATTATGATAATCCAAGTGATTATAATTGGTGATTAATTTAATTGAAGATTGATTAAATTAATTAGAAATTATATATTTAATAAATCTTGTTTATTGATGGTTGAATGATATTGGATGACTTGGATTGATGTTATCTCTGATGGGCGACTGAGATGTGCTGTGATATGAACGGATAGAACTGTGATAATGTAGGTTATCTATCTGAGTTGAATTGTTATGTGATATGATATCTTGAATATGAATTGTACTGTTTACAACTTAACAACTTGGATTAGAAATGATAATGAATTCGAAGAGACCGGGGTTGGGTATCAGTAAATACCCGAAACCACTTTGATTCCTTATAGATTTGAGTTTAGAAGCAAACATGCTGGAATGAATAAGCAAAGTATCATGGATATTTAAGCTAGATAACAATTCTTGGATATTGATTTGAGATGAATGATTGACTTAAATAAGATTAGAACTCATAAAAAAAGTACGAGTTACTCTAGCAATTTCACTTAAGTTATATAGCATGGTATTTCATATTATATGGGCTTACTCACGATGGTTTCCAGCCTGATCCGGGTGTTACTTTGATGTAATGCTCGGGTTAGACCGAGTATTACAGATTTCCAAGTAAGTACGTTTTGGAGCTCAAGAGGTGAGCTGAATGGAAGGAACATATGGAGTGTATTCCACTGTGATATTGTTGTATATCCAGGACATGTTGATTTTAACTCTCCAGTGTTTATGTAATATTTGTAACTCTAATTTATCTATGCAAATTTACTGATACAGCTTTCTTTGTATAAAGAATATTATTTGATATTACATTTTATCCGCTGCGAATGTGAGACTCTGAGTTTTGGTTTTCTTTTTCTTCTACCTCTTTTCTTCTTTTTGTAACTATCTGGCATTTTCGGGGTCGAAAATCTCGGGTTATTACATCATCTTACATATGCTACATGACTTGGGAGCACCAGCTAATTTGCTAAAACTAATCACTCATTGTATATGCACCCCAACTTTCTCAGTGATAATCAATGGTAACTCTAAATGTATTATCCATTCTAACAGAGGGATTAGACAAGGAGACCCACTATCCCCCTATCTCTTTGTTGTAGCAATGGCTTGGTTCTCTCTACAAATGGAGCTAGCTAGTCATCAATTATTGATCAAACCAATATATAACGTTCAACCAGGAATTAATCATCTCATATATGAAGATGATTTGTTGGCGGTGTTTAAAGCAAATCCCTTGGCTATTAAAACAATTAAAGAGATATTTAAACAAATGGAGACATTTTCAGGCCTAAAGGTAAATGAGTTGAAAACAAAATGCTATATGAATAAAAGTTGCAAAAACAAAAACAGAAATTATAGCTCAGCTTGGTGTAATGGAGGGTGAATTGCCAGTTAAATATCTTGGCATGTCTTTATCCAATATCACTATAACAGATGCAAAATGCGGGAAGTTAATAGACAAAATAGAAAGAAACTACAAGGATGGAGATCGAAACTGTTATCCTTTGCAGGAAGAGTAGAACTTGTTCATACTATCGTAACTTTTAAAGATAGGTTCTGGTTACAAAACTTTCAAATTCCGAACTTTTTCATAGCAAAAATGAATGCAGTATATGCTGATTTTATTTGGAAAGGAGGAATTCATAAAGTTGAGCTACAAAGATCTCTACAGACGAAAAACAGAAGGTGGAGTGGGTCTTAAAAACTTGTTTGAAGTTAAAAAGGCATATGGTCTAAAATTAGCATGGAAAATTCTCGAATCAAATATCTTATGGGCTAAGTGGATGAGAGCATGATAATTGAAAGCAAACTTTTGGACTATTGGAGATACAGATAGCAAATGGCCCGAGCACTGACTTATGGAAAGATCCATGGATTAACATTAAAAGCTTAACAGATAGACTTTGTTGGGATAGCTATTCAACAAATAACACACCGGATAGAAAATTATCAACTATTATATAGGATCAGAAATGGGCAACATAAAAACAAATTGTGACCAGAAACTTCAAACAAGAAATTGAAGACATGCCATTATTCACGAGAAGAAATAAAGATAAATGCGTGTGTAGAAGCAATAATAAGGACCAATTTAAACTAAAGGATGCATGGGAAGATTGCAGACAACAATAACCAAAAGTACAGTGGCATACTATAGTTTGGAGTACATCAAACTGTCCAAAAATGGCACATACTACTTACAAAGCCATTAACAACAGACTGACTACCAAAGATAGATTAAAAAGATGGGTTATAATAGATGATGCAACATGCCAACTTTGTAACAGAGACAGAAACACACAATCATCTTTTTTCGAATGCAAATGTAGCAAAATAGTATGGGAAATACGGAAATTAAAAAACTTGCAAACCGAAGCTGTTAAAAGCTTTTAGGAAGAAGTAGATCATCTATGTAATAAGACAGATATCTTGAACCTGATGAAGGAAATCAGCAAAGTTATGTATACAGCTACCGTGTGGCATATCTATAGAGAATGTAGCATAAGGACTTTTGAAAAAAAGCAAAAACAAGAAGTAGAACGTTTTGAAAACATATAGATGTAGCTATCACAATAGAAAGGATCAAAAAACATACCACCTCAAAGGAACAAGAAAGACGATAACCGGAGAACTAGAGCTTGAAGGTTGATCAGCGAGTAAATCTTGCAATCGCTGGAAGCCGCCATAAATCGCGCTGAGCAACTCTAGCAATTTGGGAAAGTGTCTCATTTAGAAAGATTATGTCGTTGGAACTGAGTATATGTTATATTGTAGATGTATTTTAGCTTTGGGCCGCATAGCCCATTAATAAAGCATTAAGCAATTTTCAATACATACACACACACATACATAAATAATACATTTTTCTATAGTTGCCAGCAAAATTATATACATATATTAAAATTAAAAAGAATATCTTGATTTTGAAATAGTCAAATTTGTTTAAATTTGAAACTTTTGACTTTTTGAACTAATTGAAAAAAGAGTGTGTTTTGCATATATCCCTGGTAAGGTTTGAAAATACACAAAACATCCATCCATTTTTTTAATAAGTTTCCGGTCCCTATTTTCAAATTCACGCGCGTACAAAGACCAAATACTGTTTACATTTTTAACATTTCAAATGCATATCACTTTATGTAGAAACATCGGATTAGCATACCGTTTTCACCAAAAATCAAAAAATTTATGATCTTTAAAATGTGATCCATTTTTTATACCAAAAAATCATATTTGCATTAAATGTGCAATTATTCCATATATTTGAATATAGTTGAAGAAATGTCTGCAACTATTGCATATAATTGCAGAAATTTCTACAACCATACCTTATAATTGCAGAAATTTGAAAAACATCAATTTTAAAATATGGTATAATTGGATCCGTGAATAGCTTGTCGTGTCGTTGTTATTACATATGCACAATGTCACTCGTTGGAAAGATAATAAAATTTGTGATTTAATGATGAAAACAGTTTTCTAATCCGTTATTTCTACCAGAAGTTATTAAATTTTAAAGATTGATAATTAACAGGGTGCAAATTTTAGTTATGGATGCAATAATAACATCCATATATAAAGAATCAACATTGCTATAATGGAGAAGAGGGGTATTGTAGGGAAGAAAATTGTAGTATTTGAAAATGGGGATGTAATTTATTTCTTTTTATGAGGAGGGTGTTTTGTGCATTAAGTTTGATTTTAGGGATGTGTCCTTTATTTCACCTGAAAAAAATCTATTTCGAGCCAAAAGCAATCTGATATAAAATGCTTTTTTATACGATTCTGGATAGCAATCAATATGCATATACATTTTTATATATGTACACATACATATATACATATATTTTAACGATCCGCCTTTTCGACCCCTAAATGTCGAGACGAATACATCCATGATATTTTTGCACCGAGCATCCAAGTGAAAAAAAGAAAGATTGTTAGGGTAAAATAAAAAGAAAAAGGAACAGAACAAGAAAGGAGAAACACAATATCATAATGTCAGAGCGGAACGGTAACATATAATATCAAAAGATAGTACAAACTATCACTCTAAGATGCATAGCATTTCAGAGTTACAATTCTAAATATTATCATCAGTCCGGACAGTTATAATAACATGTCCTCACAAATGCTGATATATACAATATAGTAATACAGCAGAATAAGAATACCATGGTTGGTAAAATATCCAACTCATCTCCATGAGCTTTAGAACATCTAACTAAAACCTGCCTTTCTCAGATTGCTCAAAAAAGCACCCATGGAAATAAGAAAAAAATAAAATCATGATTCAAATGCAAGTCTGGTGTGAGAAGCTCAAGAAATATGTGGCCAACATATAATAGTACTTTTAAGACCGTTCGAAAATGGTTATCCCCTCAAAAGAACCACTCATCTAATAACTAAGGTGATGTAATAGATAATGTCTAGGTGAAGAATATAAATCAGAAAATAGTTGTAATGCCTACATTGATCACACCTCAACAATATTAATGGTACAAAAAAATGCTAAGGTACGTTTGCATAATGGTTTTCCATGGAGATCTCTCTTGTCTGGCCGAATCCAAACTCCACGCACAAGGATCATAAGTTACCTTTTGGGCATCATGTATCTCTACTTAAAATATACTATAAGGCAAACACAACTAGCCCGCACATGAGCATTGGTATGAACCACGTGGAACTACGTATCATCAATTCCCGCATGCAACATCGATAGGCATGCTCTAGATATAGAATTGACATACCCCGTTGTAGGTTAGCAAAACCCTAGGTTGTTCACCCTACTCCATCTTTAGCCATTTCCAATGTCGTGGTCATGTTCAACATCTTTCATATGAGTCTTCATCACTAGAAAAAAAACACAAATCCCCAAATGGGTTTCAACATCTCGAATAGATCTAGAATCTCCATATAGATCCCTACATAAGCCCTTCGATGAATGCTAACTCGACCTCTCCCTTGGATTCAATCTTAGGATAGACAGTTTAACTCAACAGCATTCCATCAAAACTGCTTCCAAAACATAGAACTTGTATATCGGTTTTAAAGTGGTTTTTGATAAGTAAAACACTTACCTATCTCGATCTCTTCAAAACTAAATCGATTAATTTTTTCAATTTCAACAACAATGACAATGATTGCATATAGAATTAATTCTCCTATATTATCACGTTTCCAAACTTTTCAATTTACACTATCCCTCAATCAAGAGTGAAGCTGGGTAAGTTAGTGCATTGGTTACATCAAAACTTTACCTAGACACTTCATTCTTAACTCTCATAGATAGACAAGCCTACTTAATCAGCTTCTAGTGCTAAGTACATGACAAAATACTTTCCATAAACGAGTGAACACACAAAGCAAGATCAAGTCATACATGGAACGATTAAGTCAAATAAGCAACTTCTAATCCCTTTTTTTAATTACTCCTTTTGTTAATCAAAATATCATTTATTAGTAAAACTTCTTCTATCTAATAAAACTTCATTTATCAATCACTACTGCTCATTTGTACTCTCTCAATACTTCAAAAAGTATTCAAATATTTATCTCACATGGCACAAGTATATTCACAAATCAATAACAAGATTTCTTACTTTAAACTTCTACATTTTCTATCTTTTTCAAAAGATTCCATATTTGTTATTACCTTTGAAATATCCATTTAAGAGGTCTACATACATTAAAAAATATATTTCAAAAGGTTGAAGACTAATGTTACTTAAATATTGTCACTACAAATTCAAAACCATTTCATTTATGCTTAACTTTAAACATTCTTTTCAAAGATCTATTTACATTTACAAGTATAATAAAACAAGGTTAGAGACAAATATTGTTGGCACGTTACAATAAACCCAAAGTCGTTCCATACTTGTCATTATTCCATACTTGTCATTATCGTTAAGCATTCTTTTTAAATATCTAAGTATGCTTATTAACCAGATAATATACTTTTACATAATGTAATGACCCGCCTTTTCGATCCTTAGAGGTCGACACTAATAGATCCACGGTATTCACATGTCGAGTATCCAAGTACCGGAAAGTTGGATTGTTAGGGAGAAAGAAAATAAAAGAACGAATAGAATCTCACAACACGATGAGTAATATATAATATCAAAGTTTACTTTACAAAAGAAGAATTGTAATATTCAAACAACATCAGAGTCTAACCCGTCATCAGCCCTGACAGTTATAATTGCATGTCCTTACAAAAGCTGATAAATACAACTACGAAACATAGTGGAAATAAAAAATGGAAAATACATCTTAGAGGCATCCATCTCATCTCTTGAAGCTCTAAGCATCCAGAGCTAACTCTGGAAAAATACTCGGGTCTGATCTGAGTATCATAAGAAAATAACACTCATATTAGTCTGGTAAACCAGCATGAGAAGACGCAAGTCACAAAGAATTGTTATATCTTATAAAACCTTTTAAAGTATAGGTATCTCATAAGACAAGGCAACATATAATCATGGATGGGTTTTTTTACCTTACGATAACCAAAACATTTTTATAGAAAATTCAATGATATTATAATAATGTCTAGGGTTTAAAATAAATTATGAATACAGATGGGATGCTTGAATCTCATGTTTCAACATAGTTGGGCGCAGCTAAGTCTATACAATGCTTATTGGAGAATGGATTCCATACAATGACAAGGTTATTGAGGTACCGCTTACCACGGTAAACTTCTAGAAAATGTACTGATGGCCTTGCCTGCACCCCTTTCGAATTAGGACTGACGTACCCCTTACTGTATAGTACCGAATATGTTACCACCTCAGTTACTTTCCAACTTTTTACATAGAGCTCCCATGCACAAACAAATCCATATATATATATATGTGTGTGTGTGTGTGTGTGTGTGTGTATATAAGGGTGATTCCACACCCTAATGTTAGCGAACCACATAACCTTGAAGCATATTCCATGTTTTGGTCATTCCCAGTTATTGAGGCTCGAGCCTACATTTTATCTTTTTAGCAAATCCCATTGGGAATGCTAACACTGCCCTCCAAGTAGCGATGCAATGGCAATGTTCATCCATACAATTTTGTTCAGGATATGAACAAACTGAAGGCACTACTTCTACAACATCTATTTTGGAATCACCCTAAGGATTAGTAGTAAGTAGTCGTTGCACTTCAAAGAGCTCCATCATCAATCCATAATCTTCAAGATGTCTTCAAATTGAAAACTTTATTTGGTTCGAAGTGTATTTCAGATAATTCATACTTTTCCGATTCTGGTCTCTTCGGACCAACGTTCAGTAGTTTCTAGCAAACTCAACTTTGGTTCTTTTGGAAGTAAATAGACAATACATAAGAATGGGGATCACCCCCTAACCATTTAAGTGGATGGATTTCGTTATCATTTGTCCTAGAAGAACATGATGGTTATACATATAGTAGCATCAACAAGGATAACCGTACCATACAATTCTCATGTTTCTCCTAGATATTTCTACAGTTAAAAATTGGTTCAGGTTTAATAGTCCTTTATTTAATTATTAAATGAACAAACATAGTTTAATTCCATGTGGAATACACTAAGCCTCGTTTAATTAATCTTCATCAATTAAACCACTCTGTATATTTTAACAAAAATACTCATATAATTATCTCACCGATATAAGTATATTCTCAAAGCATTTTACTTTCCATACTTGGAAAACTTTACCACATATTTATACAATGGTACAAGTTTGTTCTCAAACATTTAAGAAACATATCTTATTTCAAAATCATATAAATTGATCAAAAACATTGCCATTCAAAATCAATGCTCGCAATAAACCCTAGACCACTAATCGTTCGGTGTTGAGTCTGGAAAAAAACTTCCATACCACCATAATTAAGAAGGATTATTTATTAATTCCATAAACTTGATTTTCATGAGTGATCCAAATCATATAAAATCAAAGTTAACCCAAAACTTCTATTTCAAATTTCAAGATCTTTTCCTAGTCTGTAACTTTAACAAAACCTTCATTTAAAAATAACTCCCTTTATAAAACAATTTATTACTTTAACACCCTTTTACTTAATAAATAAAATACTTTTAAAACCTCCCTAACAAATAATTTATTTAGTTTAAAAAATCACTAAATAGCTTTAAAACACCATACTGGATAATTAATAAGCTTAATCACTGTTAAATAAATGATAAATTATCTTTAATCACTATTAATAAATAGATTTCAAAAACATCATTATTGAATAATTTACTAACTTAAAGTATCATTAATAAAATAATTACTAACTTTAAAATGACTTTAATAAAATAGTTGATTTTACTATAAAAATATATTATTCAAGTAATATTAACTTAACCATGTAAATATAGGAAACACTTTACTTTAAAATATTATAAAGTCAAAGTAAATTTTAAATCTATTTCATTTCAAATTTGGGAAGAGGCTTTATGTTCCAAATGGCACTTAAACAAGTTACCGTCTATTTCAGTTCAACAATCCAGGTCATATCACTATATTTACATAACCAACATATAAATAAAACACATAATGAACAAATTTATGGATGACACTTTATTTAACCAAGTCAACTGACATATAAATAAATGTCCAAATCAATAAATAGCAGAAATGTAGATTTATTCTACTAAATAGATGTCCATTATAAAACTATTTAATTTAAATATAGCAGAATGGTGTTTTATTTTGCTAATGGGTGTCTAAAACAATCTACTCAATTAAATTAGCAGAAAAGGGGTTTATTCTGCTAAATAGATGTCATCGGTTAAGTAATTTTAATTAACTATGTTATTACGTAAATCAACATAATAATATTCGGCCAGTATTATTTTGTCACTAATTTATACTACAACCAAACTACCAACTATTTAAACTAAAATGTTGTACTTGTCAATACAAGTCTATTGCAAAAATCCGTGGGTAAATTGGGTTTAAAATGAGCAAGATATGGTTTTCAAAAAGTTAACACTTATCTTATATATTTTAAACAATTAAATAAAATATTTTTTCACCTAACCACTCACAGACCAAAGCCTATCAGACCCAAACGCAACAAATTCTTCTTCCCCAAACATAAAATCCCAAATTGAATTTTCCTAAACAAAAAAACTGGGGCTAAATCTTTAGTGCACGTGCACCACCGCTATCGGCCTTCGACCGTTGCCACGACCTCATCGACAAATGCCTTGGGCTTCACGTGTCTCTATTAACCCATCACCATCACCATCACAGTGGTTTCCTAAATGGAAACTGATCGTTTGACTCAAAAACAACATGCCTAGGCTCGAACCGTCACGAACCGTGACCACCTTACCTACGTCCAGACCCTGCCGCCACCCCAATTGATCACCTCCATCGTGCTCCACCTTTAATCTTAGCCACATCGAGTCTGATGCCTCCATATGTTGTTGCCTTGTTTCTCGAACCCAAATTCAAATTACCTTAAACCCTAACTTAAGTTCGACTGAGCATCTCTGATCACCAGAGAACATGCGCCTACCTTCAATGCTTCTACCATCCCCTAAGCTTTCCCCAGCTCCAATCGCTCCCCGCAAAGCAACAAGATTGTTGGAATTCCATTTTTGAACAAAATCAGTTCGTGTGCTTACCACTACTAATCCTTGCCACCTAAAATCATGGAACCATGCTTAAAAATACAATTTCCACCTATGAACCTGATAGTATAATCCATTCGACAATTCGAGCTCGTCGAAAAACTGGCATTATTCGACTCCTTGCTGTTATCGAGCAATCCCTTACATTATACTCAACGAAATTCCACCCGACTAACTTAAAAAAACCAAATACTACGACGAACAAATTTCTACCTAGTCATTTTGGCTTAATTTACACGGTTTGAGAGTAGGTGATTTTTGAATGTGAGGGGAGAAGCCTATTTTCAAAGAACAGAGAATAGAAGGAGAATGTGTGTGTTTTTGGACATCTCTGCCTATGGTTTTTTATTTACATTAACCCTATTTTCTAATTTAAATCAAATATCAATAAAAACTTGATTTTTAAAACGATTCCTTAAACATGAATATCAAATAAAGGTCACAACCAACCTGTAAGTAAATTATACAAAATGTTAAACAAAGGTTTGAGTACTTCACAACATTTATATTTTGATCAAAATACTAACAAAAATAGAATATCTCACCTTTGCCATGATTTTAAAATGCTTCAAGTCATGATCTTTGAGAGGAATAAAATATTAAGGTAAAAGATGTAATTTATGAAAGTATGAAGATTAAAAAGGAAGGGAAAGTGCATATATAAGGTGGATCATAAAATAAGGAATGTGTGTATATATATATAAGATGGAATAATAATAATATAATAGTAATAAAAGGCTGAAGACCAAAATGCCCCTTAAATGTAAATTTTCAACTCTCATCTCATTTCATAAGCCACCAAAATGTCATCTTTCAAAGACAATGCATTAACCACATGAAGATATATTTGTTTTTAGAGTGATTCTCGTACTTTTGCTAATTTTCTTACTTAAGGAATCATTCTATTTCAAATCTATCCTTCCTAATTCAAATTTAAATATATTTGTATTTATAAATATCTTACTATTATTACTTTATCCATTTATTTCAAAGTAAAATGTTAAATCTTTTTAAATGTTGTTTAAAATTTATACAAAGGTTCAACAACTTTCTAGAACTTGCCGTTTGATAAAAAGTCAAAAATTCAGAAAAGGGGTTTCGGTCACATTTTCTGTTTTTCATCGAACTACCCATTCTTGTAAACAAAATTCAAAAATAAGTTTTCTATCATTAATTAGAAATTAAAAGAAGGTTATTTAACTATCTTAATCATTAATAGAATATTTAAAATAAATTAAATATTCACAAATCAAAGTAATAAAATTCCGGGTTGTTACATATAACTTTACAAAACTATTCATTATAACATAAGTGTTATAATTCAGAACATACTTTGTTCTTTTTTAAAACATTTAACTCCCTTTTTCCAACACAAACACACATATACTTTAAAAATACTTTTAAATAGGTTTTAAACATCTATGTAAAATATTACTTAAAAATAACTAGTTTGTAATTTGACAAAAATAAATAACAGCATGTTTTATATAAAAACCCTTTACTTTAAAATTACATATATAACTATTAAAAATATACACAAACCTCAAATCAAATTTAAAATACTGCAAAATATGTTATAAAACATCTTAAAACTTTAAGTAATTAAAACTTTAGGCAACTTAATACAGCATTTGTAAATGATGTTAAAAGTCCTTAATAAAGAACAACATTGAAAAACATGAACTTTGTGACTAGTTTTCAATATTTTTAACAGATGATTTAAGAGACGAATTTTTTACGGTAAGTACTTTCCTTTAGGTACATGAACACTATAGATAGAAGCCCCTAAGGATATCTTCCAAATTAATTATGAAAATCCCTGAAAACAAAATATTTTCTAAAATGTTCGTTTAGCGACATTTTTACTCCAAATTTAGCCATTTTGTTTAACCAGTTCCAAAACCTTTTAAACTCCAACTTTTTCCAGTAATAACTACACGTAAAATAATTATTAAATATGAATAAAAAAACCCTAAGAATGTCTTTCTATTTAGTTACAAAATTCCAAAAAAGGGACTTTTCAAAGTGCTCATATAGTGACCTTCTTATAAAGTGAGCTCTAATTATAACATCATTCATGCCAACTCAATTTTTTTTTTAAGTTCGATTTCCTTTACAAAGTCGTTTGTACATTACTTACTTCTTATAAAGTGAGATCCAGTTATAATACTATCCAATCTTTTATTTTAAATCATCATATTTTTCTCAAAATATATTATTTTATTCTAAAACCATTTCTTCTTCAATATCTGATTCTGGTTCCAATTTTCAAATTTTTTCTTCAATTTTGGATTAATACTTCAATTTTATCCCAACTGGTATTTAAATCCATGATTTAAATATAAGTAATTTCCACTCTGACCAGTTTGAATCTAGAAAATAGCTTAGAAAGTCTAAAATAGTTAAATAGTCATAAAATAGTTGAATAGTTGTAAAATAGTTAAATAGTAAGTATAAGATGGTTTGGGTACTAAAAAGAAGGGTTTGTATAGTAGATAGCTTGGACAATCAAAATATTTTGAATATTTAATATTTAAGAAGATAGATTTAAGACAGTTCATATTAAATAATTTATTTGATAATAGTTACAGAGTCAAACTGAATAAATTTCCAATCTTCGTTCAAATCAATTTCAATTCCCATTTAAATTGATTCATTCCAGATTCCAATTCGAATTAACTTCGATTCCCATTGTAATTCAAGTCAATTACCAATTTGAATTTGAACTAATTCAACTTCGATTACAATTCCCATTAAATTCAATTCCAAATTGAATTTGTTTCAATCTCAATCTCAAATTTCAACCATCTCAATTTATGTGAATTCGAGTTTAGTTTTCAAAATACCAATTTAATTACTTAAATCAAACTAACCCTTAATATTTAATTTTAAAAATCTACATCTCTTATAATTAGATCATAAGCCCATATTTAAAATATTCATTTAAATTTCCTTTACTTAAACTTATTTGAGGTTCAAGTAAGAGTCCAAATCTTTTTAATCAATTAAATTTTTGAATTCAATTTATTACCAAATTATAACTCCTACTTTTAAACCCAATACTTTAAGCAATTCTGGTTGACAAGTTCACTTTTGACATTTCAAACTTAAGCTCAATATAATTCCATTTCCATAAATTCAATCTTTATTTCTTAAAATCAAAATCATTTAAATAACTTTCAGGATAAGACTTTACTTATATTTAATTTCAGGAATCAATCCACTTATTTATTCATTCAAAATAATCCAATTCATTGTTTTATATATACTGTCAATAACAAATAGGATGATATCAAGATATGTCAAAGTAAATAGACAACCAAATTATCTAAAACACTAATCAATAGCATTCACCACAAATTTCCAGAATTCAAAATCCGTTTATATTTCAAAATCATTTTGAAATCATTCATGTATACATGACATCTTCTGCACCCCTTATCAAACATATACCCTTTTCCCTTTTTCCATTAATTTCGTTTAACTTCCATAAGTTAAATCTTAATTTCATCTTGAAATTTCCAATTTAGGTTATAAGTTGAAAACTTATTTAACTTGCCTTAAATTAAATTTTAATTAATTTAATCCATTCAACCTTACTCAATTTAAATCTCTACTCCAAATTTAAATTTCATATCAATATTACTTTCCCATTTATAAGTTCAAAAACATATTTTGCTTTGGGTTATACTTCTCATTCTCAGGGGGATTCTGTAGTTCGACGCTTAGTATTTATTCCAAATCAACTTTGAAATCACATATTTATTTACACACACACATATATTTATCACATTCACATATCCAACCACACTTTAAATTTTCAAACCCTCCTAGGTTTTTATCCAAATTTTTTTTTATCCTCATACAACTCTCGTCTTAAAACAAAATTTTCTATATTCAAAAATATTCCAAATAATATTATTTATTGTGACGCCCCACCTTTATGCCCACAATAAAAAGGTTATTATAAGGAATAACGTCCGCTATTGCGAAGAATAATGCTTGTTAGAAGCGACCATCCGTAAGTTATGCCTTATACGAGTATTGATTACATTGATAGGAGTAGTGAAAATTACTCCCAAAGATATAAATTCAATCCAAATCCAAAGCGAAACTACTGTGGCTAAATAAAAATCCAGAACAACTCATAATGACAACAACACTGATAGTATAATCAAAACAGGACAGAAATATCAGATATATAGCGGAAGACAGGTCTGGAATACATGCTACAATAATCGATAGTTCACATGAACCAAATGTACATATGCATATACATCAACATACATACAATGTGAGTCAATAAACCAAAAGAACTCCTTGAAGGCTAGATACCCAAAAGCTGAAGCTGCAACTGAATCAGAGATAGTGATCACCCTGAAATAACTCGGTTTGACCCGAGTATTATTTAAAAGAAAATAATAAACGGATCAGTCTAATTTATTTTCAGAAATAAGTATATGTTAAACAACACTTAAACAAACAACTATAGTCTCGAATGAGACTACACAGCATAAATAATCAGCATAGTTTAAATAAAGAAATCTCAATTTAAACTCCATCAAAATCAATTTTTCAAATCCACAATTTAATTTAATACAGCAATATGCAAATTTATAATCTCAGATGAGATTATACACAAACTCAACTTCTAAATTCATAATTGAATTCAAAGCAGTAATTCACAAAATCTAGAAATCAAAATAGATAACTAGAAAATCAGCAGTCACAAAATCTAGAAATCAAAATAAGATAACTAGAAAAATCAACACAAAAGTGGATCGATCCTAGCAGATGGCGATTTTTAGCTACGCCGCACGTGCATCTCAAATGGCCGAAGCCTACCAAGTACTACAGTTTTTGGTACCCATCAGATGACCCGAAGCTCCGCAGAGTGAACTGAAGGTCTAGTACTGGTATTGACCCGAAGGTCCAGCATAGTGGTTTGAAAGCCCAACAAAATCATCAGAATCATCAAATGACAGCAAATGTTTCAATTAACGAGTCCGGAATTAACCGAAATAGTAAAAGTATGGTTCCATACTCCGCACTTTTGCTAAATCGTTTAAATCTCTTCATCGTTTCCTTGAAAGTGCAAAATTGTGTATTTTATATAAATAACATTTTACGTTCTCAAACGGACAAGTCCGGAATTAACCGAATGAGTAAAAGCAAGGGTTCATAGTCCTCAATTTTGACGAATCGTTTAAATCGCTTCCTCAATCTTTTGAAAGCACAAACTGTAAAAATTTTGAAAACAGTTTTATATTAAAACGATTTTTAAAATGCATGATTAAAACAACAACATCAGTAGCAATTTCGACAAGGAAATTGCACTTCTTAAAACACCGTAAAAATGGATACCAAATCAGCGTTGCAAGATAACCGCTTGAAAATCCACTTTAAATTTGACGATTACTGAAGTCAAAGCGACAGTAATTTTTATACGTCAAATCTCATCAAAATAATTCGCATTCAAATATAATACCGGTGTAAATTTCGTTATAAAAATAACGGTGACCAATTTTCCTTAAAACAAACACTGGTTCACATAAATCAACCGAACTCACGTATAAGATGAAAGTGGAAAATATTGATATAGCTTAAAACAAACACTGGTTCACTCTAGTTTCTCACGTTAAAAAATATAGTGAAGATTGTCAATACATCCTAAACTGCATTAACACATTCAACACTACAATACACGTATAAAGCTAAAACGTGACCTGGCCTCACTATACTTTTCCCATGCAAGTATTACTAAACACAAATGTACCTGGACCTAAAAGCATAAATTATTGCACAAGAAATATTGTTCATGCAAGGTTATGCACATATGCTTTGAAGCTACTGGCAACATATTCACTTTTAATGATACGCAGGCAAGTTATTTTCTATAGTCTGAACCAATAATATGCACACAAGGTACATACGCATGAAATACATTGCTTGAAGACACAGTTTGCATTTATGTACAACAAAAATGAAAAAGCCTGCACTACTTTTACACTAGAAACTTGCACGTGTACTACTTATATAATGAAAACAATATTTATATTCAAGCTACAAAATTGGTACACATGCATGCATCAAGACTGGTACGCACGCATGTATTTAAACATTGTTCTGGGCATATTTTCACACTTCATAGGGTACGCACGCCACTTAAGGCACCTGCACACTTCAAGATACATGCACACACACATTTCAATAACCTAACTCATGAAATATAACCCATTATAGAATGCATACTACTGCAGTGAGGACAGAACTTGAAATTACCACCTAAGCATGCAAACACAACATGCAGTGACCACATGTGTATAGCCACAACAATGCAGAACTACTACATACGGAGGTGAACAAGATGATAACACATATATATACATGCATGAATGCATATATATACTTGTGGGCAATCAAGTACAGTATCGAAGTCACGGTGGAAAATATACAGTGCGAAAGTACAGGTTGTGGTGGTGAAAAAAATCACAACAGAGTCAATTTCCCAAAATCAAAGAAAGCCATGTAACAAAACAAAGGCAGAGACTTGATGAATATAAATTAGAAGTGTGAGTATAACTCACCTTAATTTGTCTCGAATTCAGTTAGCTTCAAAGATGCAAGCAAGCAAGAATGTGGAATGTTTCCATTGATGTTCTGCAGAGCATAGCTTGAAGAGTGAAAAAGTTGCAAAGAAATGTTATTTTTCCTTTCTCTTCAATTGGTATTAGTCAAAGAAAATGAGTGTTGAAAATTGTCCTAGTACCATTACATTTACTATAAAAACGTGCTAGCCTATACTTGCATTAAATGCAACCTGAAGCTTACTGTAAAACAAAATGATGAACTTTGCTTTACAAATAAAGTGATTCCCTGGCCGAAGTAAAATGCAAAGTGTTTTGCGTGTAAGATAAAAAATGTGACAGCACTTGCAAATATTTTCACTTAGCTTTTAAAACCCGTTCACTGTAATATTAAAATATGCACCACTTTGTTTTTAGCATGGACTCATTCTTCATGTAAAGGCAAAAGCCTTTATTTCAACATGCTACTGTTATAGAGACTACCGACTTTACAACATTATGTAATTTTTTTGAAATTCTAATTTAAAATTTTCTATTTAAATTATTTTTTCCGACAGTAATTCAGAAATTACGGTCGTTATAGATTTTTAAATATTTATTACGACGGCAATAAAATCACGGTCGTTACAGACTCCCCCTTATAAAAATTGCATCCCCGCAATTTTCATAATAGAAGCAGTCAATACATAAATAATTCATCACAACAAAGATTCAAAATAGAAAAGATAGATCAAGAATGCTCACCCCCACCCGAAGAGGAGAGAAAACTGGGGTAAGAACGCTCGATGAATTCTTTGGTTCCCCAAGTGCAATCTTTGGGGTTTATGGACCATTGAATTTTCACAAGCGGGACTTCTTTATTCCGAAGGCGTTTAACCTCCAAAGCCAGCACACGAATAGGATTTTGCACAATAGACAAGTCGAGTGAGACTTCAAGATCTTTCAACACACAAGGATCAATAGTAGAATCTGAATCTCGAAGACATCGACGAAGCTGAGATATATGAAATACGTCGTGAATTCCCGAAAACTAAGCAGGTAGCGATACACGATAAGCAATTGGGCCAATGCGTTCCGTAATAGGAAACAGTCCAATATAATGAGGAGCCAGTTTTCCAGAGCTACTAAAACACACCACACCCTTCATCGGGGAAACACGAATGAATACAAGATCGCCAACATAAAATTCCAAAGGCTTCCTACGATGATCAGCATAAGGTTTCTGCCTATTCTAAGCCTCCTTCATTCTCTGTCTAATAATATCAATTCTTTCAGAGGAATCACAAATATAATCGGGGCCGAGAACTAACTTTTCCCCCGATTCCAACCAACAAGATGGTGATCGACACGACCTTCCGTAAAGAGCTTCGAAAGGAGCCATACCGATACTGGACTGAAAACTGTTGTTATAAGAGAATTCAACAATAGATAAGTGGTCTTCCCAACTACCACCAAAATCAAGAATGCAAGCTCGAAGGAGATCCTCTAAAGTCTGATTCACCCTTTCAGTCTGACCATCAGACTGTGGATGACAAGCTGTACTAAGATTGAGCTTTGTGCCTAAAGCTTTCTGAAGGATCTTCCAGAACCCACTAGTAAAAAGCAGATCTCTGTCACTAACAATAGAACTAGGCACACCATGAAGTCGAACGACTTCCTTAATAAACAGCTTAGCCAACAAAGGAGTAGTCTGATTGGACTTGATAGGAATGAAATGTGCTGAGTTAGTCAATCTGTCAACAATCACCCAAATACTAGGATGGCCCGACCTCGAACGAGGTAGACCACGAATGAAGTCTATGGAAACCTGATCCCATTTCCATAATGGAATCTCAAAAGGCTGCAAAAGACCACTGGGGCGCTGGTGTTCTGCTTTAATAAGTTGACAAGTCATGCAACCACTTACATAACTTGCAATATCATGCTTCATACCCTCCCAATAGTATAAGCGTTTCATATCAGCATACATCTTACTACTACCCGGATAGATAGTATACATAGAACGATGACAGTCCTCAAGAATGTCAATTCTAAGATTAGAAATATCAGGCATGAGCGATCTACCCTTCTTCCAAGAACGACCATGAAAATCAATATCAAAATCCTTTAGATCATCACTTCGGGATTTCGAGTCACAACTCTGAATAAGATAAGTAATATGTGGATCATGTTTCTGAGTATCGGCAACACGATCCAACAAACTAGGACGAGCTTCCATGCTAAATAAAAGCACGAGAGAATTAGAAACTGAAGGACGTTCTCTAATATCACAAAGAGATGAAGCTTCTAACATATTCTACTCTCCTAGCATCATGGAAACAACCACCCGCTGCTTGTGACTAAGCGCATCAGCAACTCGATTACCCTTACCAGAGGTATACTGAATATCGAAATCATATGAAGCAAGAAATTTGAGCCAACGCTGTTGCCTCATATTAAGCTCTTTCTGAGTAAATAAATACTTCAGAGATTTGTTATCAGTGAAGAGAATAAAACGCTCGCCCAGTAAATAATGTCGCCAAACCTTTAGAGCAAAGATTATGGCGGCTAAAACTCCAAATCATGGGTAGCATAACGAATCTCGTTAGGCTTTAGTTGTCTAGAAGCATAGGCAACTACTCTATCCTTTTGCATAAGAACAGCACCGAGCCCAAAAGCACTGGCATCAGTATAAACAACAAGATCATGATTCCCTTCGGGAACCACTAGGATAGGAGCATGAGTAAGGAGATCTTTTAACTTCAAGAAAGAATTCTCACACTTATCCGACCAAATAAAAGGAACAACCTTTCTCATAAGAGTGGTAAGCGGTAAAGCAATACGAGAAAAGTCCTTAATAAACCGACAATAATAACTTGCCAATCCAAGAAAACTACGGATCTCAGTAACAGTCTCGGGTCTCTTCCAATTCTGAATAGATTCGATCTTGGAAGGATCGATAGAAATACCATCAGAAGAAACAATATGACCAAGAAACTTCACCCTACTCTCCCAGAAGTGACACTTGGAGAATTTGGCATAAAGCTGATGTTGACGAAGAGTGCTCAAAACAATCTCCAAATGCTGAATATGATCGGTTGCAGATTTGGAATAAATAAGAATATCATCAATGAAAACCAAGACGAACTTATCGAGATATTCTATGAATATCCAATTCATAAGATCTAACAAAATACGTCGAAGAGTTCGTCAAACCGAACGGCATAACAAGCCATTCGTAAGAACCATAACGAGTATGGAATGCGGTAAGAGGAATGTTATCTTCCGCGATTCGTAACTGATGAAAACCGATAGCAAGATCGAGTTGGGAAAACAGTTTAGCGCCGCTTAACTGATCGAACGTCATCGATCCTAGGTAATGGGTACCTATTTTTAATAGTGAGTTCGTTAAGCTTGCGATAATCGATGCAAAGCCTAAGAGTACCATCTGGCTTCTTAACGAAGACAACGGCGCCGCCCAAGGAGACGAGCTAGAATGGATAAAATGCTTGGCTTCCAACTCAGATAATTGTTGCTTGAGTTTCTCATTTTCCTTAGCAGACATCCTCGTGGGAGGAAGACTTACATGATGAGCACTAGAAATAAGATCAATGCAGAACTCAATTGCCCTCTTCGGTGGCAAATAAGAAATAGGCTCGAAAACATCAGAAAAACCACTAATAACCGGAATATTAGCAATGATATCCTCTGAATCGAAGGAAGAAATGAGAGCACTAGAAGCATGATCCATGTCTCGAAATATAATAGATAACTGCTCGCTAGCATCGGGATGCTTGAGATACAAAGTTCCTTTGGGACATTGAATTTGTACCTCATAAGGAACGAGCCAATCCAAACCCAATATCATATCAAAACCAAGATGATCCATAACATGCAGATTCGCATGAAAGGAGAAACCACAAAAAATAATCTCAACATCAACACACAACAAGCCAAGAGTAGCGGATCCACCAATAGGATTTACGATCCTCAAAGGGTCGCAAAGAGTAACAACATCCAAAGAAATAATATCAACAAGCTCCTTCGACACGAATGAATGTGATGCACCCGTATCGAAAAGAACTCTAATAGAACGTCCATGAAATAAAATAAAACCTTCCAAAACAGAAGGAGTAATACCTTTTGGCTAATAAGAAACGCCAGAAGCTTTAGCAACATTAAACTTCCCAGATTTGAGACCCCTAGAAGTAGTAGGGCAATCAGAAATTCAATGACCCTCTTTCTTACAATAGCAACAAATGCGAGACTTAGGACAATTACGGTGAAGATGATCTAAAGAACCATAATTATAGCACGCCCTCCGAAAAGAAGGTGCACTACTACGCTGAGAACTAGAGGTAGCTTGCTTCTTCTTCTTCTGGTTGGAAGAATTAGCCTTATGAAATGGAAACCTCTTCTTGTTGGGGTTCTTAGAAACCTCACCATCATCACCATTATCACGTTCCTTTTCAACAGCTTCAAGGCAAAGAGTCGAATCGACAAGCTCCTCAAAAGAGAGCTTAAGCTGAAGCAAAAGAACTTTCTTCAAATACTTCTTCAAACCATCTACAAAACGAAGATTCTACTTAGGCGAAGTGTTAATGAACTCAACTCCATATTTGGACAAGGCCTCGAAAGATGCAACATAATCAGAAACAGAGGACTTTCCTTGCTTCAACTCAAGGAAACTACGAGCAAGATTAGCCTTTGCCGATTCAGGAACGAACTTAAGTTCGAATCGTTCCTTAAACTGAATCCAAGAGAGAGAGAGGACTCATCAACTTTTGCAATAAGAAGCTCATACCAGTCAAGCGCATGCTCTTGCAACATACTTGATGCCACAAGAATGCGATGATTATCCAAAAGATCCATCCGAGAAAATATGCGCTCACAAGTGCGCAACCAAATCTGAACCTCCATAACACTTTTCGATCCCTTGAAAGGCTTGCCTCCAAGGTGGGAATAGTCACTACACATGCGAGCGAAGGCAGACTTCTGATTAGGAGCCACGGGAGTAGCAACAGGAGGCTGAGTACCCCGAAATAGCTCCATAAACCGATCAGTTGACATATAAACTCCGTCCGGATGAGAACCACTAGACGGGCCTGCAGAAGAACGCTGCCCTCTACCTCTTCCAGCCATAGGCTGAGAGATAGGAGAAGGTAAAGATTAGTTAAAACAATACACATTTGATAAGAAATTTAACAAATGGAATGCTACGGAATATATAATTTTTTTTATTCCTAGACGTACTCCATATGTTAAAGTGGAAAGAATAGATTAGAAAGGCACAAATAAAACCCTCGAATAGTTGTAACATATGTTCCATTCTGTTTCTGTTTTGTGTTTATTATAATTTGTTCTGAATTTCAGCTTTGATACCAAGCTGTGACGCCCCACCTCTATGCCTACAATAACAATGGTTATTATAAGGAAAAACGTTTGCTATTGCGAAGAATAAGGCTTGTTAGAAGCGACCATCCGTAAGTTATGCCTTAGACGAGTATTGATTACATCGATAGGAGTTGTGAAAATTACTCCCAAAGATATAAATTCAATCCAAATCTAAAACGAAACTATAGTGGCTAAAGGAAAATCCAGAACAACTCATAATAACAACAACACTGATAGTATAATCACATCAAGACAGAAATATCAGATATATAGCAGAAGACAAGTCTGGAATACATGCTACAACAATCGATAGTTCGCATGAACCAAATGTATATATATATATATATACATCAACATACATACGATGTGAGTCAATAAACCAAAAGAACTCCTCGAAGGTTAGACAAAAGATGGAGTGAAAGCCCAAAAGCTGAAGCTGCAACTGAATCCGAGATAGTGATCACCCTAAAATAACTCGGTCTGACCTGAGTATTATTTAAAAGAAAATAATAAACGGATCAGTCTAGTTATTTTCAGAAATAAGTGTATGTTAAACAACACTTTAACAAATAATTATAGTCTCAAATGAGACTATACAGCATAAATAATCAACATAGTTTAAATAAAGAAATCTCAATTTAAACTCCATCAAAATCAGTTTTTCAAATTCACAATTGAATTTAAAACAGCAATACGTAAATTTATAATCTCAGATGAGATTATACACAAACTTAACTTTCAAATTCATAATTGAATTCAAAGCAGCAATTCACAAAATCTAAAAATCAAAATAGATAACTAGAAAATCAGCAGTCGCAAAATCTAAATATAAAAATAAGATAACTAGAAAAATCAGCATAAAAGTGGATAGATCCCAGTAGATGGCGAGTTTTAGCTACGCCGCACGTGCATCTCAAATGGCTGAAGCCTACCAAGTACTATAGTTTTTGGCGCCCATCAGATGACCCGAAGGTCCACAGAGTGGCCCGAAGGTCTAGTACTGGTAATTGACCCGAAGGTCCATCATATGACCCGAAGGTCCAGCAGAGTGGCTCGAATGCCCAACAAAATCATCAGAATCATCAAATGACAGCAAATGTTTCAATTAACGAGTCCAGAATTAACCTAAATAGTAAAAGTATGGTTCCATACTCCACACTTTTGCAAAGTCGTTTAAATCTCTTCATCGTTTACTTGAAAGTGCAAAATTGTGTATTTTACATAAATAAGATTTTACATTCTCAAACGGACAAGTCCGGAATTAACCGAATCAGTAAAAGTAAGGGTTCATAGTCCTCAATTTTGCGGAATCGTTTAAATCGCTTCCTCGTTCTTTTGAAAGCGCAAACTGTAAAATTTTTGGAAACAGTTTTATTTTGAAACAAATTTTAAAATATGTGATTAAAACAGCAACATCAGTAGCAATTTCGACAAGGAAATTGCACTTCTCAAAACACCGTAAAAATGGATACCAAATCAGCGTTGCGGGATAATCGCTTGAAAATCCACTTTAAATTTGACGATTACTGAAGTCAAAGCGACAATAATTTTTATACATCAAATCTCATCAAAATAATTCGCATTCAAATATAATACCGGTGTAAAATTCGTTATAAAAATAACGGTAACCAATTTTTCCTAAAAAAACACTGGTTCACATAAATCAACCGAACTCACGTATAAGATGAAAGTGGAAAATATTGATATAGCCGGGTCTCACTCTAGTTTCTCACATTCAAAAATATAGTGAAGATTGTCAATGCATCCTAAACTGCATTAACACATTCAACACTACAATACACGTATAAAGCTAAAACGTGACCTGGCCTCACTATACTTTTCCCATGCAAGTATTACTAAATGCAAATGGACCTGGACATAAAAGCATAAATTATTGCACATGAAATATTGTTCATGCAAGGGTACGCATATATGCTTTGAAGCTACTGGCAACATATTCACTTTTAATGATACACATGCAAGTTATTTTCTATGGTCTGAACCAAAAATATGCACACAAGGTACATACGCATGAAACACATTGCTTGAAGACACATTTTTCATTTATGTACAACAAAAATGAAAAAGCCTGCACTACTTTTACACTAGCAACTTGCACGTGTACTACTTTTATAATGAAAACAAAATTTACATTCAAGCTACAAAATTGGTACACATGCATGCATCAAGACTGGTACGCACACATGTATTTAAACATTGTTCTGGGCATATTTTCACACTTCATAGGGTACGCACGCCACTTAAGGCACCTGTACACTTCAAGATACATGCACACACACATTTCAATAACCTGACTCATGAAATATAACCTATTATACAACGCATACTACTGCAGTGAGGACAAAAATTGAAATTACCACCTAAGCATGCAAACACAACATGCAGTGACCACAAGTGTATAGCCACAACGATGCAAAGCTACTACATACGGAGGTGAACAAGATGATAACACATATATATATATACGTGCATGAACACATATATATACTTGTGGGCAATCAAGTACAGTACCGAAGTCACGGTGGAAAATATACAATGCGAAAGTACAGGTTATGGTGGTGAAAAAAATCGCAACAGAGTCAATTTCCCAAAATCAAAGAAAGCCATGTTTCAGAACAAAGGCAGAGATTTGATTAATATAAATTAGAAGTGTGAGTATAACTCACCTTAATTTGTGTCGAATTCAGTTATATTCAAAGATGTAAGCAAGCAAGAATGTGGAATGTTTCCATTAATGTTTCGTAGAGCATAGCTTGAAGATTTGAAAAAGTTGCAGAGAAATATTATTTTTCCTTTCTCTTCAATTGGTATTAGTAAAAGAAAATGAGTCTTGAAAGTGTCCTGGTGCCATTGCATTTACTATGAAAACGTGCTAGCCTATACTTGCATTAAATGCAACGTGAAGCTTGCTGTAAAACAAAATAATGAACTTTGCTTTACAGATATAGTGATTTTGTAAAGACCCGCCTTTTTGGACAGTTTAAACCGACGATCAGATCCACATGTCGATTCCAAACCATTCAAGAGGGCAGATGGTTATTGGGGTAAATAAGAAAAGAAAAGGAAGAGAAATAAAGGAAATGAAACAACACATAATCTCGCAGCGGAACGATAAAATATAATAGTCAAATAACAGTTCATGAAGCTGTCTACTATACTTTGACAATTATTTATACAACATATATCAGAGTTATACATATACAACAGAACAATTAAAATAATGCAGCAGATAGCATGATGAAAGGGTAACAGTAGTAATAGTATACCAAATCTTCGTCTTCGTCCTCCAGAATAGATCTTCAGAAATCTGAAAAACTCAGGTCTGACCCGAGCGTAATGAAAAGACAAACACTCGAGTCAGGACTAAATATCCTCATGTAAGTTAAATCAATCGTGAATAAATATGAGTGTAACGGCGTCAGAGATGTTTACGGGGTTTGACATCTCATATCCAGTGTCAACATGCATGCAATAACTTAAGAGATGTTACGGGATTTTCCATCTCCTAAGGATCCGTTAAACTATCTACTATATAGTAATGTACGCTAAGTAGATAATGTCTATCAGTAATATAAAGTATCAAAATAGCGTTAAGGCGTTACCATAATCCCCCTTAACACATTTTATATTCCCAAAAGCATATACAAGACCGTAGTTTCCCCAAAACCGGAAGTCACCAGAGGGCAATCCATATACTCAAGGTACAAATCAAAACGTAGTGGTCGCGAATAAGATAATCAGTATGACAAGGTACATGAGGCGATACCAACTAGGATACTAGTAGTTGCGTGATCCGGACTGATGTTGGGCATAGCCAGCAGCTACCCCAACACCGCGAAACAACACTCCGAAATCAAGGGGTGCACCCAAATCGCATCACAAATGTAATAGAAATGGTATCGAAGAAGTGTGTCCGCTAGAGGTGGCGAACCTCAATGGCCCGGCGCGGCTCCTGTTTTAGTCATGTCAGGGGTCATCCAATATCGTTCTCTTTCTTTAGTCAACGCGTTCACCAAACCATCCACTTCATTCTGGATCAGCACTCCGCATATAATAGTTATTAAAGTGGGTTTCGGTATCGACAGAGAGTATGTCCATATCCGATCCCGGTCTCTTTAATAACTATGTATTATTACACCGTTGTCTCTTTTACATTTCAAATTGATTCAAAATTGATATCAAAATATCATATTCGCTTCCAAAATCAAATCCATTTCACATATCATCGTATCTATTAAAATGTCAGATTCCATTTCAAAAATCATTTTTCGTCTCAATATCTCATTCCATTTTCAAATCATTTCGAATTTCAATTTAGGTTGCAAATTCATTTAACTCAATTCGTATTTAAATTCAAGATTTAAATTTACACATTTCACCTTATTGACCAGCTTAGAATTTTATAAAAATAATTCTAAGTAGTTTAAAAGTAGCTTTAAACAATTAAAATTGTTAAAATACTTAAAATCTTAAAATGGATTTGAAATAGATATATTAATTTAAAATAATTTAAATTGGGCTAAGTAGATTTAAAATAGTTTAAGTATCAAAATGGTTAATATAACAAAGTAATTTGGAAAACAAAATAAACAGCTTCAAAAACAATCCATTTCAATTTATAACTTCCCAATTCAAATCAATTTCAAATTTCATTCTACCGATTCAATTTCGATTTCAATTCAAATCAATGTCAACTTTGACTTCAAATTTATTCAATTTTATATTCACTTTCAATTAATTCAATTTCAATTTATATCGATTTGGAGCTTGATTTTTCTAAATATCAATTTATAATACTTAACAAATTTTCCAATAATATTCAAGTTTAAATCCAATTACAAATATGATTCAATTTCAAGCTCGATTTCAAAATATCATTTTTATATCGCTTTTACTTAGTAATATTCAAAGCTCGAATTGAGGTTAAATCTTTTAAACAAATCAATTTTCGACATTCAATCATTTCCAATTTCAAATTTCAAAGTCTCAACTTAATTATTTAACAACATTCCTTTATCCAAAATTTATTTCAACATTCCAAACTCAAATTTTCGATGAATTCAATTTCTATAAATCGATTTCTATTTATAACCTTTAACTCAAAACATTTAAATAAATTTCAAATCGACGATTTCAAAAATTATTAATCTAGCCAATTCGGTGTCCGTATATAATTTTCTATCCTATGGCCAAGTAATTATTTATTTCAATTAAATGTCAGGGATGAGTACATATTACTTAAATTAAATCATAGTATCATATGTATGCATAACATGATATATATATAAGCAAATAAACATACAACATTCAATTATCAACCAATAGCATCCATCAAAATACATCATCCAATAAACAATACAATTCATGGCAGTTTCATAGTTATCAATGTCAGGTAATTTAATCGCAATTCAATTTTAACTTCAATTTAACTATCAATTAAATTTTTCAATGGTTAGTTCAAATGACAAGCTATATGACAATCGAATTTTTATCAAACAACGACAAATAAAATCATAACACTTCATAATATCAAATTTAACTAGCATAAAGATATTTAGTACGTTGTGAGCGTTATAAAACACTCACCTTGATTTTTACGATTTTAAATCAAATCGAACGACGTTCGATTTAACCCGAAATTTTCTCTAGCTCCCAATGACTCCAATCCAATTCCATTGCATAATGCTCGTCCATACGATTCCATCGCAACTGGTTTCGTCCGATTCCGACCTCGTATGAACAAGATATGATATTTTAAAGTTTACACGCATCATAATATAAATAGATTTACAAATTCAATTATTATATTACCCAAACTCAATCGTGGCCGTTCGTTTGCATCCCCCCGATCACAGCCGCTCTCCTTCCTTCCATCTTTGTTTGTGAACCCAGTATACGCACGCATACACGAACCCAACATCATGCCCTAGGGCTTTAGGCCGCACCCTCCACGATAAGCTTTTGGATGATCAAAGAGCACCCACATATGCGCCCATGTGAGAGCCACCCACGGCTACAATGTGGTGGAGCTCAGTCGCACGATGGCCTCGAAAATCGCGCCCAAACGCACGCACTTTGAATGAACATTGTGGTTGATCGGTTGCTCGAAACTCCATCATCACCGTTGGATACCTCGGCTTCGCTACTCTCTTCGATTCTCTTGTTGAGATCGTTGCCTAAAAACTCATGGATTTGAAGAAATCGAGGGAGGAAGGAGATTGATTACCGGCCATTGATTATAACGAGCGGCGGCTGTAACCCTAGGTCTCCCTTTTATTTTTTTATTTGAGAATAAAGGGCAATTTATAGGAAACGACGAACTCTATTCAATTCGGATTTTCCAAACTCCGATTTACGCGCGGTGATCGGCGTTTCTAGGGTTTATCCCGCGTTCCGGACACAATGGAACAGGTTTCGGAAGCTAATTCGAACATCTGTGCGAGATATGGAATTAAACGATTGATTTAAAATTAAACCGATTAAACGATTTTCTAGGCGTTTTAGCTTGCACCGGACAAACGGTAAATCCGATTGACACGAAATTTGAAACCATACAATAATATCACATTACGGATCCGATGAAACAGGTTTCGTCGAAATCTGAGACTGTTTGAAAAATGGCTATTTTAACTCGCCAAATTAATATTAAAACAATTTCAACGCGTTTCGAGCTGCCACGGTCAAACGACAACTCTGATTGCTATGAAAATTGAAAACCGATAATAACTAACTATTACGGATCCAATGGAACTAGTTTCGTCCAATTCTGAGACTGTTCGACAATTGGCTATTTTCAGTCGATAATTAAATATTAAAATATTCAATTTTCACGAATAAATTTTAAATTCAGTTTTAAAAGTTCTATAACATCACTATAACTTCAATATGATAAAATAAAATTTTACAAATCATTTTTAATCATATTAAACCCGTTATTCAATTTATCCAATAAATTCCAATTTTAAAATCTTATTAACTCTATTAAAATCCCAATATACTTACATTCACTTTGGAACCCAATTTGAATCATATTAAATCAAATTTCAATTATTCACTCTATTTTCATATATTAAATTTCAATATCAAATTAATCATATCAAATTCGGAATTTAATTATTCAAACATTTATAATATTAAATTTAAACAAATTTGATTATTCTTAAATCACTATCTTTTGAAGTATTCAAAACGAACTTATAAAATTTAACCTTTGAAAAGAATTAAAATTACGGAACAACTATTTCCATTATACGGTTATTCAATTCCCATTATTAAATTATTCAATAAATTTTAAATATTTAATTTAAACAATTTACCTGTCCAATATTCAATATTTGATTTCAAATAGATTTTACTTATCGATCAATTTCTCTCTTATACCCAATGAATTCAACATTTATTATCCTATTCAACTATCGGTTTCAAAGGCATTCACTAAGTAGCTTTTATTTTCATTACTAGGATCATTATTGTTGCAATTCATTCCAGTTATTATTATTCTACACGAATTACAATTTTTTTCTCACTGAATCACGAAATCTTATTAAATTAGCTATTTTAATTATCGAAAATTTACGGGTCGTTACACTCTCCCCCACTCAAAACTTTTCGTCCCCGAAAAGGAAAAAGAAGGGAAAAGGAACTAAGTATAGAATTCAACATTAGATATATTTTATTCAAAGTTACCTACTTATAAAACAATGAAATTCCATCTATAAAGTCATTACTACACTTTTACTAAGTTACTCCAAACGCCTTTCTAACTTTAAAAGTTAGTTATCAAAACAAGTTATAAAAATTTTAAAACTTGAAAAAAGTTTCTAACACCCGGATTTTACGGAAAATTTCGGCAGAGTCTTCTTTGCGCGGCTCGATCGATACAACTACAAAACGCCTCTACGGACCCCAAACCAACAAAAGAAAATCCAAAAGCCAAGTGGCTCATCAAAAATCACCAAATCCAATGATAAAATAAACATGTACCTTATATATATATATTTTTTTAGCGAGCATATACGAATAATATAGCGCAAAAGCGAGCTCCAAATGCGAAGCAAGCGCAATCCGCACCTACTAAACACTCAACAAACTTTGAGAAACATGCATATATGAAAATAATATCAATATACATCATATAACAACATAACAACTACATGTGCCAACATAGCAAGTGCAACAAAACAACAAATGCAACCATCAATCAACTATCATCCAACTATCATCCAACAAATTTAAAACCAATCAATATAAATTCACTTCTCTTTAATATTTATCGACTTGGGTTTCAATTTTTAATCACAGTTGATTCATTAACGTTGGATTTTACTAACATTCATTCTTAATTCAATTTGTTAACCTTCACTAATTTATGTTTACATTAGTTCACTTCCAATTTGAATCAAATTAAATTCTATTTAAATTCATTTAGCTTCCAATTTGATTTCAATAATTTATAGCTTTTGATTTCATTAACACTTAATGAATTATATACAATCAACTAACAATCATATAACAACCAAATCATACCCAACATAACCAAGTTATTAATTTTACATTCCATTTGGTTTATCTCTTTTATATATATGTATATCCTGTTATAAAATTTTAAAAGAATCATTTTTTTTTGGCATCTTAAATTTCCAATATTAACTTTAATTAAGTCCGTAAGCCGTACATATATCATCCGTGAGCAATATCAGTCTAATTGCTTATTCGATCACACAATTTCACTTCCAAACTAGTATCGTTCACACGACTCTCTAGTGCGGACTCGGATTTGGTTCCTTGATTGAAAACTGTTACTCTCCTTGCATAGCCATATACCATGATAGAGAATTCCAGAATCAAATTAAAAATCCATATCCAGGGTTCGCCGTCGAAAATCGAGTGAAAAATCTTAACTTGGATCGATATAAATCATTTCGAAATTTTGTGCTCGAATTTGGATCAAATCGTAATGCAAATAAAATAATGTACGTACAATCTCACGTATTACCTTCCAATAGATTTCTATCCAATTTATCCATACTAAATTATTTTATTGACTTCTATTTTATTTACAATTAATTATTTGAAATCAATTATTCAATTAATATATCCATTTCTTTACATAACATATTCTTTGACATTATCTTTTCTCAAACATTATATCATAGAATTTACTTACTCAAGTTCATTTTAAACATTCTATATAATTCAATTAAATCCGATTTCATATCCCAATTGATTCTTAGCTATAACAAATTCTTTTGTTTACATTTACTTCATATTCAGTTTCAGTTAATAACCAATTTATTTACGGAACATTTTATTAATCATCACTTTAATTTATAGTCATTCCATAAAAGTCTAATCTTCTTATATATGACCTTTCTTAGTTTAAAGTTATCTTAAAGGTTACAAATTTAATTTTCTTACAATCCTTTGCAATTTATATTTATTTCTATAACCAATTTATAAAGATATAATACGATTCATTTCTTAAGTTCACTTACTTGTTTCATTTATCCATTTATCATTTCATGCTATATTTAAGTATATAACAATTTTTTTCACAACCAAAATTTTCATTTACATACATTTTAATTCATTTTGAGCTTTCCTTACTTGTATACTTCAATTACTTCAGGTTCTGTTTACTTATACAATATCTCATTACATATCCAAAACATCATTTTAACTTTTAACATTTGGTAATTCTTGTTATATGTTATCAGAATGTAATTTTGGTATTATACAAATTTATAGTATTTCATTTTACTTAATTAGAATGTTCACAAATTTAATTTGTTTAAATCCTCTTTACCTTTCAACTTTAAAGTTTTCCCAAAACAATAGCTTAGATATCTTAATCCTCTTATTTATAAATTCTGGTTATTCACAATTTATTCAAATAATTTGAAAATCATTAATCAACAGAACTTAGAAATTTAAATGCCTGGTTCTTTTCAAATCGTTTGAAATAAATATATACACTTATATCTTTAATATATTAAATCCTACCTTTGGAGTTTAAACCAAAACCCATTTATCCAAAATAATTTTTGAAGATAAGCAAAGCTTCTTAGAAGTCTCCCCCACTTTGAGACTCGAAAATGAACGTCGATGATGCTGCGCAGTCATCACCGAAATTATTTCCCAGCGACATAAGAGAGGAGTACTAAATTCATTCTTTCCTTTAAAATCCCTTCAAAATATTTCCATAAACATTTTCCAACTAACGTCACAATATATTTCCTCAAATCTTTGAAAACCATTTTCAAAATCTCCGGGTCTTAAGTTCAATATTTTCCAATTTAAATCTATTTTAATTTATAAGTCACCTTTATAAATATTCTTATAGGATTTTCTTTCTTAAAACATTCTACAAGTGTTTTATCATTGTTCATTTTTAATTCAGCTTATTTATTAAATTACAATATCCAATTTATGATAATAACCAATATTTTCATTTCTAGCAACCAGGTAAGCTAGATAAGTCACAATAAATTTTGAAAATAAATTCTTTATACACAAAATATAATTAGGGCAAAATTATTTCATTTACCCAATTTCAAAACAATACTATGTCGAATTGTTCTGTTCGAGTGTTCAGAGATCCCTATCAATGACGTTAATTACTCGTATTGACCAGAATCCATAAGTCACTCAACAAATCAACCAACACAATATAAAACATTTTATATCACTAACAAGTACGCTCTCTCATATATATACACTCAGTGACTCATCATAGGGTATAACTACCCTATTTATAAAGAGTCAGACCCCACAGAGCTAAGGTTATCGCTAAACCAAAGCTCTGATACCAGCTGTAAAGACCCGCCTTTTTGGACAGTTTAAACCGACGATCAAATCGACATGTCGATTCCAAACCATTCAAGAGGGCAAATGGTTATTGGGGTAAATAAGAAAAGAAAAGGAAGAGAAATAAAGGAAATGAAACAACATAGAATCTCGCAGCGGAACGATAAAATATAATAGTCAAATAAACAGTTCATGAAGGTGTCTACTATACTTTGACAATTATTTATACAACATATATTAGAGTTATACATATACAACAGAACAATTAAAATAATGCAGCAGATAGCATGATGCAAGGGTAACAATAGTAATAGTATACCAAATCTTCGTCTTCGTCCTCCAGAATAGATCTTTAGAAATCTGAAAAACTCAGGTCTGACCCGAGCGTAATGAAAAGACAAACACTCGAGTCAGGACTAAATATCCTCATGTAAGTTAAATCAATCGTGAATAAATATGAGTGTAACGGCGTCAGAGATGTTTACGGGGTTTGACATCTCATATCCAGTGTCAACGTGCGTGCAATAACTTAAGAGATGTTACGGGATTTTCCATCTCCTAAGGATCCGTTAAACTATCTACTATATAGTAATGTACGCTAAGTAGATAATGTCTATCAGTAATATAAAGTATCAAAATAGCGTTAAGGCGTTACCATAATCCCCCTTAACACATTTTATATTCCCAAAAGCATATACAAGACCGTAGTTTCCCCAAAACCGGAAGTCACCAGAGGGCAATCCATATACTCAAGGTACAAATCAAAACGTAGTGGTCGCGAATAAGATAATCAGTATGACAAGGTACATGAGGCGATACCAACTAGGATACTAGTAGTTGCGTGATCCGGACTGATGTTGGGCATAGCCAGCAGCTACCCCAACACCGCGAAACAACACTCCGAAATCAAGGGGTGCACCCAAATCGCATCACAAATGTAATAGAAATGGTATCGAAGAAGTGTGTCCGCTAGAGGTGGCGAACCTCAATGGCCCGGCGCGGCTCCTGTTTTAGTCATGTCAGGGGTCATCCAATATCGTTCTCTTTCTTCAGTCAACGCGTCCACCAAACCATCCACTTCATTCTGGATCAGCATTCCGCGTATAATAGTTATTAAAGTGGTTTTCGGTATCGACAGAGAGTATGTCCATATCCGATCCCGGTCTCTTTAATAACTACGTATTATTACACCGTTGGCTCTTTTACATTTCAAATTGATTCAAAATTGATATCAAAATATCATATTCGCTTCCAAAATCAAATCCATTTCACATATCATCGTATCTATTAAAATGTCAGATTCCATTTCAAAAATCATTTTTCGTCTCAATATCTCATTTCGTTTCCAAATCATTTCGAATTTCAATTTAGGTTGCAAATTCATTTAACTCAATTCGTATTTAAATTCAAGATTTAAATTTACACATTTCACCTTATTAACCAGCTTAGAATTTTAAAAAAATAATTTTAAGTAGTTTAAAAGTAGCTTTAAACAATTAAAATAGTTAAAATACTTAAAATCTTAAAATGGATTTGAAATAGATATATTAATTTAAAATAATTTAAATTGGGCTAAGTAGATTTAAAATAGATTAAAATAGTTTAAGTATTCAAAATGGTTAATATAACAGAGTAATTTGGAAAACAAAATAAACAGCTTCAAAAACAATCATTTCAATTTATAACTTCTCAATTCAAATCAATTTCAAATTTCATTCTACCGATTCAATTTCGATTTCAATTCAAATCAATGTCAACTTTGACTTCAAATTTATTCAATTTTATATTCACTTTCAATTAATTCAATTTCAATTTATATCGATTTGGAGCTTGATTTTTGTAACGACCCAGAATTTTAAATAATTTAATTTGGGAATATTTAATTTATTCTAAATATTTGAATGATGGTTTGAATTGAATTTCAAATTATCAGAATGAATTGGCGATTAAACTATAGAATTTAATCTATTGAAAGTTGAATAAAAATTTGAATCTTCAATTTTAAGCCGATTAAAAATATTTCAAAGGCTTGTAAAATTCATATTGATAATATTGAAGATTTTAGAAGCTTCAGAATTGAAATTGAAAGTGAATTGTTCAGTTTCGAAATTAAATCGTTTGAATCGATATTTAAAATAGCCGTCTGAGGCACAGTCTCGGAATTCGACGAAACCAGTTCCATTGGGTCCGTAATATTGAATTATTACCGGGTTTCAAATTTCGTATTTTTCGGAGTTGATATGTGATCACACGGCGTGTAAACGCGTTGAAATTGAATCGGATTCAATTTAAATTTAAAATTTAAAATTGGTCAAACATCACGTTCTCCCTTAAAGACGCAGAAAATCACGCCTAAAGTCACGCAGAAAATCACGATAGAAATCGTGAAAGCACGATCTTTTCTCTGTTAAAGGCACGACATCTCCTTTCAGTTGAATTCAAAGAGAAAAAAAATAGAACAATGGCCGCTCTCTTCTTCCTTAAAATTCCTCAGTTAAATAATCACGTTCTTCCCTCACTCGTTTTCGTTCGAAGAAATAATGCCGAAGCCCCCTTCAAACATTCGTTCGAACGAACGAAATTGATTCAAAATCGCGACTCCAGATATATATAAAAAAAAAAATCAATGCCGAAGCCCCAAGTCGACATCGCGATGGATTCGAGAGGGATGAGGCGCTCCTGTAGCGGCGTACGATTCAAGGGGGGCCGAGGGCGCGCGAGTCAGAGGGTACGGCGATGCTAAGGCAGCTCGCGATTGATTGGGAGAGGTCGTGGTGACGTCGTGGGTTCACGGCGGCGCGAGATGGAGTGGAGACGAGGGGGACTCGACAGCGCGGCGATTGGGGCAAGCAAGCAGGGCGCGCCATTGAAGGTGGAGGCGCGGCCGCGTGCGCGCGAAGAGGTTGATGGCTGTGGCAAGCGACAGCAACGGCGGTGGCGTTCGAGGCTGGGTGCGCGCGCGCGATGGGGGGCAGGTCGAGGTGAAGGGGAGAGTCGTGATTTGATTTCTGTGTGTCCATCAATGAAGGTAAAAATAATTTTGGAATTTAATTTTGTATTGTAATTAATTTTATTAATTTCAAACTGAATGTGAAATAATAATTATATAATAGGATTTATGAAATATATATATACTGATTTAAATACATAGTTTAATTTGAAATAGGAATGTATATATAGATAGAATAGTGAAAAGAATATATTAGAAATTTTAAATGTGTTAGGGGATTGTATATAAAGTTAAACTTCGAAAAAAAAAATTATTTCTAAACATTTATGTAAACATTTTGGTTTAATAAATTATTTTAAATTGGGTTTCGAAAGTTATTGTTAGTTAAATATTTTATTAAAAGAAAAATTAGTTGATTTAATTAATAAAAAGGAAATTTAGTTCGATTGGAAATTTCTAATTAGAATTATTTTAAAAAATAAATTAGTTAAATAAATTTACTTAAGCAAATTTAGTTGAAGTTTAATTTGAACTAGACAAATTTGTTAGGAGTAATCTGTTTAAAATATAAAGGAATTAGTTAAAAATCACATTTTGAATTTTTAAATGAAATTATTGGTTGAGTAAATAAATTAAATAAAATTAGTTTAAAATTTAAATTTTTAGTTAAAATCGAATTTATAATCGATTAAGTTATTAAAAGAGAGTTTGGTTAATTAAATTTAATTTTTAGTTAAAATAAAATCTTGGTTAAATAAATTTGATTTAAAAGGAAATTTAAATTTTAGTTAAATAAATTTATTTAAGAAGAAATTGGTTTAAATAAAACTATTGATTAATTAAACAATCAAGAAATGAAAATTTATTATTCGATTGATTCGAATATTAATAAATTGTGTATAATATTTATACAAGGTATAAATCAAGAAAATCGAGTCAAGATGGAGAATGGATTGCAAATAAAAGCTAAGGTGAGAACTTCTCACTCAAAAGGATTTATTTAAATTTTAAATAGTTAGATTTAAAATTTGCTTGACTGTGTTAATTGAATGATTGAATGATGATTGTTATATATAGTTATTGGATATGAATAGACCCTATACGCCGTTAGTAAGCGGAGGTTATTTATTACACACATATACCGCGATATTCCACCTCGAAGTGGAATTGGTATTATATTATATATATAGCAATATATATATATTGGCATATGTATATATTGCAGTTGATTGATTTCCCGCATTTGTATAGCGGATGAGACCCTATGCGCCGTTAGTAAGCGGATAATATTTATAAAATCCCATATACTGCGATATTCCACCTCGAAGTGGAATGGTATTGTGCTAATGTCTGTGGATGCAGGGAAACAGGTTGGAGGGATCCAACTGGATTCCTCACAAATATTTATTTAATTTTAAATATTGTGATGTTTGATTGTTTATCATATGGATATATGATGTTTGAAAGTCGTGATTGACTATTTGATGTGTTGCATCATCGAATCCAATTTTTGAAGTTTAAAAATAACGATTTTGATTTCTAAAGTGATTCTTGAAAATATACGTTTATAAAATATTTTTGGAATTGATTCATCTTAAATAAATAAACGTTATAATATTATAAAAATTATGAATATTTTGAGAAATACAGTTAAAAATTGATTTTTGAAATATGAGATTAATGACTTTATAAAATAGTTTAAACTATGATTTCTGAATTTATTATAAAAAGTTTAAAAATAGGATTTATGAAATTTGATTATTTTATAAATCAAAATGATGAATTATAAAGGAGTTTAAAGACGTTTTAAAATAGTAATGTAAATTGTTTTATATTAAAAGATTTATAAATTGATATTTATAAATTAAAAATATTAGAAGTATAAAACGAGCTTTTCTAAGTGTTAGAATGAATTGTGAATGAATTTCACAAATGAATGAAATTTATAGGATTATAACGATGATGTTATAAATAGAATTTTATAAGCAGTAGGTTTATAAAATTTGTAAAGGAAAATAAGATAAATTTTGTAAAATTATTTAAAAGAATAGATTTTGGATAAATAAAAGAATCTTATAAGTTATAAGATTTATAAATTTATGAAGTTTAAAGGAACGATTTTATAAACAAATAAATTATAAGTATTTAACTTATAATATGAAATTTTAGTATATCATTGAGATATGAAATTGAATAGATTTATAAAAAAGATTTATAAAGAAAGTAGTTATAAAATAAATAGAAATGGAATTTATAAACATTGTTTTATGAATTCGCAAACTACTTATTTTGATAAGTAAATTGTTGTAATTTATTAATGGAGTTATATTCATGTTTTAGACAGTGAATAATTCTTTAAAATAAAATGAATAGAAGTGATGAAATTTATTAACAAGTATATTCACGTTTTTGAATAGTGAATATTATGTTAAAGAAATTATTTTGGATGTGATGTTTTAAATAGAATTAAAACGATCTAAAGTTGTTTTAAAATATATTAACTATCGAAACCATAGATTTCAACATTCATTATTGAAATAGACGTTTTCGAGAAATAGAAGGAAATAATAGGTTATAACACTGTTGTTATAAGAATTGATTTCCGAAAGGAAATGTTTTGTATAGTATTGGGATTTATATATCTATTTTAATTTTGAATCCCTATACTAGTGATTTTGGGTTGTCGTAACGATGTTTTACGCAACATTCGTTTTGGCCCAAATAAATATATTTAAGTGAATGATTTCCTTAAAAAAATGGAATATATACTTAATTTCGATTTAAGTATATTGAATATTTTCCAAGTGTTGAAAATAAATAAAATTTGTGAATTACTTATGAATAAATAAGTATGGAAATGTTTTCCAATATAAAGTGAATATTTTGAGAATTTATCTTTTTGAAGAAAAATTGAAATGAATAATTGAAAATCGTATATCAGTAGATATTGTGAAATGTAAATTCAATATGGAATTTATAAATGAAATTGGAAAATGGGTTTAAAAAAATAAATATTGATTTATTTTTGAAGTGTGAAAATTATATATCTAGTAAAGATATTTTGGAAAATAAATAATTTGGAAAATTATTTGGAATCTGGTGATGTTGTGCATATCCATTGATAGTTCAATAACCGACTATCAATATTTCCCTTTGAATGGGTAATTGATGTGAATTGTTTGAATTTGAATGCCACACTTATTTTTGAATAAGCGCTCACTATTCGGGTTAACCGGGAAAAGACCATGGGGTCGTATAACCCATTCTGAATATGTGATACGTCGTTATGAATTGCAATTGATGACCGGTGTTGAAGACCGAGTATTTGCGAAAGCGATAGGATGACCTATCGATTGTCTCTGCACTGGGTCGCTCCTGGTATAGAGATTTCCTAAGTGATGGGAAATTCGATCGGGATTGTGAATACCCGGATTGCAAGGGCTTCGTGAGAAGTGCCTTCGGTTTTGTTCGAGCCCGGAACAGACTTGTATGGATAGTATGCCTGACATTACAAATTGAGATATAAAGCCGATTTCTTTCAAATATATTTCTGTTGGTGGCGGAGAATTTATTCTCTTAGCTTAACATCCTTCTCTGAGACGTACGAGCTCAGAGGTTATATAGTTGAAGTTATCAGCGATATATTCCCAATTTTGGTAATGTGACATACTAAGTGTTGCTGTAAATGATCATTGTGTTGATTATTTGTGATAGGATCATTTGTTTGATCGTCTATCTTGGTGATCATTTCTATGATCATTTGTTGACCCAAAGCATGGCTTTTGTATAAAGTATGTTTTTGTGGACGTGACTTCGTCGAGCCTCACAAACCGGTAATGGTCGAAACAGGAATTGTGCGGCAAGGTTTCCAGGGATCGCTTCCCTAGGGTATAGCCATTCCTTCTGGAAAAGGGTAGTATCATGGTATGGAGCCCAGATACTTACTCATGTTGAAAACACTTTATGATTGTGTGATGATGGTGACGAGCGCTCGGTGAAAGGTTCCAAAGGACCGGGGGTGGCATATCTGAGGGTTTGTAATATTCCTTGGGAAAAGGGATTCCCGGCTTTGTTTAGTGGAGAACGGTGGTTCTCGGGGCGTCCATCCAGAGGCGTTTCCATGTGGCAATGGGAAATTCCTTGGCCTGACCATTTGTTGGAAAATCCATTCTTCAAATACGAGACTTGTACGGTTTTAGTTGTATAACCTGTCATGGAATATGGCGGTAACCCGCTATTGAACATGGTAGCTATAGTAGGCATAAGTGCGAAATGTCTATGCTGGCTAAGATTTATATCTTTATTTTCGAAATGAATTTTCTCTACGCTATGCACTAGTAATAATATCAAATGTTCTTTTTAATGCGTATCAAGCATCTTTGACTATCATAAGGAGAAATCTCCTCCGATTCTGCGTTTGCATGTGTGTGTGTGCGGGAGGCCTTATGGTAGTCTCATTCTTAAAAGCATTGCGAATTGATTTTTAAAATATTCTTCTATTTTGATAAAAAAAGAAAAATAAACTGTTTTAGTTCTCGCACCAGTCACATGACTGACTCGGAGTTTATTGTTTTCCTTCCTAAACTCTGGGTGCCCACCAATTTCCACACGGGCAGTCAAGAGTTAGGTTTATCAGGACAATCTGGAATTCAGGAGTTGCTGGAGGCAAGCTGGATGGCATGGCGTATTACTAGTATATAGTACTTTCTTTTCCGCTGTTTGTTTGTTGTTGTACACTCTGATGATATGATGTAATGAAATGTAATGTAATAACTGATATAATTCTTTGTTTAAAGATTATTCATTTATCTATTATATGTTGTTCCGCTGCGAATTGTGAGATTCTGATGTTGTTCTATTATTTCTGTTCCGTTCTATTTTCTGTTTTCTTTTCTCTCTATTTTCCCTCTTCTACCACTTTCTTTTTCTTTTCTTCTTTCTTAACCCCATAACTTTTCGGGTTTCCGGCCTTCGATTTCTCGGCAGTCGATAAAGTGAGTATCGATGTTGAATTTTCGAAAGTCGAAAATTTTCGGGACGTTACAATTTTTCTAAATATCAATTTATAATACTTAACAAAATTTCCAATAATATTCAAGTTTAAATCCAATTACAAATATGATTCAATTTCAAGCTCGATTTCAAAATATCATTTTTATATCGCTTTTACTTAGTAATATTCAAAGCTCGAATTGAGGTTATATCTTTTAAACAAATCAATTTTCGACATTCAATCATTTCCAATTTCAAATTTCAAAGTCTCAACTTAATTATTTAACAACATTCCTTTATCCAAAATTTATTTCAACATTCCAAACTCAAATTTTCGATGAATTCAATTTCTATAAATCGATTTCTATTTATAAGTTTAACTCAAAACATTTAAATAAATTTCAAATGGACGATTTCAAAAATTATTAATTTAGCCAATTCGGTGTCCGTATATAATTTTCTATCCTATGGCCAAGTAATTATTTATTTCAATTAAATGTCAGGGATGAGTATATATTACTTAAATTAAATCACAGTATCATATGTATGCATAACAGGATATATATAAGCAAACAAACATCCAACATTCAATTATCAACCAATAACATCCATCAAAATACATCATCCAATAAACAATACAATTCATGGCAGTTTCATAGTTATCAATGTCAGGTAATTTAATCGCAATTCAATTTTAACTTCAATTTAACTGTCAATTAAATTTTTCATTGGTTAATTCAAATGACAAGCTATATGACAATTGAATTTTTATCGAACAACGACAAATAAAATCATAGCACTTCATAATATCAAATTTAACTAGCATAAAGATATTTAGTACGTTGTGAGCGTTATAAAACACTCACCTTGATTTTTACGATTTTAAATCAAATCGAACGACGTTCGATTTAACCTGAAATTTTCTCTAGCTCCCAATGACTCCAATCCAATTCCATTGCGTAGTGCTTGTCCATACGATTCCATCGCAACTGGTTTCGTCCGATTCCGACCTTGTATGAACAAGATATGATATTTTAAAGTTTACACGCATCATAATATAAATAGATTTACAAATTCAATTATTATATTACCCAAACTCAATCGTGGCCGTTCATTTGCATCCCCCCCGATCACAGCCGCTCCCCTTCCTTCCATCTTTGTTTGTGAATCCAGTATACGCACGCATACACGAACCCAACATCATGCCCTAGGGCTTTAGGCCGCACCCTCCACGATAAGCTTTTGGATGATCAAAGAGCACCCACAGATGCGCCCACGCGAGAGCCACCCACGGCTACAATGCGATGGAGCTCGGTCGCACGATGGCCTCGAAAATCGTGCCCAAACGCACGCACTTTGAATGAACATTGCTGTTGATCGGTTGCTCGAAACTCCATCATCACCGTTGGATACCTCGGCCTCGCTACTCTCTTCGATTCTCTAGTTGAGATCGTTGCCTAAAAACTCATGGATTTGAAGAAATCGAGGGAGCAAGGAGATTGATTACCGGCCATTGATTATAACGAGCGGCGGCTGTAACCCTAGGTCTCCCTTTTATTTTTTTATTTGAGAATAAAGGGCTATTTATAGGAAACGACGAACTCTATTCAATCCGGATTTTCCGAACTCCGATTTACGCGCGGTGACCGGCGTTTCTAGGGTTTATCCCGCGTTCCGGACACAATGGAACAGGTTTCGGAAGCTAATTCGAACATCTGTGCGAGATATGGAATTAAACGATTGATTTAAAATTAAACTGATTAAACGATTTTCTAGGCGTTTTAGCTTGCACCAGACAAACGATAAATCCGATTGACACGAAATTTGAAACCATACAATAATATCACATTACGGATCCGATGAAACTGGTTTCGTCGAAATCCGAGACCGTTTGAAAAATAGCTATTTTAACTCGCCAAATTAATATTAAAACAATTTCAACGCGTTTCGAGCTGCCACGGTCAAACGACAACTCCGATTGCTACGAAAATTGAAATCTGATAATAACTAACTATTACGGATCCAATGGAACTAGTTTCGTCCAATTCTGAGACTGTTCGACAATTGGCTATTTTCAGTCGATAATTAAATATTAAAATATTCAATTTTCACGAATAAATTTTAAATTCAGTTTTAAAAGTTCTATAACATCACTATAACTTCAATATGATAAAATAAAATTTTACAAATCATTTTTAATCATATTAAACCCGTTATTCAATTTATCCAATAAATTCCAATTTTAAAATCTTATTAACTCTATTAAAATCCCAATATACTTACATTCACTTTGGAACCCAATTTGAATCATATTAAATCAAATTTCAATTATTCACTCTATTTTCATATATTAAATTTCAATATCAAATTAATCATATCAAATTCGGAATTTAATTATTCAAACATTTATAATATTAAATTTAAACAAATTTGATTATTCTTAAATCACTATCTTTTGAAGTATTCAAAACGAACTTATAAAATTTAACCTTTGAAAAGAATTAAAATCACGGAACAACTATTTCCATTATACGGTTATTCAATTCCCATTATTAAATTATTCAATAAATTTTAAATATTTAATTTGAACAATTTACCTGTCCAATATTCAATATTTGATTTCACATAGATTTTACTTATCAATCAATTTCTCTCTTATACCCAATGAATTCAACATTTATTATCCTATTCAACTATTGGTTTCAAAGGCATTCACTAAGTAGCTTTTATTTTCATTACTAGGATCATTATTGTTGCAATTCATTCCAGTTATTATTATTCTACACGAATTACAATTTTTTTTCTCACTGAATCACGAAATCTTATTAAATTAGCTATTTTAATTATCGAAAATTTACGGGTCGTTACACTCTCCCCCACTCAAAACTTTTCGTCCCCGAAAAGGAAAAAGAAGGGAAAAGGAACTAAGTATAGAATTCAACATTAGATATATTTTATTCAAAGTTACCTACTTATAAAACAATGAAATTCCATCTATAAAGTCATTACTACACTTTTACTAAGTTACTCCAAACGCCTTTCTAACTTTAAAAGTTAGTTATCAAAACAAGTTATAAAAATTTTAAAACTTGAAAAAAGTTTCTAACACCCGGATTTTACGGAAAATTTCGGCAGAGTCTCCTTTGCGCGGCTCGATCGGTACAACTACAAAACGCCTCTACGGGCCCCAAACCAACAAAAGAAAATCCAAAAGCCAAGTGGCACATCAAAAATCACCAAATCCAATGATAAAATAAACATGTACCTTATATATATATATATATATATATATATATTTTAGCGAGCATATACGAATAATATAGCGCAAAAGCGAGCTCCAAATGCGAAGTAAGCGCAATCCGCACCTACTAAACACTCAACAAACTTTGAGAAACATGCATATATGAAAATAATATCAATATACATCATATAACAACATAACAACTACATGTGCCAACATAGCAAGTGCAACAAAACAACAAATGCAACCATCAATCAACTATTATCCAACTATCATCCAACAAATTTAAAACCAATCAATATAAATTCACTTCTCATTAATATTTATCGACTTGGGTTTCAATTTTTAATCACAGTTGATTCATTAACGTTGGATTTTACTAACATTCATTCTTAATTCAATTTGTTAACCTTCACTAATTTATGTTTACATTAGTTCACTTCCAATTTGAATCAAATTAAATTCTATTTAAATTCATTTAGCTTCCAATTTGATTTCAATAATTTATAGCTTTTAATTTCATTAACACTTAATGAATTATATACAATCAACTAACAATCATATAACAACCAAATCATACCCAACATAACCAAGTTATTAATTTTACATTCCATTTGGTTTATCTCTTTTATATATATGTATATCCTGTTATAAAATTTTAAAAGAATCATTTTTTTTGGCATCTTAAATTTCCAATATTAACTTTAATTAAGTCCGTAAGCCGTACATATATCATCCGTGAGCAATATCAATCTAATCGCTTATTCGATCACACAATTTCACTTCCAAACTAGTATCGTGCACACGACTCTCTAGTGCGGACTCGGATTTGGTTCCTTGATTGGAAACTGTTACTCTCCTTGCATAGCCATATACCATGATAGAGAATTCCAGAATCAAATTAAAAATCCATATACAGGGTTCGTCGTCGAAAATCGAGTGAAAAATCTTAACTTGGATCGATATAAAAGCTTTTAAAGCCTTGTTCGTTGTAATATTAAAATATGCACCACTTTGTTTTTAATATGGGCTCATTCCTCACGTAAAGGCAAAAGCCTTTATTTCAACTAGCTACTATTATAAAGACTATTGACTTTACAACATTATATTTTTTCTTTTGAAATTCTAATTTAAAAATTTCTATTTAAATTATTTTCTCCAACAGTAATTCAAAAATTACAATCGTTATAGATTTTTAAAATATTTATTACCATGGTAATAAAATCACGGTCATTACATTTATTATCTCCTTGAACACTTCGAAACAATTTCCAATTTCTCTGGACTAGATTTAAAACTTCACAATTTAAATCCATTTCAGTTTATAAGTCATACTTATATGAAATTTTACTTCCTTAAAATGTTTCACTCTGTTCCTTCATTGCTTGTTCTATAATAAACATCCTTTATTAAGGCACATCAACTAATTTATGATAATAGTCAATAATATCATATCTGGAAACCAAACACACCATATCTTCCATCATAATTTACTTGAATAATAAAATCAGGGTAACTTATTTCAAACACTTTGAAAATTCTTTTGAATTTTCCAAGATTTAAATTCAGGTTTGAATCCATTTTTAACTTAACTTATTTGTATAGTTAATCCTTACCAAAATTTCTATTTGGTTATATACATAGTTAATCAGTTAAATCTTATAATCTTACCTGAGTATAATAATAACCAATCAACATAATATACTATAATAATTCAGAAAAATTATTTCTTCATACATCAAAATTATTTAAAAATCATTTTATAAGAAAATAACAAGTACACGCTCATATATAATACACACAACTCATTCTAGGGTACTACTGACCCTATCTCTAATGAGTAATCCCCATCAAAGCTAAGGTTCTCACTTTACCTTCAGCTCTGATACCAAGTGTGATGGCCCGATGATTTTGACCCTGAAAATCGACACTAACACGTTCACTGTATGGAGTGCCAAACAATCAAGTGCAGGAAATACCAGGCTATTAGGGTTAAGAAGAAAAGAGATAGAAGAAGCAACAATAACAACAGCATAGAATCTCACAATCGCAGCGGAACAAAATATAGTATACAAATAGCAGCATTTTATACAAAGAAAAGCTATAACTGTCAATATACATACAAGATATCAGAGTACAACAAATTTGGACAGTTATAACAACTTTTCCTCAACTACAGTCTATACAGCCTATAATACACAGCGGAATATAGTCAATACATGCAACACGTCCCTGCCATCCAGCTCTTCTTCGACTCCAAAGCGTCCAAACCTGAAATTCTCTAATACTCGGTCTAACCCGTGCATTAAAATAAAGTAACACCCGAGTTAGGCTGGAAATTAGCGAGAATAAAATCAACTTAATTTGAAATACTAAGTTATAAAACTTCATTTGAAACTAAGGTAACTCGTACAAAGCTACGAGTTTTATCTCGTTATAACCAAACACTTGTTACAAAATTCATTGATATTGAAATAATATCTAAGTACACTTACCTATATAAAATAGTTTAATTTATGAAATTAATCCAATTCCAGCCTATTTAAACTCTATAATCTAACCTGTAAGGTTTTTAGAGATTTGCCAATCGAAGCCGCTCCAAATAACGCTGATAGCCGACCCTAGTCTCTCCGAATCCAAGCAACAAATTTTATAAGAATAATTTATTTAAAATAAATAGTTTATTTCTTAGAGTGATAATACTTAATTATAGGGATCTATTACAGACCTTTATTCCAAATAAAACGTATTATTCTCTTTAATCCAATAGGGATAGGCAAAGATACAGATTAACATAACGACGACCCCCCCTTGGATTTTTATTAACTTTACTTAGCCTATCCCATTATACTTTTATCCCAAATTAATTTCAAATTAGATAATTTATGAAATAATAAATATTGTAAATTACTATCTATTATCCGTATGTTTTAATCCAAACAATAATAACAATTCAATTACCATTTAATTATCATTTAAATTACAAAATATAATTTTGCTTAAATTAAAATGGGAATATGAAATCTCTTACGTATAAATTATAAATTCTCTTTCTTCTTCTTTTCTTTTCTTTATTATTTATCCTTCTTTTTCTTCTTCTCATCTCTTCCTTATTTTATTCTATCTTATGCCTCTTATTTCTATTTCCTTTTTACTCTATAATTTTTTCCTTTGCTTTTCTCTTTTCCTTCTCCCTTATTTTTCTTCACTTCTTTCCCTTAGCCCAAAACAGGCCCACTCCCCTTCCTACTCCCATCTTTTCTTTTATTCCATTATTCCCTTACTTCCTACCTTCTTTCTTTCATCAACCCAGTTTCTTTTTTTTATGCATGAAATCTGTGCACCACCGTGCACATATACATCACCTACGGCCATCAACTTTTGTCGCCGACCATCTCCATCAGTTACCTACTGCCCCCACGATCCACTTGAATACCCAGATTCCTGTTTACACCTCCGCCTCAGGATTTCACCCTTCAACCCAAAACTGAACAAGACCCATCAACTACATCACCTCGTTGCGATGCCATCGGCCATGTCGACCTCCAAAATTTCATCGCAAGCTCCAGCGACTCTCTTCTGACCTAATCCCCCTGGTGCGCAACCCTAAAGACCCCTTCACGACGCCCAGCCAATCGACAGCACAACATGGCCCAATTCGATGTCTAACCTTAGATCGACCTCAACCAACCACCAGGCTGCCCCGTACATTGCTCCACCATTTTTCCCATGTATGCCTCCTCCCTACGCTCCTCCATGACCCACCATTCACTTCGAAAACCATGGAGCTATCGAAAGTTGACCGTTGTCCCATTTCCATCTATCCCCTTATAGCTCAACACCTACGCGACTATAAATCGCGAAACCCACACCAAAATTCATCTTCTTCCATGCCGCTCGTGACCACATAATCAAAAAACTAAAGTAAAATATTCGAATTCTTGACGATTTGGGGTAACTTACTGTATTTATACTTTTACCTCTTTATACCTTTGTCCCTTTATACTTGGTAATGTTTAACAAAACAAATTTTAAACCAAATATAGTCAAAACAAACATTCTTCCTTCTTACATCCTAACCTAATTCCAATTTGATTGCGAGGTAGGAATTTTTGAAGCCAGGCATGATATCTGCTTAGATACATATACAGAACAGAGATAAAATAAATATATAGATTTTAGGTTCCTCTGCTATAATTTGACATATGATCACATATATGTATCCTTGTATTCCTGTTTTCAAGCATACTTCAACACCTTAAAGTTTTACATTCAAGCTTCATCATAATATATAGTATATAAAAGTATGTTTTACTCACATATAAATTGTTTACAAAAGAAGTTTAAGAAAAAGATTTTACTCACCTTCTTTCTTCTCTTTGAAATAGAGACACTGTTGTGAAAATATTGGCTTGCTTTTGATCCCCTAGCACCTTGAGTTGTTTATTGACTTTACTTAAGTTTGTAATAATAGTTTGTTTTCCTTTTACTTTAGTTAGCTCGAATGAATAAAAATGAAAAAAGGGATATGGTACTGATACAAGGGATATATGTTGTGGCCTCAAATAGGTACAGTGATTCTCTTTTTTTTTCAAATACTTGAAACCATAGACAAGTGAACAAAGCATGGTATCTCATAAGGAATTGAAAGGGAACCATTTGACACCGAAGAGGTTGAGAATTAATGTACATGCTTTATTTCCTTCTCCTATTTTTTTCTTTCTTTTCCTTTGGTTTTGCTGGTTTGATTTCATATGAATTTAATTTGATCTTTTGTGTGTGATTTGATTTATTATGGTTTGACTTGATTTTGAAATTGGCTATGACGATGTTTCCCTATGGGTTTACATACATACATACATACATACATACATACATACATACATATATATATATATATATATATATATATATAATTTGACATCATATGTTCATATGCTTTACTCTTGCTTATTCACATTTTTCTTATTTAATATGAACACATGAACATATATACTATGAGATAAAATTGATTTGCAGTTTGACATTTATGAGTTTTGCATCTTTAAATATATACAGTTACTTGCATATAAAATATTTTCACAACCATGTATACTTACCAATATACACACACTCATAATTATACATATCCTTATATACGTTACTTATATATATATTTTTTATTGCCTGTATATATTCACATATTTACAACTTTGAAATATACATATATAAATATTATTTCGTATGGCATGCAATCATATACTTGTATATCTATATACATAAGTATATATTATCAACATCATAAATCTTATTTATACATACATATATATATTTACAGATATTTTATCTTGATTTAAATGGTGGAGTTCCTATATATAATTTATTTTTCTATATGCTTCATCATATTCCAGAGATTCTATAATTAAATATCTAATATAGATTTTAAATTAACTTATACATCCAGATATTAGAAATTTATTTGCTTGACTTATAAAATCAATATTTTAAATAATAAAATCAGTTAATCACCCAATAACGAATGTCAGAAAAATCAGGGTCGTCACTACTAGTGAAGTTGTAAGACTTCTATGTTTCATCTTAGGATTTTGAGAAACATAAAAGACTAGTAGGAGCCTTTTAGAAGAATGAAATGGTAATATTTAACCTTTCTAATATTGTAAGAACTTATGCTATATAATGTTATAATTATCTACAATGATAAATTTATGCATTTAATATGATTAATAATTGTCAATTAACATATATAAGAAAACTGAATTGGACGTTGACAAATTAAATATAATATATACTTACTAATAATTCTAATTGCATGGTATATAATGTTTCTACACCCATGCAAGTGCCTAATTTCAACTACTTAAACATTCGTAAGTTGTTCACTTGTATGTTTATTTGGTTTAGGCCGTGTATTGCATTTTATGAGTTTTTGAACTCAAAATGCAATTCAAGACTATGGATATTTGATCCATGTACTTTCATATATAAATGTTTTATGGTAAAAAGTCATAGTTTGTGTGGTACAATATTTCGATGAAGTTAGTTCATTCGAAGTAAGCCTATGAATAGTATTTTAAGATCATGCATTCAACTTGAATGATTTCAAAAGGATCGTATTGTGTTAATGCAACACAAGACTATAAACTACGAGATACATATAAGAAATCGATCATTGAAATGTCATCTTGATCGGTTTACATAAAGTGCAACATATATGATGTCTTGAATGTTAAGAATAATCGAAGGCGCTTTTGTAAGAAGTTTGTTATGATATTGTAGTAAGATTTTCTTTTGAATAATTTAAACATTTGAAACAAAAATGAATGTATAAGAATAGATGTAATTTAAGGTAAAGTTGGAATGAAGAGAATTATTAGTCACTTCTGCTTCATACAGAAACATTGGAAACAATAATTGTAATAATAATTGATGCTTGATATTGAAATATTAAATATGATACAAAATATATTTTCATATAGAAAATTGTTTTATATAACATTTATTTCTTTAACTTCAAGATATTTGATCAAAGAACTCTTCACTTTAAACTAGTTGCAGCATATGAAATAAGTTCATAATATTAAGTGAATGGTGGATGTCTAAATTTAGTATGCTATTATAGTAATGGGTGGAAATAGTGGGAGCATGCCATATAATACCTAAAGATTGTATTACGAAAATTGTTTTCATAAAATATACCGAACAATATTTGTGTAATAATGTTTATTTTTGGTATTGACTGAAAAATAGACATAACTATATTTCAATATGAGTATTATGAATATTTGTTATGAAATAGAACTATATTATGGAATTTGTTTTCATAGTAAAAGTGATGCAGCAAAAACACATATGTATCTAATATTATTTATAGTTGTTTTTGAATTATAGACTAAGCTGTAGTTTTGAGAAATAATTTTACTATATGATTATGAATCATATGATACAGGTTAACTATATCTCAAACAATTAATGACTATGCACCCATTCAGTGGGAGCACCACAAGAGTTGATGAACTCTTTGAATTAATACATATTGATGCATGCAATCACAAGTCTATTAATACCAAAAGGGTTCCACATACTTTATTATATTCATCGATGATTTATTACCAACATGAACATATGTATTAGATACACATGTAGTAAGTTTATGATAAAATCATAGAATATAAAAGAAAAGTAAATAAAATAACATGCAATAGAATAAAATGATTTGATTTGGTCGAATAAGTGAGTATATTGGAAAGAGTTCCAAATGTAGATTCAATCTCATAAGCCATTCCTCCATGTGATACATAATGATGCATCGGTAAGGAGTAATCAGACATTTTTGGACAATTTACGATTAATCGTTAGTGAAGTTGAGTTAGTTTCTTTCTATAAGATCTTGTACTTGAAAGTACTACACAAGGTTGATATTATTTCATCTAAACAACCGTTTACAAAATCATACAGTGTAACAACCCTGTATTTTGTAATTATTTTATTGTATATTTTAATTATTTTTAATGTAAGATTTTGATTTAAAAACTTATTTTACTTATTTGAAATGATTAAATTTATTATTTAAATATAATCTTGATTTTTATATGAGTTATAATTCCAAAATTTTGTAAGTTGAATATTTGCCTGAAATGCTGATTTTGGTCAAAATAGTCAAACTGTGACTTTCAACTTAAAATTTTAAAAGTTTAAAAATTTAAATTTTTTATTTTATTATGAAATTACATAAAATTATAAGAACACCACTTTTCGTTTCGTTGAAATTGGATGTAAATTGTGAAAGTTATACCCTTTACAATATTGTGCGTATATAGGGTTATTTTAACAATGACTATTTTAAATTGTATAAATTACTTCTTCTTTGTTTTATTTTATTTTAATATGTGATAATATGTTATATAATGTATATTTTGACTTTTAAGTATTTTTAAAATGATAATATAATTTTTCTAAAGTTCATTTGAATTTATTTCTAATTTTAAAAGCCTAGTCTACAATTTTAAGCCATTTTCTTAATTTAATTATACATAATTAAAATTTATTTATTTATTTTATGCACTCGCTTTTATTTTCTGTGTTTTACTTTATTTAATTCATTTTACATATATTTAAATTAAAGTAAATTTTTCCAAAGTGTATTGAAGTTATTTCTAATTCTTAAGTCAAGTTTTCATTTTCTGTGCTATTTTTCTTATTTTAATCATATCTAATTAATATTTAATTATTAATATTTTGTTTATCTGTTATATTTTTGAATTTTAACTGAGATTTTAATTATTTTCAGTTATTTAGATGTATATGAATATATGTATAGGAAGTTTAAAAGGTTTGAAAGCAAAGAAACGTAAAACCGTTTTAACGTTTCTTCTTCCGTTTCTTTTCCAATTAATAGATTTAATTTCCTTTGACCGTTCTTTTCTTTATTGTAGTTGTGCATTTCTTACCTTATTTTCACATGAAAACATTCGTTTCCACTTCATAATAATTTTATAATGAAATGTATAATTTTCCAAGACTAACAGTGATTTATGCACAATTTTAGAACACTGTTTGGTATTTTTAAGGCATTTTCTTCATTATTTTATATTTTTTTCAAATTATACTATTTGTTACCTCATATTTCTAATTGATTTCGGTTTTTAAAGTATTTTCTCCTGAAATTTTGTTTATGTAAAGTTTTAAAAGGAAAAGCATATGGAAGATTGTAAATCACTTTGAAACGTAAGCCCTTTTATTTGCCAAAACCCTTCATTTCCTTAAACTCCTCAATTAATTGCCTTAGCCGTGTAAAACCCTAATGTAGCCGTCATCTGATTAGTTTTCACGTAAAAAAAAAGATCATTTTCATTTGTTTCTCACGGCTTCAAAGATCTGGTAATGGCTTCCCTTTCTTTTTCTTATTTTTCTACTTATTTTCCCTAAATTTTAAATTTTTTTCATTTATTTAAAGACTTTGGCTTTTGTTTTCTTAAAAATCTAATTTTGGAAATTTTCTTGAAATGATTTCTGATCATTTGTCCAAATAAAAATAAACAATGTCTGAAAATTTGATTTGGATAAAAAGTGTAACTTTAATAGAAATTCTAAATTTTATAATTCTAAAGGCAAAATTTTCATCTTGAACTGTATACAATTGTGTAACATTTGTTTCACTTTTGTTTTGGTCAGATTTGTTGTATACTTTGAAAAAAAAAAGTTAGTAATAATTAGTGTGAAACGGGAAATAAACTTTACATTTCTTTTACATATGTTTACATCTGTTTCTTAACTTTATATTTAACAATCAATTGGATGAAGCTAAATCAAATGTTATTAATTATGGTATAATAGCTATTAAATTTTGGTTTAAAGTGATGGTTTATTTTTCCTAATAGAAACGTTAGTATTTTAAATTTATTTAATAAGAGAAACAAAATAATTTGTACGTTACTTTGGGCATATATTTAATTGTTGCTCTTGCCTTTTCATTATCTATTTGATTTTTTTTCTTGCGTTAACAATGCAAAGTTTTCATCCGTATATTCTCTTTTGAGAATCCAAAATCTTGCTCAAATCTTGCCTTAAATCATTTCCGTGTGTGAATTATTTCTTTCTCTCTTGCCTCCCATACGTTTCCACCTATTGGATAGAATTAAATTGCCTCTACCGTTCAAGCATTTTACTCTTGCCTGCCCTCTACATAAATTAGTGAGCAAATGTTAATATATATTTCACGTTCAAAAGTTCCATACCACAAATTATTCATTTTGCTTCCATCAAAATTTGCGTGAGCATCTCCTGAAGGTATGAACCGGCGCATGCTTTTCCTTTCATTTTTTTCCTCTTTTTTTCTTTCTTTCTTCTTTTCACTCTTGTTTTATTTCATTTGTTCTCCTTTCATTGTTTTGCTTTATCCTATTGCCTGCCACCGTGCTTGGCCATTCACCATATTTTTCCGACCCTACCCATGCCAGACCACCGAACCTTGTTTGAGAAAAAAAGGAATGAAAAAAATTCCATTTTTGTCACCTTTGTATTTTGTTTTTGAAGTAATATTGCCACCGAGCCTTGTTTTGAAAAAAAAGGGGAAATGAAAAAAAAAAGTTACTTTTGTCACTTTGTATTTTTGAAGTTATAATCTATTTTTCCACTGGCCCTTGTTCTGGAAAAAAGAAATGAGAAAAAGAAAAAAATGTTTTGTCACCTCTGTAATTTGGCATTCTAGTCTATATTCCCTCTGCCCTTTTGTTTGGAAAAAAAAAAGAAATGAACAAAATTTGTATTGTCACCTTTTTTTTGAAGTTATAGTCTATTTTAAAAGTGGTCTTGTATTTTTGAAGTCATAGTTTATTTTGTTTTTATAAAATTAAATAGAAAAGGAAATTTGAAAGGCCTTAAACTTTCTATCTTTCTATGGGCCTTTATAGTCCACCCTTTTACTTTTAACCTAACCTTTCACCAATTAACCCTAACACCTCCTCATATCATCTCCTACCACTTCACATTTTTGTGCTTGCCATGCCTTTGTGATGTCAAACCAGATCCTTTTCCACCTGAAAACAAGTGTGGCCTAGCCCTAAGCATGTATGGCCGAGCATACATGGAGTTGTGGTCAAGCAAAAGTGGTTGAAAAGCTTGGTAATGTCATTTGTTGCTTCTACTTTTCTATTGTTCAACAAATCTTTATATTGTATGCATATGTTTATATGGTCTTGTTTATTTGTTGTATACAAGATCATTATCAAGGCTTTCCATTCATTCAATTCAAATCGTGTTTGTCGTGCTTTTGGAATCGCTCTTGTGTTTTTTGTTTTGGTCTCTAGCTTCGAAAAGGTGAGTCTTTCTCACTCTGACATATATACTTATGAAAAGTGGATTGATGACAAGTGTTTAGTAATGTAAAATGTTTATGCAAGTTAATGATGATCATATGATATGTTATGCCGTGTTATTACCATGTTAAAACTGTTAATTTTCACCTGACATCTGATACATGACTGTATATTGTGATATTGACATTGTTTATATTATTTCTGTATATGATCACACTGCAAGTTCCCTGTTAGGATAAAAAAATCATTATGGGCTGAAATGATAGGCCTGAGTTATTTTATTTATTTATTTAAACTTGGGATTGCGGGTTTGAAATGATAGAACCCGGATTTTTACCTTTTAAACTGCGGATTGAAATGATACATATCCGTATCACTTGACCTAGGTTAGAAAACTATATACAGACCCGTGGTTATTCTATAAAGTGCTTTGAATATTTTAAGTATTTTAAAAATATATAATTATGAAATTTGATTTAAATAGATTTTGAAAGGTTTTAAAATAAATAAATTATGATTTTTCTATGTGTCAAAAATGTAATTTATGAATGGATTAACTGGATTTTTGAAAGATAACTTATGTTTGAAATTTGGAATTTTGACTAAAAATGATATTTAAGTTACATGAATAAAATGGACTTATTTTTGGAAATGGTAAATATGATAAATTGATTTATATTTGAATTTAAGTGATTTATTAAAGAATTATTGATTTTCTATAAATTTAAGTGGTTGAATAAATGACTGTTGAAAATGAAATTTTAAAATATAACTTGACTTGAAAATGTGAAATTTGAGTTTTAACTAAAGATGTTAAATTAATCAAATAAAATGGAAGTTTAGTTAAATTTGTAAAATGGTAATATAAATCTGAAACGTATAGGTTTTAATTTATGAAAGAAACGTATAGGTTTTAATTTATGAAAGAAACGTATAAGGTTTAATTTATGAAAGAAACGTATAGGTTTTAATTTATGAAAGAAACGTATAGATTTTAATTTATGAAAGAAACGTATAGGGTTTAATTTATGAAAGAAACGTATAGGTTTTAATTTATGAAAGGAACGTATAGGTTTAATTTATGAAAGAAACGTATAGGGTTTAATTTATGAAAGGAACGTATAGGTTTTAATTTATGAAAGGAACGTATAGGGTTTAATTTATGAAAGGAACGTATAGGTTTTAATTTACGAAAGAAACGTATAGGTTTTAATTTATGAAAGAAACGTATAGGTTTTAATTAATGAAAGAACGTATGGTGTTCTAATTAATGATAAGGACATGTAAATTCCTAATTAATGAAAGAAGGTATAAGTTTTAATTAATGAAAGAAACGTGTAAAGTCCTAATTAATGAGAGAACATGAAAGTTTTAATTAATGCAAGAACATGTAAAGTTTTAATTAAGAAAGAAACATGTAAAGTTTTAAATAGTGTGGTATTGATTTAATTAATAAATGTTCATTATTGTAATAGGAATATAAAATTTAAAACGTACATTTGACACGTAGACTTTAATCAATGTAATGGTGTATTTTAAGTTGATTAAAATGATAAATGTTACTTATTGTAATAATAATGTAAGTTAATAAGGTGCTTTTAACTTAACATAAGAATTTCGGTTTAAATTGTATATTACAGTAAGAAAGTTTATTTAACTATAAGGCTATGATAAATTGACATGTTAAAATTTTAAGCTTATCAATACTTTGATTTTATACAATGTAAAGTGGAAAGTAGTACATTCCAAAAATGCTATGATTCCTTAAGGAAACATTTCCTAAATGCTATGATAATTTATAGGAATATTTCAAGTTTAATAAATTTAAAGAAATATTCAATGATTTGAAAATTTGGGTTTTATTTGAATGATATAATATTGAATTATTTTTGAAATGGAAATGATACAATTGTGATATTGTTTTGAAATGAGTATGATATTTTGGTCTTGAAAGTATAAATTATTTGAAATAAATATCCATAGGTTATAATAACGATTGGTTGTTAAAGAGACCGGGATCGCATATTGTCTTATAGCCGGACAATACCGAAAACCACTTTAACAACTGTGTACGCGGTGGAGATTCCAGAATGAAGTAGGATGGTGGCGACGTTCTCGAGGTATGTTACGTGGACCCAACTCCCGTGAGTTGGCATATATGACTAAAACAGGAGCTATACCGGGCTACACAAAGGGTCGCACCCTTTCATCGAGCATGCTCCATCGGAAACTATTCTATTACTGTTGTGATTCGATTCGGTGGCGCCACTTTGATTCGGGGGTATTGTTCGAGGTGGCCGGAAGCTGCTGGCTTGCCGTCACCACCGGTCCAGGAGTGCAAACGGTGTATCCACCCTGGCATTGCCTCGCGTGCCGTGTCATATCCTTATATCGAGCCCACTACGATTTTGGTTTTAAAGATCCGACCGCGTTAAGGTTCACCATCCCCTTAACGCTATTTTCTATGTGATTATACTTTACTGATTAGACACTACCGTATATAGCGTATATTACTACATAGTAAATAGTTTAACGGATCCTTAGAGGATGGGCGGTCCCAAGCATCCTTTAAGTACTGATGCATTTTGTTACTGTTCACTTGAGTTGATTTACAGTTTATAAGTATTTATGTCCTAACTCGAAGGTTTTGTGTTTTGCTTTACGCTCGAGTCAGATTGATTGAGTTAGCATTCAAGATTCACCTTCGGAGTTGGAGCTTTCCTTGAAGATCCAGCCATCAATTTTGTTTCAGTATCCAGTGGTTCAGTGATGTATCTGATTTGTACCTGATGTATCCTGTTACTCTTCTGTTGTATCTTATTTAACTCTGATGTATCTCATATTTATATAGTAGCTTCATGAACTACTATCTCTTTTTCTTCCGCTGCATTTTTATATACTCTGAGTATGTGATCTGTGATTTTTATTTACTGTATATTCTGAGATTTGCCAAATTTTTATTTACAACGCGATATTTTGAGCTATCCAATTCCGGCATGAGTGTCTACCTATACACTTATAATGGATGCGAATGGTTGAAAATATCGGGTCATTACAGTTGGTATCAGAGCTTTGGTTAGCTCCAGGCAAAACTCAGAATATGGAGTAGATGTATTTACAGAATCACTTTCATTCGAGTTGAATCTCTCTCTTTTGACTCGATTCCTTTGAATTTTGGAACGTTCCCTGCGGTTCCAAAAATCCATTCTTATTCCCCGCTACTCATCTTCACTTGATTCTGGAGTATCCCATAGCTCCACTTCGAATGATCTTTATAGTGAATTGGCGGTCCCGCCAATCTCAAAAATTTTCTTGTAAGAGGAGTGAAACTCCTTTACAACAGCATCGATTCACCAAAAATTTTATATCCTCGGTTTAGATGCTAGTATCTCCTATTATCCCAAACTCTATCTCTTGAGGTCGAATGTAGATTTACCCCAGAAAATCCACTTCGATCTTATACGTTAAGTCACGGTTGACCCGATTAAGGTTGCCCGTGATTTATTTTAGCTTATTCACCTCCCTACTCTGTATTTAATCATCTTGTCTTTTGTTTTCAACATATTTTCAAACATTTTGTATTGTATTTGTCAATCTATATTTTTTTTATATTGTGTTGTTGGAGTTGTTGATGTTGATTTGGGTTTTCGATCGATTCGTCTGATCAACGCTATCGATAGGATTTCTAAAACACTTTGACAGAACAAACTGACACGATATTATTTTAAATTTTGTTTTGGTTAAAGAAATAAAATTTTGATATATATATTTGTGGAACTTAATAAAACGATTTAAATTGATAATTTGAAATGATAATACTTGATTTATCATTTATTGTTCTATAAATGAATTTATAAATAATTGTTTATAAATTTATATGGGAACTTAAATGAATTTAGAAAAAGAAATTTGAGAATTTAATTTCCGATGGTTCCAAACCTTTTGTTTAAAAGTTTAAAGGGATATAATATTTAAAATATTTTCAAATAGAAATTTGTTTCCAAAGAATTTTAAGTTTAAAATTAGTACTTTTCTCTTTGTCGCAGGAAAATAACTTCGGTGATGACTGCAGCATCATCGACGTTCATTTTCGAGTTTCGAAGTGAAGAGACTGTTCTGTAGTATTGCTACAGCTTTGTTTTGGGAAATTAAATTGATTTGAATTTCTAAAATATGACTTAATTTATAATATATATAGATATATGATTGAAATTTGATTTGACATATTATATATATATTATTACTTATCTCTAAATGGTTTGAAGAAATCGGAAATTTAATTCTTAAATTTTATTTTTAACAATAATTTCAATTATAAAAAGAAAATCAAAAAATTTGGATAAATGATTAAACTTGAGATAATTGAATTGGAAAGTTTTATTTGTATGACACAATTTCATTCCAATATAACTTACCTTAATTTCAGAAGTTAACAATGTAATTGGGTAATATACAATATCAAAAGATTTTATAGATAAAATTTGAATGGTTATAATAAATGTTATACACTTAAATTTTAATTATAAAATGATTAACAGAGGTAAATATAATAAAGGGTAATTGAATAACTTATAACAAAATAATATTAAAAGAACTAAGAATAAAAGAAAGCAGTTATATTAAGTGTAAGTATGTTTAACATAAGTGATAAATATAGTGAGAGGAATAAATTTAGTTTTATTTAGGAATAAAGAAGAACTAAATTTATTAAATACATTGTGAGTGTAATAAATGATTATTTTTCAAACCCATGGTTTTGAAATTTGTTAATTTATGATGATTGGATAATAAGATAATGAAATTTGAGATAGTTAAGATTTATTTAACTTGTGTAAAGATTTATTCTCTATTTAAGTTGAAATTTCCATGCTTTCAAATCTATTTCCTTATTTTGTTTTCCAAACTATTTTTTGTTATCCTCCTCCTCCTTATCTTGCTATAAATTGGTATAGGAATCTTTCTATAATCTTTGATAAATCTTTGGTAATCATTTTGAATCCACCTTTTTCGTGCTTGTGTTCTTAATTTTGGAGAATCTTGGAAAGATCAGCTCCACCTTGTAAAACTTACTTATAACAATAGCCAGCATGTATAATTTCATTCTTCTTGTCATCTTATCTTAATCCTATTTCACTCTATCTTTTCTGGGCCCTTCCATACCTCATTCCTTTTCGGGGACGAAAAGTTTTGAGTGGGGGAGAGTGTAACAACCCTGTATTTTGTAATTATTTTATTGTATATTTTAATTATTTTTAATGTAAGATTTTGATTTAAAAACTTATTTTACTTATTTGAAATGATTAAATTTATTGTTTAAATATAATCTTGATTTTTATATGAGTTATAATTCCAAAATTTTGTAAGTTGAATATTTGCCTGGAATGCTGATTTTGGTCAAAATAGTCAAACTGTGACTTTCAACTTAAAATTTTAAAAGTTTAAAAATTTAAATTTTTTCTTTTATTATGAAAGTACATAAAATTATAAGAACACCACTTTTCGTTTTGTTGAAATTGGATGTAAATTGTGAAAGTTATACCCTTTACAATATTGTGCGTATATAGGGTTATTTAACAATGACTATTTTAAATTGTATAAATTACTTCTTCTTTGTTTTATTTTATTTTAATATGTGATAATATGTTATATAATGTATATTTTGACTTTTAAGTATTTTTAAAATGATAATATAATTTTTCTAAAGTTCATTTGAATTTATTTCTAATTTTAAAAGCCTAGTCTACAATTTTAAGCCATTTTCTTAATTTAATTATATATAATTAAAATTTATTTATTTATTTTATGCACTCGCTTTTATTTTCTGTGTTTTACTTTATTTAATTCATTTTACATATATTTAAATTAAAGTAAATTTTTCCAAAGTGTATTGAAGTTATTTCTAATTCTTAAGTCAAGTTTTCATTTTCTGTGCTATTTTTATTATTTTAATCATATCTAATTAATATTTAATTATTAATATTTTGTTTATCTGTTATATTTTCGAATTTTAACTGAGATTTTAATTATTTTCAGTTATTTAGATGTATATGAATATATGTATAGGAAGTTTAAAAGGTTTGAAAGCAAAGAAACGTAAAACCGTTTTAACGTTTCTTCTTCCGTTTCTTTTCCAATTAATAGATTTAATTTCCTTTGACCGTTCTTTTCTTTATTGTAGTTGTGCATTTCTTACCTCATTTTCACATGAAAACATTCGTTTCCACTTCATAATAATTTTATAATGAAATGTATAATTTTCCAAGACTAACAGTGATTTATGCACAATTTTAGAACACTGTTTGGTATTTTTAAGGCATTTTCTTCATTATTTTATATTTTTTTAAAATTATACTATTTGTTACCTCATATTTCTAATTGATTTCGGTTTTTAAAGTATTTTCTCCTGAAATTTTGTTTATGTAAAGTTTTAAAAGGAAAAGCATATGGAAGATTGTAAATCACCGTAAGCCCTTTTATTTGCCAAAACCCTTCATTTCCTTAAACTCCTCAATTAATTGCCTTAGCCGTGTAAAACCCTAATGTAGCCGTCATCTCATTAGGTTTTCACGTAAAAAAAAAGATCATTTTCATTTGTTTCTCACGGCTTCAAAGATCTGGTAATGGCTTCCCTTTCTTTTTCTTACTTTTCTACTTATTTTCCCTAAATTTTAATTTTTTTTCATTTATTTAAAGACTTTGGCTTTTGTTTTCTTAAAAATCTAATTTTGGAAATTTTCTTGAAATGATTTCTGATCATTTGTCCAAATAAAAATAAACAATGTCTGAAAATTTGATTTGGATAAAAAGTGTAACTTTAATAGAAATTCTAAATTTTATAATTCTAAAGGCAAAATTTTCATCTTGAACTGTATACAATTGTGTAACATTTGTTTCACTTTTGTTTTGGTCAGATTTGTTGTATACTTTGAAAAAAAAAAGTTAGTAATAATTAGTGTGAAACGGGAAATAAACTTTACATTTCTTTTACATATGTTTACATCTGTTTCTTAACTTTATATTTAACAATCAATTGGATGAAGCTAAATCAAATGTTATTAATTATGGTATAATAGCTATTAAATTTTGGTTTAAAGTGATGGTTTATTTTTCCTAATAGAAACGTTAGTATTTTAAATTTATTTAATAAGAGAAACAAAATAATTTGTACGTTACTTTGGGCATATATTTAATTGTTGCTCTTGCCTTTTCATTATCTATTTGATTTTTTTTCTTGCGTTAACAATGCAAAGTTTTCATTCGTATATTCTCTTTTGAGAATCCAAAATCTTGCTCAAATCTTGCCTTAAATCATTTCCGTGTGTGAATTATTTCTTTCCCTCTTGCCTCCCATACGTTTCCACCTATTGGATAGAATTAAATTGCCTCTACCGTTCAAGCATTTTACTCTTGCCTGCCCTCTACATAAATTAGTGAGCAAATGTTAATATATATTTCACGTTCAAAAGTTCCATACCACAAATTATTCATTTTGCTTCCATCAAAATTTGCGTGAGCATCTCCTGAAGGTATGAACCGGCGCATGCTTTTCCTTTCATTTTTTTCTCTTTTTTTCTTTCTTTCTTCTTTTCACTCTTGTTTTATTTCATTTGTTCTCCTTTCATTGTTTTGCTTTATCCTATTGCCTGCCACCGTGCTTGGCCATTCACCATATTTTTCCGACCCTACCCATGCCAGACCACCGAGCCTTGTTTGAGAAAAAAAGGAATGAAAAAAATTCCATTTTTGTCGCCTTTGTATTTTGTTTTTGAAGTAATATTGCCACCGAGCCTTGTTTTGAAAAAAAAGGGGAAATGAAAAAAAAAGTTACTTTTGTCACTTTGTATTTTTGAAGTTATAATCTATTTTTCCACTGGCCCTTGTTCTGGAAAAAAGAAATGAGAAAAAGAAAAAAATGTTTTGTCACCTCTGTAATTTGGCATTCTAGTCTATATTCCCTCTGCCCTTTTGTTTGAAAAAAAAAAAGAAATGAACAAAATTTGTTTTGTCACCTTTTTTTTGAAGTTATAGTCTATTTTAAAAGTGGTCTTGTATTTTTGAAGTCATAGTTTATTTTGTTTTTATAAAATTAAATAGAAAAGGAAATTTGAAAGGCCTTAAACTTTCTATCCTTCTATGGGCCATTATAGTCCACCCTTTTACTTTTAACCTAACCTTTCACCAATTAACCCTAACACCTCCTCATATCATCTCCTACCACTTCACATTTTTGTGCTTGCCATGCCTTTGTGATGCCAAACCAGATCCTTTTCCACCTGAAAACAAGTGTGGCCTAGCCCTAAGCATGTATGGCCGAGCATACATGGAGTTGTGGTCAAGCAAAAGTGGTTGAAAAGCTTGGTAATGTCATTTGTTGCTTCTACTTTTCTATTGTTCAACAAATCTTTATATTGTATGCATATGTTTATATGGTCTTGTTTATTTGTTGTATACAAGATCATTATCAAGGCTTTCCATTCATTCAATTCAAATCGTGTTTGTCGTGCTTTTGGAATCGCTCTTGTGTTTGTTGTTTTGGTCTCTAGCTTCGAAAAGGTGAGTCTTTCTCACTCTGACATATATACTTATGAAAAGTGGATTGATGACAAGTGTTTAGTAATGTAAAATGTTTATGCAAGTTAATGATGATCATATGATATGCTATGCCGTGTTATTACCATGTTAAAACTGTTAATTTTCACCTGACATCTGATACATGACTGTATATTGTGATATTGACATTGTTTATATTATTTCTGTATATGATCACACTGCAAGTTCCCTGTTAGGATAAAAAAATCATTATGGGCTCAAATGATAGGCCTGAGTTATTTTATTTATTTATTTAAACTTGGGATTGCGGGTTTGAAATGATAGAACCCGGATTTTTACCTTTTAAACTGCGGATTGAAATGATACATATCCGTATCACTTGACCTAGGTTAGAAAACTATATACAGACCCGTGGTTATTCTATAAAGTGCTTTGAATATTTTAAGTATTTTAAAAATATATAATTATGAAATTTGATTTAAATAGATTTTGAAAGGTTTTAAAATAAATAAATTATGATTTTTCTATGTGTCAAAAATGTAATTTATGAATGGATTAACTGGATTTTTGAAAGATAACTTATGTTTGAAATTTGGAATTTTGACTAAAAATGATATTTAAGTTACATGAATAAAATGGACTTATTTTTGGAAATGGTAAATATGATAAATTGATTTATATTTGAATTTAAGTGATTTATTAAAGAATTATTGATTTTCTATAAATTTAAGTGGTTGAATAAATGACTGTTGAAAATGAAATTTTAAAATATAACTTGACTTGAAAATGTGAAATTTGAGTTTTAACTAAAGATGTTAAATTAATCAAATAAAATGGAAGTTTAGTTAAATTTGTAAAATGGTAATATAAATCTGAAACGTATAGGTTTTAATTTATGAAAGAAACGTATAGGTTTTAATTTATGAAAGAAACGTATAAGGTTTAATTTATGAAAGAAACGTATAGGTTTTAATTTATGAAAGAAACGTATAGATTTTAATTTATGAAAGAAACGTATAGGGTTTAATTTATGAAAGAAACGTATAGGTTTTAATTTATGAAAGAAACGTATAGGGTTTAATTTATGAAAGAAACGTATAGGGTTTAATTTATGAAAGGAACGTATAGGTTTTAATTTATGAAAGGAACGTATAGGGTTTAATTTATGAAAGGAACTGTAACGACCCAGAATTTTTAATAATTTAAATTTTAATATTTTATTAATTTTAAATATTAAAAAGTGAATTTATAAGTCAAATAAATTTTTATTTGAATTATTGGATTTAATTGGATAATTAAATCGATAATTTAATATGTGAAATTATGGAAATAATTAAAAATTGAGTTAAAAATGATTGAAAATAATTTGGAAAATTTTATTTAATCATACTGGAGTTATAGAAATATTTTAGAACTTTTAAAATCGAATTAAAAGTTTATTTGTGAAAATTGAATATTTTAATATTTAATAATCGACTGTAAAATAGTCAATTTTTGAACAGTCTCAGAATTGAACGAAACCAGTTTCATTAGATCCGTAATAGTTAGTTATTACCGGATTTCAAATTTCGTGTCAATCGGAGCTATCGTTTGATCGTGGCAGCTCGAAACGCATCGAATCGTTTTTAATTTAAATTTGGCGAGTCAAAATAGCCATTTTTCAAAAAGTCTCGGATTTCGACGAAACTAGTTTCATCGGATCCGTAATGTGATATTATTGTAAGGTTTCAAATTTCAAGTCAATTGGATTTACCGTTTGTCCGGTACGAATTAAAACGCCTAGAAATCGGTTTAAATCGGTTTAATTTAAATTGAGCGTTTACAGCCATAACTCGCACATACTTCCGAATTAGCTTCCGAAACCTGTTCCATTGTGTCCGGAACGCGGGGTAAACCTTAGAAACGCTGGTTACGGCGTCTAAATCGGAGTTCGGAATTCCCGGGATGAATAGTGTTTACGCTTGCTTTTCCTATAAATACAACCTCACTCAAAAAAATAAAATAAAAATATTCAAAACCCTAAATCAAAATGTACAGCCGCCTCCACCTGATAAACGGCCAGAATTGTCTCTCCTCTCCCCCTCGATTTCTTCCAATCCACTAGCAATTAGACGAAACTCTCAACATGAAAGATGTAGAGGGCGACGAGAGCTACGAGATCAACGGTGGAGATCGCGAATGGAGCTAAGAATTGTGAGATTTCTTGCCGCGTCCATCTGCAGTTCATCACCGTGCGCACGCTAGAGGAGGAGGCCGAGTTCTATAGGCTTGGGGCCGAACATAGCTAGGGTCGAAGGCTTCGTCATGGCGTTGGTGTGATCGGATTTCGTCGAGTATCGGGGGAGAAATGTTTAACCCTAGTTCAAGCTAAGTGGGTTTGTGTATGCGGCTATCTCCTGTAACTTGCGTGTGTTAGGAAGAAGGGGGGGTGCGGTGGAGATGAGTTGGCAGTGGATCTAGTGGCTAGGATTGCTTTGGGTATAAGATTTGTGGATTAATGTTGTTTTAATTATATTTAAGTCGTGTACAAACTTGTAAAATTCATAACTTTTTCATACGAGGTCGAAAAAATGCAAACTTAGTTGCGTTGGAATCGTATGGACGAGCACTACGCGATGGAGTTGGTTTGGAGTCGTTTGGAGTTAGTGAGAATTTCGGGTAAAATTAAACGCGCGTTTAATTTTATTCGAAATAAAAGCTAAAACGGAAATTAAAACCAAGGTGAGAATTTCTCACTCAATCGAATCAGTTTCGATTTTATTTTAAATAGTTAGATTTAAAATATTTGATTGCATGTTTGAATGTTGGTTGATATCTATTGATTGTTAAAATAGACATTATACGCCGTTAGTAAGCGGATGTTATTTAATAAAAACATATACCGCGAATATTTCATAAACAGTGAAATTGGTATTATATATAATAGCAATATATATATATTGGCATATGTATATATTGGAGTTGATTGATTTCCCGTATTTTTTAGCGGATGAGACCCTATTACGCCGTTAGTAAGCGGATAATATTTATTAAGAACATATACCGCGATAATTTCGTACTGGAGCGAAATTGGTATTGTGCTAATGTTTTTGGATGCAGGAAACAGGTTGGAGGGATCCAACTGGATTCCTCAACAGTATTTATTTTATTTCAGATATTTTGATGTTTGATGGATTATCATATCGATATATGATATCGTTGTTAGTCGTGATTGACTATTTGGTGTGTAGCATCATTGGACCCAAATTTTGGGATTTTAAAATGATTTTAAAAGTGATTGTTGAAATTATTCTATATTTTTGGAAACTGATTTATTTTAAATAAATAAAGGTTATAATTTTTAAAGTTATAAAAATTATGATTTTGAGAAATATAGTTAAAGATTGATTTTTGAGAAATATGGGTTAATGATTTTATAAAATAGTTAAATTGGATTTTTGAATATATTATAAAAGTTTAAATATAGAATTTATGAAGTTTGATTATTTTATAAATCAAAAATGGTGAAACTATAAAGGAGTTAAGACGTTTTAAAGAATAATATAGATTGATTTATATTAGAGGATTTACAAATGAATATTTGTAAATTAAAATGTTGGAATTATAAAATGAGATTTTATAAGTGTTTGAACGAAGTAAAAATGAATTTTGTAAATGAATGGAATTCATAGAATTATATAACGGTAAAGTTATAAATGGAATTTTATAAACAGTAGGTTTATAAAATTTGTAAAGTTATTAAAGTAATAAGATTTGGATAAATAATTGAATCTTATAAGTTATAAGATTTATAATTATGAAGTTCAATGGAATGGTTTTTGCAAACGAATAGATTATAAGTGTTTAACTTATAATATGAACCTGTAGTTTATAACCGAGTTATAAATCGAATAAGTTAATAAATGAGATTTATAACAAGGAAGTTTTTATAATTAAATAGAAATGGAATTTATAAACGTTGCTTTATAAATTCACAAACGACTTATTTTGATAAGTTAATTGTTATAACCTATTAATGGAGTTATATTCACATTTTTGAATAGTGAATAATCCTTTAAAATAAATTGAATAAAAGGATGAAATTTGTTAACGAAGTATGTTCATGATTTTTGAATAGTGAATAACACGTTAAAGAAAATGTTTTAGAATGTGATATTTTAAACAGAATTAAAACGATCTAACGAGGTTTTAAAGGTGTTGAGATTCGAAACCATAGATTTCAACATTTATTGTTGAAATAGACGTTTTCGAGAAATAAAAGGAAATGGTGGACTATAACACTGTTGTTATAGTAAATGATTTCTGAAAGGAAATGTTTTGTATAGTATTGGGATTTATATATCTATTTTAATTTCGAATCCCTATACTAGTGATTTTGGGTTATCGTAACGATATTTTACGCAACATTCGTTTTGACCCAAATAAATATGTTAAAGTGAATGATTTCCTTAAAGAATGAAATATATACTTAATCTCGATTTAAGTATATTGAATATTTCCAAGTGTAGAAAATAAAAAGATTTGTGAATTACTTATTTTTAATAAGTATGGAAAAGTTTTCCAATATGAAGTGAATAATTAGAATTTATCTTTTTGAAGATAAATTGAAATGAATTATTTAAATAATATGCATGGATATTTTTGAAATATAAATTCATTACGGAATTTATATGTGAAAGTGGAACTTGTTAAAAATAAATATTGATTTATTTTTGAAGTGTTGAAATTATATATCTTGTAAAGATATTTTGGAAAATAAATAATTTGGAAAATTATTTGGAATCTGGTGATGTGTGCATATCAATTGATAGTTCAATAACCGACTATCAGTATTTCCCTTTGAATGGGTATTTGATGTGAATTGATTGAATTTGAATGCACACTTATTTTTGAATAAGCGCTCACTATTCGGGTTAACCGGGAAAGGACCATGGGGTCGTATAACCCATTCCGAATATGTGATACGTCGTTATGAATTGCATTTGAAGATCGGTGTTGAAGACCGAGTATTTGTGAAAGCGATAGGATGACCTATCGATTGTCTCTGCACTGGGTAGCTCCTGGTATAGAGATCTCCTAAGTGATGGGAAATTCGATCGGGATTGTGAATACCCGTATTGCAAGGGCTTCGTAAGAAGTGCCTTCGGTTTTGTTCGAGCCCGGAACAGACTTGTATGATTGTATGTCTGACATTACAATTTGAGATATAAAGCCGATTTCTTTCAAATATATTTCTGTTGGTGGCGGAGAATTTATTCTTTGCTTAACACCCTTCTTTGAGACGTATGTGCTCAAAGGTTATATAGTTGAAGTTATCAGCGATATATTCCCAATTTGGTAATGTGATATGCTGAGTGATGCTGAAATGATCATTGTGTTGATTATTTGTGATAGGATCATTTATTTGATCGTCTATCTTAGTGATCATTGTGTTGATCATTTGTTGACCCAGAGCATGGCTTTTGTATAAAGTATGTTTTTGTGGACGTGAATTCGTCGAGCCTCACATCCCGGAAATGGCCAAAACAGGAAAGATGCGGCAAGGTTATGAGGGGTAGCGCCCTTTAGGATATGTGCATTTCCTTCTGGAAAAGGGTGGTATCATGGTATGGAGCCCAGATACTTACTCATGTTGAAAACACTTTGTTATGATTGTGTGAATTGATTACGAGCGCTCGGATAAAGGTCCCAAAGGACCGGGGGATGGCATATTCGGTCAGTTGTTACTCAGTTAGGAGTAACCCGGCCTTGTGTTGGTAGAGATCCGGTTTGGTTCTCGGGGATGTCCATCCAGAGGCATTCTCATGTGGCAATGGGAAGTTCCTTGGCCTGATCATTTGTTGGAAATCCAATTCCCAATACGAAACTTTTACGGTATTAGTTGTAGAACCTGCTATTCACTTATGGTGGTCACCACTGTTTGGATAGTAGCTATAGTAGGCATAGTTCGAAATGTCTATGTTGGCTAAGATTTATATTCTACTTTCGAAATGAATTTTTTCTACACTATACACTAATAATAATATCAAATGTTCTTTTAAATGCGTATCAAGCATCTTTGACTATCATAAGGAGAAATCTCCTCCGATTCTGCGTTTGCATGTGTGTGTGTGCGGGAGGCCTTATGGTAGTCTCATTTTTAAAAAGCATTGCGAATTGAATTAAAAATATTCCTCTATTTTGATTTTTGAAGATAAATAAACTGTTTTGAGTTCTCACACCAGTCACATGACTGACTCGGAGTTTATTGTTTTCCTTCCTAAACTCTGGGTGCCTACCAATTTCCACACGGGCAGTTAAGAGTCAGGTTTATCAGGATATTCTGGATATTCTGGAGTTGCTGGAGGCAAGCTGGATGGCATGGCGTATTACTAATTTATATAGTATTTCTTTTTCCGCTGCATTGTTTGTTGTTGTTGATGTTGTACACTCTGATGATATGATGTAATGTAATGTATAAAATGTAATAACTGATAGTTCTTTGTTTAAAGATTATTCATTTATTATTATATGTTGTTCCGCTGCGAATTGTGAGATTCTGTTGTTGTTCTGTTGTTTCCTTTCTTCCCGTTCTATTTTTAAAATTCTTCTATCTTCTATTTTTCTAATTCTCTGTTTTCTATTCTCTTTTTCTATTTTAAATCTTTCTATTCTCTTCTACCTTTTTCTTTTCTTTCTTTCTTCTTTTTAAAACCCATAACATTCCGGTTTTCGGCCTTCGAATTCTCGGCAGTCGATAAAGTGAGTATCGATGTTGAATTTTAGAAAGTCGAAAATTTTCGGGGCGTTACATTTGGTATCAGAGCTTATGTTTAAGCGACAACCATGGTTCTGTAGGGTATTATTCATTAGAGATAGAGTCAGTAGTACTCTAGAATGAGTTTGAGTGTAATAATAGCTATGAGAGCGTATTTGTTAGTGAATAAAATTGTTTTATATTGTGTTGACTTATCGGTTGATTGTTTATAGATTCCCGTCGATTTAGTCTAGCTAACTATCGTAGATAGGGGTTTCTAAACTCTTAAACAATATAAATCGACATAGTATATTTTTAAATTGGGTAAATGAAATAATTTTACCTTGAGTATATTTTATATATGAAGAAATAATTTTTTAGAATTATGAAAGTATATAAGTTGATTGTTAGGTTGTTTGAATAATCCAAATAAAAGAATAATTGTATAAGCAAAAGAATTATAAGGATTGAATTATAATTAAAATGATTTACAATTGTGAAATAAACTTATATATATAAGAAGTAAAATTATATGAATATGAGTTGTAAATAATCAAGTGGATTAAATGAATATAAACTTGAGTATATGAATGAAATTCAACTTTGTAATTGAATTGAATGAATGAATTGAACTATGAGGCAATTAAATGTGAATAGAATTGATATGAAATAATGAATGTAAGTGTAAATTCATTAAAATCTAATGTTATTAGAAGTTGAAAAAAAAAATTGGAATGGAAATCAATTTAATTAAACCAGAATGAAAGTAAGCAAAGTAATTTGGTTGTAATTAATATACATTGGTTGTTATTTGATTGTTGTTGATTGTATATAATTCATTAAGAGTTAATGAAATTGAATTAGTGAAATTTAAAGTTATGTAATTGAATTCAAATTAGAAGTGAATAAATTTGAATAGAATTGAATGTGAATTGGATTTAATTAGTGAATGTAAACTAATTGAATTGAGAATGAATGTTAGTAAATCCAATGTAAATAAATCAAATGTGATTTGATATTGAAAACCAATTCATTATATATAAATGAGAATATGAATGAATATATTGGTTATGAATTTGTTGGATGTTAGTTGGTTGATGGTTGAATGTATATTGTTGTTTTGAATACATTTGCTATGTGACATATATAGTTATTATGTTGCTATATGTTGTATATTGAGATTATTTACATATATGCATATTCTCATGTTGTTTGTTGAGTTTAGTAGGTGCGGATCGCGTTTGCTTCGCATTTGGAGTTCGCTTTAGCGCTATATTAGCCGTATATGCTTGCTAATAAAATATAAGGTACATATCTCGGATTAAATATCGTACTTTTATACTTTTTTCCCTTCGGGATGCCTCATTACTTAATGAGATGTATATTTGTGATATATATACTGTCATTTTTTTTTGGATCGAGCCGCGCAAAGGAGACTATGGCGAATTTTTCCGAAAATTTAAGGCGTTAGAAATTTTTTGAGAAAATTGGAAAATTTTGAAAACTATAACTTTGATTTTGGAATTGAAAGTTAAACAATAGTAATTGTTTTTGAAAGGATAACTAAGTATGATTTGAAAACTTAGTAAAAGATTTGTAAGAAGTTTAATTATGAATTTTGGAAAATTAATAAATTCTGTAACTTTTCTTACTTGTAATTTCGAGGACGAAATTCTTTTAAGGGGGAAAGATTGTAACGACCCAGAATTTTTAATAATTTAAATTTTAATATTTTATTAATTTTAAATATTAAAAAGTGAATTTATAAGTCAAATAAATTTTTATTTGAATTATTGGATTTAATTGGATAATTAAATCGATAATTTAATATGTGAAATTATGGAAATAATTAAAAATTGAGTTAAAAATGATTGAAAATAATTTGGAAAATTTTATTTAATCATACTGGAGTTATAGAAATATTTTAGAACTTTTAAAATCGAATTAAAAGTTTATTTGTGAAAATTGAATATTTTAATATTTAATAATCGACTGTAAAATAGTCAATTTTTGAACAGTCTCAGAATTGAACGAAACTAGTTTCATTAGATCCGTAATAGTTAGTTATTACCAGATTTCAAATTTCGTGTCAATCGGAGCTATCGTTTGATCGTGGCAGCTCGAAACGCATCGAATCGTTTTTAATTTAAATTTGGCGAGTCAAAATAGCCATTTTTCAAAAAGTCTCGGATTTCGACGAAACTAGTTTCATCGGATCCGTAATGTGATATTATTGTAAGGTTTCAAATTTCAAGTCAATTGGATTTACCGTTTGTCCGGTACGAATTAAAACGCCTAGAAATCGGTTTAAATCGGTTTAATTTAAATTGAGCGTTTACAGCCATAACTCGCACATACTTCCGAATTAGCTTCCGAAACCTGTTCCATTGTGTCCGGAACGCGGGGTAAACCTTAGAAACGCTGGTTACGGCGTCTAAATCGGAGTTTGGAATTCCCGGGATGAATAGTGTTTACGCTTGCTTTTCCTATAAATACAACCTCACTCTAAAAAATAAAATAAAAATATTCAAAACCCTAAATCAAAATGTACAGCCGCCTCCACCTGATAAACGGCCAGAATTGTCTCTCCTCTCCCCCTCGATTTCTTCCAATCCACTAGCAATTAGACGAAACTCTCAACATGAAAGATGTAGAGGGCGACGAGAGCTACGAGATCAACGGTGGAGATCGCGAATGGAGCTAAGAATTGTGAGATTTCTTGCCGCGTCCATCTGCAGTTCATCACCGTGCGCACGCTAGAGGAGGAGGCCGAGTTCTATAGGCTTGGGGCCGAACATAGCTAGGGTCGAAGGCTTCGTCATGGCGTTGGTGTGATCGGATTTCGTCGAGTATCGGGGGAGAAATGTTTAACCCTAGTTCAAGCTAAGTGGGTTTGTGTATGCGGCTATCTCCTGTAACTTGCGTGTGTTAGGAAGAAGGGGGGGGGGTGCGGTGGAGATGAGTTGGCAGTGGATCTAGTGGCTAGGATTGCTTTGGGTATAAGATTTGTGGATTAATGTTGTTTTAATTATATTTAAGTCGTGTACAAACTTGTAAAATTCATAACTTTTTCATACGAGGTCGAAAAAATGCAAACTCAGTTGCGTTGGAATCGTATGGACGAGCACTACGCGATGGAGTTGGTTTGGAGTCGTTTGGAGTTAGTGAGAATTTTGGGTAAAATTAAACGCGCGTTTAATTTTATTCGAAATAAAGGCTAAAACGGAAATTAAAACCAAGGTGAGAATTTCTCACTCAATCGAATCAGTTTCGATTTTATTTTAAATAGTTAGATTTAAAATATTTGATTGCATGTTTGAATGTTGGTTGATATCTATTGATTGTTAAAATAGACATTATACGCCGTTAGTAAGCGGATGTTATTTAATAAAAACATATACCGCGAATATTTCATAAACAGTGAAATTGGTATTATATATAATAGCAATATATATATATTGGCATATGTATATATTGGAGTTGATTGATTTCCCGTATTTTTTAGCGGATGAGACCCTATTACGCCGTTAGTAAGCGGATAATATTTATTAAGAACATATACCGCGATAATTTCGTACTGGAGCGAAATTGGTATTGTGCTAATGTTTTTGGATGCAGGAAACAGGTTGGAGGGATCCAACTGGATTCCTCAACAGTATTTATTTTATTTCAGATATTTTGATGTTTGATGGATTATCATATCGATATATGATATCGTTGTTAGTCGTGATTGACTATTTGGTGTGTAGCATCATTGGACCCAAATTTTGGGATTTTAAAATGATTTTAAAAGTGATTGTTGAAATTATTCTATATTTCTGGAAACTGATTTATTTTAAATAAATAAAGGTTATAATTTTTAAAGTTATAAAAATTATGATTTTGAGAAATATAGTTAAAGATTGATTTTTGAGAAATATGGGTTAATGATTTTATAAAATAGTTAAATTGGATTTTTGAATATATTATAAAAGTTTAAATATAGAATTTATGAAGTTTGATTATTTTATAAATCAAAAATGGTGAAACTATAAAGGAGTTAAGACGTTTTAAAGAATAATATAGATTGATTTATATTAGAGGATTTACAAATGAATATTTGTAAATTAAAATGTTGGAATTATAAAATGAGATTTTATAAGTGTTTGAACGAAGTAAAAATGAATTTTGTAAATGAATGGAATTCATAGAATTATATAACGGTAAAGTTATAAATGGAATTTTATAAACAGTAGGTTTATAAAATTTGTAAAGTTATTAAAGTAATAAGATTTGGATAAATAATTGAATCTTATAAGTTATAAGATTTATAATTATGAAGTTCAATGGAATGGTTTTTGCAAACGAATAGATTATAAGTGTTTAACTTATAATATGAACCTGTAGTTTATAACCGAGTTATAAATCGAATAAGTTAATAAATGAGATTTATAACAAGGAAGTTTTTATAATTAAATAGAAATGGAATTTATAAACGTTGCTTTATAAATTCACAAACGACTTATTTTGATAAGTTAATTGTTATAACCTATTAATGGAGTTATATTCACATTTTTGAATAGTGAATAATCCTTTAAAATAAATTGAATAAAAGGATGAAATTTGTTAACGAAGTATGTTCACGATTTTTGAATAGTGAATAACACGTTAAAGAAAATGTTTTAGAATGTGATATTTTAAACAGAATTAAAACGATCTAACGAGGTTTTAAAGGTGTTGAGATTCGAAACCATAGATTTCAACATTTATTGTTGAAATAGACGTTTTCGAGAAATAAAAGGAAATGGTGGACTATAACACTGTTGTTATAGTAAATGATTTCTGAAAGGAAATGTTTTGTATAGTATTGGGATTTATATATCTATTTTAATTTCGAATCCCTATACTAGTGATTTTGGGTTATCGTAACGATGTTTTACGCAACATTCGTTTTGACCCAAATAAATATGTTAAAGTGAATGATTTCCTTAAAGAATGAAATATATACTTAATCTCGATTTAAGTATATTGAATATTTTCCAAGTGTAGAAAATAAAAAGATTTGTGAATTACTTATTTTTAATAAGTATGGAAAAGTTTTCCAATATGAAGTGAATAATTAGAATTTATCTTTTTGAAGATAAATTGAAATGAATTATTTAAATAATATGCATGGATATTTTTGAAATATAAATTCATTACGGAATTTATATGTGAAAGTGGAACTTGTTAAAAATAAATATTGATTTATTTTTGAAGTGTTGAAATTATATATCTTGTAAAGATATTTTGGAAAATAAATAATTTGGAAAATTATTTGGAATCTGGTGATGTGTGCATATCAATTGATAGTTCAATAACCGACTATCAGTATTTCCCTTTGAATGGGTATTTGATGTGAATTGATTGAATTTGAATGCACACTTATTTTTGAATAAGCGCTCACTATTCGGGTTAACCGGGAAAGGACCATGGGGTCGTATAACCCATTCCGAATATGTGATACGTCGTTATGAATTGCATTTGAAGATCGGTGTTGAAGACCGAGTATTTGTGAAAGCGATAGGATGACCTATCGATTGTCTCTGCACTGGGTAGCTCCTGGTATAGAGATCTCCTAAGTGATGGGAAATTCGATCGGGATTGTGAATACCCGTATTGCAAGGGCTTCGTAAGAAGTGCCTTCGGTTTTGTTCGAGCCCGGAACAGACTTGTATGATTGTATGTCTGACATTACAATTTGAGATATAAAGCCGATTTCTTTCAAATATATTTCTGTTGGTGGCGGAGAATTTATTCTTTGCTTAACACCCTTCTTTGAGACGTATGTGCTCAAAGGTTATATAGTTGAAGTTATCAGCGATATATTCCCAATTTGGTAATGTGATATGCTGAGTGATGCTGAAATGATCATTGTGTTGATTATTTGTGATAGGATCATTTATTTGATCGTCTATCTTAGTGATCATTGTGTTGATCATTTTTTGACCCAGAGCATGGCTTTTGTATAAAGTATGTTTTTGTGGACGTGAATTCGTCGAGCCTCACATCCCGGAAATGGCCAAAACAGGAAAGATGCGGCAAGGTTATGAGGGGTAGCGCCCTTTAGGATATGTGCATTTCCTTCTGGAAAAGGGTGGTATCATGGTATGGAGCCCAGATACTTACTCATGTTGAAAACACTTTGTTATGATTGTGTGAATTGATTACGAGCGCTCGGATAAAGGTCCCAAAGGACCGGGGGATGGCATATTCGGTCAGTTGTTACTCAGTTAGGAGTAACCCGGCCTTGTGTTGGTAGAGATCCGGTTTGGTTCTCGGGGATGTCCATCCAGAGGCATTCTCATGTGGCAATGGGAAGTTCCTTGGCCTGATCATTTGTTGGAAATCCAATTCCCAATACGAAACTTTTACGGTATTAGTTGTAGAACCTGCTATTCACTTATGGTGGTCACCACTGTTTGGATAGTAGCTATAGTAGGCATAGTTCGAAATGTCTATGTTGGCTAAGATTTATATTCTACTTTCGAAATGAATTTTTTCTACACTATACACTAATAATAATATCAAATGTTCTTTTAAATGCGTATCAAGCATCTTTGACTATCATAAGGAGAAATCTCCTCCGATTCTGCGTTTGCATGTGTGTGTGTGCGGGAGGCCTTATGGTAGTCTCATTTTTAAAAAGCATTGCGAATTGAATTAAAAATATTCCTCTATTTTGATTTTTAAAGATAAATAAACTGTTTTGAGTTCTCACACCAGTCACATGACTGACTCGGAGTTTATTGTTTTCCTTCCTAAACTCTGGGTGCCCACCAATTTCCACACGGGCAGTTAAGAGTTAGGTTTATCAGGATATTCTGGATATTCTGGAGTTGCTGGAGGCAAGCTGGATGGCATGGCGTATTACTAATTTATATAGTATTTCTTTTTCCGCTGCATTGTTTGTTGTTGTTGATGTTGTACACTCTGATGATATGATGTAATGTAATGTATAAAATGTAATAACTGATAGTTCTTTGTTTAAAGATTATTCATTTATTATTATATGTTGTTCCGCTGCGAATTGTGAGATTCTGTTGTTGTTCTGTTGTTTCCTTTCTTCCCGTTCTATTTTTAAAATTCTTCTATCTTCTATTTTTCTAATTCTCTGTTTTCTATTCTCTTTTTCTATTTTAAATCTTTCTATTCTCTTCTACCTTTTTCTTTTCTTTCTTTCTTCTTTTTAAAACCCATAACATTCCGGTTTTTGGCCTTCGAATTCTCGGCAGTCGATAAAGTGAGTATCGATGTTGAATTTTAGAAAGTCGAAAATTTTCGGGGCGTTTACAGGAACGTATAGGTTTTAATTTACGAAAGAAACGTATATCTTTTAATTTATGAAAGAAACGTATAGGTTTTAATTAATGAAAGAACGTATGGTGTTCTAATTAATGATAAGAACATGTAAATTCCTAATTAATGAAAGAAGGTATAAGTTTTAATTAATGAAAGAAACGTGTAAAGTCCTAATTAATGAGAGAACATGAAAGTTTTAATTAATGCAAGAACATGTAAAGTTTTAATTAAGAAAGAAACATGTAAAGTTTTAAATAGTGTGGTATTGATTTAATTAATAAATGTTCATTATTGTAATAGGAATATAAAATTTAAAACGTACATTTGACACGTAGACTTTAATCAATGTAATGGTGTATTTTAAGTTGATTAAAATGATAAATGTTACTTATTGTAATAATAATGTAAGTTAATAAGGTGCTTTTAACTTAACATAAGAATTTCGGTTTAAATTGTATATTACTGTAAGAAAGTTTATTTAACTATAAGGCTATGATAAATTGACATGTTAAAATTTTAAGTTTATCAATACTTTGATTTTATACAATGTAAAGTGGAAAGTAGTACATTCCAAAAATGCTATGATTCCTTAAGGTAACATTTCCTAAATGCTATGATAATTTAAAGGAATATTTCAAGTTTAATAAATTTAAAGAAATATTCAATGATTTGAAAATTTGGGTTTTATTTGAATGATATAATATTGAATTATTTTTGAAATGGAAATGATACAATTGTGATATTGTTTTGAAATGAGTATGATATTTTGGTCTTGAAAGTATAAATTATTTGAAATAAATATCCATGGGTTATAATAACGATTGGTTGCTAAAGAGACCGGGATCGCATATTGTCTTATAGCCGGACAATACCGAAAACCACTTTAACAACTGTGTACGCGGTGGAGATTCCAGAATGAAGTAGGATTGTGGCGACGTTCTCGAGGTATGTTACGTGGACCCAACTCCCGTGAGTTGGCATATATGACTAAAATAGGAGCTATACCGGGCTACACAAAGGGTCGCACCCTTTCATCGAGCATGCTCCATCGGAAACTATTCTATTACTGTTGTGATTCGATTCGGTGGCGCCACTTTGATTCGGGGGTATTGTTCGAGGTGGCCGGAAGCTGCTGGCTTGCCGTCACCACCGGTCCGGGAGTGCAAACGGTGTATCCACCCTGGCATTGCCTCGCGTGCCGTGTCATATCCTTATATCGAGCCCACTACGATTTTGGTTTTAAAGATCCGACCGCGTTAAGGTTCACCATCCCCTTAACGCTATTTTCTATGTGATTATACTTACTGATTAGACACTACCGTATATAGCGTATATTACTACGTAGTAAATAGTTTAACGGATCCTTAGAGGATGGGCGGTCCCAAGCATCCTTTAAGTACTGATGCATTTTGTTACTGTTCACTTGAGTTGATTTACAGTTTATAAGTATTTATGTCCTGACTCGAAGGTTTTGTGTTTTGCTTTACGCTCGAGTCAGATTGATTGAGTTAGCATTCAAGATTCACCTTCGGAGTTGGAGCTTTCCTTAAAGATCCAGCCATCAATTTTGTTTCAGTATCCAGTGGTTCAGTGATGTATCTGATTTGTACCTGATGTATCCTGTTACTCTTCTGTTGTATCTTATTTAACTCTGATGTATCTCATATTTATATAGTAGCTTCATGAACTACTATCTCTTTTTCTTCCGCTGCATTTTTATATACTCTGAGTATGTGATCTGTGATTTTTATTTACTGTATATTCTGAGATTTGCCAAATTTTTATTTACAACGCGGTATTTTGAGCTATCCAATTCCGGCATGAGTGTCTACCTATACACTTATAATGGATGCGAATGGTGGAAAATATCGGGTCATTACATACAAAATAAGGGTTTGTAAGAAATCCTAACATATCCTAGGCTTAGGAGTTGGCAAGTTGTGCAAGTCAAAATATTGCACCTAATAATTGTTAATGAGGATCATTTATGAATCTCCAAAACGTTTTTTAGAAAGGTATGTCATCAAATGACATATTTATGTTTTAAACATAATATTTGTAAACAAAATCAGCTTTATATATAAAAAGGTTCATAAAACATTTATGAATCCCTATTCTATTTGCACTAAGAAAAAATTGTTTGTTCAAGATATATCAACTTCATTGTAAAGGAATTTCTTTGAGAAATATTTGGTAGTTAAATGGAATTGGATCTGATCCAAAAATTGAACAGATTTTATGAGATGAAGTGAAATTAACTAACCTAAATAAACACATATAATTAGAATGTCTAATAATTATTCTCGTACATCGAAGTAAAACTATGAATTTCTTATTAATGTCGAAAATATACATTACCCTCGGTTGTTCAATTAAACCATTAAGTTTGTTGACTCTATATGGTATGATGCACAAATATGAAAGAATTTCAAGTACGCTATCAAAATATGATTTTTGTGGTTGTAACCAAAGAGATGTGATACATCGACCGAGATTGTGTCTTTATTGGAAAGACTAACGTGGTTGGAATTAAATAGGCAATGTTGATAAGAATAATATGACAAATTTCAATTGTTGAAATTAGCATAATAGACTCGGTATTCAACATGCTCAAGTTAATTCAGATTTACTCACAAAATTATCGCTCTATAAGACTTAGTATTTGGTACTTATATATTGAAACAGAAAATTCTAAATAATGATTTAGTGAAAGCGCCTTTTACACATATTAACCAAAAATTCCTCGAATTCAGTGGGAGCGATATTGGGTTTGTGAGTCTTTGGATATGATCCAAGAAATGATACGAATGTATCACTGTAACAACCCATATTTTGATCATTAAAAATATTAAATTTAATAAGGTTTTGGGCTTTAATATTGTTAGAAGTTAAAATTTATGATTTATTAAATTGAATCTTATTAGATTAGAAATTTCGACTTTAAGATAAATCTTAAAACAACTAATTTTAATGAGACAAAACATTTAATTTGCTAATATTGATTGAATGTGGTTGACTACTATACTACGTTAACGTAATTTGGATCAATTTAAGTAATAAAGGTTAATAAGGAATAAAATAAATGATGTATAAATTGATGTAATCTTATGTTATTAATTGCAACTGGTTTTAATATGGAGTATGAAGTCAATTATTTTGTACGTAAATTTATTAACCATTGTTTGTAAACAATAAGTTAATAGATATGGATTATAAATATGATGAACAGGTTTATTACAGTTGTAATTAAATGTTGGAATTAAATTAGTATATAGATATTGGGTTTAACATAGAAAATTGGATTTCATAGGAAACAACTGGATTAATTATCTTCCCTGTATTAGGGTATGTTTTGAGATTTAATCATTGTAATTAATAGTAGTTATACCTTGCCATTAATAAGAGATAGAAGTAAATGGTAATTAATTAATGATATGTGCAATATATGTTTTGTGTTAAAAATATAATGAGAATTTCATTGAGAAATATTACATTCAAACTACGAGCACTTAAATTTGTTACAAATATAATGATAATATGAAATTAATTGATAAACAAATGATGTGGTTGTACGAAGTATTATTTCTGTGAATCTTTAATGGGATAATCTTAAAAATATAAGTTGGTTTTAAAGGGGGAGGTGTTAATTGTAAATTAATGTGCAATAAAAAGAAATATGTTTTAAGAAAAATAAAAGAAAAGGATGCTTTCTTGAAAAGAATATTCTTATCAAATAAAGTGAATATTTCATGTATGAATGTTAATTTAATTTCGTTAAAACAAAGAATTGAATTTTGTTGTATGTTTCTAGTTGGAATATTTGATTTATTTAAATATTCAAACTTGATTTGAATTTAATTTATATATAAATTAACAATAATAAAATGGTAATAAAACAAATTGAAGGTTTGGTTAAATTTTTGATTTGGAATAATTAGCATATTAACATAGTAGATTAATTCCGTTTAAAATTTGACTTTGGAGTCCCAGTTCATCTTTTAATGTGTGGGGTGACGGTCCTTATTATGTTAATTGTAATGTTTAAATTTATTTATTTTTTACTAAATAAAAATACATATATGCCTGTAAATTTGAGCGTATCAGGGTTAACAAAATATGTTAAAATGAATTATTTTTTTAGTATACTAGATTTATGATTTCTATGTACGGACTACATTCTCAAATTTAAATCGTCGCTTTCATTTATTTTATTTAATTACTACTTTCTTTCATTAAATACATGCCTCTTTGGGTCTTCCAGCAAGTTTTATTTATCTACACGTGAGCCTTGTCTTGAAATGTTTCATATGTGTTGATGAAATTAATTGAGGTAGCACATGTTTTGAAATTTTATACCAAAAGATTTGCTTACCATTTAAACATGTCTTATCAAATTCCAATGCGTATCTTTTATCTTTTGTTAATTACCTACATGTTAGGCTCTTTTTATTTTGCAAATTTACATCTTCTTATATCTTTCCCTTTCATATTCCAATTTCCAAACGTACTTTTCCCTTATTCGTTTCCTATTTCATAAATTTCTACCTCTAACTTTCCATTTCCAAAACATGCTTCCATTATTTCTTTTGCCTAAAGTTTTGTTTCTCTTATAAAAAGAAGCAAAAAAATGTGCGCAACTTATTTTCATGAAGCCAATCTTTTCCATTTGTTTACAAATCCATTTCCTGAAGCCACCTTCCTCCATGTGTGAGCCATCGTGTCCTTTTTTGTTGATTCTCCCAAATTTAGGGACATGAGCAGGCTTCAAAATTCTTAATGTAAGTAACTAACGTGTTTTATTTTATTATTAAAATATGTGTACATGGTTTTCTATTTCATTTCAAATATATTCTTATAATTTGAATATCTTCCACATATAAACCCCGATTAATGCGCAGTTTCTTCCTTTGTGTTTGTATCAAAATTCCGAAAACCATGAAACTAGTATGGTTGAATTTGAAGACCATTGAAATATTGGGCATTTATTGGATTTTCAATTGGCTATAAATCAAAGGTGTGTGATTAAACCCACTCATGCAATACTAAAAATCCCATTGTAAGTTAAATAAAATATGTGACATATAAATATTTTATTGCGGTTTGTTAATTTAAGTTGACATTTGAATTGATATTGAATCTGAATTGACATTAATTTTATATTAGACTTTAATTGATATTTAAACCCCGATATTGATAACTATTATATATTGAAATATATCGGTTGATTTGGATGTTGTTGAAATGGGTACTTATTGATTGATATGTTGGATGTATGTTTGTTATTTATCTGTATATGTCCCTGTTACCACCTTGTATATTATTGACATCATTTAAATGGTCCTCTGAATCATTTTAGTATTGGATAATTAAGACATTTAAATTATGTGTCGAAATGATATATACCCATACAATTTCTTGAATTTGGATTATTTATTGGAACTGAATTATTTAAAAGTTTAAGTTTTCAATTTAAACTTCAGATTTATTTTAAATAAAGTGGTTATAATTAATATTTCGAATTATTTGAAATCTCATAAGTTATGGCACTCAGGTTGTACACTTGATAGGAGATGAAAAATCTCGTAACATCTCTGAAACCATTGCACTCATATTTTTATTTGAGACTGATTTGACTTACATAGGAATTTTTAGTTCTGACTTGAGTGTATTGTTTTTCATTATGCTCGGGTCAGCATGAGTTTTTGAGCATTGAAGACTATTTTCTGCTGGACAAAGACGAGGATTCGGTATATTATTGCTATTTATTATTCCACTACACTTTGAGGTGTTCTCACATATTTATGAAATCAAATGTTATTTGTAAAACAGCTTCATGAACTGTTTATTTGATTATTATATTTTTTCGTTCCACTGCGAGATTCCGTATTTTGTTTTTTTCTTTCCTTTTTTCTTCTTATTTACCCCATTAACAATCCTTCCTTTTGAATGGTTTGGTTCTGACATGTGTGGTTTATTGTTGATTTGAACCATCTAAAAAGGTGGGTCATCGCAATTATTTTATAAGCATCAAGAATGAGTAAGTATTTTGATAGAGATATCAAATAGTTTGATTATCAATCAAAGTGTAGAGGAAGTATGTGTTCATAAGAAAGAACGTTAAAAGGTATATTGATATTTCTAAACTATAAGTAAACTACACGCTGTTGATTTTAAAAATATGCTTTTATTAAATTCAACTTTAGTTGTTTTAATACTCAATTTTGGATTGTAAATGATGTCTTTTATGGCGAGTATAATAGATATAGGGATAGTCTCAAAATGATATACAAGAGCACCCTATTAAAAAGGGAACATTTAAGTTGGATTCCTTATGCAAAATAGGAATTATCATACAAAATTATCATACAGATAATGTTTTGTATGATATTGTGTTTTGTTTATGTATTTGATACATGAAGCAAATACAAAATCCAAATTGATATCACTACATAGTTGTTTGAGGTGTTCTCGCATATTTATGAAATACTAGAGAATTGTTTATAGAAACAATGAACTCATTATGATGGAACGTTCGGACACAAACTTTTATAAGTGATATTGAGTATAACATGTCAATGATAAAATTCAAGTTAAAATTGTTAATTCGAAAATGTTTCAAAATAAAGTGATTGCGGTCGATTCAATGAAATATTGAGAACATTAACTTGAATAGCGCTACAATAAACCAATGTATATAGATATAAATGCACAAATTTGTAATTGAGCCAAAAGTGATTCCAAATGTTGAGAATCCCATAATATTTTCATAAGAAAACAATGTCATGAAATTGGTCATGCCAGAACTTAAAGCTCACTAGAAGTCAAAAGACATACTTTGAATCGTTCCACATGATAAAGGCAGTTTATCAGTGTCAAAGAGAGTTAATCGACAAAGTAGATGATTAGAACATAATAGCATACACATTCACTAAGGGACTGACCTAACTGGTTTTGAGAAAACTGATTGGACAAGTTGGAATTAGATTCCATAATTGACTCCAAGTGCAAGTGGGAGATTGATAGAGTTAGGGGTATGCCCTAGGGGCAGTTATGTAATTTGTTACATATATCTAACTCGTTGACCAATTTTGTTCGAAATAAAAGGTATTTTCTTCCTATTATATACTTGATATAATGTGATTATATTAACAAATTAACTTAATTAAAAGTATATTTAATAGAAAATTCCATAAATGGTATATTTTGTGATAGTAGTTACAAAGTTTTGTAACCATGAGTAATTTATCATAATGAAACAAATATACCATTCTAAATGCTCCTAGTCAAGATGCATCAAGACTGGATATCTATGTATCCGTTGAGACTGGAGTACGTAATACTCTCCAAATGTTGGACAGTGTATACTCATGACTACTGGGGGCACTAAGGGGTTACGTACTAATAGTTATTGGGTAACTATGGAATGATTCACTTGATAGTTTTCTGTTGGTCAATATAACTAAGGTCAAACAGAAAATATCGACGTGACTTATTTACACGGTTCTCTCGACTTGAGAATACTGTGAACCTTCAAAATGAAAGGTCCACTTTGATTATAGCCAAATCATAGCATGGCGTCCATCGAGTGACTATAGTTGGGTTGAGTGGAAATATTGGAAGTGAAGCACTATTCAAGAGAGGATTCGTCCCCTCGGTTATATATCGTAGTATCACAGTCAACTCAAAGTCAAAAGTCTTTGGCCAGAGAATTTCGGTTAATAATAATTATTATTATTGAAACAAGGACTTTATATTTGGACTATAAAGTTGAATGTGGATGAGGTTGGAATTTTGACCATTACCAAATTCCATAAGTACAAAGTGATATAGTTTTAACGAAGAGAATTGGTGTAAACACATGTCACAACTGGATAACGCTTATTTAACTAAAATTGGATTTTTAACGAAGATGAGTAAGTGATAAATTTGGCTATAATGTCACAGCACCTACTAAGTGATGTGTGAACGTTAATATTAGTATAGTTCGATGTTATTCGCTGACCAAATTTACATCCAAGAGTTACATTGCCGAAATGATGAATTCCCTCAAGACCGAATGATTTAATTAGTCTATAATTGATATAGGTTAATTAAATTAATTTATATTTATGAAATACTAATTATAAAATTTGAATATGATTTGAGCAATAAATAATGTTATATATTTATAATAGTTATAAATATATCGATCGACATACAATATTGACAAACGATTAAATTAGATTTAATTGCATAGTATTTTGGCTTGGGCTTAGATGGGTTTAAGGCCCATCATTAGGGCCGCAAAATTTCGGTTTGGGGAAGGTCTAGGGGTGGCTAAAACACAGGGAATTGGCTTGGAGATAATGGGTTGAGATCAAGTGAGAATGGGTAAAAAGGTCTTCCTCGTTTCTCTCTAATACAACCCTATACACACACACACATTTATATATGTATCTCTAGATATAACAATAAAAAAAATTTGGCCGCCATTACCTTCTACATTACCGTTTAAAACATAATAATCAAGCCACTTTGAAATTCTCAAAAATATTTCAAACTAAAATAATACTATTCGATAGTTAGAGGTCGGTGATTCTGGTCTTGCAATCGGACGAATCAAGAACAGTAAAAGTAAAAGAAGTCATTGCTTCAACGTGAATTCAAAGGCATCATCAATTTTAATTCATATTATAATAATTAAATTATATTCTATGATCCTATAGTGAGCAATTTTATATCAGTTTAAATATATTGCTACTATATGTTTAGGTAAGTGAGATTTATGTAAGTATATGTAGTTGTCACAAATCAGTTTGGTTATGTGCATAATTTATTTATTATACTATTTGATTTATGTATAGATAAATGTTGTTCACTGTACAAAATCAATTTTTGTCAATAATAATTATTTTAAATTTATTTATTAATAAATCCATATATATATATATATTATGTATATTTCTTTCTCATAATAGCATATATGCATATATGAGATATATATATATATACATATATATATATGATTTAAAAAATTTAGTACACTTATTTATATATAATATGAATTTAAAAAATCAAAAATTAATTATCATACATATATTCATATTTTTAAATTAACATTTATTGAAATTTTGAATCGTTTATTATATGTAGAATAATTATTGCATTAAAAATTCAATTTTATATTTAAAAAGTATATTATATCATTTCAGTAACATATAGAAAAAATTTAGGTATTTTTCTATATAGTTTATTATTTTTAATAATTAATATTATTTTGAAAAAACTGTTTATGGTTTATTAAAAATAATAATTTGACTGAAAATTTCTTTAAAATTTTTCGTATCCTTTTATACATGATCCTAGAATTTCTGAAATTTTAAAATTTGAATTTTCAATAATATATCATTTTATTTTAAATAATTATTTCCGAAATCAATGTATTTGGTTTTAAAAAATAATATTTCAACTTTGAAAAATATCTAGATTTTTCCTAAGTTCTATTTTATGATCCTAGATTTTCGAAAATTGTAAAATTTGAATTTTCCTCCGTAACGACCCAGAATTTATATTAATTAAAATTTAAATATTTAATTAATTTTAAATTATTAATAAGTGAAATTAATAAGTCGAATAATTTATTTATCGAATATTGGATTTAATTTGGTAATTAAACCGATAATTTAATAGTTGAAATTACAGAAATAATTGAAAATAGGGTTAAAAATGATTAAAATTGATTTGTAAAATTTTATTTTATCATGTTGGAGTTAGAACGATATTATAGAACTTTTAAAATTGAATTTGGAGTTAATCTGTGAAAATTGAATATTTTAATATTTAATTATCGACTGAAAAATAGCCAATTTTCGAACAGTCTCAGAATTGGACGAAACTAGTTTCATTGGATCCGTAATAGTTTGTTATTATCGGATTTCAATTTTCGTAGCAATTGGAGTTATCGTTTGATCGTGGCAGCTCGAAATGCATCGAAATTGTTTTAATATTAATTTGGCGAGTTAAAATAGTCATTTTTCAAAAAGTCTCGGATTTCGACAAAACTAGTTTCATCGGATCCGTAATGTGATATTATTGTAAGGTTTCAACTTTCAAGTCAATCGGATATACCGTTTGTCCGGTGCAAGCAAAAACGCCTAGAAAATCGTTTAATCGGTTTAATTTTAAATCGAACGTTTATTGCCATAACTCGCACAGATGACCGAATTAGCTCCCGAAACACGTTCCATTGTGTTCGGAACGCGGGGTAAACCTTAGAAACGCCAACCGGCATGCTTCGTTTGGAGTTCGGAAAATCCGGGATGAATAGTGTCGTTGGAATTTTCTATATAAGGATATATAGAATTCACTTTTGCAAAATTTAAAGAGCCCTAGGGTTTCAAACCCTCAGCCACCACCTCCATTAAACAACCTACGGCCGAAATCATCTCATATTCCTCCCTCAAATCTTCCAAATCCGTCAACCAATTAAAGAATCCTTCAACATGAAACTTATAGATTTCCTCGAGTACTTCATGTTCAACGGTCATGATCGTAATTGGAGCAGAGAATCATCGGCAAATCACTTATGAAGGCCGCGACTTCATGCGCGCGTTTCGATGTCAGGTGATAGCCGAGTTTGGTGATGCTTGGGCCGAGAGTGGAGGGGAAGATGGGCTTCGAGATGATGGGTTTTGATCGTGTTCACGTTGCTCGTGAAAGTCGTATAATTAAACCCTAATTTATGAAATGGGTTCGGCTGTTATCAGGAAGAGACACGCGAACGTGAAAGAGAGAGGAGAAGGGGAGTGACGGCCTGATGTGGAGATGCAAGGATCCAGCGGCCAGAATTGTTTAGGTTTAGAAAATTATAAAATTATGTTGTAAATTAGTTATTAAAAAATTCGTAAAACTTGTAAGATCCATATCTTTTCATACGAGGTCGAAAACGCGCGAAACCAGTTGCGTTGGAATCGTATGGACGAGCACTACGCTATGGAATTGGATTGGAGTCGTTTGGAGTTGGTGAGAATTTCGGGTGAAATTAAACGTCCGTTTAATTTTATTCGAAATAAATCGCTAAAACGAAATTGAAATCAAGGTGAGAACTTCTCACTCAATCGAATCGGTTTCGATTTTAATTTTAAATAGTTAGATGTAAAATTCTTGAATGCATGTTTGAATGATGATTGTTATCTATTGATTGTTAAAATAGATATTATGCGCCGTTAGTAAGCGGATGTTATTTATTAAAAACATATACCGCGAATATTTCATAAACAGTGAAATTGGTATTATATATAATAGCAATATATATATATTGGCATATGTATATATTGCAGTTGTTGATTTCCCGCATTTTATAGCGGATGAGACCCTATTGCGCCGTCTATTAAACAGGTAATATTTTATAAATCCCATATACCGCGATAATTCCGTACTGGAGCGGAATTGGTATTGTGCTAATGTTTGTGGATGCAGGGAAACAGGTTGGAGGGATCCAACTGGATTCCTCAACTGTATTGATTTATTTACAGATATTTTGATATTTGTTGATTATCATATCGATATATGATATTTGGGTGTCGTGATTGACTATTTGGTGCTGCTGCATCATCGGGCCCATTTCTAAAGTTTTAAAAATAATGATTTTTGGTTTAAAAGGAACTTTAAAGTGATTTTCGAAAGTATACGTTTTACTAAATTTGAATTGTTAAAATAAATAAACGTTAAAATTTTATTTTCATAAAAGTTATGATTTTTGGAAAATAATGCTTAAGTATGATTTTGAAGTATATAAGCTTTAAATAACGATTTTTAAGTTATTAAAAGAATAAATTGGTTTAAATTGGGATTTTTGAATTATTAAAAACGATGTGTATAAAAGACTTATAAAATTGATATTTTATAAATTAAAAATATTGGAATATTAAAACAAGTTTTATAATTATTAAAAATGAAATAAAAATGGATTTCATAAGTGAACGCAATTTATAGATTTATAAATTGTGAAGTTATAAAATGGATAGATTTTGTAAAATATAAGATTTATAAGTAATCAACTTATAAATCGGATTTTGGCATTTAAAATGAGATATAAAAAGGATTTTTATAAATAGAAGTTTATAAAAATATAAATGGAGTTTATAAACGTTGTTTATAAATCCGAAATCAATTGAATTTGATAAGTTGGATATAGGAATATATGAAAGGAATTATATTCACGATTTTGGACAGTGAATATATTATTAAATGAAATGGATATGTTTTTGGTGTAGGAACATTATGAAATGAAGTTAATGATTTTAAAGACGTTTTAAAATGCATTAAGTATCGAATACATAGATTTCAACATTCATTGTTGAAATAGACGTTTTCGAGAAATAGAAGGAAATGGTGGACTATAACACTGTTGTTATAGTAAATGGTTTTCGAAAGGAAATGTTTTGTACAGTATTGGGATTTATATATCTATTTAAACTTTGAATCCCTATACTAGTGATTTTGGGTCGTCGTAACGATGTTTTACGTAACATTCGTTTTGGCCCAAACAAATGTGTTTAAGAGAATGATTTCTTAAAGAATGAAATACGTACTTAATTTTCGATTTAAGTATATTGAATATTTTCCAAGTGTTGAAATTGAATGGATTTGTGAATTACTTATGAATAAATAAGTATGGGAATGTTTTTTGCAATGTGAAATGAAATGTTTTGAGAATTTATCTTTTTGAAGGTAAATTGAAAATGAATAATTGAAATCGTATATTCATAAATATTTTGGAATGTAAATTCACTATGGAATTTATAAATAAAAAGGGGAATTTGTTTAAAAATAAATGTTGATTTATTTTTGAAATTATGGGAATTAATTTACGGATTTGGAACGTAAATATAAAGTAAATCGTTAAGGATTTATTAAATTGGTTTAAATAAACCATTTTGAAGTGAAAGTATTTCCGAGAAAGGAAAATGATTGAAATTTGTTTTCAAAAATGGTAAAGGATTGAAAAATGATTTGAAAATTAGTTTTCAAATGTTTGAAGTGTGGGAAATTTTATATCTAGTAAAGATATTTTGGAAAGTAAATAATTTAGGAAATTATTTGGAATTTGGTGATGTTAAGCATGCCTATTGATAGTTAAATAATCCGACTATCAATATTTACCTTTAAATAGGTATTTGTTGTGATTGTTTGAATTTGAATGCCACACTTATTTTTGAATAAGCGCTCACTATTCGGGTTAGCCGGGAAAGGACCTTGGGGTCGTATAACCCATTCCGAGTATGTGATACGTCGTTATGGATTGCATTTGATGACTGGTGTTGAAGACCGGATGTTTGTGAAAACGGAAGGATTACCGTCGAGTTACTCAACATCGGCTGATCTCCGATATAAAGGTTTTATCACCCTTAGTGACGGAAAGTCCGGTCGTGATTAGTGAATATCCGGATTGCAAGGACTTCTTTGGAAGTGCCTTCGGTTCTGTTCGAGCCCGGAACAGACTTGTATGGATTGTATGTCTGACATTACAAATTGAGATATAAAGCTGATTTCTTTCAAATATATTTCTATTGGTGGCGGAGAATTTATTCTCTTAGCTTAACACCCTTCTCTGAGACATACGAGCTCAGAGGTTATATAGTTGAAGGTTATTAGTGATATACTCCCAATTTGGTAGTGTGGCATGCTGAGTGTTGCTGTGAAATGATCATTGTTTGACCATTTGTGATAGGATCATTTATTTGATCATTTATCTTGGTGATCATTTCTATGATCATTTGTTGACCTAAAGCATGGCTCTTATATAAAGCGTGGCTTTGTGGACGAGACTTCGTCGGACCTCACACCCCGAAAATGGTCAAAACAGGAAGGATGCAGCAAGGTTATTAGGGGGTAGCGCCCCTTTAGTGTATGTCATTCCTTCTGGATAGAGATGGTATCATGGAATGGAGCCTAGATACTTAACCTATGTTGTTGCTGCAAATTTTGTGGTTGTTGGAAATCGAGGATCCTCGGATAGATCGGTTACGATCGGGGGATGACATATTCGTGTCAGTAGTTACCCAGTTAGGGGTAACCCGGCCTTGTGTTGGCAGAGATCCGGTTTGGTTCTCGGGACGTCCTTCCAGAGGCGTTCTCATGTGGCAATGGGAAGTTCCTTGGCCTGACCATTTGTTGGAAATCCAAAGAAACAATACAATCTTGTACGGTTTTAGTTGTAGGACCTATCATTCACTTATGGTGGCGCCCCACTATTTGGATGGTAGCTATAGTAGGCATAAGTGCGAAATGCCTATGCTGGCTAAGATTTATATCTTTATTTTCGAAATGATTTTTTCTACACTATGCACTAGTAATAATATCAAATGTTTCTTTTTAATGCGTATCAAGCATCTTTGACTATCATAAGGAGAAATCTCCTCCGATTTTGAATTTGCATTGTGTGTGTGTGCGCGGGAGGCCTTATGGTAGTCTTATTTTTAAAAGCATTGCGAATTGACTTTAAAATATTCCTCTATTTTGATTTTAAAGATAAACTGTTTTGAGTTCTCACACCAGTCACATGACTGACTCGGAGTTTATTGTTTTCCTTCCTAAACTCTGGGTGCCCACCAATTTCCACACGGGCAGTCAAGAGTTATGGTTTATTCAGGATATTCAGGAGTTGTTGGAGGCAAGATGGATGGCATGGCGTATTACTAGTATATAGTATTTCTTTTACGCTGTTGATATTGTTTGTTGTTGTTTGTTGTTGTACACTCTGATGATATGATGAAATGAAATGTGATGTAATGTAATAAACTGATATAGTTCTTTGTTTAAAGATTATTCATTTATTTATTATATGTTGTTCCGCTGCGAATTGTGAGATTCTGATGTTGTTCTGTTATTTCTTCTGTTTTGTTCTATCTTTTTCTATCTTCTTCTACTTTTTCTTTTTCTAAAACCCTAACGGTACGGTTTTTCGGCTTTCGATTGCTCGGCAGTTGATATAGTGGACGTATTGATGTCGGTTTTCGTCAATGAAAAATCGCGATCGTCACATTTGGTATCAGAGCATATGGTTAAGCGACAACCATGGCTCTGTTGGGTATTACTCATTAGAGATAGAGTCAGTAGTACTCTAGAATGAGTTTGAGTGTAATAATAGATACGAGCACGTATTTGTTAGTGAATATAAATTGTTTTATATTGTGATGATTGGTTTGTTGAGTGGTATATGGATTTTGGTCAACGCGAGTAATTAACGTTTTTGATAGGGATCTCTAAACACTTGTACGGAACAATTTAGCACGATATTGTTTTAAATTGGGTAAATGAAATAATTTTACCTCGATTATATTTTTATATATAAAGGAATAATTTTTCAGAATTATTAAAGTGTAAGTTGATTGTTTGGTTGTTGAATAAGTTAAATAAAAACAACAGCTGTAAAAGAATGAATTGTATAAGCAATTGAATTATAAGTATGGAGTAATAATTAAAATGATTTACAATTGTGAAATAATCTTGTATATAAGAAGTGAAATTATATAATTAAAAGATTTGTAAATATGATTTATATTCTGAAATGAAATTCCAAAGAAATATTTTGAAATGACTTGATATTTTGGAAAATTGTTTTGAAGAGAAATTAAAGCTCTAAACTCTTTTAGGTCACTGGAAAATAATTCCGATGATGACCGCGGCATCATTGGTGTTCATTTTCGGGTTTCCAAAAGAGGGATTGCTGCCAAATTGTTTACAAGAAGGTTATTTGGAAAATTTGGGTTTGGTTTTGGAAATTCAAAAGAAATTGAATTGATTTCAAAAATGGTTTTGAAAGGTTGAAAAGACTCTGGAATCCCATTTAAGATTTATAGGGATGATAAATGAATTGACAGCTTATAGAATTGAATTTTGGTGGAATAAATTTAACTTAAAGAATGGAGTTAAATTAAAGGAAGTATAAGTAAATCAATAAAATCCAAGTAGTAATTGTTGAATATAAGTTGTACAACTTATAAGATGATGAATATAAGTGGAATAAGTTTTGAACTTATGATAGGAGTTAATAAATTTAGCTTTGGTAAAAAGTTAAATAGGATTGGAATTTGAATTGGATTTATAAGTGAAAACTTAAGTTAAATTAAACAAAAGGTGTTTGGAATGAAATATAACTTAAGTGATGTTGAATGAAGTTGAATTTTGGTATCAAAGTAAATTAATAAGTGAATTAATAAAGTGAAGTCATTGAGAAATTGAACTTGAGTTATATAAATGAAATTCAACTTTAAATTGTTAAAGGAATTAGCAATTGAATTGATAAATGGATTGAATGTTAATCAATCGAATGTAAACAATTGATATGAAATAATGAATATATAAGTGTTAATTCATTAAAAGCTAGTTGAATAAATTGAATGAAAGTCAATTTAATATTAACCAATTGGAATTAAAAGCGTTAAACCAAATTGAATGTAAAGTTTAATAATTTGGTTGTGTTGAAAATACATTGGTTGTTATATGGATGCTAATTGATTGTATGTAAATTCATTTAGTGTTAGTGAAATTGAAAGCTATATAATTGAATTCAAATTGAAAGTAAATAAATTTGAATAGAATTGAATGTGAATTGGATTTAATTAGTGAATGCAAACTAATTAAAATTGAATATGAATGAATGTTAGAAAATCCAATGTTAATGAATCAAATGTGATTTAAATTGAAAACCAATTCATTGAATATTAATGAGAATATGAATGAATATTGATTTGGTTATGGATGATAGTTGGTTGATGTTTGCATTTATTACTATTGAATGCATTGCTATGTTGGCACATGTAGTTGTTATGTTGCTATATGTTATATATTGATACTATTTTCATATATGCATGTTTCTCATGTTGTTGTTGAGTGTTTAGTAGGTGCGGATTGCGCTTGCTTCGCTTTTGGAGCTCGCTTTCGCGCTATATTAGCCGTATATGCTCGCTAATAATAAATAAGGTACATATCTCGGATTATATACCGTACTTTTACACTTTTTTCCCTGCGGGATGCCTCATCACTTGATGAGATGTATATTTGTGATATATATACAGTCATTTTTTTCCGGATCGAGCCGCGCAAAGGAGACTATGGCGAATTTTTCCGAAAATTTAAGGCGTTAGGAAATTTTTGAGAAAATTTGGGAAATTTGTGAAAACTATAACTTTGATTTTGGAATTGAAAGTTAAATGAAATAGTTTGGTTTTGAAAGATAACTAAGTATGATTTGAAAACTTAGTAAAGATTTGGTAAGAAGTTTAACTATGGATTTTGGGAAAGTTAATAGATTCTGTAACTTTTCTTACTTGATAATTTCGAGGACGAAATTCATTTAAGGGGGGATGTCTGTAACGACCCAGAATTTATATTAATTAAAATTTAAATATTTAATTAATTTTAAATTATTAATAAGTGAAATTAATAAGTCGAATAATTTATTTATCGAATATTGGATTTAATTTGGTAATTAAACCGATAATTTAATAGTTGAAATTACAGAAATAATTGAAAATAGGGTTAAAAATGATTAAAATTGATTTTCAAAATTTTATTTTATCATGTTGGAGTTAGAACGACATTATAGAACTTTTAAAATTGAATTTGGAGTTAATCTGTGAAAATTGAATATTTTAATATTTAATTATCCACTGAAAAATAGCCAATTTTCGAACAGTCTCAGAATTGGACGAAACTAGTATCATTGGATCCGTAATAGTTTGTTATTATCGGATTTCAATTTTCGTAGCAATTGGAGTTATCGTTTGATCGTGGCAGCTCGAAATGCATCGAAATTGTTTTAATATTAATTTGGCGAGTTAAAATAGTCATTTTTCAAAAATTCTCGGATTTCAACGAAACCAGTTTCATCGGATCCGTAATGTGATATTATTGTAAGGCTTCAAATTTGAAGTCAATCGGATTTACCATTTGTCCGGTGCAAGCTAAAACGCCTAGAAAATCGTTTAATCGGTTTAATTTTAAATCGAACGTTTATTGCCATAACTCGCACAGATGACCGAATTAGCTCCCGAAACATGTTCCATTGTGTTCGGAACGTGGGGTAAACCATAGAAACGCCAAACGGCACGCTTCGTTTGGAGTTTGGAAAATCCGGGATGAATAGTATCGTTGGAATTTTCTATATAAGGACATATAGAATTCACTTTTGCAAAATTTAAAGAGCCCTAGGGTTTCAAACCCTCAGCCGCCACCTCCATTAAACAACCTACGGACGAAATCATCTCATATTCCTCCCTCAAATCCTCCAAATCCGTCAACCAATTCAAGAATCCTTCAACATGAAACTTATAGATCTCCTCGAGTACTTCATGTTCAACGGTCATGATCGTAATTGGAGCAGAGAATCATCGGCAAATCACTCATGAAGGCCGCGACTTCATGCGTGCGTTTCGATGTCATGTGATAGCCGAGTTTGGTGATGCTTGGGCCGAGAGTGGAGGGGAAGATGGGCTTCGAGATGATGGGTTCTGATCGTGTTCATGTTGCTCGTCAAAGTCGTATAATTGAACCGTAATTTATGAAATGGGTTCGGCTGTTATCAGGAAGAGATACGCGAACGTGAAAGAGAGAGGAGAAGGGGAGTGAGGCCTGATGTGGAGATGCAAGGATCCAGCGGCCAGACTTGTTTAGGTTTAGAAATTATAAAATTATGTTGTAAATTAGTTATTAAAAAATTTGTAAAACTTGTAAAATCCATATCTTTTTCATACGAGGTCGAAAATACGTGAAACCAGTTGCGTTGGAATCGTATGGACGAGCACTACGCTATGGAATTGGATTGGAGTCATTTGGAGTCAGTGAGAATTTCGGGTGAAATTAAACGTCCGTTTAATTTTATTCGAAATAAATCGCTAAAACGAAATTGAAATCAAGGTGAGAACTTCTCACTCAATCGAATCGGTTTCGATTTTAATTTTAAATAGTTAGATTTAAAATTCTTGAATGCATGTTTGAATGATGATTGTTATCTATTGATTGTTAAAATAGACATTATGCGCGGTTAGTAAGCAGATGTTATTTATTAAAAACATATACCGCGAATATTTCATAAACAGTGAAATTGGTATTATATATAATAGCAATATATATATATTGGCATATGTATATATTGCAGTTGTTGATTTCCCGCATTTTATAGCGGATGAGACCCTATTGCGCCGTCTATTAAATGGATAATATTTTATAAATCCCATATACCGCGATAATTCCGTACTGGAGCGGAATTGGTATTGTGCTAATGTTTGTGGATGCAGGGAAACAGGTTGGAGGGATCCAACTGGATTCCTCAACTGTATTGATTTATTTACAGATATTTTGATATTTGTTGATTATCATATCGATATATGATATTTGGATGTCGTGATTGACTATTTGGTGCTGCTGCATCATCGGATCCATTTCTGAAGTTTTAAAAATAATGATTTTTGTTTTAAAAGGAATTTTGAAGTGATTTTCGAAAGTATACGTTTTATTAAATTTGAATTGTTAAAATAAATAAATGTTAAAATTTTATTTTCATAAAAGTTATGATTTTTGGAAAATAATGCTTAAGTATGATTTTGAAGTATATAAGCTTTAAATAACGATTTTTAAGTTATTAAAAGAATAAATTGTTTTAAATTTGGATTTTTGAATTATTAAAAACGATGTGTATAAAAGACTTATAGAATTGATATTTTATAAATTAAAAATATTGGAATATTAAAACATGTTTTATAAGTATTAAAAATGAAATAAAAATGGATTTCATAAGTGAACGTAATTTAGAGATTTATAAATTGTGAAGTTATAAAATGGATAGATTTTGTAAAATATAAGATTTATAAGTAATCAACTTATAAATCGGATTTTGGCATTTAAAATGAGATATAAAAAGGATTTTTATAAATAGAAGTTTATAAAAATATAAATGGATTTTATAAACGTTGTTTATAAATCCGAAATCAATTGAATTTGATAAGTTGGATATAGGAATATATGAAAGGAATTATATTCACGATTTTGGACAGTGAATATATTACTAAATGAAATGGATATGTTTTTGGGGAAGGAACATTATGAAATGAAGTTAATGATTTTAAAGACGTTTTAAAATGCATAAAGTATCGAATACATAGATTTCAACATTCATTGTTGAAATAGACGTTTTCGAGAAATAGAAGGAAATGGTGGACTATAACACTGTTGTTATAGTAAATGGTTTCCGAAAGGAAATGTTTTGTATAGTATTGGGATTTATATATCTATTTAAACTTTGCATCCCTATACTAGTGATTTTGGGTCGTCGTAACGATGTTTTACGTAACATCCGTTTTGGCCCAAACAAATGTGTTTAAGAGAATGATTTCTTAAAGAATGAAATATATACTTAATTTTCGATTGAAGTATATTGAATATTTTCCAAGTGTTGAAATTGAATGGATTTGTGAATTACTTATGAATAAATAAGTATGGGAATGTTTTTTCCAACGTGAAATGAAATGTTTTGAGAATTTATCTTTTTGAAGGTAAATTGAAAATGAATAATTGAAATCGTATATTCATAAATATTTTGGAATGTAAATTCACTATGGAATTTATAAATAAAAAGGGGAATTTGTTTAAAAATAAATGTTGATTTATTTTTGAAATTATGGGAATTAGTTTACGGATTTGGAACGTAAATATAAAGTAAATCGTTAAGGATTTATTAAATTGGTTTAAATAAACCATTTTGAAATGATAGTATTTCCGAGAAAGGAAAATGATTGAAATTTGTTTTCAAAAATGGTAAAGGATTGAAAAGTGATTTGAAAATTAGTTTTCAAATGTTTGAAGTGTGGGAAATTTTATATCTAGTAAAGATATTTTGGAAAGTAAATAATTTGGGAAATTATTTGGAATTTGGTGATGTTGAGCATGCCTATTGATAGTTAAATAATCCGACTATCAATATTTACCTTTAAATAGGTATTTGTTGTGATTGTTTGAATTTGAATGCCACACTTATTTTTGAATAAGCGCTCACTATTCGGGTTAGCCGGGAAAGGACCTTGGGGTCGTATAACCCATTCTGAGTATGTGATACGTCGTTATGGATTGCATTTGATGACCGGTGTTGAAGACCGGATGTTTGTGAAAATGGAAGGATTACCGTCGAGTTACTCTATATCGGCTGATCTCCGATATAGAGGTTTTATCACCCTTGGTGATGGGAAGTCCGGTCGTGATTAGTGAATATCCGGATTGCAAGGACTTCTTTGGAAGTGCCTTCGGTTCTGTTCGAGCCCGGAACAGACTTGTATGGATTGTATATCTGACATTACAAATTGAGATATAAAGCTGATTTCTTTCAAATATATTTCTGTTGGTGGCGGAGAATTTATTTCTGTTGGTGGCAGAGAATTTATTCTCTTAGCTTAACACCCTTCTCTGAGACGTACGAGCTCAGAGGTTATATAGTTGAAGGTTATTAGTGATATACTCCCAATTTGGTAGTGTGGCATGCTGAGTGTTGCCGTGAAATGATCATTGTTTGATCATTTGTGATAGGATCATTTATTTGATCATTTATCTTGGTGATCATTTCTATGATCATTTGTTGACCTAAAGCACGGCTTTTGTATAAAGCGTGGCTTTGTGGATGAGAATTCGTCGGACCTCACACCCCGAAAATGGTCAAAACAGGAAGGATGCAGCAAGGTTATTAGGGGGTAGCGCCCCTTTAGTGTATGTCATTCCTTCTGGATAGAGGTGGTATCATGGAATGGAGCCCAGATACTTAACCTATGTTGTTGCTGCAAATTTTGTGGTTGTTGGAAATCGAGGATCCTCGGATAGATCGGTTACGATCGAGGGATGACATATTCGTGTCAGTAGTTACCCAGTTAGGGGTAACCCGGCCTTGTGTTGGCAGAGATCCGGTTTGGTTCTCGGAACGTCCTTCCAGAGGCGTTCTCATGTGGCAATGGGAAGTTCCTTGGCCTGACCATTTGTTGGAAATCCAAAGAAACAATACGATCTTGTACGGTTTTAGTTGTACGACCTATCATTCACTTATGGTGGCGCCCCACTGTTTGGATGGTAGCTATAGTAGGTATAAGTGTGAAATGCCTATGCTGGATAAGATTTATATCTTTATTTTCGAAATGATTTTTTCTACACTATGCACTAGTAATAATATCAAATGTTGCTTTTTAATGCGTATCAAGCATCTTTGACTATCATAAGGAGAAATCTCCTCCGATTCTGCGTTTGCATTGTGTGTGTGTGCGGGAGGCCTTATGGTAGTCTCATTTTTAAAAGCATTGCGAATTGACTTTAAAATATTCCTCTATTTTGATTTTAAAGATAAACTGTTTTGAGTTCTCACACCAGTCACATGACTGACTCGGAGTTTATTGTTTTCCTTCCTAAACTCTGGGTGCCCACCAATTTCCACACGGACAGTCAAGAGTTAAGGTTTATTCAGGATATTCAGGAGTTGCTGGAGGCAAGATGGATGGCATGACGTATTACTAGTATATAGTATTTCTTTTCCGCCGTTGATACTGTTTGTTGTTGTTTGTTGTTGTACACTCTGATGATATGATGAAATGAAATGTGATGTAATGTAATAAACTGATATAGTTCTTTGTTTAAAGATTATTCATTTATTTATTATATGTTATTCCGCTGCGAATTGTGAGATTCTGATGTTGTTCTGTTATTTCTTCTGTTTTGTTCTATCTTCTTCTACTTTTTCTTTTTTTAAAACCCTAACGGTACGGTTTTTCGGCTTTCGATTGCTCGGCAGTTGATACAGTGGACGTATTGATGTCGGTTTTCGTCAACGAAAAATCGCGATCGTCACATCCTCAATACATTATTTTTTGATTTATGGATAAAATCATTATTTTATTCATAATGTATATAAATTAAAATACTAAAATTATTTTTTTTGCAAAAATAAATTAATTTTGAATTATAAATAATTTTTAATTATTGGTTTCTTTCTTTCTATATACATATTTATCTATATATAAATGTTTTATGTTTATATATTATATATAATATATTTATACATGCATATGTGTGTGTATATTTTGCTACACATATACATGCACATTTTTGGACAACATACATGACATACAAAATGAGCTAATATGTCTGTTGCGATGTAAATCCCAACATCTACATATGGGGATATTATACCTTTCACGGATTATTATGTGACACATGCACTCACACATATACATATATGATACATTTATGTATAAACTAAATCAAATAAAATTAGTTTCATATCTTAATATATTTGAATTCAAATAGAATAAATGATTTTGTTTAAATGAAATTTAGAAATTTTCCAATTCAGTTATACGTCATAGGCCCAATAAAAGATCCAATAGGGTGAGTCTTTTTGAAATCCACCCATAACTTCCACTACGGGCTAGTCCAATTCCAACAGTTCTATCAGACGGTAGTCTGTTACCTTGTCATTGTTGGAAATCCATTCTCCAATATGTAACTTTACCATTTTGATTGTAGAACCTAGTAGCTGAAATTTAGTTAATGTAACAATTTCGGCTATGATTAGTATATATTTGTAATCTAGATATTATTATAACATCACTCGATTTTACATAGCAATGCCTTGTTTATCATAAGGTACAAACCCATCCTTGTTTTGCATGGCATGATCTTTTGAGATACTCTTTGTGTTCAAAAATATCCGTGTTTTGAGTTTTCTCACACCAGTCCCATGACTGACCCGAAGTTTATTTTCATTTCACTTAAACTCTAGGTGCCCTATTTTTCTAGGCAGCTAAATAGTTCAGGTCTAGCTTGGAACATTTTGGAGGAACTTGGAACAAGTGCTGGAGTTTCTTCTGTAAATGATTTTCCATTTCCATTTTTGCTACATTTGTTTGCTGTTTGTATTTAGCATTAGTAGGGACATAAATTTATAACTATCAAGGCTGAGATTAGGATAGACTCTAATATACGTATTTAAAATTTCTACTTTAAAGATTATATATTGCAATAATATATGTTATTCTATTCATGTAAAATTCTATTCTGTCTTTATTTTTCTGTTTAACCTTAACGATCAGTTTTTTGGTACTTAGATATTCAGCACGTGAATACTGTGGATGTATTGCTGTCGATTTTTGAGGGTCGAAAATAACGTTTGCTTTGGTATAAGGTCGCATAATATCTACCCAGATCCACCTAGTCTGCCCAAAGCCTTTAAGGGAAAACAACGCAGTACTTGGACACCAACTTGTGCTACAGGTCCGTATTCATTTATGCATACACATTCTAGGTCGTCTGTCCTACATCTCAGACTCATTTCCATCCACGTTCACTATTGCATCTCAACCTTATATCACAACACACATATATGTATATTTATATTCTCTTTACACAACAACCAAACCATTCAACATTCATTCCTTTCATAACATCATTGCATTCCATACATCCATTCGTTTTGTATCTCCATCATGCTTCATACATCCCTCATCTCATAACACCATTACCCACCCTGTCACGTCTCAAATCAACTTCCAGAATATAAAAGAATGCAAAAACCGAATTATATATTGTATATTTATATTGGACTATTTGATCGAGGTTCATACAGGCAAAACAGACATGCACCAGTGCATCGATCTAGGCCACTAGTCCACCGGTGTATGTACTTATTTAGGTTTTCTAGTTTTAGGTTTTCATGTTTTTTGACATCGTTTTTCATCTTTAGCTGCCTTTTCTTCATCTTAGATCATCAGAGGATTTTCCCAAAACCTTGCTTTAGTTAACTAAATCCATTTATATCATTCATTATGTGGATTTAAGTGCTATACTTTCATATTTTCTAAAATTATATAAACTTAATTTCTAATCCTTTATATTAACAAATCCATCTCAAACCATGTTAAATTCAAGATTAAAATGTATAATTATGAATTACTACTCAAATATAGCATATAAATTAGTTTATAGCGTTAAGACTAACATTATAAAAGGAGTATGGTGAAGATCACTCAACAATAGCCAAATCTAGTACAACATATTGTTGTCTATGTTTACGAAGTAGTTTCTTAAATGAGAAAGATGGGTACGTACTTCAGTTTATACTTTATACAAGCTCCAAAAGAAACAAACAAATATACTGTGTGATTCAAATAAAAATAAAGAGGGTCGCAGTGGCACTAATTTTATCGTCAAATTCCAAACACTTAAAAATGATCATTTTGTCCCTCCTTACATTTAATTTATTTAATTAATCCATTACTTCTAAATATTTTCATATTATCGTATTATTATTTAATTAAAATATTATTTAAAATTTCGAGGTATTACAGTATCCAAATCCCTTCTTGCTTTAGTAGTTTCCTAGAATTATGGTTCTAGGCCACCTCTTCACATCAAAGCTAATATCCACCTCATGTGTTGCATGTAACTTAAGCACCCTTTTCCTTTGCATGTAATATATTCGCTACCTCTTCTTCATATTTCTAGTTGCATTGGGCAGCGAGTAAGCAGAGAAAATTTCAATTTTTTTACCTTTGTCCATTGTGCACTAATCCTTATAACGTGTTTATAAATAACATAATTTACATCGAGTTACATTTAATGTTTTATTTGATATATAATAATTATTTTAATTAAAATTTATTTATTTTAATCATTTTAGTTAAAGTATACATAAAATATACATTGAACATCATATGTCCATAATCATATTTAACAATGCCTGGGAGACACACACACATTTTTCGAACACCCCACACATACACACATAAATCAAAATACATATCTGTACACATATATAAATCATAATATATAAGTAAATGAACATAAATGTGTGTGTGTAAATGTGTATATACACATATATAATCGTACGATAATTATATATATAATTTATTAATATATTTTATTAATTTAAATTTTATTACAATTAATATGACCGTTGAATATTTCAATAAAAAAATTTATAATGTATGAAAGTTTACTTTTACTTTTTCGAATCACAAAAATAATGTTTTGAATTAGTTTATTAATTTTAAAAATTAATATGAATATGTTTAACTAGTTCAAAATTCATAGTAGTTAATATGTTTATAATAAAAATGAAATAAAAATATTATAATGCATAAAATATTAATTTTTTTCATTTTCAAGATCAAAAAAATATGTTTTCAAATTATGCTATTGATTTTATAAATAATTTTACTATATTTGACTAGCACAAAACTTCATAATAATTAGTATATCTGTAGTAAAATTCAAATAAAAATATCTTTATGTACCTGCTTCATATTAAGATTCTTTAGAACCAATTTTTTTTAATTGACTTATTATTTTACTTAATTACTTAGATCCATTTTTAATATGTCACCGATTCAAAATTTTATTATAATTAAAAAATTATGATAAATTCAAATAAAATTGTTATAGTTTTCATAAAACTATTTAGTAATTTTCCTTAAAAATATTCCTTTCTTACACACACATACACACACATATGAATTTCAAACCTTGATTTAGTGTGTGTATGTGTATATGTTACTTTTCGAAAATAATCAATAAATTAGTTAAATTTTATTTTTTGCTAATAATTTCATATTCTAAAGTTTAGAAAATGTTTTATTTTACAATCATATTTTTTTGATTATACTATAATACACAAACACGCACATACACACAAACATACATATATAGACACACGCTTGCACACACATTAAAATCTTAAAAGCATGTAAAAATAGTTTCTTTTAATTTTATAAGGGGCTGAAAATATTATGATAATAATGATGTAGATAAATATTTAAATTAAGATATTTACCTTAACGAGTAATGTTGGTTGATTACGTATGGAGTTTTAAGTGATTTTCTATGTGGCAGACACCTTCATCTTCATCTTGATTTGAATTACGAGATCTAACCATTGGCTCGACTCCCTAATAGAGGTATTGGGCTATTGAGATTGTATCTATCAAATGAGAGAAAAGCTCCCTTATATTTATATGGTTTAATAAAGCTAAATATATTTGAAAAATCTAGCTTTATCTTTTTAAAAATGCTTTTTCCTTATTACCCAATTACAATACACATTAAAATTATGCATATTTATCGATTAAGATGAAGTGGACTGGCCCATAAATATATTTTAATAACAAAATTTTCAACAATAATTATTAATAATTAACAATTATTAAATTACTATTTTGGTGTTATTTAATTAATTAAAAAATATATAACATTACATTTTATATATTACTTTTAATTAATTTTGAACCCTTCAATAATAATTAAAAGTACCAAAACATTAATATAAATTTACTCAGTTTTAGTTTATAAAATTTATTAAATAATTCGATTGAGCTAATTTCAAAAATATGCTAACAACTGTGTTTCTGTGACTCCCTGATGTGAAATCAACTAACAGTAAATGTAATCATTTTAAATATTATTACCGGTATAGATTTTGTTGAAGTACGGTTATGGACACACGTTTGTTGTTTGTCAATCATCAGGTGTAATCCTATTTCTTATCATTTAAGCCATACCTAAACAATGATATATTATACATGTTTTCTCTTCTTCACCCTTATACCACTTAGATACTGTTAACGCTTAAAATTGAACGATAACACCCCGGTGTAAGTAGAGATTAAGTGAAAGCACCACCCGTTTATACGGGAATTAAAAGTAAGTAGAAAAGTCACAGAGAAAGCAGTAAAAAGACAATAGTTTTATAGTGGTTCGGCTTCAAGTTAAGCCTACATCCACTTTAATCTTCTTTATTGCTAAATCAATTAAACTTTACAACAATCTTTGACTGCAGCACTGATAGGGCAAATAACTAGAACTCTGATGTAGAAGAATTATTTAAATCCATGTCGATTGTGTTAGATTTCCTCTTGAAGTTCGTTGAGATGTCTTTCGTGTTTGAAGTGTCGGCATTCCAGAAATGAGCCGAAGATCCTCTTTCAGTTGGAGTAGATGGGGTATTTATAGGAGAGTTCGAAGTTACGTCGTAGGTTGTGGACGACTTACGAATAGGTCGTAGGTCATGGGCGACTTAGGAATAGGTCGTAGGTCGTGGGCGACTTTGTAGACACGGTTTACGGCCTAAGAGGAGCGCCCTTGATCACTTGAACAAGTCATAGGTCGTGGGCGACCTAGGGAAGGAACAACATAAGGAAGATAAGTTACCTCGGTTTTGTATAGCTCGCTAGGTCCTTAAGTCCTTAGGTTGTTAACTCGTTAGCTCATTAGGTCGTTAGGCTCTTTAATCCGTTAGGTCGGTAAATCCACTTAGCTACTAGGTCGCTTCTCACTTTAGGTCGCTGCATCCCATAGGTAGTTAGGTCGCTTCTCCCCATAGGTCGTTAGGTCGCTTAAAAAAGAGGAGTTAACACTTGTCCCTCGAAGTACACACCTAGGTCCTAGGTCGTGTGCTTCGATCTAACCCCGCTAGGTCGTGAGCGACCCAAGAGTTAACTTAACCCGTATGCCCATCTGCTTTTTCCTTATATAACTGCTAGCTCGTTTCTTCTTCTTTACTTAATTATTCTAACAACTTGCTCCGCCATTAACGAGTCTTCGAGCTTTCTAGAGCGAATTCGATCTATCCAACCGTCAATCCATCTTCACCATTATATTGTGTAAGTGAATTTGATCCCTATCCAATCACGACCATCACCGAACTGCGAATCCCGATTCCCTGACCTCACACCAACTCTGTGTGTTGCATTTCACTTTTCAAGTCAAGTTGCGATTGACCTTGATCGCCATTAACTATGTTGCTGCTGCGATTCACGAGAGCACAATAGCGCATTGGGTCCAGGATGGATCTGAAACGATTCGAATCAGTGTGGATGATTTGATGGTATGGATGGATAATGGATTTTATTGAGAGGATGAGGGATTTCGTTGCTTAGGTGATATCAGGTTATTGGGTTGCAAGGTAACGAGATAGCGAGCTATTGGGTGGAGAAGAAGTTAGCAAGTCAAGTAAGGTAGGGCATAGTGGCTTTTGACAGGAAATAGCTCGGGATTGTCAGAAGCGATTTAGTGAATTTGAGCGACTTAGAAACCTTTGCGACCTAAGAAACTTGGCCGACCTAACAAACTTGAATTTAACTTTCTTGCGACCTATCACGCTCGTGACTTAACTTAGTGGAACAATACAAAGTTTAAAGCAGAACGACCTAAAAGCCCAATGACCTAACTTTGTGCAGCATAGGTTTTAGGCCGCGGCCGACCTAGAACTGGGACAATTTTTTGTTTAATTTTGACCTGAAGCCTCATGCCTTGAATTCTTTAACTTGGACAATGCGACTTAAGATAATTCGACTTATGTTAGGTCGTTGGGCATGACTGATGAAACTTGACCCATGATGAGTCGCTTGAGCTTGTTTAAGACTATATTAACTTTAATGCTAATAACCTATTAAACACAACATTTGCAGAAAACCTGGGCGAATATACTACCATTGATTGCCCATATCGAATGGCAGATTAGTCGATAAAGAATAATCAACTTAAAGAAATTATATGAAATGATGTGAATCGACAAATTCAAGTGAAGTATTAAAGCAAAGCCATGTTAATCAGTTAAGACTGATTTGTTTGCATCAACACTGCGCTTGTATTTGGACTTAAAACAACAAGCCCTGAGACTCTAAAATTAGCAAATGCATATTAGTTTAATTTCAGTAATATTTGCTTGTTGTTTTGTTAGTTTTGCACAACACTTCACACATTAGGAAACATGCACCTTCATATTTGAATATCCAGTTCCTTGTGTAGAATGTCTTCTCAAGAAGAGATAATAGAGCACGCCGAAGGGGTCTTCCCGATAGCCAATCCATTGGATAATCCTCCGGAATGAACTCCAACTTCTCTAAGTCAGTGGGCATTCAACCAATTACGTATTCAATTTGGTATTGTTGAAGCAGATGCTATGCTTCCTGGGCCAAATGATACTGCTGATAGGCCACCCCTCTGTTTTATCGCCGTCAACCGTTAGATGTGCCTATGTGGTGCCATTCCTCCTTTCAATGACTTTTCAGTAACTTCTTCTCCGACTAACCATCTCTCCCTTTCAACTGCATCCCAATGGCTACGCCATCTTGATGGGATTGTGCGTTCTATTCCGGAGGACACTTAACCGCCTTCCGAGCTTCGAAGAAATTTGCTACTTATGCACATTCGCAAAGAATAAGACCACCTCTCCATCATACTCGTGAGAAGTGCCAAAAATCGTAAACTTATCACCGATCTTTCCAAAAGCGCTCACGGTTTTTTGAATCAATTCTTCTTCGTTCGCTGCCCCCCAGGGTTTTATGCCATCTGGAGAATAGGAAATAAGATTGCTCATCCCCGTTCTTTCCGTTTGTGAGTTTTTCGAGATCCGAATTGCTAAGTGCTAATTTCATTCTTTTCTTTTACAGCACTTCCTCCTCCCTCTAGAAATCCCAGTCACAAGACGACTTTTGAAAGATTAAGTGCCGTGCCGGTTGAGAAAAGAAGTATTAAGTTTTTGCTGAAAGATGAACTTCTTCACCAATACGGGCTTCTGCACCCTTCTCGTTCTACTCAACCTCATGAAGTCCCTGATTCTCCAGTAGAGACATGGGATGCCCCAGTTTCCGTCGGAGAATTTACACTGAAAGAACATACTGTTGAGGCTTCATTGGTAAAGTGTTCCACTTCAATTGATGTTGCGGGGTCATCCGACAAACTTGCACTTGCCCCGGTCATCGAAGAAGAGGAACTTCCCCAACAACCCGGGAAATCTGGTGACGAAGGAACTGAGAGAACAAGTCCCGCCAGGCACAGCGGTGATGATACTTTTGAGGGGTTGAGCGACCTGATGATTACTTCATAGGAGCTTTTTAAAGATGATCCTATCACTGCTAAAGTTACTTCTCCAGCAGTTGAAGAGACATCGGTCCTACAACAAACTCCATCAGCCTAAAGTTGACACTGGTTGTAAAATCCATCATCAACCCCCAACTAAGGAGTGGTTCGTAGTTTGACGTGCGTAGTTTTCACGTTACACACACTTAGGACTTTTCAGCACTTATATGCATTCAACTTCCTTGTTTTGAAGATTTCTGAATTTATATTATCTTTATTTTCAGATTCTCCAATGGGACGAAGTGGCTCCTACTACGATGATTTCCAGCGTTATGGGAGGCGCGGCTATGACCCCAAGAGTTATCTTCCCGCCTCCTGGGAAACTGACGAAGAAAGAGCTGCGAGGAAGGCTCGTGAAAAGCGTGCTTATGAAGAACGCTACGGGAAACGGGACGAACGACATGATTCTTCCCAGAGAGAGGATGATTCCCACAAGCGAAAATCCCGTGATGACAAGGGAAAAAGCTATGTCACCGAGGACCCAAGTAAACGGGCCAAACTTGGTGAAAAATTGACATCTGAACTCTCTGAAAAGCCCACTGCCCCCGTCTCTTTGGAAATTCCTTCCAGCTCTCCCGCCCTTCAAAGAGCCGATATTCAAATAATCATAAGTAGGCCCCCGTACCAAGTTGGGCAGGGTCCGGCCACTCTTCAAAGTCGGTTTCCGCACTGGTGCTTAAAGGGAGTGTGCTTTGATCTCGACTTGGTCCCAATCGATAAATAAGCCATGATGCGCAATCTTGATGCCGTCAAACTCGATATCGAGAGAATGTCTGGTTGGCAGAAACTTGTTGACGAGCTTCAAAGAGTAAATCGCACAAACCTCGAAGCCATGCTGACTATGGAAAATGACAAATCCGAGTGGCAGAAAACACTCAATCAGCATGATGCCGAGATGAAGAGTATTGCCGCTTATAACGAGAAGCTTGAAGCGAAAGTTGAGAAACTTAAAGAAGAGCTCGCCGCTTCTTCTACTTCCTACTCTCAAAGAGAAGAGGTGCTTCAAAAACAGGTGAGAGATGCTCACGCTGCACAGAGAGACGCTGAAGCTAAATTTGAAGCACAGCAGCAAGCTGTAGACAACTACCGAGCTGATGTTGCTCAACTGTGAGAAAAACCCAACTGCCAGAACTTGGAGATTGAACTGCTCAAAGCTCGACTTTCTAAAGCTGAAAAGGAGCGTGATGAAGCTATTGTCGTCAAAGCAGCAGCCGAAGAATCTCATATGGTAACTAAAGCCGAAGTCAGCTCTACTCTATTCGAGTTTTACATTCATAGTGTTCTGGGGAGCGGTAGCCTTAAATTTTTGGGATCGGAGTATGAAATCACTTTGGCCAAAGTGTGGGAAGCCGCACTTGATATGCTTGGAGGAGCCGGATATGCCGAAGTAGATTTAATAGCACACTATCTAGATGATGATGCATGTGCCGCTCTTGCCAGGGGAAAGGAGAAACTCGCCAAAGAGAGAGCCAAAATGGCAGAAGGAGAACATTTAGGGAAGGCAACTTCAACCGACCCAGTTCAACCTTCGATTTCGGCCGACATCGATATTGTTGGCTCCAGTTCCCATTCTCCACCTCCTGTTCAAGCTGTTATTGAAAGTTCCACCGCCCGCACTGGAGATGAGGCTCAAGAAAGCATTAAAGCACAGGACTTTGAAGTTGACATAGTAAAGCCTACTTCTCCAGGTAACCTCAATGTTGATCTCACTCAAGTGACTGCTTGTTTACTTCACATGAGCTTGATGAAGTTTTTGATTATTACTTAAATCTTGATCCGCCACTTTCTCCTCTTTTTACGAGAGATACCGACTTTAACTTCTCTTCTCCTGTAGCGAAAGCGCCAAGTGTTGTCCAGCCTTCCCCTCTTCCAGTTGTTTCCTCTCCGCCTCTTCAGATTACTCCCCCTTCCGTTTCCCAGCCAGGGTCACAAGAGGAGCAGATAGAAGCTCTTCAAGGCTTGGATGACCCGGTCGCTTCACAAGAACAGATGGCCGAGGAACCTGAAGAAAGCAAAAGAACCCCGGAGCAAACTATTTCTGATGACATAAAATTGTCTGCACTTTTCACCCCGAGCAGTGAGTCTTCTTCAAGGAAGAAGGGGGAGCGTGGAGTCTCAAAGAAAAGGAGAGAAGCTTCTGCCGGCGAAGAAAAAGCAGAAGAAAGTCCAATTGCACTCCTTCCTCTTTCTTCCCCTACTCTCACAAGCCGGTCCAAAAAGTTAATCATCCGGCCAGGCGAAGGCTCGAAAGGTGGCAGGAAGAAGAAGTGATGGGTTTGGGACTTATACTTTTCGTCTCGCTTTTTTGCTTTTTTGCTTGTATCTATAAAGACTTGTGTTGATCGGAGATTCTGCGGGTACCGGTCCCCGCTTTCTTTTGTTTTGAAACCTGCACGTGCATAAATTTTTTATAGTATGGAATAAAATGATTCTTTTACTTGTACAAACTTCTGTCTGTATTTGAGAATGCATTTATTCTTCTTTTTCATACAAGTTTATTTATTTTCTCTGTGTGATGTTGCAGTAAACCTATGGTGTGTTGCTTGAGCATTGTTTTTATTTTGTAACTATATTATATTGCCCCCATACTATGGTTTATTGCAACCTCTTTCACATTGGCAAAATTTTGGAGAACAACTCTTTTATTTCGAGAAGACCTGTACTCTTCCTTTAGAGAACAACTTTTCCATTCGAAGGAGTTTTGCATTTTTACTTTATAGAATAATCTTTCCATTTTAAGGAAATAATTTTCTGATTTAGTAGAATGCGCCTCGTATTAGAGAAGTTTCTCTTTCTTTCTTTCTCTCTCTTTCTTTTTATGAAGAAGTTTTTACACTTTACTTTCGGAGAAAGTCACTTTTATTTTTGGCAAGTGAATTTTCCTTCGTGGTAAAGTGGGCCTCCGAAGAAGGGCTTTGACCTGTTTGTGCCTCCAAAGAGGGCTTTGACCTGTTTGTGCCTCCGAAGAGGGTTTTCGTTTGATTGTGCCTTTGGGAAGAGGGCTTTTTTGTTTGATTGTGCCTCTGGGAAGAGGGCTTTTTTGTGTGTGCCTCTGGGGAGAGGGCTTTTGTTTTTTCCCTATACGTGGGGAAGCGGGCCTCCGAAGTGGGCTTTATATTTCTGCCTCTAGGAGAGGCTTTTATTTTTTCCCTGTTCGTTGGGAAGCGGGCCTCCGAAGAGGGCTTTTTGCTTCTGCCTCTGGGGAGAGGCTTTTATTTTTTCCCTCTTCGTTGGGAATCGAGCCTCCGAAGAGGGCTTTTCACATTTCGACTCGTGTGAAGTTTTATTTCAGATCGCGGTGAAATGTGTGCCTCTGAAGAGGTCTTTTAGCATTTCAACTCTGGTGAAATGGGCCTCCGAAGAGGGCTTTTCACATTCCAACACTTGTGAAGTTTTATTTCAGATCTTGGTGGAATGCATGCCTCCGAAGAGGTCTTTTAACCTTTCAACTCGTGTGAAGTTTTATTTCAGATCACGGTGAAATGTGTGCCTCCGAGTAGGGCTTTTGCCTGGAAGTTTCCTTCTCATGGTTGGACGGATTCACGGGGCGGACACAAGTTACTTGGATTGTTCGTTTGCACAAACGTTCTCAGCTAGTTAACGAGTGTCCTGTGCCACCGGTCATTCCACCAATCTTTCTTGTTGAGAAAGAGAGCTTTCTTTTTCTAGCAAGTCCCATTAGAGGTCTTTATCCTCTGAAGAGTTATGCCTCCGAAGAGGGCTTGTGTCTCCGAAGAGGTCTTTTGCTGTTTACTGCCTGCTCGCCCATGTCTTTTCGCCATTTGCTCATATCAGCGGTTCCCTTTTATCATTTTCAAGCACACATTCCTTTCTTTTGCAAGTAGCTTATTTTATCCAAAGAAGTGTACTTCATTGTTAAATGAGTTCGCAGGGGCAGACACAAGCTAATTAATCGAATGTTCGTTTGCACAAACGACAATTAGTTAGGAAGGGTCCACCTCTGGCGGAACCACTAACTGTTTGCTTGAAGCACTTCTTATATAGGATTTGAGTCTGGAATTTTTGTGGCTGAATACTCATTTGTTGAGTGGTGTCAGGGATCGCTTGGTCTTGTGATGGGTAAGTTTTGTTTTAATGGCCTGCAATATTAAATCGACATTTTAGCAATACAATTGAAGTACTTTATATATCAAAATAAAACAGGCAGTTTATAATAGTAGAGAACACAAGATTTATAGTGGTTCGGCCAAGAACTGGGCCTACATCCACTTTATAGTTCTTATTATTCACTTGCACTGGCTTTACAATGGCTTTCAATACAAGAATCATACATCCATAATTCTTTTACAGTATTTCAGTAAAGCTTTTAAGTAAAATATGGGCGCAAGTGATTGCTGTTCCAAGCTCTTGGAATTGGATCTCCTTCGACAGTTGTCAGTTTGAAAGTGCCATCAAGAATTTTTTGCCTATGACATGTGGCCCTTCCCAGTTTGGCGCAAACACTCCTGTTGCTGTCATGACCCTCTTCAAGACTAGATCTCCAATCTCAAAGCTACATTGGCGAACTTTGGAATTGAAGTGCCTGACAATTCTTTGCTGATGGGTTGCAATTCTGAGTTGAGCCTCTTCCCTTTTTTCATCAAGGAAGTCAAGTGCTTCAAGTTGCAACTCTTCGTTTTCAGCTTGGTTGAAATGAATTCTTCTGTGTGAAGGGACTTCTATTTCCACCGGAATCATTGCTTCTGATCCATATGCCAATGAAAATGGAGTGTGTCCAGTCGTAGTTTTATGTGTAGTTCTATATGTCCATAGTGCTAGTGGTAGCTTATCGACCCAACCACTTTTCGCTTTTTCCAGCTTTTTTTTGATGGTTGATTTGATAATTTTGTTTACTGCTTCCACTTGCCCGTTTGCCTGCGGATGAGCCACTACTGAGAAGCTTTTTTGGATCTTGAATTGCTTGCAAAAATCTTGGAACTCTTCACTTTCGAATTGGGTTCCATTATCTGTGATTATCTTTTGAGGCACACCATACCTGCAAATGATATTCTTAGTTACAAAGTTTATCATCTTTTTAGAGGTAATAGTAGCTAATGGTTCAGATTCAGCCCATTTAGTAAAATATCAACAGCAACAATAGCATATCTGATTCCGAATTTGGCGGTTGGCAAAGGATCGATGAGATCTATTCCCCAAATAGCAAATGGCCACAGGCTGACCATCTAAGTTATTTCGGTGGAAGGTGCTCTTGGGATTTTTGCAAATCTCTGGCATCGGTCACATTTTCGGGCATAGCTTGTTGCATCACGACTTATATCTGGCCAAAAATACCCATAACGGAGAATTTTATTTGCTAGAGTTTGATCACCTGAATGGTCTCCACACTCTCCTCCGTGTACTTCAGCTAGAATTGTCTTAGCTTCTTCCGTGGTCACACATCGGAGTAATGGCATTGAGAATCCCCGCCTATACAATCGGCCATCTTGAATTATATATCTGGAGGCTTTTCTTAGCAACTTCTGTCGTTCTTTTGGATTTTCTGGTAGAGAACCGTTGAGCAGATATTCCATTATCAGAGTCATCCATGGTTCTTGCTCTTGAGATATGGTCATGATCCAGTCAATATCTATCTCATCGGTGCTTGGAGCTGACAGGACTTCCACAGGAACTAATCCCAATAGTTGAGCTTCACCAGTGCTTGCGTACTTTGCGAGAGAATCTGCCTTCGTGTTCTCTTCCGGGGGTATATGATTTATCGTATAATGGTCAAGATCATCAAGAAGTTCCCAGGCTCTTGACAAGTAAGCGGGCAGATTTCCTCCTTTAGTTTGAAACTCTTTCTTGACTTGACATACAATAAGCTGTGAATAACTGAAGATCTGCAACACTTTGACATTCAATTCTTTAGCAATTTTCAAGCCGGCAATAAGAGCTTCATACTCTGCTTCATTGTTTGTCAATGGGAATTCCAATCTCAATGCATAGCAGAATGACCGCCCTTCAGGGGTTTCAAGCACAACCCCAGCTCCGGAACAGTAATCGTTTCTTGCACCATCAACATATAATTTCCATCGAATTGGGGTATTATCAATCATTTCTTCCTCACTATCACCTTTATCTGTATATTCTGCGATGAAATCTGCTAAAGCTTGTCCATTAATTGCTCTCCGGGGATGATAAGTGATGTCGTATTGGCTGAGTTCAATATTCCACTTCAAAAGGCGACCCGAAGTTTCAGGGAGAAACATGACTTGCTTCAGAGGTTGATCAGTGAGGACTTTGATAGGATGAGCTTGGAAATATGACCTCAATTTTCTTGATGCAATCAGTAGACAATAGGCAAGCTTTTCCAACTTTGAATAATTCATCTCTGCCCCAGTGAATCTTTTCCTGATATAATAGACCGGGCGCTGAATTTTTGCGTCCTCCCGTACCAACGCTGCACTGAGAGCATGACATGAGATTGCCAAATATACGAAAAGATCTTCACCATTGTCCGGCTTAGAAAGTATTGGAGGCGTTTCTATATGACGAATCAACTCATCGAAAGCTTTCTAGCATTCAGGAGTCTAGTCAAAAATTTTCCCTCCTTTCTTCAGAGCATCAAAGAATGGAATGCATTTATCAGTAGCTTTGGAAATGAATCGACTCAAGGCAGCGACTTTTCCATTAAGACTTTGCAGTTCCTTCTTCATTCTAGGAGCTTTGACTTCTCTTAAGGCAGCAATTTGAGCAGGGTTAGCTTCAATGCCCCTAGCACTCACAATGAAACCCAAGAACTTTCCGGACTCCACCCCAAACGAACATTTCAAAGGATTAAGTTTAATTCCGTACTTTCGGCGGATTGCAAACATTTCTGCCATGTGATCCATATGGTCTATTGCTTTCTTTGATTTCACCAACATATCGTCAACAAAAACTTCCATAGTTTTGCCAATCTGCGGTTTGAACATAGCATTGACGAGACTTTGGTAAGTTGCCCCTGCATTCTTAAGTCCGAAGGGCATGACTCTATAGCAGTAGAGACCAACGTCAGTCATGAAGCTCGTGTCCTCTTGATCTGGCTCATGCATCATGATCTGGTTGTATCCAGAGTAAGCATCCATAAAAGATAACAATTGATGCCCCGCTGTCCCATCCACCAACTGATCTATCATGGGTAACGGGAAGCAGTCTTTGGGGTAGGCTTTGTTTAAATCTGAGAAGTCGATGCATACTCTCCACTTCCCATTAGCTTTCTTAACCAGTACAGGATTTGAAACCCAATTCGGATAAGTAGACTCCCTGATGAAACCATTTTCCATGAGCCGGTCTACCTCTTCTTTCAACGCTGCTGACCTTTCAGGACCCTGGGTTCTTCTTTTCTGTTTTACCAGTGTAAACTTCGGATCAATATTCAGAGTATGTACTGCAATCTCTGGGGATATTCCACACATATCCGCATGAGTCCAAGCGAATACGTCCAGATTTGCTCTCAAGAATGATATCAAGGAATTTTGAACCATCAGACTAAGTTGCGAACCCACATTCACCACTTTGTTCGGATCTTTCGGGTCAACAAGTACTGGCACCGTTACTTCAACTGGCACCACTCTATTCTCCCCTGCATTAGCTTTTCTAGGATCCATTTCTTTCCGTGCCCTGCTATGCTCGCCAGTGCAGGGTCCACCCTGTAATTGCTACAAGGTTGGTTCTTTGATGCGGACTGGGGTTGCCGCATCTTTTCCCATCTCTCTCTTCATCGCTTCACACAACTCTATTAGATAACATTCTCGTCCATCATTCTGATTCCCTTTAATAACTCCAACTCCATTATCCGTGGGGAATTTCATAGTGAGGCACCACGTGGCGAGAATTTCCTTAAAAGCCGCAAGAGTTGGTCGGCCTAGGAAGGCATTGTAGGCAGAAAATTCATCAACAATTACAAAAGTCTATTTTCAAACCACCTTTTTCTGCCCCTCTCCAAGCTCGACGAACAAGTCGATAGTTCCAATGGGCTACTTCGGTTCCCCAGTAAACCCAACGATCTTATGAGATGAAGCTTGAACGTCAGCCATCGGAATTTTCATTTGGTCGAACGTCTTTTTGAAGAGAATATTGCAAGAAGCACGACAATCTACAAGTACTCTTCTCACAATGGCCGGCCCAATGCCTGCAGAGATGACCAAGGGATCCATGGTTGGAGCTTCAATACCCATAGAGTCCCTAGCTTTGAACACAATATCATCATTGAAAGTTTACTGCCGCTTCAAAAGTGCAGCATTTTCTAGCACCAAAACACTCTCTTCTGTTGGTGCATACTTCAAGGCACGGGCATATCTTTCCATCTCGCCCCAGCTTCTGCCTGCTGGGTGAGGACCTCCTGTAATAACATTAATAACAGGCCTTTCTGATTCATGCACAGTATTCCTCTCACCCGAGCCAGATGGATGAGCAGGAAGTTGCTGGCCCTTAGTAGATGAAGTTGGGTCATTTCTACTTCTCTTAACATATTGCTGCAACTTGTTCTCTCTCATCAGTTCTTCAATCAAAGTTTTCAGATGGCGACATTCGTTGGTATCATGATCGGGTTGATTATGAAACCGACAGAATCTCCTACTTTGAGCAGCTTTTTTCCCAACTCTCATCTCAGGCGGTTTAGGATATTCTACCGCGTCTTTGGTAGAAAAAAAGATATTCGCCGGGGTGTCAGTTAAAGGAGTGAAATTTGATGGTTTTGAGAAGCGGGGTTTCTTTATATCTTTCTGTTTCTTCCCACCATTATTCTCCCTTTTCTGATTTCCGGATTCCTTTTTGGTTGGGGCAGTAGTATTATTCTTAACCTCTGTCAATGCCACTTTAACCGGTGCTTGAAGGCTTTCCAAGTGCATAAATTCATCAGCTTTCTTATAGAATTTCTCAAGCGAATTCAATTCTTTCTTCTTCAGCCACTTCCAAAATTCGCTTGATTTGTCGATTTCCCTCATCAAGTATGTCAAGACCATCCGTGACTCTGCATTGTCCACTTCTGCCAAAGCTATGTTGAAGCGGTTTAAGAAAGATCAAATAGATTCCCCAGGATTCTGTTCCAGGCTTGACAGTGACATGATATTCTTTGCCTTTGAAGCGTACAACCTGAATTGCTCTTTAAACCTCCGAGCCAAATCGACAAACTGGTCTATGGATCAGACCAGAAGCTTTGTGAACCAGAGTAGAGCCACCCCTTCCAAGTATATCGGAAAGTACCAGCATTTAATCTCATCAGATGCCCTAGCACCAGTCATGTGCCAATCATACTTATACAGGAATTGGCTAGAATCGCTTGTTCCCTTATAAGCTGGGATGGTAGGAGGAACAAACTTTCTTGGGAATTCCGCCTTTAGAATCCTTTCCGTGAATGGAGTTTTGCTCGGAGCGAATCCCCATTCCTTCTCATCTTCATCCCTCTGCATGCTTTCTTTCATGATTTGTCGCACCATGCCCGAAAGATATTCCTCGTCATTTAAAGGATCTACAGGACAGACTTCGGCCATTTTCTCGGAAGTTTGTCTGGACAAACGTTCGCGGAGAGTTGGCTGTGGTCTCGATCCTCCAGCTTGAGGAGGTGTTTCTTTGGCTGGGCGAGCTGTTCTTTGAGGAATATTCCTCTCTTAAGGATTATAAACATCATCTGCAAGGTTTTCTTCATTATTCATCGGTTGACGGTTAGCTCCGAGCAATGCATTTGACCTTTCAAGCATTAAAGCATTCTAGGTTTCAATCTGCTGGTATAACCCAGATACTACAGCATCTAACTCCGCTCGTGTAATTCTGACACTTGGTGCTGCTTGACTTGACGAAGGAGAAGTGGCAGTATTCTCATGGATATTACCGGGTCTTGTAGATTCACGCTTTCTTCCAGGAGCCATTATCTCTAATAGACTTCTGGTTTTGAGAGATATTTTTTCAACAAACTTTTGTAAAGCAATGACGAAAATAGCCTGAGTTGGGCTCTCAGTGAAAGCACCAAAAATGTTAACGCTTACAATTGAACGCTAACACCCCGGTGTAAGTAGAGATTAAGTGAAAGCACCACCCGTCTATATGGGTATTAAAATTAAGTAGAAAAGTCACAAAGAAAGTAGTAAAAAGACAATAGTTTTATAGTGGTTCGGCTTCAAGTTAAGCCTACATCCACTTTAATCTTCTTTATTGTTAAATCAATTATAACTTTACAACAATCTTTGACTACAGCACTGATAGGACAAATAGCTAGAACTCTGATGTAGAAGAATACTTTAAATCCACGTCGATTGTGTTAGATTTCCTCTTGAAGTTCATTGAGATGTCTTTCGTGTTTGAAGTGTTGAGTGAGTAGAGAATTCAGTAGAGTGTCGGCGTTTCATAAATGAGTCGAAGATCCTCTTTCAGTTGGAGTAGATGGGGTATTTATAGGAGAGTTCGGAGTTAGGTCGTAGGTCGTGGATGACTTAGGAATAGGTCGTAGGTCGTGGGCGACTTAGGAATAGGTCGTAGGTCATGTGCGACTTAGTAGACACGGTTTATGGTTTAAGAGGAGCGCCCTTGATCACTTGAACAAGTCATAGGTCGTGGGCGACATAGGGAAGGAACGACATAAGGAAGACAAGTTACCTCGGTTTTGTATAGCTCGCTAGGTCGTTAAGTCCTTAGGTTGTTAACTCGTTAGCTCATTAGGTCGTTAGGCTCTTTAATCCGTTAGGTCGGTAAATCCACTTAGCCACTAGGTCGCTTCTCACTTTAGGTCGCTGCATTCCATAGGTAGTTAGGTCGCTTCTCCCCATAGGTCGTTAGGTCGCTTCTCCCCATAGGTCGTTAGGTTGCTTAAAAATGAGGAGTTAACAGATACCAAGATCTTGGACAATCGTCAAAACTCTAATTACATTGATAGTTAATTGTTAAGTATGGCATTAATGTCCATGATTCAATCCGATAATATTTATCGGATAATCGATTTGGCTTGGCAAAACATTGACTTTAAGTTGACTACCGATTACGGTGATACTAACAATTAACTCAAATGAGACGAATCCGCTACTAAATAATGTTTCACTTCAAGTGGTTTTATAACTACAGTCAAATAAATACTTCTTCTTAGGATTTTCTAGTTTTATATATTTGATGTATTTGAAACATTACTTATATCCTAATATAAATATATATGTAATGGTAAATAAAACCACAAACTTACTATATTTCAAACAAGTTTTGCTATAGGAGTTAAGTTATATAATTATATTACATGATTTTTCTTAGGGCAACCCCTTAGCTCTATTAGTCTCCCTCTTGTGATTTGGGCTAAGTATGGTCTTTCATAGCCATAATCTTGGACTAAACTAAGAAAAGGGCCTTAATAAGTGGACTTTTGATATCATACTGCTTCATGACTAATATACCGTTTTATCATGTGGTATTTATAAAGAATATGTTTTGACGTCTTATTGAGCTACTGGTTCCTTTTGCAGTCTATATTGCATCATTGGTATAATGATACGTTATTGGATTCCCAATGGTGGAAACCATTCCTAGTTTTTTTTATAGATTTAAGCACAAATAATGCTTTCATTGCAACACTATTTAATGTAATGTGCATAGCCTTTATGTGAGAACCTTGTATTATTATGATGTTAAAGAAAAATATGAATCAAAATATGTACAAGAATATAAGTAGCATTGGTGAAAACAACTTATTAATGAAGAGTAAAAAAACATTCCTTAGATAACTAGAGTAATCACATAAAGACGAGCATAATAACACAAAAGAAGCATGTTTATATTTTACTGTGTCATTATTGAGTCTAAGTAGTCTATGCATGCTAAAATCCACGTATGATTTCCAAAAATTTTTAAAATTATTTTTAAAATTTATCACATTGTCTGTAATGCATTCTAGTATTTTTTTGGATTTTCACTCGGTTTTTTTCAAAATTATATGGAAAAGGTTTCATTAAAAAAGAAGAAGAAAGTATACACAAGCTTTTGGATCAAGTAGGTGTAACGACCCGTATTTTACGTGTCGATAAATCGTAGAATTTACAAGTCGTTAGTGTTGTTTGTGTTGTCTCTAGCCTGAGTCGGTTAGGAAGTTATCTCGCGTTTAAGTGTTGAGTCGTGATTGAGTTAGCAAGGCTTTGAGTCGTTAACGGGTCATGGGAGTTTGAGTCTTGAGTCGTAGACGACTCATAGGGGACCGACTCAAGGAGTTTAGGCGACTTATAGGATGGCCGACTCATAGAGGCAGCGACTTATGGGTATGGCCGAGTTAAGAGGTTGACCGACTCATAGGGTTTGCCGAGTTAAGGAGTTAACGAGTTAAGGGTGTAACGACTTAAGGTTTTGACCGACCCAAGGGGATAGGTCGTAAGGTGCTTTGGTCATGAGTCGTTGGGAACGACTTAACGATGAGTCGTGTTCAACCTATAGAGAGTTCGACCTAGTGGTTGATAGATGAGTCGTATAGTAGATAAGTCGTTGGGGCTTAGGTCGTAACTCGTGTATAGTTGTTAGGTCGGCAGCTAGTTAGGTCGTGTGGCCCGTGTTATTGTTAGGTCGCAGGAAGAAGTTAGCGACTTAGTAGATGAGTCGGTAGGGTGTTGGGTCGTGCGTGTGTAGTTAGGTCGGCCTTGAGTTGAGTCGGCAAGAGTTGGGTCGTGGACGACTCATGATAGGTCGTGACTGACCTAAGGGGCGACGACTCATGGTGGTTTCAGCCTATAAATAGAGGGGTTTGGCTCACTTTTTGGCACCGGTTTTTGAAGCGACGAAGTGCTGCCATTTTGGGAACTCGACTACAACATTTCTTCATCTTCTTTTCTCCATTCCAATCTAATTCTAACATCCATCCAAGATCGAAGATCGAGATCAAAGATTCAAGGGCCAAAGTTGAAGATCTTCATCCAACGAAGCTAGATTTCATCATTTTAAGTGAGATTTCGTCGGATCAAGCCTTGATCTTCGCTGTCCAGATCTGAAGCGTTTAGTTTTTGAGGTGTTTAGGTGATTTGGTGAGTGGTAGTTATCTCTCACGCGGACCCAAAGGAGTATATTGGATTGGTGGTTTGTTGGAGTGTTGTAGATAGTGATTTTGTGCATTTTTCCTTAGATCCAAGTATAGATCCATTGTTTGTGAAGATGTTTACCTATGCAAGCTCATTTATTAAGTTATAGAAACAAAACCCATGTTTTATATTTGCTAGATCTATGCTAAAAACCCATGATTCATGTATGTCAGTTCTATGCTCATTTATTTACGAAATTGCCATTGTAGTTATGAATGCCTAATTAGATCTTGATTGAATACTTATTTGTTTGGATTAATGTTTGCCTTGATTGATTGTTGTGAATGAGCTATCTAGTTGATAGATTTGGACAAGTATGGTCAAAGATGATTCAAAAGCTACAGAAGAGGCTCTTGAATGGTGAAAGCTGCTAAAGGCATATGTGGCGGATGTGGAAGCTCATATGTATGGATTGAATGATGTTGAGATGGAACTTTGCCATGATGCGATGAGGCAAACCATGTTGTTGAGTTGAGACTTTGCTATGGTATAATAAAGCGAAGTATGATGTGATGTAGACTTGGCGTAATCCAGGCAGGGATCATTCCAAGCATGTTGATAACTCGAGAGATGGTTCGAGTTGGTTGATAATGGATTGCTCGAGAGGTAGCTTGAGCTAGCATGAGGATAGTCGTCGAGAAGGATGGCTAGGAGGCTTGGATCTCATCGTTGTTGAAGGTTCTAGCATTCTCAAAAGCAAGAGTACATGGGGCGCCCATAACGACTACAGGTAGGTAGTCGGGACACCCAAAAAGACTACAGGTAGGTAGTCGAGTACTCTGGGCAAAGTAGATAAGTCCTAGGCACAAGGCAGTGTGCGGAGTTATGTCTAGAACCGGGGTTACCATTAGCCCTTGACAGGTGGTCATTCAATTAACGGTGAAATCATGGCAATGATAACAGTGATAGCCAGAGTCATGGATGTTTGGTTGTATTATCATTCGGTCTCAAGAGCGGTATTTTCTGGGTGCTTATCTGATCTTGGTTTAGGCCTTGGGGGTTTGTATTTGGAAAACATCGCCCTTGACTCGAGTGATTATTGCTTTACCTTAATTATCTGTTATGTTATACTTGCTTCTCCTTGGTGTGTGTCTGGGGGCTATCACTGTAGAAAGAGGGGGAGTGGGATGGTTTGGTTCCTATTCCTTTTATCATTTATGCTCTTTTGGTATGTTTGATAGTTGATTTACTGCTCACTAAGACTTTGTCTGACTCAAGGTTTTATGTCTCCTCTTATTACCTTGGGTTGTTCATCCATGTTGGGATGGGCAGACTAGGTAGCAGGTGACAGGTGCTGTTCTTAGAGATCTACGCTGATGATGACGAAGACGAGCAGGAGGCTTTGCATACTAGTTTTCTTACTATATGTACTGGGTGTTCCGCTGTTATATCTGATTGAGTGTTTGTAGTGAGGCTTTGATGTATGGATGATTCATGTTTGTATAAAACTACTACGATGCTTATATGATGATTTTTCTGTTATGGGGCTTCACTATATATTTCTCTATTGTATTTTATCCATGCGCTGTGAGTTGTACGATAGAGTTTGCTGTTTTATTTTACCCTGACTATCGTCCATGGCTACCTGGCACGCCTTTCAGCGCACTATTCCATTGTTTTGATGCGGGAGTCATGATCGGTCGTCACAGTAGGTAACTTCAAAAAAAAAATCTCCTTTTATTAAATTGCATATAGGAACTTATTTTGTGTTTTTGTGGATAAATTTTTGTTTATACTAAATAAGATTTAGTATTTCATAATAAAAGTGTTTGAATAATATTTTAATTTTTTTAATTTTTTTAAAATATTTGTTTATTTGTTTAATGTAAAAAAATATTTATTAATTATTTAATTTAAAATTATTTAATTAAATATTATATTTTAATGTTTTATGAACTTTGTATTCACAATACAAATCACAACAATATATAAGTATAAACTATCATAGGGGTATAGTAGGAAAGTTGACTGTTGTATTCTATGGTCAATAAAATGGCAATGTGACGAGGCGATGTCAACATTAGGTCACAAAAGGAATCACAAAATATTTTAGTATAAACTAAGTATATTTTTTTCGGCCATTATAATTTTTAAATTAAATAATATTTTTATTTAATATATATATATATATATTTAATGTGTGTGTATATACACATGTTATAAAATATAATTTACTTAGATATAACTTTTTTGCATTTAACTGTACACATATTTATTATTTTGGCAATAAAATTTGAAATTTGAAAGATCAACTTTAATTTATATATATTATTTTGTTGTGTATGCATATATATATATATATATATATATATATATATATATAATCTGTATATATATATATAAAAGAAATAATGGCAACAATAGAAATTCTCGAAACCTTACGCAAGCTAGAGGAAGATGATGAAGGAGGCTGGACAATATTAACATCCCAAAAAAATGAAGCAGCCAAAAAAAAATTATACACCAAAAGCTACTATACTTGACCCAGAATTAGACTATATGCATATATAGAAGGAAACTAATGTAAAGGATTCTGAAGCATAGAAAGAAATAGTTCATCAATCTCAGAGCTCACAAGAGGGTAGTTCAAACCGGAGAACATAAGAAGCATAACTTGATCAGGAAAAGGACAATAGAGTGGATTCTGATGAAGCACATCTGCCTGAAAAATTAAATGAAATACAGAAATTAGATATTCCGATAGAAACATCTGAAGAAGAGGTAGGGTAAATAGACATTGGCAGATACACAGAGGTCAATGAGGAATATGAAAAAGTCTTTTCAGTAAATAAGAACGGTCAAGCTGATAAAAAAGCCAGGGTAGTATCAGCTCTAATTATAAGGAGCAGAGCTACAAAAATTTAAATGTTTATTATCTGCTCGAATGCTAGAGGTCTAAATGGAGGCACTAGAAACCTAGACCTCTATAATATGAGAAATTAATATAAACCTATAATATTAACCATACTGAAAAATAAATTTACTGAAGAAAGCCTGGAATCATTCAAATATCAAATGGGCAGTCAATGGGATATCTTTATTATAGCCCTAGAGCATTAAAAGGTAGAATCATGGTACTTTGGGATACAAACATATGGATAGGTACATTGGTTAATATAGATGATTAACCAACAACAATACATATGAAGAATGTGGGAGGCATAGATATATCAGCGACATTTGTATATGCAAGTAATTTGGCATCTGAGAGAAATAAACTTTGGAAAAAATTAATAGAAAATTCAAAATTTATACACAAACCATGGTTGTTGGCAGAGGATTTCAATGTTGTGCCAAAAATAAATGAAAAACAAGGAAGACTTACATTGATAGTCTGCCAAGTCTCAGAATTCAACAATTGTGTATTAGCAACTGGAATAACAGAAGTATTCCATATAGGCCTAAAATACACGTGGAGAAGTCGCGAGGCAAAATAATACAGTCTAGATTGGACAGAGCTCTGGGTAATGCCGAACTATTTAATAAAATCCCAAATATAAAAGTGACAGTTCTACCAAGATCCGTAAGCGATCACTATCCCCTATACATACAATTTAATGATAAAAGGAAAAATCAAGATGGTAAACTTTTAGATATGCCAACCAGGTATCTAATTGAAGGATATAGAGAAGCAGTGAATTTCAAGGCAATACAAATTCTTGAAGGAAAATGTATGTAAAAATTCATCATGATAGTTAAGCAAATGAAATGCAGACTTAAGGAATGGAACAAAAAAAGGCCGTAAGCAGAAGACGATATATTGGAACTGCAAAGATATCTAGAGAAAATTCAATACTAGCTAGATTAAGACCCTCAAAATGAAAGCCTCAATTCAAAGTTTTATGCAGCTCAAAAGTCACTTAAATTCCAGTTGAACGAACAAGCTACTAAACTAAAGCAAAAGGAAAAAAAGAAGTGGATAAATGAGGGAGATGAATGCAACATTTTTATATGAAAATGTCTCAAAGAAGAAATTATAATAATCTTTTAATTGTCTGAATGAATAGAGACTAACAACAGAAAGCATACCTAAATTGAAGAACAAAGCAATAACATACTTTACAGAGACATATAATGGGGATTACATCATTCAACAAATACCTCATGTCTAATGTAGAAGGCGCATATCCAGGCAAGGTGCTAGCATGCTGACAGCTGACATTACTGAAAAGGAACTGAAGCAAGCCACTTTCTCGATCCATAATGATTCCAGCCCTAGTCCCGATGGAATGGAAGCAGCTTTCTTCAAAATGGATTGAGAAGACCTGAAAGTCAACATGATTAAAGGTTATCAATAAGCATTAGATTCTGGTGAGTTCAACCGAGAAATTAATCATACATTCATCAAACTCATTCCTAAAGTAAGTAAACTAGAAAGAATAGAGGAATACATGCCTATAGCTTGTTGTAATGTCAAATGTAAAATTATAAGTAAAATCATATGTATGAGAGTTAACAAAGTGCTTCAAGATCTTATTTCTCAATGTCAGAATGCATCTATAATAGGGAGACATATTTTTGAAAATTCCTCCTTAATGGCACATGAAAATTGGAGAAATTTTCAATAAACAAGGAATAGACATGGTTTGTATGAAAATTGACCTACACAATTCCTATGACAAAGTTAACAGGCAATTCATCTTACATATGCTACATGACATGGGAGTACCAGTGAAATTGCTAAAACTAATCACTCATTGTATATGCACCTCAACTTTCTCAATGATAATCAATAGTACCTCTAAAGGTTTTATCCATTCTAACAGAGGGATCAGACAAGGGGACCCGCTATCGCACTATCTATTTGTTGTAGCGATGGAATGGTTCTCTCTGCAAACGGAGCTAGCTAGTTATCAATTATTGATCAAACCAATATACAACCTTCAACCGGGAATTAATCATCTCATATATGCAGATGATTTGTTGGTGGTGTTCGAAGCAAATCCCTTGGCTATTAAAACAATTAAAGAGATATTTAAACAAATGGAGACAGTTTCATGCCTAAAGGTAAATGAATTGAAAACAAAATGCTATATGAATAAAAGGTGCAAAAGTAGAATACAATTTATATCTCATCTTGGTGTAATAGAGGGTGAATCACCGGTTAAATATCTTGATGTGTCTTCATCCAATATCACTATAAGAGATGTGCAATGTGGGAAGTTAATAGACGAAATCAGAGAGAAACTACAAGGATGGAGATCGAAACTATTATCCTTTGCAGGAAGAGTAGAACTTGTTCACACTGTCGTAACTTCGAAAGACAGGCTCTGGTTACAAACCTTTCAAGTTCCGGACTGTTCCATAGGAAAAATGAATGCAGTCTATGCTGATTTTATTTGGAAAGGAGGAATTCATAAAGCGAGTTACAAAGATCTCTATGGACCAAAAATAGAAGGTGGAGGGGGTCTTAAAAATCTGTCTAAAGTTAAAAGCGCATATGGTCTAAAATTAGCATGGAAAATTCTCAAATCAAATAACTTATGGGATAAGTGGATGAGTGCAAGATACTTGAAAGAAAATTTTTGGACTATTGGAGATACAGATAGCAAATGGCCTACGCATTGACTTGTGGAAAGATCCATGGATTAACATTAAAAACTTAATAGATAGACTTGGATGGGATAACTATTCAGCAAATAACACACTAGATAGAAAATTCTCAACCATTTATACAGGATCAGAAATGGGCAACATAAAAACAAATTATGACTAGAAACTTCAAACAATAAATTGAAGACATGTCATTATTCACGAGAAGAAATAAAGATAAATGGGCATGGAGAAGCAATAATTAGGGCCAATTTAAACTAAAGGAGCATAGGAAGAATGTAGACAACAACAACCAAAAGCACAGTGGCATACTGTAGTTTGGAGTAGATCAAACTGTCCACAAATGGCAACTACTACTTACAAAGCTATAAACAACAGACTGACTACCAAAGATAGATTAAAAAGCAGGGTTATAATAGATGATGCAACATGCCAACTTTGTAATAGAGAGACAGAAACACACAATCATCTTTTATTCGAATGCAAATGTAGCAAAAGAGTATGGGAAATACGAAAATTAAAAAACTTGCAAAACAAAGCTGTTAAAAGCCAATAGGAATAAGTAGATCATCTAAGTAATAAGACAGATATCTTGAACCTATTGAAGGAAATTGGCAAAGTTATGTTGACAGCTACCGTGTGGCATATCTAGAGAGAATGTAACATAAGGACATTTGAAAAAAATATAAAAAACAAGAATTAGAACGTTCTGAAAACATAGAGATGTAGCTGTCACAATAGAAAGGATTAAAAAACATACTAGCTAAAATGAACAAGAAAGATGACAATTGGAGAACTGGAGCTTGAAGGTTGATCAGCAAGGAAATCTAGCAACCGCTAAAAGCTGCCATAAATCACGCTAAACAACCCTAGAAATTAGAGAAAGTGTCTCATTTAGAAAGATTATGTCATTTGAACTAATTATGTGTTATATTGCAGATGTATTTTAGCTTTGGGCCGTGCAGCCCATTAATAAATATTAAGCAATTTTCAACACATGCACATACACATATATATAATATATTTTTTCTATAGTTGCCAACAAAATTATATACATATAATAAAATTAAAAAGAATATCTTGATTTTGAAATATTCAAATTTTTTTAAATTTGAAACTGTTGACTTTTTGAACTAATTGAAAAAAGGAAGTGTTTTGCATATATCCCTGGTAAGGTTTGAAAATACACTAAACATCCATCCAATTTTTTAATAAGTTTCTGGTCGCCGTTTTCAAATTCATGCGTGTATAAAGACCAAATACCGTTTACACTTTTAATATTTCAAATGCATATAACTTTATGTAGAAACATCGGATCAGCATACCATTTTCACCAAAAAATCAAAAAATTTATGATCTTTAAAATGAGACTCATTTTTGATACCAAAAAATATTAGTAAAGGTGTGGTTATTCCATATATTTGTAGACAATTCTGCATATTTTGAACATCTTCGATTTTTCTTCAAATCTGTAACTATTGAATATAATTGCGACATTTCTGCAATTATATGGTATAATTGCAGACATTTCTGCAATTATTGCATATAGTTGAAGAAATGCCTGCAACTGTTGCATATAGTTGCAGACATTTCTGCAATTATATGGTATAATTGTAGACATGTGTACAGTTATTGCATATAGTTGAATAAATGTCTGCAACTATTGCATATAATTCTTGAAATTTCTATAACCATACTATATAATTGTAGAAGTTTGAAAAACATCAATTTAAAAATATGGTATAGTTGGATCCGCGAATAGCTTGTCATGCCGTTGTTTTTACGTATGCACAATGTCACTCATTAGAAAGATAATAAAATTTGTGATTTAATGGTGAAAACAGTCTGCTAATCCGTCGTTTCTACAAGAAGTTATTATGTTTTAAAGATTGATAATCAAAGGGGTGCAAATTTTTATTATGGTGCAAGAATAACATCCATATATGAAGAATCAATATTGCTATAGTGGAGAAGAGGGGTATTGTAAGGAAGAAAATTAAAGTATTTGAAAATGGGGATGTAATCTATATCATTTATGAGGAGTGTGTTTTGTGTATTAAGTTTGACTTTAGGGATGTGTACTTTATTTTCACTTGAAAAAAAAATCTATTTTGGGCCAAAAGCAATCTGATATAAAATGCTTTTTTATACGATTCTGGATAGAAATCAATATGCATATACATTTTTATATATGTACTCATACATATATACATATATTTTAACGATCCGCCTTTTCGATCCCTAAATGTCGACACTAATACATCCACGGTATTTTTGCATCGAGCATCCAAGTGCCAGAATGAAAGATTGTTAGGGTAAAATAAAAAGAAAAAGGAACAGAACAAGAAAGGAGAAACACAATATCATAATGTTAGAGTGGAACGGTAACATATAATATCAAAAGTTAGTATAAACTATCACTCTAAGATGTATAGCATTTCAGAGTTACAATTCTAAATATTATCATCAATCTGGATAGTTATAACAATGTGTCCTCACAAATGCTGATATGTACAATATAGTAATGCAACATAAATAAGAATACCATGGTTGGTGAAATATCCAGCTCATCTCCATGAGCTTTAGAACATGTAACTAAAACCTGACTTTCTCAAATTGCTCAAAAGAGCACCCATGGAAATAAGAAAAATATAAAATGATGAGTCAAACGTAAGTCTGGTGTGAGAAGCTCAAGAAATATGCGCCCAACATATAATAGTACTTTTGAGACCATTCGAAAACGGTTATCGCCTCAAAAGAACCACACATCTAATAACTATATAAGGTGATGTAATAGATAATGTCTAGGATGAAGAATATAAATCATAAAATAGCTGTAATGCTTACATTGGTCACACCTCAACAATATTAATGGTACAATAAAAAATGCTAAGCTACGTTTCCATAATGGATTTTCCATGGAGATCTCTCTGGTCCGGCCTAATCCAAACTCCACGCACAAGGATCAGAAGTTACCTTTTGAGCATCATATATCTCTACATAAAATATACCATAAGGAAAACACAACAAGCCCGCACATGAGCATTGGTATGAACCATGTGGAACTAAGTATCATCAATTCCCGCATGCAACATCGATAGGCATGCTCTGGATATAGAGTTGACATACCCTGTTGTAGGTTAGCAAAACCCTAGGCTGTTCACCCATCTTTAGCCATTTCCAATGTCGTGGTCGCATTATACATCTCTCACATGAATCCTCATCAATCGAACAAAAGAAAATTCCCCAAATGGGTTTCAACATCTTGAATAGATCTCGAATCTCCATATAGATTCCTGCATAAGCCCTTCGACGAATGCTAACTCGACCACTCCCTTGGATTTAATCTTAGGATAGACAGTTCAACTCAATAGCATTCTATCACAACCGCTTCCAAAACATAGAACTTGTATAGCCGTTTTAAAGTGGTTTTGATAAGTAAAACACTTACCTATCTCGATCTCTTCAAAACTAAATCATGAATTTTGTTAATTTCAATAATAATGAAAATGATTGTATATGGAATTAATTCTCCTATAAATATCATGTTTCCAAACTTTTCAATTTACACTATTCCTCAGTCAAGAGTGAAGCCAAGTAGTTAGTGCATTGATTGCATCAAAACCTAACCTAAACACTTCATTCATAACTCTCATAGATAGACAAGCCTACTTAATCAGCATTTAGTGCTAAGTACATGACTAAATACATTCCATAAATGAGTGAACACACAAAGCAAGATCAAGTCATTCATCGCACGAATAAGCCAAATAGGGAGCTTCTAATCCCTTTTTTTAACTACTCCTTTTGTTAATCAAAATCTCATTTATTAATAAAACTTCTTTTATCTAATAAAAATTCATTTACCGATCATTACTATTCATGTACACTCTCTCAACACTTCAAAAAGTATTTAAATACTTATCTCAAATGGTACAAGTACATTCACAAATCAATAAATATTTCTTATTTAAAGTTTTATGTTTTCTATCTTTTTCAAAAGATTCTATACTTGTTATTACCTTTGAAATATCCATTTAAAAGGTCTAAATACATTCAAAATATATTTCAAAAGGTTGAAGACTAATGTTACTTAAACATTGTCACAATAAATTCAAAACCATTTCACTTATGCTTAATTTAAACATTCTTTTCAAAGATCATTTATATTTACAAGTATAATAAAATAAGGCTAGAGACGAATATTGTTGACACATTGTCACAATAAACCCAAATTCGTTCCTTGTCATTATTCCATACTTGTCTTTATCGTTAAGCATTCTTTTTAAATATCTAAATATACATATTACCAGATAATATACTTTTACATAATGTAATGAACTGCCTTTTCGATCCTTAGAGGTCGATATTAATAGATCCACGGTATTCACACGTCGAGTATACAAGTACCGGAAAGTCGGATTGTTAGGGAGAAAGAAAATAAAAGAATGAACAGAATCTCACAAGATAAGTAATATATAATATCAAAGTTTACTTTACAAAAGAAGAACTGTAATATTCAAACAACATCAGAGTCTAACCTATCATCAGCCCTGACAGTTATAATTGCATGTCCTTACAAAAGATGATAAATACAACTAAGAAACATAATGGAAATAAAAAACGAAAAATACATCTTAGAGGCATCCATCTCATCTCTTGAAGCTCAAACCATCTAGAGCTAACTCTGGAAAGATACTCGGGTCCAATCCGAGTATTATAAGAAAATAACACCCATATCAGTCTGGTAAACCAGCCTCAGAAGACTCAAGTCATAAAGAATTGTTATATCTTATAAAACCTTTTACAATAAAGGTATCCCATAAGACAAAGCAACATATAAATAAGGACGGGTTTTTACCTTATGATAACCAAAACCTTTTTATAGAAAATTCAAAGGTATTTGACGCAGCGGAAATAACAAATGAAGCAAAACCATAAAACGATACCAAGATAAATGCCCAAATCCGTTGATCTCTCGAGATACCGGATTCAAGCTATCTTCAACACGTTGATCGCGCACGATTCCGCGTTAGAAGATCTACGATCCTTCGACGTTGATCTCGCGCACAAGATTCCGTGAATCGGCTTCAAATTCGTTGCGCACTCGAATATCCGAATATGGAAGAAGAAGGAGATCACACTCAACTTCAACAAAAGTGGAAAAAGCACACAAACAATTTTATCCAAAATCAACTCTCTTTGCAAGTGACACCACACCCCAATTTATAGTAATTTACAACTCACACAGCCGACTCAACAGATGACTTACGACCTAACAATCACGACCTAATATCACACGACTTAACAACAGCGACTCATGACTTACATAATACAACATACAAGCGACATAACGATACACATGCGACTTAATCAACTTCGACATGCAGTAGCGACTCAAAGGAAACACGGCAGTGACATAAGAACAATGTGGCAAAGATGCAGGAACGACTTAAGCTTCGAATGACTTAAGGAAATGCGGCCTTGGATGCAGGAACGACTTAAGCTTCGAACGACTTAAGGAAATGCGGCCTTGGATGCAGGAACGACTTAAGCTTCGAATGACTTAAGGAATTATGCAACTTAAGGAATGAGCGCATAAGTGAACGGTTTATAGACATAACTTGTTATGTCGTGGGCGACTTAAGCATAGCCCTCTGGTGCGCTGCATCTTCCTCCACTGCATCATCTATCTTGTTAGGTTGCATGCGACTTAAGGCAAGCGAACGACTTAAGGCAACCAAATGACCTAAAGCAAGCGGCTTGTCATGGTGTGCTGCATCATCCTCCCCTGGTTGTAAAGAATTCGACCCCGAATTCACACTTTCCTCTTCTTCGACATACTTATTCTCATGATATGGAATCAAGTGTTTGACGTTGAAAACATCAGCAGTATGGATATGATCCGTCAATCTCAACTGATAAGCATTCTCATTAATCTTCTTTACGATCTCCAAAGGACCAATCTTTCTAGCAGATAGATTGTTGTAAGCACCAATAGGAAATCGATCCTTAGTCAATACTACATATACAAAATCTCCTTCTTTGAATTCAACATTTCGTCGTTTAATATCTACAGATGCTTATATTTCCCATTCGCCTTAAGCAATCGTTCCTGCACAACTTTGTGGCATTCTTGCAACTCATTCACAAGATCACTAGCTCGGTTGATCACTCCTTTCTGCTGTGGAACTGTAGATAAATCCAATGGTCCCTTAGGAATTGTCGAGTAAACGACCTGAAATAGACTGAACCCAGTGCTACGATTAACTACATGGTTGTGTGCGAACTCAGCTTGACATGGCTTGGAATCCCAACTCTTCAAATTGTCATTCACGAGGCATCTCAATAGATTACCTAGGGATCTATTCACAACTTCTGTTTGTCCATCCGTCTGTGGATGATAAGCACTACTAAATTTCAGCTTTGTCCCGTCTATTCTCTATAGACTCATCCAAAATTGACTCAGAAAACGAGTGTCTCTATCTGATACAATAGATTCAGCCAACCCATGAAGACGATAGATCTCTCTGAAGTATAACTGTGCAATATTAACTGCATCTACCGTCTTCTTGCATGCGATAAAAAGTACCATTTTTGAAAAACGATCAACCACCACATAGATAGAATCATTGTCACGTTGTGTCCTTAGCAAACCCAATACAAAGTCCATACTAACATCCACTCATGGCTTAGTAGGTATAGGAAACGACAAATATAAACCTGCATTTGTCATGGTCCCCTTTGACACTTGACAAATATGACACCTCTGAACAAACCTTTCAACTTCTTTTCTCATTGACGGCCAAAAATAAGACTTTGAGATCAACTGCATAGTACGATCGCGGCCCACTTGTCCTTCTTCATGCAATTCTTTGAAAATTTTCATTCGTAAACTACAATCTGGAATACACAACTGATTTCCTTTGAAGAGAAAACCATAAACCAGCATATATCCATCCATGCTTCCCTGCTTGACTTTGTCTAGAATTATGGAAAAATATGAATCTGATGTAAGCAAATCTAGAAGTAAGTCAAAACCCATCACCTCTACTCGCATAGTTGTTAGTAAACTACTCCTTCGACTCAATGCATCGACAACGCGATTAGTTATCCCAAACTTATGCTTGAAGACGAATGTAAATTGCTGCAAATAAGCTATCCACGATGCATGCCTAGCTGCAATTTTATTCTGCACTTGTAAATGTTTCAACACTTCATGGTCCGTATATAAAACAAATTCTTTGTGGAACAAGTAATGTCTCCAATGCTTCACAGCCTGCACAATAGCATAAAACTCCACATCATAAGTATTGTATCTCATCTTTGCTCCAGAAAGTTTTTCACTGAAATAGGAAATTGGACGACCCATCTGACTCAACACTCCTCCAATTCCAACTTTAGATGCATATGTGCGTAACTCAAATAGCAACTGAAAATCTGGCAACACTAGAATCGGTGCTGAGGTTAAAAGTTCCTTGATTTGCTCAAAAGCAAATTCTGCCTCTTCCATCCATGAAAACTTCTTTCCTTTCATACAATCAGTAACAGGAGCCATCACACTACTAAAGTGTGGTATAAATCTTCGATAGAATGAAGCTAACCCATGAAAACTTCTGACTTCGGTTATAGTTTTGGGCTGTGCCCAATTTCTGATTGCGGCTACTCTACTCTGGTTCACTTGTATCCCTTCCTTAGGCACAACATAACCCAAAAATAAAACACTTGGCGTCATGAACATGCATTTCTTCGTTGCTGCATAGAACTGTTCTCGACGAAGAATAGTTAACACCTTTCGCAAGTGTTGAATGTGCTCCTCTGTGCTAGCACTATATATCAAGATATCATCAAAGTAAACTACAACAAACTTCCCGATGTAAGGTCTGAAAATTTGATTCATCACCCTCATAAATGTACTTGGTGCATTAGATAGACCAAACGACATCACCAGCCATTCATATAATCCTTCCCGTGCCTTGAATGTTGTATTCCATTCATCACCTGGTCTAATGCAAATCTGATGATAACCACTCTTAAGATCGATCTTCGAAAAGATTACAGACCCACTGATTTGATCCAATAGATCATCAAGTCTTGGCATAGGAAATCTGTATATGACAGTTATTTTATTGAGTGCCCTGCTATCTGTACACATTCTCCATGAGCCATCTTTCTTCGATACTAACGAAGGTGGTACAACACAAGGACTGAGACTTTCTCGAACACGCCCTTGCTCAAGCAACTCCTCAACTTGTCTCCTCAACTCTTCATGCTCTTTCGAACTCATACGATAATGTAGCCTATGTGGTAAAACAACACCTGGCACTAGATCAATTTGATGTTGTATGTCCCTCAACGACGGTAACTCCTTGGGTAATTCCACTGGAAAGACATCTTCAAATTCATTCAACACCGGTCTAACCTCCGTAGTAATTTCAACATCTTCACTTGTTTCATACCCAATCAACATAAACAATTCCGCACTATCTTTCACTTCTTCAACAAATTCTCTTGTAGATAATAGACTAGTTGATTCCACCTTCTTCTCTGACTTGCTTTCACTTTGTTCACGCTTCTTAGGTACTAAGGTAATTTGAGTTCCTTCGAACATGAAACTGTAGCTGTTGGTGCGACCATTATGTTGTACAGCTCGATCATACTGCCACGGTCTTCCTAATAGTAGATGACACACATCCATTTCCACAACATCACGCCAAATATCATCTTTGTACTTCTTCCCAATAGAAAATGTAACAAATGCTCGTCTTCCCACTGTCACTTCTCCACCTTTCGTTAGCCATGCCAGTTTATAAGGTCTAGTATGTTTTTCAGTCTTCAACCCTAACTTCGTAACGGCTTCATCAGAAATAATGTTATCACAGCTTCCTGCATCAATAACAAATCGACAAACCTTTCCCAAGATAGTACATGTAGACTGAAAGATATTGCTTCGTAACCAACTAGAATCATTCTCATGCTTTGGCACTAAACAAGACCTTCTTATCATCAAATTACATCCTTCATCTCCTGACACAACTTCTTCATCTTCATCAAACTTCGATGGTTCAGAATAGTCAACTTCAGCTTCCACATCCTCATACTCACATTCCTCTGCAACTAAGGTTCTCTTCTTTGGCTTTGTACATTCATTACTTTTATGGCCAAACTCTTGACAATTATAGCATTTGATACTGTTGTTGACCTTTGCTTTAGCGGCTTCATTGACAATTGGTTTGCTGACTGCCTTGGAAACATTAACATTGCTACTAGCGCCTTTATTCTGATTGTTAGAACTCGTAAACACACCACCTCCTCGTCTCCCTTGCTTCTCCCAAGCTAGAGCTTTTTGATGTGCTTCAGCAACAGACATTGGACTAAACATATTCACCATGTCTTGAATCTGCATTCGTAACCCTCCAATATATCTAGCTGTTAGTTGTTCCTCAGTTTCCATAATATCATTCCTTGAAATCAATTGATAGAATTCATCTGCATAATCATTCACCGTCCTCGTTCCTTGTCTCAAATTCCGCAAACGTTGATACATAAGAGATTGATAATTGTACGGCAAGAAAGTCACTTTCATCATCTTTCTCATCTTCTCCCAAGTGACAACTTTTGATTTTTCCATTCTCTCCCGAGTTAGTTTAGTTTGCTGCCACCAAGCCATAGCTCTTCCCCTTAGCCTTGTAGCAACTAATTGAACTCTTTGATTCTCAGGCACCTCCTTGAATTCCAAAATTTCTTCAATATTTGTCAACCAATCAAGAAATTCTTCTGCTTGCATACCACCTTTGAATTCTGGAATTTCCATCCTCATACCTGACTCCCATTTACGATCATTTTCTGAATCAAATTATCGATTTCGCACTTGGCCTCGATCTCGATAATGAATACTTGCTCTATCACCATATTCCTCAAAATCATATGTATTTCGATATCGATCTCGACCATCTACATCTCTATGACTACGCATGTCCCTTCTATCATGTCTTTCACCATCATGATATGATTCATTGTCAAACTCACATTGGGTTCTTCTTTCTTCATTTCGATATTCATGGTGTTCTCGCCTCACTGAATCTGATTATTCTCTCCTATCTCGATAAGACTAGGGTGACATTCTCTGTTCTTCCAAAACCGATGGTGAAACCCGGTTTCTACTCTGATCCGAAACTGGTAACGTCCTCCTTTGACTTTGATTCATGTCTTTCATCAATTTCTCCAATTTATCAATACCCTCATTGAACTTTTCATTGATACGCTGCTCCATCTGCTCAGCTTCTTGTCTACTATATACATCTTCAACATTATGATAGCAGTTAGCACGTCTCAGAGGCATGTTCATTCACAATCTCTTTTCCGATCTTACTTGGCTTTAACTCGGCTTTGACTTAGCTTTAACTCGGCTCTGAACTCTGCACTAGCTCAGCTCAGCTTTGAACTTAGCTCTGAACTCGGCCCTGATCTTACTTAGCTTTGAACTAGGATTCGAACTAGGCTCCGATACCAAACTAATGCAGCGGAAATAACAAATGAAGCAAAACGATAAAACGATACCAAGATAAATGCCAAAATCCGTTGATCTCTCGAGATACCGGATTCTAGCTATCTTCAGCACGTTAATCTCACACGATTCCGCGTTAGAAGATCTACGATTCTTCGACGTTGATCTCGCGCATGAGATTCCGTGAATCGGCTTCAAATTCGTTGATTCGAGCGCACACGAATATCCGAATATGGAAGAAGAAGAAAATCACACTCAGCTTCAACAAAAGTGGCAAAAGCACACAAACAATTTTATTCAAAATCAACTCTCTTTACAAGTGACACCACACCCCTATTTATAGTAATTTACAACTCACACAGCCGACTCCACAGACGACTTACGACCTAACAATCACTACCTAAAATCACATAACTTAACAGTGACTCAGGACTTACACAATACAACATACAAGCGACATAACAATACACATGCGACTTAATCAACTTCGACATCCAGTAGTGACTCAAAGGCAACACGGCAGCGACATAAGAACAATGCGACATAAATTCAGGAACGACTTAAGCTTCGAACGACTTAAGGAAATGTGGCCTTGGATGCAGGAACGACTTAAGCTTCGAACGACTTAAGGAATTGCCCAACTTAAGGAATGAGCGCATAAGTGAACGGTTTATAGACATAACTTGTTATGTCGCGGGCGACTTAAGCATAACCCGCTAGTGCGCTGCATCTTCCTCCACTGCATCATCTATCTCGTTAGGTCGCGTGCGACTTAAGGCAAGCGAACGGCTTAAGGCAACCGAACGACCTAAAGCAAGCGGCTTATCATGGTGCGCTGCATCAGTATTATAATAATGTCTAGGGTTTAAAATAAATTACGAATATAGATGGAATGCTTGAATGAATGTTTCAATATAGTTTGGCACAACAATGACTGTACAATGCTTATTGGAGAATGGGTTCCATACAATGATAAGGCTATTGAGGTACCGCTTACCACAGTACACTTCTAGAAAATGTACTGATAGCCTTGCGTAGACCCCTTACGAATTAGGACTTGCCTACCCCTTACTGTATAGTACCGAATAAGTTACCACCTCAGGTGCTTTCCAACCTTTTACATAGATCTCTCATGCACAAACAAATCCATATATATATATATATATATATATGTATGTATGTATATATATAAGGTTGATGTCATACCCTAATAGTAGCAAACCACATAACCTTGAAGCATATCCCATGTTTCGGTCATTCCCGAGTATTGAGGCTCGAGCCTACGTTTTACCTTTTTAGCAAATCCCATTAGTAATGCTAACACTTCCCTCCAAGTAACGATGCAATGACAATGTTCATCCATACAATTTTGTTTGAGATGAATAAACTGAGGGCACTACTTCTACAACATCTATTTTGGAATAACCTAAGGATTAGTGGCAAGTAGTCTTTGCACTTCAAAGAGCTCCATCTTCAATTCCATCGTCTTCAAGATGTCTTCAAATTGAAAGCTTTATTTGGTTCGAAGTGTATTTCAGATAATTCATACTTTTTCGATTCCGGTCTCTTCAGACCAATGTTCGGTAGTTTCTAGCAAACTCAAATTTGTTTCTTTTGGAAGTAAACAGACAATACATAAGAGTGGGGATCACCCCTAATCGTTTAAGTGGATGAATTTTGTTATCATTTTCCTAGAAGAACATGACGGTTATACATACAGTTGCATCAATAAAGATAACTGTACCATACAATTTTCATGTTTCTCCTAGATATTTCTAAAGTTAAAAATTGGTTCAGATTTAATAATCCTTTATTTAGCTATTAAATAAACAAACATAATCTAATTCCACGTGGAATACATAAGCCTCGTTTAATTAATATTCATTAATTAAACGACTTTACATATTTTTACAAAAACACTCACATACTTATCTCACCGATATGAGTATATTCTCAAAGCATTTTACTTTCTATACTTGGAAAATTTTACCACATATTTATACAATGGTACAAGTATGTTCTCAAACATTTAAGAAAGATATCTGATTTCATAATCATATAAATTGATAAAAAAACAATGCCATTCAAAATCAATGTTCACAATAAACCCAAAACCACTAATCCTTCCGTGTTAAGTTATGGAAAAAAACTTCCATGCTACCATAATTAAGAAGGATTATTTATTGGTTCCATAAACTCGATTTTCGTGAGTGATCCAATTCATATAAAATCAAAGTTAACCCAAAACTTCTTTTTCAAATTTCAAGATCTCTTCCCAATTTATAACTTTAAAAAAACCTTCATTTAAAAATAACTCCCTTTATAAAACAATTTATTACTTTAACATCTTTTATTTAATAAATAAAATACTTTTAAAACCTCCCTAACAAATAATTTATTTAGTTTAAAACATCATTAGTTAGCTTTAAAATGCGATAGTGGATAATCAATAAGCTAAAGTACTATTACATAAATGATAAATTATCTTGAACCACTATTAATAAGTAAATAAATAAATTTCAAAAACATCGTTATTGACTAATTTACTAACTTAAAATATCATCAATAAAATAATTAACTAACTTTAAAATAACTTTAATAAAATAGTTGATTTACTATAAAATATTGTCATTCAAGTAATATTAACTTAACTATGCAAATGTAGGAAACACTTTACTTAAAATATTATAAAGTCAAAGTAAATTTTAAATATATTTCCTTTCAAATTTGGGAAGAGGCTTAACGACCCAAATGACACTTAAACAAGTTACCATCTATTTAGTTCAACAATCAAGATCATATCACTATATTTACATAACCAACATATAAATAAAATCCAAAATGAACAAATTTATGGATGACACTTCATTTAACCAAGTCAACTGACATATAAATAAATGTCCAAATTAATAAAATAGTAGAAATGGAGATTTATTATACTAAATAGATGTTCATTATACAACTATTTAATTTAAATATAACAGACTGGTGTTTTATTTTGCTAATGGTGTCCAAAACAATCTACTCAATTAAATTATCAGAAAGGTATTTTATTCTGCAAAATAGATGTCATCGGTTAAGTAATGTTAATTAACTATGTTATTATGTAAATCAATGTAATAATATTCAGCCAGTATTATCTTATCATTAATTTATACTACAACCAAACTACCAACAATTTATACTAAAATGTTGTACTTGTCAATATGAGTCTATTGCAAAAATCCGTAGGTAAATTGGGTTTAAAATGAGCAAGATATGGTTTTCAAGAGTTAACACATATCATATATATTTTAAACAATTAAATAAAATATTTTATCACCTAACCACTCACAGCCCAAAGTCTATCGGACCCAAATGCAACAAATTCTTCTTCCCAAACATAAAATCCCAAATTGAATTTTCCTAAACAAAAAAACTGGAGCCAAATCTTTCGTGCACGTGCACCACGCTACCGGCCTTCGACCGTTACCACGACCTCATTGACAAATGCCCTGGGTTTCACGCGTCTCTACTAACCCATCATCAACACCAATGGTTTCCTAAATGGAAACGGATCATTTGACTGAAAAAAACATGCCCAGACTTGACCCATCACCAACCATGACCACCTTACCCACTTCAAGACCCTGCCGCCACCCCCAATTGATCACCTCCATCATGCTCCATCTCTAATCTGAGCCACATCGAGTCGGATGCCTCCATGTGCTGCTGCCTCGTTTCTTGAACCAAATTCAAATTACCTTAAATCCTAACTTGAGTTCGACTGAGCATCTCTACCACCAGAGACCATGTGCCTACCTTCAATGCTTCTAACATCCCCTAATCTTGCTCCACCTCCAATCGCTCTGCCGCAGACCACTAAGATTGTTGGAATTCCATTTTTGAACAAAATTAGTTCATCTTCTCACGACTACTAATCCTTTCCACCTAAAATCATGGAACCATGTTTAAAAATACCATTTCCAACTACGAACCTGATAGTATAATCCGTTCGACAATTCGAGCTCGTTGAAAAACTTGCATTATTCGAATCCTTGCTGTTATCGAGCAATCCCTTACATTATACTCAACGAAATGCCACCCGACTAACTTTAAAAAAACACCAAATACTATGACAAACAAGTTTCCACTTGGTCGTTTTGGATTAATTTACACGGTTTGAGAGTAGATGATTTTTGAATGTGAGGGAAGAAGCTTATTTTCAAAGAACAGAGAATAGAAGGAGAACGTGTGTGTTTTTGGACATCTCTGCCTATGGTTTTTTATTTACATTTACCCTATTTAGTAATTTAAATCAAATATCAATAAAAACATGATTTTTAAAATAATTCCTTAAACATGAAAATTAAATAAAGGTCACAACCAAGTTGTAAATAAATTTATAAAAAATGTTAAACAAAGATTTGAGTACTTCACAACATTTATGTTTTCATCAAAATACTAACAAAAATTTAGTATCTCACCTTTGCCATGATTTTGAAATGCTTCAAGTTATGATCTTTGAGAGGAGTAAAATATTAAGGTAAAAGATATAATTTTATTTTCAAAATTTATGAAAGTATGAAGATTAAAAAGGAAGGGAAAGTGCATATATAAGATGGAGTGTAAAATGAGGAATGCATATATATAAGATGGAATAAAAATAATAATAATAAAAGGCTAAAGATCGAAATGCCCATTAAATCTAAATTTTCAACTCTCACCTCATTTCACAAGCCACCAAAACGTCATCTTTCAAAGACAATGCATTAACCATATTAAGGTATATTTGATTTTAGAGCGATTCTTGTACTTTTGCTAATTTTCTTACTTAAGGAATCATTCTATTTCAAATCAATCCTTCCTAATTCAAATTTAAATATCTTTATATTTATAAATATCTTATTATTATCACTTTATCCATTTATTTTAAAGTAAAATGTTAAATATTTTTAAATGTTGTTTAGAATTTATACAATGGTTCAATAACTTTCCAGAACTTGCCGTTTGATAAAAAGTCGAAAATCCAAAAAAGGGGTTTCGGTCACATTTTGTGTTTTTCATCGAACTACCCATTCTTGTAAACAAAATTCAAAAATAAATTTTCTATCATTAGTTAGAAATTAAAAGAGGGTTATTTAATTATTTTAATCATTAATATAATATTTAAAGTAAATTAAATATTCACAAATCAAAATAATAAAATTCCGGGTTGTTACATATAGCTTTACAAAACTATTCATTATAACATAAGTGTTATAATTCAGAACTTCCTTTGTTCTTTTTTAAAACATTTAACTCCCATTTTTCCACACAAACATATATATACTTAAAAATACTTTTAAATAGGTTTTAAACATATTTGTAAAATATTACTTAAAAATAACTGTTTACAATTTGACAAAAATAAATAAAAGCATGTTTTATATTAAAACCCTTTGCTTTAAAAATAGATATATAACTATTAAAAATATATACAAACCTCACACCAACTTTTAAATACTACAAAATATGTTATAAAACATCTTAAACTTTAAGCAACTTAATACAGCATTTGTAAATGATGTTAAAAGTCCTTAATAAAGAACAACATTGAAAAACATGAACTTTGTGACTAGTTTTAAATATTATTAGCAGATGATTTAAGAGATGAAATTTTTACGGTAAGTAATCTCTTTAAGGTACGTCAAAACCATGGATAGAAGTAGCAAAGGATATCTTCCAAATTAATTATGGAAATCCCTGAAAATAAGCTGTTTGCCAAAATGTTCGTTTAGCGACATTTTTACTCTAAATTTTGCCATTTTGTTTGACTAGTTCCAAAACCTTTTAATCTCCAACTTTTTCCACTAATAACTACACGTAAAACAATTATTAAATATGAATAAAAAATCCTAAGAATGTCTTTCTATTTAGTTACAAAATTCCAAAAAGGGACTTTTCAAAGTGTTCATATAGCGACCTTCTTCTCACAATAACTTTTTACAACTTTGTCTGACAAGTTAATTAATGATTTAAACTTCAATAATTTTATAGTAATAAGTACTCTTATAGTACTCATCAAAAATGCAAAGAAGCCCTAGGACGTCTCTCAAAGTTGACTTTGAAAATCAACGAAAACATGGCATTTTCAAAGTGTATCCATAACGACCTTTTTGCTTCTAACTTTCGCATTTTGGATTCCAAATTTTTATAACTTTCCAAATCATTTATTTACTGTCCCATACACCAAAATAAGCATAGAGAACATCCGAATCATATTATCCCAAGTTAAGTTCATAAATCTTCCATTTACGCAAGTTAAAGTTAATGGATATCGAAGTGCACTTATAGCCACTATTCGCGCTTCAAACACTTCCAAACATACTTCAATTCAATACAAAATCCAAATAAACATTTATACATTATGTTAAGGACATGCCACATGTTATAGAAGGTAGTAAGTGATGTTTATACAGTATAAAGTTGTCATTTTCTTTTAAAATCAAGAAGGTCCAAAGTATATAACTTTAATTAGTTAATGTCACTTTAACTACATATTTGCACACACATACATATATACACAATACATACATACAATAAGTGATGTAATTTATCCAAATACAAGCCAAACACATGCTTAAATACATAAAAACAAACAATCACTTCCTATCGTCTCTAAAAGCATAAAGGTCCAACCTTAGCACCAAAACCATAAAACCATCCTCCCCCTCCAAGATGATGCTCATGGCCTAAAGCAAGCTACCCCATTTCTTCCATATTTTTCCATATTTGACTTTAAATCCCTGCTTAGCATAGTATTCTAAGGTGTTGGTGAAATTGTGATGGAGTTTGAATGAATTAGAGAAAGATTAGCGAAAAACAAAGTGGATTCGTGCTAATCCACTTCCAACATTTTTGAATTTTATTTCTTTTGAAGCTTTTGATTATTTTGAAGTGTTAACACATGTAAAACCTCTCAAGTAGCCTCTCATTTCTAGTTAAAGAGAATCCACCCAATGTGCATTGCATGCTTTTAACTTTACACCTTTTAGGCTATTTGAAAATATCATTTTGCTTTCACACCTAACTAATTAACTTTAAGATGCTTCTTAGGAGTTTTAGTGTAACAACTTGTAATCTTAGGAGTTTTAGTGTAACGACTTGTACTTTTTAATGTTTCGAATGAGAATATTTACTTTATTTAAGTATTCAAATTTAATAAATAATATAAAAAATCAACTACTAATAAAATGTCTTGATTTTAATGATGTTTTAAAATAAATTTACAAGATTTTCCATAATTTTTAATTTGGAAATTTTTGAATTACTGTTTGATGCATTTGCAGCAAACATTGGGGCTAAAGCGACCCTGATCAGTTGGGGGCAACTGAAAAAAGTAGCAACTGAATCTATATTAGTAGTGCCCTACTGGGTTATATTAGTGTCCGACTAGCCTCTTCTCTTACTCTTTCCCTACGACTTCTGCTACTAGTGATGTTCATAGTTTTTTACTCACCTTTTTTCTGGAAGGATTTCAGAAGCCAAAAGTGCTTTCAAATAGAAGATTTGTGACACCATCTAGTGCTATCTCTTTACCAGTCCCCCTAAGGGTCTTGACTCATTTTGAAAGTAAGTTCACTGAAGCGACTAGACCTTGAAAGCTGCTTTTTCAAGTGCTAGTAGCAAGACGTTCTAGCAATCGGGAATTCCCTTATTTCAACTACATCAAATGATTGCCTTCAGACTAGCTTGCCTCTCATCTTTAGTATTTTTGAAATTTAGCAGAATAAGATAACTGGTGTACTTTTTTATTATTTTATGATGGTGTCATTATGATCGTGCATAATCAGATTTTTATTTCTGTCATTTGCGATTTACACGTGAATGTGATATTGCATAACGAAGTACTGGAAATTATAACATTAGACAAACATCACCTAACCCTTAAATGATATTCTGCTCATTCTTTCTCCTCCCTCTCTTATCATTTTACAGTAAACATAATAAGAAGTCACCGTCTTCCCCTAATTTTTCCTGGAGCCATAAAGCGTGAAATCCATCGATTTTGGATTTATTAGACTACGGTCGTGGGCTTCAAATCCAAAGGAATTTGGACGTGTACGTCGAGAAATGGGGAAGTTTCCTCTTCATTGTGAAGCTAAGGTTGCAACTTGTCAATGAATGAGGCAAAGCCAGGCGGAGATGATTTAACCTTCGTTTTTCTTTTGTTAAGGAGCTTCTTCCCACGAAGTTTCATCAACTTCGGTGCACCATGACAATTCGTGACAAGTCAGGGGAGTACAGGACCACCTAAGGTCGTAAATCATCATGGAGAGCTAGACCTTGGGCGTTGGTATAGGCTGCGGTATGGGCACTATGTGTGATGTGATACAGACGACGGTTAGTCAATTCGTGTCTAGTCGTGGGAGAAATTGAAGAAAGAAGGGGAGGAGAGATAGCTTAGAGCACGTTTTTTTGCATAGGCACATTTGTGGAAGAAAGTAATTATGAATTGGGATTAGGTAAATAATGGTAATTAGTAAACAATTAAATTAATTAATTGTTTTAATTAATCTCAATTGTAACGACCCGATTTTTCGACGCCCGAAAGTCGACATCAATACGTCCACTGTATTAAATGCCACATAATCGAATGCCGGAAAACCGAAATGTTAGGGTTAAAGAAGAAGAAGATAAAAGAATAAACAAAAGCAACAACAGAATCTCACATTCCGCAGTGGAACAATATATAATAGATAAATGAATAATCATTAAAACAAAAACTATGTCCGTTATTACAATACATCATCAGAGTTTACAGCAACAGAACAACGAAAAATATATATTATATACTAGTGATACACCTCGCCATCCAGCTTGAGCTCCAGATCTCCATAGCATTTTTCCTGACTTCGCTCCAGAACAACTGATAACCTGACTCTAGGCTGCCCGTGTGGAAAATTATGGGCATCCAGAGTTTAGAAAGGGAACAATAAGCTCCAGGTCATTCATGGGACTGGTGTGAGATCTTAAAACAGTTATTTCACAAAGAAAGAGAAAGAAAGCGGCTATGTTTTTGGAAAATGAAACTACCATATGGCCTCTCGCCACATACACAATGCAATCGCACAATTGGAGGAGATTTCTCCTTATTATAATCAAATATGCTTCATACGCAGAATCATTTTAGTATTTTCATTAATTCATAGTATGGAAAACATTTTGAAAGTATAATATAAATCTTAGCCAGCATACACATTTCTAGTATGCCTACTATAGCTACCATGTTCAATAGAAGATTACCGCCACATTCCATGGAAGGTTATACAACTAAAACCATACAGGGCTTGTATTGTTTCTTTAGATTTCCAACAAATAGTGAGGCTAAGGAACTTCCTATGCCACATGGGTACGCCTCTGGAGGGACACCTCGAGAACCTAATCGGATCTCTGCTAACACAAGGCCAAGTTACCTCATGCTTCCGGTGCAATGAAGCTGTAACTAGATAACTCCACACTCGAGTATGTCATCCCCGGTTGTTACCGACCTTTATTCAAGGATCCTCAACCACAAAACAACAACCATAAAGTAATAAATTTGCAGCAACCACATAGGTTAAATATCTGGGCTTCATACCATGATACCACCTTTCTCCAGAAAGAAATGGACAAACCTTGAGGGAGCTACCCTCAAAACAACAACCTTGTGGCATTCTTCCTGTTTTGAAAATTTTCGGATTGTGAGGTCCGATAAATTCTCGTCCCCAAAGCTACACTTTTCACAAAAGCCATGCTTTGATCAACAAATGATCAGCAGCACTTCGTATGCCACATTACCAAAATGGGAATGTATCACTAGTAACCATTAACTACATAACATCTGAGCTCGTATGTCCTAGAGAAGGTTGTTAAGCTAAGGGAATAAATTCTTCGCTACTAACAGAAATGTATTTGATAGAAACCAGCTTTACATCTCAAAGTATAACGTCAGACACACATTCGTACAAGTCCGTTCCGGGATCGAACATAACTAAAGGCATTTCAAAGAAGCCCATGCAAATCTGAATATTCACTAATCACGTCCGAACTCCCCATCACAAAGTGTGATATAATCTCTACACGGGAGCAACTCAGTGCAGAGACATTCAACATGTAATCCTTTCGTTTCTAAAAATACCCGGTTTACAACACCATCTTCAAATGCAATCCCATTTTATCGTATCATTATTCGGAATGGGTTTTATGAGACAAAGTCCCCTCCCGGCTAATTCAAATAATGAGTGCTTATTTTAAAAATAAGCATTACATTTAGATTTAAGTAATTCACAACAAATTTCCACTTTGATCTTTTAAATAAAAAACCAATCACAAAGTTTGGATGTGTTTTTCGGATAACTGTTTGGAATCTGACCCCCGGTCGCATTGAATTTCAAATGCCATTTAAAAGCCAATATTAGAAGTCGGTTATTGGACTATCAACCAATATTCACAAAAATAGCAGATTTTAAATAATTTTCCCTCAATTATTTATTTTTAAAATATCTTCGCAAGATATATTTTAATACTTCAACACTTTGAAAACAAATTTCACATCACTTTACTCACGTGGAATAAATTTTCAAATATTGTTTATTTCCACTGAAAAATTTTCCGAGTCCGAATACTTCAAAAAAAAATTTAAATCACTTATCCAAAAATATATGCACTTGGATACATTTGAAATAAAACTATTTTTAAACACTTTACTTAAAACATTAGTTATGAAAATGTTATACTAATATCTCATATAAGACTTCAAGTCCAAACTAATTTTAAAATAAAATTAGTAGACAGAGTATAAATATTTAAGTAACCATTTTCTAAATCAAATATCAATTAAATCTTTAAAATAATCACTTCTATAATTAACTAAAAAACCTTTAATTTAAATATTTAAAAACAACTTAAGAAAGTAATTTCACCAAAACATTCTTTCCTTAAAACCATCCTTAAAACTTCAATTTATATTTATAAGCTATATTGAAAACATACTCGGCTTTCTAGGAAAATACAGTTTCCATTCTAAAATGGTTCATTTAATTCAATTAGTAAATCTTTCTGGATTTAATTTAAATTTACGTTCCAAATCCGTAAATTTCTTTCCATACTTTTAAAAATAAAAAGATATATATTTTTAAAACCAATTTTCCTTTCCTTTATAAATTCCCATCGTGAATTTAAATTTCTAAATATCCACTGACATATGATTTTCAAATCGATTTTCGAATATTCACTTTCAAACGCCAAATCAAATTTCAAATTGATTTTCCAAACATTTATTTCAAACACCAAATCAAATTTTCAAATTGATTTCGAAATTTAATTTCAAATACCAAATCAAATGCCAAATTGATTTCCAAATTTAATTTCAAACACCAAATCAAATTAGAAATTGATTTCCAAATTTAATATCTCTTAAAACAAATTCCTTTATTTCTTCCAAACTATTTTAAAATCTGGATTTTAAATAAATTCTCCAACTTTTAAACAATATCTCTCAAATCCATTTATTAAAAATCTTTTTCCCATGTTTTTGAATTTTATTCAATAGGATTTTTAAAAATCAACCTGTACCCTTTTTATATCCCTTATTTTAAATTCACTCAATTTACTAAAATTAATTTACTTAAAAGTTCCTACTTTAATTTCCAAAAATTAACTAATCATATATATTTCTGGTATCCTACGATACCAAAAATTTGTTCGGCCAAACCATAGCCTTCAAACAAATCCCATTCATCAATATAATCATTCACACCAATAAAGTCATTCACAGATAATCACATCACAACTATACAAATAAATTCAACAATGTGAGGAATCCAGTTGGAACCCTCCAACCTGTTTCTCTGCATCCACAGATGTTAGCATAACAATTAAATACCAATTCCACTTCGAGGTGAAATATCGCGGTATACGAGATTATATAATGTCAACCACTACTATGCGGCGGATAGGGTCTCCGCTATATAATGCGGGAAATCAATCACTCCAAATATATATACACACACACACACACACACACACACACACTACCACATTCAAACAGTCAATCAATAACTAAAATTCTAGTTATATTCAATTGAGTGAGAAGATCCCACCTTTGATTTTACTTTGCAATCCATTTCCTTTCCGGCTTGTTTCCTCGATTTTTGACCTTGTATAAACAATTTATACAATTTATTAATATTCGAATAAATCAACCAATTAAATTTCCATTTTATAATTGGACTTAACTAAAAATTAGTTTAAACTAATAATTTGATTTTAAAAAATTTCCCTTTAAAACTATTTTGTATCATAAATAAATCGAAGTAGTTTATTAAACAGATTGATCACTAATATATGTAATTTAATTTTAAATTAATCTCCCTTAAAATCTTTTATTTCTAAAATGGTTGAATAGGGTAATTACCAAAATACATTGTTTTTTAAATAAATAGGTAAGTTCAAAATGCGCATATACTTATTTTATTTAAAAAAAATCTAATTTCTTTCTTCTTTTAAATAAAAACTTCAATTGACTGTAAATCATTCCCCTAATATATGTACACATTTATACATATATTAATCTCGCTATTTATTTTTCTATATATATATATATATATATATTTACAAATCAAGATTAAATCGAGAAAAATGAAGTTCGAATACCTTCAGCCTCGACTGCCTCCAGTCGAACTTGCCACCGAATCACCATGCTCGAACTCGAGCCCCAATCCATCGCGACTCCTCTTGCGATCGAGCGTTGGCCTGACCATTACATCGCCTCTCGTCCGCCCCTGGCTGTGACTCGCGACCCCCCCTCGAAAAGCTGTGACTTCGTTCGCCTCTTCCCTCCAATCGACGAACCATACGGAAGCACTAGCGACGCGCAGCACCCTATCCTAGCTACTTGACCCCAAGCGGCCTTGAATCGACTCAGCTTCGAATCGATTTTCGAACGAATTTGATTTTCGTCCTTCGTTCCGCTATTTCGATTTGAAATAGAAGGAAGAAAATTGAAGAGGTCGAACTGATTTAATCGTTTTGATTTGAATATCTCTGCTCTGAATTGGGAAAAAACGCGGCCATTAATATTTTTTCTAAAGCAAAAAATTTGATTTCAAATAAGAGGAAGGGAGGGCTCGGCCATTTTATTTTCTTCGTTCTGATGAGTTGATCTACCTCGCGTGTTTTATTAAAATTTATTTTTTTCTAAACGAACGCGTGTTATCCAGACGAACACATGTTCGAAATTTCAATACGTGTTTATGCAGGGTCCTGTCACAATTTTTAACGCAATAGTCTTATTTAAATTTAAATTCAAATCGTATCAATTTTGCAATTCACAATCTCGATTTCCATTCGATGCGTGTCGCCAAGCGTTTATAGTGTTATACGCCTATTTCGAACGCAATGGAAAAGGTTTCGATTCCAAATTCGATCGTATGGAGAAGATAGCTTTTTGAACCCTGTTATTAAATTAAATTTCGATAAAATTTACAGCACGTGTACTTATCGTATGGCCAAACGATTACTCCTAACACTACGAAAATTGAAATCCGATAATAATACAATATTATGCATCCAATGGAACTGGTTTTGTCGAATTCCGAGACTGTGCCTCGGAAGGCTATTTTTAAATATCGATTTAAACAATAAAAATTCAAAACTGAACAAACGGTTCAAATTTAAAATTTTAACACTTCAATTATCTTCAATATTATCAATATAAATTTTCTAAGCCTTTGAAATATTTTTAATCAAATTAAAACTGAAGATATAAAATATTTTACCTAATTTCATATTATTAAATTCAATAATTAAATTTCCAAATTCATTCTGATATTTGAAATTCAAATTAAACTCATTCAAATATCTAAAATGGATTAAATATTTTCAATTTCAAATGTTCAAAATTCTGGATCGTCAAATTCTTCCGCACTTAAATGAATTTCGTCCAAAAATTACTAGTTAAGAAGAATGCCCCTTAACCCGTTTACTATTTTCCCAAAACCAAACAGCTTCAACTTTCCAAAACAAATCTTTTTTATTAAAGAGCCTTTATCACTTCTATTAACTTTCCAAAATCTTTCATAGTTCCTAACAACTTTATTTACTCCACAATTCAAATTTAAATTTAAATTCAAATTTTAAATTTTCAAAAATTTTCTAACTCCCTGAATTTTCGAAAAATTTCGCCATGTCTCCTTTGCGCCGCTAGCACGGTACGACTACAAAATGCTACAATGGGCCCTCAGATTTCAAAAGAAAACAAAAGGTCAAGTGGCTGGAAAAGAAAATCATCAAATTTCATATAGAAATTCAAATACATACTTTTTTGTCGAGCAATTTAAATTATCTTCGAAATCAAATACCATTTTATCTTTTGCCTTTAACACACCTATATATCCTGCTTATCATTTTGCACATTTCTTTAAAAAAATTGAATATTTATTTCATTCAAATCCGTACGATGTACTTATATCATTCGTACGCAATACCAAATTCGCACTCGATCACACAATTCCACTTTCGAACTAGTATCGTCCAGCCAACTTCCTAATGCGGACTCAGATGTGGTTTCTTGATCAGAAACCGTCATTCTCCTTGCATAGCCATAAACTATGATAGAGAATTTCCAGAATCAACCAAAAATCCATATTCAGGGTTCACCGTCGAAAACCGAGTGAATAATCCCAACTCCGATCGATATAATTATCTCGAAATTCTGTGCTCGAACTTTAGATCAAATTGCTGTGCGAACAAAACAATATACGTACATCCTACGTATTTATTTCTAATTGATTATTAGTTATATCAATATTCTTTTATTCACATTGATTGTTTTCATTCCCTTATCCACAATTACTATTTCACAATTCCCAGTTTAACCTTCACTCAGTTATTAACTTTGTATATTTCCAATACCAAACTTACTTAAGAATTACACCATTCGTTTTCTTAAGTGCGATACAAGTATTTTACATGCTTCCTATATTTTTTTTCCAATTTGCCACTTCGATTAATATCTACTTATATTTAAACTGGATTTCGAATTCCATACGAATTCGATTTACCTTTCATTTATAATTATTGAATTCAATTCATTGCAAACCATATTTATTTTATCATTCATTCAATTAGTTTCACTCACTAATTTTTATTTCAATACTTTGCTTCATTGGGTTCAACTTGACAATTTTTCCACTTTACATTGTTTATCCCAAATCAAATTCAATTTCCAACATTTAATTTTAATTCAAACTTTTTAAACTTCGATAAGTTTTCCAACTATTTTAATTTCAACTTTTCTTTAAGTTAGATTTTATTCTAACAATTTCAATTTTTTTTACAAGTTATCAAACTCAACTATACTCTATAAATATTTTAAATAGGATTCCAGAGTCTTTCCAACGTTTAAAAATCATTTTTGAAATCAATTAAAATTATCTTTTGAATTTCTAAAACCAAACCCGGTTTTCCAAACAACTTCCATTTAAAACAATTTGGCAGCAATTCCTCTCCTAGAAACTTGAAAATGAACATCGATGATGTTGAAGTCATCACCAATGTTATTTCCCAGCGACCGAAAAGAGTTTGGTACTTTCACTCCTTTAAAACATTTCCAAATATTTTTAAATCCAAATTTTACCATATCCCAAATCCAATTTAAAAATATTTCTAAATAATATCTTTCTTATTCCTCCAAACCATTGAAAACCATTTTCAAATTTGAAGGAATTTTAAATTTCCCAAATTTCTAAATTTCAAATCCTTTAAAAAGCATTTACAAATATTTCTCTGGAATTCCATTTCAAATTATAAATCACATTTACATTTACAAACCTCATTTGTATATGCATTTTATTTCTTAGCTCTTTGTTATGATTTTAATTTTTTATTCAATAATCAATGATAACAATTTAATATTATCACCTCCTAACAGCCAAGCAACCACATACTATAATAATCTACGAAAAACGATTTCTTTTCTATACAAAAATAGTTTGGGTAAAATTATTTAATTTGCCCTATTTTAAAACAATACTGTGTCGGTTTACCTTGTTTAAGAGTTTAGAAACCCTTATCGATACAGTTGGCCAACCTGCACTGTCCAGAATCTATAAACAATCAACCGATAAGTCAGCACAATATAAAACAATTTTATATTCGCTAACAAATACGCGCTCATATCAATTATTACACTCAAACTCATATATTACTGACTTTATCTCTAATGAGCATTCCCTACCAGAGCCAAGGTTGTGGCTTAACCAATTGCTTTGACACCCCAATGTAACGTCCTGAGTTTTCAATGCCCTAAAGTCGACACAAATAAATCCACTATATTAAATGCCAAACAATCGAACGCCGGAAAACCAAAACGTTAAGGTTAAAGAAGAAGGAGGTAGAAGAAGAAACAGAAACAACAACAGAATCTCATATTCCGCAGTGGAACAATATATATAGATCAATAAATAATCTTTAAAACAAAGAACCATATCTGTTATTACAATACATCATCAGAGTTTACAACAACATAACAGCAGAAAAGAAATATTATATACTAGTGATACTCCTCGCCATCGAGCTTGAACTCCAGATCTCCACAGCAATTTTCTTTACTTCGCTCCAGAACAACTGATAACTTAACTCTAGGCTGCCCATGGAAAATTATGGGCACCCAGAGTTTAGAAAAGGAACAATAAACTCCAAGTTAGTCATGGGACCGGTGTGAGATCTTAAAACAGTTGCTTTCACAAAAAAAGGGAAAGAAATCCGCTATGCTTTTGGAAAATGAAACTACCATAAGACCTCCCGCCACACACACAATGCAATCACATAATTGGAGGAGATTTCTCCTTATGATAGTCAAACTACTTAACATGAAAAATCATTTTAATACTATCATTAGTGCATAGTGTGGAAATTTTTTTGAAAGTATAATATAAATCTTAGCCAGTATACACATTTCGTAGTATGCCTACTATAACTACCATGTTCATTAGCAGGTTACCGCCACAATCCATGGCAGGTTATACAACTAAAACCGTACATGGATCGTATTGTTTCATTGTATTTCCAACAAATGGTCAAGCTAAGGAAATTCCTATGCCACATGGGTACACCTCTAGAGGGAAGCCCCGAGAACCTAACTGGATCTATTCCAACACAAGGTCGAGTAACCTCACGCTTACGGTGCAATGAAGTTGTAACTAGATAACTCCATACACGAGTATGCCATCCTCGGTCGTTACCAACCTTTATTCAAGGATCCTCAAACACAAAGAAACAATCACAAAGTAATAAATTTGCAGCAACCACATAGGTTAAATATTTGGGCTCTATACCATGACACAACCTTTTTCCATAAAGAAATGGACATACCCTAAGGGCGCTACCCTCAAATCAATAACCTTGCTGCATTCTTCCTGTTTCGACCATTTCTGGGTTGTGAGGTCCGATGAAGTCTCATCCACAAAGCTAGATTTTCACAAAAGCCATGCTTTAATCAACAAATGATCGGCAGCACTTCGTATGCCACATTACCAAATTGGAAATGTATCACTAGTAACCATCAACTACATAACCTCTGAGCTCGTATGTCCCAGACAAGGGTGTTAAGCTAAGAGAATAAATTCTCCGCCACTAACAGAAATGTATTTGATAGAAACCAGCTTTACATCTCAAAGTGTAACGTCAGACATACATCCATATAAGTTCATTCTGGGATCGAACGGAATCGAAGGCACTTCAAAGAAGCCCTTGCAAATCCAAATATTCACTAATCACGTCTGGACTCCCCATCACAAAGGGTGATATATTCTCTATACCGGAGAAACTCAATGTAGAGAAATTCGACATGTAATCCTTTCGTTTTTGAAAATACCCGGTCTTCAACACCATCTTCAAATGCAATCCTATTTCGTCGTATCATTATTCAGAATGGGTTTTATGACACAGAGTCCTCTCTCGGCTAATCCGAATCATGAGTGCTTATTTTAAAAATAAGTGTTACATTCAGATTTCAAGTAATTAACAACAAATTTCCACTTTGATCTTTTCAATAGACGACCCATCACAAAGAATCGATGATGTTTCCTGATAACGGTTTGGAATCCGACCCCCTGTCGCATCGAAATTCAAATGTCATTTAATGGCCAATATTGATAGTCGGTTATTTAACTATCAATCAATATTCACAAAAATCACCAGATTTTAATTAATTTTCCTCCAATTATTTATTTTCAAAATATCTTCGCAAGGTATATTTTAACACTTTAACACTTTGAATACAAATTTCAAATCACTTTCCTCACGTGGATTAATTTTCAAATATTGTTTATTTCCACCGAAAAATTTTCCGAGTCCGAATACTTCAAAAAAATTAAATCACTTACCCAAAAATATATGCATTTGGATACATTTAAAATAAAAACTATTTTTAAACACTTTATTTAGAACACTAGTAATGAAAATATTATACTAATATCTCATATAAAACTTCAAGTCCAAACTAATTTTAAAATAAAATTAGTAGTTAGAGTATTGATATTTAAATAACCATTTTATAAATCAAATATCAATTAAACCTTTAAAATAATCACTTCTATAATTAACTAAATAAATATTTACTTTAAAGATTTAAAAACAACTTAAGAAAATAATTGCTCCAAAACATGCTTTCCTTAAAGCCATCCTTAAAACTTCAATTTATATTTATAAGCTACATTGAAAACATATCGGCTTTCCAGGGAAAATACACCTTCCATTCTAAAATGGTTCATTTAAATCAATAAATAAATCTTTATGGATTTATTTTAAATTTACATTCCAAATCATTAAATTTCTTTGCACACTTTTAAAAATAAACCGATATTTATTTTTAAAACAAATTTTCCTTTCTTTTATAAATTCCCATTGTGAATTTAAATTTCCAAATATACACCGATATACGATTTTCAAATCAATTTCCAAATATCCACTTTCAAATGCCAAATCAAATTCCAAATTAATTTTTCAAACATTTATTTCAAACACCAAATTAAATTTTCCAAATCGATTTCCAAATTTATTTTCAAACACCAAATCAAATTCCAAATCGATTTCCATAATTAATTTCAAACATCAAATCAAATTCCAAATTGATTTCCAAATTTAGTATCTTTTAAAACAAATTCCTTTATTTCTTCCAAACTATTTTAAAATCTGAATTTTAAACAATTCTCCAACTTTTAAACGATATCTCTCAAAATCCATTTATTAGAATCTTTTTCCCATATTTTGGATTTTATTCAATAGGATTTTTAAAAATCAACCTTTACCCTTTTAAATTCCTTCTTTTAAATTCATTCAATTTTATAAAATTAATTTACTTAAAAGTTTCTACTTTAATTTCCAAAACTTTAATCATCATATATATTTTGGTATCCTACGATACCAAAAGTATGTTCGGCTAAACCATAGACTTCAAATAAATCCTATTCATCAATATAATCATTCGCAGCAATATATTCATTCACATATTATCACATCACTACATATACAAATAAATTCAATAATGTGAGGAGTCCAGTTGGATCCCTCCGACCTGTATACCTACATCCACAGATGTTAGCACAACAATTAAATACCAATTCCACTTCGAGATGGAATACCGCGATATATGGGATTATATAATATCATCCGCTCGCATAGGGTCTCATCCGCTATATAATGCGGGAAATCAATCACTCTAAATATATATATATATATACACACTACTAGATATACTACCACATCCAAACAGTCAATCAATAACTAAAATTCAAATTATATTCAATTGAGTGAGAAGATCTCACCTTTGCTTTTATTTTCCAATCTATTTCCTTTCCGGCTTGTTTCCTCGATTTTTGACCTTGTATAAACAATTTATACAATTTATTAATATTCGAATAAATCGAACAATTAAATTTCTGTTTTATAATTTGACTTAACTAATAATTAGTTTAAACTAATAATTTGATTTTAATAAATTTTCCCTTTAAAACCCTTTTCGTATCATAAATAAATTAAATGTTTATTAAACAGATTGATCACTAATATATATTATTTAATTTTAAACTAATCTCCCTTAAAAAAAATTATATCTAAAATGATCGAATTGGGTAATTACCAAAATACATTGTATTTTTAAATAAACATGTAAGTTCAAAATGTGTATATACTTATTTATCTAAAAAAATCTAATTTTTCTTCTTCTTTTAAATAAAAACTTCACTCGACTATAAATCATTCCCCTAATATATGTACACATTTATACATACATACATTTATATATCTATTTTTTTTAATAAATATATTTACAAATCAAGATTAAATCAAGAAATATGAAGTTCGAATGCCTTCAGCCTCGACTGCCTCCAGTCAAACTTACCGTTGAATCACATTGCTCGAACTCGAGCCCCAATCCATCGCGACTCCTCTTGCGATCGAGTGCCAGCCTGACCATCACATCACCTCTCGTCTGCCCCTGGCCGCGAATCACGACGCCACCCTAAAAGGGCCATGACTTCGTTCGCCTCTTCCCCCTAATCGCCGAACTTTACAGCAGCACTGGTGACGTGCAGCACCCTTCCTAGCTACCTGACCCCACGCGGCCTCGAATTGTAACATACCAAAAATTCATCAATTTAAAATTGTTAAATATTGAACTTTTATAATAAAATTTGAAAAATTTTCAAAATAAATAAATAATAAGTGATAACTTGAATGAATATAAAATATAAAATTTCTTTTGATTTAAAAATTGAAAATACTAAATTTTTTTAAAAAATCATTTGAATTTAAATTTTGTTCATATATGCAAATATATATGTATTAGTGCATATGTGGGTAGATTTGAAATTTATATGTTGAATTAGATTTCCAATTTGAATTTAAATTTTAAAATAAATATTTAGTAAAATAAATTGCATTTGTATATATATATCTATGTGATTTATTTAATATGTATTCAAACTCAAAACACTCTCTTTTTAATAAATGTATTAACATAAATCTAATGTTTTTAATGGAAAAATGTAACTATAAATACAATTTAAAAATAATGTAAAATACTTTGTTAATAAAAGAAGAATTTTTTTTACAAGTGTTAAATTAATGATAACTAGAATGATAAATGTAATTCAAGGAAAGAAGAAAAGTAACAAGTGTCATTTTATTAAATTCTTTTCTTAAGTATTTCTTTTAAAAGGAAATAAACTTATACAATATCTTCTCCCCTTACTTTTATTCATTTCAAAGAAAAATCTGTGTAATCTTTTATTTCAGAAAAAAATATCATCATCAAAAGAAAAACAAACCTACTTTGTCTCAACAAATTGAAATCAAGAAAACATATCCAGAAAAAAAAAGCTGAACAAATTCATTTCAGTTTCTCAAGCTGTAAGAAGAAGGATTCAAAGATAATTCCAACCTTCAACAAACATTACAAAAACATCAAGCAAGAACTTCAAAGATATAAAGACATTCAAGGGTCAACTTAAAAGGAAAAGAAAAAAAACTGGCAAATACAAAAGTCTGAAGTTGCAGGCCAGAATTTCACTTCTGTTTCAACTAAGATTAAAGTGTAAGTAAATTTAATTATTTTATTTTGTTGTTAAAAGAATAAGTGAGTAGATAAGTCAAAGTTTAAACACATTTATACAAAATTTGTTGCAGATAATAATTCAAAAGGAATCAAGCTAAAAAAAAAAAACAAAAGAGTTCCAGATTTTTAATTTTCAAACAGGGAATTGTCTCTGCTAAAAAGCACAAGTGAGTAAACATCCCTAAAAATATGATGTTTGACATATTGTTTGAGTGTAGAATTCAAACAAGTTTGAATATGAGTTTGCATGCAACAAACGATTGAATTATGTATTTTTACCTATGCGTGTTAAATTAAAATTGGATTGCCTCTGTTCCATGTTACAGAAATCCAAAATTCTTTAGAAAATCCAATTCCTTACCCCTTGATCCTTGTTTGATCTTAAAATTCAAACAAAAGTAGTTTGTTTTGTCATATTTTAAATAAATTCAAGATAAATGAATAGGAACTGTTCTGGAAAATGTAAAACACAGTCACAACTTAAATGTGCAAAGATTCGAACCTCAACAATTTTGATTTCAGTAATACTATTGGAATCACTATTGGAAATGATGATTTTTGAAAGCAAAACCAAAAATTTTCGTTAAGTTTTCAATGAGAAAAATAGGTTGAACAGAAAATCGAATCTTTGTCAAGCTCTAATGATCCAAGCAATCGTAGGCCTCGAGTTCGTCATCACGGCTATGAGGAGTGTTCAACATCACTGGAAAAATGCGAGTGGAATTTATATAACCCTAGGTTTTGAATGCGAGATCGAATTAGGGCTTTAGCCCAGGTTTTTGCATTGATCAGTAATTGGCCAATTTTGTCAATTTGGGTGCATCGGACTAGATGAGATCAAGTTATGGAGGAGCGTGGTTGACATGGGAAGCGGGTGACGGAAAGACGTGGCTTCTGGTGATCTCTGGTGTCAGTGCGTGGTGATTGTTTGAGGCGCTGATGGTTCCAGTTTTGGGTTTGGGAACAAAATTTTGAAATCGTGTTTCGTTCAAATTTTTGAGTGTTTGAGAGGCTTGAGCACATCATCGATGATATGTGGACGACCATAAATTCAATCGGAGGTGGCCGGCGAAGTTGTGCAGGTGCACACAGTTGGGTGTGTCGGGGGAACAAAATTTGGGGAAGAAAGGGAAGATTCGAAGTTGTACACGGGGAAATGGGTGGAAAACTCGAAGGGAAACTCGTGTTAATTTGCATTGTATTGGGTTGGTTTTTATACTTAACCAAATTTTTGAAGAAACATGTCACTCGGGTCAAATTTTATAGAAAGTCGAAGCAGGGACAAATTTTGATTGGGGATGACCCGAGACAGCCTCGGGTTGGACCCGAAAACAACAAATTCCAGATGATTTCCTAAATTTGTTTCTTATAAATGATGATAGTTGGTTAATGGAATGTGAAGTATGGTATTGAAATAATGTTTTTGAAATAAATGAAGTTCAATGATTTTCAAACTTGTATTTTTAAAATAAAGTTGATTTTAAATTTAACTTAATAAAATATTCAAGAAGTAAATCACATATTCAAATTGTTAACTTAAAAACAAATTTATTTGTAATGATTAAATAATGATTGAAAAATTAAAGATTTGTAACTACTCTATAATTAAAAGTTAATTAACTAAAGAACAGATAATTAAGATTTAAATTAATGAGCAATTAAAGATGAATTAATTAGGATAATAATTTATGAATGATTAAATTATAAAGATGATTAAAGATTTAATCAATTTTAATTAAGAATAAATCAATCATTGATTAAAGATGATGAGGGTAATTAATTATGTGATTAATTAGTTTAATTCACACAATTGTTTCATCGTAGCTGTGTATGATTGGTAACTATTGTATGATGAGTATTAATTGATATCTCTGATTGTAATTGTGATGCTATGTGATATAAAAATTGTTTTGTGATGTGCTGTGATCCTGTATTTTCTATGTGAATATGAAACCCTTTGGCCCGTAAACGGCACTTGAAATTCGATGCGACAGGGAGTCGGATGCCAGTTGGTTATCCAAAACCCACATCGAACTTGTGAATCTTTGTAAATGACATATCCACATATTTTAAAAATTGACGCTCATTATTCGGATTAGCCGGGAGAGGACCTTTGTGTCATATAACTCATTCTGAATATGTGATACGACGAAATGGATAGCAATTGAAGACGGTGGTGAAGACCGAACGTCTTCGAGAATGACAGGATAACCTATCGATTATCTTTGCACCGAGTTGCTCCGGTATAGGGATTCCCTAAGTTATGGGAAGTCCGATAGGGATTATGGACGCCCGGATTTGCAAGGGCTTCTTCCTTTATTGGATGAAGTGCCTTCTGTTCGAACCTGGAACAGACTTGTATGGTCGTGTGTCTGACATTGCACTTTGAGATATAAAGCCGATTTCTTTCAAATACATATCTATTGGTGGCGGAGAATTTATTCTCTCAGCTTAACACCCTTCTATGAGACGTACGAGCTCAGAGGTTATGTAGTTGAAGGTTATCAGCGATATACTCCCAAGTTAGTAGTGTGGTACGCTAAGTGCTGCTGTGTATTGATGATCATTTTTTGATCATTAAATGATCAAAGCATGGCTTTTGTGAGAAGCGTAGCTTTGAGGACGAGACTTCATCGAACCTCACGACCCGATGATGGTCGAAAAAGGAAAGATGCGGCAAGGTTATTGGGGGTAGCGCCCCTTAGGGTATGTGCATTTCCATCTGGATAGAAGTGCTATCATGGTATGGAGCCCAGATACTTAACTTATGTGGATATCGCAAATATATATATATATATAATATATATATATATATATATATATATATTCCTTTGTGATTGATGTTGGGGCCCCGGATAAAGGTTGGTTACAACCGGGGAATGGCATACTCGTGTAGTAGTTACCTAGTTATAGAGGTAACCCGGCCTTGTGTTTGTAGAGATCCGGTTAGGTTCTCGGGACGTTCCTCCATAGGCGTACCCATGTGGCCCAGGAAGTTCCTTAGCCTGACCATTTGTTGGAAATCCAATTACCAATACAAACCCAGTACGGTTTTAGTTGTAGAACCTGCCATCTAATATTGTAGCTATAATAGGCATACTATAATGGTACGTATGCTGGCTAAGATTAATATTATAATTTCTAAAATGTTTACACACAATGCACTAATAATAATAATATATAGTGTTTTCTCGTATTAAGCATTTTTGACTGCCATAAGGAGAAATCTCCCCCAAGCCTGTGTTTGCATTGTGTGTGTGGCGGGAGGCCTTATGGCAGTTTCATTTTCAAAAAGCATTGCGAATTTCTTTAAATTCTTTTTTTTTCTTTTGATTTAAAATAAAATGCTTTTATTTCAAACAACTGTTTTATTTACTCATACCAGTCCCATGACTGACCCGGAGTTGATTGTTTCTTTTCTAAACTCTGGGTGCCTATAATTTCCACACGGACAGCCTAGTAGTAGGTCTTCCGTGTTTTAGTGCTAGCTGGATTTTGAAGTCGTTTGGTTTGAAGGCTACTGGTTTTGAAGACCTTTTTATCTTGGAGATATTCTGAAACTTTTGGATCTCAAGGTTCTTAATTGGATGTTCCTATCGTAACGACCCGTAAATTTTGAGAAATTAATTGCTTAATTTAATTAAGAGTTTGTAATTAATTTTAGAAAGAAATAAGTAAATACTAAAATTTTAAATAAATGAAATGCAACATTTAAAATTAAAGATAAGTATTAACAATGGAAATGAAATTACGATTTATTTAAAGTAATGGAAACTATTATATGCTAAGGAATTGAATATAAGAAAAACAAATGGGAATATTTTATTAACTAATGAAATGATATAATAAGTAATAAATTTAATGAATTCAATGTTATAGTAACTGGAAGTAAATGCAATAATTGTAGATAAGTAATTTTAAGGAACGTTGTTGATAACTAACGTATTTAAAATGGTAATAAATTGAATATAAGGAAACAAAGGCAATTAGTGGATTTATTTAATGAATTCATGAAATAAAAATCAATGTCATGTAGGTAATTATAATACTGGTGGAAGTGAAAACTTATTAAGTATGAAACCAAGAAAGTAAATTAATTAAAGAATATAAGTAGTAATTAATATATATACTTGGAAAATATAACTAAATAGTATGAAATAAAGCATGCATTTATGATATGAAATATAAGTCAATGTTAATTTCACCTATAAATGTCAATTTATTGAGTTGCAGGGTTTTAAATCAAGTAACGGATTTGTTAAAGTTTCAATTGATAATTTATAAAATTTAATGTGAAATTAATTGTAGTTAATTGACCTAATTGTGCAATTAGGATAAATTGATTTGTCATAAAAGATTGTTAATTCCAAAGGATGTAACCAATGTTAATTTCATTTATAATATAACAAGTGGTGGATCTTAGGAGCGAAATTTTAGATTTATTAATTTATTTGAAAGGAAAAAAAATTCAATAAGTGAATTAATTGAAAATAAGGGGGATTTAATATTAATTTACATTAATAGAGATGTGGATGAAATTTGTGGATATTAATGCAATAACTACGAATCAATGAAAATTCATCAAATTGCTAATAGGGTGAGAACGGTGTATGTAATCAATTTCAACACTTGTCCGTTAGTGACAACTTAAAGGTAAATTAACATTAATGGAGGCTAATAAATTAAAATGGGAACAATAGAAATTTTTGGTTATAAACTGAAATATAGCCATTTGAACAAATCTAAGATGAATATAGGAGTATTGGGTAATAAATTTATTATAAGAAAACCAATGCAAATGTTGAATTAATCAGTGAAACGATAATAATAAATAGTAATTAATTCAAAATTTGTAACTTGGGAATAACGTAGATTAATATACATTAGTTATTTAGGGTAGTGACTAAAATTGGCAATCCGTTTGCAATTAATGATAATAGTGTTGATATAAGCTAATAAGTTTAAATGTCAATGCAATTAAAAGCACATAAGTTGCAATTTTTAGGTTGCTTGTTTATTTAATGAGTTAAAATAAAATTTGGTAATCGATTACAAATAAGTCTTAATTTTACGTTGATTAATGTAACTTAAAGTAATAGTTGATGTAATAAAGGATGGAACCGAGGAAAATTAGTTAAGTGGATTTAAAACCTTAATTTATGGGTGAAATCGACAAGTTTCAATATGTTGAATATGGTAGTTATTACACAATTAGTGGAAATAAAATAGTAATACGAATAAAGGTGAAACGGAAGTATCAATGTAATGAACGTAACCAAATATAAATATGTTTATGGGACAATGAATATATTAGTAATAAGAATGGGAATCAACATTTATTTATTTATTTGAAATTTTTGTTGAATGAATTTATTTGACTTTTAATTTGATAAATCAAAAAAAAATTGTATATAATTAAAAGAATGATTTAATTATAGATCCATGTTTTAAACTCTTAAACCAAATTGCATTTTTTTAGATCTAAAAGTTTATATACATATAATTTGCATTTGTGTTGAAACAGAAATATCGTATACACATATTGTCACTTTATCTTGAATTGAAAATGTCATGAAATTTGAATACTTTGTTGAATAAATTATTTGTTCTTAATCTAATAAATTATAATAGAAGTTTACATATGCTTAACAATTTTTCGATAATAAATCTAAGCTTTGATTTTGATTACAATAATATTCAAATTTGTTACCTAATTTATTATCTCAAATGTCCTTATTTAAGGATCTTAAAGGTTTGTTACTATATTGCTTAATTTGTCGTGTTCCACTTTTGTTTTGTTAAAAAATTAAATAAATTTCATTAAGGTAAAAAGGTTCAATTTATATGTATATATGTATTTTTCACTTCAAGTATACATAAGTTTACAAATGCATTAGACAATTTAATGTGGTATGGAAGTATGCTTTGAATTAATTAATAAGCTTTGGTTTAATTTTTATACACACATGTATGTGTGTTTGTGTGCATGTGTATACATATAAACATTTAATATTTTAATTTCAAATTGCTAAAGCATGATTTAATTTTCATTATTATTATCAAACAATTAAAAGTGAGGTAATATTATATACATATTAATTTATTGTTTGTTGTTTATGTTTTCTAGTCATAACTCAACTTGCATGATAACTAAATGTCGTATTAATAAAATTGGCTAAAGTGGGAAAGTGGAATTAATCAATGTCGTCACCTTTTATCTCCTTCCCTATTAGATCCTTATGTGATTGCATCTACATTTATTCTTGTTTATTCCTATACATTGTCACCAATTAATCGTACTTGATATATGTTTAGCAATTTTGACACACAGTTAAAGTATGAATATATATGATGTATTCAAACTTTTCTGTATCTAGCACTTAATTAATTTAGAACCAAACTAATAAAACGTGACATTTAATTTTGTCCCTCGACATTCATTCCCTTTCTAATTAATAATTACCTCTTTTTAATACATGCTACTTTTAAAAAAAAAGGCTGTTCATATTTACTATATTTCAATACCAAGTTGTTCATATTTACTTTATTTCTAATTAATAGCAGCCTCTCTTTTCAAATCTCTTTGTCCCTAAACCTAACTCTAACCTTATAAATACGATATGATGCAAATGAAACCCTAGCCTCCATTCAAATCTTCTTCTACTTCTTTTTCTTTTTTTTTCAAATCTCCTTATTGTATCTCATTTTAATTTTTCCTTCTTCTTCAAATATTCTTCTTCTCAAGTTTTATTATATTTTAAACTTTCTTCTTTCTTTTCAAATCTTGATCTTCTCTACAATTTTCAGTTCTTATTATTTCAATCCTTTTCTTTTTCAAATTCTTCTTTTTCAAATCTTTTCCAAATCTTTTAAACATACATACATAAATACCTATAGATATTAATATAATAAGGAGGTAAATTAAAGTAAATCAAAATAAAAGAAAAATTACGGAACAAAGCTAGCAATCAAGAAGAAGACTAAGGAAACGTAGAGCGAAGCTATTGATTATAAGTCTATTATTTTCAGATTCGTATAAAGGTGAGTGTTTTAACCCACTCTTAATTTCTAAAATTTCTTATGTTTGTTAAATTGATTTATGATGTGTTTAGAAATTTATTTATAGTTGTTTGGCATATATTTCATCATTATCTCAGTTAATTTGCATTCATATAATTTACTTGTTATTTAATTCATTTATGCATATAAACTGCCAGTTAAATTTTAGTTAAATTTATTATTCCATATAAACTACACTTAAATAGTTATTTAATTCATTATTGAAAGTTAACTGTTAGTAATTAACTATTATTTATTGATGTGATTGTTTGAATATGGATGATAAACTGGTAAATGTTTGATGATTGATATGATGGATGAATGGATGTATTTATATTGTATAAACTGCAAGTTATTATGCATTTTCATTTCATTCGGGATTGCGGTTTGAAATGATATACAACCGCATTTTTTATTTTTAAATTGTGGATTGGAATGATAAATATCCGTATCACTTGACCATAGGATAGAAAATTATATACAGGCACCGCGGTATATGTATAAAATTATTTTTTGAAATGATTTTCTATGGTTTTGGAAAGAATACGGTTTAATAAATATTAAATTTTGATATATATATATATAGTAAAAATTCTTGAATTTAGCTATGTATAAATTGGTTTCGAATTTTTAAAATAAGCTAAATATTGAAGTTGATTTCGTTTATATAATATGGTTAAGAATATATTTGGAATTCTATTGTATATAGAGTTTATAATAACTCAAATAAAAGTAAGGTTGAAGATAAATGTGAATATGATTTGAATTAACGGATCTAAGAATTTTCCTCGAAAAATTTGTTTTGAAATGTAAATAAATTAAGATTTAAAGGGTATGATATTATAACTTGATTTTTGAGTAGAGGATTTAAACGAATATCAAATTAATTTAAATAATATTATCAAGTTAATTTAATTAAAAGAATATCCTGTTATTGAAGTTTAAGGGTTTTACTTAAATAACATTTGTTCTATTAAGTATACGCTTCAAGTTTTAAATAATAGGAATTGGATTTGATATACTTAATTTTCGAAGAATCCATTTGAAATAGTGTAATATTTAAAGATTGAAATATATGAACTATGAAAATTTAAGTTTTGAAATATAGAAAATTTAAGCTTTGAAGTATATGGGAATTAAAATGGTTTATTTGGAGGTTCAAATTGATATTGGGAAATTATTGTGAAATTAAACAAGCTATTTTATTTTATAAAGTAATTTCATATTTAAACCATTTAAGTAATTGAAGTATGTTTCAAAGCTATGGGTTTCAAGATATATAGATTTAAAGAGCTATGATTTGGAAAAGGATATATTTGAAATAAAAATGATATCATATTGATTTGGGTTTTTAAATGATATCGTATTCATTGTTTTGAAATGGATATTATATTCTAGTTTTAAAGTATAAACTATTTTTAAAAAGACCGTGGTGTTATAATAACGATTGGTTGTTGAAGAGACTCGGATCGAAAGTTGTCATACTCTCTGCCAACTCCGAAAACCACTTTAACAACCATGTACGCGGTGGAGATTCCAGAATGAAGTAGGTTGGTGCCGGCGTTTCCTTTGAGGTAAATACATGGACCCAACTCCCGTGAGTTGGCATAAGGTGGCTAAAACAGGAACGATCGACGGGCTAAGGGTGTTAGCGCCCTTTATCGGACACTCCTCTTCGATACTATACTCTGACTTTGGATTGATTCGGTGGCCACCTTTACTTTTGATTTAGGGGGGATTTTGTTCGAGGTGGGCGGTAGCTGGGGCTACGCGCTGCCACCGGTTCGAAAGCGTAATTGGTATATCTACCCTGGCATTGCCTAGTTGTGCCGTGTCACCTACCCTAGCGAGCCTTATACGATTTTGTTTTGTACCATACCTATGGAGTGCCCTCTGACGACGCCCATTTCGGGGGAGATTACGGTACTGTATAGACTATGGGAATATATTTTGTGTTAAGGGGAATATTGGGTCACTCCTTAACGATATTTTAAAGTAAGTTTATTTTACAATTAGACACTATTATAATAGCGAAATATACTACATAGTAAATAGTCTAACGGACCCTTAGGAGATGTGAATCCCGAGCATCTCTTAAGTTACTGCACTCATATTTATTTCTGTTAATTTAACACATATAAGATCGTTCAGTTCTGACTGGAGTGTTTTGTCTTTTCAATTCGCTCGGGTCAGTCCGAGCGTTTCAGGATTTGAAGATTTTATTCTAGAGGACGAAGACGATGAATTGTAGTACTATTATCTACTATATTATATTCCACTACACTCATATTGTTCCGCTGCATTGTTATTGGTAGGTGTAACTCTGATAAATGTGTAAGTATAATCGAATATTTTGTAAAACAGCTTTATAAACTGTATATTTGATTATTATATTTTATCCTTCAGCTGTGAGATTCTATTTTTTTTAGTTCTTTCTCGTTTTTCTTATTTACCCTATTACAATCCACCCTTCCGAATGGTTTGAATTGGCACGTGTGCCGATTTAAAGCGTGCGAAAAGCTGGGATGTTACATCTGGTATTAGAGCTTTGGTTTAGCGATAAACCTTAGCTTTGTGGGTTTCGACTCTTTACTAATAGGGTAGTAATACCATATGGGAGTCGCTGAGTGTATATTTGAGAGAGCGTACTTGTTAGTTTTATAAAAAGGTTTTAATATAGCATTAATCTGTTCCATTTCGTATTTATAAATTCTGGTTGGTGCACAGGACGTTGTGACATCAACAGGGATTTCTAAACACTTAATAGGACAGACTGACATAATATTTGTTTTTATTATAGGCGAATGAAATAATTTTGCCTATTATATTTTCTATATATAAAATAAAATTTTTAAATGATATAAGATATATATTTGGTTGTTATATATTGTTGTTAGGTAATGAAAATATAAATAATAGTTGAAATAAAGTTGAAAATAAAATAAATAAAAAATTGGAAATTTAGAACTTAAGTTCCGGGGTTTGAAAATTCTTTTGAATAGTTTTGAAATATTATAATAATATTATTGGAAGTATTTTCTGATATAGATATTTCAATAAGATTAAAAAAAATTAAAAGAGATTTTGGAAGAAATAAGTTATGTACTCCCCTCTCTGTCGCTGGAAAATAATTTCGGTGATGAGTGCTTGCATCATCGACATTCATTTTCGAGTTTCGAAGTGGGAAGGCCACTGTAGTGTTTTACAACAGAGTTGTTTTAATGAACAAATATAAATTTTAAATTATTTAAATATATTTTGATATATATAAATTTGTAAGTATATATTTATCTATTTTTTTTAAATGATTTGAAATAAAACCCGACATTAAATTCTTAAGTTTCCATTAATTAATAGTTTCAATTACTGTAGTGAACTGGAATGTAGGTAATAAATAAATCGAAACCTCTAAAGGAAATAAGAGATTTAATGCTAGGTTATAAATGGTATTGAATGAAATTTGAAATTTGTAACCTATGAAATAAAGGATATAATTATTGAACATTAAATTAATTAAAAGAAATGAGAAAACTTGTATAACCTTCAATTTCATTCTTCAAATATATATATATATATATATATATATATAACTTACCAAATATCAAAAGTTGAAATGTTTAATAAGAAATGTAATGGAGATTGTACAAGTAAAAGTTTGAAATGAAAGTGTTCAATCAATTGTTTTATTTATAAGAATTGATGTTATAGAGTTATAAACTTAAGTTATAATGGAATTTAGTATTAAATAAAATTAAGTAGTATATATGAAAGATAATAAACTTAAGTAAATGATTGAAGCTATGTATTAATTATGACCTCCCGGAATTTGGCCCTATTATTATAATAAGTTTTTGATCAAATTTAAAATAAAATACGAGATTTTCATTTATAAAATATAAGATGTTGGACATTTTTAGTTGTATATGTGTTACAAAAGGAATTTATAATTTCAAAATATAAAATAGACTCTTTTAACAATATTTAAAATTAAATCTGTTCTATTCTATTAAATTAAAAATTATATATTAATGACATTTAATATCATAAGTATCAAAGTTGTTAATAATAATAAGTACAATAATACAGTTTTATTCATATTAAATATAAATATAAAATACATTAATGCAAATACGTTACAAATTAAATATTGGAAAATTTAACTTTGAATAAAAATAAGATCAAGTAGTGTTTTTAAACTACAATTTTTATAATTAAAATAAAATAAGCTTATAAATATTTAATACAAGTATAACATAAAAATATGGATATTAATAAGATCTAAATAGAAGTGTTAACTATGTAAAGTTCTGAAGAATACATGACATATAGGGGTTATTCATGCAATAAAGACAATATAAAAATCTGCAAGCAAACATACATAATTAGTCAAAACCAGTGTATAAAACTTTGTGTTTAAGTTAAAGGACGATAAAGCAAAACCATTGTATAATTACACTAGACAAACAAATCTACAAATATCTTTAAACAAATTTAACTTGTCTGCAAACATTACTTATATGTGAACATAAGAAAAACCATAATACAAACATAAGAACAAAACTTTATATGTATAAGAAATCTAGGTGTTCAATTAGAAAGAAAAAAATATAATAAGACAACATCTTTGTACAAATGCAAAGATCATATATCTTTAAACAAAACAAAGTTTGCCAGCAAAACATAATAAGTGTAAACCTATATGAATACATTTAGTACAAACAAGCCTGAAAATATCTTTGTACAAATTGATGTGTCAGCAAACATTATGATATGTTAACATATATGTTAACACAAACATTCAATTAGCACAACTTTCTGCCTGGAACAAATCTTTCAGCCGAAATGGTTGAATTGTCTTAGGCCTTAGTACATAATAAAAATAAAGCAAATATTTATATCAAGGCAAAGCTTGTTCAAGAAGACATCATTGTTGAAAGTTATAAATATTTGTATACATCATTTCTTATCCTTTAGCTCATTTGAACTGCAAAAGCAAAAGGAAAAAAAATAAACAAAACGTTATATTCTCAAGTTCACATAAAAATTCAAGAAGCAAAGAAGTTTACAGGAATTTCAAACTTCAACTGCAGGTTGCTTCATCATCCAAATAGCCTCTATTTTCAACAGTTTTGGTGAGTAAACAAGTTTAAAAATCTAACTTTTAACAAGTAATTTGTGAAGAATTGATATGTTGATGTGTGATATTTGGAATGTTGCTATTCACTGTAAGTTATGCATGTTCTATCCTTCCAGGTTTCAAACTTTTGCTGAGGCAAAGAAAGAGTGAAATTATACCATGATTCTTATATGAAATACTTATCTTCAATTAGTAACTTAACCAAACAAATTAGTTTAAGTATAAGATTTAGGTTTTGATCATTTTTTTTGTAGCTGTAAAATACAAGAACTATAATCACATATTTACAGTAAAAATAACATAAAGATCAAAATGTGAACAACACGAATTGTAAACTTGAATTGATATATTGTAACTACATAAGAAAATATGATTTTTAAGAGGAACTTTATAATTTTTAGTTAACAATTCGTAGAACAGTTTGATAATGAACCAAAAATGCATTTTTTCGAAATTCTGATTATTCCTTCAATTATAATTGTCGAAATTTTACATGAAGCTAGTATGTTGATGTGAGATCAACAGAAAAACATTTAAAAAAAATTCGAATGTACGATTTGTTGAGGGGAATCAATAGTAGGGTTTATGGGTCTGTATCTTTTGGGTTCGGTTCTTTAATGAACGTGTCGCCATGGCACAACCGAGTGCCATGAAACTTGGGTAGGTGATGGAGAGCGTCGATGGCGACGTTTGGCCGAAGTCTTGACGTCTCAGGTGATCGCGATCGAGAGGACGAGGTGTTTTTGCCTAGTGTGTTTGAGGAGCAGTTCAACTTTTTAGGCGTATTTTGATTTCGTGTGTATTGAGTTCTTCTGAGTTGTGATGTCATGTGAGAGGATGCTGTGGGGTTTGTGGGTAGAGTCGAGGTGCGATGGCGTGGTGGCGAACCGCCGTGCACGTGCACGGCGGCAGGAGGAACTGGTAGTGTCAAATCGAGTGTAACTCGAGTTACTCGCGTGGATGACTTCGGGTTTGCTCCTGGGTCTTTGGTTAAGCGCGTGTGTGAGGTTGTAATAGTCTTAAACTTAAGCTTTTATTAAAAAAAAGAACGGAAGAATTTAAGAAATAGAGGAAGAAGAAGAGAGGCAGGGGAGGGAATGCGAGAGAAGAATGGGTGGTCTCGAGTTCTACACGAGTGAGCACGTTGTTGACTTCGGGTTTTAATTCCAGTAGCTTTCCAACTATATTAAGTTAAAGTTTCATAAGCTAAGTATTAATCAGGTTATTAATGTTTACAAACCGTTTAAGCCAAGAAGAACTTTAAAGATTTACAGAAAACAAGAATGAGTTAATAATTTAAAATCAAAGTTAATTATGGATGCAATAAATTTATAATTGTAATTTAATAGTAGTTCAAAATGTAATCAAATTTGTAACTAAAGATTATAATAATCTTGTGTAATCTTATTTGTAATTAAGAACTTTATTAATCATTGGAAGTTAATAATTTAACGAATCATAGTTAACTAATTAATTAACTAATTGAGGATTAAACGATTAAGTTAATTAATAATTAATGATTAATTAAGCAATTAGTAATAATTAATTATGTAATTGAGTTTTATAAATCAATAATTAAGATTATTGATTAATAATTAATTAATTAAGCGTAATTAATAAGTAATTAATAAATTGAAGTAAGTTAATTAATTAGTAATTGATTAAGCAAGAATAAAATATAATTTATTCTTAAGTATGCAATTAAGTTTAAAATAAATCAAACTAAATGTTGATATGAATCGATGATTCTATTTGATTGACTCTGATGTTTATTTATATCCTATGGTGTTCTATGATATTCTGGATATATCTGTGATGATTGTGTATAATTTATTATGTTAAATTGCTATATGTTTATCTGATGTTATTTATCTGTGTTAAATTGCTATATGAATTCAATTGTTAAATTTAAACTGTTAAGTTAATTAGACAACTTGGCCTTTAAAACGGCGTTTGGATTTCGATGAGACCGGGATCGGGTATCAATTGATATTTCGAAAACCACATCGATCCAAATTAAACGTTAGGTCGTGTAATCTCAAGTGAAGATCGAGATGGTGTTTTCAGAATGCAAGGGTTATCGTCGTTAACTCAGAGGGTGATTCCAAAACGAGTGTAACGAGATAATGCCTTCGGTTTCGTTCGAACCCGGAACGAACTTGTATGGATTGAATGCTTTCAGCACATCGTCGGGCGGACGATGAGCATTCTAAGAAATATGTTCTATAAAAGGTAAACAAAGCCTCAAGCCTCATCAACTGGGGATGGCTAAAACAGGGGATGTGCAGCAAGGTTAGGTGGGTCATGCCCAAGCAGGACGAGGTATACCCCTGTCTAGATGTCCCTTTTATTCGGCTGTGTGGGCGGTTGGTCTGCAGCCAACTGCGGGGTTATCTTGTTTGGGACTATTCAGTAAGGAATGGTTCCGGCCTTGTGTTGCAGGGGAATTAGGGTGGCTCCTCGGTACTGTGATCTAGGCCACGTACTGTGACGGGCGGTACCCCAGTAGCCCTAACATTGTATGGGATCCAATTTCCAATAAGCGCCGTACGTTTTGATTGTGCCCAACTATGTTGAAATGTGAGATGTAAGCATTTCAGCTATTTCTGTATTTTACTTGAAAACCCTAGACACTATTATAATATCACTGAATTTCCTATAAAATGTTTTGGTTAGCGTAAGGTAAAAACTTACCCGTATTTATGTGTGGGAAGTCTTACGTGATAACTTTATTTCAAATGATTTTTCAAAGTTAAGCAACTTTAACCCGTTTACTCATACTAGACCCATGTCTGACCTGGAGTTTATATTTTGTTTTTCATAAACTCTTGGGTACTCAAATTTTTATGAGTAGCCAAGTGATAGGTATTCGGAGTATAGAGTTTTCTGGAGGAGCTGGAGTAGAAGACCAGACGTATGTAGCTATCTATATAGTTCCGCTGTGTTAGTTAGTTTATCATATTTGAGATGTATGTTCTGACAGATATGTATATGATAGTCATGTTGTATGATATTGTATAACTCTGATGTATATATAACTATGTAATATTTATGTTGAGGTATTATATTTTATTCCATTCCGCTGTGAGATTCTAATGTTGTTATTCTTTCTTTCTTTTCTTTTCTATTCCTATCCCTTTCTTTCTTATTGATGACACGTCTTCCTGGGCGTAGGAAGCCGGGTCGTCACAGCTGGTATCAGAGTGTAGGTTGGTAATAACCTTGGCTCTGGAAGAAATTACTCATATAATAGAGTTAGAAGTGCTCTAAAAATGAGTTTGAGTGTATTAATAGATATGAGCGCGTATTTGTTAGTGAATATAAAGTGGTTTTATATTGCGTTGATTGATTTATTGAGTGGTATATGGACCTTCGTAGGCACAGCCTTGAAAACTGTATCGAAGGGGTTTCTAAACACTTAAATAGAGCAATTCGACACAATATTGATTTTCAAAGTGGGTGAATGAAATAACTTCATCCAAAATTATATTTTGATATAAAAGAAATATTTATCTGAAATTATTATATATGTTTGGAGGATTGGTTGTTAATACTATAATTGAATAATTCGAGTGGTTTATAACCAAATAAAATTGTCTAAGTATGATTTAAGTAAAAGAGGAATATAACTAAAATTTGATTAAACCAGAATTTAAGTCCCGGAAATTTAAAGGCGTTTAAATGGATTTAAACAAAAGGATTTGGGAATTTAAAATCTTGGGAATGTTTGAAATGTTTTTCCAAAGATTTGAAGGCAATAATGGGATATTGTTTTGGGAAAAATATTGTTAAATGGAAATTGTTTGGAAAGAATTTATGGAAGTAAGGAAGCACTGAATTCACTTCAAGTCGCTGGGAAATAATCCTGATGGTGATGGCCACATCATCAGTATTCATTTTCGAGTTTCTAAAGTGATGGATTGTTATCAGTTGATTGGTCATGATATTGTTTGGGCTTGTTGGGTATGCAAGTTGTTTTAGAAATTTCAAAAAGAAAATTTGTTTTGGTGAAAACATGTGTTTGGAATTTGAAAATTTGATTTGATATACCAAGTAGGTATGTGTAGTTATCATTTCAAAATGGTTTTAGGAATAAAAACCGGGCAATTGAATTCTAAGAATTCTATTTAATAATGTGAAAGGTTTGAATAAATCAACTATTGAACTTATGAAGTAAAGTTGATATTAATAAGAAGAAATCGGGAATTTTAATCCGGGAATTAAAATTTAACTTAAGTAAATGAAAATAGGGAAACATATTGGAGCTTGACCTGAGATAAGTTAAATGGAATTGCTGTTCAAAATGAACTTAATTGGCTATAAAGTTTGAAGGTAAAATGATTGTAATTGTGAGGTGGAAATTTATACCTTAAGACAGTAAGTGTTATATATAAATAATCTGGAATTGTGATTATAAGATGAAATAACCCAAATGAGTAATATAAGCTGTTAAGTAGATAAACAAGTTTTGAGCTCATATTTTGAGTAATAAATTTAAAAGAATTGTAAGTAGCTAAATTTAATTGGAGTTGAGTTGGAATAAAACTGAATTTAAATGAATTCAGTCGAGTTATAAATAATATTGAATGGGATAAAATTCTTATGTAAATAAGTGAATAAAAAAACCAAGTAAGTATTAAATTGAATTAAAATAGAATTGGAATGAGTTGCAAACAAATCTAATTCAAGCATAAATTGAATAACCTTATTATGAATAAATTCAATAATAAATTGTTCATGTAAATTTAAAAATGGATAAACGAATAAATTAGTAAATAGTTGGGATTTGATTAAAGGAAAATCAAATCAAAATTTTGAATGGAAAATAGAATAAACCTAAATTGTTGGGTGGAACAGTTTGAAGAAAATAAATGAATTAAGTAAATTGTAAAATGATTATTTAAAATATTGATTGTCAAGTTTAATAAAATAGTTTGGAATCAAACCTATTGAAATGAAAGGAAATGCAATGAATGGATTGTGAATAAACTAATTGAGATGGAATTAATTTAAAATGGTTATAAAACTTAAGTAATCATTTATTCACAATGATATTGTTGAATTGCATATAAAATGGGTTGTTTGAAGTAAATGAGATTAGATTAAATTTTATGAATCATTGGAAGCAAAATAAGATGATTTTGAATATGAGTTTGTTTTGCTCAAATGGATTATATATGTAAGCAAGTAAGTTGTAAATCACTTAAATTGAAGGGAATGATTTGGAAATTGGTTGGAAATACTTGTAATAAGTGTTGAAACCCTTACATATGTGCTTATGAAAATATGTAATGCTAAACGAATGGAGACTCTGTCAAAATTTTTCAGAATTTGAAAACTATAAAAAAAAAATTAGCAACAAAACAATTTCAGATTGGAAATTGAAAATAAATTAGTGGATAAAATTAATTTAAAATAATGATAGAAATCAGTTATAAATGAAAAATAGTCAATAAAATTAAATATTCAGAGTTGAAGATAAATTGAAATTCACAGGAAATTGGAAATAAGAAGATATAAAGGCTTAAGTGGTAGAGTAATAATATAAGAGTATAAATATATAATGCTTATATTAAGCTTAAGAAATGAATGGTGGAATTCTTAAGTAAAATTTGATATTGGGAAAAATTACTCCAAGTGGATAGAATCAGGATAATGTGAATAAAAGAAAATTGATATGGTTGATAATCAATGGATATAAATACGTAGGATGAACGTATATTATTTTATTCGCATAACAAATTGATCCAAATTCGAGCATAGAATTTCGAGATAGTTATATATCGATCCGAGTTAGGATTTTTCACTCCATTTTCAACGACGAACCATGGATATGGATTTCGATTGATTCTGGAAATTCTCTATCATAGTTGTAACTATGCAAGGAGAAAGACAGTTTTTGATCAAGAAACCAGATCTGAATCCGTACTAGGAAGTCGGGTGGATGATACTAGTTCGGAAGTGAAATTGTGTGATCAAGCGAGCGATCGGATTTGATATTGCGTACAAATAGTATATGTATATCGTACGGGCTTGATTGAATAGATATTGAAATTCTGTAAAGAAGTCAATAAAATTTGGAAAGAATTAATATTGTAGATTTCAGTATTGAATTGCCAGAGTAGATATCTGGGGTTTATTGTGTATTCTGTATATCCCATCTTGGGAATTGTTGATGATTCATAATTAGTGGTTAAACTAGTAATTCAGGAATTTGGAAGTTGAATCAAATTTAACTGTGGTCGGGAATCCAGTTTGGATTGTTGATCATCGAGAGACAAACTCTCGATAATTTTAGGGAAGCTTATCTGGATTTGTGTTCGGATAATTAGTGTTGTTTGTTAGGATTGACTGTTTGGTTGTTTGCTAATGTATGAATGGTATCTATGTTGAATGGTTGGTATAACAGCTTTTCAATTATCTTTGTTTTAAATTTCGTGGATGAAATTCTTTTAAGGGGGAAGGAATGTGACATCCCGGAATTTTGACCCTATTATTATAATAAGTTTTTGATCAAATTTAAAATAAAATACGAGATTTTCATTTATAAAATATAAGATGTTGGACATTTTTAGTTGTATACGTGTTATAAAGGAATTTATAATTTCAAAATACAAAATAGACTCATTTAACAATATTTAAAATTAAATCTATTTTATTCTATTAAATTAAAAATTATATATTAATGACATTTAATATCATAAGTATCAAAGTAGTTAATAATAATAAGTACAATAATACAATTTTATTCATATTAAATATAAATATAAAATACATTAATGCAAATACGTTACAAATTAAATGTTGGAAAATTTAACTTCGAATAAAAATAAGGTCAAGTAGTGTTTTTAAACAACAATTTTTATAATTAAAATAAAATAAGTTTATAAATATTTAATATAAGTATAACATAAATATATGGATATTAATAAGATCTAAATAGAAGTGTTAACTATGTAAAGTTTTGTACTTAAGTATACATGACATATAGGGGTTATTCATGCAATAAAGACAATATAAAAATCTGCAAGCAAACATACATAATTAGTCAAAACCAGTGTATAAAACTTTGTGTTTAAGTTAAAGGATGATAAAGCAAAACTATTGTATAATTACACTAGACAAACAAATCTGCAAATATCTTTAAACAAATTTAACTTGTCTGCAAACATTACTTATATGTGAACATAAGAAAAACCATAATACAAACATAAGAACAAAACCTTATATGTATAAGAAAGTTAGGTGTTCAATTCAGAAAGAAAAAAATATAATAAGACAAACATCTTTGTACAAATGCAAAGATCATATATCTTTAAACAAAACAAAGTTTGCCAGCAAAACATAATAAGTGTAAACCTTTATGAATACATTTAGTACAAACAAGCATGAAAATATCTTTGTACCAAATTGTTGTGTCAGCAAACATTATGATATGTTAACATGTATGTTAACACAAACATTCAATTAGCACAACTTTCTGCCTGGAAAAAATCTTTCAGCCGAAATGGTTGAATTGTCTTGGGCCTTAGTACATAATAAAAATAAAGCAAATATTTCAAAGCTTGTTCAAGAAGACATCATTGTTGAAAGTTATAAATATTTGTATACATCATTTCTTATCCTTTAGCTCATTTGAACTGAAAAAGCAAAAGAAAAAAATAAATAAACAAAACGTTATATTCTCAAGTTCACATAAAAATTCAGGAAGCAAAGAAGTTTACAGGAATTTCAAACTTCAACTACAGGTTGCTTCATCATCCAAATAGCCTCTGTTTTCAACAGTTTTGGTGAGTAAACAAGTTTAAAAATCTAACTTTTAACAAGTAATTTGTGAAGAATTGATATGTTGATGTGTGATATTTGGAATGTTGCTATTCACTGTAAGTTATGCATGTTCTGTCCTTCCAGGTTTCAAATTTTTGCTGAGGCAAAGAATGAGTGAAATTATACCATGATTCTTATATGAAATACTTATCTTCAATTAGTAACTTAACTAAACAAATTAGTTTAAGTATAAGATTTGGGTTTTGATCATTTTTTTTGTAGCTGTAAAATACAAGAACTATAATCACATATTTACAGTAATAATAACATAAAGATCAAAATGTGAACAACACGAATTGTAAACTTGAATTGATATATTGTAACTACATAAGAAAATATGATTTTTAAGAGGAATTTTATAATTTTTAGTTAACAATTCGTAGATTAGTTTGATAATGAACCAAAAATGCATTTTTTCGAAATTCTGATTATTCCTTCAATTATAATTGTTGAAATTTTACATGAAGCTAGTATGTTGATGTGAGATCAACAGAAAAATATTTAAAAAAATTTCGAATGTACGATTTGTTAAGGGGAATCAATAGTAGGGTTTATGGGTCTGTATCTTTTGGGTTCGGTTCTTTAATGAACGCGTCGCCATGGCACAACCGAGTGCCATGAAACTTGGGTAGGTGATGGAGAGCGTCGATGGCGAGGTTTGGCCGAAGTCTTGACGTCTCAGGTGATCGCGATCGAGAGGACGAGGTGTTTTTGCCTAGTGTGTTTGAGGAGCAGTTCAACTTTTTAGGCGTATTTTGATTTCGTGTGTATTGAGTTCTTCTGAGTTGTGATGTCATGTGAGAGGATGCTGTGGGGTTTGTGGGTAAAGTCGAGGTGCGATGGCGCGGTGGCGAACCGCCGTGCACGTGCACGGCGGCAGGAGGAACTGGTAGTGTCAACTCGAGTGTAACTCGAGTTAGTCGCGTGGATGACTTCGGGTTTGTTCCTGGGTCTTTGGTTGAGCGCGTGTGTGAGGTTGTAATAGTTTTAAACTTAAGCTTTTATTAAAAAAAAAGAACAGAAGAATTTAAGAAATAGAGGAAGAAGAAGAGAGGCAGGGGAGGGAATGCGAGAGAAGAATGGGTGGTCTCGAGTTCTACACGAGTGAGCACGTTGTTGACTGCGGGTTTTAATTCCAGTAGCTTGCCAACTATATTAAGTTAAAGTTTGATATGCTAAGTATTAATCAGGTTATTAATGTTTACAAACCGTTTAAGCCAAGAAGAACTTTAAAGATTTACAGAAAACAAGAATGAGTTAATAATTTAAAATCAAAGTTAATTATGGATGCAATAAATTTATAATTGTAATTTAATAGTAGTTCAAAATGTAATCAAATTTGTAATTAAAGATTTTAATAATCTTGTGTAATCTTATTTGTAATTAAGAACTTTATTAATCATTGGAAGTTAATAATTAACGAATCATAGTTAACTAATTAACTAATTAAGGATTAAACGATTAAGTTGATTAATAATTAATGATTAATTAAGCAATTAATAATAATTAATTATGCAATTGAGTATTGTAAATCAATAATTAAGATTATTGATTAATAATTAATTAATTAAGCGAATAATTAATAAGTAATTAACAAATTGAATAAGTTAATTAATTAGTAATTGATTAAGCAAGAATAAAATATAATTTATTCTTAAGTATGCAATTAAGTTTAAAATAAATCAAAGTAAATGTTGATATGAATCGATGATTCTATTTGATTGACTCTGATGTTTATTTATATCCTATGATGTTCTATGATATTCTGGATATATCTATGATGATTGTGTATAATTTATTGTGTTAAATTGCTATATGTTTATCTGATGTTATTTGTCTGTGTTAAATTGCTATATGAATTCAATTGTTAAATTTAAACTGTTAAGTTAATTAGACAACTTGGCCTTTAAAATGGCATTTGGATTTCGATGAGATCGGGACCGGGTATCAATTGATATTTCGAAAACCACATCTATCCAAATTAAACAATAGGTCGTGTAATCTCAAGTGAAGATCGAGATGGTGTTTTCAGAATGCAAGGGTTATCTTCGTTAACTCTGAGGGTGATTCCAAAACGAGTGTAACGAGATAATGCCTTCGGTTTCGTTCGAACCCGGAACGAACTTGTATGGATTGAATGCTTTCAGCACATCGTCAGGTGGACGATGAGCATTCTAAGAAATATATTCTGTAAAAGGTAAATGCAGCCTCAAGCCTCATCAACCGGGAATGGCTAAAACAGGGGATGTGCGGCAAAGTTAGGTGGGTCATGCCCAAGCAGGACGAGGTACACCCCTGTCTAGATGTCCCTTTTATTCGGCTGTGTGGGCGGTTGGTCTGCAGTCAACTGCGGGGTTATCTTGTTCGGGACTGTTCAGTAAGGAATGGTTCAGGCGTTGTGTTGCAGGGGAGTTAGGGTGGCTCCTCGGTACTGTGATCTAGGCCACGTATTGTGACGGGCGGTACCCCAGTAGCCCTGCCATTGTATGGGATCCAATTTCGAATAAGCGTCGTACGTTTTGATTGTGCCCAACTATGTTGAAATGTGAGATGTAAGCATTTCAGCTATTTCTGTATTTTACTTGAAAACCCTAGACACTATTATAATATCATTGAATTTCCTATAAAATGTTTTGGTTAGCGTAAGGTAAAAAATTACCCGTATTTATGTGTGGGAAGTCATACGCGATACCTTTATTTCAAATGATTTTTCAAAGTTAAACAACTTTAACCCGTTTACTCATACCAGACCCATGTCTGACCCGGAGTTTATATTTTGTTTTTCATAAACTCTTGGGTACTCAAATTTTTATGAGTGGCCAAGTGATAGATATTCATAGTATAGAGTTTTCTGAAGGAGTTGGAGCAGAAGACCAGACGTATGTAGCTATCTATATAGTTCCGCTGTGTTAGTTAGTTTATGATATTTGAGATGTATGTTCTGACAGATATGTATATGATAGTCATGTTGTGTGATATTGTATAACTCTAATGTATATATATAACTATGTAATATTTATGTTGAGGTATTATATTTTATTCCATTCCGCTGTGAGATTCTGATGTTGTTATTCTTTCTTTCTTTTCTTTTCTATTCCTATCCCTTTCTTTCTTATTGATGACACGTCTTCCTGGGCGTAGGAAGCCGGGTCGTCACATTAATAAATAAGCAGAAAGATGAATACTGCAAATAAATGGTAAAAAAAGAGATAAACCATTATACGTATAAAAAGAAGTCAAATAACAATAGTATGAAATGAAATTGACAAGAATAAACTTAGTTTATTGTTGAAATTGTTGTTTGTTGGTTTATGGTTGTTTGGGTAAGGATACACTTAGTAGTTATTCTTCATTCTGTACAATTTAAAGTGTCTAAACCTAAACAACTATTTGTTGTGTTTGATACGAATGAATGAATGTTATTATGGTCATATGCCTTGTTTCAAGTGTTTGATGTTGTATTGATTTTGCTTATTGATGGTTGTTTGTATTGAATCGTATGTTTGCGATTGAAACCATTTTTAATATTTCATTTTATATACCCAATTAACGTTACGATTATATGTAATGATCTACACAATAGATATTAATTTATAAGTTCCTCTTTCCCTTCTTTTCCTTTTCGGGGACGAAAAGTTTGAGTGGGGGAGAGTGTAACGACCCGTAAATTTTGAGAAATTAATTGCTTAATTTAATTTAGAGTTTGTAATTAATTTTAGGAAGAAATAAGTAAATACTAAAATTTTAAATAAACGAAATGCAACGTTTAAAATTAAGGATAAGTATTAACAATGGAAATGAAATTACGATTTATTTAATGTAATGGAAATTGTTATAAGCTAAGGAATTGAATATAAGAAAAACAAATGGGAATATTGTATTAACTAATGCAATGATATAATTAGTAATAAATTTAATGAATTCAATGTTATAGTAACCAGAAGTAAAATGCAATAATTGTAGATAAGTAATTTTAAGGAATGTTGTTGATAATAAACGTATTTAAAATGGTAATAAATTGAATATAAGGAAACAAAGGCAATTAGTGGATTTATTTAATGAATTCATGAAATAACAATCAATGTCATGTAGGTAATTATAATATTACTGGAAGTGAAAACTTATTAAGTATGAAACCAAGAAAGTAAATTAATTAAAGAATATAAGTAGTAATTAATATACATACTTGGCAAATATAACTAAATAGTATGCAATAAAGCATGCATTTATGATATGAAATATAAGTCAATGTTAATTTCATCTATAAATGTCAATTTATTGAATAGCAGGGTTTTAAATCAAGTAAAGGATTAGATAAATTTTCAATTGATAATTTATAAAATTTAATGTGAAATTAATTGCAGTTAATTGACCTAATTGTGCAGTTAGGATGAATTGATTTGTCATAAAAGATTGTTAATTCCAGAGGATGTAACCAATGTTAATTTCATTTATAATATAATAAGTGGTGGATCTTAGGAGTGAAATTTTAGATTTATTAATTTATTTGAAAGAAAAAATTCAATAAGTGAATTAATTGCAAATAAGGGGGTTTTAATATTAAATTTTACATTAATAGAGATGTGGATGAAATTTGTGGATATTAATGCAATAGCTACGAATCAATGAAAATTCATCCAATTGGTAATAGGGTGAGAACAATGTATGTAATCAATTTCCACACTTGTCCGTTAGTGATAACTTAAAGGTAAAAATTAAAATGGGAAATCAATAAAAAAATTTGGTTATAAATTTATATATAGACATTTAAACAAATCTAAGATGAATATAGGAGTATCGGGTAATAAATTTATTATAAGAAAAACCAATGCAAATGTTGAATTAATCAATGAAACGATAATAATAATAGTAATTAATTCAAAATTTGTAACTTGGGAATAATGTAGATTAATATACGTTAGTTACTTAGAGTAGTGACTAAAATTGGTAATCCGTTTGCAATTAATGATAATAGTGTTGATATAAGCTAATAAGTTTAAATGTCAATGCAATTAAAAGCACATAAGTTGCAATTTTTAGGTTGCTTGTTTATTTAATGAGTTAAAATAAAATTCGGTAATCGATTACAAATTAATCTTAATTTTATGTTGATTAATGTAAATTAAAGTAACAGTTGATGTAATAAAGGATGGAACCGAGGAAAATTAGTTAAGTGGATTTAAAATCTTAATTTATGAGTGAAATCAACAAATTTCAATATGTTGAATTTGGTAGTTATCACACAATTAGTGGAAATAAAATAGTAATACAAATAAAGGTGAAACGGATGTATCAACGTAATGAAACGTAACCAAATGTAAATATGTTTATGGGATAATGAATGTATTAATAATAAGAATGGGAATCAAAATTTATTTATTTGAATTTTTTGTTGAATGAATTAATTTGACTTTTAATTTGATAAATCAGAAAAAAATTGTATATAATTAAAAGAATGTATATAAATTTGTATCTTAAATTGAAAATATCATGAAATTTGAATACTTTGTTGAATAAATTATTTGTTCTTAATCTAATAAATTATAATAGAAGTTTACATATGCTTAACTATTTTTCGATAATAAATCTAAGCTTTGATTTTGATTACAACAATATTTAAATTTGTTACCTAATTTATTATCTAAAATGTCCTTATTTAAGGATCTTAAAGGTTTGTTACTATATTGCTTAATTTGTCGTGTTCCACTTTTGTTTTGTTAAAAAATTAAATAAATTTCATTAAGGTAAAAAGGTTTAATTTATATGTATATATGTATTTTTGACTTCAAGTATACATAAGTTTACAAATGCATTAGACAATTTAATGTGGTATGGAAGTATGCTTTGAATTAATTAATAAGCTTCGGTTTAATTTTTATACACACATGTAATGTGTGTTTTTGTGCATATGTATACATATAAACATTTAATATTTTAATTTCAAATTGCTAAAGCATGATTTAATTATTATTATTATTATCAAACAATTTAAAAGTGAGGTAATATTACATACATATTAATTTATTGTTTGTTGTTTATGTTTTTTAGTCATATACAACTTGCATGATATTTAAATGTCGTACTTATAAAATTGGCTAAAGTGGGAAAGTGGAATTAATCAATGTTACATTTATTCTTCTTTATTCCTATATATTGTCACCAATTAATCATACTTAATATATGTTTAGCAATTTTGACACAAAGTTAAAGTATGAATATATATGATGTATACAAAATTTTCTGTATCTAGCGCTTAATTAATTTAGAATCAAACTAATAAAACGTGACATTTAATTTTGTCCCTCCACATTCATTCCCTTTCTAATTAATAATTACCTCTTTTTATACCTGCTACTTTATAAAAAAAAGGCTATTCATATTTACTATATTTCAATACCAAGTTGTTCATATTTACTTCATTTCTAATTAATAGCAGCCTCTCTTTTCAAATCTCTTTGTCCCTAAACCTAACTCTAACCTTATAAATACGATATGATGAAAATGAAACCCTAGCCTCCATTCAAATCTTCTTCTTTTTTTTTTCTTCTTTTTTTCAAATCTCCTTATTGTATCTCATTTTAATTTTTCCTTCCTCTTCAAATATTCTTCTTCTCAAGTTTTATTCTACTTCAAACTTTCTTCTTTCTTTTCAAATCTTGATCTTCTCTACAATTTTCAGTTCTTCTTATTTCAATCCTTTTCTTTTTCAATTTCTTCTTTTTCAAATCTTTTCCAAAGCTTTTAAAAATACATACATAAATACATATATATATTAATATAATAAGGAGGGAAATTAAAGTAAATCAAAATAAAAGAAAAATTATGCAACAAAGCTAGCAATCAAGAAGAAGACTAAGGAAATGTAGAACGAAGCTATTGATTAGAAGTCTATTATTTTCAGACTCCTATAAAGGTGAGTGTTTTAACCCACTCTCAATTTCTAAAATTTCTTATGTTTGTTAAATTGATTTATGATGTGTTTAGAAATTTATTTATAGTTGTTTGGCATATATTTCATCATTATCTCGGTTAATATGCATTCATATAATTTACTTGTTATTTAATTCATTTTTTCATATAAACTGCCAGTTAAATTTATTGCATATAAACTGCTAATTAAATTTATTTATTATTGCATATAAACTACAGTTAAATAGTTATTTAATTCATTATTGAAAGTTAACTGTAAGTAATTAACAATTATTTATTGATGTGATTGTTTGAATATGGATGATAAATTGATAAATGTTTGATGATTGATATTGTGGATGAATGGATGTTGTATTTATATTGTATAAACTGCAAGTTATTATGCATTTTCATTTCATTCGGGATTGTGGTTTGAAATGATATACAACTGCATTTTTTATTTTTAAATTGCGGATTGAAATGAATATCCGTATCACTTGACCATAGGATAGAAAATTATATACAGGCGCCGCGGTATATATATAAAATTATTTTTTGAAATGTTTTTCTATGGTTTTGGAAAGAATACGGTTTAATAAATATTAAATTTTGATATATATATATATATAGTAAAATTTCTTGAATTTAGCTATGCATAAATTGGTTTCGAATTTTTAAAATGGGCTAAATAATGAAGTTGATTTTGTTTATATAATATGGTTAAGAATATATTTGGAATTCTATTGTATATAGAGTTTATAATAACTCAAATAAAAGTAGGGTTGAATATAAATGTGAATATGATTTGAATTAATGGTTCTAATATTTTTCTCGAAAAGTTTGTTTTGAAATGTAAATAAATTAAGATTTAAAGGGTATGATCTTATAACTTGATTTTTGAGTAGAGGATTTAAACGAATATCAAATTAATTTAAATAATATTATCATGTTAATTTAATTAAAAGAATATCCTATTATTGAAGTTTAAGGGTTTTACTTAAATAATATTTGTTATATTAAATATACATTTCAAGTTTTAAATAATAGGAATTGGATTTGATATATTAATTTTTCAAAGAATCCATTTGAAATAGTGGAATATTTAAAGATTGAAATATATGAACTATAAAAATTTAAGTTTTGAAATATAGAATATTTAAGCTTTGAAGTATATGGGAATTAAAATGGTTTATTTGGAGGTTCAAATTGATATTGGGAAATTATTGTGAAATTAAAGAAGCTATTTTATTTTACAAAGTAATTTCATATTTAAACCATTTAAGTAATTGAAGTATGTTTCAAAGATATGGGTTCCAAGATATATAGATTTAAAGGGCTATGATTTGGAAAAGGATATATTTGAAATAAAAATGATATCATATTGATTTGGGTTTTTAAATGATATCATATTCATAGTTTTGAAATGGATATTATATTCTGGTTTTAAAATATAAACTATTTTTGAAAAGACCGCGGTGTTATAATAATGATTGGTTGTTGAAGAGACCGGGATCGGAAGTTGTCATACTCTCTGCCAACTTCGAAAACCACTTTAACAACCGTGTACGCGGTAGAGATTCAAGAATGAAGTAGGTTGGTGGCGGCGTTTCCTTTAAGGTAAATACGTGGACCCAACTCCCGTGAGTTGGCATAAGGTGGCTAAAACAGGAGCGATCGATGGGCTAAGGAGGGTTAGCGCCCTTTATCGGACACTCCTCTTCGATACTATACTCTGACTTTGGATTGATTCGGTGGCCACCTTTACTTTTGATTTAGGGGGGATTTTGTTCGAGGTGGGCGGTAGCTGGGGCTACGCGCTACCACCGGTCCGGTAGCGTAATTGGTATATCTACCCTGGCATTGCCTAGTTGTGCCATGTCACCTACCCTAGCGCGCCTTATACGATTTTGTTTTGTACCATACCTATGGAGTGCCCTCTAACGACGCCCATTTCGGGTGAGATTACGGTACTGTATAGACTATGGGAATATATTATGTGTTAAGGGGAATATTGGGTTACTCCTTAACGCTATTTTAAAGTAAGTTTATTTTACAATTAGACACTATTATAATAGCAAAATATACTACATAGTAAATAGTCTAACGCATCCTTAAGAGATGCGAATCCCGAGCATCTCTTAAGTTACTGCACTCATATTTATTTCTGTTAATTTAACTCACATAAGATCTTTTAGTTCTGACTCGAGTGTTTTGTCTTTTCAATTCGCTCGGGTCAGTCCGAGCGTTTCAGGATTTGAAGATTTTATTCTGGAGGAAGAAAACGAAGACTTGTACTACTATTATCTACTATATTATATTCCACTACACTCATATTGTTCCGCTGCATTGTTATTGGTAGGTGTAACTCTGATAAATGTGTAAGTATAATCGAATATTTTGTAAAACGGCTTTATAAACTGTATATTTGATTATTATATTTTATCCTTCCGCTGTGAGATTCTATTTTGTTTTATTTCTTTCTCGTTTTTCTTATTTACCCCATAACAATCCACTCTTTCGAACGGTTTGAATTAGACGTGTGTCGATTTAAAGTGTGCGAAAAGCCGAGATGTTACACATATCGCTTCTTTTCTTTGAAGGCTTTCTTGGAATGCAATCACATGTTGTTCTGCTTGTGATGGTCTATTCTGGAGTTGTGTTGTATATGTATAAAAATACTCTGATGCTGGTGTTGTTGTTGTATTGATATTGTGAGATGTTGTATCTGGAATATTAATGTTAGCAGTTTTATTTTTCCGATGTTTATATTCATTAATTATTGTTATAAGCTCCATCCGGACTGGAATTCGACGTTCGAATCTCCGGCAGTCGAATACAAGTGAGGTATTTGATATCGATTTTTGAATGCTGAACTTCGGGTCGTGACAAGTGGTATCAGAGCTAAAGGTTGAGAAAGAACTTTAGTTACGGGGTATAACACATTAAATGGCTCATTAGAGATAGGGTGAAGTATACCTTAGAATGAGTATAAACCAAGACTGAAACCCCGAAATTTTATTAGTCTGTTTTCTTTAACGACGGATATTCCTTAAGATATCTCGTCTGAATCTCTAAATCAAGTTTCTTACTAATTACAGATAGTAAGAATGAGTGGGCGCAAAGGAAGGGCTAGGGGTCAAGGGAATGCTACAACAGCTAGTCAAGTTTCCCCTTCAGCGAAAGCAGTTATGCCTACTCAAAGAATCTTTCTCTGATCTTATTGATATCGCTATACCACAGATAGGATTTTGGCGCAACCTTAGGCTGGACATTTGATACGGCTATAAGCCATATCAAATTTTAATTCGGCTTATAGCCGTGTCTATATTATTTAATACTGCTCTAAGCCGTATAAACATTTGATTCGTCTTATAGCCGTATCAAAATCTGTGCCTCTTTTCGTGGGAAAATTTTCCCCAAAACGCACATCCTCCCTCCTTTTTTTTATTTCCATCTTTTTTTTCGTGCTTATTTGAGGTTAAATCGCCAGCTGAGAGCCTTCCACCTCGATCAATCGAACATTGCTTTGACATAGTCCATCAAAGTCTTCCACGTCTTCTCGAATTCGATCACTGCTCTCAGGTAATTTTGTTATGAAATTGCGTGCTTAATTCCATTGTTTTTTTTATGAAATTGCGTGCTTAATCTATGCTTGCAAGGAGGTTTGATTGAGTTGGTTTGTGCGATGGTATGGTAAGTGTTGTGTGGTGAAGGAAGGTTGATGTTTTGTGAGAAATGTTTGCAGGGGAGTGAGTGAAATGTTTGCAACTGAAAGCAGTTTGATGGGGAGCTGTTGTTGTGGGTTTTTGAAGAGGGTGGTATGGACTGATTTGATGCTGTAGCAGGAATGAATGTAGTGTTTGTGTACTGGTTTGATCTGGAAAACAGGGGGAGGTTTTGTGAAATGCAGGCAGGCAGTTGAATGAGGGAAGACGAAGTTATTTGTTGGTTGAAATGATGGTGAAGTTCTATTGAGGTATTTGATGTTGTTAATGGTGTTCTGTGTGTCAGTGTGAAGTTGGTATGATAGGTTATAACTTGCAAGAGAGGGGGTCTGAAGGATTATGGTGTAGGCAATTGTGGTATGAAGTTGTGTGCCAGAGGGGTTTGTAATGCTTGATGCAAGGCAGAGGGTAGTTGTTGGTTGTATTGGTGGATGTTGGGCAGTTGCTTGGTTTACGAGGAGAATGGCAGTGGCTATTGGCAAGGCAGAAATGATGATAGAGGGGCAAGGGGGCAACTGGGTGGTTGAGTGACAGTGAAGTATGGTTTGCATAGCTAAAGTGATAATAGTATGTAGTTTGACTGGGTGATGATGTGTGGCAGGGATGTGGTGTGTTGCTAAATCCAAAAAATTTTGGAAACAGTTTGGTGCTAATGTTGTATATTGTTCTGACATTGTTGTATAAGTGGATAAAATTGTTGTTAATGGCGCAAGCGAAGTATCAGGAGAGGGGTAATGCATAGACATTACTTCGGAGCTACAAAATGGCGCCGTTGTAATGACAAATTTTTTGAAAACAGTTTGGTGCTAATTTTTAAAATAAACCCTATATTTTGAATTCCATTTATTGAAATTTAAATAGACCATATATTTTAACTATTTAAAATTAATTAAATGTTTAAAATTATACTACAAAATTCTAGGTCGTACAGGAAAACAAAAAACGATCATGAAAAAGGCATGCGTATAAATCTTACAAGGAAGTTAATTGTTTACTAAATTATATTGTTCTTTACTAAACAATTTATATTATGAACGATCAAGTAGCTTTAATCATGTAAAATTACTAACTTAGAAAATGAAGTTACATCTGTTTCCCCATAAAGCTTTTTTTAAAACAATGATGATATCAAGTTTAGATATGTCCTCACAATTTGATGATGGTGAATTATCATGTGGATTAAATCATGTTCTAATTTGGAAAGGAAAGTTACAGACTTATTTATTTTCTAGAAAAGATGCTTTTATGATAGTGATTTCTAATTTGTTGATATTGATGTAAACTTTAAATACATTATGCTTGGGACATCTTGAAAATAGAGGTTATATGGAATATGTACATACAAGAATATAGATATTTCGATGTACAAATGAATGGCAGATTGTCATAGTTTAAAAGCATAATGAGAATTAGAAAATGAATATGTGTTGTATATAGAAAAGAAGTAACTTACTATAGTAACATCTTTTCCATCCAAAAAAGAAAAAAAAAAGAAAAAGCTACTTCAGATAATAAACGGAAATAAATAAGAATTGGTTTGTCAACATATGTACATAGTTACTACAATGTGATAGCACTATCTTGTTCTCACAAGAGGATCCAAATTCTTGAAGAAAAAAGTAAGAATTTAGATTCAATAAGCAATTGGTTCCATTTTAGTTGAGGATAAAGAACTCAGGCTAGCAAAATTTCAAAGGTCGAACTATGCTGAACTGTATAGTTTGGACTTCATAGTAAACTGACTATGTTGAACTAGCAAAACGGCAGTAAAAAAATAACTATTATATTTAACAAGAACAATATAATTTAGTAAAGTTAAATATGTAGAATTAATCTTACAACAAATTTCTCAATATAATTTCAAAAATATTCTTTTCGAGCAATTGGAACGAGGACCCATTGAAGGGCAAGTCTCATGTTCTGTTAAATATGATATAGGAGGGCAATATGTCTTTCAACATAGACAAACAACGGATAAATGAATCAGATCTAAGATCTACATACTATATAGACGGGGTGCAGAAGTTCATTAGTTTTGTTGAAGAAAACGGTGGTAAGAAAGGATTGTATTTATGCCCTTGCACCCGGTGCAAAAATATGAAGACGATCAAATTAGATGACACTCATTTTCATTTGCTTAGATAGGGTATTATCCAATCGTATATAGCGTGGTATTTTAATGGGGGGAAAAGGGTGGAGATGGAAAAAGAGCAACCAGTTAGTCATGGCAGAACTACTGTTGAGTCTGAACATATTAGGATGGAAGATCTGGTCAATGATGCAGATAGATTTCATCATTTTCAACCTACAAATTCGTTGCCTGATCATGCTAATGTTGGAGAGCAGTCTATTGATTATCCAGATTGGCAGGCCAATGAAAGCAAGAAGTATAAATCGCTTTTTGGTAGCATAAAAGAGCCACTGCATCCTTCAAGTTCAAAAGGGATTACGAAGCTGTATGCCATTGTGAAACTGAATAGCTTGAAGACCCAATACAGCTTTTCAGATAATGATATGACTGCACTTCTTGAACTAATAAAGGAGTTACTCCCCGAAGGTAACACGCTGCCGACAAAGTACTCCGACGTGAAGAAGATCATTAAGCAAGTTGGGATGAATTACAAAACTTATGATGCATGCATCAATGATTGCATATTGTACTGGAAAGATGATGCGAACAAAGTTTCTTGAACAAATTGCATTGAAGCAAGATATATGACATCATTAAACGAAGAGAGAAAATGCACCAAAGTACCTCGAAAGACATTAAGACATTTTCCTTTCATTTCTAGATTGAAGAGACTGTATACTGTACCATGGATGGCAGATGCGATAACCTGGCATGGTCGTGCCAAGTCTGATCCAACCGTAATGCGTCATCCATGTGACACTTCTAAATGGAAAGTCGTAGATTCATTTGATCAAACTTTTGCTGCCGAGCCACGAAATGCCACACTTGGAATAGCAACGGATGGTTTCTATCCACATGCTTCTCTCTCTAACCCTTACGGTTATTGGCCAGTAATTGTAGTACCATATAATCTTCCTCCGTCTATGTGCATGAAAAGGGAGTTCTCAATGTTAACATTGTTGATTTCTGGGCCAAAACAACCAGGAAAGGATATTGATGTTTATTTACAGCCGTTGATAGACGAGTTAAAGAAGTTATGGGAAGGAGTAGTTACATTTGACGCGTTAAATAAATCTAAGTTCACAATGAGAGCTAGGGTGCTGTGGGCAATCCATGATCACCCTGCTTTTGGGACTTTATCGGGGTGTACAACTCATGGTTACTTTGCATGTCCTGTTGGTGGGGAAAACACTTGTTCTTATTATCTTCCCGAAAGTAAGATGATGTGTTACATGGGACATCGAATGTTTCTTCCTAACGAACACAAGTTTCGATACGATAAGACAAATTTCAACAACGAACAAGAACTTCGTCGTCCTAAATGGCGATTGACTGGTTTTCAAGTTGAAAAGAAAGTAGCGAATATCAAAATGAAAGTTGGTAAAAAAAAAGGAGAAATTGGTCGAAAGTGGAAAAAGTTAACCAATGAAGATGTTGACAGTATTTATGGATGGTATAGGAGGTCTATCTTTTTTGATTTACCATATTGGAAAGCAAATTTGGTCCGACATAATATTGATGTTATGCATACGGAGAAGAATGTCACGGAGCACCTCATCAGCACCATTATGGACCATAAAGATAAGTCAAAAGATGGCATCAATGCAAGCAAGGATTTGAAAGTCATGGGTATAAGACAAAAGTTGTGGGTGATAGAAGATCCTAAAACAAATAAAACAATCATACCAAAAACAACTTTCGCTTTGAGAAAAGAAGAAAAGATATGATTTTGCACCGTTTGGAAAATTTTAAAGTGCCTAACAAATTTTCTTCTAACTTTTACAACAATGTGAGCATCAATCCTCCTGAACTAAGAAATATAAAGTCACATGATTACCATGTCATAATGCAGCATTTGCTTCCGGTATTGCTTCAACATTCTTATCCACAACATAAGGATCTACGAAATGCTATTCATCATATTAGTTTATCCTTTAACATTTTGTGTTCAAAGGTGATCAATAGGGAACATCTTTTAAAAGCAAAGGCTAGCTTAGTAGAAGCAATGTGTGTTTTTGAAAAACATTTTCCACCTGCATTTTTTGATATCAATGTCCACCTTATGGTTCATTTAGCCGATGAAGCGTTGATTTGTGGCCCTGTCAGATATAGATGGATGTAACCATTTGAATGGTAAATTTCTAATTTCAGTTATGCACATCATTATTTCATATAAATAGCTACCGTCTACAGTATATAGTTGATCACATTTATAGGTTGATGAAAACATATATAGGATATGTGCGCAACAAAAGATACATTGAAGGGTGTATTGCAGAAGGATATATCATACAAGAAGCTAGTTTTTACTGCATGGAATATATGCCAAACGGAGGTGATGGAAATCATAAACATACTCGCGAAGCATTTTTAGACGAGGATGATGAGTTTGCTGGTGAGATACCTCTGGATAATGGTAAAGGCATAACGTTAACCCAAGTGCAGTTTAAACAGGTGCGTAGATAGGTCCTCAATAAGTACGATGGATTGGATGAATGGAAGAATTAAGTTCACAAACTTGTTTGGAATTTTAATTTTTTTTAATTCAATTTATATATACTCTGATATGTGTTTTTCGTAGGAGTATAACTACTATTTGAAAAGTACTAGATTTCAACCTAGAGGCAGGGCTACCACCGTGGAAGTAGTTCAAAGTTTTAATCTATGGTTACGTAATGAGGTTTAACTTCGTCTTAAGTATTTCATGTGTTTATAAGTGTGCAATACACCTTGTGACCATGCTTTTTTACTTATTAAAATTTATGTAGCTATTAAAGACCATCGAAGTTGATCCAACTCTGTGCGGTTAATGCACGGGCCTAAGTTCATAACGCGTAGTTATATGAAGTACCAAGTGAATGGATTTTCATTTTCCACGAAAAAGTACGAAGACCGTATGGTAACACAAAATAGCGGTGTATGCATGAGAGCAATTACAAAATTTAGAGCGAGTAGCAAGGATAAAAATTATAAGGAAGCAGAAACAACGTATTACGGAGTCATTCAACAGATACTTGAGTTGGATTACACTGACTTCAAACAAATAGGTTTTTATTGTGATTGGGTAAAAGTCGAGGATAAGGTCAATGGTTGCAAAATAGATCTCATTTCAAACCTCGTCATGGTAAATTTAGGGAAATTAAAGAACAAAAATAACATGAATGACGAGCCATTTATTCTTGCATCAGAAGCGAGTCAAGTTTTCTACTCAAATGATTTAAAAAAATAACGGATGGTCTGTGGTCTTGCATACGCTAAAACGGTTGACTACAAATGTGGATGACATTGTGTTCCCTACTGTCTATCAATCAGTTGTTGAAGACAATGAAAAATTAGAAGACCTTACCAAATCCATATGTTAACTTATTAGTATTCGTACATCACATTGATACATTGATACATGTATAATTATTATCGTGACTTATTAAAATAATTAGTAATATTATACTTTGCAGGAAACTATGTTAGAAAATCCACCATCTTCACATTCGTCATGTTTAGAGTCGAAGAAAGTTGATCAAAACTTACTTGGTATACCGGTCTCAGATAACGCTGGAAAAATCGCTACTATGCTCGGTAAACTAGTAAGAGCTCATGTGCCGATATCATATATAAGTTGGAATAAAGTACCTGGAATATACAAGGACAACGTTTGGAACGAATTGGTGTTAAGTATCCTTATCTGTTTGATAACAACTATTTCATTCAATAGCCTTATGGTTTCAACTCTTTTCACAACACAATAATTTAATATATTTTTTGCAGAAAATATGAGCTCGATCCGCTTTCAAAGGAAATGTTTTTAAAGAGAATGGCCGAGGCTTTTAAGAGATACAAGAAAAACTTGAGAGTAGTTTATTATGACCCTTTCAATAATGATGAAGAACGGTTGAAAAATTGCCCACCTACAGTTGCTCAAGAAGATCGGGCAGAGTTCATAAAAAATGAAGCAACGCCTGAAGCGAGCGGAAGAAGAGAGGTAGGCAAAAAGAACAGAGCATTGCACAGTTATGCTCATCATGCAGGACGTAAAAGTCACGCTAAAATAGAACAAGAAATGGTAATTTATATTCATTTTCATTCAAATGATTTACACATTGTGATTGGATATTCATGTCGTTGCATCAACTTGTATTGCAGATCGTTGCTAGTCCATCAACAAATATCAGTCGTTGTCAAGTATGGGAGAAGACACACAGGAAAAAAGATGGTAGCATATCAGATGCCACTTCTTCATACTTTGTTAGTTAAACAAATATTAACTTGCATATTCTTTAAAATTCCTTATTCATGTAAGTATTATCATATTACAAGATCAAATTGCGAAAGAGAAGGAAAAGATCGCTGATAGTGATAAAGAAAAATTGACAGTGGATGAAGACATCTTATCACAAGTGCTTGGTAAGGATGCAAGGGGTAGGAGCCACGGTGTTGGGACCGTTATACCAAAGACTAAAGTTAAGGCTTGTGCCATTGCACAGAAACGATTCCGACATGTTCATGGCGAGCAGGATGAGTTGAAAATGAGGGTGGGAAGTTTGGAGGGTACAGTGGGAAATTTGTCTGGGCAAATGGAGGTTTTGATCAACATGGTGGGAAATATTGAACAGGGAATTCGTGCACCGGTCAATTCTTCTAATGGAGGACGCGCCACACAATTCAATGCTCCTGAATTCATTGCTTCGCAGTTCCAGGATTCGACCAATGTTACGAACAATCAAAAATGTGAAATCCTCAACTCTGATTTAGAAGTAATAGGAACATGTATTTTTAACATTTAAACATTTATGACATAATAAGTAGAAAACTTAAATAATAATAAATATTCCCTTTTATTGCAACAGTTACTATATGCCAAGATTCTACATTGTCCAACATCCATAGGAAATCTGTACCATCCACACATAAAAAAGTGGCGTTGGACGATATACTGCTACCAGATGAGAGAACCAGCAAAATGAATCATCAATTTGCAGAGACCTTTGCTGATTTTGGAGTGGGTGGATATGTGTGCCATCCGAAGTGTCTTATTCGATATCTCTAGATGATGGAGCAGGTATATTTACTGTTATGACCATACGTTTATGTACAACTTTGTTTGCATTGACATGATTCATACTATAATATCAGCAAAATTGAAAAATATTTTATGTACATTTTGATCGATGAGATGGTATGAGGAAGGACAGATGGTTTATGAAGGAGGATGATGAAGGATGCTAGAGAAGTGATGGGAAAGGTAGTGTTTTTGGAGTCGTCTGGGCAAATGGATGTTTGGGTGTGTGCAGAGGTTGGATATGGAGTGGAAGTCTATAAGCAGCAGGTGAATATGGTGAGGCTGTAGTGGGTATAACAGAGTATTTTTGTAGTTGATCTATGTAGTGAGGAAGTTGCTATGGTAGTAGATAGATAGTGGAACGGTTATGTGATGTATGGGCAGGTGAGAAGGTTGTAGATGAGGATGTAGCTGCATTGGAGATGGATGTGTGCAAGCAGTGTTGATGATGTTGTAGGTTGTTAGTTTGTTGGAATCTAAAGTTATGTGAAGTAACACATTGCAACTTTAGTTCAAAAATGTGATAAAATAATTCTGCATGTTTATAAAATACAATATATATATAGAGTTAACTCCTAAAACTAAAGATGTACTAATATTTTGTAATGCTTGTGTAGATGTTTTGGGCTGGAGGAGTTAGCTCTTTGGCTTTGCATTGTGCAGTGGCTGCCGTAACAACACAGTATAACAGAGGCTTGTTGTGTATTTGTATTATGTAGTAATGTGATACATTTGTATTATTGTTATGTATTTGGATCTTGGTACTGGAGCGATAGTGTTTTCTAGTATCCGCTACTGCGATATATTAATGAGCTAAATGCTAGTATGTAGTATTTTTCGTATTATGTAATGATATTATTAAGTTATTGCGCATTGCAATGCGGATTATTGAATCATTTGAATGTGCACTGTCTATAATATTATTTGCTTTGATGTCTCAGAATGATTATTGATTATATATTGGATATGAATAGGTCTATAATATTATATATTGGATATTGATTATATATCTATATCTAATTGACTAATTAGATACGGCTTTTAGCCATATCTAATTGGTTCATTAGACGCTGCCTATTTGTCAATTAGATACGGCTTCTGGCTGTATCTAATGTGTCATTAGATACAGCTAATGGTCGTATCTAATTGATACATTAGATACGGCTATTAGCCGTATCTAATGAGCCAATTACATACGGCTAATAGCCATATCAAAATATTAAGCTCGACATATTTTGATACGGCTTTTAGCCGTATCTAATAAGATTAGATACGGCTTTTAGCCGTATCAAAATATCGTGTATGGTGTAGTTATGGGATATCGGTATGCCACCCTGGATATGCAGGAGATTCCAAGGGAGAGCGGAAATTCAAGTAATCAGAATTTGAAGAAAAGAAAGTTTGGGGGCAAGAAGCCACATCAAGGCAAGGATAAGAGGAACAATCAAGGAAATTTGGCTAGAAATGTAACTTGTTACAATTGCCAAGAGAAGGGGCATTATTCAAACAACTGCAAAAATGGGAAGAGGCAAGTCAAGAAGGAACAACCTGTGAAGAATGATCATGGAGCTCAAGAATGCTATAATTGTCACAAGCCTGGACATGTTGTCAGGAATTGCCCAGTTTTGAAACAAGCAAAGGTGGCAAATGTTTATGCGATAAAGGAAGACCCTTCAACTTCGAAAGCAGATAAAGGAAAAGGTGTTTTAGAAGGTAACCTTACTATTTATGATATAGTCGTTAGAGTTTTATTTGACACGGGAGCTACACATAGCTTTATCTCCCAACAAACCGTAAATGAATTAAAACTTAAACCTAATTTTGTCGACGAGCCCATTTGTGTGAAAAACCCAGTAGGTGGTCCTGCAAACCTTTGTCTACGATGTAGAGACATCCCTATCTCATATTCTTGTTACCGATTCCCTGTCGGTTTCTTTGTTCTTGATTTTAATGAATTCGAAATTTTACTCGGAATGGATTGGCTAACAAAATACGAAGGCAAATTAGATTGTAATAATCGAACGATCTCGATCAAAACAAACTTTGGAAATTTTATTGAAATCTCTTGTGAGGATCCAAGTCCCAAGAGAGATAAATTGATGTATACTTTGGGATATCTTGAACCCAGTTTGGAGTCTATACCTGTTGTTCGGGAATTTTCCAACGTATTTGAAGAAGTAAAATCCTTGCCTCCACACAGAGAAATAGAATTCCGAATTGACTTGGTGCCCAATGCCCGTCCTGTCGTTCACGCAAGTCGCAGGATGGCACCTAGGGAAAGAATTGAATTAGTCAATCAAACTCAAGATTTGTTAGGAAAAGGATTGATTCGCCCTAGTGTTTTCGAATGGGGTTCAGCCGTCGTATTTGTGGCTAAATCAGACGGATCTTTGAGATTGTGTGTAGATTACCGCGATCTCAATAAATAAACTCTCAAAAACAAATTCCCTTTACCTAGAATCGATGATCTATTCGATCAACTTCATGGCGCTCGATTCTTTTCTAAGATGGATTTAGCTCAAGGATTCCATCAACTGCGAATTGTCGAGGATTGTGTTCATTTAACTGCCTTTAGGGGTCCTAAAATGTGCTACAAATGGTTAGTCATGCCTTTTGGACTAAGCAACGCTCCCGCGTACTTTGTAGATTTAATGACCCGAGTATTTCGAGAAGTACTGAACAAGTTTGTCCTTGTATTTATTGATGATATCTTGATTTACTCCAAAACTGAAGAGGAGCATGCTGAACATCTCATAATTTTTGGAAATATTGAGGAAGAATGTCCTATTCGCTAAATTCTCAAAATGTCACTTTTGGGTCAAAGAAGTCATATTTCTTGGTCATATCGTTAATGAAGAAGGGATTTCTGTTGATCCAAGCAAGATTTCTGCAATTCTGGACTGGAAGTGACCCACTACTCCTAGAGAAGTTCGAAGTATTCTGGGTTTAGCGGGATATTATAGAAAGTTTGTCCAAGATTTTTCTAAGTTGGCCAGTCCATTGACTAAGCCGACAATGAAAAATGCTAAATTCGATTGGACTCCAAAGTGTGATGAAGCTTTTCAGGAATTAAAAAGGAGATTAACTACCGCTCCCGTTCTCGCTATCGTTAACGGGAACCGAGGATTATCCGTCTATATTGATGCTTGTGGAGACGGTTTGGGTGTAGTACTAATGCAAAATGGAAAAGTAATTGCCTACGCGAGTAGACAATTACGACCGCATGAGAAAAATTACCCAACACACGATTTGAAGCTTTTAGCCATTATTTTTGCTTTGAAAATCTGGCGACACTATCTTCTGGTAAGAACTTTTTCAGCTTTCTTAACGATATAAGAAATTTAACTTAACTAAATAAATATCTTAATGAACTCTCTCTGTTTTAGGTGAAAAAATTGAATTATTCACCGATCACAAATCTTTAAAGTATCTCTTCACCCAGAAAGATTTAAATCTACGACAACAACGATGGTTAGAATTTCTAGCATCATATGACTATTCTGTATACACCCGGTAAAGCCAATGTAGTTGCTGATGTTTTAAGTAGAAAGCATGCTACTATTGCCCATCTTGTTGTCACTCCTACTCTCCTTGAGAAAATCGCCAGCAAGCAAAATGAAGACAAATTTCTCCGAGATATTTATGGGAAAATTCTTCGAGGCAAAGATACTAGTTTTAAAACCAATCACAGTGGAGTTATAAGGTTGAAAGGCAGGTTATGTGTGCCTGATATCCCTGAAATAAAACGTGAAGTTTTAGATGAATGCCATAAGTCAAAACTCAGTATCCATCCATGAGTTAATAAAATATATAAAGATATCAAAAGAACCTTCTAGTGGAAGACAATGAAAAGAGATATATCCATATATGTGAGTCGCTGTGCTACCTGTCAGCAAATTAAAAGCGACCAAAAGAAGATGGCGGGTTTACTCCAACCTTTGGAGGTACCAAAATGGAAATAGGATCAGGTATCAATGGATTTTATCGATGGGTTGCCACGAACCAAGAAGGGAAATGAAGCAATTTGGGAAATAGTGGACCGTCTAACCAAAACTGCTCACTTCATTCCAGTGAAATCCACTCGGACAGCACCAAGTTTTGCCGAGCTATATATCAAAGAGGTTGTTCGTCTCCATGGTATACCGAGTAGTATAGTGAGTGATCGTGACCTGATCTTCACTAGTAGATTTTAGGAAGCGTTTCAGGACATGTTGGGAACAAAGCTAAATTTCAGTACTGCTTATCATCCACAATCTGATAGGCAGACTGAAAGGATAAATCGAATATTAGAGGATCTTTTACGAGCTTGTTTTCTCGACTTTGGTGGTTCTTGGGAAGACTATTTACATTTGTTCGAGTTTTCATATAATAACAGCTATCAAGCCAGTATCGAAATGGCTCCTTTTGAGGCTTTATATAGTCGACCGTGTCGATCACCGGCATGCTAGATTGAATCCGGTGATAGGCTGGTTCTTAGACCAGACATGATTAAGGAGGCCACTGAAAAAGGTTTATTTTATTCGAAAGAAGTTAATAACTGCTCAGAGCCGCCAGAAGAGTTATTACGACCGCAGAAGAAGAGCTTTGGAATTTCAAGTTAGAGATTCTGTTTTCTTGAAAGTATCTCCAATGCGGGGTGTGTTAAGATTTGGAAAAACTGGTAAGTTAGCACCACGATACATTGGTCCATTTCCTATTTTGGAATGGATTGGTCCTATAGCATATCGAGTGCAACTACCTAACTGATTTTCTGGCATACATGATGTATTTCACGTTTCATATCTTCAAAAGTACGTGCCCGATCCAAACAGTATTATCGAAGAGGCAACACAGCAGGATCTGGAGATCACACCAAATTTATCATTTAAAAGAGAACCAATTAAGATTGTGGATCGGGACGAAAAGCAATTAAGGAACAAAATTGTGAAACTGGCTAAAGTGCAATGGAGCGGTGATCTAAAGGACTGTAATTGGGAGACAGAAGACAGTATGCAAAGGTCTTATCCCAAATGCAGGGTAGATATCTCGGCTTAAATTGGTAAGCCATTTCCCTATTCTTTTCGGAATTCGTATATTCTTTGTTTGCCTTTCTCTCTCTTTCAAATTTCAAGGACGAAATTTTCTTAAGGAGGAAATCTGTAACATACCAAAAATTCATTAATTTAAAATTGGTAAATGTTGAATTTTTATAATAAAATTTGATAATATAAATGAATATAAAATTTCAAATTTCTTTTGATTTAAAAATTGGAAATACTAAAAGTTTTTAAAAAATCATTTGAATTTTAATTTTAATTTTGTTCATATATGCAAATATATATGTATTAGCGCATATGTGGGTAGATTTAAAATTTATATGTTGAATTTGATTTTCAATTTGAATTTAAATTTTAAATAAATGTTTAGTAAAATAAATTGCATTTGTATATATATCTATGTTATTTATTTAAAATGTATTCAAATTCAAAACACTCTCTTTTTAATAATATGTATTAACATAAAGCTAATGTCTTTAATGGAAAAATGTAAGTATAAATACAATTTAAAAATAATGTAAAATACTTTGTTAATAAAATAAGACATTTTTTTACAAGTGTTAAATTAATGATAACTAGAATGACAAATGTAATTCAAGGAAAGAAGAAAAGTAACAAGTGTCATTTTATTAAAATTTTTCGTAAGTAATTTTTTTTAAAAGGAAATAAACTTATACAATATCTTCTCCCCTTACTTTTATTCATTTCAAAGAAAAATCTATGCAATCTTTTATTTCAAAAAAATATCATCATCAAAATAAAAACAAACCTACTTTGTCTCAACAAATTGAAATCAAGAAAACATATCCAGAAGAAAAAAAAATCTGAACAAATTCCTTTCAGTTTCTCAAGCTGCAAGAAGAAAGATTCAAAGATAATTCCAACCTTCAACAAACACTACAAAAACATCAAGCAAGAACTTCAAAGATTTAAAGAGATTCAAGGGTCAACTTAAAAAGAAAAGAAAAAAAACTGGCAAATACAAAAGTTTGAAGTTGCCGGCCAAAATTTCACTTCTGTTTTAACTAAGATTAAAGTGTAAGTAAATTTAATTATTTTATTTTGTTGTTAAAAAATAAGTGAGTAGATACATCAAAGTTTAAACAAGTTTATACAAAATTTGTTGTAGATAACAATTCAAAAGGAATCAAGCTAAAAAAAAAGAAAAGAGTTCCAGATTTTTAATTTTCAAACAGGGAATTGTCTCTGCTAAAAAGCACAGGTGAGTAAACATCCCTAAAAATCTGATGTTCGACATATTATTTGACTGTAGAAGTCAAACAAGTTTGAATATGAGTTTGCATGCAACAAAAGATTGAATGAGTTATGTATTTTTACCTGTGCATGTTAAATTAAAATTGGATTGCCTCTGTTCAATTTTACAGAAATCCAAAATTCTTTAGAAAATCCAATTTCCTTACCCCTTGATCCTTGTTTGATCTTAAAATTCAAACAAAAGTAGTTTGTTTTGTCATATTTTAAAGTTATAAAAAAAATAAATTCAAGCTATATGAATAGGAACTGTTCTGGAAAATGTAAAACACAGTCACAACTTAAAATGTGCAAAGATTCAAACCTCAAGAATTTTGATTTCAGTAATACTATTGGAATCACTACTGGAAATGATGATTTTTGAAAGCAAAACCAAAAATTTTCATTAAGTTTTCAATGATAAAAATAGGTTGATCAGAAAATCGAATCTTTGCCAAGTTCTAATGATCCAAGCAATCGTAGGTCATGAGTTCGTCGTCACAGCTAGGAGGAGTATTCGACATCATTGGAAAAATGCGAGTGGAATTTATATAACCCTAGGTTTTGAATGCGAGATCGAATTAGGGCTTTAGCCCAGGTTTTTGCATTGATCAGTAATTGGCCAATTTTGTCTATTTGGGTGCATCGGACTAGATGAGATTGAGTTATGGAGGAGCGTGGTTGACATGGGAAGCTGGTGACGGAAAGACGTGGCTTCTGGTGATCTCTGGTGTCAGTGCGTGGTGATTGTTTGAGGCGCTGATGGTTCCAGTTTTGGGTTTGGGAACAAAATTTTGAAATCGTGTTTCCTTCAAATTTTTGAGTGTTTGAGAGGCTTGAGCACATCGTCGATGATATATGGACGACCAGAAATTCAATCGGAAGTGGCCGGCGAAGTTGTGCAGGTGCACACAGTTGGGTGTGTCAGGGGGAACAAAATTTGGGGAAGAAAGGGAAGATTCGAAGCTGTACACGGGGAAATAGGTGGAAAACTCGAAGGGAAACTCGTGTTAATTTGCATTGTATCGGGTTTGTTTTTATACTTGACCAAATTTTTGAAGAAACGTGTCACTCGGGTCAAATTTTATAGAAACTCGAAGCAGGGAGAAATTTTGATCGGGGATGACCCGAGACAGCCTTAGGTTGGACCTGAAAACAACAAATTCCAGATGATTTCCTAAATTTGTTTTTTATAAATGATGATAGTTGGTTAATCGGATGTGAAGTATGGTATTGAAATAATGTTTTTGAAATAAATGAAGTTCAATGATTTTCAAACTTGTATTTTTAAAATAAAGTTGATTTTAAATTTAACTTAATAAAATATTAAAGAAGTAAATCACATATTCAAATTGTTAACTTAAAACAAATTTATTTGTAATGATTAAATAATGATTGAAAAATTAATGTTTTGCAACTACTCTATAAGTAAAAGTTAATTAATTAAAGAACTGATAATTAAGATTTAAATTAATGAGCAATTAAAGATGAATTAATTAGCATAATTAATTTATGAATGATTAAATTATGAAGATGATTAAAGATTTAATCAATTTTAATTAATAATAAATCAATCATTGATTAAAGATGATAAATGTAATTAATTATGTGATTAATTAGTTTAATTCACACAATTGTTTCATCGTAGTTGTGTATGATTGATAACTATTGTATGATGAGTATTAATTGATATCTCTGATTGTAATTGTGATGCCATGTGATATAAAAATTGTTTTGTGCTGTGCTGTGATCTTGTGTTTTCTATGTGAATATGAAATCCTTTGGCCCGTAAAACGACACTTGAAATTCGATGCGATAGGGAGTCGGATGCCAATTGGTTATCCGAAAGCCACATCGAACTCGTGAATCTTTGTAAATGACATATCCATATATTTTAAAAATTGATGCTCATTATTCGGATTAGCCGGGAGAGGACCTTTTTGTCATATAACCCATTTCGAATATGTGATATGATGAAATGGATAGCAATTGAAGACGGTGGTGAAGACCGGACGTCTTCGAGAATGATAGGATAACCTATCGATTGTCTCTGCACCAAGTTGCTTTGGTATAGGGATTCCCTAAGTGATGGGAAGTTCGATTGGGATTGTGGACGCCCGGATTTGCAAGGGCTACTTCCTTTATTGGACGAAGTGCCTTCGGTTCTGATCGAACCCGGAATAGACTTGTATGGTCGTGTGTCTAACACTACACTTTGAGATATAAAGCCGATTTCTTTAAAATACATGTTTGTTGGTGGTGGAGAATTTATTCTCATAGCTTAACACCCTTCTCTGAGACGTACGAGCTCAGAGGTTATGTAGTTGAAGGTTATCAGCGATATACTCCCAATTTGGTAGTATGGCACGCTAAGTGCTGCTATGTATTGATGATCATTTTTTGATCATTAGATGATCAAAGCATGGCTTTTGTGAGAAGTATAGCTTTGTGGACGAGACTTCGTCGAACCTCACAACTCGGTGATGGTCGAAACAGGAAAGATGCGGCAAGGTTATTGGGGGTAGTGCCCCTTAGGGTATGTGCATTTCCTTCTGGATACAAATTGTATCATGGTATGGAGCCCAGATACTTAACTTATGTGGATATCGCAAATATATACTCCTTTGTGATTGATGTTGGGGCCTTGAATAAAGGTTGGTACAATCGAGGAATGGCATACTCGTGTAATAGTTACCTAGTTATAGAGGTAACCCGACCTTGTGTTGGCAGAGATCCGGTTAGGTTCTCGGGACGTTCCTCCAGAGGCATACCCATGTGGCCCAAGAAGTTACTTAGCCTGACCATTTGTTGGAAATCCAATTACCAATACGAACCCATTGCAGTTTTAGTTGTAGAACCTGCCATCTAATATGGTAGCTATAGTAGGCATACTATAATGGTAGTATGCTAGCTAAGATTAATATTATACTTTCTAAAATGTTTTCACACTATGCACCAATAATAATAATATATAAAGTGTTTTCTCGTATTAAGCATTTTTTACTGCCATAAGGAGAAATCTCCCCCAAGTCTGCGTTTGCATTGTGTGTATGGCGGGAGGCCTTATAGCAGTTTCATTTTCAAAAAGCATTGCGAATTTCTTTCAAATTCTTTTGTTTTTTTTATTTAAAATAAACTACTTTTATTTCAAACAACTTTTTTATTTACTCATACCAGTCCCATGACTGACCCGGAGTTTATTGTTTCTTTTCTAAACTTTGTGTGCCCATAATTTCCATACGGGCAGCCTAGTAGCAGGTCTTTCGTGTTTTAGTGCTAGCTGGATTTTGAAGTCGTATGGTTTGAAGGCTACTGGTTTGGAAGACCTTTTTATCTTGGAGATATTCTGAAACTTTTTGTGTGACGCCCCACCTCTATACCCACACTAGCCAAGAACACTACGGTGTAGTGTTGTCAACTAGCATGGAGAATAAGGCTGTTGAGGAGCGACCATCCATGTAATTTCTTATCACACGGTGGCTATGAATAACCTTCGGAAACAAACATAGAAATAATCATAACACAAATCAGTCACAGACATCCATATCACAAGGACGGAAGAAGATATGAATATATAACTAACACATGAAAGTGTTCATCAGAGAAGTGGTCAGTAAGATCCACAATAATACAAAAGAATAGCAACACGTGCTATACAAAAGAATACAACTATGAGCCTATATCTCAAGTGTATACAACAAAAACTGCTAATCTAAACAGTTAGCCAAAAGTCAGAGTGATGAATCCCTGGGAAGAAGTCAAGCAGAAGCACCTGTAACATCTCGGTCCGACCCGAGTATTATTTAAGAAAATAATAAACGGATCAGTCTAGCTATAAATATCAGATGACATGATATAACATAAAAGATATGGCATAAACATAAAATATCCATAATAACATACCACTATAAGTATGTAAATAATGATCAACAGAAGATCAATCAATAAGAGATAATCAATATCACAAGAATCTTCTCAAAGATTCGAAAAGGGCATCATACCCCAAACTTGTAATCATGACAAGTCAATGACATAAATTCTAGAAATCAATGCAAGAAGTCCAGAAATCATAGAAAAGAGAAAGAGAAAGAGGCCTATCACATGACGGTCCGAAGACCAAGGGGAGCTACCCCACATGTGTGAATGGAATCACACAGATTAAGGTCCAGACTAACCAAAAAGCAAAAAGGTATGCGTGAGTGGAATCACACAAGTGGTGTCTAGTCTAACCTCGCAACAAGAGACATCGCACCGTTGCTAGTCTAAATCATCAAAATGATCGTCATGATCAACGAGAAGTGTCAATTACACTAAGCTAGTAACTATAGAAGTTTAGCTTCATGTCCCATAACCACTTGCTTAACTTAAATATTTACGAACAAACTGTAAATCTTCACTAATAAAATTGTCACAAGAGGTTCAATCGAACAAGTCCAAGAATTAACCGACGAAGTGAACGCAAGCGTTTCATACCATTTGTTTTACTAAGTCGTTTAATTAGATTTCTCATCCGAGTGAGGTAAAGGTTTGTATATACTAATAGATTGGAAAACGGTTTAAGAAAAGAGCTTTGTTATTAAAAATAGGGTTGAAATTGTTTGTTAAAAGAGTTTTGATATTTACTACTAGTATTGAAACCTTTATATTATAAAGTGACAAAACACAGAAGCAATTGTAGAAACAATCAGTCACAAAAATCGGATACGGAGATGTGAATAAAATCAAAGGAAATCAGCTCAATGTTTTTCAGATAAGATCCCCTACGGAGGGGGGGTCCGGGGGGGTGGCAACCCCTCAAGGTGGGGGTGCGGGGGCAACGCCACCGCTTACGGGGTTCGACCTGCCCGGTCAGGCCGCGGGGGTCCAGGGGGCAGCACCCCCGGCGGGGTGCGGGGCAGCGCCCCGACCAAAACGGTACGACCTAGTGAAGTCCAGCGGCCTACGACCTAAAACAAAAAATGAGGTCTTACAACCTAAGGGGGGTGCGCGACCTAAGAAGGTTTGCGGGCTAAGGATGAGCGACCTAACAAGGTTCACGACCTAACGGTGACGAGGTCATGCGACCTAAAGTGGTTCGCGACCTAAAGGGGAATGACCCATCGAGTTATAGGTCTAACGACCTAACGGTTCAAAGGTCATGCGACCTAAAAGTGAAACGACCTAAGGTCGAAAACAAGGTCACGCGACCTAACAGGAAACAAGGTCAAGCGACCTAAGGGGTTACGCGACCTAACGTAACAGGGGTGAAACGACCTAAGGCATCACAGGACGAACGACCTAACTGCTTAAGGGACAGGCGACCTAAAGAGGTTCGCGACCTAATAGGGTTCGCGACCTAATGGTGCACGACCTAAGGTCTTTCGACCTAGGGGTATATAGGTAACACGACCTAAAGATGTCGCGACCTAAAAATAGAAAGCATGGCCGAACGACCTATCGAAGTAGAAAGGCATGCGACCTAACGGTCAAAAGGCCAACGACCTACGACCTACGACCTAAAAGCCATACGACGTACGACCTAAAAGCCATACGACCTACGACCTAAAAGCCATACGACCTACGACCTAAAAGCCATACGACCTAATGTGAAACGACCTAACTCCGAAGTGAAGATTCGAGGCAGTGCGACTTAGTGCGATAACACGCGAACGACCTAAGGGTTAGGTCGCGAGCGACCTAACTCCGAACACCAAAAATGGCCAGAACGGCCTAAGTGCAGAAAATTCACCAAAACGCTAAAAATTGGAGTTTTTCGCCAATCCAATCCAAACCAAATGCTAATATGCATGCAAAAGTGATAGGGAATCATTCCCAACAGTCCAATATGGTAATAGACTAGAATCGTGAGATAAAAATCTCACCTTTGCACTAAAATTTATGAAGATGAAGCTTGAAAGCAAGGAGAAGCAATCCAAAGCTTGAATCCAATATCTTCTACTTGAATTTGGAGTTGAATGTTGGATTTGCAATTGAATTTGTGCTTGGAGTTTTAATTTCCCATTCTCTTCACCATTAATGCCAAAGCTTGAGTTAGTTAGGAAATTTATGAAGAGTGAGGAGAAGGGGGTTGGAACTTGGGCTTAATAGGCTAAACTAACCCAAAGTCCAAAGCGGGAAAAGTTAGTGAAATTCCACTAACTCCAATCCTATCAGTGTTTATACTTAAAAAGTTGTAAACGGCATTTCGAACTCAATGGAAGTGGTCTCGAGTCCTAATTTGATCGTTTGCAAAAAGTAGCTTTTCGGACCAATATCCGATTAACGACAAAATATTTAAATAAAATATTTAAATATAAAATCGATAACTATGCGGGTTGTTACAGACTCCCCTCCTTAAAGAAATTGCGTCCTCGCAATATACAAGATGGAAATAACAAGTAACAACCATAAAAGCATATTAACACAAAGAAATTTGAAATAGGAAGTTCACCTCAAAGAGCAGGAGTAAGCAAGTCCGGATGTGTTCGCTCGATGAATTCTCTGGATTCCCAAGAGCAATCCTTAGGATTTGAGGACCATTGAACCTTCACAAGCGGAACATCTTTAAAGTCGTTTAACCTCCGAAGCTATAATTCGAAAAGGATGCTGCTCATAAGTTAAATTCGGCGAAACTTCAATTTCTTCCACAACAGCAGGCTCAAGAATAGAATCGGAATCCCGAAGGCATTTCCGTAATTGAGAAACGTGAAATACGTCATGCATAGCAGAAAACTGAGCCGGCAATGCAAGGCGATAAGCCATGGAACCAATACGTTCAGTGATAGGAAATGGCCCAATATATCGAGGCGCTAACTTCCCCGATCGACTGAAACGTACAACACCCTTCATAGGTGAAACACGAATAAAAACAGGATCCCCAACAGAAAATTCTAATTTCCTTCTTCGATTATCGACATAGGATTTTTTTCTACTCTGGGCTTCTTTCATCCTATGTCGAATAAGTTCAATCTTTTCCGTGGAATCACGAATAAAGTCTGGACCTAAAACCAGCTTCTCACCGGCCTCAAGCCAACAAGAAGGAGATCGGCATGGCCTTCCGTAGAGTGCCTCGAAAGGTGCCATACCAATACTAGATTGGAAGCTATTATTATAGGAAAATTCAACAAGTGAAATATGATCTTCCCAACTTCCACCAAAATCAAGCACACAAGCACGAAGAAGATCTTCAAGAGTTTGATTCACACGCTCGGTTTGTCCATCGGACTGGGGGTGATATGCGGTGCTAAAATTAAGCTTCGTTCCTAAAGCTTTTTGAAGACTCTTCCAAAATCCACTAGTAAACAATGGATCACGATCGCTAACAATAGAAGTAGGAACTCCATGCAATTTTACAATTTCCTTGACAAATAGTTTGGCCAAAAGAGGAACGGTTCGGTTAGACCGAACCAGAATAAAATGAGCGGATTTAGTAAGTCTATCAACAATCACCCATAAGCTATCATGACCCGAACGAGAACGGGGGAGGCCATCTATAATGTCCATGGAAATTTGATCCCACTTCCAAATTGGAATTTCTAAAGGTTACAATAACCCACCAGGCCTTTGATGTTCGGCCTTGACAAGTTGGCAAGTCATGCAACACTTAACAAAGTTAGCAATATCAGATTTCATTCCCTCCCAATAATATAGTCGCTTCATATCAGCGTACATTTTACTACTACCGGGATGAATGGTGAATTTAGAACGATGGGAATCTTCTAAAATATCTTTACGAAGATCTCCAATATTTGGTACGATAAGTCTACCAAATTTTCGAATGCCGCCACGAGAATCAATATCAAAGTCTTTCAAGCCTTCAATATCAATTTTATCCTTAACATTTTTGCCAAGAAGAGCCAATTCAGGATCTAGCCTTTGAGCTTCAAGAATGCGGTCTAAGAGAGAAGAATGAGCCTCAAGGCTACATAAAACAAATGATGAGCATAAATCGGATACGCACTCTCGAATCTCACAAGTGGATAAGATCTCGAGATCGTTCCATTCGGATATCATCATAGAAACAACTGCTTGTTGCTTAAGGCTAAGAGCATCGGCGACACGATTACCCTTACCGGGGGTATAAAGAATATCAAGATCATAAGGTGCAAGGAACTCGAGCCAACGCTGTTGACGTAAATTAAGTTCTTTTTGAGAAAATAAATATTTCAAAGACTTATGATCCGTGTAAAGAATAAATTTCTCTCCCAATAGATAATGACGCCACATTCGAAGGGCGAAAACAATAGCCGCGAGCTCTAGATCATGTGTGGCATATCTAGTCTCGGCCGGCTTCAATTGCCTAGAAGCATAAGCAATAACACGTTCTTTTTGCATAAGAACGGCACCCAAACCAACGTGACTAGCATCGGTATAAACAACAAAATCTTGATTCCCCTCGGGAATAACAAGAATAGGAGCGTCGGAAAGGAGTTCTTTCAATTTCTAAAAAGAGGCTTCACATTTGCCCGACCAAATGTATTTAACTCCCTTCTTAGTCAAGCCAGTAAGAGGCACGGCAATCTTAGAAAAATCCTTAATAAAACGACGGTAATAGCCTGCCAAACCGAGAAAACTACGAATCTCTGTCACACTCTCCGGTCTCTTCCAATCTTGAATCGCTTCAATCTTTGAAGGATCCACGGAAATCCCGGATTCGGAAATAATATGACCGAGAAACTTCACACGAGATTGCCAAAAGTGGCATTTAGAAAATTTCGCCTTTAATTGATTACTCCTAAGAGTTTCCAATACAATCCAAAGATGTTTCTCATGTTCCTCCTTGGTTTTTGAATACACAAGAATATCATCAATGAATATGAGAACAAACCGATCGAGGAAATCTTTGAAAACTCGATTCATGAGGTCGACGAAATAAGATGGAGCATTCGTTAACCCAAATGGCATAACAAGCCATTCATAAGATCCATATCGAGTACGAAATGATGTCAAAGGAATGCTATCCTCAGCGATACGAAGCTGATGGAAACCGGTAGCCAAGTCCAATTGTGAAAAGACCTTAGCACCACTAAGCTGATCGAATAGATCATCAATCCGAGGTAAAGGATATTTATTTTTAATAGTAAGATCGTTAAGCTTGCAATAATCAACGCAGAGCCTAAGCGTACCGTCGGATTTCTTCACGAAAATAGTCGAAGCTCCCCAAGGTGAGGAACTAGAGCGAATAAATTGCTTCGTCTCCAATTCGGATAATTATTTACGCATCTCCTTATTTTCCTTATTGGACATGCGATAAGAAGGACGAGTAATAGGTTGAGCTCCAGAAACAAGATTAATTCTGAACTCAATTGCTCGTTTAGGTGGTAAACCTAAAACGGGCTCGAATATGTCGGAAAATTCACGAACAACATGAATACAAGAAATAATATCATCTTCATCATCATCATCGTTATCACGAGGATTTAAAGAATATAAAGATGCCACCAAACAGGATTCTGAATCTTTAAGATTAACAGAAATCTGATTAACAGATAGTGGATGTCGGAGATGAATAGTCCGCTCAGGACATAGGATATGGGCTTGATAACGGTTAAGCCAATCCATTCCCAAAATTATTCCAAAGCCTAAGTAACGCATGACATGCAAATCGGCTAGGAAAGAAAAATCGCAAAAAATAATCTCCACATCTTTACAAAGCAAACTAAGAGTTGCGGATCCACCCACAGGATTCGCAATTTTTAAAGAAGTCATTAATGCAGTAACACTTAAGGAAAAAGTGTCTACCAGTTCCTTTGATATAAAAGAATGGGATGCACCCGTATCAAAGAAAACTCTAATAGGTTGATCATGAAATAAAATAATACCATCAAGAATGGAATGAGAAATACCTTGGCCACGAGATGTGTTGCCAAAGGCTTGAGCCACATTTAACTTTCCCTCATTCCTGCCTTTACGTTTGAGGCATTGATGTATAAAGTGATCTGGGCTCTTACAATAGCGACAAGATTTGGGCTTTGAGAACTTGTTCACAAAATGATCCTCTGCACCACAGTTGAAGCATCTCGCAATTTCAGGAGAAGGTGCCTTTGCAGCAGGAGTTGCTTGTTTACCCTTCTTATTGGGATAAGGGCCTTTGAATTTGTTGGGCCTCTTTTTGTTATTGAAATTGGGTTTGGATGCTACTACCTCCACCTCACTTTCTTTATCAGCCTCTTCAAGACGAAGAGCGATATCTATAAGTTGATCAAATGCAACTTCTAGTTTCAGGAGTAGTGGTTTCTTAAGATTCTTATTTAATCCATAAACGAACCTCTGGTTCTTCTTTAGTGGAGTATTTATATACTCGACCCCATATTTAGAAAGGGATTCGAATGATGCGACGTAGTCCGCCATAGAAGATTGACCTTGAACAAGGTCAATAAATCGCCGAGCCAAAGTTACTTTTTCAGCCTCGGGCACGAATTTCGATTCGAAGCGTTCCCGGAAGTGCTCCCAGGTGAGATCCGCTTCATCAATTTCTGAGATTAACAGCTCATACCAATCCAATGCTCTTTCTTGGAGCATGCTAGAAGCCACCTGGACTCAATGGAGGTCAACAAGGTTCATGCGAGAGAAGATCCTATCGCACGTTCTGAGCCAAGCCTGGACCCCAATGATAGTTTCAGAGCCTTTAAACGGCCTCCCACCCAGGTTGGTGAAATCATTGCACAATCGTGCAAACCCCGACTTTGGGTGGGTAGGTGCCGGATTAGCTCCAGCTGCTTGAGCGTTCGTTACTAAATCAAGTAACTGTTGAGTAGTCATAAAAACTCCATCCGGTGGTGGAGCACTAGATGATCCAGCTCTGGGATGACCTGGTCTAGACATTCTCTTCCTTAAGGAAGAAAGAAGAGAAAGAAAATAGTTATTCACCAAATGAATATCAATCATTCATGACAGGTGAAGTAAGGAATCATAAAAGAAATAGGATGAATCGGTTTGAAGACCCGAACAAAATCCTAAAGCAAGACTCCTAAGGTAGACTTAGGACGATGATCCTTGTCAAGTTATTCTACATTGTTCCGAAGTTTGGCTCCGATACCAAGCTGTGACGCCCCACCTCTATACCCACACTAGCCAAGAACACTACGGTGTAGTGCTGTCAACTAGCATGGAGAATAAGGCTGTTGAGGAGCGACCATCCATGTAATTTCTTATCACACGGTGGCTATGAATAACCTTCGGAAACAAACATAGAAATAATCATAACACAAATCAGTCACAGACATCCATATCACAAGGACGGAAGAAGATATGAATATATAACTAACACATGAAAGTGTACATCAGAGAAGTGGTCAGTAAGATCCACAATAATACAAAAGAATAGAAACACGTGCTATACAAAAGAATACAACTATGAGCCTATATCTCAAGTGTATACAACAAAAACTGCTAATCTAAACAGTTAGCCAAAAGTCAGAGTGATGAATCCCTGGGAAGAAGTCAAGCAGAAGCACCTGTAACATCTCGGTCCGACCCGAGTATTATTTAAGAAAATAATAAACGGATCAGTCTAGCTATAAATATCAGATGACATGATATAACATAAAAGATATGGCATAAACATAAAATATCCATAATAACATACCACTATAAGTATGTAAATAATGATCAACAAAAGATCAATCAATAAGAGATAATCAATATCACAAGAATCTTCTCAAAGATTCGAAAAGGGCATCATACCCCAAACTTGTAATCATGACAAGTCAATGACATAAATTCTAGAAATCAATGCAAGAAGTGCAGAAATCATAGAAAAGAGAAAGAGAAAGAGGCCTATCACATGACTGTCCGAAGACCAAGGGGAGCTACCCCACATGTGTGAATGGAATCACACAGATTAAGGTCCAGACTAACCAAAAAGCAAAAAGGTATGCATGAGTGGAATCACACAAGTGGTGTCTAGTCTAACCTCGCAACAAGAGACATCGCACCGTTGCTAGTCTAAATCATCAGAATGATCGTCATGATCAACGAGAAGTGTCAACTACACTAAGCTAGTAACTATAGAAGTTTAGCTTCATGTCCCATACCCACTTGCTTAACTTAAATATTTACGAACAAACTGTAAATCTTCACTAATAAAATTGTCACAAGAGGTTCAATCGAACAAGTCCAAGAATTAACCGACGAAGTGAACGCAAGCGTTTCATACCACTTGTTTTACTAAGTCGTTTAATTAGATTTCTCATTCGAGTGAGGTAAAGGTTTGTATATACTAATAGATTGGAAAACAGTTTAAGAAAAGAGCTTTGTTATTAAAAATAGGGTTGAAATTGTTTGTTAAAAGAGTTTTGATATTTACTACTAGTATTGAAACCTTTATATTATAAAGTGACAAAACACAGAAGCAATTGTAGAAACAATCAGTCACAAAAATCGGATACGGAGATGTGAATAAAATCCAAGGAAATCAGCTCAATGTTTTTCAGATAAGATCCCCTACGGAGGGGGGGTCCAGGGGGGTGGCAACCCCCCAAGGTGGGGGTGCAGGGGCAACGCAACCGCTTACGGGGTTCGACCTGCCCGATCAGGTCGCGGGGTTCCAGGGGGCAGCGCCCCCGGCGGGGTGCGGGGCAGCGCCCCGACCAAAACGGTACGACCTAGTGAAGTCCAGCGGCCTACGACCTAAAACAAAAAATGAGGTCTTACAACCTAAGGGGGGTGCGCGACCTAAGAAGGTTCGCGGGCTAAGGATGAGCGACCTAACAAGGTTCACGACCTAACAGTGACGAGGTCATGCGACCTAAAGTGGTTTGCGACCTAAAGGGGAACAACCCATCGAGTTATAGGTCTAACGACCTAACGGTTCAAAAGTCATGCGACCTAAAAGTGAAACGACCTACGGTCGAAAACAAGGTCACGCGACCTAACAGGAAACAAGGTCAAGCGACCTAAGGGGTTACGCGACCTAACGTAACACGGGTCAAACGACCTAAGGCATCACAGGACGAACGACCTAACTGCTTAAGGGACAGGCGACCTAAAGAGGTTCGCGACCTAATAGGGTTCGCGACCTAAAGGTGCACGACCTAAGGTCTTTTGACCTAGGGGTATATAGGTAACACGACCTAAAGATGTCGCGACCTAAAAATAGAAAGCATGGCCGAACGACCTATCGAAGTAGAAAGGCATGCGACCTAACGGTCAAAAGGCCAACGACCTACTACCTAAAAGCCATACGACTTACGACCTAAAAGCCATACGACCTATGACCTAAAAGCCATACGACCTACGACCTAAAAGCCATACGACTTACGACCTAAAAGCCATACGACCTACGACCTAAAAGCCATACGACCTAACGTGAAACGACCTAACTCCGAAGTGAAGATTCAAAGCAGTGCGACTTAGCGCGATAACACGCAAACGACCTAAGGGTTAGGTCGCGAGCGACCTAACTCCGAACACCAAAAATGGCCAGAACGGCCTAAGTGCAGAAAATTCACCAAAACGCTAAAAATTGGAGTTTTTCGCCAATCCAATCCAAACCAAATGCTAATATGCATGCAAAAGTGATAGGGAATCATTCCCAACAGTCCAATATGGTTATAGACTAGAATCGTGAGATAAAAATCTCACCTTTGCACTAAAATTTATGAAGATGAAGCTTGAAAGCAAGGAGAAGCAATCCAAAGCTTGAATCCAATATCTTCTACTTGAATTTGGAGTTGAATGTTGGATTTGCAATTGAATTTGTGCTTGGAGTTTTAATTTCCCATTCTCTTCACCATTAATGCCAAAGTTTGAGTTAGTTAGGAAATTTATGAAGAGTGAGGAGAAGGGGGTTGGAACTTGGGCTTAATAGGCTAAACTAACCCAAAGTCCAAAGCGGGAAAAGTTAGTGAAATTCCACTAACTCCAATCCTATCAGTGTTTATACTTAAAAAGTTGTAAACGGCATTTCGAACTCAATGGAAGTGGTCTCGAGTCCTAATTTGACCGTTTGCAAAAAGTAGCTTTTCGGACCAATATCCGATTAACGACAAAATATTTAAATAAAATATTTAAATATAAAATCGATAATTATGCGGGTTGTTACATTTTGGATCTCGAGGTTCTTAGTTGGATGTACGCTTTCACTTCTTTTCTTTGAAGGCTTTCTTGGAATGCAATCGCATGTTGTTCTGCTTGTGATGGTCTATTTTGGAGTTGTGTTGTATATGTATAAAAATACTCTGATGCTGGTGTTGTTGTTGTATTGATATTGTGAGATGTTGTATCTGGAATATTAATGTTAGCAGTTTTATTTTTCCGCTGTTTATATTCATCTAATTGTTGTTATAAGCTCCATCCGAACTGGAATTCGACGTTCGAATCTCTGGCAGTCAAATACAAGTGAGGTATTTGATGTCGATTTTTGTACGCTGAACTTCAGGTCGTGACAAGAATCAACTCAGCTTCGAAACGATTTTCAAACGATTTTGATTTTCGTTCTTCGTTCTGCCATTTCGACTTGAAATAGAAGGTAGAAAATTGGAGAGAACGAACTGATTGAATCGTTTTGATTTTAATTGCTCTGCCCTGATTTGGGAAAAAACGAGCCATTACTTTTTTTTCTGAAGCAAAAATTTGATTTCAAATAAGTGGGAGGGCTCGATAATTTTATTTTCTTCGTTCTGATGAGTTGATCTACCTTGAGTGTTTTATTAAATTTTATTTTTTCCTAAATGAACGCCTGTTATCCAGACGAATGCGTGTTAGAAATTTCAAGACGTGTTTATGCAAGGTCCTGTCATAATTTTTAATGCGATAGTCTTATTTAAATTTGAATTTAATTTAAATTCAAATCGTATCGATTTCACAACTCACAATCTCGATTTCCAATCGAGGCATGCCGTCAAGCGTTTATAATGTTATATACCTATTCCAATGCAATGGAAAAAGTGCCTAGTCCCAATTCGATCGTATGGAGAAGATAGCTTTTTGAACCCAGTTATTAAATTAAATTTCGATAAAATTTACAGCGCGTTTACTTATCGTACGGCCAAACGATTACTCCTAACACCATGAAAATTGAAATCCGATAATAATACAATATTACGGATCCAATAGAAATGTTTTTTTAAATTCCAATACTGTGCCTTGGAAGGCTATTTTTAAATATCGATTTAAACGATGAAAATTCAAAACTTTCAAATTTCAAATTTTAACACTTCCATTATCTTCAGTATTACCAATATAAATTTTCTAAGCCTTTGAAATATTTTTAATCAGCTTGAAACTGAAGATATAAAATATTTTACCCAATTTCATATTATTAAATTCAATATTTAAATTGCCAAATTCATTCTGATATAGAAATTCGAATTAAACTATCATTCAAATATTTAAAATCAATTAAATATTTTTAATTTCAAATGTTCAAAATTTTGGGTCGTCTCATCAATTCTTATAAAATCGATAATTTTTCCATACGAGGTCGAACCAAGACGTGGTCTTTTACATTACGCTCACAGGAGCATTATACATTGGAGTTGATTTTGTCAAGTTTGGAGTAAGTATAATTTTGAGCTAAAATCAAATGCCGTTCTATTTTAATCAAGCAGGAATACGTAAGCGCTACTTGGAAATTTTGGTGAGTTAACTCACCTTTGAAAGAATATTGTATATGTAGTAGATATAAATTATTGTTTGCATGCTTGAATGATTTATATTTTTTTAGTTGGTTGATTTTTCGCTTTGTAAAACGGATGACATAAAATGAAATATAGGCAATACATAAAATTTTGTAGCGAGACTTGGATTCCTTGCCGCTGTTAATGTTAATTTCATTTATATACTTATGTTATATATTATTGAATGTCAAAGGTTGGTAGTTTGACCTTATTTGACCTGACTTTGATATGTTGAATAAGTTGAACTATTTAAGTCATAGATCTATGAAAGCACATTTAAGTGCTATGATAGCTCATATGGTATTTTAAAATACCGTTACTGGCTATTTTGATTTGAAAATGGTTTTAATTCAGAAAATGATTTTAAATGTGACTTTGGAAATTTTTACAGTATTTTATTTAGGAATGGTTTTGAACTTTTATATTTTACTCTACCTTTTTGTTAGTCTTTTCTAATTTATTTACAAAAATTTTAAAAAGTATTTTCGAAAGCATTTATTTATAGAAAAGCTAGTGTAATAACAAATGTTTATTGTGAAAGAAAAAGGGGAATTTATCTTTTATAATAAAGTGATTATGTTTTTTTAAGAAGATAGAAATATTTTGGAGTAAATATTTATGAAATTATTTATATAAAAAGTTGTATAGAAAGATAGATTATAATTGGTATTTTATAAATAAAACAATAGATTTACAAATGATACTTCATAAAAGAAAAATGATATCATTTTGATAAAATGGAATAATAAATCACAATTGTGAATTTATAATGATATGTGAAATGGTGGTTTTATGAAAAGTATTTAGCCCTATCTTCGAAACCAAAGGTTTGAAATAAATATCATATGATTTATCGAAGGAGTTTTATAAATAGAAAGGAGATTTATAAAATTGTTTTATAGATATAAAGGATGTTTAAAAATGGAGTTTTATAAATAGAAAGAATAACTATAAAAGGAGTTTTATAAATAGAAAGAGGATTTATAAAAGGACTTCTATAAACAGAGAAGATATTTTCGATAAGGGTTTTATAAATATAAAGAAGGTTTATAAAAGGAATTTTATAAATCTAATGAAGATTTATAAAAGAAGTTTTGTAAACATAAAAGAGATTTATAAAAAGGATATTTATAAAAAGGAATAAAATTTGATTTCTGTAAATGAACTTTATAACTTATGATGGTATGGAAAGTGTTTTTTTATAACTAACACTAAATTCTAAGATATGGAAATATGTCTCTATCTGTGAGAATTAGTAATGTAAGTCGAGGCAAGGATAGTTTTCTGACGTGCCTAATTTTATTGTTAATCGATGATAGTATAAGTTTGAAATCAAAAGGTGGTGGTAAGTATAGTTCGTCTAATTTCCATGCGACCTTGTTACTTACACCAAAAGTGTTTTGGTTTATTGTTATCTATGTTTTAAATCACATTTGTTTAAACCTAAATAAGTATGGTTTTGGAAGTGAAATATTTCTTAAGAATTTATGAATATATTTATACCATTGATATAAGTAAATGGCTCCATTTTATATGTATTAAAAGTGTAGTGTTTTGTGAATATACTTATACTATTGAGATAAGTATATAAACACTTCTCTACGTATTGAAAGTGAAATGGTTGTGAATATACATTTTTAGTTGAGATAAGCATATCAATATTTTCAAAAATTGAAAAGAGGTTATTGGGTTTGCGAATATATCTTTTGTAAAAGGTACTTTATTACGAATTTACAAAGTGGTTTTAATTAATGTAAGGATTAATTTAAGAGGCTTAGTGGTTGCTTATGTGCTTAAACATGGTTGGTTTCCATATGAAAATAAATCTCGGATTGAATAGTTTGTTTGATAGTTAAATAACTCAATATCAAATCTTGGGCAGTTTTGAAACTATTGTCTGTTTGTTTGGGGAGATTTGAATCACACAAATATGAGTTATCTGAAAATCACTTCGAATTGGCATAAGCAATCTAATTGAAGACATCTTAAAGTTGATCGAAGATGGAGTTATTTGAAGTGAAAGGGCTACTTGCTACTAATCCTAAGGGTAATTCCAATAAGGAAGTGGTAGAAGTAGTGCCTTCGGTTTGTTCATATCCTGAACCACTTGTACAGATGTATGCCAGTATTGCATTGTTACTTAGAGAGCAGTGTTAGCATTCCAAGTGGGATTTGATAAAATGGTAGAACATAGCCTCAAGCCTCACACTCTAGAATGACTAAAACAAAGGAGATGCGACAGGGCTATGTGGTTTGCTACCATTAGGTTATGATCATCAATTGTATCTAGATTGTTATCTACGGACTATGTATGTTGGGCCCATGGAATGGTTTGCCAAGTTGGTAGTCGAGATGGAGATCATATTCGGTTCTATCCAGGAAGGGGTATGTCAGTTCTGTGTTGGTAGTGGGGTAAGGTTTGTAACAACGATATTTTATCTAGGGATGTATTGTATGAAAGATAGTCTTTAACTTGGTTGTTGTAGGGAGTCTATTCTCTAATATGTGCCTTATGGATATAGTTATATACTAAATAAGTTGGAATGTGAGATGCAAACATTCCAGCTATGTTATATATTTATTTTAAACCCTAAACACTTTTATCATATCACTATATTTTCTAATAAAATGGTTTGATTATCGTAAGGTAAAAACCCGTTCGTGTTGTGTATGGTGTGGTCTTATGAGATACCTTTATTTTTTATAAGTTAAAACTTTCATATGATTTGAGTTTCTTACGCTGGTATACCAGACTGATCCGGACGTTATTTTCTTATAGTGCTCGGGTCAGTCCGAGCATATTTTCATATTTAGTTGTGGATGCTATGGAGCTTCAGGGGACGAGTTGGATGCCTTTAACACATATTCATCTATTTTATTTTCTTTTACATTTCATGTTTTGTATTTATTAGCATTTTTGAAGACAGGCTGTTATAACTATCCAGGCTAATGATATGTTAGTTTACTCGGATTGATATATGTATATTATAGTTTCTTTTCATAAAGATCAAGTGTATATTATATATTAGTCGTCACGTTGTGGGATTATGTTCTATCTTTTATTTTCTTTCACCCCAACAATATGTCTTTCTGACACTTGGATGCTCGACACCTGAATGCCATGGATGCATTTGTGTTGACTTTTGAGGATCGAAAAGGCCATCGTCACACGTGGTATTAGAGCTTAGGTTGGGCGAACACCAAGGTTTTGGAGCGGTAGCCATATTAGAGATTGGGTTTGTAATACCCTTGAATGAGTTTGAGTATATTATTTATAAGAGCGCATAGTTATTAGTGCTAAAAAATTGTTTTATAATATGTTAATTAGTCTATTGAGTGGTGTTTGAATTCTAGTCAAGCCATAGGATGCCATGATATCGATAAGGGTTTCTAAACACTTAGACAAGTCAAACTGATGCGGTATTGTTTTTTGAAATTGGTAAATGATATAATTTCACCTATGATTATATTTCACGTATAAAAGGGTAATTTTAAAAAATTGGTATAGTTATTTATGATGTGCCTTTTTGTTTATTAAGGAATGGTAATATTTAACTATTATCATTTATTGTTTGATTTGTTGTGCACAGCCAGTTTATAAGCATTGATAATTGTTTGTTGATTTTTGGATTGTGCTCATCCAATTTATGAGCCATTTTATCTTTTTACTACATGGGTTAGGTAGATAGTAATTATGGGAAAACTGAAACGAACACCTAGTGAATTGAGTTTCACAATTTAACTATGGTGGTTGATGATAGGTTGGGATAAAATTTAATTTTAATAAGAGTTGTTTAATATAGTTTTAAAGAAAGGTAAGTTATTTTAAAGGTAAACACTTTTAGAATGATTTTATATAAGAAATTAATTTTACATAAGCATGGTTTATAGATATAGTTTATAAATAAAAAGGATATAAACTGAGAATTTGAGAACTTAAAGCCTGATGTTTTTGAAAATTATTTTTAGAAGTTTTAAGGAATGATAATAATAGTATTATTTGTAAGTATTTATAAACATACATATTTTAGAGGATTAAAGGAGATAGAAAGTACTGAATTCACTTCTTTCATTGGAAAATAATTCTGATGATGACTTCAACAACGTAGGCTTTCATTTTTGAGTTTCTATATGGGGTATGCCACCATAGTAATTTGCTATAGTGTTGTTTGGTAAAACAGATCTTGATTTAAAAATCCCAAAAGTATGATTTGATATACAAAAGGAGATATGTATATGATTATTTCAAAATGATTTTAAATAAAACCTGATTGTTTTAATTCTGAAGTTTTCAGTTAAGTTATTATATGGATTCGTGCTCCTATGCATTATAGTAGTTTGATTTGTACATCTTATTATGATATGTTGTTTGGTAGTTTTCATTTATTGAAATGGAATGGAATTTTTGGCCAAATTTGAAAAACTTTCGAATTAGTTGACAACATGAAGCTAAGTGTTTATGAAAATATAAAAGGAGAGTTTTGTAGCTCTTGAATTGGAAAGGTGGTAAATTAAAACAAGTTCCAAATTTATTAAGTAATGTAAATGGGAATGTTTTGTATATACTCCTAGGATGTAGAGGAGTGTTATATGGATATGAATTTGAGTTGAAAAATGTTGATAGACTCAAGTAATGGTTTTCTAAAATGGTTCATAAATGATCTCAGTATTAAATGAAATACTATTATGTAAATAAATATGAATTAAAAATAACCGATAATTAAGAAACTAATGAAATAAATATGTAAGTTTCACGTAGATCATTTTATTCGCATAACTATCTTGATCTTGATTCGAGTACATGATTACGAGGTGATTCGCAGTAATGAATCTTGATGGCAAACACTCGATATAGATTCTTGATATAATTTTGAAGTTTTCTATTATAGTATATGTCTATTAAGGAGAATAATGGTTTCTAATCAAGGAACTTGATCAGAGTTTAAATTAGTGAAGTCGGGTAAGATATACAAGTTTGGAAGGAAGTTTATGTGATCAAATTAGGCATCAGATTCAATATTCCATACAGATGACACACATACATTGTACAGGCTTAAATATTTGCATGCTTCTTACATTAGAATCCACGTTACATGGCTTGATATGGCATGTTTATTTAAGATGATTGTTTTATAGTATTTAGTAGGCGTAGATTCATGATATATGATGAATGAGCTGTTGTATCGTTTCCTTTGTCGTGTTTAACCACTCTGTTTTTGGGGGCATTTAAGCGAAATTTAAGTATATAGAAGCAAAAGATAGCTTATTGGTCTTGGTTTCATGAGTAGAGTTAGCTTGCTCGCAAATTGGTACATGTTTATGCTTAACGGGTATGTTTACTATGTGACATACACAATGTATAAGGTATATCATAAGTATATATTGTTGTTGTGTTATCCCCAGATATGAGAGGTCCCAAATATGAGCTTATATAATTGTTATGATTTTTCCTGATCTACCTATGCAAAGGAGGTGGTTTCGAAATTTTTAGTAACATGAAAAGTTTTTAAAAGCCTGAGTGAGATGACATTGTCTTCCTTTGAAAAATTCAGGGACGAAATTCTTTTAAGGGGAAAGAATGTAATGATTCATAATTTTTAACCTTTCAAATAATAATATTTAATATATTTGGCTATCCAAATTTGATTCAGGGTTGATAAATAATAAGAAAACTAATGGTTAATAAAACGACTTGATTGTATTAACGTATTTTTGAATGGATTTGTAAAGTTTTGTCTATAATTTTTAATTTGGAAACTTTTTGAATTATCATTTGATGCATTTTAAAACAAACGTTGATATTTTTGAAATTTCATAGAATAAGATAACCAGTGTATTTTTTTGTGATCATGTCGCATTATTATGCATGATCGTATTTCTATTTCTGTCATTCGTGATTGCTATGTGAACGTTATATTGTATGGCGAAGTACCAAAAATTATAACATTAAATAAACATCATCTAACTCTTAAAAGATATTCTGCTCATTCTTTCTTCTCCCTCTCTTTTTATTTTATAGTAAACATAATAAGAAGCTACCATCTTCTCCTAATTTTTCCCGGAGCTACGATGCATGAAATCCATCGATTTTGGCTTTGCTAGCTCGTATGGTTGTAGGCTTCAATTCTATAGGCATTTGGACATCTATGGCTGAGAATGGGGAAGCAGCCTTATCATGAGGTTGTGCTAGGGTTGCGACTTATCGATGAATAAGGCGAAGTTAGGCAAAAATGATTACACCATTGTTTTTCTATTGTTCAAGAGCATCTTCCCGTGAAATTTTTTCAAGTCCAGTGCACTGTGGCAATTTGCAACAAGTGAAGGGGGCATATGGCTACGTCAGGGCACGAATCATTATTGGGTTTGCACCTTGGGTTTTGGTGTAGGCTTAGGTAAGGGTGCGTAGTGTGAAACTGTAGAGAAGACGATTCATCGATTCATGTATGGTAATGGGAGAAATTGAGGAGAGATAGGTTTGTGCTCGTCTTAGTGAAAAAACACACTTGGGGAAGAAAGTAATTATGAATGGGGATTAGGTAAATGATGGCAGTTATTGTATAATTAAGTTAGTTAATTATTTTATTTAATCTCGATACTTATAAAATCGACAATGTTTCCGTATGAGGTCCAATCGAGATGTGGTCTTTTGCGTTGCGCTTGTAGGAGCGTTATTACACATTAGATTTGATTTTTTTCAAGTTTGAAGCAAGTAGAATTTTGAGCTAAAATCAAACCATTCGATTTTAGATTAAGCAGGTGTGATGTCCCGGAAATTTAGCCAATAATTATTTAATAACTTCATTAATAATTATTTTAAAAATGAGAAATATTAATTTAATAAATTAATTCAAGCTGGAATTTTCTTTTGAAAATTCATAATTATTTAGTTTGTTAAATGATATAGTTTTCAAATGTTAAAAATATTTCAATAATAAATCTATCTTTCTAAACTGATTTTAAAAATATTTTATTTATGATGTATAAATGTTTATACATTGTAAATAGAGGATTTGGTTTTAATTTTAATTTATATCAAATAAAGGATATTTTCTAATTACTATATAAATGTATAATTTGTAAATTGATTAAATTAATTTAAATTAGTATTGTAAACTTTTTAAAGTTTGTTTTAAAAATCTATCTTATAATTTTCACAGAAATGTAAGTAAGTATTTATTTTGTTTATAAGAGTAAATATAGTTTAAATTTTATTTTATGATAAAAGTTTTTTTTATTTTATTTTAAAAATTGTTTTTCTTTTGAAATAAGATTTAATTCATTCTTGTTAAAATATAACATTTGTTTGAAGACTCTAAAATAAAATTTAATTCAACAATTCTTTTCTTTTGAAATGTAGTTTCATAAAGAATATTATTTTAAAAATAATCAAGCAAACATTTAAAATGTATAATTTTATAAAAGAAGTAAGCATGTAATCATTTTCAAGGCTAATGTTAATAAATCATTTAGAAACATTTTAAAATAAATTAGAAATGGTTAAGATAAATTTAAATACATTTACAAATTTAGAATTCTCTTTTAATAATTGAATTGCACATGTGTTAGCTTTTTAAACATTAAGTGAACACTTGTAAACTTATCTACACCTAAAGATAACAAGTGGCAAACTAATTTATTCTTGGATTTCATTCTTTTAAATAAACAAATGTTTTTCTTTGCTCAAACCTTTTTCTCAAATGAAACCTGAAATTAGATTTGAGCAAAACTCAAAACAAATGCATGTTAAAATCCAGCAAACCAAATACAAACCAATCTTCAATCAAATTCTCAAATCTGCATGCCATTTTTCAACTTCAAAACTGAAGCTCAACTGCAATATAAAATCTATGCAATTGAAATTGGGTCTGCATGCATTCATTTGACAAGATAAAAGCAATCTTCATCAACCAGAAGAGCAATTTCTGTAATCAAATGAAGCCAGGATCAACATACAGTTCAAAAACAGTTTACACCATCATCAACAAGCAACTTCAACTTCAGATTTGCATCTCTGGAAAATGGGATCTGCATCAAATTTTTTTCTGCATTCTTCAAATTTTAAATGTGAGTAAACTTCTTCTTTTAAAAACTGTTTTCTTTAAAAATCAAAATCAAACATAAACTACAGAGCTTATGTTTATCAAACTGTTTTAAACCAAAACTGCTCTGTTATTTGTTTTTGTGAGAACCTCAATGCAAAAGTTTGAATCTATCTGTTGCATGTGAATATGTAAGATTGTGTATACCTGTATGATTTTATTTGTGATCAATATGATGTGTTAATATACATACATATATATATATATATATATATATATATATATATATATATATATATGGATCACAGTAATCTTGATTTACAGTTTTTTTTGTTCAAACTAAGTTTAATAGAAAACTTTATTTACTTGTTTAACTTCTGATTAGGAAATAATATGAGCAAACAAGTAATGTTGTTTAATACTAAAATTATGTTCTTAAATCATGATTTAGTTGTATTTAAAAATTCTATTACCTCTGAACAAATTTAACAGTAAGTATTTTTAAATAAACCAAACATCATTGAAATGAATCAAATACCAAATAGTTTAAATCAATTAAACAGTTTTGTAATTCATGTTTAAAAAAAAAGGATTTTAAAAAAAATATTACAGCTTAAAATAACTGTTAGGGGGAAAGCATTTCTGTTTTAAAACAGAAATACGAATTTTTAGAAGTATCGGATAGGTTAGTGGAATTTAGGGGTTAGAATGATTCCTATAGGTAGAATGTTGATGTGTGAAATGAGGAAAAATTGGTGATGGATGATCAGAAGGGGAGGAGATGATATTGGGGTTTTCCCAGGTTTTCAAACCACTGTTTGTTTTAAGGGTTGCAGTGTTAAAGTTTTGAGGGTCTGCACATTCACTCTGTTGCATCGAGTAGGAGGGGAATTCGGGAGGTTGCCGAAGGGTTGTAGATGGAGCTATAGCCGGAGTTGCAAGTGGTCTGGTGATCGGTGATTTGATTGCAAGATGATTGACAGGTTTGGTATGGTGTTGTTGTGATATTGCAGGTGGCTGTGGATTTTCCAATTTTTGATCTCAAGTTGATGTGGGGGTTTTGGGTGGTCGTGATCGGGTAAGGAGATAGTCAGTGACTTGTGGAGGTAGGTTGGAGGGTCTGAAGTTCACCAAGGTGATGGTGCATGTGCACCGTACATATAAAGATTCTGGTGAACTTATTTGGGGATGCAGGGTATTTTGTCTCGAAGCAACCCTCGGGTTTATGTGCTTCTAACTCGAAGCAGGTGATTGATGAACTCGAAGCAAAATAGTGGTTTCTCGGGTAAACTTGGCTATAGATTTTTATCCAGAGAATTTTGTAGTTTTTAATTTAAATGAATTCACATTTTTTTAAAGTTAGAATCTGATTCAAATGGAAATTGAATCTAAATTCAAACAAAAGTTTGAAATTTAAAGTTTTTAAAAAATGAAATTTTTAGATTTAAACAAGTTTTAAATTTTGTTTTAAATCAAGATTTAAAAACAGTTTCAGGTTATTAAAAACCTGAGATTTTGCAGTTTTGAATTAATTCATATTTTTTTTAAGTTGAAAACATGATTCAAGTATAACTTGATTCTGAATTCAAATTTAGTTTTGAATTCAAAGTTTTTTTTTGAAAAAAGAATGAAAATCTTAAATTTAAACAAGATTTAAATTTGGTTTTAAATCAATATTTAAAACAGTTTCAGGTTAAAACCTGATTTTTGAATTTATTTAGTTTTTGTAAGTTTCAAAAGTATGAACAGATTTAAATGTTTAAGCAAAACTTAAATTTGTTTTTTAATTCAGATTAAAAACTGTTTTCAAGTTTCTTTGAAAACCAGTTTTGAATTCAAACAGTTTGTAAATTTAAAAATGTTGAATGAACATATTCAAATGATTAAAAGTAAATTTGGAAATGGAATTTGATTTCAAATAAGATTTAAAACTTGAAAGAATTTAGTTTCCTTTAGTATTTGCATTAAAAATATGAAGTGTTAATTTAAAATTTGAAAGTTGAAAAAAAAATCAATTTATTTTCAAAGATTAATTTATTTTAATCAAGTAAATTTGTTTTAAATCTTTCTTTATATTTAAGTAATAAATGTTCTTAACATTCATTTTATTTTAAGAGTTTTATTTATTTAAAATTTGGATCAATGTTTAATAGTTAAACATTTTAAATTTTAAATTTTTAAATGGAATTTGAATTTAAATTTAGAAATGTATTGTTTTAATACATTTTGAATATAAATAAGTCATTTGATAAGTGATTTAATTATTTTGGAAAATATTTAAGATAATTAAGGATTTGCTTAATTATTTGATTTTTTAAATAATGGTTTAGATAAATTTTTAATTAGAAATGATTTATTAATAATTAATCTAATTCAAATTTCCTTAAGTATGTAATTATTGAAATGTTGTTAATTAATAAATGGTGATAATTATCTAAGGATAATTTAGTAATTAATTAATGTAATTATTTTGATAATTAACTAGATTAATTAATTAAATATAATTAATTGAAATTTTTTTAAGTTAATTAATTGTTAAAGTAATTAAGGAATTAATTACTTATTGTAATTAATTTTAACATTGTGTATTGTTAAGTTAATTAATTTAGTTTAATTAATTTTAAATAATCATTTGATGATTTTAAGAGTGTAATTACTTAGTGTAATTAATGGAGCAGGATTTCTTAGAGAAGTAATAATGGTAATTAGTGGAATGTAATTAGTAATTTGGATAATTACTTTTGTAATTAATTAAGGAGTTAATAAATAAATAATTATTGGTTAATTAATTTGTAAATGAGTAATTAAAGAAAGTTAATTACTAAATTTAATATTAATCAAAGTGATTAATAATTAGATTAATCATTAAATGTAATTAATTTTAATTAAGTAATTTATTTAAATATTAAAGATCATTAATTAATATTAATGATGTAATTAATGATTGTTTAATTAATTAATTAAGTGATTAATTAATTGTAATTAATTAAGGACAAATATAATTAATTATAATTAATTAATAAATGAAATAAATAAATGTTAATTACTTATGATTAAGGTTAATTAATTTATAAAATTAATTAAGGACTAATTACTTATTATAATTAGTGAGTGATTAATCAAAGATATTTAATCAAGTTAATACTTAGTGGATAATTAATTAACTGGGTTAATTAATTAATGGATATAAGCAGGATACAAATGTGTTAATTAATTTAATTTATTTTAAATTAATTAGGGATGGTTGTAATTAATTTAATTCATTTTAAATTAATTATAATTGTTGGATAATAAATCATTGCTTATGAATGTTATTGATTGAATGGTTGTGATCTCAGAAATGGGATGAGTCATATATGTATGATATGAATGCTTGGTTTAAGTACGATGGTTTGTGATGGATTATTAGGTTGTGATGCTTATCTGTTTATGGATGATACAGATTATCTGCTTATGATATGAATGTGATTATCTAATGTGATATATAGTTTATCTATCTATGTGAATTAGATAACAATGAAATGAGTTAATTGTTTAAAACCCTTATGTACAACTTGGACATTAAGATGGCGTTTGGTTTCAATGAGACCGGGATCGGGTTTCCATATTTGGATATCTAAAAACCACATCGATTCCAATTAAACGTTAGATCGTTAATCCAAGTGGAGCAAGTGAAGACTCAAGGTGTAAGGGCTATACATCAGTATAACTCTGTGGGTGATTCTGTAATGAGTTGACGGAATAGTGCTTATAGATTCGAGATGGAGATTTAGAGTGCAAGGGTTATCGTCGTTAACTCTGAGGGTGATTCCAATACGAGTGTAACGAGATAATGCCTTCGGTTTCGTTCGAACCCGGAACGAACTTGTATGGATTGAATGCTTTCAGAACATCGTCAGGTGGACGATGAGCATTCTAAGATTTATATGTCCTATAAAGGTAATCGTAGCCTCAAGCCTCATCAACCGGGAATGGATAAAACAGGGGAGGTGCAGCAAAGCTTCGTCAGTAGCACCCACTTGAGAGAAAGATTTACTCCTGTCTGGAGGTCCCTTTATATTCGGTTGTGTGGCAGTTGGTGAAGACCAATCTGTGGGGTGGTCTTGTTCGGAAGTGTTCAGTAAGGAACGGGTCCGGCTTTGTGTTGCAGGGGAGTGGGAGTGCTCCTCGGTACGGTGATCTAGGCCACATATTGTGACGGGTGGTACCCCAGTAGCCCTGCCATTGATGGAAACCCATTTTCCCTACGAGACCCTATGGTTTTGTTTGTATTACCCACTTTTGTGGCTAGTAGCTGGAATTTAATCATGTAACAATTTCAGTTATTTCTTATTTACTTGAAAACCCTAGACCCTATTATAATATCACTGGATTTCCTATCAAATGTTTTGGTTACCGTAAGGTAAAAACTCTTCCACGTTTATGTGTGGGAAGTCTTACGTGATACCTTTTGTTTTCAAAGGATTTTCTAAAGTTAAGTAACTTTTATTCCCGTTTACTCACACCAGACCCATGTCTGACCCGAGTGTTTATTTTTTGTTTTATTAAACTCTTGGGTACTTATATTACGTATGAGTAGTCAAGTGTTTCAGGATTGCTTTGACGAGTTTTGGAGGAGATAATGGAGCCGGTGGCTTCAACGTGTAGATATATATAGTTTTTCCGCTGTGTTTGTGTTGTGTCTGTTCTCTCTGATGTACTTGAATTGTAGTTGCTAGACAGATGTTTATAACTGTCTAGTTTTGTGTTGTATTAGCTGTATCACTCTGATGTATATGATACTATGTAAAGTATTATGTAATATATTATAATTTATTTGATTCCACTGTGATATTCTGATGTTGTCTGCTCTTTCTTTTCTTTCTTTTCTCTTTTCTATCCCTTTCTTTCTTCTTAGCGATGCGACTTCCTGGAGTATGGAAGTTGGGTCGCCACATTGTGGTTATCAGAGCTCTAGGTTGAGCGAATACCTAGACTCTGGAGTGGTGTCCTTCTTGAGAGAGCGTATTTGTAATTTTGAATATATGTGTGTGTGTGTGTGTATATATATATATATATATATATATATATATATATATATATATTTCTCTACCTATTAGATTGGGTTACCTGTTCAGGTTTTCCAATATAAGTAATAAAGGTAGATAGGGTAGTGGTGTGTGTAACACAACTACCAATGGATGGAGTTCGAGAGGTTGAAGTTGCTAGTGGTCTGCTAGGCAGTATTGGGCATCTTGAGTAGTTCTGCAGTTTGGTGTGAAGAATTTCTTGGATTCTGAACTGAGTGGAATTGTAAAAGTGACTTGCGACGGTTCAGAAGTTCTTTGAGTGATCTTTGTTTGGATTGAAGCATCTCTAGTGGATGTTTGAGTTATCGAAGTGGTTTGAGATTTATATGGATATCTCGAAGGAATTAAGATTTGCATCCACATCGAGAGTTGAGTTCTGTATCGACTTGATTCTTGGAGTTTTACAGATGGTTCAGCATAGTAGGAGGATTCTTTGAGAATGAGATATGTTTAAGTTGGCAGGATTTATTGGGTCCAGATTCTGGTTGAATTTTTGCTGTGTGTTTGTGACTGAATCGGATAGGTCACTGAGATTTTATGGAATTTGATGAACAATATTCCGGGATAAGTTGATCAAGCTTGTACCTGTGTTCATCAACAGCATTCTCGAATCAGAGTTGCGCAGTGGAAGCATGGTGGCATCTATTCCGAATAGAAGCATCACCGATTCTTTTGGAATTTGAGTTTTGTCTTGGATAAGAGGATTTCTACAGGAAATTTATTTTGGATCTGAAAACTTGATTGTTTTGAGCATCTGTTTGTTTTCCAGAATAGGAGTAGTAGGTTGGAAGTCTTCTGATATTTGTATAGAAGAGTTTGTGGTGGATTTTGTTTGGTCTAGAAGTCGAAGGCATCCCAGGATTGACAGGAGAGATGTGTGGATATGAGTATAGGATCTTTCTGTTTTCTCTTAAGGATTAAGTGTTCGATCTACAGGATTGAATTGCCAGTTCAGATGGCTGGAATTTGTTTTGTTTTTTTCACGTATCTCTGAGGGAGTACGTATATGGTTTATCTATGGTTTTAGAATCAGTAGTTCTGAGAGATTTGGGAGTTGATCAGGACTTGTCCGTAGTCCTGTATTCTGTTTAGATTTGTAGATCTAGATATATAGGAGCTCTAGATCTGAGTAGTGTAGCTAGTTTAGATTTTAGAGGGCGAGTGTCCCGGTGTTTGTACCTGGGAAACTCTAGGGAATTTTATCCAGAATTTTGTCTGGATAATTAGAATTGTTTGTTTGAATTGGTTGCTATGGTTGCTAGTATTTGGTTGATTGAATATGTTTGCTCTTTTTAAATTTAAAATCTGTATGGGATTATTAAATTACCTTTGCTTTTAAATTTTGGGGACGAAATTCTTTTAAGGGGGGAGGAATGTGATGTCTCGGAAATTTAGGCAAAAATTATTTAATAATTTCATTAATAATTATTTTAAAAATGAGAAATATTGATTTAATAAATTAATTCAACCTGGAATTTTCTTTTGAAAATTAATAATTATTTAGTTTGTTAAATGATATTGTTTTCAAATGTTAAAAATATTTAAATAATAAATCTATCTTTCTAAACTGATTCTAAAAATATTTTATTTATGATGTATAAATGTTTATACATTGTAAATAGAGGATTTGGTTTTAATTTTAATTTATATCAAATAAAGGATATTTTCTAATTACTATATAAATGTATAATTTGTAAATTGATTAAATTAATTTAAATTAGTATTGTAGACTTTTTAAAAGTTTGTTTTAAAAATCTATCTTATAATTTTCATAGAAATGTAAGTAAGTATTTATTTTGTTTATAAGAGTAAATATAGTTTAAATTTTATTTTATGATAAAAGTTTGTTTTGTTTTATTTTAAAAATTGTTTTTCTTTTGAAATAAGATTTAATTCATTCTTGTTAAAATATAACATTTGGTTTGAAGACTCTCAAATAAAATTTAATTCAACAATTCTTTTCTTTTGAAATGTAGTTTCATAAAGAATATTATTTTAAAAATAATCAAGCAAACATTTAAAATGTATAATTTTATAAAAGAAGTAAGCATGTAATCATTTTCAAGGCTAATGTTAATAAATCATTTAGAAACATTTTAAAATAAATTAGAAATGGTTAAGATAAATTTAAATACATTTACAAATTTAGAATTCTCTTTTAATAATTGAATTGCATATGTGTTAGCTTTTTAAAACATTAAGTGAACACTTGTAAATTTATCTACACCTAAATATAACAAGTGGCAAACTAATTTATTCCTGGATTTCATTCTTTTAAATAAACAAATGTTTTTCTTTGCTCAAACCTTTTTCTCAAATGAAACCTGAAATCAGATTTGAGCAAAATCAAAACTCAAAACAAATGCATGTTAAAATCCAGCAAACCAAATACAAACCAATCTTCAATCAAATTCTCAAATCTGCATGCCATTTTTCAACTTCAAAACTGAAGCTCAACTGCAATATAAAATCTGTGCAATTGAAATTGGGTCTGCATGCATTCATTTGACAAGATAAAAGCAATCTTCATCAACCAGAAAAGTAATTTATGTAATCAAATGAAGCCAGGATCAACATACAGTTCAAAAACAGTTTACACCATCATCAACAAGCAACTTCAACTTCAGATTTGCATCTCTGGGAAATGGGATCTGCATCAAATTTTTTTCTGCATTCTTCAAATTTTAAATGTGAGTAAACTTCTTCTTTTAAAAACAGTTTTCTTTAAAAATCAAAATCAAACATAAACTACAGAGCTTATGTTTTTCAAACTGTTTTAAACCAAAACTGCTCTGTTATTTATTTTTGTGAGAACCTCAATGCAAAAGTTTGAATCTATCTGTTGCATGTGAATATGTAAGATTGTGTATACCTGTATGATTTTATTTGTGATCAATATGATGTGTAAATATACAAAGATATATATATATATATATATATATATATATATATGGATTACAGTAATCTTGATTTACAGTTTTTTTTTTGTTTTAAACTAAGTTTAATAGAAAACTTTATTTACTTGTTTAACTTCTGATTAGGAAATAATATGAGCAAACAAGTAATGTTGTTTAATAATAAAATTATGTTCTTAAATCATGATTTAGTTGTATTTAAAAATTCTGTTGCCTCTGAACAAATTTAACAGTAAGTATTTTTAAATAAACCAAACATCATTGAAATGAATCAAATACCAAATAGTTTAAATCAATTAAACAGTTTTGTAATTCATGTTTAAAAAAAAAGGATTTTAAAACAAATATTACAGCTTAAAATAACTGTTAGGGGGAAAGCATTTCTGTTTTAAAACAGAAATAGGAATTTTTAGAAGTATCGGATAGGTTAGTGGAATTTAGTGGTTAGAATGATTCCTATGGGTAGAATGTTGATGTGTGAAATGAGGAAAAAGTGGTGATGGATGATCAGAAGGGGAGGAGATGATATTGGGGTTTTCCCAGATTTTCAAACCACTATTTGTTTTAAGGGTTGCAGTGTTGAAGTTTTGAGGGTCTGCACATTCACTCTGTTGCATCGAGTAGTAGGGGAATTTGGGAGGTTGCAGAAGGGTTGTAGATGGAGCTATAGCTGGAGTTGTAAGTGGTCTGGTGATCGGTTATTTGATTGCAAGATGATTGACAGGTTTGGTATGGTGTTGTTGTGATATTGCAGGTGGCTGTGGATTTTCCAATTTTTGATCTCAAGTTGATGTAGGGGTTTTGGGTGGTCGTGATCGGGTAAGGAGATGGTCAGTGACTTGTGGAGGTAGGTTGGAGGGGCTGAAGTTCGCCAAGGTGATGGTGCTTGTGCACCATACATATGAAGATTCTGGTGAACTTATTTGGGGATGCAGGGTATTTTGTCTCGAAGCAACCCTCGGGTTTATGTGCTTCTGACTCGAAGCAGGGGATTGATGAACTTAAAGCAAAATAGTGGTTTCTCGGGTAAACTTGGCTACAGATTTTTATCCAGAGAATTTTGCAGTTTTTAATTTAAATGAATTCATATTTTTTTAAGTTAGAATATGATTCAAATGGAAGTTGAATCTGAATTCAAATAAAGTTTGAAATTTAAAGTTTTTAAAAAATGAAATTTTTAGATTTAAACAAGTTTTAAATTCTGTTTTAAATCAAGATTTAAAAACAGTTTCAGGTTTTAAAAACCTGAGATTTTGCAGTTTTGAATAAATTCATATTTTTTTAAGTTGATAACTTGATTCACGTATAACTTGAATCTGAATTCAAATTTAGTTTTGAACTCAAAGTTTTTAAAAACAAAAAATGAATGAAAATCTAAAATTTAAACAAGATTTAAATTTGGTTTTAAATCAATATTTAAAATAGTTTCAGGTTAAAACCTGATTTTTGAATTTAAATAGTTTTTGTAAGTTTCAAAAGTATGAACAGATTTAAATGTTTAAGCAAAACTTAAATTTGTTTTTGAATTCAAATTAAAAACTGTTTTCAAGTTTCTTTGAAAACCAGTTTTGAATTCAAACAGTTTGTAAATTTAAAAATGATGAATGAACATATTCAAATGATTAAAAGTAAATTTGGAAATGGAATTTGATTTCAAATAAGATTTAAAACTTGAAAGAACTTAGTTTCCTTTAGTATTTGAATTAAAAATATGAAGTGTTAATTTAAAATTTGAAAGTTGAAAAAGAATCAATTTATTTTCAAAGATTAATTTATTTTAATCAAGTAAATTTGTTTTAAATCTTTCTTTTTATTTAACTAATGAATGTTCTTAAACATTCATTTTATTTTAAGAGTTTTATTTATTTAAAATTTGGATCAATGTTTAATAGTTAAACATTTTAAATATTTAATTTTTAAATGGAATTTGAATTTTAATTTAGAAATGTATTGTTTTAATACATTTTGAATATAAATGAGTCATTTGATAAGTGATTTAATTATTTTGGAAAATATTTAAGATAATTAAGGATTTACTTAATTATTTGATTTTTTTTAAATAATGGTTTAGATAAATTTTTAATTAGAAATGATTTATTAATAATTAATCTAATTCAAATTTCCTTAAGTATGCAATTATTGAAATGTTGTTAATTAATAAATGGTGATAATTATCTAAGGATAATTTAGTAATTAATTAATGTATTTATTTTGACAATTAACTAGATTAATTAATTGAATATAATTAATTGAAATTTTTTTAAGTATAATTAATTGTTAAAGTAATTAAGGAATTGATTACTTATTGTAATTAATTTTAATATTGTGAATTGTTAAGTTAATTAATTTAGTTTAATTAATTTTAAATAAATCATTTGATGATTTTAAGAGTGTAATTACTTAATGTAATTAATGGAGCAGGATTTCTTAGAGAAGTAATAATGTTAATTACTGGAATGTAAATAGTAATTTGGATAATTACTTTTGTAATTAATTAAGGAATTAATAAATAATTAATTATTGGTTAATTAATTTATAAATGAGTAATTAAAGAAAGTTAATTACTAAATTTAATATTAATCAAAGTGAGTAATAATTAGATTAATAATTAAATGTAGTTAATTTTAATTAAGTAATTTATTTAAATATTAAAGATCATTAATTAATATTAATGATGTAATTAATGATTGTTTAATTAATTAATTAAGTGATTAATTAAGGACAAATATAATTAATTATAACTAATTAATAAATGAAGTAAATAAATGTTAATTACTTATGATTAAGGTTAATTAATTTATAAAATTAATTAAGGACTAATTACTTATTTAATTAATGAATGATTAATCAAAGATATTTAATCAAGTTAATACTTAGTGGATAATTAATTAACTGGGTTAATTAATTAATGGATGTAAGCAGGATTCAAATGTGTTAATTAATTTAATTTATTTTAAATTAATTAGGGATGGTTGTAATTAATTTAATTCATTTTAAATTAATTATAATTATTGGTTAATAAACCATTGCTTATGGATGTTATTGATTGAATGGTTGTGATCTCAGAAATGAGATGAGTCATATATGTATGATATGAATGCTTGGTTTAAGTATGATGGTTTGTTATGGATTATTAGGTTGTGATGCTTATCTGTTTATGGATGATACAGAATATCTGCTTATGATATGAATGTGATTATCTACTGTGATATATAGTTTTTCTATCTATGTGAATTAGATAACAATGAAATGAGTTAATTGTTTAAAACCCTTAAGTACAACTTGGACATTAAGATGGCGTTTGGTTTCGATGAGACCGGGATCGGGTTTCCATATTTGGATATCCGAAAACCACATCGATTCCAATTAAACGTTAGGTCGTTAATCCAAGTGGAGCAAGTGAAGACTCGAGGTGTAAGGGCTATACGTCAGTATAACTCTATGGGTGATTCCATAATGAGTTGACGGAATAGTGCTTATAGATTCGAGATGGAGATTTAGAGTGCAAGAGTTATCGTCGTTAACTCTGAGGGTGATTCCAATACGAGTGTAACGAGATAATGCCTTCGGTTTCGTTCGAACCCGGAACGAACTTGTATGGATTGAATGCTTTCAGAACATCGTCAGGTGGACGATGAGCATTCTAAGATTTATATGTCCTATAAAGGTAATCGTAGCCTCAAGCCTCATTAACCGGGAATGGCTAAAACAGGGGAGGTGCAGCAAAGCTTCGTGGGTAGCACCCACTTGAGATCAAGATTTACTCCTGTCTAGAGGTCCCTTTATATTCGGTTGTGTGGCAGTTGGTGACGACCAATCTGCGGGGTGGTCTTGTTCGAAACTATTCAGTAAGGAACGGGTCCGGCTTTGTGTTGCAGGGGAGTGGGAGTACTCCTCGGTGTGGTGATCTAGGCCACGTATTGTGACGGGCGGTAACCCAGTAGCCCTGCCATTGATGGAAACCCATTTTCCCTACGTGACCCTGCGGTTTTGTTTGTATTACCCACTTTTGTGGCTAATAGCTGGAATTTAATCATGTAACAATTTCGGCTATTTCTTATTTACTTGAAAACCCTAGACCCTATTATAATTTCACTGGATTTCCTATCAAATGTTTTGGTTAGCGTAAGGTAAAAACTCTTCCATGTTTATGTGTGGGAAGTCTTACGTGATACCTTTTGTTTTCAAAGGATTTTCTAAAGTTAAGTAACTTTTATTCCCGTTTACTCACACCAGACCCATGTCTGACCCGAGTGTTTATTTTCTGTTTTATTAAACTCTTGGGTACTCATATTACGTATGAGTAGTCAAGTGTTTCAGGATTGCTTTGACGAGTTCTGGAGGAGATAATGGAGCAGGAGTCTTCAACGTGTAGATATATGTAGTTGTTCCGCTGTGTTTGTGTTGTGTCTGTTCTCTCTGATGTACTTGAATTGTAATTGCTAGACAAATGTTTATAACTGTCTAGTTTTGTGTTGTATTAGCTATATCACTCTAATGTATATGATACTATGTAAAGTATTATGTAATATATTATAATTTATTCGATTCCGCTGTGAGATTCTGATGTTGTGTGTTCTTTCTTTTCTTTCTTTTCCCTTTTCTATCCCTTTCTTTCTTCTTAGCGATGCGACTTCCTGGAGTATGGAAGTTGGGTCGCCACAGCAAAAATGCGCAAGCACTAGCTGGAAATTTTTATGAGTTAACTCACCATTGAATGAACACTATATGGCATTTAATAGATATAAATTATCATTTTCATGCATGAATGATTTATTTGTTTGGTTTGGTTAAATTTCCATTTTCTTAAAGGAATGACATATAAAATGAAATATATGTAATGCTGAGAATTTTATAGAGGTCTCCAGATTCCTCGCCACTGTTGATGTATTTTATTTATATACTTATGTTATATATTGTTGAATGTCAAAGCCGGGTAGTTTGACCTTATTTGTTGTGGCTTTGGTATGTTGAAAAAGTTGAACTCATTCGTTATAGATCTATAAAAGCAATTGTTAAGTGCTATAGTCGCTCCAGGCCTTACTATAGTTTTTTGAAAAACTATTATGGTTGTTTTGATTTGTAAATGGTTTTAATTTGGAGAATGAATTAAAATTTGAATTTGGAATTTTTTATAGTATTTTGTTTAGAAATGGTTTTGAACTTCTCTATTTTTCTCCACCTTTTTGTTCGACTTTTCTAATTTATTTGAAAATGTCTTAAAAGGTATTTTAGGAAGTATTTTTTTACAAAAAAGTTAATATAATAAAGGATGTTTATTTTAAAGAAAAGGTGGGGCATGTATATTTTATAATAAATTGATTGTTCTTTTTTAAGAAGGTAGAAATATTTTTAAATAAATACTTGTGAAATGATTTATATAAAGAGTTGCGTAGAAATATAGCTGTATAAATTGTATTTTATAAATAAAAGAATAGATTTATAAGTGTTATTTCATAAAAGGAAAATTACATAATTTTCACAAATTGGAATTATAAATCACATTAGTGAATTTATTATGATATATGGAATGAATGTTTTATGAAAAGTACTTTGTCCTATCTTGAAACTGAAGATTTAAAATGAAGACCAGGTGATTTATAAAAGGAGTCTTATAAATAAAAAGAAGATTTATTGAATAAGTTTTATAAATAGAAAGGATATTTACAAAAGAAGTTTTATATATATAAAGGCGATTTATAAAAGGAGTTTTATAAATAGAAAAGATATTTATAAAAGAAATTATATATATATAAAGGAAATTTATAAAAGGAGTTTTATAAATAGAAATGAGATTTATAAAAAAAAGTTGTATAAATAGAAAGAAGATTTATAAAGGAGTTCTGTAAATAGAAAGGAGGTTTATAAAAGAAGTTTTGTAAATATAAAAGAGATTTATAAAAAGGAGTTTTATAAAGTGGATAGTTTTTTAACATACTTGACTTTATTGTTAATCGATGGATAATAAAAGTTTAAAGTCAAAAAGTGATGGTAAGTATATTTTGTCTTATTTCTATGCGACCCTGTAACTTACACCAAAAGTGTTTTGGGTTTATTGTTATTTATGTTTTAAACGACATTTGTTTTAACTCAAATAAGTATGGTTTTGGAAGTGAAAATTTTCTTTAAGATTATGAATATACTTATACCGTTGAATGAGTATATGGTTACAATTTATAAATATTGAAAATGTGGTGTTTTTGAATATACTTATACCGTCGAGATAGTATAAATACTGTTCTAAAGATTGAAAGTGAAATTGTATATGAAAATACTTATTCAGCTGACATAATTACAATATTTTCAAGTATTGAAAAGAGTAGAGAGGTTGGTGAATGTATCTTTTGTACAAGGAATATTAATAAGAATTTACAAAGTGGTTTTAATTAACGTAAGGATTAATTAAAGAGGCTTAGTAGTTGCTTATGTGCTTAACCATGGTTGGTTTTCATATGGAAATAAATCATTGATTGGATTGTTTGTTTATTTGATAGTTAAATAGCCAATTATAAAATCTTAGCCAATTTTGAAACTATCATTTGTTGGTTCGGAAAGATAACGATCAGATAAGCATGAGTTATCCAAAAACCACTTCGAACCGGCATAAGCATTCGAATTGGAGACATCTTGATGATTATCAAAGACGGAGCTTTTTGAAGTGCAAATGCTACTCGCTACTAATCTAGAGGGTGATTCCAATAGAGATGTAGTAGAAATAAAGCCTTCGGTGTTAATATCCTGAACAACTTATATGGGTGAATAGTGGCATTGCATTGTTTCTTAGAGAGGAGTGCTAGCATTCCAAGTGGGATTTTCTAAAAAGGGAAAATGTAGCCTTAAGCCTCACACCTTGGAATGACTAAAACATGGGATAAGCAGTAAGGCTATGTGGCTCGCTACCATTAGGATATGATCACCATTTGTATCTGTATCAATATTCATGGATTATATATGTTGGGCTCTCTAAACAGTTTATCAAGTTGGCAGCCAGAGTGGTGATCTTATTCGGTACTATCTGGGAAGGGGTCGGCCAGTTCTATGTTGGTAGAGGTGTAAGGTTTGTAGCCTCGCTACATTATACCTAAAGGTGCACTATATGGAAGGTAGCCCCTTTCCTTGTTATTGTATGAAATCCATTCTCTAATACGCATCTTACGGATTTGGTTATATATATGAAATATATTGGAATGTGAGATGTTAGTATTTCATCTATGTTATATATTTATTTTAAACTTTAGACACTATTATAACATCACCGGATTTTACTAGTAATTTAGTTTGTTATTGTAAGGTAAAACCTCGTTCATGTTTATTTGCAGCATGGTCTTATGTGATATCTTTATTTTAAAAGGTTTTATAACATTTGAAATTCTATATGATTTGAGTTTCTCACGTTGGTTTACTAGACTGATCCGGGCGTTATTTACTTATAATGCTCAGGTCAGTCTGTGATATATTCATATTTAGTTAAGGATGCTTTGGAGCTTTAGGAAATGAGCTTGATGCCTCCAAAACTATTCACGTAATTTATTTTCTACTGCATTTCTTGTTTTTTATTTGTCAGCGTTTGTGAGGACATGCTATTATAACTGTCCAGGCTGATGATACGTTAGTTTATTCTGATTGATGTATGTATATTATAGTTTTCTTTTGGAAATATTATGTGTATATTATATATCTTACCCGCTACCTTGTGAGACTCTGTACTGTCTATTAATTTATTTCACCCCAACAATCTGTCTTTCTGACACTTGGATGCTCAACACGTAAATACCATGGATGTATTACTATTGACTTTTGAGGTTTGAAAAGGCAGGTTGTCATAATTAGTGCAAAATATTTATAGTTTCCAATTATGTCTAAAATGATTAATTAGACAAGCACATAAAGTTTGAATAACTTCCGTTAAGAAAAAAGTTGTTTAACGACAAAACGATTTTCGATGATTTTATCAGTATTTCAACAAACTATATATTTTTGGAAACACTAAACTTACCATCTTTAGTTATGATTTAAAAGAGGGTTAACAAGATTAATCAATTTAATTAAATTTAATTTAAGACTCAAATATTTAAATAATTTAGATATTTAAATATGAAGTGTTCGAAATTAAGGCCGTTACATTCTCTCCCATTTAAAACATTTCATCCTCAAAATTCCAACGTGAGTAATATAAGAAACAATACTTAACAGTACTAAAAATTACTAGCAAAAAAAGCCCATGGTTTTTCTCAAGTTTAAAAATCCTCTTATCGCACAAGGTCCGTAAATAACTTACTAAGCATACCATACGCTCAACAGCCTCAGGTCATAACTTGGTCGATTATTTAAGCTACCTCATAACAAATCCAAGGTACTTCACTAAAACTCTTCATAAGCCAATAAACATAGTATGCATATACTAAAGCTCGTACGATGCATATGGACCTTTCGTACACAATATCAATTTTGATCACTTGCTCGATCACGTCATTTCAGTTCCAAACTAGTCTAGATCACTTGACCTTTGTAGTGCGGACTCCGATCAGGTTACTTGACTAGAAACCTCAATTTTTCTTACATAGCCATGTACTATGATAGAAAACTTTGGAACCTTCTCAAGAATCCATATCAAATTTTCACCGTCAAGAAAGAGTGAAAAATCCATGCTCAGACCGGTGCAAATCACATAGAAACCATGTACACGAATACTGGATCAATAATAGTCATGCGAATAAATGATCTACGTACAACTTTCATATTCATCCTACTAGTTTCTCAACTATGCCTATTTCCTTTGAATCACATTTATTTACACACATGTTATATCTTGTTCGACACTAAATCATTTATGAATCATTTCATAAAAAAGTAACTTCAAGTTTATAATCATATTATAACTTAAGATCATATTCTTATAATAATTCACCACCTCCTAAGAGCATATATAAAACATTAAATTCATTTAACTTATGATGAATGTTTAACAAATTCAAAACTTGTTTTAGCTTACAACCTTCTCGATTCAACGGTTATAAAGATTTGACTTTTATTTTCACAAAAACAATTAGCTTCAAATTCTATAATGAGTTTTTGACGGACCCAAATTGCTGAAAATGTCATTTCAAATTAACAAAGTAATTACAAAACAACATATCATAACAAGATGCATATCCATACCATCCTAATGCATAGGTTACATGCATCCATAAAATTACTTAATAAAGTTTCAAATTATTTATTAAACACACTTTACCCAAAAAGGAAAAACATAAATATTCCAAAATCTATTTTGGTCTATGTCACTACTATTTAGGCCCCCAAAATAGCATGCATACAAATCTTTTCCATATCGAAAGTTTATTTCAAAACCTTTATTAGACTACTATATATTTTATATCAAATCTCTTTAAAGAAAACTTTAGAACTAAACACCGATTTTATTTCAAATCAATTGAAATAATAAAGCATACATATGTATCAAATCATCTTACCCAGATTAAACCAAAATCTATTTTAGCAAAACATAGCTAGCTACTATGGTAGCTTCTCCCACATAGAACCCAAAAATGAACACCGATGATGTTGTAGCCATCACCAGAATTATTTTCAAGTGACAGAAGTGAGTTTCATACATCCAAATCATACCTTTCAAACTTAAACAAACTCATTTTCAAAAAGGTCGCAAATACTTCTTAAATATTATTAAGTACCATGATCATAATTTCATAAATCAACTTTCCAAATATTTACTTCCAAACTATAATATTATTATTTTTCCAAAATATTTTTAAAAAATCATTTTCAAAAACACCAGGATTTAAGTTCTCAAAATATATGTTTAAATCCTTTTTGTTTATAAACCATATTTCATAAACCCATTCTTATTTAAAGCACTTCCTCATATAAAATATTTGTGATGTTTATTTTTAAAATGCCTTATCTTCCTGTTAGATTATAATAATCATCTTTTATTATAGTTAACTTTTTACCCAACATTGTCACCAAATGCCTTATAGTTAAACTGTGAAACTCAATTTAGAAGTTGTTCAATTAAATGTGTCTGAAGATGCTATCTACCCAACCAATGTAGTAAAAATCAAAACTACTTAGAAATGGTCGAGCGTAAATCAATAATTAACAAAAAAATAGCCATTGCTCATAAATTGGTCAAGCATAAATAATCAATCAACACATGAAAACAATGCTCATAAACCGACTAAGCAATATTAAGCTAATAATTATACAAATGATAATAATGCTCGTAAATTGGCCGAGCGTGTCAAATCATTTTGCAAAGGATAGCAATGCCCATAAACTAGCCAAACATAGCTAAATGATGGATAATGAAGAACATCATTAATCCCTACATTAACTGAACCGCACTTTAATAATTCATACCTATATATTTAATTTTCACAGTTGTAATTACCTTTAAGGTATACACTTATAACTAGTACAAATACGTTCTTGTATGTATAATACACTCAACTCATGCTAGAGTACTTCATTACCTTTTTTGTTAATGAGTCATACCCAACCAAATCCAAGGTTCTCGCTTAATTTTCAAATCTGATAACCAATATAACAATCCGCCTTTTTGAGCACCAAATTTTGACACGAATACATCTATGGTATTCTTGTATTAAGCATCTAATTGCCAAAATGGTAGATTATTAGGGTAAAGTAAAAAGAAACATAAGAAGAAAGGAGGAACAGAATATCAGAATCTCACAATGGAACAATGACATATAATATCGAAAGACAGTATAAAGCATCACTCTAAGATACATAGAGTTTCATAGTTATAATTCTAAATATTATCATCATCCTGGACAAACATAGTAACATGTTCTCGCAAATGCTGATATGTACAATATAGTAATGCAATGGAAATAAAAATGCTACGGTACGTGACACATCTATCTCATCTCCTTGAGCTCCAGAACATCCAACTAAAACCTTCCTTTTTTCAGACCGCTCGAAAGAGTACCCATGGAAATAAGGGAAATTTAAAACCATTCAGACATAAGTCTGGTGTGAGAAACTCAAGAAATTTATGGCCAATATATAACAATATTTTTGAGATTGTTTTGAACAGTTATTCCCTCAAAAGAACCACTGATCTAATAAGCCATAAGGCGATATAATAGATAATGACTAGGTTGAAGAACATAAATAAAAAAATATCCGTGATGCTTTCATTGATCACACCACAACAATATTGAGCTGCAACCAAAAATGCTAAGGTATGTTTGCATAATAGATTTTCCACAAAGATCACTCTCGTCAAGTCAAATCCGAACTCCATGTATAAGAATTAGAAGTTACCTTCCAAGCTTCGTATATCTCTAGATAAAATATACCATAAGGCAAACATAACTAGCCCGTGCCCGAATATTGGTGTGAACCACGCGGAACCAAGTATCAAAAACTTCCATGTGCAACATCAATAAACATAATGCAGATATGGAGTTGACGTACCTTGTTGTGGTTTAGAAAAACCCTAAGTTATTAATCCTACTCTGTCTTTAGCCATTTTCGATGATAATGTCACATTTGGTGTAACAACCCTGGTATTGGAGATTACTGATGATATTAAATTATAATGATAGTTATAATTTAATATGGTGAATAGAATGTTAAAGAGAAATAAATTTGGTTTAAATTGTGCATTTCAAATAAACAATAAGTATGGAGTTAAATATTGGGTTTAAAATTCATTGTTTGGTGTTTTGGTTAAATAAAATGGAAAATATTGGAATTTAGGTAAATTTGAGTTAATAAATTTACCAAGTGATGTATTTAAATATTTAATTGTTGAAATAAATGCAAATTGATGTAAATTTTTAAAAACTTTATTTTGAGGTATTGGAATGAAATTAGTCATTTTGTTTTTTAATTAAGTCAATGTGATAATATTGATAATTATTACCAATATTAGCCTTTTAATGAATATAAAAGGAAAAATATGAAGAAAACATGTCTTTTAATAAAATAAAAGATGAAATATTGTGAAAAAAATATTATTTTGTGGTTTTAAAAGTGTTAGAATGATTTATTATAATTTATTTGGCTAAGAGAATAAATTTTGTTCGAGTTATACTTTAAAAATAGTGTTTTTATACAAAAATTGTGTAAAGTGTTAAATATTTTTAAAAATGGGGGTTTTATTGTAAAAGAATAACTTTCAATTTTTAAAAGAAATTTTATTTTGCTACAATGGACATTTTATTTCAATACAATAATATGTATGAATTTTATATGACTTTAAATGTTGAAAATATGTGTGTATAGTGTTAATTTAAGTAACATATATACATAGTTTTGATTTTCACTGAGTAATTTTTTTTCTCTTGGTCTTAATTAGGTAGAAAGGAGGACCCATTAGCCTACTATCTAGAAATTTCTGTTGAGAAACTAGGCTATAAGTAGTTTCATTCATCTTCTTCTTCTCAAAATAAACCTACCATAAAAAAAGAAAAAAAATTCATGGCTGCCTTCATCTAAACCCAATTTCTACCCTACCTTTCTACAAATTAAAAGAGAAAATCACCTAAACTAAGATGAGAAAGGTAATCTCCTTCCAATACCAAATAGTTTTCATCAAAATCTGAGAATTTGAGATGTAAATTGTCTTTTAATTGCTTATATTGTTTTGCATGTCTATTTTCTAGTTTCTACAGGTTCTTTTGGCTTCTATCTTCACTAAAGATCACAAATTTCTATCAAATCTTTGCTAGATCTTCCTAAAACAATTTGGTAAGCAAGTCAAGTGTTTTCTTATAGCAAGCTAAGCAAAATATCAAAATTTTCTACCAATTTGTTGGTGGAATTACTTAATTTATCGAATTGGTTTTCTATTTTGCTGGCTGAAAAAGCACCATGTTCAAAAATTCGTATCTTCTTCAATTTACATTCAATGAACCTGACTATTTGATATGTTGCAGCACATTGATGGTTCATTTTTTTGAAAATTTTCAATGAATTTGGAGTTGTTTTGATCTGCAAAATTAATGCTTGAAATTGGTCAAAAATTGATCTCTGTTTATTGGCCGAAAATACATCATTTTAGAAAAATCATATCTTCTATAATTTATAGTCAATGAATCTCAATTTTTGATATGTTTCATACTAGGATGGTTCGTTGTTTCAGAAAATTTTCAATGAATTTGAAGTTGTTTTGATCTGCAAAATTAATGCTTGAAATTGGCCAAAAATTAATCTTTGTCTATTGGCCGAAAATACATCATTTTAGAAAAATTATACCTTCTTCAGTTTACAGCTAATTGCCCAAAATTTTGATATATTGTAGTAGTTGGATGGAAGAATGTTTATGGAAATTTTCATCGAATTTTGGATTGTTGAGTTATAGAAAATCATTTGTTCAAAACAGCAAAAAATCTTGTTTTTTTTGTGCTTGCTGAAAAGTGCTATGTTCGAAAAATCATAACTCTTTCACTTTGTCGCGAATTGTTCCAAGTTTTGGATATGTTGTAGTCCTCATATCATAGTATAACAAATCAAATTTTGGCTATAATCTGAGTTGTTATTTATCCCAAATTACTGTCCAACGTTAGCCAAAAACTCAGTTGCATGGTAGATTGTTCTTGCTCCTATTTGCGCTTTCATTAACTGTTTCACTGCAAATTTCGATGATTTTAAATATTGTTTGAATAAGTTTGATGATGAATGATTAAGTAGTTTTATCCGAAAATAGATTGGCTTGGTTTTGGAAATTTTTAGAATTTAAATTTTATTTAAATTCTATTTTAATCTAAATATCGATAAATATAGATATTTGAAGAATTCGATGGTTTTAATTGATTTTGGCTTTGAATAAGTTTCTAAAAATTATTTATAAATCATGGTCAATTAAATAATTTTTTTAAGACATTTTAAAGGGTTTTTAAGCAATTATTTATTTTTTAAAAGTATTTCATAAATAGATAATCTATTTGATAAATGGATTTTTCCTTATATAACTTACTTAAAAAATCTCTAAAAATTGTTTAAAAATAATCCTGTTTTCTCTATAAAATTATTCTAAATATATTATAGCCAAGTTAGATTATTTTTTTATGTATAAGAATGAGAATTAAATGATTTGGCAAAAATACGTGGTATGTGACATGTGTTTTCGCCTCATCGCTTAATATCGGACTTATACTGTCAAATCTGCTTTGAAGTACTATTTTATGATATTTTTACTTGCCAAGGACATAAAGCAGGGTTGTTATGATGAATTGATGATGTTTGTGATGTTTAAGATGGATTTTTACTTGTCGATGAAATGAGGCAAGTCTTGATGTCACTTTAAACTCATCAAAGTATGAGACACAATGAGTTGGATGCTTTACACTCGCCAATGAGACGAGACGGTGTATGTTTGATTTGGATATTTATGAATGTTTTCTAATGTGGCATCGATTGATGATTAGTAAACCAATAGGTGCAAATGTATGGTATGGGACGTACATTAACGCCCATTGGGTTCCTATTCGAGATGTTGTGACATATTTAAGATGTTATTAAAACTACAAACTGAGTATAAGATTGGAATCATTACGATGTCCTTGATGTCATTACTAGAATCCAATCATCATGATGTTTTGCTCGAATTTTATGATTGGGGCGTCATCGCGATATATGACTATAGTCAATCAAGATGATCACGATGCTAAGATGTTAATGACCCCAGGTCATCACGACGTATGGTACCAAATAATAGTAGTACTAGTCAAGATGAAAAGAACGTGCAATTTTCTATGAAGTTTTCTATGTTCGATTTCACCTTTTTGTGATGTTGTTATTTGAATACGGCCTTGTGTATGATATAGGCTACATGCATATTATTCTATATGGTGATTTCGATTATGATTTCCTTTAACTCTTAATGAGTTCTTATGATAGATTATGACGATTTGATGTTTCTTTATGAAGTTATTATATGGTTCTCATCCCTTATCCACTTTACTTATAGATGTCCTTAAGAGAAACCATATGCTTGTTACTTATTGAATTCCCTTGAAATATATAGATGAATCACTTATGTCCCCTTTCTCATGAATGATATGATGGATAATGTGTCATTCCGTTGGCAACAATGGAGTAATTCTCACCATTTCGCTTATTATTGAGATCCTTACTACTGATAAGTTTAGCTTGCCTGAACCGTGTGTTTTTCACTCGGGTCATACCGAGTTGCAGGTTAGTTTGGATTGCTTCACTTCTTGGATCAGCTTGATAGCTTTTGTTGGACTTATCATTCCGGCTTGGATGTTGGTTTTAGAGTCGTCTACTTTTATGTTATATTATTGTATATTTTTTGTGGGATGGGTGTATATGTGATTCAGTAGTCCTTTCTACTTATGATGTATTATATTATAGGGATGTATGGTGATGTATGTATTTCTATATATACTCTGATTTGGGTTTGCTGTTCTGTGACTAATGCTTTCTATCTTCATGTATATTATATTATTTCTGAAATGGTCCGAATCTACCATAGTGTGCATTAGTTAGGGACTAAGCATGTCTACCACTTATGAGGTAATGAAAAAAAATCAAGATGTAATTGACATGCTTAGCTCTTAACTAACATATTACTATGATGCTCGCCCTTAACTAGCCCTATTCTCTGCATTAATAGATAGGATTACTTAGTAATTCTCTTTATTAATGTAGGTCTCGGGGTGGGGCGTCACAGCTTAAGTGTTATCAATAAACGCTCGAACCACGCTATGAAAGTTTTGAACTTGTGACCTCTCACACCAAAGCCGAATCATGTATATTATATTACTTTGATCTGGGTTTGCTGTTCTGCGACTGATGTTTTCTATCTTCATGTATATTATATTATTTCTGAAATGGTCCGAATCCACCGTAGTGTGCATTAGTTAGGGACTAAGCATGTCTAGCACTTATGAGGTAATGCAAAAAACAAGACGTAATTGACATGCTTAGCTCTTAACTAACGTATTACTATGACGATCGCCCTTAACCCTCCCTATTCTCTACATTAGTAGACATGATTACTTAGTAATTCTCTTTACTGGGGTGGGGCATCACATTTGGCATCTCTCACATGAGTCTTCATCACCGGAATAGAACACGAATCTACAAATAGATTCCAGCATCTCAAACAGATCTCGAATCTCAATATAGATTCCCACATAAGTCCACCGATGATAACTCTAGCCTCTTGTAACATCATATAATTTTACCGTTGTGATTTAGAATATTTAATTAATTTTAAATATTTAAATGATCGGTGTCTAAAAATATATAAATAACTTATATTCAAATATAGGGATTAATTAAATATTTGAATTGTGAATTGAATATTTGAATGGTGGATTAAATATTAATTAAATGGATTTAATAGTGTTAACCCAGTTTCCTCTACGAGTTAAAGTTTACGACTTAAGGCCTTCACGGGTTAAGGAATCTACGAGTTAAGGAATCTACGACTTAAGGCCTTCACGGGTTAAGGAATCTACGAGTTAAGGAGTCTACGACTTAAGTCATTACAACTTAAATGACCCAAGGGAGTAACGGTCCAACAACTTAAAGGAACTATGACTTAACGACTCGAGGGACGAGGAGTTAAGACGACTACGCCTAAGTCGTGACCGACTTACGACCTTTACTAGGTCGTTCACGACCTAAGGCCACAGAGGCAAATTCAATACTGCACCATGACTCGTTAACTCCAGTTAAGCCACAAGCCGAGGATCAGTTTGGGTCGGTCACGACCTACGACATATGATAAGTCGTACACGACTTAAGACTATGGTAAGTCGTACACGAGAATCAGTTCAATGCCGCATCACTTATGAGAGGACAGGTTAACTCATTTGCGACTTAGGACTTGTGATATATCTAGGGTTCAGCAAGGATGCCTTTAAGAAGTATGGACCCAGCATTTAAGTGACAACTGACCCACGACTTACTTTAAGTCGTCCACGACTCAACTTAGGTCGGTTACGACTTAGGACTTGGTAATGTTTCCTGCCTAGAATTGCCTATAAATACGACCCTAGCTCCAACTACAAGAGGACTTTTGGCTGATTTCCTTCAAACACCGTTACTCTGCTGCATTACAAACTAATCCAATCCAACACTTGAAGCTCTCAAGATATTAAGAACGCTACAAACAACTTCAAGAAGAGATCACATACATCCAACATGGATTCGAAAACTCTCATCTTCATCGAAGTTTAAGCTACTTGTTCTAAGTCTCTTGTAATTCAAAGTGTATTGTATTTGGGAAGAATTGTATCAGCTTGTAACGAGACTATTAATAAAAGTACTTAAAGTGGACGTAGGCTATACCCTAAAGCCGAACCACTATAAAATTGTTGTTGTTTACCGCTTTTCTACTATTATCCGCTTGTAATCTGTTCCCGAGTCGTCGGGTGGTGCTTTCACAACTACAACTCATACACCGGGGTGTTAGCGTTCAAATTTTAGCGTTAACATTTTTGGTGCTTTCACTGAGAATTGAACTCAGGCAAGTTATCATTGCTTCACAGAGGTTTGTAGAGAGAATTTCCCTGAAAACCAGAAGTCTATCTGAGATAATGGCTCCTGGAAGGAAGAGTAGATCTGTCAGATCTGGGAATATTCAAGAGGGAACCTCCGCTTCCGCTGTACCTAATCAACCCATTCCGTCTACTGGGGTTACGAAAGCAGAGTTGGATGCTGTAATATTAGGACTGAACCAGCAGATAAACGCCCAGAATGCACAATTAGAAGCTCAGAGTGCCCAAAATGCTCTAATTCTGAATAAGTTGAATGATTTGCTCGGGGCAAACAATCAACCGGCTGGTAATGGAAGGAATTATGCTGGCAACATTCATGATGCTAATGAGAGGAATGCTCCAGAAAGGGTTGCCAGTCCCTTTGAGCAAACGCTTCCTGAGGTTGGTGGATCTGGAACTCGACATGATGAGGAGTATCTTTCTGGAATGGTCCGGCAAATCATGAGAGAAAGTATGCAAAGGGTTGAAGATGAGAAAGAATGGGGTTTCGCCCCAAGTAAAACTCCATTTACTGAGAAAATCTTAAAGGCGGAGTTTCCAAGGAAGTTTGTCCCTCCAACTATCCCAGCTTACAAAGGGACAAGTGATCCGAATGAATTCTTGTATAAATATGATTGGCACATGACAGGTGCCAGGGCCTCAGACGAGATAAAGTGCCGATATTTCCCCGTATACCTTGAAGGTGTGGCTCTACTGTGGTTCACCAAGTTGCCAGTCCGATCTATTGATCAGTTTTCAGACTTGACCCGAAAGTTCAAGGAACAGTTTAGACTATATGCTTCAAAGGCCAAAGACATCATGTCATTGTCAAGTATAGAACAGAACCCTGGTGAATCTATCAGATCTTTCTTGAACCGCTTTAATATAGCGCTGGCAGAGGTGGACAATGCGGAACCGCGAATGATATTGACTTATCTGATGAGGGCTATTGATAAGTCGAGCGAATTTGGGAAATGGTTAAACATGAAGGAGCCAACCTCCCTCGAAAAATTCTACAAAAAGGCAGATGAATTCATACGCCTGGAAAGCCGTCCTGTACCGGTGAAGGCAGTGTCGGAGAAAGCTGAAGATAACACTGTTGCTCCACGCAAGAATGAATCTGTAGGGCAAAAAAGGGAAAATAACAATGGGAAGAAACAGAGTAATCCGAAGAAGCCCCGATCCTTTAAACCATCAGAGTATACTCCTTTATCAGACACGCCGGAGCATATCTATCTTGCCATTAAAGATTCTGTTGACCTCCCTAAACCTATCCCTTTGAGGACCGGAAAAAAGGCTATACAAAGTGGGAAGTTCTGCCGCTTCCATAATCAACCCGGTCATGAGACCGATGAATGCCGCCAGTTGAAAAATCTGATTGAAGAATTGCTAAGAGAAAACAAGTTGCAGCAATTCGTGAAAAATAATAGCAACAATCCTGCATCGTCAAGTCAGGGGCAACAGGCTCCTGTTCTTCAGCCTAGGATAGGTGAGAAAGCTACGGGGCATGAATCTGGAAGGCCCATCATCAGTGTCGTTACAGGAGGGCCTCACCCAGCTGGCAAGAGCTGGGGAGAGATGGAGAGATATGCCAGGGCTTTGAAATATGTTCCAGCCGAAGAAGACGTCTTTGTTTTAGAAGACACTACGCCCCTGAAACAACAGAAAACTTTCAGTGATGATATTATTTTCAGAGCCAGAGATTCCTCAGGTGTCGAAGCTCCTACCCTAGATCCCTTGGTCATCTCAGCTGGTATCGGACCGGCCATTGTCAGAAGAGTTCTCATTGACTGCGGAGCATCATGTAATATCCTCTTCAAAAAGACATTCGACCAAATGAAAATCCCTATGGTCGATGTACAAGCCTCATCGCAGAAGATCGCTGGCTTCACCGGGGAGCCAAAGCAACCAATAGGAACCATCGATCTGCTTGTAGAACTTGGGGAAGGAGAAAGGAAAGTAGTCTGCAAACAAACATTTGTGATTGTCGATGAATTTTCTGCTTATAATGCTTTCCTTGGCCGTCCAACGCTCGCAGCGTTCAAAGCTATCCTAGCCCCGTGGTGCCTCACTATTAAATTCCCTACAGACAATGGAGTAGGAGTTATAAAAGGGGATCAAAATGCTGCGCGAGAGTGCTATTTGACAGAATTGCGAGAGTCAAGAAAAAGGGAAATGGGAAAGGATGCGGCCACCCCGGTTCGCATCAAAGAGCCAGCCTTGTAGCAATTACGGGGCGGACCCTGCACTGGCGAGCATAGCGGGGCACGGAAAGAGATGGATCCCAGAAAAGCCAGTGCAGGGGAGAATAGAGTGGTGCCAGTTGAAACGACGGTACCGGTACCTGTTGACCCGAAGGACCCAAATAAGGTGTTGAATGTGGGTTCACAACTTAATGTATCAATTCAGAATATCTTGATATCTTTCCTGAAAGCAAATCTGGATGTCTTCGCTTGGACTCATGCTGATATGTGTGGAATATCTCTAGAAGTTGCAGTGCACGCTCTGAATATCGACCCAAAGTTTACACCAGTGAAACAGAAAAGAAGAACCCAAGGTCCAGAAAGGTCAGCTGCATTAAAAGAGGAAATTGATCGACTCATGGAAAATAACTTCATCAAAGAATCTACGTATCCGAATTGGGTTTCAAATCCTGTGTTGGTTAAGAAAGCTAATGGAAAATGGAGAGTGTGCATCGATTTTTCAGATCTGAACAAGGCCTGCCCCAAAGATTGCTTTCCTTTACCCAGGATCGATCAACTAGTAGATGGAACAGCGGGACATGAATTGTTATCTTTCATGGATGCCTACTCCGGATATAACCAGATCATGATGCATGAACCGGATCAGGAGGACACAAGCTTTATCACCGATGTTGGTCTTTATTGCTACAGAGTTATGCCCTTCGGATTGAAGAATGCAGGGGCAACCTACCAAAGACTTGTTAATGCTATGTTCAAATCGCAATTGGGCAAAACTATGGAAGTCTACGTCGACGACATGTTAGTAAAGTCTAAGAAAGCAGCGGATCACATTGAACACTTGGCAGAAATGTTTGCAGTCCTCCGGAAATACAGAATGAAGCTTAACCCTCTGAAATGCACGTTTGGGGTCGAGTCCGGAAAATTCTTAGGGTTTATCGTCAGCGCTAGGGGCATTGAGGCTAGTCCAGCTCAAATTACTGCCTTGAAAGAAGTCAAAGCTCCTAGAACAAAGAAGGAATTGCAAAGTCTCAATGGAAAAGTTGCCGCCTTGAGTCGGTTCATTTCCAAAGCCACAGATAAATGCATCCCATTCTTTGACGCCCTAAAGAAAGGAAAGAAGAACTTCGTTTGGACTCCCGAATGCCAAAAAGCCTTTGATGAATTGATTCGCCATATGGAGACACCTCCAATACTTTCTAGGCCTGGCGATGGCGAGGATCTTCTTATATACTTGGTAGTATCATCTCATGCTTTAAGTGCAGCGCTGATACGGGAAGACAAAAGGGTTCAACATCCAGTTTACTATATCAGCAAAAGACTCACTGGGGCAGAGATGAATTACTCTAAGTTGGAAAAACTCGCCTATTGCTTACTAATTGCGTCTAGGAAATTGAGGCAATATTTTCAAGCTCATCCTATCAGAGTCCTCACTGATCAACCTTTAAAGCAAGTCCTGTTTCGCCCTGAAACTTCGGGTCGTCTTCTAAAGTGGAATATTGAACTCAGTCAGTACGACATCACTTATCATCCCCGGAAAGCAATCAATGGACAAGCTTTAGCTGATTTCATTGCAGAATTTACAGATAAGGGTAATAGTGAGGAAGAAACGTTCAACAATTCCCCTATCCAATGGAAGTTATATGTCGATGGTGCAAGAAATGATTACTGTTCTGGAGCCGGAGTTGTACTTGAGACTCCTGAAGGTCGGTCATTATGCTACGCACTAAGATTGGAATTTCCTTCAACAAACAATGAAGCCGAATATGAAGCTCTTATCGCAGGACTGAAAATCGCTAAAGAACTAAACATACGAGCATTACAGATCTTTAGCGATTCTCAGCTTATTGTATGCCAAGTCAAGAAGGAATTTCAAACGAAAGGGGGAAACCTGCCCGCTTACTTGTCAAAGGCTTGGGAACTTCTGTGTGAGCTCGATCACTATTCAATAAGCCATATTCCCCGGGAAGAGAATATGAAGGCAGATTCCCTCGCAAAGTATTCAAGTTCTGGTGAAGCTCAACTATTGGGATTGGTCCCCGTAGAAGTCCTTTCAGCACCAAGTATAGACGAGATGGATATTGACTGGATTATGAATGTATCTCAAGAACAAGAGTCATGGATGACTCCAATACTGGACTACCTACTCAGAGGTTCTCTGCCAGAAAATTCGATAGAGAGACGGAAGCTACTGAGGAAAGCCTCTCGCTATGTAATTCAGGATGGCCGATTATACAGACGGGGATTCTCAATGCCATTGCTTCGATGTGTATCCAGGGAAGAGTCCAAAACGATCCTAGCTGAGGTACATGGAGGAGAATGTGGTGATCATTCAGGTGGTCAAACACTAGCAAAGAAAATTCTCCGATACGGATATTTTTGGCCAGAAATTAATCATGATGCTGCAAGTTATTCCAGAAAGTGCGACAAATGCCAAAGATTTGCCAAAATTCCTAGAGCACCTTCAACTGAACTCACACAAATGGTCAGTCCATGGCCATTTGCAATTTGGGGAATGGATCTCATTAGGCCGCTACCGACTGCCAAATCAGGGATTAAATATGCCATTGTTGCAGTTGATTATTTTACTAAATGGGCTGAAGCTGAACCATTGGCTACTATCACCTCTAAAAAGATGATAAGTTTCGTGACCAAGAATATCATTTGCAGGTATGGAGTGCCTCAGAAAATAATCACAGACAATGGTACTCAGTTTGAAAGCAAGGAATTCCAAGATTTTTGCAGGCGATTCAAAATCCAGAAAAGCTTTTCAGCAGTTGCTCATCCGCAGGCAAACGGGCAAGTGGAAGCAGTAAACAAGATCATCAAATCAACCATCAAAAAGCAACTTGAAAGAGCAAAAGGTGGTTGGGTCGATAAGCTACCACTTGCACTATGGGCATACAGAACCACTCACAAAACTGCGACTGGGCACACTCCTTTCTCATTAGCATACGGGTCGGAAGCAATGATCCCGATAGAAACAGAGGTTCCTTCACACAGAAGGATCCATTTCAACCAAGCAGAAAATGAAAGGCTACAGCTTGAAGCGCTAGATTTCCTTGATGAAAAAAGAGATGAGGCTAATCTCAGAATTGCAGCTCATCAGCAAAGAATAGCCAGACATTTTAATTCCAAAGTTCGCCAACGCAGCTTTGAGATTGGAGACCTAGTCCTGAAGAGAATCATGACAGCGACAGGTGTGTTTGGGCCAAATTGGGAAGGACCGTATGTAATAGGTCAGAAGCTTCTTGACGGCACATTCAAACTCACCACTGTTGATGGAGATCAAATTCCAAGGGCATGGAACAGCAACCATTTGCGTCCATACTTTACTTGAAAATTTTGTTGAAATATTGTAAAAAGAATTATGAATGTATGATTCTTGTAATTGAAAGCAATTGTAAAACTGATGCAAGTAAATAATGAAAGAATATAAAGTGGATGTAGGCTCAATTTCCTGGCCGAACCACTATAAATCTTGTGTTCCTTATTATTATTACATGTTTGCTTTATTTTCGATATGAAAAGTACATAGAATGTGTTGCTGAAATGTCGATTTAAATTTTTGCAGACAGTGGAAGTGAAACTTGCACATAAAAGGACCAAGTGATTCTCGCCAAATTTCAAGTCACAAAAGCCCCGAATTCAAATCCTAGATAGGAAGTACTTCAATTGAACAGCCTATGATTTCGATAGAAATGGGCCTTTGCTAATAAGTTGAGATCGTTTGAACAAACAAACATCCAATTAAGAAGCTGATGCTCGTTCTCACGAACTGGCCTGGCAATGAAGTACATTTCGTTGGATTAAACGAGTCACTTGTAAAAAAAAAATGAGGATCACTGAAAAAGCATAAGCAAGTGGACAAAGGAACAACCAAGGCCATCATCGGCAGCACAAATCCTCTTCAGAGGCACAACTCTTCGGAGGATAAAGACCTCTAATGGGTCATACGCCACAAAAAAGAAAGTTCTCTACTCAACAAAAAAGATTGGAGGAGTCATGACCCTCCAACCATGAGAGAGTAACTTCCAGGCGATGAAAACCCCTTTTTGAGGCACATTTCACCAGGAGATGAAGTGTAACAACCGCTCTTCGGAATTTCACTTCACCGGAGTTGAAATGTAAACAAAAATAAAAGCCCTCTTCAGAGGCCCATTTCACCAGGAGATGAAGTGTAACAACCGCTCTTCGGAATTTCACTTCACCAGAGTTGAAATGTAAACAAAAATAAAAGCCCTCTTCGGAGGCCCATTTCACCAGGAGTTGAAGTGTAACAACCGCTCTTCGGAATTTCACTTCACCAGAGTTGAAATGTAAACAAAAATAAAAGCCCTCTTCGGAGGCCCATTTCACCAGGAGATGAAGTGTAACAACCGCTCTTCGGAATTTCACTTCACCAAAGTTGAAATGCAGAGACAAAATAAAAGACCTTCCTGAAAGCCCACGTTTCACCAAGATTGAAATAAAACTTCCAAGTGTTGAAACGTGAAAAGGCTTTCTTCGAAGGCACAACTCTTTGGAGGTACACGTTTCACCGAGATTGAAATAAAACTTCCAAGTGTTGAAACGTGAAAAATCCCTCCTTAGAGGTACAACCCCCTCCCAGGGACACAGTTCAAAGGAAAGATCTCTTCAAGGGCGCAATCAAGAAGAAAGACCTCTTCGGAAGCCCACGTTTCACCAAGATTAAAATAAAATTTCCAAGTGTTGAAACGTGAAAAGGCTTTCTTCAAAGGCACAACTCTTTGGAGGTACACGTTTCACCGAGATTGAAATAAAACTTCCAAGTGTTGAAACGTGAAAAATCCCTCCTCAGAGGTACAACTTTGTGTATATATAAAAAAAAAGAGAAGAAGTTAAAGTGCCCTTCAGAGATCCGCTTTACCACATAGAAGAATTCACTTGGTAAAATATGCACATAAGTAAAAAAAAAAAAAGAAAAGTGATTTCTTCGAACGACAAAGCGTAGAAACTTATACGAAGGGAGTTGTACTCTACAAAAATTTTCTTTAAAGAGAATAAAATAATTGTTCTTTAGCAAATAAGAGTGCAAGTCCCCTCGAAGTATAAGATATTGCAGCAAGCTTAAGGTATGGGGGCAACATGGTATAATAGTATAGCCGCATCAGTAAAGTAATACTCAAACAACATACCATAAGCCCGCTGCAATATCATATAAACTTGTGCAAAAATGAATAATAAATGCATTCAAACAGAAATCTGTACAAACAAAGGATCATTTTATTCAATCGAAATGCAGGTACAGGTTTCAAAATAAAGAAAAGTGGGGGCCGGTACCCGCACAATTCTCGACCAGTACATACAAAAGGCAAAAAGCTAAAATGTTCACTTCTTTTTACTACCTTTGGACCCTTTTCCCGGTCGAATGATTAGCTTTTCAGGCCGATCAGTTGGCACAAGGGAAGAAGGAGGGGTAGGTGCAGTTGGTCCAACTTCTGGCTCCCCTTCAGTAACAGTGATTATCTTCCCCCTCCTCTTTGACGTTCCGTGCTTTTTCCTCCTCTTTGAGGAAGACTCACTTCCCGGAGTGGCAAGTTTAGGCAAAGTTATGTCATCAGAAGGGGTCCGCTCCGGGGATATCTCACCTCCCACAAGTCCCTCGTCTCTATGCTCCTGCGAAGCGATGGGATCGTCTAAACCATGGAGGGCTTCTATTTGTTCCTCTTGCGACCCGGGCTGAGAAGCAGAAGGAGGAGCCACCTGGAGAGACGGAGGAAGGATAACCGGAGGAGGAGAAATCTGAGCGGTGCTTGATACTTTCTCTGTAGAAGAAAAGAGGTTAAAGTCAGTAAAGAGAGGAGATGAAGGCTCATCAAGATTGAGAAGAAGTAGGAGCAGTAATCTTCTCTGAAGGCACAGGCATTGGCTCCTCAATAACTTTGGCTCGTTTGCTCGAGTCATCAGTTGTGTGACTCTTCCCTCTATCATCATGAGATTTGCGTTTAAGGGAGTCACTCTCTCTGTAGGAGGAATCATGTCGACTATCTGGTCTTCCAAAGCGTTCTTCATAATCACGTCTTTCCCGAGCCTTCCGGGCTGCCCTTTCTTCATCAGTCTCTCTATGAATAGGAGGATAGGATTGATAGCCATACTGGCTGCGTTTCCCATATCGCTTAAAGTCATCATAGTACGAGCTGCCTCGCCTCATTGGTAAACCTAAAATTTAAAAAGAAGAAATAAAACTTGAGAATCCTTCAAACGTTTAAAAAAGAAAAGAGAGAGCATAAAAGTGCCAGGAATTCTAAGTGTGTGTGATGTGCAAACTACACGCTTCAGTCTACGAACCACTCTTTAATTGGGGAGTAGTTGTGGGTGTAATAGATAGCGTCAACTCTTGAGTCGACGGCAACTGTTGCAAAGTAGAAGTAGCTTCAACTACTGAAGAAGAAATCCCGGCAGTGATAGGATCTTCTTTAAAGATCTCTTGTGAAGTAGCAAAAAGGTCGCTCGGTCCTTCGAAAGTATCGTCCCTGCTTTGCTTAACAGGACTGGATCTCTCAGCTTTTTCACCAGATTCTTGTGAATGATAGGAAGATCCCTGAGGCTCTTCTTCCTCGATAACCGGGGCAAGTTTGTCAGACGGCCCTGCAGCATCAACAGAAGTGGAACACTTCACTAGCGAAGTCTCAGGAGCAGGTCCTTTAGATATGGATGTGCTAGTAGAAACTGAGGCATCCAACACTCTAGCTGGGGAGTCTGGAATTTCATGAGGACGCGTAGAACGAGAAGTATGCAAAAGTCCGTACTGATGCAGAAACTCATCTTTCAACAGAAATTGAATATCTCTCTCCTCAACCGGTACGGCCTTAAGCCTCTCGAAAGTCGACTTGTGACTGGGATTCCAAGAGGGAGGAGGCATCGCTGAAAATAAAAGAAGGAGAGTTAACACTTAGCAGGTCAGTCTCACAAAGGCCAGATAACAAACGAAGCAAGGATGGGTGGTCTTACTTCCTTCCCTCCACAGAGCATAAAACCCCGGGGGGCAACGAACGAAGAAGAACTGGGTTAGAAAACCGTGAGCAGTGTCGGGAAGGCCAACAATTAATTTGCGGTTTCGGGCGCTTCTCACAACAGTAATAGAAGGATGATCTTTGGTCCGGCTAAAGGAGCATAGGTAAAAAATTTCATCAAAGCTCGGAAGTCGATCAAGTGTTCCCCTAAATAGCACACACAACCCCATTAGAATGGCGTAGCCATTGGGGTGTAGTTGGGATGGAGCAATGGCCAATTGATGAAGAAGTTGTTGGAAAAAGTCATTGAAAGGAGGAACGCCCCCACTTAGGCACATATGCCGGTTAACTGTCACAAAGCCAGAAGGTGCTATGTCAGCAGTGTTACTTCTCTCAGGAAGAATGGCATCTGATTCAGCAATGCCAAACTGAGCACACAGCTGGCGAAAAACTTTATATGATAGTGTAGTAGGAACTCTTTCGGGAGGATTAACTAGTGGAGCTGGAAGAACAGTTGCCTCTCCCGTCTGAACTGTTGCATCTTCTTCCTGAGAAGTCATTCTACACAAGCAACTGGATATTCAAATATGAAGGTGCACGTTTCCTAAAAGTGTGAAGTGTCGTGCAAAACTGATAAAAATAGCAAGTAAATATAACTGGAATTAAACTGGTCGACGATTGATCGACTACGGTAATTTCAGAACTTGTTAATTTGAAATTCAAGCATAATATTAGTGCAGGCTGGTCAGTTTCAATTGACTATTTCAGTGTTGCTTTAATATTCTACTTGAAATCGATAGCACTTCGTTCACACAATTTACTTAAGTTAATTATCTGTTATTAACTAATCTGTCATTTGATGTGGGCGGTTGATGGCAGTATATTCGTCCCAATTTTCTGTAAATATCATATTAAACAGATTGTTAACCCACAAGTTAAAGTAATCTGTAAAAGAATGCAGCAAAGTTCAACAGATCAAAATCCATGCAACAATTCAAGGTCCAAGCAGAGTTTAAAAATGCAAGTGCTGAGTCATAGACGACTCAAGAGTAAAGTCGTAAACGACTCAAGTGATAACTCGACAACAACTTAAGTGCTAACTCGTCTACGAGTTAAGAATTTCTCTTCGGTTTAAGTTAAGTCGTTGGTTCTCTGGTTGACTCGTCCACGACCTAAAGAATTATGAGGAGAAACAGGATAGGTCGCTTCACTTTTGAGTCGTTGAGGCTTTGAGTCGGAAGTCCTTTGAATCGTGAGTCATAAAAGGAAGACAAGGCTTCAAGTCAGAAAGATACAAATTCTTCTAAGTATTAACTCAGTTACGACCTAAAAACCTTATCTCCACTCCTAAACCCATAGACCGTCTCACCCTAAACTGATGAACCCTCTAACTATTATCTCGTCTTCTCCAAACCCCTAACAGCCTGGTAAAAATAAAATATAAATAGATTGAAACCCATTATCCTCTCCTCGCGAATTATCCAAAACCTAATCGAACTACCTCGAGCTCACCAGCAATCGATCGTGGCAACAATTGTGATGAAGCGTGGTATAAGGAACTGGATTAAATTCGCAAGTTAATAGCTATCGCGGAATCAAATGAACTGCGGATCTACTTACGCGATGCGATGATGAGGATTGTAGGGACTGAGTCAACGGTAAGATGAACTGGTTGAATTTGTTTTCGAAAACTCGAGGACGTGTTAATGGCAGAAATAGCTCAGAGGTAAGTAATGGGAAGAAGGAAATAGGAGGAACGACCCAAGCATTTTATACCTCAGGGAAGTGGGACTCGAATCGACACACCAGGGTTATGATGAGTCGAAGCACATGACTTACGACTTAAGGCATGTGCTTCGAGGGGCAAGTGTTAACCCAGTTTCCTCTACGAGTTAAAGTTTACGACTTAAGGCCTTCACGGGTTAAGGAATCTACGAGTTAAGGAATCTACGACTTAAGGCCTTCACGGGTTAAGGAATCTACGAGTTAAGGAGTCTACGACTTAAGTCATTACAACCTAAATGACCAAAGGGAGTAACGGTCCAACAACTTAAAGGAACTATGACTTAACGACTCGAGGGACGAGGAGTTAAGACGACTACGCCTAAGTCGTGACCGACTTACGACCTTTACTAGGTCGTTCACGACCTAAGGCCACAGAGGCAAATTCAATACCGCACCATGACTCATTAACTCCAGTTAAGCCACAAGCCGAGGATCAGTTTGGGTCGGTCATGACCTACGACATATGATAAGTCGTACACGACTTAAGACTATGGTAAGTCGTACACGAGAATCAGTTCAATGCCGCATCACTTATGAGAGGACAGGTTAACTCATTTGCGACTTAGGACTTGTGATATATCTAGGGTTCAGCAAGGATGCCTTTAAGAAGTATGGACCCAGCATTTAAGTGACAACTGACCCACGACTTAGTTTAAGTCGTCCACGACTCAACTTAGGTCGGTCACGACTTAGGACTTGGTAATGTTTCCTGCCTAGAATTGCCTATAAATACGACCCTAGCTCCAACTACAAGAGGACTTTTGGCTGATTTCCTTCAAACACCGTTACTCTGCTGCATTACAAACTAATCCAATCCAACACTTGAAGCTCTCAAGATATTAAGAACGCTACAAACAACTTCAAGAAGAGATCACATACATCCAACATGGATTCGAAAACTCTCATCTTCATCGAAGTTTAAGCTACTTGTTCTAAGTCTCTTGTAATTCAAAGTGTATTGTATTTGGGAAGAATTGTATCAGATTGTAACGAGACTATTAATAAAAGTACTTAAAGTGGACGTAGGCTATACCCTAAAGCCGAACCACTATAAAATTGTTGTTGTTTACCGCTTTTCTACTATTATCCGCTTGTAATCTGTTCCCGAGTCGTCGGGTGGTGCTTTCACAACTACAACTCATACAGCGGGGTGTTAGCGTTCAAATTTTAGCGTTAACAAATAGCCTTATTTAACTTCTTTTAATTAATAAATAACAATGGTAGATTCATTTTGTAAATTTATTTACAATAATAAATAGTTCAGATAAATATCAATAATGGGATCCAAAAATGTAAAATGATAACTAAACGCATGAAATTATCATTTTAGGGCATTGTCTCGAATTTCGATGAAACTAGTGCCATCGGAACCAAAATAAAAAGGAGATGTACGTTGACGGGTTTCATGGCGATAAGACATACCGTGTGATCATGCGAGCTAGAAATGTGTAACGGTCAATTTTAGGAAATTAAGGTAATATAATTTGATTACAAAATATAATTTTTGTACATAATGGAATTAGGTCCTGAAACTTGTTTCATTAAGTTTTGAATAAGGTTATTTGGCTTGGAACGTCAGTGAGCATGCCTCATTTGGAGTCTACGTTTTTTAGGGTTATAGTGCTGGAGAGAAATCCTATATAAGGACCCATGCCGTCCCTCAACTCTCAATTCAGAACCCTAAACTAGCCTTATCCAATGGTCAAGATGCATCCATGGCTATGGGTTCGTCTTAGGCAGGGCGTTCGGTTGTCGTGATGCACTAGCGTAGGATCATCTTAGGCAATGCTAGGAAGTCGTGAAAACATCGACGTCGAGTTTGAGAAATTTGCGACCCAAGTTTATTAAAGGAGAACATTACTGTCAATGAATGTAATTAGCACTAAATTAATAATTTAGTTAATTAGTCATTGATTGTTCATTAACTTGTGTCTTGCTTATATGAGATTGGATTCAAACAATATCAGTTGCATTGGACTCCTAGGAATGTTGTGTACACTATGGAGTTTGATTCGTTGAATTTGGGGCTAGTAGAATTTTAGGCTAAAAACGAACGTCATTTGGTTTTATAACAAACTAGAATGTAAAAGCATCAACTAGAATTTCAGTTTGTTTACTCATCTACAAATAAATTACATTTGGGTATCTTCACATCTACTCTAGATTGGATGCAATTGTATGCGCATGGAGATGCGAAGTACTCGAATTCTCGGTAAGGTTGGTGGGGCCTAGCTAGTAAATTTTTAAGGGTGTCGTAGAGAAAATCACCCTCTCAAGTATATTGTCTAGTGTTATACTTTCAATAAGGAGGTGCACCCTCCTAGTCATTATTGAAAAATTCCTTTCCTTGTTGTTGGTTGAAAATTTTGAATTGTTTTCTTCATTGCATCGAGAAGCGACTGAAGTTCTTCTCGATGTTTAATTATTTGTGCCCATTTTTAAAGTTTGGATTTTGGCCTTGTTTATATCTATTCTTTCAAGTTTGGATTTTGTTTAATTGTATTTCCATTCTTTCGTGCATGGACATTACTCTTGTGAAGTAAAACCCATTTCATGTTTAGCGATGTGGTCTCACAGAACTATTACATGCTCATTATATTACTTGGGTTTTCTCATGCTATTATTTCCTAACTAATGCTTTGTTATTTTATTATAATACTTGGGTCAGACCGGGTATTTTTCTAAGATGTTATTGGTGGGACGTGAAGCACATGGAGTAAAGTTGGAAGTTGACCTACTATAGTACTTTCCTTTTCTACTGTATGCATACCCATCAATAATTGTAAGGAAAAGAAGTTATAACAGTCCAGGCTGATCAGGTTTGTTTTTAACATTGATATAGTATGTATTTTAGAGTGATAGCATTTAATGTCTTAATTATATTATATGTTTCGCTGTGAGAATCTGCATCTCCTGTTCTTTTTCTTTTTCATTTTACTTTGAGCGATCTTCCTTTTCGACAATTGGATGTTCGACATTTAAGTATTATGGATGTATTAAGTGCCTACTTATGATAATCGAAAAGATGGGTCATTACATTTGGTATTAGAGCTGAAAGTTTTGCAAGAACCTTGGCTTAGGTATGGTACAGCTTATTAGCGACAGGGTAAGTGACAGCCTGTAACAACCGGCATATTTTACGATAGTATATTTAAATATAGCATCGTTAGTCGGATTAAAGTTCGAAATGTTACTTTTTGCAAATAGTTGAGTTGGGACTCAAGGCTACTTCCATTGAGTTCAAAACGATGTTTGCGACCTTTTTAAGTATAAACATCGATATGTTTGGAGTTTGCTAGAATTTTCTATTTTTTGGGCTTTGGGTTTGGGTTTCAGCCCTTTGACTTATCTAATAAATTAACCTTCATTCAACTCCTCTTCACTCACTCTATTATTTTTCCTAACACTCATGCTAAAAAAAATGGGGGAAGAGAAAAGAAATTAGAAATCCCTATGCCCTAATTCTCTTACGAATTATCAACTTCAAGCTAGAAATCAAGGAGAAGCTTATGTATGCATCCTCTTCATCTTCGCCATCTCAATCTCTCTTTAATTCTCAGCAATTCCTAAACCCTGACTTAGGAAATTCAGTTTATTTGGTAATAGATTGGATATTTTAGAGGCATTGTTGAAGAGAAACCAATCTTTGCTTGTTTTATAGCTTCTCACTTGTGTTTTTAGGTTTAAAGGTGAGTTCTTGAACTCACATCTACATCTATAACTTTCATTATTGTTAGGTATGAATTCCTAACATTTATTCAAGTTCATTTTCTTTTGATTTGAATTGATTTAGTGAATTTTTCAATTTTTTACTTTTGAAGTCAAAATCTATGAAAATCCTTATATGGATGTTTGGACATGTGTTCAGAGTGTGCTGACAAGTCTATAGGGCTGGGTTGTCACTTGGCATAAATCCCTAGCCATCGTTGCTCATTCGATCGCTTTCGACGTGAATTGGAAATCATTGGCCTAGGTTCATTATTTGCCTAAGCTTCAACTCAGACGTCTGGTATCAAGATCAGACGTTTGAGGCTAAGGAATAAATATTCCAAACGTTCAGCTCAGACATCTGACCTTGGTTTCCAGACGTCTGAGCTTGCTTCCCAAACGTCTGGGTGATAAGGAATAGAATTTCAGCATCTCGTTTTGGACGTCTGATTTATAGGTTCAAACGTCTGATTAGTTCGAACGTCTACTTTGTGCTTTTAGACGTCTGGGCGGTTTTCTGAACTATTTCTAGAAATCAAATCCAGACATCTAGATTGACCCCCAGACGTCTGGAACTATACAGCTTTGCCTATTTGCCTAATTTTAGAGTAAATTTCTAATGTTTATCGATCTATGTCAATCCGATTAGTTGTTATCACTTTTGCCGACTTTGATGACTTCTTTTTTTGAATTTTTGGGAATATCCATTTTGGTGGATTTGGTATCGATTTCTTCATATTTAATTCACGTCTTCGTATGTGAATTTTGGTAATTGATTGTTTCTACAATCATTTCTATGGTTTGTCACATTAAAATGCAAAGGTTTCTATACTAGTGGTAAATATCAAAACTCATTCATCAAAAATGATTTTAACATTTACTTTCAATATAAACCTCGCTTTTAAAACCACTTTCAAATCAATTAGTATATACAAACATTTACCTTATTCGTTCGAGAAATCCAATTAAACAACATAGCAAAGCAAGTGGCATGAAACGCTTGCGTTTACTTTGTCATTTAATTCTTAGACTTGTTCGATTGAAACTCTTGTGACAATTTTCGATTGGAAATCTACAATTTGTTCATAAATAATTAAGTTAAGCCAGTGGTTATGATACATGAAGCTAAACTCATTTATTTACTAGCTTAGTGTAATTCACACTTTTTATTGATCAATGGTGATCATTTTATGGTTTAGACAAGCGGTGTGCGATGTCTCTTTGTCCACGTGGGGGACTGTACCTCGTTATATTGAGCTTGGTCTCATTTTTATGGGCTAACGACCCATGTTCTTTTATGATGTTCGGTTCATCGGATGTACCATTATGGTACTACGTGGATATTTCGGTTTATCTGGATCAATGGATGTAACGTTATTGTATTACATTGTTGTTCCGGTTTATCAGGTTCATCAGGCGCACCGTTATTGTACTACGCTGTTATTTCGAACTATTGGAGTTTTAGGTCCATCGGGCGTACCGTTACTATACTATGTCGATGTTTTGAATTATTTGAGTTTCAAGTTCCTCGGGCACACTGTTAATATACTACGTCGTTGCACCGGCTCTATGGTTAGCCATGAGATAGCGACCCATTTGTGATGCACTGGTTGGTGAGTTTTCATGCTTCCGTTTGTTATATGCCTCCTACCATTATGATTTTTGGATTTCTAATTGATTCTAGAATTTTTATTTCACCAATTTTTGCGATTGGCATTGATGTGTTCGTCAATATTTTTGGTTTGGTGAATAAAATAAAGAATATGACATTCTTTTTGGTGTTTTTAGATTCTTGAGATATTGTATGATTTTGTTGTTGTTAAATGTATACATGTCACAGTATGGAATTATTGTTATCATACATTTTTGTCATATCTCTTATTTTATCTCATTTTATGTGATAATTATAGCTAGAAAGATCCATTTATTATTTTCTTTTTTAATAATACTTGGGTCAGACCGAGGTATTTCAGGTGCTTCTGCTTGACTTCTTATCATGATCCTACATCTAACTTTTGGGCTAACTACTTAGCTTAGTAATTTTTGTTGTATACACTCGAGATAGAGGCTCCTTTATATATACATATTCTTTTGTCTAGCACTTGTACCTATTCTTTTATGGTGTAGTGGATCTTACATGGCCACTACTTTGATGTACACTTTTACGTGTTATATTCATATCTGTTTCCGCCTTTGTGATATGAATATCTGTGACTGATTTTTGTTATGCTTATTTTATATTTGTTTTCGAAGACAACATAGAGACTGTATAATAGCTTTGAGTTCGTATCGGTATGTCGGATTTCCTCTTGAAACTAAACCGATATTTTATCTGGCATATCGGCATTCGCACAAAGCAATTACACAGATGGTCGCTCCTCAACAGCCTTATTCTTCGTGCTAGTTGATGGCATTACTCCGTAGTGTCCTTGGCTAGTGTGAGCATAGAGGTGGAGCATCATAGCTTGGTATCAGAGCCAAACGTCGAAACAATATAGAGTATTGTAGCAAGGATCATTTTCCTAAGTCTTCTTAGGAGTCATGCCTTAGGATTTATCCGAGTTTTAGGACCCGTTCTAACCAAATTTCTTTTATGATGCCTTGTTTTATCAATAATGATTGTTTGATATTCATTTTGAGAATAACCTTTTTCTTCTTCTTTCTTTCTTTCTTAAAGAAGAGAAATGGTTAGACCAGGTCGTCCCAATGCCAGTCAATCTAGTACTACTCCTCAAGATGGAGTATTTATGTTTGCCCAACAGCTTTTAGATCTCGTAAAGAATGCTCAAGCTTTCGGACATATTCCAGAGCCTACTCATTCTAGATCCGGGTTTGCATGCTTGTGCAGAGACTACACCGATTTGGATGGAAGGTCATTCAAGGGATCCGAAAGCGTTACAGAAATTCAAGCTTGGCTTAAACCGTGTGATCGCATCTTTTCTCGAATGAATCTTGTTGATATACATCGAGTCCAAGTGGCTTCTAGCATGCTCCCAGAAAGAGATTAGATTGGTATGAGCTTTTTATTTCGGAGATTATTGAAGCGGATCTTACTTGGGAGCAATTTCGAGAAAAAATCGATTTAAAGTTTATGCCGAAAGGCTAAGAAGGTAACTCTAGCCCGATGCTTTGTTGACCTTGTTCAAGGTGAATCTTCCATGACAGACTATGTTGCATCTTTTGAATCTCTCTTTAAATATGGGGTCGAGTATTTTAATACCCCATTGAAGAAAAATTAGAGGTTTGTTTATGGGTTGAATAAGAACCTAAAAAAGCCTCTACTCATGAAACTGGAAGTTTATTTTGATCAGCTTATTAATATCGCTCTTCGGCTTGAAGAGGACGATAAGGAAGGTGATGTTGAAGTTGTGAGTGCTAAGCAGAACTTCAACAATAATAAGAAGAGGCCTATTAAGTTCAAAGGTCCTCCCAATAAGAAAGGGAAGCAAGCAACTTCGGTAGCAAAGACTCCTACCTCTGCTCGTGGGCAATGCTACAATTGTGGTTCTAAGGAACGTTATGCTAATAGATGCTCGAAACCTCTCTTTTGTCGTTATTGCAAAATTCGGGTCATCTTTCATCTTCATGTCCCAAACTTCCAAGCATAAGGGAGGGAAAGCTAAATGTTGTGCAAGCGTCTAGCAACACTTTTCTTGGTTAAGGTATTTCTCGTTCTATCCTTGATGGCATTAGTATGTTTCGAGATCATCATATTTGAGTTCTTTTTGATATGGGTGCATCACATTCTTTTACATCAAAAGAACTTGTTGATGCATTTTCTTTAGTGTTATGGCTTTGATGACTTCACCGAGAATTGCGAATCCAGTTGGTGGATCCATAACACTCAGTTTTCTTTGTAAAGGTGTCAAGATTATTTTATATGAGTATTCTTTCCATGTCAATTTGCATGTTTTTCATTACTTAGGCTTCGGAATGATTTTGGGAATGGATTGACTCAACCATTATGATGCCCACATCCAATGTCTTGAGAGGACTATTCATCTTCGACTTCATCAATCTGTTAAGCAGATTTCTATAGTTCTTAAAGATTTAGATTCTAATTCGCCGGCATCCTTATATTCTATAAACCCTCATGATGACGATAATGATGATGAGGAAGATATCATTTCTCTTATTCACATTGTTCGTGAATTGTCCGACATATTTGAGCCCTTTATAGGATTTCCCCCTAAGCGAGCAATTGAGTTTAGAATTAATCTAATCCCTGGAGCTCTACCTATCACTCATCCTCCTTATCGTATGTCTAATAAGGAAAATGAGGAGATACATAAACAATAATCCAAATTGGGAGAGAAACAATTTATTCGCTCTAGTTCCTCTCCTTAGTAAGCTTCAGCTATTTTTGTGAAGAAATCTGATGGTACACTTAGGCTTTGCGTTGACTACCGCAAGCTTAATGATCTCACCATCAAGAATAAATATCCCTTACCTTGGATTGATGATCTATTCGATCAACTTAGCGGTGCTAGAGTCTTTTCACAGTTAGACATAGCAACCGGTTTTTCATTAGCTTCATATTACATAGGATAGCATTCCTTTGACATCATTCCGTACTTGTTATGGACCTTATGAATGCCTTGTTACGCCATTTGGTTTAACGAATGCTCCAGCTTATTTCGTTGACCTTATGAACCGATTTTTCAAAGGCTTCCTCGATCGATTTGTTCTCATTTTTATATATGATATTATTGTTTATTCTAGAACCAAGGAAGATCATGAAAAAAAAAATTCGGAATGTGTTGGAAACTCTTAGAAGCAATCAATTGAAAGCAAAATTTTATAAGTACCACTTTTGGCAATCTCGTGTGAAATTTTTAGGACATAACATTTCTGAATCTCGAATTTCCATGGACCGTTCAAAGACTGAAGCGATTCAAAGTTGGACGAGACCGGAGCGTGTGACGTAAATTCGTAGCTTTCTTGGATTGGTGGACTATTACCATCGCTTCGTAAAAGACTTTTCTAAAATATCTGTGCCTCTTACTAGTTTGAGAAGAAGGGAGTTAAGTACATTTGATTAGAAAAATGTGAAGTTGCCTTTCAAAAATTAAAAGAACTCCTTTCCGATGCTCCTATTCTTGTGATTCCTGAAGGGAACCAAGACTTTGTTGTTTATACCGACGCTAGTCGTGTTGGTTTGGGAGCCATTATTATGCAAAGGGAACATGTTATTGCTTATGCTTCTAGGCAATTAAAGCCTGCCGAGACTAGATATGCTACTAATGATTTAGAGCTCGCGGCTATTGTTTTCGCCCTTTGAATTTGGCTTCATTATCTTTTGGGAGAGAAATTTGTTCTCAACACTGATCATAAATCGTTGGAGTATTTATTTTCTCAAAAGGAACTTAATTTGCGTCAACAACGTTGGCTCAAGTTCCTTGCATCTTATGATCTTGATATTCTTTATACTCCCACAAAGAGGAATCGTGTTGCCGATACTCTTAGCTGAAAGCAACAAGCAGTTGTTTCTATGATGATATCCGAATGGAATGATCTCAAGACTTTGTCTACTTGTGAGATTCGAGATCGTGAACCCAATTCATGTTCATCTCTTGTTTTATATAGCATTGAGGCTCATCCATCTCTTTCAGACCGTATTTTTGATGCTCAAAAGCATGATCCCGAATTGGCTCACCTGAGCCAAAATTGTAGGGATAGAAATATCGATGTTTTTAAAGACTTTGAAATCAACACTCATGGCGGCATTCGAAAATTTGGTGGATTTATCGTGCCAAATATTAGTGATCTTTGTAAAGACATTTTAGAAGATTCTCATCGTTCTACATTTACCATTCATCCCGGTAGTAGTAAATGTATGTGTATATGAAGCGACTTTATTATTAGGATGGAATGAAATCGGATATTGCTAACTTTATTAAGCGTTGAATGACTTACCAACTCATGAAGGCCGAGCATCAAAGTCCTGGTGGGTTATTGCAACCTTTAGACATTCTTGTATGAAAGTGGGATTAAATCTCCATGGACTTCATTGACGGTCTTCCCTGTTCTCGTTTGGGTTAAGACAGTCTATGGGTGATAGTAGATAGACTTACAAAATTCGCTCATTTTATCCTCGTTCGGTCTAGTCGGACCGTACCTCTTTTAGCCAAACTCTATGTTAGAGAAATTGTTAAATTGCATAGACTCCCTACTTATATTGTTAACGATCGTGATCCATTGTTTACTAGTGGATTTTGAAAGAGTCTTCAAAAAGCTTTGGGAACGAAGCTTAATTTTAGCACCGCTTATCATCCTCGGTCCGATGGACAAACCAAGCATGTGAATCAAACTATTGAAGATATTCTTCATGCATGTGTTCTTGATTTTGGTGGAAGTTGGAAAGATCATATTTCTCTTGTTGAGTTTTTCTATAATAATAGCTTCCAATCTAGTATTGGTATGACATCTTTCAAGGCACTCTATGGAAGGCCATGTCGATCTCCTTCTTGTTGGCTTGAGGCTGGTGAGAAGCTGGTTTTAGATGCAAATTTTATTCATGATTCCACAGAAAAGATTGACCTTGTTCGTCATAGGATGAAAGAAGCCCAATGTAGACAAAAATCCTATGCCGATATCCGAAGAAGGAAATTAGAATTTTCTGTAGGAGATTTGGTGTTTATTCGTGTTTCACCTATAAAGGATGTTGTGCGTTTTAGTCGATCGAGAAAATTAGCGCCTCGATATGTTGGACCATTTCTTATCACCGAACGTATTGGTTCCATGGCTTATCGCCTTTTATTATCAGCTCAATTTTCTGCTATTCATGACGTTTTTCATGTCTCTCAACTACAGAAATGCCTTAGGGATTCCGATTCTATTCTTGAGCCCGGTGTTATTGAAGAAATTGAATTTTCATCTAATTTGACTTATGAGCAACATCCTATTCGTATCACTGCTACGAAGGTTAAACGTATAAATATGTCCCACTTGTGAAAGTTCAACGGTCCTCAAATCCTAAGGATTATTCTTGGAAATCCAGAGAATTAATTGAGCGAACACATCCGAAGTTATTCTCTCATGCTATTTGAGGTGAATTTATTATTTCAAATTTCTTTGTATTGATATGCTTTTATGGTTATTTTTCTTTGTTTTCCTCTTAAGTATTGCGAGGACGCAATTTCTTTAAGGAGGGGAGTTTGTAACAACCCGCATATTTTACGATAGTATATTAAAATGTTTTATTTAAATATAGCATCGTTAGTCGGATTAATTCCGAAATGTTACTTTTTGCAAACAGTCGAGTTGGGACTCAAGACTACTTCCATTGAGTTCAAAACGACATTTGCGACCTTTTTAAGTTTAAACATTGATATGTTTGGAGTTGGCTAGAATTTTTCTATTTTTCTACTGGGCTTTGGGTTTGGGTTTCTGCCCTTTGACCTATCTAATAACCTAACCCTTCATCCAACTCCTCTTCACTCACTCTACTATTTTTTCTAACACTCAAGCTAAAAAAAAATGAGGGAAGAGAAATTAGAAATCCATAAGCCCTAATTCTCTTAGGAATTATCAACTTCAAGCTAGAAATCAAGGAGAAATTTAGGCAAGCATCCTCTTCATCTTCTCCATCTTAATCTACCTTCAATTCTCTGAAATTCCTAAATCCTAACTTAGGAAATTCATTTCATTTGGCAATAGATTGAAGATTCTAGAGGTGTTGTTGAAGAGAAACCAATCTTTGCTTGTTTTACAGCTTCTCACTTGTGTTTTTGGATTTAATGGTGAGTTCTTGAACTCATGTCTATATTTATAGCTTTCATTGTTGTTGGGTATGAGTTCCTAACATTTATTCAAGTTCATTTGCTTTTGATTTGAATTGATTTGGTGAATTTTTCTATTTTGGAGTTTTGAAGTCAAACTATGAAAATCCTTATATGGATGTTTGGACATGTGTTCGGAGTGTGTTGATAAGTCTATAGTGCTGGGTTGTCGCTTGGCATAAATCCCTAGCCATCGTCGCTCATTCGATCGCTTCCGACGTGAATTGGCCATCATTGGCCTTGGTTCAATATTTGCCTGAGCTTCAGCTCAGACCTTTGGTATCAGGATCAGACGTCTGAGGCTAAGGAATAAATATTCCAGACGTTCATCTTAGACGTCTGACCTTGCTTTCTAGACATCTAGGAGATTCAGATGTCTAAGCTTGCTTCCCAAACGTTTGGGTGATAAGGAATAGAATTACCAGTACCTCATTTTAGATGTTTGATTTATAGGTTTAGACGTCTGATTAGTTCAGACGTCTAGGTGGTTTTTTGAACTATTTCCAGAAACCAAATCCAGACGTTTGGAACTGTGCAGTTTTTCTTATTTGCCTAATTTTTAAGTACATTTCTAATTTTTATCGATTTTTGTTGATCCGATTAGTTATTATCACTTTTATCGACTTTGATGACTTCTTTTTTCGGGTTTTTGGGAATATCCATTTTGATGGATTTGGTGTCTATTTCTTTGGATTTAATTCACATCTTCGTATGTGAATTTTTGGCGATTGATTGTTTCTACAATCATTTCTATGGTTTTTCACTTTAAAATGCAAAGTTTTCTATACTAGTAGTAAATATCAAAAAATCTTTCATCAAAAATGATTTCAACGTTTATTTTCAATATAAACCTCGCTTTTAAAACCGTTTTCAAATCTATTAGTATACACAAACTTTTACCTCATTTGTTCGAGAAATCCAATTAAACGACTTAACAAATAAGTGGTATGAAATGCTTGCATTTACTCCGTCGGTTAACTCTTAGACTCGTTTGATTGAAACTCTTGTGACAATTTTCGAGTGGAAATCTATAATTTGTTCGTAAATATTTAAGTTAAGCCAGTGGTTAGGGGAGATGAAGCTAAACTCGTTTATTTACAAGCTTAGTGTAATTCGCACTTTTTATTGATCAATGGTGATCATTTTATGGTTTAGCCTAGCATTGTGCGATGTTTCTTTGTGCATGTCGGGGACCGTACCTCGTTTTATTGAGCTTCGTCTCATTTTTATGGGCCAGCGACCTATGTTCTTTTATGGTGTTCGGTTCATTGGATGTACCTTTATTGTACTACATCGATGTTTTGGCTTATCTGGATCAACGGATGTACCATTATTGTACTACATCGTCGTTCCGGTTTATCAGGTTCATCAGGCACACCCTTATTGTACTACGCCATTACTTGGAATTATTGGGCTTTACGTCCATCGGGCATACCGTTACTGTACTACATCAATGTTCTGAATTATTCGAGTTTCAGATTCCTTGGGTGTACTTTTAATGTACTATGTCATTGCACCGGCTTTATGGTTAGCGACCATGGGATAGCAACCCATTTGTGATGCACATGTTGATGAGTTTTTATGCTCCCATTTGTGATAGGCCTCCCCCCTTAAGATTTCCGGATTTCTAATTGATAATTTCTAGAATTTGTGTTTCACTAATTTCTATGATTGGCATTGATATGTTTGTCAATATTTGTGGTTTGGTGAATAAAATAAAGAATATGACCTTCTTTTTGGTGTTTTGAGATTCTTGAGATATTGTATGATTTTGTTGTTGTTAAATGTATTGTAACGACCCGGCTTTTCGACGCCCAAAAGTCGACATTAATACAACCACTATATCAAATGCCGCATAATCGAATGCCGAAAAACCGAACCGTTAGGGTTAAAGAAGAAGAAGAAGAAGATAGAAGAAGAAACAGAACAATAATAGAATCTCACATTTCGCAGCGGAACAATATAAAATAGATAAATGAATAATATTTTTTTTTTTAAAAGCACCATATCTGTTATTACAATACAATATCAGAGATTACAACAACAACACAAAACTGGCAGTTCTAAAAACTTGTGTACAAGAAAATTTGAATTGCACTAATCCAAACGCAATGGACACTACATAGTATAAGTGGTACATCTCGCCATCCATCTTGCTCCTGATATCCACAGCATCTCTTTTCAGACTTCGCTCCAAAATAATGATAACCTGACTCTAGGGTGCCCGTATGGAAAATTATGGGCACCCGTAGTTTAGAAAGAGAACAATAAACTCCAGGCCAGTCATGGGACTGATGTGAGATCTTAAAAATAGTTATTTTTTACAAAGAAAATAAAAATAAATCCGCAATGCTTTTGGAAAATGAAACTACCATAAGGCCTCCCGGCAAACACACAATGCAATCGCAAACTTGGGGGAGATTTCTCCTTATGATAGTCAAACATGCTTGATACGCAAAAATTCTTTTCAATATTATCAGTAGTGCATAGTAGAAAACATTTCAAAAGTATAATATTAATCTTAGCCAACATAGGTACCATTATATTATGCCTGCTATAGCTACCTCCTGAGGAGGCAGGTTATACAATTGAAATCGTAAAGGGCTCGTATTGTTTCTTTGGATTTTCAACAAATGGTCAGGCTAAGGAACTTCTTGGGCCACATGGATACGCCTCTGGAGGGATGCCTCGAGAACCTAATTGGATCTCTGCTAACACAAGGTCAGGTTACCTCTATAACTAGGTAACTACTACACAAGTATGCCATCCCCCTGTCGTTTGCGACCTTTATCCGACGATCCTCAACCACAAAGTATAATAAATTTGCAGAATCAACATAGGTAAAATATCTGGGCTCCATACCATGGTACTACCCTTTTCCAGAAGGAAATGACATACCCTGTGACGCCCCACCTCTATACCCACGCTAGCCAAGAACACTACGGTGTAGTGCTGTCAACTAGCGCGGAGAATAAGGCTGTTGAGGAGCGACCATCCATGTAATTTCTTATCACACGGTGGCTATAAAATAATCTTCGGAAACAAATATAGAAGTAAGCATAACATGCGAATCAATCACAGATATCCATATCACAAAGGCGGAAAGAGATATAAATATATATCACATAAAAGTGTACATCAGAGTAGTGGTCTAAAAAGATCCACGATAATACAAAAGAATAGCAACGCGTGCTATACAAAAGAATACAACTATGAGTCTATATCTCAAGTGTAAACAACAAAAGCTGCTAATCTAAACAAGTAGCCAAAAGTCTGAGTAGTGAATCACTGGGGGAGGAGTCAAGCAGTAGGACCTGTAACATCTCGGTCTGACCCGAGTATTATTTATAAGAAAATAATAAACGGATCAGTCTAGCTATAAATATCAGATGACATGATATAAAATAAAAGATATGGCATAAACATAAAATATCCATACTGACATACTACTATAAGTATGCAAATAATGATCAACAGGAGATCAACCGATAAGAGATAAATCAATATCACAAGAATCTTCTCAAAGATCCAAAGAGGGCATCATACCCTAAACTTGTACTCATGACAAGTCAAAGAGATAAATTCTAGAAATCAACACAAGAAATCCAGAAATCATAAAAAGGGAAAGAGGCCTATCACATGACGGTCCGAAGACCAAGGGGAGCTACCCCGCATGTGTGAATGGAATCACACAGATTGAGGTCAAGACTAACCAAAAAGCAGAAAGGTATGTGTGAATGGAATCACACAAGTGGTGTCTAGTCTAACCTTGCAATGAAAGAGACATCACGCAATTGCTAGTCTAATTCATAAAGCGATCATCAAGATCAACGAGAAGTGTCAATTACTGTAACGACCCGGAATTTTGGACAATATAAATTTAATAATCTGGGTTTAAATTTATATTGAATTAATAATTTTGATTAATAAATTTGATTTGATTTAAATAATCTTCTTTATTTAATTATTTAATTTGTGAAATTATTTTTAATGAGTTAATAAATTGTTTTCTATTTAATAATGTATATGTATTTGTATATATATTTTAAATAGACAAGTTGTTTTTAATTTAAATTAGTATAGTATAGTTTTATTATGTTTTGAAAATAGAAATGTGATTTATTTTTGATTTGAGCTTTTCAAATATATTTAATTAAATATTATATGTTTTTAAATATGAGATAAATGTTTATAATTAGTTTAAATTTCATTTTAATTCAAGTTGTATATTAAATTATGTTACAAGCTCTTTTATAAATTTGTTTTAAAAGCTTCTTTTCAAAATGAATAACTTGTATATCATTTTATTTATAATAATAATACTTTGTTTATTTCTTTAGAGAATTATTTAGATAACATAATTATGTATAAGATTTAATAAACAAGGCTTAATACTTATTAACTTTAATTAAACATGTTTTATGAAGACAAGTGTACATATATTAAGACTTAAAGCTAACAAATGTAATCTTATCACATTTTAAAATGACAAGTGTCAATGTTTTATTTTAATTTTCTTTTATTTCATTTTCTGAAAATACATTCATATCATTCTTGTTTCTTCATATTCATTCATTTTTTTCTCATTCCTAAATAAAAAGAAAAACCAAACCTCATTCTCACAAACCATATACAAGTCTGCATCTTCCATTTTCAAATCTGCAACCTTGAAATCAAACATGTAGCTCCTCTTTTCAAACTCCTCTGTTTCAAAACAAATCTACATGCATTTTCAAATTACAATCTGCATTCCCCAAAAATTCAGACCTGCATGCAACTCCTCTTTTCAAACTCAACAAGTCTGCATTTCATCTGCATTTCTTTTCAAATCTGGAAAAGCAAGAGAACCTGCATTCATTTTCAAAAAGCTCTGCAATTTCAAGATTGAAGACCTGCATGCAATTTCTACAAATCTGCATCATTATGAATGAAGAAAACCTGCATTTCAATCTTCATCAAGTTAGAAGGCCAGCATGCATTCATCTTCAAACTCCTCTTTTCCAAAATTCTCACCTGCACAACAATTAGAAGGCCTGCACAACAGTTTAAAGCATGCATGTTAAATCAATGAAGCTCTACATTTCTAAGCATCTGATACATGAAGAAGGTCTGCATTCATGCTTGCAAATACAATCTGGATCTGAAACTACAACTCCTAGTTTGCATCTGCATTCAAACTACCTGCATGCTAAAATCTGGGAATGTGCTCTGCAATTTATTTAAGGTGAGTAACTCAACCTTTTAAGATTTTAATAGGTAAAGGTTGGTTGCATGTTTGATTTAGATATGAAATTTTATTTTAAATAAGCTGTGAATTCATATATATGAATATGTTTGTGTGTATGTGACTATTTACCTGAAGCATCTCTGTTTTCCTTAATTTCAAGCTTCAGTCAGATCAATTCCATTGCCATTCAATTTTATCTCCATTTGAGTTTATGTTCTAAACATATATGTTTGTTTATAAACTTCAGATTAAAATTTGTTCTTAAGTTAAAAGATTTAAAAGTGGCTCTGGGATATAAATCAAATGACAAAACAGTAAATGAGTGGAATTTCATGTTTAGAAGTTTATGAATTCAAAGTTATAAATCAAAACTAATTTGACTAGAGTGATAAATTCAAACTATATGATTTAATATTCCAGGTTTATTAATAAAATCAGTGAGTAAATTCAAGAATATTAAAACTAAAATTTAAATTTCTTGTGATTGAAATAAGGAGCAGTTTCAAGAACACAGTATTTTACAGTTTAGTCTAGTTCAATTGAAGCTTACATTTGATTGGGTTGAAATTGTCCCTGGTGATAGTTTATCTATCATGGATCATAAGAAAATTTCTGAATTGTTTTACAATTCAAATTTGGGATTGAAATTTGGAAGTTTCTGATATGAACCCTAGTTCCACTGAGTTACTGTGTTTGCTCGAGTATGATCTTTGGGGTTGATCGAGTTCAAAGATTTTTAGGGCGTGAATAGATGATGTGTTGAAGGAGTCGTTGCCGGAGTTTGGTCGATGATGGTGACCGGAGATGGGAGATAATGGTGATGACAGGTTTGAAGAGATGGGGTCTGGCCTGTTTCAGGTTGGGGTTGATTGATGGTTGCAGAGATGTTTGTTGGCTCGGGTTGGTCTCGGGGAAAGGTGGGAGGTAACTCGAAGCAGAAGATTTTTGACCCGAAGTCAATAGGGGGGGTTTGAGTGCATTTGTGTTCAGGTTTTAACAACAGAAACTGTTCTGTTTTTAGATTTTAAAAAGCCAAGTTTAAATTTAAATATGGAAATTGAACTTAGAAGTAAAACTGAATCTAAAAATGAATTCAAAAAGTTTGAATTCTGATGATTTAAATAATTTAAATGCAGAAATTCAAGTTTGGTTAAAAATAAAAAAAAATAAAAGAACAGGAAAACTGTTTACAGTTTTGAAAGTGAAAATTTTAAATGTAAACTTAATTTGGACTTAGGCTTTAAGAACCTGAATTTGAATATGAATTCAAATAAGTATGAATTCTGTTGAAATAATTTCAGGAAAATTCAAAGTTTGTTTTTTTTTTAAATAAAACAGAAAAACTGTTTTCTGTTTTATATGTAAAAGGTAAGTTAAATTTTAAGTGAGATTTAAACTGAGTTTTTAAATCTGGATTTAAAATTTAGACTTCAGTTTTTAAATAAAGATTTAAATTTAAATTGATTTTAAATGATTTACATTGAATTGAAAGTGTAAATTGTAGAAAGAGTTTAAAGAATTTAAAACTAAAATGAGTTTAGAAGTTATATTTCAATTTTGAAATTTTAAAGTAATTTTTAAAATTGATTTGAATTTGATTTGAATTGAAAATTTAAACCCTTTTCAACTTATTAATTGATTATATGTTTCTTGTAAACATATAAGATTAAGTTGTAATGTTTTAAAATCTTATTTTAAATAAATTTGAGTCTTTAAGTTTTGAAAGAAATGTTAAATGGAAATTAATGTAAATTTTAAAACATTTTGTTTTTAAATGCATGATTTAATAAGAAATGATTATCTAAAGATAAATAAAAATTAATGATTGGATTCATTAATTATTAAGGTAATTAAGATAAATATTAATTATTTAATTAATTAATAATGTGGATGTTTAATTAAATAATTAATGATGATTAGTTTAATTTGAGATTAATTAATTAGTTTAATTAATCTATAATTAAGGATGGTTAATTAAATTTTAATTTATGATTAAGATTTATTTAATCAAGTGATTAATGATAATTAAGTTTTTAATTAACACTTAGTTAATTAATAATTAGAGATTAATTAAATAGTAATTAAATATTAATTACTTAATAACTAATGATGATTAATATAAGTTAATTCTTAATTAAGTAATTAAGAAATGTTAATGTAGGTCATTAACTTAAGATATTAACAATTAATTTATGTGATTAATTTTTGATAATTAATTAGATTAATTAATTAATAATCAATTATTTAGGTTTAATTACTTAATGAAAGTAATTAGTGAATTAATTACTTAATGTAATTAATTAAGGTTAATGTGATTTGTTTAGATTAATTAATTAAGTTTAATTGATTTAAACATTTATGGATTGTTGATAATTACTTTATGTAATTTATAAATTTGTAATTACTTAAGGAAGTAATTAATTTATAATTACAGGATGTAATTAAAGATATTTGTTATAGAAGTAATTTGGATTTTAAATTACTTTGAAATTAATCAAAGGGATTAATTAGATAATTAATTAAGAATAATTAATTATTGTATTGAGTAATTAATGTAGTTAATTACTGAATGATTATTAATCAAGGGTGATTAATATATGTGTAGGGTTTAATATAATTAACTTGTGTGATTAATATTAAATGCTAATTACTTATTGTAATTAGAGATAGTTAATCAGTAATGATTAATTGAATGATGATTTATAAATTGACTTGAAATCAATGAATGGTTAAGTTAAGCAGGATTTTGATGATGAAGTAATTAATTTAATTCATTTTAAATTAATTAGAAATTGAGTAATTAATTTAATTCACTTTAAATTAATTATAGAATGTGTGATCATTTGATCATTTGCTTATGTTTGATGATTGGTATTGGTTGTTAGTATGGTTTGTAATCTCAGTTATGAGATGAATAGAGTATGTGATATGGATGCATTGGTTGCTTTTGGATGATAATATGTATTATCTGATTATGATATGATTATCTGTTGATAATGATAATGTTGATTATCTGTGGTGTTGTGAATTATCTATCTGTATTTAGATAATAAATTGAATTGTTTTAAACTTAAAACAACTTGGCCTTAATAAGACACGCTTTGGATTTCGATGAGACCGGGATCGGGTTTCCATATTTGGACATCCGAAAACCACATCGATTCCAAATAACGTTAGGTCGTGAATCTAAGTGGAGCAAGTGAAGACTCGAGGTGTAAGGGCTATACGTCAGTATAACTCTGTGGGTGATTCCGTAATGAGTTTGACGGAATAGGTCTTATAGATTCGAGATGGTGAATCAGAGTGCAAGGGTTATTGTCGTTAACTCTGAGGGTGATTCCAATACGAGTGTAACGAGATAATGCCTTCGGTTTCGTTCGAACCCGGAACGAACTTGTATGGATTGAATGCTTTCAGAACATCGTCAGGCGGACGATGAGCATTCTAAGTGTTGTGTTCTATAAAGGTAATCGTAGCCTCAAGCCTCATCAACCGGGAATGGCTAAAACAGGGGAGGTGCAGCAAAGCTTCGTGGGTAGCCCCCACTTGAGAGTAAGATTTACCCCTGTCTAGAGGTCCCTTTATATTTCGGCTGTGTGGGACGGTTGATCATGACAACCGTCGGGGTTGTCTTATTTGGAACTGTTCAGTAAGGAACGGGTCCGGCTTTGTATTGCAGGGGAGTTAGGGTGGCTCCTCGGTACGGTGATCTAGGCCACGTACTGTGACGGGCGGTACCCCAGTAGCCCTGCCATTGATGGAATCCAAAATCCAATAAGTGCCGTACGTATTAGTTGTGCCCAACTATGTTGGAATGTGAGATGTAAGCATTTCAGCTATTTCTGTATTTTATTTGAAAACCCTAGACACTATTATAATATCATCGGATTTCCTATCAAATGTTTTGGTTAGCGTAAGGTAAAAACTTTTCCATGTTTATGTGTGGGAAGTCTTACGTGATACCTTTCTTTTAAAGGATTTTTAAAAGTTAAGCAACTTTAACCTGTTACTCACACCAGACCCATGTCTGACCCGGAGTTATTTCTGTTTTTCTTTAACTCTTGGGTACTCAAATTTTTATGAGTAGTCAAGAGAATTCAGGTTAGGATTCAGGATTAGCTTTGACGAATTGTGGAGGAGCATATGGAGCAGGAGGCTTCTGCGTATAGTTATATAGTTCCGCTGTGTTTGGTCTCTGAGTGTTCTGTTTGTATTGAGTTGTAATAACTAGACAGGTGTTTATAACTGTCTAGTATGTGTTGTATATGTCTGTGTACTCTGATAATTGATGTATACTATGTAATACTTTGTTATTAATATAATTTATTCGTTTCCGCTGTTGAGATTCTTGTGTTGTTTCTTCTTCTCTTCTTTCTTTTCTTCTTCTATCCCTTTCTTTCTTTATTCATGATGCGATTTTCTGGGAGTGGAAAGTCGGGTCGTGACATCTTGGTATCAAAGCATTAGGTTGAGTGAATACTTAGGCTCTGAATAGAGAGCATTAGGTTGAGTGAATACCTAGGCTCTGGAATGGTGTCTATCTTGAGAGAGCGTATTTGTAATTTTATATGTATATATATATATTTATTGGTTCTACCTATTTGTTGGATTACCTGTTCGGGTTTTTTTCCAATGTAAGTTATAAAGGTAGATGAGGTAGAAGTGTGTGTAACACAACTACCATTGGTTGGAGTTTGATGGATGAGGTTGGAAGTGTATTTGTCGAGACTGTAGATCTAATACCGTCTCGAGTGGGTTCTGTTTTGATGAGACTTCATCGATCTCTGAAGGTAACCCGTAAAGGTTCGGAGTTCATCTTTGAAGTGCAGTATTGAGTTTTGATCTGTCGGTTGAGCAGAAGCAAGCAAGTGATGGTATCTTGATATCTCAGGAATTAGTAGCTGCGTGATGAGATGCAGTGACTATGGATGTTTCCGAAGATGTTTTCTTTGGAACAAGAATAAGAAGTGAGTCAGCACGGTGATGTGGCTGAGTTTAGCTGAGTATTCTGTGTTAATTGGGAGTCTTTGGCGGAGAAGTTTTTTTTAAGTGGAGTTCAGAAGCATCAGAGTGGATCTTTTCTCTGGTAAGTTGGCTAAGCCAGCATAAGCTCTTCTGTTTGGTAAAGAAAGAGCAGTTACTATGGATTTAGGCTGAGTTGATCGCAAAAGTGACTTGCGATAGTATGTTCTCTTGTGTTTGTTGGAGATTGTCTGGATGTCTTCTGGAAGTCAGAGTTTGTCTGCATCTGGAGATCGAGTTTTCTTTACAGGATTGGTATAGGTGGTTCAGTTAGTAGATGGATGGTTCCTTGAGATAGAAGTTGGTGAAGTAACTCAGGTTTGGGAGGAACATCTGAGTTTTCTCTATGGATATGTGGAACCTTATTTCTGTGCTGGGTTGTCTAGTCTGTGCTTGTGCTCTTCGTCAGCATTTTCTTCTGTTTCGGATCAGAGTTGGCAGCGGAAGCAGTTTGGGCATTTCTGTTTTCTTTTCCGGATAAGGAGAAGTTTGTTCTGTCTTCTGTTGTAGAGAAGCAGGGTTGTGTTCTTGGTTTTTGAGTGATCTTGAGGAGATCATTGGATTGTTTTGCTTCAGTCTGTTTCTTTCGGAATCAGCAAGAGTTGAGCTGATCAGGATGGATGTTGGTAGCCCAGGTTCGTCCGAAGAATTTTTATGGATAAGAGACAGAGAATTTGGATTCTGGAATTGGAGATTTGATTTTGGTTAAGTTTTCTCTGATCCAATGAGCTATAAGTTTGGGAAGCTAACTCCGAAGTGTTTTTGTTTCTTCTGTGATTGGTAAGATCAGTGTTTGGTTTTCTGGAGTTGAATTGCCAGTTTGGATAACTGGGATTCTGGGTGTTTCACGTATCTCTGAGGGAGTTCGTGTTTGATATTTCTGGTTGTAGAACCAGCAGTTTAGGATGGTTTGTTTGTTGAGTCAGACTCGTTTGTAGTCTGATATTCTGTATAGAATTGTTGCTAGGAGCTCTATAGCATAGTAGTATTGATTGATTGTATTCTATAGAGCGAGTATCCCGATATATATATACCGGGGAAACTCGTGAAGATTTTATCCAAAATTCTTTTGGATAATTAGATTTGTTATGATTGAGTGAATTGGTTGCTTTGGTTGTTGGCATATGTTTAACATATGCTGTGTTTTAAAATAAAATCTGTAAATAGATTATTAAATTGCCTTTGTTTTAAATTTCGGGGACGAAATTCTTTTAAGGGGGAAGGATTGTAACGACCCGGAATTTTGGACAATATAAATTTAATAATCTGGGTTTAAATTTATATTGAATTAATAATTTTGATTAATAAATTTGATTTGATTTAAATAATCTTCTTTATTTAATTATTTAATTTGTGAAATTATTTTTAATGAGTTAATAAATTGTTTTCTATTTAATAATGTATATGTATTTGTATATATATTTTAAATAGACAAGTTGTTTTTAATTTAAATTAGTATAGTATAGTTTTATTATGTTTTGAAAATAGAAATGTGATTTATTTTTGATTTGAGCTTTTCAAATATATTTAATTAAATATTATATGTTTTTAAATATGAGATAAATGTTTATAATTAGTTTAAATTTCATTTTAATTCAAGTTGTATATTAAATTATGTTACAAGCTCTTTTATAAATTTGTTTTAAAAGCTTCTTTTCAAAATGAATAACTTGTATATCATTTTATTTATAATAATAATACTTTGTTTATTTCTTTAGAGAATTATTTAGATAACATAATTATGTATAAGATTTAATAAACAAGGCTTAATACTTATTAACTTTAATTAAACATGTTTTATGAAGACAAGTGTACATATATTAAGACTTAAAGCTAACAAATGTAATCTTATCACATTTTAAAATGACAAGTGTCAATGTTTTATTTTAATTTTCTTTTATTTCATTTTCTGAAAATACATTCATATCATTCTTGTTTCTTCATATTCATTCATTTTTTTCTCATTCCTAAATAAAAAGAAAAACCAAACCTCATTCTCACAAACCATATACAAGTCTGCATCTTCCATTTTCAAATCTGCAACCTTGAAATCAAACATGTAGCTCCTCTTTTCAAACTCCTCTGTTTCAAAACAAATCTACATGCATTTTCAAATTACAATCCGCATTCCCCAAAAATTCAGACCTGCATGCAACTCCTCTTTTCAAACTCAACAAGTCTGCATTTCATCTGCATTTCTTTTCAAATCTGGAAAAGCAAGAGAACCTGCATTCATTTTCAAAAAGCTCTGCAATTTCAAGATTGAAGACCTGCATGCAATTTCTACAAATCTGCATCATTATGAATGAAGAAAACCTGCATTTCAATCTTCATCAAGTTAGAAGGCCAGCATGCATTCATCTTCAAACTCCTCTTTTCCAAAATTCTCACCTGCACAACAATTAGAAGGCCTGCACAACAGTTTAAAGCATGCATGTTAAATCAATGAAGCTCTACATTTCTAAGCATCTGATACATGAAGAAGGTCTGCATTCATGCTTGCAAATACAATCTGGATCTGAAACTACAACTCCTAGTTTGCATCTGCATTCAAACTACCTGCATGCTAAAATCTGGGAATGTGCTCTGCAATTTATTTAAGGTGAGTAACTCAACTTTTTAAGATTTTAATAGGTAAAGGTTGGTTGCATGTTTGATTTAGATATGAAATTTTATTTTAAATAAGCTGTGAATTCATATATATGAATATGTTTGTGTGTATGTGACTATTTACCTGAAGCATCTCTGTTTTCCTTAATTTCAAGCTTCAGTCAGATCAATTCCATTGCCATTCAATTTTATCTCCATTTGAGTTTATGTTCTAAACATATATGTTTGTTTATAAACTTCAGATTAAAATTTGTTCTTAAGTTAAAAGATTTAAAAGTGGCTCTGGGATATAAATCAAATGACAAAACAGTAAATGAGTGGAATTTCATGTTTAGAAGTTTATGAATTCAAAGTTATAAATCAAAACTAATTTGACTAGAGTGATAAATTCAAACTATATGATTTAATATTCCAGGTTTATTAATAAAATCAGTGAGTAAATTCAAGAATATTAAAACTAAAATTTAAATTTCTTGTGATTGAAATAAGGAGCAGTTTCAAGAACACAGTATTTTACAGTTTAGTCTAGTTCAATTGAAGCTTACATTTGATTGGGTTGAAATTGTCCCTGGTGATAGTTTATCTATCATGGATCATAAGAAAATTTCTGAATTGTTTTACAATTCAAATTTGGGATTGAAATTTGGAAGTTTCTGATATGAACCCTAGTTCCACTGAGTTACTGTGTTTGCTCGAGTATGATCTTTGGGGTTGATCGAGTTCAAAGATTTTTAGGGCGTGAATAGATGATGTGTTGAAGGAGTCGTTGCCGGAGTTTGGTCGATGATGGTGACCGGAGATGGGAGATAATGGTGATGACAGGTTTGAAGAGATGGGGTCTGGCCTGTTTCAGGTTGGGGTTGATTGATGGTTGCAGAGATGTTTGTTGGCTCGGGTTGGTCTCGGGGAAAGGTGGGAGGTAACTCGAAGCAGAAGATTTTTGACCCGAAGTCAATAGGGGGGGGTTTGAGTGCATTTGTGTTCAGGTTTTAACAACAGAAACTGTTCTGTTTTTAGATTTTAAAAAGCCAAGTTTAAATTTAAATATGGAAATTGAACTTAGAAGTAAAACTGAATCTAAAAATGAATTCAAAAAGTTTGAATTCTGATGATTTAAATAATTTAAATGCAGAAATTCAAGTTTGGTTAAAAATAAAAAAAAATAAAAGAACAGGAAAACTGTTTACAGTTTTGAAAGTGAAAATTTTAAATGTAAACTTAATTTGGACTTAGGCTTTAAGAACCTGAATTTGAATATGAATTCAAATAAGTATGAATTCTGTTGAAATAATTTCAGGAAAATTCAAAGTTTGTTTTTTTTTTTAAATAAAACAGAAAAACTGTTTTCTGTTTTATATGTAAAAGGTAAGTTAAATTTTAAGTGAGATTTAAACTGAGTTTTTAAATCTGGATTTAAAATTTAGACTTCAGTTTTTAAATAAAGATTTAAATTTAAATTGATTTTAAATGATTTACATTGAATTGAAAGTGTAAATTGTAGAAAGAGTTTAAAGAATTTAAAACTAAAATGAGTTTAGAAGTTATATTTCAATTTTGAAATTTTAAAGTAATTTTTAAAATTGATTTGAATTTGATTTGAATTGAAAATTTAAACCCTTTTCAACTTATTAATTGATTATATGTTTCTTGTAAACATATAAGATTAAGTTGTAATGTTTTAAAATCTTATTTTAAATAAATTTGAGTCTTTAAGTTTGAAAGAAATGTTAAATGGAAATTAATGTAAATTTTAAAACATTTTGTTTTTAAATGCATGATTTAATAAGAAATGATTATCTAAAGATAAATAAAAATTAATGATTGGATTCATTAATTATTAAGGTAATTAAGATAAATATTAATTATTTAATTAATTAATAATGTGGATGTTTAATTAAATAATTAATGATGATTAGTTTAATTTGAGATTAATTAATTAGTTTAATTAATCTATAATTAAGGATGGTTAATTAAATTTTAATTTATGATTAAGATTTATTTAATCAAGTGATTAATGATAATTAAGTTTTTAATTAACACTTAGTTAATTAATAATTAGAGATTAATTAAATAGTAATTAAATATTAATTACTTAATAACTAATGATGATTAATATAAGTTAATTCTTAATTAAGTAATTAAGAAATGTTAATGTAGGTCATTAACTTAAGATATTAACAATTAATTTATGTGATTAATTTTTGATAATTAATTAGATTAATTAATTAATAATCAATTATTTAGGTTTAATTACTTAATGAAAGTAATTAGTGAATTAATTACTTAATGTAATTAATTAAGGTTAATGTGATTTGTTTAGATTAATTAATTAAGTTTAATTGATTTAAACATTTATGGATTGTTGATAATTACTTTATGTAATTTATAAATTTGTAATTACTTAAGGAAGTAATTAATTTATAATTACAGGATGTAATTAAAGATATTTGTTATAGAAGTAATTTGGATTTTAAATTACTTTGAAATTAATCAAAGGGATTAATTAGATAATTAATTAAGAATAATTAATTATTGTATTGAGTAATTAATGTAGTTAATTACTGAATGATTATTAATCAAGGGTGATTAATATATGTGTAGGGTTTAATATAATTAACTTGTGTGATTAATATTAAATGCTAATTACTTATTGTAATTAGAGATAGTTAATCAGTAATGATTAATTGAATGATGATTTATAAATTGACTTGAAATCAATGAATGGTTAAGTTAAGCAGGATTTTGATGATGAAGTAATTAATTTAATTCATTTTAAATTAATTAGAAATTGAGTAATTAATTTAATTCACTTTAAATTAATTATAGAATGTGTGATCATTTGATCATTTGCTTATGTTTGATGATTGGTATTGGTTGTTAGTATGGTTTGTAATCTCAGTTATGAGATGAATAGAGTATGTGATATGGATGCATTGGTTGCTTTTGGATGATAATATGTATTATCTGATTATGATATGATTATCTGTTGATAATGATAATGTTGATTATCTGTGGTGTTGTGAATTATCTATCTGTATTTAGATAATAAATTGAATTGTTTTAAACTTAAAACAACTTGGCCTTAATAAGACACGCTTTGGATTTCGATGAGACCGGGATCGGGTTTCCATATTTGGACATCCGAAAACCACATCGATTCCAAATAACGTTAGGTCGTGAATCTAAGTGGAGCAAGTGAAGACTCGAGGTGTAAGGGCTATACGTCAGTATAACTCTGTGGGTGATTCCGTAATGAGTTTGACGGAATAGGTCTTATAGATTCGAGATGGTGAATCAGAGTGCAAGGGTTATTGTCGTTAACTCTGAGGGTGATTCCAATACGAGTGTAACGAGATAATGCCTTCGGTTTCGTTCGAACCCGGAACGAACTTGTATGGATTGAATGCTTTCAGAACATCGTCAGGCGGACGATGAGCATTCTAAGTGTTGTGTTCTATAAAGGTAATCGTAGCCTCAAGCCTCATCAACCGGGAATGGCTAAAACAGGGGAGGTGCAGCAAAGCTTCGTGGGTAGCCCCCACTTGAGAGTAAGATTTACCCCTGTCTAGAGGTCCCTTTATATTTCGGCTGTGTGGGACGGTTGATCATGACAACCGTCGGGGTTGTCTTATTTGGAACTGTTCAGTAAGGAACGGGTCCGGCTTTGTATTGCAGGGGAGTTAGGGTGGCTCCTCGGTACGGTGATCTAGGCCACGTACTGTGACGGGCGGTACCCCAGTAGCCCTGCCATTGATGGAATCCAAAATCCAATAAGTGCCGTACGTATTAGTTGTGCCCAACTATGTTGGAATGTGAGATGTAAGCATTTCAGCTATTTCTGTATTTTATTTGAAAACCCTAGACACTATTATAATATCATCGGATTTCCTATCAAATGTTTTGGTTAGCGTAAGGTAAAAACTTTTCCATGTTTATGTGTGGGAAGTCTTACGTGATACCTTTCTTTTAAAGGATTTTTAAAAGTTAAGCAACTTTAACCTGTTACTCACACCAGACCCATGTCTGACCCGGAGTTATTTCTGTTTTTCTTTAACTCTTGGGTACTCAAATTTTTATGAGTAGTCAAGAGAATTCAGGTTAGGATTCAGGATTAGCTTTGACGAATTGTGGAGGAGCATATGGAGCAGGAGGCTTCTGCGTATAGTTATATAGTTCCGCTGTGTTTGGTCTCTGAGTGTTCTGTTTGTATTGAGTTGTAATAACTAGACAGGTGTTTATAACTGTCTAGTATGTGTTGTATATGTCTGTGTACTCTGATAATTGATGTATACTATGTAATACTTTGTTATTAATATAATTTATTCGTTTCCGCTGTTGAGATTCTTGTGTTGTTTCTTCTTCTCTTCTTTCTTTTCTTCTTCTATCCCTTTCTTTCTTTATTCATGATGCGATTTTCCGGGAGTGGAAAGTCGGGTCGTGACAATTACACTAAGCTAGTAAATATAGAAGTTTCGCTTCATGTCCCATAACCACTTGCTTAACTTAAATATTTACGAACAAACTGTAAATCTTCACTAATAAAATTGTCACAAGAGGTTCAATCGAACAAGTCCAAGAATTAACCGACGAAGTGAACGCAAGCGTTTCATACCACTTGTTTTACTAAGTCGTTTAATTAGATTTCTCATCCGAGTGAGGTAAAGGCTTGTATATACTAATAGATTGGAAAACGGTTTAAGAAAAGAGCTTTGTTATTAAAAATAGAGTTGAAATTGTTTGTTAAAAGAGTTTTGATATTTACTACTAGTATTGAAACCTTTATATTATAAAGTGACAAAACACAGAAGCAATTGTAGAAACAATCAGTCACAAAGATCGCATACGGAGATGCGAATAAAATCCAAGGAAATCAGCTCAATGTTTTTCAGATAAGATCCCCTACGGAGGGGGGTCCAGGGGGGTGGCAACCCCCCAAGGTGGGGGTGCGGGGGCAACGCCACCGCTTACGGGGTTCGACCTAGTGGTCCAGCCACCTAAAGGGTATAGGTCATGCGACCTAAAATGTGTTCGCGACCTAACACTCAAACGACCTAAAGAAATTAAGGAGCCGAGCGACCTATAAGAAGTAGCGACCTAAGAAGAAATGAGGCCCAACGACCTAGGGGTTAGGTCATGCGAGTTAAGAAGGTCAGCGACCTAACAAAGACACGCGACCTAATAAAGAAACGCGACCTAAAGGCACGCGACCTAGCGACTTAAGAGGCGAGCGACCTAAGTGTTACGGCCTAAGAGTCGAACGACCTAGCGTGGAAGCGGCCTAAAAGCCAAACGACCTAACGACCTAAGGTCATACGACCTAGCGACCTAAAGCCATATGACCTAACGACCTAAGGTCATACGACCTAGTGCAACACGCGACCTAAAAGGTACGCGACCTAATGCGACCGAGTGGTTTAAGGTCGGAGACGACCTACGACTTATAAAGGTAGACGGTTGAGCGAGCTAATGAAGTCGAGAGTCGAGCGACCTAGCGACACGGTATGTTGAGCGACCTAACGAGGTCAATGTTGAGCGACCTAACAAGGTCCAGAGAAGGGCGACTTAAAAGAGGCGCGACCTAAAAGAGGCGCGACCTAACTCAAACAAGCAGGGCAATTTAAAAGAGGCGTGACCTAAAAGAGGCGCGACCTAAAGGAGCGCGACTTAATGGGTTATATGACCCAACGACCTAAGCCACTAACTCGCGAGCGACCTAAGTCCTAGGTCGTGAGCGACCTAACTGCGAGTGAGCAAAAATGGCCAGAGTCAAAGCAAAGCGACCTAACGACCATACGACCTACGACCTAAGGTCCTGAGCGACCTACGACCTAAGGTCCTGAGCGACCTAACTCCGAAAACACGAAAATGGCCAGAACGACCTAAATGCAGAAATTTCACCAAAACACCAAAAACCGGAGTTTTTCGCCAATCCAATCCAAACCAAAAGCAAATATGAATGCTAAAGTGATAGGGAATCATTCCCAACAATACAATATAGTTATAGACTAGATTTGTGATATAAAAATCTCACCTTTGCTCCAAAACCCAATGAAAATGAAGAACAAAGCTTGAAGGCAAATGGAGAAGCAACCACAAGCTTGAATCCGATGTCTTCTTCTTGAATTTGGAGTTGAATGTTGGAGTTGCAATAAAACAACGACTTTGGAGTTTTAATTTCTCATTCCATTCACCATTTTTGTTGAAGCTTTAGTGTTAGGGAATGAAATGAAGCAATGAAGAAGAAGGGGGGTGGAACTTGGGCCTAATGGGCTAAAAGTCCAAACCAAAAGCTCGAGTGAAAAAGTGGTGAAATTCCACTAACCCCAAACATATCAATGTTTATACTTAGAAGATTGCAAACGACGTTTCGAACTCAATGGAAGTGGTCTCGAGTCCTAATTTGGCCGTTTGCAAAAAGTAGATTCGGACCAAAATCCGATTAACGATAAAATATTCAAATAAAATATTTAAATATAAAAATCGATAAATATGCGGGTTGTTACATACCCCCTTGGGGCTCTACCCCCAAATAACCTTGCCGCATCCTTCCTATTTTGACCATTTCCGGAGTGTGAGGTCCGACGAAGTCTTGTCCACAAAGCTACACTTTTCACAAAGTCATGCTTCGATCAACAAATGATCAGCATCAATTCGCATGCTACATTACCAAATTGAGAGTATATCACTAATAACCATCAACTACATAACCTCTGAGCTCGTACATCTCAGAGAAGGGTGTTAAGCTAAGAGAATAAATTCTCCCAACTAACAGAAATGTATTTGATAGAAATTAGCTTTATATCTCAAAGTGTAATGTCAGACACAAATCCATACAAGTCTGTTTCAGGTTCGAACACAATCGAAGGCACTTCAAAGAAGCCCTTGCAAATCCAGATATTCACTAATCACGTCTGGAATCCCCATCACAAAGGGTGATAAAATCTCTGTACTGGAGCAATGCAGTGCAAAGACATTCGACAGGTAACCCTTTCACTTTCGAAAATACCCGGTCTTCAATATCATCTTCAAATGCTATCCCATTTCGTCGTATCATTATTCAGAATGGGTTTTATGACACAAATTTCTCTCCTAGTTAATCCGAGTAATGAGCGCTTATTTTTAAAAATAAGTGTTTCAATCAGATTTCAAACAAACCACAACAAATTTCCACTTTGATCTTTTAAATAAAAGATCCATCACAATCGCAAAGGTTCGGTGTGGGTTTCAAATATCCATTTGGAATTCGACCCCGGTCGCATCGAAATTCAAATGCCATTAAAAAGGCCAATATTGATAGTCGGTTATTTAACTATCAATCCATAGTCACAACAATCACTGGATTTCAAATAATTTTGCCAATTATTTATTTTCAAAATATCTTCGCAAGATATATTTTCGTATTTCAACCATTCGAAAACAAATTTCAAATCACTTTCCTCACGTGGAATAAATTTCCAAATATTTATTTAATTCCACTGAAAATTTACCGAGTTCAAATACTTTAAAAATAATTTAAAATGCTTATCCAAAGTATACTTGGAAACATTTAAGATAAAATCATTTTAAAATGCTTTCTTAAAAATTAGTTATGAAAATATTATACTACTATCTCATATAAAAATTCAAGTCCAAACTAATTTCAAAATAAAATTAGTAGATAGGATATAATTATTTAAATATCCATTTTCTAAAAATATCAATTAAAACTTTAAATATACACTTCTTTAATAAGTTAAAATAAATCTTTGCTTTAAAGATTTTCAAAATAAACTAAATAAATAATTTCTCCAAAACATTCTTTGCTTAAAACCATCTTTATAACTTCAACTTATATTTATAAACTATATTGAAAACGTACTTGGCTTTCCAGGAAAGTACACCTTCCATTCTAAAATGGTTTCCAGGAAAGTACACCTTCCATTCTAAAATGGTTCATTCAAATCAACTCATAAATCTTTCTGGATTTATTTTAAATTTACGTTCCAAATACGTAAACTCCTTTCCTCACTTCAAAAATAAACCAATATTTATTTTAAAACAAATTTCCCTTTCCTTTATAAATTCTCATTGTGAATTTTTTTTTTTTTTTTTTTTTTTGTAAAGCAAGAGCATAGGCTCATTTTATTTACTTAATCAACATTACAACAAACAACTACAATACCACAACTTACAATCAGTTACAACCCTAAACTTGACTAGTATCAAAACCAATAATACAAAACAAAAAACACAATCTGACAAGTACCCTCAAAAAGATATACTGAAACAAACTAGTATCACAACAGAAACTAGCTATGCTTATGCTCTTGTACAGATTCAGGTTAAGATCAAGCTATCCAGTTGCTCACATTCCAGCATTGATAGAACCTTCAAACTTCAAATAATGGCAATCTTTAAGTATATAGGAATCCAGGCACATTATATTAAACAAATTTAGAAGAAAACCATCTGCAAATCTTCCAAGAAAATCAAGCAAGCTTCAGATACAGTCTGTTTTCAAATCTCTAAGTACACTTCCATGAATCATATTATAGAGTTGAGAAGAATTTTTAATAGCAATACCAAACACTCTATTATTTCTTTCTGTCCATACTGCATATATCAGCCTCTTCGGTAGCTTTAGAAGCAGTCTAGTCATTCTGGTCTTCCATCTAGTTGCTTTAAACACATTAAACCATTCAGTAGAACTGACTGGTGAGGGTTTATAAAATCCACCATTTGACAAAAGCTTATACCATATCTGAAATACATAAGTGCACTCAAAAAACAAATGAGTATTTGTTTCAGACTCTGATGTACAAAGAACACAAATATCCTCTGAAATAATACCCATTCTACAGAGCTTATCTTTAGTGTTTAATGCATTTGCCATCACCTTCCACAATAATAAATTTTCTTTAGCACTTCCACCAATATTCCAAATTCTTGAATGCCATGGAAAATAAGAACCAACTCCACAGAGAGATTTATAAACATGCCTAATAGAATGAAGCTTACCCATATCTGACCAGATCAAAACATTTCCATTGTTCTTAATGGGATTACTGCTAATAACATTCCATAAATTCCTAAGCTGAAAAGAACTAGAATATGATAAAACTATACAATCTCCATGAATAAATTCATCAAAAGTTGCCAAATCAGAAATACCAGAATTCCTTCTCAAATTATAATCAACAACAGAACTTAAAATCAAACCTTGTTTAGCCCATGGAGAATGCCAGAATAATAGGCCTTTAATTAAAGCATAGTTACATTGTAAGAGAGGAATAAATGTTTCCCTAAGCTTAAGAATACATCTCCAACTCCAACTGCATTTTTGTGGAATTTGCATAGTCCAAAAATTCCTCTTACCAATCAGATTATGATTTACCCATTGTGACCATAAATTTCTATCAGATTCAAAGATCTTATTGTAGTATACAGACATGGCCGCCTTATTCCATAGAAAAATATTAGTTATTCCAAGACCACCATTCTTTTTAGAATCAAACAGTTTATAATATGAAATAGGGATGAGCTTCCTAGAAAAAGGATCACCATGACAGAGGAATTTGTTAAGAGCACTAGAAATCATGTTTATCAACTTAACAGGGAGTATATAATGTCTTGTCCAATAATTTGTCATAGCCACAGCAGTGGATTGTATGATAGTAAGCCTACCAGCTTGTGACAGTTTATCAATAGGCCATACTCGAAGTCTTTCAATGATCTTCTCAAAGAGTGGCAAACAATTTTGTTTTGTAATTCTAGAACTTAAGATAGGTAAACCCAAATAGTAAGAATTCTTAGACAATTCTTGAAGACCTGAATATTTTATGATATCATTCCTCTAAATAGAATTTAGACCAGCAACCATGATATTTGATTTATGGAGATTAATTTGCAGGCCAGTGATTGAATAGAAAAATTTAAGAGATGAAGTAATACATTGAATATTATGGTAAGTGGGCTTTGTAAAAATGATAAGATCATCTGCAAAAAGAAGATGAGTGATTATTGGATTTTTACATTTGGGATGAAGCTGAATTTTTTTTTAACTACATGATCCATCAAGATAGAATTAAGAAGCTCCATAACTATTATGAACAAATAAGCAGAGACTGGATCACCTTGCCTAACACCTTGATTACCTTTAAAATAATCATACAACCCACCTTCTCTCGAAATAGAATACATTGGTGATGATATACATGTGTAAATCCAAGCTAAAAAAGGTTTTGGGAAGTTCATTCTAGACATAATAGCTAATATTGAAGGCCAAGCAATGGAATCAAATGCCTTCTTAATGTCTAATTTTAACATACACCTTGGAGAAATGATTGTCCTCTCATATCCATACAACAATTCTTGAGTCAAAAGGATATTATCACTTATTGATCTACCAGTAATATATGCAGCTTGATTGTTTGTGATAATGGATGGTAAAACTATTTGTAATCTATTAGCTATAACCTTCGATATAATCTTGTATATAATATTACAACATGAAATTGGCCTAAAATCAGCAACTGAAGATGGATTAATGATCTTGGGAATTAAAGCAATAGCAGTGGCAGCAAGTCCAACAAGGAGCTTATTATAAAGAAAAAAATGCTGAATGGCCTTTACAATATCTGATCCAATTATTTTCCAACTCTGTTGAATAAAATGTGCATTAAAACCATCTGGACCACCACAACTATCACTATCTAAGCTAAAAACTGCAGTTTCAATTTCATTATCTGATATTGCACTAATCAGAGTATTTGACTGAGAGGCAGTTATGGTTGGAAGATTAATATCATAAAGAGGATTGATATCAGGAATGAATAAGTTGGTTGGAGCTAAGATAGATGTGAAATACTGAACAAATGCTTCATTTATTCCATCAAAAGTATTCACCATATTTCCAAACATGTCCTTTATCTGAAAATGCATTCATGGTTCCTTTTAACTATTAGAAAATTATGGAAGTACTTAGTATTCCTACCAGCCTCTCTTTCCATTCTCAAATGAATTTTCTATTTGATTGAAGAAACTTCCTTTTGTATAACTTGATCCAGAGCATTTTTTAATTGCAATTCAAAATGAAGTAAAGTAGCATCAAAAGGCCTATCATTGAGGATATCTTGTATTCTAATGAGCTCATTCCGAATCTGAGTTGATAGTTTAGAATCCTTACCAAAGTTAGCAGCAGACCAATTCTTAAGTTGAAATTTAAGAGCTTTCATCTTCAGAATAATATTTGTAAGAGGATCCTTTCCATATTGCATCTTCCAAACCTGCTTTAAAATAACATGATAATCAACTTGTTTAGTCCAGAAATTAAAAAAATTAAAAGAGTGTTTCCCACCACGAAAATCATCAGCTCCACAATGAAATAATAATGGACTATGATCAGATAAAGAAGGCTGTAAGATATGATAAAAAGATTTTGGCCAAAGATGAAGAAAAGGAATGTTTAAGAAAATATGATCAAGCTTACATAAAGTAGAATTTCCACTCCTATTACTGTTAGACCAGGTAAAGTCTGAACCAAGATATTTAGCAGAGATAAGATTTGATTGAATTAAAGCACTATTTAAAGGAGAAATATCCTTGAGAGATAATGGACAGCCACCACATTTTTGATTACTTGCAAACATACAATTAAAATCACCACCAATAAGCCAAGGAGTGGAAGATGAGTTTAAAGATGGAAGAAAATCCAGAAAAACTTGTCTCAAAGTTAATGAGTTTTGAGCATAAACAGAGGTAAGATGGAAAGAAACATTTGATGGCAAGTGAGTACAAAGATAGTGTATATATTGATCAGAAGCATTTATTCTAGAAAGTTTGAAAAAATTTGGATTCCATAAAGTGAGCAATCTGCCATAATTAGCTTCAAGAAAGTTATTATCATATAACCAGAATGGAGCAATCAAACACATAGCCTTAATGGTTGATTGAATATCAAGCTTAGTTTCAGAAAAACACATTAACTGAATATTTTTTCCTGTATAAGATTTTTGATTTCAATTTGCTTAGATGATAAGTTAGCCCCTCTTATATTCCAAAAAGCAATATTATTCATTTATGGGGAAGTGGAGGAAACAAAGGTGAAGGATTTTTCCTAGTATGCCTATGATGGGAGTTATTTTTTGATGAGGATAAAGGTAAGACCTCATGAGGTTTATAATCTTTACCTTTGTTGAGATCATCAGTGCTTACAACATTGGTATTGCCAGGATTTGACATAAGATCAGAACACTCACTAGATACTGAAGGAGGAGGAAGTAAAATATGATTTGGTGGAGACAAATGCAGATAAGGTGAGGATGGATTAGAAATGGGGATTTTGAACTAAATTGAGAGCTACAAGAAGCTGAAATAGATGTGGTTACGCTAGGAAGTACAGATGAGACAACTATATTTGCAGATGTAGATGAAAGATTTGATAGTGTTTCAGCTAGTAAAAGAAGTAGCAGAAGGAACAGAATCACTAACAGATGATACAACCATAGGACCAGATTCAGAGGAATACATGGAAAGATTTTGAGTTGATAAAGATGTAGTAGCTTCACTGACAGATATACTATCCTTATTTGTAACAAGAGAAGAATCACATAAAACTGCAAAAGAATTAGGATTGTCTGAAAGACATGAACTATTAACATGATGAACTTCAGTTTCAATTGCCTTACCAACTTCCATACCATTGACTGAATCAACATTTGATTTATTATTTTCCTTGACCAATGATTGTTTCTGCTTCCATACCCCTTTATTTCTTTTATTAACAGCTCTCCAAGTATGATCAACTGTATTTAAATTTCTAAATATCCACTAATAACGATTTTTAAATCGTTTTCCAAATATTCACTTTCAACATCAAATCAATTTTCAAATTGATTTCCAAATTTATTTCAAACACCAAATCAAATCCCAAATTGGTTTCTAAACTTTATTTCAATCAACAAATCAATTTTCATATCAATTTCCCAAAGGTTTATTTTTAAACACCAAATTAATTTTCAAATTGATTTCTAAAATATTTTCAAACACTAAATTAAATTCCAAATTTAATTTCCAAAATTTATTTCCTTTATCTCTACCAAACTATTTAAAAATCCACATTTTAAATAAATTCTTCAATATTTAAATAATATTACCCGAAATCCATTGATTAAGCCTTTTTCACATATTTTGGAATTTTATATAATAGGACTCAAAAATAAAACTTTATCCGTTTAAAATTCCTTCTTTTAAATCCAATTTTCAAAAATAAATTTTACTATAAATTTTCAACTTGAATTTTAAAAATCCAATTTTATTTATTTTCGGTATCCTACGATACCAAAAATATATTTGGCTAAACTATAGACTTTAACGATTTCAATCACAATATAATCACATGCAGATTATAAATAAACCATCACACAAATATGAAACAAATTCAATATTTGAGGTATCCAGATGGATCCCTCTAACCTGTTTCCTTGCATCCAGAGACGTTAGCACAACAATTAAATACCAATTCCACTTCATGGTGGAATATCGCAGTATATGGGATTTATATAATATCATCCACTATTATGTGGCGCATAGGGTCTCATCCACTATATAATGTGGGAAATCAATCACTCCAAATACATATATAATTATGATTCCACTTCGAGATGGAATATCGTGGTATATGGATTTATATATATATATAATATCATCCGCTATTGTGCAGAGCATAGGGTCAATTTCAATACAACTGATAATTATTTATTATCCAAGCACACAATCAACATTTTAAATTTAACTATCGCAATTCAATCATCAATCATTACTGAAATTTCAATTATTATAATTTGAGTGAGCAGATCTCACCTTTGCTACTTTATTTTGCAATCCATTTCCAATTCGACTTGTTTTCTTCAGTGTACTAGACCAGTATAAACATTTATACAAATTATTAATATTCGAAATAAATCGGATAATCAATTTTACATTTAATAATTTTAAATTAACCAATGATTTTTTTAAATAAATACTTTTAAATTTCAAACCAATTCCCTTCAATAAATTTATTTAACTAAAAATTTTGATTTTAAACTATTACTTTTAATTTTAAACAAATTCCTTTTTTTAAAACTTTTTTAACGAAAAATTAGATTTCAAAACTAATATTTATTTATAAAAACTTTCAAACATTTAAAATTCTTTAAATTTAAACTTTTATCTTACTGTAAATAATTTTACCTTTCTTTGTGCATATATATACATTTATAAAATAAAATAAATTGAAAATATCTTCAATGCCTCGCTCGAACGAGCAAGAACCATGCCCTAAAAGTTGCGGCCTCGACCACGAACTCGCCATCGCGCCGCTACACCCTAAGCTCCCGCCATCGTAGCCTCGTCAAAACCCAGTTCGACGCAAACCCTAGCTTTTCCGCCTCCGTGCCGATGCAGCCATCGAACTCAAAAACCCAATGCATCGCGAACGACATTACCTATCACGCCCGTGACCCCTGCCAGCTCCAGTGCCGCCTTGCCTCGAGCTTCCCCTCCGTGTCGCCCCTTGATCCTACTTCCTTACAAATTCGTTCGCCATTACCTTCGAACGAATCCCCTCTGTATTTCTTTTTATACGAAATCCAATTTGGGTTTGATTCATTATACGAGAGTTTTGAACTTCGAACGAGGTTCGGTCATTATAAATTTCTTCGTTCGCCTATTTTTTATATGAATTTGATTTCGATTCTGGTATAATTTGAAGGAGATGGAACGAGATAAATTTTGAAAAGATATATGGTTTTGACCAAAAAATTTCTTTGAACTGTCATACGTGTTGGTTTGTTTATCTTAGAGGGGAACGAATGGTATAAACAGATGAACACGTGGTTTAAAGTTGGAGATGTGTAATTTTCCTTGTAAGATAATATTATATTAAATACACATATATACAATATTTTTAAATTCAAATTTAAATTTAAATTATTACAATTACGTAACTCGTAATCTCGATATGCAATCAAAGCATGCCGCCAAGCGTTTATAATGTTATACGCCTATTTCGAACGCAATGAAAAAGGTTTCAAGTCCAAATTCGATCGTATGGAGAAGATTGCTATTTTGGACTCAGCTGTTAAATTAAATTTTCGATTTAAATTCCATGCATTTGCTTATCGTACGACCAAACGATCACTCCAAACACTACGGAAACTGAAATTCGATATAATACAATATTACGGATCCAATGGAACTTGTTTCGTCGAATTCCAAGACTGTGCCTCGGAAGGCTATTTTTGAATATCGATTTAAATGATAGATTTTCAAAACTAAACAGACACTTCATATTTCAAATTTTAACACTTCCATTATCTTCATTGTTATAAATATAAATTTTCTAAGCTTTTGAAATATTTTGAACAATAAAATTGAAGATACAAATTTTTGCCCAACTCCACATTATTAAATTCAATAATTTAATTGCCAAATTCATAGCGCTATTTGAAATTCAAGTTTAAATTAACTCCCAAATATTTAAAATCAGTTAATTATTCCGATTTCAAATGCTAAAATTTCTACGTCATCACATGCTCCCCCTTAAAACAATTTCGTCCCGAAATTTCCAGTTAAGAAGAATGATCCTCGACCAGCTTACTATTTTTCCAAACCAAATAGTTTTATCAATTTGCCAAAACAAATGCTTTTTTATTAAAGACTCATTATCATTTCAACTAATTTTCCAACCTTAACTATAAATTCCAAACAATATTTTTTTCTTAACAATTCGAATTTAAATTTAAATTCAAATTTTAAATTTTCAAAATTTTGTCAAATTCTTTTAGCTCCCTAAATTTTTGAAAAATTTCGCCAGCGTCTCCTTTGCGCGACTAGCTCGGTACGACTACAAAATGCTACAACGGGCCCCAGATTCAAAAAGAAAACAAAAGGCCAAGCGGCTATACAAGAAAATCATCAAATTTCATCTTGAAATTTAAATACATAGCTTTTCGAGCAATTCAATTTTGTCTCCGAAATCAAATCCCAATTTCCTTTTCCTTTAATATACCTGTATGCTATTTAACAACCATATCCAGTTTCTACATTCAAAAATCATTTTGCACATTCCATTACAAAAGTTTGAATACTTACTTCTTATACCATTTTTACTTCACTATCGAAGTTATATATCCATTTTCATTCAACCATTCATTTTCAATTTCATTTTAATTACAATTTCAATTCTATTTAGATTTAATTTACCATCTGGATATTGAATTTTATCAACTATCTTTCATTCACAACTGATTTATCTCGCTATTTTAAATTAGTTTCATTTACTAATCTATTACAAATTCCATTTCATTTTATCTCAAACCATTTTTTTTATTTCCACCTTTATTATCTTTAGTTCACATCGAACTAATTTTACAAATTCATTTTATTTCACACAATTCAAATTGGTTTTCAATATTAAGTTTCATTTCCAGTTTTATTCTTTTGTTCATTCCCAAAAATTTATTTTCAATTCATAATTTTGGTTTTCAACCACTTATATTTAAACTGGATTTCAAATTCCATATGAATTTAATTTATTTCAAACCATATTTAATTTGTCACTCCTTCAATTTTTTTTTATATCTTTACTTAGTTTCACTTACTTATTTCATTTCAATACTTGGTCCATTTAGTCCAATCTTGACAAATTTTCCACTTTACTTTGTTTATTACAATCAAATTAAGTTTCCAAACTCAATTATATTCTACAAATATTTCATGTAGGATTCCATAGTCTTTCCATCTATTCAAAATTATTTTTTAAATCAATTCAAATTATCTTTTGAATTCCCAAAACCAACCCTGTTTGCAAATAACTTCCATTTAAAATAATTTAGTAGCAATTCCTCTCTTGGAAACCCGAAAATGAACATCGATGATGCTACAGTCATCATCGAATAATTTTCCAGCAACCGAAAAGAGTTTAGTGTTTTTATCCCTCCAGAATTATTTTTCAAAACCCTTGAAAATCATTTCCAAACTCAAAAGGGATTCAATTTCCAAATTTTCCAAATTTCAAAACTTTTCAACCCTTTCAAATTCTTTCAAATATTTCTCTGGAATTCTATTTCAAATTATAAATCATTTTAACGATTCATATTTACAAATCCCATTCGTATATGAATTTTATTTCTTAGCTTTAAGTTATGATTTCAATTTCTTATTGAACTTCAATGATAATAAGTTAATATTATCACTTCCTAATAACCAAGCAACCATATAGTTTACAGAAAATTATTTCTTTTCCATACAAAAATAGTTTGGATAAAGTTATGTCATTTACTCGATTTTTAAAACAATATTGTGCCAGCTTATCTCGTTTAAGATTTTAGAAATACCTATCGATACAGTTGGCCAAACTGCACCAACTAGAATCTACAAACAATCAACCGATAAGTCAACACAATATAAAACAATTTTATAATCACTAATAAATACGCGCTCATACCTATTATTACATTCAAACTCATTCTAGAGTACTACTGACCCTATCTCTAATTAGTATTCCCCAGCAGAGCCAAGGTTGTCGCTCAACCAAAATGCTCTGATACCAATCTGTAACGACCCCGCATTTCGACGTCCGAAAGCTGACATTAATACGACCACTGTATCATATGCCGCATAATCAAATGCCGGAAAACCAAACCGTTAGGATTAAAGATAAAGAAGATAGAAGAAGAAACAACACAATAACAGAATCTCACACTTCGTAGCGGAACAATACAATTGATAAATGAATAATCTTTTTAAAAAAACAAAAGCACTATATCTGTTATTACAATACAGCATCAGAGTTTACAACAACAACACAAAACTGGCAGTTATAAAAACTTGTGTACAAGAAAATTTGACTTGCACTAATCCAAACGCAACGGACACTGCATAGTATAAGTGGTACGTCTCGCCATCCAGCTTGCTTCTGATCTCCACAGCATCTCTTTTCTGACTTCGCTCTAGAATAATGGTAACCTGACTCTAGGCCGTCCGTGTGGAAAATTATGGGCACACAGAGTTTAGAAAGGGAACAATAAACTCTAGGTCAGTCATGGGACTGGTGTGAGATCTTAAAAACAGTTATTTTTCACAAATAAAATAAAAAGAAATCTGCTATGCTTTTGGAAAATGAAACTACCATAAGGCCTCCCAGCACACACACATAATGCAATCACAAACTTGGAGGAGATTTCTCTTTATGATAGTCAAACATGCTTGATACACAAAAATTCTTTTTAATATTATCATTAATGCATAGTGGATAATATTTCGAAAGTATAATACTAATCTTAGCCAGTATAGGTACCATTATATTATGCCTGCTATAGCTACCTCCTGAGAGGCAGGTTTTATAATTGAAATCATAAAGGGCTCGTATCGTTTCTTTGGATTTCCAACAAATGGTCAGGCTAAGGAACTTCCTGGGCCATATGGGTACGCCTCTGGAGGAACGCCCTGAGAACCTAACTGGATCTCTGCCTACATAAGGAGGGGTACCTCTGTAACTAGGTAACTACTACATGAGTATGTCATCGCCCGGTGATTTGCCGCCTTCATCCGAGGATCCTCAACCACAAAGCAACAACCACAAAGTATAATAATTTTGCAGCATCAACATAGGTAAAATATCTGGGCTTCATACCATGATACTACCCTTTTCCAGAAGGAAATGACATACCCTCACGGGGCGCTACCCCCAAATCACATTGCCGCATCCTTCCTGTTTAGACCATTTTTGAGGTGTGAGGTCCGACGAAGTCTCGTCCACAAAGCTACACTTTTCACAATGTCATGCTACGATCAACAAATGATCAGCAGCACTTCGTATGCCACATTACCAAATTGGTAGTATATCACTATTAACCATCAGCTACATAACCTCTGAACTCGTACGTCTCAGAGAAGGGTGTTAAGCTAAGAGAATAAATCCTCCGCCACCAATAGAAATGTATTTGATAGAAATTAGCTTTATATCTCAAAGTGCAATGTCAAACACACATCCATGCAAGTCTGTTTCGGGTTCGAATAGAACCGAAGGCACTTCAAAGAATCCCTTGCAAATCCATATATTCACCAATCACCTCCGGAATCCACATCACAAAGGGTGAAAAAATCTCTATACTGGAGCAACCCATTATAGAGACATTCGACCGGTAATCCTTTCGCTTTCGAAAATATCCGATCTTCGACATCATCTTCAAATGCAATCTCATTTCGTCGTATCATTATTCGGAATGGATTTTATGACACAAAGTCCTCTCCCGGCTAATCCGATAAATGAGCGCTTATTTTTAAAAATAAGCATTTCAATCAGATTTCAAAAAAATCACAACAAATTTCTAGTTTGATCTTTTAAATAAAAGATCCATCACAATCACAAAGTTTCGATGTGGGTTTCGAATATCCATTTTGAATCCGACCCCGGTCGCATCGAAATTCAAATACCATTAAAAAGACCAATATTGATAGTCGGTTATTTAACTATCAATCCATATTCACAACAATCACTTGATCTCAAATAATTTTGCCAATTATTTATTTTCAAAATATCTTTGCAAGATATATTTTCACATTTCAACCATTTGAAAACAAATTTCAAATCACTTTCCTCGTGTGGAATAAATTTCCCAATATTTATTTAATTCCTCTAAAAATTTTCCGAGTTTAAGTACTTCAAAAATGATTTAAAATGCTTATCCAAAATATGCTTGAAAACATTTAAGATAAAATCATTTTAAAATGCTTGCTTAAATATTAGTTAAGAAAATATTATACTAATATCTCATATATAAAATTCAACTCCAAAATAATTTTAAAATAAATTTAGTACATAGGATATAACTATTTAAATATCCATTTTCTAATAATATCAATTAAAACTTTAAATAAACACTTCTATAATTAATTAAAATAAATCTTTACTTTAAAGATTTTCAAAATAACCTAAATAAATAATTTATCCAAAATATTCTTTACTTAAAACCATCTTTACAACTTCAATTTATATTTATAAACTATATTGAAAATATACTCGGCTTTCCAAGGAAAGTACACCTTCCATTCTAAAATAGTTCATTCAAATCAATATATAAATCTTTCTGGATTTATTTTAAATTTACGTTCCAAATCCGCAAATTCCTTTCCACACTTTTAAAAATAAACCAATATTTATTTTAAAACAAATTTCCCTTTCCTTTATAAATTACCATTGTGAATTTTGATTTCCAAATATCCACTGATATACGATTTTTAAATCGTTTTTTAAATATTCACTTTCAACACCAAATCAATTTTCAAATTGATTTCCAAATTTATTTAAAATACCAAATCAAATCCAAAATTGGTTTCTAAATTTTATGTCAATCAAAAAATCAATTTTCATATCAATTTCCCAAAGGTTTATTTTTAAACACCAAATTAATTTTCAAATTGATTTCTGAAATCTTTTCAAACACTACATTAAATTCCAAATTTAATTTCTAAAATTTATTTCTCTTTATCTCTACCAAACTATTTAAAAATCCACATTTTAAATAAATTCTTCAACTTCTGAATAATATTACCCGAAATCCATTGATTAAGCCTTTTTCCATATTTTGGAATTTTATTCAATAGGATTCAAAAATAAAACTTTATCCTTCTAAAATTCGTTCTTTGAAATTTATCCAATTCTCATAAATAATTTTACTATAAATTTTCAACTTGAATTTTAAAAATCTAATTTATTTATTTTTGGTATCCTACGATACCAAAAATACGTTCCGCTAAACTATAGCCTTTAATGATTTCAATCACAATATAATCACACACAGATTATGAATAAACCATCACACAACATATGAAACAAATTCAATATTTTGAGGAATCCAGTTGGATCCCTCCAACCATTTCCTCGCATCCAGAGACGTTAGCACAACAATTAAATACCAATTCCACTTCAAGATGGAATATCACAGTATATGGGATTTATATAATATCATACGCTATTATGCGACGCATAGGATCTCATCCGCTATGTAATACGGGAAATCAATCACTCCAAATACACATATAATACCAATTCCACTTCGAGGTGGAATATCAAGATATATGGGTTTATATATATATATATGTGTATATATATATATATATTATCCGCTATTATACGGCGCACAGGGTCTATTTCAATACAACTGATAATCATTTATCATCCAAGCACACAATCAACAATTCAAATTTAATTATCACAATTAATCATTAATTAATAACTAAAATTTCAATTATTATAATTTGAGTGAGAAGATCTCACATTTGCTACTTTATTTTGCAATCCATTTCCAGTTCGACTTGTTTTCTTTATTATATTAGACCTTGCATAAAAATTTATACAAACTATTAATATTCGAAATAAATTGAATAATCAATTTTCCATTGAATAATTTTTAATTAACCAATGATTTTATTATAAATAAATACTTTTAAACTTCAAACCAATTCCCTTCAATAAATTTATTTAACCAACAATTTTGATTTTAAACTAATACTTTTAATTTCAAACAAATTCCTTTTTAAAAAAACTTTATTTAACTAAAAATTAGATTTCAAAACTAATTTTTATTTATAAAAAAATTCAAACATTTAAAATTCTATAAATTTAAACTTTTATCTTACTGTAAATAATTTTTCCTTTCTTTGTGCATATATATACATTTATAAAATAAAAAATTGAAAATTCCTTCACTGCCTCGCTCGAACAAGCACGAATCAAGCCCTAGAAGTAGCGGCCTCAGCCACGAACTCGCCATCGCACCGCTACGCTATGAGCTCCAACCATCGTAGCCTCGTCAAAACCCATTTCAATGCAAACCCTAGCTTTGTCGCCTCGTAGCCGACGCAGCCATCAAACTCCAAAACCCAATGCATCGCAAACGCCATTAACTATCACACGCGCCACCCCCTGCCAGTTCCAGTGCCGCCTCGCCTCGAGCTTCCCCTCCGAGTCGCCTCGCGATCCTAATTCACTTACAAATTCGTTCGCCATTACCTTCGAACGAAACCCCTCTGTATTTTCTTTTATAGAAATCGAATTTGGGTTCAATTCATTATACGAGAGTTTTGAATTTCGAACGAGGTTTGGTCATTATAAATTTCTTCGTTCGCCTATTTTTTTTATATGAATTTGATTTCGATTCTGGTATAATTTGAGGGAGATGGAACGAGATGAATTTTGAAAAGATATATGGTTTCGACCAAAAGATTTCTTCAAACTGTTATACGTGTTAGGTGTTTATCTCAGAGGGGAATGCGTGGTATAAACAGACGAACACGTGGTTTAGAGATGGAGACGTGTAATTTTCCTTGTAAGATAATATTATATGAAATACACATATACAATATTTTTAAATTCAAATTCAAATTTAAATTGGTACAATTATGTAACTCATAATCTCGATCTCCAATCAAAGCATGCCGCCAAGTGTTTATAATGTTATGCGCCTATTCCGAACGCAATGGAAAAGGTTTTGAGTCCAAATTCGATCGTATGTAGAAGATAGCTTTGTTGGACTCAGCTATTAAATTAAATTTTCGATTTAAGTTCAACGCGTTTGCTTATCGTACGGCCAAATGATTTCTCCAAACACTACAAAAATTGAAATCTAATAATAATACAGTATTACGGATCCAATGGAACTAGCTTCGTCGAATTCCAAGACTGTGCCTCGGAAGGCTATTTTTGAATATCGATTTAAACGATAGATTTTCAAAACTAAACAAACACTTCATATTTCAAATTTTAACACTTCCATTATCTTCAGTGTTATAAATATAAATTTTCTAAGCCTTGAAATATTTTTAACAAGCTTAAAATTAAAGAAACAAATATTTACCCAACTCCATATTATTAAATTCAATAATTTAATTGCCAAATTCATAGCACTATTTGAAATTCAAGTTTAAATTAACTCCCAAATATTTAAAATCAATTAAATATTGCGATTTCAAATGTTAAAATTTTCGAGTCATCACATATATACTTGTCACAGTATGGCATTATTGTTATCATACGTTTTTCTCATATCTCTTATTATATCTCATTTTATATGATAATTATAGCTAGACTGATCTGTTTATCATTTTCTTTTTTAATAATACTCGGGTCAGACCGAGGTATTTCAGGTGCTTTTACTTGACTTCTTATCATGATCCTACATCTGACTTTTGGGCTAACTACTTAGCTTAGTAGTTTTTGTTGTATACATTCGAGACAGAGACTCCTTTATGTATACATATTCTTTTGTTTAGTACTTGTACCTATTCTTTTGCGGTGTAGTGGATCTTACATGACCACTACTTTGATGTACATTTTTACGTGTTATATTCATATCTTTTTTTTCCTTTGTGATAGGAATATCTGTGACTGATTTGTGTTATGATTATACTATATTTGTTTCCGAAGACCACATAGCCACTGTATAGTAGGTTTGAGTTTATATCGGTATGTCGGATTTCCTCTTGAAACAAGACCGATATGTTATCTGGCATACCGGTATTCACATAAAGCAATTACATATATGGTTTCTCCTCAACAGCCTTATTCTTCATGCTAGTTGACGACATTACTAGTGTCCTTGGCTACTGTGTGCATAGAGTTGGGGAGTCACAAAGCCTATAATGAGTTTGAGAGTATTATATATACGAGAGCATATTTGTCATTGCTACAAAAATGTATTGTGTTAATTGGTCTATTGAGTTGTTTATGAATTATGGTCAAGCTGTGGGACACCAGGGGTCGATAGGGATTTCTAAACACTCCAATAAGGCAAACAGACACGATATTGGTTTTTGAAAATTGGTAAATGAAATATTTTACCTTGGATCATATATTATAAAATATAATTTTCAAATGTATATAATTGGTTGAAAAAGGTAATATTTATTTATTGTCATTGTTGTTTGATTAGTCATGCTCAGTTAGTCTAGGAGCATTGGTTTTTGTTTATTGATTGTTGAGTATTTGAACTTAGTTTAATTATTGAATTTATTGTTTTGGTAATTATGAGTATATTAAAACAATCACCTTGTTAATTAAGTTTCGCAATTTAACTATAAGGTGTATGGTGAAAACGCTAAGTTAAAAGTCGTCTTTTAATGTAAGTTGTTTGATGCAATCTAAATAGTAAAATAAGACATTTAGAGGATACATATTTAGGAAAAAAATTATAATAAAGGAAAGTTTACAATATAATAAAAATTTTAAAGATACATTTTATATGAGTACGGTGTATACAAAATAATTTATATGACTTATAAATGGTGTCTTATAAGTAAAAAAAGAGTTTTTGAGAATTTAAATCCTACTATTGTTTGAAGTAATTTCAAAAGGATTTGAGTAAGTAATGGTAATATTACTTGAAACTAATTATGAGAATAAGTATTTCAAAGTGAAATTGTATAGGTATAATTTATAAAGAGTTTATAGATAAAAAAGGATTTAAGTATAGAATTTAAGAACTTAAATTCTAGTATTTTCAAAAGTTGTTTTCAAAGTTTTGGAGGAAATAATAATATTATTATTTAAAATTATTTTTGCATAGAAATATTTTAATAAGGGTTTTAAAAAAGATAAGAAAGCACTGAACTCGCTTCTACCGTTGAAACTAATTCTAGTAATGACTCCAGCTTCATCGGCATTCATTTTCAAGTTTGTAGGCGGGGGATATGCTACCATAGTAATTTTCTATGATTGTTTTGGTAAAATAAATTTTGTTCTAAACTCAAAAACATGATTTGGCATACAAAAGGGAAATATGTATATTATTATGATTTCACAAATGATTTGAAATAAAAATGGGTATTTATTCTTAAGTTTTTGTAATGGTAATTGGTTTTAAATAAAAGTCATTTTGAATAATAATTTTATAAATGAAAATTTTATACTCTTAGATAGGGAAGAGATAATTTAAATCAAGTTTATTTAAATGAGTTAGATTGGATAGGAAGGTTTTAACAAGCGTTGTATTATTAAAACCATTTTTGTTTGAACATCTAAGTCATATAAGTTATTTGAGGTTATAGAGCCGACTAGTAAAAACCTTTCTTTATGACACTCTAAGGTAAAAAGGTCGGAGTAGCGGACTCAGTTTTTAAGACTCGTATTATTTTGGGCCTCCATTTGAATTTTGAGAGAAACAAAAATAGAAATAAAAAAATTGATATTTTTTATATACTCTCAGGGTGTAGAGGAGCATTATACAAGCAAATAAGAGTGGAATAAGTTTCTAATCTAATGTTTTATAAGGATGTGACTTTGTAAAATGTTCATAAATTTAAGTGAAACTTTATGAGGTAATTCATAAATTTAAGTATTAAAGAAATACTATAAATGGGAATGAAAGTACTTTAGAAAGAGATTGGTGTAATTAAGAATCCAATCAGATTTAGTATGTGAGCTATACATAGATCATTTTATTTGGATGAATTTTGATCTATGGTTCAAATACATAACTTCATAGTGCTTCTAGTCCGAAAAAGGATTCCTCACTTGATTCTTGTCAGTGAACACTTTGTCCGGATTCTTGATATGATATTAAGGTTTTCTATCATAGTATAGGCTCTGCAAGGAGAATGGAGACTGCAAATTAAGGAATCCGACCGGAGTCCATACTAGGGAGGTCGAGTAAGGGATACTAGTTTAGAAGTGAAGCTTATGTATCCGAGCTAGTGGTCAGATCAGATATTGCATATGGATGATTTATGTACACTATATGGGCCTAAGTGTATTTGTATAAGTTGTTGTGTGACTTAGCAAATTATTTATATTCTTGGACAATTGAGAAATTTGTGAACCTATGCAAATTTTCTAAAACTTGTTATTAGTTATTTGACTTTTTAAATAATGTTGAATGTTATGTTTGTTCCTTCATGGAATTTAATGTGATTTATAGTGTGATTTTATAGTCTACCTTTGATAAAGTTGTTGATTATTAGGACTTAAATCCCAGTGCTTTCAAAAAAAAGCGATTTTAATAGAATTTGTGAAAGAAATAACAATATTATTTTTTTCAAATTTTTGGTGAAATAATATTATTTCTATATATTTGAAAAAGTTTTTGTGAAGTGATATTTTGAATATTTTTTATTATGACTAAAGTTGGATGATTGGAGATTTTCCAATTTGGAAGACTTGCCAGGTATATTTGTTTTCTCTAGTTGTTGTTTTTGAAGGAATCAGAATACCACTGGATGCTTTGCGTTGTTTTTATTATAGAGTCATACCATGCCTAGTAGGAGGAGTGTCGTCTTCATCGTAATTGATTTGGGTTTTGATTTATTTCTCTTTGGAGGAATTTAAAAATATATTTTTAATGTAAAATCCGAGGTATTTATTTATGAAAATTTTCTTCTATAAATTTTTTTGATGCTTAAGTATTCTATTACAGAGTATTTTCTATACTTATGTTGCATATGGTTGTTACGTTTATTTATGTTGCTAGTGTATTTCTCTTTTGTTAACATAGTCCTCTTTTGGATTATGAGTATAAGACATGTACGTAGGAGCAAGAGATTACTATTTGATTTCTTGTGCACCTAGATTTGCATCGAAATTGTGAGTTGCTAGCAAAAAAAAAATCAAACACAAAAGAGGTGCATATTATATTTGACAATTTGTATTTCGGATATAAGAGGCTACTTGGCTTTTGTTTTCTTTTAGTTAAGTTGGGCATGGAGAGTTGTAGTTTTTTCGATCACTCGTGTAAAGGAGGTACTGTCGAAATTTTTCGTAAAATAAAGAAGTTAAAGTTTAATAATTATTTCACAAATAGTTTTTTTAAACTTAATGGTGCAGTGATATTTTCTTCCTTTGGAAATTTTGGAGGCGCAATTCTTTTAAGGAGGAGAATGTAACATCCCAGAATTTTACTGCTTTGTTTTGAAATATTTAATTAATTTTAAATATTTAAATAATTGGTGTCTAAAAGTGTATATAACTTATATTCAAATATAGGGATTAATTAAATATTTGAATTGTCAATTGAATATTTGAATGGCGGATTAAGTGTTAATTAAATGGATTTAATAGCCTTATTAACTCCTTTTGGTTAACAAATAATAATGGTAAATTTAATTTATAAGTTTATTTACAATAATAAATAGATTGGATAAATATCGATAATATGAACGAAAAATACAAAATGACATTTAAACGCATGAAACTATCATTCTAAGGCACTGTCTTAGATTTTGACAAAACTAGTGCCATCGAGACCAGAATAATAAAGCGACTATGCCAAGGAGTTTTCATGGCAATCGGACGTACCGCTGATCGTGCGAGCTCGAAATGCATAATAGTCAGTTTTAGAGAATCAAAATAATATAATATGATTACAAAAGATAACTTTTGTATTAGGTCTCGAAAATTTTTCATTGAGTTTGGAATTGGGGTATTTTTCTAAGAACGTTAGTGAGCATGCCTCATTTGAAGTCCATGTTTTTTGAAGGGTATAACATTGGAGAGAAATCATATATAAGGACCTATGCCCTCTCTCCACTCTCAATTCAGAACTCTACACTAGCCCCATCCAGCAGCCACAATTCATCTATGGTGATAAAAGCTGATTTAGGCGAAGGTTCTAATTAGAAAAATGGGTAGCTAAAGGAGATGAACACTTTGACGGTTGGATTGGTGGTTAGAGGAACGAGGAGGTGAAAACCTTGGTTTGAATGGCGCAGTTAGAGTTTGTCTTCTTTTGGTTTGTTTGCAGCTGGAGGGGAGTTGGAGGGCAATGCCATGACTATGGGTTGATCTGAGGCAGGGCGTTCGGCTGTGGTGATGCAACGGCGTGGGATCGCCTGAGGCAACATCGGGCGATCGTGAAAACATCGACGTCGAGTTTGAGAAAGTGGTGGCGGGAGTTTGATTAAGGAGTGGATTAGTGTTAATGATTGTAATTAGCATTAAATTAATTAATTATTTTGTTAATTAATCGTTGATTGTTCATTAACTCTTATCTTGCCCATACAAGGTCGAATTCGGACGGAGTCAGTTACATTGGACACATAGAAATGTTTTCTACGCTTTGCAGTTGGATTCATTGAATTTGAACCTAGTATAATTTTGAGCCAAAATCAAATGTTGTTTGATTTCAGATCAAAACATAACGCTAAAGCATCAACTGAAATTTTGGTGAGTTTACTCACCTCCAATAAATTATGTAATATCATGTTGCTATAGATTAATTATTGTATGCTTGGATGTTAGTTTATATTGTTGTTTAGTTGTTTGGTTGAATTTAAATTCCCGTTCGACAAGCGGATGGCGTAAATAACCATTGTATTGTAGGGAACAAGAACAAAAGGGGAGTCAAAGTGTGCATAGCTAATAGATCATGATCGAACACTACAAATTTCGCATTTATATATGTGATTTATAGATGACTTTTATAGAGAGATCCTAAGAGGTTTCTCTCCAATATTTATTTATTTATTATAATCTTATGTTGCTTATACTATTGTTTGACCGAAAATATATATGACATACTATTTGATTATGTAAGTATCATTACAACGATTGTCACAATACCATCACTTATGAAATACCATCCCCTTAACCCTTGTTTTGTGTTGAACTTAGGCTTATGCTTTTACAAAATAAATGTTTGGTCGTGTTTTTTCACTTTGAAAATTGTTTAAACTATTTCAAGTATTTTGTGAATTTTGAAAATAAAGGATAATTTTTGTTTTAAATCTTATAAAAGGAGTTATAAAATTTAATTAATTATCTTTTGGGATTATTAATTTATTTTTAACTTATAAAAGATTATAAACTGGTTTTAGTTATCTTTCAAGATAATTAATGCTGTCAAAATTTATAAAGGTTATTTACCTTAAATATTTTGTAAATTCTTTTTAAATGGGTTTGTGAGGATTGTACAAGTATTTGAAAAGAATTGGAGATATAAATATATTCTTAACAATTATTTAGTTTTAATAACGTTAATTAATAAATTTATTAATGATGTTTAAAGTTAATTAACTGATTTAATAAAAGTGACTAAAATTAATTAACTAATTTAATAAAAGCGATTAAAGTTAACTTACTGACTTAAAAAAGTATTTAAAGTTAATCAATCATTTAACAATGATGTTTAAAATTAATTAATCATTCTAATAAGCGATGTTTAAAGTAATTATTTGGATTTAATAATGGTGTTTAAAGATAATTGATTTATTTATTAAAGAAGTTATAAAGTTTAGTAATTCTCTTTTAATTCATAAAAGTAATTTTATTGGTTTATTATCTATTGGAGTACTAAACGTTATTCAAAATTTATAAATGATAAAATCCTTAAAATGGAAAACTTTTGAAGAGTATTTTAAAGTGTTTTTATTAATATTTGTGATATGAAACCAAACACATGTTTGGGTTTTAAAAAGTTTAAAAGTTTGATTCGGTTACGTAAAGGGTAAGAAATTTAAATTTTTTTAACAGTGTTACTTATATGGAAAGGATTTAGTCATACTCATAATACTAAACGTCGAGATATGGAAACTCATTTCCATCTGGAAGGTTAAAATTATTGCCCAGGCAATGCCTAGAGGCAATACTACCTTAACTTTCCTGGATTTATTTTCAACTGAGGGATAGCACAAATTTGAAATCGACGAGTAGCGATGAAGGTATGAGATTTAATTTCCATATATGATCATTTTAACTATTTCCGTTAGTTGATTTATTGACTATCAATTCTTCTTTCTTCTTTGAATATCACCAATTTAAAACAACTTGTTACTCATTTTAGCGTTGATACCTTTGTAGGAAATGACTAAAACCGAAGAGTGAGTGGACGTCTAGTATGTGGGGTTGCTTCCATTAGAGTATCTTCACATCTACTCTAAATTGGATTCAGTTATATGCGTGGGGAGATGTGAAATACTCGAATTCTCAGTAAGGTTGGCGGGTTTCTTGTAACAACCTGCTTTTCCGTACAATTCAAGATGACAATAAACCACACATGTCTAACCCAAGTCAAACGGAAAGATGGATATTTAAGGGAAGGAAAGAAGAAAGAATAAGAGAAGAAGAAGAGAAAAGAAACTAAAAACAACACAGAAACTCACAATCACAACGGAACAATATATAATATAATATCAGTGATTTTTACAAAAGAGAAACTGTAACATACATACATCCATCAGAGTACAACAATAATCACAATTATAAGCCTGGACAGTTATAACATTATGTCCTAACAATTGCTGATAATTTCAATAACAAAGTGGCAAAAATAAACATATATGGGAGCATGACTTGAAGACCTCTAACATGTCTCCATAGCTCCAATGCATCTAAAGCAATCTGTAAATATGCTCGGTCTGACCCGAGCATTATAATAAAATAACACCTGAGTTAGTCTAGAAAACAAGCACGAGAAAACACACCCAATTAGATTTTAAAAGCTATTGAAACCTTTCAAAAATCAGAAGTATCTCATAAGACCACGCCGCATATAAATACGGACGAGTTTTTACTCTACGATAACCAAAACATTTCATATGAAATCCTCTGATATAATAATAGTGTCTAATATACAAGTACTTATTAATCATAGCCGAAATTGTTAAATGAATTAAATTTTGGCATACTAGGTTCTACAACCAAAACTGAAGGCTTGTATTAGATAATGGATTCCAATTATGAAAGGGTAAGGGTCTACTCACCGAATCTGTACACCTTTAGATAAAATGTACGAGAGGCTACAACACGTTGCACCTCTGTTACTCAGGACCGGCACTACCCCCTTCTCGAGTAGCACCAAATATCATCACCCTACGGTCGCAATCAACAACAACACAATGGGATCCCGAAGCATGCATGAATACCGCTCTAGACTTGGGATGATCATAACCTATTTGGGTGCGACCTACTTAGCTCTGCGGCATATCCCTGCTTTATTAATTTCTTGAGTGTGAGGCTCGAAGTGGCCACGCTCTTACCATTTATGTTGCACTTCCCACTAAGAATGCTAAAATTGACCTACAGGCAACAATGCAATATCAGCACTCATCCATACAAGTTCATTCTGGGACTGAACGAAAGGATTGTGAGCTCCGTCTCCAATTACATCATCTTCAAGATGTCTTCACTTTGAATGCTTAAGTTGGATCGAAGTAGTTTTTAGATAACATATCCAATCCCGTCTCTTTGAAACAACATTCAGCAGTTTTCGATAAACTCAACCCCTATTCTTTAGAAAATAAACAGCCTAAGATAAGATCGAAAATCACATCCTAACAGTTAGTGGATAAATTCCCTTATTATTTGTCCTAGAAGAACGAAACAAGATTGAAACGCATAGTACATCATCATCGGAGATAACTATGCCATATAAATAGTAACGACTCGCAAAATTCGATAATTGAATTGGTTAATTTAATAAGACGTTTGTAATTAAATTTAGTGAGAAATAAAAACCTTATAATTTATAACGAATTGAATGTTAAAAATGAAATGTATATTTTATTCATAGACAAAAATAAAAGAATGAAACTAAGTTGAATAAATTGATTGAGGTTTTAATCATAATAAATGTATATATTTGACAAATCCAATGTAATTTAAATAATAGTTAATATAACGGGAAGTCGGAAATTTGAATATACTAATGCTAATGAAATGTGAAACAAGTGTTAACTGTGTTATAGAGTAATATGGACCCAGTATAAAGATGGGAATAAAAACAAATCAATTTATTGGAATTAATTATAATTATTGGAATTCAACCTATAACAAATGGGTTAATGGTAAGTAAATGAAATTAAATACCGTATTAATCGAAATTGAAATTAAATGTTGTAAATTGTGAAATGTCCAGTAAATAACTTAATAAGAGAATTTATTTTTAAGGATTTTAAATTATTAAGTAAATCCCAAGTGATAGAAATGGCAAAAATTATTAAATTTGAATTAAAAAGGGACTTAATTAACTTAATATTAATTTATTTAATTGACTGAAATACAGCCATTTTGGCCACTGTTTCGAATTTCAACGAAACCAGTTCCATCAGATCCATAGTGGTGAATCATTGTAGGATTTCAAGTTTCGTAACGATCGGACTCGTTGTTTGATCGTACGGGCTCGAAACGCCTAGAAATCAATTTAATTGAAATCAACTGAAATCAATTTGAAATAATTTGATTTTAGAATAACTTCTTCATACGATGGAATATGGACTTGGAACCTGTTCCATTAAGTTTAAAATATTTTAAAACATCTATTTTGATATATGGGTCGACCCATTTCCGTTTCAGAATTGAAACGGGCTTTTCGGGCCATTATCGTTTGACTTTTCAAACAAATCAAGCCCATTCAATTCTATTTTGTTCTGCCTCTTTATATATCATTATAAACCCTAGCAGTCTTTCTATTTCTCATTTCTGTACCTATAGAAATTTCTGTTGATCCTCTTTCTCAGTGGCAGACAAACCCTAAAATTCACAACCCAGCTTCAATTCAAAATTCAACTTCAGAAATTCAAACTCCTCAATATATATAGAATTATATATCAATTTGAAGCTCACGACTAGCGCATCTCAGAACTGTAGTTTATTTTTCAATTTGGGTCACTGTTTGTCCAGAAATTGAAGAACAAATCTCGACCGTTCATCACTTGTTGATCGACGTCATCTGATCGTCAAATAAACGGTACCATAGCGTAGAGATCAACGTGTAGACTGCATCTGTGCAGGTTGTTCACCGAATCAACGTCCTGATCAATGCTAGAAATTAGTATAGGGTTTCGACCCTTTGGTGGCGGCTGTCCCATTGGGGGCGTGATCGTGATCGAGTTGTTGGGCGACATGTCAAAGGAAGTGCGATGCTTGGGGGGATGGTCGCGCGGCTAGACGAATGGAGGTGGTGTTGATTAAAGTGGCGGCGCATTCGATAGCGGTCTGTAGGGTTTGGTTCGCGCAATAATGGCTGTCTGGGAAGAGTGTTGAAGGTTGACGTGGCTTCGTTTTTCTTACCATTTAATTTGTTTATTTAAATTCGTATTATCTTCTAATTCGAATAACTTTTGTGTACGAGGTCCGTTTCACATGCGCTCTGCTAGGATCGTATTGGAATTTTGGATGTTTTGACATTGGTTCGGATGGATTCAGAGACTGTTTGAATTTTGGGTTTTAAATGGATTTAAATTGAATTTAAATTCAAAAGGTGAGTATTTTAACCCACTCACAGCTTCTAAAATTTCTTATGTTTGTCAAATTTAATTTATTTTGTGATTATGAATTTATTTATGACTGTTTCGTATAATTTTAATCATCATCTTAGTTAATTGCATTTATTTAAATTAAATTGTTATTTAATTTATTATCGAATATAAACTGCCAGTAAATACATGTTATTTATTATCTTCTCTATATTGATGTTATTGATTGAATTGGATTATGATTGTGATAAATGGTTGATGATTGATATTGGATGAATGGATGATGTATTTTACATTGTTATAAACTGCAAGTTGTTATGGATTTTTGTTTCATTCTGATTGCGGTTTGAAATGATATATATCCGTATTTATATTTTAAATTACAGACTGAAATGATAAATATCTGTATCACTTGACCATAGGATAGAAAATTATATACAGACACTGTGGTCTATTATAAATTATTTTGACTCATAACTTCTAAAATTTCTTACGTTTTTTAGATTTGATTTATGTTGTGATTATGAATTTATATATGACCGTTTCGTATAATTTTAATCATCATCTCAGTTAATTGCATTTATTTAAATTAGATTGTTATTTAATTTATTATCGAATATAAACTGTTAGTAAATGCCTGTTATTTATTATCTGCTCTATATTGATGTTATTGAATGAATTAGATGATGATTGTGATAAATGTTGATGATTGATATTGGATGAACGGATGTTGTACTTTATATTGTTATAAACTGCAAGTTGTTATGGATTTTTATTTCTTTCGGGATTGCAGTTTAAAATGATATATAACCGTATTTATATTCTAAATTACGGATTGAAATGATAAATATCCGTATCACTTGACCATAGGATAGAAAATTATATATACAAACACCGTAGTCTATATATAAAATATTTTGAAATGATTTCTGTGGTTTTGTAAAGAAATATATGGTTTTAGATAAATATTGATTTTAGATAATATATAAATGCTATTCTATCCTTGATTTTAGCTATGTAAAATTTGTTTTCATATAGAATAAGCTTAGTTATGAGTTGATTTTTATTGAAGATAATATTGTTAAGTACTTAAATTATATTTTAATATAGAGTTTAAAATGATTTAAATCAAATAAAGGTTGGAAGATAAATTTGATATTTATTTGAAATTGAATTTATTTAAGAATTAAACTTAGATCAGCTTGGTGTGAAATTTATTATATTTGAAGTTTTAGAGGGCATGATTTTTATAAATTGATTTTGGTTTAAGGAGAATTAAATGAATATTTCAAGTATAAATAAATACAAGGAAATACCTAGTTATTTGTAATCTGAGCTTTATTTAAATGATAATGGATCTATTATGTTAAGTATTTCAAAACTAAATAATAGAAAATTGAATTGTTGAATCGAAATTTCCAAACTTAGTTTTGAAAATTTTGAATTCTTAAATTTTGAAATATATTGAATTTGAAATGGGTTATTCTGTGGATCTAATATGTTTTGAAATCGATAAATTTGGAATAGTTTATTTGGAAACCGAATTGAATTGAAATTTACGATTTGGGATTTGGTTAAATACAAAATGTAGAAATTCGAGTTGTGTTGGATTTGTTTTGTGAAATTGAATAAGCTATTTTATTATATAAAGTATTTTAAATAGTTAAACCATTTAACTGGTGGAAGTTATGTTTCGAAGTTATGTTTCAAAGTTATGGGTTTCAAGGTAATATAATTTGAAAGTGTTATATTTAAGGGTTTTGATTTTGAAATGCTATTACTTTGAAAATGTTATGATTTTAGAAAAGGATATATTTGAAATGAAAATGATATCATATTGATTTGGTTTCGAAAGGGCAATTATATTTTGTTTTAAAGTATAAACTATTTTGAAAATGAGTGTTATAATAACGTTTGGTTGTTAAAGAGACCGGGATCGGAAGTTGTCATACTCTTTGCCAATTCGAAAACCACTTTAACAACCGTGTACGCAGTGGAGATTCCAGAATGAAGAAGAATGGTGGGGGCATTCAACAGGAGCGATTGACGGGCTAATGAGGCAGCCCCTTTGATCGGACACATCCCTTCGATATTATACTTTGACTTTTGGATTGATTCGGTGGCCACTTTTATTTTTTTTGATTTAGGGGTGTGGCTCGAGGTGGGCGGTAGCTGCATGCTACGCGTTACCACTGGCCAGAAGCTTAATTGGTATATCTACCCATGCATTGCCTAGTTGTGCTATGTCACCTACCCTAGCACACCTTGTACGAGTTTGGTTTTCTCCCGTAGCCCATGGAGTATCTTCTGGTGGCTTTCCGATTAGGAGGGACTATGATACTGGATGAACTACTGGGACTATTACGCATTAAGGGCTATATGGGTAACCCCTTAACGCTATTTAAAAGTAAGTTTATTTTACTATTCAACATTATTCTAATGGCCTATATTACTACATAGTAAATAGTTTAATGGATCCTTAGGAGATGTGAATCCTGAGCATCTCTTAAGTTACTGCACTCACCTTAGACATTGCATAGGAGATGTCAAATCTTGTAAATTTCTCTGACGTCGTTCCACTCATATTATTTACCATAGATTTAACTTGCATAAGATCTTTTAGTTCTAACTCGAATTTTTTGTCTTTTCAATCGCTTGGGTCAGCCTGAGCATTTCAGTGTTTGAAGACCTTACTTCTAGAGTACGAAGACGAAGATTGTATTACTATTATTTACTATAGTGTTCCACTGCATCGCATTGTTCCGCTGCATTTTTATTTATTATTCTTTGGTATGTGTAAAACTGATATTTATTGTATAAGTATAGTCGAATATTTTGCAAAATAGCTTCATGAACTGTTTATTTGATTATTATATTTTATCATTCGGCTGCAAGATTCTATTTTGTTTTTTTCTTTGCTTTTTCTTATTTACCCATAACAATCTGCCCTTCTATATGGTTTGAGTCGGCACGTGTGTTTGCTTAAGCATATAAAAAGCTGGGATGTTACATTTGGTATCAGAGCTTTGGTTTAGTAAAAAAACCTTAGCTTTGTGGGGTCTGATTCTTTATTAATAGGGTAGTATACCCTATGATGAGTCGTTGAGCGTATATATAAGAGAGCGTATTTGTTAGTGTTATAAAAGGTTTGATATTGTGTTAATTTGTTCCGTTTTATATTTATAAATTCTAGTTGGTGCATAGGATGCTATGACATCAGTAGGGATTTCGAAACACTTAATAGGACAGACCGACCCAATACTTGTTTTGAATATAGATGAATGGAATAAATTTTCCTATTGTACATTTTTATATATAAAATAATTTTTTTATAAACGTTATGTTTGGTTTTAATATATTGGTTGTTAGGTAGTGAAATTTATAAATATTGACTTGAAACAAAATTTGAAGAAAATAAAATAAATGAAAATTGGAAATTTTAGAATTTAGTTCCGGGGTTTTGAAAATTTCTTTCGAATGATTTTGGAATATAGTAGTAATATTGTTAGAAGTATTTTCTGATATAAATATTTCAAAATGATTGGAAAGAATTGTTTTAAAGAAAATTTGAAAAGATATAAGTTATGTACTCCCCTCTCTACCGCTGGAAAATAATTCCGGCGATGAGTGCATGCATCATCGACATTTATTTTCGAGTTTCTAAGTGGGAAGGCCACTGTAGTAATTTTTCTATAGATTTATTTTGATGAACAAATATAAAATTAATTTTTTTTAAAAAAAATAAGTGGATGTATAAATTGTAAGTACATACATTGATCTATTATTTTTAAAATGACTTGAAATTTAACCCGGTATTTAGTTCTTAAATTTCCGTTAATCAATAGTTTCAATTATTGTAGTGAAATGGGATATAACTAATTAATAACTAAACTTCCAATCAGAATAAGAGATTAAATGCTAGATTATTCATGAAGTTTGACGAAAGTTGAAATTTGTAACCTATAAAAACAAGATATGATTTTTGAACATTAAGTTAATTTAAAAGAAATGAGAAAAACTTGTATAAGTTTCAATTACATTCTTAGAGCATTTATATAACTTACCAAATATTAAAAGTTGAATATTTAATAAGAAAATGTATTGGAAATTGTACGAGTAAATTTATGTTATGAAAGTGTTCGGTAAATTGCTTTTATTAGTAAGAATTGATGTTATAATGGTTATATACTTATGTTGTAATTTAGAAGGTTATTGTAATTAAATGTGATAGAAAAGGGACCATTGTAAGTAAAAGATTACAAACTTAAGTTAATGAAATTGTTATGCCAAGTAACTGAATTAAACATGAATATTATTAATAAATGAAATGAAGTTAGTAAGTAATGAATGGAATAAGTGTGATAAGCACTGAATCAATGGATAGAAACGAAAATTTGCAAGAAATAAATGTAGATTAAAAGATAAATCAATATATGAATGAAAAGGAAATGAAACAATAAATGTTGTGAAACGAAATTAATAAGAATGAACTTAATTTATGCTTGGAATTGTTATTTGTTTAGTTTATGGTTGTTTGGGCAATGATACTTTAAAATTGTTTGGATGTATGAATAATCTATTTAGTTTCATCTAAGACTGTTGAGTAAATGGTGCACTTAGTAGTTTATTTTTCATTCTGTACAATTTAAAGTTTTATACCCGAACAACTATTTGTTTTGTTTGATATGAATGGATGATTGATTTGTGTTGATTTTATGTGATGGTTGTATATTATGTTGCAAGTGATTGTTGTTTATATTGATTTGTTTGTTAGTGGTTGAAACAACTTTAAATATTTCATTTTTATATAATTGTTAACCTTTTGGATTATATAAGTGAAATGCAGGTTATGGAAGCAATTGCCACTGCTTTTGGTTTCGTAATTAAGCGTTAATTGCCCAACAAATAGGTCGGTTTTCGAATTGCGGTTTTATAGTGTTATTATATTATTTTTACCGTGTTGGGATATATATTATTTTGGAAAATATATGTTGTTTATTGTTATATTAGATATTATAATTTCTCCCGAGGCTCTCCATACAAAGGAGACTCTGCCGAAATTTTCCATAAATTTTGGACTTAAAAAATTTCGAAAATGTTTTCCAAACTTTGTTAATTTGAGTATAAAAAGATTTAATGGTTATAAATTGGTATATTTTATTCAAATTAATTAATTTTGTAAATTTATTTGTTTATAAAGTTAGTATTTTTGAATAAGATGTATTATTTACTTAATTCTTTCTTTGCCATTCTTTTTCCTTTTCGGGGACGAAAATTTTTGAGTGGGGAGAATGTAACGACCCGCAAAATGCGATAATTAAATTGGTTAATTTAATAAGATGTTTGTAATTAAATTTAGTGAGAAATATAAAAATTACAATTTGTAGCGAAGTGAATATTAAAAATGAGATGTATATTTTATTCGTAGATAAAAATAAAAGAATGAAACTAAGTTGAATAAATTGATTGAGGTTTTAATTATAATAAATGTATATATTTGACAACTCCGATATAATTTAAAATAATAGTTAATATAAAGGAAAGTTGGAAAATTGAATATATTAATGCAAATGAAATGTGAAACAAGTGTTAACTGTGTTATAGAGCAATAATGCACCCAGTATAAAGATGGGAATAAAATCAAATCAATTTATTGGAATTAATTATAATTAATTGGAATTCAATCTATAACAAATAGGTTAATGGTATGTAAATGAAATGAAATACTATATTAATTGAAATTGAAATTAAATGCTGTAAATTGTGAAATGTCCAGTAAATAAGTTAATAAGAGAATTTGTTTGAAGGATTTTAAATTATTAAGTGAATCCCAAGTGATAGAAATGGCAAAAATATTAAATTTGAATTAAAAAGGACTTAATTAATTTAATATTAATTGACTGAAATTCAGCCATTTTGGCCACTATCTCGGATTTCGACGAAACGAGTTTTATCGGATCCATAACGGTGAATTATTGTAGGATTTCAAGTTTTGTAACAATCGGACTTTTCGTTTGATCTTACGGGCTCAAAATGCCTAGAAATCAATTTAATTGAAATCAGTTGAAATCAATTTGAAATAAGTTAATTTTAGCATAACTTCTCCATAGAATGGAATTTGGACTTGAAACCTGTTTCATTGAGTTTAAAATATTTTAAAACATTTATTTTGATATATGGGTTGACCCATTTCCGTTCCAGAGTTGAAACGGGCTTTTTAGGCCATTATCGTTCAACTTTTCAAACCAATCATGCCCATTCAATTCTATTTTGCTCTGCCGATTTATATATCGTTATAAACCCTGACAGCCTTTCTATATCTCATTTCAGTACATATAGAAATTTCCGTTGCTCCTCTTTCGTAATGGCAGAGAAACCCTAAAATTCACAACCCAGTTTCAATTCAAAATTCAACTTCAAAAATTCGAACTCCTCAATATATATCGAATTTTATATCGATTTGATGCTCTCGAGGAGCGCATCTCAGAATTGTAATTCGTTTTCCAATTTGGGGCACTGTTTGTCTAGAAATTGAAGAATAAATCTCAGTCATTCATTTCTTGTTGATCGATATCATCCGATGATCAAATAAACGGTACCATGGCGTAGAGATCGACGTGAGGAGTGCATCTGTGTAGTTTGTTCACTGAATCAACGGCCTGATCGACGCTATAAATTCGAATAGGGTTTCGGTCCTTTGGCGGGGCCCGGCCCATTGGGGGCGCGATCGTGACAGAGTTGTTACGCGGCATGTAAAAGGAAGGGCGGAGCTTAGGGGACGGTCGCGCGGCTAGACGAAGGGAGGTGGCGTTGATTGAAGTGGCGACGCATTCGATAGCGGTCTGTAGGGGTTGGTTCACGTGATAATGGTTGCCTGGGAAGAGTGTTGAAGATTGACGTGGCTTCGTTTGTTAGGTTCGTTGTTTTACCATTTAATTTGTTTATTTAAATTCATATTATCTTCTAATTCGAATAACTTTCGTATACGAGGTCCGTTTTAAACATGGTTTTCTCCGCTAGGATCGTATTGGAATTCTGGACATTTTGACACTTGTTTGGACGGATTCAGAGACTGTTTAAATTTTGGGTTTTAAATGGATTTAAATTGAATTTAAATTCAAAAGGTGAGTGTTTTAACCCACTCACAGCTTCTAAAATTTCTTATGTATGTCAAATTTAATTTATGTTGTGATTATGAATTTATTTATGACTATTTCGTATAATTTTAATCATCACTTAGTTAATTGCATTTGTTTAAATTAAATCGTTATTTAATTTATTATCGAATATAAACTGCCAGTAAATACCTGTTATTTATTATCTTCTCTATATTGATGTTATTGATTGAATTGGATTATGATTGTGATAAATGGTTGATGATTGATATTGGATGAATGGATGATGTATTTTACATTGTTATAAACTGCAAGTTGTTATGGATTTTTGTTTCATTCTGATTGCGTTTTGAAATGATATATATCTGTATTTATATTTTAAATTACGGACTGAAATGATAAATATCTGTATCACTTGACCATAGGATAGAAAATTATATACAGACACTGTGGTCTATATATAAATTATTTTGAAATGATTTCTATTGTTTGTAAAGAAATATATGGTTTTAGATAAATATTAATTTTAGATATTATATAAATGTTGTTCTATCCTTGATTTTAAGCTATGTAAAATTTGTTTTAATATATAATAAGCTTAGTAATAAGTTGATTTTTATTGAAGATAATATGGTTAATTATTTAAATTATATTTTAATATAGAGTTTAAAATGGTTTAAATCAAATTATGGCTGGTAGATAAATTTGAGATTTATTTGGAATTGAATTTATTTAAGAATTAAACTCAAATAAGCTTGATGTGAAATTTATTAAATTTGAATGTTTAGAGGGTTTGATTTTTATAACTTGATTTTGGTTTAAGGTGAATTAGATCAACTATAGAAGGAAATACCTAGTTATTTGTAGTTTGAGCTTTATTTAAATGGTAATGGATATATTATGTAAAGTATTTCAAAACTATATAATAGAAAATTGAATTGTTGAATCGGAATTTCCAAACTTAGTTTTGAAATTTTTGAATATTTAAAGTTTGAAATGTATTGACTTTGAAATGGGTTATTCTGTGGATCTAATCTGTTTTGAAATCGATAAATTTGGAATAGTTTATTTGGAAACTGAACTGAATTTAAATTTATGATTTGGGATTTGGTTAAATATAAAATGTTGAAATTCGAGTTGTGTTGGATTTGATTTGTGAAATTGAGGAAGCTATTTAATTATATAAAGTATTTTAAATATTTAAACCATTTAAGTGGTGGAAGTTATGTTTCAAAGTTATGAGTTTCAAGGTAATATAAGTTGAAAGTGTTATATTCAAGGGTTTTGATTTTGAAATGTTATAACTTTGAAAGTGTTATGATTTTCGAAAAGGATATATTTGAAATGAAATGATATTGTATTGATTTGGTTTTGAAAGGGAAATGATATTTAGTTTTAACATATAAACTATTTTGAAAACGACCGCGGTGTTATAATAACGTTTGGTTATTAAAGAGACCGAATCAGAAGTTGTCATACTCTCGGCCAACTCCGAAAACAACTTTAACAACTGTGTAGGCGGTGGAGATTCCAGAATGAAGAAGGATGGGGGCGACGTTCCTTTGAGGTATATAAGTAGATCCGACTCCTGTGAGTTGGCATAAGGTGGCTAAAACAGGAGCGATTGACGGGTGAATGAGGTAGCCCCTTTGGTCCGACATATCTCTTCGATATTATACTTTGACTTTTGGATTGATTCGGTGGCCACTTTTGATATTTTTTGATTTGGGGGTGTGGCTCGAGGTGGACGGTAGCTACGTGCTACGCGTTACCACCGGCCCGGAAGCGTAATTAGTATATCTACCCTGGCATTGCCTAGTTGTGCCGTGTCACATACCCTAGCACGCCTTGTACGGGTTTGGTTTTCTCCCGTAGTCCATGGCGTATCATCTGGTGGCTTCCCGATCAGGAAGGACTATGATACTGGATGGACTACTGGGACTATTACGTGTTAAGGGCTATATAGGTAATGTAAAGCCCCACCCCGAGGCCAACAATAACAAAGAGCATTACTGGGTAATACTTTCTGCTAATGCAGAGAATAGGGCTAGATAGGAGCAACCATCTATAGCCTTGTCTTAAATATCTATTGAATACGTTGGCAATGCCATTTTTTTCCTAATTCAAGTGGATCGACATATCCAATAAATACTTAATACAAAGCCATAGGTGGCTATAGGATCTATCAGAAAAAAATACAATAACTCAAATGTAAAACACATCACATAACAGCAGATAATCCCATAGATAAACACATACACAGATACATCACAAAGTATACAAAATGATACATCACATATGTGGTATGACGACCACAGTACAAACACGAATCAAAAGAATATACATATCAGAGTAGCAAACCAAAAAGGACTACACAAAAAGCTACAACAAAAAGGGATAGCAGAATAGTCCATGTAGAAGCAGAATAGGCTAAGTCCAAAAGTACCTAACCTGAAACACCTCGGTCTGACTCGAGTATAAAATACACGGGTCAGTCTAGCTAAACGAATCAGTAAAAGGTGATAGCGGAATAATATAGCATAGTGATATTCTTCTTAAACAAGAAGAAACAATAAGAAAGTTAACCATAGACATATGGAGGATACGCATCATGTATTGCATATATAATTACACTAGGTGATAGAATGTGATTGCTTCAATAAGCATAAAACACAAAGGAGACGAAAAATCTCATGAATCACTAAAATGTAGCATGCCTCATATCATCGGCAATCATAAATCAAATAAGAATGGTTTAGGGAATAATATAATGTAAACTCCTAAAAGAGTATTCCCAAACCCGCCATAACGGCAATTCTAAGGAAAACATGCAAAAGCCATCTCGACATAAGCAGCCATCTCGATATAAGCCATAAGGCAAATGTCAACAAAGAGATAAAAAACTCATACAACGCCAAAAGGAAAATCCCATAAATAGCACGAATAGGCAATCTCAGTATACATATATGCCAAAAGGCAAATCTCAACACGCCAGCGTAGGCAATGAAAACCTCAAAATAACTCCCAAGAGTTCAAAATCTCGAAGTAATCGCCACCGAATGGTTCAAAGGACCTATTCCAAAATGACGAAACACAAGGGTAAAAATCATCTCAAAAAGGTTTTGCACGTGCTAATTTTGCCTAGTACTGTTTCACATAATAGGTACCTCGTCCAAAGGCAAACATCAAAAGACAAATACGCCGCAATGGAAAATACGCCGCAATGGCAGACGTCCAAGACAAATACGCCGCAACGGCAAACGTCCGAAGACAAATGCGCCGGAATGGAAAATGACCCGAAGGTCCAGTACTAGCACGCCAACAGGCAAATGTGCCACAAACTCTCGGAAAGAAACCCGAAAAGTGTTAACGTGTGTCCCATACCACCCGTTCGCACTAAACTGTTTACTAACCGCTAGTAAATTTCACACTCAAAGCAGTAAAAGGTTCACCTCAAATCATTGGTAAACTAGACCCGTAGGTCAAAACGATCAAACAGACAAGTTAGGAATTAACCGAAAGGATAAACGCACGTATCCCATACTACGCATTTTACCCAAATGTTTAACTCTCCTTCTCATTCGCTCGACAGTGCAAAAACGTGTAATTTTTATAGAAAATAGTTTACCTTGAAAATAAGCTTTTAAAACTGATTTCGAAAACCATTTGGAAACCATATTTGAAAATTTCCCTTATTATAAGGAAAAGATAGGTTTTATACTTGAAAATACTTGAAAATATTATATAATAGTTATTTTAAATCCCCAAAATTTTAAAAATCATTTCAAAAAGAATTGGAGAAAACCGTGTTAGAAAACGACCAAAAACAAGCAAAATTCCACTCAACCCGAAATTCAAATTAAAATTAAAATTAAAATCAAATAATTCAAGATTTGAATTCAAAATTCATCAAAACCGAGATAACCTATTGAAAGGCATCATAGCCCTCAAAATACTTCAGAAATATCACAAAACATGAGTAAATGTCAAAAATCGGATGGAAAAATTACATGAAAACATTTAGCCAAACTAATACTAAATAATAATTTCACAAGCCAATTTATTTTAAAAACACTTTAAAATGCTTTATAAAACCCGTGCACGAAATCTAGAGAGAAAACTCAAGAATTCGGGAAAATTTTAAAAATGGCGGAAATTATTAAAGTATAAAAACCGTTGAAAACACGCTGCGAACCCAAGTTCGACAGCAGGTTTGGACCTGAAAACAGAATCCAAATGACATGAAATGTTGTAATAATATTTTTTAACATTTCTACTCCAATTTGCAAAAATATTCACACAATTACGACTTGAAACGAAGAAATTGGGTCATCCCGAAGTTGGACTAAAACCACTGTAAACTGCTGTGTAAAACAGCGCAAAGGTTCAACTTCGACGATGAGTTCGAAGGGGCAAATGTACCCAGATCTTGGTGAAATTTGGTAGAAGCATAGACTAATGCTTCTACATCGATATGCAATAAGAATTGTTCAAATCTGATTTGAGACAAAGAATCTGCGTCGTTTCAAAGTTGGACCAAAATAAGGTTTAAAATAGTGAATTACAGCAAGCTGTGAGTACAAGTTCGACAGTAGTTTAGAAATAGAAAACCAACATAGATTGTCATGAAATTTTACAGGAATGTAAACTAACACTCCTTCTTCAATCTGCAAAAAGAATCACTTAAATCCGATATGAAACGAATGAGTTATGATGCATCAAACATGGACTCGGGCCATGTTTGCAACAGTTCAAAATCCGAAAATGTACAGGCCTGAAACCATCCTGGGTTCAACTTCCGGGCATGAGGAACAAATGATATCGGATTGAGCTCAAAATTGGTAGATATATACGAGAAAACTTAGTCTTTCAATAAAAAAGAATCATTGAATTCCAGTAATAAACGAATGAGTTATGCGGCTTCAAACATGGACTCAGGCCATGTTTGCAGCAACTCAAAACAACTACAGGCAAAAATCTATGTCTGAGTCAATTTTGCAGCAACGTTTTGAACGTTCAAACGACAATATATTTCAACCAAAATTTGCAGAAATTAAGTTCAATATGCAAGCTACCAAATTCAAGAAATCCGGCAGCATTTTTTTGCCGGAACCAAAGGATATAAACATGTAAAAAAGCAACCCAAACTAGATTTGCAGAAAGAAAATTATCAACAAAAAATAATTACAAAAAGCTCAAATTTCGATTTTTCAAGCTTTTCTTCAGCTAAAATTGTGAGTTTATCACTTATCTTGCTGAAGTTGCACAAATACCCGGATTTAAGCAAAAAGATTGAAGTTTTGGGGTGATTCTTGCCTTCAAGAACCTGTAGAAACTAATATACTGACATGTAAAAGAAACTAATACCATTAACCAATCTATCCTCAAATCAATTAAGATTTCTTGATGTAATTTTCAGTTTTGCAAGAGATTACCTTTATATTTACTTTAAATTGATAAAAATCTCAGTTTGTTTGAAGAAGTATGAAGATTTAAAATATTGATTTTAAGAAGAAGAAAAAAGTGAACTTTCTTTTACAAGCAAGAGGAAGAAGAAGAGAGCAACTACTTGTATGTAAAGTAATTGTTTCTCACCTTCTCAATACCTGATTAAGTAGGCTAATGGGCTTTTTGAACACATTTAAAGAAATAGATTAACTAGCCTAAATAACTAAATCACATACTTAAGCAATTGCTCACATATTCATCTTATGTCATAGAACAATACATTTTTCTTCAAATTTTCATACAAACAAAATATGTAAACTTATATACATATGAAATAAAACATTTTACCTCATATAAAAGATAATTTATATTTTTAAAACATTTTTTTTATTATTAAAATTCTTTATTTTACAAAAAATACAAAACTTTCAGAAATAAATGGTCAAAACATTACTTTAAACTTCTAAAATTCCGCAAAATATTTTTCTTGCTTAGAAAAATACAAATAACATTCTAAACACAAATTTATAATTAGAACTCATTTTTAAATCAATTTCCACCCTTTTATTTGATTAAACAACCTTCAAAAATCAAATACTTCGTTTAAAAATTATTAAAAGAAGTAATTGGCAATAATTAATACAATCATTGCATTTTCTCTAAATAAAAATTATTTTCTCATTTATTATTAACCCAAACAAATAAAATAAAGTTTCAAACTTTATTTTCTCATTTTATTCCAAAATTCATTGTTTATTCCAAATAAACAATTTAATTTCTCCAATTTTATTTTAATTCACAATATTAAATTATAACTACCATTATAATTAAATATTTACAGGTAATCTCCAAAATCAGGGTTGTTACAGACTCACCTCCTTAACAAAATTGCATCCACGCAATTTCTATAATGGAAGTTATCTATAACATCTATTTCATCACAGTAAGATTCAAATCAAAAGATAGGATCATAGATATTCTCCCTCAACATATAATGAAAGGATCAAGACAAGTTTGCTCGGCAAATCCTATGATTTCCCAAGTATAGCACTTAGGGTTAGCGGACGATAGAATTTCATAAGCAGAACATGCTTATTTCGAAGGTGTTCAATCTTCGAAACAACTACACGAATAAAATTTGACACAATACACAAGTCAGTGAGACTTATGGTCATGCAACACAAGAGAATTAACAACCGAGATTAAATCTCAAAGATACAACGAAATTGGATTACCTGGAACATATCATGAATAAACAAAACTGAACAGAAAACGGTGCATGAAAGCAATCAAACCAAGGCGTCCAGTGATAGTAGATGGTCCTATATAACTAGGAGCCAACTTTCCGAATATACTGAAACACACTTAACTCCTTTAAAGGAGTAACAAAAATAAGCATAATCATCAAAAGAGGATTAAACAAAAGATAGGTGGGATTTCAAGCTACCACCTTAACACATGATTGCATGAATGCAAGTCATCACAAGAACCGCAATAAGGCCAAGAATGGATTACAAGAAATTTTCCCAAAAATTTGCTATAAGAGTTTTCACTCAAATCCACTTTCTTTTATACACAAAATTCAGACTTCAATAATGTAACGATCGGGGATTTTTCCCGCTCGAAAATCGACATCCATACTTCACATCGTACTCGAATGCCGTAGATTCGACCGTTCAAAATCCGAGTCGCCGGAGCTTATAACACAATTAAGTAAACAACATAGCGGAATAAAAATTAATCATACATTGATATACAGCATTGATACGATATCTGATACAACAGATGATACAATAGATATCAATATACATCAGAGATATGATACAAGAAAATAGCAGCGGAAAAGAAAAAATAGATAACACTAGCAGCGGAACAAATAACTCTAGATAGTCTTCAAAAGAGAACTCTAGTAGCAGCTCGAACCAACATCCCGATTCACCAAGACAAGAAAGTCTCGCCCACATCCAAAGACTGAACTAGCTCCAGATAACCTACTAATCTGACTATTCTAAAAACCCAACTTTAGACTGCCCGTGTAGAAAATTTTGAGCACCCAGAGTTTAGGAAAGAAACAATAAACTCTGGATTAGTCATGGGACTGGTGTGAGCAACAAAAACAGTTTATCTTTTAAAACAATCAACCAAAGATTTTAAAGTCGATTCGTAATGCCTTTGGAAAATGAAACTACCATAAGGCCTCCCGCACACACACACAATGCAAACGCAGAATCGGAGGAGATTTCTCCTTATGATAGTTAAACATGCTTGATACGCGAATTTTCTTTGATATTATTACTATAAGTGCAAAGTGTAGAAAACGTTTCGAAAGTAGAATATAAATCTTAGCCAACATACGACCACTATCGTATGCCTACTATAGCTACCATGTTCAATAGCAGGTTACCGCCACATTCCATGGCAGGTTATACAATTGCAATCGTAGAAGCTCGTATTGGATGAATGGATTTCCAACAAATGGTCGGGCAAAGGAATTTCTCATACGGAAATGGAACACCTCTAGAAGGACGTACCCGAGCATCCCAACTGGATCTCTGCCAACACAAAGCCGATGTACTCCCTGCCCGGGAGTATCAACCTTAGATATTCCATCTGCGGTTGTAATCAACCTTTATCCGGGATTCCGATAACCAACAACACCACGCAGTAATAGATATAGTGTATCCACATGAGTTAGTATCAGGGCTCCATTCCATGATACTACCCCTATCTAGAAGAAATGGACATACCCTAGGGACGCGATCCCTGAAACCTTGTCGCATCTTTCCTGTTTCGACCATTTTTCGGGTTATGAGGTTCGACGAAGTCTCATCCACAAAGCTAAGCTTTTTACAAAAGCCACGCTTTGATCAACAAATGATCAGCAGCACTCAGCATGCCACATTACCAAGTTGGGAATATATTGCTGATAACCTTCAACAACATAACCTCTAAGGGTGTTAAGCTAAGAGAATAAATTCTCCGCCACCAACGGAAATGTATTTGAAAGAAATCTTCTTTATATCTCAAAATGTAATGTCAGACATACAATCTATACAAGTATGTTCTGGATTTAGAACAGAACCGAAGGCACTTCTAAAGAAGTCCTTGCAATCCGCGTATTCATAATCCCGGTTGGACTTCCCATCACTTAGGAAATCTCTATACCGTAGCTACTCGGGGCAGAGACAATCAATAGGTCATCCTATCGTTCTCGTAAATATCCGGTCTTCACCACCAGTCTCCAAATGCTATCCATAACGACGTATCACATATTCGAAATGGGTTATACGATCCAAAGGTCCTTTCCCGGCCAACCCGAATAGTGAGCGCAATGTTTAAACATATGGATATGGGATTTCAATTAAGTCACAACTTAATAATTCAAAATTTTCTTTCAAATGATTTAAACCAATTTCCATTTCCATTCTTTTAAACAAAAAGATTAATTTCACAAAATTCACCCAGTTTCTCAAAGGTTCATTCATAAGTTTCAAAACAATTCCATTTCAATTGGATTAATTCATTTAAATCTTTAAATCAAAGATTTGTTTCATAGCTTTCAAATCGTTCCTAAATATTCACAAAAAAATTCGTTTCCGAATATTCATCTATAATTGGAAAACTATTTCAGTTTACTTGAAATCCCTTTAATACAATTTGAAATTCATTTCTCCTATGAAAGCTTTTTATCATTTAGAAACACAGTGTTATTTCGGAAAAACCCTATTTCATTATACAAGTTACAATCTTTGGGTTAATTCAAATTTCCAAAAGAGCAATACTTTAAAAATGGTCTGACTCTATATATAACTAGTATAATATCGTTAATCCCTTGTTTAAAATCATAGAATTCAATTTCAAATATTGAATTCAAATTTAAATCAAATTATTTAAATTTCAAAACTCAATCAAGTTACTCAAAATAATTTTGTCTTTGAAATTCCATATCAAAAGCTTTTCACTTTAAACCCAATCCATTTCCAAAATATTTGAATTCAGATTGTCTATTTAAAATCGTTTTCAAAAATCTGTGACTTAATCGATTTCCTCGTGAAACCATATTTGTGTGTGTATGGTGTGGTTCAGGGGTTTAACACAATAGTGCAACATCATTCAATCATCACAGATCGAACACAGAACTATAATTGATAAGCGATATAAAATATAACGCTTATCGTCCATTCACAAATTCACGGATAATATACAAATATATCATAAGTAAATGAATAAATTACACACAGCTCAATCCACAGAACAAAATGTCACAGATCAGATAGGACAATCAATTCAAAGTATCTCACAAAATACAATCATTCATAAGTAAGGTCAAGCCTTCAATAATTATTTATAAGTAGGATTAATTAATTGTTTAATCCTAATTAATTCAATTTATTTCCCATTAAATTAATTACTTATGAATTTATTACCCAATCCTAATAAATTAATTATAAATCATTTGATATAAATAAATTAATCAATCACCTTAATTAATTAAATTATTCTTAATTAATCAAATTTTTAATTAACCTTTAAACCAATTACAATATTAATTAACCCTTAATTAATTATTTTGAGAAATTAAACCTTCAATCACTTCACTAGTCAATTAACCTTTGACTTAAATTGGTTAATCTCAAATTAATTACTTAATTAATTTATCACATTTTCCTTGAATTAATTATTGCTTAATCACTTGATAAATCAACTATAATCATTAATTAATGTTTAATTAAAAATCCTTAGTTACCAATTAATTAATCTTTAAGCCTCCATATACTACTTTACCCTTTAATTACTTATCTAATTAATCCGAGTCATTAATTATTAAATAAATAAATTATCCCTTTTAATCAACTTAATAATTTATGAATTATAAATCATTAAATCTTCATTACTTAAAGTAAAACTTATTTACAGTTATGATTAAATTATTACTTATAATATGTCTAGAAATATTGATTTCAAATTTCAAATTAAATTTCAAGCTTTTAGAGTAAATACAAATTTATTTTTAATAAAGTTTTAAAAACCCAATTTTTATATTTTCTAACTCTTAATTTCTCATGTTAAATTAATATTTTCGTCATAAAATAAATTTATTTAAGAGTTAAGATCAAATTCTTCTTAAATCCACATATCAAAATTATACTTTAACTTTAATTTCCTTTTTAATACTCAAACAGTTTTAAGTATTAAAACAATTTGAATTTAAACTTTGTTAAATTTCCCTACATAGTTTCAAACTGAGCTTAAAGTTATATTAAACTTGATATATATTTTTTTCATTAAAACTTAGTTCAAGCTTCCTTTAAATTTAACTCTAAACTTCCCAAAACAAAGTCAGGTTTTAAAACCTATTACAATCATCCTTCCTGAGCCATCCTCTGCTTTGAGCCTGATACGTTTTTTGCTCGAATAGTACTTGAAACTATCGTAAGGAAACCCAAGTATACTGAAATCACATAGGCTGACTGTTGAAATTTCCAGACCATCAGGAATTAGTGCACGTGCACGTGCACCACTCCGGCGCTCGCCTCCGGTCATCGTCGCTACGTCGAACAAGTCGACAACCACCCAAAAACCTCTCACCGACCATCAAAATTTCGTTGTCACCTCAAAATAAAAATTCGCGAACGAAGTCGAAACCTGGAGCAACAAAAACATCACCCCTTCGAAATCTGTCTACGCCAAGTTCTCGACGCTCCGACCATCTGAACGTGCGAAACTTCGGCCACCACCTCGTCTACCTCCCTACGTCCATCACCCAAAGTTGCGTGCAACTCGATGCACTATGGAGGACGAACGAGAAAAAAATGCGACCCCTCATTAAACTAGGGTTAAAAATTTTAAATGTTCGCCGCCGACGTCACGGTCATCCTCGCCACCTCCAACTATTTTTCTCCGACACCCCATAGGCTACTCCTTCTCCAGCCATGAATTCAACCACCACGAATCGGTCGATCACCAAAAATTGATCGAAATCACATTTTCGAACAAAAATAAACTGCTCTTGAACCAGTTGCTTAAAAATCATCAAACTGGGTTTAAAAGTCATGATTTCGATTAGAGATTTGATATAAAACCTTGAATTAATAAATTATGAAATTTAAAATTTTTGACATAACTTGATCATCTCTATTCTTTTAATTTTCCAGAGCCCTAACCAACTTGTTTTTGTTTACTTAAATTTTTAACCTCTAATCTAGCATGAAACAAATATCTTTTGTTTATAGATTACATCCTAACAGCAAATGGTTCAAGAGAAAAAAGATTTTTTTGAATAAATCTTGAGCTAAAAATAAACTGGTAACAGAGAAGATACAGGGGATATACATATACCCATATTCACACATCCATACTTATTCATACCAAACACATACATTCCAAAACTATACATCCAAAAATAATTTAAAGCGTTTTAAAATGTATTGTTACTCACATTTTAGGATGAAGACAGAGGACACAAAGCCTGGGAAAGGTTGTTGAAAAATCTGGATATGCATTTTGAATTAGATCTGATTGAAGTTTGATTTTTTTCTTTTTCAGTTAAATCTTTGTTTTGATATCTTGCTTCTTTTCTGGCTTTGCTTAGTTATGTTTTGAACAAACTAAAATAAAGAGGAAATTTGATATATAGAAGAGAAGTTACAGGGTTGCATGTTTTTATACAGGGTATTAGGTATGGTAGAACATCAGAGACTTTCTTTTTTTTATTTTTATTTTTATTACTTTACTTCTTGTTTTTGGCTGATAGAAAATATGTTATGCTAGCATTTAATGCCTGAGGTATGTTGCATTTATTTGTTAAGTACTTTATGTACATATTACTTTGTTTATTCCTTTGCCTTGTATTTCTTTGTCTCGGCTGATATCTTTTTGTTTCGGCTGAAGTGATTTAGTTTTGTTGACTAATATTTTACTTGCTTTGCATCTTACTTTCCCAGGTTGATGCATTGTTTTATCTTCTTGTTTCATACTTGAATATGTTTGCACTGTCTTGTTTTGCAAGCTCGAAGATTTGATATTTCCAATCTGCATTCTTATTTTTATACTTGTGTTAGCCCTACATACTTTTTTTTTTCCTTGTTTTGTTTCTACATATTTATAGTTTTATTTATTTTGGCCTTGTTACTTTGAGACAAGAATGAATATCCATAATTAATAAATTGTTAAAATTGTTGCCAATGTATTTACTTTATACTTGAATGTATTTGTATCTTTTATTTTCTTGTTTGTACTCAACATTCATTTATTTATTTTTATTATTTTGTAAGTATATTTTGAACTTTACATTATTTATAAATCCCAATTCGATTAAATTCAAATACATTAATTAAAAGCAATTCCTTAATTCAACTAATATGTTATATCAATTACCAAATTAATTTCACAAATTTTTATTCAAATTTAAAATAAATTATCAATTTAAAATTATTTAAAATTCAGGATCGTTACAGACTTCCTCCCTTAAAAGGAATTTCGTCCTCAAAATTCGCTAGAGAGAGATAACAAAGATAGATGAAAGAGAAATATCTTTTGAGATCAACAAGATATTTTTTATTCTGCATTTGGCTTACCAAATCGGAATATCAACAATATGAGAACGAACTCATTCAATACTACTCAGGATACTCGGGTCATAAATTCTACGAAATATGCAAGGCACTTGTTAGTCCGAAGGAATAACTAACCGTTCGTAGAATATATTTGGACCCAAAAATAAACAGATATATGGATGCAATTTCAAAAATTTTAGTTTAGAACTGAAGTATACTATCAACCATAGCAATCAAAACAGCCAATTCATCCAAACAAACAATTCTGGCCTATTTGGAGTTTCTGTCCCATGCAAACATATCAAATCTTCTTCCTGGGTCTATCAGGAACCGTCGAAGAATTGAAAAGAGGTTCTGAACAAAAGAGACTGGTAGGTGGGTTCAATCTTCTACAATTTTTCAAACACAAGATATGGATTCCGAATTCAAGTCGGAACATCCCAAAGTATATGTACATAATTTGTCCCTCTTCGGACTTCGATATTCCTAAGAAATTACAACAGAATTTCAAATTTTAGTTTTTAAACGAAATCATTTTATCAATTCAATTCAAATTTATCTTCATATTCTATTAATTCCATTTAACTCAATTTATAATTTCCTATTTATTTAAATTTTCAATTTCAAATTTCCAATTCATATTCATTAAGGTTTAAATCAAGAACTGATAATAAACCGATGAAGATACAAAGTAAGAATTTTTCTACAGCGATACGTAGGGCCATCACCACGACGAAACTTCTTCTTGTAGTTGTCACAAAGCAATCAAAAGAAATTGGAATCGAATCAAAGGAAATTGATAGAGAAAATTATTTCCACTGTTGCAGGGTGTTGACCATTTATAGTTGTATTTCCCTGTCCCCTATCTCGTCCTCTTCTTGCACTCATACTCACTATCATTGGATAGTAAGAGAACTTACTGAGACATTCGAACAGATATCTTAGGGATTACTCATTTTAGCGATACATCAGCCTATCTCTAATGAGCTACTTAACGTGTTATACTCCTGAGCTAAAGTTTTAACCTTAGCTCTGATACCAAATGTAACGATCGGGGATTTTTCCCGCTCGAAAATCGACATCCATACTTCACATCGTACTCGAATGCAGTAGATTCGACCTTTCAAAATCCGAGTCGCCGGAGCTCATAACACAATTAAGTAAACAACACAGCGGAATAAAAATTAATAATACATTCATATACAACATTGATACGATATCTGATACAACAGATGATACAATAGATGTCAATATACATCAGAGATATGATACAAGAAAATAGCAGCGGAAAACAAAAAATAGATAACACTAGCAGTGGAACAAATAACTCTAGATAGTCTTTAAAAGAGAACTCCAGCAGCAGCTCGAACCAACATCCCGATTCACCAAGACAAGCAAGTCTCGTCCACATCCAAAGACTGAACTTGCTCCAGATAACCTACTAATCTGACTATCTGAAAAACCAAACTCTAGACTTCCCGTGTAGAAAATTTTGAGCACCCAGAGTTTAGGAAAGAAAAAATAAACTCTGGATCAGTCATGGGACTGGTGTGAGCAATGAAAATAGTTTATCTTTTAAAACAATCGACCAAAGATTTTAAAGTCAATTGGTAATGCTTTTGGAAAATGAAACTACCATAAGGCCTCCCACACACACACAATGCAAACGCAGAATCGGAGGAGATTTCTCCTTATGATAGTTAAACATGCTTGATACGCGAATTTTCTTTGATATTATTACTATAAGTGCAAAGTGTAGAAAACATTTCGAAAGTAGAATATAAATCTTAGCCAACATATGACCATTATCGTATGCGTACTATAGCTACCATGTTCAATAGTAGGTTACCGCCACATTCCATGGCAGGTTATACAATTGCAATCGTAAAAGCTCGTATTGGATGAATGGATTTCCAACAAATGGTCGGGCAAAGGAACTTCTCATACCGAAATTGAACACCTCTAGAAGGACGTCCCCGAGCATCCCAACTGGATCTCTGCCAACACAAAGCCGGTGTACTCCCTGCCCGGGAGTATCAACCTTAGATATTCCATCCGCGGTCGTAACCAACCTTTATCCGGGATCTTGATAACCAACAACACCACGCAGTAATAGATATAGTGTCTGGGCTCCATTCCATGATACTAACCCTATCCAGAAGAAATGGACATACCCTAGGGACGCGATCCCTGAAACCTTTCCGCATCTTTCCTGTTTCGACCATTTTTCGGGTTGTGAGGTTCGACGAAGTCTCGTCCACAAAGCTACGCTTTTTACAAAAGCCACGCTTTGATCAACAAATGATCAGCAGCACTCAGCATGCCACATTACCTAGTTGAATATATTGCTGATAACCTTCAACTACATTACCTCTAAGGGTGCTAAGCTAAGAGAATAAATTCTCCGCCACCAACGGAAATGTATTTAAAAGAAATCTGCATTATATCTCAAAATGTAATGTCAGAAATACAATCTATACAAGTCTGTTATGGATTTGGAACAGAACCGAAGGCACTTCCAAAGAAGTCGTTGCAATCTGGGTATTCACAATCCCGATTCGACTTCCCATCACTTAGGGAATCTCTATACCGTAGCTACTCGGTGCAGAGACAATCAATAGGTCATCCTATCGTTCTCGCAAATATTCGGTCTTCACCACCGGTCTTCAAATGCTATCCATAATGGCGTATCACATATTCGGAATGGGTTATACGACCCAAAGGTCCTTTCCCAGCTAACCCGAATAGTGAGCGCAACATTTAAAACATATGGATATGGGATTTCAATTAAGTCACAACTTAATAATTCAAAATTTTCTTTCAAATGATTTAAACCAATTACCATTTCCAATCTTTTAGACAAAAAGATTAATTTCACAAAATTCACCAAGTTTCTCAAAGGTTCATTCATAAGTTTCAAAACAATTCCATCTCAATTGGATTAATTCATTTAAATCTTTAAATCAAAGATTTGTTTCATAGCTTTCAAATCGTTCCTAAATATTCACAAAAAAAATTCGTTTCCAAATATTCATCTATAACTTTGATAACTATTTCAGTTTACTTGAAATCCCTTTAATACAATTTGAAATTCGTTTCTCCTATGAAAGCTTTTTATCATTTAGAAACAACAGTGTTATTTCGAAAAAACCCTATTTCATTTATACAAGTTACAATCTTTGGGTTAATTCAAATTCCCCAAAGAACAATACTTTAAAAATGGTTTGACTCTATATATAACTAGTATAATATCGTTAATCCCTAGTTTCAAATCATACAATTCAATTTCAAATATTGAATTCAAATTTAAATCAAATTATTTAAATTTCAAAACTCAATCAAGTTACTCAAAATAATTTCATCTTTGAAATTCCATTTCAAAAGCTTTTCACTTTAAAACCAATCCATTTCCAAAATATTTGAATTCAGATTGTCTATTTAAAATCGTTTTCAAAAATCTGTGACTTAATCGATTTCCTCGTGAAACCATATTTGTGTGTGTATGGTGTGGTCTAGGGGTTTAACACAATAGTGCAACATCATTCAATCATCACAGATCAAACACAGAACTATAATTGATAAGCGATATAAACTATAACGCTTATCGTCCTTTCGCAAATGCACGGATAATATACAAATGTATCATAAGTAAATGAATAGATTACACACAGCTCAATCCACAGAACAAAATATCACAGATCGGATAGGACAATCAATTCAAAGTATCTCACACAATAAAATCATTCATAAGTAAGGTCAAGCCTTCAATAATTATTTATAAGTAGGATTAATTAATTGTTTAATCCTAATTAATTCAATTTATTTACCATTAAATTAATTACTTATGAATTTATTACCCAATCCTGATAAATTAATTATAAATCATTTGATATAAATAAATTAATCAATCACCTTAATTAATTAATTATTCTTAATTAATCATATTTATTAATTAATCTTTAAACCAATTACAAAATTAATTAACCCCTTAATTAATTATTTTGAGAAATTAAACCTTCAATCACTTCACTAGTCAATTAACCTTTGACTTAAATTGGTTAATCTCAAATTAATTACTTATTAATTTATCACATTTTCCTTGAATTAATTATTGCTTAATCACTTGATAAATCAACTTTAATCATTAATTAATGTTTAATTAAAAATCCTTAGTTACTAATTAATTAATCTTTAAGCCTCCATATACTACTTTATCCTTTACCTACTTATGTAATTAATCCGAGTCATTAATTAATTAAATAAATAAATTATCCCTTTTAATCAACTAAATAATTTATGAATTATAAATCATTAAATCTTCATTACTTAAAGTAAAACTTATTTATAGTTATGATTAAATTATTACTTACAATATGTCTAGAAATATTGATTTCAAATTTCAAATTAAATTTCAAGCTTTTAGAATAAATACAAATTTATTTTTAATAAATTTTTAAAAATCCAATTTTTATATTTTCTAACTCTTAATTTCTCATGTTAAAGTAATATTTTTGTCATAAAATAAATTTATTTAAGAGTTAAGATCAAATTCTTCTTCAATCCACATATTAAAATTATACTTTAATTTCCTTTTTAATACTCAAACATTTTTAAGTATTAAAACAATTTGAATTTAAACTGTTAAATTTCCATACACAGTTTCAAACTGAGCTTAAAATTATATTAAAACATGATAAAAAAATTTCTTTAAAACTTAGTTCAAGCTTCCTTTAAATTTAACTCTAAACTTCCTAAAACATTAAAACCTATTGCAATCATCCTTCCTAGGCAAATGATCCTCTGCTTCGAGCCTGATACGTTTTTTGCTCGAATAATACTTGAAACTATCGTAAGGAAACCCAAGTATACTGAAATCACATAGGCTAACTGTTGAAATTTCCAGACCATCAGGAATTAGTGCACGTGCACGTGCACCGCTCCGGCGCTCGCCTCCGGTCATCGCCGCTACGTCGAACAAGTCGACAACCACCCAAAAACCTCTCCCCGACCATCAAAATTTCGTTGTCACCTCAAAATAAAAATTCGCGTACGAAGTCGAAACCTTGAACAACAAAAACATCACCCTTTCGAGACATGTCAACGCCAAGTTCTCGACGCTCCGACCATCTGAACGTGCGAAACTTCGGCCACCGCCTCGTCTACCTCCCTACGTCCATCACCCAAAGTTGCGTGCAACTCGATGCACTATGGAGGTCGAACGAGAAAAAATGCGACCCCTCATTAAACTAGGGTTAGAAATTTTAAATGTTCGCCGCCGACGTCACAGTCATCTTCGCCGCCGACGCCCCATAGGCTACTCCTTCTCCAGCCACGAATTCGACCACTACGAATTGGTCGATCACCAGAAATTGATCGAAATCACATTTTCGAACAAAAATAAACTGCTCTTGAACTAGTTGCTTAAAAATCATCAAACCAGGTTTAAAATTCATGATTTCGATTAGAGATTTGATATATAACCCTGAATTAATAAATTATGAAATTTAAAATTTTTGACTGAACTTGATCATCTCTGTTCTTTTAATTCTCCAGAGCCCTATCCAACTTGTTTTTGTTTACTTAAATTTTTAACCTCTAATCTAGTATGAAACAAATATCTTTTGTTTATAGACTACATCCTAACAGCAAATGGTTCAAGAGAAAAAAGATTTTTTTGAATAAATCTTGAGCTAAAAATAAACTGGTAGCAGAGAAGATACAGGGGATATACATATACCCATATTCACACATCCATACATATTCATACCAAACACATACATTCCAAAACTATACATCCAAAAATAATTTAAAGCTTTTCAAAATGTGTTGTTACTCACAGTTTAGGATGAAGACAGAGGACACAAAGCCTAGGAAAGGTTGTTGAAAAATCTGGATATGCATTTTGAATTTGATCTGATTGAAGTTTGATTTTTTTTCTTTTTGAGTTAAATCTTTGTTTTGATATCTTGCTTCTTTTGTGGCTTTGCTTAGTTATGTTTTGAACAAACTAAAATAAAGAGGAAATTTGATGTATAGAAGAGAAGTAACAGGGTTGCATGTTTTTATACAGGGTATTAGGTATGGTAGAACATCAGAGACTTTCTTTTTTTTATTTTTATTTTTATTACTTTACTTCTTGTTTTCGGCTGATAGAAAATATGTTATGCTAGCATTTAATGCCTAAGGTTTTTGCATTTATTGTTAAGTACTTTATGTACATATTACTTTGTTTATTCCTTTGCCTTGTATTTCTTTGTCTCGGTTGATATCTTTTTGTTTCGGCTGAAGTGATTTTGTTTTGTTGACTAATATTTTACTTGCTTTGCATCTTACTTTCCCAGGTTGATGCATTATTTTATCTTCTTGTTTCATACTTGAATAGGTTTGCACTGTCTTGTTTTGCAAGCTCGAAGATTTGATATTTCCAATCTGCATTCTTATTTTTATACTTGTGTTAGCCCTACATACTTTCTTTTGTTCCTTGTTTTTTTTTTTAGCAAAGCTAGCCGGCTTTAGAGTGGGCCGTGCCACTGTATATAAAAAATGGGAGAACAGGTGCTCTGCACATGCACAGAGCAACTAAGAAGGATAGAAAAGAAAATAAATTAAAGAGCAGGAGTTAGACAAAAAAGCCTAAACTACTAATACAACATAAACTAGTCTTCCTCGGGAGAGGAAGAATAATGTCGTCCATCAACCGCCGAAGGTCCAATAACATGCGAATACCTAGCGAAAAGAGTTGCCAACAAAGGATCATAACCAACTGAACCAGGCGAGTAAAGAAATTTCCTATCCCAAGTGACATCATAAAACTTACTTTTGTTCTCCTCCCCTAACTCACCATCCGTAATGAGGCACAAACCTTCACCCACAATATGATACAAAAGATATCTACTCTCGTCACCAGAATCACTAATAAAGGCATAGAAAACGTCCCTCTCAGGAGAATATCTCATATCAGAGGGAGAGTGAACCCAAGCACGCTCATCCGAGAACCAGGAAATGATATCAGAAGCGGAAGCAGAAGGATCCACCTCCAGGGAAGAAGGAGGGGAATCAGAGGCTGGAAGTGATAACGTCACAGACCCGGAAGGAGCAACACAATCCAACAAGGCAGCAGGTGGATCCACAATAGGAGGGACAATATCAGGAGCTAGAGGCGCAACAGATAAATGATCAGGAGAAACAGCAATCTTCCTAACCCACATACGAACAGGAGGACGAGGAAGAGGCGTCCGGCCAGAAAAGGGGACAACAAGACCAGGACAGGATACAGCACAATGACCAAAGGACTGACAAGAATCACAAATCTCAGGTTTCCAACTATAGCAAACTCTGACTTCAGCAACATGGCTCTCATCAAGCTTGACCTTTAATACCATAGGCAAAGGTTTGTCAGGAGTGATCTCAATAAGAGCTTTGGCATAAACAAGCTTCTTTCTAGCCACAGTATTAGTATCATAACATATTACCTTACCAACCAGGCCAGCTAGCCAGTCAATCCCGATAAGAGGCTGGAGAACAGAAGGAATATGAGAAAAATGGGCCCAGACAGGAATAGACAAAACTTGTTCCTTCGCACGATCCACAGAAGGACTCCACGTTGTGATTATGAAAGGTTTACCATCAATAAGTAGAGGATCAGCTTCCAAAATTCGTTGCCTTTCATCACTACGCGCAAATTTAAAAAAGAACATTTCATTATCATAATGGACTGACAAACCACCTCTAGGCTTCCAAACCATATTGCACCTCGACTTGACTACATGATAGGGAGGATTTGAATCAAGAAAGAAACCAACCAAATGGTCTTTCCAAAAAGTCACTCCGGCCTCAATCACTTCCAACGGAGGAACCATCAATCCCTCATTCTCAACTACTTCAAAACGACGTGGTGAGTGAATACCAGCGTTACATGGTAGCTTGGTAAACAAAGAAGACCAACTAGTAGCAGGCCGAGACAGCGGAGGGACATGCAGTTCATGAGAAACCACAGGCTTGGGAACACTGACATTGTCAAAACATCGAACAGTTGATGTGCCACCGAATATAGCCCCAGTATTAGCATTACCTCCCGATCCAGTAACAATACTGTTACCAGCATCAACCACACAAACAGAAGACACCAACGTTTGGCATGATTCGTTATCATTTACATCAGCCATTGCCACCACTTTATCCAATTTACAGTCAAGACCAACAGGTGACACAACACTTTCTTCCAACCCAGACAGTTCCGGAAGACGCACCTTCAAAGACGTCCAAGCCGATGAGGGAGAAGCAGCTAAGAACGCTGATAAGGAGGACTTACCCGTATAAGGAATTGGGCCGAGCAAAGATGGTGTATTCGAGACCAAAGAAGGGTTGTCGGACAATAATCCAGTCGTTTGCATAGAGGAAACACACTCAGCAAGAGGCAAAGCATCTACGCAATTCGAAGGAGCAGCGCCCACAAACGCACAAGATCCACTAGGCAGATCTGAAGACATAATAGTTGAACGCGAAAGCAGGAACAAAAAGCGAGAAAAGAAAGAAGGGCGAAGGGAAAGACAGAGGAGAGAGAAAGGGGAAAGGGGCGGCGAACTGCAAATGAAGGAAGGGGGGTTACGGAGGAGCAAACGCAATTTCCAAATCGCCAGTCGCCATTATCTTGTTGTAGATGTTATCTTTATTGTTAAGATGTTCAAAACTTTGGGGACAGGGAGACTATGTCGCCCTGACCTTTGGTTAAGCCGGTTTTAAAGTGGCCGTGCACTTATGTCTCATACTTGTGGCCGCTGGGAATCGAACCTGTGCCACCACAACAAGATGCAGCAACTCACCTCATGTCGTAAACCACTGGACCACTGGGAATCGAACCTGTTTTATTTCTACATACTTATAGTTTTATTTATTTTGGCCTTGTTACTTTGAAACAAGAATGAATATCCATAATTAATATATTGTTAAAATTGTTGCCAATGTATTTACTTTATACTTGAATGTATTTGTATCTTTTATTTTCTTGTTTGTACTCAACATTCATTTATTTATTTTTATTATTTTGTAAGTATATTTTGAACTTTACATTATTTATATATCCCAATTCGATTGAATCCAAATACATTAGTTAATAGCAATTCCATAATTCAACTAATATGTTATATCAATTACCAGATTAATTTCTCAAATTTTTATTCAAATTTAAAATAAATTATCAATTTATAATTATTTAAAATTCGGGATCGTTACAAATACTATAAAACTTTTAAAGTCTCTTACATAAATTTTCAATTCAACCTTCTTTACTTTAAATTTAAAGTAAACTAAATTAGATTTGTTCGACGCTCTAATTCCAAAAATAAATTTATAGCAATAATCAATATATTTTTCCCACAAAATTTATCAAAATTTAAACCATTTTACTTTAGGATTTAAAAGGACACTTATTAGACCCTTCATCGATAGCTCTAAATATTCGCTAAATAAATTTCTCATAATTTTTCTAAATGTTAATTTTTCGAAAAAATTCGGTGGGGTCTTTTTTTGCATGGAGAGCCCTTTACAATTTTATAAACATGAATTATATATATACATCGACCAAAAGGTCGAAACACTATATATATATATATATGTATGTATGTATATATATGTATATGTATATAATTCTTAACACATAAACACTTAGCAATTCATATCTTTCATTTCTAATGTTTAAAATGCAAGCATGCTTACTTTTATACTTACTATTTTGCTAATTAATCATTCAAATATCCTCTTGCACCTGCACTCAACTTATTGAAACATATTAGCATGCACTTATAAACATATGAAGCACTAAAGTCATAGTTTAAATAAGACAACAACTCAAAACTTCAAAATTTCAAATTCAGGCCTGCTACAAAGACTCAGGCTTTTGACATAGTATAACTCATAATCCAAAAATGCTCATAAAATAAAAGTTATTCTATTCGGTCCAAGCTTTCTAGCGATATAAAGATCATCAAAATCGGATTTAGATTTTGAAAGTTTGTTGTATGTATTATAGTGTAAGTCTTGGCCTTCCGGAGAAAAGGATCATGTAATAAATGTTTTGGAGAAAATATTTTTGATTTAAAAATTGTGTAGTTTGGTTTTGATAACTGTTTGAAAATTTTGACAATAAAAATTCTCGTGTCGGAAAATTTTGATTGAAAAGTGCTATTTTAAAACAGCGATGACTTATGATTTACAAATCCAAATGAGCCCATTCTTTTTTCAAAAGAGAGTGCTTTCAGTATGATACCAAGCTGTAACACCCCACCCGAGGCCCACATTAACAAATAGTATTACTGGGTAATACTGTCTGCTAATGCAGAGAATAGGGCTGGATAGGAGCAAACATCTATTGCCTTGTCTTAAATATCTATTGAATACGTCAACAATGCCATTTTTTTCCTGATTCAAGTGGATCGACATATCCAATAAATACTTAATACAAAGCCATAGGTGGCTATAGGATCTATCAAAACAAAATACAATAACTCAAATGTAAAAAACATCACAGAACTGCAGATAATCCCATAGATACACACACACACAGATACATCACAAAGTACACAAAATGATACATCACATATGTGGTATGACGACCACAGTACAAACACGAATCAAAAGAATATACATATCAGAGTAGCAAACCAAAAAGGACTACACAAAAAGCTACAACAAAAAGGGCTAGCAGAATAGTCCATGCAGAAGCAGAATAGGCAAAGTCCAAAATTACCTAACCTGAAACACCTCGGTCTGACCTGTTATAAAATACACGAGTCGGTCTAGCTAAACAAATCAGTAAAAGGTGATAGCGGAATAATGGAGCCTAGAGATATTCTTCTTAAACAAGAAGAAATAGACATATGGAGGATACGCATCATGTATGGCATATATAATTACACTAGGTGATAGAATGTGATTGCTTCAATAAGCATAAAACACAAAGGAGACGAAAAATCTCATGAATCACTAAAATGTAGCATGCCTCATATCATCGGCAATCATAAATCAAATAAGTATGGTTTTGGAAATAATATAATGTAAACTCCTAAAAGAGTATTCCCAAACCCACCATAACAGCAACTCTATGGAAAACATAAGCAAAAGCCATATCGACATAAGCAGCCATCTCGACATAAGCCATAAGGAAAATGTCAACAAAGAGATAAAAATCTCATACAACGCCAAAAGGAAAATCCCATAAATAACACTAATAGACAATCTCAATATACATATACGCCAAAAGGAAAATCTCAACACGCCAGTGTAGGCAATGAAAACCTCAAAAGAACTCCCAAGAGTCCAAAATCCCGAAGTAATCGCCACCGAATGGTTCAAAGGACCTATTCCAAAATGATGACATACAAGGGTAAAAATCATCTCAAAAAGGTTTTGCACGTGCTACTTTTGCCTAGTATTGTTTCACATAATAGGTACCTCACCCAAAGGCAAACGTCAAAAGACAAATACACCGCAATGGTAAATACGCCGCAATGGCAAACGTCCGAAGACAAATACGCCGCAATGGCAAACATCCGAAGACAAATACGCCGCAATGGCAAATGACTTGAAGGTCCAGTACTGGTACGCCAACAGGCAAATGTGTCACAAACTCTCGGAAAGGAACCCGAAAAGTGTTAAAGTGTGTCCCGTACCACCTATTCGCACTAAACGTTTTACTAACCGCTAGTAAATTTCACACTCAAAGCAGTAAAAAGTTCGCCTCATATCATCGGTAAACTAGACCCGTAGGCCAAAACGATCGAACGGACAAGTTAGGAATTAACTGAAAGGATAAACGCATGTATCCCATACTATGCGTTTTACACAAATGTTTAACTCCCCTTCTCATTCGCTTGACGGTGCAAAAACATGTAATTTTTATAGAAAATAATTTACCTTGGAAATAAGCTTTTAAAACTGATTTCGAAAACCATTTGGAAACCATATTTGAAAATTTCCCAAGGAAAAAATAGGTTTTATGTATGAAAATACTTTAAAATATTATATAATAATTATTTTAAATCCCGTAAATTTTAAAAATCATTTCAAAAAGAATCGGAGAAAACCGTGCTCGAAAACGACCAAAACAGGCAAAATTCCACTCAACCCAAAATTCAAATTTAAATCAAATAATTCAAGATTTGAATTCAAAATTCATCAAAACTGGGCTAACCTATTGAAAGGCATCATAGCCCTTAAAATACTTCAGAAATATCACAAAACATGAGTAAATATCAAAAATCGGACGAAAAAATGACATGAAAACATTTAGCCAAAATAATACTAAATAATAATTTCACAAGCCAATTTATTTGAAAAACACTTTAAAATGCTTTATAAACCCCGTGCACGAAATCTAGAGAGAAAACTCAAGAATTTGGGAAAATTTTAAAAATGGCGGAAATTATTCAAGTATAAAAACCGTTGAAAACACGCTGCGAACCCAAGTTCGACAGTAGGTTTGGACCTGAAAACATAATCCAAATGACATGAAATTTTGTAATAATATTTTTTAATATTGCTACTCCAATCTACAAAAATATTCACACAATTACGGTTTGAAACGAAGAAATTGCATCGTTCTGAAGTTGGACTAAAACCACTATAAACTGCTGTGTAAAAACAACGCAAAGGTTCAACTTCGACGATGAGTTCAAATGGGCAAATGAATCCAGATCTTAGTGAAATTTGGTAGAAGTATAGACTAATGCTTCTACTTCGATGTGCAAAAAGAATTGTTCAAATTCGATTTGAAACGAAGAATCTTTATCGTTTCAAAGTTGGACCCAAACAAAGTTTAAAACAGTGAATTACAGCAAGCTGTGAGTACAAGTTCGACAGTAGTTTAGAAATAGAAAACCAATCCAAATCGTCATGAAATTTTACTGGAATGTAAATCAACACTCCTACTTCAATTCTCAAAAAGAATCACTTAAATCCAATATGAAACGAATGAGTTATGATGCATCAAACATGGACTCAGGCCATGTTTGCAATAGTTCAAAAATAAAAAATGTACAGGCCTGAAACCATCCTGGGTTCAAATCCAGTCATAAAACAGAGAAACAAATGATATTGGGTTGAGCTCAAAATAGCTAGACATATACTAGAAAACATAATATTTCGATCAAAAAAAGAATCATTGAATTCCAGTTATAAATGAATGAGTTATGCGGCCTCAAACATGCACTCAGGCCATGTTTGCAGCAACTCAAAACAACTACAGGCAAAAATCTGTGCCTGAGTCAATTTTGCAGCAATGTTTTGAACATTCAAACGACAATATATTTCAACCAAAATTTGCATAAATGAATTTCAATATGCAAGCTACCAAATGCAAGAAATCCAACAGCATTTCGTTGGTGGAACCAAAAGATATAAACATGTAAAAAAGCAACCCAAACTAGGTTTGCAGAAAGAAAATTATCAACAAAAAATAATTACAAAAGCTCAAATTTCAATTTTTCAAGCTTTTCTTAAGCTAGAAATTGTGAGTTTATCACTCACCTTGCTGTAGTTGCACAAATACCCAGATTTAAGCAAAAAGATTGATGTTTTGGAGTGATTCTTGCCTTCAAGAACCTGTAGAAACCAATATACCGACATGCAAAAGAAACTGATACCATTAACCAATCTATCCTCAAATCAATTAAGATTTCTTGATGTAATTTTCAGTTTTGGAAGAGATAGCCTTTAGATTTGTGACGACCTGGAATTTTCGAGCATTTAAATCGGGATATTTAATTGATTTTAATATTAAATAAAGTAATTTTAACTTGAATTACAAATATTACAATTTATTTGATAATTAAATTATTAAATTAAATAATTTGAAGTTGAGTAAAATGTTGAATCTGGAGTTTTAAGCCTGTCGAAAATAATTTGAAGGCCTATAAAATTTATATTGATAACATTGAAGATAATAGAAGTATTGAAATCAAATTTAAGAACGGTTTGTTAAATTTTGAAACTTAATATCGGTTAAATTGAATCTAAAAATAGCCTTCCGAGGCACAGTCTCAGAATTTGATGAACCTAGTTCCATTGGATCCGTAATATTGTATTATTATCGGATTTTAAATTTCGTAATGATCGGAGTTGTTATGTGAGCGTACGGTATATAAACGCGCTGAGATTTATATTGAAAATTTAATATTTTGATTCGATTCATAAAGCTATCTTTTTCATACGATCGAATTAGGACTCGAAACCTTTTCTATTGAGTTTGGAATAGGGGTTTAACATTATAAACGCCTAGCGGCACGTCTCAATAAGAATTCGAAATTTTAAGTTGCGTTTATCAAGACAGTTTGAATTTAAATTTAAATTATATATGTTTATCCTGTCAACTTCAGCCGAAATTATATCACATCAGCCGCTTCCCTTTATTTCAAGTCACTGTAGCCAACCTTACCTTACACGCATCCTTCAACTTTATATCGCGTCTGTTTCCTTCCATCTTCTTCAGTTCAGAATGAAAAAAAGAGAAGGTCAAATAAATGGATGAAACCCTTTTCGTTCCAAAATCAACCTCACTTCTTTAAAAAAATATGAAATGATAAATCATAGCCGAGCTCGTTACTTTATACTTCGTTCCCCATTTTTTTCTCGAGCTCGGATTTTCAAAAAAAATCAACTCGGGAATGCAGTGCGAGCTCGAATTTAAGATCGAAATTTGGTGACGATGGAGTGGATATCGCATCTGAACACGGATTTGAAATCGCGTTCAAGCGTTCGTGGATTTGGAATAGGGTTTCGCGAGTAGCTCGCGATGGTGATCCAGTGGCTCGGCGATGGAGGCAAGGGAGGAGCTAGAGGCGCTAGCGAGGTAGGGCATGGTTTTGTGTAGGATTCAGGTGGAGGTGACTTGAGTTCGGTGGTCTCGAGCCTGGTAGAGTGGTTAGGTATAATTTACATTTTGTTTTAATTTAAATTAATTTATATATATATATATATATGTATGTATTTCCTCAGTAAAGATTAAGTAAAGAAAAATAAAAAATAAAAATAATAATAAATATTTATATTTGTACAGAGAGAAAAAGAAGTTAGGTGAACATTAGAAAAGGAAATAAATTTGCAGTAAATTCATAAACGATTTATTTTCTTCAATTTCTAAATATATGTATACATGTTACTTACTGCAGATTTTTAAAATATGTATAATAAATATAGAAATTTTGAAATGATTAGAGGTTTATATAAAATTAGATTTTAAATATGTATAAATGAATTTTTATAAAGGAATGGGTTTGATAATTAAGCTGTTGTAATTAACTTGTTGATTTTTCGGTTGTTAAAAAATATATAAATTGTCAAAGGAAACTATTAATTTAAAATTTTTAAATCAAAGAATAAGTTAAAAATTTAACAAGTGAAGGGTGATCAATTATTTGATTTATTCAAACAGTAATAAATCGTGAATTGTTTTTACAAGGTCAATATCCGAAAGAAATAAAGCCATTTGGATTGGATTCCAAATAAAATAAAAGGTGAGTTAATCTCACTCAGTTAAATTTAAATTTAAATGATTAAATTTAAATAATTTTTTGAATGGCAGAATTGATTGATGTGATATACTATGACATTTTGGAATTGGCATATTATATTGTGCTAACATTTGTGGATGCAGGGAAAACAGGTTGGAGGGATCCAACTGGACCCTTCACATTTATTTAAATTAGTTAATATTCTTTGTTGTGATTTGTTTTTTTTTTGATATCCTATGATGAGTTATATTGGAATATGAATGTTACAGTTTGATTGGATATTCGGGTACAATGATTTACCAAATATATGAATTGGATTGTTGAAAAGAAATCAAAAGGAAGTAAATTTGTAAGCGAAATAATTATAGAAATTTGAATAAATTAAGAATGAATTGGAAAGAATTAGAAGTAATATGAAAATAATAATAATAAATAACTTCGAGTATGAAGAAAAAAGAATTTTAAATAAATTGAAATTGATTAATTATAAACTTAAGTTAAAAAGAAATAAAGAAATTATTTTTTATTTAAGAATTAAATTTAATTAACAGATAATGAAGGAATTTTGGGAATCTGAAATTGGTATCCTTAGTTAAAAGGGTTTTTACTCAAAATGAGGAAATAAAATCTAAATGTTAATGAATTTTGAAATAAGTAAAGCAAGAAAGTAAACTTATTTTAAGCAGAGTAAATTAGGAATAAATTGTAAATTGATTAAAGTGTTTTGGGATTTGAAATCTAAAAGGGAAGTGAGATTTTGGAATTTTTAAACTGGGTTATCAAGAAAAATAAAATATCGGTGGATATTTTAAAGATGAATTCAAAGTGGATATTCATAAAGGAATGGAAATTCGTTTAAAAATAAATAGTGATTCATTTTTAAAGGATGTGAAAGAGAAGAGCGTTTCCCTGGATAGCCAAGTACGATTTTCAAGCAATTTTAAATAAAAGTTAAAGGTTTTAATGTTGTTTTAAAAGGCATATCTTAGAAAATTTATTATATTTAAAATTTTAAATTCTAAAATAACATTTTCAAAACTATTATCGTAGTAATTATTAAATGACTTGGTATTTGTTTTAAAGAAAAATCTAGTTTTATATTTCATAAAAGTAGCCTTATTTATTAAATATTCCTAAAATATATATTTTAATTAAGTATTAAAGTAGTTTTAAATTTTTAAGGCTATGAAGTATATTTTATAACTAAGTGCTTTTAAATTATTTTAAAATCTAATAAATATTGGGAAATTATTCCGGGAAAGGAATATGTTTGAAACTGTTTTCAAAAAGGGGTTAAAATCTGAAATATATCTTGTAAAGATATTTTGGATAAATAAATAATTTGGAAAATCATTTATTGTTTGATGGTTGTTTGTGTATATAAATTGATAGTTCAATCTCCGACTATCAATATTCGACAAATACGTTGATCGTTTCGAAGAGACCGGGATCGAGATTTATTTCTCGAAACCACTTCGATCCGGTTGGTACGTTTTGTGGAAACGATTATGGATTCGAAGATGGAGCAGTGAAGTGCAAGGGCTAGTCGCTACTAATCCTGAGGATATTCCCAAAATGTATATGGTAGGAATAGTGCCTTCGGTTCCGTTCAAACCCAGAATGGACTTGTATGGTTGAATGCTTGCGAAACATTGTTAGATGGACGATGGGTATTCTAAGGGATATGTTCTAAAATGGTAACGCTTAGCCTCAAGCCTCATCAAATGGGAATGACTAAAAATCAGGGGTTATGCAGCAAGGCTAGGTGGGTAGCACCCAAGCAGGGTGAGGTCATCCCTGTCTAGATGTCCCTTTTTATTTCAGCTTAGTGGGAGGTTGCTGATCACAACCGCGGGGTGATCTCACTCGGGATTATCCAGTAAGGGGTAGTCCCGGTCTTGTGTTGCAGGGGAGCGGGCGTACTCCTCGGTACGGTGATCTAGGCCCCGTACTGTGACAGGTGGTACCCCAGTGCCTAGTCATTAGTTGGAAATCCATTCTCCCTACGAGCCTTGTATGAGTTTTGTTTGTATTACCCACTTTGTGGCTGGTAGCTGGAATTTAATGAATGTAACAATTTCGGCTATTTTATAAGTATTTGTATATAGACACTATTATAATATAAAAGGATTTCTATAAAAAATGATTTAGCTATCGTAAGGTAAAAACCCGACATGTTTATTTGTGGCGTGGTCTTACGAGAATCTTTTGTTTTCAAAAGGATTTTTGAAAATTTAATAATCAATTGAGTGTGATTTTCTCACGCTGGTATTCCAGACTGACTCGGGTGTTATTTAACTATAAGGCTTGGGTCAGACCAAGTATTATAGGATACAGGATATGATGTTGTGGAGCTCAGGAGACGAGCTGGATGACGATACGTATTTCCGAACTTGTTTATGTATATATTCCGCTGTGTTGAGTTGCTGTGTATCCATTTGTATGTTTGATGTTGAGCTGTGATTGATGTACTCTGATGATGTAACATATAAACAGCTATATTTGATTTTGGTGTAAAGATATGTTAATATCTATTATATTTTATTCCGCTGCGATGGTTAGATTATGTTGTTGTTTTATATTTTCTTCTTCTACCTCTTCTTCTTTAACCAAATGGTTCGTATTTCTATGCAACTTGAGTAGATTGTTGTAGAATAGTGTTGACTTAAGGAGTACGAATTTGCGGGATGTCACACTTGGTATCAGAGCTTAGGTTGGCGACAACCTAGGCTTTGGTGGGGAAATTACTCATTAAACAGAGTCAAGGGTACTCTATAATGAGTTGAGTGTAATAATAGCTATGAGAGCATACTTGTTAGTGCATATAAAATTGTTTTTATACTGTGTTGACTTATCGGTTGAGTGTTTATGAATTCTGGTCGGTGCGGGAAGTACAACCGTATCGATAGGGGTTTCTAAACTCTTAAACAAGATGAACCGACATAGTATTGTTTTTAAAGCGGTAAATGAAATAATTTTACCCAATATTATATTTTGATATAAAGGAAATAATTTTCTGAAATTATATATATTTGGATGTTTGGTTGTTAATACTATAATCAAATAAGAATCTAAAATTTAATATAAAATCTAGAATGGTTATAACCACATAAATTCCATGAGTATAAATTATACGAAAGAGAATAAGTAAATTTATATTAAACCAGAATTTAAAATCCCGAAAGTTTTGAAAAAGATTTTAAATTAATTGAAACAAAGGTTTGGAAATTTAAAATCTTTGGAATGTTAGGGTGTTTTCCAAGGTGTTTGAAGGCAAAAATGGAATATTGTTCTGGGAAGTATTTTTGAATGGAAACTGTTTTGAAAAGAATTTAGGAAAGTAAGAAAGCATTAAACTCACTTCAGTCGCTGGAAAATAATCATGATGATGCTGGCCACATCATTAGAATTCGTTTTCGAGTTTCTAAAGTGATGGATTGCTACCAAAGTGGTTGGTTAAGATATTTGTTTAGACTTGTTTTACATACAAGTTGTTTAAACAGTTTTAAAGGGGAAAATTGTTTTGGTAAAAGCAAGCTGTTTTGAATTCTGGAATTTGATTTGATATATCAAATGGGAATATGTTGATTTTTGTTTCAAAAGGGTTCTGAAATAAAACCGGGTAATTGAATTCTAGGATTCTATTTAAAATGAAAATGTGGGAATTTAAGATAAATCAATCATATAACTTATAAAATGAAGTTGATTTAAATATAAAACAGAAGTTGATATTGATAAGAAAGAGAAATGAAATTTTATCCTGGGATTAAATAAAATTTGAGTATATGGAGGTAAATGGAATATATTCGAATTTAACCTAAGATAAGGTAAATAAAAGTAAGAATCTGAAATTGAATTAAATCTAACTGAATTAGAATTAAATCGATTTGGATTAAATTGAAATGTAAAATGACTTTGTAATTGTAGGACATTGTGTAATGAATTATACCCACAAGCTATTAAGTATTATACTTATAATCTGAAATTGTGAATTTAAATTTGCAAAGGATTAAGGTGGAAGAAATTTTGTATCTTTAAGAATTCAGTGATATATATATATATATATATAGAAAATTTGAATTGTGATTATAGGATGAAAATAACTCAAATGAGCAATATAAGCTTTTAAGTAAATGAGTTGGTGAACTTAAGAATGGAAAATTTGATTGTAAACCCAAGTAAAGTGAGATTATAATCACAAATGGGAAATAGTTGAATAGTATGGTGAATTCAAACTTATTCTCTAATGAAATGTAAATTGAAATAAGGTAAAGTGAGAGATAAAAGATGTGAATGAACTTAAGTCAGTAAATAAGGTTTGAACTTGTATATGGAGAATTAAAATTAAATTAAATTAAATTGGATTTAATTTGAAATTTAATGGAATTGAGTTGAATTTGGATTAATTAAAATCAAAATTCAGTTGTGTTATGAATAAAACTGAATGTAATTCAATTCTTATTTAAGATAGTAAAAGAAAGGGTATGAGTCCAAGTTGGCTAAATACAACTTATTTGAATTTGAATTAAACTTGGAAAAGAATGAATTTAGTGTAAGCTGAATTAAATAAAAAGAAGCCTGAAGGTAAATTTAGAGTAAACTAAACTGAAGGGAATTAGATTATAATAATGATGGTTTGAATTATAAATAAATTCAAATGAGTGAAATAATTTGATGTGGTTTCTTTGCTAATAAAATAAAAGTGATATAAGGAGGAATGGAAATAAGTTGGATTGGAATAAATGAACCAGAATAACGTACAAAAGAATTAAAAATGCATGGAAAAAAATATGCTTGGGTTATAAATAAGCGTAAGGCTTGAGTTAAAAATAAAAGATGAATACGTTCAAGCCTAGAATGAATGTGATTGTATAAAATACAAGTTGTGACTTATAAAATTGAAAATGGAATACAAAACCCAAAATTAATATTTTGATGAATTGGAAAATGAAAAGAAAATCCAAACTTGAATTATAAAATAAATTGAACTTAAGAAAATTAAATGAAGTGATATTTGAAATTAAAAATCAAGTATTGAACTATAAATAGGAGGGAACTAATGTTATAATAAATTAGTTAATAAAATGTGTAAATGGGAACGTAATGTTGTTTAATAGAAGCTGAATTGTGAATTTATGATGAAGTTTGGAAATAAAACTCAAGTTATAAATTAAATTCGACTTAAATTGGTGGTGAAGTAAATGAAATTGAATTGTGAGTTCATAAAATTGGGTGGTAAACTTAGAATGGATAGTCAATTCGGAACTTGAGTTATTAATTTAAATTTAACTTGAAGTGTTAACAAATTAAATATAATTGGAAATGGTCATGTAATCAATTAAATGTGTTGAATCTGAAAAGTTAAATTTGATAATAACCAATCAAATGAGATTGCAGATTTAAAATGAGATTTGATTGGGTTGAGAATAAAATTTAATTGGAATGTGTCAAGCTAAATAAATGGGTGTGAATGAATTAAAATAAAAGGAAATTTAATTGGTAATGAAGATGAACCTAAGTTGTTAATGGTTCTGAATGAACTGGTTTGGTTAATTAAATGAAATGGCTTATGGATTGGTTGAAACAAATGCGTAAGTGTTAAAAACCATATAAGTTGCTTATAAGCATTGTCCAGTTACATTGCTTTTAATATTCATGTGTTGTAGTTGTTTAAAAAGAGTGAAATGTTAATAAACTTCATATATATGGCACTTACGTGTTTAAATTGAGTAAGTACAGGTACCTGGAAGCCATGTGGCTGGATTTTGGACACGCTAACTGCTAAATAAATAAGTGTTTGCTTAAAAATGCTAAATAAGGTACGCCTACGCAATAAAAATAGGAAATATGAACTGTTTTCTATTTTCCAGCCGTATGGGTCGATGTATATACATTTATATCTTTTGTCAAATTGCAAAAGCTCCTCCGTACAAAGGAGACTCTGCCAAAATTTTTCGGAAATTTTGGGAGTTAGAAAATTTTTGAAAATTTTGAAAATTTTGTTAACGACAAATGTTTTCAAATTGGAATTTGAAATAGGTTAGTAAGTGGAACTAATTAAAATAATGACATGAATTAGTAATAAATGACAAATAAAATTTATATAGTCAGAGTTAAGGATAAATTGAATTCATATGGAAATGAAAGAATCAATGTGAATAGGAATAGATATAAACTAAAGTAGGAGATGAAAATAAATATAAGGAACACATAAATGCTTATACTAACTTAAGAAGGGAATGGTGAATTCTTGATTGGGAATTGATACTACAAATATAATCTAAGTTAATGTTTGAATGAATAAATACTGACATTTTGTAATAAAGTTGATATGATGTTTTGGGAATATTGTGATTGGATATTAGTGCTAAGCAGGATATGCAGGAAATATAAAGGGAAAAGAGAAATGATTTTGATTTCAGAAGTTAATTTTGAAATGCTCGACAAAAAGGTATGTGTTTAAATTTGATATGAAATTTGACTGGGAATTCGATTGAGCCACTTGGCTTTTTGTTTTTGGATTTGGGAGGCCGTAGAGCCATTTTGTAGTTGTACCCAGCTAGCCGCGCAAAGGAGACGTTGGCAAAAAAATTCGGAAATTTTGGGAGTTAGAAAAATTTTGAGAAAATTTTGATAATTCATAATTTAGTTTTGAACTATAATTTGAGTAGTTGAACAAGTAAGTTATTTGAAAACTATAGAATATTTTGGAAAAGTTTGGAAAATTAATAAGAATAATAATGGGTCTTTTATAAAAAGATAGTTGGTATGATGTTGAATTGTTAGAAACCGTTTGGTTTTGGAAATAAGTAAACGGGTATTGGACCATTCTCCCTAACTAGTAATTTCGGAGACGAAATTCTTTTAAGGGGGGAGGAATGTAACGACTCAGAATTTTCGAGCATTTAAATCGGGATATTTAATTGATTTTAAATATTAAATAAATTAATTTTAACTTGAATTACAAATATCACAATTTGTTTAATAATTAAATTATTAAATTAAATAATGTGAAGTTGAGTACAATGTTGAATCTGGAGTTTTAAGCCCGTCGAAAATAATTAAAAGGCCTATAAAATTTATATTGATAACATTGAAGATAACGGAAGTATTGAAATCAAATTTAAGAATGGTTTGCTAAATTTTGAAATTTAATATCGTTTAAATTGAATCTAAAAATAGCCTTCCGATGCACAGTCTCGGAATTTGACGAACCCAGTTCCATTGGATCCGTAATATTGTATTATTATTGGATTTTAAATTTCGCAATGATCGGAGTTGTTATGTGAGCGTACGATATATAAACGCACTGAGGTTTATATTGAAAATTTAATATTTTAATCGATTAAAAAGGTTATCTTCTTCATACGATCGAACTAGGACTCGAAACCTTTTCTATTGTGTTCGGAATAAGGGTTTAACATTATAAACGCCTAGCGGCACGTCTCAATAAGAATTCGAAATTTTAAGTTGCGTTTATCAAGACAGCTTGAATTTAAATTTAAATTATATATGTTTATCCTGTCAACTTCAGCCGAAATTATATCACATCAGCCGCTTCCCTTCATTTCAGTCACTGTAGCCAACCTTTCCTAACACGCATCCTTCAGCTTTATATCGCGTCCTTTTCCTTCCATCTTCAGTTCAGAACGAAAAAAAGAGAAGGTCAAATAAATGGCCGAAACCCTTTTCGTTCCAAAATCAATCTCACTTCTTTAAAAAAAATATGAAATGATAAATCGTAGCCGAGCTCGTTACTTTATACTTCGTTCCCCTCTTTTTTCTCGAGCTCAGATTTATAAAAAAAAAAATCAACTCGGAAATGCAGTGCGAGCTCGAATTTAAGATCGAAATTTGGTGACGAGGGAGTGGATATCGCATCTGAACACGCGATTTGAAATCACATTCAAGCGTGCGTGGATTTGGAATAGGGTTTCGCGAGTAGCTCGCGATGGTGATCTAGTGGCTCGGCGAAGGAGGCAAGGGAGGAGCTAGAGGCGCTTGCGAGGTAGGGCATGGTTTTGGGTAGGATTCAAGTGGAGGTGACTGGAGTTCGGTGGTCTCGAGCCTGGTAGAGTGGTTAGGTATAATTTACATTTTTTTTAATTTAAATTAATTTATATATATATATATATATATATATATATATATATATATATATATATTTGCTCAGTAAAGCTTAAGTAAAGAAAAAAATATTTATATTTGTACAGAGAGAAAAAAAAAGTTAGGTGAACATCATAAAAGGAATGGAGGTTTATATAGAAATTAGATTTTAAATATGTATAAAGGAATTTTTATAAAGGAATGGGTTTGATAATTAAGCTGTTGTAATTAACTTGTTGATTTTTCGGTTGCTAAAAAATATATAAATTGTCAAAGGAAACTATTAATTTAAAATTGTTAAATCAAAGAATATGTTAAAAATTTAATAAGTGAATAGTGATCAATTATTTGATTTATTCAAATAGTAATAAATCGTGAGTTGTTTTTACAAGGTCAATATCCGGAAGAAATAAAGCCGTTTGGATTGGATTGCAAATAAAAGCAAAGGTGAGTTAATCTCACTCAGTTAAATTAAAATTTAAACGATTAAATTTAAATAATTGTTTGAATGGATGAATTGATTGATGTGATATAGTATGACATTTTGGAATTGGCATATTATATTGTGCTAACATTTGTGGATGCAGGGAAAATAGGTTGAAGGGATCCAACTGGACCCCTCACATTTATTTAAGTTAGTCAATATTCTTTGTTGTGATTTGTTTTTTTGATATCCTATGATGAGTTATATTGGAATATTGAATGTTATGGTTTGATTGGATATTCGGGTACAATGATTTACCAAATATATGAATTGGATTGTTGAAAAGAAATCAAAAGGAAGTAAATTTGTAAGCGAAATAATTATAGTAATTTGAATAAATTAAGAATGAATTGGAAAGAATTAGAAGTAAGATGAAAATAATAATAAATAACTTCGAGTATGAAGAGAAAAAGAATTTTGAATAAATTGAAATTGATGAATTATAAACTTATGTTATATCAATTAAAGAAATAAAGAAATTATTTTTTATATTTAAGAATTAAATTTAATTAAGAGATAAAGAAGGAATTTTGGGAATCTGAAATTGGTATCTTCAGTTAAAAGGGTTTTTACTCAAAATGAGGAAATAAAATCTAAATGTTAATGAAATTTGAAATAAGTAAAGCAAGAAAGAAAATTTATTTTAAGAAAAGTAAATTGGGAATAAATTGTAAATTGATTAAAGTGTTTTGGGATTTGAAATCTAAAAGGGAAGTGAGATTTTGGAATTTTTAAACTGGGTTATCAAGAAAAATAAAATATCGGTGGATATTTTAAAGATGAATTCAAAGTGGAAATTTACAAAGGAATGGAAATTCGTTTAAAAATAAATAGTGATTCATTTTAAAGGATGTGAAAGAGAAGAGTGTTTCCCTGGATAGCCAAGTACGATTTTCAAGCAATTTTAAATAAAAGTTAAAGGTTTTAATGTTGTTTTAAAAAGCATATCTTAGAAAATTTATTATTTATAAATGTTTAAATTCTAAAATAATATTTTCAAAACTATTATCGTAGTAATTATTAAATGACTTGGTATTTGTTTTAAAGAAAAAACTACTTTTATATTTTATAAAAGTAGCCTTATTTATTAAATATTCCTAAAATATATATTTTAATTAAGTAGTAAAGTAGTTTTAAATGTTTAAGGCTATGAAGTATATTTTATAACTGAGTGCTTTTAAATTATTTTAAAATCTAAAAGTATTTTATACTTGGTGTTTCAGTGGAAATAAATATTGGGAAATTATTCCGGGAAAGGAATATGTTTGAAACTGTTTTCAAAAAGGGGTTAAAATCTGAAATATATCTTGCAAAGATATTTTGGATAAATAAATAATTTGGAAAATTATTTACTGTTTGATGGTTGTTTGTGAATATAAATAGATAGTTCAATCACCGACTATCAATATTGGACAAATACGTTGATCGTTTCGAAGAGACAGGGATCGAGATTTATTTCTCGAAAACCACTTCGATCCGGTTGGTACGTTTCGTGAAAACGATTTTGGATTCGAAGATGGAGCAGTGAAGTGCAAGGGCTAGTCGCTACTAATCCTGAGGATATTCCCAAAATGGATATAGTAGGAATAGTGCCTTCGGTTTCGTTCGAACCCGGAACGGACTTGTATGGATGAATGCTCGCGAAACATCATCAGGTGGACGATGGGCATTCTAAGGGATATGTTCTAAAAAGGTAACACTTAGCCTCAAGCCTCATCAAATGGGAATGACTGAAAATCAGGGGTTATGCAGCAAAGCTAGGTGGGTAGCACCCAAGCAGGGTGAGGTCATCCCTCTCTAGATGTCCCTTTTTATTTTGGCTTAGTGGGCTGTTGCTGATCCCAATCGCGGGGTGATCTCGCTCGGGATTATCCAGTAAGGGGTAGTCCCGGTCTTGTGTTGCAGAGGAGCGGGCGTACTCCTTGGTACGGTGATCTAGGCCCCGTACTGTAATAGGTGGTACCCCAGTGCCTAGTCATTAGTTGGAAATTCATTCTCCCTACGAGCCGTGTACGAATTTTGTTTGTATTACCCACTTTGTGGCTGGTAGTTGGACTTTAATGAATGTAACAATTTCGGCTATTTTATAAGTATTTGTATATAGACCCTATTATAATATTAGAGAATTTCTATAAAAAATGTTTTAGCTATCGTAAGGTAAAAACCCGACATGTTTATTTGTGGCGTGGTCTTACGAGATGCTTTTGTTTTCAAAAGGATTTTTGAAACTTTAATAATCAATTGAGTGTGATTTTATCACGCTGGTATTCCAGACTGACTCGGGTGTTATTTAACTGCAATGTTCGGGTTAGACCAAGTATTATAGGATACATAATAAGATATTGTGGAGCTCAGGAGACGAGCTGGATGACGATATGTATTTCCGTACTTGTTTATGTATATATTCCGCTGTGTTGAGTTGCTGTGTATCCATTTCTATGTTTGATGTTGAGCTGTGATTGATGTACTCTGATGATGTAATATATAAACAGCTATATTTGATTTTGGTGTAAAGATATGTTAATATCTATTATATCTTATTCCGCTGCGATGGTTAGATTCTGTTGTTGTTTTCTATTTTCTTCTTCTACCCCTTCTTCTTTAACCAAATGGTTCGTATTTCTGTGCAACTTGAGTTGATTGTTGTAGAATAGTGTTGACTCAAGGAGTACGGATTTGCAGGATGTCACAAGATTTACTCTAAATTGATAAAAATCTCAGTTTGTTTGAAGAAGTATGAAGATTTAAAACATTTATTTTGAGAAGAAGAAAAAAGTGAACTTTCTTTTACAAGCAAGAGGAAGAAGAAGAGAGCAATTACTTGTACGTACAGTAATTATTTCTCACCTTCTCGATACCTGATTAAGTAGGCTAATGGGCCTTTTGAACACAATTAAATAAATAGATTAACTAGCCTAAGTAATTAAATCACATACTTAAGCAATTGCTCACATATTCATCCTATGTCATAAAACAATACATTTTTCTTCAAATTTTCATACAAACAAAATGTGTATACTTATATATGTATGAAATAAAACATTTTACCTCATATAAAAGATAATTTATATTTTTAAAACATTTTTTTATTATCAAAATTCTTTATTTTACAAAAATACACAATTTTCACAATTAAATGGACAAAACATTACTTTAAACTTCTAAAATTCCACAAAATATTTTTCTTGCTTAGAAAAATACAAATAACTATTCTAAACACAAATTTATAATTAATACTCATTTTTGAATCAATTTCCACCTTTTTATTTGATTAAACAACCTTCAAAAATCAAATACTTCTTTTAAAAATTATTAAAAGAAGTCATTGGCAATAATTAATACAATCATTGCATTTTCTCTAAATAAAAACTATTTTCTCATTTATTACTAACCCAAACAAATAAAATAAAGTTTCAAACTTTATTTTCATATTTTATTCCAAAATTCATTGTTTATTCCGAATAAACAATTTAATTTCTCCAATTTTATTTTAATTCACAATATTAAATTATAACTACCATTATAATTAAATATTTATAGGTAATCCCCAAAATCAGGGTTGTTACAGGTAACCCCTTAATGCTATTTAAAAGTAAATTTATTTTACCAGACATTATTATAATAGCGTATATTACTATATAGTATATAGTTTAACAGATCCTTATGAGATGTGAGTCCCGAGCATCTCTTAAGTTACTGCACTCACGTTAGACATTGAATAAGATATGTCAATTCCCATAAACATCTCTGACGTCGTTCCACTCATATTATTTATCGTTGATTAAACTTATATAAGATCTTTTAGTTCTGACTCGAGTGTTTTGTCTTTTCAATTCGCTCGGATAAGCCTGAGCATTTTAGGGTTTGAAGACCTTACTTCTGGAGTACGAAGACGAAGGTTGTTTTACTATTATTTACTGTAGTGTTCCACAACATCACATTGTTCCGATGGATTGTTATTTATTATTCTCCGGTATGTGTAACTCTGATATGTATTGTATAAGTATAATCGATATTTTATATGATAGCTTCATGAACTGTTTATTTGATTATTATATTTTATCATGCCGCTGCAAGATTCTATTTTTTTTATCTTTCTTTGCTTTTTTATTTATCCCATAACAATCCGCCCTTCTTTACGTTTTGAGTCAGCACGTGTGTCTGCTTAAGTGTACAAAAAGGCAGGATGTTACATAAATCATGTGTTTCTCCTAGATATTTTCAAAGTTACATTTGGATCCAAATTCGATAGTCGGCTATTTAACTATCAACAAACACACATCCAAATCACGATTTATTTTCCAAGAAAACCAACATTTTTTAAGAACCAAGCAACACTAAGCTTCCTTAATTAATCTTTTCATTAATTAAAACCATCTTGTAAATGCTTGTATTAAAACCGTCTATAAATATACTTATGAAATTTTGATTTCCTTTCCATTTATAAATCACATTTATAAACCATATTTATAAAACATCACTTCTAATGAAATTCATTTCACAGTTGTTGATCATTTTAATTACAATAAATCACTTATAATTCATATCTATAAATTTACTTTCTTATATAAATTATTTTACAAATGTTTATCTCTGTTTAGATTATAATAATAACAACTTTTATTAGATCAACAAATGACAAATGGCAATAATCAAATATTATCATTTACTAACAACCAAACACTCCATACGTAACTATAATAATTTACGAAAATCATTCCTTTATATATAAACTATAATTCAGTAAAATTATTTCATTTACCCACTTTAAAACAATACTGTGTTAGTTTGCTTTGTTTAACGGTTTAAGAACCCTTTCGATATCGTGGCATCTCACGTACCGGCAAGAATTCACAAGCCACTCAACAGATAAATTAACACAATATAAAATATATTTATAATCACTAACAAATATGCGCTCATATATATACACTCAAACTCATCCTACGTTCTCACTTACCCTATCCCAAATGAGTAAATTCCCACCAAATCCTTGGTGTTCGCTCAACCTAAGCTCTAATACAACGTTGTGACTACCCCCTTTTTGGTACAATTCAAGCTGAAAATAAACCACACATGTACAACCTGTTGAGACTTGGTTTTGATTCATGACATAAAGCTATCACTACGACATACAGATTTGACACTGCTACGATAAAAAGAGAATATATACTACAATGAGATAAGAATTCAAAACCAGTGCATCAATTATATTATTCTAGTTTCGAGTCTTAGGCCAATTTTGTTAAAATCTCTCCTCGATTACGTATATATTGGCTTCTATATTTAATCATTTTATTCTCAAATATTTTATACACATATAATCATATAAAAATATATAAAAAGTGTTTAAAGTTGTATATATTACTATATCTTTGTAAACTGTGCAAATTGCATAGATTTTACCAGGTCAGTCGACTGACCCAGAGGTTCAGTCGACTGACCCTGGAAATTCTGTGCAACATGCACTGGTACACAGATATACGGATATATATATTTAAAAATTCATTTTAATATTCAGTCGACTGACCCAGATGCTCATTAGATTGAATTTCTATAATAGCTACTTTTTGAAAAGACACGACTACTTTTTGAAAAGTGTAACGACCCGAAATTTTCGATCTCGAAAGTTCCATATAGTTAGGAAAAGAAGAGAAGATAGAAGAAGAAAATAGAAAACAAAACACAGAATCTCACATTCGCAGCGGATCAAAATATAATATCATAAAATAACATTTATACAAAGAAGCTGATCAATTAAATTACATACAATACATCAGGGTTACAACATTTCACAATCACAAGACTGTTAAAATAACTTGTCCCAAATAACCAGCAATAATATACTCATCGGAATTCACTCCATACGTTCCTGCCATCCAGCTCGCCTCTTAAGCTTTAGAATGCCCTTACTTGAAAATCTGTAATACTCGGTTCAACCTGAGCATTAAATCAAAGTAACACCCGGGTCAGGCTGGAAACCAGCGTGAGTAAACCCATCTAACATGGAATAAAAAGGCATAAAAACTTATATAAAACCCGGGTAACTCGTATCAATTTACGAATTCACAATTTGATATAGACATCACTAATTTCACACATCCAAATCTAAGTACCTAACTTGGATTAAATTGTCCAATTCACTTAATTCATTCCATTCCAGCTTATTGATTTCACATATCAAATCTATAAAGAATTATAGAAGATTTCAAATCGAAGTGGTTTCGGGTATGTACTAATACCCGACCCCAGTCTCTTCAAATCCAATGTCATCTTAACCCAAGTTACTCAAGTGAATACAATTTAATTTTAAATCCTGGATGTCACGTTTACAGAGTAATTCGTCATTGATAGATAACAATAACCACGTTATCACTGTTCAAACCAATCATATCACAAAACATTTAATATCAGAAATATCATTCAACCATTCATAAGCAAGATGAATTAGTCACATCATAAATTAAATTAATTATTTTAATTACTTTCAATTCTTCTTACTCAACATGAATTAATTTAAAAAAATTAATCATCCTTTAATAATCCTCTCTAATTATATTAAGTAATTAGCCTTTAATTAATTATCCTAATTAATTAACCTTCACCATTTAACATCAATTCCATTTATCTTTAATTAATTACTCAAATTAATTACTCTATAATCACTTACATTGATTAATTATACTTTAAATTGATCACACTCCTTAATTAACTAACCTTTAATTAATTTCCTTAATTAATTAATTCTTTAATTAACTATACTAAGTAACTAAACCTTAATTACTTCCCTTAGGTAGCTTACCTTTAATTACTTCCATCAAGTAATTATCCCATTGGTTAATTATCCTCAATTAATTTAACCTTTAATTTAATAATTAAATTAATAAATCCTTAACAAATTTATCCTTTAATTATTAATTAATTTAACCTTTAATTAAAAATTAAATTAATTAATCCTTAACAAATTAATTCTTAACAAATTAATTCTTTAAATTACTTACCATAAGTAATTATCATTTACTAAATCACACTTAGTAATTGTTATTTAATTAAAGTAGTTATCATCAATTAATTACATTAAGTAATTAACCTTCAATAAATTAATCACCTTTTAATTAATTGCTGTAATTAGTTACATTAATAAATTATTCCCTTAATTGATTTCATAAATCAATTTACCATCCTTATTAAATAATTTATACTATTCAATTTCATCATTTAAATCATCTTTAAAAACATATAGGAAATTTAACTACTATATAATCACTTAACAAACAATTCCAAAACATTGAAATTTTGAAAACTTGTTTTTTATCTGTAAATGCTTTGTTTTAAATCTTGGTTTATCTTATTCATTTTGATAAATTTAAAACTTATTACATCCTATCATCTACCTGAACTAAACCCGAGCTACCCATATATTATTTTCTTTTAAAAATAAAATTCTGGACAAAATTTAAAAACTGTTAACTTACCTATTAAACTCGATATCATACTCGTGACAACACGCAACCATCCCGAGCCAAAGCTTCCTTTTCCTGTATTACTTCCCAAGACAATTCTCTTCATCACTCGAAAACGTTTGCTGACACACACGACACATGTGCACATGCACAGATCATCGGCTGCACTCCGACCACCACCACCACTGCCAGCAAGTCAACGTCTACTCTCATAAATGATCTTGACCAATAGAACATCGAATCGATCTCCAGATCAAAATCGAGCAGGGACAAGAACAACAGAACCAAAACCCAATCCGAAGATTCGCCAAAAAACAGGGACTCCGACCATCTGACCCCTTGCCATCGAGCCTTAACATTCACCAGAGTACATTGCTTCATCTTCCCTTACTCCGATCATGTCCGATCCATCCTCCTTGACAAACCATCCTCCAAAGAAACGTCGGCAAATCAGGGTCTAACACCGTAACATTGCCTCTCCCGGGCACTGTAGATCGGAGAAAAATCCGTCGACATTTTTCCTAAGTAACTCCACCCTCGAGCTATCCCCTGTGTCGAGCACGACAACCACCTTACTATCGATCACCAGATTTTATCAAAAGTACAATCTCCGTTCAACCCTAAAATTCCCATCAATTACACACTTAAAATCTTGATATGATCACTAAAATTCATCTCTTCAAAGCTTGAATCCAACTACAAAATCCATTCTTGAAATCTGAACATTTGATTTCTGATTGCAAATAATTTTCACTGTGTTTTCTAGATTTCTGTAAGCTTATTTGATAATTAAACCTAAATTTCTTTTTAGAAATCTAACTTAGTTGTTATTAACAATTTGCTTTTAAGGATCACAACCTAAAACTAAACGTATGGGGAGGAATTGAATTGGTTTGTATATGTATGTGACTATTATTCAAACAGAGAATTGCTTATATACATTTTCATAGCTAGCACAGAATAAACAATATGTATATACTCAAAATCCACTTTCAATTATACTTGTTAGCACTACTTCAATTGTTGATCACGAGCACAATCTTTTAACAGATTTTTTTTAGATTATTTACTCACTCTAACAATGTTTGACAGAGAATAGAGCAAATCAACTTGTGCAGGTGGATACTGCATAATCTTCTGTTGTTTATAATCTTCACTTACTCATAGATTTAGATAAGATTTCAATTTAAAGATGAATTTTACTCCTATTCATTTAAGAACAGAGGTTGCATGCATTCACTCAGTCATACATACAGTATTTCCATACACACACACACACACCAGATTGACACATTTATACATTCAGGTAAAACAATTTCACAACATCATTACTGAAATTTATCAATTCATTAAAGCATAAAACAGACTCAACTTAAAAGGAGTAGTTTACTCACCTGTAGGTGTTGTACAGAGAGTTTGAAGCAGTTGAGATTTTTGAAAATTCGAATAGCTTAAATCTGAAAACCGAATGCTACAAGTTGAAGATTTGTTGCTTGATGAATTTTTTTGGTTTGAGATTGTGTTTGAAATTTGTGGTTTTAAAGTTGTTAACAGGCTTGTTTTTTGATCTTCTTAGGTTTGAGAAATGTTTGCTTTCAGGTTTGTTTCAATTTGCCTCATATCTAATTTTCTGCTATGGTTTTGTTTCCTTTGTTTTGAAAGTGGGAAGATAGAAAAAGAATGAAGTAAAGAAGTAGATGTTTATACAGGCTTAATTAGGATTTATTTAAAAATAAAAGAAAATAAAAATAACATGATGACACTTGTTAACATTGTCATTTGCATTTGTTTATCATCATTCATTTGTTATTAACATTATTTCATAAATTAACACTTGTATCTTTTTCACGTGTTTATATTTTTCAATGTCATATAAATCATATTTCTTAATTAACATATGCATTATATTTTATAAATTATGTATTAGGTTTTTAAATGTTTATATATATATATATATATATTATGTTTTTATTAAATAATGTTATTTAAATATACAACTATTTATTACAAGTAATATTTTCAATATATTTATTTGAATTTCAAACCCGAAATCAAATTAAATTTTAAAATCAACTCAAATATATATATATATATATAGATATTTAATCAAATACAAATTTAATTTATTAGAAAATAATTCTTTTTTATATTTAAAATTTATATATATATAAACAACATTATTATTTGTTTTGAAATAAATGACAATTTTACCCATTTTAAATCATTTATATAAAAGAGATTATCATACTTGAGTTTGCTTGAAAATTTTCTGGGATATCATAGACACCCTTTAATATATTTCCAAATTTATTTACATATTTAGATATCTTTTATTATCAGAATTATATATGTTTAACATACAAATCAATATTTTAGTAACTTTAGTCCTGTTAATTACTAATTAACAGATGTCCAAAAATCCAGGTTATCACATTCCTCCTCCCTTTGAATCTTTTCGTCCTAGAAAAGGAACGAAACCAGAATTTAAAATTATCCTTTAAACATTTTTAACTATAATTTTATTTTATCTCAAAACTTACAAATACTTAAAAATCTGCATATTATTATCAAAATAGATTTTTTTAGAAAAAATACTTTTTATAACTCGATGTTTCAACAAGTCCATCCTTGTTCTTACAAAAATTCGATTATACGTTGATCAGGCGTATGACTAAAAATCTATAAGTGCTTGGTAAACCCGTTTTCAACATCCGGTGAAAATACTTGGAAAATAATTTTATTGAAAATATAGAAAACATTTGAAAATAGAGGAAATATCTTTGGTGAGAATGCTCAGGAAATCATCATCCCCATCCATGGTCGCAGTTAACCCAATGGTTACGTTGCTGTGACGCCCCACCTCTATACCCACGCTAGCCAAGAACACTACGGAGTAATGCTGTCGACTAGCACGGAGAATAAGGCTGTTGAGGAGCGACTATCTGTATAATTGCTTTGTGCGAGTACCGATATACCGGATAAAAATATAACTTTTCATCTCAAGAGGAAATCCGACATACCGACACAAACTCAAAGCTACTACACAGTGGCTATAAAGGTCTTCGGAAACAAATATAGAAATAAACATAACACAAATCAGTCACAGACAATTCATATCACAAAGGCGGAAATAGATATGAATATTACACATGAAAGTGTATATCAGAGTAGTGGTCTAAAAAGATCCACAATATCACAAAAGAATAGTTACATGAACTACACAAAAGAATAAGTATACATTATGGAGTCTATATCTCAAATGTATACAACAAAAACTACTAATCTAAGTAGTTAACCAAAAGTCAGAGGAATCAATCCCAAGAGAGAAGTCAAGCAGAAGCACCTGTAACATCTCGGTCTGACCCACGTATTATTTAATAAGAAAATAATAAACGGATCAGTCTAGCTATAAATATCAGGTGAAACGATATAGAATAAGAGATATGACTAAACACATAATAATCACTATGCCAAGCTATGATATATATAAGTAATTGAAAATCAACAAGAGATTAATCAATATCACCAAATCTACACAAGAATCAAAGAAATGTCATACTCCTTATTTCGTTCACCAAACCACAAATATTGACGATAATATCAACATCAATCACAAAAGTCAATGACACACAAATTCACCAATGCACAAATATTGACAATAATATCAATGTCAATCACAAAAGTCAATGACACACAAATTCACCAATGCACAAATATTGATAAAACTTATCAATGGAAATCACAAAAATTGGTGAAACACAAATTCTAGAAATCATCTCAAGAAATCCAGTAAATGACACACAAATTCACCTATGCACAAAAATTGATAAATCATATCAATAGAAATCACAAAAATAGGCGAAGAAGGAAATTCCAGAATTCGACACACGAAAACCAGAAATCACACAAAATAGGGGGCGGCCTATCACACGAACGGGAGCATGAAAACTCACCAACAGCTGTAACACATGAACAAGAAGCTATCTCATGGTAGCTAGCCATTAATTTGACACACGAATGGTCCGAAGACCTGACACACGAATGGTCCGAAGACCGTGGGTTGCTACCCCACCAATTTGAGTCGAAAACTCCACAAAACGGGGTCTAATCTCCCGCGCAGTCAAAGAGACATCGCACATTGCTAGTCTAAATCACAAAAATGATCATCATGATCATCGAGAAGTGTCAATTACACTAATCTAGTAAATATATGAGTTTAGCTTCATGTCCCATAACCACTTGCTTAACTTAAATATTTACGAACAAACTGTAGATCTCCACTATAAAATTGTCACAAGAGATTCAATCGAACAAGTCCAAGAATTAACCGAACAAGTAAACGCAAGCGTTTCATACCACTTGTTTTACTAAGCCGTTTAATTAGATTTCTCATATGAGTGAGGTAAAGGTTTGTATATACTAATAGATTGGAAAACGATTTAAGAAACGAGCTTTGTTATTGAAAATAGAGTTGAAATCATTTTGTTGAAAGAGTTTTGATATTTACTACTAGTATTGAAACCTTTATATTTTTAAAGTGACAAATCACAAAAATGATTGTAGAACAATCAATCCCTAAAATTCACATTCGAAGACGTGAATAAAATCCAAAGAAATCGATACCAAATCCATAGAAATGGATATTCCCAAAAATCACGAAGAAAATGTCATCAAAGTCAATAACAAACGATAACAACAAAAAGGGAATCAACACGAATCGATTAAAGTTGGAAATATACTCAAAATTTGGCAAATAGGCAAAACTAGGGATTTCCAGACGTCTGAGGGGTTGTCCAGACGTCTGGATTTGGTTTCTGGAGATTTCCCAGAAAACCATCCAGACGTCTGAAACCTAAAATCAAACGTCTGAAAAACATTCAGACGTCTGGGGGAAAGTCCAGACGTCTGGTTTTGGTTTTTGGAAATATTCCAGAAAACCAACCAGACGTCTAAAAACACAAATCAGACGTCTAACCTTATTCCAGACGTCTAAAACAATAATTCAGACGTCTGAAATTAGCCACTGCCTTATTTATTCTTCTGCCGTATTTTATTTTTCTCCAGGTTGCAAAACCAGACGTCTGGCATTGGTCTCCAGACGTCTGAAAACCTGGTAAGGGCAACAATTTGCCTAGGCCATATGGCCCAAACGATGTCGGCAGCGATCGAGCGAGCAATGACGACTAAGGATTTACGTCAAATGACAGCCCGGCCTTATAGGCTCTTCGATACACCCCAAATATCGTAATCAAACATCCATAAAAGGATTTTCACAAAAATTGGAATATTCACCCATTCGATCCAAATCAAAAGCAAATGAATATGCACAAATGTTACGAATTCATACCTAACCACAAAGATGGATATAGACATAGATGTGAGATAAAATCTCACCTTTGAACCCAAATCTATGAAGAAGAAGCTTGAAAGCAAATGGAAATAAACCACACTTAAATCTCACACTATAAGCTTGAATCTAAGCTTAAAAGAGAAACATTTCCTAAATTAGGTTTAGGAATTTTCTGAAATTGAATGGAGAAAGAGTTGGAGAAGAAGAAGAGAAGCTTACCAAAGGGTTCTTCTTGAGTTTGGAGCTAAAGCTTGGATTTGCAAAGGAAGTTAGGGCTTGGAATTTTAATTTCCTCTTCCACCCTCCATTAACATAAAAGCTTGAGTATTAGGAAAGTAGAAGAGAAGTGAATGAAGAGGAGAGGGTTGGAACTGAGTTAAGTGGGGTTAATGGGCTCAGCCCAAACCAAAGCCCTAAGTAAAAAGTGGCAAAAATTAACTTTCTCCAAACATATCGAAGCTTATACTCAAAAAGGTCGCAAACGTCATTTTGAACTCGATGGAAGTGGTCTCGAGTCCCAATTCGACAGTTTGCAAAAAGTAGGTTTTCGGACCAAAATCTGATGAACGGTGAAATATTTAAATAAAATATTTAAATATATAATCGATAAATATGCGGGTTGTTACAGACTCCCCTCCTTAAAGAAATTGCGTCCTCGCAATAATTAAGAAGGAAATATAAGAAGTAACAACCATAGAAGCATATTAACACAAAAGAAAATTTGAATCAAGAAGTTCACCATAAAGAGCACGAAGGAGTAAATCCGAAAGTTTTCGTTCGATGAATTCTCAAGATTTCACATGAGCAATTCTTAGGATTTGAGAACCATTGAACTTCTATCAAAAAGAATATCTTTATATCGAAGGCGCTCAACCTCCGAAGCAATGATGCGAATGGAATGGTGCTCAAAAGTCAAATTTGGTGAAACTTCAATCCCTCAATAATACCGGGCTCAAGAATAAAAACCGGAAACATAAAAGCATTTCCATAGTTAAAAGACGTGGAAAACGTCAAAAATAGCAAAAGGTTGAGCCAGTGCAACAGCGTAGTACAAATACGGTACGCCCGAGAAACTAGAAACTCGAATAATTTGGAGCACCGACGTAGTACAAAGGCGGTACGTCCAATGAACCAAAAAGCCAAGTCATTGATGTAGTGCAAACGGTACATCCAATGAATCAAAAAGCGAAGACATTGATGTAGTACAAACGGTACATCCAATGAATCAAACATCAACGTCATTGATGTAGTACAAACGGTACATCCAATGAATCAAAAGAAAAGACATTGATGTAGTACAAACGGTACATCCAATGAATCAAAGACACTGATGTAGTACAAACGGTACATCCAATGTATCAAACAGCAAAGGCATTGAAGTAGTACAAACGGTACATCCAATGAATCAAAACCCGAATGATTTCGGAACACTGACGTAGTACAAAAACGGTACGTCCAATGAACCGAACACAATAAAAGAACATCAGACGCAAGCTCATAAAAGAAATGAGATGAAACTCAATAAAACGAAGTACATCAAAATGCCCGATGAACTTGATAAAAAGATAATTTCATTCGGTCATCAACAAAGAAACAACCCCTTGTTGCTTACGACTAAACGCATTGGCAACACGATTTCCCCTTCGGGAATAAAAAGAATATCAAGATTATAGGAAGCTAGGAACTCGAGTCAACATGCAGTTCCTTAAGAGAACATAAATATTCCAAAGATTTATGATCGAGGTAGAGAACAAATTTCTCATCCAAATATGATGATGCCAAATTCCAAAAGCAAAAACAATAGCCGAGAGCACTAGATCATAAGTGGTATATCTAGTCTCGATAAACTATAATGATTTAGAAGCACAAGTGATAGCACGTTCTCTATGGCAAGAGAATGGCATCCAAACCAATACGACTAGTATCGGTACAAATAGCAAAGTCTTGGTTCCCCTTCAGGAATCACAAGAAAGAATAAGAGTATCGAAAAGAAAGAACTTCTTTTAAATAATTCTCTTCCCCGAAAAGTTAAAACTTTCAAAATTACATTTTTACTTTTATGTAATAATCTTTCTACAAAAATTTACATTTTTACAAGTCAATATATCGTGTCTGATTGTCACATCAAAGCGTTTAGGAAATTCCTATCGATAACGTTGATCAAGCGCATCGACCAAAATTCTTAAAGCACTCAATGGGCAATACAATCACAAAATCATCTTTTATAGGATAAATAAATCTCTTAAAAAGTTTTAAGAATATTCTTTGTTCGTTTCAAGAACAAAAATCCAGTTTTACTTATAAATAAATCTTATGAAAAAGATTTGCAAAATTTTAAATTACTATTTTCATCCAAAATCAATAAATACAAGAATGGTCTAGTCGAAATATTCATAGAATATTCGATTTATAAAATGGGTGAAATGAGCTGGACAAATTGAATGGCATAATAAGTCATTCATAAGAATCATAACAAGTGCGGAATGCAGTAAGTGGAATGCTAATTTCCGCAACTCGTAGCAAACGAAAACCGGTGATAAAGTCAAACTGAAAAGACCTTAGCACCACACAAAAGATATTTGTAACGACCCAACTTCCAAACTCCAGGAAATTGCATCGCTAAGAAGAAAGAAAGGGATAGAAGAAGAAAAGAAAGAGAAAGAAGAAGACAAACAACATCAGAATCTCACAGCGGAACGAATCAAATATAATATATCACATAAATACTTTACATAGTATCATATACATCAGAGTTTTACAGCCAATACAACACATACTAGACAGTTATAAACACCTGTCTAGTTATACAACTCTAAACAGTACAAGAAATAACTCAGAGAGATGACTCAGAGATACCAACACAGCGGAAAATAGATAACTACAACGCAGAAGCCTCCTGCTCCATTTGCTCCTCCATAACTCGTCAAAGCAATCCTGAATCACTTGACTACTCATACATAATATGAGTACCCAAGAGTTTAATAAAACAGAAAATAAACACTCGGGTCAGACAGGGGTCTGGTGTGAGTAAATAGTTTAAAAGTTGCTTAACTTTAGAAAATCCTTTGAAAACAAAAGGTATCACGTAAGACTTCCCACACATAAACATGGAAAAGTTTTTACCTTACGCTAACCAAAACATTTGATAGGAAATCCAGTGATATTATAATAGTGTCTAGGGTTTTCAAAATAAAATACAGAAATAGCTGGAATGCTTGCATCTCACGTTCCAACATAGTTGGGCACAATCAAAACCGTACAGGCACTTATTGGATTTTGGATTCCATCAATGGCAGGGCTACTGGGGTACCGCCCGTCACAGTACGTGGCCTAGATCACCGTACCGAGGAGCCACCCTAACTCCCCTGCAACACAAGGCCGGCACCGTTCCTTACTGAACAGTCCCGAACAAGACCACCCCGACGGTTGGAGCTCTCAACCGTCCACACAGCCGAAATATAAAGGGACCTCTAGACAGGGGTAAATCTCACTCTCAAGTGGGGGCTACCCACGAAGCCTTGCTGCACCTCCCCTGTTTTAGCCATTCCCGGTTGATGAGGCTTGAGGTTACGATTACCTTTAGAGAACACATCTATCTTAGAATGCTCATCGTCCACCTGACGATGTTCTGAAAGCATTCAATCCATACAAGTTCGTTCCGGGTTCGAACGAAACCGAAGGCATTATCTCGTTACACTCGTATTGGAATCACCCTCAGAGTTAACGACAATAACCCTTGCACTCTAAACCACCATCTCGAATCTATAAGTACTATTCCGTCAAACTCATTACGGAATCACCCACAGAGTTATACTGACGTATAGCCCTTACACCTCGAGTCTTCACATGCTCCACTTGGATTAACGACCTAACGTTTAATTGGAATCGACGTGGTTTTCGGATATCCAAATATGGAAACCCGATCCCGGTCTCACCGAAACCAAACGCCATTTTGATGTCCAAGTTATACTTAAGGGTTTTAAACAATTAACTCATTTAATTTTTATCTATTTCACACAGATAGATAAACTACACATATTCATCATAACAGATAACCCATAATATTATCATAACAGATAATCATCACAACAGTCAACATCATAACAACAACCATCACAACCAAATAATCCATCATACTATAACTAAGCATCCATATTCTATAGATACTACTCATCTCATTTCTGAGATCACAACCATCCAAAGGTATATTAATATCATTCACAAGCAATGATATATTATCCATCATTTAAAATTAATTTAAAATGAATTAAGTTAATTACATTTATCTCTAATTAATTTAAAATAAATTAAATTAATCATCCATCCATAAATCCAGCTAATACATTTATTGATTAATCAACCTAATCAGTTAATCATTCATTAAGTATTCAACTTGATTAAACATCCAGATTAATCATTCACTAATTACAATAAGTAATTAGTCTTAAATTAATTCCATAAAATTAATTAACCTTAATCATAAGTAATTAACATTTAATTACTTAATTAATTAACTATAATTAATTACATTTATCCTTAATTAATTACAACTAATTAATCACTTAATTAATTAATATTACTTAATTAACAATTCTTAATTACACCATTAATTATAATAATTAATGATCTCTAATTAATATTTAAATTAATTACTCAATTAAAATTAATTACATTTAGTAATTAATCAAAATACATTTATTAATCACCTTGATTAATATTTAAATCCAGTAATTAACTACCTTTAATTACTTCCTTAATAAATTAATTATCCAATAATTAATTATCTATATTAATTAATCCTTGGTTAATTACAAAAGTAATTATCCAAATTACTTTATTAAAATAAAACATCTTTCCTTAATTACATTCCAGTAATTATCAATTAAAACTTCTCTAAGGAATCCTGCTCCATAAATTACATTAAGTAATTATTATCATTAAATTATTCTTAAATTAATTTAAACTAAATTAATTAATTTAACAAAACACAATATCAGAATTAATTACAATATGTAATTAATCCCCTAATTACTTTTATAGAGTAATTATACTTAACAAATTACAATTTATTTTCTTAAATTAATTAATCTAATTAATCCATCAAAATTAATTACATTAATTAATTATTTATTATCCTTAGATAATTAACAACATTTCATTTAATTCCTTACTTAAGAATAATTACCTTAAATTAATTATTCATTAATCATCTTTAATTAAAATTAATTCAAGTTATTATTTAAAAATCAAATAGATAAGTAAATCCTTAATTATTTTCAAAATAATTCATTTACTTATTTATAACTTAATTAATATTCAAAATGTATTTAAATAATACATTTTTAATTCAACTTTCATTTTAAATTTAAGATTTCAAATGTTTACTATATAAGAAAAGTTTAAAAATCAATATTACTTGATTTTACTAAGAAATCAAACATTTGAAAATAAATAAATTATTTAACTTTTCCATTTAAAGTTAAACATATCATCATTTTATTTCAATACTTGAAAGAAAGAATTCTTTTAAATTTAAATCTTAATTGGAAATCAGATTCAAATTTAAATTCTGCTTAATACATTTCTGTCAAAATTTAAAACTTTTCAAAACTGCTTGAATTCAAACAGTTTTCAATAGTAACTGAAATCATACTTAAGATTTGATTTCAAAACCAAATTCAAATCTTGCTTAATATTTAAAATTTGCATTTTTAAACTTTGAATAAAAGTACTCCTGATCTCAATTCAAATTTCACCTAAATTTGAATCTTGTTTAAACATTTAATTCCCTAAAAAAAAAATTTAAAAGAGACAAAACTGTTTAAACAGAAAAAAATCTGGATTCAAACTTGAAAACTAAAATTTACACAGTTTCCAGATTTGAATTTAAACCCTACTTAAATTTGAATTCATCATTTAAACTTTTGAATTCTTAAGCCCACTTAAGTTTAATTCAAACTATACTTGAATTTAATCGCAGCTTTTAAAAATAAATATGAGTTTCCAGATTTTTACAAAAACAATACTCAGGTTATATACCCTGCACAACTAACCCGAGATCACCTTAATTTACTTCGGGTCAATCTCCATCTTACTTCGAGTCACAACAGGGATTGCACGGGAGTGACTTCGAGTCACTCCAACCCTGCACCAGCCAATGTTCACAGAGACTCAACTCCACTGTCAATCCTCTTACACTCCACTCTGACCATCTTATGGTCTTAACTCTGGCCACTTGCTTCCTCTATATTCCCTCTGCTCATCTCCAAATCCTCAAGCTACTCGAATCATCATAGAATCCAGGCAGTTACAGGTCTTCCATTTCTTAATAGCTTGGTTCAAACTTGAAAACTATGCTTGCCATCACCATTACTTTCTGACCACCCTTCTTCTATTTCCCCTCACTTCCCAATCAACATACCATCTTCAGGCAAGAGTCCAAGTTTCAAAATCCATTCCATGATCAGATACCCCAAAATTCAAAATACCCAAAAACTGCACAGACCTTAATTACTGAATTCCCAGAAGATTTTAAATGGTGATGCTTGTTCTAATAACCATGTTTTTAAACCTGCACTAAGTTTAAACTTGTTTTTTGAAGGATTTTAAGATATTGGCAAACTTACTTTTTGAAAACAATTTCTGTTGTTATTTTTTTTCAACAGTAACTGATTTTATATTTTTAAAACTACAATTTCTCAAACCTAATCCATACAACACAAACTCAAATTGTTTACATAAAAATTTCTAACTAAGCTTCAAACATAAATGAGTGGATTTGCATTTAAATCCAAGAAATATCAGAAGTATGTTTGCAGAAATTCACAACACACTCCTCTGCATTCTCAAGATTAATGTATGCAGACATACAACAGTCAAACATATTATCACAGACAACAATTATAAACTCATACATATATAATTTTAAACAACCTATAAATAGTGATGTTGCTTTTAGAAAAAAAGAAAGAACAGAGTAGTTATTGTTATTGCCTCTGTTTAAATTATCTTATTCAATGGTATTTTGAATTAAGCTTTTAATGTTTTGCAGATTTTGTTAGCATGGTTTAAACAAAGAAACTGTTTTTAAATATAGATTTACTCACCTAAAAATTGAAAAGCAGAAAGCATCCATCTGTAATCCATTTTCCTTGCATTGAATCTGCTTGCATGTTGGTTAGAGATGATTATAACTTGTAGTATGCAGGCCTGGGAACTGCATTTGGTGATGGTTTGGTCTGTATGCTCCCCATTTTCAACTTTGCTTGCATTGATCCTTGAAGATTAAATTGTTTGCAGGCTAGTTGAAAATGGTGACAGCATGTTGTTTGCAAGCCTGGGGATTTCATTTGATGATGACATGATGTATTTCAGGCTTTGGATCTGCATGCTTCCCAGATTAAAGTGAATTTACAGATTGAAGAAATTGGTTTGCTTGCAGATCCTTGGAACTGCATGCTTCCAGATTCACCTTTGCTTGTGTTGATGTATTACAGATTGAAGAACTTTTGCAGGTTTGTGAATTTGGATTTCCATTTTGCAGAGTTTAAAGCTTGATTGCAGATCAAAAGAATTTGCAAATGTGGGTTTTTTATTTGCAGATTTCAAAACTGTGATTTGCAGATCTAATTGAATATGATTTTGATTTTGTAGAATATTGATTGTGGAATTAGAGTGAAGTAGGATTTTCTTTTTCACAGATCTGAATTTTCATTTAGTAGAAGATAAAAATGTTTGAAAACAAAAGATATGTTTTAAGTTTTATCTAAACTAAATAAATTCAAATAGGTTTTAGAATGCCACTTGTTATTTGAATGTAAAGATTTATTTACAAGTGTCAATTTTAAAATATGAAGGTAACACATGTAAGAGATTTTAATATAAAAATAAATTCTTTGTTTTACAATTGTTTTAATTAAAAATAAAACTATTTCTAATTTAAATTATGATGTTTTAAATATGTTTATCTATATTTAGTCTTTACAAATGAATTATCCAAACATATACAAATATTTGTTTGAATATTTTAAGAATTATTTTAAAACAAATTTCAAAAGAGAAACTTTTTAGAAAGAAAAGAACAATGTTGAATTATATTTTTATTCAAGAGTTTTCAAATTAACATATTATAATATAAATAAACTAAATTTATTTCAAAACAATTTTAAAATAAAACAAAATAAACTTTATTATAAAAATACAATTCTTAACTATATATATTTATAACAAAATATTTATTATAATTTCCTTCTAAAAGTACAAGATAGATTTATAAATTGACTTATGAAAAGTTCAATACTATTTTCATTTTAGTTTAATCAATCCATAAATTATACACCTATATATATATTATAAATTTGAAAAGATCCTTTATTAAATTTAAAATTAAAATCAAAACACCTATTTACAATGTATACACATATATACATTATAAATAAATATTTTTAAATCAATTTAGAAAGGAAATTTTATCATTTAAAATATTTTCAACATTTTAAAACAATAAGCTTCTCAAATTAAATCATTATTATAAATTTTCAAAAAAATATCATTTATTAACAAAATAATTATAAATTTTCAAAAGAAAATTATATTTGAATTGGATTATTAAATCAGTATTTCACATTTTAAAATAAATTATAAATGAAATTATTAAATAAATATTGCTCAAATTTCCGGGACATCACATTCCTCCCCCCTTAAAAGAATTTCGTCCCCGAAATTTAAAAGCAAAGGTAATTTAATAATCTCTTTAAAGATTTTATTTAATACACAAGCATATATCAAACATATGCTAACAATCAAAACAACCAATTCAACCAATCAAACAAATCTAATTATCCAGACAAATTCTAGATAAATTTTTATCGAGTTTCCCTAAGTATATATATACCGGGATACTCGCTCTAGAGAATCCAAACAATCAATACTAAGAAGTTCCAAAAACTCCTATACAGCTATATCTACAACACAAGATAAGATATCAGACTGCAAACAAGTCTGACTCAACAACCAAAACTCCAGAACTGTTGGTTCCACAACCAGAGATAGATCATACACGTATTCCCTCAGAGATACGTGAAACTCATCGCATCCCAGTTATCCAAACTGGCAATCCAATCCTGTAGATCAATCACTTAACCTTTGAGAAAAACAGAAAGGTCTAATCTCTTATCCACAAATCTTTCCTGTCGATCCTGGGCTGCCTTCAACTTCTAGATCAATCCAATCCATCACACAAACTCTACTACAGATATCAGAAAACTTCAGACAAACAACACTTATTCGGAAAACAGAACAGATGCACAGGACATCCAAATCTCCAGAAAAAAATGAATTTCCGGTAGAAATCTTCTGATCCAAGACAAACACAAATCCCAATGAATAGGGTGTTGCTTTAATTCTGAAATAGCTGCCACCATGCTTCCACTGCGCAACTCTGATTCGAGAATGCTGTTGACGAACACAGGTATAAACTTGATCAACTTACCCCGAAAACATTGTTCATCAAATCCCATAAAATCTCAAAAAACCAAGTCGAAACAGAACTCAATCTCCTGATGCAGATGCAAAACTTAACTCCTTTGAAGACATCCAGAAAATATCAAACCACTTCGATAACTCAAACATCTTCTAGAGATGCTTCAATCCAAACAAAGGTTACTCAGAAAACTTCCGGATCATCACAAATCACTTTTGCGATTCTACTCAGTTCAGATTGTTCTCTTTTCAACAATCAGAACAGCCAAAGCCTTCAAATCAAGCACAAAATACTCTGCCAAACTGAGTCTCATACTCAAATACAGACATATCTCCTTCCTAAGGTTGCCAAAATATCATTGCTGACTTCAGTACTCCAAACTGATCCAGACTCAAGAAAAATCCACTCATACGAGTGAAATCAAGCTTAAATTCCAAAGATACACTCTAAATCTTGAAAAGATTCTCCTTCAGAGATCAGAAAAACCCTTCACACCAAACTGCCAAACTACTCAAGATGCCCAACACTGCCCTAGCAGATCTCTTCCAAGCTCAAACACTCAGAACTCCAACCATTGGTAGTTGTGTTACACACACCACTACCCTATCTACCTTTATTACTTATATTGGAAAACCTGAACAGGTAACCCAACAGATAGGTAGAATTAAATATATTTATATTTAAAATTACAAGTACGCTCTCTCGAGAAAGACACCACTACAGAGCCTAGGTATTCACTCAACCTAATGCTCTGATACCACGTTGTAACGACCCAACTTCCAAACTCCAGGAAATTGCATCGCTAAGAAGAAAGAAAGGGATAGAAGAAGAAAAGAAAGAGAAAGAAGAAGACAAACAACATCAGAATCTCACAGCGGAACGAATCAAATATAATATATCACATAAATACTTTACATAGTATCATATACATCAGAGTTTTACAGCCAATACAACACATACTAGACAGTTATAAACACCTGTCTAGTTATACAACTCTAAACAGTACAAGAAATAACTCAGAGAGATGACTCAGAGATACCAACACAGCGGAAAATAGATAACTACAACGCAGAAGCCTCCTGCTCCATTTGCTCCTCCATAACTCGTCAAAGCAATCCTGAATCACTTGACTACTCATACATAATATGAGTACCCAAGAGTTTAATAAAACAGAAAATAAACACTCGGGTCAGACAGGGGTCTGGTGTGAGTAAATAGTTTAAAAGTTGCTTAACTTTAGAAAATCCTTTGAAAACAAAAGGTATCACGTAAGACTTCCCACACATAAACATGGAAAAGTTTTTACCTTACGCTAACCAAAACATTTGATAGGAAATCCAGTGATATTATAATAGTGTCTAGGGTTTTCAAAATAAAATACAGAAATAGCTGGAATGCTTGCATCTCACGTTCCAACATAGTTGGGCACAATCAAAACCGTACAGGCACTTATTGGATTTTGGATTCCATCAATGGCAGGGCTACTGGGGTACCGCCCGTCACAGTACGTGGCCTAGATCACCGTACCGAGGAGCCACCCTAACTCCCCTGCAACACAAGGCCGGCACCGTTCCTTACTGAACAGTCCCGAACAAGACCACCCCGACGGTTGGAGCTCTCAACCGTCCACACAGCCGAAATATAAAGGGACCTCTAGACAGGGGTAAATCTCACTCTCAAGTGGGGGCTACCCACGAAGCCTTGCTGCACCTCCCCTGTTTTAGCCATTCCCGGTTGATGAGGCTTGAGGTTACGATTACCTTTAGAGAACACATCTATCTTAGAATGCTCATCGTCCACCTGACGATGTTCTGAAAGCATTCAATCCATACAAGTTCGTTCCGGGTTCGAACGAAACCGAAGGCATTATCTCGTTACACTCGTATTGGAATCACCCTCAGAGTTAACGACAATAACCCTTGCACTCTAAACCACCATCTCGAATCTATAAGTACTATTCCGTCAAACTCATTACGGAATCACCCACAGAGTTATACTGACGTATAGCCCTTACACCTCGAGTCTTCACATGCTCCACTTGGATTAACGACCTAACGTTTAATTGGAATCGACGTGGTTTTCGGATATCCAAATATGGAAACCCGATCCCGGTCTCACCGAAACCAAACGCCATTTTGATGTCCAAGTTATACTTAAGGGTTTTAAACAATTAACTCATTTAATTTTTATCTATTTCACACAGATAGATAAACTACACATATTCATCATAACAGATAACCCATAATATTATCATAACAGATAATCATCACAACAGTCAACATCATAACAACAACCATCACAACCAAATAATCCATCATACTATAACTAAGCATCCATATTCTATAGATACTACTCATCTCATTTCTGAGATCACAACCATCCAAAGGTATATTAATATCATTCACAAGCAATGATATATTATCCATCATTTAAAATTAATTTAAAATGAATTAAGTTAATTACATTTATCTCTAATTAATTTAAAATAAATTAAATTAATCATCCATCCATAAATCCAGCTAATACATTTATTGATTAATCAACCTAATCAGTTAATCATTCATTAAGTATTCAACTTGATTAAACATCCAGATTAATCATTCACTAATTACAATAAGTAATTAGTCTTAAATTAATTCCATAAAATTAATTAACCTTAATCATAAGTAATTAACATTTAATTACTTAATTAATTAACTATAATTAATTACATTTATCCTTAATTAATTACAACTAATTAATCACTTAATTAATTAATATTACTTAATTAACAATTCTTAATTACACCATTAATTATAATAATTAATGATCTCTAATTAATATTTAAATTAATTACTCAATTAAAATTAATTACATTTAGTAATTAATCAAAATACATTTATTAATCACCTTGATTAATATTTAAATCCAGTAATTAACTACCTTTAATTACTTCCTTAATAAATTAATTATCCAATAATTAATTATCTATATTAATTAATCCTTGGTTAATTACAAAAGTAATTATCCAAATTACTTTATTAAAATAAAACATCTTTCCTTAATTACATTCCAGTAATTATCAATTAAAACTTCTCTAAGGAATCCTGCTCCATAAATTACATTAAGTAATTATTATCATTAAATTATTCTTAAATTAATTTAAACTAAATTAATTAATTTAACAAAACACAATATCAGAATTAATTACAATATGTAATTAATCCCCTAATTACTTTTATAGAGTAATTATACTTAACAAATTACAATTTATTTTCTTAAATTAATTAATCTAATTAATCCATCAAAATTAATTACATTAATTAATTATTTATTATCCTTAGATAATTAACAACATTTCATTTAATTCCTTACTTAAGAATAATTACCTTAAATTAATTATTCATTAATCATCTTTAATTAAAATTAATTCAAGTTATTATTTAAAAATCAAATAGATAAGTAAATCCTTAATTATTTTCAAAATAATTCATTTACTTATTTATAACTTAATTAATATTCAAAATGTATTTAAATAATACATTTTTAATTCAACTTTCATTTTAAATTTAAGATTTCAAATGTTTACTATATAAGAAAAGTTTAAAAATCAATATTACTTGATTTTACTAAGAAATCAAACATTTGAAAATAAATAAATTATTTAACTTTTCCATTTAAAGTTAAACATATCATCATTTTATTTCAATACTTGAAAGAAAGAATTCTTTTAAATTTAAATCTTAATTGGAAATCAGATTCAAATTTAAATTCTGCTTAATACATTTCTGTCAAAATTTAAAACTTTTCAAAACTGCTTGAATTCAAACAGTTTTCAATAGTAACTGAAATCATACTTAAGATTTGATTTCAAAACCAAATTCAAATCTTGCTTAATATTTAAAATTTGCATTTTTAAACTTTGAATAAAAGTACTCCTGATCTCAATTCAAATTTCACCTAAATTTGAATCTTGTTTAAACATTTAATTCCCTAAAAAAAAAATTTAAAAGAGACAAAACTGTTTAAACAGAAAAAAATCTGGATTCAAACTTGAAAACTAAAATTTACACAGTTTCCAGATTTGAATTTAAACCCTACTTAAATTTGAATTCATCATTTAAACTTTTGAATTCTTAAGCCCACTTAAGTTTAATTCAAACTATACTTGAATTTAATCGCAGCTTTTAAAAATAAATATGAGTTTCCAGATTTTTACAAAAACAATACTCAGGTTATATACCCTGCACAACTAACCCGAGATCACCTTAATTTACTTCGGGTCAATCTCCATCTTACTTCGAGTCACAACAGGGATTGCACGGGAGTGACTTCGAGTCACTCCAACCCTGCACCAGCCAATGTTCACAGAGACTCAACTCCACTGTCAATCCTCTTACACTCCACTCTGACCATCTTATGGTCTTAACTCTGGCCACTTGCTTCCTCTATATTCCCTCTGCTCATCTCCAAATCCTCAAGCTACTCGAATCATCATAGAATCCAGGCAGTTACAGGTCTTCCATTTCTTAATAGCTTGGTTCAAACTTGAAAACTATGCTTGCCATCACCATTACTTTCTGACCACCCTTCTTCTATTTCCCCTCACTTCCCAATCAACATACCATCTTCAGGCAAGAGTCCAAGTTTCAAAATCCATTCCATGATCAGATACCCCAAAATTCAAAATACCCAAAAACTGCACAGACCTTAATTACTGAATTCCCAGAAGATTTTAAATGGTGATGCTTGTTCTAATAACCATGTTTTTAAACCTGCACTAAGTTTAAACTTGTTTTTTGAAGGATTTTAAGATATTGGCAAACTTACTTTTTGAAAACAATTTCTGTTGTTATTTTTTTTCAACAGTAACTGATTTTATATTTTTAAAACTACAATTTCTCAAACCTAATCCATACAACACAAACTCAAATTGTTTACATAAAAATTTCTAACTAAGCTTCAAACATAAATGAGTGGATTTGCATTTAAATCCAAGAAATATCAGAAGTATGTTTGCAGAAATTCACAACACACTCCTCTGCATTCTCAAGATTAATGTATGCAGACATACAACAGTCAAACATATTATCACAGACAACAATTATAAACTCATACATATATAATTTTAAACAACCTATAAATAGTGATGTTGCTTTTAGAAAAAAAAAAGAACAGAGTAGTTATTGTTATTGCCTCTGTTTAAATTATCTTATTCAATGGTATTTTGAATTAAGCTTTTAATGTTTTGCAGATTTTGTTAGCATGGTTTAAACAAAGAAACTGTTTTTAAATATAGATTTACTCACCTAAAAATTGAAAAGCAGAAAGCATCCATCTGTAATCCATTTTCCTTGCATTGAATCTGCTTGCATGTTGGTTAGAGATGATTATAACTTGTAGTATGCAGGCCTGGGAACTGCATTTGGTGATGGTTTGGTCTGTATGCTCCCCATTTTCAACTTTGCTTGCATTGATCCTTGAAGATTAAATTGTTTGCAGGCTAGTTGAAAATGGTGACAGCATGTTGTTTGCAAGCCTGGGGATTTCATTTGATGATGACATGATGTATTTCAGGCTTTGGATCTGCATGCTTCCCAGATTAAAGTGAATTTACAGATTGAAGAAATTGGTTTGCTTGCAGATCCTTGGAACTGCATGCTTCCAGATTCACCTTTGCTTGTGTTGATGTATTACAGATTGAAGAACTTTTGCAGGTTTGTGAATTTGGATTTCCATTTTGCAGAGTTTAAAGCTTGATTGCAGATCAAAAGAATTTGCAAATGTGGGTTTTTTATTTGCAGATTTCAAAACTGTGATTTGCAGATCTAATTGAATATGATTTTGATTTTGTAGAATATTGATTGTGGAATTAGAGTGAAGTAGGATTTTCTTTTTCACAGATCTGAATTTTCATTTAGTAGAAGATAAAAATGTTTGAAAACAAAAGATATGTTTTAAGTTTTATCTAAACTAAATAAATTCAAATAGGTTTTAGAATGCCACTTGTTATTTGAATGTAAAGATTTATTTACAAGTGTCAATTTTAAAATATGAAGGTAACACATGTAAGAGATTTTAATATAAAAATAAATTCTTTGTTTTACAATTGTTTTAATTAAAAATAAAACTATTTCTAATTTAAATTATGATGTTTTAAATATTTTTATCTATATTTAGTCTTTACAAATGAATTATCCAAACATATACAAATATTTGTTTGAATATTTTAAGAATTATTTTAAAACAAATTTCAAAAGAGAAACTTTTTAGAAAGAAAAGAACAATGTTGAATTATATTTTTATTCAAGAGTTTTCAAATTAACATATTATAATATAAATAAACTAAATTTATTTCAAAACAATTTTAAAATAAAACAAAATAAACTTTATTATAAAAATACAATTCTTAACTATATATATTTATAACAAAATATTTATTATAATTTCCTTCTAAAAGTACAAGATAGATTTATAAATTGACTTATGAAAAGTTCAATACTATTTTCATTTTAGTTTAATCAATCCATAAATTATACACCTATATATATATTATAAATTTGAAAAGATCCTTTATTAAATTTAAAATTAAAATCAAAACACCTATTTACAATGTATACACATATATACATTATAAATAAATATTTTTAAATCAATTTAGAAAGGAAATTTTATCATTTAAAATATTTTCAACATTTTAAAACAATAAGCTTCTCAAATTAAATCATTATTATAAATTTTCAAAAAAATATCATTTATTAACAAAATAATTATAAATTTTCAAAAGAAAATTATATTTGAATTGGATTATTAAATCAGTATTTCACATTTTAAAATAAATTATAAATGAAATTATTAAATAAATATTGCTCAAATTTCCGGGACATCACAATATTGCTTAGGTGATGATCCTAAGACAAGCTCAAAAATACCAGAAATTTTTTCAAACGATATGATTGAGAGAAATAATACTTTCCTTATCATGCGGGTTTTAAGGAATAAAATGATGCCATCAAATTGGAATCAAAATCACGAAGGAAAAATAGAAATCTGCTTAACAGATTGAAAATGTCGAAGATGAATAATCCACTCGGAAAAATAGGATATGGGCTTCACAATTTAGGCCAATCCATACAGAAAAAGTCAATTCCGAAGCCAAAGTAAATATCGGCTCGGAAAGAAAAGTCACATAAAACAATCTCGACATCAAAACAAAAGCAAATTGAGTGTTGCGGATCTACCATCCGGATTCGCGATCCTCAAAGAAGTCATCAAGCCCAAAATATTCAAAGAAAAAGAATCGACAAGTTCTTTTGATATAAAAATAATGAGATGAAACTCATATCAAAAAGAACTCGAATAAGATGATCACAAAATAAATGTAATCAAGGATTAAATGAGAAATACCTTGACCAAGAGAAGAGTTGCTAGGAACTTGCAGCCTTCCTTCTCTCTTGCATGGAAGCTTAGGACACGAAGATAAAAGATGGCCCGAAACTTTGCAGTACCGACAAAAGAGGGGTTTCGGACACTCCCTAGCATAATGGTCCGTGGAACCACAATTGTAGCAATGACCACGACTAGAGGTAGGAGTCTTTGCTACCGGAATTTGTTGCTTCCCTTTCTTATTAGAATTGGGGCCTTTGACTTTGATAGGCCTCTTCAAGACGAAGAGCGATATCAATAAGCTGATCAAATGAAACCTCAAGTTTCAGAAGTAATTGCTTTTTAAGATTCTTATTGAAGCCATAGACAAATCTCTGATTTTTCTTCAATGGGGTATTGATGTATTCAACCCCATATTTGGAAAGCGACTCGAAGGATGCGACGTAATCAGTCACAGAGGATTGACCTTGAACAAGGTCTATAAAACGTCGTGCTAAAGTTACTTTTTCAGCCTCCGGCACAAACTTTAGTTCGAATCGTTCCCGGTATCGTTCCTAAGTGAGATCCGTTTCAATGATTTCAGAAATTAAAAGCTCATACCAATCTAACGCTCTTTCTTGGAGCATGCTAGAAGCCACTTGGACTCGATGAAGGTCAATAAGATTCTTGCGACAAAAGATGCGATCGCATGATTTGAGCCAAGCTTGAATTTCTATAACACTCTCGGATCCCGTGAATGGCCTTCCACCCAAATCGGTATAGTCTCGGCACAAGCGTGCAAAACCGGATCTAGGATGAGTAGGCTCTGAATTGGGACCGGCAGCTTGAGCGTTCTTCACTAGATCAAGAAGCTGCAGGGCAGACATAAATACTCTATCCTGAGGAGTAGCACTAGATTGACCGACGCTGGGACGGCCAGGTCTAACCATTTCACTTCTTTAAGAAAGAAAGAAAGAAGAGGAAAAAGTTTTTTATCAAAATAAATATCAAGCAATCTTGATAGATAAAACAACGGAATCATAAAAGAAAATAGGATGAATCGGTACGAAGACTCGAATTAAATCCTAAAACACGACTCCTAAGAAAGACTTAGGACGATGATCCTTGTTATATAATATTCCATATTGTTCCGAAGTTTGGCTCTGATACCAAGCTGTGATGCCCCACCTCTATACCCACGCTAGCCAAGAACACTACGGAGTAATGCTGTCGACTAGCACAGAGAATAAGGCTGTTGAGGAGCGACCATCTGTATAATTGCTTTGTGCGAGTACCGATATACCGGATAAAAATATAACTTTTCATCTCAAGAGGAAATCCGACATACCGACACAAACTCAAAGCTACTACACAGTGGCTATAAAGGTCTTCGGAAACAAATATAGAAATAAACATAACACAAATCAGTCACAGACAATTCATATCACAAAGGCGGAAATAGATATGAATATTACACATGAAAGTGTAATATTCATATCTATTTCCGCCTTTGTGATATGAATTGTCTGTGACTGATTTGTGTTATGTTTATTTCTATATTTGTTTCCGAAGACCTTTATAGCCACTGTGTAGTAGCTTTGAGTTTGTGTCGGTATGTCGGATTTCCTCTTGAGATGAAAAGTTATATTTTTATCCGGTATATCGGTACTCGCACAAAGCAATTATACAGATGGTCGCTCCTCAACAGCCTTATTCTCCGTGCTAGTCGACAGCATTACTCCGTAGTGTTCTTGGCTAGCGTGGGTATAGAGGTGCGGCGTCACAGTTGTCATCCAGACAAAATCCATAGATAACTATAGGCACTCCGCGCCCCTCGATTACGCCATAGAACCCGCTATAAATCGCAGCTACAACCGGTGTTACGTTGTTATCATAGAAAAAACCCATATAAATGTAGGCATCTTCTCCCTCGAATTTCGTTGCCAAAAGAATGAAACTTCTCCACTCCACTAGACCATAGATCGTAGTCTACCGATGTTACGTTCCCTTCCGGGAAAAATCAAGTATAGACCGTTGACACTCACCTCCACACGATTTTCGCTATGGTCCACAGTAGATCGTAGTGACATCGAGTTACACTGTCATCACAACATAACCTAAATGCCTCTGTAGGCATCAGCGCCCTCGACTTTTTCTACCCAATAATCAACAGGAACTTTAGTTTGTCCGGACTTCCTCACAGGATCTACTTAAGAGCCTCCCTCTTTTGAGGCTCAAGGCAATACCAACCTATGGTACTCCTGAGAAGTTCATTTCAAGGGAGCGCCTTTTTCTCTAGAGCCACTTTCAAAACACTTTATACCATACACATATAGTATCTTCCAAATCATACACCTAGTATGAATCCCATATAAATCTTCTTTTGTCAAAATCGATTATTCTGAAATCGAAAATTCTCAACTAGGCTTTCCAAATCTCCAAAATTGATTTTTCTCAAAAAAACTCAAAAGCCTTTCCAAATCCAAAGGTTCCAAAAACATTTCCTCCAAAATCATTCTCATAAGAACCTTTATATATATATATATATATATATATATATATATATATATATATAACTTTTTAAAATCTTTGGATCTCTTTAAACTTGTATAAATTCCCTTTTTATACTTCAAATACTTTCAAAAACCTTTCGTTCTGGCTATAGATTCAACAAAGGGAGATTTTACCTTATATAACAAAGATATATAACTTTGTTTATTTTAAATCAAATATTCAAATCTGATTTCTCATTACTTTTCTTCATAAATTGAACCTTTAATCATAGAAATATCGAATTTTCATTTTACTTTATTGTATATTTCATAAAATATACTTTTCATTTTAAAAATATTTTCACATTTCTTATCCACAAATTTTCAATATCAATTTTATTCAAACATATCCCATGTGCACATATCATTCATACACTATATCAATTTGATCGCTCACTCGATCACACAATTTCTCTTTCGAACTAGTATCATCCGCCCGACTTACTAGTGCAGACTCGGATCTGGTTTCTTGATCAGAAACCACCATTCTCCTTGCATAGCCATAACTATGATAGAGAATATCAAGAACCAATCAAAAATCCATATCCAGGTTCGTCGTCAAAAATCGAGTGGAGAAATCCCAACTCGGATCGATGTACTATCTCAAAATTCTATATTCGAATCTGGATCAAATCCTTGTGAAAATAGAATAATATACGCTCATCCTACGTATTTATCTTCATTGATTATTAGCTAAATCAATCCTCCTTTTTCTATTCACATTCATCTTGATTTTCATTCACTAATTCACAATTGCTTTAATCCCATTTGGATTACCACCTCAATTCTTATCTCAATTGGGTATTTAATCATAAACAGTTTGCACTCTAACCAGCTAGAATTTAGAAAATAGCTTGAAAGGTTAAAAATAGATAAGTAATTGAAAAATAATTATTAGTTTGTAAATTATCTATAAAATAGTTAAGTAGTTATAAAATAATTGTAAAATAATTGTAAAATTGTAATTAGTTATAAATAGTTGAAAAATAGTAATTAATTTATAAAACAATTATAAGATAGTTAAAAAGTTACAAAATAATTGTAACATAAGTATAAAATAACATGGCTTTAAAAAGGAATTTGTGTATAGTAAATATCTTGGGAAAATAGATTTTAGAAAGCATATACTAAAAATAATTTGTTTAGAAATAGTTTCAGAGCCAAATTTTTCCACTACCCAAACTTTATTCCAATTAATTCAATTTAAATTTCCACTTAAATTTAAATTGACTCAATTCCAATTTAAATAACTTCAATTTCCATTGAAATTGATTTAATCCCAATTCCAATCTCCACTTCCAATCAATTTCCAATTTCCAATTAATTTTCAAATTTCAATTTAAATTTACTTCCATTCCCATTCCAAATTCAAATCAACTTCCTATTTGAATTTGAACTCAATAAACTTCAATTTCATTTCAAATTAATCCAATTCAAATTTTCCATTTTAATTTCAGACTTATCCATCCTCAATCACAATCTAATTAATTCAAATCAAATTCAGTTTGAACTAATTCAGTTTAATCTCAACTTTGAATTATATAAATTCGAGTTAAATTTTAAATGTTGATTTAATCCCTTAAATCAAATTAACCTTTATTTTTAAATTAACAACCCAAGTACTTACACAATTCAAATTTTTTGTTCGACATTTTAATATTTATTCAAATTACTTTTACTTACCTATCTCAAGTTTCAAGTAAAAGTTCAGAACCTTAAAGCATTTAAATCTTAAATTCTAAGTGGTTTCATTTTCCATTTATCATTAATGGATATATATATATATATATTATTACAATTTAAATTATCTTTACTTAACTTATTTCAAAGTTCAAATAAGAGTTCAAAACAATTTTATCTTTAAAATTCAATTTATTACTCAATTTTATCTTCCAATCTATAAGTTCAAAAACTTATATCGCTTTGGATTTTTACATCACACTTCAGGAAAATCAAAACTCAACACTTCAGAGTTTATTTCAAATTACCTCTGATATTATGTATATCCACACATATATACATATTTACTTCTTGGCCCACCAAGCCATATTTTTAAAATTTAAACCACCTCTGGTTTCGATACAAAACAGTTTTCTTTAATGCTTACAAACAACTCTTATTCTAAAATAAGATCGCATTCAAAAATAATCAGAATAATATTATTTATCATTTCTTTTAACATTCTGAAAACAATTTCAAATGTTTTCTAGACTTCAAAACTTCATAATTTAAACCCCATTTCAATTTACAAGTTATACTCATCTAAAAGTTTACTTCATTTTTCTTACCCAGTAACAAATATTTCATTATTAAACACAATAGCTATTTATGATAATACCCAAGATTATCATATCTAGATACCAATTCATTTCAAACTTATCTTAATTCAATTTCAATTTGGTTTTATCACTTCATTCTCATTATTTTATTTTATTCGAATACTCAACAACCAATTTCTTTAATATATTTAATAATTAGAAATATTATTTCTTTATATACAAAAAAAAACTTATATAAAAAATTAATTTTAAAATCTTTTTACAAGAAAATAACAAATACACTCTTATATTTACTACACTAAACTCAACCTAGGGTATCATTGACCCTGTCCAAAATGAGTATCCCCCCACCAGACCCAAGGTTCTCATTTAACCTGGCTCTGATACCAAATGTAATGATCCGAAATTTTCGATCCCGAAAATTCCAGATAGTTAGGAAAAGAAGAGAAGAGATAGAAAAAGAAAACAGAAAACAAAACACAGAATCACACATTCACAGTGGATCAAATTATAATATAATAAAATAATATTTATACAAAAAAGTTGTATCAATTAAATTACATACAATACATCAGAGTTACAACATTTCACAATCACTGGAATATTAAAATAACTTCTCCCAGATAACCAGCAATAATATGCTCAGCGGAATACACTCCATAAGTTCCTGCCATCTCGCTCGCCTCCTAAGCTCCAAAACGTCCTTATTTGAAAATCTGTAATACTCGGTCCAACCTGAGCATTATGTCAAAGTAACACCCGGGTCAGGCTGGAAACCAACATAAGTAAACTCATCTAACATGGAATACAAAGGCATAAAAACTTATATAAAACCCGAGTAACTCGTATATTTACAAATTCACAATTTGATATAGACATCACTAATTTCACACATCAATATCTAAGTACCAAACTTAGAATAAATTGTCCAGTTTACTTAAATCATTCCATTCCAGCTTATTGATTTCACATATCAAATCTATAATGAATTATAGAAGATTTCAAATCGAAATGGTTTCGGGTATGTACTAATACCCGACCCCGGTCTCTTCGAATCCAATGTCATCTTAACCTAAGTTATTCAAGTGAATACAAATTAATTTTAAACACTAGATGTCACTTTTACATAGTAATTCGTCATTAATAGATAACCACGTTATCATTGTTCAAACCAATCATATCACAAAACATTTCATATCAGAAATATCGATCAACCATTTATAAGTAAGATGAATTAGTCACACCATAAATTAAATTAATTACTTTAATTATTTTCAATCCTGCTTACTCAACATAAATTAATTTTCAAAAAAAAAATAATCATCCCTTAATAAACCTCTCTAATTATATTAATTAATTAGCCTTTAATTAACTATCCAAATTAATTAACCTTCACCATTTCACATCAATTCCATTTATCCTTAATTAATTACTCAAATTAAATATTCTATAATCACTTACATTAATTAATTGTTCTTTAAATTGATCACACTCATTAATTAACTAACCCTTAATTAATTTCCTTAATTTATTAATTATTTAACTAACTACACTAAGTAATTAAACCTTAATTACTTCGCTTAGGTAGTTTACCTTCAATTACTTCCATCAAGTAATTATCCAATTGGTTAATTATCCACAATTAATTTAACCTTTAATTTATTAATTAAATTAATAATTCCTTAAAAAAATTATCCTTAAATTATTAATTAATTTAACCCTTAATTTAAAAATTAAATTAATTAATCCTTAACAAATTAATTCTTAACAAATTAATTATTTAAATTACTTACCTTAAGAAATTATCATTTACTAAACCACACTTAGTAATTATTCTTTAATTAAAGTAATTATCATCAATTAATTACATTAAGTAATTAGCCTTTAATATATTAATCATCTTTTAATTAATTGCTTTAATTAATTACATTAATAAATTATTCCCTTAATTGATTTCACAAATCAATTTACCATCCTTATTAAATAATTTATACTTATTCAATTTCATCATTTAAATAGTAAATTTACCTACTATATATTCACTTAACAACCAATTCCAAAACATTGAAATTTTGAAAAAACTTGTTTTTAAACTTCAAATGCTTGTTTTAGATCTTGGTTTATCTTATTCATTTTGATAAATTTAAAACTTGTTACATCCTATCATCTACCTGAACTAAAACCCAAGCTACCATATATTATTTTCTTTTAAAAATATAATGCTGGGTAAAATTTAAAAACTGTTAACTTACCTATTACTCGATATCATAGTCGCGACAACATGCAACCATCCCGAGCCAAAGCTTCCTTTTCCTATATTACTTCTCGAGACAATTCTCTTCATCGCTCGAAAATGTACGCTGACACACACGACACGTGTGCACATGCATAGATCATCGACGGTACTCCGACCACCACCACTACTGCCAGCAAGTCGACGTCTACTCTCACAAATGATCTTGACCACTAGAACATCGAATCAATCTCCAGATCGAAATCGTGCAGGGACAAGAACAACAGAATCAAAACCCAATCCGAAGATTCGCCAAACACCGACGCCTCTGTGACGACCCGAGATTTTGGCCATATTATTTTAATAAGTATTTAATCTAATTAAATAAAATACAAGCTTATCATTTTAAAAACAAATAATACTTTTGGCCATTTACCATTTATATATATATATATATATATGTATGTATGTATGTATGTATGTATGTATTGTGAAGAAAGCTATGATTTGAAAATTCAAAATAAAATCTTTCATAAATATTTAAAATAAAATCTATCTTATTCAATTTAATTAAAGGCTCTACATTATTAACATTTAATCTAAATATACGCATATGAATGTAATATAGATAACAACGCTTAAATTAAAATCAATCTTATCAATATTAAATATAAATATAAATATAAAATAAAGTATATGATTATAAATTAAGTATTTGGTAGTTTAAGCTTAAGTGGAAATAAAAATAAATATTTATGTTAGAAGTAAGTATTTAAATGGTTATTGTCTGTATGCAACATAAGTAAAAACTATAAAAAAATAACCATAACAGTTTTTATTAAGCATAAAGGTATAAAACAAAACCAGACAAGTATGTATGTTTGCTGTGAATTTTATATATGAAGTGCAAGAAAAAAAAGAGAAAACAAAATATCTATATACAAAAAATCTATGTACGTATAAAATAAAAAAAATAAGGATGTAAGATTATTGAGAAACATTTGCATTAAATGATGTCAATTCTAGCACAAAAACAAGTCATTTCGTAACCTTTAAAAATCATTTCAGTTCTGAAAGAAAATCTTGTTTGGTCAAAGAAGAAAAAAAGAAGAAAAATCTCTGATCAAATACAAAACAAAAGAAGAAAACTGTACCAGTAAAGCCTACCCATGTACAAAACTATTTTTTGTATATAAAATACTTCTTATTCCTGTTCGTTCACAACATAGCAAACCATAGAAAAAATAATATAAGCATCATCATCTTACAAACTCAAATATAACTCAACTGAATAAACAAGAAGATCAAAACGGTTTAAGCAGTAGCAGCTTTTCAACACAGTATTGGTTCTCTGTTCCAAAACTTCTTTTTTTCAAGTGAGTAAACATATCATTTTTAAACTTAAACCTGTGCATCTGTTTCATAAATAACTTTGTGCTTTGCTGTATGTTTTTAAATAAGTAGTTCAGTATATGTGTATGTTGTATTGTGTAGTTTGGAATGATCTGTTCTTCTTGTTTCTGGTTATAGAGTAAAATGAACTAGAAAAAAAAAAATTAAATACCTCTTCATCCAAACATTATTAAGCTTAGGGTTTCAAACAAAACAAGTTTGTTTAAACTTAAATTATGGCCTAGAATTTGTTTTAAACTTGATGGTGAAGTATTGACTTTGTAAATTCAGTTTTACAGTGAAAAAGACAATCATATGATAAATTCGAATAGTTTAAAATATTAATTCGATTATGTAACTTGAATCAACATTCAAAGATAGGATTTTTAAAAATAAAATGCTGATTTTTAGTTAAGTATGTTAAGAGCAGTTCTTAGTTGAACATAAAATGCTTTTTTACCAATTTCCAACGATCGAACAAATATTGAATGTTGAAATCTTGCATGAAGCAAGTTTGGCAATCGATGAAGTTGGGAAAATTATTAATGATTTTTCTAATGCTAGAGATGATAGAACGAGGGAAGATGAGGGCTTACGCTCAAGTTTGGAGGTGGTAGGAAAAGTAGTTGATTTTGTCTCCTCTGAACGATTGAGCTGCTCAAATCTCTGGGGATATAGTATAGGGGATTGGCGAGGTGAGGCCGACGTCGTAGCGCCTCAGATGGACGGCATGGATGGGGCGAAGCGATTTGCTGGGTGGGTCAAGTTTCAGGATTTCGAACGGAAGGCCAAATCTTAATCTGGAAATTTTGGCATCGAATTGATCTTTGTTTTCGATTGTGGTGATCGTACGTGACTCGCCAGAGGTAGCGTAGTTCGCTAGAGCGCCGGTGAGGCGCCGTGCACGAGCACGGCCTTGATATGGTGTTAGGAAGTTTGGTTGTGAGCAACTCGAGTTGATGCTCGAGAAAGTGATGGGTTGCTTCGAGTTGGAACCTGAGTGTGTAATCATGTTTTCCTGTTACTAAAGTTTAAAACTTAAACTAAACTTAAACAAAAGAAATGTATATGAGGAGATGCGGGGAAACTCAGGAAAATGGTGAAGAAACTCAAGTATCAACTCGAGTAAACCTAGGGATATTCTCGGGTTTTGATTTATAAACTTGCGGTCCAATAAAAGTGAAGTTCCACCTAATCATTTCAACAAGTTTAAGTATTTATGAATTAATTAATGTTTGATAATTTAAGTAAAGAATTTATTTTAAGTTTTAATTATTTAGGTAAATACTTAAGACTATTTTTTTAATTCAATTAATACTTTAGTTAAGTAGTTAATGTAAGATAAGTTTTAAATTTAATTGAAACTAAAGCTTTTTAAGTTAGTAATAATTTGATTTCAAAGTAATTAAGGAAAATTGTAGAATGTTAAGTAAGAAGGTAATTAAGACAAATGATTCTAATTTAATTAATTTATATTATAAGGTAATTAAGAATGTTAATTCATTGAAATGGTAATTAACTAAGTGAATTGAGATTTATAAATTTGTTATTTAAGATTAATTAACAAATGATTAAGTGTTAATTAATTTGAAATTAAGGATTTTGAATTAACTACTTAAAGTAAATTAATATATGATTAGTAGTTAACTAATCAATTTTTAATTAAGAATTAATAATTGATTAATTAAGTAATTAGTGATGAATAAATGGGTAATTAAGTTTTATAAATTAATAATTAAGGTTATTAATCAATAAATAAGGAGTAATTAATTAAGTAGCTAAGATTTAATTAATTGATTTAAAAAGGTAATCGTGGAGTGCCTAATTAATTAAAAGGTTTGTAACAAAATAAGTTAAGCAGAATTAAGTGATTTATTTTTAAGTAATTAATTTAATCTAAGTTAATTAAATTTATTATACCAGGGATTAACAATTCATGTTTGGATGTTTTATAAGTAGAATATCTGGACTTGTGATATCTATTTGGTGATATTATGTGATACTCTATGATACGCCTTGATATATCTGTGATGACTGTATATGATTTATCTGTCATAAATGCTATGTGAATTCAAAGTGTTGAATTAAATTGTTTAAACTATTAAACAACTTGGCCTTTAAAATGGCGTTTGGATTTTAATGAGACTGGGATCGGATTTGCTACATTACAGCATGATATGGTGTTCTCGCTTTGCATTTGGTGGCGAACGAGAGACTCTTACCCCTACATGTCCCCAGAGGTAGTATAAGGCCTTTTGGAGTTGGTTGCGAGTCGAGTGAGACGCTACCGATGGTTGAAAAGCCTAGGTCGTCACAGTTGGTATCAGAGCATAAGTTGAGATAATACCTAGGCTCTGTAGTAATATCTATCTTGAGAGTGCATATTTGTATTTTTATATAACTATATACCTATCTAAATTTGTTGAGTTACCTGTCCAGGTTACCAACATGAGTTTTAGAAGGAGAGGAAGAGGTAGGGGCAGTACCTCGACCGATAATGGACGAAGTCAAGCTGCTAGTAAGGCTGTGGATCCAGCACCGCCTCAGATTAGTTTTGCCGCTCTATGCAAAGACTTCACCAACCTTAGGGGTAAACCATTTAAAGGGCCAGGGACTATAATTGAGGTCCAAGCTTGGCTACGCTCATGTGATCAGATCTTTAAGAGTATGAAGTTGTCTGATGAGCGAAAAAGGGAAATGGCTTCATGGCAATTGCAGGAAGGCGCTACAGCCTGGTGGGATGCAGCGATAGCAAATATCTCTGAGGACGACGTTTCTGGAGAAAGGTTTAAAGAGTTATTTGAGGAGAAATTCATGCCAACAGCAGGAAAAACTCGTCTGTACCGGGATCTTCCGAATTTGAAGCAAGGGATGGGGATGGATTGGCTTGATAAGTATAAAGCTATCCCGAATTGTGATGAGAGAACAGTTTCGTTGGAAACCGATCTAGGTAGAATTGCTAAAGTGACGTGTGATAATTTTGGAATTCACTTGCGTAGTCTTTTACATGGAGTTGAGACTTCAAGAGAAGGTTAAAGATATCGATGTGGTCCAAGATTTCCCAGATGTATACGAGGAAGTCAAGTGTTTACCTCCGCACCGAGAGATAGAGTTTCGCATTGATTTGGTTCCAGGAGCAGTACGAGTGATTCAGCCTAGTAGGAGGATGGCTCCTAGGGAGAAGGAGGAGTTAGTTAAGCAAACTCAAGATCTTTTGGAGAAGGAATTGATTAGGCCCAGTTTTTCCTATTGGGATTCTGGTGTGGTGTTTGTCACCAAGTCGGATGGATCGCTGAGATTCTGTGTTGACTATCGAGAGCTGAAAAAAGTGACCATCCGAAATAAATATCCTCTTTCTCGTATTGATGATCTATTTGGCCAGCTGCATGGAGCTTTTGTCTTTTCTCAACTGGATTTAGCATCGGGTTTCCATCAGTTAAGGGTAGCTGAGGAAAGTATCCCTTTAACTGCATTTAGGGGACCAAATTATTACTATGAGTGGTTGGTTATGCCTTTCGGGTTAACCAACGCTCCTGCCTACTTTGTCGATCTAATGAACCGAGTCTTTCGAGATGTATTGAATAAGTTTGTTCTGGTATTCATCGATGATATCCTGGTCTACTCTAAGACTGAAGAAGAGCACAAGCAGCATTTGAGAATTATGTTGGAGACTCTGAGAAGGCATGTTCTGAAGGCAAAGTTCTCCAAATGCCATTTTGGAAATCGAAAGTCAAATTATTGGAGCACATTGTTTCTGGAGATGGTATCTCTGTAGATCTAGCAGAGGTTGAGACTATTCTGGAGTGGAAGCAACCGTAGACACCGACCGAAGTTCGTGGTTTTCTGGGATTGGCTGGCTACTACAGAAAGTTTATCAAATGTTATTCCAAGATTTCTACACATCTGACCAAGTTGACAAGGAAGGGAGCTAAATTCAAATGGACACCCCAGTGTGAAGAAGCTTTCCAAGAGTTGAAGACAAGGTTAACAAGTGCACCTGCGCTAGCTATTCCAGATAGAAAGAGCAAATTCAAGGTTTATACAGATGCTTGTATAGTTGGATGGGAGAATTTTTGATGCAAAATGGTAGAGTTATTGCGTATACGAGTCGGCAATTGAACCCTCATGAAAAGAACTTCGCTACGCATGATCTACACTTGTTGGCCATTGTTTTTACTTTAAAGATCTGGAGATACTATCTTTTGGGAGAGAAGTTCGAGTTGTTCACGGATCACAAACCGTTGAAATATCTTTTCTTTCAAAAGGATCCTAATCCGAGGCAGCAGCGGTGGGTCGAGTTTCTAGCATCATATGAGTTGGATATTTTGCATACCCAGGAAAGGCGAATGCTGTGGTCGATGCTCTTAGCAAGAATGCAGTTCTGTCTCTTTTGGAAGTGGATCCATCTCTTACTGAAAGGGTTGTAAGTAAGCCGAGATCTGATAAAATGTTGGAAAGAATCATCAGGAGATTTAAGAAGGGTCAATGTTCCAATTTTGAGGTAGATGGCCAAGGAACATTGAGGATTAACGGGAGAATTTGTGTTCCCAATGATAGGGATCTGAGATAGGAGGTGTTGTCAGGGAGTCATCGCTCCAAACTAAATATTCACCCAGGAATTTCTAAGATGTATAAGGATATGAGAAGGGTTTTCTGGTGGCCGCGCATGAAGAATTTTTTTGCTAGATTCGTAAATAGTTGTGCTATCTGGCAGCAAGTTAAAGGAGAACAGCAGAAGTCATCTGGATTATTGCAACCTTTGGAAATCCCAATGTGGAAGTGGGAGATGATTTCGATGGATTTCATCGACGGTTTGCCAAGAACCAAGAAGGGAAACGAAGGAATATGGGTGATTGCGGATCGGTTAATTAAAAGCGTCCATTTTATACCGTTTAGGCAACTCATACTGTAGCTTTTCTAGCAGAGATTTTATTGAGAGAGATAGTCAGATTGCATATTGTTCCAGTTAGTATAGTAAGTGATCGAGAACCTATCTTCAACAACAAATCCTGGGAGGCTCTGCAATCAGCTATGGGAACGAGTTTGAGATTGAGTGCAGCCTATCATCCTCAGTCAGATGGGCAGACAGAGAGGCTTAACTGAATTCTAGAAGATATGCTACGAGCTTATGTTTTGGATTTTGGTAGATCGTGGGAAGACCATCTTCATCTAGTGGAATTCTCCTACAACAACATTTACCAGGCGAGTATTAGATGGCTCCTTATGAAGCTTTATATGAAAGACCATGTAGATCCCCATCCTGTTGGATGGAATCGAGAGATCTTCTTGTGCTTGGACCAGATTTGATCCATGAATCTTCTGCGAAAGTTGAGCTTATTAAGAAGAGAATGAGAGCTGCTCAAGACCGTCATAAGAAGTATGCAGATAAAAGGCTAAGTATAACGATCCTGACTCGACCTTCGAAAATCGACACCGAATACGACACTCATAATCAAAAGCCGCAGATCCAAACGTCGAATCTAGTTCGCCGGAGCTTATAACACCATTAAGTACAACACAGCGGAAGGAAAAGAATATCCGTATATATAACATTGATACAATGACAGATACAACATCCATATACCACTGAATGATGCAATGAATATCAATTCTATCAGAGATATGATACAAGACAATAGCAGCGGAAAGAAATGATAACACCAGCAGAAGAACAATATCTCCATCTCCAAGGCACCAATCCAGAAACAGCTCGAACTCCCAATAACGATGCACAAAGATAAGCAAGTGCAGTCCTGACCCAAAGACTGAACTAACTCCAGATAATCTACTAAACTTAACTATCTGAAAAACCAAACTTTAGACTTCCTGTGTGGAAAATTGTGGCACCCAGAGTTTAGGGAAGGAACAATAAACTCCAAGTCAGTCATAGGACTGGTATGAGTAACAAAAACAGTTGGTCTTTAAAATAAACAGTAGAATTTAAATTTGAAATCCGCGATGCTTTTTGGAAAATGAAACTACCATAAGGCCTCCCACCATACACACAATGCAAACGCAGATTTGGAGGAGATTTCTCCTTATGATAGTCAAACATGCTTGATACGAGAAAATTCTTTCGATATTACTATTATTACTGCATAGTGCAGAAAACCATTTCGAAAATATAATATTAATCTTAGCCAGCATAGGCATTTCGCACTATGCCTACTATAGCCACCATCTAAACAGTGGTGACCACCATAAGTAAATGGCAGGTTCTACAACTAAAACCGTACAAGACGCGTATTGTTTTGTTTGGATTTCCAACAAATGGTCGGGCTAAGGAACTTCCCACCGTTTATGGGTACGCCTCTGGCGTGACGTCCCAAGAACTTAACCAACTCTCTACCAACACAAGGCCAGGTTACCTCTGTAACTAGGTAACTACTACACGAGCATGCCCCTCCCCCGGTCCTTTGGGACCTTTATCCAAGGCGCCTCTAAACCACAAAGCAACAAACGCACAGTAAATGAGATTGAAGCCACTATATAGGTAAATATCAGGGCTCCATACCATGATACCACCCTTTACCAGAAGGGAATGACACACCCTAAAGGGTGCGACCCTCATAACCTTGCCGCATCTCTCCTGTTTCGACCATTTCCGGGGAGTAAGGTCCTGATGCAGTCTCGTCTATAAAGCTATGCTTTATACAAAAGCCATGATTTGATCACAAATGATCAACAATGATCATCAACACACATCAGCACTCAGCATGCCACACTACCAAATTGGGAATATATCACTGATAACCTTCAACTACATAACCTCTAAGCTCGTACGTCTAAGAGAAGGGTTTTAAGCTAAGAGAATGAATTCTCCGTCACCACAGGTATGTATTTGAAAGAAATCTGCTTTATATCTCAAAGTGTAGTGTCAGACATACAACCATACAAGTCTATTTAGGTTCGAACAGAACCAAAGGCACTTTCGAAGAAGCCCTTGCAAATCCTGGTTCACAATCCCGATCGGATTTCCCATCACTTAGGAAATCTCGGCGCGACTCGGTGCAGAGACAATCGACGGGTTATCCTTTCGTTTTCGAAAATACCTGGTCTTCACCACTGGTCTTCAAATGCTATCCATAATCGGAATGGGTTATATGACACAAGGTCCTCTCCCCGCTAAACCGAATAATTAGTGCAATATTTAAAAATATATGGATATGGGATTTTAATTGAGTCACAACTTCAAAGAAAACCAAAACTATTCTTCAAATGGTTTAAATAAATTACCATTTCAAATCTTTAAAAAAAAGATTTATTCTACAAAGTTCACCCAGTTTCACAAAGATCAATTTACGGAATTCGAAACGATTTCCATTTCAATTGGATTAACTCGTTAAATTTTTAAATCAAAGATTTAACGTGTAGCTTTCAAACCGTTTACATAGATTGGAAAAGCATTCTCATTTTAGACTTGAAATCCCTTTACACAAATTGGAATTTCATTTCTTATGTGAAAGCTTTAATTATTTGAAAACAAATAGTTTTCATTTCGGAAGAATTCAATTATACTTGCACGAGTTAAAGCCTTTGAATTCAAATTCAAATTCCTAAATCAATACCCCCAAAATGGTTTAACCCATATGTAACTTGTATAACATCTTTAATCCCTAGTTTTCAAACATAGAATTCAGTTTCAAATTTTTGAATTTAAATTTAGATCAAATTATTTAAATTCAAGGCATAATCAAGTTATTCAAAAATAAATTTTATCTTTGAAATTCCGTTTCGTAAACTTTTTATTTAAATCCCAATCCATTCCCAAACTATTTGGATTAAAAATTCAAATTCAAATTATTTCAAAAATCTGCGACTTAACTAATTTCCACGCGCGATCCATATTTGTGTGTGTATGGTATAGTCCAGGGGTTTCACACAATAGTGCAACATCATCAATCATCACAAATTCAATCATATCAATCTCGATAAGCGACATAATCCATAATGCTTATCTTCATTCACATATTCACATATAAAGTAAATATAATTAGTCACAAAGATTTATCATTGCGATTCGATGTAGGTTTCGGATAAACAGCTGGAATCCGACTCCCTGTTGCATCGAAATTTCAATGCCGTTTTATGGGCAAATAGGATTTTCACATACACATAGAAACAAAATCACAAATCATAATTCAGCACAAAGCAATTCACATCACACAACATCACAATCACATATCAGAAATATCAATCCAGTACACAATATTTGATGATTAACTTAAATTAATCAAATTAAACTAAATTAATTACAATGAGCAATTAATTTCTTAATTACTTTCGTAAAGTAATTACACTTACACAATTTCATAAATGATTATTATTAAATTAATTAATCTAATTAATTGTTAAAATTAATCACATTAATTATTTATTTAAATAATCATAGTTAATGACCTTCATTAACTAATAACAATTCATTAATTACTTTCCTAATTTATCTCTAATTATAAATTAATCCAAATCATTAATTTATAAATTAAATAAATAAGTCATTCCTTAATTATCTTATTCATTAAATCATTTTAATACCTTAATTATCACTAGGGTAGTCCATTTCTTTATTAATGACTTCATTAATATTAAAGTGTATTTAAAACATTACATTTCTAAATTTAGATTCAAATTTCATGTTGAATTTAAGATTCAAAATGATCATATATTTAAACATTAACCAAATTTAAATATCAACTTATAAACCTATATAAGAAAAGTTCTAACTAAATTACTTAAATTTTCTAAAATTTAAGCTTTAAAATACATTGCATTTTAACTTGCAAATTCAAGTTAAAACAAATTATTTAACTTTTCATACAAAATCCTTTTTATAAAAGAACTTTATCAAAATCCAATTCAAATATTTATTTGAAAAGCAAACTACTTTAAAAAGCTATTTGATTTAAACTTGTTTAAAACCATCAGATTGAAAAACTGATTGAAATCACAGATTTGAATTCAAGAAACTTGAATCCATGTCTAAACAGTTGACTTAAACTTGGCTTTAAACTTTGATTTAAAATTTTGATCTAAACTTACTTTTAAAACCTTGATTTAAAACTTTGATTTAAAATTTGCTTTCAAAACTTTGATTTAAATTCTTGATTTAAAATTTCAATTCATTTTAAAAGCTTAAAATTCAAAAGTTTATTTGAAATTAAGAACTTAAACCCAGTTTAAATTCTGTTTCCAGATTTTAAATTAAATTTTAAAAATCTGAAAACTCTCAGGTTTGTTTTTAAAACCTGAAAACCCTCTTTTAAATATTTTAAAACTTTAAGACTTCTAAGCCATTTTGAATCTAACTTCATCTAGATTTAAACTTGTTTTTAAATCTATCTCACGATTTAAATTCTATTTAAATTTGCTTTAAATTCAAATTTTTACCGTCGGGTTTACTAAAACCTATAGCAAGATAAACAACCTGAGGCAACCTTATTTTACTTCGAGTTTAACACTTAAAAACTTCGAACCAACCAACCATTCCTTCGAGTAAAACTCGAGTCGAACTCACATACCATCCCTACTTTTCCCCCCAACTACACAATTTCCAGATCATCAAAGTTAGTGCACGGTGTACGTGCACATTGTCTTCGATCAACTCCAGGAGACTCTTGATCATCGAGCAAGTCGACGATCAACCTCGACCTAATTCCAGACCACCAGAACCCCGCCTTCACCTCGAAATCAAATCGAGCTCACCACCCAAACCTGGAAACATGACTAGAACTCCTCACCAACTTGGAAATGCGTCGCCTCCGCAACCTCGTCCACCAGAGCTCCTGAAATTCCGGCCATCACTTCGTCAACGCGACCTCTACCTTCCCCCTAAATCACGTCGCACTCGATTAATCGAAGACGACAAATGAATCGAAAAACAACACCACGTCAAAACTAGGTTTACGAGCTAAAACTCATCACCGTTTCTTCCACTCCAACTGCTCACCACCACAGTAATTTTCCTGCAACCCCTGATCAATCCTCCACTACCAGGAGGAAGCTCGACCCCTCTGACCATCACGATCACCAGAGACAACTCGAAATGCACAATTCGAACAAACCCAAACTGCTCTTAAATCCTAGCTCAAAAAATTGTGATTTTAGCTTTAAAAATCATGTTATAGCATACGAATACAGGTTACATACCAGAATTCGTAATTTAAAAAGTTTGAAATTTGACTTATTTGAAGTTATATTCAGTTTTCTTGCTTTCCAGAGAAAATTCTAAGTTGTTTTAACCGAAATAAATAAATTTTTCTTTAAAACTTTAATACATATTATAACAAACAAAATTTTTTTTAACACCATGTCCAAACAATAAGTAGAACAAGAGGAAAAGATTTTTGAATTAAAAATCTTGTGCTTAGATTTTAAACAGAGGACATATATATAACATAAACAACAACCTGTACATCCATCAACCAAATATACACAGAGAATTCATGTTTATATTCAGACATACTTATCACTAATATAACTTGTAACAGATTCATATTTTTAAATTGTTTAAAGTGATGTTACTCATCTGGTGTTCAAATGAACAGAGCTTCGTTTATGTTGAAATAGGCTTGAACTTTACTTGCCGAAACTTCCTTTTTGATCTTTGGTTTTAATTGATTTGTATTATTATTCAAAGTTGAATTTTTGTTTTAGTTTTTTTTAGATAATGTTACTTCAGATTTGTTTTGAATGAGCGAACTGAGATAAAGAAGATGATATATAGGAAAGAAAGCTTACAGGGTTATTATTATTTGTTTGTACAATAGAGTGTTATAATTTTTATTTTGTACAAGATAAGACCAAAGATTTTTTCTAAATATGGTGGCTGATATGATATTATGGTGTGCTAAGATGTTTGTATTGATTTTCTTTGTTCTTTGACTCATCCGATTTTTTTATGTCTTCTTTACAAGCCTTTCTTATTTAAACTTTATTTGTCTGTATGTAATTATTTTGTCTTGTTTTTGTATAATATACATATCAAATAAATTACATAGATATATTTTTATAATTTCAAATTATTTTTAAACATTTTCTTAAATTCTATATTCAAATTCAATATAAACTTTAATACTCATTGTCTTATTTTACATTTGCATTCCAATATATATATGTATATAGATATTTAACTTTTAAAGAAATCGTTTTTAAAACTTAATTATACTTTGATAAAATAAACACACATATTTTTATTCGAATTTGGAGAACTCAAATCAATTTACCAATTAATTTCACAATTTTTATTCGAAAATTAAATTAATTATCAATTTAAACTTAGTAAAAAATCCAGGATCGTTACAGATTCCCTCCTTTAGAAATTTCGTCCCCGGAATTTGTAGGCATGAAAACAACAAAGATAGATACACAAAGGTAGAGAAACAATTTTCCAAGTCAAACTGGATATCTATTCTTTATTTGGTTCACCAAATTAGAATATCAACAATAGATATGAGAACAAACTCATACAATTTTTTTCAAGATACTCGGGTCACCAGATCTACGAATATGCAAGGGCACTGGTTAGTTCGAAGGATAACTAATCATCCGTAGAATATATCGGACCCTAGAGAAGAGATAGATAGATTCAATCTCCTACAATTTCTCAAATGCTAGATATGGATTCCAACTTAGGTCGGAACACCCCAAAACATATACCAACTTGTCCCTCTTCGGACCTTGATTTACCTAAGAAATTACAATAGAATTTCAAATTTGTTTTTAAACGATATCATTTTATTGATTCAATTCAAATTTAGCTTCATATTCTATTAACTAATTTAACTCAATTTAAAATTTCCAATTTATTTAAAAATTTCAATTCCAAATTTCCGATTCATTAAAGTTTAAATAAAACAAAACTGATAAGAAACCGATGAAGATATGAAGTAAGGATTTTCTACAACGATCCGAAGGGCCACCATCACACCGAAACTTCTCCTGCCACAAAGCCAATCAAAGAATTGAAATCGAATCAAAGGAAATTGATAGAGAAAGTCATTTCCATTGTTGCAGGGTATTGACCAGTTATAGTGGTACTCCCTTGTCCCCTATCTCGTCCTCTTCTCGCACTCATACTCACTATCAGTGAATAGCAAGAGAATTTACAAAGGCATTCGAATGGATATCTTAGGGATTACTCATTCTAGGGTATACTTCACCCTATATCTAATGAGTTACTCAATGTGTTATGTTACTGAGCTAATTTTTTAACCCTCAGCTCTGATACCAATTATAACGATCCTGACTCGACCAAGAAAATCGGCACTGAATACGACACTCATATTCGAATGTCGCAGATCCAAACGTCGAATCTGGTTCACCAGAGCTTATAGCACCATTAAGTACAACGTCATAACGGAAGGAAAAGAATATCAATATATATAACATTGATACAATTACAGATACAATATCCAGATACCACTGAATGATACAATGAATATCAATTCTATCAGAGATATGATACAAGACAATAGCAGGTGAAAGAAAAGATAACACCAGCAGCGGAACAATATCTCCATCTCCAAGGCACTAATACAGAAACAGCTCGAACTCCCAATAACGATGCACAAAGATAAGCAAGTGCAGTCTTGACCCAAAGACTGGACTAACTCCAGATAATCTACTAAACCTGGCTATCTGAAAAACCCAACTCTAGACTGCCCGTGTGGAAAATTGTGGGCAGCCACAGTTTAGGAAAGGAACAATATACTACGAGTCAGTCATAGGACTGGTATGAGTAACAAAAACAGTTGGTCTTTAAAACAAACAAAATAATTTAAATTTGAAATCCGCAATGCTTTTTGAAAAATGAAACTACCATAAGGCCTCCCGCCACGCACACAATGCAAATGCAGAATTGGAGGAGATTTCTCCTTCTGATAGTCAAATATGCTTGATACTAGAAAATTCTTTTGATATTATTATTATTACTGCATAGTAGAGAAAACCATTTCAAAAATATAATATTAATCTTAGCCAGCATAGGCATTTCGCACTATGCCTACTATAGCTACCATCTAAACAGTGGTGACCACCATAAATAAATGACAGGTTCTACAACTAAAACCGTACAAGGCGCGTATTGTTTTGTTTGGATTTCCAACAAATGGTCGGGCTAAGGAACTTCCCACTGTCTATGGGTACGCCTCTGGCGGGACATCCCGAGAGCTAACCAGCTCTCAGACAACACAGGGCTGGGTTACCTAGGTAACTTGGTAACTACTACACGAGCATGCCACCCCCCGGTCCTTTGGGACCTTTAACCGAGGCGCCTCTAAACCACACGGTAAATGAGATTGAAGCCACCACATAGGTAAATATTTGGGCTCCATACCATGATGCCACCCTTTACCAAAAGGGAATGACACACCCTAAAGGGTGCGATCCTCATAATCTTGCTGCATCTTTCTTGTTTCGACCATTTCCGGAGTGTGAGGTCCTGATGTAGTCTCGTCCACAAAGCTACGCTTTATACAAAAGCCATGCTTTGATCACAAATGATCAACAAACGATCATCAACACACAGTAGCACTCAGCATGCCACATTACCAAATTGGGAATATATCACTGATAACCCTCAACTACATAACCTCTGAGCTTGTATGTCTCAGAGAAGGGTGTTAAGCTAGGAGAATGAATTCTCCGCCACCAACAGTTATGTATTTGAAAGAAATCTGCTTTATATCTCAAAGTGTAGTGTCAGACATACAACCATACAAGTCTATTCGGGGTTCGAACAGAACCTAAGGCACTTCCGAAGAAGCCCTTGCAAATCCGGGTATTCACAATCCCGATCGGATTTCCCATCGCTTAGGAAATCTCTATACCGGCGTGACTCAATGCAGAGACAATCGACGGGTTATCCTTTCGTTTTCGAAAATACCCGGTCTTCACCACTGGTCTTCAAATGTTGTCCATAACGACTTATCATTATTCGAAATGGGTTATATGACACAAGGTCCTCTCCCGGCTAAACCGAATAATGAGTGCATTATTTAAAAATATATGGATATGGGATTTCAATTAAGTCACAACTTCAAAGAAAACCAAAACCTTTTTTCAAATGGTTTAAACAAATTACCATTTCAAATCTTTAAACAAAAAGATTTATTTCACAAAGTTCACCCAGTTTCACAAAGATCAATTTACGGATTTCAAAACAATTTCCATTTCAATTGGATTAACTCGTTAAATCTTTAAATCAAAGATTTAACTTAACGCTTTCAAACCATTTAAATAGATTGTAAAAACATTTTCATTTTAGACTTTAAATCTCTTTACACAAATTGCAAGTTCATTTCTTATGTGAAAGCTTTAATTATTTGAAAACAAATAGTTTTCGTTTAGGAAGAATTCAATTATATTTGCACGAGTTAAAGCCTTTGAATTTAAATTCAAATTCCTAAATCAATACCCTCAAAATGGTTTAATCCATATGTAACTTGTATAACATCTTTAGTCCCTAGTTTCCAAACATAGAATTCAGTTTCAAATTTTTGAATTTAAATTTAAATCAAATTATTTAAATTCAAGGCATAATAAAGTTATTCAAAAATAAATTTTATCTTTGAAATTCTGTTTCAAAATTCTTTTACTTTAATCCCAATCCATTCCAAAATTATTTGGATTCAAAATTCAAATTCAAACTACTTCAAAAATCAACGACTTAACCAATTTCCACGTGCGATCCATATTTGTGTGTGTATGGTGTAGTCCAGGGGTTTCACAATAGTGCAACATCATCAATCATCACAGATTCAATCATATCAATCTCGAAAAGCGACATAATCCATAACGCTTATCTTCATTCACAGTTTCACATATAAAGTAAATTTAATCAATCACAAAGATTTATCATTACGATTCGATGTGGGTTTCGGATAACCAACTGGAATCCGACTCTCTATCGCATCGAAATTTAAATGCTGTTTTACGGGAAAATAGGGTTTTCACATACACATAGAAAAAAATCACAATTCACAATTCAGCACAAAGCAATTCACATCACACAGCATCACAATATTTAATGATTAACTTAAATTAATCAAATTAAACTCAATTAATTACAATGAGCAATCAATTTCTTAATTACTTTCATAAAGTAATTACACTTACACAATTTCATAAATGATTATCATTAAATTAATTAATCTAATTAATTGTTAAAATTAATCACATTAATTAATTATTTAAATAATCTTAGTTAATGACCTTCATTAACTAATAAAAATTCTTTAATTACTTTCCTAATTTATCTCTAATTATAAATTAATCCAAATCATTAATCTATAAATTAAATAAATAAGTCATTCCTCGATTATCTTAATCATTAAATCATTTTAATACCTTAATTATCACTAGGGTAGTCCATTTCTTTATTAATGACTTCATTAATATTAAAGTGTATTTTAAACATTACATTTCTAAATTTAGATTCAAATTTCAATTTGAATTTAAGATTCCAAATGATCGTATACTTAAACATTAACCAAATCTAGATATCAACTTATAAACCTATATAAGAAAGTTCTAACTAAATTACTTAAATTTTCTAAAGTTTAAGCTTTAAAATACATTACATTTTAAGTTGCAAATTCAAGTTAAAAAAAATTATTTAACTTTTCATTCAAAATCCTTTTTATAAAAGAACTTTATCAGAATCCAATTCAAATATTTATTGAAAAACAAACTACTTTAAAAGGCTATTTGATTTAAACTTGTTTAAAACCATCAGATTTAAAAACTGATTTAAATCACAAATTTGAATTTAAGAAACTTGAATCCGTGTCTAAACAGTTGACTTAAACTTGGCTTTAAAATTTGATTTAAAACTTTGATTTAAACTTACTTTTAAAACCTTGTTTTAAAACTTTGATTTAAAACTTACTTTTAAAACCTTGATTTAAATTCTTGATTTAAAATTCCAATTCATTTTAAAAGCTTAAAATTCAAAAGTTTATTTGAAACTAAACTTAACTTTTGAATTTAAACCCAGTTTAAATTCTGTTTCTAGATTTTAAATTAAATTTTAAAAATCTGAAAACTGTCAGGTTTGTATTTAAAACCTGAAAACCCTCTTTTAAATATTTTAAAACTTTAGGACTTCCAAGCCATTTTGAATCTAACTTCATCTAGATTTAAACTTGTTTTTAAATCTATCTCACCATTTAAATTCTATATAAATTTGCTTCAAATTCAAATTTTTACTGTCAGGTATACTAAAACTTGTAGAAAGATAAACAACCCGAGGCAACCTTATTTTACTACGAGTTCAACACTTAAAACTTCGAGCCAACCAACCATTCCTTCGAGTAAAACTCGAGTCAAACTCGCGTACCATCCCTACTTTTCCCCCCAACCACACAATTTCCAAATCATCAAAGTTAGTGCACGGTGTACGTGCACATTGTCGCCGATCGACTCCAGGCGACTCCAGATCATCGAGCAAGTCGACGATCACCCTCGACCCAATTCCATACCACCAGAACCCCGCCTTCACCTCGAAATCAAAATCGAGCTCACCACCCAAACTTGGAAAAAAGACTGGAACTCCTCACCAACCTAGAAATGTGTCGCCTCCGCAACCTCGTCCACTAGAGCTTCTGAAATTCCGGCCATCCCTTCGTCAACGCGACCTCTACCTACCCCCTAAATCACGTCGCACTCGATTAATCGACGACGACAAACGAATCGAAAAACAACACCACGTCAAAACTAGGTTTACGAGCTAAAACTCATCACCGCTGCTTCCACATCCAACTTCTCACCACCACAGTAATTTTCCTGCAGCCCCTGATCACTCCTCCACCACCAAGAGGAAGCTCGACCCCTCCGACCATCACGATCACCAGAGACAACTCGAAATGCACAATTCAAAAAAACCCAAACTGCTCTTAAATCCTAGCTCAAAAAATTGTGATTTTAGCTTTAAAAGTCATGTTATAGCATACGAATTCAGATTACATACCTGAATTCGTAATTTAAAAAGTTTGAAATTTGAGTTATTAGCAGTTGTATTCAGTTTTCTTGCTTTCCAGAGAAAATTCTAAGTTTTTTTAACTGAAATAAATAATTTTTTCTTTAAAACTTTAATACATACTATAACAAACAAATTTTGTTTTAACACCATGTCTAAACAATAAGTAGAACAAGAGGAAAAGATTTTTGGATTAAAAATCTTGTGCTTAAAATTTAAACGGAGGACATATATAAAACATAAACAATAACCTGTACACCCATCAACCAAATATACACAGAGAATTCATGTTTATATTCAGACATACTTATCACTAATATAACTTGTAACAGATTCATATTTTAAAATTTTTTAAATTGATGTTACTCACCTGGTTTTCAAATGAATAGAGCTTCATTTATGTTGAAACAGACTTGAACTTTACTTGCTGAAACTTCCTTTTTGATCTCTGGTTTTTATTGATTTGTATTGTTTTTCAAAGTTGAATTTTTTTTTTAGTTTTTTTTTGAAGATAATAATACTTCAGATTTGTTTTGAATGAATGAACTGAGATTAAGAAGATGATATATAGGAAAGAAAGCTTACAGGGTTATTATTATTTGTTTGTAGAATAGGGTAACATAATTTTTATTTTGTACAAGATAAGACCAAAGATTTTTTTTCTTAATATGGTGGCTGATATGATATTATGGTGTGCTAAGATGTTTGCATTGATTTTCTTTGTTCTTTGACTCAACCGATTTTTTTTATGTCTTCTTATACAAGCCTTTCATATTTATACTTTATTTGTGTGTATGTAATTATTTTGTCTTGTTTTTGCAAAATATACATATCAAATAAATACATAGATATATTTTTATACTTTCAAATTATTTTTTAACATTCTCTTAAAATTTATATTCAAATTTAATATAAACTTTAATACTCATTGTCTTATTTTACATTTGCATTCCAATATATATATGTATATAGATATTTAACTTTCAAAGAAATCATTTTTAAAACTTAATTATGCTTTGATAAAATAAACACACATATTTTTATTCGAGTTTGGAGAACTCAAATTAATTTACCAATTAATTTCACAATTTTTATTCAAAAAATAAATTAATTATCAATTTAAACTTAGTAAAAAATCGGGGATCGTTACACGAAGACAATTAGAATTTGAGATCGGAGATTTAGTCTTTGTCAAAGTTTCCCCAGTCAAAGGAGCTATTAGATTTGGGAAGATGGGAAAACTTGCCCTGAGATATATTGGACCATTCCGGGTGCTGGAAAGGATTGGAGCTGTAGCTTACACAATTGAATTGCCGAAAAGGATGTCTGGAATTCATAATGTATTTCATGTATCCCATCTAAGGAAGTTTGTTCATGATCCATCACTGGTTGTAGAACCGGTAGTCCAGGAAGATTTAGAGGTCGAGCCAAACTTGACTGTGGTCAGGAACCCTGTTCAGATTGTTGATCAAGACGAAAAGGAACTCAAGAGCAAAGTAATGAAGCTCGTCAAGGTGTAGTGGAGCGAGGATCCCAGGGATTGTACCTGGGAAACTCTGGATAACTTTAGGAAAGCCTATCTGGATTTGTGTTCGGATAACTAGTGATGTTTTTTAGGATATATTGTTTGATTGTTTGCTAATGTATGGATGATATGTATGCTTGGATGGTTGATATAAAAGCTTTTGAATTATCTTTTGCTTTAAATTTCGGGGACGAAATTCTTTTAAGGGGGGAGGAATGTGACGACCCGGGATTTTGGCCATATTATTTTAATAAGTATTTAATCTAAGTAAATAAAATACAAGCTTATCATTTTAAAAACAAATAATACTTTTGGCCATTTACCATTTATATATATGTATGTATGTATTGTGAAGAAAGCTATGATTTTAAAATTCAAAATAAAATCACTCAAAAATATTTAAAATAAAATCGATCTTATTCAATTTAATTAAAAGCTCTACATTATTAACATTTAATCTCAATATATGCACACGAATGTAATATAGATAATAATGCTTAAATTAAAATCAATCTTATCAATATTAAATACAAATATGAAATAAAGTATATGATTATAAATTAAGTATTTGGTAGTTTAAGCTTAAATGGAAATAAAAATAAAGATTTATGTTTGAAGTAAGTATTTAAATGATTATTGTGTGTATGCAACATAAGTTAAAACTATAAAAAAAATAACCATAACAATTTTTATTGAGAACAAAGGTATAGAACAAAACCAGACAAGTATGTATGTTTGCTATGAATTTTATATATGCAATGAAAGAAAACAAAAAGAAAACAAAATATCTACATATAAAATATCTATGTACTTATAAAATAAAAATAAAAATATGGATGTAAGCTTATAAGAAAACATTTGCATTAAATGATATCAATTCTAGCACAAAAACAAGTCATTTCGTAACCTTTAGAAATCATTTCAGTTCTGAAAGAAAATCTTGTTTGGTCAAAGAAGGAAAAAAATATCTAATCAAATACAAAACAAAAGAAGAAAACTGTACCAGTAAAGCCTTCCCCTGTACAAAACTATTTTCTATATATGCACAATACTTCTTATTCCTATTCGTTTACAACATAGCAAACTAGAGAAAAAAATATAAGCATCATCATCTTACAAACTCAAATACAACTCAACTGAATAAACAAGAAGATCAAAAGGGTTTAAGCAGTAGCAGCTTTTCAACACGGTATTGGTTCTATGTTCCAAAACTTCTTTTTTCAAGTGATTAAACATATCATTTTTAAACTTAAACCAGTGCATCTGTTTCGTAAATAACTTTGTGTTTTGCTGTATATTTTTAAATAAGTAGTTCGATATATGTATATGTTGTACTGTGTAGTTTGGAATGGTCTGTTCTTCTCGTTACTGGTTACAGAGTAAAATGAACTAGAAAAAAATTTAAATACCTCTTCATCCAAACATTATTAAGCTTAGGGTTTCAAACAAAATAAGTTTGTTTAAACTAAAATTATGGCCTAGAATTTGTTTTAAGCTTGATGGTGAAGTATTGACTCTGTAAATTCAGTTTTACAGAGAAAAAGACAATCATATGATAAATTCAAATAGCTTAAAATATTAATTCGATTATATAACTTGAATCAACATTCAAAGATAGGATTTTAAAAACTAAAATGGTGCTTTTTAGTTAAGTATGTTAAGAGTAGTTCTTAGTTGAACTGAAAATGTTTTTATACCAATTTCCAGGATCAAACAAATATTGAATGTTGAAATTTTGCACGAAGCAAGTTTGGCAATCGATGAAGTTGGGAAAATTGTTAAATGATTTTTCTATTGCAAGAGATGATAGAACGAGGCAAGGTTAGGGTTTACGCTCAAGTTTGGAGTCGTCGGAAAACTAGTTGATTTCATCTCCTCTGAACGATCGAGCTACTCGAAACTCTAGGGAAGTGTAGTATAGGGGATTGGCAAGGTGAGGCCGATGTCGTAGCGCCTATGGTGGACGGCGTGGATGGGGCGAAGCTATTTGCTGGTTGGGTCCAGTTTCAGGATTTTAAACGAAAGGCCAAATCTTGATTTGGAAATTTTGGCATCGAGTTGATCTTCGTTTTCGATTGTAGTGAACATATGTGACTCTCCAGAGGTAGCGTAGTTCGCCAAAGCGCCGGCGAGGCACCGTGCACATGCACGGCCTTGAGATGGTGTCAGGAAGTTTGGTTGTGAGCAACTCGAGTTGATGCTCGAGAAAGTGATGGGTTTCTTCGAGTTGGAACCTGAATGCGTAATCATGTTTTCCTGTTATTAAAGTTTAAAACTTATATAAAAGAAATGTATATGAGGAGAAGAGGGGAAACTCGGGAAAATGGTGAAGAAACTCGAGTACCAACTCGAGTAAACCTGGGGATTCTTGGGTTTTGACTTTTCAACTTGCAGTCCAATAAAAGTGAAGTTCCAGCTAATCATTTCAACAAGTTTAAGTATTTATGACGTAACTAATGTTTAATAATTTAGGTAAAGAATTTATTTTAAGTTTTAATTATTTAAGCAAATACATAAGAATGTTTTTTTAAAATTCAATTAATACTTAAATTAAGTAGTTAATGTAAGATAAGTTTTAAATTTAATTGAAATTAAAACTTTTTAAGTTAGTAATAATTTGATTTCAAAGTTTTTAAGGAAAATTGTAGAATGTTAAGTAAGAAGGTAATTAAGACAAAGGATTCTAATTTAATTAATTTATATTGTAAAGTAATTAAGAACGTTAATTCATTGAAATGGTAATTAACTAAGTGAATTATGATTTATAAATTTGTTATTTGAGATTGATTAACAAATGATTAGGTGTTAATTAATTTGAAATTAAGGATTTTAAATTAACTACTTAAGGTAAATAAATATATGATTAGTAGTTAACTAATTAAGTAATTTAATTAAGAATTAATAATTGATTAGTTAAGTAATTAGTGATGAATAAATGGGTAATTAAGTTTTATTAATAATTAAGGTTATTAATCAATAAATAAGGAGTAATTAATTAAGTAACTAAGATTTAATTAATTGATTTAAAAAGGTAATTGAGGAGTGCCTAATTAATTAAAAGGTTTGTAATTAATCAGTTAAGCATAATTAAGTGATTAATTTTTTAGTAATTAATTTAACTAAGTTAATTAAATTAATTATACCAGGGAATAACAATTCATGTTTGGATGTTGTATAAGTAGAATATATGGATTTGTGATATCTATTTGGTGATATTCTGTGATATTCTGTGATATGCCTTAATATATCTGTGATGACTGTGTATGATTTATCTGTGATAAATGCTATACGAATTCATAGCGTTGAATTAAATTGTTTAAACTATTAAAAAAATTGGCCTTTAAAATGGCGTTTGGATTTCGATGAGACCAGGATCAAGTGTCAGTTATGTTTACTTGAAAACCACATCGATCCAAATTAAACGATAGGTCGTGACATCTCCAAGTGAAGAATGAGATGGTGTTTCAGAGTGCAAGGTTTATCGTCGTTAACTCTGAGGGTGATTCCAAAATGAGTGTAACGAGATAATGCCTTCGGTTTGGTTCGAACCCAGAACGAACTTGTATGGATTGAATGCTTTCAGAACATCGTCAGGTGAATGATGAGCATTCTAAGAGATGTGTTCTCTAAAGGTAATCGCAGCCTCAAGCCTCATCAACCGGGAATGGCTAAAACAAAGGAGGTGCAGTAAGGTTAGGTGGGTAGCACCCAAGCAGGACGAGATATACCCCTATCTAGATGTCCCTTTATTTCGGCTGTGTATGCAGTTGTTGGCCACAACTGCGGGGTTATCTTGTTCGGGAGTATTCATCAAGGAATAGTTCCGACCTTGTGTTGTAGGGATTGGGAGTGATCCTCGGTACAGTGATCTAGCCCCCGTACTGTGACGGGCGGTCCCCCAGTAGCCCTGCCATTGATGGAAACCAATTCTTTCTACGAGATCCTACGGTTTTGATTTGTTTTACCCACTTTTGTGGTAGTAGCTGGAATTTAATGAATGTAACAATTTCGGCTACTTTCTATTTATTTGAAAACCCTAGACACTATTATAATATCACTGGATTTCTTATCAAATGTTTTGGTTAGCATAAGGTAAAAACTTACCCGTGTTTATGTGTGGGAAGTCTTATGTGATACCTTTAATTTCAAATGGTTTTCAAAGTTAAACAACTTTAACCCGTTTACTCACACCAAACCCATGTCTTACCCGAAGTTTATTCTGTTTTTCTTGAACTCTTGGATACTCAAATTTTAATAAGTAGCCAAGTGATAGGTTTTGAATTGTTGAGTTCTGGAGGAGCTTGAAGCAGGAGTCCAGACGTATCTATCTATCTAGTTTCGCTGTGTTAGTTGATGTATGTTGTATTTTGGGATGTATGTAATATAAGATAAATATGACTGTCTTGTTTGAATGATGTTGTGTAACTCTGATATATGTAAAATTATGTAACAGTTATGTGATGCATTATATTTTGTTTCATTTCCGCTGTGAGATTCTGACGTTGTTATTCTTTCTTCTATCTTTTCAATTTCTATCTCTTTCTTTTCTTTTTGATGATACATCTTTCTGTGGGTAGAAAGACGGGTCGTCACATCTCTGACCATCTGACCCCTTACCATCGAGCCTAGACGTTCGCCAGAGTACATTGCTCCATCTTCCTTTACTCAGACCATGTTTGATCCCTCCTCGTTGACAATCCATCCTCCAAAGCAACATTGGCAAATCAGGGTCTAAAACCCTAACTTTGCCTCTCCTGGCCACCATAGATCGGAGAAAAATCCCTCGACATTTTTCCTGAGTAACTCCACCCTCGAGCTATCCCCAGCGTCGAGCACGATGACCACCTTACTATCGATCGCCATATTTTAGATAAAGTACAATCTCCGTTCAACCCAAATTCCCATCAATTACACACTTAAAAATCTAGATACAATCACTAAAATTCATCTCTTCAAAGCTTGAATCCAACTACAAAATCCATTATTGAAATCTAAACATTTGATTTCTGATTAGAAATAATTTTCACTATGTTTTCCAGATTTCTGTAAACATCTTTGATAATTAAACCTAAAAATATTTTTAGAAATCTAACTTAGTTTTTATTAATAATTTACTTTAAAGGATCACAACCTAAAATTAAACATATAGGGAGGGATTGAATTGGTTTGTATATGTATGTGGTTGTTATTCATACAGAGAATCACCTATATACATTTTCACAGCTAGCACAGAATAAACATATCTATATACTCAGAATCAAATTTAATGTATTTTTGTAAACACTACTTCATTTATTGATCACAAGCACAATCTTTTAACAGATTTATTTTAGATTATTTACTCACTATAACAATGTTTGACAGAGAACAGAGCAAATCAACTTGTGCTGGTGGATACTGCATAAACTTATGTTGTTTATCATCTTCACTTAGTCATAGATTTAGATAAGATTTAAATTTAAAGATGAAGTTTACTCCTATTCATTTAAGAACAGAGGTTGCATGCACTCACTCAGTCATATATGCAGTATTTCCATATATATACCAGATTTACACATTTATACATTCAGGTAAAACAATTTCACAACATCATTACTAAAATTTATCACATTCATCAAAGCAAAAAACAGACTCAAATTAAAAGGAGTAGTTTACTCACCTGTAGGTGTTGAACAGAGAGTTTAAAGCAGTTGAGATTTTTGAAAACTTGAATAGCTTAAATATGAAAACTGAATGCTACAAGTTGAAGATTTGTTGCTTGATGAATTTTTTTGGTTTGAGATTGTTTTTTGAAATTTATGGTTTAAAGTTGTTAACAAGCTTGCTTTTTGATCTTCTCAGGTTTGAGAAATGTTTGATTTCAGGTTTGTTTAGTTTTCCTTAGATCTAATTTTCTACTATGGTTTTGTTTTCTTTGTTTTGAAAGTGGGAAGATAGAAAAAGAATGAAGAGAAGAGGTAGATGTTTATATAGTATTAATTAGGATTTATTTAAAAATAAAAGAAAATAAAAATAACATGATGACACTTGTTAACATTTGCATTTTTTTATCATCATACATTTGTTACTAACATTATTTCATAAATTAACACTTGTATCTTTTTCATGTGTTTATATTTTTCAAGGTCATAAACCATATTTCTAAAATTAACATATGTATTATATTTTATAAATTATGTGTTAGGTTCTTAAATGTTTATATATGTGTGTGTGTGTGTGTGTGTGTTATGTTTTTATTAAATGATGTTCATTAAATGTACAACTTACACGTAACATTTTCAGTATATTTATTTGAATTTCAAACCCAAATTCAAATTGAATTTTAAAATCAACTCAAATATATATTTTTTTAATCAAACACAAATTTAATTTATTTGAAAATAATATTTTTCTATTTAAAATCTATATATACATATATAAACCATCATTATTATTTGTTTTGAAATAAATGACAATTTTACCCATTTTAAATAATTTATATAAAAGAGATTATCGTACTTGAATTTGCTTGAAAATTTTCTGGGATATCACAGATACCCTTTAATATATTTCCAAATTTGTTTACATATTCAGATATCTTTTATTATCAGAATTATATCTGTTTAACACATAAATCAATATTTTAATAACTTAAATCCTGTTAATTGTCAATTAAAAGATGTCTAAAAATCCGGGTTATCACAAAGGACACGACTTTTTGTGAAGAGTTACGAACCTCTACGAAAAGATTTGGACACAACATTTCGATCGAAACTCTTCATCAACGGTCGCTGCTTTCTAAACTTTGTAAACACAAACTCCAACTTGATTCCAAATTACTTATTTACAATCTGATTTACTATCGAATTTTCTTATCTCTCTAATCGAACTCTGTTGAATCTATTTGCTATTATACTTTCAATTATTCTGCATTAAAGCAATATTATACCTTTCTATTCTTCATAAACTTCAAATACATATATTTATACTCAAGGACAAAGACTATAGGAATGGTGTACTACAAGTGACAAATCCATGTTATTAGAACACATTAAGTCAAAACGATTTTTATATTTGTTGAAGTCCTGTTCTACTGCTCAGGCGCGTGAAGTCCTCTTCGGCTGCTGAGGCGAAATCCTACTCTGCTGCTCAGGTCCTTATTCGGCTTCTCAAGGTTTGTACTTGTTCCTCCCGGTCGAGTGAGGGTTGTTGTTTTGGTGAAATTCCAAAAGGAGTCTGGGATTGGATATAGGATGGTGCTCCGAACCAGCATAAAAATCTCTGGTGTCATTTTTCTTATACTGCTTTTATACTCCGCACAATTTACTGTATTACTATCATCATTATACTCTGTATTATCATATGTCTATATTACATGATCCATAGCACACTTTCATTTGGTATCAGAGCAAGGTCATCATATAACCGTAACACGGTTATTTGATAATCTAATAATATGGGCACCAATACTAGCACTAGCACAAGCATTAACACAAGCTTCATTGAAGGACAATCCACTGCACGTCCACCACTATTTAGTGGCATGAATTATAACTACCGGGCCACACGAATGAGAATATATATGCAAGCAAATGGTTTTGATTCATGGAATATAACTCAGATAGAATATATTATTACTACTAAAGAGTATTCTACTTGGTCAAATACACAAAAACTAATGCACAGCTAATGCAAAAGCCGTGAATATGTTGTTTTATGCCTTTGATAAAAATGAGTTTAACCGTGTTAGAATGTGCAATACTGCATATGAAATATGGCATACACTCAAAGTTACACACAAAGGGACTAACAAGGTCAAACAAAGCAAAATATCCACGCTCAAAAGTCAATTTCAAAACTTTAGGATGAACGAAAATGAATCTATAAATGATATGTATTCAAGATTTCAAGATATCGGCCATTTATTGGTAGGATTAGGAGAAAAATATTCAGACTTTGATATTGTATCCAAAATCCTTAACTCTTTAATGAAAGAATGGGAATGAAAAGTTCTCGCTATTGAAGAAGCGAACGATATTTTCAAAATAACTTCGGAAAAGTTAATAGGAAATCTAATGTCCTATGAAGTGAATTTGCAGGCTAGACGAGTTCAAGCTCAAGATAAAAAGAATATAGCATTCCATGCAGAATAAGAAGAATCAAATTTAGACAAAGACGGCCTAGCCTTTATTACCAAAAAACTTCAAGAAATGCTTGAAATATAGAAAAGGAAACAGAAATAATGGCAAGAAAAGCTCAAACGGTAATAAACCACCATCTTTATCAGTTATGGAGTGTTTTAATTGTCACAAAAAAGGGCATATGCAGAAGGACTGTCCTGATCAAAAGAAAAACATCGAAATAAAAGGAAGGACAAATTGAAATGAATAGCTTTTTTAGTCACGTGGGATGATTCAGATTCCTCCTCTTCTTCTGTAAGTGAAAGTGATAGCGATAATGAACAAGCCAATGTATGCTTAATGGCTAAAGGTAATGAGGTTAGTGATTTAACTTTTGATGACATGATAGAGATAAATTTTGAATTATTAGATACTTTAAAGAGTCTCAAAAGAAAATATGAAGAAGCAGTAGAAAATCAAAACAAGGAGAATTCGAAAGAGACATGCTTAAAGACGAGAAGAAAATATTGGAAGAAGAACTTGAGAAAACTCAAGAATCTCTTTCAAATGTTAATTCTCAACTTATATTATTGATTCAAGAAATTAAAACTCAAAAACAAAAGATTGATGGTCTTGTTCTTGAAAATCATGCTTTAAAAACTAATATTAAAATGATAGAACTAGAAAATTCAAGTCTAAAGACCAAACTAGAAGAAATTACTAAAAACTTATCAAATTTTAATAAAGGAGGAGAAAATTTATCAAGAATTATTTAGAATTCACAACCTGTTAATAATAAAAATGGTTTAGGCTATAAGAAGAAAGTCAAGAATTCACAATCTAGTAACTTAAATACAGTTAAGTATGATAAAACATCCACATCTTTAAAAAGACTAGTTCTAAAACTATAAATATGTGGGTAAATAAAACTAATAACAAGTTAATAAGGAAAAAGTATGTTGCTTATTCATAGAAGATGTTCATAATAATAAAAATTATATTTATAACAGGGATACTAAACCCACTAGGGTTTGGTTTCCTAAGACCTAACTCTTAGGACCCTATTAAAAAGGTGGGTACCAACGTTATCTCATATTTTTTGCAGGTCCCGCTCAAGAAAAGAGGAAAATGGATACTCGACGGTGGTTGCTTAAAACGCATAACAGGAGACAAAGATACGTTGATAAATATTATATACTCAAATGGAGGTTCTGTCACTTTTGGAGATAATTCCAAGGGATATATCATCGGAAAGGGCGATGTGAGCAATTACGGTACATTTAATTTACCTCTTATTACAAATGTTTTATTAGTTTAGAATCTAAAACATAATCTATTAAGTATAAGTCAATTTTGCCAAAAAGGTTTTAAAATATCCTTTTCTGAAAATAAGTGTAATATCCTTGACCAAAATCAAAACCTTACTTTCGAAGGAGATAGAAATAAAAACATTTACATTTTGAATATGAAAGTTAATCATAGCTCGGATATGTGTTTAATAGCTAAAGAAAATGATCCTTGGATATGGCATAAACGATTCTGTCATATCAATTTCAAGAATATAAATAAAATTTCTAGAAATAATCTTGTAAAAGGATTACAAAGATGAATTTTAAAGTTAATAATATATGAGACTCATGTCAATTAGGTAAATTAACTAAATCCTCGTTTAAATCTAAGAAAGTCATTTCGACATTACAACCGCTTGAGTTGCTTCATATGGATTTATTTGGACCTACCCAAATTCAATCCATAAATCATAATAAATACGTATTTGTAGTAGTTGATGATTTTTCTAGATTTACATAGACTATATTTATGAAAAATAAAAGTGATACTTTTGAATATTTCAAAACTTTTGTTAAACAAGTTCAAAATTTAAGAGGAACTAGAATTAAAAGTATTAGAAGTGGTCACGGAGGAGAACTTGAAAACGAAAAATTTGATAACTATTGTAAAAGGAAAGGGATATTTCATAACTTTTCGTTTCTTAAAACTCCACAATAAAATGGAGTTGTAGAACGAAAGAATCGAACTCTACAAGAATGTGCAAGAACCTTACTAAATGAAAGAGCATTACCAAAATATTTTTGGACAGAAGCTGTTGCAACTGCCGGTTAAGTTTTGAGTTGTGTTTCTGTTAGACCTCTCACCAAGCATACACCTTATGAAGTTTTTAATGGTAGAAACCCAAACATATCTTCTTTTAAAATATTTGAATCAAAATGTTTTATATCAAATACTAAAGATCAGCATTGTAAATTCGATTCAAAATGTGACGAAGGTATACTTCTTGGATATTCGAATCGAAGCAAAGCTTATCGAATTTTTAATAAACGAACTAATACTTTAGAAGAGTCACTTCATATATCTTTTGATGAGAACTCTGGACTTATTTCGAAAAATGACGATGATTTAATGAATAATAAAATGAATTTAATTGTAAATAATTCAAGAGATGATGAAGATATCACTTACAATTCTAAAGAAGATGAAAACATTATTATAATTTAGAAAATAGAAATATTACTAATACAATAAGATTTCCTCGAAGTCTTACGAAATCATCCTACAGAAAATATAACTCGAGAAATAACTTCAAATGTACGAACTAGAAATCAATTAAACTTAATGGGTGATGTAGCTTTTCTCTCTACTATAGAACCTAAAAATACTAAGGAAGTATCATCTGATGAAAATTGGATTATTGTTATGCAAGAAGAGTTAAATTAGTTTGAACGAAATGAAGTTTGGGAACTAATACCCAGACCGACAGATCAGACTGTTATTGGAACTAAATGGGTTTATAAAAATAAAGCAGACGAATTAGAAAATATAACTAGAAACAAAGCAAGACTAGTAGCACAAGGATATAACCACGAAGAAGGAATGGACGACGAAGAAACGTTTGCTCTAGTCGCTAGACTAGAAGCAATACGAATCTTATTGGCATACGCATGTTTTAATAACTTTAAACTCTATCAAATGGACGTTAAAAGTGCATTTTTAAATGGTTATTTAAAGAAAATGTTTATGTTGAACAACCTCCTTTATTTATTCATGAAAAATACCCAGATCATGTCCAAAAACTTAAGAAAGATTTATATGGTTTAAAACAAGCACCACATGCTTGGTATGAATGACTTAAAATCTATTTAATTGACTCAGGATTTGAAATAGAAAAGGTAGATCGAAATTTATTTGTAAAACATTCTAAAAATGATATTTTGATAGTTCAAATATATGTAGACGACGTTATATTTTGTTTAACTAATAATAAATTATGTAAAGAATTTTCTAAAATAATGACCAGAGAATTTGAAATGTCCCATATAGGAGAATTATCTTATTTTTTAGGTCTTTGAATAAAACAAGTTTCAAATGGGATATTTATTAATCAAGAAAAGTACTGTAATAATCTTATCAAATGTTTCAGAATGGAAAACACTTCTACCAAACCAACACCTATGAGCACAACAACACATCTTGATAAAGTTGAAAATGTCAAAAGTGTAGATCAAAAATTATATCGTAGCATGATAGGATCACTACTTTATCTAACAACAAGTAGATCAAATATAATGATGAGTGTGTGTCTATGTGCACATTTTCAAGATGACCTGAAAGAATCACATTTACGAGCCGTAAAATGAATACTACGTTATCGTAGTAAGTCTAAAGATTTCAGTCTTTTCTCTCCAAAAGAGTGCTCATTCGAGTTAGTATCATATAGCGATGCTGATTTTGGAGGATCACAAACAGATAGGAAAAGTATAAGCGGTACGTGTCACTTCGTTGGTAAATCTTTAATATCACGGTTTAACAAGAAAAAAACCGTGTCTCACTATCAACTTGTGAAGAAGAATATATTTCTATGGCACTAGCTTGCACACAAGTAATTTATACGCAACAGACACTTAAAGATTTCGGAGTCAATCTATCAAAATCAGCAATTTACTACGATAATTCTAGTGCAATAAATCTATCCAAAATCTTGTAAACCACTCAAGAACTAAACATATAGATATTAGACATCATTTTCTACGCGATAATATAGAAAAAGAAGTGATAAATTAGACTACGTACCATCAGAAAATCAATTAGCCGACATTTTTACTAAACCATTATTAGAAAATACTTTTATAAAATTATGCTGTGAACTCGGTATAATGTCAATTAAAGATATATAAATAATAAAGTATGAAATTTTGACTAAAAACTCAAAAATAAATTTTTTTTACAAAAAATCATTATTCTAACCATGCTGAGACTCAAACCTATGACCTGCTCTGTTGCCCAAGTGTCTTAACCACTAGAGCTATTGATTATTTCTGTTACAATCTAGTATGGGGACTATATTATATGGTGACAATATGCTAAAATTATGTGTAACACTTAACTTTATAAATATACTTTACTCTTTATTATGCACATTACATTATGTAAGATAAATCAAATAGTAGAAAAACCAACGAATCACCATTTTACTTGGCTAAATTCAAGAAGAGCCATTTAGTTCTACCTTCTTTTACTCTACCTTAGGCTATAAATAGATATGCCTGCACAATTCTTTTTCATACAATCAAACTGAAATACAAACAAAACTTTCATTCGTGTCTTTTCAAAAACTAATTTTCAAGATGATAACTTCTTCATCCATTGATTCTATTGAAATTCTTGCCTCAAACAGTTCACCAAAGACTCTGGTTCATCAAACTTCACCATCTTCTACCTATCATACGGATATACTCCGAATAAAAAGAAAGGGAAGAAGACGATTGACATATCTCCAAACATAAAGCAAAAGATAGATGATTTGCATGATTATCAACAAGAATCGTTAATGCTTCAACGTGAAATGTACTAGAACAAAAGATTAACTCCAGACGATTAGGAATTATCGAGCATATTGCTATGAAGTTTTGCGGGGCCTCTTCACATCTAATAGACGAAGCTATTTCATCTATTAGACGACCTTCGACTTCGTTCCCACCGTGACCATCATTCTCACCAAATTCATGGGATCGGAATGAAGAAACGAATACTCGTCGCAAACAACTAAAGGGCTACAAGAGCCTAGCCCTTCAAAATAAACATAGTTGTTATTATTTTTTGTTTTATTTCCAAATAATTCTACCAAAAGTATGTACGCTTTGTTTTTGGAATTTTTTTTTTTCGTATCATCAATATGTAAACTAAATATAATATTCAAAAATAAACTTACAATGTTCATACGTATGAAAATTTTATATAACTTTACTCTAGGAAAATTGATTGTAAAAATTCACCCAGGTCAGTCGACTGAACAAGGGTGTCAGTCGACTGACACAGAAGTGAAATGTTTTTTAAAACCATGGTCAGTCGACTGTCTCAATGCCTCAGTCGACTTGACCAGAAGGATGAAAATTTTCGATTTTCAGCTTCAGTCGACTGAAGCACTGATTCAATCGACTGAATCGTAAATCTGAGCAACATTACTGCTCCCACCCACTTACTTTCCACCTTTTAACTTCTACTTTACCTTCTCTCACCATTCTCATCTCAGATTTCAAAGTTTTAGAAAACCGTAGTTTATCAAAAACTCATTTTTTATTCCTCTAAACATTCAAATTAATGGCTCCTAAGAGAAAAGGACAAGCTTCTTCATCCTTTCAACATCCTTCAAACAAGAAAATCCATAGATGGCTATTCGATGATACTGCAAATAGGAGGTGGATGAAAATGCAAGATTCCCATATCTTCAAAGGTTCATTTTTAAAAAAATTCGATTTCTCCCCGTACCATATACAAGAATTAGCTCGTATGAGCAATTTGAAATCTTTATTAAATATTGGCGATAATAAGCATAAAATTAATCAAATAATGGTCAAACTATTCTATGCAAATCTTAACTTGGGTCACCAAACTGCTCAAAATCAACAAGGTTATGTATGGAGTCTAGTGTGTGGAAAACCCATCTTTTTCTCCTTAGATCGAATGGCTCATATTTTGAGATCCGAAAATGATGGTATAGAATTGGCCAATGTTGATTGTGATATAGTTGTTCGTGACCATATAAGTCATTTGTTTTTATAAAATGACATGCACCAACTCAAGCCCATGTCCCTGAGACCAAAAGAAAGAATTATTCATCGTGCATTAATGAAAACCGTAACTCTAAGAACCGGGAGTTATGAATTTGTCAATGAACATAACTTTAAAGCCTTATATGCTACCTTTGGGAACATTAAAGTCAACTGGATATGATTAACTTCTTAAGCGTCAACAACGGTCGAATGAATGTCGTCTACTATGGTGAATATATTATGCGACTTGTAAAGGCTTATGAGATTCTAGAACCCGACTCGTCGGTTTCTACCGCTAGATATTTGAATTCTCGAACTTTAGCGTTAATGAAGCTACCAGTTGCTCGACCACCTCCTATCATTTCTTTCGAAGAATGGACTCAACGATAATTTTCTCACGATCAACCACAACACCAAGACGGTGAAGCATATCACCGACCATCTCGCCAAAGATCAACTAGACGTCAACAAGACGAAATTTCAATTCCTAATTCAGGCCTTCCTCTACATGAGTCGATTTCTATGATATGTCATAACCAACAAATTCTTCAATCCCATATCACTACAGTAGACAAAATGTTTGATAAGGTTAAGGGATTTTTTATGAAGTTATGGCAAGCTATCTTATGTTCATCCGGCACTTCCACGGCTACAAGAGGTGATCCGAGTAAGCAACCCGTCTTCACTTGGTCTTCCTCCTCCATGATCAAGCAAGTAGTAGTGACGATGGAGGAGATGGAGGGGATAGTGGTGGTCAGACATCACATAGTGGTAGGGGTAAGAAACCAATGGCATAAGTTGTTTTCTTCTTTTAAAAACAGTATTATTTATTTTGTATTGCTTGTATTAAATAGACATTCTATTTATATTATTTCAAAGGCTCTTGTTTATGGAAGTTTAATGTATGAATGGTTGTTTCCTTCGTAATATCTATGACACTATGGCCTCATACTTTTATATTCCTTATTCCTTTTTTTCGATGACAAAGGGGGAGAAATATTATTACTAACGTTGAGAATGCAGGATATAGAGTGTCAAAGATTCAGGGGGAGTAAGTATTTATATTATATATATAGAGTCGAAATCTATATCTATTTACAGATTGTCATCACTTAAAAAGGGGGAGAATGTTGAGACTTGGTTTTGATTCATGACACAAAGCTATCATTACGACATACAGATTTGACGACTGCTCCGAAAAAAAGAGAATCAAGGAAACAAGACTTCCAAACTAGTGCATCAATTATATTATATTATCTAACGACCCTGACTCAACCTTCGAAAATCGGAACCCGTAGTTCACTTGTACTCGAGTGCCGTAGATTCAAAGGCTGAATCTGGCTCGCCGAAGCTTATAATAAATTAAGTATAACAACACAGTGGATGAAAATAATATATCATATAACTCCAATGATACAATAACCAATGATATACAACAATGATCACAATACATATCAGAAATCCACAATAACATAGCAAAAACACAAAGGCACCAGCAGCGGAAATAATTTGAACTATAAATAGAACTCCAATTTCTGCAACTCCATCACAAATCTCTAATCCAAAGATAGCTTGAATCAAAAGCTCTAACTACCATCAAGTAGGGCTTAAGAAAGGTTAGTCATCCAAAGACTGAAGAAGACTATCGAATCTACATCTATTATCTGAAAAACCCAACTCTAGACTGCCCGTGGGGAAAATTGTGGGCACCCAGAGTTTAGGAAGGGAACAATAAACTCCGAGTCAGTCATGGGATTGGTATGAGCAAACAAAATCAGTTTGTCTTTATCCAAAGCATAACAATGAATTTTAAAGAAATCCGCAATGCTTTTTTGGAAAATGAAACTACAATAAGGACTCCCGCCGCACACACCATGTAAACGCAAAATTAGAGGAGATTTCTCCTTATGATAGTCAAACATGCTTACTACGCAAAAATCTTTTGATATTATTATTAGTGGATAGTGCAGAAAGCCATTCTAAAGTATAATATTAATCTTAGCCAACATACAACCATTATTGTATGCCTACTATAGCTACCATCTAAACAGTGGTGACCACCATAAGTAGATGGCAGGTTATACAACTAAACCATACAAGGCACGTATTGATGATTGGATTTCCAACAAATGGTCAGGCTAAGGAACTTCCTACTGCCACATGGGTACACCTTTGGAGGGACTTCCTGAGAACCTACCTGGCTCTCTGCCAAACAAGGCCGGGTTACCTCTGTAACTAGGTAACTACTACTCGAGCATGCCATCCCACGGTTGTTTGCGACCTTTATCCGAGGTACCAATCACAAAGTAACAGATTTGCAGTGACCACATGAGTTAAGTATCTGGGCTCCATACCATGATACCACCCTTTTCCAAAAGGGAATGACACGCCCTAAAGGGCGCGAGCCTCGTAACCTTGACGCATCTTTCCTGTTTCGACCATTTTCGGGGTGTGAGGTCCTGATGCAGTCTCATCCACAAAGCTACACTTTACACAAAAGCCATGCTTTGATCAACAAATGATCACACAGAAGCATTCAACATGCCACAATACCAAATTGGGAGTATATCATCGATAACTATCAACTACATAACCTCTGAGCTCGTTCGTCTCAAAGAAGGGTGTTAAGCTAAGATAATAAATTCTCCCCCACCAAACAGAAATGTATTTGATAGAGATCATTTTTATATCTCAAACTGTAATGTCAGACATACAACCATACAAGTCCGTTCCAGGTTCGAACGGAACCGAAGGCACTTCGTCCAATAATGGAAGAAGCCCTTGCAATCTGGATATTCACAATCCCGATCGGACTCCCCATCCCCGGTTTTCACCACCGGTCTTCAAATGCTATCCATTTACGTCATATCACTATTCGGAATGGGTTATATGATGCAAAGTCCTCTTCCAGCTAAACCGAATAGTGAGCGTAATATTTTGAAACATATGGACATTGGGATCTTAGTTAAGTCACAACTTTTTACCCAAACTTTTCTTTCAAATGGTTAAACAAATTACCATTTTAATCTTTTAAACAAAAAGATTCACTTCACAAAGTTCACTGATCTTTCACAAAGATTCATTTACAATATTTAAACAAAAGATCTATCTTTAAGATCCTCTTTTGTTTAAAACAAAGTTCATAAATGTTTCACAAAGATTCCTTCATAGCTTTTGAAACAATTCCATTCCAAATCCTTTATACAAAAGATACACCTTTAAGATTTTCTTAAATTTCAAAACAAGGTTCGACAATTTTTCACAAAGATTAATTCATAGTTTTCAAAGCAATTTCAATTCCATTCCAAACTTGAAATCTTTTATCACAAATTGGAAATCCTCTTTATATGAAAGCTATTTTTATTAGAAAAACAGATAGTTTTTGTTTCGAAAAAATCGATTACATTTGCACGAGTTAAAATCTTTTAAGTATAAAACTTGGGTTAAATTCGAATTCCAAAACAATTCTTTTAAAATGGTTTAAAACCCAAAGAAACACATGTATAACTCGTATTATATTTTCAAACTAAAAATTCTCAACATAGAATTCAATTTCAAATCTTGAATTCAAATTCAAATCAAATTATTTAAATTTCAAAACTTTATCAAGTTATTCAAAATATCTTTTATCTTCAAAACTCCTTTTCAATAGCTTTTCACATTTAACCTAAGTCTATTTCCAAAACCATTCGAATTTAGAAATTCAATCTTTAAAACCATTTTCAAAAATTTATGACTTAACCAATTTCTCATGCAATCCATATTTGTGTGTGTATGAGTGTGGTCCAGGGGTTTTACACAATAGTGCAACATCATCAATCATCACGGATTCAACCATATCAATATCGATAAGTGGTATAATCTATAACGCTTATTTTACTATTCATAGATAAATAATATAAATTCATCATAGATAAATAAATTACATTTATCATAGATAAATGAATTACGTTCATTACAGCTCAAATCAAAAAAATTCATATCACACAGCATCACACATCAGGGATATCATGCAATTCAACATAAAATTGAATCCAAACATCCATAAGTAAGGTTAATAAATTATCTGATTTATTTAAATCAAATTAATTACTTATAGATAAACTACTAATCCTGGTTATTTAACATTGATAAATTACAAATCATTTTGATCAATTATTCTTTAATCATTTACTAATTAACCATTAATAATAAATTAATGAACCTTTAATTATAATTAATCAACCTTTAATCATTAGATAATTAACCTTTAATTATTTAATTCACCATCTAATTAATTATCTTTAATTAATTAATTAATCATTAATTAATTAATTGTCCTTAATTAATTACGATAAGTGATTATCCCTAATCTTAAATTAATCTTAATCACTTGATTAATCCACCTTTAATCATTAATTAATTACTATTAATTAAGTAAGTATCTTTAAGAAATTAGTTACCTTTAATTGCTTTCGTTAATTAATTTTCATTAATTAATTATATTAATTAATTAATCCTTAATTATAAATTTATTAACCTCAAATTAATTAATTATTCTAAATTAATAAATAAATCCATCTTTGATCACTAAATAATTAATCCTTAATTATTAAATTATTCTTTAATAAAACACCCTTAATTAATTCATTAATTAATTATCCTTAAATTAATCACCACTTAATTAATTATAAATAAATCATCCTCTAATTACTAATCATCAAGTAATTAATCCTTTAATTAATTATTCTTTAATTACTTGATTAATCAAACTTAAATTATTAATTTATCGTAATTACTTTTATTAAGTAGTTTACTTCAAGTAATTAATTTCTTTTAATAAATAAACTTAACTTAAACTTCGAAAAGTTAATTAACCATTAAAACATTCTTTATATTAATTAACTAACCTTTAGTTATTATTAATTTTATTTAAAATAAACTTTTAAAATAAAAGTTATGTTTATTTAAACCATTTTAAAACTTGATTTATTAAAACAATTTAATTAAAAACCTTCTTAATTAATTTTAAACCTTAGAGGTAAAAGGAGATTGTTTGTTAAACAGAATTTATTCGAAATAAATTAATTTTTCTTTAGAATTCGAAACTGCTTTTGCCATAAATCAAACGATCTGAGCAAAAACACGTTCTACCCGAGCACAGCTTCGAGTCTCTCACCTTCATCAGTTGCTTCGAGTTCCTACACAAATTCCTCGAGACAAGCCCGAGATTTACTTTCTTCCCCAACTTCACAAAACAACCCAGAACCAATGTGCATGTTGCACATGTACCGATGATCGAAATTACTCCAATCAACCTTGCCACTGCCAACACCTCACCGATGATCACCCTAAGCATCACGACCAACCAGATCGAGGAATACAAACGCAAATCGAAAACGAAACCATCGTTCCAAACTCTGGAACCAACCCGATCAAAAAAACCCATCATCGCCGATGATCTCGCCCACGATCATCCACGCCTTCACGACCCAACCCCCATCTCAGTCTCCAGCTTCGATTCCTCCACTTGCGGTGAGGTTTGATCCACCTCTGACATCACAACGAACTCGAAAACATCATCGAATCAACCATCACACAAAACCTTAAAATCATTCCGCTTGATCATCTTGATCGACGAAAATTTTTTGCGAGCATTTTTCCTAGAATCGCCAACATCCAAGCTAACTTCACCTATGATCGTGAAGTTCAATCTATTGCTGATCACCGAAAATTAACCAAAATGCCCAAATAGTTCAACTAAGCATTACTAGATGAATACAGACTCAAAAATCAAAATTTCTTAACCTAAATTCATAATCAGTAAACACAGATCATAATATAAAATCCAAAATTGAATTAATAAACATCAAATTTTAACTTCTTTAGGTTTTTGCTGTGATTTCCAAATTTTCTATTGAAATACTAATTAATTCCCTACTTAATTATTTTTAAAATATATGTTTAGTTAACTCGAACATAATTCCTTTAAACGTCCTAATCTGACTTGATTTATATGAAGAGATGTTGATTTTATATTAAGGGATTGAGCCTATTATTCAAACAGAGGATCAAATACAGACATGCACAGACTTATACACACATACATGCATATATACTTGCTGACATATACACATGCAATTTTTCATTTCCCAAGGCATTATCATCACAGATATTAGGATCAAAAGAACTGGGTTAAGAATTAGAGTTTTCTCACCATTTCTTAAAGGACAGAGAACAGACTGGAACATTGGAAATAGGTTTTGATTCATATAGAGTTGCCTGAACTAGCATGCTTAATTCAGCTGAGATGATGTTTATTTGAATCTGCTACTTGCTTTTGTACGTTGATAAAATTACTTGCTTTCCTTAAGATTGAAGTTGAAGCCTTGCTTGCTTTCAGATTTTTGGTTTCTCGAGTTGAAGATTTTTTAAAAATTGTTTGAATTGCTTTTAGCTTTGACAACTTTTGATTTTTAGGTTTCGTTTTGATTTTCTTGGTTTTACTTTAATTTTGATTTTCAAGTTTTTACTTTTGATGAAATTTTGAAAAAATAATGAAGCCTGGTTATCCTTTTCTCTTATACATTATTTTATAAAATTTAAATTAAAAGAAAAACTCAAATGCCACTTGTTTATTTTGCATACTAATTCATCTACACTTGTTCATTATTGCGTTAAAATTTTAAAAATATCAAAGCCAGTCTTTATATGTTAAAACCCTTTAGTTTAATTTATTTTAAAATTTAGTTTTAAACCCTCTTGTTATTATATTTTACAAGAAAGAAGATTAACCCTTTTTACTGATCTTATTTAAATCTCAGACTTGAGTTAAAATATTTATATATATATATACACTTTATATTTTCATTCATACATTTCTCATTATTTATATTTGCACAACTTTTTTTTAAAAGAGAATGATTTAAAAATACATAATCACATTTATTCATATATATATATATATATATAAGAGAAAATTTAACTTAAAAATAATCTCTTGAGAATTATTACATCAATTCTCAAATTACATTTTCCAAATATTAATGTATATTAAAATTTACAGACATCTTTTATAAATCTTAAAGCTTTAAATTCTATTTATTTTTAATTCCAATTTTATTTATAAATTCAAACAAAAATTCTATTTATAATCTAAAATTTTATTTATTCTGGAAATTTTCCAATTAATTCACAAATAAATTCACAATTAAATTCCAAAATTAAATTAATTGCTAAATTAAACTCGGCTAAAATTCAGGAATGTTACAGATTCCCCCTTAAGAAAATTTCGTCCTCGAAATTTGCAAGTAGAGAGCCCAACAAAAGATGAATATACAAAGATATAGCTTTCTAGATCAAATTGAATATTTATTCTGCATTTGGCTCACCAATCAGAATATCACCAATAATTATGAAAACAAACTCATTCAATATTTGACTAGATACTCGAGTCCTCCGGTCTATGAATATGCAAGGGCACTGGTTAGTCTGAAAGAATAACTAACCACTCGTAGAATATATCTAGACCCAATAGAACAAATAATGGATATTCAGTCCAGGTTGGAATACCCCAAAGTATGCACCAACTTGTTCCTCTACAGACTTTGATCCATAAAAAAATTACAACAGAATTTAAAATTTGGTGTTAATCGTAATCGTTTCATCGATACAAATCTTCATATTTTATTCATCAATTCATTCTAAATAGAATTTCAATATTCATTAAAGTTTAAAAACCAAAAGCTAATAACGAGAATACGAGATAGGAACTTATCAACAATGATTCGTAGGGCCGCAACCACACCAAACTTCTTCCTCGAGCTGCCACGAAGCCAACAAAGAATTTGAAATAGGAGGATGATTAAAGAAGATTGATAGTTTCCACTATTGCAGGGTATTGACCATGTAAAGTGGTGCTCCTCTGTCCCTTATCTCGTCCTCTTCTTGCACTCATACTTACTATCAGTGGATAGTAAGAGAATTTATTGAGGCATACGGACGGATATCTTAGGGACATACTCATTCTAGGGTATAGTTCACCCTATCTCTAATGAGTTACTTAATGTGTTATACTCCTGGGCTAAAATTTCAACCTTCAGCTCTGATACCAATGCTAACGACCCTGACTCGACCTTCGATAATGGACACCCGTACTTCACTTGTACTCGAATGCCGCAGATTGAAACGCTGAATCTGGCTCGTCGAAGCTTATAACACATTAAGTATAACACACAGCGGAAAAAAAGAATATATCATATAACTCCAATGATACAATAACCAATGATATACAACAATGATCAAAAATACATATCATAAATCTACAACAACAACACAACGGAAACAAAAAGGCACCAGCAGAGGAAATAACTTGAACTCTAAATGGAACTCCAATATCTGCAACTTCATCACAAATCTCTAATCCAAAGATAGCTTGAACCAAAAGCTCGAACCACCATCAAGTAGGACTTAAGCAAGGTCAATCATCCAAAGACTGAAGAAGACTATCAATTCTGCATCTATTATCTAAAAAACCCAACTTTAGACTGCTCGTGTGAAAAATTGTGGGCACCTAGAGTCTAGAAAGGGAACAATAAACTCCGGGTCAGTGATGGGGCTGGTATGAGCAAACAAAAACAGTTTATCTTTATCCAAGAAAAACAAAGAATATAGAAGAAATCCGTAATGTTTTTTTGGAAAATGAAACTACCATAAGGCCTCCCGCCGCATACACCACGCAAATGCAGAATTGGAGGAGATTTCTCCTTATGATAGTCAAACATGCTTACTACGCAAAAATCTTTTGATGTTATTATTAGTGCATAGTGCAGAAAGCCTTTCGAAAGTATCATATTAATCTTAACCAACATACAACCATTATTGTATGCCTACTATAGCTACCATCTAAACAGTGGTGACCACCATAAGTAAATGGCAAGTTAAAACCATACAAGGCGCGTATTGGTGATTGGATTTCCAACAAATGGTCATGCTAAGAAAACTTCCTACTGCCACATGGGTATGCCTCTGGAGGGACATCCTAAGAACCTACCCGACTCTCTACCAACACAAGGCCAAGTTACCTCTGTAACTAGGTAACTACTACTCGAGCATGCCATCCCTCGGTCGTTTGCGACCTTTATCCGAGGTACCTCTACACCAACAAACACAAAGAAATCACAAAGTAATGGATTTGCAGTGACCACATGAGTTAAGTATATGGGCTCTATACGATGATACCACCCTTTTCCAGAAGGGAATGACACACCCAAAAGGGTGCGACCCTCCTAACCTTGTCACATCTTTCCAGTTTCGACCATTTCTGGGGTGTGAGGTCCTCATGAAGTCTCATCCACAAAGCTATTCTTTACACAAAAGCCATGCTTTGATCAACATATGATCACATAGAAGCACTCAGCATGCCACAGTACCAAATTGGGAGTATATCATCGATAACTATCAACTGCATAACCTCTGAGCTCGTACGTCTCAGAGAAGGGTGTTAAGCTAAGAGAATAAATTCTCCCCTACCAAACAGAAATATATTTGATAGAGATTAGTTTTATATCTCAAAGTGTAATGTCGGATATACAACCATACAAGTCCGTTCCGGGTTCGAACGGAACCGAAGGCACTTCGTCCAATAAAGGAAGAAGCCCTTGCAATCCGGATATCCACAATCCTAATCGGACTCCCCATCACATATGGAGATCTCTATACCGAAGCAACTCAGTGCAGAGTCATTCGACAGGTTGTCCTATCATTCTCGAAGACACCCGGTCTTCACCACCAGTCTTTTAATGCTATCCGTTTACGTCGTATCACTATTCGGAATGGGTTATATGACACAAAGTCCTCTTCCAGCTAAACTGAATAGTGAGTGCAATATTTTAAAACATATGGATATTGGGATCTCAGTTAAGTCATAACTTGTTACCCAAAACTTTTCTTTCGAATGCCTAAACAAATTAACAGTTTAATCTTTTAAACAAAAAGATTCACTTCACAAAGTTCACTAATCTTTCACAAAGATTCATTTGCAATATTTAAACACAAGATCTATCTTTATGATCCTCTTTTGTTTGAAACAAAGTTCACAGATATTTCACAAAGATTCCTTCATAGCTTTTGAAAAAATTCCATTTCAAATCCTTTATACAAAAGATACACCTTTAAGATTTTCTTAAATTTCAAAACAAGGTTCAATAATTTTTCACAAAGATTAATTCGTAGTTTCCAAAACTATTTCAATTCCATTCCAAACTTGAAATCTTTTAACACAAATCAGAAATCCTTTTTTTATATGAAAGCTATTTTTATTTGAAAACAAATAGTTTTTGTTTCGAAAAAATCCGACTAATTTGCACGAGTTAAAACCTTTTAAGTATAAAACTTGGGCTAAATTTAAATTCCAAAACAATACTTTTAAAATGGTTTAAAACCCAAATAAGCACATTTATAACTCGTATAATATTTTTAAACTAAAAATTCTCAACATAGAATTCAATTTCAAATCTTGAATTCAATTCAAATCAAATTATTTAAATTTCAAAATTTTAACTAGTTATTCAAAATAACTTTTATCTTCAAAACTCCTTTTCAAAAGCTTTTCACATTTAACCCAAGTCCATTTCCAAAACCATTTGAATTCGAAAATTCAATCTTTAAAACCATTTTTAAAAATCTATGACTTAACTAATTTCCTCGTGCAATCCATATTTGTGTGTGTATGAGTGTAGTCCAGGGGTTTTCCACAATAGTGCAACATCATCAATCATCACAGATTCAATCATATCAACGATAAGCGTAATAATCCATAACGTTAATCTTCTCTTCACAGATTCACAGATAAATAATAGAAATTCAACACAGATAAATAAATTAAATTTATCACGGATAAATAAATTACATTCATCACAGCTCAAATCAAAAACAATTCATATCGCACAGCATCACACATCAGGGATATCACACAATTCAACATTCAGTTGAATCCAAACATCCATAAGTAAGGTTAATAAATTATTTGATTAATTTAAATCAGATTAATTACTTATAGATAAACTATTAATCCTGGTTAATTAACATTAATAAATTTCAAATCATTTTGATTAATTATTCTTTAATCATTTATTAATTAACCATTAATAATAAATTAAATTAACCTTCAATTATAATTAATCAACCTTTAATCATTAAATAATTAACTTTTAATTATTTAATTCACCATTTGATTAATCATCTTTAATTGATTAATTAACCCTTAATTAATTAATTACCATTAAATTAATTATCCTTAATTAATTACGATAAGTGATTATCCCTAATTTTAAATTAATTTTAATCACTTGATTAATCCACCTTTAATCAATAATTAATTACTTTAATCAAGTAATTATCTTTAAGCAATTAATTACCTTTAATTACTTTCATTACTTGATTTTCATTAATTAATTATATTAATTAATTAATCCTTAATTATAAATTTATTAACCTTAAATTAATTAATTATTCTTAATTAATAAATAAATCCATCTTTAATCATTAAATAATTAATCCCTAATTATTTAATTATTCTTTAATAAAACACCCTTAATTAATTCATTAATTAAATATCCTTAAATTAATCACCACTTAATTGACTATAAAATAAATCATCATCTAATTGCTAATCATCAAGTAATTAATCCTTTAATTAATTATTCTTTAATTACTTGATTAATCAAACTTAATTTATTAATTTATTTACCTTAATTACTTTTATTAAGTAATTTACTTTAAGTAATTAATTTCCTTTAATAAATAAACTTAACTTAAACTTTAAAAAGTTAAGTAACAATTAAAATATTCTTTATATTAATTAACTAACCTTTAATTATTATTATGTTTATTCAAAATAAACTTTGAAAATAAAAGTTATGTTTGTTTAAACCATTATAAAATTTGATTTATTAAAACAATTTAATTAAAAACCTTCTTAATTAATTTTAAACCTTAGAGGTAAAAGGAGATTGCTTTTTAAACAGAATTTGTTTGAAATAAATTATTTTTTCTTTAGAATTCGAAACTGCTTTTGCCGTAAATCAGACGACCCTAGAAAAAACACATTCTACCCGAGCACAGCTTCGAGTCTCTCACCTTCATCAGTTGCTTCGAATTCTTATTCAAATCCTCGAGACAACCCCGAGATTTACCTTCTTTCCCAACTTCGCAAAACAACCCAAAACCAATGTTCACAGTGCACATGTACCGATAATCGGAATTACTCTGATCGACCTTTCCACTGCCAACACCTCACCGATGATCACCCTAAGCCTCACGACCAACCAGGTCGAGGAATACAAATGAAAACCAAAAAAGAACCCATCGTTCCAAACTCTTGAAACAAACCGATCAGAAAAACACATCATCGTCGATGATCTCACCCACGATCATCCACGCCTTCATGACCTAAGCTCCATCTCGGTCTCCAGCTTCGATTCCTCCACTTGCGGTGAAGTCCGATCCACCTTTGACATCATAGCGAACTCAAACACATCATCGACTCAACCATCTCACAAAACCCTAAAATCATTCCGCTTGACCATCATGATTGATGAAAAAATTTTGCGAGTAGTTTTCCTAGAATCGCCAACAACTAAGCTAACTTCACCCATGATCCTAAAGTTCAATCTATTGCCGATCACCGAAAATTAACCAAAAAGCCCAAATCGTTCAACTAAGCATTACTCAATGAATACAGACTTAAAAATAAAAATTTATTAACCTAAATTCATGATTAGTAAATACAGATCATAATATAAAATCCAAATTTGAATTTATAAACATCAAATTTTAACTTCTTTAGGTTCTTGATGTGATTTCCAAATTTTCTAATGAAATACTAACTAATTCCACACTTATTTATTTTTAAAATATATGTTTAGTTAACTCAAACATAATTCCTTTAAACATCCTAATCTGATTTGATTCATATGAAGAGATATTATTTTATATTAAGGGATCGATCCAGTTATTCAAACAGAGGATCAAACATAGACACACACAGACTTAAGTCATTTGAAATACCTTAATAATTATTTTTACAAATGGATTTGTTTAAAAGACTTGTTTTGGACTTAAGTCATTTGAAATTAGTATTATCGTATTAAAACACTACTTTTAAATTTAGTTAAATCAAAGTTTATATCTTAATAAATGGTTTTACGGTACATATTTTGAAATTATATTTTGAGTAAGTAACTAGATGTGAATTTACGTATTTTAAAGTATATTTCAATATAAAATGTTTTTAACTGTTTTCAAACTAAGTTGTTTTGAACTTGGTTATTTCCAATGGGAATATATGGTAAAGGATTTACCTTGTAAAGGAATGAATTTTGGGAATTGATTTCAAATGAGCTTTGAAACTTTGAAATATATATCTTTTAAAGATATTGAGGCAAATAAATAATATGGGAATTATTTATGGTGTGATGGATGTTTATGAATATAAATTGATAATTAAAACACCGACTATCAATATTGGACAATGCGTTGATCGTTTCGAAGAGACCGGGATCGAGATTTATTTCTCGAAAATCACTTCGATCCGGTTTGTACGTTTTCGTGCGAAAAACGTGTTTGGAGTCGAAGATGGAGCAGTGAAGTGCAAGGGCTAGTCGCTACTAATCCTGAGGATATTTCCAAAATGGATGTAGTAGGAGTAGTGCCTTCGGTTCCGTTCGAACCCGGGACGGACTTGTATGGACGAATGCTTGCGAAACATCGTCAGGTGGACGATGGGCATTCTAAGTGAAAATGTTCTAAAGGTAACGCTAAGCCTCAAGCCTCATCAACCGGGAATGACTGAAAATCAGGGGATATGCAGCAAGGTTAGGTGGGTCATGCCCAAGCAGGACAAGATATTTCCCCTGTCTAGATGTTCCTTTTTATTTCGGCTTAGTGGGTGGTTGGTCGCGCCAACCACGGGGTTTATCTTGTTCGGGACTGTTCAGAAAGGAATGGTTCCGGCCTTGTGTTGCAGGGGATGAAGGGAGTAGTCCTCGGTACGGTGATCTAGGCCCCGTACTGTGACAGGTGGTACCCCAGTGCCTAGTCATTAGTTGGAAATCCATCCTCCCTATGGGCCTTGTACGAGGTTTGTTTGTATTACCCACTCTGTGGCTAGTAGCTGGAATTTAATCATGTAACAATTTCGGCTATTTTATAAGTATTTGTAAATTGACCCTATTATAATATCAGAGGATTTCTATAAAAAGTGTTTTAGCTATCGTAAGGTAAAAACCCGACATGTTTATTTGTGGCGTGGTCTTACGAGATGCTTTTGTTTTTCAAAGGATTTTTGAAACTTTAATAATCAATTTGGTTGCATTATTATCAGCTGGTATTCCAGACTGACTCGGGTGTTATTTCATTATAATGCTCGGGTCAGACCGAGTATTATATGTACATGATAGGATGCTATGGAGCAGGAGAGGAGCTGGAGTCCGAGACCTATTATTTGTACCTATATATATTCCGCTGTTATGATTGTATGGTATGTCTGATTGGTATTGATTGATGTATGAGATACTCTGATGATATGATGTATAAAACAGTGATAGATTTCATTTTGTGTAAAGTTCTATATTTACTATTATATTTTATTCCGCTGCGTCTGTGAGATTCTGATATTGTTTAGTTCCTTCTTCTTCTATCTCTTCTTCTTTAACCCTAATGGTTCGTAATTCTGTGCCACTTGAGTTAATAGAGGTAGAATAGTGTCGATTCAAGGGGTACGGATTTGCGGGCTGTTACACTTGGTATCAGAGCGTAGGTTGGCGACAACCTAGGCTTTGGTGGGGTAATTACTCATTTAATAGAGTCAATAGTACTCTATAATGAGTTGAGCGTATTAATGGATATGAGAGCGTACTTGTTAGTGAATATAAAATTGTTTTTATACTGTGTTGACTTATCGGTTGAGTGTTTATGAATTCTGGTCGGTGCGGGAAGTACAACAGTATCGATAGGGGTTTCTAAACTCTTAAACAAGATAAACTGACATAGTATTGTTTTTAAAGTGGGTAAATGAAATAATTTTACCCGAATTTATATTTTGATGTAAAAGAAATGATTTTCTGGAATTATTATATAAGTTTGGTTTTTGGATGTTTGGTTGCTAATAAAAAAAAAGGGAATCAAATAAGCATCCAACATTTAATCTTAAACTTGAAATGGTTACAACCAAATAAATTCTGTGAGTATAAATTTTACAAAAGAGAATAATTAAATTTGAATTAAACCAGGATTTAAAACCCGGAAGTTTTGGAAAGGATTTTAAATGGAATGAAAATAAAAGTTTGGAAATTTAAAAATCCTGGGAAAGTTTGGGAATGTTTTCCAAAATATTTGAAGCCGATGATGGAATATTGTTTTGGAAAGTATTTTGAATGGAAACTGTTTTGTAATGAATGTGGGAAAGTAAAGAAGCACTGAACTCACTTCAGTCGCTGGAAAATGATCCTGATGATGTTGGCCACATCATTAGAATTTATTTTCGAGTTTCTAAAGTGATGGATTGCTTCCTTAATATTTGGTTTGGTATTGTTTGGACTAGCTGGGTATAATAGATGTTTTGGACATTTCAAAAATGGGAAATCTGTTTGGTGTAAACAAATTGTTTTGGAAAATCTGGTGATTTGATTGATATACCAAATCGGTACATATTTGTTATATTTCCACATGGTTTTGGAATAAAACCGGGTAAAATGAATTCTGGGAAATTCTAATTAAATAATGTGTAAAGTTGAAATGAACTAACTATTGAACTTATTAAGTGAAATTAATATTAATAAGAAGTAAGAAATGAAAATTTTAGTCTTGTAATTGAAATTTAATTTGAGTAATTGAAAGTGAATAAAATATGTTGAAGTGAGTAGAAAATTTGAATTTAACTTGGATAAGTAAGATAAATTAGACTTAAAATAAAGTTGATTTGAATTAAATTAAGATGTAGTGGACTTTGAGATTTTGGGTCATTGTGAAATGGAGTATACCCTCAAGCTAGTAAGTGTTATGTTTTAGCTGGGGATTATGAATTTAAAATTTTGCAAAGGATTAAGGTGAAGGAAGATTTGTATCATTAAGAATCCAGTGATACATATATAAAATTTGAAATTGTGATTATAAGATGCAGATGGATTAAGATGAGCTATATAAGCTTTTAAATAAATAAGTTGGAGAACCTATAAAAGAGAAATGGAGTTATAATCACAAATGGGAAATAGTGGGATGGTATGGTGGATTCAAACTTAATCTTAAATGAACTTGAGTTAGTAAATAAGTTTTGGATTTGTATATGGAAAATTACAATTGCGAATTTGAAATTGAATTAAATCTAAATGAATTAGAATTAAATTAAATTGGATATAAAGGTGAAATGTAAATTGTTTATAATTGCATAAAGAAATTCATATTCTTAAGTTATTAAGTGTTATAATTGAAACTTGTGATTATAAGATGGAAATGGACTTAAATAAGCAATCTAAGCTTTTGAATGGAAGTGAAATTGTAATTTATTAATGGAAAGAGTTGAATGGTGTGGCAAATCCAAAACTTAACCATAAAAGAAATGTAAAGTGTAATAAAGCGGTGAGGATAAAAAGGTGGATGTTTTTAAGTTGGCAAATAAGTCTTGAACTTATGTATGGGGAAAATGAAATCTGTTTTCAAAATGAAATTGAAATTAAATTCCAGTTGTGTAATAAATAATATTGAATGGAGTTCAATCCTTATATGAGTGGTAAAAGAAGTGGGATGAATTTAATTTGGCTAAGCAAATTTTTAAGTAAACTTGGAAGAAATTTGGATAAGAACCAAATTGGAAGGAAATTTAATTTAGTTGAAATAATGCTGAATGAAGTAAGTGTCTACTCAATTAAATCCAAATGATTGTTTGGAAACGAACTCTGTGTAAGCTAAATTAAATGGAATTTGTACTAGCAGGAATAAAATTTTGATAGTTTGGTTAAAATTTGGAAAGTAAATACAAAAATCCAGTTGTGGTATGGGATTAAATTTGTGGTAACAAATAATGAAGTGTGAATGAAAAATGGAATTATAATAGTGATGGTTTGAATTGTAAAAAGATTCACATGAGTGAAATAATTTAAAGTGGTTTCTTTGCTAATAAAATAAGTCTAAAATAGATTTAATAAATAGGCAAAGTGTATTAAAGTTGTTAATGAATTGGAATTGATTTGGATGAAAATTGATTTATAAGAAGATAATGAAAATATTGCGAAAGAACTTAAGCAAGTTGAATAATAAGTGTGATTAAGTTTTATAATTTTGTCTTGGATAAATTTTGGGTTGGGAAATAAAGTTGAATGGCAAGTGAAATGGCTTTAAATTAAATATTGTGATATCATATGAATATAAGAATTGTAAATAATTTAGAATAGAATAATAATAATAATAATAATAATAATAATAATAATAATAAAATACTAAAAAAAATAAACTGAAGATGAATAATAAATTTGAAAAATGAGAATGAGGATTTGATTTAAAAATTAAAAGGGAATAAGAATATTTGGATTTTGAATAATTCCGAATGAAACAGAGATTTATGAAATTTGAAGTTGGAATTAAATTCTAAGTTGGTATAAGCTTAAGAATTGATTATGTGTTTGAATAACCATAACCTGCATAGAAATTAGACCTTAAACTTAAGTGGATAAATTAAAGAAAAGTAAATAAATTAAAGGCACATATTCATAATATTGAAGTAAATATAATTTGGTTGTAATAAATATGAAATGAATATGGTTAACATTGTTAAACTATGAAGTTTGAGTTTATAAAGGGAATTTAAAATGATGTCTGAATGGTGAAATTATTTATACAAGTGGTTAGCATACATAATTGTGAGATTTGCTTGGTTTTGGCAATGAAATGGATATGTTTTGGCTTATACTTATATTGGAAATGTTGTAAAATGTTCATATCTTTGGAAACTGATATGTTTGTTGAGTAAGTACAGGTATAGAAGCGTTCGAGAGAGTTGGAGCGCGTATATGCGTTATATTAGCCGCTTGCTTTAAGAATTTGATAAAAAGGTACGCCTACGCATATATAATTGGGAAATGATATATATTGTGATATATTTTGGTTTCCGACCGTGTGGGTCGATGTATATATATTTATTTGTATCGCGATATCGCGAAAGCTCCTCCGTACAGGGGAGACTCAGTCAAAATTTTCCGGAAATCTTGGGAGTTAGAAAGTTTTTGGGAATTTTGAAAATTTGTAATTAACTTGGAAAGTTATAAGTTAAAAATTAAAGCTTTAGAGTTAATAAAGCAAAAGGGTTTGAAAATTTAGCTAAAGGTTTTGGAAAGTGTATATAAGTTGTAACTAGAGAAGTTTGGGTTAAGTTAATGAGTGTAGGAACATTCTTCTACCTTAGCAAATTTCGAGGACGAAATTTTTATAAGGCGGAAGGAATGTAACGACCCGGAATTTTAGGTCGCTTAATTTGAACATTTAATTCATTTTAAATGTTGAATATGGATTATAAATTAAATCTTGAAATAAAATAAGCTATAATTTTGAGTTATAGTAATTCTATTCAATTTCAAATAATTGAGAACAATAATTAAACATTGAATCGGGAATTAATTGGTAACTGAATAATACTAATTCAATATTAGAATTGGGGTAATTGGTAATTTCGAGTGTAAATGGAGATAGAGTTAGGTTCTAAAATTTAATTTAGGTCTAATTGGGTTTGAGTTTTAATATTGGACCATTGGAAGAAATTAAAAGTTAATAGATTGAATTTGGGATTTTTTATTAATTTAATAATAGGATTTAATAATATAAAAATGCAATTAATCGGATTTTGATTGGTAATGAGTCAAAATTATTGTTAATGTGTTTATAAATGTTATATGATTTATTTTAAAGTTAATAAAAATTTTAAAGGTAAAATTTTAAGCGTTTTCGACAATTTGGATAATTGCTCGATTTAATAGACGAGTTAAAATAGCCTTCCGGGGCACAGTCTCGGAATTCGACGAAACCAGTTCTATTTGATCCGTAATAGTTAGTTATTATCGGATTTCAATTTTCGTAGCAATCGGAGTCGTCGTTTGACCGTGGCAGCCCGAAAGGCATCGAAATCGTTTTAATCGATTTAATTTAAAACTGATCGTTTAATTCCGTAACTCGCGCGTATGACCGAATTAGCTTACGAAACCTATTCCTTTGTGTCCGAAACGCGGAAAAACCCTAGGAACGCTTGTCGGAACGCGTAGTTTGGAGATCGTTTGCATTTGAGGTTAAGTTGAGAATTTTGTTGAATAAAATATTATTAAATAATATTATATAACCTAAAACATTTGCAAACCCTAGTGATATTCCCAGGCCGCCGCCTCGTTTTCAACTAATGGCCGAAAACGAATATCATTCTTCCTCCTAGATCTCCTAATCCACTAATTATTTTCAAAAAAAATTCAACTGGAAAAGTGAAGAGAGCCTCGGGATCTAAGCATCCAACGGTGGAGATGGGTTTTCGTGGTCATTTGGAGATGTGTGGAAGCCGCGTTCGAGCGTATTTCGTGCACGATTTTTGGCGTACTAGGAAAGCCGAGTTCGCCGAGGTTAGGGTCGAGCTTAGAGGACGTGGTGAGCTTCAAAGTGGTGATTCCTGATCGAACGATGGTGAGTTGAAGTGGCCTCGAAGTGAAACCCTAATCTACGTTGTTGGGTTTCGTTGCCGACCTGGGTATCATGCGCGAGAGGAAGGAGAAACGAGCGGCCTCGATTTCGTATGGACGGCCTTGATTTCTCTGTGATGGTAAAGATGAAAATTAAATTATAAAAAAGGGGAATTTGTTTTGAATTCAAATTCAAACTTTAAAAATTAATAACTAATTCATACTATATCAGAATTCGACGAAATTCGTGGCATTGGAATCGCAAAGACGCGAACTACGCGATGGTGCAGATCCGGAGTCATTTCGGGCAAGTAGAAGTTTGAGTTAAATCGAACGTCGTTCGGTTTAATTTGAATTTCGAACGCTCGCCGAAATTCAAGGTGAGTTATTCTCACTCACATCTGGAATGTTAGCTGATTTAAGTAGTTAATATTTACATAATTGTGTGATTGATTGAAATGTTTATTTATATCGACCTGGATTGATATTTATATATGTGGAGTGCTAATATTTGTGGATGCAGGGAAAACAGGTTGGAGGGATCCAACTGGATTCCTCACCATGCAGTAATTATCTTTATAATAGATGATGATGCCTGTTTATATATTGTGATTTGATAAATGTGGAATTAAATTTTTCTGTGATATTGTGGTATAAATTACAAACCCAGAATGTTAATTATAAAGAAATTTGGAGTTTAATTATAAAGAAATTAAATTGGGTTTTCAAAAGAAATAAAGAAATTAATAAATAAGGAATTTAAAAGAATATAAAATTAGAATCTGTTTGGATAGAAAACTGAAATAGAATTGTATAGAAATGTTGCTGGATAAATTATAAATCCATAATTAATTATAAATGGATAAATTGAATTTTAGAGAAATAAAAGATATTGTTAAATAATGAATTTTAAAGAATTAAAATTTGAAATCTATTTGGAATGAAAAATTTAAAATTGGAAAAATCTGGAATAATAAACAAAGAGAAACGTTATCAGTTGATAAATGTGAAAGCAAATTTATGTTATTAAAACTTAAACCCGAATCTAAGTAAATTGACAGAATTTATAAGAAGGATTTTTGGGGTATTTAAGTGGAAATGAGTTCCCAGGGAAAACCAAGTTCGAGTTTAAATAGATTTTATAAGAAGGAAGTTTTAAAAATTCAAACTTGTTTAAAAGCGTGTTTGGAAATTATTATTTTAAAGTAATTATTTACAAATTAGCAACAGAAAATTTTATAAATACCTTAATAATTATTTTTACAAATGGATTTGTTTAAAAGACTAGTTTTGGACTTAAGTCATTTGAAATTAGTATTATCGTATTAAAACACTACTTTTAAATTTAGTTAAATCAAAGTTTATATCTTAATAAATGGTTTTACGGTACATATTTTGAAATTATATTTTGAGTAAGTAACTAGAAGTGAATTTACGTATTTTAAAGTATATTTCAATATAAAATGTTTTTAATTGTTTTCAAACTAAGTTGTTTTGAACTTGGTTATTTCCAATGGGAATATATGGTAAAGGATTTACCTTGTAAAGGAAAGAATTTTGGGAATTGATTTCAAATGAGCTTTGAAACTTTGAAATATATATCTTTTAAAGATATTGAGGCAAATAAATAATATGAGAATTATTTATGGTGTGATGGATGTTTATGGATGTTTATGAATATAAATTGATAGTTAAAACACCGACTATCAATATTGGACAATGCGTTGATCGTTTCGAAGAGACCGGGATCGAGATTTATTTCTCGAAAACCACTTCGATCCGGTTTGTACGTTTTCGTGTGAAAAACGTGTTTAGAGTCGAAGATGGAGCAGTGAAGTGCAAGGGCTAGTCGCTACTAATCCTGAGGATATTTCCAAAATAGATGTAGTAGGAGTAGTGCCTTCAGTTCCGTTCGAACCCGGGACGGACTTGTATGGACGAATGCTTGCGAAACATCGTCAGGTGGACGATGGGCATTCTAAGTGAAAACGTTCTAAAGGTAACGCTAAGCCTCAAGCCTCATCAACCGGGAATGACTGAAAATCAGGGGATATGCAGCAAGGTTAGGTGGGTCATGCCCAAGCAGGACAAGATATTTCCCCTGTCTAGATGTTCCTTTTTATTTCGACTTAGTGGGTGGTTGGTCGCGCCAACCACGGGGTTTATCTTGTTCGGGACTGTTCAGTAAGGAATGGTTCCGGCCTTGTGTTGCAGGGGATGAAGGGAGTAGTCCTCGGTACGGTGATCTAGGCCCCGTACTGTGACAGGTGGTACCCCAGTGCCTAGTCATTAGTTGGAAATCCATCCTCCCTACGGGCCTTGTACGAGTTTTGTTTGTATTACCCACTCTGTGGCTAGTAGCTCGAATTTAATCATGTAACAATTTCGGCTATTTTATAAGTATTTGTAAATTGACCCTATTATAATATCAGAGGATTTCTATAAAAAGTGTTTTAGCTATCGTAAGGTAAAAACCCAACATGTTTATTTGTGGCGTGGTCTTACGAGATGATTTTGTTTTCCAAAGGATTTTTGAAACTTTAATGATCAATTTGGTTCCATTATTATCAGCTGGTATTCCAGACTGACTCGGGTGTTATTTCATTATAATGCTCGGGTCAGACCGAGTATTATATGTACATGACAGGATGCTATGGAGCAGGAGAGGAGCTGGAGTCCGAGACCTATTATTTGTACCTATATATATTCCGCTGTTATGATTGTATGGTATGTCTGATTGGTATTGATTGATGTATGAGATACTCTGATGATATGATGTATAAAACAGTGATAGATTTCATTTTGTGTAAAGTTCTATATTTACTATTATATTTTATTCCGCTGCGTCTGTGAGATTCTGATATTGTTTAGTTCCTTCTTCTTCTATCTCTTCTTCTTTAACCCTAATGGTTCGTAATTCTGTGCCACTTGAGTTAATAGAGGTAGAATAGTGTCGATTCAAGGGGTACGGATTTGCGGGCTGTTACATTTGTTTCATTATGTTTCCAATCCTTCACACAAGGATGTTGTTCTTGTGAGGTAAAACTTGTTTTGTGTTTAGTGGCATGATCTCATAGAATAATTATACGTTCATCTTATTAGTTGAGCTTCCTCATGTTGGTATTTCCACACTAATCAAGGTGTTATTTTATTATAATGGCCGAGTCAGACTGAGTATTCTTCAAGGATGTTGTTGGTGGGGCATGGAGCTCATAGAGTAGTGCTGGATATTCACCTGTTATAGTATTTTTATTTTTTGCTGTATTATTATTTATACCCATCAGCAATTGCAAGGACATTAAGATTTAACTATCTAAGCTGATGAAGTTTGTTTTTTACTCTGATACACTTTTAGAGTGATAGCTTTTACTACCCTGTTATGTTATATTTGATCATTCTGCTGTGTGATTATATTTCTCTTATTCTTTTTACCCTAACAATCAACCTTTTCAGTGATTGGATGTTCAGAAATTGAATACCGTGGATGTATTGTGCAAAGACCTAGAATTTCACTGCTTTGATTTGCGAATATTTAATGAATTTTAAATATTAAATTAATACGGTTTATAATGAAAATAAAACTCTTTTAAATAGTAAATAATGAAGATGAAATAGTTTTCAATACTGTTTGCAAATATAATTAGTTTGGGGAGAAATCGAAAATATGAACGTAATTCATTTTTCGAATTTTCAAATTTTTGTCATCTAAAATTTTGTCGAAAATGTTGTAAATCTCTTCAGTATAAATATACACATAATTACAAATAAGTAGGATATATTATGGTATATACACACACATACACTTGAATATACACACATATATACTATACGAACATATATATAATATGATGTGACTTTTTATGAAAAGTTTAAAATAATTTAAAACTAAAAACAAAAAAGAAGTTGTCACATCTCTTAACACTAAGTACATGATGAGGTTTTATGTTAGTTAAAGGGGGACAATTTGGCAGCTAGTTGAAATGATGTTGAATTGAAAAATAATTATGTAAGGGTATTAAGGTCTTTACCACTTTTGTCATGCATTAATAATAAAAGTAAAACTTGTCTCGTTTTCTTTTCCATTTCATAGCTTCATTTTCCTCTTTTAGCATTCTTATGTGAGTAAAAATCATTTTTTAATTCAAAAAGCTCCTTTTCATTTCATGAATCAAACTCCAAAAGTGTGACGACCCGGAATTTTCTAGCAATATCAATTTAATAATCTGCGTTCAATATTAAATTGATGTGATATATTTTTGATAATTTAATCTGAATTGATACTTTTCTTTTAATAAATATCTGACTGGTAAATTTTATCTGTTAGAAATTAATTGTTTGCTTTCTATTTATATATGTATATATTTGTATACATTGTAAATAGATGAATTTGTTTTAAAATTTAATTAATAAAATATGTTTAAATACTAATATATATTTTAGTGAATTATAAATTGTGTTTTATTTAATATAAACATTTCAAAGCTAAATAAATAAATAGTTCAAGACTCATTTTAACTTAAGTTTAAATTTAGAATTATTAACAAAATGATTTGTTTTGTTTTCTTTTTGGTATAGCTTGATTAAAAATATGAATTTAAAATGATATATGAGTTTTTAACATAATTTTGTCAAACAATACATTAATATACATTAATAAATATGTAGCTTATAATAAAAAGATAATTTATTCTATTTATCTTTTCAAAGTGATCATGTGTTTTATAATATAAAATGAAATGTATAAATAAAAAAATACAAGATACAAGATAAATTGGAAAAGAGATATAAGTTAGTACATTAGTTAAATTAAAAGAACATAACAACATTCATATGCATTTTAAAATATAACAGGACAACAAATAAACTAGAAAACAAATAAGTTTTTAAGTTTGTAAACTATCACATATGAACTGCAGTATATACATATAAGTATATGTTTAAAGCATCTAGATAAATATGCAGGCCAATGAGCAAATATATATATGTGCAGGCCAAATTGTATGAAACAAAGCAAATGACAGTAATAAGAATACACATGTCTTACACAAACAAAATGAAAGATATAAAAATTTCTATGTGTGCAGGCTAAAAAAATACACAACTGTATATGTGAAGCTTGTGAAGGAAGATATTGTTAAATATCTTTAAGCTAACAAACAAAACTAATTAATGTAAAAACCCTTTTAGTACACTAAGCATTTATATCAGCCTACCATTTGAATAAATATCTCTGGTAAGGAAAATCTGTACAATACAAGATTGTATGCAATACTGTCACTATTTCATGAAACATAATTATAACCCTGTTTTTTTTCTTTTTCTATATGTTAGCTTCATATCAGTTCGAACTAAGTAGAAATTAAAATACACTTCATTTCAAACTAAAACATAAAAGTAAAACAATTTCAAACTTAACAAAATTCAGGAAGAAAGCAAAAAGGAAGTTTACAGTTGTTTCATTATCAAAAGTATCTCTGTTCTACTCTGCAGATTGGTGAGTAACACTTTTAACATTTACTTAAGTTTAAATTCTGATGCATGCCAATCTTTGAATGCTTAAATAAAATGGTGTGAACAATTATATACTCATTTTCTCAGGATATTTGTAAGATGGAGTTCTGCATATCTCAAGCCTGCATACTGTGTTTTTATTTGCTGTGAGTAATATTTTTGTCAAACTCAAATAAAAATAAAATAAAAAATGGTTGCTTTATTTATTTCTGAAATAAGTTTGTATGTGTACATGTTTGAGAGTATCTCAGCGTATGTTTGGATGTGTGATGCATTTGGGTATGTGATGCATATATAATACCTGAAGAAACACCTCTGTTCTAAAAATTTTCAAACCCATATTGGATTAAAAATCCTTTCTGCTTGATCCATTTATTTTTATGACTTAGGATCAAAACAAGATTTGATTGTTAGGTTATAAAAGAGATGTTAAAAATTTATTTAAGCTTAACAAAATTTAAACTTGCTCTGAAAGGATAATAAAGACAGTGAAACTCAAATTTTGATAAAACCCAAACCTCAAAAATTCTTAGTTCAGGCATATAAACTAAAACATTAAACAAAAACATGATTTTTAAGGCCTGAATCAGAATTTTTAGGTAAAGCTTGGAGGAGCAGTTTTTACTTTATTGTTTGAGGCATTTTGAGTTGCTGTGTACGAACGCGTGGATGGGGGAGGTCGTGACTGGAACTGGAGATGCGGGGGTGATCGTGGGGTCTGGGAAAAACAGTGGGTGGCGGCGAATTGGGTTGTGGAAGCGTCGGCATGGATTTAAAGTTCTTAAACCTAATTTTGCCGTGTTTGAAAGTTTCGATCACCGCGGCTTGCGTAGGCGTGCGAGTGACACGTGGTTTTGCAAGGAGGTTGAGGGGAGGTGGTTGATGATGTAACCGGAGTTTGGTGGCCTCCGGTGGTGGAGGCACTGCGCGCGTGCCGTTGACAGGTTTGGAAGGGAGAGGTGTGTGTGTGTTTGCCAGGTTTTGTTTTCTTGATTTCATTTTCGCGCGTGCGCTTGGGAAACTCGAAGCATTTCTGTTGTTCTATCGGGGAACCTCGCGTATTACTCGAAGTAAAATAAGGGGGTGCTCGGGTTTTAGAATACAAGTTTGTAACCTGAAACAGATGTTAACAGTTTCAACTGTATTTGAAACTTTTGTTTTAAAATCAAAGCTAAAAGCTAAGTGCTAAATAAAATTTAAATAATGAATTTAAGTTAGTTTTGAATATTGTTGGAAATAGCAAGTTTTCAAAATTTAAATTATTCTAATATCTTAAAAGTGTTTAAAAATTTAAGTATTTTCAACTAGAGTAAGTTCAAAATAAAAATTTAAAGCTGTTAAGAAAAGAAAAATAAAATAGGAATTAGAACTTGGGCATGAAATTCCAGATTTGGAATAAAATAAAGTTTTATAATTTAAATTTATTCAAATAAGTTTTAATTGTAATTAAACATGTGAGTTGGCAAAAGGGGTTTTGAAAATATAATAAATTAGTTATAAAACTTTATTAAGAATAAATTGGTTTTATTTAGAAAGTAATTTAAATAAATATTTTAAAACATATTGGAATTTTACTTTAATTCATGAAGTTTTTTTTTAGAATTTTTTTATATGCATTAACTCTTAAGTTGATTAAGTAAGAATAATTAATGATTGAAATGAATTAAATTAGTAATTAATAGTTTAAATGTAGTAATTAAAGTTAATTAATAAATTAATTAACTAATATGTGATTTAGAACTATAGATTAGTTTCTTTTAAATTAATAATGGTTAATTAATTCATAATTAATAATTAATATAAGTTGATTATGTTAGAAGGAAATAATTAAATAATTATTAATGAAGATCATTAACCAGATTATGTTATAATTAATTAATATGATTGATTTTTAATAAATTAATTAGATTAATTAATTAATTCAATAGTTAAATGGAATTATTTATTTGAGAAGTATTTAAGAAATTAATTACTTATTAATGGTGTAAATTAATTTGAGTTAATTAATTTAGTTTAATTAACTGATACTTTGGAATTGAATTACTTAGAGGAGTAATTGAAGAATAATCACGGGATGTAATTAACTGGATAATATTGTTAATGGAAGTAATTGAGAATATCATTTCTTAAAAATAAATCAAGAGATTAATTAAGCTTGATATTGAGAAGTAATTAATTTAGGATGATTAATTACTGAATATATTAATCAAGAGGATTAATATTTGAAATTTGAAGGTATGTATTAACAAATGAAAATGTAAATTAGAAATCATTAATTAAAATAATTAATGATGTGAATTAGAGAAATTGATTTATTTGAGAACAATAAATCAACAAGATAATTAAATGGAAATAAATCAATATAAGTGTAATTAATGGAGCATAATTACTCAGAATAGTAATTAGATGATAATTACTTGATGAGATTCATTCAAGATGATTTGTAAATGAAGTAATGTGAGTGATTTCTTTTGTAATTAATCAAAGGATTAATTTATGGGAATAATTAATCATGGATTGATTAATAAGTAATTAAGGATAGTTAATTACTGGATTGTTACTAATCACGGGGTGATTAATAATTATGTTTAAGTTAAGATTAATCACTTAATTAATTTAAATAAGTAATTGAATATAAATTGAAGATCATTAATTACTATAATTAATGATGTAATTAAGAATTGTTTAATTAAGGAATAATTAATAGGAAAGTAATTAAATGTTATATTGCTATGAATGATTTATAATAATTCATTTTAATTAAACAAAGACTAAATTATTCTTGTAATTAGAGAATGATTTAGTAATTTGATTTATAATCAATTATTGATTATGAGAGCGGGATTTATGGAATGAGTAATTAATTTAATTTATTTTAAATTAATTAGGATGGAAGGAGTTAATTTAATTCATTAACTATAGCTTGTAATTCATAAATCATTGCTGATGGATGATATTGATATTTCATTGTTTGATTGTGATCTCAGAAATGAGTTGGATGATGTCTATGTGATATGGATGTATGTTTTAAGTATGATAATGTTTGATTATCTGTTTGGATGATGATATTAATTATCTATTTATGATGATGATGTGATTATCTATTATGAGATGTGAATTATCTATCTGTGCATATTGATGATATTGAATTCACTGTTAAGACTAAATAGACAACTTGGCCCTAAAAGACACGCTTTGGATTTCGATGAGACCGGGATCGGGTTTTCCGCATTAGGAATATCCGAAAACCACATAGTTTCCAAATTAACGATAGGTCGTGAATCTGAAGTGAAGATGAAGGTTCAGAATGCAAGGGTTATCGTCGTTAACTCTGAGGGTGATTCCAAAATGAGTGTAACGAGATAATGCCTTCGGTTTCGTTCGAACCCGGAACGAACTTGTATGGATTGAATGCTTTCAACACATCGTCAGGCGGACGATGAGCATTCTAAGAAATATGTTCTATAAAGGTAATCGTAACCTCAAGCCTCATCAACCGGGAATGGCTAAAACAGGGGAGGTGCAGCAAGGTTAGGTGGGTCATGCCCAAGCAGGACAAGGATATTCCCCTGTCTAGATGTCCCTTTTTATTCGGATTAGTGGGCGGTTGGTCTGCAGCCAACTGCGGGGTTTATCTTGTTCGGGACTGTTTAGTAAGGAATGGTTCCAGCCTTGTGTTGCAGGGGATGAAGGGAGTAATCCTCGGTACGTTGATCTAGGCCACGTACTGTGACGGGTGGTACCCCAGTAGCCCTGCCATTGTATGGAATGCAAAATCCAATAAGTGTCGTACGAATTAGTTGTGCCCAACTATGTTGGAATGTGAGATGTAAGCATTTCAGCTATTTCTGTATTTTACTTGAAAACCCTAGACACTATTATAATATCACTGGATTTCCTATCAAATGTTTTGGTTAGCATAAGGTAAAAACTTTTCCATGTTTATGTGTGGGAAGTCTTACGTGATACCTTTTGTTTTCAAAAGATTGTTCAAAGTTAAGCAACTTTAACCTGTTACTCATACTAGACCCATGTCTGACCCGAAGTTTATTTTTGTTTTTCATAAACTCTCGGGTACCCAAATTTTTATGGGTAGCCAAAGGATTCAGGTTTAGCTCTGACGAATTCTGGAGGAGCAATGGAGTAGGAGGCTTCAGCGTTTTAGATATATTTAGTTCCGCTGTGTGGTATCTCTGTGATGTATTGTGTATTGAGTTGTATTAACTAGACAGGTGTTTATAACTGTCTAATATGTGATGTATTATCTGTATAGCTCTGATTGATGTATATATTATGTAAATACTTATGTAATTAATATATTTTATTCGTTCCGCTGTGAGATTCTGATGTTGTTGTTCTTTCTTCTCTATCTTTTCTATTTTCTCACCTCTTTCTTTCTTATTAACGATGCTACTTCCTGGGAGTAGGAAGTGGGGTCGTTACAGTGGTATCAGAGCGCTAGGTTGAGCGAATACCTAGGCTCTTAAGTGATTTCTTTCCTGAGAGAGCGTATTTGTAATTTTGATATATATATATATATATTTATTAATTTATTTATTTTCTATCTATTTGTTGGATTACCTGTTCGGGTTTTCCAATATAAGTATAAGGATAGATTGAGTAGTGGTGTGTGTAACATGACTACCTGTGGTTAGAAGTATATTTGACGAGACTGTAGACCTAATACCGTCTCGAGTAAATTTGTGGTGTAAGGATTTCACCAAATCTCTTGAGGAAACTGTTAAGATGTGGAGTCCATTTTTGTAGTACAAGTTTGGATGGGTAGAATTTGGATTTTTGACAGTTGAGCAGAAGCTAGGAATATTATCTGGGTAACTCAAGAAGTAAATAGTTGTGTATTGAGATGCAGTAGCGATGGATTGTTTCCGAAGAAGTTCTCAAGGATCTTTGGATAAGGAAGTGTGTCTGCATTAGTTTTGACTTTGAGTTCTGCTGAATGTTGTGATTGGCTTTGAGGCGTGAGTTTTCCGAGGAATTTTAGATTAAGAATTTTTGGCATCAGCAGCAGTGTTGCAGCTCAGGTTGTTCTGCCGGCACGCGAGGAGGTCATCGAAGTCCAGAACCAGTTTTGTGAATCCATTTCTTCAATGGATTGGCTAGATAAGCTTAAGCTGTTCAAATTGGTAGGAGAGAACAGTTTTCTTTGGATATTAGCCTGGGTTGATCGCAAAAGAGACTTGCGATATTTAAGTGTTCTCTGGGATGGCAGGAATTCTTCTGGATGTCTTTGAAGTAGTCGGTGGTTTGTCTTAGCATCTGAGGAGTTGAGTTTGGTATCGACTGGATTTCAGAAGTAATGCCGATAGTTCAGCTTAATAATAGAATGGTTTCTAGAGAGAGGAATTGGTAGCAACTCAGATTTTGGAGGAATTTCTGAGCTCTATTTTGGATCTGTTGAACCATATTTTTGTCATGTGTTGTCCAGTTTATGCTTATGTGTATCATTAGCATTTTCATCTATCCAGATCAGAGTTGTGCAGCGGAAGCAGTTGGAAGTGCATTTGTTTTTCTTTTCTGGAAAAGAGAAGATGTTTTCTACTGATGATAGTAGAGGTTGAGTTCTTGGTTTTGGTTGGTTTTGAGGAAATTATTCTACTGGATTGTTTTTGGATTCAGATTGTTTTAGGAGTTATCAACGAAGGTTGAGCTGATCAGGCGGGTTGAAGGCAGCTCTGGATTGTCAGAAGTATTTGGTAGATAAGAGACGAAGGAAATTTGGATTTGGGGAGACGGAGATTTGATTTTGTATGAATTTTCTCTGATCCAAGGAGTTCTATAGATTAGTAATATAGACTATTTGGATTCTATAGATTGAGTATTCCGGTATTATACTGGGAAACTCTAGGGAGCTCTATCCAGAATTTTGTCTGGATAGTTAGCTTTGTTGATTGAGTAGATTGGTTGTGATGATTGTTAGCATGTGATTGATATATGCTTATGGTTTAAATTTAATTTAAATCTTAAATATATTATTAAATTACCTTTGCTTTTAAATTTCGGGGACGAAATTCTTTTAAGGGGGGAGGAATGTGACGACCCGGAATTTTCTAGCAATATCAATTTAATAATCTGCATTCAATATTAAATTGATGTGATATATTTTTGATAATTTAATCTGAATTGATACTTTTCTTTTAATAAATATCTAACTGGTAAATTTTATCTGTTAGAAATTAATTGTTTGCTTTCTATATATATATGTATATATTTGTATACATTGTAAATAGATGAATTTGTTTTAAAATTTAATTAATAAAATATGTTTAAATACTAATATATATTTTAGTGAATTATAAATTGTGTTTTATTTAATATAAACATTTCAAAGCTAAATAAATAAATAGTTCAAGACTCATTTTAACTTAAGTTTAAATTTAGAATTATTAACAAAATGATTTGTTTTCTTTTCTTTTTGGTATAGCTTGATTAAAAATATGAATTTAAAATGATATATGAGTTTTTAACATAATTTTGTCAAACAATACATTAATATACATTAATAAATATGTAGCTTATAATAAAAAGATAATTTATTCTATTTATCATTTCAAATTGATCATGTGTTTTATAATATAAAATGAAATGTATAAATAAAAAAATACAAGATACAAGATAAATTGGAAAAGAGATATAAGTTAGTACATTAGTTAAATTAAAAGAACATAACAACATTCATATGCATTTTAAAATATAACAGGACAACAAATAAACTAGAAAACAAATAAGTTTTTAAGTTTGTAAACTATCACATATGAACTGCAGTATATACATATAAGTATATGTTTAAAGCATCTAGATAAATATGCAGGCCAATGAGCAAATATATATATATGTGCAGGCCAAATTGTATGAAACAAAGCAAATGACAGTAATAAGAATACACATGTCTTACACAAACAAAATGAAAGATATAAAAATTTCTATGTGTGCAGGCTAAAAAAATACACAACTGTATATGTGAAGCTTGTGAAGGAAGATATTGTTAAATATCTTTAAGCTAACAAACAAAACTAATTAATGTAAAAACCCTTTTAGTACACTAAGCATTTATATCAGCCTACCATTTGAATAAATATCTCTGGTAAGGAAAATCTGTACAATACAAGATTGTATGCAATACTGTCACTATTTCATGAAACATAATTATAACCCTGTTTTTTTTCTTTTTCTATATGTTAGCTTCATATCAGTTCGAACTAAGTAGAAATTAAAATACACTTCATTTCAAACTAAAACATAAAAGTAAAACAATTTCAAACTTAACAAAATTCAGGAAGAAAGCAAAAAGGAAGTTTACAGTTGTTTCATTATCAAAAGTATCTCTGTTCTACTCTGCAGATTGGTGAGTAACACTTTTAACATTTACTTAAGTTTAAATTCTGATGCATGCCAATCTTTGAATGCTTAAATAAAATGGTGTGAACAATTATATACTCATTTTCTCTGGATATTTGTAAGATGGAGTTCTGCATATCTCAAGCCTGCATACTGTGTTTTTATTTGCTGTGAGTAATATTTTTGTCAAACTCAAATAAAAATAAAATAAAAAATGGTTGCTTTATTTATTTCTGAAATAAGTTTGTATGTGTACATGTTTGAGAGTATCTCAGTGTATGTTTGGATGTGTGATGCATTTGGGTATGTGATGCATATATAATACCTGAAGAAACACCTCTGTTCTAAAAAATTTCAAACCCATATTGGATTAAAAATCCTTTCTGCTTGATCCATTTATTTTTATGACTTAGGATCAAAACAAGATTTGATTGTTAGGTTATAAAAGAGATGTTAAAAATTTATTTAAGCTTAACAAAATTTAAACTTGCTCTGAAAAGATAATAAAGACAGTGAAACTCAAATTTTGATAAAACCCAAACCTCAAAAATTCTTAGTTCAGGCATATAAACTAAAACATTAAACAAAAACATGATTTTTAAGGCCTGAATCAGAATTTTTAGGTAAAGGTTGGAGGAGCAGTTTGTACTTTATTGTTTGAGGCATTTTGAGTTGCTGTGTACGAACGCGTGGATGGGGGAGGTCGCGACTGGAACTGGAGATGCGAGGGTGATCGTGGGGTCTGGGAAAAACAGTGGGTGGCGGCGAATTGGGTTGTGGAAGCGTCGGCATGGATTTAAAGTTCTTAAACCTAATTTTGCCGTGTTTGAAAGTTTCGATCACCGCGGCTTGCGTAGGCGTGCGAGTGACACGTGGTTTTGCAGGGAGGTTGAGGGGAGGTGGTTGATGACGTAACCGGAGTTTGGTGGCCTCCGGTGGTGGAGGCACTACGCGCGTGCCGTTGACAGGTTTGGAAGGGAGAGGTGTGTGTGTGTGTTTGCCAGGTTTTGTTTTCTTGATTTCATTTTCGCGCGTGCGCCTGGGAAACTCGAAGCATTTCTGTTGTTCTATCGGGGAACCTCGCGTATTACTCGAAGTAAAATAAGGGGGTGCTCGGGTTTTAGAATACAAGTTTGTAACCTGAAACAGATGTTAACAGTTTCAACTGTATTTGAAACTTTTGTTTTAAAATCAAAGCTAAAAGCTAAGTGCTAAATAAAATTTAAATAATGAATTTAAGTTAGTTTTGAATATTGTTGGAAATAGCAAGTTTTCAAAATTTAAATTATTCTAATATCTTAAAAGTGTTTAAAAATTTAAGTATTTTCAACTAGAGTAAGTTCAAAATAAAAATTTAAAGCTGTTAAGAAAAGAAAAATAAAATAGGAATTAGAACTTGGGCATGAAATTCCAGATTTGGAATAAAATAAAGTTTTATAATTTAAATTTATTCAAATAAGTTTTAATTGTAATTAAACATGTGAGTTGGCAAAAGGGGTTTTGAAAATATAATAAATTAGTTATAAAACTTTATTAAGAATAAATTGGTTTTATTTAGAAAGTAATTTAAATAAATATTTTAAAACATATTGGAATTTTACTTTAATTCATGAAGTTTTTTTTCAGAATTTTTTTATATGCATTAACTCTTAATTTGATTAAGTAAGAATAATTAATGATTTAAATTAATTAAATTAGTAATTAATAGTTTAAATGTAGTAATTAAAGTTAATTAATAAATTAATTAACTAATATGTGATTTAGAACTATAGATTAGTTTCTTTTAAATTAATAATGGTTAATTAATTCATAATTAATAATTAATATAAGTTGATTATGTTTGAAGGAAATAATTAAATAATTATTAATGAAGATCATTAACCAGATTATGTTATAATTAATTAATATGATTGATTTTTAATAAATTAATTAGATTAATTAATTAATTCAATAGTTAAATGGAATTATTTATTTGAGAAGTAATTAAGAAATTAATTACTTATTAATGGTGTAAATTAATTTGAGTTAATTAATTTAGTTTAATTAACTGATACTTTGGAATTGAATTACTTAGAGGAGTAATTGAAGAATAATTACGGGATGTAATTAACTGGATAATATTGTTAATGGAAGTAATTGAGAATATCATTTCTTAAAAATAAATCAAGAGATTAATTAAGCTTGATATTGAGAAGTAATTAATTTAGGATGATTAATTACTGAATATATTAATCAAGAGGATTAATATTTGAAATTTGAAGGTATGTATTAACAAATGAAAATGTAAATTAGAAATCATTAATTAAAATAATTAATGATGTGAATTAGAGAAATTGATTTATTTGAGAACAATAAATCAACAAGATAATTAAATGGAAATAAATCAATATAAGTGTAATTAATGGAGCATAATTACTCAGAATAGTAATTAGATGATAATTACTTGATGAGATTCATTCAAGATGATTTGTAAATGAAGTAATGTGAGTGATTTCTTTTGTAATTAATCAAAGGATTAATTTATGGGAATAATTAATCATGGATTGATTAATAAGTAATTAAGGATAGTTAATTACTGGATTGTTACTAATCACGGGGTGATTAATAATTATGTTTAAGTTAAGATTAATCACTTAATTAATTTAAATAAGTAATTGAATATAAATTGAAGATCATTAATTACTATAATTAATGATGTAATTAAGAATTGTTTAATTAAGGAATAATTAATAGGAAAGTAATTAAATGTTATATTGCTATGAATGATTTATAATAATTCATTTTAATTAAACAAAGACTAAATTATTCTTGTAATTAGAGAATGATTTAGTAATTTGATTTATAATCAATTATTGATTATGAGAGCGGGATTTATGGAATGAGTAATTAATTTAATTTATTTTAAATTAATTAAGATGGAAGGAGTTAATTTAATTCATTAACTATAGCTTGTAATTCATAAATCATTGCTGATGGATGATATTGATATTTCATTGTTTGATTGTGATCTCAGAAATGAGTTGGATGATGTCTATGTGATATGGATGTATGTTTTAAGTATGATAATGTTTGATTGTCTGTTTGGATGATGATAATAATTATCTGTTTATGATGATGATGTGATTATCTATTATGAGATGTGAATTATCTATCTGTGCATATTGATGATATTGAATTCACTGTTAAGACTAAATAGACAACTTGGCCCTAAAAGACACGCTTTGGATTTCGATGAGACCGGGATCGGGTTTTCCGCATTAGGAATATCCGAAAACCACATCGTTTCCAAATTAACGATAGGTCGTGAATCTGAAGTGAAGATGAAGGTTCAGAATGCAAGGGTTATCGTCGTTAACTCTGAGGGTGATTCCAAAATGAGTGTAACGAGATAATGCCTTCGGTTTCGTTCGAACCCGGAACGAACTTGTATGGATTGAATGCTTTCAACACATCGTCAGACGGACGATGAGCATTCTAAGAAATATGTTCTATAAAGGTAATCGTAACCTCAAGCCTCATCAACCGGGAATGGCTAAAACAGGGGAGGTGCAGCAAGGTTAGGTGGGTCATGCCCAAGCAGGACAAGGATATTCCCCTGTCTAGATGTCCCTTTTTATTCGGCTTAGTGGGCGGTTGGTCTGCAGCCAACTGCGGGGTTTATCTTGTTCGGGACTGTTCAGTAAGGAATGGTTCCGGCCTTGTGTTGCAGGGGATGAAGGGAGTAATCCTCGGTACGTTGATCTAGGCCACGTACTGTGACGGGCGGTACCCCAGTAGCCCTGCCATTGTATGGAATCCAAAATCCAATAAGTGCCGTACGAATTAGTTGTGCCCAACTATGTTGGAATGTGAGATGTAAGCATTTCAGCTATTTCTGTATTTTACTTGAAAACCCTAGACACTATTATAATATCACTGGATTTCCTATCAAATGTTTTGGTTAGCGTAAGGTAAAAACTTTTCCATGTTTATGTGTGGGAAGTCTTACGTGACACCTTTTGTTTTCAAAAGATTGTTCAAAGTTAAGCAACTTTAACCTGTTACTCATACCAGACCCATGTCTGACCCGAAGTTTATTTTTATTTTTCATAAACTCTCGGGTACCTAAATTTTTACGGGTAGCCAAGGGATTCAGGTTTAGCTTTGACGAATTCTGGAGGAGCAATGGAGCAGGAGGCTTCAGCGTTTTAGATATATTTAGTTCCGCTGTGTGGTATCTCTTTGATGTATTGTGTATTGAGTTGTATTAACTAGACATGTGTTTATAACTGTCTAGTATGTGATGTATTATCTGTATAGCTCTGATTGATGTATATATTATGTAAATACTTATGTAATTAATATATTTTATTCGTTCCGCTGTGAGATTCTGATGTTGTTGTTCTTTCTTCTCTATCTTTTCTATTTTCTCACCTCTTTCTTTCTTATTAACGATGCTACTTCCTGGGAGTAGGAAGTGGGGTCGTTACAAAAAGTCTTAGAACTTGGCTTTGGCTGTATAAGCAAAATCACGTGGAAGGTAAGTGAACACATCCATGTTTTGAAATTTTTTATTTTATTTTTTTATTTTTTCTTAAACAAACGTTTATGTTTGCTTTTTGTTACCTAAGTATGATGTTGGGTACTTACGCTTAAATAATAAGTAGGCTAGTAATAAAATCCTAGTTTGATATTGCACTAATAGAGTTGAAAGTATTTACAGTAAGTGATTTTCTCCTCTCTGCTAATTAAAAACATAAACCCTTATCATCTTTAAATTCCAATATCTCACAAACCGTAATGATTTTTGACATTCCGTCAAAAGCAAAGTTGTGTATTTTTAGGTATAGAATATCCCAAAAATAGTTTGGGAATTTTTAGATAAATATATTGTGTTAAATTTATTAATTACTGTAAGAGATCAACAATGTCAGTTATTTGTCAATCATAAAATCGACGAATGAACTGTATAATCATGTCTATCATAGAAAATCATGATTTTTAATGTTAATTTCATGATTTTTAGAAGTGGGGCTTGGTTGAAATTGTTAAATGTTCATTTTTGGGTAAAAAAAAGAAATTTTGACCATTAAGTTGATGAGGAGTAGAGCGGTTGGAGGTGGAGTTGCTAGGGGATATGGCGGAGGAATAGGGAATGTGCAGGATGATTGATGGTTGGAGGAAGTCTGTAGAGCTCATTCTATGGTTTTAGGTGATAGGTTACTTGTGTTTAAATGCAACAAGTTAGTGACGCTAGGAGGCCGATGGCCTCGACCAAGGGATGCCAGGAGGTACAGTGTAGTGCGATGGTGGGTTGAGGGGCGAGGTCGGGCAATGGATGGAGGACGGTGGTAGGTGATTTTTCGGTCATGATGTGTGTGTTACTTGTTTGAAGTAGTTCGTCCGTTGGTTCGAATCATAGTCAAAGGAAATTGGGAAGGTGGTGGAGGGCCTGGGAAGTCGAGCAGGGTGAGGCGCTCATGCTGGCGGTGTCGACGAGGCAGCTAATAGCCTCGGGGTAAGCGAGCACATACGCATGTACTCGTGTGTGCACATTTCAGTTGGTTCCAGGTTTAAATCTAGAGCTTGTATTGGTTTTTGGGTGGAGAAGAAGGTTGTATTGGTTTTTGGTTACCGTGACGTGCGATACTCCAATATCTCAATCACTATATGGAACCTATTCTCCAATAAGTGTTGTACGGACTTAGTTGTACCCAACTGCGCTGAAACGTGAGATGCAAACATTTTAGCTATATTCATATTTTACTTTGATCCCTAGACATTATTACAATATCAATGGATTTTCTATAGAAATTTTTGTTTCTTATCGTACGGTAAAAACCCATGCATTTTATGTGCAACATGGTCTTACGAGATACCCTTATTTTGAAATGAGTTTGATAATATTACAAATCCAGTTGGGTATGTTTTTCTGATGCTGTTTTTCCAGGCAGACTCAGGTGTTATATTATTATAATGCTCGGGTTAGACCTAGCATGTTTACATATTTTCTTTGGATGCATTGGAGCTCAGGAGATGAGCTAGAGATCCAAGACGTATTAACTATTTTCTTTGTTTTCCGCTGTATTGTCTACTGGTTGTATTTATCAGAAATTGTAAGGATTGTCTATTATAACTGTCTGAGAAGAAATAGGTTAGTATACTGTGATTGGTGTATGTATATTACATTTTTCTTCATGTAAAGATCTGTTTTATATTATAGATTATTCGTTCTACTGTGAGATTCTGTGTTGTTAGTTTTCTTTTCTCTTCTTTCTTCTTTCTTTTTCCTTCTTTCTTTCCTCTAACAATCGGTTTTTCCGGCATTCGATTGTTCAACATGTAATACCATGACGTATTAGTGTTAATTTTTTAGGGTCGGAAATGCCGATTGTTACATATTGAGTGTCCACTTTCGATGGCCGAAAAGGCGGGTCATTACACCTTTTCGTTGAACTTAACCTTAGATAGACATTTCAACTCTATAACATTCCACTTCTCAACCGTTTTCAAAATACAGAATAGGTATATCAGTTTTAAAGTGGTTTTTCATAAGTAAAATACTTTACCGATCTAGGCCTCTTCAATGCTAACTCGATGAATTTGGTGAATTTCAGCAATAATGAAAACAATCACATATGGATACTATGTCTCTTATACTTATCATATACTTGAACTTTTCAACTTACACTATCACTTGTTCAAGAGTGAAACCAAGTAAGTAGAGCATTGGTTGCATCAAAGCCTTGTCTAGACACTTCATTCTTAACTCTAACAGGTAGATGAGCCTACTTCATCATCTTTTCGAGTGAACACAAAAAGCTCGATCAAATCATACAGTGCACGATTAAGTCACAAAGCGATTTCTAATCCACTTTTTATTTAACTAATCCTTTTGTTAATCAAAACCTATTTTATTAGCAAAACTTCTTTTATCTAATAAAACTTCATTTATTGATCACTGCTGTTCATTTGTATTCTTTCAATACTTCAAGATGTATGCATATACTTATCTCAAATAGTATGTATATTCATAAATCATCAACAAAATTTCTTACTTTAAAGCTATACATTTGCTATCTTTTTCAAATGATTTCATACCTGTTAGTACCTTTGAAATATCCGTTTAAAATGTCTAATTACATTCTCACATCTATTTCAAAAAGTTCAAGAATGATGTTAATTAAACAATGTCGCTAAAACCCAAAACCATTTCACTTATGCTTATCTTTAAAACATTATTTTTAAATGTCTATTTACATTCATGAGTATAATCAAGAAGGGTTAAAGATGAATGTTGTTGGCACATTGTCATAAAAACCCAAAACTATTCCATACTTGTCTTTATCTTTAAAAATTCTTCTTAAAGATCTAAGTTTACTTATTAACAGGATAATATACTTTTACATGACTACACAAAACTATTTATGATAATATATGAGTTATAATTAAGAACTTCCTCTCTTCTTTTATAAAACATATAACTCACATTTTCTCAAAACTTATATATATAAATATTTTAAAAATACTTATAAGTAGGTTTAAATATCTATGTAAATTATTACTTAAAAATAACTAATTTATAATTTGACGAAAATAAATAAAGACATATTTTATATTATAAAACCCCTTTACTTCAAAAATACATGGATAATTATTAAAAATATACTAAAACTTCAAACCAACTTTATAATACTTCAAAATATGTTGTAAAACATCCCTAAAATGGTTAGGGAAAAATACCAAACTGATATATCATTTTTAGCCAATTAAAACCTCAATCAACTTATTGAAGCATTTGTAAATGCTCTTAAAAGTCCTTGATAAAGAACAACAATGAAAAGCACGAAATGTTTGACCTGTTTTCAACACATTTAAATAATGATAATAATGATTTAAGACTTAAATTTTTGGTTACTTAAAAACCATAAGAAGAAAACCCAAAGGATAACTTTCAAATTAATTATAAAAATTACCGAAAATAAGCTATTTACTAAAATGTTTGTTTTGCAACATTTTTACTCCAACTTTAGCCATTTTGTGTAACAACCCGCATATTTAACGATTATATATTTAAATGTTTTATTTAAATATAGCGTCGTTAGTCGGATTTAGATTCGAAAAGCTACTTTCTGCAAATGGCCGAATTGGAACTCGAAACCATCTCCATTGGTTCCAAAATGGCGTTTGCGATCTTTTTTAGTATAATCTTTGATATGTTTGGAGTTTGTGAATTTTTGCAACTTTTCTATTTGGGTTTTGGGTTTGGGTTCAGCCCATTTGTTAGTTTAAACCCCTAACTTAGCCCTCTCTTCATCCATTCACCCTCGTTTAATTTCTTAAGCTAAACTGAAAATGGTGGAAGGGAAGAGGAAATAGAAATTGCAAGCCCTAATTCCATTTGCAAACTCCAAATTCTTGCTTGAAAATTATAGAGAGCCATGGGTAAGCTCCTCTTCATCTTCTCCAACTCTTCTCCTCTTCAATTTCATAAAATTTCCTAAACCTAAATTGGGAAATATGTGTTTTATTCTCAGATTGAAGATTGTAGAGTTGAAGTGGAGAGTGGTTGGTTGTTTCCTTGCATTTGGTCTTCTCATCCTTTGTTTTTGAGTTAAAAAGGTGAGTTTTTGGAACTCACATCTAAGCTATTGCTTTTGCTGAGGTTGGGTATGAATTATTAACCTCTATTCATGTCTATGGCGTTGGATTTGGATCGATTGGTTTCGATATGTTTTGGCCACTTTGGCCTAGGCAAATTGTTGCCCAGACCAGGTGACCAGACGTCTGGTAACCAAGCTCAGACGTCTGGTTTGTACCTGGAGTGAAAAAATATAAACATACGGCAGTTGAAAGAAAGTCAGAAACCACTCTCATACGTCTGACCCTCAATTTCAGACGTCTAAATGGTTTCAGACGTCTGGTTCGCAAAATCAGACGTCTGGTTTGTTTTGCTGGGATTTTCCAGAAGACGAAACCAGACGTCTGAATGCACCCTTCAGACGTCTGGAATCCCCTGTTTTGCCTAATTTGCCTATTTTGGCTAATTTTGGTTAATTTCCAACTTTTATCGATTCGTGTTGATTCCAATTAGTTGTTATTGCATATTCGACTTTGATGACTTGTTTTTGACTTCATTCACGGGTTTTATGAATAATCTCTCTAAATCGTATCAAAAGCTCCCTTCTCCAAATTATAAATTCTATTTATAATGCACGCACACAATTTCGCACTTCGAGCGAAGTGGAAGGAAGATTAAATGGTTAGGTAAAACACGGACCATGAATCCATGCGTTTATCTTTTCGATTAGTCCCCGACCTATTCAATTGATCGTTTTGACCTATGGGTTTGGTTTATCGATGATATGAGGTAAACTTTGTACTGCTTTGAGTGTGAAAGTGACTGACGGATAGTAAACCGTTTAGTGCGAACGAGTGGTTATGGGACTCATGTTAACACTTTTCGGATTCCTTTTCGAGAGTGGTGACACATTCCGCCAGTTAGTGGTGTCCAGTACTGGGTCTCCGGACCTTCACCACTACGGTTTGTTGCCTTCGGGTATGTGCCTTCGGGTTTGTGCCTTCGGGTTTGTTGCCCTTTAGTATCGCTTCCGATGTTGGTCGTTATGAGCAGCATGGATGATATAGGGTTGCCCTTTAGTATTGCTTCCGATGTTGGTCGTTATGAGCCGCATGGGTGATAATGGGTTTGGAGTCTTCGGACTCATGGATCCTTGTTTATACAGTACCGAGCTCGAGCAATTTTCTGATGTTTCATTCATATGTATATTCCCTAGGTATCGCCCTTCGATATTGGTCATTATGAGCCTCATGATGCATAGCGTTTATCTTGCGGAACTTGTATACCTTATTGGTATTTGTTATTGCCTTTTTGGCTTACTTGGGGATATTCTTATCCTTTGTTTCTATATGTTGCCGATGATATGAGGCTTGTTATTATATGATTCATCTTTTATTAGATGATTGTGTTATCTCCTTTAGAGATATTTGTTATACTTTGTAACCTTGCAGGTTTATTGTTGCTCAGTTTATCTAACTGATTTGTTTAGCTAGACTGACCCGTGTATTTTATACTCGGGTCAGACCGAGATGTTTCAGGTTAGGTGCATGTGGACTTAACCTATTTTGCTTTCGCATGGACTGCTTCGCTAGCTTCTTTTTGTCATAGCTTTTGTGTAGTCCTTTTATGTTTAACTCTGATGTGTATTCTTTTGATTTGTCTGTATATTGTGGTTGGCTATACCACTTGACATGTATTATTTTGTGTACTCTGCTATGTATCGGTATATATGAAAATGATGATCTACTGCTCTGTGATGTTTCCTACATTTGAGTTGTTATATTCTGTTCTGATAGATCCTCCAGCCAACTATGGTTTTGTTTTAAGGATTCATTGGATATGTCGATTGGTTTGGTGTGATTATTGTCGACGTATTTAATAGATAGTTAAAGCAAGGCTATAGATGGTCGCTCCTATCCAGCCTTATTCTCCGTGTTAGCAGACGGTATTAACTATTAATACTCTTTGCTAGCGTGGGTATAGAGGTGGGGCGTCACATTTTGTGTGATCAGTTCCAAAATGTTTTAAACTCCAATTTTTTTCTCGTAATACGTACACGAATAATAATTATTAAAAATACATAGAAACCCCTATGAAAGTCTTTTAATTTAATTACAAAAATTCTCAAATGTAGGGCATTTCAAAGTGCTCATATAGCGACCTTCTTGCTATAACATTTTGCAACTTTGTTTCAAAAGTTAATAAATGATTTAAACTTCAATATTTTTTAGTACTAATTAATCTTATAGTACTTATCAAAGATGTAAAGAAGGCCCTAAGATGTCTCTCAAAGTTGATTTTGAAAATCGCCGAAAGCAAGGCATTTTCAAACTATTTCCATAGCGACCTTTTCGCTTCTAACTTTCACAATTTCTATAACTTACTAAGCCATTTATTTACTGTCTCATACAAAAATTGTTTAGAGAACATCAAAATCACATTTTCCCAAGTTAATTTCATAAATCTTCCATTTACACAAGTTAAAGTTAAGGGATATCGAAGTGCACTTATAGCAACCACTCTCTGTTCAAACACTTCAAAACATACTTCAATTGAACATACAATCCAAACTACCATTTAAACATCAAGTCAAGTCGATGCTACATGTTGTAGAAGGTAATACAAGTGATGCTATATAATATAAAGTTGTCATTATCTTTTAAAAGCAAGAGGGTTCGAAGTTTATAACTTTAATTAGTTAATATCGCTTTAACTTTATATTTGCATATATAAACAATATATACAAACAAAATAGCGAGATAACTTATCTAAATCCAAGCCAAACACATGCTCAAACACACAAGAACAAAGAAGCACTTCCCATCATATCTAAAAGCATAAAATCCAACCATTAGCACCAAAACCACAAAGTCATGTTCCCCCTCTAAGATAATGCCCACGGCCTAAACCAAGCTATCTCATTTCTTCTGTATTTTTCCAATTTCATCTTTAGATTCTTTCTTCCTATAGAGTTTTAAGGTGTTGTGAAAGTTTGGTGGTGTTTGGAAGAGATTTGAACTAATTAAAGAAAGATTAGTGAAGATCAAAGGGGATTAGTGCAAATCCACTTCCACCACTTTTGAGTTTTTATTTCTTTTGATGCTTTTGATCATCATGAAGTTTTAACACATGTAAACCCACTCATTTAGCCGCCTATTTCCAGTCATAGATATTCCATCCTGTATGCCTTAAAGCTTTTCATTTGACATCTCTTAAACCATTTGAAAATATCGCTTTTCTTTCACACCTAACTGGTTAACTTTAAGAAGCTTCTTAAGATTTTTAGTGCAAACTATTTTTAGTTGCTAATTTCCTCTAAAATATTTAGTTGGACAAGCATAAAAAGTCGAACAACTTCATTCGAGAAAAAAGTTATTTATCAACAAAATGATTTTCGATCATTTTATCGGTATTTCAACGAACTATATATTTTTGCAAAGATTTTTCTAAAAAAAGTTTACCATCATTAGTTATAATTTAAAATGGGATTAACAAGGTTACTAAATCAATTTAATCACATTTAATCCAAGATTCAATTATTTAAATAATTTAGATATTTAAATACAAAGTGTACCAAATTCCAGGTCGTTGCATATACATATACATATATACACACACACACATATACATACATACATACATACATACATATATATATATATATATTAAGAAACGAAGAAAGTATATTAAAACTGAATCAAACACACACACACGCAAATATTTATATATATACATATATAATACTATAAATGTAAAACATATTTAATAAATATCTAAATATACACATAAATAAATTAGACCAAAAATATTTTTAAAATTAAAATCTGAAAACATAGTTATATGTATATAATTCTTATATCTCAAATAATTTTTGCTTATTATTAATTATAAGATAATTTCGAAAATAATTTTTTTTTTATGTCCGCAAACAAAAAGGGACATAAGCAATGATGAACAATGCATGTTTTTTTTTGAAATGGTACTTTATGTACAACTGTAACGACCCGCAAATCCGTACCCCTTGAGTCAACACTCTTCTACAACAATCAACTCAAGTTGCACAGAAATACGAACCATTTGGGCTTAAGAAGAAGAGGTAGAAGAAGACAAAAACAAAAACAAAATCATCATCAAAATCTAACCATCGCAGCGGAATAAAATATAATAGATAGTAAATAATCTTTCCTCAAAATCAAATATATCTGGTTACATACATTACATCATCAGAGTACATCAGTCACAGCTCACATCAATAACATACAATTGATACACAACAACTCAATAGCGGAATATATATATATATATATGTATATATATATATATATACAAGTACGAATGTATATCGTCAACCCAGCTCGTCTCCTGTGCTCTATAGCATCATATCCTGTATTCTATAATACTCGGTCTGACCCGAGCATTACAGTTAAAAAATACCCGAGTCAGTCTGGAATACCAGCGTGAGAAAATCACACCCAATTGATTATTAAAGTTTCAAAAATCCTTTGAAAACAAAAGCATATCGTAAGACCATGCCACAAATAAACATGTCGGGTTTTTACCTTACGATAGCTAAAACAATTTTTATAGAAATCCTCTAATATTAATATTACGGTCTATATACAAATACTTATAAAATAGACGAAATTGTTACATCTATTAAATTCCAGCTACTAGCCACAGAGTGGGTAATACAAACAAAACTCGTACAAGGCTCGTAGGGAGAATGGATTTCCAACAAATGACTAGGCACTGGGGTACCACCTGTCACAGTACGGGGCCTAGATCACCGTACCAAGGAGTACGCCCGCTCCCCTGCAACACAAGGCCGGAACCATCACTTACTGGACAGTCCCGAGTGAGATCACCCCGCGGTTGGGATCAGCAACCGCCACTAAGCCGAAAAAATAAGGGACATCTAGACCGGAATGACCTCACACTGCTTGGGTGCTACCCACCTAGCCTTGCTGCATATCCCCTGATTTTCAGTCATTCCCGTTTGATGAGGCTTGAGGCTAAGCGTTACCTTTTTAGAACAATTATCCTTTGAATGCCCATCGTCCACCTGACGATGTTTCGCAAGCATTCATCCATACAAGTCCGTCCCGGGTTCGTACGGAACCGAAGGCACTATTCCTACTACATCCATTTTGGAAACATCCTCAGGATTAGTAGCGACTAGCCCTTGCACTTCATTGCTCCATTTTCGACACCGAACACGTTTTCCGCACGAAACGTACAAACCAGATCGAAGTGGTTTTCGAGAAATAAATCTCGATCCCGAACTTTTCGAAACGATCAGCGCATTTGTCCAATATTAATAGTCAGTGATTTAACTATCAATTAATATTCACAAACAACCATCCAACCAATAAATAATTTTCCAAATTATTTATTTATCTCAAATATCTTTACAAGGTATATTCTCACTTTCAAATCCTTTTGAAAACAATTTTCAAACTACCTTCCCTTTTCTCAGAATAAATTCCAAGTATTTCATTTCCACTGGAATCACCTAGCACAAGATTTTAGATTTTTAAAATAATTTCAAACATTTTTAATTGTAAAGTATGGATAATATTTAATTTAGAAAATCTTTCTTTAGTACGTAATTTAAAATAATGCTTTAAACAAAATACCAAGTCATTCTTTATATAATTATTACGATAATAGATAAAACAAAAATACTTACTTTGGAATTTACCTTTAAACACTTAAGTTAAGACTACTTTAATAATTTACTAAATACATACTATATAAACATTTGAAAATAAAGTTACTTAATAAAATGTAAAACTAGATTTCTACTTTTAAAATCAAAATACTAAGTTACTTCTTAATAATTACTGCTAGAATGGATTAAAGAAAATACTTACTTTAAATATTAGAAATAATGAATTTTCCATAACTTTCTTCTTTAAAAAAACTTTAAAACATTTAATTTATATTTGCAAATTTACTTTTAAAACATGTACTTGGCCATCCAGGGAAAATTTCAACTTCAATCCCTTAAATCAATTTTCCCAATTGATTCCCAATTTATTTCATTTGAAACAAGTTTCTTTAATTACTCAATTCATTTCAAATTTCATTAATTATGCACTTAATTATTATTGTTATTATTTTCCATTTGATTTTAAATCTTTTAAACTGAAATATACAAATTTTAGCTTTCCCAACTTCTTCTTTATTTTTTTCCCTCAAAAATTTAAATCTTAAATTTTAAATAAATGTTTTATTCTTTTAATTAATATTATTGAAGATTAAAATTCATTAACTTCCTGTTTATTCAAATTTCCATTCTATACCAGGATCTATTTAGTAGAATTTTAAAGTCACTTCATTTCTTTCCAATTCACTTAGAAATTTATTCAAATTTCTATAATTATTCCACTTACAATTTCACTTCTTTTATTTTCATTCCCAAACTCAAATTATATATACTTGGTAATTCATTATTGCCCGATTATAACAATCAAGCCATAGCATTCAATATTTCAACATAATTCATTACAAGATATCAAATACTCATAACAGAGAATATTAAATAAAATTGAGGGGTCCAGTTGGATCCCTCCAACCTGTTCTCCCTGCATCCACAGACGTTAGCATCACATAATATGCCAATTTTAAATTATACTATACTATATCACATCAATCAATTCAACCACACAATCAATTATTTAAATTTAATCGTTCAAATTTAAATTTAAATTTAAATTGAATTGAGTGAGATTAACTCACTTTTGCTTTACGTTTGGCAATCCAATTCCAAACCAGCTTGCCCCCTTTCAGCTTATGACCTTGTTCAAATCCTAAACCTGAGACGATCGCAGCACCTTCAACTCACTGTTCACTAACCAAACCCACTCCACGTTCGCGATACTCCCAAACCCTAACCCACATCGTCTCCTGACCTCGACGTCTCAAAACCAACTCCATCTCTGCTTCGCCCAGCATCACAAGAGAAACCCTAATTCGAGCAGCTTCGAAAACAATCCCCAAACAACTGCCGCGACCCCCCCCATTGCTCACCCAAGATCACACGAGTGCTCGCGATATGCCTTCGAAGTCGTTGCGACTTCGAACCCTAGCCCAGGAAGCCGACCACACCTTGCAGTACTCGAAGCTCGATTTCATGAATCGATTGATGGAACAGAACGCACTTCACACGGAATACCCATATGAACAATTTGAGTTGTTCGTCCCTTCCTCTGTACGAAAGGATTGTCCAAGATTAAGCCACGAGATTTAGAGAAATGGTATCGCGGAGGAAGAGAACAGGAAGGAACATGTGATGTCAGGACCCGATTCTTCGTCTTCCGAAAATCCGACATCGACACTCACTTTATCGACTGCCGAGCAATCGAACGACGGAAAACCGAACACTGAGGGTTTTAAGAAAAAGAATTTAGGAAAAGAGAAAGAGAGAAGAAGAGATAAGAAGATAGAAAATAGAGGGAGAAAAGAAATTTGAAAATAAGAGAATAGAAAAATTTAAAATAGAGAGAAAAAGAGAATAGAGAAAAAGGAGAAAAACAGAAGAAAATAGGACGGGACAGAAAACAACAGAACAACATCAGAATCTCACAATTCGCAGCGGAACAACATATAATAATGAATGAATAATCTTTAAACAAAGAACTATATCAGTTATTACATTACATCACATTTCATTACATCATATCATCAGAGTGTACAACAACATACAACAACAACAGTGCAGCGGAAAAGAAATACTATATAAATAATACGCCATGCCATCCAGCTTGCCTCCAGCAACTCCAGAATATCCAGAATATCCTGATAAACCTAACTCTTAACTGCCCGTGTGGAAATTGGTGGGCACCCAGAGTTTAGGAAGGAAAACAATAAACTCCAAGTCAGTCATGTGACTGGTGTGAGAACTCAAAACAGTTTATTTATCTTTAAAAAATCAAAATAGAGGAATATTTTTAAAGTTAATTCGCAATGCTTTTAAAAATGAGACTACCATAAGGCCTCCCGCACACACACACATGCAAACGCAGAATCGGAGGAGATTTCTCCTTATGATAGTCAAAGATGCTTGATACGCATTTAAAATAATATTTGATATTATTATTAGTGTATAGTGTAGGAAAAATTCATTTCGAAAGTAGAATATAAATCTTAGCCAACATACGACCATTATCGTATGCCTACTATAGCTAACTATGTTCAATAGCAGGTTACCGCCACATTCCATAGCAGGTTCTACAACTAAAACCGTACAAGTCTCGTATTGTTTCTTTGGATTTCCAACAAATGGTCAGGCCAAGGAACTTCCCATTGCCACATGAGAATGCCTCTGGATGGACATCCCCGAGAACCAAACCGGATCTCTACCAACACAAGGCCGGGTTACTCCTAACTGAGTAACAACTGACCGAATATGCCATCCCCCGGTCCTTTGGGACCTTTATCACCGAGCGCTCGTAATCAATTCACACAATCATAACAAAGTGTTTTCAACATGAGTAAGTATCTGGGCTCCATACCATGATACCACCCTTTTCCAGAAGGAAATGGACACATCCTAAAGGGTGCTACCCCTCATAACCTTGCTGCTTCTTTCCTGTTTTGACCATTCACGGGGTGTGAGGCTCGACGAAGTCACGTCCACAAAAACATACTTTATACAAAAGCCATGCTTTGGGTCAACAAATGATCAACACAATGATCACAAGGATAGACGATCAAATAAACGATCCTATCACAAATAATCAACACAATGATCATTTCAGCATCACTCAGCATGTCACATTACCAAATTGGGAATATATTGCTGATAACATTCAACTATATAACCTCTGAGCTCGTACGTCTTAGAGAAGGGTGTTAAGCTAAAAGAATAAATTCTCCGCCACCAACAGAAATATATTTGAAAGAAATCGGCTTTACATCTCAATTTGTAATGTCAGACATACAATCCATACAAGTCTGTTCCGGGCTCGAACAAAACCGAAGGCACTTCTTACGAAGCCCTTGCAATACGGGTATTCACAATCCCGATCGAATTTCCCATCACTTAGGAGATCTCTATACCAGGAGCTACCCAGTGCAGAAACAATCGATAGGTCATCCTATCGCTTTTGCAAATACTCGGTCTTCAACACCGATCTTCAATGCAATTCATAACGACGTATCACATATTCGGAATGGGTTATACGACCCCATGGTCCTTTCCCGGTTAACCCGAATAGTGAGCGCTTATTCAAAAATAAGTGTAGCATTCACATTCAAACAAATCACATCAATCACCCATTCAAAGGGAAATATTGATAGTCGGCTATTGAACTATCAATGGATATGCATACATCACCAGATTCCAAATAATTTTCCAAATTATTTATTTTCCAAAATATCTTTAAAAGATATAAAATTTCAATACTTCAAAAATAAATCAACATTTATTTTTTTTAACAATTTCCACTTTCTATTTACAAATTCCATAGTGAATTTATATTCCAAAATATTCATGCATATACGATTTCAATTATCCATTTCAATTTATCTTCAAAAAGATAAATTCTAAATATTCACTTCATATTGGAAAACATTTCCATACTTATTTAATTATAAGTAATTCACTAATCTTTTTATTTTCAACCTTGGAAAATATTCAATATACTTAAATCGAATTAAGTATATATTTCATTCTATTAAGGAAATCATTCTCTTAACATATTCACTTGGGCTAAAACGAATGTTGCGTAAAACATCGTTACGACAACCCAAAATCACTAGTATAGGGATTCGAAATTAAAATAGATATATAAATCCCAATACTATTCAAAACATTTCCTTTCGGAAATCATTTACTATAACAACAGTGTTATAGTCCACTATTTCCTTTTATTTCTCGAAAACGTCTATTTCAACAATGAATGTTGAAATCAATGGTTTCGAATCTCAACACCTTTTTAAAACATCTTTAGATCGTTTTAATTCTATTTAAAACATTCACATTCAAACAATTTTCTTTAACGTGTTATTCACTATTCAAAAACGTGAATATACTATGTTCACAAATTCCATTATTTCTATTCTTTTTAACTTAAAGGATTATTCACTGTTTACAACGTGAATATAACTCCATTAATAGGTTATAACAATTAACTTATCAAAATAAGTCGTTTGCGGATTTATAAAACAACGTTTATAAATTCCGTTTCTATTTATTTATAAAAACTTCTTTTTTTATAAATTCCTTTATTAACCTATTTGATTTCATATCTCAATTATAAACTAAAAGTTCATATTATAAGTCAATTGCTTATAAAATGATTATTTTACAAAATCGTTCTTTTAAAGACTTTCCAAACCATAAATCTTATAACTTATAAGATTTATTTATTTAACAAAATTTATTCTTCAAATAACTTCACAAATTTATAAATCTTACTATTTATAAATTTCATTTATAACTTCACAGTTGATAATTCTATAAATTTCATTCTATTATGAAATTCATTCTCACATCATTCAAACACTTATAAAAACTCGTTTTATAATGTCCATATTTCAATTTATAAATATCCATTTATAAATCTCTTAATATAAATCAGTTTATATTATTATTCTGAAACGTCTTTAATTCCCTTTATGATTTCACCATTTTGATTTATAAAATAATCAAATTTTATAAATCCTATATTTAAACTTTTGATAATAAATTCAAAAATCCAGTTTAAACTATTTTATAAAGTCATTAATTCCTATTTCTCAAAAATCAGCTTTTAATCGTATTTCTCAAAAATTATAATTTTTATAACTTTAAGAATTATAACGTTCATTTATTTAAAATGGATCAATTCCAAAATATTTTATCTTTTCAAAAATTACTTTAAAAATATTTTTAAAATACCAGAAATTTGGTCCAATGATGCTACACACCAAATAGTCAATCACGACTAACAACGATATCATATATCGATATGATAATCCATCAAATATCAAAATATCTGAAATCAAATAAAAACTGTTGAGGAATCCAGTTGGATCCCTCCAACCTGTTTTCCTGCATCACAAACATTAGCACAATACCAATTTCGTTCCAGTACGAAATTATCGCGGTATATGTTCTTATTTAATATTATCCGCTTAATAACGGCGTAATAGGGTCTCATCCGCTAAACAAAAAATGCGGGAAATCAACAACTGCAATATATACATATGCCAATATATATATATTGATATCATATATAATACCAATTTCACTGTTTATGAAATATTCGCGGTATATGTTTTTAATAAATAACATCCGCTTACTAACGGCGCATAATGTCTATTTTAATAATCAATAATTTACAGTCATCATTCAAACATGCATTCAAATATTTTAAATCTAACTATTTAAAATAAAATCGAAATCTATTCGATTGAGTGAGAAGTTCTCACCTTGGTTTTAAATTTCCGTTTTAGCGATTTATTTCGAATAAAATTAAACAGACGTTTAATTTTACCCGAAATTCTCACTAACTCCAAACGACTCCAAACCAACTCCATCGCGTAGTGCTCGTCCATACGATTCCAACGCAACTGAGTTTGCATTTTTTCGACCTCGTATGAAAAAGTTATGAATTCTTGAAGTTTAAACACGATTTAACTTACTAATTACAACATAATTTTAATTTATTACAACATACACACATCCTCACCCTTGGATCCAACTCCAACCTGATCTGGACCGTCCCCCCTATCTTCCTCTTTCACGTTGCAAGCTACAGGTCAAGGCCGCATACACATAACCCATCATCATAGATTAGGGTTTCAATTTCCGACCACCACACTCGACGAAATTCGATCACACCAACGCCAACGCGAAGCCCTCGACCTAAGCTATGTTCGGCCCCAAGCCTGTTGAACTCGGCCTCACCCTCCTCCTCGTTTTGCGTGCGCAGGCCGGCCACTTCATGGCATGATTCCCGTTGATCCGTGAAGCCATTCGCGATCTCCACCGTTCACATTGAAGCTCTCGTTGTGATCTTCATCTTTGTAGTTGAATGTTTTAGCCAAAACTTGATGGATTGAGAGATCAAAGGGAAAGAATGTTGAGCATTTCTGGCCATTGGACCTGGTGGAGGCGGCTAGGGTTTTATGTTGTTATTATTTTTTTTTTTTTTAATTATGAAGGGGTAGGGTGCATATTTATAGAGAAACGAACGACACTATTCACCCGGAAATTCCGAACTCCGATTTAGACGCCGTAACCAGCGTTTCTAAGGTTTACCCCACGTTCCGGACACAATGGAACAAGTTTCGGAAGCTAATTCGGACATCTGTGCGAGTTATGGCTGCAAACGCTCAATTTGAATTAAACCGATTTAAGTCGATTTCTAGGCGTTTTAATTTGTACCGGACAAACGGTAAATCCAATTGACTTGAAATTTGAAACCTTACAATAATATCACATTACGGATCCGATGAAACTGGTTTCGTCGAAATCCGAGACTTTTTGAAAAATGGCTATTTTGACTCGCCAAATTTAAATTAAAAATAATTCGATGCGTTTCGAGCTGCCACGATCAAACGATAGCTCCGATTGATACGAAAATTGAAATCCGATAATAACTAACTATTACGGATCCAATGGAACTGGTTTCGTTCAATTCTGAGACTGTTCAAAAATTGGCTATTTTACAGTCGATTATTAAATATTAAAATATTCAATTTTCACAAATTTACTTTTAATTCGATTTTAAAAGTTTTAAAATGTTATTCTAACTTCAATATGATAAAATAAAATTTTACGAATCATTTTCAATCATATTTAACTCAATTTTCAATTATTTCCATAATTTAACATATTAAATTATCGATTTAATTATTCAATTAAATTCAATAATTCAAATAAAAATTTATTTGACTTATAAATTCACTTATTAATATTTAAAATAAATTAAATATTCAAATTTAAATTATTAAAAATTCTGGGTCGTTACATGTGATCCCCTTTTTTTATGTCGAATTCAATTTCAAAAGACGAGATGAAATAGAAAACAAAAACCCCGATATAACAGAGAAGCAACCATTCTCTTTTTTTTTTATTTAACTTAGAAATGTTCGGCCGTTTAGAGAAGGGAAAGAACGTGGTAAAGCTGAAGAGGAGGTTGCGTGAAATAGATTGAGGGAGATGTTTGCGTGAAGAGGTGGCCTTGCTACAGTGTTCTGATGGGGAAAGAAAACTGCGATGGGAAAAGAGAAAAAGGAGTCGGCTGATGTTGAAATGTTTGACTAGTTATTTTATTAAATTTGTTTTCAAATTTCAGCGCGTCAATAAATCGTACGCTCACACCACACTTCCAAATGCTACGAAAATTGAAATCCGACAAATAATTAAATATTACAGATCCAATGGAACTGGTTTTGTCAAATTCCGAGACTGCGTCTCGAAAAGCCATTTTTAAATTCAATTTAAACGATATAAATTTTAAAACTGAACAACCCACTGTTTATTTCAATTTACAACTTCTATTATCTTCAGTGTTATCAATATAGATTTTACAAGCCTTCAAATTATTATTAACAGGCTTAAAATCCCAGACTTCATATTTTACCCGATTTTTAATTATTTAATTCGAAATTTTAATTATCAAATAATTAGTAATATTTGAATTCAAGTTATAATTACACTATTGAATATTTAAAATCAATTAAATATTTTGATTTTAAATGCTTGAAAATTCCGGGTCGTCACATTCCTCCCCCCTTAAAAGAATTTCGTCCCTGAAATTACTAGTTAGGAAGAATGATCCAATACCCGTTTACTTTTCCTCAAAACCAAACAATTCAACATCTTACCAACTATCTTTTTATAAAAGACCCCTTATCATTCTTATTAACTTCTTAACTCTCTCATAGTTTCAAACTATACTATTTGTTTAACCAATCAAGTTTTAATTTAAAACCATATTTTGAAATTTCAAAATTTTCTAACCCCCTAAATTCCCGAAAAATTTCGCCAGCGTCTCCTTTGCGCGGCTAGCTCGGTACAACTACAAAATGGCTCTACGGCCTCCCAAATCCAAAACGAAAACAAAAGCCAAGTGGCTCAATCCAAAAACCCAATCAATTTCACACCAAAATTAAAATACATACCTTTTATCGGACAATTCATATTTATCTTTCTGAAATCAAAATCAAATCTCTTTTCCCTTTATAATACCTGCATATCCTGCTTAGTACTAATATCCAATCACAATATTCCGAAATCATCATATCAACTTTCTAACAAAATGTCAGTATTTATTCATTCAGATATTAACTTAAGCATATATTTGTAATATCAGTTTCCAATCAAGAATCCACCCTTCCTTTCCTAATTTTAGCATAAGCATTCCTTTTATATATATATATATATATATATATATATATATATATATATATATATGCTCCTTTATTTATTTTCACTTCACCATTTAAGTTCATATCTATATCTATTCAATTTAGTTTTCACATTCCATATGAATTTAATTTACCTTTAACTCTGTATATATAAATTTTATTTGTCATTCATTACTAATTCATGTCATTACTTTAATTAGTTCCATTTACTAACTTGTTTTAGTTTTCAATTTGAATTTGTTTGTCGTTAACAAAATTTTCCAAAATTTCCAAAAAATTTCTAACTCCCAAAATTTCTCGAAAATTTTTGGCAGAGTCCCTTTTGTACGGAGGAGCTTTTGCAATTTGACAAAAGAGATAAATATATATACATCGACCCACACGGTCGGAAAAACCAACAACAGTTCATATTTTCTATTTTTATTGCGTAGGCGTACCTTATTTAGCATTTTTAAGCAAGCGGCTTATTATTTTTAGCAAATAGCCCAACCCAAATCCAGCCATACGGCTTCCAGGTACTTGTACTTACTCAATTTAAACATGTAAGTGCAAAATATATGCAGTTTAACTATATTTCACTTATTTATAATAGTTAAAACATATGAATTCTAAAAGAAACTCATACCAAACATTTTTTTCTGTAAGCAACTAATATAGTTTCCATGCTAATTCAACTGTTCCAATTTATTTATAACCATTTTCACTCAAATCGGATGGTTTTCGATTCATTCGTATACAATTCCATCAATTTGAATGGTTTAGAATTCAATTGCTTACTTTTAATTTATTCTTAAGCAAATTGAACTCATATTTAATTCAATTGTTTTCAAAATCAATTTATTTTACTTCTACCAACTCATAGAATTTTAATTACTTCCATTTACATCCAATGATAATTTATTTTATGCAATTCAACGAGATTTATGTGAATAAATAAGTATCTATTTTTATAATCAATTTAAATTGATTTCAACTCAATTAATACTTAACTATATTCCATTTCAATTTATTCACAATCCATATATTCTCATTTTCATTTCATTTCATATTTGAACCCATTCACTTGCATTCATTCCATATTTGTTTATTCCAAACTATTTTATTTAGCTCAAAAACAGTCCAAGCTATCCCATTCAATAATTATTTCTCAACTCATTTAAACCATACTTAATTTTGAATTCGGATTTTATTCAACACTTACTTAAGTCAATAACTTAAGTTCATTTCCATTTCTTTTTATAATAAGTTCTACTTCCATCTTCCATTTAATTCTTATTTATTCTATCCATTTACTTATTCAACATAATTAGTTTATCCACATCTAGTAAACTTGAAACATTCTATTTTCGTTATTGTCTCAAGCTTTTTCAATCCTTTAATAATTTAAATGGTTTACCATTATTTATTTAAGAATTTTCATTCCATTAAATATTATCGACAACTCACCGAATTTTATTTCAATCAAAACTTATTTTGTTATGATTTAAATCCAATCCACTATTATTAAACTTAATTTTTAGTTGAATTCAATTCAACTCCTTTCCATCTTTTAGCTGAAGTTTATTCACTCCAATTTTATACTTAAGCCCATTTCATTTTCAAGTAAATCCCTTTTTTTTCTATTCTTAAGCTCACTTCATTTTGCAAATAAATTTCTCTTTTCAATTTAATTTGATTCTATCTCAATCCAATCTCATTTCAAACTACAAATTTATTTAATCAATTATTATACATTTTAACTTTCAAGATTCAGCTCATTCAATTTATTACCTGGCTATTTTCGAAGTTATCTTCACTTATTTGGATTTTATTTGCACATTCAAACCATTGCTATTTTAATCCATTTACATTTTTATTCGATACATTTCAAATTATATTCAATTTGCTAACACTTCAAGTTAAATTCTAATTTATATTTCAAATTCTAAATCCACTTTCCATTTCAATTTACCACCAAATTTCATTATCAAATTATCATCTAAATAGTCTTTCCCCAACTTATAATCTGGAACTTGATTTTAATATCAAAATCTCTTCATTTAAATTTTCTTAAGTTCAAGTTTATTTTATAATTCAAGTTTGAATTTTTATTTTATTTTCCAATTCATCCAACAATATTTATTTTGGATTTGTATTCCATTTTCAGTTTTATAAGTCACAACTTATTATTTACACTATTCCATTCATTATAGGCTTGGATATATTCTCCTTTTATTTTAACTCAAGCTGTATGCTTCTTTATAACCCAAGCATACTTTATTCATGCATTTTAATTCTTTTATAAGTTATTCTGGTTATTTATTTCAATCCCCATCCTTATCCAAATTATTTTCCATTTATTCAGGTAAGAAGTTAATTCCATTCAATAATTCAGCTGAATTTTTATTCCAATTCAATTCTATCTTAACTCAGTTTTATTTAACTCAATTCGATTTCAACATGATTCGAATACAACTGGATATGATTTTCAACTTATTCAATTTATTCCAATCCGGTTAAATTTTTTTTCCTAATCCAAGTTAATTCATTTTCAACCTTTCACTTTAAAATTAAATTTCAACATTCAAAGCTCATATTTCCATCCTGATTTAAAACTCATCTCAATTTATAAACTTACAACCCATCTCATCAGGATTTTAAAACACCCGATCTTTGGCTTCAAATTATTTTAAAATCTCCAACACCTCAAATCATATTTCTCAAAAATTAAACCAATCCTGGTTTTATTCCGAACAAATTTCCTTTGAGGTTTTCAAAAACAACTAACTTTTCTGAACAAATCAATTTGGCAGCAATCCATCACTTAGAAACTCGAAAATGAACATCGATGATGCTGCAGTCATCACCAAAGTTATTTTCCAGTGACTGAAGTGAATTTAAAGCTATCTCCCTTCCAAAATCCATTTTTAAACAAATTTCCTTTCAGAAATAACCCAAAACAACAATAATACTATTTACCTCCAAAATACTTCCAAAATCTCCGGGGTTTTAAAGTTTTCAAATTCTATTTTAATTCTAATTTTAACTAAAATGCATTTGTATAGTTTATGCTTATACAAATTCCCAATTAATTATATTTCAATTTATATTTTACATCTATAATTCATATTTGTAAATTTCATTCTATAATGAATTTATCCCTTAAATTTTGGTTATATTTCAATTTCTAGTTAAATTTTCACTTAACAATGATAATACTTTAACATTACCATTTCTAACATCCAAGCAACCATATATTAGCTAAGATGTTTAACAAAACTTTTATTTATAATAAAATATGTTTTTGGGTAAAATTATTTCATTTACCCACATTTAAAACAATACCGCGTCGATTGTTCTATTCAAGTGTTTAGAAACCCCTTCGATACAGTTGCGCAGACTGTGTCGATGAAGGTTCATATGCCACTCAATACATCAATCCACACAATATTAAAACAATTATATTCACTAACAAATACGCGCTCATATCTATTAATACGCTCAAACTCATTCTAGAGTACTATAGACTCTATTAATAATGAGTAATCCCCACCAGAGCCAAGGTTATCACCAACCTCGCTCTGATACCAACTGTAACGACCCGCAAATCCGTACCCCTTGAGTCAACACTCTTCTACAACAATCAACTCAAGTTGCACGGAAATACGAACCATTTGGGTTTAAGAAGAAGAGGTAGAAGAAGAGAAAAACAAAATCATCATCAGAATCTAACCATCGCAGCGGAATAAAATATAATAGATAGTAAATAATCTTTGCTCAAAATCAAATATATCTGGTTACATACATTACATCATCAGAGTACATCAGTCATAGCTCACATCAATAACATACAATGGATACACAACAACTCAACAGTGGAATATATATATATACAAGTAGGAATGTACGTATCGTCAATCCAGCTCGTCTCCTGAGCTCCATAGCATCATATCCTGTATTCTATAATACTCGGTCTGACCCGAGCATTACAGTTAAATAATACCCGAGTCAGTCTGGAATACCAGCGTGAGAAAATCACACCCAATTGATTATTAAAGTTTCAAAAATCCTTTGAAAACAAAAGCATCTCGTAAGACCACGCCACAAATAAAAATGTCGGGTTTTTACCTTACGATAGCTAAAACAATTTTTATAGAAATCCACTGATATTATAATAGGGTCTATGTACATATACTTATAAAATAGCCGAAATTGTTACATCTATTAAATTCCAGCTACTAGCCACAGAGTGGGTAATACAAACAAAACTCGTACGAGGCTCGTAGGATGGATTTCCAACCAATGACTAGGCACTGGGGTACCACCTGTCACAGTACGGGGCCTTGATCACCGTACCGAGGAGTACACCCGCTCCCCTGCAACACAAGGCCGGAACCATCATTTACTGGACAGTCTCGAGTGAGATCACCCCGCGGTTGGGATCAGCACCCGCCCACTAAGCCGAAAAAATAAGGGACATCTAGACTGGAATGACCTCACCCTGCTTGGGTGCTACCCACCTAGCCTTGCTGCATATCCCCTGATTTTCAGTCATTCCCGTTTGATGAGGCTTGAGGCTAAGCGTTACCTTTTTAGAACAATTATCTTTTGAATGCCCATCGTCCACCTGACGATGTTTCGCAAGCATTCATCCATACAAGTCCGTCCCGGGTTCGAACGGAAACGAAGGCACTATTCCTACTACATCCATTTTGGAAATATTCTCAGGATTAGTAGCGACTAGCCATTGCACTTCACTACTCCATTTTCGACACCGAACACGTTTTCCGCACGAAACGTACGAACCGGATCGAAGTGGTTTTCGAGAAAGAAATCTCGATCCCGGTCCCTTCGAAATGATAAGCGCATTTGTCCAATATTGATAGTCAGTGATTTAACTATCAATTAATATTCACAAACAACCATCCAACCAATAAATAATTTCCCAAATTATTTATTTATCTCAAATATCTTTACAAGGTATATTCTCACTTTCAAATCCTTTTGAAAACAGTTTTCAAACTACCTTCCCTTTTCTCAGAATAAATTCCAAGTATTTCATTTCCACTGGAATCCCTAGCACAAGATTTTAGATTTTTAAAATAATTTCAAAACATTTTTAATTGTAAAGTATGGATAATATTTAATTTAGAAAATCTTTGTTTAGTACGTAATTTAAAATAATGCTTTAAACAAAATACCAAGTCATTCTTTATATATTTATTACGATAATAGATAAAACAAAAATACTTACTTTGGAATTTACCTTTAAACACTTATGTTAAGACTACTTTAATAATTTACTAAATACATACTATATAAACATTTGAAAATAAAGTTGCTTAATAAAATGTAAAACTAGATTTCTACTTTTAAATCAAAATACTAAGTTACTTCTTAATAATTACTGCTAGAATGGATTAAAGAAAATACTTACTTTAAATATTAGAAATAATAAATTTTCCAAAACTTGCTTCTTTAAAACAACTTTAAAACATTTAATTTATATTTGCAAATTTACTTTTAAAACATGTACTTGGCCATCCAGGGAAAATTTCAACTTCAATCCCTTAAATAAATTTTCCCAATTGATTCCCAATTTATTTCATTTGAAATAAGTTTATTTAATTACTCAATTCATTTCAAATTTCATTAATTGTGCACTTAATTATTATTGTTATTATTTTCCATTTGATTTTAAATCTATTAAACTGAAATATACAAATTTCAGCTTTCCTAACTTCTTCTTTATTTTTTCCCTCAAAAATTTAAATATTAAATTTTAAATAAATGTTTTATTCTTTTAATTAATATTATTGAAGATTAAAATTCATTAACTTCCTGTTTACTCAAATTTCCATTCTATACCAGGATCTATTTAGTAGAATTCTAAAGTCACTTCATTTCTTTCCAATTCACTTAAAATTTTATTCAAATTTCTATAATTATTCCACTTACAATTTAACTTCTTTTATTTTCATTCCTAAACTCAAATTATATATACTTGGTAATTCATTATTGCCTGATTATAACAATCAAGCCATAGCATTCAATATTTCAACATAATTCATTACAAGATATCAAATACTCAGAACAGAGAATATTAAATAAAATTGAGGGGTCCAGTTGGATCCCTCCAACCTGTTCTCCCTGCATCCACAGACGTTAGCATCACATAATATGCCAATTTTAAATTATACTATACTATGTCACATCAATCAATTCAACCACACAATCAATTATTTAAATTTAATCGTTCAAATTTAAATTCAAATTTAAATTGAACTGAGTGAGATTAACTCACCTTTGCTTTACGTTTGGCAATCCAATTCCAAACCAGCTTGCCTCCTTTCAGCTTATGACCTTGTTCAAATTCTGAACTCGAGATGATCGCAGCACCTTCACCTCACTGTTCACAAACCAAACCTACTCCACGTTCACGATATTCTCAAACCCTAACCCACATCGTCTCCTGACCTCAACATCTCAAAACCGACTCCGTCTTCGCTTCGCCCAGCATCACAAGAGAAACCCTAATTCGAGCAGCTTCGAAAACAATCCCTAAACAACTGCCGCGACCCCCCCCCCCCCATTTCTCACCCAAGATCACACGAGCGCTCGCGATATGCCTTCGAAGTCGTTGCGACTTCAAACCCTAGCCCAGGAAGCCGACCACACCTTGCAGTACTTGAAGCTCGATTTCATGAATCGATCGATGGAACAAAACGCACTTCACATGGAATACCCATACGAACAATTTGAGTTGTTTGTCCCATCCTTTGTACGAATGGATTGTCCAAGCTTAAGCCACGAGATTAAGAGAAATGGTATCGCGGAGGAAGAGAACAGGAAGGAACATGCGATCCCTTTTTTTAATGTCGAATTCAATTTCAAAAGACGAAATGAAAAAGAAAACAAAAACCCCGATATAACAGAGAAGCAACCATTCTCTTTTTTTTATTTAACTTAGAAATGTTCGGCCGTTTAGAGAAGGGAAAGAACGTGGTAAAGCTGAAAAGGAGGTTGCGTGAAATAGATTGAGGGAGATGTTTGCGTGAAGAGGTGGCCTTGCTATAGTGTTCTGATGGGGAAAGAAAACTGCGATGGGAAAAGAGAAAAAGGAGTCGGCTGATGTTGAAATGTTTGACTAGTTATTTTATTAAATTTGTTTTAAAATTTCAGCGCGTCAATAAATCGTACGCTCACACCACACTTCCAAATGCTACGAAAATTGAAATCCGACAAATAATTAAATATTACGGATCCAATGGAACTGGTTTCGTCAAATTCCGAGACTGCGTCTCGAAAAGCTATTTTTAAATTCAATTTAAACGATATAAATTTTAAAACTGAACAACCCACTGTTTATTTCAATTTACAACTTCTATTATCTTCAGTGTTATCAATATAGATTTTACAAGCCTTCAAATTATTATTAACAGGCTTTAAATCCCAGACTTCATATTTTACCCGATTTTAAATTATTTAATTCGAAATTTTAATTATCAAATAATTAGTAATATTTGAATTCAAGTTATAATTACACTATTGAATATTTAAAATCAATTAAATATTCTGAATTTAAATGCTTGAAAATTCTGGGTCGTCACATTCCTCCCCCCTTAAAAGAATTTCGTCCCCGAAATTACTAGTTAGGAAGAATGATCCAATACCCGTTTACTTTTCCTCAAAACCAAACAATTCAACATCTTACCAACTATCTTTTTATAAAAGACCCCTTATCATTCTTATTAACTTCTCAACTCTCTCATAGTTTCAAACTATACTATTTGTTTAACCAATCAAGTTTTAATTTAAAACCATATTTTGAAATTTCAAAATTTTCTCAAAATTTTTCTAACTCTCTAAATTCCCGAAAAATTTCGCCAGGGTCCCCTTTGCGCGGCTAGCTCGGTACAACTACAAAATGGCTCTACGGCCTTCCAAATCCAAAAAGAAAACAAAAGGCCAAGTGGCTCAATCCAAAAACCCAATCAATTTCACACCAAAACTAAAATACATACCTTTTATCGGACAATTCATATTTATCTTTCTGAAATCAAAATCAAATCTCTTTTCCCTTTATAATACCTGCATATCCTGCTTAGTACTAATATCCAATCACAATATTCCCAAATCATCATATCAACTTTCTAACAAAATGTCAGTATCATTCAGATATTAACTTAAGCATATATTTGTAATATCAGTTTCCAATCAATAATCCACCCTTCCTTTCTTAAGTTTAGCATAAGCATTCTTTATATATATATATATATATATATATATATATATATATATATATATATATGCTCCTTTATTTATTTTCACTTCACTATTTAAGTTCATATCTATATCTATTCAATTTAGTTTTCACATTCCATATGAATTTAATTTACCTTTAACTCTGTATATATAAATTTTATTTGTCATTCATTACTAATTCATGTCATTACTTTAATTAGTTCCATTTACTAACTTGTTTTAGTTTCCAATTTGAATTTGTTTGTCGTTAACGAAATTTTCCAAAAATTCCAAAAAATTTGGCGGAGTCCCCTTTGTACGGAGGAGATTTTGCAATTTGACAAAAGAGATAAATATATATACATCGATCCACACGGTCGGAAAAACCCAAAACAGTTCATATTTCCTATTTTTATTGCGTAGGCGTACCTTATTTAGCATTTTTAAGCAAGCGGCTTATTATTTTTAGCAAATAGCCCAACCCAAATCCAGCCATACGGCTTCCAGGTACTTGTACTTACTCAATTTAAACATGTAAGTGCAAAATATATGCAGTTTAACTATATTTCACTTATTTATAATAGTTAAAACATATGAATTCTAAAAGAAACTCATACCAAACATTTTTTTCTGTAAGCAACTAATATAGTTTCCATGCTAATTCAACTGTTCCAATTTATTTATAACCATTTTCACTCAAATCGGATGGTTTTCGATTCATTCGTATACAATTCCATCAATTTGAATGGTTTAGAATTCAATTGCTTACTTTTAATTTATTCTTAAGCAAATTGAACTCATATTTAATTCAATTGTTTTCAAAATCAATTTATTTTACTTCTACCAACTCATAGAATTTTAATTACTTCCATTTACATCCAATGATAATTTATTTTATGCAATTCAACGAGATTTATGTGAATAAATAAGTATCTATTTTTATAATCAATTTAAATTGATTTCAACTCAATTAATACTTAACTATATTCCATTTCAATTTATTCACAATCCATATATTCTCATTTTCATTTCATTTCATATTTGAACCCATTCACTTGCATTCATTCCATATTTGTTTATTCCAAACTATTTTATTTAGCTCGAAAATAGTCCAAGCTATCCCATTCAATAATTATTTCTCAACTCATTTAAACCATACTTAATTTTGAATTCGGATTTTATTCAACACTTACTTAAGTCAATAACTTAAGTTCATTTCCATTTCTTTTTATAATAAGTTCTACTTCCATCTTCCATTTAATTCTTATTTATTCTATCCATTTACTTATTCAACATAATTAGTTTATCCACATCTAGTAAACTTGAAACATTCTATTTTCCTTATTGTCTCAAGCTTTTTCAATCCTTTAATAATTTAAATGGTTTACCATTATTTATTTAAGAATTTTCATTCCATTAAATATTATCAACAACTCACCGAATTTTATTTCAATTAAAACTTATTTTTACATGATTTAAATCCAATCCATTATTATTAAACTTAATTTTTAGTTGAATTCAATTCAACTCCTTTCCATCTTTTAGCTGAAGTTTATTCACTCCAATTTTATACTTAAGCCCATTTCATTTTCAAATAAATCCCTTTTTTTCTATTCTTAAGCTCACTTCATTTTGCAAATAAATTTCTCTTTTCAATTTAATTTGATTCTATATCAATCCAATCTCATTTCAAACTACAAATTTATTTGATCAATTATTATACATTTTAACTTTCAAGATTCAGCTCATTCAATTTATTACCTGGCTATTTTCCAAGTTATCTTCACTTATTTGGATTTTATTTGCACATTCAAACCATTGCTATTTTAATCCATTTACATTTTTATTCGATACATTTCAAATTATATTCAATTCGCTAACACTTCAAGTTAAATTCTAATTTATATTTCAAATTCTAAATCCACTTTCCATTTCAATTTACCACCAAATTTCATTATCAAATTATCATCTAAATAGTCTTTCCCCAACTTATAATCTAGAACTTGATTTTAATATCAAAATCTCTTCATTTAAATTTTCTTAAGTTCAAGTTTATTTTATAATTCAAATTTGAATTTTTATTTTATTTTCCAATTCATCCAACAATATTTATTTTGGATTTGTATTCCATTTTCAATTTTATAAGTCACAACTTATTATTTACACTATTCCATTCATTATAGGCTTGGATATATTCTCCTTTTATTTTAACTCAAGTTGTATGCTTCTTTATAACCCAAGCATACTTTATTCATGCATTTTAATTCTTTTATAAGTTATTCTGGTTATTTATTTCAATCCCCATCCTTATCCAATTTATTTTCCATTTATTCAGGTAAGAAGTTAATTCCATTCAATAATTCAGCTGAATTTTTATTCCAATTCAATTCTATCTTAACTCAGTTTTATTTAACTCAATTCGATTTCAACATGATTCGAATACAACTGGATATGATTTTCAACTTATTCAATTTATTCCAATCCGGTTAAATTTTTTTCCTAATCCAAGTTAATTCATTTTCAACCTTTCACTTTAAAATTAAATTTCAACATTCAAAGCTCATATTTCCATCCCGATTTAAAACTCATCTCAATTTATAAACTTACAACCCATCTCATCAGGATTTTAAAACACCCGATCTTTGGTTTCAAATTAGTTTAAAATCTCCAACACCTCAAATCATATTTCTTAAAAATTAAACCAATCCTGGTTTTATTCCCAACAAATTTCCTTTGAGATTTTCAAAAACAACTAACTTTTCTGAACAAATCAATTTGGCAGCAATCCATCACTTAGAAACTCAAAAATGAACATCGATGATGTTGCAGTCATCACCGAAGTTATTTTCCAGTGACTGAAGTGAATTTAATGCTATCTCCCTTCCAAAATCCATTTTTAAACAAATTTCCTTTCAGAAATAACCCAAAACAACAATAATACTATTTACCTCCAAAATACTTCCAAAATCTCCGGGGTTTTAAAGTTTACAAATTCTATTTTAATTCAAATTTTCACTAAAATGCATTTGTATAGTTTGTGCTTATACAAATTCTCAATTAATTATATTTCAATTTATAATTTACATCTATAATTCATATTTATAAATTTCATTCTATAACGAATTTTTCCGTAAATTTTGGTTATATTTCAATTTGTATTAAATTTTCACTTAACAATGATAATACTCTAATATTACCATTTCTAACATCCAAGCAACCATATATTAGCTAAGATATTTTGCAAAACTTTTATTTATAATAAAATATGTTTTTGGGTAAAATTATTTCATTTACCCACGTTTAAAACAATACCGCGTCGATTGTTCTATTCAAGTGTTTAGAAATCCCTTCGATACAGTTGCGCAGACTGTGTCGACGAAGGTTCATATGCCACTCAATAGATCAATCCACACAATATTAAAACAATTATATTCACTAACAAATACGCGCTCATATCTATTAATACGCTCAAACTCATTCTAGAGTACTATAGACTCTATTAATAATGAGTAATCCCCACCAGAGCCAAGGTTATCACCAACCTCGCTCTGATACCAACTGTAACGACCCGCAAATCCGTACCCCTTGAGTCAACACTCTTCTACAACAATCAACTCAAGTTGCACGGAAATACGAACCATTTGGGTTTAAGAAGAAGAGGTAGAAGAAGAGAAAAACAAAATCATCATCAGAATCTAACCATCGCAGTGGAATAAAATATAATAGATAGTAAATAATCTTTACTCAAAATCAAATATATCTGGTTACATACATTACATCATCAGAGTACATCAGTCACAGCTCACATCAATAACATACAATGGATACACAATAACTCAACAGCGAAATATATATATATATATATACAAGTAGGAATGTACGTATCGTCAATCTAGCTCGTCTCCTGAGCTCCGTAGCATCATATCCTGTAATCTATAATACTCGGTCTGACCCGAGCATTACAGTTAAATAATATCCGAGTTAGTCTGGAATACCAGCGTGAGAAAATCACACCCAATTGATTATTAAAGTTTCAAAAATCCTTTGAAAACAAAAGTATCTCGTAAGACCACGCCACAAATAAACATGTCGGGTTTTTACCTTACGATAGCTAAAACAATTTTTATAGAAATCCTCTGATATTATAAAAGGGTCTATATACAAATACTTATAAAATACCCGAAATTGTTACATCTATTAAATTCCAGCTACTAGCCACAGAGTGGGTAATACAAACAAAACTCGTACGAGGCTCGTAGGTTGGATTTCCAACCAATGACTAGGCACTGGGGTACCACCTGTCACAGTACGAGGCCTAGATCACCGTACCGAGGAGTACGCCCACTCCCCTGCAACACAAGGCCGGAACCATCCCTTACTGGACAGTCCCGAGTGAGATCACCCCGCGGTTGGGATCAGCAACCGCCCACTAAGCCGAAAAAATAAGGGACATCTAGACTTGAATGACCTCACCCTGCTTGGGTGCTACCCACCTAGCTTTGCTGCATATCCCCTGATTTTCAGTCATTCCCGTTTGATGAGGCTTGAGGCTAAGCGTTACCTTTTTAGAACAATTATCTTTTGAATGCCCATCGTCCACCTGACGATGTTTCGCAAGCATTCATCCATACAAGTCCGTCCCGGGTTCGAACGGAACCGAAGGCACTATTCCTACTACATCCATTTTGGAAATATCATCAGGATTAGTAGCGACTAGCCCTTGCACTTCACTGCTCCATTTTCGACACCGAACACGTTTTCCGCACGAAACGTACAAACCGGATCGAAGTGGTTTTCGAGAAATAAATCTCGATCCCGGTCTCTTCGAAATGATCAGCGCATTTGTCCAATATTGATAGTCAGTGATTTAACTATCAATTAATATTCACAAACAACCATCCAACCAATAAATAATTTCCCAAATTATTTATTTATCTCAAATATCTTTACAAGGTATATCCTCACTTTCAAATCCTTTTGAAAACAGTTTTCAAACTACCTTCCCTTTTCTCAGAATAAATTCCAAGTATTTCATTTCCACTGAAATCACCTACACAAGATTTTAGATTTTTAAAATAATTTCAAAACATTTTTAATAGTAAAGTATGGATAATATTTAATTTAGAAAATCTTTCTTTAGTACGTAATTTAAAATAATGCTTTAAACAAAATACCAAGTCGTTCTTTATATAATTATTACGATAATAGATAAAACAAAAATACTTACTTTGGAATTTACCTTTAAACACTTAAGTTAAGACTACTTTAATAATTTACTGAATACATACTATATAAACATTTGAAAATAAAGTTGCTTAATAAAATGTAAAACTAGATTTCTACTTTTAAAATCAAAATACTAAGTTACTTCTTAATAATTACTGCTAGAATGGATTAAAGAAAATACTTACTTTAAATATTAGAAATAATAAATTTTCCAAAACTTGCTTCTTTAAAACAACTTTAAAACATTTAATTTATATTTGCAAATTTACTTTTAAAACATGTACTTGGCCATCCAGGGAAAATTTCAACTTCAATCCCTTAAATCAATTTTCCCAATTGATTCCCAATTTATTTCATTTGAAATAAGTTTCTTTAATTACTCAATTCATTTCAAATTTCATTAATTATGCACTTAATTATTATTGTTATTATTTTCCATTTGATTTTAAATCTTTTAAACTGAAATATACAAATTTCAGCTTTCCCAACTTCTTCTTTATTTTTTTCCCTCAAAAATTTAAATCTTAAATTTTAAATAAATGTTTTATTCTTTTAATTAATATTATTGAAGATTAAAATTCATTAACTTCCTGTTTATTCAAATTTCCATTCTATACCAGGATCTATTTAGTAGAATTTTAAAGTCACTTCATTTCTTTCCAATTCACTTAGAAATTTATTCAAATTTCTATAATTATTCCACTTACAATTTCACTTCTTTTATTTTCATTCCCAAACTCAAATTATATATACTAGGTAATTCATTATTTCCCGATTATAACAATCAAGCCATAGCATTCAATATTTCAACATAACTCATTACAAGATATCAAATACTCAGAACAGAGAATATTAAATAAAATTGAGGGGTCCAGTTGGATCCCTCCAACCTATTCTCCCTGCATCCACAGACGTTAGCATCACATAATATGCCAATTTTAAATTATACTATACTATATCACATCAATCAATTCAACCACACAATCAATTATTTAAATTTAATCTTTCAAATTTAAATTTAAATTTAAATTGAACTGAGTGAGATTAACTCACCTTTGCTTTACGTTTGGCAATCCAATTCCAAACCAGCTTGCCTCCTTTCAGCTTATGACCTTGTTCAAATCCTAAACCCGAGATGATAGCAGCACCTTCAACTCACTGTTCACTAACCAAACCCACTCCACGTTCGCGATACTCCCAAACCCTAACCCACATCGTCTCCTGACCTCGACGTCTCAAAACCGACTCCGTCTCCGCTTCGCCCAGCATCACAAGAGAAACCCTAATTTGAGCAGCTTCGAAAACAATCCCCGAACAACTGCCGCGACCCCCCATTGCTCACCCAAGATCACACGAGCGCTCGCGATATGCCTTCGAAGTCGTTGCGACTTCGAACCCTAGCCCAGGAAGCCGACCACACCTTGCAGTACTCGAAGCTCGATTTCATGAATCGATCGATGGAACAGAACGCACTTCACACAGAATACCCATACGAACAATTTGAGTTGTTCGTCCCTTCCTCTGTACGAATGGATTGTCCAAGCTTAAGCCACGAGATTTAGAGAAATGGTATCGCGGAGGAAGAGAATAGGAAGGAACATGCGATCCCCTTTTTTTTTATGTCGAATTCAATTTCAAAAGACGAGATGAAAAAGAAAACAAAAACCCCAATATAACAGAGAAGCAACCATTCTCTTTTTTTTTATTTAACTTAGAAATGTTCGGCCGTTTAGAGAAGGGAAAGAACGTGGTAAAGCTGAAAAGGAGGTTGCGTGAAATAGATTGAGGGAGATGTTTGCGTGAAGAGGTGGCCATGCTACAGTGTTCTGATGGGGAAAGAAAACTGCGATGGGAAAAGAGAAAAAGGAGTCGGCTGATGTTGAAATGTTTGACTAGTTATTTTATTAAATTTGTTTTCAAATTTCAGCGCGTCAATAAATCGTACGCTCACATCACACTTCCAAATTCTACGAAAATTGAAATCCGACAAATAATTAAATATTACGGATCCAATGGAACTGGTTTCGTCAAATTCCGAGACTGCGTCTCGAAAAGCTATTTTTAAATTCAATTTAAACGATATAAATTTTAAAACTGAACAACCCACTGTTTATTTCAATTTACAACTTCTATTATCTTCAGTGTTATCAATATAGATTTTACAAGCCTTCAAATTATTATTAACAGGCTTAAAATCTCAGACTTCATATTTTACCCGATTTTAAATTATTTAATTCGAAATTTTAATTATCAAATAATTAGTAATATTTAAATTCAAGTTATAATTACACTATTGAATATTTAAAATCAATTAAATATTCTGATTTTAAATGCTTGAAAATTCCGGGTCGTCACAACAACAAATCATGTGACAACATATCACATGTCAATAAACGTTCGAATCACGCTAGGCAAGTTTTGAACTTGTGACCTCTCGCACCAAAGCCTAATCACTTAACCACTGGGATAATGGTGCTTGTCAATGAACAATGTATGTTAACATAAATATATGTGTTCGAGTTAGAAAATAAAATATTTCACCGTCGATGCCTTACCGAAAGCCAAACACGTTATTTGCTATATTTCCTCTTTAAACCTTGTTGGAACTAGGACTGCTCATAGAGGAGCTAAAGAGTAAATTTCAAAAAAAATTCTCTTTCGATATATTGGGCTTATGAAGTCTAAAGAGATTTCAAATCCAATCTAAAAGGTGTTTTAAATTAAATCCTTTATTTATTTGATTAATTTGAAAGAAATTGAATTTTATATAAGTTTAAATGATCAAGTATATCAAATTCACCTATGCATGTAGCAGTTACTTATTAAAATTAATTCGAGAAGGAAACCTTTCATTTCCTTCTCCAACACTTGTGCAATCGGTTAAGGGAATAAACAACATTAATTGAGAAAGAGAAACATTTCATTTCTCTCTCTTTGATTAGATTGATAATTTGTTAAATGTCATTGATGATCAATTTAAACATGGTATGAAAAGTGAATATATCCAAATATATACCAATAGTGTATATTGTGTAAGCGCCAGATATAAGAATTATGCATGTGTGTAAATAAAACATGTGTAGATGAATTTAGAGAAAGAAGTCTTTCCTTTCTCTGTTTGATTAATTAGACCAATTGATATATTAATATCATTTATAACTAAAGTTACATATGCCTTGTTCTCTAAGTTTTGACTACTAAAACATACAGCTATATGTATACATATATTTTCATATACACACACAAGGATATGTAAATAATGATCAAATGTACTTTAAATTCAAAGTTACATATTAATGTAAAACATGGAATCTTATATGTTTACGATTTAAGATCAACAACTTGAAAGATGGTTTTGACTTATAAAAGATTTCAACATTAGATTTGTAATTTTTCTACCGAAGTCTTTCTGTGATTTCTAAATTTAATAATACAATTATGTATTTATATACATATGTAAATAATAACAAACCATATTTAATTTAAAATAACATACAAAATGAAATTTATAATGATATATGTTTTACAACTTGAAATAAGAATTAGAAGCCTAATTTTAGTTTTGGAATGAATACAACATTAGATCTATAATTTTGTAGCCCTTTTATAATTTTTCATTGAAACCAAGTAAACAACAACAAAATGTATGGGAATCAAATAACAAGATTGCACATGAAACACGTACTCAATTTCATAAATTTTTTCAAAAAAAATGTTTGTATTTCATATATATAATTTATATATATATTATATATATCAAAATATTTCGATAAAAAAATTAGATCTAGGTTTGGAATTTTTTTGAAATTTAATTTCTAAAACAATATTGAATAAAATTGGACAACACAAACATATACATAAATCTATACTATATTATGATTACTGAGTTTGGTTTCAAGAGCGCAAAAGGCCGTTGAGTATTTTGTGAAATGAACAACCGCGTTTTTTATTTTCTTATATTAGTACCTCTCCACTTCTTCCTTATCCTCCAAACCCTAGTTATTAACGTCCCATGGGATTCTATCTTTTTCCATCCGCCGACGTTGACCTCACCTCCTACCACCGTTGCCAGCCCCTTCAACTCCGTATCTTCGCTCGAACAACAGCCAACCACCTTATTGATGAAGTATTTCGCTCTCCTAGATATTGCATGCTCAGTTGATGAAGTAGCTGCTTTGACACCGACGAATTGGCCTAACTGTGACGCCCCACCTCTATACCCACGCTAGCCAAGAACATTACGGTGAATGTTGTCGACTAGCACGGAGAATAAGGCTGTTGAGGAGCGACCATCCATGTAATTTCTTTGCGCGAGCACCGATATGTCAGATAATATAACATGCATTCTATTTCAAGAGGAAATCCGACATACCGACACAAACTCAAAGCTACTACACGGTGGCTATATAAATCCTTCGGAAAACAAATATAGAAATAAGCATAACACAAATCAGTCATAGACAATTCATATCACAAAGGCGGAATAAGATATGAATATTTCACTAGAAAGTGTACATCAGAGTAGTGGTCTAAAAAGATCCACAATATCACAAAAGAATAGTTACACGAACTACATAAAAGAATAAGTATACATTAAGGAGTCTATATCTCAAATGTATACAACAAAATAACTACTAATCTAAGTAGTTAACCCAAAAGTCAAGGAGTTAATCCCGGATGAGAGGTCAAGCAGAAGCACCTGTAACATCTCGGTCTGACCCGAGTATTATTTAATAAGAAAATAATAAACGGATCAGTCTAACTATAAATATCAGATGAAACGATATATAATAAGAGATATGACTAAACACATAATAATCACAATGCCAAGCTGTGATATATATATATATATATATATATATATATATATACATACTTAGTTGATAATCATCAAGAGATTAATCAATGTCACCAAATCTACACAAGAATCAAAGAAACATCATACTCCTTATTTCGTTCACCATACCATAAATATTGACGATAATATCAATGTCAATCACAAAAGTCAATGACACACAAATTCCAGAAGACTACACAAGAAATCCAGAAATCACTAAAGTCAACGACACACAAATTCACCAATGCACAAATATTGATAAAACTTATCAATGGAAATCACGAAAATTGGTGAAACATAAATTCTAGGAATCTACACAAGAAATCCAGAAATCACAAAGGGGGGGAGGCCAATCACAAACGGGAGCATAAAGCCCACCAACACGTGTATCACAAACGGAACGCTAATTCCATGGTCGCTAACCATCACAAATTGAGCCGAAGCTCCACAAACGGCCCGAAGACCATGGGTTGCTACCCCATCACAAATTGAGTCGAAACTCCACAAAACGGGGTTTAGTCTCCCTCGCAGACAAAGAGACATCGCACATTGCTAGTCTAAATCACAAAGATGATCGTCATGGTCAGCGAGAAGTGTCGATTACACTAAGCTAGTAAATATATGAGTTTAGCTTCATGTCCCATAACCACTTGCTTAACTTAAATATTTACGAACAAACTGTAAATCTCCACTAGAAAATTGTCACAAGAGGTTCAATCGAACAAGTCCAAGAATTAACCGACAAAGTAAACGCAAGCGTTTCATACCACTTGTTTTACTAAGCCGTTTAATTAGATTTCTCATACGAGTGAGGTAAAGGTTTGTATATACTAATAGATTGGAAAACGGTTTTATAAACGAATTTGGTATTAAAATAGTATTGAAATCGTTTGAGGAAAGAGTTTTGATATTTACTACTAGTATAGAAAACCTTTACATTTTCAAAGTGACAAATCACGAAGAAGATTGTAAGAACAATCAATCACAAAAATTCACATACGAAGACGTGAATAAAATCCAACGAAATCGATAAAGGATCCATCGAAATGGATATTCAAAAATCCCTAAAAAGAGTCATCAAAGTCATAATAGAAGATAACAACAAATAGGATTATCACGAATCGATTTAAATTGGAATTTCAATCCAAAAAGGCAAATTGGACTCAAACAGCAGGTTCAGTCGACTGAACAGAGTTTTCAGTCGACTGACCCTGTACCTGGAAATTTTCCAGGTTCAGGAAACTTTCTGTTTCCAGTTTCAGTCGACTGTGCAGAGTTTTTCAGTCGACTGAATCATGCCTGGAAACTCTCGGGTTTCAGGTTCAGTCGACTGAACAGAGTTTTCAGTCGACTGAATCATGCCTGGGCTGTTTTTCAGCCTTAATCAAATGAAGAGCAAATTCTTCCAAAATGCAACCGGACGAACATTGGCTCTAAGGGTTTATGCCAATCGGCAACCCGGCCCTATATGCTCCTCGATGCATCACCAAAAGCATGATCAATCATCCATAAAAGGATTTTCACACAAATTTGGTTTAAAAACCCAATAATTGGAATATTCACAAAACCAATCCAAATCAAGAGCAAATGCACATGAAGAAGTGTTAGGAATTCATACCCAACAACCAAAGATAATTATAGTCATAGATGTGAGATAAAAATCTCACCTTTTCTCAAAATCAAATAAGAAGAAGCTTGAAAGCAAGTGGAGAATCAACCTCTCTTCAACACAACCCAAATGAGCTTGAATCTAAGCTCAAAAACAAGAACATTCCCAAAATTAGGTTTAGGAATTTCTGAAATTGGTAAGAGAATAAGTTGGAGAAGAAGAAGAGAAGCTTACCAATGGGTTCTTCTTGAGTTTGGAGCTAGGAATTTGATTTGCAAGGAAAACTAGGGTTTTGGAGTTTTAATTTCCAATCTCCCCCACCATTAAAGCTAAGAAAACTGAAATGAGAAGAGAATGAGAGTGAGTGGGGAAGAGTGGCTCAGATTTGAGCATTAGTTAACATAGGGCTGAGCCCAAAAACCAAACCCAAAGTAAAAAGTAGCAGAAATCATCTTTCTCCAAACATATCGAAGCTTATACTCAAAAAGGTCGCAAACGGCATTTTAAACTCAATGGGAGTGGTCCCGAGCCCTAATTCGACCGTATGCAAAAAGTAGCTTTTCGGACTAAAATCCGACTAACGATAAAATATTTAAATAAAATATTTAAATATAAAATCGATAAATATGCGGGTTGTTACAGACTCCCCTCCTTAAAGAAATTGCGTCCTCGCAATATTACAAGAAGAAGATATATAGTAACAACCATAAAAGCATATTCAACATAAAAGAAGTTTGAAATAGGAAGTTCACCTCAAAAAGCACGAGAAAGTAAGTCCGGATGTGTACGCTCGATGTACTCTCTAGATTCCCAAGAACAATCCTTAGGATTTGAAGACCATTGAACTTTAACAAGCGGAACATCTTTATTTCGAAGTCGTTTGACTTCCGAAGCAATGATACGAACAGGATGTTGCTCATAAGTTAAATTAGGCGAAACTTCAATCTCTTCCACAACACCGGGCTCAAGAATAGAATCAGAATCTCGAAGACATTTCCGAAGTTGAGAAACGTGAAACACATCATGCATAGCAGAAAATTGAGCCGGTAATAAAAGGCGATAAGCCATGGAACCAATACGTTCGGTGATAGGAAATGGCCCAATATATCGAGGCGCAAGTTTTCCCGATCGACTGAAACGTACAACACCTTTCATAGGTGAAACACGAATGAACACAAGATCTCCCACAGAAAATTCTAACTTCCTTCTCCGGTTATCGGCATAGGATTTTTGTCTACTCTGGGCTTCTTTCATCCTATGACGAATAAGATCAATCTTTTCCGTAGAATCCCGAATAAAATCTGGACCTAAAACCAGCTTCTCACCGGCCTCAAGCCAACAAGAAGGAGATCGGCATGGCCTTCCGTAGAGTGCCTCAAAAGGTGCCATACCAATACTAGATTGGAAGCTATTATTATAGGAAAATTCAACAAGTGAAATATGATCTTCCCAACTTCCACCAAAATCAAGAACACAAGCATGAAGAAGATCTTCAAGAGTTTGATTCACACGCTCGGTTTGTCCATCGGACTGGGGATGATAAGCGGTGCTAAAATTAAGCTTCGTTCCCAAAGCTTTTTGAAGACTCTTCCAAAATCCACTAGTAAACAATGGATCACGATCACTAACAATTGAAGTAGGAACCCCATGCAATTTAACAATTTCTTTGATAAAGAGTTTGGCCAAAAGAGGAACGGTTCGGTTAGACCGAACGGGAATAAAATGGGCGGATTTAGTAAGTCTATCAACGATCACCCATAAGCTATCATAACCCGATCGAGAACGGGGAAGGCCATCTATAAAATCCATGGAAATTTGATCCCACTTCCAAACTGGAATATCTAAAGGTTGCAATAACCCTCCGGGCCTTTGATGTTCGGCCTTAACGAGTTGGCAAGTCATGCAACGTTTAACGAAGTTAGCGATGTCAAGTTTCATTCCCTCCCAATAATAAAGTCGCTTCACATCCGCATACATTTTACTACTACCGGGATGAATGGTAAATTTAGAGCGATGAGAATCTTCTAAAATATCTTTACGAAGATCCCTAACATTTGGCACGATAAGTCTACCAAATTTCCGAATGCCACCACGAGAATCGATATCAAAGTCTTTGAAACCTTCAATATCAATTTTATCCTTAATATTTTGGCCAAGAAGAGCCAAGTCGGGATCTAGCCCTTGAGCTTCAAGAATGCGGTCTATAAGAGATGGATGAGCCTCAAGGCTACATAAAACAAATGATGAGCATAATTCGAAAACACGGTTTCGAATTTCGCAAGTGGATAAAATCTCGAGATCGTTCCATTCGGATATCATCATAGAAACAACAGCTTGTTGTTTACGGTTAAGAGCATCGGCGACAAGATTACCCTTACCGGGAGTATAAAGAATATCAAGATCATATGGTGCAAGAAATTCGAGCCAACGCCGTTGACGCAAATTAAGTTCGTTTTGAGAGAATAAATATTTCAAAGACTTATGATCTGTGTAAAGAACAAATTTCTCTCCTAAGAGATAATGACGCCAAATCCGAAGAGCAAAACCAATAGGCGCGAGCTCTAAATCATGAGTGGCATATCTAGTCTCAGCAGGCTTTAATTGCCTAGAAGCATAAGCAATAACGCGTTCCTTTTGCATAAGAACGACACCCAAACCAATGCGACTAGCATCGGTATAAACAACGAAATCTTGATTCCCATCGGGAATAACAAGAATAGGAGCATCAGAAAGAAGTTCTTTTAATTTCTGAAAAGAAGCTTCATATTTGTCCGACCAAATGTATTTAACACCTTTCTTCGTCAAGCTAGTGGGAGGCACGGCAATTTTAGAAAAGTCTTTAATAAAACGACGGTAATAGCCCGCCAATCCAAGAAAACTACGAATCTCTGTCACGCTCTCCGGTCTCTTCCAATCTTGAATCGCTTCAATCTTTGAAGGATCCACGGAAATTCCGGATTCAGAAATAATGTGACCGAGAAACTTCACACGAGATTGCCAAAAGTGGCACTTAGGAAATTTTTCCTTTAATTGATTACTCCTAAGAGTTTCCAACACAATCCGAAGATGTTTTTCATGCTCCTCCTCGGTTTTAGAATAAACAAGAATATCATCGATAAAGATGAGAACAAACCGGTCGAGAAAGTCTTTAAAAACTCGATTCATTAAGTCAACGAAATAAGCCGGGGCATTTGTTAACCCAAGTGGCATAACAAGCCATTCATAAGATCCATACCGAGTACGGAACGACGTCAAAGGAATGCTATCCTCTGCCATACGAAGCTGATGAAAACCGGTAGCCAAGTCCAATTGTGAAAAGACTCTAGCACCACTAAGTTGATCGAATAGATCATCAATCCGAGGTAAAGGATATTTATTTTTGATAGTAAGATCATTAAGCTTGCGGTAGTCAACGCAAAGCGTAAGTGTACCATCGGATTTCTTCACAAAAATAGCTGAAGCTCCCCAAGGCGAGGAACTAGAGCGAATAAATTGCTTCGTTTCCAATTCAGATAATTGTCTACGCATCTCCTCGTTTTCTTTATTGGACATACGATAAGGAGGACGAGTGATAGGTTGAGCTCCCGGAATAAGATTAATTCTGAACTCAATTGCTCGCTTAGGTGGTAATCCTAAAACGGGCTCGAATATGTCGGAAAATTCACAAACGACGTGAATAAGAGAAATAATATCACCCTCATCATCATCGTCGTCATCACGAGGATTTAAAGAATATAAAGATGCAACCAAAGCAGAATCTGAATCTTTAAGAATAACAGAAACCTGATTAACAGATTGAGGATGTCGAAGATGAATAGTCCGCTCAGGACATAAGATATGAGCTTCATAATGGTTAAGCCAATCCATTCCCAAAATCATTCCAAAGCCTAAATAACGCATGACATGCAAATCGGCTCGGAAAGAAAAATCACACAAAATAATCTCGACATCTTTACACAATAAACTGATTGTTGCGGATCCACCAACCAGATTCGCAATTCTCAAAGAAGTCATTAAACACAAAACATCCAAAGAAAAAGTATCAACAAGTTCTTTTGATATAAAAGAATGGGACGCACCCGTATCAAAAAGAACTCGAATAGGATGATCACGAAACAAAATAATTCCATCTAGAATAGAATGAGAAATACCTTGGCCACGAGATGTGTTGCCAGGGGCTTGAGCAACATTTAACTTTCCCTCCTTCTTGCCCTGAAGCTTGGGGCATGAAGATATAACATGACCGGGAACTTTGCAGTAGCGACAAGAAAGAGACTTTGGGCACTTGTTTGCATAATGGTCCTTCGAACCACATTTATAGCATTCCCCACGACCAAAGGAAGAAGTCTTTGCCACGGAGGTTGCTTGCTTCCCTTTCTTATTGGGATAAGGGCCTTTAGATTTGTTTGGCCTCTTTCTGTTGTTGAAGTTTGGTTTGGAACCCACCACTTCAACATCATTCTCCCTATCCGCCTCTTCAAGACGAAGAGCGATATCAACGAGTTGGTCGAAAGAAACTTCTAACTTTAGAAGTAATGGCTTCTTGAGACTTTTATTTAAGCCATAAACAAATCTCTGATTCTTCTTCAGAGGGGTGTTGATGTATTCAACCCCATATTTGGAAAGCGACTCGAAGGAGGCGACGTAATCAGTCACGGATGACTCACCTTGAACAAGGTCTATAAATCGTCGAGCCAATGTCACTTTTTCTGCTTCTGGTACAAATTTCAACTCGAAGCGTTCTCGGAATTTCTCCCAGGTGAGATCCGCTTCATTAATCTCAGAAATAAGAAGCTCTTACCAATCCAATGCTCTTTCTCGGAGCATACTAGAGGCCACCTGAACTCGGTGAAGGTCAATAAGGTTCATGCGTGAAAAGATGCGATCGCATGTTCTTAGCCAAGCCTGTACTTCAATAACAGTTTCGGAACCTTTGAATGGCTCCCCACCCAAATTAGTGTAATTGCTACACAAGCGTGCAAATCCCGACTTTGGGTGAGTAGGTTCCGGATTAGCTCCAGCTGCTTGAGCATTAGTTACCAAATCAAGAAGCTGTTAAGCAGTCATAAAAACTCCATCTTGGGGTGGAGTGCTAGATGGCACGGCTCTGGGGCGGCCTGGTCTAGACATTTCTCTTCCTTTTGAAAGAAAGAAGAAGAAGAAAAGGTTATTCACCAAATTGAATATCAAGCAATCTTGATAGATAAACAAGGAATCATAAGGAAAATAGGATGAATCGGTACGAAGACTCGAATTAAATCCTAAAGCACGACTCCTAAGAAAGACTTAGGACGATGATCCTTGTTATAATATTCCATATTGTTCCGAAGTTTGGCTCTGATACCAAGCTGTGACGCCCCACCTCTATACCCACGCTAGCCAAGAACATTACGGTGAATGTTGTCGACTAGCACGGAGAATAAGGTTGTTGAGGAGCGACCATCCATGTAATTTCTTTGCACGAGCACCGATATGTCAGATAATATAACATGCATTCTATTTCAAGAGGAAATCCGACATACCGACACAAACTCAAAGCTACTACACGGTGGCTATATAAATCCTTCGGAAAACAAATATAGAAATAAGCATAACACAAATCAGTCACAGACAATTCATATCACAAAGGCGGAATAAGATATGAATATTTCACTAGAAAGTGTACATCAGAGTAGTGGTCTAAAAAGATCCATAATATCACAAAAGAATAGTTACACGAACTACACAAAAGAATAAGTATACATTAAGGAGTCTATATCTCAAATGTATACAACAAAATAACTACTAATCTAAGTAGTTAACCCAAAAGTCAAGGAGTTAATCCCGGATGAGAGGTCAAGCAGAAGCACCTGTAACATCTCGGTCTGACCCGAGTATTATTTAATAAGAAAATAATAAACGGATCAGTCTAACTATAAATATCAGATGAAACGATATAAAATAAGAGATATGACTAAACACATAATAATCACAATGCCAAGCTGTGATATATATATATATATATATACTTAGTTGATAATCATCAAGAGATTAATCAATGTCACCAAATCTACACAAGAATCAAAGAAACGTCACACTCCTTATTTCGTTCACCATACCATAAATATTGACGATAATATCAATGTCAATCGCAAAAGTCAATGACACACAAATTCCAGAAGACTACACAAGAAATCCAGAAATCATTAAAGTCAATGACACACAAATTCACCAATGCACAAATATTGATAAAACTTATCAATGGAAATCACGAAAATTGGTGAAACATAAATTCTAGGAATCTACACAAGAAATCCAGAAATCACAAAGGGGGGGAGGCCTATCACAAACGGGAGCATAAAGCCCACCAACACGTGTATCACAAACGGAACGCTAATTCCATGGTCGCTTACCATCACAAATTGAGCCGAAGCTCCACAAACGGCCCGAAGACCATGGGTTGCTACCCCATCACAAATTGAGTCGAAACTCCACAAAACGGGGTTTAGTCTCCCTCGCAGACAAAGAGACATCGCACATTGCTAGTCTAAATCACAAAGATGATCGTCATGGTCAGCGAGAAGTGTCGATTACACTAAGCTAGTAAATATATGAGTTTAGCTTCATGTCCCATAACCACTTGCTTAACTTAAATATTTACGAACAAACTGTAAATCTCCACTAGAAAATTGTCACAAGAGGTTCAATCGAACAAGTCCAAGAATTAACCGACAAAGTAAAAACAAAAAGTTTCATACCACTTGTTTTACTAAGCCCTTTAATTAGATTTCTCATATGAGTGAGGTAAAGCTTTGTATATACTAATAGATTGGAAAACGGTTTTATAAACGAATTTGGTATTAAAATAGTATTGAAATCGTTTGAGGAAAGAGTTTTGATATTTACTACTAGTATAGAAAACCTTTATATTTTTAAAGTGATAAATCACGAAGAAGATTGTAAGAACAATCAATCACAAAAATTCACATACGAAGACGTGAATAAAATCCAACGAAATCGATAAAGGATCCATCGAAATGGATATTCAAAAATCCCTAAAAAGAGTCATCAAAGTCATAATAGATGATAACAACAAATAGGATTATCACGAATCGATTTAAATTGGAATTTCAATCCAAAAAGGCAAATTGGACTCAAACAGCAGGTTCAGTCGACTGAACAGAGTTTTCAGTCGACTGACCCTGTACCTGGAAATTTTCCAGGTTCAGGAAACTTTCTGTTTCCAGTTTCAGTCGACTGTGCAGAGTTTTTCAGTCGACTGAATCATGCCTGGAAACTCTCGGGTTTATGCCAATCGGCAACCCGGCCCTATATGCTCCTCGATGCATCACCAAAAGCATGATCAATCATCCATAAAAGGATTTTCACACAAATTTGGTTTAAAAACCCAAAAATTGGAATATTCACAAAACCAATCCAAATCAAGAGCAAATGCACATGAAGAAGTGTTAGGAATTCATACCCAACAACCAAAGATAATTATAGTCATAGATGTGAGATAAAAATCTCACCTTTTCTCAAAATCAAATAAGAAGAAGCTTGAAAGCAAGTGGAGAATCAACCTCTCTTCAACACAACCCAAATGAGCTTGAATCTAAGCTCAAAAACAAGAACATTCCCAAAATTAGGTTTAGGAATTTCTGAAATTGGTAAGAGAATAAGTTGGAGAAGAAGAAGAGAAGCTTACCAATGGGTTCTTCTTGAGTTTGGAGCTAGGAATTTGATTTGCAAGGAAAACTAGGGCTTTGGAGTTTTAATTTCCAATCTCCCCCACCATTAAAGCTAAGAAAACTGAAATGAGAAGAGAATGAGAGTGAGTGAGGAAGAGTGGCTCAGATTTGAGCATTAGTTAACATAGGGCTGAGCCCAAAAACCAATCCCAAAGTAAAAAGTAGCAGAAATCATCTTTCTCCAAACATATCGAAGCTTATACTCAAAAAGGTCGCAAATGGCATTTTAAACTCAATGGGAGTGGTCCCGAGCCCTAATTCGACCGTATGCAAAAAGTAGCTTTTCGGACTAAAATCCGACCAACGATAAAATATTTAAATAAAATATTTAAATATAAAATCGATAAATATGCGGGTTGTTACACTAACTCTAAAGAATAAATCATTTTTCAATTCCACCACTTCATCGTTTGGTAGTTTTCCTATAAGAATCAGAGGCTACATTAGTTGTGTTCATTTTTTCTCTAGCCCTCTCCATTCCTCCAACCTTTTGCTCTTAGAAAGTGACAAAAATTAACCCTAAATTCAATAGGCGACTCCTACGTTAATACTCTCAAACTCTGCCATGTGCATCTAATTCCTCTATTCTCTCCACTATTTCGTGTCACTCTACATTACATTACTCGCTTAGATCCTTTTGCAGATTCGAGTACATCGATTGATGACTTTTTTAGAATATGCTCTCGCATGCTATAAGGAATGGTGCATCCAGGACCTATGTTTTTTGGACTTTCTATCCTCTATGGTTGATCAGTGATTGATTCTCATATATGGTTCTTTTATTATTATTTTCATGCTTATAATTTTGCTGCAATGACGCATAGTAAAATGATATTCATTTTATCTTCTGTTAACTTTGTGATTGTGTTTCCCCCTAATTTTAGGATAATATTGACTCCAAAAATAAAAAACTAATTTCCACCAAAGTAAAAAACTCATTCCACATCTTGATGTTGCTGCACTTCTAATGTTTGGTTTCTCCCTGTTATTATCCAAGATAAAATAAATGTGTTATTTTAAAACTTATAGATGTCATTAGCAAATACTAATCCATCAGTTGGTTTTCAATATTGAAAGGGATAGAGGGAGAACAATGCCAACTCTCGTTGATTTATTGTCCAGCAAAACTTATCTTTACCTTGGTAAGTAGTTGCTTGAAAATGGATCCAAACTAGGTTGGTATTTTCATGCTATGAGAATGAATTTTTAAAATTTAATGAACGTACTATTTTAGTTACCTATAGGAGTTGTATGATGACTTGTTGTTGTCTTCATTGATACTTCATCATCTTCTTGGGAATTCTTCCTTTGCTAACGTCATTTTTGATAATATTAACTTAAAAAAAACATGTGCTTAGCATTTATTGGTTTTAGCTTCTAACTAAGGATTCGATTATATGCATGCAACATGGATTCATCCAGTGCCCACTTCTCTTATGTAATACACGAACATTTTCATTTTACGATGAAGGCAATGAACACGTAGTTGTTCAATGTGTATTTAATCTTTTATATTTAGATATACGTTTATTCTCTATACAATAGACCATGATAATATATCTTTTTTGGTGGGTAATTGATGACTGGTAACAATATGTTTGGCAACAAAATGAAGACGTGCCTCCGACTACAATTGCAGTTCACTCTCCTTACATTGCTTAACTTTGTCGCTCAAGGGTCAGGATAAAAGAGTTTCCACCGGCTTATTCTATAGTTGAAATTTCTATTATATTCCAAATCCATCAGACCAATGCTATAATTATATTCTTGGCAGTGAATCTTTTTAGTAATTTAACCATTTGAGAAAATATCCTTCCATTTATTTTGTTAAATCATTTTATATGATATATACAGTTAAATTTTAACACATTACGTGCATTTGGGTGTATGGTAGTAGTCTATGACATCTCAACTATATGCCCTAACACTATCTTAATGAAGCGGTTGCACCATTTACATTCGGCACTCGGGTAAGTCAAACATGTCAAGTCGAACTATTTTGTGAATCGGGACTCGATCCTGATTCTATAGTCATTGATTGATGTAAGTTGGAAATTATTATGTATTAATATTAAATAATTTAGCTTAAGATATGAAAAATCATGTTGAGTAAGTAATAATATGGTTTTAGAGAAAACAGTACTGTATAAACTTTAGTTATTCTTAAGTATGATTCATCCGTATACAATTTTATACTTGATTGTGTCATTGATAAGGGAGACTTATAACAAAATGAGATTTGATGATAAAACTGCACTATCAAGATGAAAAATGTAGCAAATAAAACGATGTTAAATTTTTCTTGGAAAAGAGAAATGGGACAATTGGATCTCTTGGTTAAAAAATTTAAGAATCCATTATGGAAAAATGATTGATTGCATATAAGTCTTATTTCCGACCACTAAAAAACAAGCCAGCGCTTAGACTATGTAATTTTCCACCATGTTTTAGCACATCATGTAATTTTCGACCAAAATATTTAACGTTTTTTTTACCTTACTTGTTCATTTTTTATTCATTTTATTTTCACATTCTTTGCATTCTAATATGTACTTACTCTTATCTAATAAACTTCATCTTGCTTTGGTTTCATAAAAGTGGACAGTAGTTTTCTTACTGAAGTATTTGCATTATGGTTATCTGTTAACCATAAAATATTCTCAGGAGTAAAAGCATGAAAGAGGGAACACAAGAGCAATGGAAAAGATGAGAAAGCACCATGATGGTCTACTTAAACATAACTTCCGACAAAGAGGTGAAAGTATTCCAGCAATACCTTTTGAAAAGGTCCAAAAGTCCTTGGACAACATCAACACATACCTTTCAACTGAGTTAGAGGCTATCTTTCAAAGCCAACATATAACGGTCATCCTACACATGCATTAGACCATGCAAAACGTTTGGTTTCATATCAATGTATACATGTCAGAAGAACCTTCAGCTGAACCAACCCTTTCGGAAGCGTATATAGCCTTTCGAAATGGTCGGAACCACTTTCGCCTATGGAGAAAGAGCTATACATCTATTGCCATAAGAGCATAAGGTTCCGAGTTAATCAGAGAAGAAGCTTTCGAAGGCATTCCAAGTCAACTTAGGCGGCATATCAACATTCAAGATAAGGGCGCATCAACAGACCTTTCGACAGAAACGAAAGCTAAACAACCCCTTCCAACAAGGTCAAAAGAAGCAAAGCAAAAGAGAAAGGCATAACAACAAACAACAATAGAAGGATTGCTAAAACCCTTTCGAATAGATCAAAAGGTATGACTCGGTGGACATCAACGAAAGCAAAAAAGGCTGACCTTTCGACCATATTGATAGCTTGGTGGTCGAAATGTCCAAATTCGCGCCTATAAATATGACCCCAGGGGTCAGTTAAAATCGATCTGATTTCTTCCACCCTTCACTTATATGTTTCTATATCTTGTAAAATCAAATTCTCAAATCAAATTGGGGATTTAGTCAATTTGTATATTTGAGTTCAATCAAAAGATGATTATGATAATAGCATTTACTTAGCAGCATAGATTTACTTTCTTCATCATGAATATGTCTGTCTGTAGTTAAATTGATCGAAAGGTTCCCTTATCGACTGTGTCGAAACCCTTAATGCTCAAATTTCCTAGAACACTTAACTCAAATTCATTAAACAACATGTATTCCCCCTTTCGACAGAATCGAAACCATTTTAACCCCCTATTTCCAAAACTTATCAGGATTCAATCTAAACACCTTGGTCTGAGTCAGAGGGTGGTTTCGACATAGTCCACAGTCAACTCATTCAAAAGGTACTATCAAAGGGAAATCTACTCTTTAGACAACGTCGAAAGGTCTCAAAGTCAAGTTTTTAACCATACGTGCTTGTTTGAAAAGCTCAAATAAATCTTATTCATTGGAAAGGTGGTTTCAAAAGTGTTACACCTATTTTAGCTTCAAAATTGGGGAGTTGACAAGATCTCTTGTTTACATTTTTGGTGCTAGAGGGAGGAGTCGAACCTCCAATCCCAATCACATTCACCAAAGGTTAATAGAAAATCCTATCCAAAAAGGAGAAGATGGAAGGAGTCACGAATTTTATTGATATCTCAAACAAGGAAGACAAGCCACAGTCAACTTTGGAAAACGATATAATTCCAAACTTCAACTTGGAGAATTGGGAAATTGGGCGACCTTCGACCTTAATGAGATTGGAAAACAATGAAATTAAAGTTCAGCATTTACAAGTACAACAACTGATAGCAATACAGGAATTTCTTGAGAGAGCGCCATCTCAAGGGTCACTAAAGATTGTGGAAGGAGAAGATGAGGCACAACGTCCAAATGAAGTTCAAAATGAGGATCAAGGAAGTCGGTTTAAGAGAACCATCGAACAATCAAATAGTTTGACCATAGAAAATAGTGAAGGTTGCCACGACAACATACAACCAAGTCACAGAGGATACAGTAAAAAATGCACTCAACGAATTAAGGAAATATGTTATCTTGCAAAAGATTCCCTTTTCTAAAGAAAATGTGACAATTAGCACTCTCCCTCACATTCAAATTCGCCTACTAAAGTATGATGGAACTACTGATCCAAATGATCATCTCGTAGCTTTTGAAAGCTGGATGGACTTATATGATGATCCTGGATCAATTTGATGCAAACTCTTCCTGATTATTTTTCAAGGAGCGGCCATCAAATGGCATAGGAATTATCAAGGTAAGACCATCTATTCTTGGGAACAATTTCTTATGAATTCAAAGCGCAATTTCAAATAGATAAAGACGTAGTAATAGATTCCTACATGTTGGATAAAATGAAGCAAAGGCTAGATGAATTTCTTGTGATATATTAAAAGATTTAACATGAAAGCATTGAAGGCTGAAAATGCAATTGATCAAGAAAAATTAATGGAACTTCGCTCAGGGTTGATCGAACAGACTCTTTTTTGGAAGGAACTTCTCGTGGATGGAGGGATCTACAACTTTTCTATCTCCAAGTGGAAAATTTTATTCAAATGGACGAAATGCATCGTGCTACGAAGAAATCTCGACAAAAACAGAAAAGGTTCACTGCAATCGTCCCAGCAAAAGATCTAAATGGAAAGAAAATCGAAAAGACATCCAAATGACGATATTTAAATCCAAATCAGCTGAATTAAACAAACCCTCTCTTATATCTTCTCCGCAATAAAAATTGATGACAAATTCTCCATTTCTTATAAGACAAGAACTCCCGCAGAGCCCAAAGAAGGAGAGAATTATTGTGCTTATCATAAAGTGAATGGATACGAGACTGATAATTGCAATGCTTTGGCAAAGATAGATCAAAATCTAGTCAGGTCTGGATTCTTAAAAGAGTTTGTCAAAAAGGATTAAAAGAGTTCCTACCTGAAAAGGTGTAACCCATTCATTTCAAAGTCCCGATAGAAAGCAACCACTTCTACATCAGGCACTGATCAGGCTATGTGGCCTAGCTGCATTTGTCTATTTTAGATCTTCTTTTCATATAATTTCTTCAATTTGAATCTTAGTATTGGTCATATATTAGTAAGAAATTTGAGTGTCATTACAAGTAAAGCGAAAAACTAGTCCATGGCAGTCAACATACTCCTAGAGCACAACAGATCCCTAGCAACTTGAGAAAGACAACTCGAATGCCTAATACAAAATGGCTACCAGTATTAGAGTCAACGCATAACAAAGATCTGCTCTCATGAAACTTCGAACTAAAATCAATCCTCCACCAATTTCAGATATGAAAAACTTATAAAAAGACCCCTCTGTTGTAGGGCAACATTTTCCAGGGTATGGAAATATATCAAAAGAAGAAAGCAATGTTCTCCAAGAAATTTCCCAAAAAATATCTTCAAAGAAAAACTATTTTTAATTATCCTACGACCTGGGGAAAAATAAGTATTTACCTGTTCCAAGAAATAATTTAAGCAATCTTCCAAAGATACTATATAGCATTAGTAAATGCACACAAAAGGTTTCCAGCCAAACAATCTCAATATTTCAAAGTCTTCTGATGCCATAGGCGAGGAGAAGCCTATCTCAACATTCCGAAGAAAAAGTTTTAAAAGTTATTAAACTTTATTTACAAAAACTCATATTAGAGAATGGTATTCTCGATTAAAAGACTACTGGTTCATGAATCATGACCTTCCAGCCTCCTACTTGAGATTTGTGTCTCCCCTATGAGAATAATTTGAAAGCCGTTGTGATGAACAACATTAAGAAAAGATTCTCATATCTCCAAGATTTTCTCAAAAAGTAATTCCTCGATATATTAGAAGGGATTAATTACAAAGTTCTTTCTCTGAAAGAAGAAACCAATATTCGAAATAGATTTTCAGTTGGCCAAAAATGATATTCATATACAAAGTTTTAGCCTACTGCCAATCCCTAGCACCTCCTAGAGGGAGGGGTTCTTGTACCCACCAAAAGCCTACGGCCAATCCATAACACCTCCTAGAGGGAGGGGGTTCCTGTACCCACCAAAAGCCTGTGACCAATTCGTAGCACCTCCTAGAGGGAGGAGTTCCATTACCCACCAAAAGCCTATGGCCAATCTGTAGCACCTCCTAGGAGGAGGGATAAAACCCCTAATGTCCATATCACCTCTTAGGGGAAGGGTCGAGATAAGCACCTATCATCAACCTTCTAAAGGAAGGTCAGTTCAGCGTGCACAACCCTTTGAGACAAAGGAAGCCCAAAGAGGGGCTCATCATGGACTAAGATGTCCAAGCCCAGAGAGAGGCTCATTAAAGAGTGGACTGAGACGTCCAAGCCCAGAAGAGGCTCTCGACAGAAGAATAAAAACAAAGATGTCTACGACTCAAGGGAAAATTTAAAACCCAAGAGAATAAAGAGTTAAAGAAATAAATCTATCTATCAACCGGGACAAATTCGAAATCCTAAAGAGGGATACCAATAGAGGCAACATGACAAAGATGTCCAATACTATAATCGAAAACAGGAAAAGTGTTCAAAATCATATTCAAAAGAGGAAAGGTATGAATTAGCAAACCTTAAAACATCTATTGTTTGGAAAAGGATTAAGAGATCTATGTCCCGAAAGAAGACATGAAGTTGGAAAATGGAAAAGAAAATCCATACGTGGTAAGAAAAGTAAAAATCCATACCGTGGCCAAAAGAATAGAATAAGCAATAGTTTACCACTAATGATAGAAGAAACTCCACAAAAAGAATAGATTGAATAAACCGCGACTGAACCCCCAGAAGTAGAGTGATCCCTTGAACAAGAGAAACTCCATGAATATATGAGGAACCAATATTCCAGTTAAGTACAAGGCTTTGCAGATGCGATCCAATTCCAATATGCCAAAACCTTTGCTAACCTATAGGTCTAGGAGTTTGTTATTTGGACTTACTAAATTTATTATGGCTAGACATATTTCTAATTTTGATATTGAATGCATTTGTAATAATCTATTTTTTAGTTTGGATCCTGCGAGATTTTAATTAGATTCCTGATTTTATGAACTTTGATTCCTTTTCATAATGATTTCATTTATGATGATTTATTGATTTCATTAACTTCACGATGATTTATTGATTTCATGGAGAATTTCTATAAAGGCCTTATATTGAATTCCTGGTTTCAAAGTTTCCCATTGTAATGACCCACAATATTCACACAACTATGATATTGTGATTTAAACAAGTATAAAGAATTGAAGTATATTTGTGCACACATTTGGACTTGGGGGTAAATTTGTGATTTCCCACCTATTAAAACCCTAGCCGTGAGTGGATTATAAAAAAAGGAAGGAGGTGGCCGCTGTTTTCATTTAACTCTCTCGTTACAAAACAAAAATAAAATGGCCGAAGCCCTAGAAATCAGATTGGGGGAAAATTATTTTGCCGTATCAAATGGCGTTGGATTCGTGAGAAAAAGGGGGAAAGCTACGGCAATATCTAGGGGATCGACATCTCATATAGCTATGTGAGTGTTCTTAATCACGATTTGGCAATAAGACCTATCTCAGGCAGCCGTGGTTATATTTCTGTAAATTAATTTGTGTGTATGGATGCTTTGCGTGCATTGATGCTTGTTAATGATTGTTTGATCTTTAGTTGCTTGCGTATTCATATATGGATGATGATTAGTTCTGATTATGTTCATATCTGTACCTGAGATGATATCTATTCACTATTATGTCACGATACACTGATTTAGCACTATGTATTACTGCCAAATGAATTGTTTAAGTACACTCATACCAGACGTATCATGTCTGACCCTGTTGATTGTCTCGACAATCTCCTGGGGTGTCTCATTCAACGAGGCAGTTCGGGATGATGTTTTTACAGGTTGCTATGCACATATTGATGAGATGATGATTTAAGAGATGGAGTTAGAATGATTTATCACTGCATGTAGATGATATGAAGAAAGTATTTAAGTATTTTCATTGTCACTTCATATGTATTGCTGAACTAAAATATGTATGTAATGCCATGAACAATGAACCATTATGTGTTAGATTGATTTGTATATAATCTGGAAAACTGTATTGTCTTATATGTAATTGCAAGTTGAAACTGAAACACTTGGATTATTTAGTTTGTATATATTTTCTGAAATCTGTATTTGGAGAAATAACTTGTGTCAAGGCAGTATACACAAGTGTTTACACTTGTGTATATGTGCAGACCCATAGATTTGCTGAGTTTTGTGATCTAAAGGATTTTTATGGATTTTGTTCAAGTTTCCTTTCAGTAGTTTTGGGGAAAACTTTTATAAACTTATTTTGATGGATTATTTCTATATTTATGCATAAGCATATATGGATCTGGAGTTTGATTTTTGTATGTAATTATCATATCTGAGAATATGTATATATATATTTATTGTTTTTGGCAAGTTGAATGCCTTGAATGTGAAAAGCAAAGATGAGGTATACATATATATATATATATGTTTCTCTATGTTATTTTTTTTTGAGATCAAGTTGCTTATGGTTTGGGAGATTATATGGATCTGAATCCACACTTTTCAGATATGAGTTTGCATCTGAGCATCTGAGTTTTAATAGATACGTGTTTTTTTTGATATAAGATGTTTATTCTGGAAAGAAATGAAGTTTTATGTGGAATTTGGATTTATACAAGAATTTGAAATAATTTCTGAAATGAGTTTGAGAACTTACAGCCTCATGGCTTTATAAATCTGAAATATATTTAGTGGCTTTAACAGTATGACTTACAAGTCTGAACTATATTCATATGTTTTGGCATATTTGATGCTGTAGACTTTTGAAGGAAAGATGGATTTTTAATGCTTTCAAATGCATTATGATTTTTGGGAAATGAAATTTTCTATGTTAAGTGGCTGTTGCTATTCGAATCTGTATATAGCATATAGCTAATATATGTTCATGTGATAGATTCTTGAATTATATTGAGGACTTGCCATATAAATTAAAATACGTGCATGCCCTTACTTTACATTTCTAAAATGAATAAGCACAGTTTTGAATAAGTTTTGCAAAAGAAAGTAAACTGTTTTATATTCATAAGATTTCTAGAAATGGATTACAAGTCCCTGTATTATCTTGAGATTTTTTATAAAAGGAACTTGTTAGTTTCCAATTGTTTGTGTTAAAAATATTTGTATGATGCAGAATAGCTTTTGTTCTTGCATCAGTGACATGTTTTTGTTTTAAAGAAGGATAGTTGATGTAAATTCATCTTTTATGTCTGAATATAACTTGTATAAATGAGAAAGAGGAAACTCGATGACCTCATTTTTATATAGTTGGATTGGTAATCCTTTGTTTATACATATAATTATTAATATTTTGTTGGTGCCAAGGCTTCATTGCCTATTCATTAATATCATTGCTTGAGCTTGTGTGTTGGCGAGGCCGTGCACACATGCATTTATATGGGTGTGTACGCGCAGCCACACCTATAATTGTGTTATAGCAAGAGTTGAGTTAAGTAAAGGATCTCTATGATTTTTATGATATAATCAGGAATTCTGATGTTTCCTGTCTGCTTGTGTATCTTTTGTGCCATATTGCAAATAATTTTCATAAGCAGGAAATGGGTTTATCTTTATATTAAAATGCTATGTGTGAATGCTTTAGCTAATTTTTCTTAAACTCTGATTTAATAACTAAAGAGATTGGTATATCTTCATATATACTAATCTATGTTTTAAGAATACACCAATATTTCTATATTGGTAATAGTGGATCCTGGTTTTGGTTTTGAAGGTAGATGACCCTGTGTTTTCATTTAGCATATATTTCTTTATGCAAAAAAAAAAAACAAATTAGCCCATGATTTGGCCACTAGAAAAGTAGGGTCATCTCATTTGGTATCAGAGCTATGTTGGTAGATAACATAGCAAAAATTTAATTTGTGTGAATTTGTTTGTATTGACTGCTTTGGTTGCATTGTTTGAATTGATTGCTTTGGATGATTTATTTGAATTACATCAATGTTAATGATGTTTCTCCTTTCTATTACTTTGTTTTGAAAATTGTTTAATCAATCATATAACCTGATTACAGAAATGAGTTTATGACCCAGTTTTTATAAGAAAATAATCTGATTAATTTACTGAGAAGTAGGGTATTGAATAATAATGGATTAGGCAGTATGAATAGAGAGGTTTATGCTAATGTCTAGTTCATTTAAATTTGCTATGAACAAAGAAGTATTATAAAAATTATTTAAATTTCTGAAGTGGTTATTATGGATGAGATGGATGTTTGTTTGTGCATTTCTATTTGGAGTTTTGTATTTCAGTTTTCCAAGTTAAAATGGTTTGAGCATTTTTATTATTCTATTCTTATTATTGTCAAGTATGGATTTAAATTATTTAGAACATAGGCAGCAAGATAGAAATTTGGCTCATGCTTATTTTCTAAATAATAAGATATGAGGTTTTCTTGGTTTTTGGTGAAATTTTCTTAACAAACACCTCTGTCCATATTTTTACAATAATATAGTAGAATCATGAATGCCTAAATTATTTTGGAAAGCCCACAAACCTATTGTAAATCTCTGTAGTAAGAAATTTAGAATGAGAGAATTTGAATTTATAAATGTTTTCTAATACAAGAAAAGTTGGGTTAAGACACCTATGTGTATATCTGATCTAAAAGATGGCTAAAATTACAGTTTTACTTCTTTGTGGACTTCATGGATGTTGCTTTGTTTCAATGTAGATGGTGTATTTATTTATTTTGATTTAAATCTGAAATCACCACTGTTACACCATAACTAATAAGTATATGTTTGAGAACTTGATAAACACAATAATGAGCTGATGCAAGTGATGTTGATATTTGGTAAAATTTCAAAAAATAAAAATAAATGTCAAATGCCAGTATCAATTGCAATAGGTCATTATATGAATAAACATTGAAAAAGTGAATTGTCTGATTTGGATGCATAATTGTTAAGCTGCATTTCTTGAATATGTTTGATAACTGCATATAACTTTGTGATGGAAGTTTATAAAACAGGTCCCTTAGAGGAAGATAAAATTTCTTATGAATATAACTTGGAAAAAAATGGATTATATAATCATTACAGTCAAGTGTGATCTAAGATTGGTTAAGTACAAGGCAGTAAAAAGAGGGAAGTTCTTTTGCTTATGTCTGGTATTTAATAAGGGGATAAGAGTGCAATGGTTTGACCATGTGCTGAGCTCTAGTTGCCTAAGTATTTCCTCAAAAAAAAAAAATATACACATATAAACATCTCTGGTCACATGTTGATTGTAATATAAAATATGGAAAACATAAGAATTTTCTGATATGCAAAATCCCTGTGCCTTACCTGCAAGTTTATATAGCCCAATGACATAAGTGAAGACGAAAGGAACACTTATAGCTACTTATGATTAGGTGTATGTTAGTTTTATATGAATGAAAATAAGTTTGGTTAACCACATATGTGTTGGATGAGTTTCTTTGTGGTGATATAATCTATGTGAAATGTTTGGATGCCTTGCTGGTTGTTAAATTTGGTTACTGGGAACCCCAGTGGTATTTTATCTCCTAAAATATTTGATCTATGCTTTAGTCAAAGGCCTGTCTCTGAACAACAATTGACTTGAAATGATGTACAGATGTGATTAATTGATTGTTGAAATGTATGAATGGATGAATGTTTCATGGATGCATGAAAACTGTTTGCATTTACTGGTTATGTACATAAAGGTTTTGAGCATGATACAGTATAGTTGAGACCTGCACACATGAAAGGAAAACTTAGTAATTAAACTAAGAAAAATGGGTCACCTCTACCAGGTTGGGTATGAGGGAAGTGGGTATGACATAGTGGTTGGCTTGCATCAAGGATGGGGTGTGAGTTTGCACATGGCATGTTCATGTCCAAATAGCTTGTAGTGTGCTGGAAATCAAACTGATGTTCCAGGCAGTGTGCACCAGTGCAACCATGAATGTGATATTGGACCTTAAAAAAAATGATATGAAATGAACCCACAAGCAGAGGTGATTAGGCTAGGGGTATGGGGAGTTCTGGTATGCAGACTCAGTTTTGATGCCTTAGCTCAATGATGTGGGTTTTGCTTGTTCATATTTATGAGATGCTTGTGTGATTTGAGTGATGGTTGAATACATGGGTTACCGAATGGTTGATGGATGTATAAAACTGCTTGTATGCATTGATTAGGGGTACAACAGGGTGGGGCATGACACTGCATAGGTAATAGGGGGTCATGGGAAAGAATTTAGTAATTAAACTCAAGGCATGGGTCACCTCTATCAGGTTGGATATGAGGGAAGGGGGTATGACATGGTAGTTGGCTTGCATCAAGGTTGGGGTGTAAGTTTGCACATGACATGTTTATGTCCAAAAGCTAGTAGTGCACTGGAAAATCAAACAGTAGCTTCCAGGCAGTGTGCACCAGTGCAACTACAAAATGTGATACTGGACTCTTAAAAAAAATGTGTTATGGATTGATAAGCAAAGATGTATATGCTAAGAGTATGGTGAGTACTGGTATGCAGACCAGTTTTGATGCTTTAGCTAAATGGTAGGAGTTTTGCTTGTTCAATGGTTATGAAATGCCTGTGTGATTTGTATGATGGCTGCTATGAATTCTTGAAATAAGAATTTCTGCTAAGGAATTGGTTTAAGCACTTATACATGCATTTAACAAATCATTCATTTCACTGTAAAGACACAACAAAAATGTGTACCTGATGAAAGAGGTTAACAATTTGGGTTTTCTTTTTGGAACTGAGGAAAAATACCAGTATTAAGTGGTTGTTTGTTGTTTGTATTGATTGAGTATTATTTGTATAAACTTAATTCATACATATGTTTATGATATTTTGCTTTGATTGCCAAGAATGGGGTCTGTTTTGGATTAAAAATTCATTTAAATAAAGACAGATTGTATAAGGGTATTGATCTCTATTTTGATTTGCATATAGATGATATGTTTTGCCTGAAGATGGTGTGTATAGCCATGGATGAATGAGCATTACATTTAAAATGACTTCAATATGAATCATGAGTAGGAATGCATTTGTAACCAACATATAACCTGATGACAAAGTATATGAACTGTTACTGAATTAATATTTGTTTGGTTCTGGTTGAGTAAGCTTGGTGTATAAATATGTTTGAGACATTAGAATTGCTTTGAAAAGCAGAAAGTAAAATCTGTATTGATTCTAAAATTTTCTAAACCAATTTGCTAATAGGGTTTAGTTTAAAACTGAATGTGATCAATATTATGATGTATGCAATGGCACTGTTTCATGCTCTCACTTGTACACTGCCATATTTGTACATATTCACTTCATCCTGTGTGCACCCCTGAGTTACACTGTATGCATAGATTTGGTCCAAACACTGTTGCATCTGAAATCTGCTGTTGCACTTGAGATTTTAGACTTGACTTTGTTGTTTGCATACAGTGGCAGTTCCATATATATATATGTCCATGTACTTGAGACTACTAGATGCTGCACACTTGTGCTTTGTCTTGATCACTTCTGCTGTTATCATTTTGTGTTGCCTTGCATTTGCCAAGTCTATGTGTAAGTTCCCATACATCCCTCTGAGGTTGCTGTTTTCAGATGCACTGAGTTGTTTGAATATGTCGCTTTCTTATTTATGTTCTGTTTGTATGACAGTTGCAATTACCCTTGTGCTTGTTCATTTGATGATGAAACATGTTGATTGAAATTTGCTAGTGCACTCGAGTTGGCAAGGCAGTGCACACGTGTATATTTATACATGTGTGTATTGCAGCCACTCCGCAAAAATTTAATGAATATTTGGGATGCTAGAACGAGCAAGAGTGAATTGTGAGGACACAATTCCAAAAAGGTGGGGTATTTGTAATGACCCACAATATTCACACAACTATGATATTGTGATTTAAACAAGTATAAAGAATTGAAGTATATTTGTGCACACATTTGGACTTGGGGGTAAATTTGTGATTTCCCACCTATTAAAACCCTAGCCGTGAGTGAATTATAAAAAAAGGAAGGATGTGGCCGCTATTTTCATTTAACCTCTCGTTACAAAACAAAAATAAAATGGCCGAAGCCCTAGAAATCAGATTGGGGGAAAATTATTTTGCCGTATCAAATGGCGTTGGATTCGTGAGAAAAAGGGGGAAAGCTACGGCAATATCTAGGGGATCGACATCTCATATAGCTATGTGAGTGTTCTTAATCACGATTTGGCAATAAGACCTATCTCAGGCAGCCGTGGTTATATTTCTGTAAATTAATTTGTGTGTATGGATGCTTTGCGTGCATTGATGCTTGTTAATGATTGTTTGATCTTTAGTTGCTTGCGTATTCATATATGGATGATGATTAGTTCTGATTATGTTCATATCTGTACCTGAGATGATATCTATTCACTATTATGTCACGATACACTGATTTAACACTATGTATTACTGCCAAATGAATTGTTTAAGTACACTCATACCAGACGTATCATGTCTGACCCTGTTGATTGTCTCGACAATCTCCTGGGGTGTCTCATTCAACGAGGCAGTTCGGGATGATGTTTTTACAGGTTGCTATGCACATATTGATGAGATGATGATTTAAGAGATGGAGTTAGAATGATTTATCACTGCATGTAGATGATATGAAGAAAGTATTTAAGTATTTTCATTGTCACTTCATATGTATTGCTGAACTAAAATATGTATGTAATGCCATGAACAGTGAACTATTATGTGTTAGATTGATTTGTATATATTTGGAAAACTGTATTGTCTTATATGTAATTGCAAGTTGAAACTGAAACACTTGGATTATTCAGTTTGTATATATTTTCTGAAATCTGTATTTGGAGAAATAACTTGTGTCAAGGCAGTATACACAAGTGTTTACACTTGTGTATATGTGCAGACCCATAGATTTGCTGAGTTTTGTGATCTAAAGGATTTTTATGGATTTTGTTCAAGTTTCCTTTCAGTAGTTTTGGGGAAAACTTTTATAAACTTATTTTGATGGATTATTTCTATATTTATGCATAAGCATATATGGATCTGGAGTTTGATTTTTGTATGTAATTATCATATCTGAGAATATGTATATATATATATTTATTGTTTTTGGCAAGTTGAATGCCTTGAATGTGAAAAGCAAAGATGAGGTATACATATATATATATTTCTCTATGTTACGTTTTTTTTTGAGATCAAGTTACTTATAGTTTGGGAGATTATATGGATCTGAATCCACACTTTTGAGATATGAATTTGCATCCGAGCATCTGAGTTTTAATAGATACGTGTTTTTTTTGATATAAGATGTTTATTCTGGAAAGAAATGAAGTTTTATGTGGAATTTGGATTTATACAAGAATTTGAAATAATTTCTGAAATGAGTTTGAGAACTTCAGCCTAATGGCTTTATAAATCTAAAATATATTTAGTGGCTTTAACAGTATGACTTACAAGTCTGAACTATATTCATATGTTTTGGCATATTTGATGCCGTAGACTTTTGAAGGAAAGATGGATTTTTAATGCTTTCAAATGCATTATGATTTTTGGGAAATGAAATTTTCTATGTTAAGTGGCTGTTGCTATTCGAATCTGTATATAGCATATAGCTAATATATGTTCATGTGATAGATTCTTGAATTATATTGAGGACTTGCCATATAAATTAAAATACGTGCATGCCCTTACTTTACATTTCTAAAATGAATAAGCACAGTTTTGAATAAGTTTTGCAAAAGAAAGTAAACTGTTTTATATTCATAAGATTTCTAGAAATGGATTACAAGTCCCTGTATTATCTTGAGATTTTTTATAAAAGGAACTTGTTAGTTTCCAATTGTTTGTGTTAAAAATATTTGTATGATGCAGAATAGCTTTTGTTCTTGCATCACTGACATGTTTTTGTTTTAAAGAAGGATAGTTGATGTAAATTCATCTTTTATGTCTGAATATAACTTGTATAAATGAGAAAGAGGAAACTCGATGACCTCATTTTTATATAGTTGGATTGGTAATCCTTTGTTTATACATATAATTATTAATATTTTGTTGGTGCCAAGGCTTCATTGCCTATTCATTAATATCATTGCTTGAGCTTGTGTGTTGGCGAGGCCGTGCACACATGCATTTATATGGGTGTGTACGCGCAGCCACACCTATAATTGTGTTATAGCAAGAGTTGAGTTAAGTAAAGGATCTCTATGATTTTTATGATATAATCAGGAATTCTGATGTTTCCTGTCTGCTTGTGTATCTTTTGTGCCATATTGCAAATAATTTTCATAAGCAGGAAATGGGTTTATCTTTATATTAAAATGCTATGTGTGAATGCTTTAGCTAATTTTTCTTAAACTCTGATTTAATAACTAAAGAGATTGGTATATCTTCATATATACTAATCTATGTTTTAAGAATACACCAATATTTCTATATTGGTAATAGTGGATCCTGGTTTTGGTTTTGAAGGTAGATGACCCTGTGTTTTCATTTAGCATATATTTCTTTATGCAAAAAAAAAAAAACAAATTAGCCCGTGATTTGGCCACTAGAAAAGTAGGGTCATCTCACCCATTTCCTTAGTTAACCTTTAAGATGATTTATGACATTTACATACATGAATTTTTACGATAATTTCCCATCAATCATTTGCTCTGTGAGTTCTTAATTTCTTCCCTCCTTTATAGAGTTTCCATGATAATTCATGGATTTTCGACTAATTTTTGCGATGGTTTTCTGATTTTGTATTTATGGTTTTTCTGTTAAATTATTATGGTGATTTCTTGCGGAATTATTGGTTAATTAATTTTCATTTTTCCCATTAACTTATATGATGATTCATGAATCTTACATATTACGATTCCTCATTGAATTTTCATGACGATTTCCTATTGATCACTTATTTCATGAGTTCATGATTTCTTGGTTCCCTTTATTGAGTTTGCATGATGATTTTTGGATTTGCCATTGATTTCATGATTTTGAATAAGAATGATGAAATTCAAACCACATTTTTGGAAATTCTTGGACTCCCAAATTCCATTCTTACAACAAGTTCCTCGATTTAATGAAATATAAATTTTTATATACAGATTTTTGTGATGATTTCTTAATCTCACATTCCTAATTTCCCTAATTGGATTTTTGATAATCTTTTGCTAAACTTACAACTTGGTGAATTCTTAATTACTTGTTGGTTTCATGATAATTTGGGAAATTCTGATTTCCTTATTGGTTGATTTTTGATTTCTTTATTGAGTATTCGATAATCCATCATGAGATTTCTGATTTAGTGAATTCTAAATTTCATTGTGGAGCTTTATGATGATTGTTGAATTTTGTATCCCTTATTTCCTCAATGGATCTGTGATGATCTCTTATTGGATTTCAGATATAATGAATTTTGAATCTGCTTGCTAGTTTTTATAATTATTCCTGACTTTTGTGTTCCCTCTTTCCTTATTGGAATTTTGATGGTCTTATGCCAGTTTTTCGATTTGACGAACCATACACTTCGTTATGAGTTTTAATGAAGTTTTATGGTTTTCATATTCTTGGTTTCTTTATTGGATCTTTGGACCATTAGTTTTATGAATCTTGAATTTCTTTGTTCATTTTCCTGAAGATTCGTGAGTTTTGCATTTCTAATTTCCGGGTGGAAATTTTTAATGAATACTTATTGAGTATCTTATTCCAAAATTTCCTTGAAGATTTCAATGATGATTTATGAATTACATATACATGATTTTCTTATTGGATTTTTATGATCTCTTACTAAACTCCAAATTTATTAGAGTTTAAATCTTCTTGTGAATTTGTAAGTAATTCATGTATTTTATATTTTTAGTTAAGACCCACATTGGATTCTTGACTTTAAAGAATTTTATATTTCATTACTGAATTTTATGTGGTTTTTGAATTTTTTTGTTAAATCTAAAAATTCAGTTTCAACACAAGATATTCATATCACCAAATGAAATTGATGCTAATTTGCCTATTAATTTTTCATAAATAAGAATTATCAACCAGTGGTGTTAAAAGAGGTTTGACTCAAGGAGAGAATACCTGGAGATATAGCTGGCTTTCTTCTAAGGTTCATCTAATTGAATCATAATCTACAAATCGGGTGATATTATTTCAGATTCTTAATCATAGATATCTCAAAATATTTTATCCAAAAATATAAACAAACCACATCTAGAACATTAACTCCATAAAATTAAGATTAGTCTTTAAGATCTCCTAACAAGGTTACAATCTTAATAGAGGTTATTATCTATTTTACAAGAAATATAGAGAGAAGCTCCTTGGAATTTTTTTTCCTAAAGAACAAAAGCTTCTTTCATACTACAGGGGGTCAAAAGTTAACCATAAAATATTCATGGGAGTAAAAGCATGAGAGAAGGAACACGAGAGCATTGGAAAAGATCAGAAAGCACCAAGATGGTCTGCTTAAACATAGTTTCCGACAAAGAGGTGAAAATGTATTCCAGCAATACCTTTCGAAAAGGTCCAAAAGACATTGTGACAGCATCAACAGAGACCTTTCGACTGAGTTATAGGCTATCTTTCGAAGCCAACATAAAATGCACTTCCTATACATGTAGTAAACCATTCGAAACATTTGGTTTCGTCTCAATATATACATGTGGGAAGATCCTTCAGTTAAACCAACCCTCTCGGAAGCATATACAGCCTTTTGAAACGGTCAGAACAATTTCACCTATGGAGGAAGAGATATACACTTGTTGTCATAAGAGCATAAGGTTTTGAGTCATCAGATTAGAAGTTTTTGAAGGCGTTCTAAGTCAACTTAGACGACACATCAACATTCAAGATAGAGGTGCATCAATAGACCTTTTGACTGGAAGGAAAGCTATCAAACAACCCCTTTCAACAATACCGAAAGGAAGCAAAGCAAAAGAGAAAGGCCTAACAACAAACAACAAAAGAAGGATGACTAATAACCTTTCAACTAGACCGAAATGTATGACTCAGTGGACATATACAAAAGAAAAAGGGCTGACCTTTCGACTTTATCGATAGCTTAGGGTCGAAAGGTCCAAATCGGCACCTATAAATATGACCTCAGAGGTCAGTTATAAGCGATCCAATTTTTTCCACTCTTCACTTCTATGTTTCTTAAACTTGTAAAACCTAATTCTTAAATTAAATTGGGCATTTAGTCAATTTGTATAATTGTGTTCAATAAAAATACGATTATGATAATAGCGTCACTTAGCAGCTCAGATTTCCTTTCTTCTTCATGAATATGTCCGGCGGTAGTTACATTGATCGAAAGGTTCCCCTATCGACTGTTTCAAAACCCTTAGTGCTCAAATTTCCTAAAAGCTATAACTAAAATTCATTAGACAACGTGTGTTCCCCATTTTGATAGATTCGAAACCATTCCAACTCCACTATTTCTAGAATTTATTAGGATTCAACCTCAACTCCTTGGTCTGAGTCGGAAGTGGTTTTGACATAGTCCACAGTCAACTCTTTCGAAAGGTAATATCAGATGGAAGTCTACTCCTTCAACTACATCAAAAGGTCTCAAAGTCAAGTTCTTAACCACTCCTGCTCGTCTAAAAAGCTCAAACAAATCTTATTCATTCGTATGGAGGTTTCAAAAGTGTTACACCTATTTCAGCTTCAAATTTCGGGCCAGCTTCAAATTTGGGGTGTTGACAAGTTTTCTTGTTAACATTATCTAAGTGAAATAATGTAAATATGGTCACATGGTGATCCAAGAATTTTTGTTTAATGGATTTTTACATAATTTTATAACTATTTCTTATGTCAAAGTATCCAACTAAAAAATATAAGACTAAAATATCAAATTATGTAAACCAAAAAATTAGGATCGAATCATTGAATCTCTTAACTATGCAAATAATTAATTATATATTATTGGAAAATAAGAACACTCACAACCAAGGAGTCAAATATTATTTCATTTGGATTATAATCAACGTTGATGAAGTCTTTGGTTGGAAGTATTTATCCGGTAAAAGGTGCAAGGAAGTCATGATAAAGAGTGGAGGTAAATTTGGTGCAAAAGATATGCATCCAATATATGAAATCACACTGACTGGTACAAACATCATTTAACTTATCAAACCATACAGATTCAAATTATTTTGTGCCATCCAAAATTATTTACCTATCCATATAGGCTGGCTAGATTATCATTTTCGAGCCAAACTTGATTTGTCCTTTTATTTTTCTCTAGCATTTAATATTCATATTTACATCAAATAAAGTTAAACTCCCATTTTTTTCAAACTTACTCCACTTAAAAAATCTATGTAACGACCCGTAAATTTCTAATGGTTTTAATATAACGTAGTTAACTGAATTTTTATGAAAATTTAAATATCTGAATTTTGAATTAAAAATTTGATATTTGAAATACGTCTATTTAAACATAGCAAATTGTAAATTTTCATCAAATAATATGGAAGTTCATTTGTTATGTAATTTTATTTAAATTCAAATCAGTTAATATTTGATGATAGTAGAACGTTTTCCAAACCTAAATATTTTTACATAATAAATTTGAAAGTTATCTTCTGAGTGAGACGTCACATTTCATTTCGTCTAATTTGGACTACCATTGCTCCGTCTATCTTATTTTTGGCAAATTAGCAGCATTTTTGACTTTTGATAGGAAGGTCCTACACATATATCTCTATACCGTTTTGATCGTCTCGTCGAGTTGATCTCCACAACATATTCGTTTGTGTGTTTCGAAGTCCACGAGACTGCGAAATCTACTGAACGATCCACGTATCGGTTCCGTAATTTGGCTTTTGATTTCATGTGACCATTCACTGCCTACCTGTTGAAAACTAATGGTCACTAGCTGTTAGTGTTCCCAAAATGTAACCGGCGACTTTCACCATTTCCCCTGGTTTTGATATTTAATTTGGTTTGTTGATTTGATTCATTCTCTTCGTTCTTCTCCATTATTTCTTTTGCCATTAAATTAATAATGATATGTTGTAAATTGTTCTATTGGAAACCATTTTGTCACTAACCTCCACTACTTCACACCCAGGCAAACCCATCACCTACGGCCAAAACTTCCACCACAGCAACTACCCATACCTTCTCCTCGACTCTCTTTTCCAATGCCTCCCCTCCTTTTGTCCTTCCTCTCTCCTTCCGACCCCTACCCACCATCACTATCCCAAAGAAAAACACATCACTCCTCTACCAAACTCGGTGGCACCATGGCTCCTTCCTCTCTCGCTCATTTTCTCTCTCTCTCTCTCCAGCCAACTGCGAGACCGCCGCCATGTTTTCCATCTAGCACTGCAATCTCTTCTAATCCATTTCAACATCCAAGCCCACCCTACATCAACCCTCTTTTGTCTGATTATATTATATATAAGTATATTTTTTCTGAAATTTAATATTAAATGAATTGGTTGTTAGAAATGATAATATTTGATTATCACTTATTGTTTTGTATAACATTGACTATTGCATCATGATATAAAGTAATGAATTTATAAAAAATGGTTTATAAATTTATTTGGAATTGAAATAACTTTAAATTAAGAATTTGAGAATTTAAATTTTCGGTAATTTAGAAAATTTGGTTTTAAAACTTAGAGTATATTTTTTAAAGTATTTACGAATACAAATCATTTCCAAAGAATTTTAAAGGTTTTAAATTAGTACGCCTCTTTTGTCGCCGTAAAATAATTTCGGTGATGACTTCAGCATCGTAGACATTCATTTTCGAGTTTCAGAGTGGAGAGACCACTTAATAACTTTGCTATACTTTTATTTTGAAAATAGATTTGATTTGAATTTCTTAAGTATGACTTGATGGATAATATATATAAATATATGATTATAGATTTGATTTGAAAATATATATATTTATCTTTAAACAGTTTGAAGTGAATTCAGAAAATTTAACTCTTAAATTTTGAATAAATATTAAAACTTAAATAATTGAACTGGAAAATTTTATTTGTATAATACTCAGTTTCATTCCAACATATATAACTTACCTAAATTTTTCCAAAGTTGGATATGTAATTGAATAATATACAATATAAAATGATTTTATAAAAAAAATTGAGCGATTATAATAAGTGTCAATCTACTTAATTTATGTGATAAGATATATTGTGGACAAATTGAACCATTAATTTGGGAAAAAGATAATTAATTTGATTTGAATAAATATGATCTTAGCAAATGTTTATACACTTAATTTATGATTATAGAAAATGTTAATTGAGACAAATTGAATAATAAGATAATGAATAGAAAAATATGAATTTGGGAATAGTTAAGATTGAATTTTAAGTGAAATTAACTTATGTCAAATCAAATGGATTAAACCAAATTGTTGAATATTAATTTATTTAAAATAAATAAAATTTATATGGTTTTAAATTGATTGGTTTATTTTATATTTCAATATATTTTTCTTTCTGGTTGTTTCTACTCTTCTACCTCCTTCCTTTTCGGGGACGAAAAGTTTTGAGTGGGAGAGAGTGTAACGACCTGTAAATTTCTAATGGTTTTAATAACGTAATTAACTGAATTTGTGAAATTTTAAATATTTGAATTTTGAATTAAATTTTTTATACTTGGAATATGTCTATTTAAACATAGCAAATTGTAAATTTTCATCTGATAATATGGAAGTTTATTTGTTGTGTAATTTTGTTTAAATTCAAATCAGTTAATATATAATGATAGTAAAACATTTTCCAAACCTAAATATTTTTACATAATAAATTTATAAATCATCTCCTGAGTGAGACGTCACATTTCGTTTCATCAAATTTGGAATGTTATTGCTCCTTCGATCTTATTTTGGACAAATTAGCAGCATTTTCGGTACCGACTATCGAGTTTTTATAGGATGGTCATATCGCTGATATTTGTATACCGTTCAGATTGTCTCGTAGAGCTAATCTCCACAGCGTATTCGTTTGTGTGTTTTGGATTCCGTGAGATGGCAAAATCTATGGAACAATCCCCGTATTGGCTTTGCAATTTGGCTTTTGATTCTCCCATGACCATTCACTGCCTACTTGTTGAAAATTAATGGTCACTAGCTGTTAGTATTCCTAGAATGTAACCGGTGACTTTCACCATTCCCCTGGTTTCAATATTTAATTTTGTTTGTTGATTTGATTCATTCTCTTCGTTCTCCTCCATTTTTTTCTTTTTCCTTTAAACTAATAATGATATGTTGTGAACTATTCTTTTGGAAACCATTTTGTCACTAACCTCCATTGCTTTACACCCAGGAAAACCCATTACCTACGGCCAAAACTTCCATCCGAGCAACCGCCCATACCATCTCCTCCACTCTCTTTTCCAGTACCTCCCTTACTTTTGGTCTTTCTCTCTCCTTCCCGCATGCTTTCGACTCCTACCCACTACCACTTTCCCAAAGAAAAACCCATCATTCCTCTACCAAACTCGCAGGCACCATTGCCCCTTCCTCTCTCGCTAATCCTCTCTCTCTCCAGCCAACCGCGAGACAAGCCGTCGTGTTTTCCATCCACCACTGCAATCTCTACTAATCCGTGTCAACACCAAGCTCGCCACACCTCTCTAGTGTCTTGTCCTCCCTGCCAAGTAACCCTTCTTTGCCTAAGGCCGAGCACCACCTTTGCAACTTAGTTCGTCTCTAGCCTCCTTTCGTCTATGCATCCTCAATAGTTCCGACCTGTGGCCGAGGCCTTGGCCTCATCCATACCACCTACCTCGGCACATCTTATCCACCATTGCGGTTGCATCCATTTTAGGTATATATATAATTTATATAAATTATTTATTTATGAGTATATAATGATAAATGCGTAACTTATATGTTGTATATATGATATTACAGAAGGAATAGTATATATGTTATACTGTTTATATATTTACAGTAAAATACCACAGGATTACAGTGGTATATGTATGCCGTACAGTCATATAGTATATATATTTATTTAATAAAATATGCTTTGTTAACCTATATATACACACACACATATATAGCTTGTCATACGCATGCAACTGTTTAAGTACTTTCAAGTATAAATATATATGTGTGTGTGTGTGTGTGTGTGTCAAGTTTTCATATTTTTTCGCATATTTATTTTTGTTTGTAATACAGCTGGCATTTGATATATATATATATATAGTTTTCTTAAGTTGTATTTTCTTTATGTGTGTGTGTGTATTCACATAAGTTATGATGGGTTAGTTTATATATATATATAGGTTATGTACATAACTGTTTAGATTTCTTTATATATACAGAAAAAAATTTATGTATGTATTTTATTTTCATGCGTTAAAACTACAGATTTTTTTGTATGGGGTTTAAAATGTAAATTATATATTTAGTTTGATTTTAAAATATATATGTTTTAAAGATACAATATTGATTTCAAAATATATACATATACATATATATATATATATATATATAGATTTTACATATGTATTTTAATTTAATATTGGTTTAAGAAATTAATATAATAAAATAATATATAATTCATTTCAATCTACATCAAGCTGATTCTGATTTATTTCATCAATTCCTTATGTATCAGCTTTTTCTGTCAAATCCATGTTCAGCTTACTTCACTTTGAGATTAGTCGATTGGATTGGTCGATCATCTAGATCGTGATTCAAATTCATAACCCGTCGTGTAGTCTATTTTCTCTAGCCTCGAAAGGTGAGCCATCACTTACGATGTACGTTCTTATATTTATTAGATTTGATTTCATTTGAAACGATAATTGAAATATGTTGTTGCTAATTATTTAACTACTATATATATGATATGCCATTATTTGTAACTGTTCACCTGTGACACCTGGCACCATGATATGTTATTTATATTTTATCTGTTATTGATGATATATGCCTATTGCTGATATGTTATATTATTATCATAACTATTCTCACTCTATAGGTTCCCTATTAGTATAAAATTCTCTATGGGTTGAAATGATACACACCCGAACAATCATGTAGAATAGGATAAAATTGTTATGGGTTGAAATGATAAACCCAAACGATTTCCATTGAATTGAATTTGGGATTGCGGGTTGAAAAGATATATACCCATAGATAATTAAATTGCGGATTGAAATGATAAATTTCCGTTCACTTGACCATAGGATAGAAAATTATATACAAACACCATTGGTTTATATATATATGAAAATGATTACCAAGAATTTTTAAAAAAGGAAATAAATATGGTTTTATATAAATATTATTTTTTAATATTATATATATAAATGTTATTTTATATATGATTAAATTCTTGATTTCTAGAAATTATATGTTTTGAAAATTTTAAAACTATAAGTTAGCTTTGAAATTATAAATTTTAAGAATTTACTTATAATTTTACTATTTAAAATATGTATAAATTAGTTTTAATATAAAATAAGTTTAATAATAAGATTTAATTTAATAAAGTTTGATTTAATTAATATAGAAAATGTTTAAGTATTTATTTAAGATTTTATTTCCAAAATAGATTTTATAATAATTTTTATAAGTTATGGTTGGGAAGATAAATTTAAGTTGAATAAAATCGATTTGAAACTTATTGAATTTGAAATTCTAAAGATATGATTTTATAACATGATTTTTGATTTAAAAGTGATTAAATGAATATTTCAAGTTAACTAAATTAAAGGGAATATTTAGTTTATTTAAATAGTAATTTAAGGTCTTATTTAAATGATATTGGATTTATTAAGTGAATATTTCAAAAACTAAATAATAGTAAAGTTGATTTTGAAATATAAATGAATTTATCAAAATTGAGTTATTGTAAATATTCAGATACTTAAAGCTTTGAAATCTACTGAAATTGAAATAGTTTAAATTGTAGTTTATATCTGTATTTGAAATCGATATAAAATGGTTTATTGGGATTTCAATTGAATTGGAATGGAAGATATGAGATTTGGTTTAAGTTGGATTTTGGAATTGAGTTTATTTAAAAATCGATTTGTGAACTTTGAGGAAGCTATTTTATTACATAAAGAATTTTAATGTATATAAAGATACTTTATTTTATAAGTTATTTTAATATATATGTAACGACCTAGAAATTTCCATCCAGAAAATTCCAGATAGTTAGGAAAAGAGGAAAAGACATAGAAGAAGAAACAGAAACAGGTCATAGAAACCTCACATTCGCAGCGGATCAAAATATGATATCACATAAATAATAGTTTTACAAAGAAGAATAGTATCAGTACACTTTATATTTTTGTACATCAGAGTTACAATCATTTCCAAATCACTGAACAGTTAAAACAACATGTTCTAATTATACCATTAATATATCACAGCGGAAAACAACTCCATACATTCCTATCCTCCAACTCGCCTTCTGAGCTCCAGAATGTCCTTACCTGAAAATCTGTAATACTCGGTCTGACCCGAGCATTACATCAAAGTAACACCCGGGTCAGGCTGGAAAACAGCGTGAGTAAACCCATCTAACATGGAATACAAAAACATACAAACTATATAAACCCGGGGTAACTTATGTCAATTTACTCTTCACAAGATGTTATAGACATCACTTATTTTCCACATCAATTTCTAAGTGCCAGAACTTAGATTATATGGTCCAATTCACTTAAATCATTTCATTTCAGCCAATTGATTTCACATATCAATTTATAACGAATCGAAGTGGTTTCAGGTATTTACTAATACCCCACTCCGGTCTCTTCGAATTCAATACCACATTAACCCAAGTTATACAAGTGAAATACAATTAACTTCAAATCTGATGCCACTTCTTACACTGCAATTTACTATCGATAGATAACCGCATTGTCACCCATTTTAAACCAATCATCTCATATCACAAAGCGTCACATATCAGATGCTAACGTAAAAATCAGACGCTAACACCCCGGTGTAGATTGAAGTTGAGCGAAAGCACCACCCGTGAATACGGAAACTAAAAAACAAGTAGAGAAATCACAGAGAAAGCAGAAAAAACAACAGTTTTTATAGTGGTTCGGCTTAGGGTAAGCCTACGTCCACTTTAATTCTTTTTATTACTGAATCGATTACAACTTTACAACAATCTTCAATTACAATTTTGATGAGACAAACAACTAGAACTTTGATGCAGAAGAATTCTTTGAATCCATGTAGATTGCGTTAGATTTTTCTCCCGAAGTTAGTTGAAATGCCTTTAGTACTTGAAGTGTCGAGTGAGTCGAGAATTCAGCAGAGTATCGGCGCTTAAAGAGATTGGCCAAAAGTCCCTTTCATGCTTGAGGTAGGTTGGTATTTATAGGGGAAATCCCCCCTTAGGTCGTAAGTCGTGACCGGTCTAAGGTAAGTTGTGGCCGGTCTAAGGTAGGTCGTAGCCCATTCATCTGGACCTTTCACGGTTTCAAAAAGGTTCCCTTGCATAAGTCCTAGGTCGCCTCCGAGTCAACACAACCTTGTATCAGTAATACGGCATCGGGCTTACATTTAGTAGCTTTAGGTCATGGACGACTCAAACTAGGTCGTGAGTCATGAACGAGTTAACTGGCAAGTCGCAAGTCACGGCTTAACTGATAAGTCCTGGATCGCGTACGAGTTAAGAGGCCATTGTGCCAAGTAGCTGCATTGAACTTGTCTTCATTTGCTTGGGTCGTGAACGATTTAACGTAGATCATAGGTCGGTTACGACTTAGGCATAGTTCATGATCTTGTCCCTGAGCTATTAGAGCGGCAAATTCTCTGGATAGTTAGGTCGGCTTCTATCTTAGGTCGGTAGCTATCTTAGGTCGGCACCCTGTTTTAGGCAGCTGGGTCGGTGTTCATGTTAAGCATTAGGTCGGCAACCGTGTTGAAGCATTAGGTCGGCAACCATGTTGAAGTATTAGGTCGGCATACCCCTTAGGCCTTAAGTCGGCATACTTGTTGAAGTATTAGGTCGGCATACCCCTTAGGCCTTAAGTCGGCATATTTGTTGAAGTATTAGGTCGGCATATCCCTTAGGCCTTAAGTCGGCATACTTGTTGAAGTATTAGGTCGGCATCTCTTTGAGTCGCTGAGTCAAAACCGGGGCGGGGTTAACAATTGCCCCTCGAAGTATACGCCTACTGGTTAGGTCGTATGCTTCGACATTCTTTAACCCGTCTACTTTCTAGGTCGGTAGGTCGTGTACGACCTAACAGTTAGGCCACACACGCCGCTCCAAGTCTCTCTGCTATAAGTCGTATATCCTTCCCTTTCTTCTCGTTACTTACCTCTTCATTTGTTTTTGCTGTTAACTCTTTCCCAAGCTTCCAAAGGCGATTTCGATTCAACCAATCACCATTAATCTTGAGATTACATTGCGTAAGTGATCTTGTTTTCTTCTCCTGATCCTTTACCATCTCTGATTCATGAATTTCATTTCTCCATCCTAACCCACCTCTCCACGCAACGCGCCATCATGAATTTTCCATAGCTGGCGAACTTTAGTTGGTTTGATTTAGGTTTAAACGTTTGATTGGTGGGCTTCAATGCTTCAAGCTAATCGATTTTTCGAATTGCGTTAGGATTGCAAGGTGTTGAATTTGTAGTGGTTTCGAATTATCTTATTGGATGATCCGATATCAGGGATGAAGATGAAGGCTGTTGCTGATGAAGCAGCTATCGGGTTAACGGGTTGAGTGGAGTGAGGTATTGGCTTGGACGCGACCCAGTGATTTTGGGTGACCTAACCCTTTGGCCGATCTAATTTGACGCGATCTGAACTTTAAGTCATGACCGAGTTAACCCTTGGGGGGAAAACTGCCGACCTAATCTTCTACCGATCCAACTCTTAAACCGTGGCCGAGTTAATCCTTAAACCGTGGTCGAGTTAATCCTTAAACCGTGGTCTAGTTAATCCTTAAACCGTGGCCGAGTTAATCCTTAAACCGTGGTCGAGTTAATCCTTAAACCGTGGCCGAGTTAACCCTTAGGGAATTTCACACCACTTTTTGAACTAGAGCCTTCCTCCTTACGACCTAAAGAACCGCCAACTTAAGGAACCAAAAACATAATCTTAACTTGCGAGAGACTCCTTGGGTCGCAGCCGGGTTAACACTTGGATTCCCAACTCGAATTCTCACTTAAAAGCATAATTCCAATTTGAATTCTTAACTTAATCTACTGGACTGAACTGCTTAATTCCTGGATTGTTTTAACTTTGTTGCTTTATTTCTCAGATCACATTGACTCATAGGCTAACAACCTGCTGAAAACAATAATCACAAAAACCAAGGCGAATATACTGCCATTGACTGCCCGCATCAAATGACAGATTAGTCGACATAAAGTAATCAACTTAAATACACTGTATGAAATGCTGTGAACCAATCAACTAAAGTGAAGTATTAATGCAAAGCATCGCTAACTTGAACTGATTTGTTTGCATCAACATTACACTCGCATATTAAAACAACGAACCCTGGACTTTATAACTGACAAATACTTGCTAGTTTTTACTCCAGTTACATTTGCTTCTTGCTTGATTGATTTTACACAACACTCCACACACTTTAGGAAACGTGCACCTTCATGTTTGAATATCCAGTTGTTTGTGTAGAATGACTTCCCATCAAGAAGAAGAAGGGGTAGCTCAAGCTGAAGAGACCTTTCAGATGGCTATTCCCGTAGAGAACCCTCCAGAGAGAACTTCGACTATCCTAACTCCGAGAGTGTTTATTCAGCTACGTACTCAATTTGGTTTTGCTGAAAATGATGCCATATTTCCCGGGCCAAATGATACTGCCGACAGTCCTCCTCACGGTTTCGTCGCAGTCAATCGTCAAATGTGCCTAAGCGGGGCGATTCCTCCTTTTAACGACTTCCTCCGAACCCTTCTCCTTCGGTTGACAATCTCTCCATTCCAACTTCATCCTAATAGTACGCCATTTTGATGGGGTTGTGTGTTTTGTTTAGGAGAACTCTTGATCGCTTGCCGAGTTTTGAAGAAATTCGCTACCTATGCTCGTTTGCAAAGAGTAAAGACCATCCTTCCCTTATTATTGTGAGAAGTGCTAGAAACCGCAAGCTTATTTCTGATCTTACAGAAAGTGTTCATGGATTTTTGAACCAGTTTTTCTTTGCTCGCTGCCCCTCAGAGTTTTATGCCATCTGGAGAGTAGGAAGTAAGATTACCTGTTTCTATTTTCTCCATTTCCAAACTTTTTCGAGGTCCGAACTACCAACTGCTAATTTCATTCTTTGCTCTTTTCAGCACTTCCTCTCCCTTCTAGAGATCCAAGCCATAAGCAAGTTTTTGAAAGATTAAGTGTTGTGGCCGCAGAAGAGAGAAGTATAAAAATTTTGTTGAGGGATGAATTTTTGCATCAGTATGCACTTTTGCACGCTTCTCGCTCTACACACCCCCATGAGGTTCCAGACTCTCCGCCTAAAGCATTAGATGCCCCAGTTTCCGCTGACGAACCTTTACCAAAAGAAACTGCCTCCGAAGCTTCTCTAGTGAAGTGCTCTACCACTGTCGATGCTGCGGGGTCGTCTGGTAAATCCGCACTTGCCCCAGTCATTGAGGAAGAAGAGCCTCAGGGATCTCCCCAACATTCACAGAAGTCCGGCGAAGAAGCCGGGAAAACAAGCCCTGTCAGGCAGAGCGGGGACGACACCTTCGAAGGGTTGAGCGATCTCTTTGTCACCTCACAAGAGCTTTTTAAAGACGACCCTGCGACTACTAGAGTTTCTTCTTCAGTAGTGGAAGCGACTTCTTCTTTGCAACAAGCTCCGTCGACCCAAGAGTTGACGTTGATTACTACCCCTGTGATTACTCCGCAATCAAAGAGTGGTTCGTAGTTTGATGCGCGTAGTTTGCACATCACACACACTTAGAATCTTTTGGCACTTTCATGCATCTAACTCTTTATACTTTGAAGATTCTAAAGTTACACTTCTTTTTTCTGAAGACTTTTAAGACTTGTCTTTTTTATTTCAGATTCTCCGATGAGACGCAGCGGCTCTTACTATGACGACTTTCAGCGCTACGGGAGGCGTAGTCAATATAATTATAGGCGCTACCTGCCCATTCACAGAGAAACCAACGAAGAGAGAGCCGCTCGGAAGGCTCGGGAGAGGAGGGCTCAAGAAGAGCGTTATGAGAGGAAAGAAAAGGAGGAGCGCCACGATTCTTCCCAGAGAGGTGACGATTCTCACAAGAGAAAGTCGCATGATGATCGAGGAAAAAGCCACATAGTTGAGGACCCAAGAAAGCGTGCCCGGCAGGGTGAAAAGCATGCTTCTACAACTCCTGAAAAGGTCACTTCCTCCGTCTCACTTGACATTCCTTCTGGCTCTCCTGCTCTCGGGAAGACAGACATTCAGACAATAATCAGCAGGCCTAAATTCCAAGTTGGATCAGGCCCGGCTACTCTACAAAGCCGGTTCCCGCACTGGTGCCTGAAGGGAGTGCGGTTCGATCTTGACTTGGTCCCTATTGACAAGCCTGCCATGCTGCGAAATCTCGATGCTGTCAGGCTTGATATTGAAAGGATGTCGAACTGGCAAAAGCTTGTTGACGAGCTTCAAAGGGTCAACCGTGCGAATATAGAGGCCATGCTTACTATGGAGAATGATAAAGCTGAATGGCAAAAGGTCCTTGAGCAGCATGATACTGAGATGAGGAGCATTACTACTTATAATGAAGAGCTTGAAGCGAAGGTCGAGAAGCTTAAAGAAGAACTCGCCACTTCCTCTACTTCCTACACTCGAAAAGAAGAAGTGCTTCAGAAGCAAGTGAGAGATGCTCATGCCGGCCAAAGAGACGCCGAAGACAGGCTCGAAGTGCAAAAAAGAATCGGTGAGGGCTATATCACTGATATTGCAGAGCTTCGGAAGAAGACCAGCTCTCAAGAGGCAGAGATTCAAATGCTAAAGCTTCAACTCTCCAAAGCTGAAAGAGAGCGTGATGAGGCCGTTGCCGGTAAAATTGCAGCTGAAGAATCTCATGAGGCAACGAAGACCAGCATCAGCTCGACACTATTTGACTTCTACCTGCACAGCGTCTTGGGGCGCGGTAGTCTCGCCTTTCTAGGCCCCAAATATGAAATTACTCTGGCTGAAGTGTGGGAGGCCGCACTTGACATGCTTGGCGGTAAAGGTGCTGGCTATGCCGAATCAGCTCTTGAGGAGCATTATTTGGATGACGACACTCGCGCCGCTCTCGCCAAGGGAAAAGAACAACTTGCAAAATTAAGAGCCGAGATGGCCGAAGGGGAACGTTTAGGAAAAACTACTTCGACTATTGCAGTCCAGCCTTCTCCTTCTGCCGAAATCGACATCGTCGGCTCCAGCTCTCATTCTCCATCCCTGGTCAAAGTAACAACTGCGATTACAAGTACACAGGGTGGAGATGAAGGCGAAGAAAGCGCCGAAGCAAAGTCTTATGAGGTTGATATTAGGAAGCTGACTTCTCCAGGTAACTCTACTGTTAATCTTGCCCAAGTAGACTGCTCATTTGCTTCTTATGAGTTCGATGAGCTTCTCGACTATTTCCTGAACCTCAATGAGCCTTTATCTCCTCTCTTTACTGACTTTAACTTCTTTTCTTCTGTAGAGAAAGCATCGAGCATTGTTCAAACTTCCCTTCCTCCAATTATTCCTCCTTCAGTTCTCCAGGTCACTCCTCCGTCCGCCTCTCAACCCGGGTCGCAAGAGGAGCAAATAGAAGCTCTTCATGGCTTAGATGATCCTATTGCTTCTCAAGAACATGGGGGAGAAGGGCTTGGAGAAGGCAATGAGTCTCCGGAGCGAACCACTTTTTATAACATAAAATTATCTGCTCTTGTTACTCCGGGAAGTGAGTCTTCTTCAAGGAGAAGGAGGAAGCGTGCCACTTCCAAGAAGAGAAGGAAAGACATTCTTGTTTCTGAACAGGAAAAGAAAGTTGATCCGGCAGTAACCCTTTCTCCTTCATCCCCGACTCTCCCAAGCCGTCCTGAAAAGCTGCCAATTAGGTCAGGCGAAGGCTCTAAGGGTGGTGGCAAGAAGAAGTAAGGGGTCCTGCTTTGATTTATCTTCACTTTTTGTTTTTTGCATGTACTGGCCGGAGATTGTGCGGGTACCGACCTCCGCTTTTCTTTTTATTTTTATTTTGAAACCTGTACCTGTACAAAATTTTGACAGTGTTGAATAAAATGATTCTTTTTGTTTGTCCAAACTTCTGTCTGTATTTGAGAATACATTTACTATTCATTTTTGTACAAGTTTCTTTATATGATATTGCAGTGAGCTTGTGGTATGTTGTTCGAGCGTAATTCTTACCAATGTTGCTATACCATGTTGCCCCTATGCCATAAGCTCGTTGCAATATTTTATACTATGAGAGGATTTGTACTCTTATTTTCTGAAGAATAACTATTCCATACTTGGAGGAATACTATTCTGCTCAAAATAGAGTACAACCACTCCATATGAGTTTCTACGCTTCATCCTTTGAAGATATCACTTTTTCTTTTGTGCTTTCACACATTTTTACCGAGTGAATTCTTCTAGTGGTAAAGCGGGCCTCTGAAGGGTACTTTAACTTCTTTTTGAGGAAGAGTATTTTCGAGAATAGAAGAATCAATCTTCCTTTGAAAGTTAAAGTGTGCCTTTGAAGAGGGCTTCTTCTTTTTTATATTGCGCCTCGGTGGAGGGCTTTCTGATCTTTGCTTTGCGTTTCTGACGAAATGCTTCTTTGAAAAGTTGTACCTCTGAGGAGGGCTTTTTCACGTTTCAACACTTGGAAGTTTTATTTCAATCTCGGTGAAACGTGTGCCTCCGAAGAGTTGTGCCTCCGAGGAGGGCTTTCCACGTTCCAACACCTGGAAGTTTTATTTCAATCTCCGTGAAATATGTGCCTCCGAAGAAGTCTTTCTGTTTGATTGTGCCTCTGGAAAGAGGTCTTTTTGTTTCTTCCTCTGGGAAGAGGTCTTTTTGTTTGGTTGTGCCTCTGGCAAGAGGTCTTTTTTTTGTTTCTGCCCCTTGGGAGAGGCTTTTATTTTTCCCTGTTCGCTGGGAAGCGGGCCTCGGAAGAGGGCTTTTCATATCTCATCTCACGGGAGTGTATCGACCGATCACGGTGAAATGTGTGCCTCTGAGTAGGGTTTTTGCCTGGAAGTTTGGAGTTTCTTTCTCTCGGTTGGACGGATTCACGGGAGTGTATCGACCGATCAGTCCGCAACTTTGTATCGAGAAAGATCTCTCCTTTTCTGGTCTAACCCGCTCGAGGTCTTTTAGCATTTCAACTATGGTGAAATGGGCCTCCGAAGAGGGCTTTTCACGTTTCAACACTTGGAAGTTTTATTTCAATCTTGGTGAAACGTGTGCCTCTGAGTAGGGCTTTTGCCTGGAAGTTTGGAGTTTCTTTCTCTCGGTTGGACGGATTCACGGGAGTGTATCGACCGATCATTCCGCAACTTTGTATCGAGAAAGATCTCTCTTTTTCTGGCTAGGCCCGCTCGAGGTCTTTATCCTCCGAAGAGTTGTGCCTCCGAAGAGGGCTGTGCCTCCGAAGAGGGCTTGTGCCTCCGAAGAGGTCTTTTGCTGTTTGATGCTTGCTCGCCCATGTCTCTTTGTCATCTATTCATGTTGGCGATCCCCGTTGTCTTTTGCGAGTTGGTGGTGGTAGACACTGGCTATTTAACTGGTTGTTTGTTTGTTCAAACATTTGCAGTTAGTTGGAAATGGTCCACTTCCATCCACATTGCTAACTTTTGTTCGAAGCACTTCTTTTGTAGGATTTGATTATGGAAATTTTGAATGGCTTAGTGTTTGCTTGCTAAGTGATGTCGGAGATCGCTTGGTCTTGCGATGGGTAAGCTTTGCTTTTATGGCCTGCATTATTAAATCGACATTTTAGTGACACACTTAACGTATTTTATATGTCGAAATAAAACAAAGCAGTTTATAATAGTAGAGAACACAAGATTTATAGTGGTTCGGCCAAAAGCTGGGCCTACATCCACTTTATAGCTTTTCATTATTCGCTTGCTTTACAATTGCTTTTAATACAAGAATCATATATTCGTAATTCTTTTACAACATTTTAGCAATGCTTTCAAGTAAAATAGGGACGCAAATGATTGCTGTTCCAAGCTCTTGGGATTGGTTCTCCTTCGACAGTTGTGAGTTTGAATGTGCCATCAAGAAGTTTTGCGCCAATAACATATGTGTTAACGCTAAAATTTGAACGCTAACACCCCGGTGTATGAGTTGTAGTTGTGAAAGCACCACCCAACGACTCGGGAACAGATTACAAGCAGATAATAGCAGAAAAGCGGTAAACAACAACAATTTTATAGTGGTTCGGCTTAAGGGTATAGCCTACGTCCACTTTAAGTACTTTTATTAATAATCTCGGTACAAGCTGATACAATTCTTCCCAAATACAATACACTTTGAATTACAAGAGACTTAGAACAAGTAGCTTAAACTTCGATGAAAATGAGAGTTTTTGAATCCATGTTGGATGTATGTGATCTCTTCTTGAAGTTGTTTGTAGCGTTCTTAATGTCTTGAGAGCTTCAAGTGTTGGATTGGATTGGTTTGGAATGCAGCAGAGTAACGGCGTTTGAAGGAAATGAGCCAAAAGTCCTTTTCTAGTTGGAGCTAGGATCGTATTTATAGGCATTTCTCGGAATTAGGTCATGACTCGTACACGACTCATGATGAGCCATAACCTGTTCACGACTCATAGTAGGTTGCGGCCGACCTACTGGATTGGCTCACTGCTTGGTCCAAAGCTAGGCTTCCATTTAGATGAATAACACAAGTCCTAAGCCGTTCACGAGTTAGCCAGTGCAACCTTCCTTGATGTTAGTATGAGTCGTATGTCGTATTTCATTATAAGTCGTATGTCGTCATAAGTCGTGAACGACTTATCTTTTGAGTCGTAAACTTCCTTAAGTCGTGCCACCCTTAACTAGTAAGATTGTGCAGACCTTAGGTCGTCAGGCCGTAATGTTCTTAGGTTGTGAAGGCCTTAAGTCGTAGACCTTATCTCGTAGACTCTTTAACCCGTGGAGGCCTTAAGTCGTAGATCCTATCTCGTAGACTCTTTAACCCGTGGAGGCCTTAAGTCGTAGATCCTATCTCGTAGACTCTTTAACCCGTGGAGGCCTTAAGTCGTAGATCCTATCTCGTAGACTCTTTAACCCGTGGAGGCCTTAAGTCGTAGATCCTATCTCGTAGACTCTTTAACCCGTGGAGGCCTTAAGTCGTAGATCCTATCTCGTAGACTCTTTAACCCGTGGAGGCCTTAAGTCGTAGATCCTATCTCGTAGACTCTTTAACCCGTAGAGGCCTTAAGTCGTAGATCCTATCTCGTAGACTCTTTAACCTGTAGAGGAAACTGGGTTAACACTCGCCCCTCGAAGCACATGCCTTAAGTCGTAAGTCGTGTGCTTCGACTCATCATAACCCTGGTGTCCCGATTCGAGTTCCACTTCCCTGAGGTATAAAATGCTTGGGTCGTTCCTCCTATTTCCTTCTTCTCATTACTTACCCCTGAGCTATTTCTGCCATTAACACGTCCTCGAGCTTTCGGAAACAAATTCGACCAGTTCATCCTACCGTTGATTCAGTCCCTATAATCCTCATCATCGCATCGCGTAAGTAAATCCGTAGTTCATTTGATTCCGCGATAGCCATTAACTTGCGAATCTGGACCCCTCATTGACAACTTTAATCCAGTTCCTTATACCACGCTTCATCACGATTGTTGCCACGATCGATTGCTGGTGAGCTCGAGGAAGTTCGATTAGGTTTTGGATAATTCGCGAGGAGAAGAAAATGGGTTTCAATATATTTATATTTTGTTTTTATTTTTAGGCTGTTAGGGGTTTGGAGAAGACGAGATAATAGTTAGTGGGTTCATCGGTTTAGGGGTGGAGATAAGGTTATTCGACTAGTTGAGGCATGAGTTTTAGGTCGTAACTGAGTTAAGACTTAGAAGAATTCGTATCTTTCTGACTTGAAGTCCTGTCTCTCTCTTATGACTCACGATTCAAAGGACTACCGACTCAAGGCATCAACGACTCAAAAGTGAAGCGACCTATCCTGTCTCTCCTCATAGTCCTTTAGGTCGTGGACGAGTCAACCAGAGAACCGACGACTTAACTTAACCCGAAGGAAAAATTCTTAACTCGTAGACGAGTTAGCACTTAAGTTGTTGCCGAGTTATCACTTGAGTCGTTTGCGACTTAGCTCTTGAGTCGTCTACGACTCAGCACTTGCATTTTTAAACTCTGCTTAGACCTTGAACTGTTGCATGGATTTTGAACTGTTGAACTTTGCTGCATTCTTTTACAGATTACTTTAACTTGTGGGTTAACAATCTGTTTAATATGATATTTACAGAAAATTGGGACGAATATACTGCCATCGACCGCCCACATCAAATGACAGATTAGTTAATAACGGATAATTAACTTAAATAAATTGTGTGAACGAAGTGCTATCGATTTCAAGTAGAATATTAAAGCAACACTGAAATAGTCAATTGAAACTGACCATCCTGCACTAATATTATGCTTGAACTCTAAATTAACAAGTTCTGAAATTACCGTAGTCGATCAATCGTCGACCAGTTTAATTCCAGTTATATTTACTTGTTATTTTTATCAGTTTTGCACGACACTTCACACTTTTAGGAAACGTGCACCTTCATATTTGAATATCCAGTTGCTTGTGTAGAATGACTTCTCAGGAAGAAGATGCAACAGTTCAGACGGGAGAGGCAACTGTTCTTCCAGCTCCACTAGTTAATCCTCCCGAAAGAGTTCCTACTACACTATCATATAAAGTTTTTCGCCAGCTGTGTGCTCAGTTTGGCATTGCTGAATCAGATGCCATTCTTCCTGAGAGAAGTAACACTGCTGACATAGCACCTTCTGGCTTTGTGACAGTTAACCGACAAATGTGCCTAAGTGGGGGCGTTCCTCCTTTCAATGACTTTTTCCAACAACTTCTTCATCAATTGGCCATTGCTCCATCCCAACTACACCCCAATGGCTACGCCATTCTAATGGGGTTGTGTGTGCTATTTAGGAGAACACTTAATCGACTTCCGAGCTTTGATGAAATTTGTTACTTATGCTCCTTTACCCGGACCAAAGATCATCCTTCTATTACTGTTGTGAGAAGCGCCCGAAACCGCAAATTAATTGTTGGCCTTCCTGACACTGCTCACGGGTTTCTAACCCAGTTCTTCTTCGTTCGTTGCCCCCCGGGGTTTTATGCTCTGTGGAGGGAAGGAAGTAAGATCACCCATCCTTGCTTCATTTGTTATCTGGCCTTTGTGAGACTGACCTGCTAAGTGTTAACTCTGCTTCTTTTTATTTTCAGCGTTGCCTCCTCCCTCTAGGAATCCCAGTCACAAGTCGACTTTTGTGAGGCTTAAAGCCGTGCCGGTTGAGGAGAGAGATATTCAATTTCTGTTGAAAGATGAGTTTCTGCATCAGTACGGACTTTTGCATACTTCTCGTTCTACGCGTCCTCATGAAATTCCAGACTCCCCAGCTAGAGTGTTGGATGCCTCAGTTTCTACTAGCACATCCATATCTAAAGGACCTGCTCCTGAGGCTTCGCTAGTGAAGTGTTCCACTTCTGTTGATGCTGCGGGGCCATCTGACAAACTTGCCCCGGTTATCGAGGAAGAAGAGCCTCAGGGATCTTCCCATCATTCACAAGAATCTGGTGAAAAAGCTGAGAAATCCAGTCCCGTTAAGCAGAGCAGGGACGATACTTTCGAAGGACTGAGCGACCTTTTTGCTACTTCACAAGAGATCTTTAAAGAAGATCCTATCACTGCCGGGATTTCTTCTTCAGTAGTTGAAGCTACTTCTACTTTGCAACAGTCGCCGTCGACTCAAGAGTTGACGCTATCTATTACACCCACAACTACTCCCCAATTAAAGAGTGGTTCGTAGATTGATGCGCGTAGTTTGCACATCACACACACTTAGAATTCCTGGCACTTTTATGCTCTCTCTTTTTTTTTAACGTTTGAAGGATTCTCAAGTTTTATTTCTTCTTTTTAAATTTTAGGTTTACCAATGAGGCGAGGCAGCTCGTACTATGATGACTTTCAGCGATATGGGAAACGCAGCCAGTATGGCTATCAATCCTATCCTCCTATTCATAGAGAGACTGATGAAGAAAGGGCAGCCCGGAAGGCTCGGGAAAGACGTGATTATGAAGAACGCTTTGGAAGACCCGATAGTCAACATGATTCCTCCCACAGAGAGAGTGACTCCCTTAAACGCAAATCTCATGATGATAGAGGGAAGAGTCACACAACTGATGACTCGAGCAAACGAGCCAAAGTTATTGAGGGGCCAATGCCTGTGCCTTCAGAGAAGATTACTGCTCCTACTTCTTCTCAATCTCCTGCCTCTTCCCCTACTGATATCCAAGCAATCATCAATAGGCCATCTTACCAAGTTGGACCAGGTCCAGCCACTCTTCAACGCCGATTTCCTAATTGGTGTTTAAAAGGAGTTCGCTTTGACCTCGATCTGGTTCCCATAGATAAAAGTGCTATGCTACGGAACCTCGATGCAGTCAGAACCGATATTGAGAGGATGTCATCTTGGCAGAAACTCGTTGATGAGCTCCAAAGGGTGAATAGGGCCAATCTCGAAGCTATGCTTACCATGGAGAACGACAAAACTGAATGGCAAAAGATCCTTAAACAGCATGATGCAGAAATGAGGAGTATCGCCGATTATAATGAGAAACTTGAGGCAGAAGTTGGGAAACTTAAAGAGGAGCTTGCTACTTCTTCCACTTCTTATTCTCAAAGGGAGAGGGTGCTTCTTCAACAGGTGCGGGATGCTCATGCCGCGCAAAGGGATGCTGAGGCCAAGGCTGATGAGTTGGAGCAGATTATAGAGGGCAACCGTACTGACATAACTCAGTTACGAGGACAAACTGGCCTTCAGGCTGCAGAGATTGAAAAATTGAAAGCCCAGTTATCCAAAGTCGAGAGAGAGCGGGATGAGGCTGTTGCGGGTAGAATTGCAGCTGAAGAGGCCCATGAAGCTACCAAAGCTGATATTGGCTCGACACTATTTGATTTCTACTTGCAATGTATATTAGGGCGTGGCAGTCTTGCATTCCTGGGCCCCAAGTATGAGATTACCCTGGCCGAAGTGTGGGAGGCCGCACTAGATATGTTTAAAGGGGCCGGGTACACTGAAGAGGAGTTGGAGGTGCACTACTTAGACTTTGAGGCTCGCGCAGCCCTTGCCAGAGGGAAGGAGCAACTCGCCAGATCGCGGGTTGAAATAGTGGGGGAAGAGCATCAAGAAAAAAAACAAATTTGACTGTTCCTGTCCCTCCTTCAACTTCGGCCGATGCTGGCATTATTGGCTCTAGCTCTTATGTACCGATCCCTGCTCAAACTGATACCGGGGCCAAAATTACTCAAGTTACAGATGAATCGCAAGAGAGTGCTGAAGCCCCGGACTATGAAATTGACGTAATAAAGACAACTTCTGCAGGTAATTCCACTGTAAATTTCGCTCAAGTGGATTGCTCATTTATTTCACATGGGTTTAATGAGCTCCTTGACTATTTTCTCAACCTTGATGAGCCTTCATCTCCTCTCTTTACTGACTTTAACCTCTTTTCTTCTACAGAGAAAGTATCAAGCACCGCTCAGATTTCTCCTCCTCCGGTTATCCCTCCTCCGTCTCTCCAGGTGGCTCCTCCTTCTGCTTCTCAGCCCGGGTCGCAAGAGGAACAAATAGAAGCCCTTCACGGTTTAGACAATCCCATCGCTTCGCAAGAGCATAGAGACGAGGGACTTGAGGGAGGTGAGATATCTCCGGAGCGGACCCCTTCTGATGACATAACTTTGTCTAAACTTGCCACTCCGGGAAGTGAGTCTTCCTCAAAGAGGAGGAAAAAGCACGGAACGTCAAAGAGGAGGGGGAAGATAATCACTGTTACTGAAGGGGAGCCAGAAGTTGGACCAGCTGCACCTACCCCTCCTTCTTCCCTTGTGCCAACTGACCGGCCTGAAAAGCTAATCATTCGGCCGGGAAAAGGGTCCAAAGGCAGTAAAAAGAAGTGAACATTTTAGCTTTTTGCCTTTTGTATGTACTGGTCGAGAATTGTGCGGGTACCGGCCCCCGCTTTTCTTTATTTTGAAACCTGTACCTGCATTTCAATTGAATAAAATGATCCTTTGTTTGTACAGACTTCTGTTTGAATGCATTTATTATTCATTTTTGCACAAGTTTATTTATATGATATTGCAGCGGGCTTATGGTATGTTGTTTGAGTATTACTTTACTGATGCAGCTATACTATTATACCATGTTGCCCCCATACCTTAAGCTTGCTGCAATATTTCATACTTCGAGGGGACTTGCACTCTTATTTGCTAAAGAATAATTATTTTATTCTTTTTAAAGAAAATTTTTGTAGAGTACAACTCCCTTCGTATAAGTTTTTACGCTTTGTCGTTCGAAGAAATCACTTTTTTCTTTTACTTATGTGCATATTCTACCAAGTGAATTCTTCTATGTGGTAAAGCGGACCTCTGAAGGGCACTTTAACTTCTTTTTTTTTATATATATACAAAGTTGTACCTCTGAGGAGGGATTTTTCACATTTCAACACTTGGAAGTTTTATTTCAATCTCGGTGAAACGTGTACCTCCAAAGAGTTGTGCCTTTGAAGAAAGCCTTTTCACGTTTCAACACTTGGAAGTTTTATTTCAATCTTGGTGAAACGTGGGCTTCCGAAGAGGTCTTTCTTCTTGATTGTGCCCTTGAAGAGGTCTTTCCTTTGAATTGTGTCCCCGGGAGGGGGTTGTACCTCTAAGGAGGGATTTTTCACGTTTCAACACTTGGAAGTTTTATTTCAATCTTGGTGAAACGTGTACCTCCAAAGAGTTGTGCCTTCGAAGAAAGCCTTTTCACGTTTCAACACTTGGAAGTTTTATTTCAATCTCGGTGAAACGTGGGCTTTCAGGAAGGTCTTTATTTTGTCTCTGCATTTCAACTTTGGTGAAGTGAAATTCCGAAGAGCGGTTGTTACACTTCAACTCCTGGCGAAATGTGCCACCGAAGAGGGCTTTTATTTTGTTTACATTTCAACTCTGGTGAAGTGAAATCTCGAAGAGCGGTTATAACACTTCAACTCCTGGTGAAATGTGCCTCAGAGAGGGTTTTCATCGCCTGGAAGTTACTCTCTCATGGTTGGAGGGTCATGACTCCTCCAATCTTTTTTGTTGAGTAGAGAACTTTCTTTTTTGTGGCGTATGACCCATTAGAGGTCTTTATCCTCCAAAGAGTTGTGTCTCCGAAGAGGACTTGTGCTGCCGATGATGGCTTTGGTTGTTCCTCTGTTCACTTGCTTATGCCTTTTCAATGATCCTCTGCCTCCTCTTTTTTTTCTTTTTAAGTAACTTGTTTAATCCAAGGAAGTGCGCTTCATTGTCAGGCAATTTCGTGAGAACGAGCACTAGCTTCTTAATTGGACGTTTGATTGTTCAAACGATCTCAATTTATTAGCAAAGACCCGTTTCTGTCGAAATCATAGGCCGTTCAATTGAAGTACTTCCTATCTAGGATTTGAATTCGGGGCTTTTATGACTTGAAATTTGGCGAGAATCACTCGGTCTTTTTATGTGCAAGTTTCATTTCCACTGTCTACAAAAATTTAAATCGACATTTCAGCAATACATTCTATGTACTTTTCATATCGCAAATAAAGCAAACATGTAATAATAATAAGGAACACAAGATTTATAGTGGTTCGGCCAGGAAATTGGGCCTACATCCACTTTATATTCTTTCATTATTTACTTGCATCAGTTTTACAATTGCTTTCAATTACAAGAATCATACATTCATAATTCTTTTTACAATATTTCAACAAAATTTTCAAGTAAAGTATGGACGCAAATGGTTGCTGTTCCATGCCCTTGGAATTTGATCTCCATCAACAGTAGTGAGTTTGAATGTGCCGTCAAGAAGCTTCTGACCTATTACATACGGTCCTTCCCAATTTGGCCCAAACACACCTGTCGCTGTCATAATTCTCTTCAGGACTAGGTCTCCAATCTCAAAGCTGCGTTGGCGAACTTTGGAATTAAAATGTCTGGCTATTCTTTGCTGATGAGCTGCAATTCTGAGATTAGCCTCATCTCTTTTTTCATCAAGGAAGTCTAGCGCTTCAAGCTGTAGCCTTTCGTTCTCTGCTTGGTTGAAATGGATCCTTCTGTGTGAAGGAACCTCTGTTTCTACCGGGATCATTGCTTCCGACCCGTATGCTAATGAGAAAGGAGTGTGTCCAGTCGCAGTTTTGTGAGTGGTTCTGTATGCCCATAGTGCAAGTGGTAGCTTATCGACCCAACCACCTTTTGCTTTTTCAAGTTGCTTTTTGATGGTTGATTTGATGATCTTGTTTACTGCTTCCACTTGCCCGTTTGCCTGCGGATGAGCAACTGCTGAAAAGCTTTTTTGGATTTTGAATCGCCTGCAAAAATCTTGGAATTCCTCGCTTTCAAACTGAGTACCATTGTCTGTGATTATTTTCTGAGGCACACCATACCTGCAAATGATATTCTTGGTCACGAAACTTATCATCTTCTTAGAGGTGATAGTAGCCAATGGTTCAGCTTCAGCCCATTTAGTAAAATAATCAACTGCAACAATAGCATATTTAATCCCTGATTTGGTAGTCGGTAGCGGCCCAATGAGATCCATTCCCCAAATTGCAAATGGCCATGGACTGACCATTTGTGTGAGTTCAGTTGAAGGTGCTCTAGGAATTTTGGCAAATCTTTGGCATCTGTCACACTTTCGCGAATAGCTTGCAGCATCATGATTAATTTCTGGCCAAAAATATCCGTATCGGAGAATTTTCTTTGCTAATGTTTGACCACCTGAATGATCACCACATTCTCCTCCATGTACCTCAGCTAGGATTGTTTTGGACTCTTCCCTGGATACACATCGAAGCAATGGCATTGAGAATCCCCGTCAATATAATCGGCCATCTTGAATTACATAGCGAGAGGCTTTCCTTAGTAGCTTCCGTCTCTCTATCGAATTTTCTGACAGAGAACCTCTGAGTAGGTAGTCCAGTATTGGAGTCATCCATGACTCTTGTTCTTGAGATACATTCATAATCCAGTCAATATCCATCCCGTCTATACTTGGTGCTGAAAGGACTTCTACGGGGACCAATCCCAATAGTTGAGCTTCACCAGAACTTGAATACTTTGCGAGGGAATCTGCCTTCATATTCTCTTCCCGAGGAATGTGGCTTATTGAATAGTGATCGAGCTCACACAGAAGTTCCCAAGTCTTTGACAAGTAAGCGGGCAGGTTTCCCCCTTTCGTTTGAAATTCCTTCTTGACTTGGCATACAATAAGCTGAGAATCGCTAAAGATCTGTAATGCTCGTATGTTTAGTTCTTTAGCGATTTTCAGTCCTGCGATAAGAGCTTCATATTCGGCTTCATTGTTTGTTGAAGGAAATTCCAATCTTAGTGCATAGCATAATGACCGACCTTCAGGAGTCTCAAGTACAACTCCGGCTCCAGAACAGTAATCATTTCTTGCACCATCGACATATAACTTCCACTGGATAGGGGAATTGTCGAACGTTTCTCCCTCACTGTTACCCTTATCTGTAAATTCTGCAATGAAATCCGCTAAAGCTTGTCCATTGATTGCTTTTCGGGGATGATAAGTGATGTCATACTGACTGAGTTCAATATTCCACTTTAGAAGACGACCCGAAGTTTCAGGGCGAAACAGGACTTGCTTTAAAGGTTGATCGGCGAGGACTCTGATAGGATGAGCTTGAAAATATTGCCTCAATTTCCTAGACGCAATTAGTAAGCAATAGGCGAGTTTTTCCAACTTAGAGTAATTCATCTCTGCCCCAGTGAGTCTTTTGCTGATATAGTAAACTGGATGTTGAATCCTTTTGTCTTCCCGTATCAGCGCTGCACTTAAAGCGTGTGATGATACTGCCAAGTATATAAGAAGATCCTCGCCATCGCCAGGCCTAGAAAGTATTGGAGGCGTCTCCATATGGCGAATCAATTCATCAAAGGCTTTTTGGCATTCGGGAGTCCAATTGAAGTTTTTCTTTCCTTTCTTTAGGGCGTCAAAGAATGGGATGCATTTATCTGTGGCCTTGGAAATGAACCGACTCAAGGCGGCAACTTTTCCATTGAGACTTTGCAATTCCTTCTTTGTTCTAGGAGCTTTTACTTCTTTCAAGGCGGTAATTTGAGCTGGACTAGCCTCAATGCCCCTAGCGCTGACGATAAACCCTAAGAACTTTCCGGACTCGACCCCAAATGTGCATTTCAGAGGGTTAAGCTTCATTCTGTATTTCCGGAGGACTGCGAACATTTCTGCCAAGTGTTCAATGTGATCCGCTGCTTTCTTAGACTTTACTAACATGTCGTCGAGGTAGACTTCCATAGTTTTGCCCAATTGCGGTTTGAACATAGCATTAACAAGTCTTTGGTAGGTTGCCCCTGCATTCTTCAATCCGAAGGGCATAACTCTGTAGCAATAAAGACCAACATCAGTGATAAAGCTCGTGTCCTCCTGATCCGGTTCATGCATCATGATCTGGTTATATCCGGAGTAGGCATCCATGAAAGATAACAATTCATGTCCCGCTTTCCATCTACCAGTTGATCGATCCTGGGTAAAGGAAAGCAATCTTTGGGGCAGGCCTTGTTCAGATCTGAAAAATCGATGCACACTCTCCATTTTCCATTAGCTTTCTTAACCAACACAGGATTTGAAACCCAATTCGGATATGTAGATTCTTTGATGAAGTTATTTTCCATGAGTCGATCAATTTCCTCTTTTAATGCTGCTGACCTTTCTGGACCTTGGGTTCTTTTTTTCTGTTTTACTGGTGTAAACTTTGGGTCAATATTCAGAGCGTGTACTACAACTTCTGGAGATATTCCACACATATCAGCATGAGTCCAAGCGAAGACATCCAGATTTGCTTTCAAGAAAGATATCAAGATATTCTGAATTGACACATTAAGTTGTGAACCCACATTCAACACCTTATTTGGGTCCTTCGGGTCAACAGGTACCGGTACCGTCGTTTCAACCGGCACTACTCTATTCTCCCCTGCACTGGCTTTTCTGGGATCCATCTCTTTCCGTGCCCCGCTATGCTCGCCAGTGCAGGGTCCGCCCCGTAATTGCTACAAGGCTGGCTCTTTGATGCGGACCGGGGTGGCCGCATCCTTTCCCATTTCCCTTTTTCTTGACTCTCGCAACTCTGTCAAATAGCACTCTCGCGCAGCATTTTGATCCCCTTTTATAACTCCTACTCCATTGTCTGTAGGGAATTTAATAGTGAGGCACCACGGGGCTAGGATAGCTTTGAACGCTGCGAGCATTGGACGGCCAAGGAAAGCATTATAAGCAGAAAATTCATCGACAATCACAAATGTTTGCTTGCGGACTACTTTCCTTTCTCCTTCCCCAAGTTCTACTAGCAGATCGATGGTTCCTATTGGTTGCTTTGGCTCCCCGGTGAAGCCAGCGATCTTCTGCGATGAGGCTTGTACATCGACCATAGGGATTTTCATTTGGTCGAATGTCTTCTTGAAGAGGATATTACATGATGCTCCGCAGTCAATGAGAACTCTTCTGACAATGGCCGGTCCGATACCAGCTGAGATGACCAAGGGATCTAGGGTAGGAGCTTCGATACCTGAGGAATCTCTGGCTCTGAAAATAATATCATCACTGAAAGTTTTCTGTTGTTTCAGGGGCGTAGTGTCTTCTAAAACAAAGACGTCTTCTTCGGCTGGAACATATTTCAAAACCCTGGTATATCTCTCCATCTCTCCCCAGCTCTTGCCAGCTGGGTGAGGCCCTCCTGTAATGACATTGATAACGGGCCTTCCAGATTCATGCCCCGTAGCTTTCTCACCTATCCTAGGCTGATGAACAGGAGCCTGTTGCCCCTGACTTGACGATGCAGGATTGTTACTATTCTTTTTCACGAATTGCTGCAGCTTGTTTTCTCTTAGCAATTCTTCAATCAGATTTTTCAACTGGCGGCATTCATCGGTCTCATGACCGGGTTGATTATGGAAGCGGCAGAACTTCCCACTTTGTATAGCCTTTTTTCGGGTCCTCAAAGGGATAGGTTTAGGGAGGTCAACAGAATCTTTAATGGTAAGGTAGATATGCTTCGGCGTGTCTGATAAAGGAGTATACTCTGATGGCTTGAAGGATCGGGGCTTCTTCAGATTACTCTGTTTCTTCCCATTGTTATTTTCCCTTTTTTGCCCTACAGATTCATTCTTGCGTGGAGCAACAGTGTTATCTTCAGCTTTTTCCGACACTGCCTTCACCGGTACAGGACGGCTTTCCAGGCGTATGAATTCATCTGCCTTTTTGTAGAACTTTTCGAGGGAGGTTGGCTCCTTCATGTTTAGCCATTTCCCAAATTCGCTCGACTTATCAATAGCCCTCATTAGATAAGTCAATATCATTCGCGGTTCAGCATTGTCCACCTCTGCCAGCGCTATATTAAAGCGGTTCAAGAAAGATCTGATAGATTCACCAGGATTCTGTTCTATACTTGACAACGACATGATGTCCTTGGCCTTTGAAGCATATAGTCTAAACTGTTCCTTGAACTTTCGGGTCAAGTCTGAAAACTGATCAATAGATCGGACTGGCAACTTGGTGAACCACAGCAGAGCCACACCTTCAAGGTATACGGGGAAATATCGGCACTTTATCTCGTCTGAGGCTCTGGCACCTGTCATGTGCCAATCATATTTATACAAAAATTCATTCGGATCACTTGTCCCTTTGTAAGCTGGGATAGTTGGAGGGACAAACTTCCTTGGAAATTCCGCCTTTAAGATTTTCTCAGTAAATGGAGTTTTACTTGGGGCGAAACCCCATTCTTTCTCATCTTCAACCCTTTGCATACTTTCTCTCATGATTTGCCGGACCATTCCAGAAAGATACTCCTCATCATGTCGAGTTCCAGATCCACCAACCTCAGGAAGCGTTTGCTCAAAGGGACTGGCAGCCCTTTCTGGAGCATTCCTTTCATTAGCATCATGAATTTTGCCAGCATAATTCCTTCCATTACCAACCGGTTGATTGTTTGCCCCGAGCAAATCATTCAACTTATTCAGAATTAGAGCATTTTGGGCACTCTAAGCCTCTAATTGTGCATTCTGGGCGTTTATCTGCTGGTTCAGCCCTAATACTACAGCATCCAACTCCGCTTTCGTAACCCCAGCAGACGGAGTGGGTTGATTAGGTACAGGGGAAGCGGAGGTTCCCTCTTGAATATTCCCAGATCTGACAGATCTACTCTTCCTTCCAGGAGCCATTATCTCGGATAGACTTCTGGTTTTCAGGGAAATTCTCTCTACAAACCTCTGTGAAGCAATGATGATAACTTGCCTGAGTTCGAGTTCTCAGTGAAAGCACCAAAAATGTTAACGCTAAAATTTGAACGCTAACACCCCGGTGTATGAGTTGTAGTTGTGAAAGCACCACCCGACGACTCGGGAACAGATTACAAGCAGATAATAGCAGAAAAGCGGTAAACAACAACAATTTTATAGTGGTTCGGCTTAAGGGTATAGCCTACGTCCACTTTAAGTACTTTTATTAATAATCTCGGTACAAGCTGATACAATTCTTCCCAAATACAATACACTTTGAATTACAAGAGACTTAGAACAAGTAGCTTAAACTTCGATGAAAATGAGAGTTTTTGAATCCATGTTGGATGTATGTGATCTCTTCTTGAAGTTGTTTGTAGCGTTCTTAATGTCTTGAGAGCTTCAAGTGTTGGATTGGATTGGTTTGGAATGCAGCAGAGTAACGGCGTTTGAAGGAAATGAGCCAAAAGTCCTTTTCTAGTTGGAGCTAGGATCGTATTTATAGGCATTTCTCGGAATTAGGTCATGACTCGTACACGACTCATGATGAGCCATAACCTGTTCACGACTCATAGTAGGTTGCGGCCGACCTACTGGATTGGCTCACTGCTTGGTCCAAAGCTAGGCTTCCATTTAGATGAATAACACAAGTCCTAAGCCGTTCACGAGTTAGCCAGTGCAACCTTCCTTGATGTTAGTATGAGTCGTATGTCGTATTTCATTATAAGTCGTACGTCGTCATAAGTCGTGAACGACTTATCTTTTGAGTCGTAAACTTCCTTAAGTCGTGCCACCCTTAACTAGTAAGATTGTGCAGACCTTAGGTCGTCAGGCCGTAATGTTCTTAGGTTGTGAAGGCCTTAAGTCGTAGACCTTATCTCGTAGACTTTTTAACCCGTGGAGGCCTTAAGTCGTAGATCCTATCTCGTAGACTCTTTAACCCGTGGAGGCCTTAAGTCGTAGATCCTATCTCGTAGACTCTTTAACCCGTGGAGGCCTTAAGTCGTAGATCCTATCTTGTAGACTCTTTAACCCGTAGAGGCCTTAAGTCGTAGATCCTATCTCTTAGACTCTTTAACCCGTGGAGGCCTTAAGTCGTAGATCCTATCTCGTAGACTCTTTAACCCGTGGAGGCCTTAAGTCGTAGATCCTATCTCGTAGACTCTTTAACCCGTAGAAGCCTTAAGTCATAGATCCTATCTCGTAGACTCTTTAACCTGTAGAGGAAACTGGGTTAACACTCTTTAACCTGTAGAGGAAACTGGGTTAACAATATGGCCCTTCCCAGTTTGGTCCAAACACACCTATGGCTGTCATAATCCTCTTCAGGACTAAGTCCCCAACTTCAAAGCTGCGCTGACGAACTTTGGAATTGAAGTGCCTGGCTATTCTTTGCCGGTGAGCTGCAATTCTAAGCCTTGCTTCTTCTCTTCTTTCATCGAGGAGGTCAAGTGCTTCCAATTGCAATTTTTCATTCTCATTTTGATCAAAATGGATCCTTCTGTGTGAGGGGACTTCAGTTTCCACTGGAATCATCGCTTCTGATCTGTATGCCAATGAAAATGGAGCATGCCCAGTCGCAGTTTTGTGAGTGGTCCTGTATGCCCATAGTGCAAGCGGTAACTTATCGACCCAACCACCTTTTGCTTTTTCCAGCTGCTTTTTGATGGTTGATTTGATGATGTTGTTTACTGCTTCCACTTGCCCGTTTGCCTGCGGATGAGCCACTGCTGAGAAGCTTTTTCGGATCTTGAATCGTTTGCAGAAATCTTGGAATTCCTCACTTTCAAACTGAGTACCACTGTCTGTGATTATCTTCTGAGGCACACCATACCTGCAAATGATATTTTTAGTCACAAAACTTATCATTTTCTTAGAGGTAATAGTAGCCAATGGTTCGGCTTCAGCCCATTTAGTGAAGTAATTAACAGCAACGATAGCATATTTAATCCCCGATTTGGCAGTCGGCAAAGGCCCAATGAGATCTATTCCCCAGATAGCAAACGGCCATGGACTGACCATTTGTGTTAGCTCAGTAGAAGGTGCTCTAGGAATTTTAGCGAATCTCTGGCATTTATCACACTTTCGAGAATAGTCAGCAGCATCCTGATTAATTTCCGGCCAAAAGTACACATAACGGAGGATTTTCTTTGCTAAAGTTTGACCACCTGTATGATCCCCACATTCCCCTCCGTGTGCTTCAGTTAGAATTGTCTTAGCTTCTTCCTTTGTCACACATCGGAGTAATGGCATTGAAAATCCTCGTCTGTACAAACGACCATCTTGAACTATATATCTGGAGGCTTTTCTCATCAGCTTCTGTCGTTCTTTTGAACTTTCTGGCAAAGAACCATTGAGTAGATATCCAAGTATCGGAGTCATCCATGATTCTTGTTCTTGGGATACATTCATAATCCAATCAACATCCATTTCATCTGTGCTTGGAGCTGACAAGACTTCGACGGGAATTAATCCCAATAGTTGAGCTTCACCGGTACTTGAATACTTTGCGAGAGAATCCGCCTTCATGTTCTCTTCACGGGGTATATGGTTTATTGAATAACGGTCAAAATCTTGAAGGAGCTCCCAGGCTTTTGATAAATAGACGGGTAGATTCCCTCCTTTAGATTGAAATTCCTTCCTGACTTGGCAAACAATAAGTTGAGAATCACTGAAGATCTGTAATGCCTTGATGTTTAGTTCTTTAGCGATCCTTAAACCAGCAATGAGAGCTTCATATTCAGCTTCATTGTTTGTCGAAGGGAATTCTAGTCTCAGCGCATAACATAGCAATCGCCCCTCTAGGGTTTCAAGGACAACCCCTACTCCGGAACAATAATCATTCCTTGCGCCATCGACATACAATTTCCGTTGGATTGGGATGCTATCACTGACTTCTTCCTCACTATCACCCTTATCCGTACATTCTGCGATGAAATCTTCCAAAGCTTGTCCATTGATTGCTTTTCGGGGATGGTAAGTGATGTCATATTGGCTGAGTTCAATATTCCATTTCAAAAGACGGCCCGAAGTCTCAGGATGGAATAGGACTTGCTTTAGAGGTTGATCAGTGAGGACTTTAATGGGATGAGCTTGGAAATACGGCCTCAATTTTCTTGATGCGATCAATAAGCAATAGGCGAGCTTTTCTAATCTTGAATAGTTCATCTCCGCCCCAGTGAATCTTTTGCTGATATAATAGACTGGGCGTTGAATCCTTGCGTCTTCCCGTACCAACACTGCACTGAGAGCATGAGACGAAATTGCCAAATATACGAAGAGATCTTCACCACTATCAGGCTTTGAAAGTATCGGAGGCACTTCCATATGACGAACCAACTCATCAAATGCTTTCTGACATTCAGGGGTCCACTCAAAGTTTTTTCTTCCCTTCTTCAGAGCATCAAAGAATGGAATGCATTTGTCAGTAGCTTTGGAAATGAACCGACTCAAGGCAGCAACCTTTCCATTGAGACTTTGCAATTCCTTCTTCGTTCTAGGAGCCTTGACTTCTCTCAGGGCAGTGATCTGAGCTGGATTGGCTTCAATGCCCCTAGCGCTCACAATGAAACCCAAAAACTTTTCGGACTCCACTCCAAATGAACATTTCAGGGGATTAAGCTTCATTCTGTACTTGCGGAGTACTGCAAACATCTCTGCCAAGTGATCCATATGGTCCACCACTTTCTTAGACTTTACTAGCATATCATCAACATAAACTTCCATTGTCTTGCCAATCTGTGGTTTAAACATGGCATTAACAAGCCTTTGGTAAGTTGCCCCTGCATTCTTGAGTCCGAAAGGCATGACCTTGTAGCAGTAGAGTCCAGCATCTGTGATGAAGCTGGTATCCTCTTGATCTGGCTCATAATCTGGTTATATCCGAAGTATGCATCCATAAAAGATAACAATTCACGTCATGTCGTCCCATCCACCAACTGATCGATTCTGGGCAGTGGGAAACAGTCTTTGGGGCAGGCTTTATTCAGATCTGAAAAGTCAATGCACACTCTCCACTTTCCGTTAGCTTTTTTAACCAGAACTGGATTTGATACCCAATTTGGATAAGTAGATTCTCTGATGAAACCGTTCTCCATGAGCCGATCCACTTCTTCTTTTAACGCTGCTGTCCTCTCAGGACCCTGGGTTCTTCTTTTCTGTTTCACAGGTGTAAACTTTAGATCAATGTTCAGAGTGTGTACTGCAATCTCTGGGGATATTCCGCACATGTCAGCATGAGTCCAAGCGAATACATCCAAATTAGTCTTCAAAAATGAAATCAGAACATTCTGAATTGTTGTGTTAAGTTGTGAACCCACATTAAGCACTTTGTTCGGGTCCTTTGGGTCAACGGGCACCGGCACTATTACCTCTACCGGTACTACCCTATTCTTTCCTGCACTGGCTTTCCTTGGATCCATCTCTCTTCGTGCGCCACTACATTCGCCAGTGCAGGGTCCACCCTGTAATTGCTACAAGGTCGGTTCCTTGGTGCGGGCTGGAGCCGCCGCACCTTTTCCCATTTCTCTTTTCCTTGATTCTCGCAACTTTGCAAAGTAACATTCTCGCCCCGCATCTTGGTCTCACTTAATCACACCAACTCCGTTATCTGTGGGGAATTTTAGAGTCAGACACCATGGGGCAAGAACAGCTTTGAACGCAGCAAGAGTTGGTCGGCCTAAAATGGCATTGTAGGCAGAGAATTCTTCAACAATTATAAAGGTTTGCTTTCGAGCTACCTTCCTTAGTCCCTTTCCGAGTTCTACAAACAAATCAATGGTTCCAATCGGCTGTTTGGGTTCTCCAGCAAACCCAGCAATCTTAAGTGACGAAGCTTGAACGTTAGCCATTGGAATTTTCATTTGAACGAAGGTCTTCTTGAAGAGGATGTTGCATGAAGCTCCACAATCAACTAGAACTCTTCTCACAGTTGCCGGCCCAATACCAGCGGATATGACCAAAGGATCTATGGTTGGAGCCTCGATACCCAAAGAATCCCTGGCACTGAACACAATATCATCTGTGGAAGTCTTTTGTTGCTTTAAAGGCGCATCATTTTCTAAAACAAAAACATTCTCTTCAGCTGGTACATGCCTCAAGGCCCGGGCATACCTTTCCATCTCGCCCCAGCTTTTTCCTGCTGGGTGAGGCCCTCCAGTTATTATATTGATAACAGGTCTTTCCGGTTCATGCTCTACGGCCTTCTCACTTGAGGCAGGACGGTGAGCGGGAACTTGTTGTCCTTGAGTTGACGAAGTTGGGGCATTTCTGTTCCTTTTCACATACTGCTGGAGTTTGTTTTCCTTCAAGAGTTGTTCAATTACCTCTTTCAACTGACGGCATTCGTTGGTGTCATGGCCGGGCTGGTTGTGGAATCGGCAGAACCTTCCACTTTTTTCCATCTTAATCGCAACTCTCATCTTAGGTGGTGTCGGATAATTGACATCACCTTTGGTTGCAAAGAAGATGTTTTCAGGGGTATCGGTCAAGGGTGTGAAATCGAAAGAACAGCCTTTCTTAGCGTCTCCCTGTTTCTTTCCACCATCATTTCCCCTTTTCTGAGTGTTAGGTTCTTTCTTATTCGAAGCAGCACCATTGTTCCCGGCTTCCGCTGATACCACCTTAGCCGATGTTTGGAGGCTCTCCAAGCGCATGAATTCATCCGCTTTCTTGTAGAATTTGTCAACTGAGTTTGGTTCTTTCATTTTCAACCATTTTCCAAATTCACTCGATTTGTCAATCGCCCTCATCAAGTATGTCAGGACCATTCGTGGCTCAGCATTATCTACCTCAGCCAATGCTATGTTAAAGCGATTCAAAAATGATCTGATGGATTCTCTCGAATTTTGCTCTAGACTTGACAGTGACATTATATCCTTTACTTTAGAAGCATACAATCGAAATTGCTCCTTGAATTTCCTGGTCAAGTCGGAGAATTGATCAATGGACCTGACTGGCAGCTTTGTAAACCACAATAGAGCCACGCCTTCGAGATATACCAGGAAATATCGACATTTAATTTCATCTGACGCCCTGGCACCAGTCATATGCCAGTCGTACTTATACAGAAACTCGTTTGGATCACTCGTCCCCTTGTAAGATGGAATAGCAGGGGGAACGAATTTCCTTGGGAACTCTGCCTTCAAGATCATTTCAGTAAATGGAGTTTTGCTTGGAGCAAATCCCCACTCTTTCTCATCTTCATCTCTTCGCATACTTTCCTTCATGATTTGACGAACCATACCCGAAAAATACTCTTCATCATTTACAGGCTCTGGAGGGCACACATCAGCCACTCTCTCTGAATTCTGCCTTGACAGTCGTTCACGGAGGGTCGGCTGCGGTCCTGATCCTCCAGCTTGAGGAGGAGTCCTTTCTACAGGGTCTGCGGCTCTTTGAGAAATGTTCCCTTCAACATCCTGAACTCCCGCAGTAGGGTTCCCATCATTATTAACCGGTTGACGATTTGCCCCTAGTAGATCATTCAACTTACTCAAGATCAGGGAATTCTGGGCATTCTGGGCTTCCAAATGCGCATTCTGAGCATTCATATGCTGATTCAATCCCAAAACTACAGTGTCCAATTCTGCTCGTGTAACTCCAACAGTTGGAGCTGCTTGACTTGAAGGAGGAGAGGTAGCGGTATTCTCTTGAACATTGTCGGATCTTACAGAACTTCGTTTTCTCCCAGGAGCCATTATTTCCAATAAACTTCTGGTTTTAAAAGAAATCCTTTCAACAATCCTTCGCGGAGCAATAGTGGAAGTTTCCAGAGTTGGGTTCTCAGTGAAAGCACCAAAAATGTTAACGTAAAAATCAGACGCTAACACCCCGGTGTAGATTGAAGTTGAGCGAAAGCACCACCCGTGAACACGGGAACTAAAAAACAAGTAGAGAAATCACAGAGAAAGCAGAAAAAACAACAGTTTTTATAGTGGTTCGGCTTAGGGTAAGCCTACGTCCACTTTAATTTTCTTTATTACTGAATCGATTACAACTTTACAACAATCTTGAATTACAATTCTAACGAGACAAACAACTAGAACTTTGATGCAGAAGAATTCTTTGTATCCATGTAGATTGCGTTAGATTTTTCTCCCGAAGTTAGTTGAAACGCCTTTCGTACTTGAAGTGTCGAGTGAGTCGAGAATTCAGCAGAGTATCGGCGCTTAAAGAGATTGACCAAAAGTCCCTTTCATGCTTGAGGTAGGTTGGTATTTATAGGGGAAATCCCCCACTTAGGTCGTAAGTCGCGACCGGTCTAAGGTAAGTTGTGGCCGGTCTAAGGTAGGTCGTAGCCGATTCATCTGGCCCTTTCACGGTATCACAAAGGTTCCCATGCATAAGTCCTAGGTCGCCTCCGAGTCAACACAACCTTGTATCAGTAATACAACATTGAGCTTACATTTAGTAGCTTTAGGTCGTGGACGACTCAAGCTAGGTCATGAGTCATGAATGAGTTAACTGGCAAGTCGCAAGTCACGGCTTAACTGATAAGTCCTGGATTGTGTACGAGTTAAGAGGCCACTGTGCCAAGTAGCTGCATTGAACTTGTCTTCATTTGCTTGGGTCGTGAACGACTTAACGTAGATCATAGGTCGGTTACACTTAGGCATAGTTCATGATCTTGTCCCTGAGCTATTAGAGCGGCAAATTCTCTGGATAGTTAGGTCGGCTTCTATCTTAGGTCGGTAGCTATCTTAGGTCGGCACCCTGTTTTAGGCAGCTGGGTCGGTGTTCATGTTAAGCATTAGGTCGGCAACCATGTTGAAGCATTAGGTCGGCAACCATGTTGAAGTATTAGGTCGGCATACCCCTTAGGCCTTAAGTCGGCATACTTGTTGAAGTATTAGGTCGGAATACCCCTTAGGCCTTAAGTCAGCATACTTGTTGAAGTATTAGGTCGGCATCTCTTTGAGTCACTGAGTCAAAACCGGGGTGGGGTTAACATCAGAGATATCCACTAATCTTCGGCATACAATATTATTCAATTGTTTATGAGCAAGATAAATCAGTTATACCATTCTAATTAATTTTAACAAATTGAATCAATTACACCAATCATCCTTAATCCTGCTTATTTAACATTAATAATCCCAATTTGATTAATCATTCCTTAATTCATCAATCTCAATTAATCATCCTTGACTAATTAATCTTTAATTACATTAAGCAATTATCCTTTAATTAATTACATGAATTAATTATTTTTAACCATTTACAATAATTAATCTTTAAATACTTTCATTAATTACATTAATTAGTTACAATTAATTAATGATTCTTAATTAATTACTTCCATTTATCGGCCTTAATCAATCATGGACAGTAATTAACCATTCTGTAATTACTTACCTTAATTAATTAACTACTTAATTAATTATATTAATCCTTTAATTAGTTACACCAAGTAATTAATCCTTATTTGCTTCTCCTAAGTAATTATTTCTTAATTACATTCATTAAGTAATTTCCCTTATATTAATTTCATTAAGTAATATATCCATCAATTACTCCACTAAGAAATTACACTCCTAAATCTCATTAAGTAATTATATTCAAATTTCCTAATCAACTTAATAATCTCAAGGCATTAAACCTTATTATCTTAAGATAAAACTTATCTTATTAATGCCTTATTACCATTATCATTTTTAAAACATTTTGTCATTATGATTACCTTTACTTAATTAAATAATTAATAAAGTTGTAGGATAAAATAATCATTTAACTTGATAATTTTAAAGTTAATCAAAACTTGACTTCCTTAAAATAACTTAAAACATTATCAAGCAGAAATTTTCAAGTACTAATTCCAATTTGCATTTTAAAACTTGTCTTATAAAAATCTTATTTAAATTAAGTTTTAAAATTACCTTAAATTTTACAAAACTTAAATTAAATCAATTTGCAAAACCTCTTAATCAATTGTTAAAGAAAACAATTATAAAAGGAGTAAGTTTAAATAAGAAAATTTAGACTAGATTTAAATTTAAATTTCAAAAACAAATTGATTTTGAAACATTTAAAAAAAAACTGTTCAAAACAATTGCTTTTGGTTTTACCCGAAGGCCACTAGGCCTACCCCTGAGTTTCTCATCTTTTCCCCCCTTATTTTCAAAAACTCAGATTTTATTTAAGTTTAAAAAAAATTCTTCTAAACTATTTCACAACAGATCACACGAGTATAACTCGAGTTCCACCCTCTCAAAACCCGATACCACCTTCGAGATATCCTTCTTCTTCCCAAACATAACAGCAACCAAACCCAACTGACATTGCCGACCCATCGTGCACGTGTACACGTCGCCAGACGTCGTATTGATCATCCACATCATCGCCGAGAGTCACCCCAAGCCTCATTGTCGGATTCCGACCATAAATGCCTCAGTTCGTACTCAAAAACAAAATCGAGTCAACACGCACCTAAATTGAAACGAACCATCACCCAAAAAGCTACCCAAACTACCACCTCCGGCCACTAGAAACATCATCACTCCGATCAATACTTCATCATAGGCCCACAGAACTATTCCCCTACTCGCGATCAAGACCGAAGTCCTATCAACATCGCGATGATCCTGAAAACAAACCTGATTATAAACCTAGATTATGCCCTAGTTTTCCAAATCCTCGCCTCCTTGGTGATTGATAGGACCATTCAACATTTTTACCGACCTCGACAAACCCCCAGCATGCTTCAGCCGCGACCCCGAGGCGACCGATTGTCGCGATCATCGAAAATTGACAGTTTTTCAAATTTTGATCTACCCCTAAATTCCCATTCAATTCAAACTTAAAAATTATGATTTTTCCCTTAAAAATCATTTTTTCCATTATTGAATCAGATCATATAAACTAAACTTGAAATCAAACTACTTTAAATTTCGATTTAAATTGACTTACCACTGTAAATTCAAATTTTTGTCATCATTGCTTAATGGATATACTTGAAACTATTTTTAAAAATCGAATCTGACAAATACCAACCTTTCTCTTTCAAAGATCCTAACACAAAAGTATTTACACAAGAAGATAACGATTTTTTTTGATTAATTTTTTTTGTCTGTAAACTAAGAACAGAACAAAATATTTACATGCACACAGGTTCGTTCTCATACATATATTCATATAATCAGGAGATCAACATGCAACCCATGGTCTCCAATTCAAACTCAAGATTATTGCATGAATCAGGGTTTAAACCAGATTTAAAAAAATCATAATTTCTTACTCACCTATTAGAAGATGAACAGAGACTTAAAACATAGATGCTTGATTTTGAGAACTGTAATGTTTTGATCTTTGCAAGCTTGAAGCTGGAACTGGAAATCTTGTTGCCGATAATCTGTTATTGTTGAGATTGATTTAACTATGGATACAGAGATGATCTTTCTTAGATTATGAACTGGAAAACTTGTTTAGTTGATTTCTTTGATAAATCCTTGGTTTGAAACATTTGTTACAGGCCTTTGTTTTGAATTTGTATATTTATTTCAGACTTGAGTTTCTTTGTTTTTAACTCGTTTCAGATTAAGATGTATTCAAGCAAAATGAAGTCTGGCTCTTTTACTTCCAATACATGTAATTAATTTTTTTTAGAAACATGTTTTGCCACTTGTTAATTCATTTAACATTTGTCATACACCTATTTAAATCACTTACACTTGTTAAATTTCACTAATTAAACTTACATGTGAGTTATGCATGTTTTACTTATTTTTAAAATGGTTTATAAGCTTTTGTAATTAAATTTATTAATTAATACATATATTCCTAATTTATAAAAATGAAACCCTTTTTATAAAACAAATTATGTTCTAAAAAAATCATACACATGTTAATTTAAGCAAACACTTGTACTTTCATGAATTAAGTTTACTACACTTGTTAGAATATAAGTATCTTGTGTTTAAATCTTTAACTCATTTATTTATTATTCTTTTTCCTTTTTTTTAAATATTTTAAGGAAATAATTATTAATACTCCTTATGTTAATATACTTATGTATTGTATGTTCTTAAATTATACTTTCTTTTTTTTATTTATGTTTTTATACAAACTTTAAATTATATCTTTCTAATTTTAAAGAAAATGTTTTACACCAAATATACATTAAATAAATTACCTATATACATTATTTTAAAATCCAAATTATTTTACTGAGGTATTCATTTAAATTTTAGATTCAAGTTTCAAATTCAAATTAGAATTCCAATCCATTTATTTATATAAATCAATATTAATTCAAATTTAAAATCAACTCAAAAATATATGTTAAATAAACACAAATTCAATATATAAATTTTAAGTAATTATATTAGGAGATTATCCATATTTATCCAGATATTAAAATCCCATTTTTATTATATCTTCAAATTCATTTACACATCCAGATATCCTAATTACCAGAATTCAGCTGTTCAACTGAATAAAACGACCCGGAAATTTCCATCCAGAAAATTCCAAATAGTCAGGAGAAGAGGAAAAGAGAAAGAAGAAGAAGCAGAAACAAGTCACAGAAACCTCACATTCACAACGGATCAAAATATAATATCACATAAATAATAGTTTTACAAAGAAGAGCAGTATCAGTACACTTTATATTTTTATACATCAGAGTTACAATCATTTCCAAATCACTGAACAGTTAAAACAACATGTTCTAATTATACCATAATATATCACAGTGGAAAACACTCCATACGTTCCTATCCTCCAGCTCGCCTTCTGCGCTCCAGAACGTCCTTACCTTAAAATCTGTAATACTCGGTCTGTCCCGAGCATTACATCAAAGTAGCACCTGGGTCATGATAGAAATCAGCGTGAGTAAACCCATCTAACATGGAATATAAAAACATACAAACTATATAAACCCGTGGTAACTTATATCAATTTACTCTTCACAAGATGTTATAGACATCATTTATTTCTCACATCAATTTCTAAGTGCCAGAACTTAGATTATATGGTCCAGTTCACTTAAATCATTTCATTTCAGCCTATTGATTTCAAATATCAATTTATAACGAATCGAAGTGGTTTCGGGTATTTACTGATACCCGACTCCGGTCTCTTCGAATTCAATACCATACTAACCCAAGTTATACAAGTGAAATACAATTAAATTCAAATAGGATGTCACTTCTTACACTGCAATTTACTATCGATAGATAACCACATCATCACACCTTTTAAACCGGCCGTCTCATATCACAAAGCGTCACATATCAGAGATATCCACTAATCTCCGGCAGACAATATTATTCAATCGTTCATGAGCAAGATAATCAGTTATACCATTCTAATTAATTTTAACAAATTGAATCAGTTACACCAATCATCCTTCATCCTGCTTATTTAACATTAATAAACCCAATTTGATTAATCATTCCTTAATTCATCAATCTCAATTAATCATCCTTGACTAATTAGTCTTTAATTACATTAAGTAATTATCCTTTAATTAATTACACGAATTAATTATTTTTAACCATTTACAATAATTAATCTTTAATTACTTTCATTAATTACATTAATTAATTACAATTAACTAATGATTCTTAATTAATTACTTCCATTTATCGGCCTTAATCAATCATGGACAGTAACTAACCATTCTGTAATTACTTACCTTAATTAATTAACTCCTTGATTAATTATATTAATCCTTTAATTAATTACACCAAGTAATTAATCCTTAATTACTTCTCCTAAGTAATTATTTCTTAATTACCTTCATTAAGTAATTTCCCTTATATTAATTTCATTCAGTAATATATCCATCAATTACTCCACTAAGTAGTTACACTCCTAAATCTCATTAAGTAATTATACTCAAATTTCTTAATCAACTTAATTAATCTCAAGGCATTAAACCTTAATTATCTTAAGATAAAACTTATCTTCTTAATGCCTTATTACCATTATCATTTTTAAAACATTTTATCACTATGGTTACCTTTACTTAATTAAATAATTAATAAAGTTGTAGAATAAAATAATCATTTAACTTGATAATTTTAAAGTTAATCAAAACTTAACTTCCTTAAAATAACTTAAAACAATATCAAGCATAAATTTTCAAGAACTAATTTCAATTTGCATTTTAAAACTTGTCTTATAAAAATCTTATTTAAATTAAGTTTTAAAATTAACTTAAATTTTACAAAATTTAAATTAAACCAGTTTGCAAAACTTCTTAATCAATTGTTAAAGAAAACAATTATAAAAAGAGTAAGTTTAAATAAGAAAATTTAGACTAGGTTTAAATTTAAATTTCAAAAACAAATTGATTTTAAAACATTTAAAAAAAAGGTTCAAAACAATTGCTTCGGGTTTTACCCGAAGGCCACTAGGCCTACCCCCGAGTTTCTCTTCTTTTCCCCCCTTATTTTCAAAAACTCAGATTTTAAGTTTTAAAAAAAATCTTCTGAACTATTTCCCAACAAATCACATGAGTATAACTCGAGTTCCACCCTCTCAAAACCCGATACCACCATCGAGATATCCTTCTTCTTCCCAAACATAACAGCAACCAAGCCCAACTGACACTGCCGACCCATCGTGCACGTGTACACGTCGCCAGACGCCGCTCCGATCATCCACATCATCGCCGCAAGTCACCCCAAGCCTCACTATCGGACTCCGACCATAAATGCCTCAGTTCGTACTCAAAAACAAAATCGAGTCAGTACGCACCTAAATCGAAACGAACCATTACCCAAAAAGCTACACAAACTACCACCTCCGGCCACCAGAAACATCATCACTCCGATCAATACTGCATCATAGGCCCACAGACCTATTCCCCTACTCGCGATCAAGACCAAAGTCCTATCAACATTGCGATGATCCTGAAAACAAACCTGATTAAAAACCCAGATTATGCCGTAGTTCGCCAAATCCTCGCCTCCTCGGTGATTGATAGGACCATTCATTTTTGCCGACCTCGACGAACCCCCAACATGCTTCAGCCGCGACCCCCGAGGCGACCGACTGTCGCGATCATCGGAAATTGACAGTTTTCCAAATTTTGATCAACCGCTAAATTCCCATTCAATTCAAACTTAAAAATTATGATTTTTTCCCTTAAATATCATTTTTTTCCAATATTGAATCAGATCATATAAACTAAACTTGAAATCAGACTACTTTAAATTTCGATTTAAATTGACTTACCACTGTAAATTCAAATTTTTGTCATCATTGCTTAATGGACATAATTGAATTTTTTTTTAAAAATCGAATCTGACAAATACCAACCTTTCTCTTTCAAAGATCCTAAGACAAAAGTATTTACACAAGAAGATATTGATTTTTTTGATTAATTTTTTTGTTTGTAAACTAAGAACAGAACAAAATATTTACATGCACACAGGTTCGTTCTCATACATATATTCATGTATTCAGGAAATCAACATGCAGCCTAAGGTCTCCAATTCAAACTCAAGATTATTGCATGAATCAGGGTTTAAACCGAATTAAAAAAAATCAAAAATTTTTACTCACCTGCTAGAAGATGAACAGAGACTTAAAACATAAATGCTTGATTTTGAGAACTGTAATGTTTTGATCTTTGCAAGCTTGAAGCTGGAACTGGAAATCTTGTTGCCGATAATCTGTTGTTGTTGAGATTGATTTAACTATGGATACAGAGATGATCTTGCTTAGATTACGAACTGGAAAACTTGTTTAGTTGATTTCTTTGATAAATCCCTGGTTTGAAACATTTGTTACGGGCCTTTTTTTGAATTTGTATATTTATTTCAGGCTTGAGTTTCTTTGTTTTTAACTTGTTCCAGATTAAGATGTATTCAAGCAAAATGAAGTCTGGCTCTTTTCCTTCCAATACATGTAAGTAAATTTTTTTTAGAAACATGTTTTGCCACTTGTTAATTCATTTAACATTTTTCATACACCTATTTAAATCACTTACACTTGTTAAATTTCATTAATTCAACTCACATGTGAGTTATGCATGTTTTACTTATTTTTAAAATCATTTATAAACTTTTGTGATTAAATTTCTTAATTAATATATATATTCCTAATTTATAAAAATGAAACCCTTTTTATAAAACAAATTATGTTCTAAAAAAATCATACACATGTTAATTTTAGCAAACACTTGTAATTTCATGAATTAAGTTTACTACACTTGTTAGAATATAAGTATTTTGTGTTTAAATCTTTAACTCGTTTATTTATTAACCTTTTTCATTTTTTTCAAATGTTTTAAGGAATAATTATTAATACTCCTTATGTAAATATATTTATGCATTATATGTTCTTGGATTATACTTTCTTTTTTTTATTTATGTTTTTATGCAAACTTTAAATTATATCTTTATAATTTTAAAGAAAATATTTACACCAAATATACATTAAATAAATTACCTATATATATTATTTTAAAATCCAAATTATTTTACTGAGGTATTCATTTAAATTTTAAATTCAAGTTTCAAATTCAGACCAAATTCAAATTAGATTCCAATCCATTTATTTATATAAATCAATATTAATTCGAATTTAAAATCAACTCAAAAATATATGTTAAACAAACACAAATTCGATATATAAATTTTATGTAATTATATTAGGAGATTATCAATATTTATCCAGATATTAAAATCCCATTTTTTATTATACCTTCAAATTCATTTACACATCCAGATATCCTAATTACCAGAATTCAGCTGTTCAACTGAATAAAACCAGTAAATTATCCAATTGTCAGATGCCAAAAATCTAGGTTATCACAAAATATAAACTATTTTTAATATAAACTATTTTACTTATAACTATTTTATATACTAACTAATTTTAATATAAACTATTTTGACTTATACCTATTTTAATATACTAATTATTTATATTTTGTAAACTATTTTATTTTATAAACCATTTTATTATATAATATTATTTATATCTAAACTGTCTATAGGAAAGTGTTATGGTTTTTCAAAGTTATGATTTTCAAAGTGTTATGAGTCCCAAAGTGTTATAATTTCAGGTGTTATGGTTTCGAAAGTGTTATAACCCTGAACGTACTATGATTTTTGAAATGATTATATTTTAAGGAAATAATGATATCGGATTTGATATGATCTTGAAATAGATATGATATTTTGGTTTTGAAGTATGACATTTTGAAATGACCGCGGTGTTATAATAACATTTGGTTGTTAAAGAGACCGGGTTCAGTTATTGTCGTACTATCTGCCAATACCGAAAACCACTTTAACAACTATTGTCATGCTCCACCTCTATACTCATGCTAGCCAAGGACATACGGAGTAATGCCGTCAACTAGCACGAAGAATAAGGCTGTTGAGGAGCAACCATCCATGTAATTGCTTTGTGCGAGCACCGATATGTCAGATAGCATAACATGCATTTCATTTCAAGAGGACATCCGACATACTGACACAAACTCAAAACTACTACACAGTGGCTATAATATCTTCAAAAACAAATATAGAAATAAGCATAACATAAATCAGTCACAGATATTCATATCACAAAGGCCGAAATTGATATGAATATAACACATGAAAGTGTAAATCAGAGTAGTGGTCAAAAAGATCCACAATAACACAAAAGAATGGATACAAGTGCTAGACAAAAGAATATGTATACATTAAGGAGTCTCTATCTCGAATGTATAACAACAAAAACTACCAATCTAATGTAGTTAGACAAAAGTCAGATAATGATGATCCCAGAAAAGGAGTCAAGCAGAAGCACCTGTAACATCTCGGTCTCACCCGAGTATTATTTAATAAGAAAATAATAAATAGATCAGTCTAACTATAAATATCAAATAAAATGAGATAGAATAAGAGATATGACAAAAACGTATGATAACAATAATGCCATACTATGAAAAGTATACATTTAACAACAATTAAAATCATATTATATCTCAAGAAATCTCAAACACCTAAAAGAATGTCATATTCCTTAACATTTTCACCAAACCACAAATATTGACAAATTATTCAATGCCAATCGAAAAAGTTAGTGAAACACAAATTCACCAATGCACAAATATTGACAAAGCTTATCAATGAAAATCACGAAAATTGGTGAAACACAAATTCTAGAATTCATCAATAGAAATCCAGAAATCACAAAAAGGGGAAGGCCTATCACAAAACGGGAGCATGAAAAATCACCAACACGTGTATCACAAAATGGAACGCTATTCCATGGTTGCTAACCATTAATTTTTAGCCAAGACTCCACAAAATGGCCTGAAGACCATGGGTTGCTACCCCACCAATTTTGAGCCGAAGCTCCACAGAAACGGGGTTTAGTCTCCCTCGCAGACAAAGAGACATCGCACACTGCTAGTCTAAATCACAAAATGATCATCGTCGATCATCAAGAAGTGTCAATTACACTAACCTGGTAAATAGATGAGTATAGCTTCATGTACCATAACCACTGGCTTAACTTAAATATTTACGAACAAACTATAAGTCTCCACTCAAAAGTTGCCATAAGAGTTTCAATCGAACAAGTCCAAGAACTAACCGACGAAGTAAGCGCAAGCATTTCATACCACTTGTTTTACTAAGACGTTTAATTAGATTTCTCATACGAGTGAGGTAAAGGTTTGTATATACTAGTACGTAGGAAAACGGTTTTAAATAACGAGCTTTGTAATAAAATAGTGTTGAAATCATTTTGATGGAAGAGTTTTGATATTTACTACTAGTATAGAAAACCTTTATATTTTCAAAGTGACAAATCACAGAAATGATTGTAGATACAATCAATCGCCAAAGATTCACATTCGAAGGCATGAATCAAAGCCATAAAAATCAATATGGAATCCATCAAATGGATATTCTCAAAAATTTCCAAATAAAGGAAGTCATCAAAGTCGATAAATGATAACAATAAGTCGGATCGACATGGATCGGTTAAAATGGGAAACCCACACAACTTAGGCAAATTAGGCAAAGACAAGCAGATTCAGACGTCTGAAATAAATGCTTTAGACGTCTAAATCTGGAAAATAAATGTTTTCCAGAGCACTATTCAGACGTCTAAATCATTTATTTCAGACGTTTGAAAATGGCTAATTTTAGCCTATTTCCTCTCAGGTTGGACTTGAGCAATTTCAGACATCTGAAATTTATAATTCAGACGTCTGATCTGGGAAATAAATTTTTGCCCAGAACGCTTCAGACATTTGAAATTGAAGCTTGGGGTATCTTCTCCCCTAGGCCATTGATGGCCAAATTCTATCTGTAGCAATCGGATGAGTGACGATTACGAGGGGTTTATGCCAATCGACTACCCAACTTTAAAGACTCACCAATGCACTTCGATCAACGTGTCCAACATCCATATAAGGTTTTTCATAGATTTTGTTTTCAAAACACCAAAAATTGGAATATTTACCAAATCAATCAAAGTCAAAATCAAATGAACACGTAAAGATGTTAGGAATTCATACCTAACAATCAAAGATAATTATAGACTTAGATGTGAGATAAAAATCACATCTTTTTCACAAAAACAAGGATGGAGAAGCTATACAGCAAGGCAGGAACAATCACTCTTCAATTCCAGCCTAAGAAGCTTGAATCTAAGCTTAAAAGAAAAACATTTCCTAAGTTAGACTTTAGGGATTTTTGAAATTGAAGGTAGAATGAGTTGGAGAAGAAGAAGAGGATGTTTACCAATAGCTTCTCTTTGAATTTGGAGTTAGAACTTGGATTTGCAATGGCACTATGGCTTAGGAATTCTAATTCTTTTCTCTTCCCCCATTTTCATTAAAGCTTGGAGTGTTAGGAAATGAAAGTGAATGAAGAGAAGTAGGGGTGAAGCTAGAGTTAATAGTTTTGGCTAACCCAAACCCAAAGCCCAAAGTGCAAAGGTCAAATTTTAACTAGCTCCAAACATATCGAAGTTTATACTCAAAAAGGTCCAAACGACGTTTTAAACTCAATGGAAGTGGTCCCGAGTCCTAATTCGAGCGTTTGCAAAAAGTAGCATTTCGGACTATAATCCGAATAATGATGCTATATTTAAATAAAATATTTATGTACACAATCGTAAAATATGCGGGTTGTTACAGACTCCTCTCCTTAAAGAAATTGCATACTCGCAATATTTAAAAAGAAAAAAAAAAGTAAAAACCATAAAAGTATATCAACACAAAAGAAATTTGAAATAAGAAATTCACCTCAAAGAGCACGAGAGAATAAGTCCGGATGTGTTCGCTCGATGAATTCTCTGGATTCCCAAGAACAATTCTTAGGATTTGAAGACCATTGGACTTTCACAAGAGGAACATCTTTATTTCGAAAGCGTTTAACCTCCGAAGCAATGATACGAATAGGAAGTTGCTCATAAGTTAAATTAGGCAAAACTTCAATTTCTTCAATAACACCGGGCTCAAGAATAGAATCGGAATCTCGAAGGCATTTCCGTTGTTGAGAAACGTGAAACACGTCATGAATAGCAGAAAATTGAGTCAGTAACAAAAGGCGATAAGCCGCAGAACCAATACGTTCGGTGATGGGAAATGGACCAATATATCGAGGTGCTAATTTTCCCGATCGACTGAAACGCACAACACCCTTCATAGGTGAAATACGAATAAACACAAAATCTCCTGCAAAAAATTCCAATTTCCTTCTTTGGTTATCGGCATACGATTTTTGCCTACTTTGAGCTTCTTTCATCCTATGGCAGATAAGATCAATCTTTTCTCTGGAATCACGAATAAAGTCTGGACCTAAAACCAGCTTCACATCGGCCTCAAGCCAACAAGAAGGAGAGCGGCATGGCCTTCCATAGAGTGCCTCAAAAGGCGCCATACCAATACTAGATTGGAAGCTATTATTATAGAAAAACTCAACAAGAGAAATACGATCTTTCCAACTTCCACCAAAATCAAGAACGCAAGCACCAAGAAGATCTTTAAGAGTTCGATTCACATGCTCGGTTTGCCCATCGGACTGAGGATGATAAGCGGTGCTAAAATTAAGCTTCATTCCCAAAGCTTTTTGAAGACTCTTCCAAAATCCACTAGTAAATAATGGATCACGGTTCAGTTGGACCGAACAGGAATAAAATGAGCGGATTTAGTAAGTCTATCAACTATCACCCATAGGCTATCATGACCCGAACAAGAACGGAGAAGGCCGTCAATAAAGTCCATGGAAATTTGATCCCACTTCCAAATCGGAATGTCCAAAGGTTGCAATAACCCACCGGGCCTTTGATGATCGGCCTTGACAAGTAGGCAAGTCATGCAATGCTTAACAAAGTTAGCAATATCGGATTTCATTCCATTCCAATAATAAAGTCACTTCCTATCCGCGTACATTGTGCTACTACCGGGATGAATGGTAAATTTATAATGATGTGAATCTTCTAAAATATCTTTACGAAGATTATCAATATTTGGCATGATAAGTCTACCAAATTTTCGAATGTCGCCAAGAGCATCAATATCAAAGTCTTTTAAACCTTCGGTAATAATTTTATCCCTACAACATTGGCTAAGAAGTGCCAATTCAGGATGTAGCTTTTGAGCTTCAAGAATGCAGTCCAAAAGAGAAGGATGAGCCTCAAGGCTACATAAAACAAGAGATGCACATAAATCGGATTCACGATCTCGAATCTCACAAGTGGACAAAGTCTTGAGATCGCACCATTCGGATATCATCATAGAGACAACCGCTTGTTGCTTATAGCTAAGTGCATTGGCAACATGATTTCCCTTTCTGGGAGTATAAAGAATATCAAGATCATAAGATGCAAGGAATTCGAGCCAACGTTGTTGACGCAAATTAAGTTCCTCTTGAGAAAATAAATACTTCAAAGATTTATAATCGGTGTAGAGAAAAAAAAATTCTCCCAAAAGGTAATGACGCCAAATACGAAGGGCGGAAATAATAGCCGCGAGCTCTAAATCATGAGTGGCATATCTAGTCTCGGCTGGCTTTAATTACCTAGAAGCATAAGCAATAACACGATCCCTTTGCATAAGAACGGCTCCCAAACCAACACGACTAGCATCGGTTTAAACAATAAAATCTTGGTTCCCTTCGGGAATCACAAGAATAGGAGCATCGGAAAGGAGTTCTTTTAATTTCTGAAAAGATGCTTCACATTTGTCCGACCAAGTGTATTTAACTCCTTTCTTTGTCAAGCTATGTGACGCTCCACCTCTATGCTCACAATAACAAAGAGTATTAAAAGAAATACTGTTTGTTATTACGAAGAATAAGGCTGGATAGGAGCGGTCATCCGTAGTTAGGCCTTACACTAGTATTGCTTATCCCGATAGGGATGGTGTGTATTTACTCCCATCGACAAACCCAATTCTAGTATAAAACGAACTACGATGGTTCATAATAGTTTAGGATGATAAATATAATAATAACACAGATAATATAAATGCGGAACACAGATAAAACAGAAAGTCTCATATATATAATAATTGATGTCAGTTACAATACATGTGACACAATACATATGATACAACTAGAACTGTCGACTCTGGAAGCTACATATATAAGTACATTATCGTAAATAATATACATGAATATACAACATCCTATACTAAGACAACGACTACTCCAAAAAGTATGAAAAGACTTCATAGCTCTAGCAACAACCCAAAGTAAGATATCAACAACCTGTAAATACTCGGTCTGACCCGAGTATTAAATTAAAAAGAAAATAATACACGGGTCAGTCTAATTCAAACTCAGTTACTAGTGCACAGAAGCAATAATAATTAAATAGCGATTAGATGACAGTCACAATAAATCTCGACAATCCGATCCTTAAATAAAGAAATCGGATAACGATAAATATAACACGTAACAGTGTTAAACAACATATCAGCAAATCCAAATTATCAACGAAGATAAATTAAAAAGATTATAAATGAAGATAATTTAAAAGATTATTAATGAAGATAATTTAGAAAACAACAGAATGGCCGAAACGGAAATTAACGACAAATTCTAATTATTAAATAAATAATTAGAAACTCATAATCTAATTATCAAAAAGATAATTAGATATCAACAAAACCATCAAATTAAACCAAATCAGGATACGACACAAAATACTGAAATATCAATTAAAATGACAATTCGGGTAGGGCTGCAGTACACGCACGCATGTACTGCCTCGCCACTACAGCATATGGAATATGCCAAAGATCAATAAATCAAAACAAAATAGAATATCATAAAAGCCCTACCGTGTGGCTGCAGTTCACGCTTGTGTGCACTGCCTTGCCACTACAGTGATGATGTACCCAAAAATCAATGAACCAAAATCAATGAAGATTCAAATATTGAATTGGATAAACAAAACAATTCAAACAATTGAAATATCAACTAAACCGTCAATACTGTGTGGCTGCAGTACACGCACGCGTGCACTGCCTCGCCACAACAGCATATGAAGTCATCACAACACCAAATGCCAACAATACATCGAAACTGCAGAGGTCAAATTGCGACTCTCGTGACTCAACACAACTACAACAAAATGAATCAGAAATTACACCCCAAAGGATAACTGTTCAAAGAACTGCATATAATCACGCAACAGTGAAATGAAACTGCAACTGAATAGATAGTATATAACACAACAGTCCAACCATCAAGTTCAAGTATGAAGTACACATGAAATGCACATGCCAACAGTCAAAGGCATGCACCAGTGAACCAAGCTACCACACATAATGAAACAAGCTACTGTGCAACAGCCCTGATATGCAACTCACTAAAATGTGGACAATGGAGTACATAGCTACATGAAGCCCAACAGCAATGAATATCAAAAACGCAGACTTGAACACACATGTGAACAGTGACTAGAGCAAGCTCGAACGAATGAGCTTCAACTAAATACCAATGCAAACCCAGATGTATAAGACTCGAGGACACTAGCACTAGACTCAAGTCAATCCATATATGAACTAGCATAAGTAAGTGAACGCAAGAGTCGACCAAACGACACAATGCCATCCCAATGAAACAACAACAATGAAATGGCCAAAATATATGAAACTGCTTCAAAGGGGTGGTAACACGTATGCTACAGATTTGAAACTCAAAGTAATCAGAAATCTCAACTAAATCTCTAAAGTACAGACAGCTTTAGTCAAGAAATTTCAAATTCAACAAAGTCCAAACAATTACTTTTATTCTAAAGTAAGTTTTAAACTGTCATAGAAGCAAAAATGTAAAATCACCTAGAAACCGCAACTCCAATCAATGTCGTTTAAATCAGTGACAATTATGAGCAAGTGATAAGAAACAAATTCAATTACTGGCCGAGATAAAACAACATCGAAACAAGATCAAGTATGCTAAGTCCAAATGCAACAGTTCGAACAATACCAAAGTCAAAGAGAAAGTCACGGAATCAAAATGTCAACAGTAGTATCAACGGAGCTCAAGCCAAGATATAGGCAAAAAAACAATACCGTGTCAATCAAGCAATCCAGTATATACGCATATGAATTAGTCACAGAAAAATCACCAACATCTAAGTAAAATCGAGTGGAATTAGATGTGAGCGATAAGGAATCACTCACCGATGTTTCGAAGCAATTTGAAGCAGCCGTTCGACGAAGCATCTTCGATCGAGATAATCGGCGCCCTTGATTTCACGAAGCCCTAGTTTCAAGAAGACGAGGCCGTCATTATTTAATTTTCTTTCATTTTGTTTCTAGGGTTCTAAACAATGAAAGCACCGGCCAATCAAATAGCAAAGGAGTATAGTTTGGGCCGGTCTCATAATTACATTTGGGCTTAGTTTTATAAAGTAGAGTTTACTTTAGATTTTCGAACCAATGAAAATGTAAAAGGAATGGGTCGAATTGAAATAAGAAGGGGAAGGTATTCACTCCGATAACACAACGAGAACGAGAAACGTGGCCCAATATTTTTAAAGCCCGTAATCCCTTAACGAATTACAAAAGAATTTTCAACTCGATTGAAAACTTCAATTAGCAATTAACTAGCACAATAATCGTTTAATGGCGATTATAAATTGGGCACAACCCCGGGTTGTTACAGACTCCCATCCTTATAAAAATTGCGTCCCCGCAATTTTCATAAATAAAGTCGTCAATAACAATTATTTTTCTAACATAAACTGGTTAAGCTAGAAAAATAAAGTAGGGAATACAAACGCCAAAAAAATCTTTTAATTCCATAAAAGAAATTCACAATTTCTCAATAAAATCTAATTATCAATTAGACAATCAAAAAACAGAAATCACAAAACAGCAATATCTAATTATCGATACGATAATTAGAAGACAGTAAAATCTAATTATCAACAAAGATAACTATGAAACCCAAATCGTAAATCGCAAAACCGCAATTATCTAGTTACCAAAACGGTAATCAGAAAACAACAAAGGTCTAATTATCAAAAACGATAATCAAAATTCTCAAATCAACAAATATTCAATTATCAAAAACGATAATCAGAATTCTCAAGTCAACAAATATTCGATTATCAAATACGATAACAAAATCTCAAATCAACAAATATTCGATTATCAAAACGATAATAAAATCTCAAATCAACAAATATTCGATTATCAAAAACGATAATCAAATCTCAAATCAACAAATATTCGATTATCAAAAATGATAATCAAAATTCTCAAGTCAACAAATATTCGATTATCATATACGATAATCAAAATTCTCAAGTCAACAAATATTCGATTATCATAAACGATAATCAAAATTCTCAAGTCAACAAAAATTCGACTATCAAATACGATAATCAAATCTCAAATCAACAAATATTCGATTATCAAAAACGGTAATCAAATCTCAAATCAACAAATATTCGATTATCAAAAACGATAGTCAAATCTCAAATCAAAAAATATTCGATTATCAAAAATGATAATCAAATCTCAAATCAACAAATATTCGATTATCAAAAACGATAATCAAATCAACAAATATTCGATTATCAAAAAGGATAATCAAATCAACAAATATTCGATTATCAATAATGATAATCGAAATCAACAAATATTCGATTATCAAAAACGATAATCAAATCTCCAATCAACAAATATTCGATTATCAAAAAACAATAATCATATCAACAAATATTCGATTATCAAAAACGATAATCAAATCTCAAATCAACAAATATTCGATTATCAAAAACGATAATCAAATCTCAAATCAACAAATATTCGATTGTTAAAAACGATAATCAAATCAACAAATATTCGATTATCAAAAATGATAATCAAATCTCAAATCAAGTAATATTCGATTATCAAAAACGATAATCAAATCAACAAATATTCGATTATCAAAAACGATAATCAAATCAACAAATATTCGATTATCAAAAACGATAATCAAATCTCAAATCAACAAATATTCGATTATCAAAAACGATAATCAAATCTCAAATCAACAAATATTCGATTATCAAAAACGATAATCAAATCTCAAATCAACAAATATTCGATTATCAAAAACGATAATCAAATCTCAAATCAACAAATATTCGATTATCAAAAACGATAATCAAATCAACAAATATTCGATTATCAAAAACGATAATCAAATCTCAAATCAACAAATATTCGATTATCAATACGATAATTAAATCAACAAATGTTCGATTATCGAAAACGATAATCAAATCTCAAATCAACAAATATTCGATTATCAAAAACGATAATCAAATCAACAAATATTCGATTATCAAAAACGATAATCAAATCTCAAATCAACAAATATTCGATTATCAAAAACGATAATCAAATCAACAAATATTCGATTATCAAAAATGATAATCAAATCAACAAATATTCAATTATCAAAAATGATAATCAAAAACAACAAATATCCAATTACCTGTAGATAATTGGAAACAACAAATATCTAGAAATCAATTAAGATAATCTAGAAAATCAACATAAAAGGTGGATCGATCCCAACAAATGGCGAGTTTTAGCTACGCCGTACGTGCATCAACAAATGGCCGAAGCCTACCAAGTACCCAACATAATTTTGGCGCCCAACAAATGACCCGGAGGTCCAACAAATGACCCGAATGTCTGGTACTGGTATTGCCCGAAGGTCCAACAAATGACCTGAAGGTCCAACAAATGACCCGGAGGTCCAACATAGTGGCTCGAAAGCACATGAAAATCATTAAATATTTCAATTAACGAGTCTGGAATTAACCAAAATAGCAAACGCACATGTCCCATAACCACGAGTTTTACTAAATCGTTTAATTCTCTTCATCGTTTCCTTGAAAGTGCAAAATTGTGTATTTCAAAAATAACATTTCACATTCTCAAACGGACAAGTCCGGAATCAAGCGAATCGGTAAAAGAAAGAGTTCATAGTCCTCGATTTTGTTGAAACGTTTAAATCGCTTCCTCATTCTTTTGAAAGTGCAACTGCAAAACTTCTGAAAACAATTTCATTTATTTTATAAAAGTAATAATTTACATTCTCAAATGAACAAGTCCGGAATTAAGCGAATCAGTAAAAGAAAGGATTCATAGTCCTCGATTTTGCTGAAACGTTTAAATCGCTTTCTCATCCTTCTGAAAGCGTAAACTACAAAAATTTTGATAAACAATTTTATTTTTAAAACGATTTGCAAATCCATGATAAAAACATCAACATTAGTGATAATTTCAATAAGGAAATTGTACTTCTCAAAACACCGTAGAAACGGATCTCAAAATCAGCATTGCGGGATAACCGCTTGAAAATCCACTTTAAAATATGACGGATACTGAAGTCAAAGCGACAGTAATTTTTAAACGTCAAAATCTCATCAAAATAATTTGTATCAAAATATAACATCAGAGAATTTTCATTTATCGAAATGTCAACAAAACACCGGCCTTCAAAAATTTAGCATTGGTGTAAAAATCCCGTTATAAAATGACGGCAACAGAAGACGTTTAAAACCAAACATCGGTTCAACGTAAAAATAATGTAGTAACGTGCAACATAAATTTGCACGTATACCGCAAAATGAACAAAGAAATCATTTAAATATATCTTCAATGAAGATAATTCAAAACAGCAGAAATCTCAACAAAATCACATAACTGCAACTGCTTCGAATTCTCAAATCGGATTCGAAATTTTCAAAGAAAACAAATAAACACAGCTATGTAAACAACAAATGAAATTTATTTCAATTTCATAATTTGATTTTCAAATCAAAAAGGTTATCAGCCGTACTCAGCGAAGACAGTCTCACTGTTTTCGCTGCGCACTCTGATAAACAAAACACGAATCAACTAATCATCACAACACAGTTTCATTTTTATTTTTAAATAAGGAAATTTAAAAATTTCATCCTAATTTCAAAACTTTAGTTTTGACTCAAAACACAACTAAAGCATCGACTAATAGCTGTAACACATGTTCCATCTAAGTTATGTTTTATATTATGTCCATAAAATCCAAGGTCTGATACCAACTGTGACGCCACACCTCTATGCTCACAATAACAAAGAGTATTAAAAGAAATACTGTCTGTTATTACGAAGAATAAGGCTGGATAGGAGCGGTCATCCGTAGTTAGGCCTTACACTAGTATTGGTTATCTCGATAGGAGTGATGTATACTTACTCCCATCGACATACCCAATTCCAGTATAAAACGAACTACGATGGTTCATAATAGTTTAGGACGATAAATATAACACGTAACAGTGTTAAACAACAGATCAGCAAATCCAAATTATCAATGAAGATAAATTAAAAAGATTATAAATGAAGATAATTTAAAAGATTATTAATGAAGATAATTTAGAAAACAACAGAATTGCCGAAACGGCAATTAACGACAAATTCTAATTATTAAAAAATAATTAGAAACTCATAATCTAATTATCAAAAAGATAATTAGATATCAACAAAACCATCAAATTAAACCAAATCAGGATACGACACAAAATATTGAAATATCAATTAAAATGACAATTCGAGTAGGGCTGTAGTACACGCACGCGTGTACTGCCTCGCCACTACAGTATATGGAATATGCCAAAGATCAATAAATAAATAAAAAAATAGAATATCATAAAAGCCCTACCGTGCGGCTGCAGTTCACGCTTGCGTGCACTGCCTTGCCACTACAGTGATGATGTACCCAAAAATCAACGAACCAAAATCAATGAAGATTCAAATATTGAATTGGATAAACAAAACAATTCAAACAATTGAAATATCAATTAAACCGTCAATACTGTGAGGCTGCAGCACACGCATGTGTGCACTGCCTCGCAACAACAACATATTAAGTCATCACAACACCAAATGCCAACAATACATCGAAACTGCAGAGGCCAAGTCGTGACTCACGTGACTCAACACAACTACAACAAAATGAATCAGAAACTACAACCCAAAGGATAACTGTTCAAAGAACTGCATATAATCACGCAATGGTGAAATGAAACTGCAACTGAATAGATAATATACAACACAACAGTCCAACCATCAAGTTCAAGTTTGAAGTACACATGAAATGCACATGCCAACAGTCAAAGGCATGCACCAGTGAACCAAGCTACCACACATAATGAAACAAGCTACCGTGCAACAGCCCTGATATGCAACTCACTAAAATGTGGACAATGGAGTACATAGCTACATGACGCCCAACAGCAATGAATATCAAAAATGCAGACTTGAGCACACATGTGAACAGTGACCAGAGCAAGCTCGAACGAATGAGCTTCAACTAAATACCAATGCAAACCCAGATGTATAAGACTCGAGGACACTAGCACTAGACTCAAGTCGATCCATATATGAACTAGCATAAGTAAGTGAACGCAAGAGTCGACCAAACGACACAATGCCATCCCAATGAAACAACAACAATGAAATGGCCAAAATATATGAAACTGCTTCAAAGGGGTGGTAACACGTATGCTACAGATTTGAAACTCAAAGTAATCAGAAATCTCAACTAAAGCTCTAAAGTACAGACAGCTTTAGTCAAGAAATTTCAAATTCAACTAAGTCCAAACAATTACTTTTATTCTAAAGTAAGTTTTAAACTGTCATAGAAGAAAAAATGTAAAATCACCTAGAAACCGCAACTCCAATCAATGTCGTTTAAATCAGTGACAATTATGAGCAAGTGATAAGAAACAAATTCAATTACTGGCCGAGATAAAACAACATCGAAACAACATCAAGTATGCTAAGTCCAAATGCAATAGTTCGAACAATACAAAAGTCAAAGAGAAAGTCACGGAATCAAAATGTCAACAGCAGTATCATCGGAGCTCAAGCCGAGATATAGGCAAAAAAACAATACCGTGTCAATCAAGCAATCCAGTACATACGCATATCAATTAGTCACAGAAAAATCACGAACATATAAGTAAAATCGAGTGGAATTAGATGTGAGCAATAAGGAATCACTCACCGATGTTTCGAAGTAATTTGAAGCAGCCGTTCGACGAAGCATCTTCGATCGAGATAATCGGCGCCCTTGATTTCACGAAGCCCTAGTTTCAAGAAGACGAGGCTGCCATTATTTAATTTTCTTTCGTTTTGTTTCTTGGGTTTTAAACAATGAAAGCACCAGCCAATCAAATAGCAAAGGAGTATAGTTTGGGCCGGTCTCATAATTACATTTGGGCTTAGTTTTATAAAGTAGGGTTTACTTTAGATTTTCGAACCAATGAAAATGAAAAAGGAACGGGTCGAACTGAAATAAAAAGGGGACGGTATTCACTTCGATAACACAACACGAACGGGAAACGTGGCCAATATTTTTAAAGCCCGTAATCCCTTAACGAATTACAAAAGAATTTTCAACTCGATTGAAAACTTCAATTAGCAATTAACTAGCACAATAATCGTTTAATGGCGATTATAAATTGGGCAAAACCCCGGGTTGTTACAAGCTAGTAAGAGGCATGGCAATTTTAGAAAAGTCCTTTATGAACCGACGGTAATAGCCCGCCAATCCAAGGAAGCTACAGATTTCCGTAACACTTTCCGGTCTCTTCCAATTTTGAATCGCTTCAATCTTTGAAGGATCCACGGAAATTCTGGATTCGGAAATAATATGGCCGAGAAATTTCACACGAGATTGCCAAAAATGGCATTCATAAAATTTTGCTTTCAATTGATTGCTTCTAGGAGTTTCCAACACAATTCGAAGATGCTTTTCATGCTCTTCCTCGATTTTAGAATACACAAGAATATCATCTATAAAGATGAGAACGAACCTATCGAGGAAATCTTTGAAAACTCGATTCATAAGGTCAACGAAATAAGCCGGAGCATTCGTTAAACCAAATGGCATAACAAGCCATTCATACGATCCACAACGAGTACGGAATGATGTCAAAGGAATGTTATCCTCTGCAATACGAAGCTGATGAAAACCGGTTGCTAAGTCTAACTATGAAAAGAGTCTAGCACCACTAAGTTGATCAAATAGGTCATCAATCCGAGGTAAAGGATATTTATTCTTGATAGTAAGATCATTAAGCTTGTGGTAGTCAACGCGAAGCCTAAGTGTACCATCGGATTTCTTTACAAAAATAGCTGAAGCTCCCCAAGGAGAGGAATTAGAATGAATAAATTGCTTCGTCTCCAATTTGGATAATTGTCTACGCATCTCCTCATTTTCTTTATTGGACATACGATAAGGAGGACAAGTGATAGGTAGAGCTTCAGGGATAAGATTGATTCTGCACTCAATTGCTCGCTTAGGTGGTAATGCTAAAATGGGCTCAAATATGTCGGAAAATTCACGAACAACGTGAGTAAGAGAAATGACATCTTTCTCATCATCGTTATCGTCATCACGGGGGTTTAAAGAATATAATGATGCTACCAAGTTGGAATCCGAATCTTTAATAACAATAGAAATCTACTTAACAAATTGAGGGTGTCGGAGATGAATTGTCCGCTCAGGACATAGGATATGGGCTTCATAACGGTTAAGCCAATCCATTCCCAAAATCATTCTGAAGCCTAAGTAACGCATGACGTGGAAATCGGCTCGGAAAGAAAAATCACACAAAATAATCTCGACATCTCTACAAAGCAAACTGAGTGTTGCGGATCCACCAACTGGATTGGCAATTTTCAAAGAAGTCATTAAAGCCATAACACTCAAAGAAAAGGTATCAACAAGTTCTTTTGATATAAAAGAATGGGATGCACACGTATCAAAAAGAACTCGAACTAGTTGATCACGAAACATAACAATGCCATCAAGGATAGAATGAGAAATACCTAGACCACGAGAAGTGTTACTAGGAGCTTGTACGACATTTAGCTTTCCTCCTTCTTGCCTTGAAGTTTGGGACATGCAGATATACAATGACCCGAACTTTTACAATAGCGACAAGCAAGGGGCTTTGAACACTTATTAGCATAATGGTCCTTAGAACCACAATTATAGCATTGCCCTCCACTAAAGGTAAGTGTCTTTGCTACAGGAGTTGCTTGCTTCCCTTTCTTATTGGAATAAGGGCCTTTGAACTTATTAGGCCTTTTCTTGTTGTTGTTGAAGTCTGGTTTGGCACCCACAAATTCAACATCACTTTCCTTATCTGCCTCTTCAAGTCGAAGAGCGATATCAATAATTTGGTCAAAAGAAACTTCTAATTTCAGAAGTAATGGCTTCTTGAGATTTTTATTCAAACCATAGACAAATCTCTGATTTTTCCTCAATGGGGTATTAATGTACTCAACCCCGTACCTAGAAAGGGATTCGAAAGATGCGATATATTCCATCACAGAAGATCCACCTTGAACAAGGTTAATAAAACGATGGGCCAAAGTCACTTTTTCAGCTTCCAGCACAAACTTTGATTCGAATCTTTTTCGGAATTGCTCCCAAGTAAGATCTGCTTCGACTACTTGAAAAATAAGAAGCTTATACCAATCTAATGCTCTTTCTTGGAGCATGCTAGAAGCCACTTGAACTCGATGAAGATCAATAGGATTCATGCGAGAAAAGATGCGATCGCATGTTCTAAGCCAAGCTTGGACTTCTATAACGCCCTCGAAACCCCTGAATGGCTTCCCACCCAAATTTGTGTAATCACTGCACATGTGTGCAAATCCGAATTTAGGTTGAGTAGGCTCTGGAATGGGTCCAACAGCTTGCGCGTTCTTCACAAGATCAAGAAGCTGTTATGCAGACGTAAATACTCCATCCTGAGGTGTAGCACTAGATTGACCGGCGCTGGGATGGCCAGGTCTAACCATTTCTCTTCTTTAAGAAAGAAAGAAAGAAGAAGAAAACAGGTTATTCACAAAATGAATATCAAACAATGATGATTGATAAAACAAGGCATTACAAAAGAAAATAGGATAAGATGGTACGAAGACTCGTATTAAATCCTAAGGCACGACATCTAAGATGGACTTATGACGATGATCCTTGCTAGAATATTCTACGTTGTTCCGAAGTTTTACCCTGATACTAAGCTGTCACGCCCCACCTCTATACTCATGCTAGCCAAGGAGACTATGGAGTAATGCTGTCAACTAGCATGAAGAATACGGCTGTTGAGGAGCAACCATCCATGTGATTGTTTTGTGCGAGCACCGATATGTCAGATAGTATAACATGCATTTCATTTCAAGAGAAAACCCGACATACTGATACAAACTCAAAAGTACTACACAGTGGCTATAATATATTCGGAAACAAATATAGAAATAAGCATAACATAAATCAGTCATAGATATCCATATCACAATGGCGGAAACAGATATGAACATAACACATAAAAGTGTACATCAGAGTAGTGGTCAAAAAGATCCACAATAACACAAAAGAATGGATACAAGTGCTAGACAAAGAATATGCATACATTAAGGAGTCTCTATCTCGAATGTATAACAACAAAAACTACCAATCTAATGTAGTTAGACAAAAGTTAGATAATGGTGATCCCCGATAAGGAGTCAAGCAGAAGCACATGTAACATCTCGGTCTCACCCAAGTATTATTTAATAATAAAATAATAAACGGATCAGTCTAACTATGAATATCAAATAAATTGAGATAGAATAAGAGATATGACAAAAACGTATGATAACACTAATGCCAACTATGAAAAGTATACATTTAACAACAATTAAAATCATATTATATATCAAGAAATCTCAAACACCAAAAAGAATGTCATATTCTTTAACATTTTCACCAAACCACAAATATTGACAAATTTATCGATGCCAATCGGAAAAGTTAGTGAAACACAAATTCACCAATGCACAAATATTGATAAAGCTTATCAATGAAAATCAAGAAAATTGGTGAAATATAAATTCTAGAAATCATCAATAGAAATCCAGAAATCACAAAAAGGGGGGGCCTATCACAAAACGGGAGCATGAAAACTCACCAACACGTGTATCACAAAACGGAACGCTATTCCATGGTTACTAACCATTAATTTTGAGCCGAGGCTCCACAAAACGGCCCGAAGACCATGGGTCGCTACCCCACCAATTTTGAGCCGAAGCTCCACAGAAACGGGGTTTAGTCTTCCTCACAGACAAAGAGACATCGCACACTCCTAGTCTAAATCACAAAATGATCATCGTCGATCATCAAGAAGTGTCAATTACACTAACCTAGTAAATATATGAGTTTAGCTTCATGTCCCATAACCACTAGCTTAACTTAAATATTATGAACAAACTGTAAGTCTCTACTCGAAAGTTGTCACAAGAGTTTCAATCGAAAAAGTCCAAGAACTAAACAACGAAGTAAATGCAAGCGTTTCATACTACTTGTTTTACTAAGCCGTTTAATTAGATTTCTCATACGAGTGAGGCAAAGGTTTGTATATATTAATAGGTAGGAAAACAGTTTTAAATAACGAGCTTTGTAATAAAGTAGTGTTGAAATCGTTTTGATGAAAGAGTTTTGATATTTACTACTAGTATATAAAACCTTTATATTTTCAAAGTGACAAATTACAGAAATGATTGTAGAAACAATCAATCGCCAAAGATTCACGTTCGAAGGCGTGAATCAAAGCTATAAAAATCAACATCGAATCCATCAAATGGATATTCTCAAAAATTTCCAAATAAAGGAAGTCATCAAAGTCGATAAATGATAACAATAAGTCGGATCGACACGGATCGGTTAAAATTGGAAACCCACACAACTTAGGCAAATTAGGCAAAGACAAGCAGATTCAGACGTCTGAAATAAATGATTCAAACGTCTGAAATAAATGATTCAGACGTTTGAAATAAATGGTTCAGACTTCTAAATCTGGAAAATAAATGTTTTCCAAAGCACTATTCAGATGTCTGAATCATTTATTTCAGACGTCTGAAAATGGCTAATATTAGCCTATTTCCTCTCGGGTTGGACTTGAGCAATTTCAAACGTCTGAAATTTATAATTCAGACGTCTGATCCAGGAAATAAATTTTTGCCCAGAACAGTATTCAGACGTCTGAATCCTTAGTTTCAGACGTCTGAAACTGAAGCTTGGGGTATTTTCTCCCCTAGGCCATTGATGGCCAAATTCTATCGGTAGCAATCGGATGAGTGATGATTGCGAGGGTTTATGCCAAACGACTACCCAACTTTAAAGACTCACCAATACACTTCGATCAACGTGTCCAACATCCATATAAGGTTTTTCATAGATTGTGTTTTCAAAACACCAAAAATTGAAATATTTGCCAGATCAATCCAAATCAAAATCAAATGAACATGTAAAGGTGTTAGGAATTCATACCTAACAATCAAAGATAATTATAGACTTAGATGTGAGATAAAAATCTCACCTTCTTCACAAAAACAAGGATGGAGAAGCCATAGAGCAAGACAAGAACAATCACTCTTCAATTCCAACCAAAGAAGCTTGAATCTAAGCTTAAAAGAAAAACATTTCCTAAGTTAGACTCTAGGGATTTCTGAAATTGAAGGTAGAATGAGTTGGAGAAGAAGAAGAGGATGCTTACCAATAGCTTCTCTTTGAATTTGGAGTTAGAACATGGATTTGCAATGGAACTAGGGCTTAGGAATTCTAATTCTTTTTCTCTTTCCCTATTTTTATTAAAGCTTGGAGTGTTAGGAAATGAAAGTGAATGAAGAGAAGTGGGGGTGAGCTAGAGTTAATAGTTTGGGCCAACCCAAACCCAAAGCCCAAAGTGCAAAGGTCAAATTTTAATTAGCTCCAAACATATCGAAGTTTATACTCAAAAAGGTCGCAAATGGCATTTTGAACTTGATGGAAGTGGTCTCGAGTCCTAATTCGACCGTTTTCAAAAAGTGGCATTTCGACTATAATTCGAATAACGATGCTATATTTAAATACACAATCGTAAAATATGCGGGTTGTTACGACTATGTATGCCATCGAGATTCCAGAATAAAGTAGGATGGTTGGCGACGATTCTATATGAGGTACATAGGTGGACCTAACTCCTGTGAGTTAGCTTAAGGTGGCTAAAACAGGAGCAATTGATGGGTCAAGTGAGGTAGCTCCTCCGATCGGACACACATCATAGATACCATTCTATAACTTTGTGATTGATTGGGTGAAACCTCATATTTTTTTTGAGAGTGTGGATCGAGGTGGGAGGTAGCTGCGGCTATGCATTACCACCAACCCAAAAGTGTAATTGGTATATCTACCCTGGCATTGCTTAGTTGTGCCATATCACCTTCCATGATGAGCCCATTACGAGTTTGTTTTGTACCATACCTATGGAGTGCCCTCTGACGACGCCCGGTACGGGGGAGATTATGGTACTGTATAGACTATGGGAATATATAAAAATGTGTTAAGGGGAATATGGGTAACGCCTTAACGCAATTTTAATAGTTTATCTTACTGTAGACATTATTATAAATGCGTATATTACTACATAGTACATAGTTCCACGGATCCTTAGAGAATGGTTATCCCAAACATCCTTTGAGTTACTTGTATTTCAGTTGATATTTCAGTTGAGTTGGATTCATTGATATAAGAATGTTAATCCTGATTCGAGTGTTTATGTTTTTGCTTTACGCTCGGGTCAGACTGAGTGTCACAATATTTGAGACTCGCCATTGGAGTTGGAGCTTCGCTTGGAGATACATCTATCTATTCAGCTTTCAGTTATTCAGTTGACTCCAGTGATATATATTCGGATTTTGTTATTTGACTATTGTATTGAGACTTCTATGTATTTGAGACTTCTGTTGTAAATTGTTTTAACTCTGTTATATATATAGTAGCTTCATGAACTACTATTCTTTTGTTTTCGCTGCTTATTGTTATATTACTTTGTGTTTGTGATTCCGAGATTGATTTATTTATCGTATATGCTGAGTTTTGCCAAATATAAATTAACAAACTGATATTTTGAGCAATTCAAGTCCGACATGTGTGGATGCGAATGGCTGAAAATACCGGGATGTTACAAGGTAACTATATATTAAGAAAAACAAATTTATGACAATAACTCTTTTCCTGCATCGAAAGGATGAATGAATCACAAATGGTAATATTTTAAAACAAAATTCAGTAACATGATTCATATAGTTTTTAGTGCAAAATAGGAGACGACCAATGAAAATATATTGGACTATTGCTTCATTTTGAAATAAATAAGATAGAATACTCTTCTCTCCTCGGTTTTTGAATAGATTGATTAATAAACTAAGTTTCATATGAAAAGAGTCAATATATGAGTTTTATTCTAAACATGTGACATATATTTGCGTGTATGCGTATAATTAAGCATATTAGCTCACTTTACTACTTGGATGTGACCCTTAAATATGGCTACATTACTAATAAATTAAGGATAAAACGTGTAAAATAGAAGTTTAGCAAAATGATTTAGAAGTCGGATTTCCTTCTTATAAAAATTTATAAATAATGAGGTTCAAATATCACTATTTTAATTTTTTTTTCCCGATGAAAGAGTGGTTTCAACTAGGGGAAAGAACTCGTATTTATTTATTATATAATTACGAACTAAAAACTACTAAGTTTGGTGGCCGAGAATAAAAGGAATAGAAAACTAGATCATCCGTAAGTTGATTAGATGGAAAAATTAGTAGTGCATGTTATATATAACAACTGTAACAATTATGTATATGAATAATTAAATTATAACTTCTAACTGCAAATTAATTGGCTTACTGGCTGCTATTTCTAACTGCATTTTATGATGTAACAGCCCGAGTTCCAGTGGGTCCGGATTTTTCGTAAAAATTTTAAAACCCAAATCTACTGAAGCCCGAGTTGGGTGTCTGGTATCCTGCAAATAGGCAAAGATAAATATATCATAGCCCAAATAAATATCTCATAGCGGACTGACTAAAATATAATAGTAAGTAAATACTCACCAAGGTGATAACACTTTCTAAACAAGTGTCACAAAGCTAGAAAATCTCTGTTATCTATCTAACCTGTGGGATGATATGAGGAGGGGGTCAGAACTAAAGTTTTGGTAAATGGACAAATTATACACTTCTAAGCATAACTCCACATATATCGTCCTATTTCCATTTTCTATTATATTAAGTTTATTAGGTTTACAATACTCTCGCCTCCATGCATGAATCGTACCCATCTACTTCCTAGTAGATTAAGACATAATAACCAATATATGTAGCTACATGCCTAAAGACTGCATCAGTCCTAGGTACTTCACATAGTACCTTCTGTATCCTCCTTGAAAAGGACTTCATCTTCTCACTACTAGAGCGTACTATAACTACATCTATAAAGGATAGCTTCATGAGGTCTACAATACAGATGTTCCATTCTCTATTATAAAAATGTGAAACTTCATTCGCATTAGCTTATACTAGTGCTCGCTTATACTAGTGCTCGGACATCCACAATGTACCACCCAGTGCGTACCTTGAGGACTATACGTAATCGCTCTGTCTACTACTTGAATTCCGCCAACAAGGTATACCTTGTACGGAACTCGGTCGGGGACTTTCTATATTTATAAAGGTCCGCTTCGTTAGGCCTACAATACAGATATTCTACTTGGCTATCTCTTTTCTCATCGTGGCTATGGCCCATGCAGTCCCCTCAACTAATCGAAAGACCTTTCAAGAGCTAAAGGGTTTTGCCCTACTGTAAACAATCTAAACATCCAATTAGTCGTGCCTCTTATCCAATGTCTTGATGGTGAAAGAATTACTGGCCTGTTGGTTTAACTCTAGTCTTTCCACAACTTGCTCGGACTGATGATGACTAATATCCGCATGCGACTATCCTTATGGGTCCTGCCTGCTATAACCTACTCGCAAACTAGAGTACGGTGTCATACAAATATCTTACTCCATCGTCAACCTTTTGATTGCTTACAAAGGTCCGCTTCATTAGGCCTGCAATGCAATCAAGGCATGTTCTCTTGGTAGAACACCTACAACCTGGCCCCAAGGGTGCAGCTTCATTAGGCCTACCTGTGACGGCCTCGAATTTTTGAGGATTTGAAATGGGTATATTTAAATTATTTTAAATATTTGAAAGGTTAATTTTAACTTGAATTCAAATATCACTATTTATTTGATAATTAAATTATTGGATTAAATAGTTTGAAGTTGGATAAAATGTTGAATCTGGAGTTTTAAGCCTGTTAAAAATAATTTGAAGGCTTGTAAAATTTATATTGATAATACTGAAGATAATAGAAGTTGTAAAACTGAAATTAACAGTGGTTTGTTCAGTTTTAAAATTTTATAGTTTAAATTGAATTTAAAAATAGCCTTCCGAGGCACGGTCTCAGAATATGACAAAACCAGTTCCATTGGGTTTGTAATATTGAATTATTATCGAATTTCAAATTTCGTATTGATCGGAGTTGTTGTGTGAGCGTACGATATATAAACGCGTTGAAGATTTACATCGAAAATTCAATTTAAATTATATATGTATATTCTCATATAAGTAACCTTCATCGGCCGATGTTCGTTCACATGACGTACTCTATCTTCCCTCAGAAGCTAATGCTTTCATTTTAAAGCCGAGCCTTCTTCAAGAATCCATGCGTTCGGTTATATAAAAAAAGTATGGCTGAAGCCATCATCTTCAAATCAATATAAATCAAAAAAAAGGGAAAACATGAGATTCCCGTTATCTTCATTCAAACTAAAAATCAAACCCAGATTTATTTTCCTCTTTCAATTTCAATTAAATCGAATCTGGGAGCTAGGAGCGGCGCCGTATTTCGAGCATGCGGCGGTGATGCTTGCGGGTTAGAGGGAGGCGAGACGACATAGCGACTCGAACTCGCGATGCTCTGAAGAGGGTTGGCGGTTGCAAACGATTTAGCTCGTGAATTTCTTGGCTCGAGCGCGCGCAAGTGATTCGTGACCAGGCGAGTTCTTCATGGTGGCGACGGAGGCAGGTAGGGGTGCGTTTCGAGCTTGGTGTCGACATGGCAGTGGGTTCGATCATGACGGCCGCGTTCATTGAGCAGTGGGCTAGGGTTTGGGAGTATCGCGAACGTGGAGTACTCGACGACGACAGTCTTCGGCTAGGGTTTGGTTAGTGAACAATGAGGTGATGGTGCTGCGATCATCTCGGGTTTAGGATTTGAACAACAAGGTATAAATTTCTGATTTCAATTTACATACATTAAATTTGTGAAAAAAAAAATTAACAGTATTGGATTTAGCAGTGAGGTATATTATCGATTGCTTTATCAATTTAAAAGTTTAATATTATAAAAAAAATTGTTACAGTAAAGTAATTTCTAGTTGTTTGGCTGTTTACAGTAAAGAAGAAATTTTTAGAAATTAATATATATGTTTATATAATTAGGAACAGAGGAAAGTTATATGTGCATAAGAATTATAAATCCAGATTTTTATTTTTACAAAAATGTAAACATGTTAAAAATCTTAACAGTAAAGGAAATTACCATTCGTTTGCTTACAGTAAGAGATAAGTATGCATATACACATTTTTACTTACTAGTTCAATATTTTTTTTTAAATTAATGTATTTAAGAACCTGACTTGTTTAATAAACCTATTTAATTTAATTAGTCAAGTCACTAAGAATAATTTCTTAAAGGTAAGTGGGTTAAAATTAGTTTAAATTAGATTAATAAACGGTAATTTATTTCCCATTTAATTCAAATGTTAATCAACTGTATAAATATTTATACAAGGTTTAAAAATAAAGGATACAAGCTAGTTTCGAATGGATTGCATATGGTAAAATCAAAGGTGAGTTAATCTCACTCAGCTGAATTTTTAATTTATATTTAAATAGTTAGATCTAAATAATTGATAGGGTGATTGAATGGATTTATTATGCTATATTATAGTGTATAATATATTGTGGAATGATTGATTTCCTGCATTTTTATAGCGGATGAGACCCTATGCGGCGCATAATAGCGGATGATTTATATTAATCTCATATACCGCGATATTCCACCTCGAAGTGGAATTGGTATTTTATATTGTGCTAACGTCTATGGATACAGGGAAAATAAGTTGGAGGGATCCAGCTGGATCCCTCAACATTTATTTAAATTATTTAATATTCTCTTTTGTGATTATTTGATATTCTATGATGAATTATATTGGAATATTGAATGCTATGGTTTGATTGGATATATTTGGGTATAATGAATAACCAAAAATATATAAATTGAATTTTGAAAAGAAAATAAAAGAAGTAAATTTGTAAGCGAAATAATTATAGCAAACTTGAATAAATAAAGAATAAATAGAAAAGAAATGGAACTGATGTTGAAATACTAATAAATAACTTTGAGTATGAAAAGAAAAAGATTTTGAATAAACAGAAATTAATGAATTGTGAGGTTAAGTGATATTATTTTAGAGGAATAAAGAATTATTTTAAAATTCAAAGTTTAAATTTATTTAAAAGGGATTAAGAAGTAAGTTGAGAAATCTAAAATTGGTATTTTCAGTTAAAAGTACTTTAAATCATAATTAAGGAATAAAATATGAAATTAATGGATTTTTGAAAAAAAGGAAGTGAATTGGAAATCAATTTGGAAATTGATTCAAGTGTTTGAATTAGAAATTTAAAGAAGAATGTGAAGAGAGACATATTTCTTTGGATAGCCAAGTTTCGCTTTCAAAGTAAATTTTTAAATATAAGATAAAAGTTTAATGTTGTTTTAAAAAGCATGTTTTAGAAAGTTAATTATTTCTAAATGTTTAAATTCTAAAGTAAGTATTATTTTTTAAATCTATTATTATAATAATAATTTAAAACATGATTTGGTATTTTGTTTAAAGAAAAAGTCTAGTTTATATTTATAAAGTAATCTTATTTTAATTATTTCTAAAGTATTATTTTAAATTAAGTGTTAAAGTAATTTTTCTAAATTTAAATGTTAAACATATTTTACAATAAAGTGTTTTTAAAATTATTTTAAAAATCTAAGTTTTTGCTTGGAGATCTCAGAGGAAATAGAAAATATTTGGAAAATTTATTCTATAAAAGGAAGATAGTTTGAAACTGTTTTCAAAGGGTTGAAACTAGAAATATATCTTGCAAAGATATTTTGAGATAAATAAATAATTTGGGAAAATTATTTATTGTTGATGGATGCTTGTGAATATTAATTGATAGTTAAATAACCGACTATCAATATTGTCCAAATACGTTAATCGTTTCGAAGAGACCGGGATCGGGATTTATTTCTCGAAAACCACTTCGATCCGGTTTGTATGTTTTCGTGGAAAACGAGTTTGGATTTGAAGATGGAGCAGTGAAGTGCAAGGGCTAGTCGCTACTAATCCTGAGGATATTTCCAAAATGGATGTAGTAGGAATAGTGCCTTCGGTTCCGTTCGAACCCAGGACGGACTTGTATGGATGAATGCTTTCGGAACATCGTCAGGTAGGAGATGGGCATTCTAAGGGATATGTTCTAAAAGGTAATGCTTAGCCCCAAGCCTCATCAACCGAGAATGACTGAAAATCAGGGGTTATGCAGCAAGGCTTGGTGGGCAGCACCCATTTCCGGGTAAGGTCATCCCTGTCTAGATGTCCCTTTTTATTTCGGCTTAGCGGTGCGGTTGCTATCCCAACTGTAGGGTGATCTCACTCGGGACTATCCAGTAAGGGGTAGTGTGGATCTTGTGTTGTAGGGGGTCGGGAGTGATCCTCGGTGCGCTGATCTAGACCAGGTACTGTGACAGGTGGTACCCCAGTGCCTAGTCATTAGTTGGAAATCCATTCTCCCTACGAGCCTTGTACGAGTTTTGTTTGTATTACCCACTATGTGGCTAGTAGCTGGAATTTAATAAATGTAACAATTTCGGCTATTTTAATAAGTATTTGTATATAGACCCTATTATAATATCAATTTTAATAAAAAAATGTTTTAGTTGTCGTAAGGTAAAAACCCAACATGTTTATTTGTGGCGTGGTCTTACGAGATGCTTTTGTTTTCAAAGGGATTTTGGAACTTTAATAATCAATTTGAGTGTGATTTCTGACGCTGGTTTTCCAGACTGACTCGGGTGTTATTTAACTATAATGCTCGGGTCAGACCAAGAATTATAGGATACAGGATATGATGTTGTGGAGCTCTGGAGACGAGCTAGATGACGATACGTACTTTCGTACTTGTTTAATATATATTCCGCTGTGTTGAGTAGCTGTGTATCCAATTATATTTTATTGATGTTGACTATGATTGATGTACTCTGATGATGTAATATATAAACAGATATATTTGATTTCGTTATAAATATTATATTTTATTTCGCTGCGATGGTTAGATTCTGATGTTGTTTTCTATTTTCTTCTTCTAACTCTTCTTCTTTAACCCTAATGGTCTGTATTTCTGTTCAACTTCAGTTGATTTATGTAGAATAGTTTTGACTCTAGGGGTTCGGATTTGCGAGTCGTTACACTACCCCAGAAGGTCATCCCAGAATATCCTCACGTCTCGTTGAAGGCTGATACTTCCTTCCAACCCAAAATAACTAAGTTGGACGTGCTCTTTGTGTACTAAAAATCTGCGATGAACAGCTTCATTAGGCTCTTTATCCAGATTCTCTTTGGGCTACTCCAGACGCACCTTACAATTTTATTAGAACCTATATCTAATCTTTTATTTTGCATTTAGTTTACTTTTCTTATTCCGTTGGCTACTTATTTACCCTAATCTGCATGTCAAGCCCCACCCACGTGTGGACCATCAAATTTAAATCTGAAATGGAATGCTGCCGGTAGGGCCACTGCTATTATTTTTGCTTATTAACTTAATCCAAGATTTAAGTTTGATAAAATAAGCCTCTTCTATTTCTTTATTTTTAATTATAACCTACGTGTTAAAATTATACTTGCAATTATCACTTTTATATTATTTTCTTTCTTTTATAACCTACATGTTATAAATATAATTGCAAGTGTCTCTTTTCTATTCTAGTCTTTCTTCTTTTATTATGATACTAAAGTTTATTTTGCTCTCTTATATTATATAACAATCTTAACTTGGGGCTACGTCCAACTGTCACAAATTACTTATCATAATAACTACTTTATTCTCTTTTATTCTAGGAAGTTGTCATATTCAATTTGGTTGGTTACATAAACTGTACTAAAATCCATTTCCATATTTTAATACTATATAAACAATAACCCATAACTGCAAGATATTTGTTTTACTGTTTCTTGAATTGTTGGATAATGCAAAATACAATAAAGTCCCTATTTTGAACTAATTCCATTTTTCTTGCTATTACTCTTGCATTTACGTTTACCATGTTTTTTCTTACAATATTAAACAACGGAAATTTATTTCCTTCTCTAAACCAACCAACTAATCTATCACTAACTTCCAAATCAAGTTATTCGTTAGATTTCCCCTTTTTTTTTCATTCCCCTCGTTTTAATATATATTTTACTATAAATTTCTCATTTTAGGCTTATGCCTTTCTCAACAATTTTTAAGCCTAATATTACTTATATGCATTTGGATTTCTTTCTTTTTCAAAAAAAATAACATTTGCATATAAGTACATTTTTCTTATAAATTATAGTTTCAACACAACTAACTCACATAACTAATTACTGAAATTAGTTCAAGTATAAGAAATGCCAAATTAAAATATTTAACGAAAATATAACGATATTATATTTCATCAACATAAAAGATATATAATTTAAATCCACTCACCTGAAAAGAAAACACTCCAAATTCCAGATCTTATTTTTAGTCGTGTTCTATTATGGATAGCCTTCCCCTTTGCAACCCTCGTGCAGACGGCTTAATTTGGACATCTCTTCTCTAGGTCTATAGCTTCTACCTCCAAATTGCAAATCAGAAAACCTAAATCTTATATTTGACTTCTGAAGAATTGGAGGAGAAAGAAAAGTGATAGTGCTACCACGCCCATTCAGAAAAATAAGTGTTTGAAGGCTGGCCCTGCATGTTTATTTATAGTGAGCCAAAGCAACGCCATTCGTTCGTTTAAAGCGATTGAAATCTAGCCATTAAAAACAAGGAAAATGCTTCAGTTTTGACGTGCCTAGCCTTTTTGTTTTATACGTGTTAATTTTTTCCTTTATGTTTAAACGTTATAAATTATTAATTATTAACTTTTAACCGTTGCCTATTCATTCTTATTAATTTCCATCAATTTCAAATTTAATTCCCTTTATAACACATGTTTATTTTGAAATTCAGACGTTGCTAACTAATTTCCTTCAATTGCTGATTTGATTAACATTACCAACTAATGTTAATTAATTACCTCCAATTATTGATGTCAATTAATTTCCTTGATGGCGCGCGTCTATTTGAAATTCAAACTTGCCTAATTTCTAGAATTTGCGCATATATTTATGAACATATATATTCACATACATTTACACGTATAATTATTTTTCGATACGAAAGTTCGAACGTCAATAACTTTTTCATACGAAGTCCGTTCGAGGCATATTATATATGTAAATTAATCAGAAAATTGCAATGCGCACAATGGTATAAGTATTGAGGCCATGTTTTGATAATTCAAAAAATGTTTTTCATTGATTATAATTATTTTGGTTATTTAATTATATAAAAATGCGGGGTGTTACATTCTCCCACCCTTTAGGAAATTTCGTCCCCGAAATTCGATAAGGGTAAAACTATGTAATTCTCTGCATTAATCATATCCATTTTGTGTACATTCAATTTTTTCACCCATCCATGTCTTTGTGCAAAGTGTCACTCAATATAAAATATATGCATGTACTTGAATTTCTAAGCGATGCCTCCTATAGGAATGCTTTTCTTCTTTAAAAACTCCTTTTTAAAATATGATGCACACAATCCTAAATATACTTGCAATTTTTATACGAATGCAATCTTTTGAAAACTCAAAACATTTTCCATCTAATTTTTCTCACACTCCTACTGAATAGGAGCATAGTCCAATAATTCTTTTCATCCAAATCCTACCACAAAACTTTTAATATTCGAATTTCAAAAAAATATAATTTTCCCAAACTCGATTTCTTCTGTCAGAAAGAAGGCAGAAAATGGAAAACCTTACATTTACCATTTTACTTTTGCGCACCTCTTTCTCCGTACTTGGACTTATGCTGCTATTTTATAAAAATCTCTATTAGCTTTCCCAAGCAAAGTTTACATAAGAAAATTTTTCTTTTCAAATTTTTATGTTGACATTTTTGTCGCTTTCTTTAAATTTGTTATTTTCCTTTTAGTTACTCTTTTTGGCTTTTACTTGTCTTTTATTACTTACGTCCTATGTTCTTATTTTTTTCTTGTGAACATCACAAAACTGTAGAGAAAAAGCATCATACTAATCATCACTGGTTTACTACAATACGAACTAAATGCTTACATAGGAGTATAATCTCATAACTAAAAGAGAAAACAAGTTCTACTACAAAGCGATACTAGAGAAATAAATAGAGCAGCTGTAATGTCCCGCCTTTTCGCATGGTTTAAATTGGCGATAAAACACACACATCAGACTTAAATCATACAAAAGGGCGGATTGTTATGGGGTAAATAAGAAAAAGTAGAGAAAGAAAAAGGACAAAACAGAATTTTGCAGCAGAACGATAAAATATAATAATCAAATATACAGTTCATGAAGCTGTTTTACAAAATATTTGATTTTACTTATACAATACATATCAGAGTTGCACATACCAGAGAATATAACAATGCAGCAGGACAGTGAAAATATAGTGAAATACTATAATAACTAATAGTAATAATACAATCTTTGTCTTCGTCCTCCAGAAATAAAACCTTTCATTCCTGAAATGCTCAGGCTGACCCGAGCGAATTGAAAAGAAAAACACTCGAGTCAGAACTAAAAGGTCATATGCAAGTTAAATCAGCGGTAAATAATACGAGTGTAACGGCGTCAGAGATGTTTACGGAGTTTGACATCTCCTATCCAGTGTCTAACATGAATGTGATAACTTAAGAGATGCTCGGGATTCACATCTACTAAGGATCAACTATTTACTATGTAGTAATATTTCGCTATTATAATGTGTCTAATATAAAATAAACTTACTTTTAAATAGCGTTAAGGAGTTACCCAATCTCCCCCTTAACATAATAATAGTCCCAGTAGTCCATCTAGTATCAGCGCATCTCCAGATCGAGAGACTACCCTAAATACTCCACCGGCTACAGGAGAAAATCAAACTCGTACAAGGCGCGCTAGGGTAGGTGACACAGCACACAAGGCAATGCTAGGGTAGATATACCAATTACGCATCCGGGCTGGTGGTAACGTGGAGCGCACAGCTACTGTCCACCTCGAGCTACACCCCCAAAATCAAAAATCAAAAGTGGCCACCGAGTCAGTCCAAAAGTCGGAGTATAATATCGAAGGGATGTGTCCGATAAGAGGGGCTACCTCCTTGGCCCGAGAATCGCTCCTATTTTAGCCACCTTATGCCAGCTCACGGGAGTCGGGTCCACGTATATACCTTAATAGAACGTCGCCACCATCATACTTCATTCTGGAATCTCCTCCGCATACACAGCTGTTAAAGTGGTTTTTCGGAGTTGGCAGAGAGTATGACGACTTCCGATCCCGGTCTCTTTTACAACCAAATGTTATTATAACACTGCGGTTATTTTAGAATAATTTATACTTCAAAACCAGAATATAATATCCCTTTCAAACCCATACAAATACAATATCATTTCTGCTTTAAAGACCAAATCAATATGATATCATTTTTGTAAATCCCAAATCGATATAATATCATTTTTATTTCAAATATATCCCTTTCCTAAAATCATAGCATTTTCAAATCATAATACCTTAAAACCCATAACTTTGAAACATAACTTCCAATACTTAAATGGTTTAATATTAAATTACTTTATATAATAAATTAGCTTCTTTAATTTCACAAATCAATTCCAAAAATCGATTTGAATCCTCAAATAAACCATTTCAATTTCCACATATTTCCAAGTTTTAAATATTCCGGCATTTCAAAACTAATTCTTTGATAATCCCATAGACATCAAATTCAATTACTATTATTTAGATTTGAAATGTTTATGTAGTAAATCCAATATCATTTAAGAAAACTTTTAAGTTCACATAAGTGGATATTCTTTCACTTTTTTAACTTGATATATTCATTTAAATCAACTTTATATTCATTTAAATCACTCTAAATCAAATCAAGTTATAAGAATCATACCTTTTAAAATCTCAATTTTATCTAAATTTCAAATCAAATTTATTTGAGTATAATTCTTAAATAATTCAATTCAAACGAATTTCATATTTATCTTCCAACTTAATTTTTATTAAGCCATTAAAAACTCTATATATACAATATCTTAAACAGGTACTTAACCATATAATATAAAACAATCAAACTCCCTTATTAAACTTATTTTTATTAACAAATTTATACATAGCTTAAATTCAAGAATTTGACCATATATAAAAAATAATATTTATATAATATCAAAAATTAATATTTATTAAACCGTATATTTCTTTCCTAAACATAGAAATCAATTTCAAATTATTTTTATGTATAGACCATGCTGTTTGTATAAAATTTTCTACCCTATGGTCAAGTGATACGGACATTTATCATTTCAATCTGTAATTTAAAATAAAAATACGGTTATACATCATTTCAAATCGCAATCCCGAATGAAATAAAAATGCTTAACAATTTGCAGTTTATAACAATATAAATACAACATCCATTCATCCAACATCAATCATCAACCATTTATCACAATCATCATCCAATTAAATCCATAACATCAATATAAACAGATAATAAACAACAGGCATTTACTGGCAGTTTATATTCAAAAATAAATTAATTAGAAATTTAACTGGCAGTTTATATGAAAAAATAAATTAAATAAAAATTTAATTCAATAAATTAAATTTAACTGGATTGAAGATAAAAATATATCAAACTGCCATAAATAAATTTTCAATCACGTCAGAAATTAATTTAACACACATAAGAAATTTTAGAAGTTGTAAGTGGGTTAAAACACTCACCTTTTTGAATTTAAATTGAATTCAAATCCAATCTAAATCCAAAATTTGAACAGCCTCGGAATCCATCCAAACCAGCGTCAAAATCTCCGGAATTGAAATATGATCCTAACGAAAGAAACCGCGTCCAAATCGGACATCGTATGCAAAAAATATGTTGATTAGAACATTAAACGATTCGAAATATAAAATAAATATATTCCTAAAATTCACGTAACATCATCACCTTCTTTACCATACACGCAACCCTTCTTCCAGAACGCACCATCCCAATCGAACCTTAGCCGCCACGCCAAACCGTTCGTCACTAACTCCCACAGCCGCTCGTGAGCCACGCCTCCACCACCAGAAGCCAACTCAACGTCGCCTACGACCTTCCGACTCCCTTCAATCGCGTGAAGCTCGTTGTGCCAACGACTATTTTAAACCTAAACGAATTTAATACAGCGATCTAGCCGTGAAACCATCGCAAAACCCACATGGATGCGACCCCCTCGGCTCTCTCTACATTATTGCAACTTCGATTCGTCGATCAGCTGCAGTTGATTTCGACGAAATGGATGCCCGAAAATAGTCCTTCAATTTCTGGATGAACAGAGATCCAGATTGAAAAACGAATTGTAGATCTGAGTTATGCTCTTCGAAAGCTTCGAATTGATATAAAATTTGGCATATATTGTGGAGACTGAAATTTTAGTTTTTGATTTGATTTGGAATTGTATCTGGATCTAGAATTTGTTTGTCTGCCATTGAGGAGGAGAGATAGTTGAATTGTACGTACAGACAAGTGACAAATAGAAGTAGGCTAGGGTTTATAACCGGGTATTTATAGACAAAGTTGAAAATAAAATAGATGGACCCGATTTATAAACGCGCTGAACGATAAATGTCACGAAAAGCCCGTTCTGACTCGGGAATGAAATTTGGGTCAATCCGTCTATCAAAATAGATGTTTTAAAATATTTTAAACGTAATGGAAAACGTTTCAAATCCAAATTCCATCGTATAAAGAAGTTATGATAAAATCAATATTTTTCAAATTGATTTCAATTAATTTCAGTTTCATTTGATTTCAAGGCGTTTCAAGCTCGTACGATCAAACGACAAGCTCGATTGTTACGAAACTTGAAATCCTACAATAATTCACCGTTACGGATCCGATGAAACTGGTTTCGTCGAAATCCGAGTCAGTGGCCAAAATGGCTATTTTTACATTAATTAATTAAATTAATAAATTAACTAATTAAATCAAAATTTTCAATCTTAACCCTATAATTAACAAATTTCATCATTTTTAAATTTCTTAATCATTTACACTAATTTACCCAAATTTAAATGTCAATCTAGAGTTGATTAATTTATCAATTTCAGTATTAACTACAATTTCATTAAATTCAGAAATTATAAATTTAATCCCCAATAATTCCATTAAATTGACTTTTCACTCTATTATTCAATCTGTTAGTGTCAGATAGATGAAATCAACATTGGATTCATACTTCATTACATAAATATCTTCAATTTCATCTAAATTAATATTTACGTAATATTTAAATATTTAATTTCCTTTAATTGCAATAAATCCACTTTATTAAATTTAAATATAAAAAAAATCTCGGTTCCCATTCTTACTTTATTATCAAACAGCAATTATTATAATTGCTCTCTAGCATTGATCATATCCAACTACAATTTATTACGTATTATTTTATCAATTAATATAACTTTGAATTCGTTTCCAAATTACAAATTTCAATCAATTATAACTTACAATTTGTTTCAAATAATTAGGATTTCACTAATTAAGTCACTTATTGCAATTGCTTTCAAATTTAATTTTTATGAACTAAACAAATAGGTAACTTATACAATTGTAACCATAAAAATCTAATTAACTTTAAGTTTATTAATTTCAAGCAAATATTATGATTACTTAAAGAACATTGATTTATATTCAATTACCATTTATTAAAATTCAAATTCATTAATTAATTAAATGCTTACATTTTTTTTTTCATATATCTGATTTGTAGCTAAGTATAACATCTACATTATTTCCATTGATTTAAATTAAATTCCCATCTTTATATTATGCCTATTATTACGCTATAAACTAGTTACTATTGTTTACCTTTTATTTACTTACCATATTCTCATTCCCATTATTGTAACCTTTATTTATATTCATTAAATCTAATTTAAATTCCAATTCAATCAACTAATTCAACAAGCAACTTAAAATAATTGTTTACAAGCTAAGGTTACACTTGAGTTTATCATACTTCAATCAATTATTATAGTTACATACATAAACCAAATTCATTCAATTATTATTAATTATGTGCACATTCCTTTATTTATACAACATTTACATTTATTTACTTATTGTCAATTTAATTCCTAAGTGCAACAGTTTACACTATTTCATTTTTTTATTGTGGTTTCACTTTAATTGTCAATAATTAGTTTTTAAGAACCATTGCTACAATTCATTCTTAACATTTTCTTCATTATAAATCATAAAATTTTTCTTTCTTTCTATTAAATTACCAAAATCATATTAAATTAACAAATTTTAATTATCGAAAATTTACGGGTCGTTACAGCAGCTAAACACAGCTATCATCTAGGGCTACGAGGCCTAGGACCATGTCCGCCCTGATACAGAAAATTCATACTCTAGGAGTCCAAGTAACTCATACAGAAAGGCTAGGACCATGTCCACCCTGATTTAAATTTAATTTTCAAATTTTTAGTCTCATATTATTTTCTATTTTAATTAGCATGGTGATGAGTTTGGTTTTCCACATTTCAAGCAAGAGTTCATTAGATTTCATTATGCATAAGCATCTTATAATTTGAAATTATTTTGTAATTTTTTTAAAAGGTAAAGTCGATTCATTTTTCTATTCTTACATTCAACATCAAATTCTATCTTCATTTGACTTTTATTTTGGTTGAAGAATATGAATTTGAATTCTTTCCTTTAGTTTACAAGGATTTATAAGTATAATAACACACGGATTTCAAAAGACCTTAAGTTATTTTGTATAGTAAAGGAGAGATAAAGTTATTCATTCTTATTGTCAAAGATAGGCATACAAGAATATCAAGTTTGGAAAAGAAATTATATTTGCGGTAAAATAATATTTAAAAAATAATTTCTCATAAAATATTTTAGGATAATCAAATTTTTACCTAAAACTTAGTATTAGAAATATATATAAAACCAAATTCTTATTCAACTTAGCATAGTCTTAGTCAACTTGGACTTATATTTGTCTAATTCTTTTCCTTTTTACCCAAACAATACATTATATTTTTCTATTTTTTCTTAATATAATAGAAAAATGTTCATAAGAAACACACATCTACTTTTCCATCCAATTTCTTGGTGATCTTGTCGAACAATGGGGTAAATAAAATCTCAATGGTTTCTTTTATGTTTATTTTATATTACATTGATTTGAATATTTTTGTAGTTTGGAAATGTTCATAGATAATTATATTGAATTCAAGGATGTTATTATTTATAAATTTTCAAGTGAACTTTTTTTGAATAGTAAGAATCATATCAAATATTATTACCACTTATTTGTAAAAACAACATTTTCTTCAATCCAAATCAAGTTGAATTCAAAGTAATCAAAGAATCAATTTCAATTAATTTTATTTCGTTCTAATTAAAATTGACAAAACTAACTACGTAAATTCCCTTTATTTGTAATCAGTTATAAAATTAATATGTAAATTTCTTTTAATTATTCCCTTTTATCATCAACTTTTTTGATGTTTAATTTGTAAGGTAATATGTCACATAAAGTATTACGTGAAATCAATAAATATTTTCTAACTATAAGAAATATATGTATCACATCATAGTAGTAAACGCGAACTTATTATACATTCTTAGTAACACTTTTACACAAAAATTGTAAAAATAATTAAAATATTTAAGACAAAATATATATATTTGTAGATAATTCCTTCAATGAAATTTCATAGAATAATGTTGGGTGATATTTGCTTACGCTTTAATGACAACGTGATATTGTGACATATTTACTTACGCTTGAAAGAGAATATTATATACATTATACGTATAAATTGTATTGCGTTGTAATTATAATACTGCACAATATTGGGTTATAAGTGGTAACACAAATATTTCTATGATCGTATTGGATTATAATTACATTGTATATTGATTGTTTACTTTGTTGACTGTGGTTATTACATTATTTGATATTATAAATATCATCGATGTAATCATTCGAGTATTTTTTATGGGTATCCAAAAAATAATTTTTCTTATGGCGATACATGATTTCACTTAGACTTAGCTTAATGTTTATATTGGTGCAATCATTATTTCGACATGTATTTGAAGTGAAGACAAAAGTTTATTTAATTGTTCCAAATGTTAAACAACCTAATGTTTATGTTTTATTGACGTTTCTCATGTCATGTTCTATTTTAGTTGTTAGAAAAAATGACATACACTACAACTATATTTTTCTAATTTAGTTATTATTAAAAAGCATACTAAAAATGTTGGATTATTAATAATTTAAAATAAAGTTGAAACAATATTTCACTTTAAGCATGATTTTTCTATACTAGATTTAGAATACTATTATCATATAAAATGTGTATATATTTGATTTATATGTTATATACAAGGTGATACAGTCTTATGTTTATGCACATCTTTTTTTTGGAAATGGGTACTTTATGAACAAACTGAGAAAATTTGTATACTTCCATAATATGCCTCGTTAAAAACTAGCAACCCCCTAACCTAAATGGGTGCTTTGCCAAAGAAAAAAGTACATATTATGTCCATATATTAACAATACAACAGAACACGATGCTAGAGACTCTATGGTCAAATAGATGGAGGAGTAGACATAGAAAAATACACTCACTCATGCGACCAACAACGGTGGGCAAACAAAAAGGAGAAAATTACAACAAAAAATACAATAAAAAACCAAAAAAAAAGACCAGGACCAAACTATACACGTAGCTCGAAGACAAATAACAAACAGAGATCAATTATCCGAAGTCATGAGGCAGCTAAAACATATCTCGAAAAATCAACAGAGAAAGGAGAAAACAAAACTACGTTACTAAGTGCCTCAGATCTGAGAAGAAAACCAGGTTAGCAACTCAATAATGGCAGAAAACAATCGCAAGTGGCACCAAAGATAAAAGCTGCTAGAAGACTAGCAAATTGAAGGAGGTGGTGAGCTCGAGGCGGGTTCCAGTCTATCTAAGGCATAGCTAGAATTCTGAAGTTCCACAAGATAAGCTCACTATCCTTGCATTTCTTCTTATTGATACTAGACTTAATTAAGTGATAACAGTCTAAAGTTATGAGCTTAGATCTTAATTGAGCTGGCATTTCAATCCCTTTGAGAATTCTAGAATTCCTTTTGCCCCATATGTGCCATATCATTTTAGTTAAGGCTATATTCATGATATGTTTATGGATTACACTTCTTTGTTGACGTTGGCATAGTATTTCAAAAATTTGAGCTATTTCAGAAATATTACCGAAGCTGATATTAGGATTTTGCATAATACCTCCTAAAATCTGATTAGAATATACGCATTTGAAGAACAAATAGTCTCTGTCTTCAAGATGAGTTAAACAAAGAATACTTGACCTATCAATACCACTGTTCCATCTGAAAACTCTATCTTTTGTACTCAACCTATTTGAAATAGCTAATACAGAGCAAGTGGACATTTTAGGAGCACCAAAATGGTCCCAAATTAACTTGGTCCAGTTGTGATCTACCTGTTTTACTCTAATTTATTCCTTGGCAGAACTTATGTTAAATTGACCTTTACTTCCTGGCAACCAAAACCAACAATCTTGGTGCTTTTGGCTGTGTATTTTAATATTCTTCACAATACTCTGGATTTGACTAGGAATACAGTTCATATTATTTTTCCAGTTATTGTTGGAAATCAGGCTTGAGACTTTTTTGTTGTTTCCACCATCAATATACATAGCATTGTATCCAAATTTGTCTATTAGAGAATATCCAGCCATGGGTCTGACCATAAATTGGTGATATCACCATTAATAACTTTTTTTATCAATCGGACCTTTACACTAATGTCTAGCTCTGAGCAATAATTTCCATGTGTAAGAAGCATTGTTATTCATATTAGCATCCCAAAAATTATTTTTACTGCAATATATTTTATGTGTCCACTTAGCGCATAAAGTATCCCCTTGAATATATTTCCATACTAACTTAAGAGGAATTGCTTTAGCAGTATCTTCTAATTTATTAATGCCAAGACCACCTACATGTTTGGGTTTACACACATCATCACAACTCATTTTATGCACCTTGGATTTCCATATGAAATTGGTACAAATTGAATTTATTCTTTGAATCACAGAAATAGGAATTTGTGATAGTTGCATCCAAAATTGAATCAAAGGATGGATAGCTATTTTAATTAATTCAATTCGACCACTTATGTTGAGTAATTTGTTTTGCCAGTGACTTATTTTCTTGTTAATTTTTTTATAAGGGAACCAAAATCCTTAGTTTTCAATTTGTTGTTAGACAAAGGAATACCTAAATATGCCACTGGAAGGCTACCAATACATATATTAAGAATATTAGCTATTTATTGTTTGTTATTGACCTCTTTACTAACAAATAATGTGGATTTCCCTTCATTTATGCTCAATCCAGTAAAGTAGTGTAGATTTTGAAAAATCTATCTAATGCATTCTGCATTTTTTTGGTAGCCTTTGCCATAATTAAAATATCATCTACGTAAAGTAGATGGGTGATTATAGAATCAATACTATAAAATGGAGTAATATTACCTTCATGTACTCCACATCAAAGCATATAGTGAGGATTCCATCGCCATTGAAAATAAGTATGGTGAAAGGATTCACCTTGTCATATGCCCCTCGAACTTTGAATAAAACCAAAAGGAGATCCATCAATGATCATCGAAAATGTAGGAGTCGAAATGCATTCATAAATGAGATTTGAAAATTAAGAAGGAAACTCCATGGATGTCAACATATGATGAATAAATTCTCAATTGATTTTATCATAAGCTTTATGTAAATCAATTTTCAGGCAAAGATTATTAGAGTTAATCCTGTTAAATCCTCTCACCATTTCATAAGCGAGCAAAGAATTTTCACTAATTATTCAACATGGAATGAAAGCATTTTGGTTATATGAAATGAGGTCATTCATATAAGGTTTTAGTCGATTGCAAAGAAGGTAGCCTAAAATCTTATAAATGACATTATAAAGGGAAATAGGTCTAAAATATTGCATATCAACCGCATCTAGTTTCTTTGGAATTAGACAAATAAATGTACCATTTATTTCCTTAATAATATTGCCTGATTAGAGTATTCCATTCATTGCATTACAAATATCACTTTTCATAATTTCCCAATGGATTTTGAAAATTTAGAACTCATACCATCTGGCCCCGGAGCCTATTATCATTTATTTGGAACACAGCAAGTTTGATTTCCTCAAGTTGAAATGGTTTGCATAAATTTTCCCTTGCATTTTCAGCTAGAATTTTCTTGCAAATAATGCCTGGAAATTGAACGTAAGTCTGAGATGCATCAAATAGAGTAGAGAAGTTAATCACTACTTCACTCGCTAACTTTTTTGATGTTGAAGTCATGTGCCATTGAAATTTAAAGTAAAGTTACGTTTTCGACTAGGATTTTGCATGTTCATTTTATTAAAAAAGAAGCTTGTTGGTTTATCTCCTTTAATTAACCAATTGAGCTTCATTTTTTGCTCTGTCTTAATGGCCAATTTTTTCCATAATGGAGTGTATCTGACCAAACTTCATAGAATATTGCTCAATTAAACTTGCATCTGAAGGATTTTTAACAAAAAGCTTATAAATTTTATTAGCCTACTCTTAAGACTAATTAATCACTGTCAGTATAGATGTTTTACTTTTAACCCACATTTTTAATGCAGATTTAGTGGATTTAACCTTGCATAAGAGGATATGAAGGGGGTTACCATGGAATCCCTGCAGCGGCACATCTTGAAGAGGAGAAAAGTATCCCGCTTGTAAATGCCAGGAATTATTGTACTCGAAAGGTATTTTTTGCAATATTATTTATCATAAAGTTAACAAAAATAGGACTATGACCACTAATAAATGGTTGCCAAAGTTAATTCCAAACTGCGAAAAAGTGTCCATGCATATAGAGTTGACAAACATATGATCGATTTACTATGTATAGAGTAATTTTGACCACCTTTCCATGTAAAAAAAATTCTTGTAAAATTAGGCTCCATCAATTTAGAGGCTGTAATACAGTCAATAAAGCTCTTATCACCCATCGAATTAAACTTACCATTATTTAATCAATAAAGCACCATCAGTTTATGCATATCTTATGTTTGAAAGTTATTTGACATGCTCGTTAATGTTATGCTTTTCAAGTAAGAATTAATTGGTGATTGATGTTTGATGTATGAATTCATCCAATTTATAAAGATTTGTTACACTGTGTGCTTCGAGATTACGTAAGTATAACTAACAATGATTGTTTGTCAACAATGTTTAGGGATGAGACAATCCATAAACTTGCATATAACTAAAATATTGAGGAAGACTGTTAAATAAATTATATGGTTAACCCTATGTGTGTAGCACGGGTTCGCACTCGTTTAGCATTAAAAGTATAATATATTTTATAATATCACCCTATGCAACACATGGGTTACACATTAGTGAGAGGGATCGAAGAAGAAGCGATTTATCTAATGATTTTGATGTATAACTGCCTAAAAGAGGCAGCGTAGGAAGATTGCATCCTTCTTCAGATCAAATTAAATCGGCAAGACACATCAATAGGTATCAAAGTCGGTTATTAGGCAAGGACTAATAGGCCACCAAATAGGGCAACCCCCCACTATAGGGCAACAACTAAAGTAGAAAAAAATCGTATTCTCAATTTTCTCAAATCGCGACTATTCTCAAATCATGAATTTGCAATTGCCTCCGCTATCTAAAATCGCAGAACGAGGCCTGGCGATAGCTTCTGCCTTCTGCTCCTCATTGGTGGCCTAGTCTCCAATAGCGATTGGTTTCCAAGCTTCAACTCTTATGGCTGCTAGCTACCTGAAACAATTTGATAAGGTATTTACCATTTGTGTTTAGTATTTTGCTTAATACTTATTAGATTCATTGATGGTAATTGGTGAATATAAAAAGCAGTGCATTGCTTAACTTATTAGATTGCAAGTATTGTCTGTTGATTCTTGAATTTTAGATTAAAATTTACTAAATTGATGATGATTGATGCTTTCAAATAATCCATCTCTTAACTTTTAAATTGTTAGAAAAAGAAAGGATTTGTGAATTTATTATTGTAAAATCCAACGGTTGACATTTTTATTATGTGCATCAAAATGAAATATAGTCTTATAATTTATATATAGGGTAAAAACTTCGCTTGTTTCATCGAATTGGAAATCTATAGAGACCATGATGAAGAATGAAGATGAAAAATCGAGTTTGATCTCGGAAACAAAAGTTCAAATTTCACAATAGAAAAGTTAAGCAAAAGAAAAATGAACTTGCAAAATCATTTGGTGGCTCGATCTCTAATCTATTTCAATTACAAATTTAAAAATCTCAATTTTCAACTTCAAGTAGAATTGAAGAAAATAATGAAAATAAGCATATTGAGATTCGTGACATGGACGAAGATGTTGATGTAACTAATGAAAGTATGTTTAATGAATATGTCAATGAAGAGGCTATTGAAAATGAAGAAGGAAATGTAATTGAAAACGACATAGTTGGTAAAGTGAATTATGCGAATGAAGGTGTTGATGGTTTGATTAAGCTTAACCTTGAAACAGATGTTGATGTTAATTATGATTCGGATTATAGGTAGGATGACCAATAGTAAAAGGATAATGCTAGTTAAATAAGATCCTATCAAAATTGTGAAAGAAAATGAAGATTTTCCTAAAAAAGAAATTGATGGTAAACATTTTTCTTCTAAACATCATTTTAATTGCTATCCATGAGGAGAACATTAAAGAAAATGGCTAGTTTACTCAAATGAAGTGAATATAGCCTTTTTTGTTGCAAGTTATTTTAAAACAAACAAAATAGTTTAAATTAGAAGAATGAATGGGCGATTGGCATAGCATTACAACCAAGCTATGAGAGTTACTGCAAATCTTATAAAATCGGTTGATTTATACAAAGTTCTTCAAAAAAGACAACAGTTGATGAGAAAATTGAATCTTTAATCGATCAAGAGGGACAACATCAAAAAGAGGTATTGGTGCATATAATTGGAACTGTGAAAACTCTTTCTCGGTATAATCCATCATTTTGTGGTACTAAAGAAAGGATTTATGAAAAGAACAATGGACTTTTTTCCAACTTGTGGAATCTGTAACCGAATTTGACCACATTATGGAAGGGCACCATAGAAGAGTGGTAAATAATAAGTAAACAATCATTATCTTAGCCATAGTATTAAAAATGAATTAGTACATCTGTTGGAGAAAAAAAATTAAAGAGACGGTGCATTCAAAATATTAAAGGTGAAATATTTTTCAATCATTCTTGATTGTACTTGGGATTTGAGTCACAATGAACAAATATCAATTATTATAAGATGCGTTGACATTGAGGATGCTACCAAGGTATGACCTTTGCCAACTCCGATTATAACATGGAAACATGGCTACAAAAATTTCAAAAATATTTAAAATTGAATTGATTCATAAAAGGTGGTTTACCTATTTTGACCCTCGCAAAATCTAAAGGTAAATTTCTAGATCTTGGAGCTCTAGACTCATCATTTAAGGCATGATTTTTTAGCATCGTCAAATGGTAGCTTTTAATCACTTCTAATTTATATTAAAACATGTTTGAATAGCTCAATTCCCCTTCTTATCTCGTTATGATCATAGGTCACATCTTGTTAATATAGTTTGGATCTTACATCTTTTACAACAAACTAGGGCGAACTGGTGCTTCGCACACGAATTTTTGTTAAACAATTAATTAACATTGCACTATTATTTTAGTTTGATGATAACATGAATAAGGATGGGCTCTTTGTGTAATATGGTTCCTTAAAAGGTGTGTGGAGCTTATACTTCATCTATGCATGCAACATCCCGCCTTTTCGCACGCTTGAAATCGACACACGTGCCAATTCAAACCATACGGAAGGGCAGATTGTTATGGGGTAAATAAGAAAAACAAGAAAGAAATAAAACAAACGGAATCTCACAGCGGAAGGAAAAAATATAATAATCAAATATACAGTTCATCAAGCTGTTTTTCAAAATATTTAATTATACATACAACATATATCAGAGTTGCACATACCAACGAATAAAACAATGCAGCGTAACATTTTGAATGTAGTGGAGAACTATAATAAACAATAGTAATGCAAATCTTCATCTTCGTCCTCCAGAGCTAAAATCTTCGAATCCTGAAATGCTCGGACTGACCCAAGCGAATTGAAAAAAAAATACTCAAGTCAGAACTAAAAGATCTTATGTAAGTTAAGTCAACATGAATAAATATGAGTGCAGTAACTTAAGAGATGCTCGGGATTCACATCCCCTAAGGATCCATTAAACTATTTACTATGTAGTATATTTCGCTATTATAGTAGTGTCTAATTGTAAAATAAACTTACTTTTAAATAGCGTTAAGGCTTTACATTTTCCACCTTAACACATAATAGTCCCAGTAGTCCATCCAGTATCAACGCATATCCAGATCGAGAGACTACCCTAAATACTCCACGGGCTACGGGAGAAAACCAAACTCGTACAAGGCGCGATAGGGTAGGTGACACGGCACAACTAGGCAATGCCACGGTAGATATACCAATTACGCATCCGGGCTGGTGGTAGCTACCGCCCACCTCGAGCCACACCCCTAAAAATAAAATCAAAAGTGGCCACCGAATCAATCCAAAAGTCAAAGTATAATATCGAAGGGATGCGTCCGATCAGAGGAATGACCACATTGGCCCGAGAATCGCTCCTGTTTTAGCCACCTTATGCCAACTCACGGGAGTCGGGTCCATGTATTTACCTCAAAAGAGACGCCGTCACCATCCTACTTCATTCTGGAATCTCCACCGCGCACACCGTTGTTAAAGTGGTTTTCGGGGTTGGCAGAGAGTATGACAACTTCTGATCCCGGTCTCTTTAACAACCAATCGTTATTATAACACCATGGTCTTTTCAAAATTGTTTATACTTTTAAAACCGGATAAAATAACCATTTCAAAACCATATAAATACGATATCATTTCATATTTAAAAACCCAAATTAAAATGATATCATTTTTATTTCAAATATATCCTTTTCAAGAAATCACAGCACTTCTAAATCTATACACCTCGAAATCTATAGCTTTGAAGATAACTTAATATGCATCAATAATTTAGATATTAAATTATTTCATATAATAAAATAGCTTCTTTACCTTCACAAAATTCAATTCCAAATATAGGTTAAAATCCCAAATAAACAAATAAGATTTCCATAAATTTCAAAGCTTAAATACTCCACCATTTCAAAACTACATCTTTGATAATTTCATATATATAAATTTCAACTACTATTAGATTTGAAATGTTTACTGAATAAATCAAATATCATTTTAGTAAAACCTTTAAACTCCAAATAATAGGATATTCTTCCAATTTAATTAACTTGGTAATATTCATTCAAATCGACTTAATATTCATTTAAATCCTCTACACAAAAATCAAGTTATAAAAATCATACCTTTTAAAAACTCAGTTTTATGTAAATTTCAAATAATTCTTGTTCAAGGAAAATTCTTAAATACTTAAATTCAAATCACATGCTTATTTATCTTCCAACATTTATTTAATTTAAGATATTATAAACTCTATAAATAAAATTTAAACAAATACTTAATCGTATTATATCTTACATAAATCAACATTTATTATTTAACTTCTTTATACTTTAACCCAATTTTATACATAGCTCAAACCCAAGAAATAAATTATATATATAAATGATATTTATAAATATCCAAATAAATACCATAAACCATATATTTCATTACAAAACCATAAAAAATCATTTCAAAATATTTTATATATATACCACGGTGCCTGTATAAAATTTTCTATCTTATGGTCAAATGATACAGATATTTATCATTTCAATCCTTAATTTAAAAATAAAATTTACGGTTATATATCGTTTCAAACAGCAATCCCGAATGAAATGAAAATACATAATAACTTGTAGTTTATAACAATATAAAATACAGCATCCATTCATCCAATACAACCATCAACCATTTATAAAATCATCATCCAAATTCAAACAATACATTAATATATAACAGGTAATAAATAACAGATATTAACTAACAGTTTATATTCAATAATAAATTTAATAACCGTTTAACTGGGAGTTTATATGCAATAAATGAATAAATAACAAATTTTACTGGCAGTGTATATGCAATGAATAATTAAATAACAAACTTTTACTGGCAGTTTATATGCAATGAATAATTAAATAAAAATTTAATTAAATAAATGCGCTTTAACTGAGATGATGAATAAAAGTATGTCAAACAGTCATAAATAAATTTCTACTCATATCATAAATCAATTTAACAAACATAAGAAATTTTAGAAGTTGTGAGTGGGTTAAAACACTCACGTTTTGAATTAAAATTGAATTTAAATCCAATTTAGACCCAAAAATTTGACAGTCTCAGAATCCGTCCAAACCTGTGTCAAAATGTCCGAAATTTCATTACGATCCAAACAAAAAAATCGCGCGTGAAACGGAGTTCGTATGCGAAAGTTGTAGCAATTAGAACGGTTGAAATCAAAATTAAATTTAAAAACAGAAAAAGAAATTAACCCACCCTCACGTGCTTGCCACGTCACGCTTCCTCCATACAAAGCTACAGCATAGTAACGAACGAGCCCTTCTCACGCATGCGATCGTATCCATCTGAGCCGCCACCAAAACGCTGCCGCACGCTCCAACCTACGGCCCCGTGCCTCCAAACTTCGTCCTCGTGCTCGACGACCTCGCCCAAGCCACCTCGACAATCGCCGATGGTCCACGACGCCGAAGTCACCCCCAAAGCCAGCCGCCGCCGCCCATAAGTTAACCCTAATCGATTTTTTGTGCCTATCCAGCCGTTAAGTCCCCCAATGGATTGCATTGATGAACTCCTCTCGCAAATCTCCACAGCCCAGCAACTTCGATTTGTCGATCAGGCAAAGTTGATCGATAATCAACGAACGGCCAAGAATAAACGATCAATTTTCGAGCAAATGATAAATCGAATTGAAAAAAGAATTCCACCAGGAGATTTCGCACTTCGAGAGCTTCAACATATATTTTTTTTGAATTTTTCTAAGGAGTTTGAAATTTATGCTTTAGATTTGGTTTGCAATTAGATCTGGAAATATAAAATTTTGTCTGCCATTGAGGGAGAGGAGGGAGAGAATGAATTTACGTATAGGCAAATGAGAATTAGGGAGGCTAGGGTTTATAGCAGGATATTTATAGAGAAAGTTGGAATAGAATAAATGGATCGGGTTGAATACGCGCTAACGACAAAGTGGCCCAAAAAGCTCGTTCTGACCCCGGAACGAAATTGGGTAAACCCATATATCAAAATAGGTGTTTTAAAATATTTTAAACGCAATGGAAAAGGTTTCACGTCCAAATTCCATCGTATGAAGAAGTTATGCTAAAATCAATATTTTCAAATTGATTTCAACTAAATTGATTTCAAGGCGTTTGAAGCCCATACAATCAAACAACAAGTCCAATCGATACGAAATTTGAAATCCTACAATAATTCACCAATACGGATCCGATGATACTAGTTTTGTCGAAATCCGAGTCAGTGGTCAAAATGGCTATTTTTCCGTTAATTAAATAAATTAATATTAACTTAATTAAATCACTATTCCAATCTAATTTCGAAAATTTATAATTTATAAAATTTGGCACTTTTGATTTCTTAAACAATTTTAATAACTAACAACAAATTCTATGTTAATTCAACATTAATTATTTCACAAATTACCATATTAAATTTCATTTATTCGCAATAAATCAAAATATAAATTATAAATTCCAATAAATAAATAAATCTTGATTTTTCCATCCTTTTTAATTCCACAACTTGTTCAATTATGAAAATCATTGTCATTATTTCCAAATATTACCTTAATTTAACATTAATGTAACATTTTATTAGATTCGTTGCAATTGATTCCAGTTCAATCCCCATTTCTTGATATGCTCTAATTTCATAACTTCTAAACATTTTATTTCCTTTCCCATAAGTGTAACATTTATTTTATAAATATTTATTTCCAATTCCATCAACGAATTAACAGGTAACCTTTAATAATTGTTTTCAAGCCAAATGTTACACTTAAGTTTATGTTGTATTCTATTAATTATCATATTATGAAGAAAATTTACGTTATTCCCCACTATTACCTTAATTTATATTAACGTAACATTTAATTGACTCTTCATTCTATCATTAAACCTATTAGTTTTAAATAGATGAAACTAACATTGGATTCATACTCTTTACGTAGATATCTTAAAATTTTATCTAAGTTTATATTTACATAATATTTAAATATTTAATTTCATTTTTATTTCAATTAAATCCAATTACCTTAAATTTACATTCAAATAAATAAATGCTGATTTCCTGTATTATTATTCAACAATCATTATACTATAACATATTTAACATTTGTTTGCGTTTCATTACAATGATACTTTCAATTTCACCTTGATTCGTATTAACTATTTTATTTCCACTTATTGCGTAATAATTACTATAATTCAATCATACTTATATTTGTCAATTCAACCCATAAATTAAGATTTTACGTCCAATATCCTAATTTACCTTGGTTCCATCCTTTATTACATCAATTGTTACTTAAATTTACACTAACCAACGTTAAACTAAGATTTATTGTAATCGATTCCCAAAATTTATTTAACCCATTTAATAAACAAGCAACCTACATAAAATGCAACTTATGTGCTTTTAATTGCATTTATCAGTTCGTTACTTATCAATCCAGATTATAATTCCATATATAACGCTAATTTTATTTCATTACATTAGTTACTATTAAATGTTCTCAAAAGTTTATTTACTTGGTTTTAACTTTCTTTACATCAATTCCTAACCTATAAATAAACCTATGTTTCTATTTTATTTACATTTATTAAAAATTCATTTCAAATTCAATTAACAATAGGTAACATACAATTTAGCATTACCGTTACCCTTTAATCACATACATAAGCTTTTACTACATACAAATCACTGTTGCCATTTATTTTCACACTTCATTATGTTATTAATTACCATTAAAGTTATGTTTATCATCTACAACAAACATTGCAATTACTTACCTACATTGATTGTAAAAAAATTCCATTTATTGCATATTACATTCGGTTACTATAACATTGAATTCGTTAAATTATCACAAATTTTATCATTGCATTAGTTAATCAAATATTCCCATTTGTTTTTTTCTTATATTCAATTTCTTAGCTCATAACAATTCCCATTACTTCAACTAATCATAATTTCATTTAAATTGTTAATACTTATGTTTAATTTCAAATGTTGCATTTCATTTATTTTTTTTCATATTTTTTTTCATTTACTTCAATTGAAAATCTAAAAAATTTATTTCTTCCTAAATTTAATTACAAAATCTTAATTAAATTAAGCAATTAATTTCTCAAAATTTACGGGTCGTTAGAATGCATAGCCAGAGCTGTGGAATGTATTAATTGATATTATGTTATAGCCCTGTTCCTTGAAAGACCCTTACATTGTTGTTCGTATATAAAAAGTCCACAATTAACATTAATAATATTTTGACATGTATAAATAGCGAAGAAAAACCTGACTACATTGTATTTCCATAGGAGTACAGCCATGGGTATAAATAAATATGTATACGATTATGATAAACTATGTAGCTCCAATTGAATTTACTGAAAACTCATTTCATATGAAGGTATAAAATATTGATGGGATTATATTATTCAAAGGATAGTAGTCAAAGAACTAAGTAGTAAAAGATAGGCAGACTTGATATATCCATGACATGAGACTTTAATTTTTTTTTTTTACATAACAGTTAGACTATTTGAATATACACATGGCATTTACTAACTACTTGAAAAGTGAGATAAACAAATGAATAACCTTTTTTTAAAATGTGAGCTGGTATTGTAGTTGATCTTCTTAAATGGTGCTTGTGATATATCAATGATGGGTAGTTTGCATTATTCCACATGGCTACAAATCTAAACTTCCTTGTCCTCTCCTTGTTCTTGTTAGGGACAGTTGAAAAATATGTCAGAAATGGTACTATAAAATTTGTATGTTGTAGGTCATTAATTGGAACGATACCATGGTGGAAACATGCATGGAGATGAAATAGACTTAGAAATATGAGTTTGTTGTCTTCTTTAGCACTTTCAGTTTTACTGTGTATATGGTCCATGGCAGTATCTCATACTCATAAAGGCATAAGGAGGTACCTAATTATAGTTGCAGATTACTTACAGTCGATGCTATGGTTATCACAAAAATTTCCAAAGTAATAATATATTGATACCCGAATAGGAAAATTGAATAAAAAAAACCCTATGAATGATAATACAATGAATATAGGACAACATCGTGGAAATTCATGCTAAATAAAACATAATTAAGATTAAAAAATTGAAAACAATCATCAACCAAGCTGCGATTCATGTCATACTAACACTTCCATGTTATGCCTCTTATTAACAGAATTATGTGAAGTTTGGCTAGTTCCAACTTCAACAAAATTCCTCTACAATGATCAGCTATAGCTAGCTCGTGCAATACTTTATGTCAGCACCCACTTCCATATCAACAACCACTCGCTTCATCTCACATATTCATGACAACATCCACTATAGGCATATGCATATAAATAGTCATCACTCAGCCTGGTGCTTCACTTCACTCACTCTTCTATATCAAGTATATATCAGGTAAATAATTGCACTTGCATCCACATATGCTCACTGGGTGACTAACTTGATTCATCATGGCGTCAACTCGCAAGCACCATTGCCATTTTCAGTTGCAGTAACAGCCCTATTGCACAGTTCAAATTGCATCATCGTACGTAACACCCTGCGTTTTTAGATATGAAATAATCAAATAATTATAAACAGTGAAAATGAGCATTTTTTGAATTGTTAGAATATGGCCTCAAAACTTATATCATTGCGTTCATGGCGATTTTATGATTAATTTACTTATATAATATGCCTCGAGCGGACTTCATATGAAAAAGTAATTGACGTTCGAAGTTCCGTATCGAAAAATAATTATACGTGTAAATGGGTATAAATATATTTGTTTATAAATATATGCGCATATAAATTCCAAAAATAATGCACGTTTGAATTTCAGAATAGACGCGCGTCATAAGGAAATTAATTGACATCAGCAATTAAAGATAATTAATTAACATTAATAGGAAATGTTAATCAAATCAGCAATTAAAGTTAATTTACATTAATTAAAAACGTTTGAATTTCAAAATAAACAAGTGTTATAAAGGCAATTAAATTTGTAACTGAGGGAAATTAATTAGAATGAATTGGCAATGGTTTAAAGTAACGTTTAAAAATAGAGGAAATAAATTAATACGTATAAAACAAAATGGCTAGACACGTCAAAACTGACGCGTTTTGCTTCTTTTTAACGGCTAATTTTAATCGCTTTAAACGAACGGATGATGTTGCTTTGGCTCTCTATAATTAAGCATGCAGGGCTAGCCTTCAAACCCATATTTTTCTGAATCGACGCGGAATCACTTTTCTTCCTCCTCCAATTCTTCAGAAATCAAATATTTTAGATTTAGGTTTTCTGATTTGCAATTTGGAGGTAGAAACTGTAGTTCTATAGAAGAGATGTCCAAATTAAACCATCTGTTTGAGGTGAGTTTTCAGATTTGGTTTTCTAGTTTATCCTTTTATTTTTCTTCAATTAGATCCATAATTATAAATCCATAAAAATTCAGGTTAATGGATCCAAATAGGGTTGCAAAGGGGAAGGCTATTGATAATAGAACTGGACTAAAAATCGGATCTGGAATTTGGAGTGTTTTCTTTTCAGGTGATTGGATTTAAATTATATATCTTTTATGTTTATGATATATAATATCATTAGATTCCTATTAAATATTTAATTCAGCATTTGGACTAATTTCAGTAATTTGTTCTACTAGCTAATTACGTTAACTGTAAATTTTGTAAGAACAGTGGACTTATATTTAAATGTTATTTATATAGAAAAAAAGGAACCCAATTAAATATATGTACTATTAGGCTTAAAATTTATAGAGAAGGGCATAAGCCTAAAGTGAAAATTTTACAATAAATTATGATAAAACGGAAGAAATGAGTTACAAAATGGAAAATCTAATAACTTGATTTGGAGGTTAGTGATAGATTAGTTGGTTGGTTTAGAAAAGAGAATACATTTCCATATTTTAATACTAAATAATGCTATAAACAACAACTCATAACTATAAGATATTTCTTTTATTGTTTCTTTAATCGTTGGGTAATGCAAACTAAAATAACATCTCTATTTTGCACTAATTCCGTTTTTCTTGCTTTTATTCTTGCAGTTACGTTTATCGTTATTCTTGCAATATTAAACTATGGAAATGTATTCCCTTTACTAAACCAACCAACTAACAATCACTTACTTCCAAATCAAGTTATTAGATTTTCCCTTTTTTAATTCATTTCTCCCGTTCCAACAAAATTTACTGTAACACTTTTAGGCTTATGCCATTCTCTATAATTTTTAAGCCTAATATTACTTATATAAACTGGGTTCATTTTCTTCTTTTTCCATATAAATAACATTTAAATATAAGTACACTTTTCTTACAAAATTTGCAGATTTAATATAACTAGCTAGTGGAATCAATTACTCAAATTAGTCCCAATGCTGAATTAAATATTTAATGGGAATCTTGCAATATTATATATCGTAAACATAAAAGATATATAATTTAAATCCACTCTCCTGGAAAGAAAACACTTCAAATTCTAGATTTGATTTTTAATCCAGTTCTATTATCCAAAGCCTTCCCCTTTGCAACCCTATTTGGATCAACAAATCGAAATTTGTATGGATTTATAAATCTGGATCTACTTGAAGAAAAATAAACATATAAACTAGAAAATTAGATCTGAAAACTCACCTCATACGGATGGCTTAATTTGGACATCTCTCTTTAGAACTACAGTTTCTACCTCCAAATTGCAAATCAAAAAACCTAAATACAATATTTTTGATTTTTGAAGAATTGGAGGAGAAAGAAAAGTGACAGGGCTTCTGCGCCCATTCAGAAAAATATAGGTTTGAAGGCTAGCCTTGCACGTTTATTTATAGAGAGCAAAGCAACGTCGTCCATTCGTTTAAAGCGATTGAAAACTAGTTGTTAAAAACAAGCAAAACACGTTAGTTTTGACATGTTTAGCCTTTTTGTTTTGTACATATTAATTTATTTCCCCTATTTTTAAACGTTAGCTTTAACTATTGTCTATTCATTCTAATTAATTTCCATCAATTGCAAATTTAATTCCCGTTATAACACATGTTTATTTTGAAATTCAAACTTTGCTAATTAATGTAAATTAACTTTAATTTCTGATTTGATTAATATTGCCTACTAATATTAATTAATTACCTCTAATTGCTGATGTCATTTAATTTCCTTTATAACGTGCGTCTATTTTGAAATTCACACGCGGGTTATTTCTGGAATTTATATGCACATATATTTATAAACAAATATATTTATATACATTTACGTATAATTATTTTTCGATACGAAACTTCGAACGTCAATAAATTTTTCATACGAAATCCATTCGAGGCATATTATTTATGTAAATTCACCGTGAATACACTAGAACAAGTTTCAAGGTCATATTCTAACAATTCCAAAAATGCTCATTTTCACGGTTTATAATTATTTGATTATTTAATTATCTAAAAATGCAAAGTGTTACATTTTCCCACCCTTTAGAAAATTTCATCCCTGAAATTCGACAAGGCTAAAACTATGTAATTCCTCGCATCAAACACATCCATCTTGTGCACATCCAATTTTTGCAACCATCCGTGTCCTTGTGCAAAGTGTCGTGTAATATTAAATATATGCATGTTTATGAATTTCTAAGCGGTGCCTCCTATATGAATGCTTTTCTCTTTTAAAAATTCCTTTTAAAACATGATGCACACATCCTAAACATACTTGCAATTTTTATATGAATGCAATCTTTTGAAAACTCAAAGCACTTTTCATCCCATTTTTCCCACACTTCTACTGAATAGGGGCGTAGTTCAACAAATTTTTCATCTAAATCCTACCACACAACTTTTAATATTCGAATTTTAGAAAAATCTAACTTTGCGAACTCGATTTATTATGTCAAAAAGAAGGTATAAAATGGAAAACCTCACATTTCCCCATTTTACTTTTGCATACCACTTTTTCCATACTTGGAACTTGTGTCACTATTCTATAAAAATCTCTATTTGTTTTTCTAAGCACAGTTCGCATAAGAAAAAATTTCTTTTCAAATTTTTCTGTTGACGTTTCTATCGCTTTCTATAAATTTATTGTTTTCCTTTTAATTACCCTTTTTGGCTTTTACTTTTCTTTTATCACTTACATCCTATGTTTTTAATCTCTTCTTGTGAATTTCACAGAAAAAGAGCATCATACTAATCGGTACTAACTTGCAATAATAAAGACAAAATGCTTACATAAGAGTATGATCTCGTAACTAAAAGAGAAAACAAGTCATACTACAAAGCGATACTAGATAAATAAATATAGCAGCTAAACACATCTATCATTTAGGGCTAGGAGGACTAGGACCATGTCCACCCTGACACAGAAAGTTCCTACTCTAGGAATCCAAGTAACTCATATTCTCCTCCTACATCCTATTACTCATTACTAACTTGAGCTGTATTACTCACAATGAATAAGATCTATTCATCTCTTCCATTCCATATTAAAAATGAAATAACCAAGTCCCATTTATTGCAACGAAAAAGGAATTCAATCTATGCAGTCTCTATCTAAAAAGGCAACTAAGCTTGGAGAAATTTTCTCTTTACCTTTACCTTTCATTTTTCCCCAACTAAGATCTACCTATCCCAACCACATGTGTCTTACTGTCTTACTAATATCACTCTTCAATAGTCTACACACATGAAGCAACATTCCTAGGTTCTCACTAGTGTCCTATACACTTTATGGGAACTTTATTATTACTACTAAAAGTAACCACTTCTATCTCCTATACAGCCTCACACTTTTCCCGTCACACCTAGGAAATGATTCCTATCTGCTCCACATTTAAAAGTTTGGTTTGGTATTTATCATTTCATTTCAAAAATCAAAGATTCTAAATTTTTGAAACATCAAATCCTAAAATTCTTACCATTGAAAGTGTTACTTTGAAGTTTCTGTTAAATTCAAAGGTACTTGGTTACTTAATATTTTATCTTTCTAGACTTGCATCTTTACAGCTCTTTGAATTTAAATTATTCCCCAAACCTAGAGGGGAAAACTTAAAATTTCTAAGTTCAAAACTTATTCCTCTTTTCCTTTTAAAGACCTGTATAGCTTTCAATAGAAAATTTTAGGATTTTTAAATTTAACTATTTATTAAGTTTTTCTCTTTTAAAAACTTATTTACTTTTTCACCAAACCATTTTTTAAAACATGCCTTGCTTGTCCTTAGAACATTTTTTTCTTGACTTCCAAAAATGTCCTCACATGTTTTCAAAACATCTTCTTTTCATAGATTTTCAAATTTACAAAAACTAGAGTAGATAAGAACAATTATTTTATTAAAAATCCCTTAACTTTCCTACTCTTCCAATTACCTAACCTTGAAGGAGTTTCTAACTTACTACAAATAGAGACTTTCTACGAAGGAAAGCAACCAATGTGCATAATAAATGGAGAAACATAAAATTTCCATTGCTTAGCTTTCCTACTAAGATTCTCTATAATATCTCTCTTAACTAACACTGTCTCTAATTATTATGCTTCTTATTACACCTAATGGTTAATGTATTGAAACTACTTTCTCTTATGAGAAACCATTAGCGTTAAAATCTTCTATGAATCCTTTAAAAGAGGATTTCATATTTATGTGAAATTACAAGGAACTTATTTTATATTTTATCGAAATAGGCTATACAAAATATTGTGCTTTCCATACCTTGTACATCTCTTTCACTTATTCATTTTTACTTCATTTCTTCCATCTTAACATAATTTACAGTAAATTTCTCGCTTTAGGCTTATGCCTTTCTCTACAACTTTTAAGCCTAATATTACTTATATTTAATTGGGTTCCTTTTCTTTTTTTCCATATAAATAACATTTTAATACAAGTACAATGTTCTTACAAAATTGACAGTTTTAACATAACTAGCTAGTAGAACCAATTACTGAAATTAGTCCAAATGATGAATTAAATATTTAATGGAAATCTAACGATATTACATATTATAAACATAAAAGATATATAATTAAATCCACTCACCTGAAAAGAAAACACTCCAAATTCCAAATCTGATTTTAGCCCAGTTCTATTATCCATAGCCTTCCCCTTTACAACCCTATTTGGATCCAAGAATTCGTATGGATTTAAAAATCTGGATCTAATTAAAGAAAAATAAACAAATAAACTAGAAAACCAGATCTGAAAACTCACCTTATATGGACGGCTTAATTTGAACATCTCTTCTCTAGAACTACAGTTTCAACCTCCAAATTGCAAATCAGAAAACCTAAATCTAATATATTTGATTTCTAAAGAATTGGAGGAGAAAGAAAAGTGACAGGGCTTCCACATCCATTCAGAAAAATATGGGTTTGAAGGTTAGCCCTGCATGTTTATTTATAGAGAGCCAAAGTAACGTCGTCTGTTCGTTTAAAGCGATTGAAATTAGCCGGTAGAAACAAGCAAAATGCGTCAGTTTTGACGTGTTTAGCCTTTTTGTTTTATACGTATTAATTTATTTCCTCTATTTTTAAATGTTGCTTTTAACCGTTGCCTATCATTCTAATTAATTTCCATCAATTGCAAATTTAATTCCCTTTATAATACATGTTTATTTTGAAATTCAGACGTTGCTAATTAATGTAAATTGATTCCTTTAATTGCTGATTCGATTAATACTGCCTACTAATGTTAATTACTTACCTCTAATTGTTGATGTCAATTAATTTCCTTTATGACGCGTGTCTATTTTGAAATTCAAACATGCGTTAATTTTGGAATTTATAGGCGCATATATTTATGAACAAATATATTTAACACACATTAACACGTATAATTATTTTTCGATATAAAACTTTGGACATCAATAACTTTTTAATACGAAGTCCGTTCGAGGCATATTATATATGTAAATTAATCAGAATATCACTACGAGCAAAATGGTATAAGTTTCCAGGCCATATTATGACAATTCCGAAAATGCTAATTTTCATTGTTTACAATTATTTGATTATTTAATTATTTAAAACTGCGGGGTGTTACACACGATGGTGCAATTTGAACCGTGCAATAGAGCAGTTACCGCAACTAAAAATGGGCATGGTGCTTGTGAGTTGATGCCATGGTGAATCAAGTTAGTAGCCTAGTGAGCATATGTGGATGCAAGTGCAATTATTTACCTAATATGTACTTGATATAGAAGAGTGAGTGAGGTGAAGCACCAGGCTGAGTGATGACTACTTATGTGCCTAAGCCTATAGTGGATGTTGACATGAATGTGTAATCTAAAGCATCAATGAGAGTGGGCGTTGATATGGAAGTGGGTGCTAACATGAAGTATTGCACGAGCTAGCTACAGTCATTGCAGAGGAATTTTGCTGAAGTTGCAACTAGTCAAACTTCATAAAATTCTGTTAATAAGAGGCATGGCATGAAAGGGTTAGTCTGAAATGAATCAGAGCTTAGTTGATGATGATTGTTTTCATTTTTTTAATCTTAGTTATGGTTTATCTAGCATGAATTTTCATGATGCAGTCCTACGTTCATTGTATTATCATCTCATAGGGTTTTTTATTCAATTTTCCTACTAAGATATCAATATATTATTACTTTTGCAATTTTTGTGATAACCGTAGCGTTGATTATAAGTAATCTGCAACTATAATTAGGTACCTTCTTATGCCTATATGAGTATGAGATACTGCCATGGACCATATACACAGCAAAACTGAAAGTGCTAAAGAAGACAACAAATTCATATTTCCAAGTCTACTACATCCCCATGCATGTTTCCACAATGGTATTGTTCCAATTGTTGACCATAACATACAAATTTTATAGTACCATTTCTAACATATTTTTTGACTGTCCCTACAAGAACAAGTAGAGGACAAGGAATTGAATAAAGAGTTTGGATTTGTAGCCATGTGGAATAATGCAAACAACCCAACAACATTGATGCATCACAAGCACCATTTAATAAGATCAAGTACAATACCAACTCACATTTTGAACTAATGTTATTCATTTTTTTATCCCACTTATCAATTAGTTAGTAAATGCCATGTACATATTAAAATAGTCTAACTGTTATGTAAAAAAAATAAAGTCTTCTATCATGGATATATCAAGTCTGCCTATCTTTTACTGCTTGGTTCTTTAACAACTATCCTCCGAATAATATAATCTCGTCAATATTTTATACCTTTATATGAAATGAATTTTCAGTAAATTCAACTGGAACTACATAGTTTACCATAATTGTATACATATGTTATTTATACCAATGGCTGTAGTCCTATGGAAATACAATGTAGTCGGGTTTTTCTTAACTATTTATACATGTCAAATTATTATTAATGTTAGTTGTGGATGCTTTTATATGCAAACAACAACGTACGGGTCTTTCAAGGGACAGAGCTATGACACAATATAAATTAATACATTTCACAGCTCTAGTTATTCATCGATGAAGTATAAGCTCCACATACCTTTTAAGGAACCATATTATATAAAAAGCCCATTCTTATTCATGTTATCATCAAACTAAAATAATAGTTCAATGTTAATTAATTGTTTAACAAAAGTCCATATGCAAAGCACCGGTTCGCCCTAGTTTGTTGTAAAAGATGTAAGATCCAAACTAGATTAACAAGATGTTAGCTATGATCATAACGATAAAATAAGGGGAATTAAGCTATTCAAACATATTTTAATATAAATTAGAAGTGATTGAAAACTACCATTTAATGATGCTAAAAAATCGCACCTTAAATGATGGATCTAGAGCTCCAAGATCTAGAAATTAACCTTCAGATTTTGTGAAGATCAAAATGGATAAACCATCTTTTATGAATCGATTTGATTTTAAATAATTTGGAAATTTTTGTTGCCATGTTTCCATGTTATAATCAGAGTTGGCAAAGGTCACACCTTGATAGCATCCTTAATGTCAACACATCTTATAATAATAGATATTTGTTCATTTTGACTCAAATCTCGAGTACAATCAAGAATGATTGAATAATATTTCGCCTTTAATATTTTGAAAGAATTATCTCTTTAATCATTTTTTCCCAACAAAAGTATTGATTGATTTTTAATACTATGGCTAAGTTAATGATTGTTTACTTAATTATTTACCACTATTCTATGGTGCCCTTCCATAATTGATCAATTCGGCTACAGATTCCACAAGTTGGAAAAAAGTCCATTGTTCTTTCCATAAATCCTTTCTTTAATACCATGAAATGGTAAACTATACCAAAAAAGAGTTTTCACAGTTTCAATTATATGCACCAATACCTTTTCCCGACGTTGTCTCTCTTGATCGATTAAAGATTCAATTTTTTCATCAACTGTTGTCTTTTCTTGTTGTATAAATCAACCCATTTTATAAGATTTGTAATAACTCTCGTAGCTTGGTTGTAATGTTTGCCAATCATCTATTTCTCCTTCTAATTTAAATTTTTTTTATTGGTTTTTAAATAACTTGCAACAAAAACAAAAGGATATATTCACTTCATTTGAGTAAACTAGCCATTTTCTTTAATGTTCTCCTCGTGGATAGCAACCAAAATAATGTTTAGAAAAAAAATATCTACCATCAATTTCGTTCTTAGGAAAATCTTCATTTTCTTTCACAATTTTGATAGGATCTAGTTTAATTAGCATTATCCTTTTATTATAGGTCATCCTACCCATAATCCCGGATCATAATTAACATCAACATCTAATTCACGGTTAAGCATAATCAAATCATCAACACTTCATTCGCATAATTCACTTTACCTACTATGTCATTTTCAATTACATTTCCTTCTTCATTTTCAATAGCCTCTTCATTGACATATTCATTAAACATGTTTTCATTAGTTACGTCAACATCTTTGTCTATGTCACGAATCTCAATATGCTTGTTTTCATTATTTTCTTTAATTCTACTTGAAGTTGAAAACTGAGATTTTTTAATTTGTACTTGAAATAGATTAGAGATCGAGCCACCAAATGATTTTTCAAGTTCATCTTTCTTTTGCTTAACTTTTCTATTGTTCATCTTCATTCTTCATCATACTCTCTATAGATTTCCAATTCAATGAAACAAGCGAAGTTTTAACCCTACATATAAATTATAAGAAAATATATTTCATTTTGATGCACATAATAAAAATGTTAACCATTGAATTTTGCAATAATAAATTCATGAATCCTTTCTTTTTCTAACAAATTCGAAAGTTAAGAAATAGATTACTTTAAAAATATCAATCATCATAAATTTAATAAATATTAGCCTAAAATTCAACGAACCGGCAGATAATACTTGCAATCTAATAAGTTAAGCAATGCACTACTTTTGATATTTATCAATTATCATCAATGAATCTAACAAGTATTAAGCAAAAATACTAAACACAAATGGTAATTACCTTATCAAATTATTTCAAGTAGCTAGTGGCTATAGGAGTTGAAGCCTGGAGACAAATCGCTATTGGAGACTAGGCCACCATGGAGGTGCAGAAGGCAGGAGCTATCGCTAGGCATCGTCCTACAACTTTATATGGAGGAGGCAATTGCGAATTCATGGTTTGAAAATTGAAAATAGTCGTGATTTTAGAAAATTAGGAATACGGTTTTTTTCAACTTTAGTTGTTGCCCCATAAATGAGGGTTGCCCTATTTGGTGGCCTATTAATCCTTGCCCAATAAGCGATTCTGATACCTATTGACGTGTCTTGCCGATTTAATTTTATCTAAAGAAAGATGCAATCTTCCTATGCTGCCTCTTTACAGTTACACATCAAAATCATTAGATAAATCACTTCTTCTATCCCTCTCACTACTGTGTAACTCATGTATTGCATAGGGTAATATTATAAAATATAGTGCTTATACTTTTAATACTAAACGAGTGCGAACCCGTGTTATGCACACGGGGTATACCATATAATTTATTTAACAGTCTACCTTTCAATATTTTAGTTATATGCAAGTTTATGGATTGTCTCATCCCTAAACATTATTGACAAACAATCATTGTTAATTCTACTTAAGTAATCTCAAAGCACATAATGTGTAATAAATCTTTATAAATTGGATGAATTTATACATTAAACATCAATCACCAATTAATTCTTACTTGAAAAGCATAACATTAACGAGCATGTCAAATAACTTTCAAACATAAGATATGCATAAACATAACATTGTATCACCTTGTATATAACATATAAATCAAATATATACACATTTTATCGATAATAGTATTCTAAATCTAGTATAGAAAAATCATGCTTAAAGTGAAATATTGTTTCAACTTTATTCTAAATTATTAATAATCCAATGTTTTTAGTGTGCTTTTTAACAATAACTAATTAGAAAAATATTATTGTAGCACACGTCATATTTTGTAACAACTATAACAAAACATTACATGAGAAATGTCAATAAAACATAAACTTTAGGTTGTTTAACATTTGGAGCAATCAAATAAACTTTTGTCTTCACTTCAAATACATGTCGAAATAATTATTGCACCAATATAAACACTAAGCTAAGTCTAAGTGAAATCATGTGTCGCCATAAGAAAATTTATTTTTTGGATACCCATAAAAAATACTCGAATGGCAATACATTGATGATAATTGTAATATCAAATAATGTAATAACAGTCAACGAAGTGAACAATCAATATACAATGTAATTATAATCCAATATGATCATAGAAATATTTGTATTACCATTTATAACCCAACATTGTGCAGTAATATAATCACAACCCAATACAATTTATGCGTATAATATATATAATATTCTCTTTCAAGCATAAGTAAATATGTCACAATATCATGTTGTCATTAAAGCGTAAGAAAATATTACACAACATTATTCTGTGAAATTTACATCGATGGAATTATCTACAAACATATATTTTTGGTCTTTAAAATTTTAATTTTTTACAATTTTTTGTTAAAGTGTTACTTAGAATAGATAATAAGTTCTCACTTACTGCAATTTTGTGGTACATATATTTCTTGCAGTTAGAAAATATTTATTGATTTCACTTAATACTTTATATGACATATTACCTTACAAATTAGAACATCAAAAAATTTGATGATAAAAGGGAATAACTAAAAGAAATTTACATATTAATTCTATAACTGATTACATATAAAAGGAATTTACGTAATTAGTTTTATCAATTTGAATTAAAATTAAAAAAATTAATTGAAATTGATTCTTCGATTAGTTTGAATTCAACTTGATTAGAATTGAAGAAAATTTTGTTTCAACAAATAGATGGTAATAATATCTGATATGATTCTTACTATTCAAAAAAAATTCGCTTATAAATTTATAAATAATAACGTAGTTGAATTCAATATAATTATCTATGAACATTTCCAAACTGCAAAAATATTTAAAACAATCTAATATAAAATAAACATAAAATAAATCATTGAGATTTAATTTACCCCATTATTAAGTAAGGTCACCAATAATTTGTATGAAAAAGTAAATGTGTATTTCTTATGAACATTTTTCTATTATATTAAGAAAAAATAGAAAAATATAATGAATTGTTTGGTTAAAAAGGAAAAGAATTAGAAAAATATAAGTCCAAGTTGACTAAGACTATATTAAGTTGAATAAGAATTTGGTTTTATATATGTTTCTAATACTAAATTTTAGGTAAAAATATCGATTATCCTAATATATTATATGAGAAATTATTATTTAAACATTATTTTACTACAAAAATAATTTGCTTTTCCTAACCTGATATTCTTTTATGCCTATGTTTGACAATAAAAATGAATAACTTTACCTCTACTTTAATATACAAAATAACTTATGGTCTTTTGAAATTTGTGTGTTATTATACTTATAAATCCTTGTAAACTAAACAAAAGAATTCAAATTCATGTTCTTTAACCAAAATAAAAGTCAAATGAAGATAGAATTTGATGTTAAATGTAGGAATAGAAAAAAGAATCGACTTTACCTTTAAAAACATTTAAAAAATAATTTCAAATTATAAGATGCTTATGCATAATGAAATCCAATGAACTCCTGCAAGAAATGAGGAAAACCAAATTCATTACCATACTAATTAAAACAGAAAATAATACAACACTAAAAATTTGGGCATAAAATTTAAATCAAAGAGATGAAGTCATGAATATAGAAAAAAATATCCCAGATCTAAAAGCAACCGGTAGAAAAACAGATACTACAAAATATGAATAAATTAATTAATGATAAAGTAAAGGTGAAGAAACATTGAATTTAACCAAATTATATCGTTTAAACTAATTTCAGATCATTGAATAAATTGTTTGGAACAATTATCTACTTTGTTTCAATTAAGAATTGAATATTTACAGATGAAACTATGGAAGGGGAAGAAATAAAATTGGAATAAGAGTAAGAAGAAGGCGAAGGTGAAAGAAATACGAAGTTTTTCTTGAATTGAATTGAAAGTGTGAAGAAGAGGGTAAAATGTTCATTGAATTATAAAAAAATAAAGAATACAAAGAGTGGGGTAGATTGAAATAAGAATGTTGTGAAATAAACTACGTGTCAGGATTTTATTATCAAATTTAAGAAAAACGAACTTTCTATGTAGTATAATAGATTAAATAGATACAATAGATTCGTTATTAAAATAATATCAAATATAGTAAATGACAAATTGGTCTAAGCATAAGTTCTCTACCATTGGGACATATTCTCACTGGAATTAACCCATACTTATCACACTTTAAGGTGGTTTCCTCATATGTCATCTTGCAATAGGTCACTAATATAAAAGGATAACTAAAGAAATCAAAACAAAAAAAACATAAATTTCAAATTGTATTATGTTGAAACATGGTAACCATTCTATATACTTTAGAACAAAATGAGATATGCACGAAACGTAATTAAATATCCATAAAAATATAACAAATTAAAATTGATGAAAAATTGATACAAAAATATTATAAACGATGATAAAATAAATTAATAGCATCAGTACAGATGTTACCATGGAAGTTGAATCAAATTCGCTTCTAATATCATTACTTTGACATTTCAATGGATAGATTACCTGCAACAAAAGGCAGGTAGTCGCGGTACTTTTTGGAATAGTAATATTTAGCTTGTTTTTCTAAATCAAACTATATTATACAAAATGGCGACATGTTGGAAATTTAAAATTGGTTTATTTTACGCATTAATTTTGAAAAAAGCCAATTCTAAGTCTTATAAACTCAGTTAATAGAAAAAATATCACATACCCAAAGCCATAACATATTCGATGAAGGAAGAGAGGAAATTCTATGACTCCAGCAAAAATAATAAGAAAACACATAACAAATGAAGCAAACTTCCCTTTTTGTTTCAAAAGAAAAATAGCACAAGTAGATGATAATACATAATAATTTAAGGTTATCTTTTAAAATTAAGAAAAAACAAAAATGAAAGGAACAAATAAAAGTAAAAGTGGAAGATATATCCAAACAACAAAAAACAAAATGGAAAGGCATGCGGTTATTATCTAACAATAGAAATTTTACCTTCACAGAAACATTACTATACCTTTTACACAAAAGAAAATTATAGTATGATGCATTAATAGTTTGCATGATCATAAATCTTTTGCATTGATTGTATTGAAAGCAAAGAGTATATGAAAATTGCAAATTCTATTTCAACACAAATAATTACTCGGTAGCCTCCTCTAAAATAAATAAAATCTTAAAGACTAAAATACCCTTAGAAAGTTATATACTTTCTTTCTTCTCAATTTCATTATCTTCTTATGCCAGTTTCTTACTGTCTAAACACCGCTTCTTCAAAATCGTATTTTCTAATCAATGAAGAAAAAATACAATTTTTCACTACTAGCTGATGGGTTTTGAAGAGTAGAATGAACTGTTAACGCAATCACAGCAGATGATTCAAAAAAAATTTGAAAGGTTTTTAATTTTTTGCAAATACAATGGTAGGCTGTCGATTACGAGGATTTGTGATAATTCATGTAAGGGGCATACTAGGTTTTTGGCTTAACCACACAAATAATTGCGTGAAATTTTACACATCCATACAGAAAGCCTACGTGGTATTGACAGAACCACGTAGTCACCCTGCATAGTAGTTCATTTTATTTTTTTCGTGATGGGAAGGGTTGTTTTGAAATGGTAGGGGACTACTAAGTTATTTTTTGGGTTTACTGACTTTTTAAATTTTTGGAAGGCTACTAAGTAAATACTCGAGTTGAAATAGAATTTGCCTATGAAAATACATTAGTTAGATATAATCAAAAATGAGAAAAATATTGAGGGGGTAAATGTAAAATTTCACCAAGAAATTTTAATAATTAAGTATTTAGAATTTAATGGATAAGGTAAGAGATATGTTGTCATTCTTCAATTTCATATATAATAATGTGTGTGTGTATTAGATAATAGATTTTTCTTATGAAAGAAAACAATTTTATTGAGAAGAATAATTTAAGTTTCAATGGATGTGAGAAGAAAATAAAAGCGTAGTTTAAATTGGAGGAGAAATATATAAATTAAAAAGTGTCATAAATGGAAAACCATTGAAATCTATGGCAATTAATCTGGAATTGTTGATTTAAAGGTTAATGTTGGTTTTAATATATACAATATATTTTCCTCAAGTAAGAAAATGATTTAATTTATAAGGTAAATGTAGGTTTTAATCGATAAGAGAAGGGATCATAAGCATGTAAATTATCAAGAATATGAAGATATAAATTAAGAAAGTGTCTTAAATAGAAGACCGTTGGTTTTTGTGGCAATTAACGTGACAATGTCAATTTAAAGGTTCAAATTCTTAGGACCATACTTTAAAAGTACCGAAAGATAAAAGTAAACAAAAACACACTAGTGAGATATATCATCTAAAATGAGAAAATATCGAGAGAGTATAACGTAAAAGTTTATTTAGAAATTGTAATGAATCACATACTTATATATTAGAATAGTAAGTATAATACATAAATAGATATACATAATAGATTTTGATTGAAAATTATTCCAGTAAGAAGATTACGGTACGTTTTAATGGACGTGACAAGGGGATATAAGTATAGTGTCAATTTAAGGAAAAATAATGAGAAATTATAAATGTTCCATAAATGGAAGATTGTTGGTTTCTATGAAAATTAATATGACAATGTTATTTTAAAGGTATAAATACTTTGGAACTCTAATGTAAAATTTATGCTAGAAATGAGAAATTATTAAAATGAGAAGGTGTCACAAAAAGTTGGTTTCTACAGCAATTAATGTGACAATGTCAAATTAAAGTTTCGAATGTTTAGGATCGTACTGTAAAAAGTAGTGAAAGATAAGAGTATACAAAAAGACTTGGATATATCGTCTAAAATGAGAAATTATTGAGGAGGTAAAATGTAAAAGTTGCACAACATATTTTAAATGAGAGCGAGAATTATTTGAGTGAGAAGATTAATGTAGGTTTCAGTGGACGTGAGAATGAGATATAAGTGTAATGTCAATTAGAGGAGAAATAATGATAAAATTCTGAAAGTGTCATAAATGGAAGACCGTTGGTTTCTATGCCAATTAATGTGAAAATGTTAATTTAAAGGTACAAATGGTTAGGTACTAGTGTAAAATGTATGTTATAAATGCTAATAAATCATAATTTGAGATTAGACTTAATATGGTGAGAGGTAAATATTGAATCCATATTTATTCTCTTATAAATATACAATAGATTTTCCTCAAGCGAGAATACGATTTGAGTAAGAAGATTAATGTAGGTTTTACTTAATTTGTGAAGGAGAATAAGTGTAAACTGGAGGAAAAAGTAAAGATATAAACTAAGTAAGTGTCACAAATGGTTGGTTTCTATGGCAATTAACGTGACAGTGTCAATTTAAAGGTTCAAATGCTTAAGACTGTATTGTAAGAAATAGTGAAAAATAAGAGCATACAAAAATACATTAGTCAGGTATATCATCTAAAATGAGAAAATATTGAAAGAGTATGTGACGACCCCAAAAATTTTAACATTTGAAATGGAATATTTAATTGATTTTAAAATATTTGGAAGTTAGTTTAACCTGAATTCCAAAATTAACTTTGAATTTGGCAATTTAATTATTGAATTTAATTTATTGAAGTTGGATAAAAATTCGAATCTTTAGTTTTAAGCTGATTAAAAATATTTTAAAGGTTTATAAAATTTATATTGATAATACTGAAGATAATGGAAGCTTCAGAATTTAATTTGAAAATGCTTTGTTCAGTTTTGAAATTTTATGATTTAAATTGATATTTAAAATAGCCTTCCGAGGCACAGTCTCGGAATTCAACGAAACCAGTTCTATTGGATCTGTAATATTGTATTATTATCGGATTTCAATTTTCGTAATGTTTGGAGTGACTGTTTGGTCGTACGATAAGAAAACGCGTTGAAAATTAAATTGAAATCTAATTTTAAATTTGGTAAAAATCTAATCATGGTCAAATAAGAAGCAAGCCGCCCTTTTTCTCACGAAAAGGCCAAATTAAAAAACGCATCCATCTTCTTTATTTCCTTTCGGTTCATTTCAAAACGAAAGAAAAAAAACCGAAACTATTTTCCGTTCGAAGATTAAAAAAAATCAAATGGCCGAATATCTTTCCTCTAAAACTCAAATCAATATAAAACTACAGTTCAAAATTAGAGGGCCGACCGAACAAAAATCACTCGTTCAAATCAAAACTTATGGTCGTTTCTTCCTCCCATATATTTGAATCAGTTATTGCGAATTCTCGCAAGCACACGGCTAAGCGGCGTAAGGAGGGATCTAGAGTTTCGACCGCAAGCATGGAGTAGCTTCGTCGTCGAGCGTTATCGCAAGGAAATGAAACACAGTGAGGTCACGAAATCAAATGGCAAACGAATCAAATTCGGCAATTTCGTGAGAAGATTTCGAGCATGAGCGCGCTGTGCTCGCGATTGAAGGAGGAGGGTGGTCGAGATCGAAAATCGCGAGGCAAGTGGCTTCCACTCGTGGTGGCGGCAATCACATCGCGGCGGCGATTTGGGTTATCGGCAGGTTTGTGATAACTTGGCGGAGTTTGGAGTAGGCCTTGGCGAGATCGTCGAAGGCTAGCATTCGTGTGCACGAACTTGGGGTTCTGGAGCAAGATGAACTAGGATTCCTGGAGATGTGCAATGGTGGCATCCAGGCGAGGGCGGCGCATTCTAGGGTGTGTGCACTCGTCAGAGGAGATTAGAGGCGAGGTGGTTAGCATTCTGCAATTTATTTATTTTATCACTTTCAATTTTGATTTAATAAATATGTATAATATAGGTGAAAGAAATTAAGAACAGAAACCTTTTTTTGTTAACCTGGAAAGTATGTATATATAGTAAAATACTGTTGTTTCCATTATTAAAAAAAAGGTATGGAGATAGATTATAAGTTTAAATTCTTTTTTTAAAATCAACTAGTCAATTTTAAAATATTGTATATTAGAAATTGATTTGTTTAATAAATTGATTTAATTTATTTAAGGCACTAAAAATAATTTGTTTAAAGGAAAATAGTTTAAATCCAATTATTAGTAAATCAAATCATCAAATAATAATGAATTATTCGAGTTAGTTCAAATATTAATGAATTGTATAAAATTGTTTATACAAGGTCAAAATTGCAATGAAAACAAGCCGAGATGGAAATGTTTTGCATCCATTGTTAAGGTGAGATCTTCTCACTCAATCAAATATTTTTCTGGTTTAAATTTTGAATAGTTGGATTTAAAATTAATTATGCTTGGATGATTGACTCATAATTAGTTATATTAGTTTAGACCATATGCGCCATATAATAGCGGATGATATTATATTTAAACCCATATATCGCGATATTCCACCTCGAAGTGGAATTGGTATTATATATGTATTTGGAGTTGTTGATTTCCCGCATTATATAGCAAATGAGACCCTATGCGCAGCATAATAGCGGATGATATTAAATCTCATATACCGCGATATTCCACCTTGAAGTGAAATGGGTATTCAATTGTTGTGCTAACGTCTGTGGATGTAGGGAAACAGGTTGGAGGGATCCAACTGGATTCCTCAAACATTTGATTTTGTTTCATATGTTGTGTGTTCATATATTTATAATCTGTGTGTGATTATATTGTGATTTAAATCGTTGAGTGCTATAATTTAGCCGAATATATTTTTGGCATCGTAGGATACCGGAAATAGATAAAATTGGATTTTTGAAATTTAGTAGAAAATTTATAGTAAATTAATTTTAGAAAATTGAATAAATTTAAAAGAAGGAATTTGTTTCAAAAGATAATAAATTTGATGTTTGAAATAAATTTGGGAATCAATTTGAAATTTGATTTGGTGTTTAAAAATAAAATTTGAAGTCAATTTGAGAATTGATTTGGTGTTGAAAGTGAATATTCGAAAATCGATTTGAAAAACATATATCAGTGAATATTTGGGAGTTTGAATTCTAATGGGAATTTAAAAAGGAAAGGGAAATTTGTTTAAAAAAATAAATATCGGTTTATTTTTAAGTATGGAAAGAAGTTTACGGATCTGGACTGTAAATTTAAATTAAATCGAGGAAGGTTTATTAATTGACGTAAATAAACCCTTTTGTAATAGAAGGAGAATTCTTCCCTGGAAAACTGAGTATGGTTTTAAAGTAGCTTTTGAAATATAAATTAAAAGTTCTAGGGTTGGTTTTAAAATAATATTTTTGGAGAAATTAGTTTCTTAAGTTATTTTGTACATATTTAAAGTAAAGATTTATTCAATTAATTATGGAAGTAATGATCTAAAGATGTAATTGATATTGGTTTTAGAAATTGAATATTTAAATAGTTATATCCTATCTATTAATTTTATTTAAAAATTAGTTTGGACTTGAATATTTATATGAGACATTAGTATAATATTTTCATAACTAATATTTAAGCAAGTGCTTCAAAATAGTTTTATTTTATATATCTCTAAGTATATTTTGGATAAGCATTTTAAATTATTTTAAAATATTTGAACTCGGCAGATTTTCAGTGGAAACAGATAAATATTTGGAAATGTTTTCCGCATAAGGAAAAATGATTTGAAATTTGTTTTCAAAGGATTGAAATGTGTAAATTGATTTGAAATTTGTTTTCAAAGTGTTGGAATGTTAAAATTATATCTGGCGATGATATTTTGAAAATAATGATTGGGAAAAAATTATTTGCAATATGGTGATTGTTGTGAATATAGATTGGTAGTTAAATAACCGACTATCAATATAGGCCTTTAATGGCATTAGAATTTCGATGCGACCGGAAGTCTAATTCCAAATGGATATTCAAAACCCACGTCGAACCTTTGTGATTGTAATGGATCTTTTATTTAAAAGATCACAGTGGAAATTTGTTGTGATTTGTCGAAATCTGAATGTAACACTTATTTTTAAAATAAGCGCTCGTTATTCGAATTAGCTTGGAGAGGAACTTGTGTCATAAAACTCATTCCGAATAATGATACGGCGAAATGGGATTGCATTTGAAGACAGTGTTGAAGCCGGGTATTTTCGAAAGCGAAAGGATTACCTGTCTAATGTCTCTACACCGGGTTGCTCCGGTATAAAGATTTTATCACCCTTTGTAATGGGTATTTCGGACGTGATTAGTGAATATCCGGATTGCAAGGGCTTCTTTGGAGGTGCCTTCGGTTCTGTTCGAACCCGGAACAGACTTGTATGGTTGTATGTCTGACACTACACTTTGAGATATAAAGCTGATTTCTATCATATACATTTCTGTTAGTGGCGAAGAATTTATTCTCTTAGCTGAACATCCTTCTCTGAGACGTACGAGCTCAGATGTTATGTAGTTGATGGATATTAGTGATATATTTCCAATTTGGCAATGTGACATACGAAGTGCTGCTGATCATTTGTTGATCAAAGCATGACTTTGTGAAAAGTGTAGCTTTGTGGACGAGACCTCGTCGGACTTCACACCCGAAAATGGTCGAAACCGAAAGATGCGGCAAGGTTATTTGGGGGTAGCTCCCCCGAGGGTATGTCATTTCCTTCTGGAAAAGGGTAGTATCATGGTATGGAGCCCAGATATTCTACCTATGTTGTTGCCGCAAATTTATTATACTTTGTGGTTGTTGCTTTGTGGTTGAGGATCCTCAGATAAAGGTCGCAAATGACTAAGGGATGGCATACTCGAGTAGTAATTACCTAGTTACAAAGGTAACCCGGCCTTGTGTTGGCAGAGATCTGGTTAGGTTGTCGAGGCGTCCCTCCAGAGGCGTACCCATGTGGCAGTAGGAAGTTCCTTAGCTTGACCATTTGTTGGAAATCCAATCCCCAATACGCATCTTGTACGGTTTTAGTTGTATAATCTGCCATTTACTTATGGTGGTCACTATTGTTTAGATGGTAGCTATAGTAGGCATTGTTGGGAATGTCTATGCTGGCTAAGATTAATATTATACTTTCGAAATGTTTTCTGCACTATGCACTAATAATAGTATCAAAAGGGTTTTGCGTATTAGGCATGTTTGACTATCATAAGGAGAAATCTCCTCCAATTCTACGTTTTCATTGTGTGTGTGACGGGTGGCCTTATGGTAGTTTCATTTTCCAAAAGCATAGCAGATTTCTTTTTATTTTCTTTGTGAAAATAACTATTTTTAAGATCTCACACCAGTCTCATAACTGGCCTGGAGTTTATTGTTCCCTTTCTAAACTCTGGGTGCCCATAATTTTCCACACGGACAGCCTAGAGTTAGGTTAGCAGTTATTCGGGAGCAAAGTCAAGAAGTTGCTGAGGAAATTAGGAGTTGGAGATGGATGGCGAGGCATATTACTTATATATGTAATATTTCTTTTTCGTTGTTTGTTATTGTAAACACTGATAATGTGATGTATAAACCGATATAGTGATTCTGTTTAAGGATATTCATTTATCTATTATATTTGTTCTGCTGCGAAATGTGAGATTCTGATGTTGTTTTCTTTTCTTCTTCTTTTACCTCTTTCTTCTTTAAACCCGAAGACTCGTACATTTGTTCCACTTTGGACTGAATTGTTGTGGAATTTTGTCAGCTCAAAGAGGTACGGATTTACGGGCCTTTACAGGGTAAAATATAAAAGTTCATCTAGAAATTGTAATAATTTAATATTTGGAATGTAAATGAATGTGGTGAGACATAAGCAATTTGTCTTACATTCAGTTTCTTATATATAAATTCAGTTTCTTATATATAACCATATATATAGAATAGTAAGTACAATTTATAAATAGATATATACAATAGATCTTTCCTCATGTAAGAAATTTATTCGTGCGAGAAGATTAGTGAAGGTTTTAATGGACGTGAAAAGGAATATAAGTGTAGTGTGAATTGGAATAGAAATAGAAATAAAGAAATTATCATGAATCGAAGACTGTTGGTTTCTATGGAAATTAATGTGACAATGTAATCTAAAGACACAAATTCTTAAGGATTATAATGTAAAATATATGCTACAAATGCTAATAAATCACCATTTGAGATGAGTTCTATTTATGTTATGGCAACATTTTGAGCACCTGGTTGGATTTATAAACATACTCCCATAAATAATATAGGAAAAAAAATTAACTTCAAAATTGCATAAACCTTTTTAAACATCTATTACAACTTATCAAGATAAACATAAATGGATAATTTTTAAAAGTAATTATAGTGAAACAAATAACAAAACCAATAATCTGACTTCATTTCATAAACTTAGAGTACATGGTTGGATTTACAAAAAGTGTTATATAGATTATTTATTCATACAAAGATATTAATATAATTACCCTTAAAAAGAAAGTGTGCAAACCTAAATATAAAAATTTGAAAAAACAAAAAGTATTGGATTAATAAATCTACTTTTATTATTACTAAATATAAGAAATTAAGAACAACAATCAAAATCAAAAAAGTCCAAATTTAATAGTTTAAACTTACCTTGAGATGTTCTCAAAATATCAACTTCATTACTCAAAGTTGAAACATTAAAGGCTGTGGGAGAGAAATTTGAGTTTTGAAATGATTTCAATTTTCTTTGAAGACCTAGAGATCCAAGCTTCGTTTCTAAACCCTAAGAAAGTATACACTTAACCCACAACATATACTTTAGATAATTCACAGGGAGAAAAAGATTTACCGAATGCTAAATAATCACTTGAATTAAGAAGAAGATTTATGATATCAGCTGAGACTGAATATGAAAAAAGAATGAGAGTTAAGAAGAAATGGAAAGATTTGTACAGTATAGATTTTATAACATCCTAAGATGGATCATAGGAATTTTAAGAGGTAGGAATTAATATCATTATGGTTTGAAGAAAAATTGATAACATACAAAGGGTTAAAATGAAAATTTGATCGTGGAATAAAGGAGAATTGAGTGTATTGACTGAGAATGAATGAGAGAACGTAATACAAATGGTTAAATACTGAACTTCTTATATAATAGAATAAATTAGAACTTGTTATGTAACATACAATAAATTCTGTGAAATAAATGAACCATACAATGAAATTGTCATTATTGTTTATATATAACTTATGTTCTATAGCTTATATATCATCAAATTTGAGTAAACAAATAATTTCATCATTTTGTTCGTATGAATATGATATACAGATTGAAACTACTATATTTTAAAGTTTTAATAAATGAATTAAAATATATTATTTAACCGAATTTTGCTAAATATGATAAATTTACAATACATAATTAGTTTAAATATATGGACATAAAGGCAAACAGTATGAAAGAATTGAGAATGATTTCGTAAAAAAAAATGAAAAAAAAAACCTTATTGTGGATATTTGAAGTTAAAGTAACAATTCTGTAATGTAGTGTATGATAAAATTTTTGAGACAAATGATTATAACTGATTTACAAATTAACTGTCAATATTGTTTATATATATAATTTACCATGTGCGATCTATATATCTTTATAGTTGACTGGATTTTTTTCACTGTTTTTGTTAATATGATACACACGCTATTAAATTTGACATATATTTTTAAGATTTATTAGCGGAATGAAGTACGTAACTATTGATTGATAACTATTGGTTGAGATTATCTAAATAATCTGAACTTAATATTTCATAATTAATTTAAATACATGAATTTGAATATAAAATATTAAGAAAGAACTAGGGGGTTGTAAATAATTGTAGAAATGTTAAAATATAGGTATTAGAAGCAAAAAAAAAAAAAAAGAATTTACGAGTTTTTAGGCTCAAGGAAAAAGTTAAAGAAAAATTTAGTTTTAGGGACAAGAAGTTTGTTTTTAGGCTGAAGAACACTTTGTAATGTAAATCACAGAATGATAGTTGTAACTATCATTTTCTGTTTACACTAGAAAGTGTTCTTCAGACTAAAAGGCAAACTTATCGTCTCTAAGACTAATTTTTTTTTCAACTTCTTGCATGTGCCAATTTTCCTGTTTATGTTATGTGATTATATGTTTTTACGTTTGTATGAAAAAACAATTTTACTTATGTTGATTGAAACGGTAATATTTTAAGATTTATTAGATGAATTAATGAATGACCGGTAATTGAATTTATTCAAATAGTTCAAACTCAATATACTTAGTTAATAAACATATATTGATTCAAACGCAAAATTTTAAGCTATATTGAGGGGAGCTTGTAGACAACTGTAGAAGTTTTAAACTGTTAGTGCTTGAATAATAAAAAATTTACAATGCAATGCATGGTAAATATATTGATATAAATGAATTACAAATTAAATTCATAATTATTTTTTATGTATATATTTACATTATGTGATTGATGTATGTATTTAATTCAAATGAATTTTATACAATTTTTGTTAATATGAACATGGTATAAATATTAAAATTTTCATATGTTTATGGTTTATTTGAAAAATCAATGAATAATAGGTTACCAAATTATTTAAATAGTTTTAAGGTTACAGTGTTTATTTTAATATACGGGGTTAAATATAAAACATTAGAAGGGAAATGAGGAGAGTTTTGAAAATGGTTTTAGAAATTTTAAAATAAGGTATTTAAAGTAGAAAAGCATAATTTTACAATGCATGATGAATTCATTGAGATAAATAAATTATAAATTGAATTTGTTATTATTATATATATACTTACCGTATCTTAATTTTATTTTATAAAAAACCACTTCTACTATTTTTGTTTATATGATTATAGTGTCAACTGTAAAATTTTCATATCTCCATAATTTGGTAGATGAACTAAGAAATATCATTTAATTACGTAATTATATCCAAATAGGCTTGGGATGTCCCTTTACTTTGAATAGGTTTAAGGGTGAGCAACGAATATTAGGTGACCGGACACGATGAACCTGAACCCGATTCGACGGGTCTCGATTCTAGACAGGTCAGATTTTATTAGGTTCAAACTATATATTTTAAAATCCCGATCCGACCATCGGTTTGGGTCAGGTTGGATCGATTCGGGTTAGGTTGGGTCGGCTCAGGTCTGACTGGGTAATAACACTAAAAATGCATACATTTCAATGTTTTTTGGTTGGATCTTGCAGGTCGTATCGGTTTAGATTTGATTGAGCCTTAATGGTATTTTCCATCATTTAGACCCGACCAAAGACCTATCTAGTTCGGTCGGTTCAACATTACAGTTTTCGGTTCCAATTGTCAGCCCAACCGACCAACTACACCATTATGGTTGAGCCCCCCTTCACTTGAGCTTCCACCGTCATCGTCCTCTAGTTCTATCTTATCCTGTAGCATCGCCTACATTTCTAAGGCGTCGTAATGATATAATGGCGACCACATGAATATTCAAGTGGGGCAAATTGAAATAGATATATGAAGGATACTGTACAGGCATGAGCAAAATATGAAAGCAATAGTGCTCTTAAAAAATAGTTGATTACAGACCTACAAAATAAAATATAAAGTATCATATTTTTTATTCTCTATTGATTTAGGTTATACAGTTATATTGAACATTGACTGTGTAAATACAGTACTGTAAACAATGGAGTTTCAGCAAGGCCAAAGAGTAACGCACATATGTGACAAACATGCAGGTCGAAAACTTAAAGTCCCGTAAGCTTCACTTACAAAAATCAAGCGTTTTAACACAGAATCAGCAACGAAGTGAAACTATTGGTCAACAGATAAAAGGACATTGGTATAAAGGAAAGATAAAAATGTAAAGAAATAAAACATGTACTTTCAAAGATCAAAATGTAAAGTTAATCTATGCTATTTATATAGTTTATAGCAGCATCTAACAACGCTAAACCATAAAAAGCTGCAGTTTATCTTCACTGTTCTACACATCTAGCTAGCCTGATCATCCTTTATGATTTTTCACATCAAACCTATAAGGTAATATCACAAAAAGCAATCAATACATTATGAAATTAACAGAGAAAAAATGGTTAAATGTATAAGTAAAAGAGGAATACATGTATAAGTAAAAGAGGAATACGATATACACAGCCTTTTAAAAGAGTTCTACTCATCAACTGTAAATTTTCAAAGAAATCCTACTGCAAATTTTAGTGTTGATTATAGTCTAATTTAAATCGATAGTGTTGGTGGTGCAAATCAAATGTGTCGGAAATAGAGCGAGTTAGTTAATATTTTAATGCAGTTAAAGCTCAAAATAATCAAGGTCGCTTAAGGCTTTTGATTCAGTTGGGACAGCCCAACATGAAAAACTCATTTCTCTCAAGACATCAAAAATATCATAGATACTACTATACTCAGCCGAATTTACCAATAAATGAACATCTAGGAAGAAAACTTTCTTCATAGAGAAACAAAGACATCATAAGACCAGAGAACAGAAGCTCGATTTACTTCCGTACATAAGTTTGATTTAGGGATGAAAGCAAATAAGAATTTGGAAAATATTGAATTACTAATATAATAAAATAAATCAAGAGATATGATAAAGGAATGTTTTTTTTTCCAGACGTTTTTCTAAAGTTTAAAAATTCACTTCCGACTCCTATTTAACATGGTTTTCACGAAAAACCTCAATGTTTCATTGAAAATGTGAAGTCTACACTATAAATATTTACGGTGCAAAGTTCAACATTTTACTTTACAATGTCTATACAGCAAATATTTAATTTACAAGTATGTGCAAGTTAGAACTGCAAATATTAGCATTTTAAACTGTAAATATTTACAGTCTACACTGTACATTTTCATTGAAAACAGCGATGAAACCAAGATTTTAGCTCATGGTGGACGGAATTATATAGGTCATAAAAGGACCCAACAAAATACTTCCTTTTCAAATTAATATCGAAATTATCCGAATCACGTATCTCTATTTTTGAATCCAATATTCAGAAGAAAAACAAACAAAAGGGTGTTTTTCCAAAAAAAAAAGTAAGAAAGAAAATGACTTGCTCTGCCGCCTTTTCAAAATATAGGTTTACCAACTAGGAACAAGTAATATATACAAGTTCCACAAGAATAGTAATTCCCTAGTAGTTGAACAGGTTTTGCAAGTATTTGATAGTGTCTCGCAAGCACTAGATTAGGGTTTTGCAAGCATATAATAAGGATTCCTGTGTTTTAGTTTTCCAAAGTAGTGATGATGGCTAGTTTCTCTTTCATTTTCTCTCTGGCCATTTTTTTCTAGTTCTTTACATTTTCTTGAGTGTGGCAGCTCCCCACCCCACCCAACAGCTGGTTTTGTCACTGGTTGAAAACATCGACAGTGATGTTTTAATGGTGTTTTGTGAAACTTTTATTTTTGGATAGAGTTTTCGGGAGTTAAGTTTGAAAACAAGGAGCATTTCCTAATTTCCACTATAATAAATATCACTTATTCTTACATTATACCAACTCAAGTTCTAAGTCACGTAGTGTCAACAAATGTGTATTTCATGCCTTCAATACAAGTCTAATGACCAATGGTTCAATAATAATTAGCTAATTTGACAATACTGGTACCTATTTTAGGAGCTGCTTAAAAGTTACTCTAATGACTGTTTTCATGACAGCATACACAAGGGGTGTAAATTGCTACCATAAGGGAAAAATCATTTTTTCAAAAAGGCGCCACACAATGGCTTAACCAACTTACAGTATAATTAAACCAAATCAGAATACACATATCCTTTATTTTTTTTTTTTTTTTTTTTTTTTTAAAACACAATAAATTTTAACTTATATATACAAAATATATATTATTATTTTTTTTTTTTTTTTTTTTAAATAAAGAAAATATATATAACATCCACCAAAAGCTGTCAACAAGTCTGACAGGTAACCTGAGAACAAAGCAAAAACAGAATCTATACAATGACAAAACCAACAAGCCCTGAAAAACAGCAACAACCAAATAAAGATAAAACCACCACAAACAACCCAACAACAGACAGGTCGGATACCGGAAAGAGAAACAAAACTCCGAAAACAAAGACCAAACAAAGATCGGGCGAAGAACCACGCCCTCCCCATAGAAATCCCTAACAATAAGCAAAGCCAGAACCCAGGAACCAGCCAGAGAACTATTCCGAAAAACTCCCAGAAACAACCCCATAACCAACATCGTCATCGAGCTCTGGCAAGGCCACCGCCCGACTACAATGAAGTAGGAATAGTACCCATAGATCAAGCCAATCACCGCTTCTACTACCATATCCGGAGGAAAGACAAATGGAAGAAGGCCAGCGGACTCACAGCAGAAACAATAGTTTCCAGAACCCAGCAAACCACAACCCGAATCCGAGCGAAAAGAAGGAGCATAAGATCCCAAACCAGTACCCCATGGAAAAGATAGGAGAACTCGATAAACCCAAACACCGAAACCAATACAATCACCAAGAGCCTGAAGGCAGCTGCGCTAGGAAGAATGACAAGACGACCCGAACACCACCGGTAACCGAACCTGAAAAGAAAAGCCACACAGCAAAAAAAACGAACAAAAACACAAATAAAAATGGGGAGGAAGATGGGAGAGGAGAGAAGGATCCAGATGGGCCAGGGAAGAAAAGGAAGGAGAGGCACCCGACAAGCAAAGAGAGTCAACCAATTCCCGCTCTGACAGAAGAGCGAGAACATGAAACAGAAAAGAGGTTCACAAGATGAGCAGACCGCAAAGATACCATACCACGAAAAGGACGGCCGCGAAAAGCTAAGAACACATCCTCTCTGACTCTTCGAATAACTGATAGAGGATCCATCGGAGAATCATCAAAAATTGCCTTGTTCCGCGCACACCACAGATGCCAGCATAAAATACAAGGAATCAGACGGAAGATGATTGATCGAAGAGATCGACCAGAACACCCAGCCCACCAATAGAGCACCAAATCTTGGGAAGTGGACAATGTACCACTGACACCAAGAAGAGATCGGAAGTAGTTCCAACAGACGTTGGCACACCAGCCACCGAAGAAAAGATGGTCCACGGTCTCCATATCACCGTTACCGCAACACCTGCATCGGGAAACAAAAGGAATGCCGATCTGCTGGAGATTCGCATCCACCGCTATTCCCTTGTGGAACAACCTCCACATCAGGACAGAAACTTTTGGGGGGATACGAACGTCCCAAATGAACTCAAAAAAAGGAAGGATAGGAGACTGGATACGAACAGAATTCCAGGCCTTCTGAATGGAAAAGGAACCACCATCCCAACCGATAAGGCCATTGTGAGAATCAACCAGAAGTTTGACAGCTTGCATATGCTTCCAAGTCTCACTGGCGAAAGAAGGAGAACCGGTGTAACCCGAAGGAGCAAGACTTCGGTATTTAGCATGGAGAAAATTCGCCCATAAGGAGTATCCATCATTGGGCAAACCATTAAAAACACATAATATAAAGAACGAGCAATTGATTCATAGAAACTTATAAAAACAAAAAGTGCAATGGACAAGAATCAATAGAAGCACAAAAACGAAAAAAAAAAAAAAAAAGAACTTAATACAACATGCTATTGCAGACATCATTGTGAATTGCAGGCGATTCGTATTACAACTATCTCCATAAACAAGAAGCAATATATACATTCGACAGGGCAAGATCTAGTATTGTAACAGAATATACGTTTCCAAATTCTTAGAAAGATAAGACTGTGCCTATCAATGCAAAAGGTAAAAGTTAATATACCACTCGTTTCTTCTGAAGATTTACAAGAAGCCTTTTTGACAACAATAAATCTTGCCATGGTCAAACTTAATTTGTTCACGCTGAGTTTTTGATTTGAAACCTCCTTTTTCGTGTATTTTGACATTTTATGCATATGTAAAGTTTTCTTTTAAAAAAGCAACTGATTCTTGATTTTGAATACTTCAATGCTAATCAGGATTTCAATTCTTCAACTCAGATTTTTAAACAGACAAACTATATTGTTATCATGCTTTAATGTGCGTTTTAACACAGACGAAGTAGTAACTAGCAGCTAATAAAAGCATCCTAAGATAGAAATGATACTTGAAAGGAAAATAAAGTGCACCTTTGGTTGAATACATGGTCAAGATAAATTTGGTATGAACCAGAAGTAAGGCGCCCATTTAACATTATCAGGAATATTCAATCTCTTTAGGCATCCATCACCTACATCATATCCCATAAAGAGATCATTGCTAGTTGAACGGTTCGCAATAAGACGAGACTGAGATTTCCAAGCTACAGACAGCATATCAAAGGACTTGAAAAAAGAGATATCAGGATCCATGGAACACTCGACCAAATCCCATTGACGTCGATTCCAGTCAAGTTTGAACAGTTTAGCTGTTGTTCCAATTTCATCAGTACCCATATGAGTTAAATGCAAGAATAAGACTTTCCCATCAGGCGACTTTATTAATTTTGGCTCAATTATCTCATTTTCTTCCAACAGCTCCTTTGATGGACCCTTTATAAACCCCATCGCCACATCTTCTTTAGAGAAGAATGTAGGATCATCGATATCTTCAATTGCAATTGTTTTAAGGTGACATGTGATAACATAAAGACGTCCTTGATGGAAAATAATATCTTCAATATAATTATCGCCTATTTTTTTGCTTAAATTGAGATGAGTCCATTCAGAATCATCTGTTGGCATAATATCAATGCAAATTCTCTGCCTATTCGGATCGTCGTCGTCGTCTTCTTCGCAAACTGCTGCAACAGTAAAATTGTCAGAGCGTGGTTTTTTATTGACGATGACCTTACATCCGTCATAGACTGGAGCTGGCGGGAGGCTAAAGTATATCCCACTGACAGGGTTATAAAAGTAAAGAATGTTGTATCGTCCGTAACATTCCCTGAGATCATCAGAAAAATGATGTTTGACAAAATAGCTATCTACTGTTTTATAGATGAGGCATCCATTGTTAGATCCGATTAGTTTAACACTTCCCCTGTCAATATCAGGCTTCAACTGAGGAGGATGATTAATAAAATAGCTTTTTTACTTGAAAAATTGTAGAAATGGAGAGGAGGAACTGTAGAGGCCAACCTGTATCCCATTCTTCTTTGTTTACGTGTTGGAGGAGCAACTTGTTCGATTCTAGGCCGTCGGAACAGAAGCCAAGGGATTTGGGATGAGCTTTCGCGGCGGCAGCAACGGCGATGAAGATGAATTAGGGCTATGGAATGCCATGTGCGAGACGTAGCACCGAAATTTATGAAATCCACGATGTCATGGAAATGATGTACGACTATGTCGGTGATATCCGGGTGTAAATCCGTCCAGTCTACGGTGGCAGCGACTGTAGGAGATGAGGCAGCGGTGATTGACATATCAGAAGTTGATAAATGGTAGGATTTGGTGGATACCGTAGTTAAGTGTCCAATAATTAGGGTTAGGGTTTAAGAATCGCGTTCTTTTCCTAAAAACTGGAAATTGATAGAAAAGGTTTGGTAGTAGTATGGCAATTTATAACGGGGTTAGTTGGGCTAAATTATAAGTTACGCGTTTAGAGAGTAGATTTTTTTACTTTTAAATCACCGAATTGAGAAAGCTTTTAGGATAAGAAAACGATAGATGAATGGAAAATTCCAAAAAAAATTAAAAATTAAAATAGGATTAATTATTAAACATTTGCATTACTCCTTGTATAAAACTATTATTTTCTCACTTTGTTTTTAAAACTACAACCTTCATTAAAAAAACAAAATAAATCAATTTGTATATTTTCAATACACGTACAATATATCATGATAATCAAGTTAAAATTTCGACGACAGATTAGAAAAAACAGTATCAACGGTACATGAAAAACTGAAAAACGAAAGAGAAGAAACTATAAAAAAGTTTAATGTAGCGATTTCCAATACTTTTGTAAGGGAAGAGTTAATAATTTGATTCTCGTCTTGTAACGACCCGTATTTTTGATTATTTAATAATATTTAATTTTATATGATTATTGAATAGAAAAATGGTCGAAAATAAAATTTTGTATTGTTTATTAAATATGAACTTGAATGGAATTTTGGAAATAACCAATTTCAAAGACTTGGGAAGTAACATGGATTGGAATGCAATGCAATGTATTCATATGTATGTAAAATAACAGGACTTGAATAATGAATATTGAATTATTTGGTCGTAAATAAAATATTTGATTTTTCAACTAAAATTCGTTTGAAATTCTAATATTGGAATTCATCATAATTGAATTATCCAAGGGCTTTAATTTATGAAGTATAATTTTTGTATTTAGTGTAAGAACTTTGGGTTATTCTAGGTTTAAACGAACATTTTATTTTAAAGTGATTTTTTTATGAATTTAAATGTAAGAACATTGGTTGTGTAAATTTTGAACAAACATATTGATTTACGAAATAGTTTAAGATAAAACTGAATTTAAAATAAAAATTTATTTTGAATTTTGAATGGTTAATTTCATAAGTTAAATAACTTATATTTCAAAGATAGCGTTTTATTTGACAAATTAATTGTTAAATTTAAATTTTGAAATTGTTAAATAACTTAATCTTGAATTTAGTATAAATGGAAATGATTTCAATAGTTGGTTTAAATCTTATTTAAACAAGAATGAAAATTGTTAACTTTTAAATTTGAATTTAGGAGTAATCAAATTGATTTTGGAAATTTCTTGTTTCAATTAACATGTAAAAATAGTCTTTTTGAATGCCTTCTCAGATTTCGATAAACTAGTTTCATCGGATCCGTAATAGTGAATTATTATAGGATTTTAAGTTTCACACTGATTGGACTTATCGTTTGGTCCTGTGAGCTTAAAACATGTAGAAATCAACTAAAAAAATTCAATTAAAATAATTTGATTTTGAAAAGCTATTTTCTGAATATGATGGAATAGATGCTCAAAACATATTCCATTGTGTTTAGAATATGGGTATAATATATAGAACGTCAAACGGCACGCTTAATGTAGAGTTCGAAAAATTTGTCGTGTGAATAATGTTTGCAATTGTCTATATAAGGCCCTCATTTGCAAAAACCCTAGCCTATTTTCTCAGCCGTCATTCATTAACTTTTAATGGTCGAAATTGGCTTAACTTCATCGTTTTTCCTCAATCCACTAACATCCTAGACTCGGTTTCAACATGAAAGTTGTAGAGCTCGATCTCCTCCTCAAGATCAACGATTGGATCGAGTCGATGTTGCTCGAATTCGCCAGAATCGAGGAAAAAGAGGCATGTGGTTTTTGGGTTCGTGAGGCAAGACGAGAGCGACGGAGGCGACATGGTCGCAGGTCATGGTGGAGCTTGATGAGGCGGTTGCAGTGGCATGGTCTGATGGGATTCCGGAGCTCCGAGATGGCGCGTGCATGGACATTTTGGATCCGATGTTGGGTTCTTGACTTGGGTAGTGTGGGTGGGAGAGAAAGGTGGGTGATGTTGTTTATTTAAGTTTTAATTTAAGTTAATTAATTTAATTTAATTTTAATTATAGCAAATATTCATAAATTTTTCTGATTCTAACAAAACAAGTTGTGTTGCGTTCATATTGACATCGTCTACGATGTGGAGCTAGAATGGAATTTATTTGACGCTGAAAAACTTTCAGTTCAAATGAAGGTGAATGGTTGAACCCATTCACGAAGTACTAAATTTCATATTATTAGTTAAACCAAATAACGAAGTGAAAGTTTGTATTGATTGCTAGTTGAAAATTCAATTGGCTGTAAATTTAATTTATTGAATTTGAATTGCTTGAATTTGGATCGACATTTAAATTTGACCGTTAAATTGATAATTAAATTTGTTCATTAAGTTTGACTGGAAAACTGAAAATGGAAATTGATAGTAAATCTGCTAGTTTAATTTGTGACATTTTATCTAATAGTTAAATTGACGTTTAACTTGATATTTAAATTGATGTTGATTATTGAAATTTTATCATTTTTAAACACCCGACATTGATAGTTAATGATTGTTGTGATATTGATGAATTGGTTGCTTTGGATGTTGGTTGATATTGTGATGGATGAGATTTGTGACTGGATGCTATGTTGTTTAGTGATTTCGATATATCCATATTATCACCATGTTTTATTATCACTGTTGATACGATTGATCATCTGTACATTTAATTTAGGTATGGAACCTTAAACATTATGTGAATTGATGGATGAATTGTTAACTGCTTTTGCAAAAATGTGATTGTTGTGATTGTATGGCCGTTTTGCGAAATTTTGAAGATTTTTGATAAACTGGAATTTAGTTTTCGAAAATAACTTGAAATTCGTTTATAAAATTTAAATTCTAAGTTTAATAATAATATATAAAATTTTCCTAAAGACTAATAGAAGGTTTATAAATTTTTCTACAATAATAAAGTATAAAAAGGAAGTGTTTGTAAGAAGATCGATGTTTTAACTCCAACCATTAAATGATTTTGATACGTTTGAATGGGATTATCGAATTTTGAAAATCTATAAAGTGTTGTAAACTCCTTTGAAATTGCAATAAATTATTTGAATAATAGTTGATGCAAGGAAATTTAAATTTATTTCGATGATTTAAAATAATTAGGAATATATAAACATTGAGGTTTTGTTTAAACTGTGAAATATATTGAACCGGTCTGTAGTTGATTAACTTATTAAAAACTTTGTAGCGAGGATTTAAAATGGTGAAAACTTTATGGAAAATTGAAACAAATGAAGTTATTGAAAATATATTTCACTTAATTTTTATTTGACTTACATGAGAATTTCATTTCTGATTCGAGTGTTTTATTTTTCATTACGCTCGGGTCAGACCGAGTTTTAAAGTTATCGAAGACGGTTATTACGGAGGGCAAAGACAAAGATTTGGTATATTATATTTATTGGTAATGATTCTGCCACACTATTTCGTTATGTATATTAAAATTGTATAACTCTAAGAATTTTGTATAACTCTGATTTATGTTGAAACTTAAATTGAGTAGATTTTGTTAAATAGCTTCATGAGTTAGTTATATGATTATTGTATTTTATCATTCCGATGTGAGATTTTATTGTTGTTTTCTTCTTCTCTTCTTATTTCTTTAAAATTAAACCATCAGTAATCTATCTTTTAAATGGTTTGGGCTAGATATGTGTGGTTTATTATCGACTTGAACTGTCCAAAAAGGTGGGTCGTCACAGTTGGTATCAGAGCTTTGATCTAGAGTATATCTAAACTTGTAGGATAAGCTCATTAAGTGTATATAGGTATATGAGAAAGTGTATGTGTTAGTGATATAAAAATATTTTGAAAGTAATAAATTAAACGATTAAAATTTAGATTATATATAGAATATAAAAAACGAATTCTATAAACTGATAAATCATTCGTGACTGTTTGATGATAATTAGATGTTATCTCTTTACAGTTGATTGATCGATCGATATAGTTGTGCATGTTATCATTTACTGATTAGTTAGGTTGTGCTCAGCCAGTTTATGAGCATTTGACTTTGTTGTTGACTTTCGAATCGTGCATTACCAGTTGTGAGTAATTTACCTTTTCACATATGTGAAGGGTAGAAATTATAATCTGATGGGAATGTTGAAACGAACACCTTGTGAATTAATTTTTAAATTTGACTATAAGGCGTTTGCCGAAAATGTTGGGTTGAAATTGATATTTTAGATTGAAGTTATTTATTTTAATCCAAACAAAGAATTACGATTTTTGAAATGAATATTATATAAGATAATGACCCATGCAAATATGATTTATGACTAAAAAGGAATTCAAACTAGAAATTTGAGAGTTTAAATTCGGGAGTTTTGAAATTGGCTTTTAAGGTTCTGCAAATATATAACAGCGTAATTTAAAATTATTTTCCAAATAGGAATATTTATAAATGATTTTAAAGTGGTTTCAAAGGCGATTTTCAAAAGATTTAGAAGAAATGGAAGTCCGGAACTCACTATTCGCTGGAAAATAAATTTTGTGATAGCTGCCGCATCATCGACATTCATTTTTAAGTTTCAAAGTAGGAGAGGCCACTTTAATAGCTTTGCTACTCGATTGTTTAATGAAACTGATTTGATTTAAATCCCTAAAGTCTGATTTTATATTCGAGAGAGATATTTACATATTTATTTCAAACGATTCGAAATAGAACCCAATGCTCGATTTCTTGAATTTTCTATTGAATAATATTATAAACACATGTATCATATGCATTATGATTGATTGATTGATTGTGCATCTTGTTGAGATGATTGATTGTTGATTTCCAATTTTGAATTGAAATTTGGTTTTTCTGACTATTCATAATAGTCGAACACTTCAAAGTAAGAACTAATTTTCAAAGCTAAGTATTTTGGAAAGTATATAAAGTTTAGTTTTGGAAAATTTAAAATAAAGACTAATAGAAGTTGAATAAGTTTTAAAATGTTAAATATTTTGATAAGTAAATTGTATAAGTTTATTTTGAATTATACAAATATGAAATTTAGTTTGAGATGTTTTTAAATAACAAACACTACACTATAACAATCATTTCGTAACATTTTTTTTTCCAGTTACCAACACTTATTTGTATAGTAGATCAATCCTAACAATAAACGTTGCTAAGCAAAAAAATATGTGACCGAAAATGCATATTTATAATTTTCTTATTGCTAGCACATATATGCGTTGGAAAATCTAACTAAATTGAAATTAATCAAAATGTTAGTGGGGGAGCATCCTTTGTCCTATGTAGCCTTAATCCTCAATGCTTATTCATTCATTCAGCTGTCGCAAAAAAAAGATAAAATTTCTCGGGTAAATAGACACAAGGAAGAAGTTACAAAAAAATTTAGTCTCAGGGACAACAAGTTTACTTTTTAGTCCGAAGGACACTTTTTAGTGTAAACTGAAAATGATAGTTACAACTATCATTCTGTGATTTATACTAAAAAGTGTCCTTCAGCCTAAAAAACAAACTTCTTGTCCCTGAAACTAAATTTTTCTCTAACTTTTTCCTTGAGCCTAAAAACCCCGGCGATTATTTCGGCCTCTCTCCTTCAGCGGATCGACCTCTCTCCTTCAGCGGATCGACCTCTCTCCTCTAAGCAAATCTGCCTTGACGTCAAACGATTCGATTTCGACCTCAACTTTAGGCGATTCGATTTCGACTTCAGGTGAATCCTAGTAAATCCTTGTTATTATGGAAATAATGATGTGTTTAATTCTATGTATGGTTGTCTTAGTTTTTGGAAATGTTTGCGGTTTCATCCATTTTGCGGAAATGACAATGACCTGGTGTAATATGTTTGTAAAGCAAATGATTTTCGTCCTGTTAGTTTCTTGTCCTGATCTCCGCGAATTTAAATCGCTCATAAGTACCTATGCTGAAATAACATTTTCTGATTCCAAAATTATTTATCACCATAGAATTTCCCTTTCAGTCCGCAAATCACTTGCGTAGATTGTGGTAAAAACAAAACTAAAGCTCCTGCATTAGTCGCCTCAACTGTCAGATGTTGTTTAGAGTTTGAAATTTTCTATACAGTCCATATTCTTGATCCTAAATTAAGTAAAATTCTTCCTCTATAATCTGCATTGTTGTTGGTAATAACAGTCTACTATTGAGATAATTTATTCGTGAAATAAAGTAAATTTCTATCAGTTCCAATAAACAAGCCATAGTTGGTCTATATTTCATTAGAAGTAGGAGTATACCTTTGTACTCGTTTGTAGTGACATTCCTGGACATGTCTATAGTTTCTTTATCTTATTGTATTTCATCAGTAATCATGTATGTTGCCTGCTGAATAATGTCATCGGAATTAACATCGTTAGGTTACTTGCTATTAAGGAAATTTAAAGTATCTTCATCTACTGCGTTTTCCTTTTGGTATAAGGTTTCTACAGTTTCAAATTTTTTCAATTGTGTTTATACCAATACATTGTTGCTTATATTCATTTATGTTTGTTGAAACCTCCGCATTATCATATTCTAGGTGCTTGGTTTCTTCTATAATTTGTTCAGTTTGCTTTTCTATTTCAGTTAAATCCATAGCAACGCTCGGTTTAGGAACCATTCGTGGTCTATTTCGTTCAGAATGAAAGTTATCCCTGTGTCCAAAAACATTGTATACAGAGCAGCGAGGAGGGACATAGTCATTGGAAACATTGATTTCTTTTATAATTCCATTGCGTAATAGCGTCGATTACTATTTCGAAACATTCTGCCACTTTTGTACTACAAGTACGCAGAAATACACATCCACGTCTTAGTGGCCCAAACATTACTAGTGTCAATTATTATTTCCAATGAAGCTGATAGGAACTCATCGGGTATGTTGGTGTACACCACAAGGGGTAAATAATGAGTTAATGGAGTCATGTGTGTAGCTAATTATGTGGAGGTGGGACTATATTTTACATACTTCTTGATACATGTACTAGCAAAAGAAGGGATTTTTTTAACTTGTTTATCATCCTACATTGGCATTTGATATAAGGTACTTACTATATCTGTTTATGTACTTCACATTGCCATTGCATTTTGGATTAAATTTGAAGATAACATTATGTTCTTTACAACATTCATGCTACTTGGATGAGGAGAAAGGAGCTAAAATGTATTTTGAGTAGATTAGACTTTCTCGTACCTACATGTTCATGAGATGCATCAGATATATTGGACCGATGAAGATGTATAGATTGAGCACCACAGGTACAATTTTCGCAATGATAGTATCAAGACGAGAGTTTACCTCTATTTGATGATTTTATTGACGATGACATCGATTTCACCTCAATTAAAATTAACACTTTTAACGAAGCAATTACGACACAAACATCACCTTCTAGGCTTCTACAATCAATGTGCACAACCGCGTGAATTATAATCATCTATGACTCCAAATTCAAAATAGAACTCTTTCTTACAAGTTACGATTCAAATTCACCTCAATTTTATACATATTTCCAAGATTACCTATCTCCATTTGCATGTATTCAGAGTATTGCTGGATAATATTCACAAGGCTATTCATCCCAATCTTCCACTAACCATTAATAATCTCAATCTTTTGTCACAAACATATAGCTAGTCCTACTGCTCTGGCTTTGTATAATATATTATCATGGAAATTTTATTAAAATTTGTGTGAGTAATTTTGTCTTGGAGAGGAGGATAGAATGAGAAGAGGAAGGGTAAGAGAATTGAATAGTCTTGAACTCAAATATAGAATTTACATGATGAGTAAAATATATTATGCATTATATTTATTTAAATATAGGATTATAAGAGAAAAATTAAAACCTTTCGATGTCCAAAAATTTGTTTAAATATAGGATTATCATAAAGGGCTACACAACTTAATGTATTATATGTAACAGAATGGTTCTTATAAATAAATGAGTTTTTTCTTAGGCAAATATTACTAATGGACAATAAAACTCAAATAAATTGTTGAGATACTTAAATAATAATTAAACATCACTGTATGAAAAGAATTTTTTTTCTATGTTTATTTCAATATCTATCCCTACATTATACCTTTTAAAGATTTCTAGAAACAATTTAAACTTGAAGCCTTACTAGTTGTGGGTTTATCGGCATTGATTTTTTTATTTTTCTTATTTGGTTTTTGTCTTAGCCATCTTATAATATTACTGTTCATTGTGGCCTCAGTTTAAAAATGAGGCCATTGTTCCTTAGTTTAAACAGCTGAGGCCATGTTGGCCTTTGTTTGAACTGAGGCCGCTGTTGCCTTTGTTTAAAACTGAGGCCATGTCGCCTCTGTTTAAAACCTAGGTCATGTGGCCTTAGTTTTAAACTGGGGTCTTGTTGTCGCATTAGTTTTAAATAAGGGAGTGGGAAATTCTGGTAAAGTGTATATTCTAGGTATTGCTAAATACATGTGCATAACAGTTTTAGATATTCGGTATTATCAAAGAAAAGAAATGCCTTTAATGTCTATTAATCAAAAAAAAGCTATTTGACCAATTTTGGATTTTACCACCTCAAAAATCCAAACATGTCATTGCGTACATGAAGTACTTAATTTCAAATTATCGTCCTTGCATATTTTCTTGTTTTATTTAATGTCCTTTTATTGTTAAATCATGTACTATCACATTGACTACTATTTGTTATTCTTTTTAGTATAAATATCAATTTAATGCGATATTGAATGCATGTAGGTACTTATAGAAGCAGCTGAAGAAAAGAGGAATTTGAATGGTAGTTTTAGTGGTAATGGTGAAGTAGAAGATCTTGAAAATGATCCAATTGCAGAAGTTTTTGGTTCCGATAGAAAGACAAATCATTGTAGAGAAAGTTATTTGGGTGGTCGAAGTTCTTAAACTAGATGAACTAGTTTACGATGGTCCTCAAAATGGAATGTACAAGCCAAGGTTTTAAATATCGGATTTCGGTCACATTTCGTCTCGGAATTTTTACACAAGTTATCTCGTATCGGGGGAGATCTCGGACGAGATGAGTACATATCAGATGTACATCTCGAATTGACATCTCGGGCCTTATAATGCATCTCGAGAACATCTCAGATGTACATATGTATCTAAAATTGATGTGTCAAAAATTTATTTAACGGTTATAACTTGCTTGGTAAAATTAAAAAGGGTAATGATTGAATAATATCCTTTTACTTGAACATAATAAAGAAATGAAACATTTTGCTATGACTCATTAAGATAAAAAGTAAAGAATATGTTCAAGAAGCTGGTGAATTATAATTAGATCGAGTAGTTTCTTTTGAATCAATACGAAAATAAAAAATATTATAGAAAATAAGAAAAATGTATAATTTTGGGTGAGATCTCGGATTGAGATTTCGATCCATATATCGGGTGAGATTTGAATATCTCGGACGAGATGAGTGTCGAGAGAGATATGGAGGAGATTTGATGTCTCATCTCGTTTAAGTGTGAAAAGTAGATCTCGGAGGAGATCTTGGGCGATATATAGGAGATTTAAAACCATGGTACAAGCTATGTGAATTTTCTGATGGAGGCTTCGTTATATGGCCAGAGTTTCGTATTTTGTATCTGTAGACTTTAACTATGAACTATACCTTTATCTTTTGTTATTGCAATAGGTATTAGTATCAAATAGGTAAACTATGTATTGATAACTTAATTATGTATGGAACTTAACTTTTGTTAATTGATACTCTGTTTTATAATTGATTATGAACATTGTTTATTGATATTGACTGGGTTATAATTTGCTAAATTAAGATAATATTTCACAGTAAATATAGTCTACATTATATCTTTTAACATTCAAACCATTATACCTTTCAACATTCTCATTAGATAATTGTTTATTTGTTTGTATTTATTTGTAACGCTTATTAGCGTTGGAAGATATTTTTTCCCTAACACTTATAAGCATTAAAAGATATTATTTCTCAATGCTTATAAGCGTTGGCAAAAAAATTCTTCCAACGCTTATAAGCATTGCAAATAAATGCCTATGTCCATATAGCGACACATATAAGTGTTACTGGAATTCTTGGCATTGCTTATACTCATTGGGAATCCTCTGTTTTGGTGAAGCGAAGAGTTTTAAGAATGTTTTGAACATAGTAGGTATTTATAAAAATTTATTATTGGCAAATTGATTTTTTAAGCAGTTCTAACTTTGTATAAATATGAAAAATAGTTTTGAAAGGTTTATAATGGAATTTGTTTTAAGAAACATTTTGGAACTATTAAATGTTTTATAATAAAAGATTTTGAAAATAATTTAATTTGGAAAGAAAGTTGATTTTATCCGAATTTAATATAAATATAAACTGAAATTGTGAAAAACAATTGATTTGAATTTGGAAAATTTAGAATTTGAATGGTATTCGATTTGGAAGGGAAAAACGATTATATATAATGAAATTTATATAAGCGTGATATTTGAAGTTATGATTTGAAAATGGTACTATATATAGTATGTTATATTTTAAATAAAAGGCATACAGAAGTACCCTCTCGAATAAGTATAGTATGATATGCTTCGAACCCTAATGGACTTGGGTTAATTCAGGAGTGGATTTGACTGATATTTCTAATAGACTTGGGTGAATCCAGAAAAGGACTCGAACCGATATAGGTTGTTCGGACTTAAGCCCATGAATTCCTCGAATTTTTTTCCAAGATAAAGAACCACTTTAATTTATCCAACGGTGGAGATTTCAATTGTGGGATCTATTGTTTATGGAACTTCTGGGAATGAAGTGCATCCATTACGTAAATCATTGAATCAGCAGCGTACCACTACAGCAGGGGTTGGTGGTCCCTTATTTACGAATGATATTTTTTTTTTTGGAATCCGAAAAGCAGATGGATCTTCTGGAAGGTTTTGTGTCCATTACGTAAATAATGGATCGACAGCGGGCTACTGCTATCGTAACATCATCATTTGACATTGAATTTTTGAGCAATACTTTCCATATCAGTTTAAAAGTTTTTTCAAGTATTTTCACTAGACGTTTGGAATAGATTTACTAAATACTTACAGATTTTTAGTCTTGCGTCTGATCAACATATGACTAAAATCTGTAAGAATGAGGATAAATCTGTTAACACATCGAGATATAAAAAAATATTTTGAACTAATACTTACTACATTTCTAAATCATTAGTTCCGCAATTGTTTGGAAATGTTTTCAAAAGGTTGTTTATATATAATTTAATGTTTTATTCTTAACTTAAATGCACATAAATATTATTTTAGCAAAATGTTTACATAGTAATTATTATTAGGAATGCTCTACGTTATCTAATTTTTATCTTAAATATTGTTTAAAGTTAACAATTGTTATAATGTTTTGAGATTAATTATTATCATTTATTTAAAATATTTAGAAGTAAATTACTATGATTATAATAATGTTTAGAGACTGATTAATGTTTATGAATAATGCTTGAAAAGTATTTCGATATTAAAATTATAAATTGTTAAGCAATGGATTCAAGAATTTGAATAATTACTTTAAATATAAGCAATGATGTTGATGATTATTTTCAAACAGTTTACACATTTTATAAGGATGTCTATTTTGAATTTTTAAGTGAAGTTACTTTATATAAAGTAAGAAATTTACAAATTGAATTTTTGTATAGTATTGATATATCAAAGTTATTGATTTTGTAAATGGATTTCCAAATGAATTTTTACAAATGAAATTTATATAAATTTCTTAAAAATACAATTCTGAGATATCACAAAGATAGACCGTATATACATGAAATTTTCTGTTTTGAAATTTTACGGAACAAATGATTTGGGAAGTTCTATTTATAGTGTAATTTTTTTGGAAAAAAACACACAAATTGAATATTTATTTTGAAAGAAAGGTATTAAATTTCATACACTCCTGATTTGAAAATATATATGAAATTTAGAAGTTTTGCATTATTTAGATTTTTTCATGTAAACCTAAGTAAATATTTTCATGATTTGAATAATCATTTTGGAAGTAAGTATTTTTCTAAATTGATTATGAAATATATGAAACCGTTACACTTGATTTGAAATAGAAAATATAATATAAGATTTGAATATATTATTAGTTTTAAACTAATGATTTTAAGCTTATACTTATTCTAAAATATGAAATTAATAAATGATTGGATTGAAAGAAATGTTATTTTAAAGTATTTAGGTTGTCGATATCAAATTTTCTAATAGCATTATGAAACTTTCGAAAAATACAGGTATAATACTATGAGAATATTTATGTATGTCTTATAAAAATAAATCTGAATTTTTTATAAACTTAATATTTTAAAATATATTGGAATATTTTGTTCCTTTTCAAAGGAAAAAACAAAAGATTTTGTTTTTAATCAAGTTGTTTCAAATAGGAAACTGGTTCACAATCAGCTTGAAATTTTACAAGTCTTCTGAAATTAAGTATTTGTACTTAATTTAAATTATTTTCTAATAACTTGAATAGTTATAAAATAGTTGATGAATATTATTGGCTGAATAGTTTCCTTTGTTGCAAATCTTTGTTATAACTACTTTTAGTTGCATATGATTACTGTAACGACTCGGTATTTCAACCATTCGCATCCATTATAAGTGTATAGGTAGACACTCATGCCGGAATTGGATTGCTCAAAATACCGCGTTGTAAATAAAAATTTGGCAAATCTCAGAACATACAGTAAATAAAAATCACAGATCACAGACACAGAGTATATAAAAATGCAGCGGAAGAAAAAAAGATAGTAGTTCATAAAGCTACTATATAAAATATAAGAGACATCAGAAGAGTAACATGATACATCAGGTACAAATCAGATACATCACTGAACCACTAGATACTGAAACAAAATAGATGGTTGGATCTTCAAGGAAAGCTCCAACGCCGAAGGTGAATCTTGAATGCTAACTCAATCAATCTGATCCAAGCGTAAAGCAAAACACAAAACCCTCGAGTCAGGACATAAATACTTATAAGCTGTAAATCAACTCAAGTGAACAGTAAAAAAATGCATCAGTAACTTAAAGGATGCTTGGGACCGCCCATCCTCTAAGGATCCGTTAAACTATTTACTATGTAGTAATATACGCTATATACGGTAGTGTCTAATCAGTAAAGTATAATCATATAGAAAATAGTGTTAAGGGGTAGGTGAACCTTAACGCGATTGGATCTTTAAAACCAAAATCGTAGTGGGCTCAATATAAGGATATGACACGGCACGCGAGGCAATGCCAGGGTGGATACACCGTTTGCACTCCCAGACCGGTGGTGACGGCAAGCCAGCAGCTTCCGCCCACCTCGAACAATACCCCCGAATCAAAGTGGCGCCACTGAATCGAATCACAACAGTAATAGAATAGTTTCCGATGGAGCATGCTCGATGAAAGGGTGCGACCCTTTGTGTAGTGTATAGCTCCTGTTTTAGTCATATATGCCAACTCACGGGAGTTCGGTCCACGTAATATACCTCGAGAACGTCGCCACCATCCTACTTCATTCTGGAATCTCCATCGCGTACACAGTTGTTAAAGTGGTTTTCGGTGTTGGCCGGCTATAAGACAATATCCGATCCCGGTCTCTTTAACAACCAATCGTTATTATAACCCGTAGTTATAACTTTAAAACAATATTTTATACTTCAAAATAAAATATCCTTTTCAATCCAAATCTTTATCAAAATAAAGATTAAATCATTTCCAAAACCATTTCAATATATCATCGTAAAATATCTTTCAATTCAAATATCTATCAAAATAAATATCACGTCATTTTTAACCATTTCAATATATTAAATTTTCATACCCTTTCAACACTACCTTTCAGTTCCAAAATATCATATCTTTCAGAACTTCTTTTAAATCATGTTAATATCAAAATGTCCTATCTTTCAAACTCCGTTTTTCAAATCATTTAATATCAAAAATATCATATCTTTCAAAACTTCGTTTCAAATCATTTTAATATATCAAAATATCATATCCTTTCAAAACTTCATTTTCAAATCATTTTAATATATCAAAATATCTTATCTTTTCAAAACTTCATTCATTTCAAATCATTATTCATTTTATTTAATGTAAAATACCATTTCAATTCATATTTGAAAACAGTTTATATTCCAAAAATTCTTTTTTTTATCTCAATGAAGTTATTATGCTTAATAATTAAATTATTAAATTTCCAAAAATTTCAACTTCCAAAGTTCATTTATTCACTTAAGTTTATCAAAACAGCGAAAATTCACTTTTCGCATCATTTAGAAAACTCTACGGAAAGTTCATTCAAAACAGTTCAATTCAACAAAAGACAACGTTTAAAAATGTTGTAATAGAGTTTTCTTAAATTTCAAATAAACTTAGTTAAATTCAAAAATCATAGTACTTACAACAATTTCTATAATAGTTTTTTTTTCAATAGCTTTTTTTTTAGTTCATTATCATCGACTACAGTATTTACAATTGCTGTAATATCATTTACATTGTAATTAATATCATTTCAAAAATGCAGTCAATTAACTTCAAATATTCAATAAAATTTCTCAACCGGTTATATTTTTATTAAAACATTTTTAACTTATAAAATCATACATTTTTACATTTATAAACATCATTTAATTTTCCTCAAGTTCATGATTTTATAAAGTTAAATCTCCATTCAAAAATCAAGATTTAATAATAATTCACTTATTAAAATGCAATGTTGAATTTTAAATCCATTACAACAAATTTCAACTTAACACTTAAGTTCAAATTCTCAAATATAACTTAATTTATTTTTATTTACTTAACTAAAAGTTCAATATTAAGTCAATTTCATAAATTTCCAATTTTAGTTATATTCAAAATTTCAACTTAAAATATTCATTCATTTCACATTTCAACTTTGTTAAAAAAATCATTAATATGATATAAAATCACTTTTAATTCATTTAAATTCAAATTATCATAAATTTATCATAATTTCATATTCAATTAAATTTCCAATTATAATTAAATCAAAATTTCCAAAATAACTTAAGTTCAAAATTTCTAACTTTTTCATTAATTCATTTCACTTACAATTATTCAGAAAATCAATAATAATTTACAAAAATACTTTTTTTATTTAAAATCAAAATATTATAATAATTAAATTTCTAAAATATTTAAAATTTTAGAAAAACATATTTTAACTACGGGCCTGTATAAAATTTTCTACGCTAGGTAAAGTGATACGGGTAATATATCATTTCAACCTGTAATTTACAAAGAAAAATCCGGGTTTTATCATTTCAAACCCGCAATCCCAAGTCAAAATGAAAAATTTTAAACCATTCAGGCCTATCATTTCAGCCCATAACATTTTTTTTTCCAACAGGGAACTTGCAGTGTGATCATATGCAGAAATAATATAAGCAAGGTCAATATCACAATATACAGTCATATATCAGATGTCAGGTGAAAATTAACAGTTTTAACATGGTAATAATATGGTAATAACATGGCATAGCATATCATATGATCATCATTAACTTGCATAAACATTTTTTATTACTAAACACTTGTCATCAATTCACTTTTCATAAGTATAAATGTCAGAGTGAGAAAGACTCACTTTTTCAAGCTGAAGACCAAAACAATAAACACAAGAGCGGTTCCAAAAGTATGACAAGCACGATACAGCATGACTTTTGATTTGAATGAATGGAGAGCCTTGATATTTGTCTTGTAAACAATAACCAAAACAAGACAATACACACATAAATATTCAACGCAAAACAATGTTGAAACAATGAAAATACGAAGCGACAAAGGAATAGATTACTTGACCTTGCTTTAACCATTCAAATGCTTGGCCTAGGAGGTTCTTGGGTTCAGCCATGATGATGATATAGCTCGGGTTTGGCACCATAACTCACGGCTATAAGGAGTATGGAGTGGTAGGGTTATAACATGAAGCATACAATTGGTCAAGACAACATATATGAAGTTTTTGAGCACAACAAGGCTCGGCCTTGGGTCAAGTGGGGCTTGGCCATACTTGTACAGGTTTGGACAGTAGATGGAGGGGTGTGGGGAGGTCTGGAAAAGGTGGTGGTGGCGGCCTATGGTGGTGGCCAAGGTGGTGGATGAAGATATGAAGTGATAAGGTGGCTATCATGAATGTTTCAAGGCTTTATGCATTGTTTTTGTGGAGTTTTGGTTCATGGAGTCTTGGCCATGTCAATTTCAGATCTGGACAGAGGCTAAGATGAAGTATAGTGGTGATAGCAAGGTGGTGGTCGTGGCTAAAGGTGGTGGCCATGGTGAAGTATGAAGGTGGTGAAGTATGAAGGTGGTGAAGTAATAGTGGTGGCTAGTGCATTGTTTTGGACATTATTTGCAATTTTGTGGAGTTTTGTCACCAAGGGAGGCGTGTCCATGGATGGATCTGAAATGATGGCTGGAGATGATGCCAAGGAAGAGTGGTAGGGGATGGTGGAGAGTATGGTGGTGATGGTGGGTGGTAGAGGCCAATTCAGAAAGCATAGAAAACTAGGCAAAATACGTAGAAAATGAGAAGAAAAAGGTAGAAAAAAGATGTAGCCATTACCAGATTTTTTTCTCCAGATGGAGGCCATGATTTTTAGGGTTTTGTAGCTTGAAAATTCGTGAATAATATGAGGGAGTTGGCTGCAAAGGATGAGGAAAGGAAAGGCTAAGATAAATTTATGTATTAATTGCAAAAAGAAACGGATAAAACGTCTTTACGTTTCAGGCTTTTATGATCTCTTAACTTTCTAAACCTTTTGCATTTCCTTTTCTTTTTAATTTTATAAAAACAAAATAAAATCAGAAATGTTATTTAAAACCGAAACTAAGTAAGAATAAAATAAAATAAATAATTTATTTTAAGTAAAATAGAAAAAGGAAATAAGAAATTGCTTAAAAATAGCAACCCTGACATAAAAATTACAAGAAGATCTCCAATGACTTTGGAAAATTTATTACTTCATAAAAAAAATTAAAACACAAAATTTGAATTAAAAATGGTTTTAAAACATTTTCAAGGTAAAATAATAATTAATTTTTATTAAATAGAAAGTTAAATAAAGAAAAATGCAGTAAATACCAACTAGGCTTTATAAATTGAAATAAATTCAAATAAACTTTAGAAAAATTATATTATCATTTTAAAAATACTTAAAAGTCAAAATATATATAATATAACATATTATCACATATTAAAATAAAATATAACCAAGAAGAAGTAACTTATACAATTTAAAATAGTCATTATTAAATAACCCTATATACGCACAATATTGTAAAGGGTATAACTTTCACAATTTACATCCGATTTCAACGAAACGAAAAGTGTTGTTCTTAGAATTTTATGTACTTTCATAATAAAAGAAAAAATTAAAATTTTAAACTTTTAAAATTTTAAGTTCAAAGTCACAGTTTGCCTATTTTGACCAAAATCAGCATTTCAGGCAAATATTCAACTTACACACAAGTTTGGAATTATAACTCATATAAAAAAATCAAGATTATATTTAAATAATAAATTTAATCATTTCAAATAAGTAAAATAAGTTTTTAAATCAAAATCTTACACTAAAAATAATTAAAATATACAATAAAATAATTACAAAATACAGGGTTGTTACACTCTCCCCCACTCAAAACTTTTCGTCCCCGAAAAGGAATGAGGTATGGAAGGGCACGGAAAAGATAGAGTGAAATAGGATTAAGATAAGATGACAAGAAGATTGAAGTTATACCTGATAACAGTTGTTATAGGTAAGTTTAACAAGGTGGAGGTGATCTTTCCAAGATCCTCCAGAATCAAGAACACAAGCACGAAAAGGTGGATTCAAAATAATTACCAAAGGTCTATCAAAGATTATAGAAAGATTTCTAAACAGAAAGATTATAGAAAGATTCCTATACCGGTCTATAGCAAGATAAGGATAATAAGGACAACCAAAAGATAGTTTGAAAAACAAAATAAAGAAATGAATTTGAAAGCATGGAGATTTCAACTTAAACAGAGAATAAATCTTTACACAAGTTAAATAAATCTTAACTATCTCAAATTTCATTATCTTATTATCCAATCATCTAAAATTAACCATTTTTTAAAACCATGGATTTGAAAAATAATCATTTATTGCACTCACAATGTACTTAATAAATTTTATTCTTCTTTATTCCTAATCAAAATTAAATTTATTCCTCTCAATATATTTACCACTCATGTTAAATATATTTACACTTTTTATAACCGCTTTATTTTATTCTTAGTTCTTCTAACATTGTTTTATTGTAAGTTATTAAATTACCCTTTATTATTCTTTAACTCCGTTAATCGTTTTATAACTTAAAATTTAAGTGTATAACATTAACTACTCAAATTTTATTTATAAAACTTTTTATATCGTATATTATCCAATCACATTTTTAACTTCTGAAATTTTGGTAAGTTATATTTGAATGCAATTGTATTATACAAATAAAACTTTCCAATTCAATTCTCTCAAGTTTTAATCATTTATCCAAATTTTTGATTCTCTTTTTATAATTGAAATTATTATTTAAAATAAAATTTAAGAATTGTATTTCCGATTTCTCCAAACTATTTAGAGATAAGTAATAATATATATATAATATGTCAAATCAAATTTCAATCATATATCTATATATATTATAAATCAAGTCATATTTTAGAAATTCAAATCAATTAAATTCCCCCGAAACAAAACTGTAGCAACACTACAGAATAGTCTCTTCACTTCGAAACTCGAAAATGAACGTCGATGATGTCACGATCATCACCGAAGTTATTTCCCTGCGATAATGAGAAGAGCACTAATTTTAAACCTTTAAAATTCTTTGAAAACAAATTCTATTCAAAATACTTTAAATAATATAACCCTTTAAAACTTTAAACCAAAGTTCGAAATAATCGGAATTTAAATCCTCAAATTCTTGTTTTAAATTCATTTCAGTTCCCAAATAAATTTATAAACAAATATTTATAGATCTATTTGTAGAACAATAAATGATAAATCAAGTATTATCATTTCAAATTATCAATTTAAATCATTTCATTAAGTTCCATAAATTTACTTATATATCAAAATTTATTTCATTAACCATTTTTTTTTTAAATATATTGTGTCCGTTTGTTCTGTCAAAGTGTTTTGGAAATCTTATCGATAGCGCTGATCAGACGTATCGATCAGAAACCCAACTCAACATCAACAACTCAAACAACACAATATATAAAACATTTTAATTTTAAATACTAGTTTACAAATACACTATACATGAATAGATTTTCAAAGAAGGATAGAGATTCAAATTTTTTTGATTAACACAAATCAAAGGAGATTATGATTTAAAAATAAGTTGGAAACAAGGATGACATGATTAAATAACAGAATAGGAAGATGGATAAGCTTATATAAATCACGGGCAACCTTAACCGGGTCAACCGTGACTTAAAGAATAAGATCAATGTTGATTTTTCTAGGGTAAATCTACATTCGATCTCAAGAGTTAGAGTTTGAAATAACAAAATATATTAGCATCTAAACCAAGGATAGATAAGAATCTCTGGTGAATCGATGCTAACTGCAAAGGAGTTTTCCCCCTTTTTCAATTAAATTTGAAATTGGCGTGACCACCGACTCAATAGAAAGATCATTCGAAGCGGAGTTATGGAATACTCCAGAGTCAAAAGAAGATGAATAGTGAGGGACACGAATGGATTTTGGAACCGTAGGGAACGTTCCAAAATACAAAGGAATCGAGTCAAAAGAGAGAGATTCAAACTCGAATGAAAGTGATTCTGTAAATACATTCACTCCATATGCTGAGTTTTGCCTAGGGCTACCAAAGCTCTGATACCAACTGTAACGACTAGGTATTTCAACCATTCGCATCCATTATAAGTGTATAGGTAGACACTCATGCCGGAATTGGATTGCTCAAAATACCGCGTTGTAAATAAAAATTTGGCAAATCTCAGAATATACAGTAAATAAAAATCACAGATCACAGACACAGAGTATATAAAAATGCAGCGGAAGAAAAAGAGATAGTAGTTCATGAAGCTACTATATAAAATATAAGATACATCAGAAGAGTAACAGGATACATCAGGTACAAATGAGATACATCACTGAACCACTAGATACTGAAACAAAATAGATGGTTGGATATTCAAGGAAAGCTCCAACGCCGAAGGTGAATCTTGAATGCTAACTCAATCAATCTGACCCGAGCGTAAAGCAAAACACAAAACCCTCGAGTCAGGACATAAATACTTATAAGCTGTAAATCAACTCAAGTTGTGACGCCCCACCTCTATACCCACGCTAGCCAAGAACATTACTGTGAATGCTGTCAACTAGCACGGAGAATAAGGCTGTTGAGGAACGACCATCTGTATAATTGCTTTAATCGAGTACCGATATACTGGATAAAATATAACTTTTCATCTCAAGAGGAAATCCGACATACCGACACGAACTCAAAGCTACTACACAGTGGCTATAATATCTTCGGAAACAAATATAGAAATAACCATAACATAAATCAGTCACAGACAATTCATATCACAAAGGCGGAAATAGATATGAATATTACACATAAAACTGTATATCAGAGTAGTGGTCAAAAAGATCCACAATAATACAAAAGAATAGCAACACGTGCTATACAAAAGAATACATCTATGAGTCTAAATCTCAAGTGTATACAACAAAATAAACTACTAATCTAAGTAGTTTGCCAAAAGTCAGAGGAATCAATCCCAAAGGGAAGTCAAGCAGAAGCACCTGTAACATCTCGGTCTGACCCGAATATTATTTAATAAGAAAATAATAAACGGATCAGTCTAGCTATAAATATCAGAAGAATTGATATAGAATAGGAGATATGACATAAGCATATAATAATCACAATGCCAAGCTGTGATAAATAAGTAATTGAAATTCAACAAGAGATTAATCAATATCACAATAATCTACTCAAGATAAAAAGGAATGTCATACTCCTAATTTCATTCACCAAGCCACAATAAATGGCATATATCAATGCCCATCGTAAAAGTTGGTGAAACATAAATTCCAGAAATCAACACACGAAATTCAGGAGTCACAAGAATAGGTGAAGGATAAAATTTCCAGAAATCAACACACGAAATCCAGAAATCACAATAAAAGTATGTGTGAGTGGAATCACACAAGTGGTGTCTAGGCTAACCGAAAAAGTATGTGTGAATGGAATCACACAAGTGGTGTCTAGCCTAACCAAACAGCAAAAAGTATGTGTGAATGGAATCACACAAGTGGTGTCTAGGCTAACCGAAAAAGTATGTGTGAATGGAATCACACAAGAGGTGTCTAGCCTAACCAAACAGCAAAAAGTATGTGTGAATGGAATCACACAAGTGGTGTCTAGGCTAACCGAAAAAGTATGTGTGAATGGAATCACACAAATGGTGTCTAGCCTAACCAAACAGCAAAAAGACATCGCACATTGCTAGTCTAAACCATAAAGATGATCGTCATGATCAACGAGAAGTGTCAATTACAATAAGCTAGTAAATATATGAGCTTAGCTTCATGTCCCATAACCACTAGCTTAACTTAAATATTTACGAACAAATTGTAGATCTCCACTAGAAAATTGCACAAGAGCTTCAATCGAACAAGTCCAAGAATTAACCGACAAAGTAAACGCAAGCGTTTCATACCACTTGTTTTACTAAGTCGTTTAATTAGATTTCTCATACGAGTGAAGTAAAGGTTTATATATACTAATAGATTGGAAAACGGTTTTATAAACGAATTTGGTATTAAAATAGTATTGAAATCGTTTGAGGAAAGAGTTTTGATATTTACTACTAGTATAGAAAACCTTTATATTTTTAAACTGACAAAGCACAAGGGGGATTGTAGAAACAATCAATCACAAAGATCACATTCGAAGATGTGAATAAAAATCCAACGAAATCGATAAAGGATCCATCGAAGTGGATATATCTAAAATTCCCAAAGAAAATAAGTCATCAAAGATGATAATAAATGATGACAATAAATAGGATCATCACGAATCGATTTAAATTGGAAATTCAATTCAAAAAGGCAAATTGGACTCAAACAGCAGGTTCAATCGACTGAACAGAGTTTTCAGTCGACTGACCCTGTACCTGGAAATTTTCCAGGTTCAGGAAACTTTCTGTTTCCAGGTTCAGTCGACTGTACAGAGTTTTTCAGTCGACTGAATCATGCCTGAAAACTTTCGGGTTCCAGGTTCAGTCGACTGAACAGAGTTTTCAATCGACTGAATCATGCCTGGGCTGTTTTTCAGCCTATTCAAATGAATAGCAAATTCTTCCAAAATGCAACCGGACGAACATTGGCTCTAAGGGTTTATGCCAATTGGCAACCCGGCCCTATATGCTCCTCGGTGCATCACTAAAAGCACGATCAAACATCCATATAAGGATTTTCACACAAATTTGACTTAAAAACCCAAAAATTGGAATATTCACATAACCAATCCAAATCAAGAGCAAATGCACATGAAGAAGTGTTAGGAATTCATACCCAACAACCAAAGATAATTATAGTCATAGATGTGAGATAAAAATCTCACCTTTGAACTAAATTTATGAAGATGAAGCTTGAAAGCAATGGCAAGAACAAGCACTCTTCAATCTCAACACTAGAAGCTTGAATCTAAGCTTAAAAGAGAAACATTCCCTAAATTAGGTTTAGGAAATTTCTGAAATTGAATGGAGAAAGAGTTGGAGAAGGTGAAGGAGATGCTTACCAAAGGGTTCTTCTTGAGTTTGGAGCTAAAGCTTGGATTTGCAAAGGAAGTTAGGGCTTGGACTTTTAATTTCCTCTTCCACCCTCCATTAACATAAAAGCTTGAGTATTAGGAAAATAGAAGAGAAGTGAATGAAGAGGAGAGGGTTGGAACTGAGTTAGTAAGTGGTTAATTGGCTCAGCCCAAACCAAAGCCCAAAATAAAAGTAGCAAAAATCAACTTACTCCAAACATATCGAAGCTTATACTCAAAAAGGTCGCAAACGTCATTTTGAACTCAATGGGGGTGGTCTCGAGTCCCAATTCGACCGTATGCAAAAAGTAGCTTTTCGGACCAAAATCCGACGAACGATAAAATATTTAAATATAAAATCGATAAATATGCGGGTTGTTACAGACTCCCCTCCTTAAAGAAATTGCGTCCTCGCAATCCTTAAGAGGAAAATAAGAAGTAACAACCATGGAAGCATATCAACACAAAAGAAAATTGAAATAAGAAGTTCACCATAAAGAGCACGGAAGAGTTAGCAAGAACGGGATCGCTCAATGAATTCTCTGGATTCCCAAGAGCGATCCTTAGGATTTGAGAATCATTGAACTATCACAAAAAGAACATCTTTATTCCTAAGGCGCTCAACCTCCGAAGTAATGATGCGAATGGAATGTTGCTCATAAGTCAAAACTGGTGAGACTTCAATTTCATCAATAACACCAGCTCGAGAATGAAAGCCGGAATCCCTAAGGCATTCCCGTAGATAAAAGACGTGGGGAACGTCAAGAATAGCAGAAAATTGAGCCGGTGCAACGGCGTAGTACAAAAACGGTACGCCCGAAAAACTAGAAACTCAAACAATTTGGGACATCAGCGTAGTACAAAAACGGTACGCCCAATGAACCCAAGCAAAGACATCGATGTAGTACAAACGGTACATCCGATGAATCAAATAGCAAAGACATCGATGTAGTACAAACGGTACATCCGATGAATCAAAAGCAAAGACATCGATGTAGTACAAACGGTACATCCGATGAATCAAAAGCAAAGACATCGATGTAGTACAAACGGTACATCCGATGAATCAAAACCCAAATAATTCGGAACACTGACGCAGTACAAAAACGGTACGTCCAATGAACCGAAGCCCAAATGATTTTCGAAACACCGACGTAGTACAAAAACGGTACGTCCAATGAACCGAACACAATAAAAGGACATCAGACGCTAGTCCTTAAAAGGAATGAGATAAACCTCAATAAAACGAAGTATACCAAAACGTCCGATGAACTTGATAGAAAAATAATTCCATTCAGACAACATCAAAGAATCAACCACTTGTTGCCTACGACAAAGCGCATTGGCAACACGATTTCCCTTCTCAGGAATAAAAGAATATCAAGATAATAAGATGCTAGGAACTCGAGTCAACATGAAGTTCCTTATGAGAAAATAATTATTCCAAAGATTTATGATCGAGGTAGAGAACAAATTTCTCATCCAAAAATGATGATGCCAAATTCCAAAAGTAAAAACAATAGCCGCGAACACTAGATCATGAGTGGCATATCTAGTCTCGATAAGCTATAATGATTTAGAAGCACAAGTGATAGCATGTTCTCCTTTGCAAGAGAATGGCATTCCAAACCAATACGACTAGTATCGGTACAAATAGCAAAGTCTTGGTTCCCCTTCAGGAATCACAAGAAAGAATAAGAGTATCGAAAAGAAAGAACTTCTTTTAAATAATTCTCTTCCCCGAAAAGATAGAACTTTCAAAAATCAAAATTATTTCAATGTAAAAATATTTCTAGAAGAATTTACATTTTACAAGTCAACATATCGTGTCTGATTGTCACATCAAAGCGTTTAGGAAATTCCTATTGATAACGTTGATCAAGCGCATCGACCAAAATTCTTAAAGCACTCAACGGGCAATACAATCACAAAATCATCTTTTATAGGATAAATAAATCTCTTAAAAAGTTTTAAGAATATTCTTTGTTCGTTTCAAGAACAAAATCCAGTTTTACTTATAAATAAATCTTATGAAAAAGATTTGCAAAATTTTAAATTACTATTTTCATCCAAAATCAATAAATACAAGAATGGTCTCATCGAAATATTCATAGAATATTCGATTTATAAAATGGATGAAATAAGCTAGACAAATTGAATGACAAAATAAGTCATTCATAAGAATCATAACAAGTGCGGAATGCGGTACTTCCGCAACTCGTAGAAAACGAAAACCGGTGGTAAAGTCAAACTAAAAAGACCTTAGTATCACACAAAAGATTACTTAGGTGATAATCCTAAGACAAGTCAAATATACCGAAAAATTCTCAAACTATTTAGATGAGAGAAATAACACTTTCCTCACCATAAGGACTTTAAAGAATAAAATGATGCCATCAAGATGGAATCAAAATCACAAAGAAAAATAGAAATCTGCTTAACAGATAGAAAATGTCGAAGATGAATAGTCCACTCGAAAAATAGGATACGGGCTTCACAATTAAGTCGACCCTTTCAAAAAAATCAATTCCGAAGCCTAAGTAAAAATATCGGCTCGGAAAGAAAAATCTCATAAAATAATTTCGGCATCAATAAAAAGAAAATTGAGTGTTGCGGATCTACCATCCGGATTCACAATCCTCAAAGAAGTCATCAAGCCCAAAATATTCAAAGAAAAGAATCGACAAGTTCTTTTGATATAAAATAGTGAGATGAAACCCATATCAAAAAGAACTCAAATAAGAAGATCACAAAAATGTAATCAAGGATTAAATGAGAAATACCTTGGCCACGAGATGTGTTGCCAAGGGCTTGAGCCACATTCAACTTTCCCTCCCTCTTGCCTTCACGTTTGAGGCATTGATGGATGAAATGCTCTGGGCTCTTACAATAGCGACACGATTTGGGCTTTGAGCACTTATTAGCAAAATGATCCCCAGATCCACAGTTGAAGCATCTCGCACTACTAGGAGAAGGAGCCTTTGCAGCTGGCGTTGCTTGCTTACCCTTTTTGTTGGGATAAGGGCCTTGGAATTTCGTTGGGTCTCTTTTTGTTATTGAAGTTGGGTTTGGCACGCACAACTTCATTATCGCTTTCTCTATCGGCCTCTTCAAGACGAAGAGCGATATCAATAAGCTGATCAAATGAAACCTCAAGTTTCAAAAGCAATGGCTTCTTAAGATTCTTATTCAAGCCATAGACAAATCTTTGATTTTTCTTCATCGGGGTATTAATATACTCAACCGCGTACTTAGAGAGAGATTCGAAAGATGCGACATAGCCCGTCACAGAAGATTCACCTTGAACAAGGTCTATGAAACGCCGGGCTAAAGTTACTTTTTCAGCCTCCTGCACAAATTTCGATTCGAATCTTTCCCGGAATTGCTCCCAAGTGAGATCTGCCTCAACGATTTCAGAAATTAAAAGCTCATACCAATCTAATGCTCTTTCTTGGAGCATGCTAGAAGCCACTTGGACTCGATGTAGATCAATAAGGTTCATGCGAGAAAAGATGCGATCGCATGATTTGAGCCAAGCTTGAATTTCAATAACACTCTCGGATCCCTTGAATGGCCTTCCACCCAAATCGGTGTAGTCTCTGCACAAGCGTGCAAAACCGGATCTAGGATGAGTAGGCTCTGGATTGGGTCCGGCAGCTTGAGCGTTCTTCACGAGATCCAAAAGCTGCTGAGCAGACATGAATACTCCATCCTGAGGAGTAGCACTAGATTGACCGGCGCTGGAACGACCTGGTCTAACCATTTCTCTTCTTTAAGAAAGAAAGAAAGAAGAGGAAAAAGTTATTCTCAAAATGAAAATCAAGCAATCTTGATAGATAAAACAAGGAATCATAAAGAAAATACGATGAATCGGTACGAAGACTCGAATTAAATCCTAAAGCACGAATCCTAAGAAAGACTTAGGACGATGATCCTTGTTATAATATTCCATATTGTTCCGAAGTTTGGCTTTGATACCAAGCTGTGACGCCCCACCTCTATACCCATGCTAGCCAAGAACATTACTGTGAATGCTGTCAACTAGCACGGAGAATAAGGCTGTTGAGGAGCGACCATCTGTATAATTGCTTTGTGCGAGTACCGATATACCGGATAAAATATAATTTTTCATCTCAAGAGGAAATCCAACATACCGACACGAACTCAAAGCTACTACACAGTGGCTATAATATCTTCGGAAACAAATATAGAAATAAACATAACATAAATCAGTCATAGACAATTCATATCACAAAGGCGGAAATAGATATGAATATTACACATAAAACTGTATATCAGAGTAGTGGTCAAAAAGATCCACAATAATACAAAAGAATAGCAACACGTGCTATACAAAAGAATACATCTATGAGTCTAAATCTCAAGTGTATACAACAAAATAAACTACTAATCTAAGTAGTTTGCCAAAAGTCAGAGGAATCAATCCCAAAGGGAAGTCAAGCAGAAGCACCTGTAACATCTCGGTCTGACCCGAATATTATTTAATAAGAAAATAATAAACGGATCAGTCTAGCTATAAATATCAGAAGAATTGATATAGAATAGGAGATATGACATAAGCATATAATAATCACAATGCCAAGCTGTGATAAATAAGTAATTGAAAATCAACAAGAGATTAATCAATATCACAATAATCTACTCAAGATAAAAAGGAATGTCATACTCCTAATTTCATTCACCAAGCCACAATAAATGACATATATCAATGCCCATCGTAAAAGTTGGTGAAACATAAATTCCAGAAATCAACACACGAAATTCAGGAGTCACAAGAATAGGTGAAGGATAAAATTTCCAGAAATCAACACACGAAATCCAGAAATCACAATAAAAGTATGTGTGAGTGGAATCACACAAGTGGTGTTTAGGCTAACCGAAAAAGTATGTGTGAATGGAATCACACAAGTGGTGTCTAGCCTAACCAAACAGCAAAAAGTATGTGTGAATGGAATCACACAAGTGGTGTCTAGGCTAACCGAAAAAGTATGTGTGAATGGAATCACACAAGTGGTGTCTAGCCTAACCAAACAGCAAAAAGTATGTGTGAATGGAATCACACAAGTGGTGTCTAGGCTAACCGAAAAAGTATGTGTGAATGGAATCACACAAGAGGTGTCTAGCCTAACCAAACAGCAAAAAGTATGTGTGAATGGAATCAAACAAGTGGTGTCTAGGCTAACCGAAAAAGTATGTGTGAATGGAATCACACAAGTGGTGTCTAGCCTAACCAAACAACAAAAAGTATATGTGAATGGAATCACACAAGTGGTGTCTAGCCTAACCAAACAGCAAAAAGTATGTGTGAATGGAATCACACAAGTGGTGTCTAGGCTAACCGAAAAAGTATGTGTGAATGGAATCACACAAGTGGTGTCTAGCCTAACCAACAGCAAAAAGTATGTGTGAATGGAATCACACAAGTGGTGTCTAGGCTAACCGAAAAAGTATGTGTGAATGGAATCACACAAGTGGTGTCTAGCCTAACCAAACAGCAAAAAAATATGTGTGAATGGAATCACACAAGTGGTGTCTAGGCTAACCGAAAAAGTATGTGTGAATGGAATCACACAAGAGGTGTCTAGCCTAACCAAACAGCAAAAAGTATGTGTGAATGGAATCACACAAGTGGTGTCTAGGCTAACCGAAAAAGTTTGTGTGAATGGAATCACACAAATGGTTTCTAGCCTAACCAAACAGCAAAAAGACATCGCACATTGCTAGTCTAAACCATAAAGATGATCGTCATGATCAACGAGAAGTGTCAATTACAATAAGCTAGTAAATATATGAGCTTAGCTTCATGTCGCATAACCACTAGCTTAACTTAAATATTTACGAACAAATTGTAGATCTCCACTAGAAAATTGTCACAAGAGCTTCAATCGAACAAGTCCAAGAATTAACCGACAAAGTAAACGCAAGCGTTTCATACCACTTGTTTTACTTAGTCGTTTAAGTAGATTTCTCATACGAGTGAGGTAAAGGTTTATATATACTAATAGATTGGAAAACGGTTTTATAAACGAATTTGGTATTAAAATAGTATTGAAATCATTTGAGGAAAGAGTTTTGATGTTTATTACTAGTATAGAAAACCTTTATATTTTTAAAGTGACAAAGCACAAGGGGGATTGTAGAAACAATCAATCACAAAGATCACATTCGAAGATGTGAATAAAAATCCAACGAAATCGATAAAGGATACATCGAAGTGGATATATCTAAAATTCCCAAAGAAAATAAGTCATCAAGGATGATAATAAATGATGACAATAAATAGGATCATCACGAATCGATTTAAATTGGAAATTCAATCCAAAAAGGCAAATTGGACTCAAACAGCAGGTTCAGTCGACTGAACAGAGTTTTCAGTCGACTGACCCTGTACCTGGAAATTTTCCAGGTTCAGGAAACTTTCTGTTTCCAGGTTCAGTCGATTGTACAGAGTTTTTCAGTCGACTGAATCATGCCTGGAAACTTTCGGGTTCCAGGTTTAGTCGACTGAACAGAGTTTTCAGTCGACTGAATCATGCCTGGGCTGTTTTTCAGCTTATTCAAATGAAGAGAAAATTCTTCCAAAATGCAACCGGACGAACATTGGCTCTAAGGGTTTATGCCAATCGGCAACCCGGCCCTATATGCTCCTCGGTGCATCATTAAAAGCACGATCAAACATCCATATAAGGATTTTCACACAAATTTGACTTAAAAACCCAAAAATTGGAATATTCACAAAACCAATCCAAATCAAGAGCAAATGCACATGAAGAAGTGTTAGGAATTCATACCCAACAACCAAAGATAATTATAGTCATAGATGTGAAATAAAAATCTCACATTTAAACTAAATTTATGAAGATGAAGCTTGAAAGCAATGGCAAGAACAAGCACTCTTCAATCTCAACACTAGAAGCTTGAATCTAAGCTTAAAAGAGAAACATTCCCTAAATTAGGTTTAGGAAATTTCTGAAATTGAATGGAGAAAGAGTTGGAGAAGGTGAAGGAGATGCTTACCAAAGGGTTCTTCTTGAGTTTGGAGCTAAAGCTTGGATTTGCAAAGGAAGTTAGGGCTTGGAGTTTTAATTTCCTCTTCCACCCTCCATTAACATAAAAGCTTGAGTATTAGGAAAATAGAAGAGAAGTGAATGAAGAGGAGAGGGTTGGAACTGAGTTAGTAAGTGGTTAATTGGCTCAGCCCAAACCAAAGCCCAAAACAAAAGTAGCAAAAATCAACTTACTCCAAACATATCGAAGCTTATACTCAAAAAGGTCGCAAACGTCATTTTGAAATCAATGGGGGTGGTCTCGAGTCCCAATTCGACCGTATGCAAAAAGTAGCTTTTCGGACCAAAATCCGACGAACGATAAAATATTTAAATATAAAATCGATAAATATGCGGGTTGTTACACAAGTGAACAGTAACAAAATGCATCAGTAACTTAAAGGATGCTTGGGACCGCCCATCCTCTAAGGATCCGTTAAACTATTTACTATGTAGTAATATACGTTATATACGGTAGTGTCTAATCAGTAAAGTATAATCATATAGATAATAGCGTTAAGGGGATGGTGAACCTTAACGCGGTCGGATCTTTAAAACCAAAATCGTAGTGGGCTCGATATAAGGATATGACACGGCACGCGAGGCAATGCCAGGGTGGATACACCGTTTGCACTCCCGGACCGGTGGTGACGGCAAGCCAGCAGCTTCCGCCCACCTCGAACAATACCCCCGAATCAAAGTGGCACCACCGAATCGAATCACAACAGTAATAGAATAGTTTCCGATGGAGCATGCTCGATGAAAGGGTGCGACCCTTTGTGTAGCCTGGTATAGCTCCTGTTTTAGTCATATATGCCAACTCACGGGAGTTGGGTCCACGTAATATACCTCGAGAACGTCGCCGCCATCCTACTTCATTCTGGAATCTCCATCGCGTACACAGTTGTTAAAGTGGTTTTCGGTATTGGCCGGCTATAAGACAATATCCGATCCCGGTCTCTTTAACAACCAATCATTATTATAACCCGTAGTTATAACTTTAAAACAATATTTTATACTTCAAAATAAAATATCCTTTTCAATCCAAATCTTTATCAAAATAAAGATTAAATCATTTCCAAAACCATTTCAATATATCATCGTAAAATATCTTTCAATTCAAATATTTATCAAAATAAATATCAAGTCATTTCTAACCATTTCAATATATTAAATTTTCATACCCTTTCAACACTACCTTTCAGTTCCAAAATATCATATCTTTCAGAACTTCTTTTAAATCATGTTAATATCAAAATGTCCTATCGTTCAAACTTCGTTTTTCAAATCATTTAATATCAAAAATATCATATCTTTCAAAACTTCGTTTCAAATCATTTTAATATATCAAAATATCATATCCTTTCAAAACTTCATTTTCAAATCATTTTAGTATATCAAAATATCTTATCTTTTCAAAACTTCATTCATTTCAAATCATTATTCATTTTATTCAATCTAAAATACCATTTCAATTCATATTTTAAAACAGTTTATATTCCAAAAATTCTTTTTTTATCTCAATGAAGTTATTATGCTTAATAATTAAATTATTAAATTTCCAAAAATTTCAACTTCCAAAGTTCATTTATTCACTTAAGTTTATCAAAACAGTGAAAATTCACTTTTCGCATCTTAGAAAACTCTACGGAAAGTTCATTCAAAACAGTTCAATTCAACAAAAGACAACGTTTAAAAATGTTGTAATAGAGTTTTCTTAAATTTCAAATAAACTTAGTTAAATTCAAAAATCATAGTACTTACAACAAATTCTATAATAGTTTTTTTTTCAATAGCTTTTTTTTAGTTCATTATCATCAACTGCAGTATTTACAATTGCTGTAATATCATTTACATTGTAATTAATATCATTTCAAAAATGCAGTCAATTAACTTCAAATATTCAATAAAATTTCTCAACCAGTTATATTTTTATTAAAACATTTTTAACTTATAAAATCATACATTTTTACATTTATAAACATCATTTAATTTTCCTCAAGTTCATGATTTTATAAAGTTAAATCTCCATTCAAAAATCAAGATTTAATAATAATTCACTTATTAAAATGCAATGTTGAATTTTAAATCCATTACATCAAATTTCAACTTAACACTTAAGTTCAAATTCTCAAATATAACTTAATTTATTTTTATTTACTTAACTAAAAGTTCACTTTTAAGTCAATTTCATAAATTTCCAATTTTAGTTATATTCAAAATTTCAACTTAAAATATTCATTCATTTCACATTTCAACTTTGTTAAAAAAATCATTAATATGATATAAAATCACTTTTAATTCATTTAAATTCAAATTATCATAAATTTATCATAATTTCATATTCAATTAAATTTCCAATTGTAATTAAATCAAAATTTCCAAAATAACTTATGTTCAAAATTTCTAACTTTTTCATTAATTCATTTCACTTACAATTATTCAGAAAATCAATAATAATTTACAAAAATCCTTTTTTTATTTAAAATCAAAATATTATAATAATTAAATTTCTAAAATATTTAAAATTTCAGAAAAACATATTTTAACTACGGGCCTGTATAAAATTTTCTACGCTAGGTAAAGTGATACGGGTAATATATCATTTCAACCCGTAATTTACAAAGAAAAATCCGGGTTTTATCATTTCAAACCCGCAATCCCAAGTCAAAATGAAAATTTTAAAACCATTCAGGCCTATCATTTCAGCCCATAACATTTTTTTTCTAACAGGGAACTTGCAGTGTGATCATATGCCGAAATAATGTAAACAAGGTCAATATCACAATATACAGTCATATATCAGATGTCAGGTGAAAATTAACAGTTTTAACATGGTAATAATATGGTAATAACATGGCATAGCATATCATATGATCATCATTAAGTTGCATAAACATTTTTTATTACTAAACACTTGTCATCAATTCACTTTTCATAAGTATAAATGTCAGAGTGAGAAAGACTCACTTTTTCAAGCTGAAGACCAAAACAACAAACACAAGAGCGGTTCCAAAAGTATGACAAGCACGATACAGCACGACTTTTGATTTGAATGAATGGAGAGCCTTGATATTTGTCTTGTAAACAATAACCAAACCAAGACAATACACACATAAATATTAAACGCAAAACAATGTTGAAATAATGAAAATACGAAGCGACAAAGGAATAGATTACTTGACCTTGCTTTAACCATTCAAATGCTTGGCCTAGGAGGTTCTTGGGTTCAGCCATAATGATGATATAGCTCAGGTTTGGCACCATAACTCACGGCTATAAGGAGTATGGAGTGGTAGGGTTATAACATGAAGCGTACAATTGGTCAAGGCAACATATATGAAGTTTTTAAGCACAACAAGGCTCGGCCTTGGGTCAAGTGGGGCTTGGCCATACTTGTACAGGTTTGGACAGTAGATGGAGTGGTGTGGGGAGGTCTGGAAAAGGTGGTGGCGGCGGCCTATGGTGGTGGCCAAGGTGGTGGATGAAGATATGAAGTGATAAGGTGGCTATCATGAATGTTTCAAGGCTTTATGCATTGTTTTTGTGGAGTTTTGGTTCATGGAGTCTTGGCCATGTCAATTTCAGATCTGGACAGAGGCTAAGATGAAGTGTAGTGGTGGTAGCAAGGTGGTGGTCATGGCTAAAGGTGGTGGCCATGGTGAAGTATGAAGGTGGTGAAGTAATAGTGGTGGCTACTGCATTATTTTGGACATTATTTGCAATTTTGTGGAGTTTTGTCACCAAGGGAGGTGTGGCCATGGATGGATCTGAAATGATGGCTAGAGATGATGCCAAGGAAGAGTGGTAGGGGATGGTGGAGAGTATGGTGGTGATGGTGGGTGGTAGAGGCCAATCCAGAAAGCATAGAAAACTAGGCAAAATACGTAGAAAATGAGAAGAAAAAGGTAGAAAAAAGATGTAGCCATTACCAGATTTTTTCTCAAGATGGAGGCCATGATTTTTAGGGTTTTGGAGCTTGAAAATTCGTGAATAATATGAGGGAGTTGGCTGCAAAGGATGAGGAAAGGAATGGCTAAGATAAATTGATGTATTAATTGCAAAAAGAAACGGATAAAACGTCTTTACGTTTCAGGCTTTTATGATCTCTTAACTTTCTAAACCTTTTGCATTTCCTTTTCTTTTTAATTTTATAAAAACAAAATAAACTCAGAAATGTTATTTAAAACCGAAAATAAGTAAGAATAAAATAAAATAAATAATTTATTTTAAGTAAAATAGAAAAAGGAAATAAGAAATTGCTTAAAAATAGCAACCCTGACATAAAAATTACAAGATCTCCAATGACTTTGGAAATTTTAATACTTCATAAAAAAATATTAAAACACAAAATTTGAATTAAAAATGGTTTTAAAACATTTTCAAGGTAAAATAATAATTTAATTTTTATTAAATAGAAAGTTAAATAAAGAAAAATGCAGTAAATACCAACTAGGCTTTATAAATTGAAATAAATTCAAATAAACTTTAGAAAAATTATATTATCATTTTAAAAATACTTAAAAGTCAAAATATATATAATATAACATATTATCACATATTAAAATAAAATATAACCAAGAAGAAGTAACTTATACAATTTAAAATAGTCATTGTTAAATAACCCTATATACGCACAATATTGTAAAGGGTATAACTTTCACAAATATACATCCGATTTCAACGAAACGAAAAGTGATGTTCTTAGAATTTTATGTACTTTCATAATAAAAGAAAAAATTAAATTTTTAAACTTTTAAAATTTTAATTTCAAAGTCACAGTTTGCCTATTTTGACCAAAATCAGCATTTCAGGCAAATATTCAACTTACACACAAGTTTGGAATTATAATTCATATAAAAAAATCAAGATTATATTTAAATAATAAATTTAATCATTTCAAATAAGTAAAATAAGTTTTTAAATCAAAATCTTACATTAAAAATAATTAAAATATACAATAAAATAATTACAAAATACAGGGTTGTTACAATTACTAAGTTTTGTATTAGTTTTTATGCTTACGGTTTAGATTAGGAATTCATGTTATATAGTTCTATCAAATTCATGCATGCTTTCTGTAAGCATCTATTATTCAAATTAAGTTAAGATAGGTATATTTGAAGACCATTTGGATGAATATGCGTTTTGGCTCGCTTTAATATGAGCGAACTTGCTCATATTAATAATATTAAGGTACATATTTCGGATTCATAATGTACTTTTATATTTTTCCATATGGGATGCCTCATAAGATGAGATGTATATTTGTGTTATATATCTATATTGTAAATTTTTACGATCAAGCCACGCAAAGGAGACGCTGTCGAAATTTTCCATTAATTCAGATGTTTGAAAAAATTTGGGACTTTAAAATTTGATAACTTGTTTTACAAATAAGTTAATATCAGAGTGGCATAATAGATGCATAGTAAAGGTTCTGCAAATAAGATTTTTATATTTTATAATTCGATTATTTTAAATAAAATATATTGTAGCTAGATTCCTTACTTAACCTCTTTTCGAGGACCAAAAGTTTTGAGTAAGAGAGATTGTAATGACCCGTAATTTTAACCATTTAATAATATTTAATTTTATACGATTATTGAATTAAAAAATGGTTGAAAATAAAAGTGTTTTATTTATGTTGTCCATTAAATGCGAAATTGAATGGAATTTTGGAAATAACCAATTTCAAAGACATAGGAAGTAACATGGATTGGAATGCAAATCAATGTATTCGTACGTATGCAAAATAAGATGAATTGAATAATGAATATTGAGTTATTTGGTTAGAAATAAAATATTTGATTTTTCAACTAAAATTCGTTTGAAATTCTAATATTGGAACTCATCATAGTTGAATAATCCAAAGGCTTTAATTTATAAAGTGTAATTTTTGTATTTAGTGTAAGAACTTTTGGTTGTTCTTGATTTAAAGGAACATTTAATTTTATAGTGATTTTTTTATGAATTTAAGTGTAAGAACATTAGTTGTGTAAATTTCGAACAAACATTTTAATTTATAAAATAGTTTAAAAGAAAATTGAATTTAAAATATTTAATTGATTTTGAATATTGAAAGTTTAACTTCATAACTTAAATGACTTATATTTCAAAGACAGTGTTTTATTTGATAATTTAATTGTTAAATTTAAATTTTGAGGGATTAAATAACTGAATCTTGAACTTAGTATGAATAGAAATTATTTCAGTAGGTGATTTAAATCTTATTTAAACAAGAATGAAAATTGTTAACTTTTAAATTTTAATTTAAAAGTGATTAAATTGATTGAAAATTTCTTGTGTTACTTAACGTTAAATATAATCTTCTTGTGCACTATCTTGGATTTCGAAAAAATCAGTTTAATCGAATCCGTAATAGTGAATTATTATAGGATTCAAGTTTCGTAGCGATCAGACTTATCGTTTGGTCGTGCGAGCTTGAAAAATGTGGAAATCAATTGAAGGAATTCAATTGAAATAATTTGATTTTAGAAAGCCATCTTCTGAATATGATGAAATTGACTTTCGATACATATTCCATTGTGTTCAGAATGGGAGTATAATATATAGAACACCAGGCGGCATGTTCAGCAAAATTTTCATGTGAATATTGTTTTGTAATTGCCTATATAAGGCCCTCGTTTGCAAAGCCCTAGCCTATTTTCTCAGCCGCTGTTCATCAAATTTTAGTGGCCGAAATTGGCTTAACTTCCTTCATCGGTTTCCCTCAATCCACTTATAATCTCGGTTTGGCTTCAACATGAAAGTTGTAGAACTCGATCTCCTTTACAAGATCAATGGTTGGATCGAGTCGATGTTGCTTAAATTCACCAGAATCGAGGAAAAAGGGGCATGCTGTTTTTGGGATTGCAAGGCAAGATGGCGTGGCGGAGGCATTGCTCGTAGGTGATGGTGGAGCTTGGTGAGGCGGCTGCGGTGGTGGGGTCTGATGGGATTCTGGAGCTCCGACGCGGCACGTGCATGGACGATTTGGGTCGCGATGTTTGGTTCTCGCCTTGGGTAGCGTAAGCGAGAGAGGAAGGAGGGAGGTGTTGTTTAGTTTAGTTTTAATTTAAGTTAATTAATTTAATTAAATTTTAGTTATAGCAAATGGTCATTAATTTGTAACTTTTTCGTGCGAGGGCCAGTTTGAGCGAAACAGGTTGCTTTGGCTTCGTATCGACATCATTCACGACATGGAGCTAGATTGGAATTTATTTGAAGGTGGAAAATTTTCAGTTTAAATAAAGGTAGGTGGCTAAATCCATCCATGAAGTACTAAATTTCCTACTTTTAATTAAACCAAATAACGAAGTGAAAATTTATATCAATTGCTAGTGGAAAATTTAATTGATTGAAAACTTAATTTATTGAATTTGAATTGACTGAATCTGGACCGACATTTAAATTTGACCGTTAAATTGATGATTAAATTTGTTTGTTAAATTTGACTTGAAAATTGACAATAGGAATTGATAGTAAATCTGATAGTTAAGTTGACGTTTAACTTGATATTTAAATTGATGTTGATAACATATTTTTCATATCACTTTGAACACCTGACATTGATAGTTATTGATTGTTGTGATATTGATGAATTGGTTGCTTTGGATTTTGGTTGATATTACGATGGATGAGATTTTTGACTGGCGGCTATGTTGTTTAGTGATTTCGATACATCCATATTATCACCTTATTCTTATTATCACTATTGATACGATTAATCATTTATACATTTAATTTGGGCATGGAGCTTTGAACATTATGTGAACGGTTGGATGCATCAATGATTGCTGTTGTAGAAATGTGATTTTGTGATTATATAGCCGTTTGGTAAAATTTGAAGTTTTTTAAAAACTGGAATTTAGTTTTGCGAAAATATCTTGAAATCTATTTATAAAATTTAAATTCTAAGTTTAATAATAATATATAAATTTTTCCTACAGAGTAATAAAGTTTAATAAATTTTTCTATAACTTTAAAGAATAAAACGGAAATGTTTGTAAGAAGATCGATGTTTAAAATCCAACCAATAAATGATTTTGATATGTTTGAATGAGATTATCGAATTTTGAAAATCTTTGTATTGTTGTAAAATCCTATTAAACTGCAATAAATTATTTGATTAATAGCTGATGTAGGAAATCTGAATTTATTTCGATTATTTAAAGTAATTTGTAATATTTAAACATTGAAGTTTTGTTTAAACCGTGAAATATATTGAATCGATCTGTAATCGATTAACTTATTGAAAACTCTTTAGTGAGGATTTAAAATGGTGAAAACTTTGTTGAAATTTGAAACAAATAAAGTTATGCCAATATGTTTCACTTGATTTTGATTTGACTTACATGAGAATTTTTATAACAGCCCACAAATCCATACCCCTTTGAGTCAACAATGTCCTCCATTAGATCAACCCAAAGCGGACGGAAATATGAACCATTAGGGTTAAAGAAGAAGGAGGTAGAAGAAGAGAAAACAAAACAACCTCAGAATCTCACAATCACAGTGGAACAATATATAATAGATAATAACTGATTTTGATACAAAAAGTACTATATCTGTTTTGTACATTTCATCATCAGAGTACAACCCAATCAACAGCAAAATACTGGACAGTTATGTTAACTTGTCCTCACAAAAACCGACTATGCAGCATACCATACACAACGGAATATGCATCAAATATTTGTGATACGTCTCTCCATCCAGCTTGTTTCCTGGGCTCTGCAACTTCCCATCATGTATCCTATAATACTCGGTCTAATCCGAGCGTTATAGTAAAGTAACACCCGAGTCAGTCTGGAAAACCAGCGTAAGAAAACACACTCAATTAGATTATTAAAGTTCTCAAAATCCTTTGAAATCAAAGGTATTTCGTAAGACCATGCCATAAATAAATATGTCGGGTTTTTACCTTACGAGAACCAAAACATTTTTATCAAACCCGTCTAATATTATAATATGGTCTATAGAAAGTAAAATAGAATCTAGCTGAAATGCTTGCATCTCATGTTCCAGCATAGTTGGCCATAATCAAAATCGTACAGGCGCTTATTGGAGATTGGATTCCATACAATGGCCAGGATACCGTGTTACCACCCGTCACAGCACCTAACATAGATCAGCGTACCGAGGACCACTCCTGATCCCCTGCAACACAAGACCGAAGCTACCCATTACTGGATAGTCCGAATAAGATCACCCCGCGGTTGGGACCAACAACCGCCTGCACAGCCGAATTCAAAAAGGGGACATCTAGACAGAGACGACCTTACCCTAATTGGGTGCTACCCATTTAGCCCTGCTGCACCTCCCATGTTTTAGTCATTCCCCGTTGATGAGGCTTGAGGCTATGTGTAATAGCCCGCAAATCCGTACCCCTAGAGTCAACACTATTCTCCCTCAATCAACTAAAGATGTACGGAAATACGAACCATTTTAGGTTAAAGAGGAAGAGGTAGAAGAAGAAAATAGAAAACAACATCAGAATATAACCATCACAACGGAATAAAATATAATAGATAATAAATGATTTTTACATAAGAACAAATAATAGTTGTTTATACATTACATCATCAGAGTATACATAACACACAACTGGACAGTAATCATAACCTGTCCTCACAATTTAAATACACTACAGAATATCTAACACAAATATGGAAGTACGTATCGCCATCCAGCTCGTCTCCTGAGCTCCACAGCATCCTTTCCTGTATCCTATAATACTCGGTCTGACCCGAGCATTATAGTGAAATAGCACTCGAGTCAGTCTGGAATACCAGCGTGAGAAAATCACACCCAAATTGATTTTATCATGCTTTAATATAGCAAACCCGATCCCGATCTTTTTGAAATGATCAGCGCATTGGCCAATATTGATAGTTTGTTATTTAACTATCAATTAACATTCACAACAACCTTCAAACATAAATAATTTCTCCTAAATTATTTATTAACCCCAAAATACCTTCACAAGATATATTTACATTTTCAACCCTTTTGAAAACAGTTTTCAACCACACTTTTCTCATGAAATAAATTTCCAAATATTTATTACCATTGAAAACACCAAGCACAAAACTTTAGATTTTTAAAATAATTTAAAACACTTTATTATAAAATATCATTTAAAACATTTAAATTAAAAATTACTTTAACACTTATTCAAAATATATATATTTTAAGAATATTTAACATAAAACTACTTCGTACAATATAAAACTGAATTTCTAACTTTTAAAACATAATACCAAGCCACTTTTAAATAACTACTGCTGTAATGAATTAGAAATATATACTTACTTTAAAATTTAAACATTTAGAAATAATAAATTTTCTAAAACATGCTTTTAAAAAACAAATTAAAACTTTTAACTTATATTTAAAATTTGCTTTGAAAACGTACTTGGCTATCTAGGGAATACGCTTTTCTTTCACATCTTTTAAAAATAAATCACTATTTGTTTTTAAACAAATTTACTCAATCCTTTGAATAAATTCCCACCGTGAAATTTATGCTTCCAAATATCCACTGATATATCACTTTGCTTTTATAAACCCAGTTTATAAATTTCATAGTCGCATTCTCCTTTAAATTTCCAATTTCAACCACTTAAATCAATTTCCAAATTGATTTTCAATTTACCCCATTTTGAAATAAATTCCTTTACTTACTCATTATTTCAAAACTCATTGACTTCAGATTTTTATTTCTTCATTATGATTTGAAATCTTTTTAACTGAAATCACCAATTTCCGATTTTCTAAATTCCTTCTTTATCCTTTCAAATAAATTTAAACCTTGAATTTTAAAGTAAACTCTTTATTCCTTTAAATAATAACACTTGAGTTTTTTTTTTAAAAAATTCATTAATTTCCCTTTTTATTCCAAAATCTCCTTTCCCATACTTAGAATTTATTTATTAGAATTTTAAAATCACCTTTTATTCTTTTCCAGTTCATTCTTAAATTTATTCAATTCTCTATAATTATTTAGCTTAAAATTCACTCTTTTATTTTCTTTTCAAAATCCAATTCAATATATTTTGATAACCCAGTGTACTGAAAATATATTCAAGCAAACCACATCATTCAATATTTCAATTATAAATAATATTCATCACGGAATATCAAATATTCATAACACAGAATATTAAACAATCTAAATAATTTTGAGGAATCCAGTTGGATCCCTCCAACCTGTTTCCCTACATCCACAGATGTTAGCACAATACCAATTCCACTTCGACGTGAAATATCGCGGTATGGGATTAATATAATATCGTCCGCTATTATGCGGCACAGAGGGTCTCATCCGCTATAAAATGCGAAAAATCAATCACTCTCTCTATATATATAACTATATAATATACCACATCAAATCAATTCAATCATTCAACCAATTATTTAAATTTAACTATTTAAATTTAAGTTAAACCCAAATGAGTGAGATTAACTCACCTTTGCCCCTTAAATTTGCAAATCCACTTCATTCTCGATTCGATTCCACGATTATTGACCTTGTATAAACATTATATAATTTATTAATATTTGAAATAATCAAACAATTAAATTCCCATTTATAAATTTGACTAACCAATGAATTATTTTAAACTAAAGATCGTATTTTAAACTGATTTCCCTTTTATAAAAAATATTTTTAGCAACTAAAATAATTGAATAAGTTTATTAAACAAATCTATCTCCATAAAACATTATTTTAAAGTTAAGCTAGTAGGTGAAAACATACACACACACACATATATATATATATATATATATATATATATATATATTCTCTTTTCATTTTTGAACTACATATATATATGAAAATAACTTATGTACATTCTAAAAATCTATTTTTTATAAATTCCATAACCCTTTAAAAATTCCTATATTTTTTTTTCAAAATCATATCTACTAAATTAAATTAAAAACAAACTGTTTTGAATCTAATTGTCTAATTATTATTATATATATATTTAGACTGTATGTTTATGTACATTTCCAGTAAATAATTAAATAAATATTTTCTCTACTGTAATTATTTTCTTTTCTATTTTCTGTTTACCTACAAATATATATGTGCACAATCGAATAAAAATAAAAATCAAAACACTTACTTACAGCCTTGCGACCTCGAGAGTCGACGTGACCTCCCCTCCTGATCCACCAGGTTGAAGCTAGCCTACGTCCATCGCCCACGAATCGATGCGCGACGCCGTGCTTCGCCCTAAATGTTGCCTCGTTCGAGCGCATCGACTTTGAGATCGGTGACAACGTCACGCCTGCATTTGAAACTCGAGCACCCCAGGCGACCCCAAACCCTTTTCCCTAGCGCGACCCACGTCTCTACGAAGCCGCCGTCACTCGCGATTAGGTTTCGCTCGATAATTTTAATGTCGACTTTGATTTGGAAAGAAGGGCGGTGATTTCGATTTCATTTTTTTATTATTTGAAGAAGAGAGGTCACAGATTGAACAGGCACACTCGATTTAACAGCGGCCTCCTATTTTTTCTTGAGAAGAATTTCAGAATAATTTGTAAAAGGAGGAGGCGGATCTCGACTTAAAAGAACGAAGGCAAGGGGCTTGCTTCAGAAGACAAAAGGGACATGATTTGATTTATCACGTGAGAAAATCTATTACGGTTTGAAAGGATGAAAGACAGCTTGACTTGATTTTGACCAGGATAAAAATAAATATTTTAAATTTTAAATCCAAATTATCTCGATAAATGCAACTTAAAATTTCGAATCCCTATCGAGGCGCGCCGCTAGGCGTTTATAACGTCAAACCCCTACTCTGAACGCAATGGAAAATGTTTTGAGTCCTAATTCGATCGTATGGAGAAGATAGCTTTTTAAACTCAGTTATTATATTAAATTTCGATTTAATTTTCAGCGTGTTTACTTCTCGTATGATCACACGACAACTCCAAACGCTACCAAATTTGAAATCTGATAATAATATAAAATTACGGATCCAATGAAACTGGTTTCGTCGAAATCCGAGACTGTGCCTCGGAAAGCTATTTTTAAATTCAATTTGAACAATAAAATTTCAAATCATAACAAAACACTTTCCAATTCAATTTCAGCACTTTTACTATCTTCAGTACTATCGATATAAATTTTACAAACCCTTAGTTTATTTTTAGCAGGCTTAAAACTCCAGATTCAACATTTTACCTAATTTCCAGTAATTAAATCCAATAATTAGATTTTCAAATAATGGTGATATTTGAAATTTAAGTTACAAACTAACTTTTAAATTTTAAAATCAATTAAATATTCCAATTTAAATTGTCCAAAATTCGGGGTCGTCACATTTCTCCCCCCTTAAAAGAATTTCGTTTCCAAAATTGCTAGTTAAGTAGAATGATCCAATACCCATTACTATTTTCCAAAACCAAACAGTTTTATCAACTTGGCATAACATATCTTTTATCAAAGACCCACTATTACTTCAACTAGCTTCCCAAAACCTTCTATAGTTCCCAAATAACTATACTATTCAACCATTCAAATTATAATTCAAAACCAAATTTTAAATTTTCGAAATTTCTCAAAAATTTTCTAACTCTCTAAATTTCCAAAAAATTTCGCCAACGTCTCCTTTGTGCGGCTAGCTCGGTACAACTACAAAATGCCTCTACGGGCTCCTAAGTTCCAAAAGAAAACAAATAGCCAAGTGGCTAGATCAAAAATCCAATCAAATTTCATACAGAAATTTAAACACATAGCTTTTTAGTCGGGCAATTCTAATTATCTTCAGAAATCAAAAACATCCATTTATCCTTTGCCTTAACACACTTGTATATCCTATTTAGCAATAATGTCCAATTACAACATTTAAAATCATTTTTTGCATTTCCTTTCGAAAGTTTCAACTAAACAATTAGTTTCAATTTCCATTTCCAAAATTCCTTATTCAATTCCAATTTGAAATCGTTTTTTCGCTAACAAAAATTTTCTAACTCCCAAAATTTTCGGAAAATTTTGGCAAAGTCTCCTTTGTACGGAGGAGGTTTGCAATTTGACAAGAGATATAAATATATATACATCGACCTACATGGTCGGAAAAATAAAAACAGTTCATATTTTCTATTTCTATTGCGTAGGCATAACTTTATTTAGAATTTTTAAGCAAGCGACTTATTATTTAGTAATTAGCGCGCCCAAAATCCAGCCAAACGGCTTCCCCGTACATGTACTTACTTAATTTAAACATGTAAGTATAAAATATAGGGAGTTTATTTACATTTCACTCATTTTCAATAGCTAACACATGGAATAAGCAATGCATACTAAACAATTCTTATAAACAATTTTAAGATTTCGACACTAATTCGAATAGCTTCCAACCAAATTTTTATTTAGTTAGAATGGTTTATTATTCAATCGCTTATATTTAATTCCTTTTTAATCCAAATGAACCCAATTCACTTCAATTGATCCCAAAATCAATTTTTATTAAAGTTTCTTCACATATTAATTTATTTACAAGCCATACACCTGCATTTCATTGCATTTCCGCAATTGTTCCATTCAAAGACATTTTATTAAGCTTGGCACATTCAATACTTATAAGTTAATAACCATTTCCCAAATTAATTTAACCCAGACTTCTATTTGATGGGCTTTCACTTTTTCTCGAAGCCGAACTTCTATTAACTTTAAACTTAAGTTAATTTACTATCTTCAAATTGTTTCAACTTCAAACCTAAGTTCACTTTCATTCTATTTGATTCTTATCGAATCAAATTCCATTTAATTCAGTTAGCCTATCCATTTTAATTTTAATTTTAATTCACATTCTCAATTTATCAAAATAATATCCAGCACATATTTAACTCATTTATACTCGAATTGGATTTTATTTGTAACTCAAATATTTTCTATTATAATCCAATTCCAATTTTTTACAACATCTCCACTTACTTTAATTCATTATCAATCCAAGTCGAGTTCTATTTATAATTCGAGTTTATTTCCAAACTTCATTATTAACTTATAATCCATTTTATTTAACCGAGTTAAATTTTATTAACATACTCTATCAAATAATTTATTTAGCTAATTAGCTTACTTCCAACTTTTATATCAAAATTCGATTTTATTACAAAAATCACTTCATTTAATTTTTCTAAGTTCAATTTTTTTTTGTAATTCCAATTTGGATTTTCTTTCATTTTCCAAAATTCAAAACAATTTTATTTTGGCTTATTTATTCTACTTCTAAATTTTATAAGTCACAACTTATTTATACCCATTTAATCATACAAGTCATTCCAATCTTTATTTGTTTAAAATATTATTATCCAAACATCCAAGTTATATACCAATTTAAGAAAATATTTCTTTTATATCAAAATATATTTTGGGTAAAATTATTTCGTTCACGCACCTTAAAAGCAATACCGTGTCAATTTATCGTGTCAGGTGTTTATAAACTCTTCTCGAATAGCGGCTTACTCTTTTATTTTAAAATTTTAGAATTTTTTTTAAATTCACATAATACTGTTAAAATAGCTTTTTATAAAAATACATCTTGTAACTCGATGTCTCAACCAGTCCATCTTTGTTCTCATAGAAATTCAGTCATACATTAATCAAGCGTAGGGATGAAAATCTATAAGTACTTAACAGACCCATTTTCAACATCCAGTGAAAATACTTGGAAAATAATTTTATTGAAAATATCAAAAACATTTTTTTTGAAAACAGAGGAAATATCTTTGGTGAGAATACTCTGGAAATCATCACCCCCATCCATGGTCGCAGTTACATCCTGGGTTACATTGCCATCGCAGCAAAAGTCCATATAACTGTAGGCACTCCGCGTCCCTCGATTACGCCATGGAACCCACAACAGATGGCAGTTACATTCCAGGGTTACGTTTCCATCGCAGCAAAAGTCCGTGTAACTGTAGGCATCAGCGCTCTCGATTTTCGCTGTCAAAAATGAAACTTCTCCACTCCCACATAGGTCGCAGTCTACCGATGTAAAATCGAACGCAGACTGTTGGCTCTCAACAGCACACACGACTTTCGCTATGTTACCATAAGTCGCAGTCTACCGATATAAAATCAAACGTAGACTGTTGGCTCTCAGCGGCACACACGACTTTCACTATGGTCTTATAGATCGCAGTGACATCGAGTTACACTGTCATCACAACATAACCCAAATGCCTCTGTTGGCCTCAGCGCCCTCGACTTTAGCTACACACTACACATAATCCTCAGGAACTAGTTTTGTTCAGACTCCTCACAGGATCAACTTTAGAAACCCCCCTTAGATTTTAAGGCAGTACCATCCTCTGGCACTCCTGAGAAGTTCATTTCAAGGAAGCGCCTTTTTCCCCAGAGCTATTGCCAAAACACTTTATGCTATACACATATAGTATCTTCCAAATCATACACCTAGTATGAATCTCATATAAATCTGCTTTTCCCAAAATTGATTATCCTAAAATCGATAATTCTCAAAGTAGGTTTTCCAAATTCCAATATTGATTTTGCCCAAAAATCAAAAGCCTTTCCAAATCCAAAGGTTCCCAAAACCTTTTTCCAAAATCCTCATAAGATCCTTTATACACACACACACGCACACATACACACACACACATATATTTTTAAAAACTTTGGATCATTTCATACTTGTATAAACTCCTTTTATACTTCAAACGCTTTCAAAATCCTTTTCTTCCGGCAATAGATTAGCCAAGGGAAGATTTACCTCATATAACAAAGATATATAACTTTGTTTATTCAAAATCAAACATTCAAATTTGATTACTCTATAAAGTCACTTACCATTTTACTTTTCTTATCCACAAATTTCCAATATCAATTTCATTCGAATCCGTACGATGTACACCTATCATCCGTACGCTATACCAATCTGATCGCTTCCTCGATTACACAATTTCACATCCGAACTAGTATCGTCCACCCGACTTCCTAGTGTAGACACAGATCCAGTTTCTTGATCAGAAACCGTCATTCTTCTTGCATAGCCTAGCTATGATAGAGAATATCCAGAATCAATCATGAATCCATATCTGGTTCGCCATCGAAAATCGAGTGAAAAATCCTAACTCGGATCGATAAACTGTCTCGAAATTCTGTGTTCGAATCCGGATCAAACCACTATGCGAATAGAGTAATGTACATACATCCACATATCTATCCTCATTGATTTATTAGCCAAAACAATTCCCTTTCTATTCACGTTCACTTTAATTTTTATTCACTTATTTACAATTGCTTCAATCCCATTTGGATTATCACTTTAATCCTTATCTCAATTGGGTAATTTAATCATAAACAATTTACACTCTGACCGACTTCAATTTAGAAAATAGCTTGAATTTTTTTTTTAAAATAGATAAGCAGTGGAGAAATAACTATTAGTTTGTAAAATAGCTGTAAAATAGTTAAATACGATTAAATAGTTGGAAAATAGTCAAATAGTTATAAAAAAGTTAAATAATTACAAAGTAGTTTAAAATTATAATTAGTTATAAACAGTTGAAAACCAGTAATTAGTTTATAAAACAGTTACAAAATAGTTAAATAATTCCAAAAGCAGTTATAAAATAAGTATAAGATAGTTTTGGGTTTAATAAGAAAGGTTGTATATATAATAAATAACTTGGATAAATAGATTTGTACTAAAACAATTTATTTTAAAAATTGTCTAGAGTCGAACTGTTCAATTCCCAACCCCCATATACAATCAACTCAATTTAAATTTTCACTTCCATTTAAATTGACTCAATTCCAATTAATTCAAATCAAATCCAATTTGAACTAATTCAATTCAAATTTCAAATTTAAACCATCTCGAATTATATAAATTCGATTTAAATTTTAAATGTTGATTTAATCCTTTAAATCAAATAAACTTATATCTTTAAACCACTTAACTTTGAATACAAATTCCATTTTTAACCTATTTCAAGGTTCAAATAATAATTCAAATCAACATAATATTAAAACAATTTATATTCACTAACAAATACACGCTCATATCTATTAATACGCTCAAACTCATTTTAGAGTATTACGGACTCTATTTAATGAGTAATCCCCACCAGAGGCAAAGTTCTCGCTTAACCTTTCAGCTCTGATACCAACTATAATAGCCTGCAAATCCGTACCCCTAGAGTCGACACTATTCTCCCTCAATCAAATAAAGATGTACGGAAATACGAACCATTTTAGGTTAAAGAAGAAGAGGTACAAGAATAAAATAGAAAACAACATCAGAATCTAACCATCGCAGCGGAATAAAATATAATAGATAATAAATGGTCTTTACATAAGAACAAATAATAATTGTTTATACATTACATCATCAGAGTATACATAATACACAACTGGAAAATAATCATAATCTGTCCTCACAATCTGAATACATAACGGAATATTTAACACAAATACGGAAGTACGTGTCGCCATCCAGCTCGTCTCCTGAGCTCTACAACATCCTTTCCAGTATCCTATAATACTCGGTCTGACCCGAGCATTATAGTGAAATAACACTCGAGTCAGTCTAGAATACTAGCGTGAGAAAACCACACTCAAATTAATTATATCATGCTATAATATAGCAAACCCGATCCCGGTCTCTTCGAAACGATCAGCGCATTGGCCAATATTGATACTCGGTTATTTAACTATCAATTAACATTCACAACAACCTTCAAACATAAATAATTTCTCCTAAATTATTTATTAACCCCAAAATACCTTCGGAACATATATTTCCATTTTCAACCTTTTGAAAACAGTTTTCAAACCACACTTTTCTCATGAAATAAATTTCCAAATATTTATTTCCACTGAAAACACCAAGCACAAAACTTTAGATTTTTAAAATAATTTAAAACACTTTATTATAAAATATCCTTTAAAATGTTTAAATTAAAAATTACTTTAACACTTATTCAAAATATATATACTTTAAGAATATTTAAAATAAAACTACTTTGTACAATATAAAACTGAGTTTTTAACTTTTAAAACATAATACCAAGCCACTTTTAAATAATTACTGCTATAATGAATTAGAAAAATATACTTACTTTAAAATTTACCGTTTAGAAATAATAAATTTTCTAAAGCATGCTTTTCAAAACAACATTAAAACTTTTAACTTATATTTAAAATTTTCTTTGAAAACGTACTTGGCTATCTAGGGAAATACGCTTCTCTTTCACATCTTTTAAAAATAAATCACTATTTATTTTTGAACAAATTTACTCAATCCTTTAAATAAATTCCCACCATGAAATTTATACTTCCAAATATCCACTAATACATCACTTTGCTTTTATAAACCCAGTTTATAAATTTCATAGTCACATTCTTCTTTAAATTCCAATTTCGACCACTTAAATCAATTTCCAAATTGATTTCCAATTTACCCCATTTTGAAATAAATTCCTTTACTTACTCATTTATTTCAAAACCCATTAACTTCAGATTTTTATTTCTTCATTATGATTTAAAATCTTTTTAACTGAAATCACCAATTTCAGATTTCCTAATTCCTTCTTTATCCTTTCAAATAAATTTAAACCTTGAATTTTAAAGTAAATTCTTTATTCCTTTAGATAATAACACTTGATTTTTTTTAAATTCATTAATTTCCCTTTTTATTTCAAAATCTCCTTTCCCATACTTAGAATTTATTTACTAGAATTTAAAATCACCTTTTATTCTTTTCTAGTTCATTCTTAAATTTATTCAATTCTATATAATTATTTAACTTAAAATTCACTCTTTTATTTTCTCTTCAAAAATCCAATTCTATATATTTTGATAACCCGTGCACTGAAAATATATTCAAGCAAACCACAACATTCAATATTCCAAATTATCAATAATATTCATCATAGAATATCAAATATTCATAACACAGAATATTAAACAATCTAAATAATTTTGAGAAATCCAATTGGATCCCTCCAACCTGTTTCCCTACATCCACGGATGTTTGCACAACACCAATTCCTCTTCGAGGTGGAATATCGCGGTATATGGGATTAATATAACATCATCCGCTATTACGCAGCGCATAGGTTCTCATCCACTGTAAAATACGGGAAATCAATCACTCCAAATATATATATATATATTACTATATAATATACCACATCAAATCAATTCAATCATTCAACCAATTATTTAAATGTAACAACCCGGCATTTGCGTCGATTAATAATCGACTTTTAAATGATTAATATTGACACAAATTTCCATTTGAAGTTTTAAATTTTGAATTTTTAAATTTCTTTTATAAATTGTTAAAAGAAATTTTGGGCTTTAATATAAACTTGGCCCATATTTCTTTTGTTTGATGCTGTGAAGTTTTCGAGTTATAACCGTTCCCCTCTTCATTTCTGTTGGCTAACCCGATTCCTCTCTCTCATTTTCAATTATTCGAAACCCTAAACGAACGAAGAAATAAAAATGGCGGTGGTCTCGTTCGTCCTCTTCTCCAAATTAGGGCTCGGGATTGTGGTGGCCGACCTTACTCTCTCGTCGCTCTAGCGTCGCGCGTCTCCGTGATGCTTCAATTCGTCGACAAGGTGAGTTTACTCACATCTAATTCAACTCTTGCTTCGACCGTTTCCTTTTTGTTTGAATGTCGATGATGAATTTGGGTAAAATAGGAACGAAACCCTAAAATCATGTTCATATATTATGTTTTGAATTCTTCAATTTATCTGCTTGGCCATTTTATTTTTTTCTTTAATGTCTGTGATAAATCTGACTTGTTCATATAATCACCAGTTGAATATTTCTTGAGTAGTTTGAGTCGGTTCCTTCTTTTGCTCCTACGACTTTGGCATTTTAAATTTTAAGATGATCTGGACTTTGACTTGTTCAATCATTCAATTCTTTGCTGGCTTGACTTTCTAAAACAATTCTTACTTTGTTCAAAATGCATCTGTTTTTACTGTAAACATGTAAGCTGCTTTGATGTACACACATGCAAACCAATTCACTATTTTTGAAACATTTAAACTGTTTGAATTGCAATTGTTTGATCATTTCTTTTATAAACTGCTTCACCATTTTTTTTGAAATATGACCTTGACCTTGCCTTGACCGACCAGGTATATATGTACATGATTTCCTTGCATTCATGTGCATATGAGCATGTACAGATTTGTGAGCATGTTGAATGTCTGAATGCCACTATTGATATATGTCTGAAATGATTCTTGTGTGTCACCCTATGTTTCCTTGTTAAACTTGAAGTCTAGTCTGGTGTAAGTTTTGCATTCATGTTATCTTTGTCATTCATGAATGTTTGCATGCTCCATTGTGTCTGAAACAATGCTTGTATTCTCTATTTTCAATTGCAGTTTGGTTGCCTTTGTCTGGTTCACGATTTTGTTAGGTGAGCATGTTGAACTGAGTCTGTGTACATTTGGAGTCTTGTACATGCAGTCTGAAGCATTTTTGTGAATCCATGTTGTATGTTGAAGTCTATTGTGTGACTGTGTTCACATGTATTCATGTTCAAGTTACAACTGAACTTAATTTTGAAGTCTGGTCTTTGTTAGCCTTTCTTTTTTTTTTGAATCCTTGCCTCATTGCGTTCATTTGATCTACACTGGGCATTTGGTCCACATGTTGTTTGGTCCGGTACACTTTGGTTATGATCTGATATATATGTATGTATATATTTGCATATATGCATACATGTGTCTTAGTGAGTTTGTAATTATTGTGGCTATGCTATGACCATTTCACTGTATTCTATTCGACGGCCATAAATTCTTGTTGGACTTGAATGTGTTCATGCCTGCGGTTTCCTTGATGTCCTTGTATTCACCACTTGAACCGGTTTGGTGTTTTGATATTGAATCTAGTTCCATGTACTTGTGATCAGTTTTATGGCAGTTTCTTTTTGTTGCCTTTTTGGATTTTTATTGACTTGAGCTCGGATTTGGCCTTGTGCCCGTTTGTGTACATCATCACTATAGTGGCAAGGCAGTGCACGCAAGCGTGAACTGCAGCCACACGGTATTGAGTTTTTGGGTACGACATCACTATAGTGGCAAGGCAGTGCACGCAAGCGTGAACTGCAGCCACACGGTATGGTTTTGTGATATTCTATTTTGTTTTGATTTATTAATCTTTTGCGTAGTTCATGTGCTGTAGTGGCGAGGCAGTACACGCGTGTGTGTACTGCAGCCCTACTCATCTTAATGTTTTAATTGATATTCCAATGGTTTGAACTGTTTTGTTTATTTCAATTCAATGTTCTGAATTGCACTCTGATTTGGTTTAATTACTATCGTCTATTCATTATTTAATTATTATTGCTTCTGTGCATTAATAACTGAGTTTGAATTAGACTGACCCGAGTATTATTTTCTTTTGAATTTAATACTCGGGTCAGACCGAGTATTTCAGGTTGTAGATATTCTGCTTTGGGTTGCTGCTAGAGCTATGAAGTTCTTTCATATCTTTTGGAGTAGTCGTCGTCATTTGTAGTAGTATGTAAAATTGTATAGGAAGATATGTATTCATGTATATTATATACGTTAATGTACTTGTATATGTAACTTCCTTAGTCGACTGTTGTAGTTGTATCATATGTACCGTGTGAATGTATTGTAACTGACATCAGTTATTATATATATATGAGACTTTCCGTTTCATCTGTGTTCCGCATTTATATTATCTGTGTTGTTATTTTATATTTACTGTTCTAAACTATTACGAACCATCGTAGTTCGTTTTATACTGGAATTGGGGTATGTCGATGGGAGAAAATAAATCAGAGATGAAAAATGAAAGAAAACATATTTATATACCACTCCCATTGAGATAACCAATACTAGTGTAAGGCCTAACTATTGATGGTCGCTCCTCAACAGCCTTATTCTCCGTGCTAGTTCACAGCACTACACCGTAGTGTTCTTGGCTAGCGCGGGTATAGAGGTGGGGCGTCACAGCTTGGTATCAGAGCCTGGGGTTTAGAACAAATATAAAACATAACTTAGATAGTACATGTGTTACAACTATTTGTCGATGTTTTATTTCACATCTTTATCTTAAGATCATCTTTGATTTGTTAGGAATGAATTCCTAACGCTTATTCGTGAGCATTGCTGCTATTCTCTGTCGCACTTGCTCACTTGAGTTTACACTTCTAAGTATCAGTGTATATATGCTCTATCAAGTTGCATATTGCTGCAACTAGTACCCACTTCGATTTGAACTCGCATTGTTTATTCGAACTGCTATATATATGCATTCTTATCTCTGATTCGTGTACTTAATGCAGTTTCCATACAATTGGGTTTTGGGTATCAATCTTTGAGACAAATTGCATTCCAATTGTCGACTCTGTCTGTTTATCCATGGTTTGTTGGTTTTCATGTGCCTCTCTCTGATAGTTTTAAAATTTCTTTGGTATAAAAGAAATTGTCTTGGTCTTTGCCTTGTCGATATCGACGTTGACTTGACTTTTACTTTTGCTAAAGTCATTCAAGCATTTATACTCGTTCTGCTTTGTTTTTCCAATTGTTGATCGGTTCTTCTTTTCCGGTTAGTTGTTATCACCTTTGTCGACTTTGATAACTTCTACTTCAGGAATTTTGGGTATTCCTACTTTGATGGATTTGGAATCGAAATTCTTTGTATTTTATTCACGTCTTCGAATGTGAATCTTAGTGAATTGATTTGGTTTTCGAATTTAATCGATTCTTGATTATTTCCCGATTTGTTGCTATCATTTATTAGCAACTTTGATGACCTTTTCTTCGGGATTTTTGTGAACATACCTTTCGATGAATTCGGTATCGATTTCTTTGGATTCTATTCACGTCTTCGTATGTGAATTCTTGTGATTGATTGTTTCTACAATCATTTTTGTGATTTGTCACTTTAAAAATATAAAGGTTTCAATACTAGTAGTAAATATCAAAAAACTCTTTTATCAAAATGTTTTCAACTCTATTTTCAATACCAAACTCGTTTTTGAAACTGTTTTTCAATCTATTAGTATATACAAATCTTTATTTCACTCGTATGAGAAATCTAATTAAACGGCTTAGTAAAACAAGTGGTATGAAACGCTTGCGTTTACTTCGTCGGTTAATTGTTGGACTTGTTCGATTGAACCTCTAGTGACAAATTTTATTAGTGAAGATTTACAGTTTGTTCGTAAATATTTAAGTTAAGTAAGTGGTTATGGGACATGATGCTAAACTTTTACATTTACTGACTTAGTGTAATTGACACTTCTCGTTGATCATGACGATCATTTTTACGGTTAGACTAGGCCTCATCGGTGTGATTTCGTCTCACACATATCTCTTGGGCTTTGAGGATTGTCTAGACACCACTTGTGTGATTTTATTCGCACATACTTTTCTTTTGATTGTGAGGTTAGACTAGACACCACTTGTGTGATTCCACTCACACATACCTCTTTTGATTTTTTGGTTAGTCTGGACCTCAATCTGTGTGATTTCGACTCACACATGTGGGGTAGCGCCCCACGGTCTTCGGGCCATTCGTGTGTCAAAATTAATGGCTTGCAACCATGAGATAGCGTCTCGTTATGCGTTGCACGTGTTGATGATTTTTCATGCTCGCGGGTAGGTGAGATTCCGTGCTCCCGTTCTCGCTTTGCGTTGCACGTGTTGATGATTTTTCATGCTCGCGTGTAGGTGAGATTCCGTGCTCCCGTTCTCGCTTTGCGTTGCCCGTGTTGGTGATTTTCATGCTCACGTGTAGGTGAGATTCCGTGCTCCCGTTCTCGCTTTGCGTTGCACGTGTTGATGATTTTTCATGCTCGCGGGTAGGTGAGATTCCGTGCTCCCGTTGTCGCTTTGCGTTGCACGTGTTGATGATTTTTCATGCTCGCGTGTAGGTGAGATTCCGTGCTCCCGTTCTCGCTTTGCGTTGCCCGTGTTGGTGATTTTCATGCTCACGTGTAGGTGAGATTCTGTGCTCCCGTTCTCGCTTTGCATTGCACGTGTTGGTGAGTTTTCATGCTCGCATGTAGGTGAGTTTTCGTGCTCCCGTTCTCGTTATGCGTTACATGTGTTGATGAATTTTCATGCTCGCGTGTTGGTGAGTTTCCATACTCTCCTTCGAGTTTTCATACTCCGTTTGAGTTTTCATACTCCGTTTGAGTTTTCATACTCTGTTCGAGTTTTCATACTCCGTTTGAGTTTTCATACTCCGTTTGAGTTTCCATACTCTCCTTCGAGTTTTCATACTCCGTTCGAGTTTTCATACTCGCGTTCGAGTTTTCATACTCCGGTTCGAGTTTTCATACTCGCGTTCGAGTTTTCATACTCTGTTCGAGTTTTCATACTCCGTTTGAGTTTTCATACTCTGTTCGAGTTTTCATACTCCGTTTGAGTTTTCATACTCCGTTTGAGTTTCCATACTCTCCTTCGAGTTTTCATACTCGCGTTCGAGTTTTCATACTCCGGTTCGAGTTTTCATACTCTCGTTCGAGTTTTCATACTCCGGTTCGAGTTTTCATACTCGCGTTCGAGTTTTCATACTCCGGTTCGAATTTTCATACTCGCGTTCGAGTTTTCATACTCCGGTTCGAGTTTTCATACTCGCGTTCGAGTTCTCATACTCTTAGCTTGTGATTTCTGGATTTCTTGTGTAGATTTCTAGAATTTGTGCTTCACCAACTTTCGTGATTTCTATTGATAAGTTTTATCAATTCTTGTGCATTGGTGAATTCGTGTGTTATTGACTTGTTATGAATACAAGTTTAGGGTATGATATCCCTTTCTATCTTTGAGAAGATTCTTGTGACATTTTTGATGAACGAAAATTCATTGGTATTATATTTTGATGCCAATTATTTCGATGAAATTTTGACGTATGTCGAAGTTGCTACTGACATTGCTATTTTAATCACGTGTTTTAAAAATTTGTTATTCTTCAAAATATTTCAAAATATAAATCAAAATTGTTTTCAAAATCTTTACGATTTGCGCTTTCAAAAGAATGAGGAAGCGAATTAAACGTTTCAGAAAAATCGAGGACTATGACCCCTTTCTTTTACTGATTCGCTTAATTCCGGACTTGTCCATTTGTGAACGTAAAATGTTATTTATTTAAAATACACAATTTTGCACTTTCAAGGAAACGATGAAGTGAATAAAACGATTTAGTAAAACTCGTGGTTATGGGTCATGTGCGTTTGCTATTTCGGTTAATTTCGGACTCGTTAATTGAAAATTTGTGATTTCTGATTATCGCTTGTGATAATCAGATAATTGAGATTTGATTATCAATTGTGATAATTAAATATTTATGATTTCTGATTATAGTTTTTGATAATCAGATATTTATTGTTTCTAATTATCGTTTGTGATAATTAGATATTTGTGGTTTAATTATCGTTTGTGATAATTAAACATTTGCGATTTGAGATTTGATTATCAATTGTGATAATTAAATATTTGTGATTTGAAATTTGATTACCGTTGTGGTAATTCCTGATTATCGTTTTTGATAATTAGATATTTGTGGTTTAATTATCGTTTGTGATAATTAAACATTTGAGATTTGAGTTTTGATTATCGTTTGTGATAATTAAATATCTGTGATTTGAGATTGATTTTCGATTTTTGATAATCGAATACTTGTTGATTTGATTATCGTTTTGGATAATCGAATATTTGTGATTTGAGATTTCTGAATTATCTATTGATAATTAGATTTTGTTGATAATTTGTGAATTTCCTTTATGAAATTAAAAGATTTCTTTGGCGTTTATATTGTACTACGCCAGTGTACCGGCTCAATTTTCTACTATTCATGACGTTTTCCATGTCTTCTTATTACGGAAATGCCTTAGGGATTTTTGATTTTTATTCTTGAGCAACCTTCTATTCATATCAATGCTTCGGGGGTTCAGCACCTTCGAAATAAAGATGTTTTCCTCGTGAAAGTTTAGCGGTTCTCAAATCCTATGGATTTCACTTTGGAATCCAGAGAATTCATCGAGCAAACACATTCAAGCTTACTCTTTCATGCTCTTATGGTTGTTACCTTTTGTCCATTTATTCCTTATGATTGCGAGGACGCAATTTCTTTAAGAAGGGGAGTCTGTAACAACCCGGCATTTGCGTCGATTAATAATCGACTTTTAAATGATTAATATTGACACAAATTTCCATTTGAAGTTTTAAATTTTGAATTTTTAAATTTCTTTTATAAATTGTTAAAAGAAATTTCGGGCTTTAATATAAACTTGGCCCATATTTCTTTTGTTTGATGCTGTGAAGTTTTCGAGTTATAACCGTTCCCCTCTTCATTTCTGTTGGCTAACCCGATTCCTCTCTCTCATTTTCAATTATTCGAAACCCTAAACGAACGAAGAAATAAAAATGGTGGTGGTCTCGTTCGTCCTCTTCTCCAAATTAAGGCTCGGGATTGTGGTGGCCGACCTTACTCTCTCGTCGCTCTAGCGTCGCGCGTCTCCGTGATGCTTCAATTCGTTGACAAGGTGAGTTTACTCACATCTAATTCAACTCTTGCTTCGACCGTTTCCTTTTTGTTTGAATGTCGATGATGAATTTGGGTAAAATAGGAACGAAACCCTAAAATCATGTTCATATATTATGTTTTGAATTCTTCAATTTATCTGCTTGGCCATTTTATTTTTTTCTTTAATGTCTGTGATAAATCTGACTTGTTCATATAATCACCAGTTGAATATTTCTTGAGTAGTTTGAGTCGGTTCCTTCTTTTGCTCCTACGACTTTGGCATTTTAAATTTTAAGATGATCTGGACTTTGACTTGTTCAATCATTCAATTCTTTGCTGGCTTGACTTTCTAAAACAATTCTTACTTTGTTCAAAATGCATCTGTTTTTACTGTAAACATGTAAGCTGCTTTGATGTACACACATGCAAACCAATTCACTATTTTTGAAACATTTAAACTGTTCGAATTGCAATTGTTTGATCATTTCTTTTATAAACTGCTTCACCATTTTTTTTGAAATATGACCTTGACCTTGCCTTGACCGACCAGGTATATATGTACATGATTTCCTTGCATTCATGTGCATATGAGCATGTACAGATTTGTGAGCATGTTGAATGTCTGAATGCCACTATTGATATATGTCTGAAATGATTCTTGTGTGTCACCCTATGTTTCCTTGTTAGACTTGAAGTCTAGTCTGGTGTAAGTTTTGCATTCATGTTATCTTTGTCATTCATGAACGTTTGCATGCTCCATTGTGTCTGAAACAATGCTTGTATTCTCTATTTTCAATTGCAGTTTGGTTGCCTTTGTCTGGTTCACGATTTTGTTAGGTGAGCATGTTGAACTGAGCCTGTGTACATTTGGAGTCTTGTACATGCAGTCTGAAGCATTTTTGTGAATCCATGTTGTATGTTGAAGTCTATTGTGTGACTGTGTTCACATGTATTCATGTTCAAGTTACAACTGAACTTAATTTTGAAGTCTGGTCTTTGTTAGCCTTTCTTTTTTTTTTGAATCCTTGCCTCATTGCGTTCATTTGATCTACACTGGGCATTTGGTCCACATGTTGTTTGGTCCGGTACACTTTGGTTATGATCTGATATATATGTATGTATATATTTGCATATATGCATACATGTGTCTTAGTGAGTTTGTAATTATTGTGGCTATGCTATGACCATTTCACTGTATTCTATTCGATGGCCATAAATTCTTGTTGGACTTGAATGTGTTCATGCCTTCGGTTTCCTTGATGTCCTTGTATTCACCACTTGAACCGGTTTGGTGTTTTGATATTGAATCTAGTTCCATATACTTGTGATCAGTTTTATGGCAGTTTCTTTTTGTTGCCTTTTTGGATTTTTATTGACTTGAGCTCGGATTTGGCCTTGTGCCCGTTTGTGTACATCATCACTATAGTGGCAAGGCAGTGCACGCAAGCGTGAACTGCAGCCACACGGTATTGAGTTTTTGGGTACGACATCACTATAGTGGCAAGGCAGTGCACGCAAGCGTGAACTGCAGCCACACGGTATGGTTTTGTGATATTCTATTTTGTTTTGATTTATTAATCTTTTGCGTAGTTCATGTGCTGTAGTGGCGAGGCAGTACACGCGTGCGTGTACTGCAGCCCTACTCATCTTAATGTTTTAATTGATATTCCAATGGTTTGAACTGTTTTGTTTATTTCAATTCAATGTTCTGAATTGCACTCTGATTTGGTTTAATTACTATCGTCTATTCATTATTTAATTATTATTGCTTCTGTGCATTAATAACTGAGTTTGAATTAGACTGACCCGAGTATTATTTTCTTTTGAATTTAATACTCGGGTCAGACCGAGTATTTCAGGTTGTAGATATTCTGCTTTGGGTTGCTGCTAGAGCTATGAAGTTCTTTCATATCTTTTGGAGTAGTCGTCGTCATTTGTAGTAGTATGTAAAATTGTATAGGAAGATATGTATTCATGTATATTATATACGTTAATGTACTTGTATATGTAACTTCCTTAGTCGACTGTTGTAGTTGTATCATATGTACCGTGTGAATGTATTGTAACTGACATCAGTTATTATATATATATGAGACTTTCCGTTTCATCTGTGTTCCGCATTTATATTATCTGTGTTGTTATTTTATATTTACTGTTCTAAACTATTACGAACCATCGTAGTTCGTTTTATACTGGAATTGGGGTATGTCGATGGGAGAAAATAAATCAGAGATGAAAAATGAAAGAAAACATATTTATATACCACTCCCATTGAGATAACCAATACTAGTGTAAGGCCAAACTATTGATGGTCGCTCCTCAACAGCCTTATTCTCCGTGCTAGTTGACAGCACTACACCGTAGTGTTCTTGGCTAGCGCGGGTATAGAGGTGGGGCGTCACATTAAATTTAACTATTTAAATTTAAATTAAATGCATAAGAGTGAGATTAACTCACCTTTGCCCCTTAAATTTGCAAATCCACTTCATTCTCGATTTGATTCCACGATTATTGACTTTGTATAAACATTATATAATTTATTAATATTTGAAATAATCGAACAATTAAATTCCCATTTATAAATTTGACTAACCAATGAATTATTTTAAACTAAAGATCTTATTTTAAACTGATTTCCCTTTTATAAAAAATATTTTTAGCAACTAAAATAATTGAATAAGTTTGTTAAACAAATCTATCTCCATAGAACATTATTTTAAAGTTAAGCTAGTAGGTGAAAATATGCATATATATATTCTCTTTTCATTTTTGAACTACGTATATATATATGAAAATAACCTATATACATTCTAAAAATCTAATTTTTATAAATTCCATAACCCTTTAAAAATTCCCATTTTTTTTTCAAAATCATATCTACTAAATTAAATTAAAAACAAACTGTTTTAAATCTAATTTTCTAATTATTATTACATATATATTTAAACTGTATGTTTATGTACATTTCCAGTAAATAACTAAATAAATATTTTCTCTACTGTAATTATTTTCTTTTCTGTTTACCTACAAATATATATATATATATACGGGCAATCGATTAAAAATAAAAATCAAAACACTGACTTACAGCTTTGCGACCCCGAGAATTGAGGTGACCTCCCCTCCAGATCCACCACGTTGCTGCTAGCCTAGGTCCATCCCCCACGGATCGCTGCACCACGCCGTGCTTCGCCCCAAATGTTGCTTCGTTTGAGCGCATCGACTTTGAGATTGGCGACAACATCACGCCTGCATCTGAAACTCGAGCACCCCAGGCGACCCCAAACCCTTTTCCCTGGCGTGACCCACATCTCTACGAAGCAGCCGCCACTCGCGATTAGGTTTCGCTCGATAGTTTTAATGTCGACTTTGATTTGGAAAGAGGGGCAGTGATTTCGATTTTGTTTTTTTATTATTTGAAGAAGAGAGGCTACGGATTGAACAGGCACACTCGATTTAAAAGTGGCCGCCCATTTTTTCTTGAGATGAATTTCAGAATAATTTATAAAAGGAGGAGGCGGATCTCGATTTAAAAGAATGAAGGCAAGAGGCTTGCTTCAGAAGACAAAAGGGACATGATTTGATTTATCGCTTTAGAAAATCAATTACGGTTTGAAAGGATGAAAGACAGCTTGACTTGATTTTGGCCAGGATAAAAATAAATATTTTAAATTTTAAATCCAAATTATCTCGGTAAATACAACTTAAAATTTCAAATCCCTATCGAGGCATGCCACTAGGCGTTTATAATTTTAAACCCCTATTCCGAACGCAATGGAAAAGGTTTCGAGTCCTAATTCAATCGTATAGAGAATATAGCCTTTTGAACCCAGTTGTTGTATTAAATTTCGATTTAATTTTCAGCGCGTTTACCTCTCGTATGATCACACGACAAATCCAAACGCTACCAAATTTGAAATCCAATAATAGTATAATATTACGGATCCAATGAAACTAGTTTCGTCGAAATCCGAGTTGTTTCTCGAAAAGCTATTTTTAAATTCAATTTAAACAATAAAATTTCAAAACTTAACAAAACACTTCCAAATTCAATTTCAGCACTTTTACTATCTCCAGTACTATCGATATAAATTTTGCAAACCCTTAAATTGTTTTTAATAGGCTTAAAACTCCAGATTCAACATTTTACCCAATATCCAGTAATTAAATCCAATAACTAAATTTCCAAATAACGGTGATATTTGAAATTTATGTTACAAACTAACTTTTAAATATTAAAATCAATTAAATATTCAAATTTAAATTGTCTAAAATTCCGGGTCGTCACACTATGTGTTACCTTTTTAGAACACATCTCACTTAGAATGCTCACCGTCCTCCTGACGATGTTCTGATAGCATTCATCCATACAAGTTGCGTCGGGTCTGGATAAACCGAATCACCGTCTTCATCATCTTCACGGTATTCATTCGCAAACGTTCAAACCAAACCGAAGTGGTTTTTGGATAATTAAATCCGATCCCGGCCTCTTCGAAACGATCAGCGCATCGGCCAATATTGATAGTCGGCTATTTAACTATCAAATTACACAATCATTCAACCAATGATTTTTATTTCCCACGAAAACACCATGTCTTATTAAATATAGATTTTTGATTAAATCCTTATCCAAAAACATACACTTAAAACATTAGAAATTAAACTACTTAAATCACTTTATTCAAAATATTTGTCATAAAGTTCTATAATAATTTTCCAAGTAAACTTTAGCCAAAAACTGTTTTTAAATAAAACTATTGTATAAACTGTAATAGTTATAATTATGCTTTAAATCATAACACTAATTTAACCTTTAAAAATAATTACAACTATAATTAATTTTAAATAAATATTTACTTTAAAATTCTAAACAATTTAAAACAAATAAATTTCTCTAAAACACTCCTTTAAAACAACTTTAAATCCTTTAAGTTATACTTAGAAATCTTCCTTCGAAAATATACCGAGCTTTTCAGGAAATACACTTTCCATTCCAACATATCACGTCTAACCATTTATAAATCCTTCTCGATTTATTTTGGTTTAATTTACATCCCAAACCCGAAAATTTATTTACACTTCCAAATTTATCCACTGATAAATATTTCACTTTATTTATAAACCGGTTTATATTTTCCATACCCTCATTTTTCTTCAAATCACGGTTTCAACACTTAATCGATTTTCAAAACTAACTCCATTTGAAAATAAATTCCTTTACTTACTCCAAATTTATTCCAGAACCCATTAATTCCAGATTCACTCTTTATTTATGATTTAAAATCTTATTTAAAACTGAAATACCAATTTCATACTTTATTTCAAATTTCTCCCTTTATTTCTCCCAAACCGTTTAAATCTTGAATTCTAAAATAAACCTTTAATTCTTTAAAAATATCGCTTAAGTCTTTAAAAACTCCTTTATTCCCATTTATTTAAAATCTCTATTCTTTTCCATATTCGGAATTTATTTAATAGTATTTAAAATCAAACTTTTTATTCTTTCCAAAATTCTATAATTCTTTTACTTAAAATTCTCTTTTTCCTTTAAACATCCAGTCCTTAAATATAACCAAAATATATTCAGCAAACCATACCTTCAATGATTTCAATTTTTAAAATATAATCTATCATAGATTATCAAATAAATCATATAACTAGATTTGAAAATAAATTCAACAGTTTTGAGGAATCTAGTTGGATCCCTACGACCCGTTTCCCTGCATCCACAGATGTTAGCACAATATAAAAATAACAATCTCACTTCGAGGGGGAATCGCGGTATAAAGGGTTATCCGCTATTATCGGGGGGATAGGGTCTCATCCGCTATATAATGCGGGAAATATCAATCGCTCCAACACACACACACACACTACCCTATAAAATATCAAATGCAGACTAATAATAAATCATCAATTCAAGTGATCAACCAATAATTTAAATTTAAACTATTTAAATTAACCAGAAATCCAAGCTGAGTGAGATTAACTCACCTTTGACTTTGTTTTGCAATCCGACCCAAACCGGCTATTTCCTTCACGATTTTGGACCTTGTACAAACATTATATAGTTTATTAATATTTGAACTAATCGAACAATCAATTACCATTTATTAATTTGAATTAATTAATCATTTAGTTTAATTAATAATTTAATTCTAAACTAATTCTTTTTATATAAAATATTTTCATTGACTAAAATAATAAATTTCATTTATTAAACAAACTAATCACCCTAAATACATATCTTTAAAATAAACTAGTTGATTTGAATTATGTATATGTATATTTATTTTATTTTTGAAATTAAATATATATATAAACTTATAGGAAATAATCTATATAGATAAAAATCTAATTTTTTATATAACTCTTGAATTTTTTTCCAAATCATATATATATATATATATATATATTCTTACTGAGACTATTATATTTTCTAAATAAAAACTATGCTGTAAAATCCAAATTTATTTTCTACTCTAACCTGTATAAACGAACATTCAGCTATATTAAAAAAAGATAATACCTCACGGTCGAGCTCGAAATCGAACGGAACCCTAGCCTCGTACACCACCAACAACCGCCAACATTTGCGGCCCCAACCACTACGGCGCCTACATCGCCCTCAACTCGAGCACTTCGGCGCCCAAATCGCCTCGCACAACTTTGACACTTCTTTCGTCCCAACCATCCGCCATTGCCGACCGAGCATCGCCCCTTTCCCCCTCCCTGATTCGCATGCCTGTTCTGACTTCGGCTTCCTAATGTCGACTTACCTTCGACTTCAGTTTCGAGCATCGAGCCTCAAAGAAAACCGCGTCCTAGCTTTGAGTGTTGACGAGACATGCTCAAGTTAAATGAATTTGGGCAAGATGGAGGCGCTCGGACTTTTCGAAATTCGAGATGCCGATCTCGATTAGAGAATAAGGAAAAGATATTCCCTTCCTATTTGATTTAAAAGGAAAAGGGATCCGCTGTTAACGATTTGAAGGCAGCGATTTCTTCTTTGAATTCGGCCATTAATAATAAAAAAATTCTTGTAACAACTAGGTATTTTCAACCATTCGCATCCATTATGAGTGTATAGGCAGACACTCATGCCGGAATTGAATTGCTCAAAATACCGCATTGTAAATAAAAATTTGGCAAATATCAGAATATACAGTAAATAAAAATCACAGATCACAGATACAGAGTAATAATAATGCAGCGGAAGTAAAAGAGATAGTAGTTCATGAAGCTACTATATAAATATATCAGAGTTTCATAAGATACAATAGAAGAAATAAAGTACAAGAGAAGTCTCAATGCATAGAAATCTACTAATACAATAGTTGGAAAGGACCAACAAACAGAAGAGATAAAACTAGACAAGTAGATAATCTCCAGCGATTCCAAATCTGTGAATACTCAGGCTGACCCGAGCGTAAATAAAAATACAAACACTCGAGTCAGGACATATATACTTATACAATGTAAACCAACTCAAGTGAACTGTATTAAAGGTACAAGTAACTTAGAAGATGCTTGGGATCGCACATCCTCTAAGGATCCGTTAAACTATTTACTATGTAGTATATTACGCTATATACAGTAGTGTCTAATTAGTAAAGTATAATCATATAGAAAATAACGTTAAGGGGATGGTGAACCTTAATGCGGCCGGATCTTTAAAACCAAAATCGTAGTGGGCTCGATATAAGGAGATGACACGGCACGCAAGGCAATGCCAGGGTGGATACACCGTTTGCACTCCCGGACCGGTGGTGACGGCAAGGTAGCAGTTTCCGCCCACCTTGAACAATACCCCCGAATCAAAGTGGCGCCACATATCGAATCGCAAAAGTAATAGAATGGTTTCCGATGGAGCATGCTCGATGAAAGGGTGCGACCCTTTGTGTAGTCCGGTATAGTTCCTGTTTTAGTCATTTATGCCAACTCATGGGAGTTGGGTCCACGTAATATACCTCGAGAACGTCGCCACCATCCTACTTCATTCTGGAATCTCCACCGCGTACACAGTTGTTAAAGTGGTTTTCGGTATTGGCCGGCTATAAGACAATATCCGATCCCGGTCTCTTTAACAACCAATCGTTATTATAACCCATAGTTATAACTTTAAAAAAAAAATTTATACTTCAAAATAAAATATCAGTTCAACCCAAACCTTTATCAAAATAAAGATTAAATTATTTCCAAATCATTTCAATATATCAACATACCATATCTTTCGATTCAAATATTTATCAAAATAAATATCAAGTCATTTCTAACCCTTTCAATATATTAAATTATTATATCCTTTCAAAACTTCCTTTCAATCATTTTAATATATCAAAATATCACAACCTTTCAAAACTTCGTTCAAAATATCTTATCTTTCAGCACTTCTTTTCAAATTATTTTAATATCAAAATGTCATATCTTTCAAAACTCCATTTTCAAATCATTTTAATATATCAAAATATCATATCTTTTCAAAACCACATTTCAATCATTTAATACATCAAAATATCATCTCTTTTCAAAACCACATTCATTTCAAATCATTATTCATTTTATTCAATTTAGAATGCCATTTCAATTCACATTTCAAAACAGTTTATATTCAAAAAAAATCATTTTTAACCATTAAAATGAAGTTATTATGTTCAATAATTAAATTATTAAATTTCCAAAATTTTCAACTTCGAAAGTTCATTTATTCACTTAAGTTTATCAAAACAGTGAAAATTCACTTTTCGTGGCATTTAGAAAACGCTACGGAAAGATACATTCAAAACAGTTCAATTTAACAAAAGACAAAAAATGTTGTAACAGGGTTTACTTAAATTCCAAATAAACTTAGTTAAATTAAAAAAATTATAGCACTTACAAAATTGCTATAATAGTTTTTAATTCAATTTAGCTTTTTAGTTCATTACCATCAACTACAGCATTTACAAATACTGTAATATCATTTACATTGTAATTAATAGCATTTCAAAAATGCAGTCAATTAACTTCAAATATTCAATAAAGTTTCTCAACCAATTATATTTTTTTATTTAAAACATTTTTAACTCATAAAATCATACATTTTCACATTTATAAACATCATTTAATTTTCCTCAAATTCATGATTTTATAAAGTTAAATTTCCATTCAAAAATCAAGATTTAATAATAATTCACTTATTAAATTGCAATGTTAAATTTTAAATTCATTGCATTAAATTTCAACTTAACACTTAAGTTCAAATTCTCAAATATAACTTAGTTTTATTTTTATTTACTTAACTGAAAATTCACTTTTAAGTCAATTTCATAAATTTCCAATTTAGTTATATTTCAAAATTTCAACTTAAAGTATTCATTCATTTCACATTTCAACTTTATTAAAAATCATTAATATGATATAAAATCACTTTGAATTCATTTAAATTCAAATTATCATAAATTTATCATAATTTCATATTCAAATTAATTTCCAGTTATAATTAAATCAAAATTTCCACAATAACTTACGTTCAAAATTTTCTAACTTTTCATTAATTCATTTTACTTACAATTATTCAGAAAATCAATAATATTTTTACAAAAATTATATTTTTATTTAATTTTAAGTCAAAATATTAAAATAATTAAATTTCTAAAATATTTTAAAATTTTTAGAAAACAATATTTTAATTACGGGCCTGTATATAATTTTCTACGCTAGGTAAAGTGATACGGGTAATGTATCATTTCAACCCGAAATTTACAAAGAAAAATCCGGGTTTTATCATTTCAAACCCTCAGTCCCAAGTAAATAAAATAAAATGAAAATCGCTCAGGCCTATCATTTCAACGCATGACGATTTTTCCCTATTCTAAAGTCCGTTCGGGTATGTATCATTTCAACCCATAGTGATTCTAATCTAAAGGGAACTTGCAGTGTGATAAACTGATAAAAATAGCAGAACAACATAATATAACAGTAACAGATGTTATAACAGGTGTTTAAGCATGGGTGAACATCATAAAATCATAATATAGTCGGTATAACATGATAATGCATTTTACAGATTCAAAAGGGGTCAATTTACTAGTGTTATATATATATACACATATTGTCTGGTGAGAATAACTCACATGTTCAAAGCTGGAGATATCCACCAAAGCACACAACACAACACAATGAAGGCACGATGATATGGATATGACTTGAGAGTGGAGAGCCAAAGTAATTTGGCTTGTTCAAACATTTAAACAAAACAATACAATTATATGTAAGTTTCAACACGATTTAAACATCAAATAACATTAGAATTCAAAGCCCAAAACAACATCGAATGAATTGCATTTGTTGTCAAGCTCATGTACTTCAGTTAGGAAGTGATTAGGCTCAGCTAACTCAGGGAATTGGGTCAGGTTTGGGTGTGTCAGGGTCGGCCTACACATGGGTTTGAAGGTGGGTTTAGTCTAGGTGCATAAAACTAGGTGTATATGGCTAAAACTATGCGACATACATCATTTGTTGCTCTTGTTTGGTTCGTCCAGAGACTAGGTGGGCCCAACCAGTGGTGTAGGTGGTGGTGGGTGATGTGGCAGAGTGTGACGACCGCCCATGACTCCTTCACTAAACAAAGAAATAGTGCGCTGTAAAGTGTGCCAGGCAGCCATGGATGATCATCAAGGTAAGGTAAAAACAGCGGAGTCTATCGTATTACTCACAGCGCATGGGTGAAATACAATAGAATATATATATATATATATATATATATATAGCGAAGCTCCACAAAACAGAATCTCGTCAAATAAGCCTCATAGTAGTTTGATACAAAAATCTGAATAGTCAATACATCAAGCCTCGCTACATATCACTCAGAGAATATACAAGCAGTGGAACATCCAGTACATATAGTAAGAAAATAATATGCAAGCCTCCAGCTCGTCTTCGTCATCAGCATCGTTGGTCACTAAGAACAGCACCTGTCACCTGCTACCTAGTCTGCCCATCCCAAAATGGATGAACAGCCCGAGGTAATAAGAGTTGAACATAAAACCTTGAGTCAGACAACAGTCTTAGTGAGCGGTAAATTAACTAACAACATACCAAAAGAGCATAAGGGTAAAAGGAATAGGAACCTAACCCTCCTACTCCACCTCTTTCTACAATGATAGCACCCAGACACACTAAGCAAAAGTAAACATAACAAATCAGACATTTAAAGTAAAGCAATTATCACTCGAGTCAAGGTCGATGTTTTCCAAATACAAACCCCCAAGGCCTAAACCAAGATCAGATAAGCACCCGGAAAACATCGCTCTTGAGACCGAATGACGATACAACCAAAACATCCAAACATCCATGACTCTGGCTATCACTGTTATCATTGCTTTGATACCATTGTTAATTGAATGACCGGCACCTTTCTTTCAGCCGTCCGTCAAGGGCTAATGGTAACCCCGGTTCTAGACAAAATTCCGCACGTCGTCGCAGCCCGTGCCTACGACTATCGAATCTGCCCAGAGTACTCGACCACCAACTGTAGTCTTTTGGGAATATCGAATCTGCCCAGCGTACTCTTGCTTTGAGTCTGCTAGAACCTTCAATAACGATGAAATCTCAGCCTTCTAGTCATCCTCCTCGACGACTATTCTCATACTAGCTCAAGCGCCTCTCGAGCCAACCATTATCCACAAACTCAAACCATCCCTCGAGTTATCAACATGCTTGGAATGATCCCGTCTGGATTATACCAAAGCTACCTCACATCATGCCTCGCCTCATCTCATTCATAGCAAAGCTCCAACTTAACATCATCATCAAATCCGTCCCTATGAGCTTTATCATCCACTACATATGCCACATGCAGCTTTTCTATTTAAGAGCTTCCCCCTTAGCCTTTGAATCATCTCCGACCAACTTGTCCAAATCCAACCACTAATCAACTAATTTATAACAACCAATCAAGTCAATCATTATCCAAGTAATTAAGCATTCAAACATGATCTAAAATCAATTATAACAAAAATGGAAATCTTGTAAATAAAGAGTCTAAATCTAACAAGCATAATCATGAATAATATCTCTACAGCTTGATGGATGAACTTGTATAGGTTAACATGTATTATAATGGATGTCAAATCTTCATGAACCATGGATCTATACTTAGGTTTACGAAAATGCATGAAATCACTATTTTTAACACAAAATCAAGCCACCAATCCAATATACTCCTTTGGGTCCGTGTGAGAGATAACCACCACTCACCGAATCACCTAAACACCTTAAAAGCAACACACTCAAAATCTGGACAGCGAAGGATCTTGCTCGACCTGCCAAAATTCCGCTTCAAACGATGAAATCCCTCTTCGATGGATGGAGATCTTCAATCAAAGCTCTTGGATCTTCGATTTGGATGGAAGGAAGCACAAGATTAAAGTGTAGAAAAGAAGTGAAGAAGTGTAGCACTCGAGCTCACAAAATGGAAGAACTTCGTCACTTCAAAATCCGGATCCCAAAAATGAAGCTAACCCGTGTACTTATAGGCCGAACCCATAAGTCGCTCGCCCTTAAATCGCTCACGACTTAACGAAACCCCACGACCTACGACCTAACAACTCGAGTATATGCGCGACCTAACATTCAAGCCTTTACGCGACTCAACGACCTAACACGTATACGACCTAACACAAACACGACCTAACGATGTTGCCGACCTAATGACTTAACAGCATTGCCGACCTAACGACTTAACTCTTTACGCGACCTAACACCTTCGCCTTCATGCAACCTACGACCTAAGCATTAACTCGTCCACGATCTAACTACACAGAATCTAACTTAGGTCGTTTACGACCTAACTTCAACACGACATCTAACATAGGTCGCTCTCCTCCTTAAGTCGTTAGCTTCTTATGCCGCTAACTTCCTGTGCCGCTAATTCTCTTAGGTCGCTTACTCCCCTAAGCTGCTAACTCCTAGGTCGTTAACTTCCTTAAGTCGTTCCAACGGCCTAAGCTACTATACGACCCAAGCTACTATACGACCCAAGCTATCACACAATCTAACTCCTTAGGTCGCCTAAATCCTTAAGTCGCCGACTTCCTTGGGTCGCTCTGCCTTATCTTTAGGTCGCTCAACACTCAAGATCTTCTACGACCTAACCTCTGGACGACTTAAGCTCTGGTTGACTTAAAACTCTGGATGACTTAACAACACTAACGACCTAATAACAACGGTTTTACGATCTTTCGATACGTAAAATACGGGTCGTTACATTCTCTCCCCTTAGGAATTTCGCCCTCGAAATTCCAAACAAACAAGAACCAAAAACTATTCTGCATGCCTGCCATCCATAGCAACCAACAAACCATGCATCCAATTACTAGCCTACCATGCAGAATTCTAAGACTAGAACAAGTTACAATGTCATGAGATGACACGACACCTTATGGTCATACCTCGAAGAGTTCAGGATAAGCTGCCTTTATCCTCTCTTCCACCTCCCATGTACAGTCGTTAACATCATCACTCCATTGTATCTTGAGCAACCTAACTACCTTCCTCCTAAGCTATTTCGTGTCAGTTTCCACAACATGAAGCGGCTTACGAGGTCTCTTATCAACTGGATTAACCTCAAAATCTTCACAGCATCAGCAGAAACCATTGTATTCGAGTCGTGCGCATACTTCCGTAGATACGATACATGAAAAACATTGTGCACACCCGACATCTTTTCTGGTAAGTCCAATTTATTGGCGAGCTTTCCAATTCGCTCGATGATCGGGAATGGTCCAAAAAATCTCGGAGTCAATTTCCCTTTCCTCTCGAATGGAATAACATTCTTCAGTGGAGAAATATTCACAAAAACCATATCACCTACGTCGAACTCCAAATCCTTACGACGCTTATCGGCATAACTTTTCTGACGGTCTTGGATTGCCTTCATTCATTGCCGAATGATCTCTATGCAATCCGAAGTCCGTTGAATCATTTCTGGCCCAAATATCAACTTTTCTCCCGTTTCCAACCAACATGTCGGGAAGTTACACGGTCTTCCATACAATGCTTCATACGACGCCATACCAATGCTGGACTGGTAACTGTTATTATACGAAAATTCCACCAAATGAAGATGATCTTCCCATGATCCTCCGAAGTCCAAAACACATGCTCTGAGGAGATCTTTCAAAACTCGGTTGACTCTCTCGGTCTGACCATCTGTTTGGGTGTGATAAGCTGTACTTAAACACAACTCGGTTTCCAAAACTTCCTGGAAGCTCTTCCAAAATCCACTAGTGAACAATGGGTCTCGATCGCTCACTATACTTTTCGGAATACCATGGAATCGAACGATCCACTTAACATACAGCTCAGCCAACTTCGATGCAGTCCTAGTTGATCGAACATGAATAAATCTTGCACTCTTAGTCAAACGATCTATGATGACCCAAATCCCTTCATTTTTCGCTCTTGTTCTAGGTAACCCATCAATAAAATCCATCGATATTTGCTCCCACTTCCATGTGGGGACTTCTAATTGCTGAAGCAATCCACTGGGCTTCTTCTGCTCGGCTTTTACCAACTGGCAGTTCATACACTTGGAAATAAAATTTCCAACTCATTCTTCATACCTCCCAGTAATAGGTTCTTTTCATATCTCGATACATCTTATTTCCACCTGGATGAATTGTCAACTTCGAGCGATGACTCTCCTTTAGAACTTCATCTCTCAATTCATCTATATCGGGAACAACTAGTCGTCCTTGCTTCCGAAGCCAACCCTCTCGATCGACCTCGAATCCTTTATCCTTCTCTGGGTCCAACCCAGATTCCAAATCATGGATAATCTTGACAAGCTTATCGTCTCGCTTTTGGCTCTCGCCAATCCTTTCCATAAGAGTAGGTGCTTTCGATAAGTTTGCCAACATCTCAGGTTCCAATTCACATCTGGGCCTGAAGTCAAATCCAGCCAAATACTCGAGACTCTTCCATTTTGAAAACATGGCTCCCAATCCTGCCTGTCTTCGACTTAACGCATCTGCCATTGCGTTACCCTTTCTCGGAGTATAGGATATACCAAAATCATATGATGCCAAAAACTCTAGCCATCGTTGCTGTCGAAGATTCAAATCCTTTTGGGAGAAAAGATACTTCAACGACTTATGATCTGTAAACAACTCGAATCAAACTCCCAATAGGTAATGTCTCCACATCTTCAGAGCAAATACGATCGCCGCCAACTCCAAATCATGAGTCGGATAATTCCTTTCATGCGGCTTCAGTTGTCGACTTGCATACGCAACAACTTTACCCTTCTGCATCAGCACTGCTCCAAGTCCAGTACCACATGCATCGGTGTAAACCACCATCTCATCATTTCCACTTGGAATAGTCAAAACAGGAGCACTTGTTAGTCGCTCTTTTAGGATTCCGAAAGCTTGCTCACACTTAGCATCCCATCTGAATACTTGGTTCTTTTTCGTCAATCCTGTTAATAGTGCAGCTACCTTGGAAAAGTCTTTGATAAATCGATGATAGTATCTTGCTAATCCAAGAAAACTTCTCACATCAGATGCATTCTTAGGTTTAACCCAATCTTGGATTGCTGCCACCTTGGCGGGATCAACCGCTATTCCACTTCCAGAGATAATATGGCCTAAGAACCTCACTTCGCTCTTCCAGAAGTGACACTTCGAAAACTTAGCCTTCAGCTGATGTTTCCGCAAGGTTTCCAAAATAATACGCAAGTGTGTCTTGTGCTCTTCTTCATTACTGGAATAAATCAAAATATCATCCACGAACACTAGTACGAACTTGTTCAACTGATCCCTGAACACTCTATTCATAAGATCCACAAAATATGCTGGTGCATTGGTCAATCCAAACGGCCTTACCAGCCACTCAAAGAAACCAAACGATGTCCTGAAAGCAATCTTCGGCACACTATCCTTTGCCACTCTTAATTGGTGAAATCCCGTTGCCAAATCTATCTGAGAAAACACCTTGGCTTCGTGAAGCTGATCAAACAAGTCATCTATTATCGGCAATGGATACTTGTTCTTCTTAGTCACTTTATTCAGCTCACGATAATCCACACACAACCTTATTGATCCATCTGCTTTGGTTGCAAACACAACTGGTACACCCCATTCGGACACACTACGCCGAATGAATCCTTTCGGTAAAAGACCATCAACTTGCACCATTAACTCTTGCTGTTCCCTAGGCGCCATCCGCCTAAGAGGCATCACAACAGGTCTGGCTCCTTCAACTAGATTGATGCGAAACTCGATCTCTCTATGCGGCGGTAACCCTTAGACCTCATCAAAGACATCCTCAAATCCATTTGCAACTGGTACCGATGACAGTACATCCCGTGGAACAACCAGCGAATACATGAAGCTCATGAAGACGCCTTCCTCATGCTTACATCGTATCACAACCTTTCACCCTTCCACATTCTCGACTATCACCTCTAGCCTTTTACAATCAACCTTTGCCGCGTACTTCGTAAGCTAGTCCATACCCAAAATAATTCCAAACCCCGCAAAGTTTAGAACAAAACAATCACAAACAAAAGAGCAATCATGACTCGATACAACCAGATCTTGACATATCATACACAGACAGGACGAACCCCCAACTGGATTAGTCACAACCAATGGTCTATCAACAATATCCGGTTCTAAACCCAACCGGCATACAAGTTCATTACAAACAAAAGAATGCAACGCCCCAGTATCAAATAACACTCTAACTGGAACACCACAAATGGAAAGGGTACCTTGTACCGCCACACTCTTTCCTTTCTCTTCTGCGGTAGGAGCTTTTGAAGATGATGGCACAGCCCCCAAAGCATAAGCTTGCACAATCTGCCTGTCCTTCCTTGATTCTGGACAATTCTTCTTGATATGCCCCGGCTTATCACAGTTATGGCACTTCACCGGCACCTTTGGATTCTTGCAATCTTTGGAGAAATGGCCCTTCTGCTGACCATTGTAGCAGGTCACTTCGCCCTTCGGCTTCTTCTGGCTATCCTTACCCTTCTGCTGCCGCTGCTTCCTCTTCTTGTTTCCACCTTGCTGTGGTTTAGACTCCTCCTTGGTCACAGCAACAACAGATCCTTCTTTAGGAAACAGATTCTCTTACCTGAGAGCCTTCTCCACAAGCTTCTCAAATGGATCATCCAGATGATCCACCAACTGCCTCCCTAGATAAATGTCCAAGCCTGTCACAAACTTCTCGTTCTTCTGATATGGAGATTCAATATACGACCGGGCATACTTGGACAAGGCTTCAAACTCAGAAACATACTCAAGAACTGGTCTTTCTCCTTGCTTGAGCTCCACAAACTTCTTGAACAGAACGGATTTCTGAGCTGTAGAAATGAACTTAGCTTCAAATCTGGCTTGGAATCGCACCCAAGTAATTTCTTCCTCCGGAGTATCAATGGTGATAGAGTTCCACCAGTCAGAAGCTCTCCCCTGAAGCCGTCTTGATGCGAGCTTCCTTTTGGCTGCATCCTCAATTCCCAAATCACCAAAGATTCTTCTACAAGCATCTATCCATCTCTGGACTTCAATGGTTGACTCTGTTCCCAAGAAAACCTTCCCTCCAAGAGCAGTATATTCTTTACACAACTTAGCAAAATCCACCGGTCTTGGAGCTTGAACTTGAACCCCAACATCTGCTGCTGGCCCCGGAGCTGGCACCCTACTCATGATCGAAGTCATCATAGCCTCAAACATAGCAGCATATTCAGCAGCCCCCTCAGCAGCATGACCTTCCATAGCAGCTGGTCTCCCTCTTCGATTCATTCTTAATATCTATAAAAAAAAATGATTAGTGCACCTTGAGAAACAACTGCATAAGAGGTTCAAATCCTTCTAAGCCACTATATTATATATAGTAATTATCCATAAAAATACAATTACGTCTCCCATACGTAGTTACGACAGCGAGTGTTGGCTAAAATCGATTAACCAAAGCTCTGATACCAAATGTGAGGACCGCCCATGACTCCTGCACTAAACAAGGAAATAGTGCGCTGTAAAGTGTGCCAGGCAGCCATGGATGATCATCAAGGTAAGGTAAAAACAGCGGAGTCTATCGTATTACTCACAGCGCATGGGTAAAATACAATAGAAAATATGTATATAGCGAAGCTCCACAAAACAGAATCTCGTCAAATAAGCCTCATAGTAGTTTGACACAAAAATCTGAATAGTCAATACATCAAGCCTCACTACATATCACTTAGAGAATATACAAGCAGCGGAACATCCAGTACATATAGTAAGAAAATAATATGCAAGCCTCCAGCTCGTCTTCGTTATCAGCATCGTTGGTCACTAAGAACAGCAGCTGTCACCTGCTACCTAGTCTGCCCATCCCAAAATGGATGAACAACCCAAGGTAATAAGAGTTGAACATAAAACCTTGAGTCAGACAACAGTCTTAGTGAGCGGTAAATTAACTAACAACATACCAAAAGAGCATAAAGGTAAAAGGAATAGGAACCTAACCCTCCCACTCCACCTCTTTCTACAGTGATAGCACCCAGACACACAAAGCAGAAGTAAACATAGCAAATCAGACATTTAAAGTAAAGCAATCATCACTCGAGTCAAGGTCGATGTTTTCCAAATACAAACCCCCAAGGCCTAAACCAAGATCAGATAAGCAGCCGGAAAACATCGCTCTTGAGACCGAATGACAATACAACCAAAACATCCAAACATACATGACTCTGGCTATCACTGTTATCATTGCTTCGATACCATTGTTAATTGAATGACCGACACCTTTCTTTCAGCCGTCCGTCAAGGGCTAATGGTAACCCCGGTTCTAGAAAAAACTCCGCACGTCGTCGCAGCCCGTGCCTAGGACTATCGAATCTGCCCAGAGTACTCGACCACCAACTGTAGTCTTTTGGGACTATCGAATTTGCCTAGCGTACTCTTGCTTTGAGTCTCCTAGAACCTTCAATAATGATGAAATCTCAGCCTTCTAGTCATCCTCCTTGACGACTATTCTCATACTAGCTCAAGCGCCTCTCGAGCCAACCATTATCCACAAACTCGAACCATCCCTCGAGTTATCAACATGCTTGGAATGATCCCGTATGGATTATACCAAAGCTACCTCACATCATGCCTCGCCTCATCTCATTCATAGCAAAGCTCCATCTTAACATCATCATCAAATCCGTCCATATGAGCTTTATCATCCACTACATATGCCACGTGAAGCTTTTCTATTTAAGAGCTTCCCTTTAGCCTTTGAATCATCTCCAACCAACTTGTCCAAATCCAACCGCTAATCAACTAATTTATAACAACCAATCAAGTCAATCATTAATCCAAGAAATTAAGCATTCAAACATGATCTAAAAGCAATTATAACAAAAAAGGAAATCTTGTAAATAAAGAGTCTAAATCTAATAAGCATAATCATGAATAATATCTCTACAACTTGATGGATGAACTTGTATAGGTTAACATGTATTATAATGGATGTCAAATCTTCATGAACCATGGATCTATACTTAGGTTTACGAAAATGCATGAAATCACTATTTTTGACACAAAATCAAGCCACTAATCCAATATACTCCTTTGGGTCCGTGTGAGAGATAACCACCACTCACCGAATCACCTAAACACCTTAAAAGCAACACACTCCAAATCTAGACAGTGAAGGATCTAGCTCGACCTGCCAAAATTCTGCTTCAAACGATGAAATCCCTCTTCGATGGATGGAGATCTTCAATTAAAGCTCTTGGATCTTCGATTTGGATGGAAGGAAGCACAAGATTAAAGTGTAGAAAAGAAGTGAAGAAGTGTAGCACTCGAGCTCACAAAGTGGCAATCCGGATCCCAAAAATGAAGCTAACCCGTGTATTTATAGGCCGAACCCATAAGTCGCTCGCCCTTAAGTCGCTCACGACTTAACGAAACCCCACGACCTACAACCTATCAACTCGAGTATATGCGCGACCTAACATTCAAGCCTTCACGCGACTCAATGACCTAACACATATATGACCTAACACAAACGCGACCTAACGATGTTGCCGACCTAACAACTTAACAGCATTGCCGACCTAACGACTTAACTCTTTACGCGACCTAATGGTGGTAGAAGGAGGAGATGATAAACTAGGCTAGACTAGTGCAATAGGTGATGGTTTTCGGTGGATTTTGTGGTGGTCCTTGCCATGGATGGTCTCGACCTGAAATGGAGAGGTAGTAGGATGGGTGATGGTCAGAGGAAAGGGGTGGTAGAGGTCAGGTCAGATCTGGTTGAGGAGGATCCAATCAAATCTAGATGAGAACAAGTGCAAAAATCAATGTAAACAAGGAAGAAGAATAAGAAAAGTTGAAAAATCATTACCCAAACTCTTCTCAATAGCCATGGCCGAAAATTTTTTGTTTCAAAAATAAAAATGAATGTACGTGAATAGGAAATAGAGTATGTAGCTGAAAGATGTGGCTAATAAATAAAAAAACTGCCAAAGAGTAAATGAAGAAACGGTAAAAGAAACGACTTAGGAGGTGAAACGACTTTACGTTTCAAAAGCTTTTAAAACCTTTCAAATTTCCCACATATATTTATATACATTTTAAATAATTGAAAATACTTATAAATTTAAGTTCAAATTCGAAAATATAACAGATAAACAAAATATTAATAATTAAATATTAATTAGATATGATTAAAATAAGAAAATAGCACAAAATGAAAACTAGTCTAGAAAACTTGAAATTAAATGGAACAAACTTGGAAAATATTATGGACTTGGAAAATATTTAAAAATAAAGATAAGAAAACAAAATAAAAATGTCTTCACAAAATAAATAAATAAATTTTAATTAAATATAATTTAAATGAAGAAAATAGCAAAGAAAAATAGAAACTAGGCTTAATAAATTGAAATAAATTTCAATAAACTTTAGCAAAATTCTATTATCACTTTAAAAATATTAAAAGACAAAATATACTTAAAAACATATTAACACATATTAAAATAAATAATTAAATTTAAAGAAAATAGATTTTTTTAAAGAAATTGCTTAAAAATCCAAAACGGTGTCCAGAAATTACAAATAAATCAACGTTGACTTTGGAAAATTGTTTACTTCATTTTAAAATTATTATAATACAAAAATATACATACAATAACATATTGACCCAGATTAAAATGAAATATGAAAATAAAAATATAGTTTATACAGTTTTAAAAATAACAAAATTGCAGAATAAACAAATTGCACTCAATATTGAAATATACATAACTTCCACAGTTTAACTCCGTTTTCAACGAAACGAAAAGAAGTGTTCAAGTTATTACATATATTTTCATAATAAATGATAAAATTTAAGATTTTAAATAATTTAAATTTGATGTTTAAAAGTCACAGTTTGAACTGCTTGACCAGAAATTCACTTTACAGCAAAATATCCAAATTATACTAGTTTGAACTATAAATCATTTAATAATCATCATTTATATTTAAAAATTAAATGTTTGAAATAAAACAAATTTAAAATAATTTAAAAATAAAAGAAAGTCCAATTTTAAATAATATACAAAAATCTAGGGTTGTTACAATTCTTCTCTTTTTTTTAAGAAAAGGAAGGGGGTGGCTTCAGTTATATGACTGAATTTCAATTGAAAGAAGGAGAGAAGACGCATGTTAACCGGGAGGACATGTGCTTCTCAGGTGATAAAAAGGCAGCTGATGAGAGGAAATTACAGTCGTGGGTTGACTAGTCAACAATATTTTTTATATTTAAATTTTAAATTTAAATCATCTTGAAACCATAACTTAAAATTTTTGATCTCCTATCAGGGTGTGTCGTTAAGCGTTCATAATGTTATACCCCTATTTCAAATGTAATGAAAAAGGTTTCGATTCCTAATTCGATCGTATGAAAAGATAGCTTTTTGATCCCAATTATTATATTTAATTTTCGATATAGATTTCAATGCGTTTACCTACCGTACAGCTACGTGATAATTCCAAACACTACGAAATTTGAAATCCGATAATAATACACTATTACGGATCTAATGGGACTAGTTTCGACGAATTCCGAGACTGTGCCTTAGAAGGTTATTTTAAATTCAATTTAAACGGTATATTTTTAAAACTTGACAAATCACTTTCAAATTCAAATTTAAAGCTTTCATTATCTTCAGTACTATTAATATAAATTTTACAAGCCTTCAAATTATTTTTAACAAACTCAAAACTGAAGATTCAATATTTTACCCAATTTCAAATTATTAAATTCAAAAATTAACTACCCAATAAAAGGTTATATTTGAAATTCAAATTAAAACTAACTTTCAAATATTTAAAATCAATTAAATATTCTAATTTCAAATGTCCCAAAATTTTAGGTCATCGCATTCCTTCCCCTTTAAAAGAATTTCGTCCCCTAATTTGCTAGTTAAGAAGAATGCTCCAACCCGTTTACTATTTTCCTAAAACCATACATTTTTAACAACTTCCCACCACAATCATTTTATTAAAGATACACTATTACTCTTACTAACTTTCCAAACTCATCCATAACCTTCAAACAATATTATTTACTCAACAATTCAAATTTAAATTTAAAACCAAATTTTAAATTATCGAAATTTTCTAACTCCCTAAATTTTCGAAAAATTTCGCCAACGTCTCGTTTGCGCGGCTAGATCGATACAACTACAAAATCGCCTCTATGGGCCTCCAAATTCTAAAAGAAAACAAAATGCCAAGTTGATGGATCAGAAAACCCTCAAATTTCATATGACAATTTTAAATACATACCTTTTTGCCGAGCCATAGAATTTTATCTTCTGAAATCAAAATCATCAATTTCCCTTTTGCTTTTAAATACGTGTATGATACATAGCAATAATATCCAATCATAATATTAAATATCATTTTATACATTTCTTTACAAAAGTTTCAATATCTATTTCATTAGAACCCATATGATGTACACATATCATCCGTACGCAATATCAAATCGCTCACTCGATCACACAACTTCACTTCCAAATTTATACCATCCACCCAACTTTCTAGTGCGGACTCAGATCTGTTTTCTTGATCAGAAACCGTCATTCTCCTTGGATGGCCACAAACATGATAGAGAATTTCCAGAATCAATCAAAAATCCATATCCAAGGTTCGCCTCGAAAATCGAGTGAAGAATCCCAACTCAGATCGGTACTACCTCGAAATTCTGTGCTCGAATCTGGATCAGATCGTTATACGAATAAAATAACACACGTACATCCGGCGTATTTATCTCAATTGATTATTAGCTATATCAATTTCTCTTTTATTCTCATTTATTTAAATTTTTGTACTCCTATTCTCAATTATCCCATTTCACACTTTACTTAATCTTCCTTCGGATATTAGCTTAAAATATTTCTAATACCAAATTTACTTAAGAATTTCACCATTTCTTGTTAAGTTCAATATAAATATTTTACACACTTAAATATTTATTTTCACTTCACCCCTTTTATTTATATCTACTTCTATTCAAATTGGATCTCCAATTTCCATATGAATTCAATTTACCTTTCATTTTTAAATATTGAATTCTTTTCATCTCATTTCAAACCATATTTAATTAATCATTTCTTTGTTTAGTTTCACTTACTAATTTATTTTAAATCTCAATGGATTTTATTTCCAACCTCTCATTTATTATCTTTAGTCTACTTCGAACTAATTCTTCATCTTCTCTTTACTTTACTTTACTCAATTTAAATTAAATATCACCCAATATTCATTTTTAATTCATTCGCTTACCCAATTAAATCAATTAGTCTACTTACTAGTTTTATTTTCAATCCTTTGTTTTATTTAGTCCAACTTGACTAATTTTCCATTTACTCACAATTTAAATTAATTTGTACATTCACAATTTTATTTTAGCTCGGTAACCTTTATTTCAAAAACTTATTCAATCCAGCCTACTTAGGCCAAATTCCCAAAACTCACTTTATTATTAAATTCTAAGTTGAGTTTTTAATTACTTTCCAATAATTACATTTCAAAATTTTATGAGTTATTCTATTCACCATTCCTTCCAACTTTATTTCGCTTAATTGGTTTATTTTACTCATCTATTTTAACATAATTCAAATTTAAACATTATTCAAATGTTCAGTTCCAATTTCCATTTAGTTTTCTTAGACTCATTTTCTCAAAATTTACTTTATTAACTTCATTCAATTACCTTCCAATTAAATCCAAATTTTAAACTTCTATAAGTTTCCAACTTATTTACATTCTATTCACTAAACTCCTTTAATTTACTTCATTTAATTGGTTTAACCTCCCCTTTGCTTTATTGTCACACTTACCATTATTTAACCTATGGTTAGTTCCATTCCAAGCAAATTTCCAAACTTTATAAGTCCAAACTTATTTGTATCAAATAAACATTTTAAATAAGATCCTAGAGTTTTAAATAATTTCTTAAAAATTCCAAAACATTTTAAAAATCAAGTGTATCCTGAAATCCTTTGGTGTATCCAATTATTCCTTTGAATTTCAAAACCAAACCGAGTTTTGCAAACAACTCCAACTTAAAACATTTAGGTAGCAATTCCTCTCTTGGAAACTCAAAAATGAACACCGATGATGTCGCGATCATCATCGGAATTATTTTCAACGACCGAAAAGAGTTCAGTTCTTTTATCTCTTTAAAACATTTCCAAATATTTTTAAATCCAATCCCACCAGATTTCATATCCGACTCAAAAATATGTCCAAATAATACCTACTATTATTCCTCCAAAACCTTTGAAAACCATTTTCAAACCCAAAGGAATTTAAACTTTTCCCAAAATTTCAAGTTTCAAATCCTTCCAATCTATATCCAAACATCACTCTGGAATTTTTTCTCATTTCAATTACAAATCACATTTATAATTCACATTTATAATTCACATTTACAAATCTCATTCTGTTATATAAATTATTCCTTAACTTTGGTTATAACATTATTCTCTTATTTCAATTTCCACACAGAAATGATAATAATTTAATATCATCACTTCCTAACACCATGCAACCATATATATACTATAATGATTTCTGAAAATTATTTATTTTATATATAAAAATAAGTTGGGAAAAATTATTTCATTTACCCTATTTTAAATACAATACCGTGTCGAATTGTTCTATTCAAGCGTTTAGAGATCCCTATCAATAACATTAATTACTCATATTGATCAGAATCCATAAACTACTCAACAAACCAATCAACATAATATACAACAAAATTTATATTCACTAACAAATGCGCGCTCATATCTATTAATACACTCAAACTCATTCTAGAGTGCAACTGACTCTATTTCCAATGAGTAATCTCCACCAGAGCCAAGGTTCTCGCTTAACCTTCAGCTCTGATACCAATTGTAATAGCCTGCAAGGCAGTAGCGACCGGTAGGCTTTTCAACTATCCTTGCCTCTACTGGAGTATGGGGGGAAAGGGGGAAATAGAGGAGTGGGTCGGACTATAAGTCTGGTGAGTGAAAGTAACTACTAGTATTTTTAAGCAAGACAAAGAAAATAGACTTAGCAACAATTCTACTATAAAAGGAAATAAAGGAAAAAAAATTGTGATAAAATACTATTTAAATATTTGCTTTGATTGTGATTGTTTGCACTTGTCTTAGATTGTTGTGGTTAGGATGAAATCCTAATCCTATTTTAATTAGGCCGAATTCTAATTCAACTCGTTGATCGGCATTCTATTTCTGTTGTGCCACTTTGAGCTAGTCCATCTTGTGGGTTCCACAGCAAAAGACACATGTTTAGCGCTTGAAATGCAGTAGTGACTTATCTACCCTAATCAACATCATACGCTCGGTCATTGCTGGTACAAGCTAACCGTCGCCCCCTCTTGTGACCTCTTACTTACCCTAATTAGCATAAGCGTGCCCAGCCTCACCTAATCTGCTATGAGACCATTGGTCCTAGTCTGAAAGGGTCCTGCCCAGCCTTACATAAGTGTTTTGTGGGATCATCAGTCCTAGTCTGAATGGAAATGTTGTTGGTATAGGTCCTAACAAACAAAATCATGTTGTGCCCCTTACATAAATCCCTCGATTTGAGCTTCTATCTATTGGTCCCTTATTTACCCTAGTTAGCATAAGCGTGTGCCAGCCTCACCTAACTATTGTAAGAGCATCGGCCTAGTCTAAAAAGGTCCTACCTAGCCTCACCTAACTATTGTGGGACCATGAGTCCTAGTCTGAAAGAGAATGCTGTTGGTATGGGCCCGACTTCTTTCTTTTCTTATCAACTTAGTGTAAGTTTTAAAATAAGCCTCTTTTGTTATTTCTGCTGTATTTGCTTATTAACTTAATCTAAGCCTTAAAATAAGCCTTTTATATTATCTCTGTATATTTTCTTATTAACTTATTTGTAAGTTTTAAAATAAATCTTTACTGTTCTTTCTGCTTAATTATAACCTACGTTATAATTGTTACTCTTTTGTTTATCTTTTTCGTTGTAACCACTAGTTATAAACAAGCTTGTAAATGTCTCAAATTTGCCTATTTCAGCCTATCTTCTTTTTATTACAATTTTTCTTATTTTACATCTAATTTTTGTAAATTTAACGTTTTCTATTTTAATCCATATTTGTGAATTATCCTCTTTTTTAACATTCTTAGATTTTATTCGCGCAAAAAGGAATAAAAAGAACACTAATATTTATAGGCTAAATTCTAACGTAAAACAGATGTAAGTAAATGTAAACATATAACTGTAAATAACAGTAAATAACTATAAATAAGTGTAATTAACTGAATAAAAACAACTAAATAAAATAGACTAAAAAAACTTTAAAAACTAGCTGTAAATAATTTATATAAAAACCGTCTCAAAATTGCAGAAACTATTGAGAACTTTATTATTTTAAATTACTTAAAAATGTAAAATAATTACAAAACAATCACCTGTGGTCCTTAGCTCTAGTCCTTGGTCTTTCCAGATCCACTTCTAGGGTGTAAAATATTTTTATTAAAAAGATCTTCTCTCTAGAAATTTTTTCTATTTAGGGTCCAACCTTAGGCAATGAACCCAATTTGGAGAAAATCTAAATGAGAAAAATAGCTAGGCCTAAGGTCTTATTTATAGTGTCACTTAAGGATCTCAGACTGTTGGATTTGAAGATTAAATCTGGTGCAACCACATTATTGGCTTATTAGGAACCGTCGGATGGAAGCACGAACACACAGGATTGAAGAAAAATGGCAAAATGACATGTTCAAACAAAACAACGTCAAAAGAATTGAGCGGGTCGACCTGAAATGAGTGAGGGTCGACCTGAAATGAGTGAGGGTCGACCTATATATATGGAAGGTCGACCTATAGGTCGACCGATGCACATTAGGGGTCGACCCTAAGGTCGACCTGAACCTATTATATATATATATATATATATATATATATATATTCTTGTTTTTTAATTTCTTGTTTAGTTCGTAACTTCTTCGTTTTTTCATGGATTTCGACAAACTATATATGGAAATTGACCAGAAAATTACCACAGATAGAATGGTGCAACTCTCGTCACTCAATTTTGAAAATTTAACAAACTTATTTTATTATTCAATTAATTCGTTAATTAATTATTATAGCTTAAATTTCGGGTGTTACACTCGAGGATCAACTTCTCCGACACTTTGATTTATGACACATGAATACCAAAGATGTATTAATATCAATTTCCGGGAGTCGAAGAAATGGGTCATCACATCGTGGTATCATAGCTTAAGTTCAGCGAACACCCGAACATGATGGGGGTAAAAGACTCATTAGAGATAGGGTTAGTAATACCCTAGGATGAGTAACTCATTAGAAATAGTATTAGTAACACCCTAGAACGAGTTTGAGAGTATTATATATGCACACGTATTTGTTAATGAAATATGAAAAAGAATTCAGTTTATATGAAATCATTTTTACATAATATATATATATATATATATATATGCGTGTGTGTGTATGTATGTATGTATTTTGTAACAACCCTGTTTTCGAACTTATAATATCATATGAATTAAATTAGAATAGAAGTGTTTGAATTCAAATTTGATAATTTTTATTTTTGGAATAAAATTATTATTAAATAAAATCTATTTAGTAATAGATTTTGTTATAGAAAAATTGAATTAGTTAATAAATTTTATTTTAGGTAATATAGTAAAATTCAAATAAAATGTGTTAATAAATATGAAATATATTAAAAGTATAAATAATTATGTATATTTGAAATAGATGAAAATAAGTTTTGGTTGATATTTAGTTAAATTATTAAATCAAGGATGATTAATAAATTTTTATCAATATAGTGAATAATTAAATAGAGTGGAACAACATTATATTGGATGGAATGATATAGTCATTGAAATGTCTTATGTAAAATAAAATATTAAAAAAATTAATTTCACTAACTTATTTTATTATTTAATTAATTTGTTAATTAGTTATTATTGCTTAAATTTCAGGTTGTTACATTCCCCCTCTTTAAAGGATTTCATCCCCGTAATCTCTAAGGACAGAAGAATGAAATAAATATTTTCATCAAATTCTACAACCATATATTCACCCATCATCCATTACCACCATTGTCCTTAAGCTATCTAATGCAATTTATGTTATATGAAATAGTGTATTGTCAATGTCCCTAACTAATGCAAAAGATTAGGTGGTCTACTAATCCAATCGACCTTCTTTTATGCGTTCATGTCCGTGCCATATATCTAAATGAATGCAAATTCTCTAATGATAACTGATAGTTTTATATGCGTACTACAATCATCATTCAAATGCAGCAATCATATGCTAATCATCCATTTATAGCAACCTTGGAAATAAAATAAAAATGCAAATGAGCACACATCCACATGCATATGCTTTAGTGACCTAGTTAGGCCGGTCCCTAAGAGATAATAGTGCCTAATGTATATATATGTGTCTATTAGCATCCACTATCAAACACTTGCAACCACTAGCGTCCATCATACATAACATGCTCTAGTAACATGTTTACATTTAGTCCTACCATCCATAGGTTAAATCCTAAGATCTACCCTCTCAAAGGATACTAAAGGAAAGTACCTATTCAAAAACTAAAGTTGGAAATAGGAAATTCAAAATGTACCATCGAAAAGATATAGATAAGAGGTACGTATTCTCTCTTCAGTCTTCCACATAGCATTTTCAATGCTATCTCCCCACTACATCTTAACCAAAGGTACTTCCTTACTCCTAAGCTTCTTGATATCATGTCCAACGATCTTGGTACGAATGCGATGAACCGATGCTTCTCTCTCCACTTCAACTTCTTCAAGTTGGCTAGGTTCCACTACCCCTGCTGAGTCATGTAAGCACTTTCTCAAATGAGAAACATGAAAAACATCATGAACTCCTATTAGCCTCTTCAGTAGCTTTATCCGATACGCCATCTTTCCTTCTCTTTCCACAATGGGGAAAGGTCCTACAAATCTGGGAGCAAGTTTCCCACCTGATCAAAATCTTATTACCTTTCGTAGCGGAGATACCTTAATGAAAACCAAGTCTCCTACCTCAAACTCAACATCCTTTCTCCGCTTATCTACATATGATTTCTACCTATCTTAGGCCCTTTTCATTTTTCTTTGAATCAAATCAATCTTTTCCAAAGTTTTCCTAATCATGTCGGGACCAAGTAGCAATCTTTGTGTAGATTCCAACTAACACGAAGGCGAATTGCAAGGTCTTCCATAAAGAGCTTCAAAAGGTGCCATCCCGATGCTAGTCTGAAAACTATTATTATATGGGAACTCCACTAAAGGATGATGCTCCTTCCAAGTTCCTCCAAAATCAAGAATGCACATCATTAACAAATCCTTAAGAACCCTATTAACTCTCTTCGTTTGGCCATCCGTCTAGGGGTGATAGGCCATACTCAATCTAAGCTGTGTACCTAAAATATCTTGCAAGATTCTTTAAAACTCATTAGTAAAGATAGGTTCTCTATTGCTCACTATGCTAGAGGGAACTCCATGAAGTCAGACTATCCCACGAACATACAAGGATGCCAAAAAAGGTGTCATCCTCTTACTCTTGACCGGAATGAAGTGGGTGCTCTAAGTTAAACAATCTACGATCACCCAAATACTTTATTCCACTTCATAGAAACACCATCCCACTTCCATTCAGGTACATCCAATGGTTGACGCACTCTGCCAGGCTTCTGCTATTCTGCTTTAAATCTATGGCAAAAAAGACACTTAGCTATAAACTCTTCCACATCATTCTTCATGTCGCTCCAATAAAACACTCTCTCTATACATCTTATCACTACCTAGATGAATAGTCATTCGAGAATGGCATGCTTCTTCTAGAACTTCTCTTATCAAATCACCAATGCGGGAGACACAAAGTCTTCCATCTCTCCTTATCCATCCTCCGCTGTCAATGGAATAGCGTTGAAGATGTTTACAGACTTCTCCTCCGCTAATTCTCTTTAGAATATCCATAAGCTCTGAATCCACTCGTTGCCTTAAGCCAATCTGATATACGAAGGTAGGCCTAACATCAAGTGCTGCCAATAATCTAGGGATAATGTCCGTAGAGGGCTTAAAATCAATGGTAGAAATAAACTCTAGGCTTTTTCACTCCACGAATGTTGGAAAAAGGGTTGCTCTATTCCTATTTAATGCACCTACAACCATATTCCCTTTACCAAGGATATATGTTATCTCAAAGTCATATGATGCTAGAAACTTCATCCAATGCTGCCGCCTCAATTTGAAATGCTTTTGTTAGAATAGATATTTCAATGATTTATGGTTAGTGAAAATCTTTAATCTCTCTCCTAGCAAGTAATGTCTCCAAGACTTGAACGCGAAAACAATAGCAGCTAACTCCAAATCATGGGTAGGGTAGTTCTTCTCATGAGTTCTCAACTGTCTACTTTCATAACATACTACCCTCCCTTCTTGCATCAATACTGCTCCAAGACCCATCCCGCATGCATCAGTGTATACTGTAAAAGGCTTAACTCCTTCGGGTTAAACTAACACTGGTGCACTAGTAAGGGCCCTCTTCAGCATCGTGAAGGAACCCTCATAATCTACATCCCACATGAATGTTGCATTCTTCTTAGTGAGGAAAGTAAGACGTGCTAAAATCTTCGATAAAATTCATATAATAGCCAACCAAACCTAGGAAGCTTCTAACTTCGGTAGCATTCTTGCGGGCCTTCCAATCTTGCACTACTACTACCTTAGCGGGATCAACAGCTAAACCCTCTCTTGAGGCTACATTCCCCAATAAACGCACCTCCTTAACCAAAAGTACACTTCGAGAACTTCGCCTTCAACTGATGAGCACGAAGTGTATGAAGAACCTCCTCAAGATGAATAACATGCTCTTCCATACTCTTGGAAAATACCAAAATGTCATCCATGAATACTACTATGAACTTATTTAGGACATCTCGAAAAATACGGCTCATCAAATCTATGAAATAGGCAGGGCATTGGTCAGTCCAAACGGTATAACCAACCACTGAAAGAATCCATCAGGTGTTCTAAATGCTTTCTTATCTATGCTATCGTCAGCGACCCTGAGCCAATGAAATCCAGTGGCTAAATCAAGTTGAGAAAATACCGAGGAGCCAAATAACTGATCGAAAAGATCATCCATCCTAGGAAGTGGGTAACGGTTCTTCTGGTGAGCTTATTTAATTCTTTATAGTCTACGCAAAGTCGAAGCGAACCATCTGCCTTTGTAGTAAAGACGACTGGCGCTCCCTACTAAGATATGCTCCGTCTGATGAAGCCTTTCTCCAATAGCTCGCCAATCTCCTTACTTAACTCCTTCCTGTCCCTAGGAGCCATATATCTCATGGGCGTTGCCACTGGATTAGCATTGTTATTTAGGTATATCCTAAAGTCGATCTCTCTGTTAGGAGGTAGTCCCCTAACTTTCTCGAAAATGTCTAGGAAATCTCTAATGACTGTTATGGAATCTAACTCTTCTAGTGATGAATCATGGTAATAAAGGAAGCTCAACATGACTGACACCTTTAGGTCACAAGAAAACTTGAGTGTCCTTTCGCTATATGTCTCTAGTCTGACGACTCTCCTCATGCATCTAATATCGCTTCATAAGTGGATAACCAATCCATCCCCAAAATCATCCTATACCTTGAAAATCCCAATACACAGGCGTCACAATCAAATTCTACGCCTAGTATAAAAAATTTAAAACCCCTATAAATCATGGATAAATGTGTCGATCCTCCTATGGGGTTTGAAACAACTATAGAATCTACTACTAGAGAAATATCTATATGCAAACAATAAACCAAGGAATTAGAAACAAAAGAATGCAATGCTCTGGAGTCCAAAAGGGCCGAATAGGAAAATCCAAAATAGATATCAAACCTTCTACAGAGACTTTCCTATCTCGATCTGGTCCACTATTAGAAGATGCTGCATCCAAAGCCTGTACTTGCGCTATAGATGCTCCTGCTCTTTGTCACGTCTTTTGAGGGCAAGCTCTACTAATGAGACCAGGCTGCCTACAGTTGTAACACCTCCTCTTCATCGTATCCTTATTACAGTCCTTTGTGAAATGCCTAACTAATCACAACTATGACATTTTCTGCCTTTTCTGGTCTGCTTTTGAGGTCCTTCTTCTTTCCTCTTATCCATATCCTTCTTGTTATTCCACTAGAGCTTCTTAGAGTTTTCTAATTTAAGAACCTCTTTGACTTCTCCTTCCTTAACAGCATCTGACATGAGAGTCATTTACACAAGTGACTTATACGTCGCTCCCATAGTACATGTGTCAATAACAACCCTTGAAGGGGCTGATTCAAACCCTTAGAAAACTTAATGGCCTTCTTATGAGGTGTATTAACAAGCTCCATCCCGAACCACGATTACTCATTAAACTAATTTATGTACTCCTTCATTGAAAGACTCTCTTGCTTTAGACTAATAAACTTCTTCAATTGCATGCTTTCCTCAACTTGTGACAAGAACTTTCTCTCAAACCTTTCCCTAAATCCAAACTAACCAATGTATATTCCTTCCATCTCTATGATCTCCCTCCAATAAGAAGCTTATCCTTTCAGCTGCCAAGATGCAAGCTAAACTCTTTGGCGGTCCTCCAATCCTAATAGCCCAAATATTCACTCTGTATTCCTTAACCAAGCTCGTGCCTCCACGAAATCCTCTGTGCCAGAAATCATCTTACCTTCTTGATTAGTGAAGTCCTTGCATAGCTTAGAAAAATTGGCAGCTGTAGGTGGATTAATGGGACTCCACCCACTGTTGCTAGATTGGGCGCTGTCCCTTGCTCCTTTGGTGTCATAGCTTGGAGGTATCTACGAAACCAGCCGAGGACTTGGACACCCACTGGAAGATTCGAGGCATCCACCATACTATGCAAAGAAATGAAAATTTAGGCTGAAAAGAATCAAAAGAAGGTTGAACGTGACCAGGTGATTTTTATAAAAACTCTTTTATACTTGAAAACCATTTCATTAGCAAGAGTTTCTTTCTGAAAAATACTTTTGGTTTGAACATAAGTTATTTTTGAAAAATACTTTACTTTTAAAATAAGTTTTTAGGGATCCCGTAACCTTAGGCTCTAATACTAAGTGAAACACCCCACATCCCTTAGTATACCCAAAAAGGGCACACTAAAAGATATAGTGCGTTATAGGTATTGCTAAAGCATTACAGAGACTAAGATTCACGAGACAAATAAATATAAACAAAGGAAACACTTAAATGGTAACTCATTATTCAAAATAAACTTCATAAATAAGTCTAAAAAACAACACGTCTCAAATACCAAATACACATGTCTTATGAAAAATACATCTTAGTCTCATAAAATCCGAGTACAAGAAAACAATCATCCTTTCATAAGTACCAGTACATCAAAAACCAAATGAAAAGATAACTAAAAAGAAGAAGAATACATGAAGAACTCCGAAAATGTATCTCCAAGAAATCCGAATCAACTATCTTGCCTCTGCTGGCCTATGAGGGGAAAGAGAAAATAGAGGAGTGGATCGGACTATAAGTATGGTGAGTGAAAGTAACTACTAGTATTTTTAAGCAAGATAAAAAAATAGACTTAACAACAATTCTAGTATAAAAGGAAATAAAGGAAAAAAATGGGATAAAATATTTTTTTAACTGTTTGCTTTGATTGTGATTCTTTGCACTTGTCTTAGATTGTTGTGATTAGGCTGAAATCCTAATCCTATTTTAATTAGGCTGAATCCTAATTCTACCCCTTGATCGGCCTTCTATCTCTGTTGTGCCACTGTAAGCTAGCCCCATACTATGAGTCCCATAATAAAAGACACCTGTTTAGCGCTTGCAACGTAGTAGCGACTTATCTGGCCTAATCAATGCCGCACGCTCGGTCATCTCCGGTACACACTAACTATCACCCCCTTGTGACCTCTTACTTACCCTAATCAGCGTAAGCGTTCTCAGCCTTACCTAATGTATTATGAGACCATCAGTCCTAGTTTGAAAGGGTCCTATCCAGACTCACCTAAGTGTTTTGTGAGACCATTAGTCCTGGCCCGAAAGGGAACGCTTTTGGTATGGGTCCTAACAAATATAATCTAGCCGCACCCTTTGCGTGAATCCCCCGATTTGAGCTTCTATTTATTGGCTCCTGATTTACCTTAGTTAGCATAAGCGTGTCCCAGCCTCACCTAACTACTGTGAGACCATCAGTCCTATTCTGAAAAGGTCCTGCCCAAACTCACCTAACTATTGTGAAACCATCAGTCCTGGTCTGAAAGGAAATGATGTTGGTATGTGCCCTACTTCTACCTTTGCTTATTAACTTATTTTAAGTTTTAAAATAATTTGCTTCTATTATTTCTGCTGTATTTGCTTATTAACTTATTTGTAAGTTTCAAAATAAGCTTTTACTGTTCTTTTTTCTCAATTATTACCTATGTTATAATTGTTACTCTTCTGTTTTATCTTTTTAGTTATGACCACTAGTTACAAACATGCATGCAAATTTCTCAAATTTTCCTATTTCGGTCTATCTTCATTTTATTACAGTTTTTCTTATTTTACATCTAATTTCTCTAAATTTAATGTTTTCTATTTTAATCCATATTTGTGAATTATTCTCTTTTTTAGCATTCTTATATTTTATTCGCGCGGAAAGGAATAAAAAGAAAACTAACATTTACAGGCTAAATTCTAACGTAAAAAACATGTAAATAAATGTAAATAAATAACTGTAAATAACTGTAATTAACTGAATAAAATAACTGAATAAAATAGACTGAAAAGAACTTAAAAACTAGTTATAAATAACTTACATAAAAATCGTCTCAAAATTGCAGAAAAACTACAACTATTGAGAACCTTATTATTTTAAATTACTTAAAATTTAAATAATTATAAAACACTCACCTGTGGTCCTTAGCTCTAGTCCTTGGTCTTCCCGGATCTACTTCTAGAGTGTAAAATATATTTATTAAAATGATCTTCTCCCTAGAAATTTTTTCTATTTAGGGTCAAGCCTCAGGCAATGAACCTAACTGGGAAAAATCTGAATGAGAAAAATAGCTAGACCTTGGGTCTTATTTATAGTGTCACTTAAGGATCTCAAACCGTTGGATTTGAAGATTAAATCTGGTGCAACCATGTCATTGGCTCGTTGGGAACCGTCGAATGGAAGCACGAACACACAGGATTGAAGGAAAATAGCAAAATGACGTGTTCGAATGAAACAATGTATAAATAATTGAGCGGCTCGACCTAAAATGAGTGAGGGTTGACCTATATATGTGTAAGGTCGACCTGACCCTATTATATATATATATATTCTAGTTCTCTTATTTCTTGTTTAATTCATACCTTCTCCGTTTTAACTCAGATTTTGACAAACTATACATAGATATTGACCAAAAATTTACCATAGACAAAATGGTACAACTCCCGTGGCTTAATTATGATAATTTCACAAACTTATTTTATTATTCAATTAATTATTATAGCTTAAATTTCGGGCTGTTACACTTGAGGATCCGCTTCTCCGGCACTTTGATTTACGGCACATGAATTTCGAGGATGTATTAATGTCGATTTCTGGGAGTCGAAGAAACGGGCCGTCACATCGCGGTATCATAGCGTAGATTGAGCGAACACCTGAACCTGATGAGAGTAAATGACTCATCAGAGATAGGGTTAGTAATGCCCTAGGATGAGTAACTCATTAGAGATAGGGTTAGTAACACCCTAGAGTAAGTTTGAGAGTATTACATATGCACACATATTTGTTAATAAAATATACAAAAGAATTCAGCTATATATTAAATCATTATACGTAATATATATATATATATATGTATATGTATATATATGTATGTATGTATTTTATAACAACCCTGTTTTCTAACTCATAATATCATACGAATTGATTTAGAATAGAAGTGAATGAATTCAAATTTGACAATTTTTATTTTTGAAATAAAATTATTATTAAATAAAATCTATTTAATAATAGATTTTGTTATAGAAAAATTTAATTAGTTAATAATTTTTATTTTAGCTAATATAGTAAAATTCAAATAAAATGTGTTAATAAATATGAAATATTTTAAAAGTATAAATAATTATACATATTTGAAATGGGCGAAAAGAAGTTTTAGTTGATATTTAGTAAAATTATTAAATCAACGATGATTAATAAATCAATTTTTTATCAATATAGTTAATAATAAAATAGAGTGGAATAATATTATATTCAATGGAATGATATAGTCATTGACATGTCTCATGTAAAATAAAATATAAAAATAATAATAATTTTATTTGCAATGGAATGAAAGGGCTAATCAAAAGAAAAAAATAACAAAAACAAAACCAATAAATAAAACAAATACGTTACCTAAACATTAGGCCCGCTCATTCTTTTAGACCAAACTCAAACCCACATCACTATTCTCCAAACCGGTGCCATTTGGTATTCATTCACGGACTTAAATTCTAAATCAAAAATCGATTCGAGCATAAAAAAGGGAAAATGAACGTATCAAAATAGCGATCGGAAGGGAGCATAACGTTGGCTAGAGTGGCGACTGTGATGGAGACGCACGTTAATGGTTGCTGTCATAGGTGACGAATTGTTAAAGAGGCCACGACCTAGGTTGTCGGCGATGCACGTTAGGGCATGTGGCCTGACAGCAGGTGCAACGTCATAGCAGTGGGAGGAGTAGCTTCGCTTGAGGTTATTACCATCAATGGAAGTGGGTAGGTGCGACTTTTGGCAACAGGAACAGTCAACATGGAAAGCACGAGGCAGCGACGAGAAGGATCATATTGATAGGGTTTAGCTTTTCATAGGTTACTGGTTTAGGCAAAATTCAATCATCATCTAAGGTGAGTTATTCTTAACTCAAAATTCTATCTCTATACATCTATAGATTTCATTTGTATGCCCTTGCCGATTGACTATGTGATAAATCTATATTTTGAAAGGTTGAATGGTTTAAATTTCATTTACATGCTCTAAATTATATTGTGCGTCATATATTTGGGTTGATTATTAAGCAGATGTGATGAACTGAATTGGTTTAAGGGTCGATAGTGTAAAATTTACAAATGTAATACTGTTTGTTAGTGAATTTAAAATTTTATACTATGACGATAGTTGTATATTATCATGTGAAATGAGTTGCCGGAAAGCAACTCAGATCGATAAATAATTTTATACTTGGAATGACATTTTTATAAAAAGTTATTGGCTCTAAATATTGAATTTTAATGAATTTATTGTTTGATTTGTTTGAATGTGTCTAAAAGATTCTTAAAACGAGATTTATTCTTTTTGATCCTTATTGGAATTTAATTTATAAAATATGATTAAATTATACTATAATCTTTGCTTAATTCTTAAAAAAACTTTATTCAAAGCTTCTAAAATGAACGATATTTTTTTGTAATTTTTTTAATTTACTATTTTAAGTATATAATTAGGGAAGTGTTTTAAAGGGAAAGAATAAAATATGGTATTGTTCTTGAAAAGTGGTTATGAAAGTAATAAATTTAATTTCAAATAATTTTTGCTATAAAAGCTATTTAAATCATTTTAGAAAGAGTTTGAAGCCTTTGGAAAATTAAATCTTTATGTGTGTTTGTGTATATATATTTAAAAAGATTTTCAAAATAAAGTAACTTATCAACTATATGAAGTAAAGCTTTGTTTTAAATTAAATTTAACTAAGATTTTTATGTTTGCAAATAGTTTATGGTTTTAAAGTGTTTATGGAGTAATATTATAGATTTGAAATAAAGTGAATTATCAATTATTCAAATATTGTTTTGGTTCAAAGACCTAATACAGGAATTTTATTTTAAGACTTAAAACTTTGTAACTCTTTTCTTTTATATATATATGTATGTATGTATGTATGAGTTATTGTTGTTCAAAAGTGATTTTGGAAAAATTATATCTTGGTATATATAAAAACTAATTTAAAACTCTTTTAATTTATTTATTATGGATATAAGAAGGTGAGAGTTTAAAAGTGAATTATAGATAAAATAATTTAGAAATCATTTTCTAAATGATAAAATTATATTAATTACTTTCAATTTATAAACCATCGTTGCCTTTTATTGCAATTAGCTTTTAGCTATTTTACGCAAGTTTGAATTTGATTTTTGATGAATTTCGTGATTTTTCATGAAAGAAAGAAGTTTGATAAACGATTAAATTTTCGGGTGGTATGGGATACTTTGTACAATTCTTTCTATTATTATTATTATTGTTTGTTAAATAGAGTTTAAGTGGAAATTTTAGCTTTTAGTAAATATTTTAATTTACTATCTGATATGGGACAATTAGTTAAATTCTGTTGATTACTAGAGTGACAATAATTAACACTTAGAGTTGTATTACTTTAGGGTATTCGGATTTTAAGCCGATAGATCCCCGAGAAAAGATGACCCATTTTTCACGATCTAAGAATCGATATATTTTTAGACTTGGATAGGCAGATCTCTTTCAGAGGATTTGTTGTGGTGTAAATATCTCTTTTGAAAGGTAGATTTTAACGTGCATCGTAGTCTATATATACTACAACCAATTAGTTTATTTTGTTCTATATAGTTAGACTATGTTTACCTCTTTCTGAAGGTAAATTTGCATAGGATTGATAAGGTACACACACGGCTGCTCTTTTCTTTGAGCAGTGTCCCTAATCTGCAGTCTCTTTCGAAAGGCTTCCTTGCAATGTAGTGGTTCTCTTTCGTTAGATTTCGTGTCACTGTATTAAACTGATAGATGAATACCATTATTATTTATTTATTGATGATTATTTCTTCAGAGTTTTTAGTATGGATATTATATATTCTTTATGGCTCTAAGGATTTTGAATTGGTTATCACCATATTTTGAGATGATAGTCCATTGAGACTTGATATGTATTTACGAAATGGTGATTTGTTTAATATGCCTTATTTAAGTATTTGTTTTGGGCATATTATACTTATGACTTGGTTATTGTTAAGTCAAAATTTTGAGATCTATATTTATTGATTTGGTGTGCCTTTTTGAATTTTTAGGTTTTAGGAATATTCTGAGATGACTTATTTTAGACTTAAGTCATTTATCGATTTATATAGCGAATTTAATATATAATTGTTTGCTTGGCATATTTTATATGGCTTAATATTTTAAGTCATAGACTTATAATATGTGTACTCACATATTATTCAGATATAGTCTGACCCGTTTATTATTTTAATACTTAGGTCAAGCCGAGACTTTACTGCTGTAGGGACCTATTGACCTTTGGATTTTGGGCTAGCATTTAAGTAGACTATTTTGATAGTTTTATTTTACTTCATACTTGTATATATTAATAATTAGGAGTTTATGTCATCTCTATTATATAGCAGTGATATTGTACCTGATACAAGATTTGGATATGATGTATATTATTCCGTTGTGATACGTGACTCTGATTTTGATTTATCTATATTATATATTGTTCTAAATATTTTAATCATTGTCTATATTACTTTGTATTGATACTATACACGTCTATATTTCAGTTCAGATGCTCAAAAAGATAAATAAGACGTGTCAGTGTTAGTATAAAGATATATTCACATTCGATCGTCCTTAATTAGCTATATTCTCTTGATTAGCAGACGACATTGCTCGTAATGCTCTTTGCTAAATTAGACATAGCAGTGGGGTCGTCACAGCTTGGTACAGAGCTGGATTCGGAACATTATAGAATATAAATTGCACAGAGTCTAGATCTAAATCTAGATGACCTAAAGTCCCGTCCCTTGGGTGTACAATAGTTAGTAATTTAATTAACTATTTAGGCATAGGAATATAAATGATTATTGCAAATAATCATTGGGACATATTTGAAAAGTTATTGATAATACTATATCTAACTTATTGTTATGAAAATTTACTAAATATTGGAACACGCTGTTGTTAAAAGTGAGATTTGAGAAATAAATATAGATTAGATAGTAGATGGATTGTTTTGAAATAGTAAATAATAGTTAAATATGAATTTTATAGGTACACCAAATTAAATACTAAGATGCATTACAAAATCATTTTTTGCTAAGAATTGTTTTATGTAAACCTTGAGATGGATTAAAAGAATTATGTTTAAATTTCTCTTAGATGACTACTCGGCGATCTAAGAACTGACCATATTAGTTATTTGTGTTATTTAGATTTTTTAAAATGATGTACATGATGGTTTTTCTCAAAATCATTTATACCATCTTTTTCTAAGCGTATGAAATGTTGTATGTTGAGAGAATAATATATTATCTACTTGGATGTAGAAAACAATTTGATGGACAATAAGAATAAGTACATACAAAGTATTCGCAACATAAAACAACCATAGAGTACTGTTATGTGAGCATTTAAATGAAAACTAAGGATGTAAAAAAGGAATCATCTAATAAAACATAACAATCTATTATTTTTCAAGGGAAAGATCATAAAGCAGATTTCAACTATCCTAATAGAAATTATTAAATTATCGACAATTAATGTTCAATTAAAAATCAAAAAATCTTTATAAGTTAAATGTATTAACTTTCATAAAAATAACTTAGACTAATATAACACTACAATCGTCAACCATACTTCAATACATAAATGGTAATTTAGTAGTAAATTTCATCATTTATAATCTTGTTTACAACATTTAATAAGAGTGTTTATTAGTGAAATAAAAACTATCCACTGTTAATATAAATTTCTCAGAAATCATTATTAAGAATTGAAATTTGCTCAAAAAGAAAAAAGAAAGAAAAAGAACTTGCGGTGTATTCAGAAGTGTAGTTACCACAACAAATAATGGAAATTTAAATTTATATAAAATGAAACATTAAGTCATATGCGCGACTAATTAAATCTTAAGATGAGTTAAAACGTTTGATGTGTGCTTGAGGTATATATCAACGAATGCATGTGCTATGGAATTGTTGTTAGTAAATTATTATTTCCATGATAACATTACGATTGATTGAAAGAATTTTAATGAAACCAAGCATCTATTTGAATTAAAATCTTTTAATATTAGATATGCATATATGTGGAACCCGATTACGTTATTATATACAACCAAATATTTTGTAAGGGTATAAAGTATTAAAAGATATATGTATATCGTACAGAAATAAATTTTGTGTTAAATTACCCGTCTACTGCTTTAAGAATTCTAGTCAATGTGTTTGATCCACGTTATCGATAGAAATTCCTAAACACTAGTACGAGATATTTGAACACATTGTTTTGGACAATAAAATATTTTCTGTAACAATATTTAACAAGTATATAATATTTTTGTAAAGAAAGTAGAATTTTGCAATAAGTTAAACATTATACCTAATAAAGTAGAGAGTTTGGAAAGATTGTTTTGAAGGTAAAATAATATTTCATAGAAATGTATAAATTATATTTTTATGGGAGATGCCTTAGGATATTTTGATAAATGAAATAAAGTACTTAAAATGAGAGTTTGATAATATTTTAAATAAACTGGGTGTAGTACTTTTAAACGATTGTGAGTATTGTATCATGGTTGTAATAAATATTAGAATTTATATTGAATAAAATGTAAAGCGATATGTGACTTAATTATATGATTTTCCAATATAAGTGAAGTTTGAAATAGAACTATAATTCATTTATGAATGTAATAAATATATCTTTGAAAAAAAAGTTTCTAAGAGGAAATGAAACTTTAAAGAAAACATATTGTGATATTTTGAAAAATATGTTTCTAAGAGGAAATGACATTTTAAATAAAACATATTGAGCTACATTTTGGAAAAAAAATGTTGTGCAAAGAAAATAACACTAGAAATGTGATATCCTGGAATTTTTGGCAATACAAATTTAATAATCTGTATTTAAAATTAAATTGATTTGAAAATTTTTGTTAATAAAACTTGACTTGATTTAATAATCCAATTAAATAGATATTTAATTGGTGAATTTTATCTTTTAAAAACTAATAAAATGCTTTCTATTTAATATATTTATATATATATATATATATTTATATATATTGTAAATAGATAAGTTTTGATTTGAAGTTTGATAAACAAATAAAATCTTGTTTTTAAATTCTAATACACATTTTGATAATTTAGAAATTTGATTTATTTAATATTAAGCTTTTTTTAAAGCTATTTAATAAATAATTATATGGTTTAATTTGTTAAGTCTAAATTGTTAAATTGATTTTAGCTTAAGTTTAAATTTAAATAAGATAAACATAAGGTTTATTTTATTTCTTTTTGAATATAGCTTGATAAATATGATTTGAAATTTTATATAGAAGTTTAAAATACAATTCTACAAATGAAACATTAATTCATATAAGAAGGTAAGTAATAAGTAATTTATAATCTCTTTTATAAATTAGTTAAATTTGATTAATGTGTTATTTTCAAACAATATTAATAAATGTATAGATAAATAGATTTTAATAAAAATAGGAGTGCTATTTTTAAATTGAATATGTTGTTATAAATTGACTTTAAATTGGATTTTTAAAATTTAAGTTGGATTTGAATTTGAATTAATTTTGAAATTCAAAAGGTAAATATTTTAAAATGTTTTGGATTTTAGCATATTTGTATAAACTTTTATTTATGTATATAATTGGTTTTAATTACTTATTTATAAATAATAAAGTACTCATTATCTATTTAGTTAAGTATATACTTATATTAAACATTCAAAATTGATACTAATTACTATAAAAAGAGAGACAAGTGTTGTTATGTTAAGGTCTCATTATAACAAGTGTGAATTGATAAGTGAATAAAATTGACAAATGTAAAGATCTAATACAAGTGTTATTTTGTTTTTAACTTTTCTTTTATTTCTTTTAAATAAACCATTTATACTCATAAAACATATTTTCTTCATTCCCTCATTTTTTCTAATCTTCATTTTTTTCAAAAGCTAAGATAAAAAGTTTCAGCTGAATCAAAACTGAAAATCAAATCAGTAATCACTCCTCACAAAACAAAACTTGTAAATCACTTTCCAAATCAAGTTTGCAAAGCTTTTTATCAACTTGTAAACTTATTTTCAAAAAAACAAAAGCAAGCCTGCATTCATCATTCAACCTGAGTTTTTAAAGCAAGCAAGCCTGTAATCATTTTTTTCAAGTTTTCAAATGCAATCTGAAAATTGGCTACTGCATGCAAACCTGGGAACTAAATGCAAGTTAAAAACATCACAGCAACTCAAGTTTTTAAAGCTTGAGGCAATTCATTTTTAAAGATTCAAAAGGCTTTTCAAATTAAATGTGCTATGTTCATCAAGTTTTAATATGTGAGCAACTTTTTATCTAAAAGCCTAAGCATAATAAACCTGTTGCATGTTCATATCTATAAATTTGTATGGTTGTGAGTAAAATTTTAAGTGCATTTCAGTGAATATATGTACGAATGTGTGGATGTGTATAGATATATGATGCTTGTAACGTCCCACCTTTTCATACGGTTTAAATCGACACACGTGCTAATTCAAACCATACCGAAGCGCGGATTGTTATGGGGTAAATAAGAAAAACAGAGAAGAAATAAAATAAAACAGAATCTCACAGCGGAAGGATAAAATATAATAATCGATATATAGTTCATAAAACTGCTTACAAACATTTGCTTCTTCTTTATACAATAAATATCAGAGTTCACATACCAATAAATATCAATGCAGCGGAATTAAATGGTGTAGTGGAATAATAGTATATAACAGTAATACAAATCTTCGTCTTCGTCCTCCAGAGCTAAAACTTCAAATCCTGAAACGCTCGGACTGACCCGAGCGAATTGAAAAAACAAAACACTCGAGTCAGAACTAAAAGACCTTATGTAAGTTAAATCAACAGAAATAAATATGAGTGCAGTAACTCAAGAGATGCTCGGGATTTACATCTCCTAAGGATCCATTAAACTATTTACTATGTAGTATATTGCGCTATTATAATAGTGTCTAATTGTAAATTAAACTTACTTTTTTCATAGCATTAAGGGGTTACCCATATAGCCCTTAACAATTAATAGTCCCAGTAGTCCATCCAATATCATAGTTCCTCCTGATCGGGAAGCCACCAGAGGATACCACAGGGCTACGGGAGAAATCCAAACTCGTACAAGGCACGATAAGGTAGGTGACACGGCACAACTAGGCAATGCCAGGGTAGATATACCATTTGCTATCCGGGCTGGTGGAAACGCGCAGCGCGCAGCTACCACCCACCTCGAACAACTCCCCCAAATCAAAATCAAAAGTGGCCACCGAATCAATCCAAAAGTCAGAGTATAATATCGAAGGAGTGCGTTCGATCAGAGGAATGACCTCATTTACCCGAGAATCTCTCCTGTTTTAGCCACCTTATGCCAACTCACGGGAGTCGGGTCCATGTATTTACCTCAAAGGAAACGCCGCCACCATCCTACTTCATTCTGGAATCTCCACTGCGTACACGGTTGTTAAAGTGGTTTTCGGAGTTGGCAGAGAGTATGACAACTTCCGATCCCGGTCTCTTCAACAACCAAATGTTATTATAACACCGCGGTCTTAAAATTGGTATATACTTTAAAACCAGAATATAATTATCCATTTCAAAACCCATAAATACGATATCATTTCCATTTCCAAACAATTCATTTTGATATTATTTTTATAAAACCCAGATCAATAATATCATTTTATTTCAATATTACTTTCTTTTCCAAAATCCTACTGCTTTAAAAATTTTAATATCTGGAAACTGAACATTTGAATTATAACTTTCAAAACATAATACTTCCAAATTCATAGCTTTAAAACCATAACTTCTAAAACTTGAATGGTTTGGATATTGAAACGGTATATAAAATAAAATAGTTGAGTTTAAAATTACTTTATAAAGTAAATAATCTTGACGGCTTTACAAATTTATTCATTTAAAATTTAGTCTAAATCCATAAATTTTAAATTCACTTCCAGTTAAATAAACCACTTCAATTTCAATATATTCCTAACTTTGAGTATTTAACAATTTCAAAACTTAAGGTTGGAAATTCTATTCAACAATTTATTGTCCTATTATTTAGTTTTGAAATATTCATAAAATAAATCCATAAAATAAAACTCAAAATTTCTAACAGTTAAATATTTCCTTCAATTTGTTTATACTAGAAATATTCATTTAATTTATCTTGAATAAAATCCAGTTATAAATATCATACATTTAAAATTTCCAAGTTTAAATAAGTTACATCACTTATAGAGTTTAATTCTTAAATACGCTCAATTCTAATTAAATTTTAATTTACCTTCCAATCTAGATTGATTTATGTAACGACCCGTATTTTGCGGATCGAAGGATCGTAGAATTGTTGTTATAGGATGTTAGTGTTGTTAATTCGTTCAGAATTTAAGTCGTAGAGATGAGTCGTGTAGAGATGAGTCGAGTAGAAGATAAGTGGGTTGTACGACTTAAGGAGTTGGAGCGACTCATGGTAGTGACTGACTCGTAGGAGTTAACGGCTTAAGGTGGTTAGCAAGTTAGTGGATTGAGCGACTTATAGGTGTTAACGACCTAAGTGTTGGACCGACTTATAGGATGGAACGACCTAAGGGTTAGTGGCTTAGGGAAGTTAGCGGCTTAACAGGATTAGTAGGGTAACGGCTTAGGAGTTAACGAGTTAGTGACCTAGAGATTAGCGCTGTGTTGAGATAGGTCGTGGGAGTCTTAAGTCGTTGGGTCGTAGGGTTGCTAAGTCGCTAAGCCGTAGGTAGAGTAGAAGTGTTAACCCATTAGGATGGTTAGGTCGGAATTATATTTAAGTCGTGACCGACTTATGTTAGGTCGTAAGTCGCACGCGTGTGTTATGGCTGGGGTCGTTGAACTGTTGGGTCGGCAAGAGTTAGGTCGTACGAGCGACTTAAGTGTTAGGTCGGCAAGGTAGTTAAGTCGCGTATATGTTCGTGTGTTAGGTAGTTAGGTCGACTACATTTGTAAGTCGTTGAGCCGTGGAGTGATAAGTCGTAGGTCGTTAGGTCGGCAAGGGTTAAGTCGTGACCGACTTAAGGAGGCCGACCGACTTAAGGAGGCTGAACGACTTAAGAATTTTGCCTATAAATACACGGCTTTGGTTCACTTTTTGGCACCGGATTTTGAAGCGATGAAGTGCTGCTATTTTGAGAGCTCGACTACAACACTTCTTCACTTCTTTTCTCCACTTTAATCTTGTGCTTCCATCCATCTAAATCGAAGATCCAAGAGACAAAGTTGATCTCCATCCATCGAAGAGAGATTTCATCTTTTGAAGCGGAATCTTGTCGGATCAAGCTGGATCCTTTGCTGTCCAGATCTGAAGTTGGTAGCTTTTGAGGTGTTTAGGTGATTCGATGAGTGGTGGCTATCTCTCACACGGACCCAAAGGAGTATATTGGATCAGTGACTTGTTTGTGTGTCAAAGATAGTGATTTCATACATTTTCCTTAAGTTTGCATGTAGATCCATCACTCGTAAAGTTTTGATATCCATTCTACTACATGTTAACCTATGATATTTCATTCATCAAGATATTACTCAGAATTCATGCTTGTTAGATTTTAACTCTTTATTTACTAAATTGCCATTATCGTTATAACTGTTTATTTAGATCTTGTTTGAATGATTGATTACTTGGATTAATGTTTGATTTGATTGATTGTTAGAAGTTAGTTGATTGATGATTTGACTTGGACAAGTTGGTCGAAGATGATTCAAAAGCTAAGTGGAAAGGCTCTTGAATAAGGAAAGCTGCCCGTGGCATATGAAGCGGATGATAAAGCTCATATGGATAGATTTGATGATGATGTTGAGATGGGACTTTGCTATGATGCGATAAAGCAAAGCATGATGTGAGATAGCCTTGGTTTAATCCAGACAAGATCATTCCAAGCATGTTGATAACTCGGTGATATGGTCCGAGTTTGTTGATAATGGATGGCTTGAGAGGCGCTTGAGCTAGTATGAGAATAGTCGTCGAGGAGGATGACTAGAAGGCCGAGATCTCATCGTTATTGAAGGTTCTAGAAGGCTCAAAGCAAGAGTACGCTGGGCAGATTCGATAATCCCAGGCACGGGCTGCGACGACGTGCTAAGTACTCTGGGCAGATTCGATAGTCCTAGGCACGGGCTGCGACGACGTGCGAAGTTCTGTCTAGAACCGGGGTTACCATTAGCCCTTGACGGACGGATGGAAAAATGAGTCGGTCATTCAATTAACGGTGATATCGAGGCAATGATAACAGTGATAGCCAGAGTCATGGATGCTTTGGTCGTATCGTCACTCGGTCTCAAGAGCGATGTTTTGTGGGTTCTTATCTGATCTTGGTTTAGGCCTTGGGGGTTTGTACTTGGAAAACATCGACCTTGACTCGAGTGATAATTGCTTTACTTTAATGATCTGCTTTGCTATGCTTGTTTCCGCTTAGTGTGTCAGGGAGGCTATCACTGTAGAAAGAGGTGGAGTGGGATGGTTGGGTTTCTATTCTTTTTTTTTACCATTTATGCTCTTTTGGTATGTTTGATAGTTGATTTACTGCTCACTAGGACTTTTGTCTGACTCAAGGTTTTATGTTCAACTCTTATTACCTTGGGCTGTTCATCCGTTTTGGGATGGGCAGACTAGGTAGCAGGTGACAGGTGCTGTTCTTAGTGACTAACGATGTTGATGACGAAGACGAGCTGGAGGCTTTTGCATATTTTTTTCTTACTATATGTACTGGATGTTCCGCTGCTTGTATGATTCTCTGAGCGTTATGTAGTGAGGCTTGATGTATTGACTATTCAGATTGTTGTACCAAACTATTATGAGTTTATATGATGAGACTCTGTTCTATGGAGCTTCACTATGTATACTTTTCTATTGTATTTTATCCATGCGCTGTGAGTAATACGATAGAGTTTACTGTTTTACCTTAACCCTGATGATCGTCCATGGCGGCCTGGCACACCTTTCAGCGCACTATTTTCTTGTTTAGTGCAGGAGTCATGGGCGGTCTTCACATTTGTTATCAGAGCCTTGGTTAATCGATTTTAGCCAACGCTCGCTGACGTAACTACGTATGAGAGACGTAATTGTAATTTTGATGGATGATTACTATATATAATATAGTAGCTTAGAAGGATTTGAACTCCTTATGCAGTTGTTTCTCAGGGTATATTAATCATTTTCTTATGGATATTAGGAATGAGTCGAAGAGGGAGACCTGCTACTAGGGAAGGCCGTACTGTTGAGGGGGCTGCTGATTATGTTGCTATGTTCGAGGCTATGATAACTTCGATCATGAGAAGGATGCCAGCTCCAGGGCCATCAGTAGATGTTGGAGTTCAAATTCAAGCTCCAAAACCAGTGGATTTTGCTAAGTTGTGTAAGGACTATACTGCTCTTGGAGGAAAGGTTTTCTTGGGGACAAAATCAACCATTGAAGTACAGAGATGGATTGATGCTTGTAGAAGAATTTTTGGTGACTTGGGAATTGAGGATGCAACTAAGAGGAAGCTTGCATTAAGACAGCTTCAGGGAAGAGCTTCTGATTAGTGGAATTTTATCACCATTGATACTCCAGAGGAAGAGATTACTTGGGAGCAATTCCAAGCTAGATTTGAAGCTAAGTTCATTTCTATAGCTCAGAAATCTGTTCTGTTTAAGAAGTTTGTGGAGCTCAAGCAAGGTGGAAGACCAGTTCTTGAGTATGTTTCTGAGTTTGAAGCTTTGTCCAAGTATGCTCGGTCATATATTGAATCTCCTTATCAGAAGAATGAGAAGTTTGTGACAGGCTTGGACAGTTATCTTGGGAGGCATTTGGTGGATCATTTGGATGACCCATTTGAGAAGCTTGTGGAGAAAGCTCTCAGGCACGAGAATCTGTTTCCTAAGGAAGGATCTGCTGTTGCTGTAACCAAGGAAGGGTCTAAACCACAGCAGGGTGGAAACAAGAAAAGGAAGCAGTAGCAACAGAGGGGTAAGGATGGCCACAAGAGGCCGAAGGGTGAAGTGACCTGCTACAATTGTCTGCAGAAGGGCCATTGGTCTAGAGATTGTAAGAATCCGAAGGTGCCGGCGAAGTGCCACAACTGTGACAAACCGGGGCATTTCAGGAAGAATTGCCCGGAACCGAGGAAGGACAAGCAGATTGTGCAAGCTTATGCTTTGGGGGCTGTGCCATTGTCTTTGAAAGCTCCTACTTCTGAAGAGAAAGGAAAGAGTGTGGTGGTTCAAGGTACTCTTTCCATATGTGGTGTTCCAGTTAGAGTGTTATTTGATACTGGAGCGTCGCACTCCTTTGTTTGTAGTAAACTGGTAGACCGGTTGGGTTTGAAACCGGATATTGTTGACAGACCATTGGTTGTGACTAATCCAGTTGGGGGTTCGTCTTGTTTGTGTATGGTATGCCATGGTCTAGTTGTATCGAGTCATGATTGCTCTTTTGTTTGTGATTGTTTTTTTCTGAACTTTGCGGGGTTCGGAATTATTTTGGGTATGGACTGGCTTAGGAAGTATGCGGCAAGGGTTGATTGTAAGAGGCTGGAGGTGACAGTCGAGAATGTGGAGGGGCGAAGGGTTGTGATACGATGTAAGCATGAAGAAGGCGTCTTCATGAGCTTCATGTATTCGCTAGTTGTTCCACGGGATGGACTGTCATCGGTGCCTATTGTGAATGGATTTGAGGATGTCTTTGACGAGGTCAAAGGGTTACCGCCGCATAGAGAGATCGAGTTTCGTATCGATCTAGTTGAGGGAGACAGACCTGTTGTGTTGCCTCTTAGGCGGATGGCGCCTAGGGAACAGCAAGAGTTGAAGGTGCAAGTTGATGACCTTTTACAAAAAGGATTCATTCGGCGTAGTGTGTCCGAATGGGGTGCACCTGTTGTGTTTGCAACCAAAGCGGATGGATCGTTGAGGTTGTGTGTGGATTATCGTGAGCTGAATAAAGGGACTAAGAAGAACAAGTATCCATTGCCGAGAATAGATGACTTGTTTGATCAGCTTCACGAAGCTAAGGTGTTTTCTCAGATGGATTTGGCAACGGGATTTCACCAGTTGAGAGTGGCAAAGGATAGTGTGCCGAAGACTGCTTTTAGGACACCATCTGGTTTCTATGAGTGGCTGGTAATGCCATTTGGATTGACCAATGCACCAGCATATTTTGTGGATCTTATGAATAGAGTGTTCAGGGATCAGTTGAACAAGTTCGTACTTGTGTTCGTGGTTGATATTCTGATTTATTCCAGAACTGAGGAAGAGCACAAGACGCACTTGCGTATTGTTTTGGAAATCTTGCGAAAACAACAGCTGAGGGCTAAGTTTTCGAAGTGTCACTTCTGGAAGAGTGAAGTGAGGTTCTTAGGCCATGTTATCTCTGGAAATGGAATAGCGGTTGATCCCGCCAAGGTGGCAGCAATCCAGGATTGGGTTAGACCTAAGAATGCATCTGATGTGAGAAGTTTTCTTGGATTAGCAGGATATTATCGTCGGTTTATCAAAGACTTTTCCAAGATAGCTGCACCATTAACAGGATTGACGAAAAAGAACCAAGTGTTCAGATGGGATGCTAAGTGTGAGCAAGCTTTTGGAATTCTGAAAGAGCGACTGACAAGTGCTCCTGTTTTGACTATTCCAAGTGGAAATGATGAGATGGTGGTTTACACCGATGCATGTGGTACTGGACTTGGAGCAGTGCTAATGCAGAAGGATAAAGTTGTTGCATATGCAAGTCGACAACTGAAGCCGCATGAAAAGAATTATCCGACCCATGATTTGGAGTTAGTGGCGATTGTATTTGCTTTGAAGATGTGGAGGCATCACCTATTGGGAGTTCGATTCGAGTTGTTTACAGATCATAAGTCATTGAAGTATCTTTTCTCCCAAAAGGATTTGAATCTCCGACAGCAACGATGGCTGGAGTTTTTAGCATCATATGATTTTGGTATAGCCTATACTCCGGGGAAAGGTAACGCAGTGGCAGATGCGTTAAGTTGAAGACATGCAGGATTGGGAGCCATGTTTTCAGAATGGAAGAGTCTCGAGTATTTGGCTGGATTTGACTTCAGGCCTAGATGTGAATTGGAACCTGAGATGTTGGCAAACTTATCGATAAGACCTACTCTCGTGGAAAGAATTAGCGAGAGCCAAAAGCGAGATGATAAGCTTGTTAAGATTATCCGTGATTTAGAATCTGGATTGGACCCAGAGAAGGATAAAGGATTCGAGGTCGATCGAGAGGGTTGGCTTCGAAAACAAGGACGACTGGTTGTTCCCGATATAGATGAATTGAGGAATGAAGTTCTGAAGGAGAGTCATCACTCGAAGTTGACAATTCATCCAGGTGGAAATAAGATGTACCGGGATATGAAGAGAACCTATTATTGGGAAGGTATGAAGAAGGATGTTGGAAATTTTATTTCCAAATGTATGAACTTTTAGTTGGTAAAAGCCGAACAAAAGAAGCCAAGTGGATTGCTTCAGCCGTTAGAAGTTCCTACATGGAAGTGGGAGCAAATATCGATGGATTTTATTGATGGACTACCTAGAACAAGAGCGGGAAATGAAGGAATTTGGGTCATAGTAGATCGTTTGACTAAGAGTGCAAGATTCATTCCTGTTCGGTCAACTAGGACTGCATCGAAATTGGCTGAGTTGTATGTTAAGTGGATAGTTCGATTCCATGGTATTCCGAAGAGTATAGTGAGTTATCGAGACCCATTGTTCACTAGTGATTTTGGAAGAGCTTCCAGGAAGTTTTGGGAACCGAGTTGTGTTTGAGTACAGCTTATCATCCCCAAACAGATGGTCAGACCGAGAGAGTCAACCGAGTTTTGGAAGATCTCCTCAGAGCATGTGTTTTGGACTTCGGAGGATCATGGGAAGATTATCTTCATTTGGTGGAATTTTCATATAATAACAGTTATCAGTCAAGCATTGGTATGGCACCATATGAAGCATTGTACGGAAGACCGTGTAACTCTCCGACATGTTGGTTGGAAACAGGAGAAAAGTTAATACTTGGGCCAGAAATGATTCAACAGACTACGGATTGTATAGAGATCATTCGGCAACGAATGAAGGCAGCCCAAGACCGTCAGAAAAGTTATGCCGATAAGCGTCGTAAGGATTTGGAATTCGACGTAGGTGATATGGTATTTGTGAAGATTTCTCCACTAAAGAATATTATCCGATTCGGGAAGAAAGGAAAATTGACGCCGAGATTTGTTGGACCATTCCCGATCATCGAGCGAATTGAAAGCTCGCCTATAAATTGGAGTTACCGAAAAAGATGTCGAGTGTGCACAATGTTTTTCATATATCGTATCTACGGTAGTATGTGCATGACTCGAATACAGTGGTTTCTGCTGATAGCTGTGAAGATTTGGAGGTTGATCCAGTAGTTAAGAGACCTCGTAAGCCGCTTCGTGTTGTGGAGACTGACACGAAACAAATTAGGAGGAAGGTAGTCAAGTTTCTCAAGGTATAATGGAGTGATGATGTTAACCACTGTACGTGGGAGGAGGAAGAGAGGATGAAGGCAGCTCATCCTGAACTCTTCGAGGTATGGCCCTAAGGTGTCGTGACATCTCATGAATTTGTAACTTGTTCTAGTCTTAGAATTCTGCATGCTAGGCGAGTAATTGGATGCATGGTCTGTTGATTGCTAGGGATGGTAGGCATGCAGAATAGTTTTGATTGCTCTTGTTTGTTTGGAATTTCGAGGGTGAAATTCCTAAGGGGGAGAGAATGTAACGACCCGTATTTTACGGATCGAAGGATCGTAGAATTGTTGTTATAGGATGTTAGTGTTGTTAAGTCGTTCAGAATTTAAGTCGTAGAGATGAGTCGTGTAGAGATGAGTCGGGTAAAAGATAAGTGGGTTGTACGACTTAAGGAGTTGGAGCGACTCATGGTAGTGACTGACTCATAGGAGTTAACGGCTTAAGGTGGTTAGCAAGTTAGTGGATTGAGCGACTTATAGGAGTCAACGACCTAAGTATTGGACCGACTTATAGGATGGAACGACCTAAGGGTTATTGGCTTAGGGAAGTTAGCGGCTTAACAGGATTAGTAGGGTTACGGCTTAGGAGTTAACGAGTTAGTGACCTAGAGATTAGCGCTGTGTTGAGATAGGTCGTGGGAGTCTTAAGTCGTTGGGTCGTAGGGTTGCTAAGTCGCTAAGCCGTAGGTAAAGTAGAAGTGTTAACCCATTAGGATGGTTAGGTCAGCATTATATTTAAGTCATGATCGACTTATGTTAGGTCGTAAGTCGCGCGCATGTGTTATGGCTGGGGTCGTTGAACTGTTGGGTCGGCAAGAGTTAGGTCGTACGAGCGACTTAAGTGTTAGGTCAGCAAGGTAGTTAAGTCGCGTATATGTTCGTGTGTTAGGTAGTTAGGTCGGCTACATTTGTAAGTCGTTGAGCCGTGGAGTGATAAGTCGTAGGTCGTTAGGTCGGCAAGGGTTAAGTCGTGACCGACTTAAGGAGGCCGAACGACTTAAGAATTTGGCCTATAAATACACGGCTTCGGTTCACTTTTTTGGCACCGGATTTTGAAGCGACGAAGTGCTGCTATTTTGAGAGCTCGACTACAACACTTCTTCACTTCTTTTCTCCACTTTAATCTTGTGCTTCCATCCATCTAAATCGAAGATCCAAGAGCCAAAGTTGAAGATCTACATCCATCGAAGAGAGATTTCATCTTTTGAAGCAGAATCTTGTCGGATCAAGCTAGATCCTTTGCTGTCCAGATCTGAAGTTGGTAGCTTTTGAGGTGTTTAGGTGATTCGGTGAGTGGTGGTTATCTCTCACACGGACCCAAAAGAGTATATTGGATCAGTGACTTGTTTGTGTGTTAAAGATAGTGATTTCATACATTTTCCTTAAGTCTGCATGTAGATCCATAACTCGTAAAGTTTTGATATCCATTCTACTACATGTTAACCTATGATAGTTCATTCATCAAGATATTACTCAGAATTCTTGCTTGTTAGATTTGGACTCTTTATTTACTAAATTGCGATTATTGTTATAACTACTTATTTAGATCTTGTTTGAATGATCGATTACTTGGATTAATGTTTGATTTGATTGATTGTTAGAAGTTAGTTGATTGATGATTTGACTTGGACAAGTTGGTCGAAGATGATTCAAAAGCTAAGTGGAAAGGCTCTTGAATAAGGAAAGCTGCCCGTGGCATATGAAGCGGATGATAAAGCTCATATGGATAGATTTGATGATGATGTTGAGATGGGACTTTGATATGATGCGATAAAGCAAAGCATGATGTGAGATAGCCTTGGTTTATTCCAGACGGGATCATTCCAAGCATGTTGATAACTCGGTGATATGGTCCGAGTTTGTTGATAATGGATGGCTCGAGAGGCGCTTGAGCTAGTATGAGAATAGTCGTCGAGGAGGATGACTAGAAGGCTGAGATCTCATCGTTATTGAAGGTTATAGCAGGCTCAAAGCAAGAGTACGCTAGGCAGATTCGATAATCCCAGGCACAGGCTGCGACGACGTGCTAAGTACTCTGGGCAGATTCGATAGTCCTAGGCACGGGCTGCAACGACGTGCGGAGTTCTGTCTAGAACCGGGGTTACCATTAGCCCTTGACGGACGGATGAAAGAATGAGCCGGTCATTCAATTAACGGTGATATCGGCAATGATAACAGTGATAGGCAGAGTCATGGATGCTTGGATGCTTTGGTCGTATCGTCACTCGGTCTCAAGAGCGATGTTTTGTGGGTGCTTATCTGATCTTGGTTTAGGCCTTGGGGGTTTGTACTTGGAAAACATCGACCTTGACTCGAGTGATAATTGCTTTACTTTAATGGTCTGCTTTGCTATGCTTGTTTCCGCTTAGTGTGTCAGGGAGGCTATCACTGTAGAAAGAGGTGGAGTGGGATGGTTGGGTTTCTATTCTTTTTTTACCCTTTATGCTCTTTTGGTATGTTTGATAGTTGATTTACTTCTCACTAGGACTTTTGTCTGACTCAAGGTTTTATGTTCAACTCTTATTACCTTGGGCTGTTCATCCGTTTTGGGATGGGCATACTAGGTAGCAGGTGACAGGTGTTGTTCTTAGTGACTAACGTTGTTGACGACGAAGACGAGCTGGAGGCTTTTTCATATTGTTTTCTTACTATATGTACTGGATGTTCCGCTGTTTGTATGATTCTCTGAGCGTTATGTAGTGAGGCTTGATGTATTGACTATTCAGATTGTTGTACCAAACTATTATGAGTTTATATGATGAGATTCTGTTCTATGGAGCTTCACTATCTTTACTTTTCTATTGTATTTTATCCATGCGATGTGAGTAATACGATAGAGTTTACTGTTTTATCTTAACCCTGATGATCGTCCATTGCGGCCTGGCACACCTTTCAGCGCACTATTTCCTTATTTAGTGCAGGAGTCATGGGCAGTCGTCACAATTTAAATCATTAAAACTCCATTATTCAACTTATTTAGTTTATTTAACAAATTTATACATAGCTTAAATTCAATAATTTTAACTATATATGTACATAAAATAAGATTTTATATAAGGTCAAAAATTAATATTTATTAAACCGTATCCTATCCAAACCATAGAAAAATTATTTCAAAAATAATTATATATATACATATATACCGCGGTGCCTGTATATAATTTTCCATCCTATGGTCAAGTGATACGGATATTTATCATTTCAATCCGCAATTTAAAAATAAGAATTACGGTTATATATCATTTCAAACCGCAATCCCGAATGAAATGAAAATGCATAATAACTTGCAGTTTATATAATATAGAACACATCATCCATTCACCCAATATCAATCATCAACTAATTTATTGCAATCATCATCAATTTAAACAAACATCAATATATAGCATATAAAATATAACAGGTAATAAATAACAGGTATTAACTACCAGTTTGTATTCAATAATAAATTTAATAACTGTTAACTAGCAGTTTTTATGCAAATAAATAAATTTTTAACTGTCAAATTATATGCGATAATAAAATTTATTAAAAGTTAAGTTAAATAAATGTGATTTAACTGAGATGATGAATAAAACATGCCAAACAGTCATAAATAAATTTCTACTCATATCTTAAGTCAATTTAACAAACATAAGAAAACTTAGAAGTTGTGAGTGGGTTAAAACACTCACCTTTTGAATTTAAATCGAATTTAAATCTGATTTAAACCCAAAAATTCGACGGTCTCAGAATCTGTCCAAGCCAGTGTCAAAATCTCCGGAATTTTATTATGATCCTAACAAAAAAAATCGCGTGAAACGGAATTCGTGTGTAAAAGTTATATCGGTTTAATCGTTTGAAAACAAATTTAACTTAAAACTAAATTTAATATAACTCACCCTATAACAAGAGGCCACGTCACCACAGATAGATGCTGCCTTCTTCCCATACGCACCTGCTCACGCGTACAGTGCGCATGCAAATATCAAACCCTAGCCGCCGGCAATGACCGCTACTCCCCACGCCTACAGGCACGTCGCCATCACGTTGAACCCTGCGCCAAGTCCACTAGCGCCTCCCTCTCCACCTCGGTCCCACGTGCGACCACCAGAACGTCCCCAAGAGATGACAGCCGTAGCCGAAATTAAACCCTAGATCGAATTATGGAGCACGATCTAACCGTTGAACTCGCGAACCAAACCCACCGATGGCCTCCACTGGTTACCCTCTACCCAACGGTAACCCTGATTCCACGATCGGACGTACTTGATTTCGTCGCGATGGAAGGCCGAGGATGAACGATTAATTTCTGAAAAAACGGAGATACGAACGGAGAAACGAACCACTGATCTGTGATGCGAACATCAAGAGCTTCAACATATATTTTTTTGAATTTTTCTGAGAAGTTTAAATTTTTGACTTTGGATTTGATTTTTGAAATTGAACATGGATCTAGAGTTTCAAGCCATTGGAAGAAGAGAAGGAACTGATGAAATGAATGCACAAACAAATGAGAATAGATGGAGGCTAGGGTTTATAACTGGGTTTATATAGATAGGTTGGAAAATTTAATAAATGGATCGTGTTGGATATACGTGCTAACGCTAACGTGGCCCAAAAAGCCCATTCTGACCCCGGAACGAAATTGGGTAAACCCATATATTAAAATAGGCATTTTAAAATATTCTGAACACGATGGAAAAAGTTTCACGTCCAAATTCGATTGTATGAAGAAGTTATGCTCAATTCAATATTTCCAAATTGATTTTAATTAAATTGATTTCAAGGCGTTTCGCGTTCGTACGATCAAACGACAAGTCCGATCAATACGAAACTTGAAAGCCTATAATAATCCACCGATACGGATCCGATGAAACTGGTTTCGTCGAAATCCGAGTCAGTGGCCAAAATGGCTATTTTTATATAAATTAGATAAATTAAGAATTAGTAAATAAATCCAATTTTATAAATTTCAGTTTTAGAATAGGAAATTTGATCACTTATGATTCCTCAACCATCTACAATGATTTAAACAAATTTAAAAATGTAAATTTAGATGATTCATTTATGAATTTCAATATTAATTCTCAATTTCATTAAATTCAAAATTATAAATTAAATTTCTAATAATTCTATTAAATTAAATGAATCACTGATTATTCCATTCATATATTTCAAATAGGTGGATTTAAAATCTATTATCTTAATATGCGTCGATTACACTTAAATCTCTATTAACGTAATATTTAAATGTTAAATTTTCATTTACACAACTGCCATTTTATAAGTAAATCTACAATAAATCATACTTATTATTACATAAATGACTACCCTTTTTATCTAAATTAATATATACGTTATTTTAAATATTTAATCCATTTAAATGCAATAAATCTTTTCATAAAATTTTAGATTCCAAGCAAATTATAAAGCTTTATTTTCAATCTTTTTATTCACCAAATCATATTACCTTAATATATTTTAACGTAACATTTTCAATGATTTCCAATTTAAATCAAATGAACTAAATATACATATATCTCATAATAATGGTCGTCAAAACTCTAAATCTCACATTTAAAAGTTTGTTATTTCCACTTCAATATCATAGTTATTTACAACGTAATGGTTTATTTTTATTAAATCATTATTTATTATGTATATTAATTAAATAAATTCAATATTTAAGTCTGTTTAAATTTATTACCAAATACGCATTTACCTTTCCTATCAAATTTAAATTCCATTCAGTTAATATAACAATCACTTTCCCATTCACACCTTATTATCAACCCACAATTATTGCAATTCATTATCTTATATTGATTTTATACAATTACCATTAACTTTACATTCAATTACTATTCCATGCATATTTATTCATCAATCAAATTCGATATTTACTTTTCTTTCCTTTTTATTTGATAAATAACCTAGTATACATTTACATACATTCATTTCATTCCATTCATTTATGGGTATTGCATTGAAATTAAATTTATTAGCTAATACCAACATTATTACCATTAATTACAATTGGATTCCCAATCTTATTCAATACCCTGAATAAATAACATATATATTAATCAAATCCTTACATTTTGTTTTTCTCATATTCCATTAAATATATGCACACATACAAATTATGATTCTAAATCCAATTAGTTATTCCTTTTACATCAACCATCACTTATGAATAATTATCGTTTCCTATTTATTTTGTTACATTCACTTATATTCACTTTATGAGTAAATTGGTATTCCCATTAACCCATTAATTACCAACTTTAGTTATTGCAATTTATTATCCGACATACAAATTGAATCTATTGTCAAATTTTCCATTTCAATTAATTAACACCTTACAATAGGTAATAAAAAGGGTTTGTACTAAATAAAAATTTATTTTCATTGATGAATTCAATACTTGCCTTTATTTACTTATTTCTAACCTTATATCCAATTTGCAACAATTTCCACTATTACAATTAATTGCAATATATAATTCAATTTGTAAATTTTAATTTCCCTTGATACATCAAATTTCAACATCCTCTTTCCTATAAATAAATAATATTTCTGTTTCTTCCTAAATTTAAATTAGAAATCCTATTAAATAAACAAATTAAATTATAGAAATTTACGGGTCGTTACAATGCGGTTGTATATGCATTTGACAGTACGTAGTTTTAGAAGTAAAGATTTTGATAAAAATCCATTTCCTCTTAAACCAATCTCTGTTAAGATTTAAAATTCAAACAAAACTTGATTGTTAGATCATAGAGTAGGTTTTAAATTTTTTTATATAAGCTAAATAATTTTGTATTGCCTGGATATAAAACAACATAGCAAAATTAGTATAAAGTGAAAATTCAAACTTCTCAATTCATAAATTCAGGAACATTAATTGAATCCTTGAACCAAAACATGATTTTTAAAACTGAAATTATAATTTTTAGTTAAGGGATGAGTGTGCACTTCTGGTTTGAACAGAAATGGTTGTTTGGGGGAAGTTCTAATGATCCAAGTGATCGGGAACGATGGGGTTTCCACTAGAAGTAGTTTAGTGGTGTGTGAGCTCGGCAAAATTGCCAGAAAGGCGAATATATCATCGTGGTAGATGCGGTGGAGGATTGAAGTCTATAGCCCTAGTTTGGGAAGGTTGGGTATGTTTGATCGTCACGGCTTCTATGTTGAATCGAGTTGCTTGGGGTTTTGGGATATGGAAGCGCGGTGGTTGTCGAAGTAATGGCCGGAAGTATAAGCACTACGGTGGTCGAGAGGATCGAGATTTCGATTGTTCCAGGTTTTGATGTGGTGTTTCTGGTTCTGGTTCCAGGTTTGGAATGTGAAGCTCGAATTTGATTTTCGAATATAGAGGGTTGATTTGATGATCGTCTTTAGGTGTGAGGATGATCGATGACTTGAGGAGATCATCGGTGATGATCGAAATGGAACAGCATCACCGTGCATTTGCACGGGGTACTGCTTGATTCTGGTGAAGTTTTGGTTCGTGGGTTTTAGTATACTCGAGTTTTTCTCGAAGCGGTTTGATTTTTGGCTCGAAGTCATTTAGGTTATGGCTCGGGTTGATGTTTTGTTACAGGTTTAAATCTGTTCTTTTTAAAATTTTAAAATGTAGTTTAAAATGTAAATCAAGTTTTTAAAATAAGTTTAAAATATGAGTTTAAATCAAGATTTAAGTTAGTTTGAATCTTAGTTTTAAAATGATTTAAGTTTTTGGAATTTAAATGGTTTTAACAACTTTTAAGTGTTTAAAGTGTATTTGGTTTGAATTTAAAAATGAAATTTTAAATTGTAAAGTAAAGTTTTAAATCAAAGTTTTAATCTGGAAATCAAATCTAATTCGTATTTTGGTTTGTAGAAATAAAGTTTTTTTTAAATTCAATTTATTTTAACAACTTTAAATGTTTAAATGTATTTTAAAATGGTTTGAATTTAAAAAGGAATTTGGTTTAAATTCTTTTAGATTTATTTTATAAGGTAGGTATTTCTTTAACATAAGATTTAAAAAGTTTTTTTTAAATATTTTTAAACTTTGTTAAAGTTAAATTTGTGTACATTTTAAATCTTAAATTTAAAACGAAATTTAAAATGAAATTTAAAAGTAAATTTGAAAGCAAATTGTTTTTAAATGCTTTGATTAAGTAAGAAATGTTTATCTTAAAGTTAATAGAATTAATGATATGTGATTCAATAAAATTATAAAATAATTAAAATGGGTAATTAATTAATTAAATTAATTAATGATATGGATAATTAATTAAGTAATTAAGGGTTTTAAATTAATTAATCAAAGTTTAAGATTAACTAATTAAGGAATAATTAATTTGTAATTAAGGATGATTAATTAGATTTTAATTAATGATTAAAGATTAATTAATCAAATAATTAAGGATTAATTAAGTTACCGTTAACACTTAATTAATTATATAATTAGAAATTAATTAATGGGTAACTAAAGACTAATTAATTTGTATTAATAATGATTAATCTAAGTTTGATTACTTAAGAAAAGTAATTAAATAATTGTTTGTTGTTAATGAAGGTCATTAACTTGAGATTATTATATAATTAATTAATGTGATTAATTTTAATAATTAGTTAGATTAATTAATTTAAGGATAATCATTTATGAAATTGTTTAAGTGTAATTACCTAATGAAAGTAATTAATGGATTAATTACTTAATGTAATTAATTGAGTTTAATGTGATTGTTTAGATTAATTAATTAAGTTTAATTAATTTAAACACTGAATGATTTGATATTAATTACTTTATGTAATTAATGGAGTGTAGTTACTTAGTGAAGTAATTAATTGATAATTACGGATGTAACTAACGGAAGATAATTTAACAATGGAAGCAATTTGGATTATCTGTTTATAATGATAATATGGATTATCTGTTTATGATGATAATGTTGATTATCTATTGTGATGTTGTGAATTATCTATATGTGTATATATAGATAATAGAATTGAATTGTTTTAAACTTTAAAACAACTTGGACCTTAAAAGATACGTTTTGGATTCGGTGAGACCGGGATCGGGTTTCCAGATTTAGATATCTGAAAATCACATCGATCCAAATTAACGATAGGTCGTGAATCTCAAGTGAAGATGAAGATTCAGAGTGCAAGGTTTATCGTCGTTAACTCTGAGGGTAATTCCAAAATGAGTGTAATAAGATAATGCCTTTGGTTTCGTTCGAACCCGGAAGGAACTTGTATGGATTGAATGCTTTCAGAACATCTTCAGGTGGACGATGAGCATTCTAAGATAGATGTGTTCTATAAAAGTAATCGTAGCCTCAAGCCTCATCAACCGGGAATGGCTAAAACAGGGGAGGCGCGACAAGGCTAAGTGGGTCATGCCCAAGTAGGACAAGATTTACCCCTGTCTAGATGTCCCTTTTATTTCGGTTGTGTGGTGCGGTTGCTGATCACAACTGCGGGATGGTCATGTTTGGGACTGTTCCGTAAGAAATGGTTTCGACTTTGTGTTGCAGGGGATTGGGAGTAATCCTCGGTACGTTAATCTAGGCCATGTACGGTGACGGACGGTACCCCAGTAGCCCTGCCATAGTATGGAATCCAAAATCCAATAAGTGTCATCAGTTTTGATTGTATTACCCACTTTTGTGGCTAGTAGCTGGAATTTAATAGATGTACCAATTTTGGCTATTTTCTATTTACTTGAAAACCCTAGACCTATTATAATATCGCTGGATTTCCTATCAAATGTTTTGGTTAGCGTAAAGTAAAAACTTACCCATGTTTATGTGTGGGGAGTCTTATGTGATACCTTTTGTTTTTCAAAAGTTTTTCAAAGTTAAGCAACCTTAACCTGTTACTCACACCAGACCCATGTCTGACCCGGAGTTTATTTCTGTTTTCTTAAACTTTTGGATACCCAAATTTTTACGAGTAGCCAAGGGATTCAGGTTAGCTTTGACGAATTGTGGAGGAGCAATGGAGCAGGAGGCTTCAGCGTGTAGATATATAGTATTCCGCTGTGTTGGTATCTCTGAGTGATTTCTTTGTATTGTATTGAGTTGTAATAACTAGACATGTGTTTATAACTGTCTAGTATGTGATGTATAACATGTGTAACTCTGATAGTTGTTGTATATTATGTAATACCTATGTTATTAATATAATTTATCTGTTCCGCTGTTGAGATTCTGATATTGTTTCTTCTGTCTTTCTCGATCTTTTCTCTTTCTATCCCTTCCTTTCTTCAAGATGATGCGATTTTCTATGGTTAGAAAGTCGGGTCATCACTAGAAATGAAGATTTAAGAGATGAAAATCTAGTAAAATATGTAAGACATTTTGAGTTGAACTTTGTTTTTTTTCAATTGATATTTTGATGCTGGAGTAGTTATTACATATAATATATTCTGAAATTTATTCACATTGGTTGTTTGAATATGTGTTTTGCTCTTTGTTAGTAACAATAAAAGAAGATAAAACTAGCAATACAAATATTGATACCAATTTATACTAAAAGAGTCACTTTCATATACAAAATTAACTTTGAGTGATGTCAAAGAGATACCAATATATTATATATTTTAGATTTATCTTTTATATCAAGGAAACATCTATCGGTTACTAATGATTCTGGTGCGGTCAGCAGTAATTTTGCATTTCAACTTTAATTGTAACATGGAATTAAACCTATGTACGTTGATTAAGGACATGTTAATACCATGAATTTATTCTGGGAATTTGCGGCAAACATGGAAAATGATTTTTATTACTCTATTGGTGACATGAAGGTTGGTGACTCATATTTTTTGATTGTCACGTCAAAATTTAACTTATAATTTTGTACTTATGTTTAAAGCAAGAGGTAGGATGTTCAAACTAACCTTTTGCTCTAAGCAATTACTTTCTTCTACATAATAATTCTTTGGTTTGATTAGAAATTTATTTCTTCTACATAACACTTGTTTGGTTTGATTAGAAATTTATTTTCTTTATGATGTTTTTGGGTAGACATTTGGTTTAATAACTCCACTGTGCTTTTATATATGATAGATGTATTCAATCACTATACTAGTTCATACCTTGATACCATGTACTTGAATTTGGACCATTATGATGTAGATAATACGGCCAAAAAAAATTGAAAAAATAAGAAGAAGAACATAATTTCCACATTTGAACATAATAGTTGACAAACCTATGAATATTAATAGTGGTTAAACCTGAATTTGTTGTGTCACGTAATAGAAAAAATGGTGAATATGATTGCCTATAGAACCTGGATTCAAAGAGAGCTAGCCTCTCTGGAGTTTATCGTATCTAGATTTGTCTTGAGAATATGTGATGTTAGAAAATGGTTACCTACAATCTACCAATTTCAGTAAATAGTAGATTTTCTTTTTTAAGGAACCCTCATATGTGTGAACAAATGGAAGCGTATTAGAGACCACAAGAGGAGCATACGATAACATAGTATATACATAAGAACATGCATAACGAGTGTGTAGGACTGAAACGTCATAATCGATCATCATAATGAAAGTTAATGCATTACGTAATGCCTCCCTTACAATGGTTGAGAAGCTGTAACAGACAATTTATATCATATATCATATCATGGAAGCAAAAATGTCAAGTATAAGCAAATCGAAAATAAAACAACTAATTCTATATAAACAAAGAGAAGTTGACTTTAATAAAGTGTACAAGCTGTATTCTTGCTCTACAAATTACCCCACTACGACCGCCCATTATTTAGAAATGTATAACAAGTCTATCTCCTTCTTCCTTCTGGAATAATTAGAGTTATATCAAATAACAGAGTTACCATGGAACTAAAGTTTGATTGAGGCTCTGCTTTCTGATTCTTGTTTTATGTCATGTGTCCTAGCTAAGCTTTTGTGTTATATTATGTGATTTTTTTTGCTTGCCTTCATTTGATTGCTTCATTGAAACTTAATTTTAATATATGAATTGGCATAATAATATAAAAATTTAGAAGCACCATGTTGTACCATATTACATTGAATCCTTAGATAATTTGGATTATTATTTAACCCATTTGAAGATATTTGAAAACAAAATCTCTTTTTATTTGTAATATATGATCTAATATAGTTACTTTGAGCCGAACCTAGGTACATGAAATAGAGTATATGTAACGGACTAGGATTTTCCACCCTCGAAAATCGACATCAATACATCCACTGAATAGAATGCCGAGCAGTCGAGTGTCAGAAATACCAGTTCATTAGGGATGAAGAAGAAAAGGTAGAAGAAAATAGAACAACAATACAAAATCTTACAATCGCAGTGGGACAAAATACAATGTATAATAACAGATTTTTATATAAAAGAATCTGTAACAGTTTGTATACTTAATATCATCAGAGTACAACAATCCATATATCAACTAGACAATTATAGTAACTTGTCTTCATACAGCGAAATATAAACTAAGTACGGAGAAACGTCTCTGTCATCCAGGTCGTCTCTTGAGCCTCATAGCATCCTATCCTGAATCTGTAATATTCGGCCTGACCTGAGCATTAAAATAAAATAACACCCGAGTCAGTTTGGAAAATCAATGTGAAAAAACACACTCAATTTGAATTATTAAAGTTATCAAATCCTTTGAATAACAAAGGTATCTCGTAAGATCACGTCACATATAAACACGACGGGTTTTTCCGTTATGATAACCAAAACATTTTTTTCCAAAATCGTCTGATATTATAATAGTGTCTAAACAAAGTAAATAGAAAATAGCTGAAATGCTTGCATCTCACGTTTCAGCATAATTGGGCACAATCAAAACCGTACGATGCTTATTAGAGAATGGATTCCATACAGTGTCTAGGCACTGGGGTACCACCTACCAAATTACACATCTAGAAACATGTACCGAGGAGCTCGCCGGGATCCCTTGCAACACAAGACCGGCCTTATCCCTAACCTGGATAGAACCGAATATGTTATCACCCCATGTGTTCCCACCCTTAAAAATCAAGCTCTCACTTTTCATACACAACCATACCCATAATTTTAATATATCCGAGGGCATCTAGAAAGGTGATAACATATCCAAATTGGGTGCGACCCACTTAGCCTTGATGCATCTCCCTTGATTTTCAGTCATTCCGGTTGATGAGGCTTGAAGCTACGATTACCTTTCAAGAACAATTTCTCTTAGAATTCCCATCGTTCTCCAATGACGATGTTCTTATAGCATTCATGCATACAAGTTGTCCTAGGTCAGGACAAACCGAATGACCGTCTTCACTATCTTCATGGTATCTATTCACGACATTCAAATCGGATCGTAGTGGTTTTCAGATAATTAAATCCGATCCCGGTCTCTTCGAAATGATCGGTGAATTTGGTCAAATTTGACAGTCGGTTATTTAACTATCAAATAACATCCAAAAGCAGTCACTAGGACCTATTATAATTTTTTACCAAATTACTTATTTGAAATATCTTTTCAAAGATATAATTCAAAACCCCTCTCAATATTTCAATATTTAGAAACAAATTTCAGTTACTCAAATCCATAATGGGATATTTTTCCATACAATTATTTAGCAATATTCCCAAATTCCATTTTTATAACACTTGGAAAAATATTCCTATTCCAAATCATTTCCCACTAAAAACATTTCCAAAACCTGCCTTTCAATGCTTAGGAAAAATTCCATTCATTCTCGATTTATCAAAAATCATTTACAAATCCCTTTGTAAATTCCTTAACCCATTTAAAAATGTGTTCTACACCTTTCCGAAATCCTTAATTATTTCCTTTATTTTTTTTCCAAAATTGGTTATACTTGTCTACGATTCCAATTACTCATTTCAAACTCCTTTTATGAATTTTAGTTCATTTTGATGCTTCTGTGTTTAAACACTTCGAAAATTCCTTTAGGTTCCCAATATTCCACTATAATATTTCTCTTATAAAATCATATTCGTTAAACACCTCTGTTTACATATTTTCGAGAGAACTTATAAATAAATTACGATCATTTCAATGCTATATGTATAATAAGTATTTTAAGAATAATAAATTATTTTTAAAATATGTTTAATTAATTATTTAAAATATTAAAACACTTTAAATAAAACATCAAACTCATTTTAAAATAAAACTAATCAATTTAAAAAGCTAATTACAAAAATTAGAATTTATTTCAATTAATATAAAATATTTGGATAATTCACTTTTTTTTAAAAAAAATATTTCAAAACTAACTATTTGAAATCAGCTAGTTCAATAAAGTAAATTCCCCTTTTAGAAAAAATAAACCTAACTTCTTAAATAAAAATATATTTTAAAAATCTCTATAACAAATTAATTTTATAAATTCCTCTCGATTCGCATTCCATCAATTTCATTCTGATTCTCCCAACCATCTCCACTTTTGAAAAGTAGTATCCTCTATTTTCCTTAATCTTATTTCCATATTCTAATATAAATTCACCCTATGAATTTATATTCCCAATATATCAACTTATATCGCTTACCTTATTTATCAACATTGTTTATAAATTTTTACACTCCTTTGAGTTTTTCTTTTATAAAAACAATCTTATTTATAAATTCCATTTTATAAATCCATTTCTTTATAAATCTCATTTATAACTTCCAATCTATTTTTAATATCGACTTCAACTCATTTTTATATTTCCTGAATATCATTCATAAATTCTTTTATATAATTCATTTTTAAAATCTCCATTTAAACAATTCACGAATAGTTAAGTATAACCAAAAATCAAATATATTTTTCTAACTGAATTTCTTTAAAATACCGCCAAATCCAATATAAATATTTTTATATCAAAAATTCACTTTAATTCCCTCAATTTAAAAAATATTTGCGGTGTTTCAATAACCAAAATTTAGACCAGTGCTATAATAGCGTCTAATAATTCTAATCATTACAATAATCTATATTAGATTATTCTACACAAACCATATATCACAATATATGAAAATAAATCCAATGTTCTGAGGAATCCAGTTGGATCCCTCTAACCTATTTTTCTGCATCTACAAATGCTAGAGAACATAAAACACCAATCCCACTTCGAGCGGGATATCATGGTATATAGGGTCATCCGCTATTATGCGGGGCGCATAAGGTCTTATCCGCTCCAATAGGCGGAAAATATATCTAACTAGTAATATATATACTATTATGTATGGTAATCCATGAAAATATAATTCATAAGGTTACGAAATGCTTTATTTACCCAAGAGTCTGGTTAGAAATTTAAGTGTGACGATGTATATTGCTAACCAAAACTTAAATCCTTCGACCCTTCACTAGCTTCTGAAATTGATGCATTTTCTTATTAAGATAGTTATTTAATATGCAGGCACAAATGATTTGAACAACAAATCCTTAATGCAATAAATGTAAAAACTAGACAGTTAAATTTATAATTAACAGCAACTCAAAATTTTACATTGTGCAGAATTAATTCATTAACCAACGAATCTATTCGAAGTGGTCACGACTACATTTGACATAATAAACCATGAACAAAGTTTAGAAATAAATGATGTGAGTTGTAACTCACCAAAGAAATCACCATTGAGATTGAAATCATCGGCAAGTCCTGGGTCGCTGCCTGTTCACAGCCTCATCACGAACCCCCTCGCAAACACGCAAGCGCATATACCCAAAACTCGTGAGCATCATTCGCCGCCAATCGAGACCCACGCGACCTTCCCCAGATGCGATCGAACTTTGACCAAGCATCCACGAATCCACGTTGGCTCGCGACTGTAGTCCCCAATTCGCCTTCCTTCGCTCCGCTTCATTCACACGAGCGCATACGAAGAGCAGCAACCCCAAGCCCTAGCCTCCCCTCGATCCTTGCACTTGCCCGCCCATCAGATTTCGATCGAATGATTGGGAAAATGGATATGCTTTTGATATCTTTGACTTTGAATTCGAACTGGAATGAATCCGACTTTGAATTCGAACTGGAACTGAATTCGACTTTGATGTCCTTTTTCTCTCTAGAATTAGTCATCTTTTTCTTCTTCTTAAATTTGAGCGAATTCGATTTGAATGAAGAAGACAGGGACGTGCAATATAACCAGTGAATGAGTGGCTTGTACATTATAGGTGGCGTGTTTTAGAAGGCAAGGTCTTGACTTTGATAGGTTATAGTATTATTTAATTATAAATATCTCATTTAATGTAATTTAAAATTTCGATCCCTATTGAGGTGTGCCAGTCGGCGTTTATAATGTTATATCCTTATTTCAAACGCAATGGAAAAGGTTTCGAGTCCTAATTCGATTATATGGAGAAGATAGCTTTTTGGGCCCAATCATTATATTGAATTTTCGATATTAAATTCAACGTGTTTATATCCCGTATGACCAAATGATAACACCAAACACTGCGAAATTTGAAATCTGATAATAATTCACTATTACGGACCTAATGGAATAGGTTCTGTCAAATTCTCAGAGTGTGCCTCTGATCACTATTTTAACATGTCGATTAATTCTATGATTTCAAAAATTGACGAAATCACTTGAGATTCCTGCTTTAAAATCTTAGTAATTAAATTATAATTCAAAATCCAATATTTAAACCATTTAAATATTTCAAATTAATCATCGAAAAATCTGGGTCGTTAATTCCTCCCCTCTTAAAAGAATTTCGTCCCTGAAATTGCTAAGGTAGGATAAATGATCCAAACCCATTACTTATCAAAACCCACTTAGTCAAAACTCGATATTCACTTTTCTAAACACTTTAGTTTCACTAAAACCATTCGTTTTCATTTCTAATACAAAACCTTTCCTTTCAAATACAATTCAAAAATCAAACTTTTTAGGTTAACAAAAAATTTCAATTTTTTTAACACCCTAAATTTCCTAAATTTTTTGCCAGAGTCTCCCTTGTACGGAGAGCGTTTTGCATAATGCCAAGAGGGATAAAAATGTATACAACGACCCACACGGTCGAATAAACAAGATATATATATATATATATATATATATATAGACATTTATAATTTTGTGGTATTTAATCCAAAAAATGTACCTTATTTTTAGCATTTTAAGTGAGCGACTTATTTTTATGCAATTGCGCAACCCAACTCTATCCCAATAGTCTTTGGGTACCTGTACTTACTCAATTAAACCACGTAAGTACTAAAATATGAAAATCAGTAACATTTCTCTTATTTAACAACTTAAACACATAATTTTCATAGCATGAATACATAACCACAGGATCCCAACACTTGATTATTTATTTTAGTTGATTTATATATCATTTCATTCAATTCGAATGATTTACAACCCAATTATTTGTGTTCAATTTATATTTATATCAATAAACTCATATCCGTTCCAAATTGATTTAAAAATCAATCTATTCACTTCCTATTAATCCACATAATTTTATTTGCTTCCATTACGTCAAATGGCAGTTCTTCTATACAAATTTGGCGATATTCATTTAATAATGTAACCATTTTAGTTTATTGCTATTTTAAATTTATTCCAATCAATTTTTATCCTGCACAATCATCGCATATACATTGGTCCGAAGTGGCTTTCAGATGAATCTAATCCCGGTCTCTTTGCACCAACAACGCGAAAGCGTTTCTCAACCTCACATAGAAACTAAGTCTCGTAGACTTATCACGTCTCCAACTTTCAACTTACTATCCTTCTGTCCAAGAAGGAAGCTCGATAGATTGGAGTAATACTCTGCACTAGAGGAATCAACATCCTCAACACAAACGATAATCAAGCCTAAACAGAAGGCCACGTACTAAGTGTATGACTAAATAGTTCCCGCATCAAGTCGAGGAACTAAAGTTTGGCCAAATTTGATAGTCAGTTATTTAATGATCAAAACAAACAAACAAAGATTTATCACCATAACAATCACTAGGCCCTTTTAATTAATCTTTTATTAACTAAATCACTTGCTAAATGTTCACTTCAAATTATCTTTAAAAGGTTATAATTCAAATCATTTCAATATTTCACTATTTTGGAAAACATTCTCGTATACTTATTTAATAAGTCATTCACAAATCAATTTATTTTCAACACTTAGGAAATATTACATATACTTGAATCAAGATTAAGTATACATTTCATTCTTTAAGGAAAAGATTCTCTTAAACATATTCATTTGGGTCAAAACGAATGTTGCGTAAAACATCGTTATGACAACCCAAAATCACTAGTATAGCGATTCGAAAATTATATAGATATATAAATCCAATATACTATGCAAAAACATTTCCTTTCGGAAATCATTTACTATAACAACAGTGTTATAGCCCATCATTTCCAATTCTATTCCATTTCAGATTGATTCTAAATCAATTTAGTTGCCTTCCATTCATATTATATTCAAATTCATTTTATTTAGCTTCACTCCATGTTAATTTGTTAAATAGACATTTTACAAATTTATTCGAGCCAAGCTTTCATCCAATAATATAAACTTAAGTTAACTCATTTATTTTAAATTATTTCAAATTTATAACTTGAGTTTATTACTCTTACAACCAAATCCCATTTTCATTTCATTTTACTAATTAATTTAATTAGTTCATTCATTTATTCCACTTCAAATTTAATTCCATACTCAAATTCATTTAATTAATATCTCAAGTCATATTCAATTTATTTACACTTGCATTGAACTTATTTATAACTTAATTTTCATATTCATTCATCGTCTTATTAGAATTTATACCCGATTCGATTTAACCATTTCATCTCATCTCTTGTGATTTAGTATAAGCATTTCACTTTTGATTTATTTCTAGTTACGACTTAAATCCATGTTTCAATTTGTGACGATCTAGGATTTTGGACATTTGAAATTGGAATATTTAATCAGTTTTGAATATTGAAAAGGTTAATTTCTAACTTGAATTTCAAATATTACCGTTTATTAGATAATTTAACAATTGAATGTAATAATTGGAAGTTGGGTAAAATATTGAATCTTTGGTTTCAAGGTTGTTAAAAATAATTTAATGGCTTAGAAAGTTTGTATTAACAATACTGAAGATAATAGAACTTAATTGAATTTAAACATGGTTTGTTCAGTTTTAAAAATATATTGTTTAAATTGATAAATAAAAGTAGCCTTCCGAGACGTAGTCTCAGATTTCGACGAAACTAGTTCCACTAGATCCGTAATAGTGTACTATTGTCGGATTTTAATTTTCGTAGCTTTCGAAGTTATCGTGTGATCGTACGGTAGATAAACGCGTTGAAATCTATATCGAAATTTAATATTATAACTGTACAAAAAGCTATCTTCTCCATACGATCGAAATAGGACTCGGAACCTTTTCCATTGCGTTCGGAATAGGGGTTTACCATTATAGATGCTTAGCGGCACGCCTCGATAGGATGTCGAGATTTTAAGCTACATTTTTGGGACAATTTAAAATTGAATTTAAATATAAATATAAATAATATTATTGCATTAAAATACCATGACAAGCCTTTGTAGACACGAATAGAATTTTAAGCACGTGTCCTTCCTGGTACACACACGTTTTCATTTAAAAAAATAATACACTTCATCTCGTTCAGAGGCAAAATCTCAGAAAACAAATCGAACAAAAAAGAAAGTAAATAATGGCGAACAATCGACAGTGGATAAATTGAAACCGAACTTCCCTTTTCAAATTCAATTCACAAACCTTGTTCGATATGAAAAAAGGGAAAGGGTCGAGCATATCCTAATAGATCGAATCGATTTTCATCGAGATGCAGAAGGGAGGGCGCGCATGCTATCAAATCGATTTATTTGATTGCAGGAACCAAATCACGAGCTTCTTTCGTGAAGCATATGCAGGGTCGAGCGACGTGATGGAAGCACGAGTAGAGATGGTGGTGATTTGCTGGAGGGTTGCATGCGATTGGAGGGCTAGGTGACAGGGCATCGCGACTCCAGGTCGCGAGGGCAGAAGCAAGGTGTCGAGTGATTGTGGCGGACGTGGGCTTTGGGGTGCATTGGACTCGAGTTTTCGCCTGAGATAATGGTCGTGATTTGCCTAGGCCATCTGCGAGGCTGTTCACTGTAAGGTAGCTACCGTATCTTTAATTTAATTTAAATTTAATATATATACATATACACACATTTTCCAGAAATACATATAATACAGTAAAGTATAAAGCGATTTATTATTTCAATTTAAGCTTATATATATATATGTATGTTTACAGTAGAGAAAAAAAATATACAATACAAATATAAATTTTTGAACCGATAAATTAAATCTCTAAGTATATGTAGTTTCAATGGAAATAAGTGTACATATATACATTTTAGAATTACTACTTTAAAAATATGTGTTATGGAGGTCAATTTGTTTAATTAACTTATTTAATTATTTTAGAAATTGTTACAAAGAAATTAGTTTAAAACTAAAATATTAGTTAATTAAATTTATCTGAAATTGACCGTTCTATTTTTTTCAAATATAATAATCTGTAATTGTCCATACAAGGTAAATAATCATGGAGAAACCAGTCTAGATGAATAGGGTTGCAAATTAAAATCAATGGTGAGTTAATCTCACTCATTTGGAGTAACATTAAATTTAAATAGTTAAAATTTAAATTATTGCTTGCTTGCTTGAATTGATAATTTATTATCTGCTTGGATGTGATATGTTATATATATATATATATATATATATATATATATTGGAGTGATTGATTTCCCACATTATATAGCGGATGAGATCCTATGCGCACCGCATAATAGCGGATGACCTTTTATACCCCAATATCCCGCCTTGAAGCGGGATTGGTATTTTATATTGTTGTGCTAACATCTCTGGATGCAGGGAAACAAGTTGCAGGAATCCAGCCGGATTCCAAAAATATTGAATTTATATCATAATCAGTAACGTGATTTATGTGATAATCTATGATGGATTATACCGATTATATTGGAAATTGAAATTATTGAATGCTATGGCTTGGTTGAATATATATTGGCATTTGAGAAAAATGACGTATATATAAAGTTGGTTTTTTTCTTAAAGGAAATAAAAAGGGAAATCTTTAAGTAAAATAATAATATTGAATTCAAATAAATTAAAGGAATGAATTTGGGAAAGGGATAAAGGATTGATTTTAAATACCCTATATAAAATTCAAGGATGGAAAAAAAGGGATTTTGAATAAATGGGAAAAGGACTTTATTTAAAATAAGGACTTAAGCTATATTATTTTGTAAAGTACGAAGAAATGTGTTTTGAAATTTTAGATTTGAAATTAGTTTAGGAAAATAAAAGGATGATTTTAAATAAAGTTTGAAATTGGTATTTTCGATTTAAATAAGAATTTAAATCATAAATAAAGGTGTGAATATGGGATAAATGGGTTTTGAAATAAATTTGGATAAGTAAAGGAATTTGTTTTAAAATGGAATTGGTTTTGTAAATCGATTTGAAAACCAACTAAGTGTTAAAAACTGTGAATAAAGGAAAATGAGTTGTGAAATTTATAAACAGGGTTTACAAATAAAGTGAAATATTTATCAGAGGATGATTTGGAGGTATAAATTCAGAATGGGAATTTATAAGGAAAGGGTGATTTGTTTAAAAATAAATAGTGGTTTATTTTTAAAGGTCTGGAAAGAAAAGTGTATTTCCCTAGATAGCCAAGGATATTTTCATAGAAATATTTTAAAGTATAAGTTAGAGGTTTTAAAGTGATTTTTTTAAAGAAAAAAGAATGTTTTAGAAAGAAATTATTATTTAGTGGTTTTTAAATTTTTTTAAAAAGTAAATATTTATTAAGTCAATTAGATAAGTAAATTGTTTAAAAGGTTTAACTAGTATTATGATTTAAAAGATAATTATTTAATATTTATACCTTATAGAATAACTTTTATTTTAAATTAGTTTTGGCTTAAGTTTTACATGAGAAATTATTTTAAAATTTCATAACTAGTATTTTAAACAAAGTGTTTTAAGTAGTTTTCATTTTAAATATTTTAAAGTATATATAAACGTGATTTTAATTATTTTAAAAAGCTAAAGTATTAAGACTTGGTGATTTTTCCGAGAAAATAAAACAATTGGGTAGGAATTAATTCGCTAGAGAAAAAGTGATTTGAAAACTATTTTCAAAGGGTTGAAGTGTAGAAAAATATCTTGCGATGATATTTTGAAATAAATAATCTGGAAAATTATTAAGGCCGGATGGTTGTTTGTGAATGTTATATGATAGTTAAATAACCAGCTATCAATATTGGCCAATGTGCTGATCGTTTTGAAGAGACCAAGATTGGGATTAATTTCACGAAAATACTTCGATCCGTTTTGAACATTTTCATGTAGAAGACAAGAGCTGGGAATCGAAGATGGAGCAGTGAAGTGCAAGGGCTAATCGCTACTAATCCCGAGGGTGACTCCATAGTGAATGTAGTAGGAGTATTGCCTTCGGTTCCGTTCGGACTGGAAATAGACTTGTATGGATGAATGCTATAAGAACATCGTCAGGAGGACAATGAGCATTCTAAGTGAATGTTTGCTAAAAAGGTAACTCATACCTCGAGCCTCATTAATCAAGAATGGCTAAAACACGGGAGGTGCACGCAAGGTTAAGTGGCTAGTAACCAATTAGGGTAAGGTCATCCCTGTCTAGATGTCCCTTTTTATTCGGCTGTGTGGGCGTTGCTGATCCCAACCGTGGAGTGATCTTATTCGGACTATCCAGTAAGGGGTAGCTCTGGTTTTGTGTAGCAAGGGATTAGGGTGGATCCTCGGTACAGTGATCTAGCCCACGTACTGTGACGGACGGTACCCGAGTAGCCTTGCCATTGTACGGAATCTAATATCTAATAAGCACCTATACGTTTTTGATTATGTCAAACTATTGTTGGAATGTGAGATGCAAGCATTTTAGTTAGATTCTATTTTACTTTCTATAGACACTATTATATTATCTGACGAATTTGATAAAAATATTTTGGTTATCGTAAGGTAAAAACCCGGCATGTTTATTTGTGGCGTGGTCATACGAGATACCTTTGATTTCAAAAGATTTTGAAAATTTTAATAACCCAATTGAGTATGTTTTTTCACTCTGGTTTTCTAGACTGACTCGGGTGTTATTTAACTATAATGCTCAGGTCAGAAAGAGTATTATAGAGTTCAGATTCTGGATGGACAGGTGTGGAGCTCAGGAGATGTCAAGACCCGAAATCTAATGTCTGAAAATCGACATCAAATACCACACTTGTATTCAAATGCCGGAGACTCAAACTTTGGACTCCAGTTCGGTGGAGCTTATAACAACATTAGACCATACAACACAACGGAAACAAAATGAATTTCATTGATAAACAACACAGACGCAACATGGACACAACATTTGACTACAACAATTGAACACCATCATTAGAGCGCTATATACATGATACAACAACAGAATAATAACACCACACTGGAACAATAATAGGGTTTTCATAAAGAAAGAGATCGAGAGCGAGAATCCAGCATAAGCACATTCAAACCAAACTTCAAAGCTTCCAAAAGATTTCCAAACCAAAAGCTTCCAAAATCCGGCAACTTTCAAAACCGAAGATTCCAAAAGATTTCTAGATCTAAATCTGAACTTGCTCCAGAACACGGATAACCTGCTTCTAGGCTGTCCATGTGGAAAATTATGGACACCCAGAGTTTAGGAAGAGAACAATAAACTCCGGGTCAGTCATGGGACTGGTATGAGTAAACAAAAAAAATGATTTGTACAAAAGCAATTTATGAAAGAATTCTGTTATGCTTTTCGAAAAATGAAACTACCATAAGGCCTTCCTGCACACACACAATACAATCGCACAATTGGAGAAGATTTCTCCTTATGATAGTCAAACATGCTTGATATGCGAAAATCTTTTGATATTATTACTAATGCACAGTGTGAAAACATTTCGAAAGTATAATATTAATCTTAGCCAACATACGTACCATTTTAGTATGCCTACTATAGCTACCATGTTAAATGGCAGGTGCTACAACTAAAACCGTACAGGGCACGTATTGGGTGATTGGATTTCCAACAAATGGCCAAGGCTAAGGAACTTCCTTTAACCGAAAGGGTATGCCTCTGGAGGGACGCCTCGAGAATCTAACCGAATCTCTACCAACACAAGACCAGGTTACCTCTGTAACTAGGTAACTAACTGTCATGAGTACGCCATCCCCCGGTCGTAATCGACCTTTATCGAGGGCCCTCAACACCAACAACCACAAAGCAAATTATATGGGCTCCATACCAGAATACCACTTATTATCCAAAAGGAAATGCACATACCCTAAAGGGCACGACCCTCATTACCTTGCTGCATCTTTTCCTCTTTCGACCATTTCCAGGGTGTGAGGTTCGACGAAGTCTCGTCCCACAAAGCTACTCTTTTCACAAAAGCCATGCTTTGATCAACAAATGATCAACATTCAACATGCCATACTACCAAATTGGGAGTATATCACTAATAACCATCAACTACATAACCTCTGAGCTCGTACATCTCGGATAAGGGTGTTAAGCAAAGAGGATAAATTCTCCGACACCAAACAGAAATTCTGGTTGATAGAAATAAACTTTATATATCAAAGTGTAATGTTAGACATACAACCATACAAGTCCATTCTGGGTCTGAATGGAGCCGAAGGCACTTCATCCAATAAAGGAAGAAGTGCTTGCAATCCGTGTATCCACAATCCTGACCTGACTCCCCATCACATATGGAGATCTCTATATTGGAGCAACTCAGTGTAGAGACCATTGAAAGGAAATCCTTTCGTTCTCGAAAATATCCGATCTTCAACACCGTCTTCAACCGCACTTCCATTTCGTCGTATCATTATTCGGAATGGGTTTTATGATACAAAGTCCTCTCCCGGCTCAATCGAATAATGAGCGTTTATTTCAAAACACGTGGATACACAAGTCACAAAGATTCACTATTAATATTCGATGTGGGTTTCGAATAACCATCTGGAATCCGACTCCCTGTCGCATCAAAATTCAAATCCGTTTTACTGCCAAGTGGTTTTCACATTCACAGAGTAATATATCACAAATATCACAACTCAAATCACAGAAATCCACATCAAAAAGTATCATAATCACATATCAGAGATATCAACCAATCCAAGGCATTTAATAATAATTCAATCATCTATAGGCAAAATTAATTAATCATGTGATTATAATTAATTAATCACATAATTACTTTCATTAATTATCCTTAATTAGTGATTAACTATCCTTAACTATAGTTAATCCTTAATTATTAATTAATTAATCTTAATTATTTATTAATTAACCTTAATTATTAGTTAACCTCAATTATTAATTAACCTTAATTATTAATTAACCTTAGTTATTATTAATCACCCTTTAATCATCAATTAATAAATTTATTAATTATCTTTAATTACTATCATTAAGTAATTATTCTTTAATTACTTAAACTTTAATTAATCACAAGATAATTCATTTATTTTAATTAATTGCTTAATTATCATTAAAAATCTTTAATCAATAAACATTGTAATTAATTATCATTAACCCATAAATTAATTCAAGAGGCTACGGTTAATTAATAATTTAAAAACATTTCATATTTATTAAGTCTTTAATTACATTATTTATTTAAAATAATTTAAGAATTAATTAATAATAATGTCACATAATTAAATAAATTAAACTTAATTACTTGTAACGATCCCAAATTTTGAAATTATTCTAAATTAATAATTTATGTAATTTTTTGGAATTAATTTGAATTTGACTTTAGAGTTTGTATTTGAGTTTAAATTTTTAAATAAATGACTAGGAAAATATTACTTATGTAAATTAATTTATGGTAATTAGTTTAAATAACATTTTCTTTTAAATAATGTATATATAATACTGAGTAAGAAGATGTATTTATAATGGAATTGGTCTGAAAGTTATAAATTAATTTGTAAACAAGTTTTAAACTATAAATTTTAAATTTATTCACATAAAGGTCTTTAACGTAAAAAAATGCTAGTTATGACAAATATATGTATATGAATAATGCAAGGCAAATACAATACTTATGTACAAATAAAGTAGAAATAAAAATAAAATATATAAATAGCAAGTGTGTTTGCTGTGCAAAGCAAGTAGGTAAAAACAAAATGTATACAAGAAAATAATGAAAAAAATATATCTTCATATAAAAGCCACATGAAATGGTTCATGTAACTAAAGAAGGGAACATATGTACTGACTAATATTATCTAAGCACCAAAACAAATCCTCTCAGCCGAAATAACAACATTATCAGCCTCCAAAATAAAAATCTTTGATCAAATCAAATAATAATAAAAAAACATCTCTGACCAACAAATAAGCTTATACCATATACCACCTTCCTCTGTAAACACTCTGCCTCTTTTATATATACATCTAATTATTATTTTTGTTCGTTCAACAATTAAGCAAAACATAACATAGAAAAAAGTATAAATTAGAGTAAAAAGAAAAAATCAAGTCACAAGATTAAAGTAGAGCAATCAGTTTCCAGCTTTTTCAAACAAAATCACTTCCAGGCATAAGCTTTCTCCTCTGTTCTTCAAAAAAAAGTGAGCAAATCTTTAAATCTTTTTTTTTGAATGCTTGATGTTGTTGTGATGATGCTTGAGATGAATCATGAAGTGTTTATGTGCATGCAAGTATATGTGAATATTTGTATGCAGAGCTAACTGTGCATGTTTAGTATCAAGCATACTTGCCTTTGTTGTTTCAGGTTTGCAAAACCTGTTCTGGAGTTTGATTTCTTCTTCTTTGGTCATTGTTAAACTTTAAAATTTAAACAAAAGATGTTTATTTAAACATGATTTAAGTTTTAAAAACGAATTCAAGTATTTTAAGTTTGAAAATCCTCTGAATTCAGGAAAATACAGTAGTAATTCTAGTATTATGATAAAATCAAATAATGCAATTGGCTGATGCAATTATATAAATTGAATCATCTTAGGAAATCATGATTTTTAAAAAGAAAATCATGATTTTTAGTGTTGTATTGAAAGAGCAGTTCATGGATGAACAGAAAATGGTTTTCGAGGTTTATCTGATGATCTCAGTGGATTGGGAGGTTGGGTTTCTCACTGGTGGTAGCTAAGTGATAGGGAAGCATGGGAAAAATGTCAGTGTAGTGTTTAAAGCACTGTGGGATCGGCGAAAGGGTGATTGGGTTTTAAACCCTAATTATGGCAAGGTCGGAAATCTGACCACTGTGTCTTCGACAGAGCGTCGAGTGGGTCGAGACAAAGGGGAAAAGGGAGAGGGATGTCCAACGAAGCTTGTGGCGAGGAGATGTGAATTCCGGTGGTGGAAAGGCGGTGGTACGAGGTGGAGATTGACTGGAAATGCTTTTCTGGTCATGGTGAAGTGTCAAAATGGGATTCAAACATTTTCGTGTAGAGGAGAATAGCCGGGGTTGACGTCGAGGTCATTGATGACTTGGTGGCGATGCCAGCAATGTTCGGCACGGATTCGATGCTTTGTGCACGCGCATCGGTGCACACTTGTATCTGGATTGAAGAGTTTGGGGAAGATGAAGTAGAAGCTCGGGGAAATGGTGATATAACTCGAAGTTGAGTTTGCTCGCGTGTTGCTTCGGTGAGAACATGGGTGTTTGCTCGTGTCTGGGTTGAACATGCCTTAAGAATTGTTACGGGAAGGTTAAAAAAGGGTTTAAATAAAAGAATTTGATTGTTAAAAAGGATTTCTAAGTTTTAAACAAAAGTAAACCAAGTCTTACTTATGGAAGTAAATGGTTTTCAAGAACAATTTTTTTTAAACAGGGTGTTTAAGTTTTAAAAATAAAGAAGTTTGATTTTGTAAATAATTCAAGTTTTAAAACAAAGTGTTAACAAAATTTCCCAGTAAAGTTTTTCCAAGTTTAACATGTTAATTTAATGTTTTGAAATTCAAATTTGTTTTGATTTGGAAATTTTATCCCAAGGTGTTTTCAAAATAAAATAAAGTGATTACTTAAAGCTTAATTACTTAATGAATGATTAATCAATTAAGAATAGTTAATCAAGGGACTAATGTATAATTACTTGATGTAGTTAAATTGTGATTTATTAAAATAAGTGTTGAAGTAAATTAACATTAAAGTTTGCAAATTACTAATAATTTGTTTTCAAAGTTAAGGAAGTTTTTAGAATGTTAATTATGATAATTATTACTATTAATTAATTATTTTGGGAAGCAATTAAGAATGATTATTTTATAATGGTAAGTAAAGATTGGTTAATTAATTTGTAATTGTAACTAATTAGGGGTTTGTAATTAATAAATTGGTAAATTAATAATTTAATGTTTAATTTATTTATAATTAAGAATTGTTAATGATAATTAATTACAAAAATGGTTAATTTAAGATTTTTAATAAGTTAAGTCAATTAAAGGAAAATTGAATAATTGAAGGTCAATTATTCAATAATTAAAGATTGATTTAATTAATAAATGATTAAAGGACAATTAATCAAATGATTTGAAATTAAGTAATGTTAATTGACCATGATTGATGACCCATCTGATTTAAATAAATCAGATAATTAATTGAGCTTATTTGTAAATGCTTGAATTCTATTGATTGTTGAACTGTTTGATATTCCTGATATGTTATGCTTTGTGCTGTGAATTGTTTCAGTGCGATCTGTGATAAATGCAAATTTATTTATCTGTGATAAATTTATATTATTTATCTGTCAATCTGCGAATGAATGATAAGCGTTAAAGATTATACCACTTATCAATATTGATGTGTTTAAATATGTGATATAATGATTAATGATGTTGCACTATTGTGTAAAACCCCTGGACTACACTCATACACACACAAATATAGATTGCACGAGGAAATCGGCTAAGCCACAGATTTTTAACGATTTTAAAGATTAAATTCTTGAATCCAAAATAGTTTTGGAGTTTGAATTGGAAGCTTTTGAAAATGAGTTTTCAAAAATAAAAGTTATTTTATATAACTTAATAAAACTCGGAATTTAAATAATTTGATTTAAATTCAAATCAACATTTGAAATTGAATTCAAGAATTGGGAATTATGGTCCAAAAGGTTATACAAGTTATAAAGGTGTTTATACGGGTTTTTAACCATTTAAAAAGCATGGTGTTGGAAATTTAAATTTAAATCCAAGTTTTATACTTGAATGGCTTTAACTTATGTATATTGTAATTAGTTTTCCCAAAACGAAAACTATATAGCCTTCACAAAAAGAAAGGATTTCCAATGTGTATAGAAAGATTCAAGTTGAAATGAAATTGTAAATAGTTTGGAAAAAACTATGAATTAACCTTTGTGAAGACGATTAAATCTTGTTTTGAAATCAAAAAGGACTTTAAATTGTACATCTTCCATATACAAGATTTGAATTGGAATTTAAGAGTTACGAATTAAATCTTAAATTGAAAGACTGGATTAGTTAATCCAATTTGAAATGAAAATTATTTCGAAATCCATGAATGGATCTTTGTGAAACTGGGTGAACTTTGTGAAATAAATCTTTTTATTTAAAAGATTTAAAATGGTAATTTATTTAAACCATTTGAAAGAAAGGTTTTAGATAATAAGTTGTGACTTAATAGAAATCCCATTATCCATATGTTCTTAAATATTACGCTCATTATTCGGTCTAGCTGGGAGAGGATTTTGTGTCATATAACCCATTTCGAATAATGATACGTCGATCTGGATAGCATTTTAAGACCGGTGGTGAAGACCGGATATTTTCGAAAACGAAAGGATAACCCGTCGATTGTCTCTGCACTGAGTCGTGTCGGTATAGAGATTTCCTAAGTGATGGGAAGTCCGATCGGGATTGTGAATACCCGAATTTGGAAGGGCTTCTTCGGAAGTGCCTTCGGTTCTGTTTGAACCCGGAATAGACTTGTATGGTCGTGTGTCTGACACTACACTTTGAGATACAAAGCAGATTTCTTTCGAATACATATCTGTTGGTGAGGGAAAATTTATTCTCTTAGCTCAATACCCTTCTCTGAGACGTACGAGCTCAAAGGTTATGTAATTGAAGGTTATCAGGGATATACTCCCAAATTGGTAGTGTGGCATGCTAAGTGTTGCTGTGTGTTGATGATCATTTGTTGATCATTTGTAATCGAAGCATGGCTTTATGAAAAATCATAGCTTTGTGGACAAGACTTCGTCGAGCCTTACAACCCGGTAATGGTCAAAACAGGAATCGTGGCAGGAAGGTTTCAGGGGTAGCTCCTCTAGGGTGTGAACATTCCTTCTGGAAAAGGGTAGTATCATGGTGTGGAGCCCAGATACTTACTCATGTGGGCATTGTAGTATATTTATTACTTTGTGATGTTGTTGGTGTAGAGGTGCCTCGTATAAATGTCCCAAAGGACCGAGGGTGGCATATCTGAGGTTTTACTTCCCGGGAAGGGGGTAACTGGCCTTGTATAGCAGAGAAATGGTTAAGTTCTTGGGGGCGTCCCTCCAGAGGCGTTCCATTTTATTTGGGAAGTTCCTTTGCCCGACCATTTGTTGGAAATCCAAAAAACCAATACAAGCCCTGTACGGTTTTAGGTGTATAACCTGCCATGGAATGTGGCGGTAACCTGCTATTAAACATGGTAGCTACAGTAGGCATAGTACGAAATGTCTATGCTGGCTAAGATTAATATTATACTTTCGAAATGTTTTTCACTATGCACTAATAATAATATCAAAATGGTTTTCGCGTATCAAGCATTTTTGACTGCAATAAGAAGAAATCTCCTCCAAGTCCGCGTTTGCATTGTGTGTGTGGTAGGAGGTCTTATGGTAGTTTCATTTTCAAAAAGCATTGCGGATTTCAATTTAAATTCCTTTTTTTCTTGTTTTAAAAGATAAAACTGTTTTTTTGTTGCTCACACCAGTCCCATGACTGACCTGGAGTTTATTGTTCCTTTCCTAAACTCTGGGTGCCCACCATTTTCCACACGGGCAGTCTAGAGTTGGGTTTTTCAGATAGTCAGGTTTAGTAGATTATCTGGTGTTAGACCAGTCTTTGGACGAGACTTGCTTATCTAGGTGAAAGGTGATGTTGGCTCGAGCTGTTTCTGGATTAGTGCCTTGGAGATGGAGATATTGTTCCACTGCTGGTGTTATCAATTTCTTTCCGCTGCTATTTCTTGTATCTTTGATAGTATTGATATTTATTGTATCACTCTATTGTATCATCATTGTATCTGGATACTGTATCACATGTTGTATATGATATTATTCATTTTTTTCCGCTATGCTGTACTTAATGGTGTTATAAGCTCCGGCGAACCAGATTTGAAGTTTGGATCTGTGGCATTTGAATATGAGTGTCGTATTCGATGCCGATTTTTGAAAGTCGAGTCAAGATCTTTATATTACTTCTAAAATAATTTCTTTTTGAACTTTAAACAAAACAATTTTTTAAAGGAATAAGTTAAACATGTTTAAATTTGAATTTGGTTTAAAATTTGAAAACTGTCTTATACTAACCCGAGATTTACTCGAGCATTACCCGAGCGCAAACAAAAATTCCCCGAGACATCCCCTAACCACCCTTTTTTTTCTTTTTATAAATTTGATTTTTGTTTTAAGTTTTTAAAACTTGGTACGCACTCAAAAATACCGAAACTAAAACTCGATCCAGCAACAAAATCCCCCGGGGTTGACTTCAAGTCATAACCTTTCTTCCACAAACCAGGCTACTGACACAAACCTGGATCATGTGCACGTGCACCGCCGATCACTGATGTTCTGGCCATCATCACCACCTTCCACAAGTCGTCATCAACCCATTCAAGCACCACGAACACCTAGAACCTCGTGTTGACGATGAACCCGAGGTTGAGCTACTCAACACTTTCCTGAACCCAACTCCGATCAGAAAAATCGACTCACCTCGTCGATCCAGACCACCAGAAACCTTGCCATCACGTCCATCGCTTCGTCGATGTTCCATGCTTCATTTCCACGTTCCCCGATGCAATGCGATACAACGTCGACGTCGTAGTTAGTCGAATCCGACCTTATCAAAAACTTAGGCATAAGCCATAAATATTTGTCGTACCACCACCTCTGTGAATTATAAATTCACCAAGCATTTTTCTGATGATCCCGGACCACCAAGCAAGCTCCAACCTCGATCACGAGACCCATAATTACTCCGATCACCAGAATTTGCCAATAAACCCAAAATCGTTCAACCCTCAAGTTCTCCATGGATACGCACTATTAATTATGATTTCACTTTTAAAAATTATCATTTTTAAAAACATTTCAGATGATATCCCTAAAACCAGAAATCATGACGTTTGAAATTCCAACACATTTTTGGTTTTCCTGTATTCTTGATTTTCAAGAAAATACTTTGACTAATTATGCTTGAAATTATTTTAAAAAGGTAAAACATGATTTTACAAACATATTTTGTTTAGATCCCAACGTCTAACAAGAATCAGAGGAGGAGAAATTAATTTTTGAAACAGGTTTGAAGCCTGTAAACCTGGAATAGAGGCAAATGCCTGTTCTCATATATGAACAGTCATATTCACATACATATACCCACATATTTGTACACATGCAAAACAAATTTCAACTTTACTTCAAGCATGATTACAAACAACAGGTTAAATTCCAGATTTCAAAAAGGTTTACTCACCTGGGTTTTAAAACAGAGAGCATGTAAAACCTGGAAGTTGATTTTGAAAATTGGAAAATTGTTTTGATTGCTGGATTTTGATCTTGAAAACTTTTATTTGTTGAATCTGCTTTGTCGTTGATTTTTTTCTTTGATTCTGTTGGATCTGAAGCTTGATATTTACAAGTTGATCCTGAATCAAGCTTTAGATTGAAACAGCTTGAATTTTTGTTGTTGAGTTGCTTTGATCTTGGAAATTTTTGATTTGCTTTGCTGTTTTTAAATGATCTATCATTGTTTTTTTATTTTTAGTTTCAATTTGCTCTGGTTTGAGGTTTTACAGGCTTTTGATTTTGGAAGTGAAGATAAAAGAAACGAGAGAGGAGAAATGGAAATATATATCGCCTTGATTTTAATTTCTTTCAAAAAAATAAAAGAAAATAAACAATTGACACATGTTAAAATTTTCTCTTGAATTATTACATTTGTTAATTTTATGTGTTAAAAATCTAACACTTGTCTAATTTTCACATTATAATGTTACATTTTTTTGCATGAGAATAATATTTATATATTATTTTAAATTTTATTTTCTACTTTATAAATATATTTCCTTTATTTGCATATATATAACCTTTTAAAGAAAATGATTTTTTTTGAAACTAAATTATACATTAATAAATGATCACTTTCATATTATTTTTTAATCCAAATATTTTTAGAATTTCATATTTGAATTTTAAATTCAAATTACAATCTATATACATATTCATATAAACAATACATATCTTATTTATTTTGCAATTTTCAATTTATTCAAATTAATTCCAATAATTTATATTAATTATTAAATTAAATTTTATTTAAAAACAGGATCGTTATAGATTCCCTTTTAAGAAAACTTCGTCCTCGAAATTTGAAAGAGAGAGACAAACGAAGAACATATGAATACATATAAAAAGATAGAGAAATGGCTTACCCATCAAGCCGGAATATCCACTCTACACCTGTGATAGGACTTCTGCATGCTATCCTCTATTTCCCAAGTATAGTCATTTGGATCACCACTCCATTGCACTTTTACCAGTTTCACCACCTTATTTCTCAACTGCTTTTCATCTCGATCAATTATCTTCAATGGTTCCCCTTTTATTGCCAGATTTTGTGTGATCTCCCAATCCAGCTGAGCGGCCTCCTCAACGATACAGTCTAGATCGTGCACATATTTTCAAAGGTGTGAAACATGAAACACATTATGTACTCTAGATAGCCAATTGGGTAACTGCATTCGGGAGGCCAAAGGACTGATACTCTCAAGTATAGGAAAAGGACCTATATATTGCGGTGCCATCTTACCAGTATTTCCAAATCTCAATACTCCACGCATTGGAGAAACCTTTAAGAAAATAGAATCTCCAACCTAGAATTCTAAAGATCTTCTCCTATGCTCAGCATATCTTTTCTGACGACTTTGAGCTGTTTTCAATTTCTTTCGAACAAAATCAACCTTTTCAGTAGCTTCCTTTATCATATTTGGATCAAAAACAAGTCTATCACCTGACTCAATCCAACACGCAGGTGATCTACACGGACGCCCATACAATGCTTCGAAAGGAGCCATTTTGATACTGGTTTGATAACTGTTATTATATGAAAATTCAACTAGATGCAAATGGTCCTCCCATAAACCGCCAAAGTCAAGAATACAAGCACGCAAAAGTTCTTCCAAGGTTTGATTTATTCTTTCCATTTTCCCATCAGACTGCGGGTGATAAGCAGTACTGAAGTTCAACTTGGTTTCCAAATCTGCCAGTAAAGATTGAGTCACGATCACTCACTATACTGCTTGGTATCCCATGGAGACAAATAATCTCTTTCACATACAACTTTGCCAAATTTTGCACTGTTCGGGTAGATTTTACTGTGATAAAGTAGGCACTCTCGGTCAGACGATCCACAATAACCCAAGTCGCTTCATTACTCTTTTGAGTTTTCGACAAACCATCTACGAAATCCATAGATACTTGATTCCATTTCCACTTAGGCACCTCCAATGGTTGGAGTAAACCCGCCATCTTCATTTGATCACTTTTGATTTGATGACAAGCTGTAGAACGACTAACATAAATAGGTATCCCTCTTCACTGTTTTCCCCCAGAAAGTCTTTTTGATATCTCGATACATCTTGTTAACTCCTGGATGGATACTAAGTTTGGACTTGTGACACTCGTCTAATACTTCCCGCTTAAGATCTGGGATGTCTCGAAGAAACTAGAATCTTCACCTCGACGAATCCTCCCATACATTTCTCGAAGAAACTTGTCTTCTTTCTGCTTGCTAGCGACTTTCTCAAGAAGAGTAGGAGTGACAACAGGATAAGCAAGAACAACATGTCTTCTACTCAAAGCATCAACTACCACGTTGGCTTTACCAGGCGTATATAGAATATCCAGGTCATAAGACGCTAGAAATTCCAACCAACATTGCTGCCTCAGATTCAAATCTTTCTGGGTAAAGAGATATTTCAGAGATTTATGGTCGATGAACAATACAAAATTTTCATCTAAAACAAGGAGGGTTTATTAAGTGTATGTATTAAGTTAAGTTAAACTTTTAAATTTTTAAAAAAGCCGAAAGAGATTTTTATCCAGAAGATAATGATGCCATATTTTCAAAGCAAAGATAACAGCCAAGAGCTCAAGATCGTGGGTTGGGTAGTTTTTCTCATGTGGTCGCAATTGTCTACTCGCGTAGGCAATACTCTACCTTCCTACATTAGAACAACTACATCCTCACCACATGCATCGGCATAAATAGATAGACCTTGGTTCCCGTTAATAATAGCGAAAACGGGAGCAGTGGTCAACCTTCTCTTCAACTGCTGGAATGCTTCTTCGCACTTCGGAGTCCAATCAAATTTAGCATTTTTCATAGTCATTTTAGTTAACGGACTGGCTATCTTGGAGAAATCCTGGACAAATTTTTTGTAATACCAAGCTTATCCCAAAAAACTTCTAACTTCTTTCGGAGTTGTGGGCTGCTTCTAGTCTAGAATAGCGGAAACCTTGCCCGAGTCTATAGAAATTCCCTCTTTAGTAACAATATGTCCGAGAAACTAACTTCCTTGACCCAAAAATGACACTTAGAAAATTTGGCGAATAGAACGTTCTTCCTTAATATTTCCAAAACAATCCTCAAGTTCTCGGCATGATCCTCTTTAGTTTTTGAATAGATCAGAATATCGTCAATAAATAAGAACAAATTTATTTTACGCCTCATGGAATACATGGGTCATCAAGTCTATGAAATATGTGGGAGCATCGGTTAGTCCGGAAGGCATAACTAACCACTCGTAGAACATGTCAGAACCCCTGAAAGCAGTTAAGTGAATACAGTCTTGAGCATTTCGCAGCTGATGGAATCCTTGGGCTAGATCCATCTTAGAAAAGAATCGAGCGCCATGCAATTGATTGGACAGGTCATCGATTCTGGGCAAAGGAAATTTGTTTATAAGAGTTAATTTATAGAGATCGCGGTAGTCCACACACAATCTCAAGGATCTGTCGGATTTGGCTACGAACACCACAACTGAACCACAACTAGAATAACTGGGACATATTAATCCTTTCTTCAGCAAATCTCGAGTTTGCTTAACCAGCTCTATTCTTTCCCCTGGTTCTATCCTGTGACTTGCATGAACGACAGGATGAGCATTTAGAACCAAGTCGATTCGGAATTCAATTTCCCTATATGGAGGCATAGATTTAACCTCTTCGAATACGTCGGGAAATTCCTGGACAATAGGTATAGATTCCAGACTAGGTTCAGGATACCCCAAAGTATACGTCAACTTATCCCTTTTCGGACTTGGGTCCTCACAATAAATCACTATGAAATTCCCAAGTTTCATTTTGACCGAAATTGTTCGATTGTTACAACCTAATTTAGCTTCGTTATTTCGTTAACCAATTCATTTTGAGTATGATTTCAAATTCATTAAAGTCGAGAACAAAAAGGTTGATAGGAAATTAATGACGAGAATACGAGATAGGAACTTTTGTACATTGTAGACAAAGGTTCGCAGGGCCACCAACTGGATTCTTCACACAAATGGACTTGTCGACAAAATCGGGTTCAAGTTTTAGTTCATTTATGGTTTGTTGGGAAATAAAGCTATGTGTGGCTCCAGTATCGAACAAAACTCTAATAACTCTATCATAAACAAGAAGGTTACCTTCTAAAACTCCTTTTCCTTTATCCGCCTTTGAAGTCGAAGTGTCGTCCTTTATCGCACACACCTTCGCTACTTGAGCTTGCTTCATTTTCGGGTAATCTTTAATTAAGTGTCCTGGCTTGTGACAGTAATAGCATTCCCTTGCTTATTGTCTTGGCTTCTTATGTTGATCCATCTTTCTTAGTTTCTTTGGTTTTTTGCAACTATTTGAATAATGTCCTTTCTCCAAAAAATTAAAACAAGTATTATCCTTCGCCTGGTTCTCTTGATTATTCTTCTTTTCTTTGCCTTGTCGCGGTTTCTTCCCTTCGAATTTCTTTTTCTTCAAATTCGGATTACTTCCACTTCCTTTTTCCTCCGAAACTTCCTGCTTATCCAAGGTAGCATATCTATAACCCATATCTATCAAGTTAGAGAAAGATTCCTTCACGTGGGCTATCATTCTTTCATGGAACTTCTTATTCATTCCTCGAATAAATCTTTCATTCTTCTTCAGGGGTGTATTAACCAACTCCGGACCAAATCGAGATAGCTCGTTAAACTTGTTCAAGTATTCTTCAAACAATAAACTCCCCTACTTCAAGTCAATAAACTCCTGGTACATTCTGAAGATACCAGCAAAAGGCATATAACATTGCTCAATCACCTCTTTGAATCGATCCCAAGTGAAATCATCCTCCGGCTCATCCATTGTAATAGTCTCCCACCAGGCTAGAGCTTCTTCCTGGAGTTGCCAAGAAGCTATCAATCTCATATGTTCATCTTCCAACTTCAATCCTTTGAAAATTCTTTCACACAATCGAATCCAAGCTTGTGCTTCGATAATAGACTCCTTGCTTGTGAATGGTTTTCCACCAAGTCTGGAAAAACTTCGATATAAATTAGCCAGATTCGGTTGAGGTTGAGTGGGAATAGCTGCTTCCGTTGTTGCAGGGCCTTGACAAGTTGTAGTGGTACTTCTCCGTCCCCTACCTCGTCCTCTAAGAAAACTTGATTTAGGCTATACGGATGAGATATCTTAGGAATATACTGACTCTAGGGTATTTCTAACCCTATCTCTAATGAGTCACCTAATGTGTTACTCCAAAGCTAAAGTTCTTACTCAACCTTTAGCTTTGATATCACTTGTCACGACCCAAAATACAGCATATAAAAATCGACATCAAACACCACACTAGTAACCCTATCTTTAATGAGTCACCTAATGTGTTATACTCCAAAGATAAAGTTCTTACTCAACCTTTAGCTTTGATATCACTTGTCATGACCCGAAATCCAGCATATAAAAATCGACATCAAATACCACACTAGTACTCGAATGCTGTAGACTCAAACGTCGGACTCCATTTCGGTGGAGCTTATAACAACATTAGATGATACAACACAGCGGAAACAAAATGAATTTCATTAATAAACAAAACAGATGCAACATGGATACAACATTTGATTACAACAATTGAACACCATCATCAGAGTGTTATACATATGATACAACAACAGAATAATAACACCACAGTGGAACAACAATAGGGTTTTCAAAAAGAAAGAGATCGAGAGAGAGAATCCAACATAACCACCTTCAAACCAAACTTCAAAGCTTCCAAAATATTTCCAAACCAAAAGCTTCCAAAATCCGACAGCTTCCAAAACCAAAAACTCCAAAAGGTTTCTAGATCTAAATCTGAACTAGCTCTAGAACACCAATAACCTGCTTCTAGGCTGCCCATGTGGAAAATTATGGGCATCCATAGTTTAAAAAGGGAACAATAAACTCCGGGTCAGTCATGCGACTGGTGTGAGTAAACTAAAACAATTGTTTGTACAAAAACAATTTATAAAATAAATCCGTTATGCTTTTTGAAAAATGAAACTACCATAATGCCTCCCCACACACACGCAGTGCAATCGCACAATTGGAGGAGATTTCTCCTTATGATAGTCAAACATGCTTGATAAGAGAAAATATTTTGATATTATTATTAGTGCATAGTGTGAAAATATTTCAAAAGTATAATATTAATCTTAGCCAGCATATGTACCATTATAGTATGCTTACTATAGCTACCATGTTAAATGGAAGGTTCTACAACTAAAACCGTACGGGGATCGTATTGGGTGATTGGATTTCCAACAAATGGCCAAGGCTAAGGAACTTCCTTTAACCAAAAGGATATGCCTCTAAAGGGACGCCTCGAGAACCCAACCGGATCTCTGCCAACACATGCTCGGGTTACATCTGTAACTAGGTAACCAAATTGTCACTAGTATGTCATCGCCCGGTCGTAACCGACCTTTATCGAGGGCCCTCAAAACCAACAACCACAAAGAAAATTATCTAGGCGCCATACCAGAATACCATTTATTATCCAGAAGGAAGTGCACATACCCTAAAGGGCTCGTCCCACAAAGCTCGCTTTTCACAAAAGCCATGCTTTAATCAACAAATGATTAGCACTCAGCATGCCACACTACCAAATTGGGAGTAGATCACTAAAACCATCAACTACATAACCTCTGAGCTCGTACGTCTCAGAGAAGGGTGCTAAGCTAAGAGAATAAATTCTCCGCCACCAAACATAAATGTATTTGATAGAAATCAAGTTTATATCTCAAAGTGTAATGTCATACATACAACCATACAAGTCCATTCTGGGTCTGAATGGAACCGACGTCACTTCGTCCAATAAATGAAGAAGCCCTTACGATCCAGGTATCCACAATCCCGACCGGACTCCCCATCACATATGGAGATCTCTATACCAGAGCAACTAAGTGCAAAGACAATCGATGGGTAATCCTTTCATTCTCGAAAGTACCCAGTCTTCACCACCGTCTTCAACTGCACTCCCATTTCTTCGTATCATTTTTCGGCATGGGTTTTATGACACAAAGTCCTCTCCGGCTCAATTAAATAATGAGCGATTATTTTAAAACACATGGATACACAAGTCATAAAGATTCACTATTAAGATTCGATGTGGGTTTCGAATAACCATCTATAATCCGACTCCCTATCGCATTGAAATTCAAATGCCGTTTTACGGGCCAAGTAGTTATCACATTCACACAGTAATATATCACAAATAACACAGCTCAAATCACAACAATTCACATCACAAAGTATCACAATCACATATCAGAGATATTAACCAATCCAAGGCATTCAATAATAATTCAATCATCTATGGGCAAGATTAATTAATCGTGTGATTATAGTTAATTAATCACATAATTACTTTCATTAACTATCCTTAATTAATGATTAATTATCCTTAATTATAAATTAATTAACCCTTAATTATTAATTAATTAATCTTAATTATTTATTAATTAACCTTAATTATCAATTAACCTTAATTTTTAGTAATTACCCTTTAATCATCAATTAATAAATTAATTGATTATCTTTAATTACTATCATTAAGTAATTATTCTTAACTACTTAAACTTTAATTAATCACAAGATAATTCATTTATTTTATTTGATTACTTGATTATCATTAAAAATATTTAATTAATAAACCTTGTATTTAATTATCACTAACCCATAATTAATTCAAGAGATTAAGGTTAATTAATAATATAAAAACATTTCATTTTAATTAACTCTTTAATTACATTATTTATTTAAATAATTTAAGAATTAATTTATAAGTAATGTCACATAATTATATAAATTAGACTTAATTACTTCTAGAACAATTTCCTTTTAAACTTTAAACAAAACAAATATTTAAAAGAATAAGTTAAACATGTTTAAATTTGAATTTGGTTTAAAATTTGAAAATTGTCTTATACTAACCCGAGATTTACTCGAGCATTACCCGAGCCCAAACCAAAATTCCCCGAAACTTCCCAGAGCCTCCCCTTTTTTTCTTTTTAAAACTTTGATTTTTGTTTTAAGATTTTAAAACCTAGTACACACTCAAAAGTACCCGAACTAAAACTTGAGCCAGCAACAAAATCTCCTGGGGTTGACTTCGAGTCGCAACCTTTCTTCCTCAACCAAGGCTACTGACACAAACCTGGATCATGTGCATATGCATCGGTGATCACCGCGTTCTGGCCATCGCCACTACCTTTCGTAAGTCATCGTCAACCCACTCGAGCACCACGAACACCCAAAACCTCGTGTTGACGACGATCCCGAGATTGAACTACTCAACACTTTCCTTAACCCAACTCTGATCAACAAAATTGACTCACCTCGTCGATCCATACCACCAGACACCTCGCCATCACGTCCATCCCTTCGTCGACGTTCCATGCTTCGTTTCCACTTGGTCCGATGTAGTCTGATACAACGTGACGCTGCAGTTAGTCGAATTCCAACCTTATCAAAAACTTAGGTTTAAACCCTAAATCTTTGTTGTACCAACACCTCGGTGAATTATAAATTCACCGAGCATTTATCTGATGATCTCCGACCACCAAGCAAGCTCCAACCTCGATCATGAGACCCACAATTACGCCGATCACCATAATTTGCCAATAAACCCAAAATCGTTCAACACGCAAGTTCTCCGTGGATACGCACTTAAAAATTGTGATTTCACTTTTAAAAATCATCGTTTTTGAAAACGTTTCAGGTGATATACCTGAAACCATAAATCATGATGTTTGAAATTCCAACGCATTTTGAGTTTTTCTGTATTCATTGATTTTCCTGAAAATAATTTGACTAATTATGCTTGAAATTATTTTAAGAAGGTAAAACATGATTTTACAAACATATTTTGTTTAGATCCCAAAGTCTAACAAGAATCAGAGGAGGAGAAATTGATTTTTGAAATAGGTCTGAAGCATGTAAACCTGAAACAGAGGCAAATGCCTGTTCTTAGATATGCACAGTCACATTCACATACATATATACACATATTTGTACACATGCAAAACAAATTTCAACTTTACTTCAGGCATGATTACAAACAATGGTTAAAATCCAGATTTCAAAAAGGTTTACTCACCTAGGTTTTAAAACTGAGAGCTTATAAAACCTGGAAGTTGATTTTGTAAACTGGAAAACTGTTTTGATTGCTAGATTTTAATCTTGAGAACTTTTATTTGTTGAATCTGCTTTGTTATTGATTTTTGCTTTGATTCTATTGGATCTGAAGCTTGATATTTATGAGTTGATCCTGAATTAAGCTTTACATTGAAACAGCTTGAATTTTTGTTGTTGGAGTTGCTTTGATCTTGGTAAACTTTGATTTGCTTTGCTATTTTTAAGTGATCTAATCTTTTTTTTAGTTTTAGTTTCAATTTGCTCTGGTTTGAGGTTTAACAGGCTTTTGATTTTGGAAGTGAAGATAAAAGAAATGAGAGAGGAGAATCGAAATATATATTGCCTCCATTTTAATTTCTTTCAAAAAAATAAAAGAAAATTAACAATTGACGCTTGTTAAAATTTTCACTTGAATTATTACACTTATTGATTTTATATGTTAAAAATCTAACACTTATCTAATTTTCACATTATAATGTTACATTTTTTTTTTGCATAAGAATAATATTTATATATTATTTTGAATTGTACTTTCTACTTTATTAATATATTTCCTTTATTTATATTTATATAACCTTTTAAAGAAAATAATTATTTTTGAAACTAAATTATACATTAATTAAATGAACACATTCATATTATTTTTAAATCCAAATGTTTTTAAGAATTTTATATTTGAATTTTAAATTCAAATTCAAATTACAATCTATATACATATATATATATATATATATATAAACAATACATATCTCTTTTATTTTGAAAATTTCAATTTATTCAAATTAATTCTATAAATTTATATTAATTATTAAATTAAATTTGATTTCAAAATTGGATCGTCATAGGAGATGAGCTGGATGACGGGGCGTATTCCCGTAGATATATATTCCGCTGTGCAGTGTAAGCTGTATATTCAGCTTTGGGAGGACAAGTTTTTTATAACTATCTTGAATTATGTTATTGATTTGTGTTGTACTTTGATACCGTAATGTAAAAAATAGTTACAGATTCTTTTGTATAAAAATCTGTTTTTATCTATTATATATTGTTCCGCTGCGTTTGTGAGATTTTGATGTTGCTTTCTGTTTCTTCTTCTACTTCTTCATTAACCATAATGGTTCGTATTTCCGTCCACTTTGAGTTGAAATGTTGGAGAATATTGTAGGCTCAAAGGGATATGGATTTGCGGGTTATTATATTTGGAATCAAAGCTGAAGGTTAAGCAAGAACCTTGGCTCTGGTGGGGATTACTCATTAGAAATATAGTCCGTTGTACTATTGAATGAGTTTGAGTGTAATAATAGCTATGAGCGCATATTTGTTAGTGAATATAAAACTTTTTTTTATATTGTGTTGGCTTATCGGTTGAGTGTTTATGAATTGTGGTCGGTACGGGAAGTACAACCGTGTCGATAGGAGTTTCTAAACTCTTAACAAGATAAGCCAACATAGCATTGTTTTAAAATAGGGTAAATGAAATAATTTTACCCAAATTATTTTTGTATATAAAAGAAATAATTTTTCGTAAGTTATTATAGTTATATATAGTTGCTTGATTGTTAGGAAGTGATAGTATTAAATTATTATCATTGTTGTGTGGAAATTGAACTAGAAATTGAATTATAACCAAAGGTTAAGGAATAAATTTATATAACAAAATGAGATTTGTAAATGTAAATTACAAATGTGGTTTATAATTGGAAATAAAAAAAAGTCCGGAGTAATTTTTGAATATGGATGGAAAGGATTTGAGATTTGAATTGAGAAATTTAATTCCTTTTGAGTTTGGAAATGATTTCTAAAGATTTTGGAGGAATAATAAGGATATTATTCAGAAATATTTTTGAATTGGATTTGAAATCTGGTAAGATTTAGAATTTAAAAATATTGGAAAAGGGTTTTTAAAGAGATAAAGCATTGAACTCTTTTCGATCGCTAGCAAATAATTCTGATGATGATCGCGACATCATTGGTGTTCATTTTTGAGTTTTCAAGGGAGAAATTGCTGCCAAAATATTTTGAATTTTGTGTTTGTTTGCAAAAATTGAATTTGATTTTGGAATGCAAGGAATAATTTGGTTTGGGTATGTATGATGTTAAAAATGCTTTGATTGTTTAGCATTTGTCTAAAACCCTGGAAGTTTAATTAAAAATGTTTATAAAATATAAATGGGTTTGATAACTTACAAAAATTTGAAAAAATTGTTTGGGATAAAATTTAACTTGAAGAAGAGTTAAATTAAAATAAGTGTGTAATGTAAATAATTTGGAAAACTTATAGAAGTTTAAAAAAATTTGAATTGAATAAGAGTGTAATTAAATCAAGTTATATGAAAGTGAATTTGAGGGAAAGGTGTAAGTAGATTAAATGGAATGGCCATTGAAATAGATTTGTGAATGAAAAAATGAATTCACGTTTGTTAGTAAATAGAAATTAAACTGAGTATTGGAGTTCAATTTGAACCGGCTTAAGTAAAGTAAAGTTGAAAAATTGTTCGAATGAACTAAAAGAAGTCCGTGTTTGGAAATAAAACTTTTATTTGAGATTTGAAATTAAATGTGGAAACGAAGAGATTAATTAAAATTAGTAAGTTGGACAAGTTTGGAATTGAATTGGATTGGAAACAAATTAGTGGATGAAACTAATTACAATAACCAGGAAGTAAACACAGGTTGAGATGTGGTTAACAGGATTCAATATTTAAAATTTGGGGATAAATTGAGTTTAAATTGAAATTTGAGATTTAAAATGTTGAATAAAATAGATAAACTTCAGTGGCGAAGTGAAAATGAATACTTAAGTGTATAAAATAATTATATTGAACTTATGAGGAAATGGTAAGATTCTTAAAGTAAAATTTGATGTTGGGAGAATATTCTAAGTTAATGTTTGAATGAAGATTTAATAGAGGTGTGTGAAATGATAGTTGGGAATAGGTGAATAGAAATCTAAATAAATGTGAATAAAAGAGAACTGATAAAGCTAATAATCAATTGAAATAAATACGTAGGATGTACGTATATTATTTTATTCACATAACGATCTAATCCAGATTCGAGCATAGAATTTCGAGGTAGTTATATCGATCCGCGTTCGGATTTTTCACTCGATTTTCGACTGCGAGCCCTGGGTGTGGATTTTTGATTGGTTCTGAAAATTATCTATCATAGTAAATGGCCACGCAAAGAGAATGATGGTTTCTGATCAAGAAACCATATCTGAGTCTGCACTAGAAAATCGGGTGGACGATACTAGTTGAGAAGTGAAATTATGTGATCGAGTGAGCGATCGGATTTGGTATTGCGAATGAAAGATATGTGTACATCGTATGAACTTGAACGAGATAGATGTTGAAACTTTTGTAAAAAGGAATGCATAAAATGTTTTTCAAAGCTATGATTGGATATTATTGCTAAGCAGAATATACAGGTGTTTAAAAAGCAAAAGGAAATTGGGGATTTTGAATTTGAAAGATAAATTTAATTTGCTCGACAAAAAGTTATGTATCTAAATTTCTGTAAGAAATTTGATGATTTTCTGGTCTAGCCACTTGCCTTTTGTTTTCTTTTGAAATCTGAAGGCCCGTAGAGGCATTTTGTAGTTGAATCGATCTAGCCGCGCAAAGGAGACACTGGCGAAATTTTTCAAAAATTTAGAAAGTTAGAATTTTTTTAAGAAATTTGAATAATTTAAAATTTGAATTTGAATTATAATTTGAATAGTTGAGCAAGTAATGTTGTTTGGAAATTATGGAAAAGTTTAGGGAGTTAGCAAGAGTGATAGTGTCTTTAACAAAAAGATTGTTTTGGGAAGCTGTTAAAAACTATTTGGTTTTGGGAAAATAGTTATCGGTTACAGACCATTTTTCTTAACTAGCAATTTCGGGGATGAAATTCTTTTAAGAGGGGAGGAATGCGACAACCCTAGATTTTGGACATTTGAAATTGGAATATTTAATTGGTTTTAATATTGAAAATGTTAATTTCTAACTTGAATTTCAAATATCACCGTTTATTGGATAATTTAAAAATTGAATTTAAAAATTGAAAGTTGGGTAAAATATTGAATCTTCGGTTTAAGCTTGTTAAAAATAATTTAATGGCTTAGAAAATTTGTATTGACAATACTGAAGATAATAAAACTTTAAAATTGAAGTTAAAGATGATTTGTTCGGTTTTAAAAAAATATATCGTTTAAATTGATAGATAAAAATAGCCTTCCAAGGCACGGTCTTGAATTTCAACGAAACCAGTTCCATTGGATCTGTAATAGTGTACTATTGTCGGATTTCAATTTTCGTAGCTTTTGGAGTTATCATGGATCGTACAATAGATAAACATGGTGAAATCCATATCGAAATTTAATATTATAACTGTGTACAAAAAGCTACCTTCTCCATACGATCGAATTAGCACTCGGAACCTTTTCCATTGCGTTCGGAATAGTGGTTTACCATTATAAACGTCTAGCGGCACGCCTCGATTGGATGTCGAGATCTTAAGCCACATTTTTAAGATAATTTAAATTTGAATTCAAATATATATCTATATATAATATTATTGCATTAAAATACCGTGATAATCCTTTGAAGACACGTATGGAATTTTGAGCACGTGTCCTTCCTGGTACACACGCGTCTTCGTTTAAAAAATAATAATAATAACACTTCATCTCGTTCAGAGGCCAAGTCTCAGAAAATAAATCGAACAAAAAAGAAAGTAAATAATGGCTAACAATCGACAGTGGATAAATCGAAACCGAACTTCCCTTTTCAAATTCAATTTACAAATCTTGTTCGATATAAAAAAAAGAGAGAGGGTCGAGCATCTCCTAATAGATCGAATTGAATTTCGTCGATATGTAGAAGGGAGGGCACGCGTGCTATCAAATCGATTTGCTCGATTGTAGGAACCAGATTGCGAGCTTCTTTCAAGATGCGTACATGGGGTCGAGCGACATAATGGAAGCGCGAGTAGAGATGGCGGCAATTTGCTGGAGGGTTGCATGCGATTGGAGGGCTAGGTGATAGGGCATTGTGACTTGAAGTCGCGAGGGCAGAGCAAGGTGTCGAGTGTCTATGGCGAACGTGGGCTCTAGGGTGCATCGGACCCGAGTTTTCGCCTGAGATGATGGTCATGATTTGCCTAGGCCATCCGCGAGGTTATTCGCTATAAGGTAGCTACTGTATCTTTAATTTAATTTAAATTTAATATATATATATATATATGTACATTTTCCAGAAATATATATAATATAGTAAAGTATAAAACGATTTATTATTTCAATTTAAGCTTATATATATGTTTACAGTTGAGAAAAAAATATACAATATAAATGTAGATTTTTGAATCGATAAATTAAATCTCTAAGTATATTTAGTTTCAATGGAAATCAGTATACATATATACATTTTAGAATTACTACTTTAAAAATATGTGTTATGGAGGTCAATTTGTTTAATTAACTTATTTAATTATTTTAGAAATTATTACAAAGAAATTAGTTTAAAACTAAAATATTAGTTAGTTAAACTTATCGGAAATTGACTGTTTGGTCTTTTTTAAATATAATAATCTGTAATTATCCATAAAAGGTCAATAATCATGGAGAAACAAGTCAAGATGAATCAGACTGCAAATTAAAATCAAAGGCGAGTTAATCTCACTCATTTGGAATACCATTAAATGTAAATAGTTAAAATTTAAATTATTGGTTCCTTGCTTGAATTGATAATTTATTATCAGCTTGGATGTGATATGTTATAAATATAACATATATATATATATATATATATATATTGGAGTGATTGATTCCCCACATTATATAGCGGATGAGATCCTATGCGCCCCGCATAATAGCGGATAACTCTTTATACCACGATATCCTGCCTTGAAGCGGAATTAGTATTTTAAATTGTTGTGCTAACATCTATGGATGCAGGGAAACAGGTTGGAAGGATCCAACTGGATTCCTCAAAAATTGAATTTATTTCATATATCGTAATGTGATTTATGTGATAATCTGTGATGGATTATAATTATTATATTGGGAATTGAAATTATTGAATGCCATGGCTTTGTTGAATATATATTAGTATTTGAGAAAATGATATATATATATATATATATAAATAAAGTTTTGACTTTTTCTTCAAGGAAATAAAAAGGGAAATTTTTAAGTAAAATAATTATAGCGAATTCAAATAAATTAAAGGAATGAATTTGGGAATGGGATAAAGAATTGATTTTAAATCCAATATATTAAATTCAAGGATGGGGAAAAAATAGGGATTTTGAATAAATGGGAAATGGATTTTATTTAAAATAAGGACTTAAGCAATATTGTTTTGTAAAGTACGAAGAAATATATTTTGAAATTTAAGATTTGAAATGAGTTTGGGAAAATAAAAGGAGAATTTGAAATAAAGTATGAAATTAGTATTTTCGATTTAAATAAGAAATTTAAATCATAAATAAAGGCGTGAATATGGGATAAATGGGTTTTGAAATAAATTTGGATAAGTAAAGGAATTTATTTTTAAATGGAATTAGTTTTGGAATTTTTTTATGAAAACCGACTAAGTGTTGAAAACTGTGAATAAAGGAAAATGAGTTGTGAAATTTATAAACAGGGTTTATAAATAAAGTGAAATATTTATCAGAGGATAATTTGGAGGTATAAATTCAGGATGGGAATTCATAAGGAAAGGGTGATTTGTTTAAAAATAAATAGTGGTTTAATTTTAAAGTTGTGGAAAAAAATGTGTATTGCCCTGAAAAGCCAAGTAAATTTTCAAAGGAAGATTTCCAAGTATAAGTTAGAGGTTTTAAAGTGATTTTTTTGAAAGAAAAAAGAATGTTTTAGAAAGAAACTATTATTTAGTGGTTTTTAATTTTTTTTGAAAAAGTAAATATTTATCAAGTCAATTATATAAGTAAATTATTTAAAAGGTTTAACTAGTATTATGATATAAAAGATAATTATTTAATATTTATACCTTATAGGATAACTTTTATTTTAAATTAGTTTTGTCTTAAGCTTTACATGAGAAATTATTTTAAAATTTCATAACTAGTATTTTAAATAAAGTGTTTTTAATTAGTTTTCATTTTAAAATTTTAACGTATTTATATCTTTGGATAGATTGATTTAATTATTTTAAAAAGCTAAAGTATTAAGACTTGGTGATTTTTTGAGGAAATAAAACAATTGGGTAGGAATTTATCTCGCGAGAGAAATAGTGATTTGAAAACAATTTTCAAAGGTTTGAAGTGTAAAAAATATCTTGTGAAGATATTTTGAAATAAATAATTTAAAAAATCATTAAGCCCAGATGGTTGTTTGTGGATGTTGTATGATAGTTAAATAATTGCCTATCAATATTGACCAATACGCTGATCGTTTCGAAGAGACCGAGATCGGGATTAATTACCCGAAAACCACTTCGATCCGGTTTGAACATTTTTGTGAGGAAGACAAGAGCTTGGAATCGAAGATGGAGCAGTGAAGTGCAAGGGCTAATCGCCACTAATCCTGAGGGTGATTCCAAAAAGGATGTAGTAGGAGTAGTGCCTTCGGTTCTATTTGGACCGGGAACGGACTTGTATGGATGAATGCTATCAGAACATCGTCAGGAGGACGATGAGCATTCTAAGTGAATGTGTGCTAAAAAGGTAACGCATAGCCTCGAGCCTCATCAATCGGGAATGGCTAAAAAAAGGGAGATACACACAACGCTAAGTGGCTAGCAACCAATTAGGGTAAAGTCATCCTTGTCTAGATGTCCCTTTTTATTCGGCTGTGTGGGCGGTTCCGTGGGGTGATCTTATTCGGACTATCCAGTTGGGCAGCTCTGGTTTTGTGTAGCAGGGAATCAGGGTGGATCCTTGGTACGGTGATCTAGACCACGTACTATGACGGGCGGTACCACAGTAGCCTTGCCATTGTATGGAATTCAATATCCAATAAGCGCATGTACGGTTTTGATTGTGCCCAACTATTGTTGGATTGTGAGATGCAAGCATTTTAGCTAGATTCTATTTTTCTTTCTATAGACACTACTATAATATCAAACGAATTTGATAAAAATGTTTTCGTAATTGTAAGGTAAAACCCGGCATGTTTATTTATGGCGTGGTCTTACGAGATACTTTTGATTTTAAAGGATTTTGAAAACTTTAATAATCCAATTAAGTGTGTTTTCTCACTTTGGTTTTCCAGATTGACTCGGGAGTTATTTAACTATAATGCTCGGGTTAAATCGAGTATTATAAAGTACAGATTCCGAATGGATTGCCGTGGAGCTCAGGAGATGAGCTGAATGATGAGGCGTATTCCCGTAGATTTATATTCCGCTGTGCAGTGTAAGCTGTATATTCCGCTTTGGGAGGACAAGTTATTTTAACTGTCCTGAATGTGTTATTGATTTGTGTTGTACTCTGATGTTGTATGTAATAAACAGTTACAGATTCATTTGTATAAAAGTCTATTGTTATCTATTATATATTGTTTCGCTGCGTTTGTGAGATTCTGATCTTGCTTACTCTTTCTTCTTCTACTTCTTTCTTCTTTAACCCTAATAGTTCGTATTTCCGTCCACTTCGAGTTGAACTGTTGGAGAATATAGTCGTCTCAAAGGGGTATGGATTTGCGGGTCGTTACACAATTTTTGTTAGCCAATATTTCAAACACATTTTCTTTCGTTTACGCTTAAGTAGAATTCTTTTTATTTATGAGTTCATATCCACATTTCTAATTCACTATCAATCAAATCCGGTCCCATTTAACTCTACTAATTAATTTATCTAATTAGCTCCTTTTCATTTTACAATTCAATATCTGATTTTTATTTCAAGAATCACTTCATTTAATTTGACTTGAGTTCAACTTCACCTTTATTATTCAAGTTTGGATTTTCCGTTCTATTAATCAAATTATTTAACTATTTTGTATTGATTTTCCATTTCATTTCTCAAATTAATAAATTCCCAACTTATTTTTCTCATTTTCATCACTTCTTTATTTGAGTATATTCACCTTTTATTTTTAACTTAAGTTTATACATCTTTTTATAGCCTAAGTACATTTTTATTCCATTAATTTCAATTTTCATGAGCTATATAAACTTATTTATCCACATTTCCTTAATTTTTCCTTCAAATTTTATTCTATTCAAAATATTTCACTACAAGAAAAAAGCATTTTTTTATCGTATTTATAATGGCATTTATTATCAAGTGCAAGGAAAAAGTCATTTAAGTGCAACCAACGAAGGAAGTAAAAAAAATTTGATAGATGGGGGGAAAAATTAAGGCAAGAATTAATTTTTTCGTTACTGCGCAAAAGCTCTTCTTCCCTCTTTTATTTCCATTTACCGCTTAAAACTCATTATACTTTGTGCCTAAAATAAGTAACCCTGAATCATTTAACGTTCCCAAATCCAAATTCGTCTGTTGTTCCAATTCATTCATGACCCAAAAGTTACTGACTATCTACTACCGCTTAAAACTAGTGCCAGAACTAATGGTTGAGTTTATCTCTCCATCTCAATGCCTAATAGAATCAAGAGAGAAGATCTTCCTTGGTATTAGTTCATCAAATGAAGATGTTCAGTATACAGGTACAAGAGAAAGTACAGTTTGTGTCGTTCCCAAACCCTCGTTTCTTTTCCACGTGTTACCAGGTTCTAAAAACATTTTTTCAATTTGTGATGGAACTATGTCAGTGTTAGGAGTCAAAAGCGGAGCAGTGGTCGGCCTCGGCGTCAAGAGATGGATGGCAGGAAGAGGAGGCGGCGGAGGACTCACTGCAGAGAAGCATGAACTACAGTTATTGCATTAGGTTGTGGATGGGATGGATAGTTGCATCAGTTTTGAATAATTTCCATATTATTTAAGGTAAATGTTCATTTTTTCCTTTTCATTTTCATGCTAAATCTTATTAACTCCTCCACGTATTATCTACTATAAATAATTTAGAGAACTCCCTAGAATGGAATTCCTATAATGTGAACTAAATTACTAAAATACCAAAAGATGGATGTCAGATAAATAGTGTCATCATATGGTGCATTAGATATATTTGAGGAAATAATGTTATTCCTAATTCTTTTTTCAAAATGCTTGCTCCGTGGCAAAGATGAAGATTTCAAAACATCTTATAACTGGAACTAACTCTGTTGGAGCACCAACTTTGAATTCCTAAAAGCACAACAATACAGAGCATTAGATCTCTAGATAAACTGAAGCTGGAAGTCTAGAACTATGCAAAAGTTTAACTGTATCTTTTCAATTAGACTGTAGTGAAAAATAAAATAATATAAAAGATCAGTCAAAATGTGTAAGTGAAACAACTATGATGTATCAAATATATATACTGATGATGTAGAACTCAGGGTTTGATTGCACATAAACACTTCAGAGAAAATATCATATGATGTTTAGTGTCAATGTAACTATGATGGTAAGACAAGCTAGTCAATCGCATGCGGAAATCCCACACAATAAGGAATCTTTCGATCTGAAATTCGGTATATAGAAAAAGTTTGTAATACCTTAATGGAGTATGTAGATATTAAACAGTTGTAACTTTTCACTTTAACAGAATTTAAAATCTAGTTAGGTTCGTCTTATTTATTACTACCGATGTTAATTCTAGTATTATTATTATTTTCTTCAACTTAAGGCAAAATAATTGCACTTCATCCAGGGCAACCTAACTGATACTGAATGTAACTAAATTATGTACTCATTAGAGCTTGTCTTAGACCTAAACCAAATTAATATTGAACTATAAAAGCATGTTTCACTAATTTTTGGTTAAGTAACGTTGTAAGCAAAAGAGGGATACATAGACCTCATAAATTTATATCAAAATGCACAGCAGCCTAGGGTGAACTGCTTACCTAAGACATAGTAAGAGCTATCTATATGTGAATAAAATGTAGAAAATTAATTGTGATTTATGTGGTGTGTTGATGGAATTCATCGTGCAGATAGGGAAATTTGTGATCTTACTCACTTGTCCACAGCTAACTTAGTTAACAGGGTACAGACCCATTTAATAAAACTTAGTAATAAGATAACGGTCAAATAATCAGTATTTTTTACCAAACGCTAGAAGATTCAGACTGTGCAAATGATATCAACTTTATTATAGCATATGTAATAATGTATATAGCTATTACTACTAATATTTAGCACCTGGCATGAATTAAGTAGACAACAATATAAGAAGAGTCAATTTCTTACTAGGTCAAAATTTGATGTAGAACCTGTATAGAATTGCCAGAAATTGTGGTTAAAATTCTTTTATAGTCTATTTTTAATAACATTGGAGGTGATATTTTAGGCTTGTAGTAAACTAAAATGGAAGAACTGAGATATTAGGAACTCTAACTAACACCGCTATATTAGAATTTGGTCTAGATTTTGGTGAGAATTTTTTAAATGTTAGAAATGAAGTCGAGTTAATCAAAGTAGAGATATTTTATTTTATAAAAAGAGAACATGAGTTGCGATTCGACTTTGAAGATTGTACTATTTGGCTGCTATAAATATATCAATGCTGAGATAGCTAATACAAAATAATATAATTAACATTGCATTTATAAGCTGTGAGACGACCCGACTTTCTCACCACAGAAAATCGCATCATCTTGAAGAAAGAAAGGGATAGGAAAGAGAAAAGAAAGAGAAGAAAGAAGAAACAACACCAAAATCTCAACAGCAGAATGAATAAATTATATTAATAACATAAGTATTACATAGTATACAACAATAATCAGAGTTACACAGAATTTACATCACATACTAGACAGTTATAAACACCTGTCTAGTTATTACAACTTAATACAACTCAACAAAGAAATACCAACACAGAGAACACACCGCGGAAACTATATATCTAACACCGAAGCCTGCTGCTCCATTGCTCCTACAAAATTCGTCAAAGCTAACCTAAATCCCTTGGCTACCCGTAAAAATTTGAGTACTCAAGAGTTTAAGAAAACAGAAGATAAACTTCGGATCAGACATGGGTCTGGAGAGAGTAACATGTTAAAGTTGCTTAACTTTGAAAAACCTTTGAATAGAAAGGTATCACGTAAGACTTCCCACACATAAACATGGAAAAGTTTTTACCTTACGCCGCCCAAAGCATTTGATGGGAAATCTAGTGATATTATAATAGTGTCTAGGGTTTTCAAGTAAAATACAGAAATAGCTGGAATGCTTACATCTCACGTTCCAACATAGTTGGGCACAATTAACACGTACGACACTTATTGTATTTTGGATTTCATACAATGGCAGGGCTACCGGGGTACCGCCCGTCACAGTACGTGGCCTAGATCAACGTACCGAGGATCACTCCCAATCCCCTGCAACATAAGACCGGAACCATCCCTTATTGGACAGTCCCGAACAAGACAACCCCGCAGTTGGCGCACGTTCCAACTGCCCACACAGTCGAAATAAAAAGGGACTTCTAGACAGGGGAAAATCTCGTCCTACTTGGGCATGACCCACTTAGCCTTGCTGCACCTCCCCTGTTTTAGCCATTCTCGGTTGATGAGGCTTGAGTCTACGATTACCTTTAGAGAACACATCTCTTAGAATGCTCATCGTCCAACTGACGATGTTTTGAAAGCATTCAATCCATACAAGTTCGTTCCAGGTTCGAACGAAACTGAAGGCATTATCTCGTTACACTCATTTTGGAATCACCCTCAGAGTTAATGACGATAACCCTTGCACTCTGAATCTTCATCTTTACTTGAGATTCACGACCTAACGTTAATTTGGATTGATGTGATTTTCGAATATCCAAATATGGAAAACCGATCCCGGTTTCATCGAAATCCAAAACGTATCTTTTAAGGCCAAGTTGTTTTAGAGTTTAAAACAATTCAATTATTGATATACACACAGATAAATAATTACGCATACCACAATAAATAGTCATCACCATAGACAATCCATATTATCATTATCAAAAGATAATCCAAATCATTATCACAATGCAACCAATGCATCCATATCACTCAACATTACTTATCTCATATCTGAGATTCAAACCATCCAAGGCAAACAACATCATCCATCCATATAAGCAATGATTAATAATCGCACTAAATATAATTAATTTAAAATGAATTAAATTAATTACATTATTTCTAATTAATTTAAAATGAATTAAATTAATTACTTCATCAATATAAGTCTTGCTTATATTACTATTGATTAATTATCAATTAATTAATCATCAACCAATTATTCATTTTAATTAATCATCCTCGACTAATTAACCTTTAATTACATTCAAGTAATTATCCACTAATTAATTTCTCAAATTAATTATACTTAACCAATACAGTAATTAATCTTTAATTACTTCATTTATTAATTAACTATAAATTAATTACATTACTTCTAAATTAATTACATTAATTAATCCCTTTATTTATTAATTATTCCCAAATAAATCTATTCATAGTTACATCATTAATTATAATAATTAATGATCACCAATTACATTTTCTATTTAAATTAATTACATTAAGTAATTAATCTACAATCAAACATAATTGTTAATCACCCTTGATTAACTCCATTCAGTAATTAACTACCCTTAATTACTTCACAAAATAAATAAATTACTCCTTAATTAATTATCTCTAATTAATCCCTTGATTAATTTTACAAAGCAATTATACTCAAATTACTTTTATCAACAAATCTCCTTAAATTAATTACATCCAGTAATTACCCATTAATTACTTTCTTAAGTAATTTCTCTTCATTTAATTACATTAAGTAATTATACTTCACAAATCATCAAATGATTATTCTAAATTAATTAAACTGAATTAATTAACTTATCTAATCAAATTAAACTCAATTAATTACAATAAGTAATTAATTCCTTAATTACTTCCATAAGTAATTATACTTAACAATTTATCATAAATGATTATCTTTAAATTAATTAATTTAATTAATTATTAAAAACTAATCACATTAATTAATTATTAAATAATCCTTAGTTAATAACCTTCATTAACTATTTAATAATTCATTAATTATTTTTCTAAAGTAATTAACTTATTTTAATCATTATTGAATACAAATTAGTTAACCATTAATAACCCATTAATTAACCCGTAATTATTTAATTAATTAAGTGTTAACTGTAACTTAATTAATTAATCCTTTATCACTTGATTAATTAATTACAAATCATTTATTAAAATCTAATCTTATTTAATTAATGATTCATAAATTACAAGTTAATCATTCTAAGAATAATTAATCTTAAACTTTTAAGATTAAACCCTTAATTACTTTAAGTAATTATCTATTTCATTAATTTATTAAATAAATTAATTATTCATTTAATTACCCTAATAATTAAATGAATAACAAATCATTAAATTCTAATTTAACTTTAAGCTAAAACCTTTTCCTTATCTGTGGTTGAATTATCATTCATTAACATATTTGAAAACATTCATTTCCAAATTTATTTTTAAATTTCATTTTAAATTCAAGTTCTAAAATGAAATTTAATTTATTTTCAACATGATTTTAAAATCAATTTAAAAACTTTAAATTTAGATGATAAATAATACTTTTTCTTACAAAAGAAATTTTGCAAGAGTTTAAACCAAATCCCTTTTTAAATTCAAAACATTTAAATTTTACCTTATCATTCAAAACTTTTAAAAAATCAAAGATTCAAATTCAGATTTGAATCAGTTTAAACTGTTTTTAAAACATTTCTTTTCATTTCAAATTCCAATCTAAAATTCAAATTCCTTTAAAAACATTTTTAAACAATAAATCCCTTTAAAGTATTTTAAACAAATTTGAATTTAAAAACTTTATCATTTCCAGTTTAAGATTTAAATTAAACTTGAATCCATAACTTAAAAATTAGATTTAAACTTATTTTAAATTCTTGCTTAGCACTTTAAATTTCAGTTTAAATTTGAAAACAGAACACGTTTTCTAACCTGAACAAAACTAACTCGATTGACAAAGAAACCACTCGAGCCCACCTTAGCCTAACCCGAGCAAAAACACAAAATATCTCGAGTAAAACTCGAGTAACATTTCATTTGAATTTATTCAAATTTTACAATACTGTCAGGTTTACACATAAACCTGTAACACTTCTGCACTCGAGCCCACTCAACAGTTACTTCGAGTCTAATATACCCCGCTTCGAGCAAAAACATGAACCAGCCCGAACCCTACTCGAGAATCCATTCTTCCCCAAACCATCAGCTGACACCAAGTACTCCGTGCACCTGCACCAACCCCACCGTCAACTCTGACCACTCGCGACCTCACGCGCAAGTCGGCGATCATCCCCCATCTCGATTCCAACCATCAAATCGACTGCAGAACCTCAAAATCAAAAAAACAAGCCTCGAGCTCAAAACTGGAAAAAAATGTTGAACTGGAAATCACCAAAATCTCTCGCCGCTGATCACCAGAATGGCTTCACCTCCGGCCACGTACACTTCCATACCCCATAAATCACCAACTTGAATCTGGAAGAACTCGATCATTCATAGGGTTCGCGGTGATCAACTTCTGATCAACTAAAGAAACTAGGGTTAAAATCTTTAATCCTAAATCACCACTGCCTCAATGCATTAATCCATTTTCCAATAATTTTCCCTGCATCTTCGATCATCACTCCATCACCAGAAAAGATGCTGGCCAACCCAACCTCCTAGATCGACAGTTCCAACTCAAAACAGGATTTCTGGTTAAACCAGAAATACTTAATCATATTCAAACTAAAAATTCTAATTTTAGTTTTAAAATTCAAGTCCTTGTTTATGTAACCTGTTTATACTCTTGATTCAAAGAATCCGAATGATCAAATTCTTATTTTCAAAAGTTTGTTCTATTGTACTTTGTATTTTCCAGAGACATTACAGTTTCTATTTATTTTTTTCATATTAAATAAAATTAAAACTTTAACTTATATTACATAACCATATATTATTTGAATCTTAAACCTTAACAAAGATTTGAACATAAGATCATGATTTTGACCAGAGTTTAAACCTGGAATGCTAGAACAGGCAAGAACATATTTTCAACAGCAAGCATATATTCAGAAAGCCCATACATATATACAAAGAATTTCATCATATTCATCCGCACACAGATCATCATTATCTTAGGAAACAATCAACAACTATATTTACTTAAATTAGTTTTAAATAAAAGTGTTACTCACCAATTTGGATGATGAATAGAGCAAACTTATTTTTGAAAAGCTTGAGATAGGAATGTGCTTGAACTTGAGTTGCTTCTTTTATTTTTGCTTTTTAAAAACTTTAGTCTTGTTTTACTGCAATGCTTTCCCTGATTTACAGCTACATGCATGCTTCCAGAAAATAATACAGGCTTGAATGAAATTGCAAAACAGAAATGCAGAGATCTGCAGATGCATGCAGGTTTGGATGTTATTTTCAAAACAGAAAAGGACTGCAGGCTTTTAGAGTTGCAATATGATTTTTCAGGTTAATGAAATTGAAGAGGCTGCAAGTTTGAGGATGATTTGTATTTCAGGTTAGAAGATGAATTCAGATAGCTTTGAAGAAGATTGGTTTGAATGTTGATTTGGTTAGAGGAAACATTTGTTTTAGATTTGGTTTTGAGGGGAAATTTATAGATTTTGCAGGAAGTTGATTTTGAATAAGATTTTCTGTTTTGTGGAAGATTGTAGATTTTTGGCTTGGTTTAAATTTTGATTACAGATCTATGTTTTGATCAAAATTTCTGTTTTGAATGAAGATGATTTCAGATTTCATAGCTGAAGATTTTCTTATGTAAGGAAGAAGAATAGAAAAGAAAATAAGAATGAGGGGCAATGTTTATATAAAGACTAGATGACTTAAATCAAACAAAAGAAAATTAAAAATTAATTAGGACACCTGTTCTAATTTCTAACATTTGTCACTTTGATTAATTTATGCTTAACACATAACATATTTGGTGTGTTAAGAAACTTACACATGTAATTTAAGTATTTTTATTTTTATATAAATTTTTTATAAAAACTTTAACTTATTTTATTCCTTATGTATATATAAATTTCCTTTTTTATTTAAAGAGAAATGAAACAAAACAAATTATAAATAAAAGCTTATTCACAAATTTTTAAGTACTTATTCTATTAAATTTCAAATCATTAAATTCAAATTCAAATTAAATTATAAAATCCAATTTAAAAATCAAGTTATATATATGCATATATAACTCTTATTAAATTTAAAAATAACAATTCTGTTTCTAAAAATCTATTTATGTTTATAAAAACTAGGTATTATAATTATTATCTGAAAATAATAAATTTAACAAATTAAAATGATTTATAAAAGAGATTATAAATCACTTCTATTACTCAATAAATTAAGATCATATGTAAATTGTATTTTAATTCTTATATATAATTTCAAGCAATATTTAAAAAGAAAATAAAACAAAGCTTTTATTTTAATCCAATCTAAATTCATATTTAAGTTAATTAAATTAAATTTTAAAATAAACAAGATTTACTTTTAAGTATTTACAAAGCATATAGATATTCATTAAATTGCTTTGAAAAGTTAAATGTTAAATGTTAAATTTAAATCCAAATTTTCATTTTACCAAAAATAAATTAGAATTAGAAAATTAACTCATTTACTAAATTCCAAATCAAAGTTATCAATTTACAATATATACAATTATATATATTATAAACAGAAAACAATTTATTAGTTTTAAAAAGATAAAATCTTCCAATTTAAATATTTATTAAAAGAAGATTATTAGATCAATTCAAAATTTTATTATCAAAAATTATCAAATCAATTTAATTTTTAACACGGATTATTAAATTTATATTGCAAAATTTTTGGGATATCACATTCCTTCCCCCTTAAAAGAATTTCGTCCCCGAAATTTAGAAGCAAAGGTAATTTAATAATCTATCTTAAGATTTTATTTTAAAACACAAGCATATATTAATCATATGCTAACAACCATAGCAAACAATTCATTCAAACAAACAAATCTAACTATCCAGACAAAATACTGGATAGGATTTTCTAGAGTTTCCCAAATATAAATACCGGGATACTCACTCTATAGAATCCAAACAATCTATAATACTAAGCTATAGAGCTCCTATCCAACTAGATGTACAACTAAACAGGATATCAGACTACATACAAGTTTGACTTCAACGATCACATCCTCCTGAAATGCCGGTTCCATAACCAGAGATAGACCATACACGTATTGCCTTAGAGATACGTGAAACATATCGAATCCCAGTTATCCAAACTGGCAATTCAACCTTGAAAATCAAACACCAATCCTTATAAGAACATAGAAAAAATCCAAAATACCTAGGAGATGACTTACCCAGTCTTACTCAAAATCAAGTCTCCGACTCCGGAATCCAAATTCCTTCGTCTCTTATCCACAAAATACTTCTGACGATCCTAGGCTACCTTCATCTCTCCCGATCAGCTCAACCTTTGCTGATGTCTTTAGAAACGGACTGGACAAATACAACCCAATAGAATGATCTCCTCAAGACCAATCCAAAACCAAGAATACCAACTCTATTCCACAAACATCAGAAGACTATCTTACTTCTCCTATCTGGAAAAGACAAAATAAAAGCACTCCCAAACTGCTTCCACTGCACAACTCTGATCCGGAGTAGATGAAAAACTCGAGCACAAACTGGGCAGCACATCTCAGAAATATGGTTCAATAGATCCATAAAAGAAAACTCAGATGTCCCACCTTATCTTAAGCTTCTTCACCAAACCCTTGCTCCAGAAGTCATCCTTCTACTAACTGAAGCACCGATATAACTCCTAGAATCCAGTCGATAAGAAAACTCAACCTCAAGATACGAACAAACTTCTAATAACTCAAGAGAACACTCAAACTATCGCAAGTCACTTTTGCGATCAACCAGCCTAATATCCAAAGAAAATTGTTCTCTCTTTACCAATCAGAACAGCTTATGCTTATCTAGCCAATCCATCAAAGAAATGGGTCCACTCTGCTGTTTCTGAACTCCATCTTCAGAAAAACTGCTAACCAGAAGACTTCTTGCTAGCACACAGAATACTCCGAGCTGCACAGCTGACACCGATGCCAAATACTTCCTAATCCAAATCTCTTTGAGAAACTCGGACCTCAAAACAGACAGAAACATCCTGCTGAATCCAGCCACAACATCGAAGAAGACATACTTCCTAAACTTGTTCCAAAGAAAAATCTTCAGAGACATCCATAGTCACTGCGTCTCATCACACAGCTACTAATTCCTGAGGTATTAAGATACCATTATTTTCTTCTGCCCAACCGACAGATCCAAACTCTACTCATCCAAGTTCAAAGATAGACTCCGAACCTTAACAGGTTTCCCTCAGAGATCGATGAAATCCTACACTCTACACAACTCTCTTGAGACGTTATTAGATCTACAATCTTGACAGATACACATCCAACCTCAACATTTAAACTTCAACCATTTGTAGTTGTGTTATACACCCCACTACCTTATCTACCTTTATAACTTATATTGGAAAACCTGAACGGGTAACCCAACAAATAGGTAGAAGTAAATATATATACATATATACACACACACACACATATATATATATATATATATTCAAAATTACAAATACGCTCTCTCAAAAAAGAAATTACTACAAAGCCTAGGTATTCACTCAATCTAGCGCTCTGATACCACCTGAGACGACCCGACTTTCTCACCACAGAAAATCGCATCATCTTGAAGAAAGAAAGGGATAGAAAAGAGAAAAGAAAGAGAAGAAACGACATCAGAATCTCAACAGCGGAACGAATAAATTATATTAATAACATAAGTATTACATAGTATACAACACTATTCAGAGTTACGCAGAATTTACATCACATACTAGATAGTTATAAACACCTGCCTAGTTATTACAACTCAATACAACTCAACAAAGAAATACCAACACAGAGAACACACAGCGGAAACTATATATCTAACGCCGAAGCCTCCTGCACCATTGCTCCTCCAAAATTCATCAAAGCTAACCTGAATTCCTTGGCTACTCGTAAAAATTTGAGTACCCAAGAGTTTAAGAAAACAAAAGATAAACTTCGGGTCAGACATGGGTTTGGTGTGAGTAACAGGTTAAAGTTGCTTAACTTTGAAAAACCTTTAAAAAGAAAGGTATCACGTAAGACTTCCCACACATAAACATGAAAAAGTTTTTACCTTACGCAGCCCAAAGCATTTGATGGGAAATCTAGTGATATTATAGTATTGTCTAGGGTTTTCAAGTAAAATACAGAAATAGCTGGAATGCTTACATCTCACGTTCCAACATAGTTGGGCACAACTAATACGTACGACACTTATTAGATTTTGGATTCCATACAATGGCAGGGCTACCGGGGTACCGCCCGTCACAGTACGTGGCCTAGATCAACGTACCGAGGATCATTCCCAATACCCTGCAACAAAAGACCGGAATCATCCCTTACTGGACAGTCCTGAACAAGAGAACCCCACAGTTGGCGTACATTCCAACCGCCCACACACCCGAAATAAAAAAGGACTTCTAGACAGGGGAAAATCTCGTCCTACTTGGGCATGACCCACTTAGCCATGCTGCACCTCCCCTGTATTAGCCATTCCTGGTTGATGAGGCCTGAGGCTACGATTACCTTTAGAGAACACATCTCTTAGAATGCTCATCGTCCACCTGACGATGTTCTGAAAGCATTCAATCCATACAAGTTCGTTCCAGGTTCGAACGAAACTGTAGGCATTATCTCCTTACACTCATTTTGGAATCACCCTCAGAGTTAACGACGATAATCCTTGCACTCTAAATCTTCATCTTCACTTGAGATTCACGACCTAACGTTAATTTGGATCGATGTGGTTTTCGAATATCCATATATGGAAACCCGATCCCAGTTTCATCGAAATCCAAAACGTATCTTTTAAGGCCAAATTGTTTTAGAGTTTAAAACAATTCAATTATCTATATACACACAGATTGATAATTACACATACCACAATAGATAGTCATCACCATAGACAATCCATATTATCATTATCAAAAGATAATCCAAATCATTATCACAATGCAACTAACGCATCCATATCACTCAACATTACTTATCTCATATCTGAGATTCAAACCATCCATGGCGAACAACATCATCCATCCATATAAGCAATGATTAATAATCACACCAAATATGATTAATTTAAAATGAATTAACTTAATTACATCATTTCTAATTAATTTAAAATGAATTAAATTAAGTACTTCATAAATATAAGTCTTGCTTATATTACTATTAATTAATTATCAATTAATTAATCATCAACCAATTATTCATTTTAATTAATCATCCCTGATTAATTAACCTTTAATTACATTCAAGTAATTATCCACTAATTAATTTCTCAAATTAATTATACTTAACCAATACAGTAATTAATCTTTAATTACTTCATTTATTAATTAACTATAAATTAATTACATTACTTCTTAATTAATTACATTAATTAATCCCTTCATTTATTAATTATTCCCAAATAAATCCATTCTTAATTACATCATTAATTATAATAATTAATGATCTCTAATTACATTTTCTATTTAAATTAATTACATTAAGTAATTAATCTACAATTAAACCATAATTGTTAATCACCCTTGATTAACTCCATTCAGTAATTAACTACCCTTAATTACTTCACAAATTAAATTAATTACTCCTTAATTAATTATCTCTAATTAATCCCTTGATTAATTTTACAAAGCAATTATACTCAAATTACTTTTATCAACAAATCTCCTTAAATTAATTACATCCAGTAATTACCCATTAATTACTTTCTTAAGTAATCTCTCTTCATTTAATTACATTAAGTAATTATACTTCACAAATCATCAAATGATTATTCTAAATTAATTAACCTGAATGAATTAACTTATCTAATCAAACTAAACTCAACTAATTACAACAAGTAATTAATTCCTTAATTACTTCCATAAGTAATTATACTTAACAATTTACACAAATGATTATCTTTAAATTAATTAATTTAATTAATTATTAAAAATAAATCACATTAATTAATTATTAAATAATCCTTAGTAAATAACCTTCATTAACTATTTAAGAATTCATTAATTATTTTTCTAAAGTAATTAACTTATTTTAATCATTATTACAAATTAATTAACCATTAATAACCCATTAATTAACCCCTAATTATTTAATTAATTAAGTGTTAACTGTAACTTAATTAATCCTCTATCACTTGATTAATTAATTACAAATCATTAATTAAAATCTAATCTTATTTAATTAATGATTCATAAGTTACAAATTAATTATTCTAATAATAATTAATCTTAAACTTTTAAGATTAAACCCTTAATTACTTTAAGTAATTATCTATTTCATTAATTATTAAATAAATTAATTATTCATTTAGTTACCCTAATAATTAAATGAATAACAAATCATTAAATTCTAATTTAACTTTAAGCTAAAACCTTTTCCTTATCTATGGTTGAATTATCATTCACTAATATATTTGAAAACATTCATTTCCAAATTTATTTTTAAATTTCATTTTAATTCAAGTTTTAAAATGAAGTTTAATTTATCTTCAACATGATTTTAAAATCAATTTTAAAACTTTAAATTTACATGATAAAGAATACTTTTTCTTGCAAAAGAAATTTTACAAGAGTTTAAAACAAATCCCTTTTTAAATTCAAAACATTTAAATTTTACCTTATCATTCAAAACTGTTAAAACACTTAAATTTATAAAACTTAAATATATTTTAAACCAAAGATTCAAATTCAGATTTGAATCAGTTTAAACTTTGTTTAAAACATTTCTTTTCATTTCAAATTCCAATCTAAAATTCAAATTCCTTTAAAAACATTTTTAAACAATAAATCCCTTTAAAGTATTTTCAAAAAATTTGAATTTAAAAACTTTACCATTTCCAGTTTAAGATTTAAATTAAACTTGAATCCATAATTTAAAAATTAGATTTAAACTTTTTGTAAATTCTTGCTTAACACTTTAAATTTCAGTTTAAATTTAAAAACAGAACACGTTTTCTAACCTGAACAAAACTAACTCGATTCAAAAAGAAACCACTCGAGCCCACCCTAACCTAACCCGAGCAAAAACACAAAATATCTCGAGTAAAACTCGAGTAACATTTCATTTGAATTTATTCAAATTTTACAATATGTCGGGTTTACACATAATCCTGTAACACTCCTACACTCGAGCCCACGCAACAGCTACTTCGAGTCCAACACACCCCTGCTTCGAGCAAAAATATGAATCATCCCGAACCTCACTCGAGAACCCATTCTTCCCCAAACCATCGGCTGACACCAAGTACTCCGTGCACCTGCACCAACCCCACCGTCAATTCCGACCACTCTCGACCTCACGTGCAAATCGGCGATCATCCCCCATCTCGATTTCAACCATCAAATCGACTGCAGAACCCCAAAATCAAAAAATCGAGCCTCGAGCTCCAAACTGGAAAAAATGTCGAACTGGAAATCACCAAAATCTCTCGCCGCTGATCACCAGAGTTGCTTCATCTTCGGCCATGTACACTTCCATACCCCATAAATCACAAACTTGAATCTGGAAGAACTCGATCATTCATAGGGTTTGCGGTGATCAATTTCTGATCAACTAAAGAAACTAGGATTAAAATCTTTAATCCTAAATCACCACTGCCTCAATGCATTATTCCATTTTCCAATAATTTTCCCTGCATCTTCGATCATCACTCCATCACCAGAAAAGATGCTGCCCAACCCAACCTCCTAGGTTGATAGTTCCAACTCAAAACAGGATTTCTGGTTAAAACAGAAATACTTAATCATATTCAAACTAAAAATTCTAATTTTAGTTTTTAAATTCAAGTCTTTGTTTATGTAACCTGTTTATACTCTTGAATCAAAGAATCTGAATGATCAAATTCTTATTTTCAAAAGTTTGTTCTGTTGTACTTTGTGTTTTCCAGAGACATTACAGTTTTTATTTTATTTTTTTCATATTAAATAAAATTAAAAATTTAACTTATATTACATAACCATATATTATTTGAATCTTAAACCTTAACAAAGATTTGAACATAAGATCATGATTTTGACTAGGGTTTAAACCTGGAATGCTAGAACAGGCAAGAACATATTTTCGACGGCAATCATATATTCAGAAAACCCATACATATATACAAAGAATTTCATCATATTCATCCGCACACGGATCATCATTATCTTAGGAAACAATCAACAACTATATTTACTTAGATTAGTTTTAAATAAAAGTGTTACTCACTAATTTGGATGATGAACAGAGCAAATTTATTTTTGAAAAGCTTGAGATAGGAATGTGCTTGAACTTGAGTTGCTTCTTTTATTTTTGCTTTTTAAAAACTTTAGTCTTGTTTTACTGCAATGCTTTCCCTGATTTACAGCTACATGCATGCTTCCAGAAAATAATGTAGGCTTGAATGAAATTGCAAAACGGAAATGCAGAGATCTCCAGATGCATGCAGGTTTGGATGTTGTTTTCAAAACAGAAAAGGACTGCAGGCTTTTAGAGTTGCAATTTGATTTTTCAGGTTAATGAAATTGAAGAGGCTACGGGTTTGAGGATGATTTGCATTTCAGGTTAGAAGATGAATTCAGATAGCTTTGAAGAAGATTGGTTTGAATGTTGATTTGGTTAGAGGAAACATTTGTTTCAGATTTGGTTTTTGAGGGGAAATTTACAGATTTCGCAGGAATTTGATTTTGAATAAGATTTTTTGTTTGTGGAAGATTGCAGATTTTTGGCTTGGTTTAAAATTTGATTACAGATCTATATTTTGATCAAAATTTCTATTTTAAATGAAGATGATTTCAGATTTCATAGCTGAAGATTTTCTTATGAATGGAAGAAGAATAGAAAAGAAAATAAGAATAATGGGCAATGTTTATATAAACACAAGATGATTTAAATAAAACAAAAGAAAATGAAAAATTAATTAGGACACTTGTTCTAGTTTCTAACATTTGTCGCTTTGATTAATTTATGCTTAACACATGTCATATTAGGTGTGTTAAGAAACTTACACATGTAAATTTAAGTATTTTTATTTTAATTTAAATTGTTTATAAAAACTTTAACTTATTTTATTCCTTATGTATATATAAATTTCCTTTTTTATTTAAAGAGAAATGAAACAAAACAAATTATAAATAAAAGCTTATTCAAATTTTTTTAGGTACTTATTCTATTAAATTTCAAATCATTAAATTCAAATTCAAATTAAATTATAAAATCCAATTTAAAAATCAAGTTATATATATATATGCATATATAACTCTTATTAAATTTAAAATAACAATTCTATCACTACAAGATAATACGGCTGTTCCAACGACTCCTAGCCGTTGGCGGCCGTTGGAAGCCGTTGGAATAAATTCCACACCTTCTAATGCTTTCCAACGGATCCAATGGACCTTTTCCAACGGAATTTCCAACGGCCGCTAACAGCTTGGAGCCGTTGGAATCCGTTAGAAACCGTTACAATAAAATGGCCAATAAGCCGTTGGAAGCCATTGGAAGCTGTTGGAAATACTGGGTTTATTTTGCTGTAGAACAGCAAGCCTATTTACCTTCCACCCACACCATTTCCAATCTATTCAATTTCCATTCCATTTCCAATCAATTCCACGCATATATCTCAATATCAATACAAACAACACACATAAATCAATAAAACACCAATATAAACAAACCAAACCGATCAAACATCACAAAATATACCATCAACGTACATACCATCAACAAATGTCAATAAACCATGTACATACCATCAAAATATTTCTCACCCACTCCGTACCAATATATACAACATCACCATCAACATCAAAACATCTCCAAGTCAATATATACATTGTTCAAACACAAATACTCAAAAACATACCTCCTCAAGGATCATCGTCTGCTTCGAAATGTTCCGAACCACTTTGGATGGCTCCAACTCAAATCCACTGCGTTAAGTATAAAATTGAACTTTAGACAATTGTAGATATATCATGTACAATTAAAAAATTAAAATGCTATGCTTGCTAATTATTATACTTACGTCTCATCAGCCTTAGGCTGCAAGTAAACAAGTGGCCGAGCTGGTGGCTCACCACTACTCTCTCCAATATGACGTGAAGAGCCACGTCGCCGACCCAGAACCAGAACCAGAACCGAAAACGGACATAATATATATACCTGCCATATATACATACATATACAATTCATAATAATCATGATATGATGAACCATTAAAAAATGTAATACAATATGCTACAAATGTGTCATGTTGTGTATGTATTGAGTGTGTGAGTATACACTTATTGTCATTAAAATTGTATAAATTGGATAAATGCATTATTAATCAGAGATCAATGTAATGTGAATACTTTTAAAAATTACCGGATATTACTCAGTCGTCCTCATCGTTTTCTGATTCAGACTCGGTTTCGTGCTCTATGTTGTTTTCCTCTACACTCTCAAATGCTTCGACTAATACATTTGTCTCATCATTTAAAGGTCCAAAATCAGTTTGATCGTCTGTAATTGCTATTTCAGCATTTTCCTCCAGATCTGCTTGATTGGCTTGTTCGTCTGGAATATTTTGTCCATCGAACGTAAATCTTGCTTTGGTTTTAAAAACCGCAGACCAATCTGCTTTATCCCTTTTTAGAGATGGATAAGGGGCATAATAAGCTTGTAGGGTTGTTTGGCTAGTATAAATGGGTCTTACTTTTGATAACGCGAGGTATGTTTAATTTCTATAAGATTATATTTTGGATGCACGTTAATACCAGAACCTGGAACATTGCTGAACCAGTTGCATCTAAACAAATAAACATCCTCCACGGGTCTTGTAAAATATGTCAACTGCAATATCTGAGTTAACACGCCATAAAAATCATTTATATGATTATTAGGGTCATCGCTGCCTTTAACAAATACACCAGTATTGTTTGTTAATTTTTCAGCACCATATTCTTTGGTGTTGAATTTATATCCATTAACAAAAAATATTGGATACGTATTAACTTTTCTTTTCGGTCCAAACGCTAAATGTTTCAGTCCTTTATCGAGCACATTATTTGTGGGATCAGAAACGTATTTCGAAAACCAAGTACTGAAATCTTTGCTTAAATCGCCGCCTGGATTTTGTGATTCATAAATACTGCAGACACAAACATGATATATTACATTATTATTTATTCACACGTGTAGTACTAAATTTAACAAAACTTGGAATGTGCTAATTACCTAACAAATGGTGCAACTTCAGGACAATTAAGAAGAATATATGTGTGTGCTACATGGTATTCTTTATCATCTAGCCATACTTCCTCACGTTTTCCAGCATGTCGGCCATGTTGTTTAAAAATATATAATACTGATTCAGAAGAAGAATCTTGTTCAACGGCCTGATCGTCATTACGCGGAACACTTACAAATGATAAGTTCACATGGTCTTTAAAATAATGAGAGAAAAAGAAAGAAGCTTCTTCTTCGATATATGATTTGCAAATAGAACCTTCAACTCGAGCTTTTTGTCTCACTTTTTTCTTTAAAAGATTTAAGTACCTAATAAAAAATATTTGGGTTAAGTATTAACTACTATATTTATACTTAAATCAACATTTACATACTCAATATAGTAACATACCTTTCGAATGGATACATCCATCCATATTGCACAGGACCTCGAAGACGTGCTTCATATGGAAGATGAACAGGTAAATGCTCCATTACATTAAAGAAACCCGGAGGAAATATTTTCTTCAGTTTGCAGAGCAGTATAGGAATTTCTTCTTCAAGTTTAAGTAGACGGTCAACTTTTAACGTAGTTGAACAAAGCTCCTTGTAAAATAAACTAAGTTCTGTTATTACCGTCCAAACTTTTACCGGTAACAATTCTTTGAAAGCGATGGGTAACAAATTTTCCATCATTACATGACAATCATGGTTTTTCATTCCACTCAGTCTCCCATTTTTATAGTCGACACATCTACGAAGATTAGAGGAAATTCCATCGGAAAATCGTAATCCTTCCACCCATTGTAACAGTACTTTAACTTGGTTGATGTCTAGTTCATAACATGCTTTGGGTTTTTATTGTCGGGAGACATATGAAGCTCAGGACGATTGCATATTTGTTTATATCACGTCTAGATTTCAAATCGTCCTTAGTCTTGCCCTTCACATTCAAAACTGTATAAAACACATTATCAAATACATTTTTTTCGTTATGCATCACGTCAGTGTTATAACGGATTAATAGATTTTTCCAATAAGGCAATTCCCAGAATATACTTTGTTTGCACCAATTATGAAACGTCGATTTACCTTGAATTTCTTCTTGTTGTCCGGTCTCGTGTATCTTTGGATAATCTTTTACAAGTTCATATATATCCTCGCTTGACCAAATCGCTGGTGGTCGTAGAGTCTCATGTCTATTAGCTATGAAATTTTTTTGTCTCTTCTAAAAGGGTGATTAATATGAAGAAAACATCGATGACAATCAAACTATGAAATTTTATTTCCATTTGGCAAAGAAAATGCTCGTCATTCTTCAATGCAATAAGGACAAACAAAACGACCGGTCGTACTCCAACCCGAAAGCATTGCATATGCAGGAAAATCGCTAATAGTCCATAACAAAGAAGCGAACATCCGAAATTTTTTCTTTTTTGATATGTCGTATGTTTCAACTCCTTCATACCGTAATATTTTTAACTCTTCGATTAACGATTGTAAGTAAACATCAATGCCCTGTGTCGGATCATCAGGACCTGGGACGACAATCGTGAGAAACATATATGAAGTTTTCACACACATCCACGGAGGTAGATTGTAAGGTGTGATTATTATAGGCCAAGATGAATATTTAGAACCAAACTGAGAAAACGGTGAGAAGCCGTTTGTACATAAACCTAGTCTAACATTTCGGCTCTCCGCTGAGCAATCAGGATATTTCTTGTCAAAATGTTTCCATGCTTCTCCATCGGCTGGGTGTGTCAACGTACCTTCTTGAGGTGTTCTCACACTGTGTCATCTCATATGATGCGCTGTTATAGATGATGTATATTATCGTTGAAGTCTATGGGCGAGGGGCAAATAATGCATACGCTTGTACGGAACTTCTTTACCCTTCTTTTTCCTCGATTTGTATCTTTCCTGATTACATATTTTACAATTTCTAAGATTGATGTCTTCTTTCCAATACAACATGCAACCCTTTAAACATGTATCTATTTTTTGATATGGAAAACCGAAAGATGACATTACTTTTTTCACTTCATAATAATTTTCGCACATTAAATTATCGGATGGCATATGACATTTAATAGCTTGCACAACAGCCGTAAATCCAGCTTATGTAAGGTTGTATTTTGATTTCATTGCAATGTATTATGCAGTTACCGATAATTGAGAGCCGCTTAAACATCCATTCCAAAGGGGTTTTTTAGCATGATCCAATAAATCATATATTTTTTAGCTCCAACATTTGGTTCCTCTTCGATGTTAACATCGTCGTTATCAATTACAACGGTAGGAAACATTGATCGTGTTGCATCTTCGACCATATGTTCTATGAGATTCGTACTACCTTCTTCGCTGATGACCTCCACCGAATGTTCTTGATTATTAGGGGCTACAATTTCTCCGTGACGATCCCACAACAAATAATTGGGTACGAAACCGAATTGGCGCAAATGAACCTTAGCCATATTCGGTACTAAATAGTTCAACAATTTGCATCTACTACACGGACAACGAATTTCTTCACCATTTGCAATATTACTTATAGCAAATTTGATGAACACTTGTACCCCTTTTAGAAAATGTTCGTTTATTGCGCCACTAATTTCCCTTCTTTGATACATCCAGCTCCAATCATTAAAGTAATTGACCATGTTTCCCTACTAGAAAACCTATGATAGAGGAAAAATGTTATAAATCATTCATTTTATATTTTGCAGGAAATTTTCCAACGGCTTCCAACGGCCGCAAACTGCTAATTTCACAAACTTTATTTTAAATAAGCAACTATTGTTTCATTGCCACTTATGTGTCTTTCTTTGATGGTTGGTCATCCTACTTCCCATTACAAACACAATAGTAATTATATTCCGTAAATCATTATTTTAAACGATTCACAAAATTTCGGCAGCATTTCCCCCGTGTTCCTTGTATCGTACACAAATGCGTGTACACAAGGAACGTAAAGGAAATGCTGTCGAAATTTTGTGAACCGTTTAAAGTGATATGATTGACGGAATATAATTACTTTATAGTGTTTGTAACTTGTCCAATACTGGGACAAATCCGACAAATGATGTATCAGATGAATAGAGTTGTCAGTTTTGTGGAAAAAACAAATATCCCTAAAATGATCATATACAACACTTGTCAGACGGGGCCGAATAATATCTAAGGATTTAAGTATTTGTTTATATTAAATTTGAATATATAATTCGTTTAATTAATATTGGTTTATATTTTACCGTTTTATTACATAAGTACTAAATTCATTTTATACACTAAATTTGTACAAAAAATTCATTTTTTACAAATTCACGTGTTCCTACAAATAAATCGTATTCGCAAATCCAATATCCGTTCTAACGGATTCCAAATGCAATAAACTCTATCACACACATACGTTCAATACTAACCAAATCAACATATATAAACTATTAAAATATCCTAAATTACAAAATTTTCAATCGGTAATAACTTGTTTATTATGGGATAATAACTAAAATTAGGGGATAGCATGATGTAATATGCATACAATAACAAGTAGGAAACAAGCACAAGTCAAATTAAACCCTAAATCAAAAAAACCAAAAATTTAGGTATAGAAAAAAAAAAACCTGATTTGGAGACGTAGAAGGATGGAGATGGACCGGAGTACCTTGTAGATGGCGTAGGAGGTGATTTGGATGGTTTTTGGGGGTGGCGGCAGTTTGGTAGGAGATGGGGGATTTGGGGATTTGATTTGGGGAAGATGAGAAGGAGGGAGAAGATGGCTCGCGGGCTGATATCTCAGGAAAATTTTCAACGGCTTCCAACGGCCGCAAACGGCTTATTTCCAATGGATTCAAACGGCTTCCAACGGCTACGTAAAAAATTAACGGGCCGTTGGAAGCCGTTGGAATAGCCGTTGGCGGCCGTTGGAACAGGGGCGTTCGAATATACTGTTTTTCTAGTAGTGTATTTCTAAAAATCTATTTATGTTTATAAAAACTAGGTATTATAATTATTATTTGAAAATAATAAATATAACAAATTTAAATGATTTATAAAAGAGATTATAAATCACTTCTATTACTTAATAAATTAAGATCATACGTAAATTGTATTTTAATTCTTATATATAATTTCAAGCAATATTTTTAAAAAGAAAATAAAACAAAGCTTTTATGTTAATCTAATCTAAATTCATATTTAAGTTTATTAAATAAAATTTTAAAACAAATAAGATTTACTTTTAAGTATTTACAAACCGTATACATATTCATTAAATTGCTTTGAAAAGTTAAATGTTAAATTTAAATCCAAATTTTCAATTTACCAAAAATAAATTAGAATTAGAATTAGAAAATTAATTCATTTACTAAATTCCAAATCAAAGTTTGTCAATTTACAATATATACAATTATATATATTATAAACAGAAAACAATTTATTAGCTTTAAAAAGATAAAATCTTCCAATTTAAATATTTATTAAAAGAAGATTATTAGTCAATTCAAAATTTTATTATCAAAAATTATCAAATCAATTTAATTTTTAACATAGATTATTAAATTTATATTGCCAAATTTTCGGGATATCACAAGCTGGCACCTAGATATTATCATTTCTTCCAAGCGAAGGACATAATCTATTTACATTTCCTGTTCACTAGATTCTTATCTTGTTTACACTCTTTTGCAGGCGAAACTAGTTTTGCTTTTCTCCTAACGTATTTATCCGAGATCAATTGGTTGAATGATTATCATTCACAAGTTTGGGAAAAGGTTAGTTGGTCTTATGAACTCATAATATAACTATTTCTTTTACATGCTGCTTTATTAACAAATACGTGTACTTGGAAAGTAGTTATATGGATATCATCAATGCAAATTATTTGATGTGGCTGTTTGATTTGAAGATAATTTTATGTATACATAAAATATATAGTAGGTTTTGATGGATGTCATCAATGCAGGGTATGAGTATTTGTCATATTATAGGAGGAGAAAGTAAATGTCATGGATTTAGAAGATCTAAAACATTTGTGCAGTAAATAATATACTTTAGTATGTATGTGAGTTTGAGTTGCGGATAAAATTAATAAAATTAAATCTAATTTGAATTACTATTGTTGATATTGTTCATCTATGGCAACGAGAAAAATAAATAAAAATAAACCATGTTTCCTCGTGCTGACCAGAGAATGCATTCATTTATTTAGCATAGACTTTCTTCTGACTCCTTATGTAGGATGTCAGCACTTCCAAAGATGCACCAATTAAAATGAGACTCCACTAAAAATGCAAAGCTATTTATAATTCATAATTTATAATGATTTTTTTAGAACACTGACTTGCCTCTGAATTTACAATTTGACCGAGCTAGGCAATAGTTTTTGCATCTTAACATTTACCGGTGCGTTTATGCACAAAACATTGTCTATGTTATTCTTCAGGGATAAACTATCTCTTAACTAGAACACCACTCTTTTCAATATATAATGATCAGATTATTAAAGTGTTCGTGTTCTCAAAGGGCACTAGCTTATTGGAACTAAGCAATGTTACTTAAATCGATTAATGTACTGTCCTAAGCTTCTTTTTCCAAACCCGAAGTCAAAATTAACAAATATAGTTACTCGAACTAGTTAAGAGGTGTTTGACTATAAGTATAGCTACCGGAATATACTATGCTTTTTGGTGTTAGCCGTCAACAAGGTAGAACTTGAACTTGTTGAAAAATATCCTAATATATTTGGTTCTTACTGTTTAAGCAACGTCCAACCTTCCAAATTTGGCATTTTTAAGTTCCTGTTCCAAATATTCGGTATACCGAATATTCCAAACAAATGTGAAGGGTATTTCAAGAAGATGATCCTTAATTGGAGTTGGAAGTTATTATTTATGGCTACCAAGGAGATAACTACGCAATGGAGCAAGTTTATATGGTATGTTCTATATAATAATGAACATCGGCCATATACAAGAAGCACTTTATTTATATGCATCCATATTTGAACCATAATGATGTAGCATCTTAATTATCTGTTAAAGAATTTTGTTATGGACAACTACAGATGGTAGAGATTTCAGTCTGGTGTTTGAATGAGGAACCATTGTTTGGCCAAGTCCTTTTGTTTATATTCATTTTACGATAATAGTTTTTAAAGGTAGTTTGTTGGAACCAACCATTCTCTGTATTTCAGCAAGTAACGATAAGTTTTGCTTGATTAAAAATCGATAAAAATTTGGAGAAAATCCTTCTTCTTCATCTTGTTGTTTGCTTGTTGATGCAGCGGATTAACAGAAAATTAATTTAACCATGAAAATGTAGCAATCGGTGGATTGAAGATACTGAAATGCCCAAATTCGTTGATCCAAAGATACCGAATTCTAGCTATCTTCGTCACGTTGATCGCGCACGATACCGTGAAAGAAGATCTTCAATTCTTCAAGCGTTGATCAAGCGCACTTGATTCCGCGAATCGGCTTCGACAATCGTTGATTCGAGCGCACTCGAATAACCGAAAGTGGAGATAGGAGATTACACTCAACTACCAATTTAGGATGAAAGCACACAACAATCAAACAAGAATTTTATTCAAAAAATCCACCAACTAAAATATACAACACACTCCCTATTTATAGCATTTTACCACACAGCCTCTTAAGTCGTCCCCGACTCACGACTTGCGACTTAACTAAGGTCGCGCGCGACCTAAACATTCAGCGACTCACTTATTACAACGACCTAAGATAGTACAACATAAGTACATTACAACATACGACTTAAGGAAGGTCCTCTCCGACCTAACGCAACGTTACATGTTCACAACACAGCAACATAACATGCCCAATACACGACTTATCATTACAACGACTCACGACTTAAGGGTTAACAGCTTATCACAACCCAGCATTCATGACTTAAAATAGCTGCGACCTACGACTTAGTCTTCAACACGGCAACAGGTACTTCTTCCGCAACTTAACCTTCTGCGACTTAGGGTTGAGCTTTGCCTCGTGAACGACTTATCTCCTCGCGACCTATCTCATAAGTCGTTGGGTCATTTGAGCGACCTAAAGAGGCGGTACGTGAGTTAGGTCGTTCGCGACTTACGGAAACAGCATAGGAGTTAGGTCGTTCACGAACTAATGAAGCGGCATAGGAGTTAGGTCGTTCGCGACCTAATGAAACAGCCGATGCCTTCAAAAGCTTGTCCCCGTAGGTCGCTGGAACGTCGTGCTTAGGTCGTAACTCGTTTGAGTGACCTTTCAACTCATTTTCCTTCATCTCATTAAGTCGCTCACGACTTAAGCTTAACCCATCTTCATCCTTATGTCGTTGGAACGACTCATAGGTATGCTTAGGTCGCTCTCGACCTAAATCTTTATTCAGATGGCCTGCATCATCCTCCCCTGGTTGAGAAAAATTCGTCCTCGAATTTGTAAATTCTTCCACATCGGATTGTTCATCCCCATAATACGGCACAAGATGCTTAACATTGAACACGTCAGAAGTGTACACATCATCCGGCAGCTTCAACTTATAAGCATTTTCATTAATCCGTTTCACAACTTCTACAAGACCAATTTTTCTGGCTTTCAACTTGTTATAAGCGCCTACTGGAAAACGATCCTTCGTTAATACAACATACACTAAGTCTCCTTCATTAAAATCAACATTTCTTCATTTCAAATCTGCAAATTTCTTATATTTGACTTCTCCAATCGTTCCTGAACGATTCTATGACATTCCGTCAATCCTTCAACAAAATCAGCAGCTCGTTTAACTGTCCCCTTTGGTTGTGGTACTACTGCTAAATCCAACGGTCCCCTCGGCAAACTTGAATATACAATCTGAAATGGACTGAATCCCGTGCTACGATTCACTACATGATTATGAGCAAACTCTGCTTGGCATAACTTCATATCCCAACTCTTCAAATTGTCTTTCACAAGACATCGCAACAAATTTCCCAATGATCTGTTAACAATTTCGGTCTGTCCGTCTGTTTGCGGATGATAAGCGCTGCTAAAATTCAACTTCGTTCCCACCATCTTCCACAAACTAAGCCAAAAATGACTCAAAAATCTGGTATCCCTGTCTGAAACAAAAGACTCCGGCAACCCATGTAAACGATAGATTTCTTTAAAGAACATCTGAGCAACATGAACAACATCCGCCGTCTTCTTGCAAGCAATAAAATGTGCCATTTTTGAAAATCTATCTACCACAACAAATATAGAATCATTCCCCCTTTGGGTTCTAGGCAAACCCAAAACGAAATCCATGCTGATATCAACCCACGGTTTACTCGGTACAGGTAACGACATATACAACCCTGCATTCTTTGCCGTTCCCTTCGAAATCTGACAAACATGACATCTCTGAACAAACCTTTCAACTTCCTTCCTCATCGATGGCCAATAGTAGGATTGAGAGATTAACTGCAATGTTCGATCTCTACCCACATGTCCTTCTCCATGTAATTCTTTAACAATCTTCATTCTCAAACTGCAATCTGGTATGCATAATCGATTTCCCTTAAATAAGAAACCATCAACCAATGCAAATTCATCAGTATCTCCTTCCCTAACTTTCTCAACGAACTTTGCAAAGTAAGGATCCTCCTCAAACAATTCTGGCAATAACTCAAATCCTGTCATCTCAACTTTCATTATCGTTAATAAATGACTCCTCCTACTCAATGCATTGGCTACCCGATTTGTTATCCCAGATTTGTGCTTCACAACAAAAGTAAACTGTTGCAAATAAGCAATCCATGATGAATGTCTCGCTGAAATCTTGTCTTGCCCCTGCAAATGCTTCAAAGCTTCATGGTCTGTGTAAAGAACAAACTCCTTATGGAACAGATAGTGTCTCCAATGTTTCACTGCTTGCACCACAGCATAAAACTCTACATCATACGTACTATATCTCATCTTTGCCCTTGATAACTTCTCACTGAAATAAGCAACTGGTCTTCCTTTCTGACTCAAAACTCCACCAATTCCCACTTTCGACGCATCAGTATGCAATTCAAACAACAACTGAAAATCTGGTAAAACATGAATCGGTGCTGTCGTCAATAGTTCCTTGATCTTCTCAAAAGCAACCCCTGCTTCCTCTGTCCATACAAACTGTTTCCCTTTCATGCACTCAGTAACTGGAGCCATCACGCTACTGAAGTGTGGAATGAATCTTCGGTAGAATGACGCTAGCCCATGAAAACTTCTCACTTCCGTAATTGTCTTTGGCTGTGGCCAATTCCTGACTGCTTCAACTTTATTCTGTTCCATCTGTATACCTTCTCCTGACACAACATATCCCAGAAATAAAACACTATGCGTCATGAACACGCATTTCTTCGTAGCAGCATAAAATTGTTCCTCACGAAGAATAATCAGCACTTCCCTCAAATGCTGAACATGATCCTCTGTACTTCCACTATATATCAGAATATCATCGAAATATACTACCACGAATTTCCCAATGAATGGTTTAAATATTTGATTCATCACCCGCATGAATGTACTAGGTGCATTTGATAAACCAAATGGCATAACCAACCATTCGTATAACCCCTCTCTCGTCTTGAAGGCTATCTTCCATTCGTCTCCAGGTCTAATCCGAATTTGATGATATCCGCTTTTCAAATCAATCTTTGAAAAGATAGTTGCCTCACTCAACTGATCTAGCAAGTCATCCAACCTTGGCATTGGAAATCTATATCTCACCGTAATCTTATTCAATGCTCGACTGTCAGTGCACATCCTCCACGTTCCGTCCTTCTTCGGTACTAACAAAGCTGGCACAGCACACGGACTCAAACTTTCCTGCACACGTCCCTGCTCAAGCAACTCTTCCACCTGCCTCCTCAATTCTTCATGTTCCTTCGGACTCATCCGATAATGTGGTCTATGCGGTAATACTGCTCCCGGAACAAGATCGATTTGATGTTGAATGTCTCTTAGTGGCGGTAACTCCTTGGGCAACTCTTCTAGAAATACATCCTTAAATTCTTTCAAAACTGGCTTCGCTTCTTCTAGGATTTCAACCTCTTCACTACAATCTCGTCCAATCAACAAATAGACTTCAGACTCCTCTTCAACTTCTTTAACAAACTCCTTCAAAGATAGCAAAGTTTTCAACTCTTCAATCTCCTCTAGCTTGCTTTCCTTCTGTTGTTGCTTCTTGGGAACTAAAGTGATTTTAGTACCTTCAAACATGAAACTATAGCTATTAGCACGGCCATCATGTTGTACTGCTCTATCAAACTGCCATGGTCTGCCCAACAACAGATGACACACATCCATGTCTACAACATCACACCAGATTTCATCTTTGTATTTCTTCCCAATAGAAAAATTCACACAAGCTCTTCGTCCAACTTTCACTTCACCACCCTTCCTTAACCATGCTAGCTTGTATGGCTTAGGATGCTTCTCGGTTTTCAAGTCCAACTTCCTTACTGCTTCTGTAGAGATAATATTGTCACAACTCCCGGCATCAATAACGAACTTGCAAACCTTTCCCAGAATAGTGCATGTGGACTGAAATATGTTATTCCTCAACCAACTGTTTTCCTCTTCCTGTTTCGGTGCCAAATAATTTCTCCTCATCATCAAATTACACCCTTCATCTCCGGACAATTCTTCTTCCTCCTCAACATAATGTGAGTTAGAACAATCAGCTTCCGCATCCTCTTCTTCAATCTCAGCAACCATTGCTCTCTTCTTCAGCTTCGTACATTCATTGCTTTTGTGACCCAACTCCTGACAATTGTAACATTTGAAACTGTTATTAACCTTTGCCTTCTCACCCTCCTTTACTACAGGTTTGGCAACAACCTTAGGAACGTTAGAACTTCCACCGACACCCTTCATTTGATTGTTAGAATTAGTAAACACACCACCTCCACGCCTTCCTTGCTTTTCCCAAGCCAACGCCTTTTGATGTGCTTCCGCCACAGATCTTGGATCAAACATATTAACCATATCCTGGATCTGCATTCGTAACCCTCCAACAAATCTAGCAGTCAGTTGTTCTTCCGTCTCCATTATATCATTCCTGGCAATGAGTTGGTAAAATTCATCAGCGTAATCATTGACTGATTTCGTTCCTTGCCTCAAGTTCTGCAACCTTTGGTACATAAGTGATTGATAGTTGTAAGGTAAAAATGTAGCTCTCATCATTTTCTTCATCTTATCCCACTCAATAACCTTTGACTTCCCCATCCTTTCTCTCGTAAGTTTAGTTTGCTGCCACCACGCCAAAGCTCTCCCCCTCAACCTAGTAGCAACCAACTTCACTCGGCGATTCTCCGGAACCTCCTTGAAATCAAAGATTTCCTCCACATTTGACAACCAGTCTAAGAACTCTTCAGCAACCATTCCACCCTTGAACTCTGGAATTTCCATCTTCATTCCCGATTCCTAACGACGATCATCATCTACATCCCGATCTGAATTTCGAACTTGGTCTCGATCTCGATAATGAATACTTGCTCTATCACCCTCTTCATCAAAATCAAATGTACGTCTATATCGATCTCGACCATCGACATCCCTTCGATCACACATGTCTCTTCTACTATGTCTCTCTTCATCTCTATATGGCTCATTTTCATACTCACGTGGAGTTCTTCTCTCTTCATGTCCATAGTCATGGTGATCTCTCCTTGACGAAATCGATGTTTCTCTTCTCTCTCTAAAAGATTGCGGGGATACCCTCCTTGCTTCCGTAACCGATGGCGAAACTCGGTTTCCTCCATGGTTCGAGATTGGTGATCTCCTCCTTTGAGTTTGATTCAAATCATTCACCAACTTCTCTATCTTTCCAATGCCTTCATCAAATTTTTCATTAATACGTTGTTCCATTTGCTCGGCCTCTTCTCTTCTATACAACGCTTCAACATTTTGATGACGGTTAGCTCTTCTCGGCGGCATGATTGAACTTTACAACACTTTAACAAATACTTCACAAATCTTCTACAAATCAAACAACTTCCACACTTTGATCTAAAAGAATATGGATCGAAGACTCCAAACTTGTTGCAATCTCACGATGAACACGATGAACACCAAACTTCAAATTCCTTGGCTCCAAGACTCGTATTAGCTATGATTGGCTAAGTCAAGCTCTGATACCAAAACTGACGCAGCGGATTAACAGAAAATTAATTTAACCATGAAAATGTAGCAATCAGTGGATTGAAGATACTGAAATGCCCAAATTCGTTGATCCAAAGATACAGAATTCTAGCTATCTTCGTCACGTTGATCGCGCACGATACCGTGAAAGAAGATCTTCAATTCTTCAAGCGTTAATCAAGCGCACTTGATTCCGCGAATCGGCTTCAACAATCGTTGATTCGTGCGCACTCGAATAACCGAAAGTGGAGATAGGAGATTACACTCAACTACCAATTTAGGATGAAAGCACACAGCAATCAAACAAGAATTTTATTCAAAAAATCCACCATCTAAAATATACAACACACTCCCTATTTATAGCATTTTACCACACAGCCTCTTAAGTCGTCCCCGACTCACGACTTGCGACTTAACTAAGGTCGCGCGCGACCTAAACATTCAGCGACTCACTTATTACAACGACCTAAGATAGTACAACATAAGTACATTACGACATACGACTTAAGAAAGGTCGTCTCCGACCTAACGCAACGTTACATGTTCACAACACAGCAACATAACATGCCCAATACACGACTTATCATTACAACGACTCACGACTTAAGGGTTAACAGCTTATCACAACCCAGCATTCATGACTTAAAATAGCTGCGACCTACGACTTAGTCTTCAACATGGCAACAGGTACTTCTTCCGCGACTTAACCTTCTGCGACTTAGGGTTGAGCTTTGCCTCGTGAACGACTTATCTCCTCGCGACCTATCTCATAAGTCGTTGGGACATTTGAGCGACCTAAAGAGGAGTTACATGAGTTAGGTCGTTCGCGACTTACGGAAACAGCATAGGAGTTAGGTCGTTCGCGACCTAATGAAGCGGCATAGGAGTTAGGTCGTTCGCGACCTAATGAAACAGCCGATGCCTTCAAAAGCTTGTCCTGGTAGGTTGCTGGAACGTCGTGCTTAGGTCGTAACTCGTTTGAGTGACCTTTCAACTCGTTTTCCTTCATCTCATTAAGTCACTCGCGACTTAAGCTTAACCCGTCTTCATCCTTATGTCGTTGGAACGACTCATAGGTATGCTTGGGTCGCTCTCGACCTAAATCTTTATTCAGATGCCTGCATCACTTGTCTACTATTTTTTAATAAAAATTTGGAGATTCTTCTAAGTTTCATGTGAAAGCATGTTGTGGCTTTCCACAGTGGCTACAGGCAGATAAATATATAGTTCTTGAATTTGTATTGGAAATTAATATAAAATTTTGTTCAATTGGTGTGCTTGCTTTGATTCACTACAAAAATACTATATTATTTTAGTACAGGTACAGTCTCTTTGCAACCTAGCTATCAAATCTGACTTCTTGGAAAGATGCAATTAGAAGTAGCAATTATGAAATAAAGCATGAAATTACTATAAATGTATCTTCCGGGTATAATTACGCAAATATTATGTTACTCTCACAACTACAGACATTTACATGGGTGGCACTCATGCATACCAGGCTAAGGTAACAAGGGTATTTTCTGACGAAGAAAGAACAGTACACATATTTAGAAGGAAATATCATCAACAATTTGGCAAAGGTATTTGAATCATGTTTTAAATGAGTTTTTTAGCTGTTTTAATTGCAAATTTCTTTTCTTCTTTATATATGGCCTGAGTATTACCTAAGTTAAACTATAGATACAAAAACATGTTTCTTTTTCATGATGATTATGTTTTCAATGTTTGGTAGTAAAACAATTTTCTTTTTAATTTACATTTACTTTAATCATTTTTTGACACTTATCTTGTTATATTAAAAGCCATATGTGGATGTCATATGTTAAATAAATGGATTTGAGTTATGCTAATGAACTTACTTGTGGATATTTTAAATATGTTATTATATGGATTTTAAGTGAAACAAGTATTTGAAGGGCCCCAATTCATAGCTACAAACAATATTTTTTGGCATTATATAGAACTTAAGATGAATGTATGTTGATCTCGAAGCTGTCATTACATTACAACTTCAATATGCGAAACTCACATCAGTTTCAGTTTTTTTTCCACTATTTCTTCATTTTTAGTTTTAAATTCTATATTACGCGGTGCTCGAATTTTTTTTACACCTGCTCCTTTTATTTTTATTCTCATAGAAGAAGAAATTCGCCTTCTTACCATATTTGCGATTAACTACCATCATAGGACTACAATACACCTACGAAATTTACTGCATCCCTCTTCCTTTATGACATATTACGTTAAGATATTATTTCTTCTATTTGATTTACTCTTTTTTTTTTCTTTTTTCCTTTTTTTTTGTGAATTTTCAATGAACATTTGACAAAAAAGCAGGGTCAAGATCTCGAGCTATAAAAGGAATAGTTTATGATCAACCTTATTATTTGTTTACAGAAACTATATGAAAGTTTTCAAGAGAATTAGTACCCTAGCCAGGGAAAAAAGAGAGTTTGGCTCAAGAACTTGGGATTGATTATATCCAGGTGTGATATTGCATCTTTCTCAATGTACACCTTGCATGTTATTAGGAAAATATAAGATTATTATTGTCAGATATTATGTAGTAGAATCATAAATAGCCGATAATTATGGAGGTTAAGGTCTTAAAATATATGAAACATAAATCTTATAGTTGGTTAAAAACACAATCGAGCCACCCTTGTAAACATCCTACTGGATATTGTATAAACTTCTATATATGGTCAAATATGCCTTATAACAGTATATTGTGTGTAACATCCCACCTGTTTATACGCTTTAAATCAACGATAAACCACACACGTCAGACTCAAACCATATAGAAGGGAGGATTATTATTGGGGTGAATAAGAAAAAGCAGAGAAAGAAAAAAATAAAACAGAATCTTGCAGCGGAACGACAAAAATATAATAATCAAATAAATAGTTCATGAAGCTGTTTTACAAAACATTTGATTTTACTTGCAGAATACATATCAAAGTTACACTTACCAGAGAATAATAAATGATGCAGCGGAATACATGATGCAGTGAAATAAATAATATAATAATGGTATCACAAATCTTCGTCTTCGTCCTCCAGAGATAAGGTCTTCAAATCCTGAAATGCTCAAGCTAACCCGAGCGAATTGAAAAGACAAAACACTCGAGTCAAAACTAAAAGATCTTATGTGAGTTAAATCAATGGTAAATAATATGAGTGGAACAGCGTCAGAGATGTTTACGGGATTTGACATCTACTTTCCAATATCTAACGTGAGTGCAGTAACTTAAGAGATGCTTGAGGTTCACATCTCCTAAGGATCCGTTAAACTACTTACAATATAGTAATATTTCGCTATTATAATAATGTCTATAGTAAAATAAACTTATTTTTAAATAGAAGTAAGGCTTTACATTTTCCACCTTAACATGTAATAGTCCCAGCAGTCCATCCAGTATCATGTTCCCTCCTGATCGGGAAGCCACCAGAGGATACTCCATGGGCTATGAGAGAAACCCAAACTCGTACAAGGCGCGCTAGGGTAAGTGACACGGCACAACTAGGCAACGCCAGGGTAGATATACCAATTACACTTCCAGACCGGTAGTAACGCGTAGTAGCTACTACAGCCTACCTCGAGCCACACCTCCAAAATCAAGAGGGCCCCAATCAATCGCAAAGTAATAGAATGATATCGAAGGAGTGTGTCCGATAAAAGGTGCTGCCTTCTTAGCCCATCAATCGTCCTTGTTTTAGCCACCTTATGCCAACTCACGGGAGTCGGGTCCACATATATACCTAAAAGGAATGCCGCCACCATCCTACTTTCTTCTGGAATCCTGTGACACCACACCTCTGTGCTCACAAAAATAAAGGTTATTATAAGGAATAACGTCTGCTATTGCGAAGAATAAGGCTTGTTGGAAGCGACCATCAGTAAGTTATGCCTTAGACGAGTATTGATTACATCGATATGAGTTTTGAAAATTTCTCCAAAGATATAAATTCAATCCAAATCTAAAACGAAACTACAGTGGCTAAAGAAAAATTCAGAACAACTCATAATAACAACAACAGTGATAGTATAATTACATCAGAACAGAAATATCAGATATATAGCGGAAGACAAGTCTCGAATACATGCTACAACAATCGATAGTTCACATGAAACAAATGTACATAAACATATACATCAACATACAAGAGATGGGAGTCAAACAACCAAAAGAACTCCTCGAATGCTAGACAAAAGATTATGTGAAATCCCAAAAGCTAAAGCTGCTACTGAATCATAGATCGCGACTATCCTGAAATAACTCGGTCTGACCGAGTATTATTTAAAAGCAAATACTAAACGGATCAGTCTAATTTATTCTTAGAAGTGAGTGCATCGTAAATAACATCTAAGCCAAATAATAATAATCTCGAATGAGACTATTCAACATAAGAAACCAACATAGTTAAATGAAGAAATCACATCAAACACCATCAAAATCAACTTTCAAATTCATAATTGAATTCAAATCAGAAATTCACAAAATCTAGAAATCAATAAATCAATAATAGATAACTAGAAAATCAATGTTAAAGTGGATCGATCCCATCATATGGCGAGCCTAAGCTACGCCGCACGTGTATCAACATATGGCTGAAGCCTACCAAGTATTGTCATCATAATTTTGGCGCCCAACAAATGACCCGAAGGTCCAACATTTGACCCGAAGGTCTAGTACTAGTATTTGACTCGAAGGTCCATCATATGACCCGAAGGTCCAGCATAGTGGCTCGAAAGCCCAACAAAATCATCAAAATCATCAAACAACATCAAATATTTCAATTAACGAGTCCGGAATTGACCGAAATGGTAAAAGTATGGTACTATACTCCGCACTTTTGCTAAATCGTTTAATTCTCTTCATCGTTTCCTTGAAAGTGCAAAGTTGTGCATTTTATATAAATACATTTTACGTTTTCATACGGGCAAGTCCGGAATTAACCGAATCAGTAAAAGTATGGGTCCGTAGTCCTTAATTTTGCTGAAACGTTTAAATCGATTCCTCATTCTTTTGAAAGCGCAAACTGTTAAAATTTTCGAAACAATTTTATTTTAAAATGATTTTGAAAACACGTGATTAAAACAGCAACATCTATTGCAATTTCAACAAAGACATTGCGCTTCACAATACACCGTAAAAACGGGTACCAAATCATCGTTGCGGAATAACCGCTTAAAAATTCACCTTAAATTAACGGTTACTGACGTTAAAATAACAGTAATTTTTATTCGTCAAAAATGTCATCAAAACAACACACTTCAAAATATAATACCAAAGTAAAAATTCCGTTATAAAAATAACGGCAACAAAATACGTTTTTAAAACCAAACATCGGTTCAACGTAAATTAGCCGGTAGGTGGCATTACTATAAATTCAACAAAATGTTGCACTGCCCACTTACACATGAACTTTGTTCATTTTGTACGTAACCCACAAACAAAATTTTCTTTTTTTTTTCACAAAAATAATGAACACGTCCATGTTCCAGTTTGCATGCATACCACTAAATATTACCACTTACACTATTATGAATCACTACCATTTATCTTTTCCTTAATTCATAACAGCTTGTGTGAACCAAGATATAGATCAATACTTGCATTCACACTAGCCTGGGTAACAAAATTTTCATGCAAATGATGAAGTAAAGGCAACTGAATTTTCTACAATCCTTCATACATACAAGAAATAAAATTGGTCTGGGCATGCATTACACGCAAGCTAAAAGCTAAAGTGGAAAATGGTCTCTACTCATATGTTTATCACATATGAACTGAAACATAATACCTACCCTTGCATTTACTCTACCGTGTATACATGGAAACACTCCCCCCACAGCCCACGTGCGCGAAAATGATGTCTATAAATGCAATGTTTTCTTTTCTTTATACCAGAATGCCTGTAAAAATTCTATGCATGGGAATGCAATACTTTTATATACAGGAATGCACGTAATCATGTATGTTTGGAAGTGCAATACCCTTTTATACAAGAATGCACGGAAAATAAGTGCCTGTAAATGCAATTCCATTTTATACCAGAATGCACGAAAAATTTAAAGGCCTGGGAATGCTTTATGTGAAAGAGGATTGCCACTGCAAATTCATTGAATCAAAGGACCATAATACTTGAAGAGGTCACGCGTGCAACAGATTTCAACATGAAGTGCTACACAATTGACATAAATGCTTGCGAATGAAGAAGGTCTGGCACATACACATTTTGTACGCAAAAATATTCAATAAATTAGAAACGTGAGTATTTAAACTCACCTTAACACGTTCAAAGCAATAAGCACCAGAGAATCAAGTGGAAAAAATGACAACCATTAATGAAATTTCCACTGCAACTAAAGCTTTTGAAACAAAATGAAATAATGTTCCAGGTGTATTTTCTTTTCACTAATATGAATAAGTTGAATAAGTTATGCAATCTGACAACACGGGTACAATGCATTAAATTGAGAATGTGTTGGCCAATATTTAAGTACAGAGCATTGAAAGCTATATATGCGCAAGATAAGAAAAGGACTTGGGAAAAAGACTTCGTGATTTTCATTTGAGAACTGATTAACTAAACTATAGGTGTGCTATTCATTATTGAACACATGTGCATTACAGCCTGGACACATTTGAACTCACTGGAAAACAAAAATATGTAACCTGGGCCTGCATTTCTACATGCTACAGACGTGTATGCCTTTGATTTCCAAGACCATATTTTTCGCACATATAATTTTTTTTATAACTTGAACTTGTTTTTGTGAAATGCATGCACTGACTCACATAGGCAACATAAATACTAAACAACATATTCTAAGGCCACAGTATTACATATGCATGAAGACACAAAGATATGCAGACTCAACTATAAATTTGCATCATATTTTTCCTTCCAAATTTAAAATTTAAAATTTCTATAAAAAATCTATTCCGACCGTAACTCAAAAATCATGGTCGTTACAGAATTCCCCCTATAAAAATTGCGTCTCCGTAATTTCCATACTATAAGCAGTCAATAATGTAAATAATTCATCCCTACAAAGATTCAAAATAGAAAAGATGGATAAGAATGCTTACCCCCACCCGAAGAGGTGAGAAAACCAAGATAAGAACGCTCGATGAATTCTCTGTTTTCCCAAGTGCGATCTTTGGGGTTTGCGGACCATTGAATCTTCACGAGCAGGACTTCTTTGTTCCGAAGGCGTTTAACCTCCATAGCTAGCACACGAATAAGATTTTGCACTATAGACAAGTAGGGTGAGATCTCAAGATCTTGCAACATAGAAGGATCAATAACGGAATCCGAATTTCGAAAACATCGATGAAGCTGAGATATATGAAATACATCGTGAATTCTCGAAAACTGAACAGGTATTGATACACGGTAAGCAACTGGGCCAATGCGTTCCATAATAGGAAATGGTCTAATATAACGAGGAGCCAATTTCCCTGAGCTACTAAAACGCACCACACCCTTCATCGGGGAAACACGAATGAATACATGATCGCCAACAGAAAATTCCAAAGGCTTCCTACGATGTTCGGCATAAGATTTCTGTCTATTTTGAGCCTCCTTCATTCTCTGTCTGATAATATCAATCCTCACAGAAGAATCACGAATATAATCGGGGCCGAGAACTAACTTTTCCCCCGATTCTAACCAACAAGAAGGTGATCGACATGGCCTTCCGTAAAGAGCTTCGAAAGGAGCCATACCGATACTGGATTGAAAACTGTTTTTTTTTTGAAAACGGGTTCAAACTTTTCTATTAAAAAACAAAGATAAAAATATTTACATAAGCCAAAAGGCAAGTTCAAAACAAAACAAAGACATCCACAAAAACAAATACAACAGACTATAACGTCTCACAGGCCACTAAATATCCAAGGCCTACCAAGCATAAACTACCGAAAGCCCAATTGCCTGAAGCTTCGAGACAACCCTCAAAGTAAAAAAGCCAAATCAACACTTCCATCTGCATCATTAACTCATCTCAGCAAAAAATTAATTAAAAGAAGAGTTAATGGCGGCGACTTCTACTTCCAGATCTAGTCGAGAATCACTACAAAATCAACAGTAACTCTGAGCTATGACTCCCACTTACATATCAAAACAAGCTTAAAACCAGAGGAAGCAAATCCAAATACCAGATCCTCCGCAAGAAGAACAATGAAAGATAAGTCTCTGACACCCAAAAAGATGTAGACTTTTAACTTTATAAGAGAATCTAACAACCTTTTCTTTGTGAGAAGAAAACACGAGACTGCATCTAGGAATCGGAGGACGGCAACAAACAGAAAGTCTTAGAACCAGCAATTGCAGTCTTGCAAACTCCTCAAGCAGAAAAGTGAAAGATAAGTCGCTGATACCCTAAAAGGTATTTCTTTTAGCTTTATTAGATAAACTGATCAAAATTTCTTTGTGATTAGAACGCTCGAGACTACAACAAGGTTACCGAGGACATTAATAGGCAGAAGATCTTAAATCCAACAAGAACTGCAGACTGTAACCTTACAAACTAGATCAATAAATATTAAAAATTGTAAATTATTATGTAAATTAAAGGAGAGAAGGTGAGGATATTGTAATTAATACAGGTAAATGAGATCCTAAACCAGGGCACAGAGAAGCAAGAAGGGAGCAGAAGAATATAACATATGATAAAGCAGTTGATGCCCCAAATCAGCGTTGGGAGGTAAATCCCCATTTTAGTGCTATAGTTTCATTCTTACCATTAATTGTTCTTAAAGTGCTTCGATTTTTCCATTCTTATGTTAATTGTCTGGTAAATTTTAGTACAAATCTGAGTGCTTTCAGTGAATCGATTTTGAAAAATCCTGTCGTTCCTTTCTCTCCATAAATGTCAGACACAATCCGAGAGTGAAAGTTGAAACAAATAAGAATTGAGACTTTTTATGTTTGTGATAGAAACGATTTTCTGTAAATCATCTTTTAGGGAAAAAGAAAATAAGCTTTTTGGCGAATTAAATTTTTTTTACTTCTCCAAAGCTAAATGTTTTCTGTATATTTACATTGAAAAAATAGGTGGTCTATAGTTTCAATGTGGTTATTACAAAAAACACAGTTAGGATCCACAAATATCTCCTTCTGAAGTAATCTTTCTTTTGTCAGTAGGTAGTCGTTTATGGCTTTAAACGGGCATACCGCTATTTTTGGAATGTGTATTTTATTCAAGACCAGAGACGTCCAGTATTTAACTTCATAGCTTGATCTAACCGCGTTCCAAACTTTTTTGAATTGATATAAACCATCCTTAGAACACTTCCAAGACAAGTAATCCCTCTCCCTGTCATTATGTATCTTGACGCCTTCGATTTCTGCGTGAATTTTATATAGAAAACTGTACGAGTCCCATTTCCACTCATCGTTCTTTAAAATCCTACTAAGAGACAAATTTTCAGTACCAGTTCTAAAAGCGGTGTCTCTGCCAATACGTTCCATAATAGAACTTCCGTTCAACCAAGGGTCAAACCATAGAGAAGTAGTTTTACCATCAATAATGTTGAGAGAAAGGCATTTCAGAGCTACATGTCTATTCTTTAAAATGAATTTCCACATTCCTGAGTCATCCGATTGCTGGTAATTTCCCAAAAACTTTTATGACCAATATATTTACGGTGTATGAGATCCACCTAGATTCCTTCTACATTAATTACTTTCCATATCAGTTTGATAGATAACGCTCGGTTCATCTCTTCTAGGTTTCTCAATCCCATTCCACCTTCTTCTTTTTGTCTGCACAAAATTTCCCATGGAATCTTACTACTACGACTTTTCCAAAGAAAGTTAAGAATCAAATGTTTAATTTTTTGGACAGTAGAGGCTGGGAGACAAAAGCATTGCATCCAGAATTGTATTATAGGATAAATGGTAGATTTAATGAGTTCGAGTCTCCCAGCTAAGCTAAGCATTCTTGTTTCCCATCCTCCGATTCTTAACTTAATCTTCTCTATTAAATAAGAACAATCCTTATCCCTCAAATTAGCACTAGACAAGGGAATACCCAAATACCTTATTGGGAGATCCGATTGCTGAATGCTGAGAATTGTACTAATATCAGTGCAACAATCCACCCCATTTCCAAAGAAAACGTTAGATTTCTCGCAACTTAATTCCAGGCCAGTAACTCTCTTCATAGACTTAAATACATCACTAATAGCAATTGCAGATTGTGCATTGGCTTTAGTAAAAACAATAATGTCGTCGGCGTAAATAATGTGAGTCAACTTATTACCAAAGTCTGTAATTGGAGAGATAAGACCAGCCCTGACTTTTTCATCCATCAATAACGTAAAATATTCCATGACTAAGGTGAAAAGAATAGGGGAAAGCGGGTCGCCTTGTCTAAGTCCATTTAAACTCTTGAAATAACCGTGTGATTCCCCATTTGCAATGATAGAAAACACAGGAGTCGTTATAATGTTTTCAATAATTCTCACCCATTTGTCTGGAAAACCCAAGCTTATTAACATATGTGTAACAAAAGATCTATTAATCGAATCATATGCTTTCTTTAAATCAACTTTGATACACATATATTTATTATCCTTTCTTCCGAGACCCCTGATAAATTCATGAGAAAACAAAATTCCATCCCCTATTGATCTACCTTTAATAAATGCCATCTGATTCGGGGACACCAACTTATCCAAAAAAGGAGCCAGTCTGTTACAGAGAATTTTGGTGAAAACCTTGTATAAAGTATTACAGCAGGCAATGGGTCTAAAATCTTGAATACAAGTGGAATGGTATTTTTTAGGGATCAAGTGCAAGAAAGTGTGGTTCCACTCTTTGATTATAAAACCCTTTTGAAAATATCATTCAAGACATTGAAAATTAGGTTTTTCGCAAGATTCCAATGAGTTTTGAAAACTTCGAATTAAAACCGTCCGGACCTGGATAAGTAGTATCTTTGATATCCCACAATGCAACATTAATTTCTTCCAACGATATACCATGGTTCAAAAAATTAGCACCATACTCCGTAATGATCGATTTACAAATAACTTCTGGGAACTGATCATATAATGGAAGGTTGAAGATTCGTTTATAGAAATCAATAGCCGATTCAGCAAACGTATCTTTCGAAACCGCATTCCCATCTACTACAATGCTAGTCAAACACTTTCTACTTCTTCTGCTATACATTTTAGCATAAAAAAAGGAAGAAGTCTCATCACCCATCGTCAGCCAATCACATTTAGCCTTTTGTTTGGTATCCAGAAATTCTTTTTTAAGTGCCATTTCCAGATTACTTTTGGCATTTTGAAATTCCATTGCTAAATTATGATCATTTGATTTTTCCAGAAGTTTCTGAAGTCTAGAACAATTCTCTCTCTGAACATTAACCTCTTGTTTGGTATTCCGTAGTTTAGCACTCCAAATCTTAAGCTCTCTCTTAATATTCTTGAGAATATTCATGGTTTGATATAGAGGTCGGTCTTCATGATTAGAAATCCAGAATTTCTCAATCAGAGGAAAGTATTGATCACATAAAGGCTAATGATTCATGAACCTGAAAGGTCTATTCTTGTCCCTAGGTTTAAGAAAAAAGTGGGACAAGAACTACATTATGATCACTCACAGAAGGAGGCAAATATTCGGCCAATAAGTCTGTAAATAAGTTGATCCAGTCTAGGTTTGCAAAGACCCTGTCAATCTTAGAAAATATGTTGCGTCTAGGACCGGACCACCAAGAAAATTTGTAACCTTTAATATTGGTCTCATTAAGACCTGTGTAGTTAGACATATCATCTAGTTCAAACAGGTTTTCAAATGACACTGGATTACCTTCCTTTCTTTCCGAGGGACTGCAAATACAATTGAAGTCCCCGAGAACCAACCATGGTATGTAAATATTGATAGCATCCTCCTGTAAATTCTTCCATAATCTTTTCCTTAGTTTAGCATTGTTTTGAGCGTAGACAAAGGTCAAATTACATTGGAACTTCAAGTTGTTGATCAGTTCAATGGTAATATGTTGGTCGCTCATACTAATCTAGTTGAAATCCCAAGAATTTCCGTCAATGAGGGCGAAAATTCTGCATTTAAAATAACAAGAAACATTACTTATTATTATCCATCCGTCATCTAACTCTCTTTCCAGCTTCAATATATCCGAAAACAACAGCTTATTTTCCAAAATACCGAAACAACTTATTTTATACTTGTCAATGAGATTTCTCACTTCTCTCATTCTGTTGGGTTATGAAACCCTCTAACATTCCAACATGCAAAAGACATTATATAACCTTGTTATTGCGAGTCCTCTGCAACCTACTGCTAGAGGACTCCCTTTTGTCTTTCGCAGGAATGCCTCGCATCTGAACCCACTTGGGATTCTAACGAACAAGCTTTTCCTTCTGAATATTCTCAAATTCTATACCATAGGGCTTAGGAATAAGCTGCTCCTCCTGAGTTGAATCTGCATTATCATATGTATACTGTTCCTCTACCACCTCTATCGTTCCTGTATCCTAACCCAGATTTTCCTGTACCTGTATATCAATACAAGGTTCAGTGCCTCTCTTAAAATTAACATTATTAATTATACAATCATCAATACAAATATCATTAGAAAGTAAAGTATTAGGAGATGAAGGAGTATCCAATGAGGACGAAGGGCATTTGAGAATAGTTATGTGGGTCGAGGGAGACTTCGGAGGTGATGAGTTCAATTCTCTGACTCCCGAGGTTGTCGATCTCACAAGGATAGTCGTCTCATTGTTTCCTAGATCAGGAAGGACATCTGACCTGGCCATAGGGTTTTGTTCGGTAAAGGGATTTCCCCTGATTTCTGTCTCCAACGTATTAGATGCTATCTGATTACTATCCCGAGACCCATCCATAAGAGAGCAGTTAACATTTAGATCTAAATCTTCTTGGTGCTCCTGTGGTTGTACCTCTCCGCATGAAACCTCCTTCACGTTATTCCTGGTTTCTCCATTGGATAAATGACCATCGTTCGTTAACTCAGTATTGAGGGATTCATTGGGACTTCCATTGTTCACCTGTTTTTCCGGATCGTTAGTAATGTCATTTCCGCCTTCCTCCCTTACTATTTCCAAACTGCCAACAAGACTTGGGTCCACAGGGCTTTCCTTATCAAAGTCAACAGCTTGAGTCTGTTTAGGGACCCAAGACTTGGTCATTGGGCATTCGTCAGTTACATGTCCAAAACACACGCACTTACCACATATGGGAGGGGGGTTCTCATATTCCACTTCCTGAATGAAACTCCTCCCTTTGTCGTCCATACCTTCGATGGTGTTAGGCATACCATAGGTAGCGTTAACCTCGATCAGAACTCTGGCGTAGGCTAATCTAGATTTGATTTTCGTGGCCTCGTCCATCTTTATAGGAACTCCTATAGTACTTGTTAGAGCACTAATTACCTTATTGCCCCACAGCTTAAAACTTAAACCAGGAAGTCTTACCCACATCGGCAAAGATGTAAGTAGATCTCTATCTGTTTTCATGTCTTGGGACAGACGCTTCATGATGATCAGGTTCCGGTCCATGAACCAAGGACCTGATTTCAAAATCTTGTTGCAATCCTCCTCATAACCAAATCTCACCACAAAGAATCCGTTATTCCTTGAGTGAACTGAGAACGGCTTCTGTGTAGACCATACTCTGTTGGCATATCCTTTAAAAGTTTTAAGCCATGGTTTATAACCAACCACATACAGTAATATACATAAGCCCCAACCGTCCTCCGCTTCTTTGGTAGCTTCAGACAAAAGGGTACCTAACCTTTTACCATCAACTATTTCAGGCTCAATAAATTCAAGATCTAGGTTTCCTAAATCTCCAACCGCACCTATTTTAACTGCCTCACTATAAGAAATTTTTTTAGTGTTCTCTGAGACAGTGAATTTTATTTTCGAATTGCTTCGTGATTGAAAGGCGTTCGATTTTGGAGTTTTCGAAAATTTTGTTGATGTCCGTCCAACAATTACCGCCTGAGCCCTTCTCCCCGTATTCCATTCTGGAATAGTCCCAGTTCTGCTCGGTCTATGTCCTCCCAGATTGAGCCTTGTTTCAGGTCCCGAAGAAGCTGGAGCCTTGCCCCTTTTCCTTCTTACCTCCTCCCAGCCTTCATCGTCCCGCAGAGATCCCATGATTTAGCAATGACGTCCAGGTTTGAGGAGAAAGGATTGAAGACAGAAGTATAATTAAACACAAGATTATGGAATAATCGGAAGAAATAGGAGAGAAGGGAAAAACCCTAATCTCCAGATCTAGATCTGGAAGCCATTGAAGAAGAGTCTACCATTCCAAATCTTTATAAGAGAATTCAACAAGAGATACTGGATTGAAAACTGTTATTATAAGAGAATTCAACAAGAGATAAGTGGTATTCCCAACTACCACCAAAATCAATAATGCAAGCTCGAAGAAGATCTTCCAAAACTTGATTCACCCTTTCAGTCTGACCATCAGACTGTGGATGATAAGCTGTACTGAGATTGAGCTTAGTGCCCAAAGCTTTCTGAAGACTCCGCCAGAAACCACTAGTAAAAAGCGGATCTCTATCACTAACAATAGAACTAGGAACCCCATGAAGTCGAACGACTTCCTTAATAAACAGCTTAGCCAACAAAGGAGCAGTCCGATTGGACTTGATAGGAATAAAATGCGCTGATTTAGTCAATCTGTCAACAATCACCCAAATACTAGTATGGCCCGACCTCGAACGAGGTAGACCATCAATGAAGTCCATGGAGATCTGATCCCATTTCCATAATGGAATCTCAAGAGGCTACAAAAGACCACTAGAACGCAGGTGTTCTGCTTTAACAAGTTGACAAGCAATGTAAGGACTTACATAACTTGCAATATCATGCTTCATACCTTCCCAATAGTATACGCGTTTCACATCAACGTACATCTTACTACTACCCAGATGGATAGTACACTTAGAACGATGACAGTCCTTAATAACGTTATTTCTAAGATTAGAAACATTAGGCACGATCAACCTTCCCTTCTTTCGAATACAACCATGAATATCAATATCAAAATCCTTTAGATCATCACTTCGGGATTCCGATTCACAACTCTGAATAAGATAAGCAATATATGGATCTTGTTTCTGGGCATCGGCAACACGATCCAACAAACTAGGACGAGTTTCCATGCTAAATAAAACCACGGAAGAATCAAAAACTGAAGGACGGTCTCTAATATCACAAAGAGATAAAGCTTCCAAAATATTCCATTTTGCTAGCATCATGGAAACAACAACCTGCTGCTTGCGCCTAAGCGCATCAGCAACTCGATTACCCTTAACAGGGGATACTGTATATCGAAATCATATGAAGCAAGAAATTCGAGCCAACGCTGCTGCCTCATATTAAGCTCTTTCTAAGTAAATAAATACTTCAGAGATTTGTGATCAGTGAAGAAAATAAAACGCTCGCCCAATAAATAATGTTGCCAAATCTTTAGAGCAAAGACTATGGCGGCTAACTCCAAATCATGGGTAGCATAACGAATCTTGTTAGGCTTTAGTTGTCTAGAAGCATAGGCAACTACTCTATCCTTTTGCATAAGAACAACACCGAGCCCAAAACCCCTGGCATCAGTATAAACAAAAAGATCACGATTTCCTTCGGGAAGCACTAAGATAGGAGCATGAGTAAGGAGATCTTTCAACTTCAAGAAAGAAGTCTCACACTTATCCGACCAAACAAAAGGAACAGTTTTTCGTGTGAGAGTGGTAAGCGATAAAGCAATATGAGAAAAGTCCCTAATAAACCGGCGATGATAACCCGCCAATCAAAGGAAACTACGGATCTCAGTAACAGTATCGGGTCTCTTCCAGTTCTAAATAGAATCGATCTTGGAAGGATCGACAGAAATACCATAGGAAGAAACAATATGACCGAGAAACTTCACCCTATTCTCCCAAAAGTGACACTTGGAGAATTTGGCATAAAGCTGATGCTGACGAAGAGTGCTCAAAACAATCTCCAAATGCTAAATATGATCGGCTTCAGATTTGGAATAAATAAGAATATCGTCTACGAAAACCAAGACGAACTTATCGAGATATTCCCGAAATATCCGATTCATAAGATCAACAAAATACTGGACCATTTGTCAAACCGAATGGCACAACAAGCCATTCGTAAGAACCATAACAAATGCGGAATGCTGTGAGAGGAATGCTTTCTTCCGCCACTCGTAACTGATGAAAACCGGTAGCAAGATCGAGTTGGGAGAAGAGCTTAGCGCCACTTAATTGATCAAACATGTCGTCGTTCCTAGGTATGATACCTATTCTTGATAGTAAGCTCGTTAAGCTTGCGATAATCAATGCAAAGCCTAAGAGTACCGTCTGGCTTCTTAACAAAGACCACAGCGGCGTCCCAAGGAGATGAGGTAGAACGAATAAAATGTTTGGCTTCCAACTCAGCTAATTGTTGCTTGAGTTCCTCATTTTCCTCAGCAGACATCCTCGTGGGAGGACGACTGACAGGATGAGCACCAGAGATAAGATCAATATGAAACTCAATTTCCCCCTTCAGCGGCAATCTCGAAATAGGCTCAAAAACATCAGAAAAATCACAAACAACCGGAATATTATCTATGACATCCTCCGATTCAAAGGAAGAAATAAACGCATGCGAAGTATGTCCGTACTTCAAAATGTAATCGATAACTGCTCGATAGCATCGGGATGCTTGAGATATAAAGTTCTTTCAGGACATAGGATTTGAACTTCATAACGGACGAGCCAATCCATACCTAATATCATACCAAAACCAAGATGATCCGTAACATGCAGATTCCATGAAAGGAGAAACCAAAAAGAATAATCTCAACACCAACACACAACAAACCAAGAGTAGCGGATCCACCAATAGGATTTACGATCCTTAAAGGGTCTCAAAGAGTAACAACATCTAAATGAATAATATCAACAAGCTCCTTTGACACGAATGAATGCGATGCACCCGTATCGAAAAGAACTCCAATAGAATGGCCATGAAATAAAATGAGACCTTCCAAAACAGAAGGAATAATACCTTTAGGCTTAGAAGAATCATCAGAAGCTTTAGCAACATTAAGCTTTCCAGATCTGAAACCCTTAGGAGCAATAGGAAAATCAGAAACCCAACGACCTTCTTTCTTGCAATGACGACAAATGCGAGGCTTAGGACAGCCACGAAGAAGATGATCCAAAGCACCACAATTATAACACGCCTTCTGAACAGAAGGTGCACTATTAGGCTGAGAACTAGAGGCAGCTTGCTTCTTCTTCTTTTGGTTGGAAGAATTAGGCTTATGAAATGGAAACCTCTTCTTGTTGGGGTTCTTAGAAACCTCAACATCATCACCACTATCACGTTCCTTTTCAACAGCTTCAAGACAAAGAGCCGAATCAACAAGCTCCTCAAAAGAGAGCTTAAGCTGAAGCAAAAGAACTTTCTTCAAATACTTCTTCAAACCATCAACAAAACAAAGATTCTTCTTATGTGAAGTGTTAATGAACTCAACTCCGTATTTGGACAAGGCCTCGAAAGATGCAACATAATCAGAAACAGATGATTTTCCTTGCTTCAACTCAAGGAAACTACGAGCAAGATTAGCCTTTTCTGATTCAGGAACGAACTTAAGTTCGAATCGTTCCTTAAACTGAATCCAAGAGAGAGCGGACTCATCAACTTCCTTAATAAAAAGCTCATACCAATCTAACGCACGCTCTTGCAACATACTAGGTGCTATGAGAATGCGATGGTGATCTGAAAGATCCATCCGAGAAAATATGCGCTCATAAGTGCGCAACCAAGTCTGAACCTCCATAACACTTTCTGATCCCTTGAAAGTGTAACGATCCAGAATTTTGGACAATTTAAATTGAAAACATTTAATTAATTTTAAATATTTGAATAATTGTTTAGCTTGAATTCTCAATATAACTATGAATATATTATTAAATAAAATGGTTTGACTTAAATTTCAAATTATCAGAATGAATTTGGCAATTAAATTATAAAATTTAATCTATTGAAAGTTGAATAAAAATTTGAATCCTTATTTTAAAGCTGATTAAAAATATTTCAAGGGTTAAGAAAATTCATATTGGTAACACCGAAGATAATAGAAGCTTCAGAATTGAATTTGAAAGTGAATTGTTTAGTTTTGAAATTTTTATCCTTTGAATCGATATTTAAAAATAGACTTCCAAGGCACAGTCTCTAAATTCGACAAAACCAGTTCCATTGGGTCTGTAATATTGAATTATTACAGGATTTCAAATTTCGTGTTGATCGGAGTTGTTGTGTGACCGTACGGCAAGTAAAAGCATTGAACTTAAATCGAATTCAATTTAATTTTAAATTTGAAATTGGTCAATGTCAACACGTTACCTTCCGTAAGTTTCGCCTAAAATCACGAAATAGATCGTGCAAACCATGCCTCTTCCAATTTTAAATAACCCTCTCCCTCACTTTAAAAATCAATTCACAGAAGAAATAAAAATGGTCGAACGAGATTTAAACTTCCACCCTTTCAAATTAAATCGAAATCGATCTTCTACTTCGACCAGGAGGATTACGGCATCCTCGCGCGATGGAGTCGCGAGCAAGGGAGGGGATCGAGCTTGTTTTCGGCGATTGAAGTTTGGCATCGCGAGTTCGTTTTGTGATGGGTTCGACTGGGTCGAAATCGAATCGAAATGGTAGAGAGGAGGTGGCGAGCGTCGGCGGCTAGGGTCAGTACTCGAGGCCGAGGGCAGCGGTCGCATGGGAGCTAGGGTTTCGTTCGAGTGGGTGGTAGGCGAGCGTGCGTTGGGCTGGGGATCGATGGCCACGTGATGCTCGTGGTGATGATTTCTACAGAAAATAGATTTTTAATCTGCAGTAAGGTATAATTACAAGTTATTTTGATTTCAGTTAATACTAATATATAGGTATAAAATAATAAATGTTTACAGTGAGGAAATTTATTAAATTGATTTTTTTTTTGAACCAATAGAAAAAATAAAAATAAAAACTAAAACCTGTATTTGATTATTTACAGTAAAACATATTTGATTTAAAGAAAATTATGCAGGAAAAAAATTGTTTAATCTATTGTAGTCACCACTGCCCAGTTTTAAATATAAGAATTTAATTCTATATGTACGTAAAGAAAGAAATTATATACAGGAAGGAATATAACGCAGTTTTGTTTTAAAGATGTATAAAATATATCTAAGTTCCTATTTTTGTTAGAAGTATTTACTGTGAGGTATAAAATTAATCCTGTTCTTTCAAATTTATATATACAACATGAGCAAAGAAAAAATAAATAAATATGTATATAGTCTTAAACAGTAAAAATAAAAAAATAAAATAAAAATAAAATAAACAGTGTATAGTAATAATAATAATAATATATAGTTTTAAAAGAGAAAAAAAATATAGATATATCTATTTTTCATTTACTGGTTTAAATTCTTAAATAATAAATTGTGGGAATTAAAAATTATTTAACTATTGGTCACTAGAAAATATATGTCTAACTTTTACAGTAAAAAGTAGAAGATTTGTATTATTGTTTATTTATTTGCAGAAAATAAAATATAAATGTATTATTGACTTATCTAAAACAGAAACCTTTTTGTTAACCTGGGAATCATATATATATATATATATATATATATATATATATACAGTAGTTGAAGAAAAAATAAATGTTTGGTGATTAATTTATTTTATTAAACTACTTAATCATTTTGACTACTGAAAATAAATTTATTAAAGGAGAAAAATTGGTTTAAAAAGAATTATCAGCTAATCAAAAAACTATTAAAAGGAAATTAATTGTTCAGTTGGTTTGAATATTAATGAATTGTGTAAATAATTATACAAGGTATAAATCAAGAAAATCGAGTCTGGAATGTAAATGGACTGCAAATAAAAAGCAAAGGTGAGAACTTCTTATTCAAAAGGGTTTTGTTTAAATTTTAAATAGTTAGATTTAAAATTTTTGATTGTGTTGATTGTTTGTTTAGATAATATAGTATTATCTATTGTATTGAAATAAACCCTATGCACCGCCTATTAAGCGGATGTTATTTATTAAACCTATATACCGCGATATTCCACCTTGAAGTGGAATTGGTATTATATATATGTACTTGGAGTTGATTTCCCGCATTATATAGCGGATGAGGCCCTATTGCGCCGCATAATAGCGGATAATAATTTACAAATCCCATATACCGCGATATCCCGTCTTGAAACGGGATTGGTATTGTGCTAACATCTGTAGATGCAGGGAAACAGGTTGGAGGGATCCAACTGGATTCCTCAAATAATTGAATTGGTTTCAATATTGTGTGTTGATTTCTTTTTATTATAATCCTTGTGTGATTATCTTTATGATTGAAATCGTTGAAGGCTAAAATTTAGCCGAATAAAATTCCGTTATCATTAAATACGGGAAATAAATAAAATTTTATTTTTGAAATAAGTAGTAGATAAATTTGTAAAACGGTTTGAATTGGGATATTTGAATTATTATAAATGGTTTATATAAAAAGATTTATAAAATGGATATTTATAAATAAAAATACTGGAATTATAAAATGAGTTTTTATAAGCGTTAAAATGAATTATAAATGAATTCATAAGTGAATGAAATTTATCAAATTGTGAAGTTATAAAAGGAAATGATTTTTGTAAAAGAAGAGAACTATAAATAATTTACTTATAAATTGGGTTTTAGCATTTAAATAAGATATAAATAGAATTTGTTAATTAAGGGATTTTATAAGTTGAAGTTTTTATAAAATATATAGATGTGAAATTATAAACGTTACTTTATAAATCCAAAATCAATTGAATTCGATAGATTAAACATAGAAGTTTATTAAAGGAGATGTATCCACGATTTTGGACAAGGGACAACCTTTTAAATAAAATGTGTAGAAAATGTTGAATTTGGATTAACGAAGTATATTCACGATTTTGGACAGTGAATAATATATTAAAGAAATGTTCTGTGAAAATGATATTTTAAATAGAATTAAAACGATTAGAGATGTTTTAAAATATATTAAATATTGAAACCGTAGATTTCAACATTCATTGTTGAAATATACGTTTTCGAGAAAGAAGGAAATGGTGGACTATAACACTATTGTTATAGTAAATGATTTTTGAAAGGAATTTCTTTATATAGTATTGGGATTTATATATCTATCTTAAATTCGAATCCCTATACTTGTGATTTTGGATTGTCATAACGATGTTTTACGTAACATTCATTTTGACCCAAAATAATGGGTTTAATAGAATTTTTTCCATAAGAAATGAAATATATACTTAATATTAAATTAAGTATATCGAATATTTTCCAAATTTTGAAATAAATAAATTTGTGAAATACTTATTATTAAATAAGTAGGGAAATGTTTTTTCAATATGAAATGAATGTTTTGAGAATTATCTTTTTAAAGATAAATTGAAAGTGAATATTTGAAATCGATTTGAAAATCGTATATTCACAGATATTTTGGAAATGTAAATTCAATATGGAATTTATAAATGAAATTGGGAAGATTGGTTTAAAAATAAATATCGATTTATTTTAGAAGTAAGGAAATTATATATATATATATCTTGTAAAGATATTTTTGGAAAATAAATAATTTGGAAAATTATTTGGAATCTGGTGATGTTGTGCATACCTATTGATAGTTAAATAACCGGCTATCAATATTTACCTTTAAATAGGTATTTGTTGTGATTTCTTGAATTTGAATGCTACAATTATTTTTAAAATAAGCGCTCACTATTCGGGATAGCCGGGAAAGGACCTTGGGGTCGTATAACCCATTTCGAATATGTGATACGTCTTAATGAATAGCATTGATGACCGGTGTTGAAGACCGGATATTTATGAAAACGGAAGGATTACCGTCGAATGTTTCTGCGTCGGTTGATCCTCGATATAGAAATTTATTACCCTTTGTGATGGGAAGTCCAGTCGTGATCAGTGAATATCCGGATTACAAGGACTTCTTTGTAAGTGCCTTCGGTTCCAATCGATCCTGAAACGAACTTGTATGGATGTGTGTCTGACATTACAATTTGAGATATAAAGCTGGTTTCTATCAAATATATTTCCGTTGGTGGCGAAGAATTTATTCTCATAGCTTAACACCCTTAGAGGTTATGTAGTTGATGGTTACTAGTGATACATTCCCAACTTGGTAATGGGGCATACGAAGTGCTGTTGAGCATTTATTGATCGAAGCATGGCTTTGTATAAAGCGTAGCTTTATGGACGAGTCTTCGTCAAACCTCACACCCCGAAAATGGTCAAAACAGGAAGGATGCAGCAAGGTTATTAGGGGGTAGCGCCCCTTTAGTGTATGTCTGTGACGACCGCCCATGACTCCTGCACTAAACAAGAAGATAGTGCGCTGTAAGGTGTGCCAGGCAGCCATGGATGATCACCAAGGTAAGGTAAAAACAGCGGAGTCTATCGTATTACTCACAGCGCAAGGATAAAATACAATAAAGAAATATATATAGTGAAGCTTCACTAATTAGAATATTATCAATACACTACAAAACAATTTGATACAAACATCTGAATAGTCAATACATCAAGCCTCACTACATAACACTCAGAGAATCATACAAACAGCGGAACATCCAGTACATATAGTAGAAAAAAAAACAATATGCAAAAGCCTCCAGCTCGTCTTCGTCATCAACAGCGTTGGTCACTAAGAACAGCACCTGTTACCTGCTACCTAGTCTACCCATCCCAAAACGGATGAACAGCCCAAGGTAATAAGAGTTAAACATAAAACCTTGAGTCAGACAAAGTCCTAGTGAGCGGTAAATCAACTATCAAACATACCAAAAGAGCATAAAGGGTAAAAAGGAATAGGAACCCAACCATCCCACTCCACCTCTTTCTACAGTGATAGCCCCCAGACCCACTAAGCAGAAATAACCATAGCAAAGCAGACATTTAAAATAAAACAATTATCACTCGAGTCAAGGTCGATGTTTTCCAAGCACAAACCCCCAAGGCCTAAACCAAGATTAGATGAGCACCCACAAAACATCGCTCTTGAGACCGAGTGACGATACAACCAAACATCCAAACATTCATGACTCTGGCTATCACTGCCATCATTGCTTCGATATCACCGTTAATTGAATAACCAGCTCATTCTTTCATCCGTCCGTCAAGGGATAATGGTAACCACGGTTCTAGACATAACTCTGCACGTCGTCGTGACCCGTGCCTAGGACTATCGAATCTGCCCAGAGTACTAGACCATCAACTATTCGTCTTGGGACTATCGAATCTACCCAGCGTACTCTTGCTTTGAGCATGCTAGAACCTTCAACAACGGTGAGATCTCAGCCTTCTAGTCATCCTCCTCGACGACTATTTTCATACTAGCTCAAGCGCCTCTCAAGCCAACCATTATCCACAAACTCGAACCATATCACCGAGTTATCAACATGCTTGGGATGATCCTGTCTGGATTAAACCAAGGCTATCTCATATCATGCTTTGCTTCATCGCATCATAGCAAAGTCCCATCTCAACTTTGCCTCATCACATCATAGCAAAGTCCCATCTCAACATCATCATCAAACTATCCATATGAGCTTTATCATCCGCTTCATATGCCACAAGCAGCTTTCTTATTCAAGAGCCTTTCCACTTAGCTGTTGAATCATCTTCGACCAACTTGTCCAAATCAAATCATCAATCAACTAATTTATAACAATTAATCAGATCAATCATTAATCCAAGCAATCAATCATTCAAACAAGATCTAAATAAACAGTTATAACAATAATGGCAATTTCGTAAATAAAGAGTCCAAACCTAACAAGCATGAATTCTAAGTAATATCTTGATGAATGAACTAGCATAGGTTAACATGTAGTAAAGTGGATATCAAAACTTTATGAATGATGGATCTACATGCAGACTTAAGGAAAATGCATGAAACCACTATCTTTAATACACAAACAAGCCACCGATCCAATCTACTCCTTTGGGTCCGTGTGAGAGATAACCACCACTCACCGAATCACCTAAACACTTCAAGAGAAACAAACTCCAGATCTGGACAGCAAAGGATCTAGCTTGATCTGACAAAATTCCGATTCAAACGATGAAATCTCTCTTCGATGGATGAAGATCTTCAATCTAAACTCTTGGATCTTCGATTTAGATGGATGGAAGAAAGTATTGGATTAGAGTAGAGAAAAGAAGTGAAGAAGTGTTGTAGTCGAGCTCTCAAAATAGAAGCACTTCGTCGCTTAAAAACCGGATCCCAAAAAGTGAGATAAGGCCGTATATTTATAGGCCGAATCCTTAAGTCGTTTGCCCCTATGAGTCGTTCACGACTCATCAAGACCCACGACTTACGACTCATCAACTCCACGGCCTACCGACTCAACCCTCTACACAACCTAGCTTAAACACGACCTAACTTAAACACACGACTCAACACTTAGGCACGACTCAACGACTTACGACTCAACGACACACACGGCTTAGCAACCCAGCGACCTAACACCCTTACCTTCATGCGACCTACGACCTAAGCCCTCTTCCTAAAGCCGCCCGAACGACCTACCTCCCTTAGGTCATTAACCCGCTTATGCCGTTAACTCCTAGGCCGCTAGTTCTCTTAGGTCGTCCAAACCCCTAAGCCGTTAACCCTTAAGTTGGTAACTCGTTCAACCGACCCATCTCCTATACCACTATCCCTTAGGTCGTTTACTAACTTAAGCCGTTAACTCCTATAGGTCGGTCACCTTCCTTAAGTCGCTCCATCCTCTAAGTCGCTCCACCGACTCATGCTACAACTCGACCCAACCCTGGACGACTCATCTTTGGACGACTTAAGCTCCAAAAAACCTAAATTCTAAACGACTTAACAACACTATCAACCTAATGACAATAGTTCTACGATCTTCCGATACGTAAAATACGGGTCGTTACATTCTCTCCCCCTTAGGAATTTCGCCCCCGAAATTCCAAACAAACAAGAGCAACCAAAACTATTCTGCTTGCCTACCATCCATAGCAATCAACAAACCATGCATCCAATTACTAGCCTAGCATGCAGAATTCTAAGACTAGAACAAGTTACAAATTCATGAGATGTCACGACACCTTAGGTCCATACCTCGAAGAGTTCAGGATGAGATGCCTTCATCCTTTCTTCCTCCTCCCATGTACAGTCGTTAACATCGTCACTCCATTGTACCTTGAGCAACTTGACTACCTTCCTCCAAAGTTGTTTCGTGTCAGTTCCCACAACACAAAGCGGCTTACGAGGTCTCTTAACTGCTGGATCAACCTCCAAATCTTCATAGCTATCAACAGAAACCACTGTACTTGGGTCGTGCACATACCTCCGTAGGTACGATACATGAAAAACATTGTGCACACCCGACATCTTTTCCGGTAACTCCAACTTGTAGGCAAGCCTTCCAACTCGCTCGATGATCGGGAATGGTCCAAAAAATCTCGGAGTCAATTTTCCTTTCTTCCCGAATTGATAAAATTCTTTAGTGGAGAAATCTTCACGAAAACCCTATCACCTACGTCGAATTCCAAATCCTTACGACGCTTATTGGCATAACTTTTCTGACGGTCTTGGGTTGCCTTCATTCGTCGCCGAATGATCTCTATGTAATCCGAAGTCCGTTGAATCATTTCTGGCCCAAGTATCAACTTTTCTCCTGTTTCCCACCAACATGTCAGAGAGTTACACGGTCTTCCATACAATGCCTCATATGGTGCCATACCAATGCTTGACTGGTAACTGTTATTATACGCAAATTCCACCAAATGAAGATGATCTTCCCATGATCCTCCGAAGTCTAAAACACAAGCTCTGAGGAGATCTTCCAAAACTCGGTTGACTCTTTCGGTCTGACCATCTGTTTGGGGATGATAAGCTGTCTCAAACACAACTCGGTTCCCAAAACTTCCTGGAAGCTTTTCCAAAATCCACTAGTGAACAATGGGTTTTGATCGCTCACTATGCTTTTCGGAATACCATGAAATCGAACTATCCACTTAACATACAACTCAGCCAATTTCGATGCAGTCCTAGTTGATCGAACAGGAATGAATCTTGCACTCTTAGTCAATCGATCTACGATGACCCAAATCCCTTCATTTCCTGCTCTGGTTCTTGGTAAACCATCGATAAAATCCATTGATATTTGCTCCCACTTCCATGTAGGAACTTCTAACGGCTGAAGCAATCCACTGGGCTTCTTTTGCTCGGCTTTTACCAACTGGCAGTTCATGCATTTGGAAATAAAATTTCCAACGTCCTTCTTCATACCTTCCCAATAATAGGTTCTCTTCATATCCCGATACATCTTATTTCCACCTGGATGAATTGTCCACTTTGAGGGATGACTTTCCTTCAGAATTTCATTCCTCAATTCATTATACCCGAAACAACTAGTCGTCCTTGTTTTCGAAGCCAACCCTCTCTATCGACCTCGAATCCTTTATCCTTCTCTGGGTCCAACCCTGATTCCAAATCACGGATAATCTTGACAAGCTTATCGTCTCGCTTTTGGCTCTCGCCAATTCTTTCCACAGGAGTAGGTCTTATCTATAAGTTTGCCAACATATCAGGTTCCAATTCACATCTAGGCCTGAAGTCAAATCCAGTTAAATTCTCGAGACTCTTCCATTCCGAAAATATGGCTCCCAATCCTGCATGCCTTCGACTTAATGCATCTGCCACTGCGTTACCTTTTCCCGGAGTATAGGCTATACCAAAATCATATGATGCTAAAAACTCTAGCCATCGTTGCTGCCGAAGATTCAAATCCTTTTAGGAGAAAGGATACTTCAATGACTTATGATCTAAAAAAAACTCGAACCGAACTCCCAATAGGTAATGTCTCCACATCTTCAGAGCAAATACAATTGCTGCCAACTCCAAATCATGAGTCGGATAATTCCTTTCATGAGGCTTCAGTTGTCGACTTGCATACGCAACAACTTTATCCTTCTGCATTAGCACTGCTCCAAGTCCAGTACCACATGCATCGGTATAAACCACCATCTCATCATTTCCACTTGGAATAGTCAAAACAGGAGCACTTGTTAGTCGCTCTTTCAGGATTCTGAAAGCTTGCTCACACTTAGCATCCCATCTGAACACTTGGTTCTTCTTCGTCAATCTTGTTAATGGTGCAGCTATCATGGAAAAGTCTTTGATAAACCGACGATAATATCCTGCTAATCCAAGGAAACTTCTCACATCAGATGCATTCTTAGGTCTATTCCAATCCTGGATTGCTGCCACCTTGGCGGGATCAACCGCTATTCCATTTCTAGAGATAATGTGACCTAAGAACCTCACTTCGCTCTTCCAGAAGTGACACTTCGAAAACTTAGCCCTCAGCTGTTGTTTTCGCAAGATTTCCAAAACAATACGCAAGTGTGTCTCGTGCTCTTCTTCAGTTCTGGAATAAATCAAAATATCATCCACGAACACAAGTATGAACTTGTTCAACTGATCCCTGAACACTCTATTCATAAGATCCACAAAATATGCTGGTGCATTGGTCAATCCAAACGGCATTACCAACCACTCAAAGAAACCGGATAGTGTCCTGAAGGCAGTCTTCGGCACACTATCCTTTGCCACTCTCAACTGGTGAAATCCCGTTGCCAAATCCATCTGAGAAAACACCTTAGCTTCGTGAAGCTGATCAAACAAGTCATCTATTCTCGGCAATGGATACTTGTTCTTCTTAGTCACTTTATTCAGCTCACGATAATCCACACACAACCTTAACGATCCATCCGCTTTGGTTGCAAACACAACTGGTGCACCCCATTCGGACACACTACGCCGAATGAATCCTTTCTGTAAAAGGTCATCAACTTGCACCTTCAACTCTTGCTGTTCCCTAGGCGCCATTCGCCTAAGAGGCCTCACAACAGGTCTGGCTCCCTCAACTAGATCGATACGAAACTCGATCTCTCTATGCGGAGGTAACCCTTTGACCTCGTCAAAGACATCCTTAAATCCATTCACAATAGGCACCGACGACAGTCCATCCCGTGGAACAACCAGCGAATACATGAAGCTCACAAAGACGCCTTCTTCATGCTTACATCGTATCACAACCCTTCGCCCCTCCACATTCTCAACTGTCACCTCCAGCCTTTTACAATCAACCCTTGCCGCATACTTCCTAAGCCAGTCCATACCCAAAATAATTCCGAACCCCACAAAGTTCAGAACAAAACAATCACAAACAAAAGAGCAATCATGACTCGATACAACCAGACCACGACATACCATACACAAACAAGACGAACCCCCAACTGGATTAGTCACAACCAATGGTCTATCAACAATATCCGGTTCCGAACCCAACCGGCCTACAAGTTCATTACAAACAAAAGAATGCGACGCCCCAGTATCAAATAACACTCTAACTGGAACACCACAAATGGAAAGAGTACCTTGAACCACCACACTCTTTTCTTTTTCTTCGGCAGTAGGAGCTTTCAAAGACGATGGCACAGCCCCCAAAGCACAAGCTTGCACAATCTGCTTGTCCTTCCTCGGTTCCGGACAATTCTTCCTGATATGCTCCAGCTTGTCACAGTTGTGGCACTTCACCGGCACTCTCGGATTCTTACAATCTCTGGAGAGATGACCCTTCTGCTGACAGTTGTAGCAGGTCACTTCACCCTTCGGCTTTTTCTGGCTATCCTTACCCTTCTGTTGCTGCTGCTTCCTCTTCTTGTTTCCACCCTGCTGTGCTTTAGATTCCTCCTTAGTCACAGCAACAACAGATCCTTCCTTAGGAAACAGATTCTCGTGCCTGAGAGCCTTCTCCACAAGCTTCTCAAACGGATCGTCCAAATGATCCACCAACTGTCTCCCAAGATAAGTGTCCAAACCTGTCAAAACTTCTCATTCTTCTGATAGGGAGATTCAATATACGACCGAGCATACTTGGACAAAGCTTCAAACTCAGAAACATACTCAAGAACTGGTCTTCCACCTTGCTTGAGTTCCACAAACTTCTTGAACAGAACAGATTTCTGCGTTGTAGAGATGAACTTAGCTTCAAATCTGGCTTGGAATTGCACCCATGTAATTTCTTCCTTTGGAGTCTCAATGGTGATAGAATTCCACCAATCAGAAGATCTCCCTTGAAGCTGTCTTGATGCAAGCTTCCTCTTAGTTGCATCCTCAATTTCCAAGTCACCAAAGATCCTTCTACAAGCATCTATCCACCTCTGAACTTCAATAGTTGATTCTGTCCCCAAGAAAACCTTTCCTCCAAGAGCAGTATAGTCTTTACACAACTTAGCAAAATCCACTGGTCTTAGAGCTTGAACCTGAACTCCAACGTCTACAGATGGCCCTGGAGCTGGTATTCTTCTCATGATCGAAGTCATCATAGCCTCGAACATAGAAGCATAATCAGCAGCCCCCTCAACAACACCGCCTTCCCTAGTAGCTGGTCTCCCTCTTCGACTCATTCCTAATATCTAAAAGGAATGATTAATATACCTTGAGAAACAACTGCATAAGGAGTTCAAATCCTTCTATGCTACTATATTATATATAGTAATCATCCATCAAAATACAATTACGTCTCTCATACGTAGTAACGTCGGCGAGCGTTGGCTAAAATCGATTAACCTGGCTCCGATACCAAATGTGACGACAGCTCATGACTCCTGCACTAAACAAGAAGATAGTGCGCTGTAAGGTGTGCCAGGCAGCCATGGATGATCATCAAGGTAAGGTAAAAACAGCGGAGTCTATCGTATTACTCACAGCGTATGGATAAAATACAATAGAGAAATATATATAGTGAAGCTTCACTAATTAGAATATCATCAATACACTACAAAACAATTTGATACAAACATCTGAATAGTCAATACATCAAGCCTCACTACATAACACTCAGAGAATCATACAAACAGCGGAACATCCAGTACATATAGTAGAAAAAAAACAATATGCAAAAGCCTCCAGCTCGTCTTCGTCATCAACAGCGTTGGTCACTAAGAACAGCACCTGTTACCTGCTACCTAGTCTACCCATCCCAAAACGGATGAACAGCCCAAGGTAATAAGAGTTAAACATAAAACCTTGAGTCAGACAAAGTCCTAGTGAGCGGTAAATCAACTATCAAACATACCAAAAGAGCATAAAGGGTAAAAAGGAATAGGAACCCAACCATCCCACTCCACCTCTTTCTACAGTGATAGCCCCCAGACCCACTAAGCAGAAATAACCATAGCAAAGCAGACATTTAAAATAAAACAATTATCACTCGAGTCAAGGTCGATGTTTTCCAAGCACAAACCCCCAAGGCCTAAACCAAGATTAGATGAGCACCCACAAAACATCGCTCTTGAGACCGAGTGACGATACAACCAAACATCCAAACATTCATGACTCTGGCTATCACTGCTATCGTTGCTTCGATATCACCGTTAATTGAATGATCGGCTAATTCTTTCATCCGTCCGTCAAGGGCTAATGGTAACCCCGGTTCTAGAAATAACTCTGCACGTCGTCGTGACCCGTGCCTAGGACTATCGAATATGCCCAGAGTACTAGACCATCAACTATTCGTCTTGGGACTATCGAATCTGCCCAGCGTACTCTTGCTTTGAGCATGCTAGAACCTTCAACAACGGTGAGATCTCAGCCTTCTAGTCATCCTCCTCGACGACTATTTTCATACTAGCTCAAGCGCCTCTCAAGCCAACCATTATCCACAAACTCGAACCATATAACCGAGTTATCAACATGCTTGGGATGATCCCGTCTGGATTAAACCAAGGCTATCTCATATCATGCTTTGCTTCATCGCATCATAGCAAAGTCCCATCTCAACATCATGCTTTGCCTCATCACATCATAGCAAAGTCCCATCTCAACATCATCATCAAACTATCCATATGAGCTTTATCATCCGCTTCATATGCCACAAGCAGCTTTCTTATTCAAGAGCCTTCCCACTTAGCTTTTGAATCATCTTCGACCAACTTGTCCAAATCAAATCTTCAATCAACTAATTTATAACAATCAATCAGACCAATCATTAATTCAAGTAATTAATCATTCAAACAAGATCTAAATAAACAGTTATAACAATAATGGCAATTTCGTAAATAAAGAGTCCAAATCTAACAAGCATGAATTCTAAGTAATATCTTGATGAATGAACTAGCATAGGTTAACATGTAGTAAAGTGGATATCAAAACTTTATGAACGATGGATCTACATGCAGACTTAAGGAAAATGCATGAAACCACTATCTTTAATACACAAACAAGCCACCGATCCAATCTACTCCTTTGGGTCCGTGTGAGAGATAACCACCACTCACCGAATCACCTAAACACTTCAAGAGCAACAAACTCCAGATCTGGACAGCAAAGGATATAGCTTGATCCGACAAAATTCCGATTCAAACGATGAAATCTCTCTTCGATGGATGAAGATCTTCAATCTAAACTCTTGGATCTTCGATTTAGATGGATGGAAGAAAGTACTGGATTAGAGCAGAGAAAAGAAGTGAAGAAGTGTTGTAGTCGAGCTCTCAAAATAGCAGCACTTCGTCGCTTAAAAACCGGATCCCAAAAAGTGAGCTAAGGCCGTATATTTATAGGCCGAATCCTTAAGTCGTTCGCCCCTATGAGTCGTTCATGACTTATCAAGACCCACGACTTATGACTCATCAACCCCACGGCCTACCGACTCAACCCTCTACAGGACCTAGCTTAAACACGACCTAACTTAAACACACGGCTGAACACTTAGGCACGACTCAACGACTTACGACTCAACGACACACACGGCTTAGCAACCTAGCGACCTAACACCCTTACCTTCATGCGACCTACGACCTAAGCCCTCTTCCTAAAGCCGCCCGAACAACCTACCTCCCTTAGGTCGTTAACCCGCTTATGCCGATAACTCCTAGGCCGCTAGTTCTCTTAGGTCGGCCAAACCCCTAAGCCGTTAACCCTTAAGTCGGTAACTCGTTCAACCGACCCATCTCCTATACCACTATCGCTTAGGTCGTTTACTAACTTAAGCCGTTAACTCCTATAGGTCGGTCACCTTCCTTAAGTCGCTCCATCCTCTAAGTCGCTCCACCGACTCATGCTACAACTCGACCCAACCCTCGACGACTCATCTTTGGACGACTTAAGCTCCAAACAACTTAAATTCTAAACGACTTAACAGCACTATCAACCTAATGACAATAGTTCTACGATCTTCCGATACGTAAAATACGGGTCGTTACAATGTTATTCCTTCTGGATAGAGGTGGTATCATGGTATGGAGCCCAGATACTTAACCTATGTTGTTGTTGCAAATTTATTACTTTGTGGTTGTTGCCATAGAGGATCCTCGGATATAGATCGGTTACGATCGAGGAATGACATATTCGTGTCAGTAGTTACCCAGTTTGAAGGGTAACCCGGCCTTGTGTTGGCAGAGATCCGGTTAGGTTCTCATGTTGTATTTCTAGGGGCTTACCCATGTGGCAATGGGATGTTCCTTGGCCTGACCATTTGTTGGAAATCAAAAGAAACAATACGAACCTTGTACGTTTTTAGTTGTAGAACCTGCCATCTAATATGGTAGTTATAGTAGGCATAATATAATGGTCCTATGCTGGCTAAGATTTATATTCTACTTTCGAAATGTTTTCTACACTATGCACTAATAATAATATAAAAAAATGATTTGATTTTGCGTAGTAAGCATCATTGACTATCATAAGGAGAAATCTCCTCCAAGTCTGCGTTTGCATTGTGTGTGGCGGGAGGCCTTATGGTAGTTCCATTTTCCAAAAGCATTACGAATTGACTTTAAAATTATCCTATTCATTGTTTCAAAGATAAATAACTGTTTTAAGTTCTCACACCAGTCACATGACTGACCTGGAGTTTATTGTTTCTCTTCCTAAACTCTGGGTGCCCACCAATTTCCACACAGGCAGTCTAGAGTTAGGTTATCAGGTCATTCTGGATTCGGGAGTTGCTGTATAAATCTGGAGGCAAGCTAGATGGCGTAGCATATTACTAAGTATATAGTTTTTCTTTTCCGCTGTTCGTTGTTGTAAACTCTATTAATGAATGTGATGTGATGTAATGTATAAAATGTACATTTCTTTTGTTTAATGATTATTCATTTATCTATTATATGTTGTTCCGCTGCGATTGTGAGATTCTGATATTGTTCTGTTGCTTCTTCTTTCTTTCTTTTTCTACTTGTTTCTTCTTCTTAAACCATAAGAATTCGGTTTTTCGACATTCGATTTCTCGACAGTTGATACAGTGGACGCATTGATGTTGGTTTTCGGAAGTCGAAGAATCGGGTCCTTACAAAGTGGTATCAGAGCATATGGTTAAGCAACAACCATGGCTCTATTGGGTGTTACTCATTAGAGATAGAGTCAGTAGTACTCTAGAATGAGTTTGAGTGTAATAATAGATATGAGTGCGTATTCGTTAGTAAATATAAAATGATTTTTATATTGTGTTGATTGATTTATTGAGTGGCACATGAACCTTTGTCATCACGTCTGCGCAACTGTGCCGAAGGGGTTTTTAAACACTTGAGTAGAACAATTTGATACAATATTGTTTTCAAAAGGGGATGAATGAAATAATTTCAACCAAATTATATTTTGATAAAAAAAAGAAATGTTTTCTGAAATTATTATATAACTTGGATGTTTTGAATGATAACATTATAGTCAAATAAGATTATAAAATCTGAAATAGCTTATATAACCAAGGAAAGCATTAGATTTGAAATTTTTGAAATTAAAATTTAAAGCGAGGAATTAAAGAAATGAAATTTAACTAAGATTAAAATGTGAAATTTAATTAATGACTGGAAGAAAAAAATGGAATGTGAGAATTAAACCCAAGAAAATTTAATTGAAGAGATTTTTGAAGCTAAAAATCAAGTATTGAATTATAAAATTTGGAGTAAACTAATAAATTAGAAACTTGAATATGTGGATAAAATTGAAAATTGGTTATATAGAAGTTGAATGGTTTAAAGTACAAACAAAATCTAACAGAGTATAAATAAAGTGCAAATGGTCTTGTAATTAATTAAATAAGTTCGAGAATGAATCGAACATGGAAATTGAAATTTTTAAATGAATTGAATAAATTAATTAATTGAGCTAAGTAGTAAATGGAAGAGAATTTATGGGCAAATGAGAATAAACTTAAGTTATGAAACTGGAATGATTTGAAGTAATTAACTTAAGTATAGAATTGAATGAAACATGGCTTACATGAAATTGGGAAAATGATTATTAAATTTTAAGCATGGAGGTTGTTGAGCTTGTTAATGAAGTGGTTTTGAATAAAACCAAAGTGAACGTGAAATAAAATGCAAATATATAGTTTGGGAATAAATTAGAATGAAACTAAATATAAATTGAGTTGGAATCAATTTTAAAATGGTTATGAAACTAGAGGAATTGTTTGTTTGAATGAGTATCGTTTTATTGTTTAAATTGGTCGTTCGACGTAAAAACGGCAGTAAAAAAAATAAAATCCTATGGAATAAAATAGTAAAGTGAATACGTTAATGAAATTTAAATTGGAGTTTTGAGTTAATAAATTTATTGTGAAATAGAATTTGAAATAATATTCAGTAGATATTGTTAATAAACTAAATTTGGGTATTGTCCAATGAATAGTTGTTAATCACTTTAGTTGAATGCAAATAGCATGTGAATCGGTTGAAAACAAACAGAACTAGTTTGGAAACTGTATAAATTTTTTTATGGAAGTATTTATAATGCATTACTTATGTTATTGATTGTTGTAGTTGTATAAATGAATGAAACGTTATGAAATTCATAAATATGTTGCTTATGTGTTTAAATTGAGTAAGTTCAGGTACCGGGAGACTATATAGCGGGATTTTGGGCACGCAATTACTAGAATAATTAAGCCGCTTGCTTAAAAATACTAAATAAGGTACGCCTACCCAATAAAAAATAGGAAATATGAACTTTTTTTGTTTTTTCCGACCGTGTGGGTCGATGTATATATATTTATATCTTTTGTCAAATTTCAAAAGCTCCTCCGTACAAAGGAGACTCTGCCAAAAATTTTCGAAAATTTTCGGAGTTGGAATTTTTTTTGAAAATAGTTGAAAAAAAATTTAGTTAACGACAAACGATTTCAAAATGGGAACTGAATTAAGGTAGTAAATGAAACTAATTTAAAATAGTAATATGAATCAGTTATAATTGAAAGATAAAATTCAATATTCAGAATAGAAGATAAATTGAATTCAAATAGAATTGAAATTGTGAATTGAATTCAAATGAAATTGAATAGAAATGGATATGTAACTTCAATAGTGAAGTAAAAATGTATAAGAAGTAAGTATCGAGATTTTGTAATAAAAGGTGCAAAATGGTTTGAATATTGTAATTGGATATTACGGCTAGCGGAATATACAGGTGTATTAAAGAAATGGAATTGGGGTTTTGATTTCAAAGATAAAATTGAATTGCTCGACAAAAAGGTACGTATTTCAATTTCAGTATGAAATTTGATGATTTTCTTGTCCAGCCACTTGGCTTTTCGTTTTCTTTTTGAATCTTAGGGGCCATGGTGCCACTTTGTAGTCGTACCGAGCTAGCCGCGCAAAGGAGACGCTGGCGAAATTTTTCGAAAATTTAGAGTGTAAGAAAAATTTTGATAAAATTTTGAAAGTTAAAAATTTGAATTTAAATCTAAATTCGAATTGTGAAGTAATCAATATTGTTTGAAACTCATAATTGAAGTTGGAAAGCTAGTTGAAATGATAATGGATCTTTAATAAAAAGATTTGTTTTGGGAAATTGATAAAACTGATTAGTTTTGGAAAGATAGCGAACGGGTGAGAATCTTTCTTCCTAACTTGTAATTTCAGGACGAAATTCTTTTAAGGGGGGGAGGTTGTAACGACCCAGAATTTTGGACAATTTAAACTTAAAATATTTAATTAATTTTAAATATTTGAATAACTATTTAGCTTGAATTCTCAATATAACTATGAATATATTATTAAATAAAATGGTTTGACTTGAATTTCAAATTATCAGAATGAATTTGGTAATTAAATTATAAAATTTAATCTATTGAAAGTTGAATAAAAATTTGAATCCTCGGTTTAGAGATGATTAAAAATATTTCAAAGGTTTGGAAAATTAATATTGATAATACTGAAGATAATAGAAGCTTCAGAATTGAATTTGAAAGTGAATTGTTCAGTATTGAAATTTTTATCGTTTGAATCAATATTTAAAAATAGCCTTCCGAGGCACAGTCTCAGAATTCAACAAAACAGTTCCATTGGGTCCGTAATATTGAATTATTATAGGATTTCAAATTTCATATTGATCGGAGTTGTTGTGTAACCATACGACAAGTAAACGCGTTGAACTTAAATCGAATTCAATTTAATTTTAATTTTGAAATTGGTCAACGTCAACACGTTACCTTCCGTAAGTTTCGCCTAAATCACGAAATAGATCGTGCAAACCATGGCTCTTCCAATTTTAAATAACCCTCTCCCTCACTTTAAAAATCAATTCACAGAAGAAATAAAAATGGTCGAACGAGATTTAAACTTCCACCCTTTCAAATTAAATCGAAATCGATCTTCGACTTCGACCAGGAGGATTGCGGCATCCTCGCATGATGGAGTCGCAAGCAAGGGAGGGGATCGAGCTTGTTTTCGGCGATTGGAGTTTGGCATCGCGAGTTCGTTTCACGATGGGTTCAACTGGGTCGAAATCGAATCGAAATGGTAGAGAGGAGGCGGCTAGGGTCAGTGCTCGAGGCCGAGGGCAGCGGTCGCGTAGGAGCTAGGGTTTCGTTCGAGCGGGTGGTAGGTGAGCGTACGTTGGGCTGGGGATCGATGGCCACGTGATGCTCGTGGTGATGATTTCTACAGAAAATAGATTTTTAATCCGCAGTAAGGTATAGTTGCAAGTTATTTTGATTTCAGTTAATACTAATATATAGGTATAAAATAATAAATGTTTACAGTAAGGAAAATTATTAAATTGATTTTATTTGTCTGAATCAATAGAAAAAAAAGTAAAACCTGTATTTGATTATTTACAGTAAAATATAATTTGATTTATAGAAAATTATGCAGGAAATAAATTGTTTAATCTATTGTAGTCACTACTGCCCAGTTTTAAATATAAGAATTTAATTCTATATGTATGTAAAGAAAGAAATTATATACTGGAAGGAATATAATGCAGTTTTGTTTTAAAGATGTATAAAAGTATATCTAAGTACCTATTTTTGTTAGAAGTATTTACTGCGAGGTATAAAATTAATCCCGTTCTTTTAAATTTATATATACAGCATGAGCAGAGAAAAATAATAATAAATATGTATATAGTCTTAAACAGTAAAGATAAAAAAATAAAATATACAGTGTACAGTAATAATAATAATAATATATAGTTTCAAAAGAGAAAAAAATATATAGATATATCTATTTTTCATTTACTGGTTTAAATTCTTAAATAATAAATTGTGGGAATTAAAACTTATTTAACTGTTGGTCACTAGAAAATATATGTCTAACTTTTACAGTAAAAAGTAGAAGATTTGTATTATTGTTTATTTATTTGCAGAAAATAAAATATAAATGTATTATTGACTTATCTAAAACAGAAACCTTTTTGTTAACCTAGGAATTATATATATATATATATATATATATATATATATACATACATACATACACACACATAGCAGTTAAAGAAAAAATAAATGTTTGGTGATTAATTTATTTTATTAAACTACTTAATCATTTTGACTACTGAAAATAAATTTATTAAAGGAGAAAAATTAGTTTAAAAAGAATTATCAGCTAATCAAAAAACTATTAAACGAAAATTAATTGTTCAGTTGATTCGAATATTAATGAATTGTGTAAATAATTATACAAGGTATACATCAAGAAAATCGAGTCTGGAATGGAAATGGACCGCAAATAAAAAGCAAAGGTGGGAACTTCTCACTCAAAAGGGTTTTGTTTAAATTTTAAATAGTTAGATTTAAAATTTTTGATTGTGTTGATTGTTTGTTTGGATAATATAGTATTATCTATTGTATTGAAATAGAACATATGCGCCGCCTATTAAGCGGATGTTATTTATTAAATCCATACACCGCGATATTCCACCTTGAAGTGGAATTGGTATTATATACATGTAGTTGGAGTTGATTTCCCTCATTATATAGCGGATGAGACCCTATTGCGCCACACAATAGCAGATAATAATTTACAAATCCCATATATCGCGATATCCCGTCTTGAAACGGGATTGGTATTGTACTAACATCTGTGGATGCAGGGAAACAGGTTGGAGGGATCCAAATGGATTCCTCAAATAATTGAATTGGTTTCAATATTGTGTGTTGATTTCTTTTTATTATAATCCCTGTGTGATTATCTTTATGATTGAAATCGTTGAAGGCTAAAATTTAGCCGAATAAAATTCAGGTATCATTAGATACCGGAAATAAATAAAATTTGATTTTTGAAATAAGTAGTAGATAAAATTTTAAAACGGTTTGAATTGGGATATTTGAATTACTATAAATGGTTTATATAAAAAGATTTATAAAATGAATATATATAAATAAAAATACTGGAACTATAAAGTGAGTTTTTATAAGCGTTAAAATGAATTATAAATGAATTCATAAGTGAATGAAATTTATAAAATTGTGAAGTTATAAAAGGAAATTATTTTTGTAAAATAAGAGAACTATAAATAATTTACTTATAAATTTGATTTTACCATTTAAATAAGATATAAATAGAATTTGTTAATTAAGGGATTTTATAAGTTGAAGTTTTTATAAAATATATAGATGTGAAATTATAAACGATACTTTATAAATCCGAAATCAATTGAATTCGATAGATTTAACATAGAAGTTTATTAAAGGAGATGTATCCACAATTTTGGACAGGGGATAACCTTTTAAATAAAATGTGTAGAAAATGTTGAATTTGGATTAACGAAGTATATTCACGATTTTGGATAGTGAATAATATATTAAAGAAATGTTCTGGGAAAATGATATTTTAAATTGAATTAAAACGATTAGAGATGTTTTAAAATATATTAAATATCGAAACCATAGATTTCAACATTCATTGTTGAAACAGACGTTTTCAAGAAAGAAGGAAATGGTGGACTATAACACTATTGTTATAGTAAATGATTTCTTAAAGGAATTGCTTTATATAGTATTGGGATTTATATATCTATCTTAAATTTGAATCCCTATACTAGTGATTTTGGGTTGTCGTAACGATGTTTTACGTAACTTTCGTTTTGTCCCAAGATAATGGGTTTAATAGAATGTTTTTCTTAAGAAATGAAATATATACTTAATATTAATTTAAGTATATCGAATATTTTTCAAATGTTGAAAATAAATAGATTTGTGAAATACTTATTATTAAATAAGTAGGGAAATGTTTTTCCAATATGAAATGAATGTTTTGAGAATTATCTTTTCAAAGATAAATTGAAAGTGAATATTTGAAATCGATTTGAAAATCGTATATTCACAGATATTTTGGAAATGTAAATTCAATATGGAATTTATAAATGAAATTGGAAAAATTGGTTTAAAAATAAGTATCAATTTATTTTTGAAGTATGGAAATTATATATATATATATATATATATATATATATATATATATATATATATATATATATATATCTTGTAAAGATATTTTTGGAAAATAAATAATTTGGAAAATTATTTGGAATCTGGTGACGTTGTGCATACCTATTGATAGTTAAATAACTGACTATCAATATTTACCTTTAAATAGGTATTTGTTGTGATTGCTTAAATTGAATGCTACACTTATTTTTAAAATAAGCGCTCACTATTCGGGTTAACCGGGAAAGGACCTTGGGGTCGTATAACCCATTCCGAATATGTGATACATCGTAATGAATAGCATTGATGACCGGTGTTGAAGACCAGATATTTATGAAAACGGAAGGATTACCGTCGAATGTTTCTGCATCTGCTGATCCCCGACATAGAAATTTATTACCCTTTGCGATGGGAAGTCCGGTCGTGATTAGTGAATATCCGGATTGCAAGGACTTCTTTGTAAGTGCCTTCGGTTCCGTTCGATCCAGGAACGGACTTGTATGGATGTGTGTCTGACATTACAATTTGAGATGTAAAGCTGGTTTCTGTCAAATATATTTCCGTTGGTGGCGGAGAATTTATTCTCTTAGCTTAACACCCTTAGAGGTTATGTAGTTGATGGTTACTAGTGATACATTCCCAAATTGGTAATGTGGCATACGAAGTGCTATTGAGCATTTGTTGATCGAAGCATGCCTTTGTATAAAGCGTAGCTTTGTGGACGAGACTTCGTCGGACCTCACACCCTGGAAATGGTCAAAACGGGAAGGATGCAACAAGATTATTCGGGGGTAGCGCCCCTTTAGCGTATGTCATTCCTTCTGGATAGAGGTGGTATCATGGTATGGAGCCCAAAAACTTAACCTATGTTGTTGCTGCAAATTTATTACTTTGTGGTTGTTGGAATCGAGGATCCTCGGATATAGATCGGTTACGATCGGGGAATGACATATTCGTGTCAGTACCCAGTTTGAAGGGTAACCCGGCCTTGTGTTGGCAGAGATCCGGTTAGGTTCTCGGGTCGTCTTTCCAGAGGCGTACGCATGTGGCAATGGGAAGTTCCTTGCCTGACCATTTGTTGGAAATCCAAAGAAGCAATATGAACCTTGTATGGTTTTAGTTGTAGAACCTGCCATCTAATATGGTAGCTATAGTAGGCATAATATAATGGTACATATGCTGGCTAAGATTAATATTCTACTTTCGAAATGTTTTCTACACAATGCACTAATAATAATATCAAAAAAAAAGATTTGATTTTGCATAGTAAGCATCTTTGACTATCATAAGGAGAAATATCCTCCAAGTCTGCGTTCGCATTGTGTGTGTGGCGGGAGGCCTTATGGTAGTTCCATTTTCCAAAAGCCTTGCGAATTGACTTTAAAATTATCCTATTCATTGTTTCAAAGATAAATAACTGTTTTAAGTTCTCACACCAGTCACATGACTGACCTGGAATTTATTGTTTCTCTCCCTAAACTCTGGGTGCCCACCAATTTCCATACGGGTAGTCTAGAGTTAGGTTATCAGGTCATTCTGGATTCGGGAGTTGCTGTAGAAATCTGGAGGCAAGCTAGATGGCGTAGCATATTACTAAGTATATAGTATTTCTTTTCCGCTGTTCGTTGTTGTAAACTCTGTTAACGAATGTGATGTGATGTGATGTACAAAATGTACAGTTCTTTTGTTTAATGATTATTCATTTATCTATTATATGTTGTTCCGCTGCGATTGTGAGATTCTGATATTGTTATGTTGCTTCTTCTTTCTTTCTTCTTCTACTTCTTTCTTCTTCTTAAACCATAAGAATTCGGTTTTCCGGCGTTCGATTTCTCGATAGTTGATACAGTGGACGTATTGATGTCGGTTTTCGAAAGTCGAAGAATCAGGTCCTTACAGAAAGGCTTGCCTCCAAGGTGGGAATAGTCACTACACATGCTAGCGAAGGCTGACTTTTGAGCAGGAGCTGTGGGAGTAGCAACAGAAGGCTGAGTACCCCGAAATAGCTCCATAAACTGATCGGCTGACATATAGACTCCGTCCGGATGAGAACCACTAAACGGGCCTACAGAAGAACGCTTCCCTCTACCTCGTCCATCCATAGGCTGAGAGGCATGAGAAGGTAAAGATTAGTTAGAACAACCAAGAAATTTAACAAATGGAATATTATGGAATATAAAATTTATCCCTAGACATACTCCACATGTTGAAGTGGAAGGAATAGATTAGAAAGGCACAAAAAAAACTCCCGAATAATTGTAACCCATGTTCCATTCTGCTTCTGTTCTGTGTTTATTATAATTTTTTTTGAATTTCATCTCTGATACCAAGCTTTGACGCCCCACCTCTATGCTCACAATAACAAAGGTTATTATATGGAATAACGTCTACTATTGCGAAGAATAAGGCTTGTTAGAAGGGACCATTCGTAAGTTATGCCTTAGACGAGTATTGATCACATCAATAGGAGTTGTGAAAATTTCTCCAAAGATATAAAGTCAATCCAAATCTAAAACGAAACTACAGTGGCTAAAGAAAAATTCAGAACAACTCATAATAACAACAACACTGATAGTATAATTACATCAGAACAGAAATATCAGATATATAGCGGAAGACAAGTCTGGAATACATGCTAGAACAATCGATAGTTCACATGAACCAAATGTACATAAACATATACATCAACATACATGAGATGGGAGTCAAACAACCAAAAGAACTCCACGAATGCTAGACAAAAGATGATGTGAAATCCCAAAAGCTGAAGCTGCTACTGAATCAGAGACAGCAACTATCCTGAAATAATTCGGTTTGACCGTGTATTATTTAAAAGAAAATAATAAACGGATCAGTCTAATTTATTCTTAGAAGTGAGTGCATTGTAAATAACATCTAAGCAAAATAATAATAACCTCGAATGAGACTATTCAACATAAGAAATCAACATAGTTAAATGAAGAAATCACATCAAACACCATCAAAATCAACTTACAAATTCATAATTGAGTTCAAATCAGAAATGCACAAAATCTAAATATCAATAATAGATAACTAGAAAATCAACATAAAAGTGGATCGATCCAGCATATGGCGAGCCTAAACTACGCCGCACATGCATCAACATATGGCTGAAGCCTACCAAGTACTGTCATCATAATTTTGGCACCCAACGAATAAGCCGAAGGTCCAACATATGACCAAAGGTCTAGTACTGGTATTTGACTCGAAGGTCCATCATATGACCCGAAGGTCCAGCATAGTGGCTCGAAAGCCCAATAAAATCATCAAAATCATCAAACAATAGCAAATATTTCAATTAACGAGTCCGAAATTAACCGAAATGGTAAAAGTATGGTTCCATACACCGCACTTTTGCTAAATCGTTTAATTCTCTTCATCGTTTCCTTAAAAGTGCAAAATTGTATATTTTATATAAATACATTTTACGTTCTCAAACGGACAAGTCAGGAATTAACCGAATTAGTAAAAGTAAGGGTTCATAGTCCTTAATTTTGCTGAAACATTTAAATCGATTCCTCATTCTTTTGAAAGCGTAAACTGTAAAAAAATTGGAAACCATTTTATTTTAAAACAATTTTGAAAGCAACATCTATAGCAATTTCGACAAAGACATTGCGCTTCACAAAACACCGTAAAAACGGATACCAAATCACCGTTGCGGAATAACCACTTTAAAATTCACCTTAAATTAACGGTTACTGACGTTAAAATAACTGTAATTTTTATTCCTCAAAAAGGTCGTTAAAAGAACACACTTCAAAATATAATACCGAAGTAAAAGTCTGTTATAAAAACAACGGCAACAAAATACGTTTTTAAAACCAAACATCGGTTCAACATAAATTAACCGGTAGGTGGCACTATTATAAATTCAACAAAATGTAGCACTGCCCACTTACACATGAGCTTTGCTCATTTTGTACGTAACCCATAAACAAAATTTTCTTTTTTTTCATAAAAATAATGAGCACGTCCATGTTCCAGTTTGCATGCATACCACTAAATATTACCATTTACACTATTATGAATGACTACCATTTATCTTTTCCTTAATTCATAACAGCTTGTGTGAACCAACATAAGGATCAATACTTGCATGCACACTAGCCTGGGTAACAAATTTTTCATGCAAATGATGAAGTAAAGGCAACTGGATTTTCTACAATCCTTCATACATACAAGAAATAAAACTGGTCTGGACATGCATTACACGCAAGCTAAAAGCTAAAGTGGAAAATGGTCTCTACTCATATGTTTATCACATATGAACCGAACATAATACCTACCCTTGCATTTACTCTACTGTGTGTACATGGAAACTCCCCCCATAGCCCACATGCACGAAAATAGTGTCCATAAATGCAATGTTTTCTTTTCTTTATACCAGAATGCCTGTAAAGAATCCATGCATGGGAATGAAATGCTTTTATATGCAGGAATGCACGTAATCATGTATGTTTGGAAATGCAATACCCTTGTATACAAGAATGCACGAAAAATAAGTGCTTGTAAATGCAATTCCATTTTATACCAGAATGCATGAAAAATTTAAAGGCCTGGGAATGCTTTATGTGAAAGAGGATTGCCACCGCAAATTCAAAGAATCAAAGGACCATAATACTTGAAGATGGTCACGCGTGTTGTTAACCTCGTTTTGCCAACGATTCAAGGACTGGACCGACTCATCCAACCAAAGACAGGACTGACTCATCTACTCAAGGGATGGACCGACTCATCTACTTAGAGGGATAGGACGACTCAAGGGGTTAACGGTCCACAAGGCAGGACGGCTCAGTGAGTTACCGACTCATCAAGGCTATCGTCTCAACGACTCATGGTAAGCAGCGACTCAGAGCTTACAACGACTCAGTGGATCAACGACTCAACAAGTTCGCAACTTATCATATGAGACGACTCAGGGGAAGTAACGACATAAGAAGGTGGGTCCTTGTGCCGCTTCATTTATATACCGCTACCTGATAAGTCGTTAACGGCTTAACGACTCACAACTTAGAATGACTCGTCCACGACTTAAAGCCATTGGGTCATAATCCATTGCCATAGTGCCTATGCCAAGGAAGATTGACTCGTAAGCGACTCAGGACTTAGCATAAAATCCAGCAGAGGAATAAGCCATGGAGAAATCAAGGGTTGGTTCGATGAGTCGGCCACGACCTAATTTGACTCGGCCACGAGCCAAGCATGGGTCGAACACGACTCATGACTCAGGGCTGAAAACTCCTATAAATACATGGCCACCTCCAACATTCAGGGGACCTTTGGGCCAATCATTTCAAGCGTCAATACTCTGCTGAATTCTCAACTCACCCGACACTTCAAGTTCGAAAGACATTTCAATTAACTTCAAGGGAAAATCTAACACCATCTACATGGATTCGAAGAATTCTTCTCTACCAAAGTTCTAGTTGTTTGTCTCGTCATAATAGTAATTGAGGATTGTTGTAAAGTTGTAATCGGTTTAGCAATAAAGAGAATTAAAGTGGACGTAGGCTTGCCTTGAGCCGAACCACTATAAAATCGTTGTTATTCACTGCTTTTTCTGTGATTTTTTGCTTATACTCTGCTCCCGAATCATCGGGTGGTGCTTTCACAACTTCACTTCATACACCGGGGTGTTAGCGTTCAAATTTTAGCGTTAACATTTTTGGTGCTTTCACTGAGAATTGAACTCAGGCTGTCTTCACCATTGCTCCACGAAAGATTGTTGAGAGAATCTCTTTGAAGACCAGAAGTTTATCAAAAATTATGGCTCCTGGTAGGAAGAGTAGACCTGTCAGATCCGGGGGTGCAAATGAGGGAACCTCCACTTCTCCGACACCAAATCAGGCAATTCCAACTGTTGGAGTTATAAGGGCAGAATTGGACGCTGTAATTCTAGGGTTGAATCAGCAGTTGAATGCTCAGAATGCGCAGTTGGAGGCTCAAAATATACAAAATGCTTTAATCTTGAATAGGCTGAATGATTTGCTTGGGACTAACCGTCAACCAGTGAATAATGAGACAACCTTTGCCGGAGATACCCGTGACTCCCAAGAGAAAGGTATTCCTCAAAGAGCAGAAGGCACCGCCGCAGGGGCACCTTCCCAAGCTGAAGGTTCAAGGCCACAGCCAACCTTTCGAACTTCCGAAAGAGCAGCTGACATCTGCCAGGAGAGGACTCCGAATGATGAGGAGTACCTATCAGGGATGATTCGCTCAATTATGAAAGAAAGCATGCAGAGGCAAGAGGACGAAAAGGATTGGGGGTTTGCCCCGAGCAAAACTCCATTCACCGAAAAGATCTTAAAGGCGGAGTTTCCCAAGAATTTTGTAACTCCTACTATCCCGGCTTATCAAGGGATTAGTGACCCCAACCAATTCCTATACAGATACGATTGGCATATGACTAGGGCACGAGCATCAGATGAGATTAAATGTCGATACTTTCCTCTGTATTTGGAAGGGGTTGCTTTGCTTTGGTTCACCAAGCTACCGGTTCGATCCATAGATCAATTTTCCGATTTAACCCGAAAATTTAAAGAACAATTCAGGTTGTATGCATCAAGGGCGAAAGATATAATGTCACTGTCCGGCCTTGAACAAGCACCTGGAGAATCCATCAAGTCTTTTTTGAACCGTTTCAACATAGCTCTGGCTGAGGTAGATAACGCGGAGCCCCGAATGATCTTAACATACTTAATGCGAGCCATCAACAGATCAAGCGAGTTTGGAAGATGGCTGAAAATGAAAGAACCTAATTCACTTGAGAAGTTCTATAAAAAGGCCGACGAATTCATGCGGCTAGAAATCCTCTCAGGGCCATCTAAGATAATTATAGCTGAGGTCAAAGATAACAATGATGCTTCTAACAGAGAAGGGTCCAGAAGCCAGAAAAGGGAAAACGACGGAGGGAAGAAGCAGGGAAATGAGAAGAAACCTCGCCGCTTTGACCCTTCAAGTTTTACCCCCCTTACTGATACACCGGAAAGGATTTACCTGGCGACGAAGGATGTCATCAAGTATCCCAAACCACCTGAGATGAGTAGAGGTGCACAAGATAACGAAAAATTCTGTCGATTCCACACTCAGCCCGGTCACGACACTGACCAGTGCCGCCAATTAAAAAATGTGATTGAAGAGTTGCTGAAACAGAATAAACTGCAACAATATGTGAAGAAAGACAGAACTCACCCAACCTCATCCGCTCAGGGGGTACAACGTCCTGCTAATCAATCCGGCTCACGCGACAAAACTGCAGAGCAGGAGTCCGAGAAACTTGTCATAAATTGACATATGGATCAAAAACAATGAATCCTCCAGGCTCTTAGAACAGCATTTATTTGCATCCGTACTTTGCTTAATTTCATTGTTTGAACTAGTAAAACGATGATGGATGTATAATTCTTGCGCTGTGAACCATTGTAAAACTGATTCGAATTTCAGAACTATAAACTTTGTGTTCTTTACTATTGCTCATTTTATTTCGATATGTAAGATACTCTGAATGTATTATTAAAATGTTGATTTAAATTTGCAGGCAATTAAAGTAAAGCCTGTCCATTCAACGTATCATAAGGCTAAGCGATTCTCATGAACCACGACATAAGCAAATCACAAGTTGCAAAAGCTCCGAACTCAAAGAAGTGCTAGTTGCAAACAATTGAGGATTCCACTAAAACGGGCACTTTCTGAACAAGAAAGTTCCAGACTCTTGCGTTTGCCCCGTGGTTTCACTCGGTAATATAGCACTCTCTTTGAGCAAAAAGGAATAGCTTGCAAAAGAAAGGGGCATATACCCGAAGTGATAACAAGGAATCGCTAAGAAGCACATGGTAGAAGACCAAATGCTTCTCTTCGGAGACCAAATGCTTCTCTTCGGAGACCAAATGCTACTCTTCGGAGCCTAAAGCCCTCTTCGGAGGCACAACTCTTCGGAGGATAAAGACCTTTAACGAGGCATATGCCGCAAAAAAGAAAGTTCTCTACTCAACAAAAAAGATTGGGGGAGTCATGACCCTCCAACCATGAGAGAGTAACTTCCAGGCAATAAAAGCCCTCTTCGGAGGCCCATTTCACAAGGAGTTGAAGTGTTACAACCGCTCTTCGGAATTTCACTTCACCAGAGTTGAAATGTAAAACAAAATAAAAACCTCTTCAGAGGCACACGTTTCACCAAGATTGAAGTAAAACTTCCAAGTGTTGAAACGTGAAAAAGTCTTCCTAAGAGGTGCAACTTTTCAAAGAAACAAAAATCAAGAAGCCCTTCACTGTGGCAAATAAAAAAAATTTCTCATTAAAAGCACACTTTAACTTTCAAAGGAAGAGTGAACTACTTGTTCTAGAAAATTCTCTTCCTCAAAAAGAAGTTGAAGTGTCTTACAAATACCCGCTTTACCACATAGAAGATTTCATTCAATAAAATGTGTATATGCACAAAATAAAGAGTGATATCTTCGAAAGTTGAAGCATAGAAACTTATTTGTGCTCTATTTTTTAATTAAATCATATTCCTCCAAATGTGGAATAATTATTCTCCAAAAAATAAAAGCACAAGTTCCTCATAAAATGAAATATTACAATGGGCTTATGGTATAGGGGCAGCATGGCATAACTACATCGGTAAAATTGCGCTCGAACAATATATATACCACAAGCTCACTGCAATATCATATAAATAAACTTGTGCAAAAATGAATAATAAATGCATTCTCAAATTCAAACAGGAGTCTGTACAAATAAAGGATCATTTTATTCAATTGTATTGCAGATACAAGTTTCAAAATAAAAAGCAGGGGCCGGTACCCGCACAATTCTCGACCAGTACATGCAAAAGACAAGAAGCTAAAAGCTGGAATCTTCATTTCTTCTTGCCACCTTTGGACCCTTTACCTGGCCGAATGGTTAGCTTTTCAGGTCGGTCTGTAGGCATAAGGGAAGAAGGGGAGGGAGGTGCAACTGGTGCAACTTCCGGTTCCTCTTCAGTAGCAATGATTTTCTTCCCCCTCCTCTTCGATGTTCCGTGCTTCTTTCTCCTCTTCGAAGAAGACTCACTCCCTGGAGTAACAAGAGCAGACAAAATTATGTCATCAGAAGGAGTCCGCTCCGGAGATATCTCACCTCCCTCAAGTCCCTCGTCTTTCTCCTCTTGCGAAGCGATAGGGTCATCTAAGCCATGAAGAGCCTCTATTTGCTCCTCTTGTGACCCGGGCTGTGAAGCAGAAGGAGGAGCCACCTGAAGAGACGGAGGAGGGATAACCGGAGGAGGCGAAGTTTGCACAGCACTTGGTGTTTCAACTGCAGAAGAAGAGAAGTTAAAAATATTAGTATCTCCCCAAAAGAAGGGAGATATGGGTTCGTCAAGATTCAAGAAGTAATCGAGAAGCTCATCAAACTTTTGAGGAGCAAGCAGGCAATCCACCTGAATCGGACCAATGTCAAAATTACCTGAAGATATTTGCTTCGTTAGTTCAATCTCATAATTTTGAGCTCCAATATCCTCCAAAGCCTCATCATCAGTAGGGGTAATTACCCCGGTTCTTGTAGGAGGCGGGGAATGAGCACTGGAACCTGTGATGTCAACTCCAGGAGAAACTAAAGGACGTTCAGAGGTAGTAGGTGGTAATTCTTTTTCAGAACGTTCCTCTTCCGCCATCCCAGTCCACACTCTGGCGAGTTTCTCTTTTCCCTTCACAAGAGCAACGCGAGTTTCCTCATCTAGGTAGCGCGCCTCAAGCTCTTCCTCGGTATACCCGGCGCCTTTGAACATGTCGAGAGCAGCTTCCCACACTTCAGCCAAGGTGATTTCGTATTTAGGACCAAGAAAAGAAAGACTGCCATGCCCTAAGACGCTATGCAAGTAAAAGTCGAATAGATTTGAACTGACGTTGGCTTCCATGGTTTGAATAGATTCTTCAGCTGCGATTTTACCAGCCATGGCCTCATCTCGTTCTTTTTCAGTTTTAGCAAGTTCAGCTTTTAACGCTTCAATCTCCATGTCTTGGGCGCTCATTTTACTCCGCAACTGAGCGACATCAGTGCGGTAATTCTCTACAACCTCTTCTAGCCTCTCAACTTTAGCTTCGGCATCTCTTTGGCCAGCATGTGCATCCCGCACTTGTTTTTGTAGCACCTCTTCTCTTTGAGTGTAAGTGTTAGAAGAGATGGTAAGTTCGTCTTTAAGCTGCTTGACTTCAGCTTCAAGTTTCTCGTTATACTCGGTTATGTTTTTCATCTCGATGTTGTGCTGGTCAAGAATCTTCTGCCATTCCGACTTATCGTTCTCCATAGTTAGCATCGCCTCGATATTGGCCCGATTGACCCTTTGGAGTTCATCGACAAGCTTTTGCCATCCAGACATTCTTTCAATATCAAGTCTGACGGCATCAAGATTTTGGTACATGGCTTCTTTATCAATGGGAACTAAATCAAGATCGAAGCGAACCCCCTTTAAGCACCAATTCGGGAATCGGCTCTGTAGGGTCGGTGGGCCCCTTTCAACACGATATGAAGGCCTATTAAGAAGTGTTTGAATAGCGCTTCCTTCAAGAGCAGGGGATTTGGAAGGAATGTTGATAGAGATGGGAGCGTCAAACTTTTCAGATATTGCAGATGCGTGCTTCTCACTAGGTTTGGCCCGCTTGCTCGGGTCCTCAACAATGTGGCTCTTCCCCCGACCATCATGTGTTTTACGTTTGTGAGAGTCATCGCCTCTTGAAGAAGACTCATGTCGCACATCTATCCTCTCATGACGCTCTTCATATTCTCTCCTCTCTCTAGCTTTTCGAACAGCTCTCTGCTCATCGGTTTCTCTGGGATCAGTAAGGTAGCGTCTATAATCATAGTTGCCACGCCCTCCATAGCGCTGAAAGTCTTTATAGTAAGAGCCGCTGCCGCTACGCCCCATTAAAGGATCTGAAAGGCAAAAAGACAAGTCTTAAAAGCCTTTAGAGAAAAGAAGTCAAACACAAACAAGTGCTGAAAAATCCTAAGTGTTATGTAATGTGTAAACTACACGCATCAAGCTACAGACCACTCTGTGGAGTAGAGGTGGTGATAACTTGAGTAGGAGGAGTTGACAGTTGTTGTAGAGAAGATGTCGCCTCGATTACAGAAGAGATAGTTTTGGAAACATCATCTTTAAAAAGTTCTTGTGAAGTCACAATTAGGTCACTCAACCCCTCAAAAACATCATCACCGTCATGCTTTTCGGGACTTGCTTTCTCAACTCCTTCGTCGGCAGATCTCCCGGAAGATCGTGGAGGTTCTTCCTCTTCGATAACTGGGGCAAGTGTCAAATTGCTAGACAGCCTCGCAACATCAGTGAGAGTGGGGCACTTCACCAGTAAAGTTTCAGTGGAGGGATCTTTTGGCATAAGCTTTTCAGCCTCCGCTGAAGAATCGGGAACTTCACAAAGCTGAGTGGAACGAGAAGGGTGAAGGAGTCCAAATTGATGTAAAAATTCATCATTTAACAAAAACTTTATACTCCTCTCTTCTGCCGCCACGGCATTCAGTCTTTCAAAAATTTGCTTATAGCATGGATTCTAGAGGGAGGAGGAAGTGCTAAAACAGAGAAAAAAAAAGAAGCGAAGTTAGCATTTAGCAACTCAGATTTCAAAAAGCTCAAGAATGGAGAAATAAAAACAGGAAATCTGACTTCCTACTCTCCAGATGGCATAAAACCCTGGAGGACAGCGAACAAAGAAAAACTGATTTAGAAATCCATGAACGCTTTCAGAAAGATCAGTGATGAGTTTGCGGTTTCGAGCACTCCTTATAACTACGATAGAGGGATGATCTTTAATTTTTGTGAATGAGCAGAAGTAGCAGATTTCCCCAAAGCTCGGTAATCGGTCCAAAACTCTCCTAAATAGCACACATAACCCCATCAGAATGGCATGGCCGTTAGGGTGCAATTGGAATGGAGAGATAGATAACCGAAGCAGGAACTGCTGAAGGAAGTCATTAAAAGGTGGGATGGCACTGCTCAAGCACATTTGGCGATTGACAGCAATAAAGCCAAGAGGGGGCCTATCTGCAGTATCATTTGGCCCCGGCAGTAAGGCATCGGCTTCGGCAATGCCAAACTGGATGCGCAATTGGCTAAACACCCGCTGATTCAGAGTTGTGGAAGTTCTCTCCGGAGGGTTATCCGATGGGTTAGCTATTGGGAAGACATCTTCAGCCTGGCCCATCAGTTCTTCTTGTTGAGAAGTCACTCTACACAAGCAACTGGATGTTCAAATGCGAAGGTGCACGTTTCCTAAAAGTGTGAAGTGTTGTGCAGAACTAATGAAGATAAACAAGTAAATATAACTGAAGTTAAGCTAGTTGGCAATTGATCAATTACTAAATTTCAGGACTTGTTAATTTAAAATTTCAGGTATAGTGTTAGTGCAAACCGGTCAATTTCAGTTGACTATTTCAACATTGCTTTAGCACTCTACTTGGATTCGTTGGTTTAAAGTACTTCATTCACGCAATCTATTTAAATTAATTATCTTCTATTGACTAATCTGTCATTAGATGTGGGCAATCAATGGCAGTATATTTGTCCCAATCTTCTGTGATTGTTGTATTAAACAGGTTGTATACTTGCAAATTGAAGCAATCTGTAAAACTAAAGCATGCAATAAAGTTTAACAGGTTAAAGTCCAGACAATTCAATATTCAGGCAGTTTATTTCAGCAATTCAAGTCAAAGATCGAGTCAGAATTATGCTTCAAAGCAGTACAATGTGATAACTCATTCATGTTTTAAAGGTTATGAGGCAAGTTAAGCTAGGTCGTTTATGCTCCAAGTCATTAATGCATCGATCACTAGTTCTCTAAGTCGTAAGGCATGGTAAAAGGAGAAATTTTTTAGTTCAAAGCAGTGTGAAATTCTCCAAGTCCTGTCTCGGCCGCAACTCAAATCCTAGGTTGCATCTAATTGAGCCGGTCATAGGTTCAAACCATAAGGAGCAACTTGGTATGAAAAATAGTCCAAGTGCTGAGTCGTTCACGACCTATGACTTGAGTCGTTCATGGCCTATGGCTTAAGTTGTTCGCGGCAGATGGTTTGAGTCGTTCACGGTTCAAAGGATGAGTCGCGGTGAGGATCTAAAGGGCTGAGTTGCTCGTACGACCAAAAACCTAAGTCATCAGAAAACCAATTAGGCCGTATGAATCCTAAGTCATTTCCTCAACCGGTCGTCCACTCTCCAACCCATTAACCCGTTAAGGGTCATTTCATCTCTTCCAAATCCACAGACCAGATGATTTGAGGCGCTATAATCCATTGCCCTCTCCTCACACCATCAGAAAATCACTCAGAAGACCAACTCGAATCGCTTCAAGCGCTGCTGTGTCATCGTGGACAATAACGACAGCATGATCGATGGCAGTTGTAAATCGATCAAAAGCATGGGTCGCGATGGAACACGGCACAAAAATGTATCGAAGTAAAAAAGGGAAATGGGGAGTCTGGATTCGTGAATCAGTGGTGATCGTAGATTGAACAAAAGGCGAATTCACATACGCAATATGAGAGTAAAGATGGATTGGCAATTCATTAGCTTGGATTCGTCTCTGGAAGCTTGAGGGATCGCAAATGGCAGGATCAACTGAAACAGATAAACAGTAAAAGTATGGTAAGAGTAACGACTCAAGTCTTTTATAGCTTTGAGCAATGAAAGTTGAATCGGCACACGAGACAGGATGAGTCGAAGCACACGACCTACGACTTAGGCGTGTACTTCGAGGGGCAAGTGTTAACCTCGTTTTGCCAACGATTTAAGGACTGGACCGACTCATCCAACCAAAGACAGGACCGACTCATCTACTCAAGGGATGGACCGACTCATCTACTTAGAGGGATAGGACGACTCAAGGGGTTAACGGTTCACAAGGCAGGACGGCTCAGTGAGTTACTGACTCATCAAAACTATCGTCTCAACGACTCATGGTAAGCAGCGACTCAGAGCTTACAACGACTCAGTGGATCAACGACTCAACAAGTTCGCAACTTATCATATGAGACGACTCAGGGGAAGTAACGACATAAGAAGGTGGATCCTTGTGCCGCTTCATTTATATACCGCTACCTGATAAGTCGTTAACGGCTTAACGACTCACAACTTAGAATGACTCGTCCACGACTTAAAGCCATTGGGTCGTAATCCATTGCCACAGTGCCTATGCCAAGGAAGATTGACTCGTAAGCGACTCAGGACTTAGCATAAAATCCAGCAGAGGAATAAGCCATGGAGAAATCAAGGGTTGGTTCGATGAGTCGGCCACGACCTAATTTGACTCGGCCACGAGCCAAGCATGGGTCGAACACGACTCACGACTCAGGGCTGAAAACTCCTATAAATACATGGCCACCTCCAACATTCAGGGGACCTTTGGGCCAATCATTTCAAGCACCAATACTCTGCTGAATTCTCAACTCACCCGACACTTCAAGTTCGAAAGACATTTCAACTAACTTCAAGGGAAAATCTAACGCCATCTACATGGATTCGAAGAATTCTTCTCTACCAAAGTTCTAGTTGTTTGTCTCGTCATAATTGTAATTGAGGATTGTTGTAAAGTTGTAATCGGTTTAGCAATAAAGAGAATTGAAGTGGACGTAGGCTTGCCTTGAGCCGAACCACTATAAAATCGTTGTTATTCACTGTTTTTCTGTGATTTTCTGCTTATACTCTGCTCCCGAATCATCGGGTGGTGCTTTCACAACTACACTTCATACACCGGGGTGTTAGCATTCAAATTTTAGCGTTAACACGTGTAACAGATTTCAACATGAAGTGCTACACAATTGACATAAATGCTTGCAAATGAAGAAGGTCTGGCATATACACATTTTGTACACAAAAATATTCAATAAATTAGAAACGTGAGTATTTAAACTCACCTTATCACATTCAAAGCAATAAGCACTAGAGATTCAAGTGGCAAAAATGACAGCCATTAATGAAATTTCCACTACGACTAAAGCTTTTAAAACAAAATGAAATAGTGTTGCAGGTATATTTTCTTTTCTCACTTATATTAATAAGTTGAATAAGTTATGCAATCAGACAACTCGGGCATAATGCATTAAATTGAGAACGCGTTGGCCAATATTTAAGTACAGAGCATTGAAAGCTATACGTGACGCAAGATAAGAAAAGGACTTGGGAAAAAGACTTCGTGCTTTTCATTTGAGAACTAATTAACTAAACTATAGGCATTCTATTCATTATTGAACACACGTGTATTACAACCTGGACAAATTTTAACTCATTGGAAAAACAAAAATATGTAACCTGGGCCTGCATTTCTACAAGCTACACATATGCCTTTAATTTCCAGGACCATATTTTTCGCATATATAATTTTTTTATAACTTGAACTTGTTTTTGTAAATTGCACGCACTGACTCACATAGGCAACATGAATACTAAACAACATATTCTAAGGCCATAATATTATATATGCACGAAGACACAAAGACATGCAGACTCAACTACAAATTTGCATCATATTTTTCTTTCCAAATTTTAAATTTCTATAAAAAATCTATTCCGACCGTAACTCAAAAATCACGGTCGTTACAAATCTCTACCGCGTACACGGTTGTTAAAGTGGTTTTCCGTGTTGGCAGAGAGTATGACAACTTCTGATCCCGGTCTCTTTAATAACCAAACGTTATTATAACACCGCGGTCATTTCAAAATAATTATACTTCAAAACCATAATATAATATCCATTTCAAAACCATATAAATACGATATCATTTCCATTTCAAAACTAAATCAATATGATGTCATTTTTATAGAACCAAATCAATATAATATCCTTTTTATTTAAAATATATCCTTTTTCCAAAATCATTGCACTTTCAAAGTTATATACTTCGAAACCAAACACTTGAGATTATAACACTTTCAAATCATAATGCTTTGAAACTCGTAACTTTGAAACATAACTTCCATCACTTAAATGGTTTAAATATTAAAACGCTTTATATAATAAATTGCTTCTTCAATTTCGCAAATCAATTCCAAAACAACTCGAATTTCTAAATTTTAAATTTAACCAAATCCCAAATCATAAATTCCAATTCAATTCAGTTTTCGAATAAACTATTCCAATTTATATCAATTTCAAAATAGGTTTGATCCACAGAATAAACCATTCCAAATTCAGTATATTTCAAACTTTAAGTATTCAATGATTCAGGACTTAGTTTGGTAATTACGATTCAACAATTCAATTTTATGTTATTTAGTTTTGAAATATTTTAGATAATAAATCCATTATCATTTAAATAAAACTCGAATTACAATAACTAAATATTTTCTTTAATTTATTTATATTTGAAATATTCTTTTAATTCACCTTAAACCAAAATCAAGTTATAAATATCATACCTTCTAAAATTTCAAATTTAATAAATTTCACATCAAACTTATTAGATTTTAATTCTTAAATAAATTCAATTTCAAATAAATTTCAAATTTATCTTCCAGCCTTAATTTATTTAAACCATTATAAACTCTATATTAAAATAGTTTAAATACTTGACCATATTATCTTCAATAAAAATCAAACTTACTATTAAGCTTATTCTATATTAAAAACAAATTATACATAGCTCAAAATCAAGAATAAAATAACATTTATATAATATCTAAATCAATATTTGTCTACAACCATATATTTCTTCACAAAACCATTAAAATCATTTTAAAATATTTTTATATACAAACCACAGTGTTTGTATATAATTTTCTATCCTATGGTCAAGTGATACGGATATTTATCATTTCAATCCGTAATTTAAAATATAAATACGGTTATATATCATTTCAGACCGCAATCCCGAATGAAATAAACATCCATATAACTTGCAGTTTATAACAATATAAATACAACATCCACTCATCCAATATCAATCATCAAACATTTATCGCAATCATCATCAAATTCAATCAATAACATCAATATAGAACAGATAATAATTAATAGGTATTTACTGGCATTTTATATTCAATAATAAATTACATACTATTTTATCCAAATAAATTTAAATAAACTGAGATGGTTATTCAAAATATGCCAAACAGTCATAAATAAATTTCTAATCACATCATAAATCAATTTAACAAACATAAGAAATTTTAGAAGTTGTGAGTGGGTTGAAACATACACCTTTTGAATTTAAATTGAATTTAAACCCAAAATTTGAACAGCCTCAGAATTGGTCCAAACCAGCGCCAAAATATCTGGGATTTCAATACGATCCTATCTCAAGAAATCGCGTGTGAATTCAAGTTTATATGTAAAAGTTATTAGCGTTTGAAGTTAAATGATTTCAAATTAGAAAATAAATGAAATAAATATAACTACTTACATGTTAGCAAGGCCGCATCGTCTCCACCCAGCAAAACTATTCAAACCAAACCCTATAACGCATGAGCCGTCGCCCCTTCTTCTGGCAAACACAGCCGACCGAGACATCGTCGCTCACGCCAAAGGCCGCCGCACCTCACCTTAGACGCGCCTTCACATACACGGCCCTCCCCGAAGACGATCGGCCCTTCCATTTTAACATCAGCCGCCACTTTTGCTCCAACCCAAATCGAATTTTTGAGGCTCATCTAACCGTTGATTCGACGAACGAATTTCACCGATGTACTACGCTCCGTGCCTTCTACAACGCAGTGCCATTGATTTTTCGATCGGACACCGATCATCGAACAGTAATGAATGGCCGTAATTTGTTCTTCAATTTTTGGACAAATGGTGACTAAGATTGGGAAAAAAATATAAATCTAAGATGCGCTTGTTGAGAGCTTCAAATCGATATGTAATTCGATATATTTTGAGGGGTTTGAATTTTGAAGTTGTATTTTGAATTGAAATTGTAATGGGAAGATTAGGGGTTTCAGCCATTGAGGAAGAGAAGCAGCAGAAATTTTTGTACGTACAAAAATGATAAATAGAGGGCTGCTAGGGTTTATAAGTAGATATATAAATAAGAAAACTGGAAATAGGAACAAATGAATAGAATCGGTTGGAAAGTTGAACGATATATAGCTCGAAAAGCCCGTTTCGACTCCGGAACGCAATTGGGTCAACACATATATTGAAATAGATGTTTTTAAATATATTCAATGCAATTGAACAGGTTGCAAGTCCAAATTCTATCGTATGAAGAAGATATGCTAAAATCAAGTTATTTCAACTTGATTTCAATTGATTTCAACTAAATTGATTTCTTGGCATTTCAAACCCGTACGATCAAACGACAAGTCCGATTTACGACACTTGAAATCCTACAATAATTCACCATTATGGATCCGATGAAACTGGTTTCGTTGAAAACCAAATCAGTGGCTAAAATGGCTATTTTTCAATTAATTAAATAAATTAATATTAAATTAATTAAATCAAATTTTCAACTCTGGTACTAAAATTAACGAATTTTATCACTTTTGGTAACTTAGACATTTATAACAATTTAAAACAAATTTATAGGTTAATTCAATGTTAATTATTTCAAAATTTTCCATCTTTATTTCCAATTTCAATAAATCCAGAAATTATAAATCAAATGTCCAGTTATTCCATTTAATTGACCCTTCATCCTATTATTTAATCCTTTATTATCAGATGGATGAAATTTATGTTGGTTCATGATTTATTACATTAATATTCTCAATTTCATCTTAATTTCCCATCAACGTAATATCCAAAAATTTAATTTCATTTATTTGCTATAAATCCATTTACTATAATTTATATTAAAGTTAATAAATCTTGATTTCCATTCTTTTGATCAACCAATTGTCATATTATAAATGGAATTGACTTTCAAATATTAACTTAATTTGTATTAACATAATATTTAATTACATTTATTGAAATTCATTTCCAATTTTAAAATATCAGGCTAAATAAATAGGTAATATACAATAAGTGTTACCATCAATTTTCATTGCACCTATAAGTTACTATAAACAACGAATGTTACAATTTCTTACATAACACTGTTTTTAGCCAATTATCAATAATTATATACTAATCCCCCAATTGATTCAGTATTACACTTGTTTTCTTATATTCACTTTATAATCAAGTTATAAATTTTAAATTATTTTATTTAATTGGAATTTCATTCCAGATTATTAATTGTTAACTTTAATTAACCTTGTTACGTTTCATCTTAGTTATAATTTCATTAGTACCTGATAACTCTTTATCTCTTTCAATACTAAATAACAAGATTCATTAAATTAACAAATTAAATTAACTAAAATTTACGGGTTGTTACATTGTATAAACTGGTCTATAACGTTTCCATGTTTTTAGTTCCTTTTGGATGTGTGCTATGGGTGACGAGAGAAATTCTTGTTAATATACATAATCTATGGTGGAGAAATGAAGTTCTTCCTCACAAAATACAGTCTATAGCTAAGGACTATTTAAAATGCAACAACTTGCAGTTTTAGCTGCTTTAAGCAACTCATTTTTTTAATGACAGTTTGCCAATTGCAAAATTAATTTACAGGATGATAAATATGTTTTTTTCTATAGAAATCTTAAATACTTCAGATTAGGCGCCAATATATTTTTCTATATGTGTACACATACACAATACACACAAATATACTACCATCATATATATGCTTCTTAAATGTTTAGGTGTCAATTTTTATATCAATAACATATAGAAATACCTCATTAGGAATTTGATAGCCACTTTTGCTGGATAACTAATGTGACGACCCATAATTTTTGGTATTTGAATTTGAAAATATTTAAATGATTTTAAATGTTTGAACGATAGTTTGACTTGAATTTCAGATATCGGAATGAATTTGGCAATTAAATTTTTGAATTTAATTTATTGAAGTTGGATAAAATATTTAATCCTCAGTTTTAAGCTGATTAAGAATATTTCAAAGGCTTAGAAAATTTGTGTTGACAATACTGAAGATAATGGAAGCTTCAGAATTGAATTTGAAACTGTTTTGTTCAGTTTTTAATTTATATCGTTTAAATCGACATCAAAAAATAGCCTTCCGAGGCATAGTCTCGAAATTCGATGAAACTAGTTCCATTGGATCCGTAATATTATATTATTATCGGATTTCAATTTTCGAAGCAATCAGAGTTGTTGTTTAAACCTGGCAGCTCAAAACGCATAAAAACTATTTCAATCGATTCAATTTAAAATTGATCGTTTACTTTCGTAACTTGCGCGTATGATCGAATTAGCTTTCGAAACACGTTCCATTGTGTTTGAATGCGGATAAAACCTTATAAATGCCTGGCGACACGTGTAACAACCCGCATATTTATCGAGTTTGTATTTAAATATTTTATTTAAATATTAACTCGTTAATCGGATTTTGGTCCGAAAAGCTACTTTTTGCAAACGGTCAAATTAGGACTCGAGACCACTTCCATTGAGTTCGAAATGTCGTTTACAACTTTTTAAGTATAAACATCGATAGGTTTGGAGTTAGTGAAATTTCACTAACTTTTCCCGCTTTGGACTTTGGGTTAGTTTAGCCTATTAAGCCCAAGTTCCAACCCTCTTCTCCTCACTCTTCATAAATTTCCTAACTAATCAAGCTTTGGCATTAATGGTGGAGGGAATGGGAAATTAAAACTCCAAGCACAAATTCAATTGCAAATCCAACATTCAACTCCAAATTCAAGTAGAAGATATTGGATTCAAGCTTTGGATTGCTTCTCCTTGCTTTCAAGCTTCATCTTCATAAACTTTAGTGCAAAGGTGAGATTTTTGTCTCACAAATCTAGTCTATAACTATATTGGACTGTTGGGAATGATTCCCTATCACTTTTGCATGCACATTTGCATTTGGTTTGGATTGGATTGGCGAAAAACTCCAATTTTTAGCATTTTGGTGAATTTTCTGCACTTAGGTCGTTCTGGCCATTTTTAGGTCGTTCGGAGTTAAGTCGTTCGTCCATGGGTCGTGAGTCGTTCACGAGTTAACTTTAGGTCGTTCTGGAAGAATTGGCACTTCGGAATTAGGTCGCTCATGAGTTAAGTAGTTAGGTCGCTCGCGAGTTAGTACCATAGGTCGCAGGGCTTTAGGTCATTCTGGAAGTATTGGCACTTCGGAGTTAGGTCGCTCGCGAGTTAAGCCTCAAGTCGTAGGTCGCTCACGAGTTTGGCCTTAAGCCGTAGGTCGCTCGTGAGTTAAGCTTTAAGTCTTAGGTCGTTTCCGACCTATAATCTCTAGGCAAACGTTAAGTCGCTCGCCCTGGTTTATCTCGTAGGTCGTCTCCGACCTAAGCTCCAGATAAGTCGTTCGAGTTAGGTCGTTGGACCATTTACCTTAGGTTGCTCGTCCACTAAGTCGGCCTGGTTTATCTCGTAGGTCGTCTCCGACCTAAGCTCCAGATAAGTCGTTCGAGTTAGGTCGTTGGACCATTTACCTTAGGTCGCTCGACTCTGTTAAGTCGGCCATGTTGGGTCGTGAGTCATCGTTAGGTCGCGAACACCTCTAGGTCGCAACCACTAAGTCGCTTGACCCCTTAGACCCCTAGGTCGCAGCCGTTAGGTCGTATGACCCTTGAGTCGTTAGGTCGTTAGACCTCATTTTGTCTTCACTAGGTCGTACCGTTTTGGTCGGGGCGCTGCCCCGCACCCCGCCGGGGGCGCTGCCCCCTGGACCCCCGCGACCTGACCGAGCAGGTCGAACCCCGTAAGCGGTGGCGTTGCCCCCGCACCCCCACCTTGGGGGGTTGCCACCCCCCCTGGACCCCCCCTCCGTAGGGGATCTTATCTGAAAAATATTGAGCTGATTTCCTTGGATTTTATTCGCATCTCCGTATGCGATCTTTGTGACTGATTGTTTCTACACTTGCTTATGTGTTTTGTCACTTTATAATACAAAGGTTTCAATAATAGTAGTAAATATCAAAACTCTTTTAACAAACAATTTCAACTCTATTTTTAATAACAAAGCTCTTTTTCTTAAACCGTTTTCCAATCTATTAGTATATACAAGCCTTTACCTCACTCGGATGAGAAATCTAATTAAACGACTTAGTAAAACAAGTGGTATGAAACGCTTGCGTTCACTTCGTCGGTTAATTCTTGGACTTGTTCGATTGAACCTCTTGTGACAATTTTATTAGTGAAGATTTACACTTTGTTCGTAAATATTTAAGTTAAGCAAGTGGTTATGGGACATGAAGCTAAACTTCTATATTTACTAGCTTAGTGTAATTGACACTTCTCGTTGATCTTGATGATCGCTTTATGAATTAGACTAGCAATTGCGCGATGTCTCTTTCATTGCAAGGTTATTCTAGACACCACTTGTGTGATTCCATTCACACATACCTTTCTGCTTTTTGGTTAGTCTTGACCTCAATCTGTGTGATTCCACTCACACATGTGGGGTAGCTCCCCATGGTCTTCGGACCGTCATGTGATAGGCCTCTTTCCCTTTTTATGATTTCTGGATTTCTCGTGTTGATTTCTGGAATTTATGTCATTGACTTGTTATGAGTACAAGTTTAGGGTATGATGCCCTCTTCGAATCTTTGAGAAGATTCTTGTGATATTGATTATCTCTTATTGATTGATCTTCTGTTGATCATTATTTACATACTTATAGTGGTATGTCGTTATGGATATTTATGTTTATGCCATATCTTTTATGTTATATCATGTCATCTGATATTTATAGCTAGACTGATCCGTTTATTATTTTCTTAAATAATACTCCGGTCAGACCGAGATGTTACAGGTGCTTCTGCTTGACTTCTTCCCAGGGATTCATCACTCTGACTTTTGGCTAACTGTTTAGATTAGCAGTTTTTGTTGTATACACTTGAGATATAGACTCATAGTTGTATTCTTTTGTATAGCACGTGTTGCTATTCTTTTGTATTATCGTGGATCTTACTGACCACTACTCTGATGTACACTTTCATGTGTTAGTTATATATTCATATCTTCTTCCGCCTTTGTGATATGGATATCTGTGACTGATTTGTGATATGATTATTTCTATGTTTGTTTCCGAAGATTATTTATAGCCACCGTGTGATAAGCAATTACATGGATGGTCGCTCCTCAACAGCCTTATTCTCCGTGCTAGTTGACAGCACTACTCCGGAGTGTTCTTGGCTAGCGTGGGTATAGAGGTGGGGCGTCACAACACGCCTTGATGGGAGTTTGGGATTTCGAGTTAGGTTATACGAGATATTTTGAATATAAAAAAAATTAATTAGAAAATCACTACAGCTTTTCTCAATACGCCAACATCCCATCCCTTTTTTTGAAAAGCAGAGCACGTCTTCTTTTCCAAATACAATCAGAAAAATCAAAAGAAAAGAAACTGAAAACCCGGGCCGTTGTTACAATCGCGATTCAATACAGAACTCAAAGTTCGAAATCTCCCCCTTCTCATTCTAAACCAGTCAAGCTCGCTCAAAAATCAAATCAATGGCGACCCCTTCGTTTTCGTTCGAACAAACCAAGTGTTAATTGAATTTGGCCTTCCTCTCTTTCACTTTTCTTCAATCTAATTTCGTCACGATGAGTTTGGAGGAGCATCACGCACGTAGTACCGCATGCTGTTTGGGAATTCAACGAACCCTAATTCGCAATGGCCGCTTGGGCGTGTCAGTAGCGTGGTGAGGTGCGCAAATCGCGACGTCGCAGGGGGTTCGTCTCAAGCGATGATGTTGTGAGGCGATTTGGGGATGGTGGCGGTAGGGCGTCGCGAATTGGAATTTGGTCATGTAATTGTTGTGTCGTGATTATCTGGGCACAGGTTGGAGGGGAACCGCGGTATCGTCGCAAGGTGAATTGGAAGTTTGGGGTGTCGAGCGGCATCGAGCGCAACCTTGAGTGCACTTCTCCTAATTTTGGGTTCCTGTAAGAATTGAGGTAAATTCTATTTTAAAACATTTTAGTTAAGTAACTTTAAAACTTTTATATTTAATTTATTGGTTATTGTTCCATTAAACAGAAAATGCATGTGAATAGAAAATAAAACTTAGAGATTTTAAATGTTATTGAGTTTATATAAATAGAATTTTAAATCTATATAGACTATTTTATAAGTATATTGGAAGTTCCAAAAAAATAAAAGTTCATATATATACACATTTTAGATCTACTGGTTCGTTTTAAAATAATGGATTTGGTGATTTAATTGTTCGATTAACTTATATAATTTATTATAGTTACTAAAGATTTAAAAAAAAAGAAATTATCAATTTAAATTAAATTATTAGTTAATTAAAGGGTAATTAATTGTTCGATCAATTCAAATATTAATAAATCGTGAATTGTTTATATAAGGTCAAAACCGTAAAGGAAACAAGTCAGAATGAAAGTGGATTGCATGCATAAGCAAATTTGAGATATTCTCACTCAATCAATATTGTTTTGATTTAAATTTTGAATAGCTAGACTTAAAAGATTGATTGAATGTGTGCTTGAATGATTGATTTATAATAATTATTCACTAGATGATATTATATATATATAGTCGTATATAATATATATTGGAGTTGTTGATTTCCCGCATTATATAGCGAATGAGACCCTATTGCAGCGTATATTAGCGGATGATATTTTATAAATCCCATATATAGCGATATTCCACTTTGAAGTGGAATTGGTATTTAATTATTGCGTTAACGTCTGTGGATGCAGGGAAAATAGGTTGGAGGGATACAACTGGATTCCTCAAATATTTGAATTAGTTTCAATATTGTGTGTTGATTATTTACAATCTGTGTGTGACTATTTGTGATTGAAATTATTGAAGGCTAAAATTTAGCCGAATATATTTTTGGCATCGTAGGATACCAGAAATAAATAAAATTTGGTTATTGAAATTTAGTAGAAAATTTATAGTAAATTAATTTTAGAGAATTGAATAAATTTAAAGGAAGGAATTTGTTTCAAAAGATAATAAATTTGGTGTTGAATAAATTTAGAAATCAATTTTGGAAATTGATTTGGTACTTGAAAATAAATTTGAAAATCAATTTAGAATTTGATTTGGTGCTGAAAACGAATATTTGGAAATCGATTTGAAAATCGTATACCTATGGATATTTGAAAATCTAAAATTCACAATGGGAATTTTATAAAAGAAAAGGAAATTTGTTTTAAAAAATAAATATTGTTTTATTTTTAAAGGTGTGAAAAGAAATTTACAGATTTGGAATCTAAATTAAAATAAATCGAGAAGATTTATTAATTTATATAAATGGAAATAGAATTCTACCCTGAAAATCTGAATATATTTTCAAAGTAACTTTTAAAAGTATCAATTAAAAGACTATACCGACCAGAATCCATATACCACACAACAAACCAATCATCACAATACAAAACAATTTTTATATTCACTAACAAATACGCACTCATATCTATTATTACACTCAAACTCATTCTAGAGTACCACTGACTCTATCTCTAATGAGTAACACCCAACAGAGCCAGGGTTGTCACTTAACCGAATGCTTCGATACAACTTGTGAAGGCTCGCAAATCCGTACCCCTTTTTGTGATGGCAAAATCCCATAATAATGCTGCCCAAAGAGGGACAAACTTACGAATCTTTAGGGTTAAAGAAGAAGAGGTAGAAGTAGAAGAAATAATAAATAGAAACAATAACAGAATCTCACATATCGCAGCGGAACAAATATAATCGATAAATGATTATCTTTAAAACAAAGAACTATATCAGTTATTACATTACATCACATTACATTATCAGAGTGTTACAACAACAAACAGCTGAAAAGAATATAACATATACTAGTGATACGCCATGCCATCCAGCTTGCGCCTGATCTCCACAACATCTCTTTTTCGACTTTGCTCCCGAATAACTGCTAACCTGAATCTAGGCTGCCCGTGTGGAAAATTTTGGGCACCCAGAGTTTAGAAAGGGAACGATAAACTCCAGGTCAGTCGTGGGACTGGCATGAGATCTAAAAAACAATTATTTTCACAAAGAAAATAAAACGAAATCTGCTATGCTTTTTGAAAAATGAAACTACCATAAGGCCTCCCGCCACACACATAATGCAAACGCAGAATTGGAGGAGATTTCTCCTTATGATAGTCAAACTTGCTTAACACGCAAAATCTTTTTAATATTATCATTAGTGCATAGTGCAAAAAACATTTCGAAAGTATAATATTAATCCTAGCCAGCATAGACATTCCGAACTATGCCAACTATAGCTACCATCTAAACAGTGGTGACCACCATAAGTAAATGACAGGTTATACAACTAAAACCGTACAAGGCGTATATTGTTTCTTTGGGTTTTCAACAAATGGTCAGGCTAAGGAACTTCCTACTGCCACATGGGAACGCCTCTGGAGGGACGCCCCAAGAACCTACCTGGCTCTCTGCCAACACAAGGCTGGTTACCCCTTCCCAGGAAGTAAAACCTAAGATATGCCACCCTCGGTCGTTTGCGACCTTTATTCGAGGATCCTCTACACCAACAACCACAAAGAGAAGTATTTGCAGTAACCACAAGGGTTAAATATCAGGGTTCCATACCTGACACCACATTTTTCCAGAAGGAATGGACATACCATAGGAGCTACCCCTGAAACCTTGCCGCACCTTTCATGTTTCGACCATTACCGGTTTGTGAGGCTCGATGAGGTCTCGTCCACAAAGCTACACTTTTTCACAAATTCATGCTTCGATCAACAAATGATTAGCAGCACTTCGTATGCCACGTTACCAAATTGGGAATGTATCACTAGTAACCATCAACTACATAACCTCTGAGCTCGTACGTCTCAGAGAAGGGTGTTAAGCTAAGAAAATAAATTCTCCGCCACCAATAGAAATGTATTTGATAGAAACCAGCTTTATATCTCAAAGTGTAACATCAGACACACATCCACACAAGTCCGTTCTGGTATCGAACGGAACCGAAGTCACTTCAAAAGAAGCCCTTGCAAATCCGGATATTCAATAATCACGTCCGGAATCCCCTTCACAAAGGTGATAAAATCTCTATACCGGAGCAACCCGGTGCAGAGACATTCGACAGGTAAACCTTTCTTTTTTCCGAGAATACCCGGTCTTCAACACCGTATTCAAATTTAATCCCTTTTCGTCGTATCATTATTCGGAATGGGTTTTATGACACAAGGTCCTCTCCTAGCTAATCCGAATAATAAGCGCTTATTTTTAAAAAAAAATAAGTGTTCATTCAAATTTCAAACAAATCACAACAATTTCTACTTTAATCTTTTAAATAAAAGATCCATTACCATCACAAAGGTTCGACGTGGGTTTAGGATATCCACTTGGAATCCGACTCCTGGTCACATCAAAATTCAAATGTCGTTTAAAGGCAAATATTGATAATCAGTTATTTAACTATCAATCACACAACAATCATTAAGATCTAAATAATTTTCCAATTATTATTTTCAAGATATCTTCGCGAGATGTATATTTTTAACACTTCAAGTATTTGAAAACAAATTTCAATTCACTTTTCACTCGCGGAATAAGATTCCTGATATCATTTATTTCCACTGAAAGTCTGCCGAGTTCAAATATTTTAAAATAATTCAACTCACTTATCCAAAATATACTTGGGAATATTTAGAATAAAAACTATTTTAAAATACTTTCTTAAACATTAGTTATGAAAACAATATTATATTAATATCGCATATAAAACTTCAAGTTCGAAACAACTTTAAAATAAAATTAATAGACGGGGTATAAATATTTTGATAACCAATTTCTAAATCAAATTTTAATTAAATCTTTAAAATAATCGTTTATATAATTAACTAAATAAATCTTTACTTTAAAGATTTAAACATTTCCCAAATAATTTCTCTAACAATATTTTTCAAAACAATTTCTAAAATTTTTAAACACTCGTACAAAATAATTCGACAAGATATCGTTTTAAAGTAAGGTAAATGAAATAATTTTACCCAACAATATTTTGTATATAAAATGAATAATTTTCCATAAATTCTATAGTGTATGGTTGTTTGGTTGTTAGGAAGTGATATTATTATTATTATCATTTGAATAGGAAATTGAAATCGTAACTCCAAAGGTCAAGAAATAAATTCACGTACAAATGGAATTTGAGAATATAAATTGTAAATGTGATTTGTAATTTGAAACGGAATTCCAGAGAAGTGTTTTGAAAGGATTTGAAATTCGGAAAATTTGGAAATTAAATTCCTTTTGAGTTTGAAAATGAATTTCAAGGGTTTGGAAAAATGTTTTTGGAGGGATAAAAAGCTCTAAACTCTTTTCGGTCGTTGGGAAATAATTCCGGTGATGATCGCGACATCATCGGTATTCATTTTCGGGTTTCCAAAAGGGGAATTGCTGCCAAATTGTTTTAAATGAAAGTTGTTTGGAAAATTTGTGTTTGGTTTTGAAATTTAAAGAATAATTTGAATTGTTTTCAATAATGGTTTTGGAAAAGGTGGAAAATCTTTGAAATTTTAACAGAAATAGTTATCAAAAAATAATTTTGAAAACTTAGAAAATTCAGATTAAACTAATTGAAAAAATGACAAGTTAATGAAAGTGAATTGAATGTTGAAATTCATTTCGAATTTGTAAGCAAATAGAACTGGAATCGGAATTGAATTTGATTTGTAAAGCAGAGTATTGAAATAAAATTAGTAACTGAAACTAATTGAAGAAATGACAAATTAGTATTGTTTGAAATGAATTGAATTCACATGGAATTTGAAATCCAGTTTAAATATAAGTTGTTGTAAACCAAAATGGTGAATTGAAAAAAAAAATCGAATGAATAAAAGAATAAAACTGGAATTGAAACTGAATATTGAAAACCAATTTGAATTGTGTGAAAAAAAATAAAGTTGTAAAATTAGTTCGAAGTGAATTAAAGATAATAAAGGTGAAAATATTAAAAAAAAAGGGCTTGAGATTACATATATTGGAATTTGTAATGAACTAGTAAATGAAACTAATTGAAAATAGTGATATGAATCAATTGTGAATGAAAGATAATGATAAAATTCAATATTCAGATGGTAAATTGAATCCAAATAGAATGGAAATTGTAAATTGATTCCAAACAAATTAAAAATGCAAGGTTGAATGAAAATGGATATATAACTTCAACAGTGAAGTAAAAATCGTATTAGAGGTAAGTATTCAAATTTTTGTAAAGAAATGTGCAAAACGATATTTGAATGTTGTAATTGGATATTATGGCTATCAGGATATACAGATGTGTTAAAGACAATGGAATTGGGATTTGATTTTCGAAGATAAATTTGAAATTGCTTGACAAAAAGGTATGTATTTAAATTTCTATCCGGAATTTGGTGATTTTCTTGTCTAGCCACTTGGCATTTTGTTTTCTTTTTGAATCTGGGGGCCCGTGGTGCCATTTTGTAGTTGTACGGAGATAGTCGCGCAAAGGAGACGCTAGCAAAAATTTTCGAAAATTTAGGGAGCTAGAAATTTTTTTGAGAAATTTTGAAAGTTTGAAATTTGAATTTAAAATTAAATTTAAAATTGAATTATTGAAAAAACAATGTTGTTTGGAATCTATGATTAATTTTGGAAAGTTAGTTGAAGCGATAATGTGTTGTTAAGAAAAAAGATTTGTTCGGTAAGTTGATAAAACTGTTTTGTTTTGGAAAGATAGCAAATGGGTTAAGAATCGTTCTTCTTAACTTATAATTTCAGGACGAAATTCTTTTAAGGGGGGAGGATGCGGCGGCCCAGAATTTTTGGTATTTGAATTTGAAAATATTTAAATGATTTTAAATGTTTGAAAGATAGTTTGACTTGCATATATCAGAATGAATTTGGCAATTAAATTTTTGAATTTAATTTATTGAAGTTGGATAAAAAATTTAATCTTCAGTTTTAAGCTGATTAAAAATATTTCAAAGACTTAGAAAATTTGTGTTGACAATACTGAAGATAATGGAAGCTTCAGAATTAAATTGAAACTGTTTTGTTCAGTTTTGAATTTATATCGTTTAAATCGACATTTAAAAATAGCCTTCCAAGGCACAGTCTCGGAATTCGACGAAACTAGTTCATTGGATCTGTAATATTGTATTATTATCGGATTCTAATTCTCACAGCAATCGGATTTGTCGTTTAACCCTGGCAGCTCAAAACGCGTAGAAACTATTTTAATCGATTCAATTTAAAATTGACCGTTTACTTCCGTAACTTACGCATATGATCGAATTAGCCTCCGAAACACGTTCCATTGTGTTCGGAATGCGGATAAAACCTTATAAACGCCTGGTGGCACACCTCGATAGGAGTTCGGGAGTTCGAGTAAGGTTATACGAGATATTTTGAATATAAAAAAAATTAATTAGAAAACCACTATAGCCTTCCTCCATGCGCCAACATCCCATCCCTTTTTATTAAAAAGCAGAGCACGTCGTTTACTTTTCCAACTACGATCAGAAAAATCAAAAGAAAAGAAAATGAAAACCCTGGCCTTTGTTAAAATCGCGATTCAATACAGAACTCAAAGTTCGAAATCCACCTTCTCGTTCTAAACCAGTCAAGCTCGTTCAAAAATCAAATCAATGGCGACCCCTTCGCATTCGTTCGAACGAACGAAGTATTAATTGAATTTGATCTTCGTCTCTTTCGCATTTCTTCAATCTAATTTCGTCGCGACGAGTTTGGAGGAGCATCACGCAAATAGTACTACGTGCTGTTTGGGAATTCAACAAACCCTAATTAGCAGTGGCCGCTTGGGCGCGTCAGTAGCGTGGTGAGGCGTGCAAATCGCGACGTCGTAGGGAGGTTTGTCTCAAGCGATGATGTTGCGAGGCAATTTAAGGATGGTGGCTGTAGGGCATCGCGAATTGGAATTTGGTCATGTAATTGCTGTGTCATGATTATCTGGGCATAGGTTGGAGGGGAACCGCGGTATCGTCGCAAGGTGAATTAGAAGTTTGGGGTGTCGAGCGGCATCGAGTTCGTCCATGAGTGCAGTTCTTCTAATTTTGGGTTCCTGTAAGAATTGAGGTAAATTCTATTTTAAAACATTTTAGTTAAGTAAGTTTAAAACTTTTATATTTAATTTATTTGTTATTGTTTCATTAAACAGAAAATACATGTGAATAAGAAAAGAAAACATAGGGATTTTAAATGTTATTGAGTTTATATAAATAGATTTTTAAATCTATATAGACTATTTTATAAGTATATAGGAAGTTTCAAAAACATAAAAATAAAAGTAAATATATATACACATATTTTAGATCTACTGGTTTGTTTTAAAATAATGGATTTGGTGATTTAATTGTTCGATTAACTTATATAATTTATTATAGTTACTGAAAGATTTTTTAAAAAAAGAAATTATCAATTTAAATTGAATTGTTAGTTAATTAAAGGGTAATTAATTGTTCGATCAATTCAAATATTAATAAATCGTGAATTTTTTATACAAGGTCAAAACCGTAAAGGAAACAAGTCAAAATGAAAGTGGATTGCATGCATAAGCAAAGGTGAGATCTTCTCACTCATTCAGTATTGTTTTGATTTAAATTTTGAATAGTTAGATTGAAAAAATTGATTGACTGTGTGCTTGGATGATTGATTTATAATAACTATTCACTGGATGATATTATATATAGTATATAGTATATATTGGAGTTGTTGATTTCCCGCATTATATAGCGGATGAGACCCTATTGCGCCGCGTAATAGCGGATGGTATTTTATAAATCCCATATACCGCGATATTCCACCTCGAAGTGGAATTGGTATTTAATTGTTGTGCTAACGTCTGTGGATGCAGGGAAAACAGGTTGAGGGATCCAACTGGATTCCTCAAATATTTGAATTAGTTTCAATATTGTGCGTTGATTATTTATAATCTGTGTGCGACTATTTGTGATTGAAATTGTTGAAGGCCAAAATTTAACCAAATATATTTTTGGTATCGTAGGATACCGGAAATAAATAAAATTTGATTTTTGAAATTTAGTAGAAAATTTATTGTAAATTAATTTTAGAAAATTGAATAAGTTTAAAGGAAGGAATTTGTTTCAAAAGATAATAAATTTGGTGTTGAAATAAATTTAGAACTAAATTTTGGAAATTGATTTTGTACTTGACAATAAATTTGGAAATCAATTTAGAATTTAATTCGGTGCTGAAAACGAATATTTGGAAATCGATTTGAAAATCGTATATCTGTGGATATTTGAAAATCTAAAATTAACAATGGCAATTTTATAAAAGAAAGGGAAATTTCTTTTAAAAAATGAATATTTTTTTATTTTTAAATGCGTGAAAAGAAATTTACAAATTCGGAATGTAAATTAAAATAAATCAGGAAGATTTATTAATTTATATAAATGGAAAGGAAATTCTTCCCTGAAAAGCCGAATATATTTTCAAAGTAACTTTTAAAAGTATCAATTAAAAGTTTTAGAAATTGTTTTGAAAAATAGTGTTAGAGAAATTATTTGGGAAATGTTAAAATCTTTAAAGTAAAGATTTATTTAGTAAATTGTAGAAATGATTATTTTAAAGCTTTAATTAAAATTTGATTTAGAAATTGGTTATCTAAATATTTACATACTACACCATAAACGATATTTTGATACGGCTAAAAGCCGTATCAAAATATGCCGAGCTTAATACATTAGATAAGGCTTTTAGCCGTATCTAATGAGCCAATTAGATACGGAGTTAGGCCGTATCTAATTGGCTCGTTAGATACGGCTAAAAGCCTTATCTAATGTATCAATTAGATACGGCCATTAGCTGTATCTAATTGACACATTAGATACGGCCAGAAGTCGTATCTAATTGACAAATAGGCAGCGTCTAATGACCCAATTAGATACGGCTAAAAGCCGTATCTAATTAGTCAATTAGATATAGATATATAATCAATATTCAATATATAATATTATAGACCTATTCATATTCAATATGTAATATTATAGACCTATTCATATCCAATATATAATCAATAGTCATTCCAAGACATCAAAACAAATAATATTATAGACGGTGCACATTCAAATGATTCAATAATATGCATTGCAGTGCGTAATAACTTAACAATATCATTACATAATACGAAAAATACTACATACTAGCATTTAGCACATTAATATATCGTAGTAGCGGATACTAGAAAACACTATCGCTCTAGTACGAAGATCCAAATACACAACAATAATACAAATGTATCACATTACTACATAATACAAATACACAACAAGCTCTATTATACTATGTTGTTACGGCAGCCACTGCACAATGAAAAGCCAAAGAGCTAACTCCTCCAGCCCAAAACATCTACACAAGCATTACAAAATATTAGTACATCTTTAGTTTTAGGAATTAACTCTATATTACGGTTCATTGCAACTACATTTTTTCCCATTTGGTTATGTGAAAACTCAGATTTAGAAATGCATCTGGATGCAACTAGTAAATACCCAAACACAGACTCAATACACCATAAAGAATTAAAGACTAAAAAACTTTTGTCAGTGGGATGCTGCCAGTAGGAGTATGCAGGTGATTGGAGAATGATGCAGTGAAGTGTGATGTTCTAAGAAGATGGCGACTTTGTAGGTGATCGAGGCTGTTTTCTTTCCTTTTCTTTTTGATGTGCCACATAAATGTAACACACCCAAAAAAAAGAAAAAAAAGGAAATTAATGATAATAGTGGTCAATATTTCTGCAGAGTATATTCAACAATGGGAGGTGAGAGCAGTCAAGAATTAGAGAGGTTTGACCCACCTAAGTATGAATCGGCTCCATGGTTGGCCTTCATCCCTAACCATGAATATAATAAGCGGACAAAAAAGTCAAATATGGCGTCTTCTCAAACATTTTATAGCATATCAGAAAGAAAGTCTTACATCAAAAACATCGATAGTATTAAGGGTTATAATTGGTGGTCGACCCCTCAAGGTTGGATATTCATGCAAGAACCAAAGTCTAAGAAATGTTGTTTATGGAATCCTTTTAAATCGGTGAAAATAAGGGTTTCATCATACAAATGGAACTTCTGTTCAGATGCAAATTGTGTGATATCGTCATCACCACTTGAAACTAGTAAGTCATGCAAATTAATGTGTCTTGACAATGGAGGAAGACCGCTGTTTGTTTTCGATCTTGAAACTGACAAATGGGAAAGACATGACATAGAAGGGAGGAGTCTTATAGAAGTATTTGTGCTGAATGGACAAATCTATTGCGTCACTTGCTCATTCAAAATCGCTGCAATTGATTTGATTCTGAATTTGCAAGTAAGAGTTGTTGGTGGTCGATTTCCATCGCATGATTCGTTTGCACGTGTTGAGGTATCTTTTGGTTATTATCTAGCATCAAGTGGAGAAATATTTGGTGTTGAAATATGTTTTGGTGCTGCAGACTCAAGAACTGTCTTTCATGTGATTGTTTATCGAAAGGATTGTTCAGATGGAACATGGAACGTTGTGGATCAGATAGGCGATAGAGCATTTTTCCTTGGGACCAAGTCAGTTTGGTGCACCGTTCCCAGCAAATGGAATCAATGCCAAAAGAAACTACAAAATGCAAATCCCAAAGCCAAGTGATTTTTTTTGGTTTAAGAGACTAAAAGAAGAACAGATGCACACATGAAAACAACACAGATGAACACAAAAAGAAAAAACTAAAAGAAAAGAACAGAAGTTGCACACAGAACAGAGGTGCACTAAATGCAAACAAGAATGCACTCAAAACTAAAAATGAAATGTGGTATTAGATGAAGTAGTAAAGGAATTGTTTTGTAGAGAAAGCATCGACAACTTTAGAGCAACAATTCAGAAGGATAAAGCAAAATTCAAAAGAATAGAATAAAACAAGACCAAAAGACGATGCAGATTTGACTACTTTAGAACAACAATTCAATAACAATCCATTAGTTGTTGATAATCACCCTGAAGATGCATATGATTATGATGTACTTGCATACTGGCAATTTACTAAAAAAAGAATGCATGAGAAATACATTTTCAATCTCTAGCAATCAAAAGTCCAATGGCTAACAGAGGGGGATAGAAACTTAGTTTTATTATGCCATAATGTCAAACAGAAAATGTAGAAATAATAGTTATTTTTTTCTATTGCCGTTTTGCTAGTTCAGCATAGTCAGTTTATTAAGAAGTCCAAACTATACATTTCAGCATAGTTCGACCTTTGAAATTTTGTTGGCCTGAGTTCTTTATCCTCAACTAAAATGGAACCAATTGCTCATTGAATCTAAATTCTTACCTTTTTCTTCAAGAATTTGGATCCTCTTATGAGAACAAGATAGTGCTATCACATTGTAGTAACTATGTACATATGTTGACAAACCAATTCTTATCTATTTCCGTTTATTATCTGAAGTAGCCTTTTCTTTTTCTTTCTTTTTTGGATGGAAAAGATGTTACTATAGTAAATTACTTCTTTTCTATATACAACACTTATTCATTTTCAAATTCAAAAAATAGGACTTGATAAGGAAACAAGAGTATCCTGATAAACGTTTGGTGGAGATAAAAATCACGTGATGTCTCATTAGCGTAAAAGCTAAAACTAAGAAACAGTTTATTAACATGGTACAGGCGAAAATTAGTTGCTTATATATTATTTACAGTGACTGAAAATGCATGTCATGCAACTTGGTAGTCATAAAAGCTCATGTTCATTGTGGATGGGGCTGGCCAAGGAGACCCTACCTTGGACCATTCATATGATTTACTCAAAATATATGAAACTAGATGTAAGTGGACTTACATAAGGTACCGACCCTTAGAGAAGCACAACAGCAACTGGAACGTTGTCAAATGTAGTTTGCCTTTTTATTTTCTATTTTTTCGCAACCCCGATGAAAAAAAATGAGATCACAATATCTCCAATCTTTTTTACTGAAATATTCATAGCAATGCATGATATATTATATTGTTACTCATATTTGCAGCAAGACCTGGGTTTAGAAGAAGTGAAGGCACCACATTGATATCAGTAGCAGAGTCCGTGTTACTTACAAAGAATGGTCTGCTTCCACCAGAATATGCTCTTGATTATCAGATTCTCACTTCATACAAATTTATAGAAAAATGTATGAACCAGTGGACTCCAAGTCAGCCAATACCAAATAGTGACAGTAAACTGAACTTGAATTGAAATAAGCAAAAATCCACAATATGGTTTTGTCAAGACCCGATTTTTCGTCTTCCGAAAATTCAACATCGATACTCACTTTATCGACTGCCGAGAAATCGAACGACGGAAAACCGAACACTGAGGGTTTTAAAAAGAATTTAAGAAAATAAAAGAAAAAAAGACAGAAAAAGAGATAAGAAGATAGAGAATAGAGAGAAAAGATAATAGAGAAAACATAGAACGGAACAGGAAGAAAATAGAGAAAACATAGAGAGAGGAGAGAAAAGAACATGGAAAATGGAACGGAACAGAAAATAGAGAAAATAGGGAGGAAAGAAAACAAAAGATAGAACAGAAAGGAAACAACTGAACAATATCATAATCTCACAGTTCGCAGCGGAACAACATATAATAATAAATGAATAATCTTTAATCAAAGAACTATATCAGTTATTACATTTCATCACATTTCATTACATCATATCATCAGAGTGTACAACAACATACAACAACAAACAGTGCAGCGGAAAAAGAAATACTATATAAACTAGTAATAAGCCATGCCATCCAGCTTGCTTCCAGCAACTCCAGAATATCCAGAATATCCTGATAAACCTAACTCTTGACTGCCCGTGTGGAAATTGGTGGGCACCCAGAGTTTAGGAAGGAAAACAATAAACTCCAAGTCAGTCATGTGACTGGTGTGAGAACTCAAAACAGTTTATTTATCTTTAAAATCAAAATAGAGGAATATTTTTAAATCAATTCGCAATGCTTTTTAAAAGTGAGACTACCATAAGGCCTCCCGCACACACACACATGCAAACGCAGAATCGGAGGAGATTTCTCCTTATGATAGTCAAAGATGCTTGATACGCATTTAAAAGAACATTTGATATTATTACTAGTGTATAGTGTAGGAAAAATTCATTTCGAAAGTAGAATATAAATCTTAGCCAGCATAGACATTCCGAACTATGCCTACTATAGCTAACTATGCTCAATAGCAGGTTACCGCCACATTCCATAGCAGGTTATACAACTAAAACCGTACAAGTCACGTATTGTTTCTTTGGATTTCCAACGAATGATCAAGCCAAGGAACTTCCCATTGCCACATGAGAATGCCTCTGGATGGACATCCCCGAGAACCAAACCGGATCTCTACCAACACAAGGCCGGGTTACCCCTAACTGAGTAACAACTGACCGAATATGCCATCCCCCGGTCCTTTGGGACCTTTTCACCGAGCGCTCGTAATCAATTCACACAATCATAACAAAGTGTTTTCAACATGAGTAAGTATCTGGGCTCCATACCATGATACCACCCTTTTCCAGAAGGAAATGCACACATCCTAAAGGGCGCTACCCCTCATAACCTTGCTGCTTCTTTCCTGTTTTGACCATTCACGGGGTGTGAGGCTCGACGAAGTCACGTCCACAAAAACATACTTTATACAAAAGCCATGCTTTGGGTCAACAAATGATCATAGAAATGATCACAAAGATAGACGATCAAATAAACGATCCTATCACAAATAATCAACACAATGATCATTTCACAGCAACACTCAGCATGTCACATTACCAAATTGGGAATATATCGCTGATAACATTCAACTACATAACCTCTAAGCTCGTACGTCTCAGAGAAGGGTGTTAAGCTAAAAGAATAAATTCTCCGCCACCAACAGAAATATATTTGAAAGAAACCTGCTTTATATCTCAATTTGTAATGTCAGACATACAATCCATACAAGTCTGTTCCGGGCTCGAACAAAACCGAAGGCACTTATAAAGAAGTCCTTGCAATCCGGATATTCACAATCCTGATCGGATTCACCATCACATATGGAGAACTCAATACCGGAGCAACTCGGTGCAGAGTCAATCGACAGGTCATCCTATCGCTCTTGCAAATACCGGGTCTTCAACACCGATCTTTAATGCAATTCACAACGACGTATCACATATTCAGAATGGGTTATACGACCCCATGGTCCTTTCCCGGTTAACCCGAATAGTGAGCGCTTATTCAAAAATAAGTGTGGCATTCAAATTCAAACAAATCACATCAATTACCCATTCAAAGGGAAATATTGATAGTCGGTTATTGAACTATCAATGGATATGCACACATCACCATATTCCAAATAATTTTTCAAATTATTTTTTTTCCAAAAATATCTTTACTAAATATATAATTTCACACTTCAAAAATAAATCAATATTTATTTTTAAACAGATTCCACTTTCTTTTATAAATTCCATAGTGAATTTTTAATCCAAAATATCCATGAATATTCGATTTCAATTATTCATTTCAATTTATCTTCATAAAGATAAATTCTCAAAGTATTCACTTTATATTGGAAAACATTTCCATACTTATTTATTCATAAGTAATTCACAAATTTTATTTATTTTCAACACTTAGAAAACATTCAATATACTTAAATCGAGATTAAGTATATATTTCATTTTTTTAAGGAAATCATTCTCTTAAACATATTTATTTGGGCCAAAACGAATGTTGCGTAAAACATCGTTACGACAACCCAAAATCACTAGTATAGGGATTCGAAATTAAAATAGATATATAAATCCCAATACTATACAAAACATTTCCTTTCGGAAAACATTTACTATAACAACAGTGTTATAGTCCATTATTTCCTTCTATTTCTCGAAAACGTCTATTTCAACAATAAATGTTGAAATCTATGGTTTCGAATCTCAACACATTTTAAAACATCGTTAGATCGTTTTAATTTAGTTCAAAATATCACATTCTAAACAATTCTTTAACATATTATTCACTATTCAAAAAACGTGAATATAACTCCATTAATAGGTTACAACAATTTACTTATCAAAATAAGTCATTGCGAATTTATAAAACAACGTTTATAAATTCTATTTCTATTTATTTTATAACAACTTCCTTTTATAAACTTTATTTATTAACCTATTCGATTTATAACTCAATTATAAACTAAAGGTTCATATTATAAGTTAAACACTTATAAAACGATTATTTTACAAAATCGTTCTTTTAACTTCCCAAATTATAAATCTTACAACTCATAAGATTGTTTATTTATCCAAAATTCATTCTTTCAATAACTTTATAAATTTTATAAACCTACTGTTTATAAAATTCCATTTATAACTTCACTGTTTAAAATTCTATAAATTTCATTCATTTATGAAATTCATTTTCACTTCATTCAAACACTTATAAAAACTCGTTTTATAATGTCAATATTTCAATTTATAAATATCCATTTATAAATCTCTTAATATAAATCAATTTATATTATTCTTTTAAAACGTCTTTAAACTCCTTTAAAAACTTCATCATTTTGATTTATAAAATAATCGAATTTTATAAATCCCATATTTAAACTTTTCACAATAAATTCTAAAATCCCGATTAAACTATTTTATAAAATCATTAGCATCATATTCTCAAAAATCAGTTTTTAACTATATTTCTCAAAAATCATAATTTTTATAACATTAAAAATTATAACGTTTATTTATTTAAAATGAGTCAATTTCCAAAATTATTTTATAAAACGTATACTTTTCAAAAATCACTTTATAAATCATTTTAAAATTCCAAAATTTGGTCTAGTGATGCTACACACCAAATAGTCAATCACGACAACAACGATATCATATATCGATACGATAATACATCAAATATCAAAATATCTGAAATCAAATAAAAACTGTTGAGGATTCCAGTTGGATCCCTCCAACCTGTTTTCCTGCATCCACAAACATTAGCACAATACCAATTTCGCTCCAGTATGAAATTATCGCGGTATATGGGATTTAAAATATTATCCGCTTAATAACGGCGCAATAGGGTCTCATCCGCTAAACAAATGCGGGAAATCAACAACTCCAATATATACATATGCCAATATATATATATTGCTATTATATATAATACCAATTTCACTGTTTATGAAATATTCGCGGTATATGTTTTTAATAAATAACATCCGCTTACTAACGGCGTATAATGTCTATTTTAACAATCAATAGATAACAATCATCATTCAAACATGCATTCAAATATTTTAAATCTAACTATTTAAAATAAAATCGAAACTGATTCGATTGAGTAAGAAGTTCTCACCTTGATTTCAATTTCGTTTTAGCGATTTATTTCTAATAAAATTAAACGGACGTTTAATTTTACCCAAAATTCTCACTAACTCCAAACGACTCCAATCCAATTTCATCGCGTAGTGCTCGTCCATACGATTCCAACACAACTGGTTTCGCGCGTTTTCGACCTCGTATGAAAAAGATATGCATTTTTGAAGTTTACACGAATTATATACTTATAATTTACAACAAAACTTTATATTTTTAACCTTGCTTCAAATCATGGCCCTTGGATCCAACCTCCCCCCATCAGGACCGTCACTCCCCTTCCTCCATCCTCTCCTCATTCACGTTCCAGAAGATAAAACACACACAAAACCCATAACTTTAGCAACTAGGGTTTAATAATGCGGCCTCCACGATGCATGAAAATTCGATCAGGAAGTTCCATGTCAAAGAGCTTGCCAAGTACCATACTCGGCTGCAGTATAGTGGAGCTCGGCCTCATCATGGCCTGGGAATTCGTGCCCAAACGCAACGCCTTCTCGAACGATTTGCCGTTGATCCGTAGCTCCAATCTCGATCTCCACCGTTGAAAACGTAGATCTCGTCGTGCTCTACCACTTTGTAGTTGATCACGAAGCTTGAAAGTGAATGGATCGAGAGATAATCGAGGAAGAACGTTGAGCATTTCTGGCCGTTTATCAGGGAGGTGGCGGCTAGGGTTTTGGTTTCTTTTTATTTTTATTTTTTTAGAGTGAAGGGCTATTTATAAGGAACCGACGAAACACTATTCAATCCGGAAATTCCGAACTCCGATTCACGCGCCGTAACCAGCGTTTCTAGGGTTTACCCCACGTTCCGGACACAATGGAATAGGTTTTGAAAGCTAATTCGGACATCTGTGCGAGTTATGGCAATAAACGTTCAATTTGAATTAAACCGATTTAAATCGATTTCTACGCGTTTTAATTCGTACCGGACAAACGGTAAATCCAATTGACTTGAAATTTGAAACCTTACAATAATATCACATTACGGATCCGATGAAACTGGTTTCGTCGAAATCCGAGACTTTTTGAAAAATGGCTATTTTAACTCGCCAAATTAAAATTAAAAATAAATCGATGCGTTTCGAACTGCCACGATCAAACGATAACTCCGATTGACACGAAATTTGAAATCCGGTAATAACTAACTATTACGGATCCAATGGAACTGGTTTCGTTCAATTCTGAGACTGTTCAAAAATTGACTATTTTCACTAGTCGATTTTAATATTAAAATATTCAATTTTCACAAATTAACTTTTAATTCGATTTTAAAAGTTCTAAAATATCATTCTAACTTTAATATGATAAAATAAAATTTTACAAATCATTTTCAATCATATTTAACTCAATTTTTAATTATTTCCATAATTTAACGTATTAAATTATCGATTTAATTATTCAATTAAACCCAATAATTCAAATAAAAATTTATTTGACTTATAAATTCACTTCTTAATATTTAAAATTAATTAAATATTCAAATTTTAATTTCTAAAAATTCTGGGTCATTACAGGTTTCATGGCAATGTACTGAATTGCTCATTTTCCATAATTTATCGATTTAATTTATATTTTTGAAGCTGTGTTAAACTTACAAAATTAATGCAGATATAATTTGTTACTGTATTCGTTTGTTGAGACAGTTCGATCGTAATGTACACTGTATTGTTCGTATAGCCTTATTGATTGAAATGTTAAAGGGAATATACATTTCAAGGTGGTATGTAGAAGATTTGTTGCGTTTGCTTAGGTACTATGCTAAAAGCATGAAAATTTTCAGATGTCTCTTTAAGATGCTTGAGAACAAATTTCGATCACTGTGAAAAGTCTACGAATAAGTGGATTCTTGCTCACTTGGCCGAAGTCAAACTAATTAGAGCAAAGTTGGTAGGTCCAACAAATTAAATAAGCACCATTTTTATCTTTATCATTTTAAGCATTGTTTTGGGTTTCACACATACTTCAGTTTTGTGAAAATCTACATGACCAATACTAAAAATAATGATCTCTCTGTTTTTCCTAAGTGGAGCTTAAATTTTACTTTATTCTTTAGTTGAACATACTTTCGTACAATCTTTTCCACTACCTAAAGTTTCCAAAAATGTTATTTTTCGAATTTGAATTGTCATATTGTATAATAAATTAACAAGATAATGTAGGGACAGCGCATAAATTTCCTTTTTCTATAAAGAAGTAATTTCATAAACCTTTCCTAATTTAGTGATAACTATACGATTTAACGTAAAGTATCATTTATTATTATGAAATTGTGAAAATATTTCAAAATTTGAAATCACTATCATAAAAGCATCTTTTCTAGAAAATAAATAAGTCTGTAACTTTCCTTTTCAAATTAGAACATGATTTAATCCACATGATAATTCACCATCATCAAATTGTGAGGACATATCTAAACTTGATATCATCATTGTTTTTAAAAAAGCTTTATGGGGAAACAAATGTAACTTCATTTTCTAAGTTAGTAATTTTACATGATTCAAGCTACTTGATCGTTCATAATATGATTTTTTTAGTAAAGAACAATATAATTTAGTAAACAATTAACTTTCTTGTAAGATTTATACGCATGCCTTTTTCATGATCGTTTTTTTTTTTCTGTATGACCTAGAATTTTGTAGTATGATGTTAAACATTTAATTAATTTTAAATAGTTAAAATATGTGGACTATTTAAATTTCAATAATGGAACTCAAAATATAGGGTTTATTTTAAACATTAGCACAAAACTGTTTCCAAAAAATTTGCCATTACAACGGCGCCATTTTGTAGCACCGGAGTAATGTCTATGCATTACCCCTCTCCTGATACTTTGCTTGCGCCACTAACAACAATTTTATCCACTTATACAACAATGTCAGAACAATATACAACATTAGCAACAAACTGTTTCCAAAAAATTTGCCATTACAACGGCGCTATTTTGTAGCACCGGAGTAATGTCTATGCATTACCCCTCCTGATACTTGGCTTGTGCCATTAACAATAATTTTATCCACTTATACAACAATGTCAAAACTATGTACAATGTAAGAACCATATACAACATTAGCACCAAGCTGTAAATTATGCAAGGAGATCAAAATAATACAAAATAGCATAAGATTGACTATTGTATTAGACATGGTATTATTGGTTTTTTATTTAATTAGACATGGGGCTACTCAGCAAAAAAACCAGGTTTCTTCATTTTTTCCAAATTACATGGGGTTACTCAACAAATTCACGAGTTCAAATAGAATTTTCCTAGAGAAAATAAAGACCAAGTAGACTCTGTGTACATGGTGCTCTTGCCATGCAATGAACAGGGCCAGTTATGTGGTTTTTCTTTACCAAAGACAAAAGTTTCGTTTTTTGACCTCGATTAGGCATTGACAGAAATGCAATGGTACATTAATAAATATGTTTTTATCATCTTTTTGTATTTACAACCTGTCTATTTATCTCAATTATATTTACTAATACCAAAATTACCTATCTATTGATTTATTTATTCTCCTGAATATTCATTAAAAAGATATCTTTTCACTACCAAAGAAGTATTTGCAATGCACTTTGAATACTTAATAGCACAATCCTCTAGAATTTTAAATATTCGTGTCTATATTTCTCGTAATTCTATTACGACATCTATTTCATGCATAATAAGTAATCATTATAGAATGCAAATGAAGAATCAATTATATCAAACATAAATTCTGTCAAAGGCTGCCTATTTTCAAATTGGAAGCTAACTAAAAGAAGATAAAAAGAAGTAACAAGAATTATAATTGTATTCATAATTATATTATTTCTTAACTAGGCCAGGTTTAGTAAATCATCAATTATTGGAACAAGAAAGAAGGTTAAGCATGCAATATAAAACATTTTCAAACAAAAGTACATAAGAATTAAACAGAAAATTAGACTGATAAAATTAGTAATTCAATTGACATGTCATTGATCCACCAAGGTACGGGTAACCAAATAACTTCCTAGTTCAAGCATAGATAATAATCGTAGATTCTTTATTAAAAAAGGACAAACATTTCGATCAGTAGACCAACATTAGCAGAAAAGGAAGGACATAAATTAGGTTACCTACATCAACACATTAAGATTGAGGTTTAGTCTAAACTATACATATCAATCACTTCTATTATCATAACAGTAATTGTCAAAATTAAGCATGCAATTTCATAACTAAAACAACGGAATTAACCATGTTATTTCATAAAAAAATTACCTGAGAGCAGTGATCGAATTCAAGAAGACGTGGAAGGCTCTGATGGACGAAGTCAAAGCAATGGTCGATCAATCGAGGAGGAAGGCTCTCTGGCAATTTAACCCTAAATAAGCATGGGAAAAAAATGAAAGTTGGAAATAAAAATGGAGGGAGGGTGTGCGTTTTGGGGAAAAATTTTCCACGAAACGAGGCACAAATTTTGATACGACTATAAGTTGTATCAAATGTTAATACGACTTACAGCCATATTAAATTATATAGACATGGCTATAAGCCGTATTAAAATTTGATACGGCTTATAGCCGTATCAAATGTACGCCTAAGGTTGCGCCAAAATCCTATCTGTGGTGTAGTGACACCCTATCTATTAATTTTATTTTAAAGTTGTTTTGACTTGAAGTTTTATATGCGATATTAATATAATATTGTTTTCATAACTAATATTTAAGCAAGTATTTTAAAATAGTTTTTTTTCTAAATATTCCCAAGTATATTTTGGAAAAGTGAATTGAATTATATTAAAATATTTGAACTCGGTAGACTTCCAGTGGAAATAAATGATGTCGGGAATCTTATTCCGCGAGTGGAAAGTGATTTGAAATTGTTTTCAAATAGTAAAAGTGTTAAAAATATATATCTTGCGAAGATATTTTGAAAATAATAACCAAGAAATTATTTAGATCTTAGTGATTGTTGTGTGATTGATAGTTAAATAACTGACTATCAATATTTTCCTTTAAACGACATTTGAATTTCGATGTGACCGGGAGTCGGATTCCAAGTGGATATCCGAAACCCACATCGAACCTTTGTGATGGTAATGGATCTTTTATTTAAAAGATCAAAGTAGAAATTGTTGTGATTTGTTTAAATGAATGAACACTTAAATTTTTTAAAGAAATAAGTGCTCATTATTCGGATTAGCCGGGAGAGGACCTTGTGTCATAAAACCCATTCCGAATAATGATACGACAAAATGGGATTACATTTGAAGATGGTGTTGAAGACCGGGAATTCTCAGAAAAACGAAAGGAATACCTGTCGAATGTCTCTCCACTGGGTTGCTCCGGTATAGAGATTTTATCACCTTTGTGAAGGGGATTCCGGATGTGATTAGTGAATATCTAGATTTGCAAGGGCTTCTTTTGAAGTGCCTTCGGTTCCGTTCGATACCGGAACGGACTTGTATGGATGTATGTATGACGTTACACTTTGAGATATAAAGCTGGTTTCAATCAAATACATTTCTATTGGTGGCGGAGAATTTATTCTCTTAGCTTAACACCCTTCTCTGAGACGTACGAGCTCAGAGGTTATGTAGTTGATGGTTACTAGTGATACATTCCCAATTTGGTAACGTGGCATACGAAGTGCTGCTGATCATTTGTTCATCGAAGCATGACTTTGTGAAAAATGTAGCATTATGGACGAGACCTCATCGAGCCTCACAAACCGGTAATGGTCGAAACATGAAAGGTGCGACAAGGTTTCAGGGGTAGCTCCCCTAGTCCATTCCTTCTGGAAAAGGATGGTGTTAGGTATGGAGCCCTGATATTTAACCTTTGTGGTTACTGCAAGTACTTCACTTTGTGGTTGTTGGTGTAGAGGATCCTCGAATAAAGGTCGCAAATGACGGGGGGTGGCTTATCTTAAGTTTTACTTCTTGGAAAGGGGGTAACCGGCCTTGTGTTGGCAGAGAGCCGGGTAGGTTCTCGGGGCGTCCCTCCAGAGGCGTTCCCATATGGTAGTAGGAAGTTCCTTAACCAGACTGTTTGTTGGAAACCGAAAGAAACAATACGCGCCTTGTAGGTTTTAGTTGTATAACCTGCCATTTACTTATGGTGGTCACCACTGGTTAGATGGTAGCTATAATAGGCATAGTTCGGAATGTTTATGCTGGCTAAGATTAATATTATACTTTCGAAACGTTTTCTGCACTATGCACTAATGATAATATTAAAAAGATTTTGCGTATTAAGCATATTTGACTATCATAAAGTGAAATATCCTCCAATTCTGCGTTTGCATTGTGTGTGTGGCGGGAGGCCTTATGGTAGTTTCATTTTTCAAAAAGCATAGCAGATTTCTTTTTATTTTCTTTGTGAAAATAAATGTTTTTAAGATCTCACACCAGTCCCACGACTGACCTGGAGTTTATTGTTCCCTTTCTAAACTCTGGGTGCCCATAATTTTCCATACGGGCAGCCTAGAGTCAGGTTAGCAGTTATTCGGGAGCAAAGTCGAAAAAGAGATGCTGTGGAGATCAGGAGCAAGCTGGAAGGCGAGGCGTATCACTAGTATATGCTAGATTCTTTTCCGCTATTTGTTGTTGTAACACTCTGATAATGTAATGTGATGTAATTTAATAACCGATATAGTTCTTTGTTTTAAAGATATTCATTTATCTATTATATTTGTTCCACTGTGATATGTGAGATTCTGTTATTGTTTCTTTTTATTCTTTCTTCTACTTCTACCTCTTCTTCTTTAACCCTAAAGATTCGTTAGTTTGTTTCTCTTTGGGTTGAATTGTTGTGGGATTTTGCCAGCTCAAAAAGGGGTACGAATTTGCGGGCCTTCATAACTAAGACATTCTCTGTATTCATACTCACGGATATTGAGTTTAATATAAACTAGTCATTTGTCAATGATAAATTTTAAAACGATGGCAAAGTATGAATGGAATACAAAAAACTGGATTTTTTGGCAAAGTATAAGAAACTAAAAACACTTGTCAATCATTCTTACCTATGTTGCCATTAATTGTGGCTTGCTACTAATTATGGTGGTATAGAAAGTTGAAACTAATAATGTTTCCCTTTTTATATATCGTCTTCTTCTTCATTTGTGTTAAACTTGCTTATTTTTTTAAAGTAATTTAGACCAAAGAGAATGATATTAAGTATTATGGCTATACATTCCTACATGGCTACATGTTGTGGTTTCCTACTACTTTGATGGATATTTTGTTATTATTATTCTTGCGCTTACAGGTTTGAGGGATATTGTATCTTTATGAAAATTGATTTACAACTACATTAATAAGCTTGTTATTGAGGATGTATCATTTTAACATTTGATACCGTTCAACATTTGCAAATTTCAATATTTAAATCTAATTATAACTTGTATACTTCATTATTTAAAGCTCATCATGAGTTCTTCAATAGCTTTGGCCTGACCGATGATGCAGCTACCCAAACAGGAGAGGCGCTTGCACTAGCTACTATGCCCTTGAATTTTTTTAATTCTTTAAAGGTATGGAACACCTTCAAGTTCGTCTTCTTCTTTCTCTTATTCTTTATCTTCTATAGGGATATAAAAACACATTTACCTTCACCTTATTATGTCTTGCAATTTTTTCTATTTTTCCATACATTCATATTATTACCATTATTAATGGAAAAACAGATATGGTTCGAGTAAGGGACAATTCTACTAAGTCCCGTTTTACGAATTAAACGCTATTTAAAAGGTTTTCATACGATAACAAAAAATTAAATAATTTTATTACAAAAATTAACCAAATTTTACAAACATTCAACTAAGTTAACTAAGTTTAATAAAAGTTTAAATGGATTTAAATATAAATGGCTTATTAGCAGTATATAATTACTGTCTCAAATATATGTGATTTCGAAAACAGGATTGGGTTTCTTATCAATACTTTTGAATGTATGAAGTTGACAGTCGTTAAATACATATGTATTTAGATTCAAGTATTTGTATGCATGCTAAATGTGTTAAATCCCTTATGTATACAAGTTAAATGTGTAAGTTTTCTATATCTAATTTAAAACATAAATGCTCTGTGCATTTGATTTCAAATATCCCATGGTTTTATAGGATATAGTTTTAAATATAATATCTTATGAGTGTAGTTTTGTGGTTTTCTAAAATATGATTTTTTTAAGTATGTTCTAGCTTCAAATACAATCAAATATGAGATTTAAAATACATCAGATTTTAATAGGATTTCTATATATGTACATATGACTTTGCATATATGATCTACTTGATTTTGGAAGACACTAGGTCCTTGAGGATCTAATAAATTTTACAAGTAATAATATGAATCATATTTTTGTTTTAAACACATGTTGTAACAACCTAAAATTTTCGACCTCGAAAATTCTAGATTGTTAGAGAAAAGAAGAAGGAGGAAGAAGAAGAACAAAATAACAAAGCATCTCACATTCGCAGCGGATCAAAATATAATATCAAAATAATTGCATTTACGTAGAAAAGCTGTAATTGTTACTTTACGTAAAATTCATCAGAGTTACAACCATACACAAATATACTAGAAAGTTGTATCAATCTGTCTTAGACTAATATCACAAAAGCTCTCAAAAACACAGCGTAAATTTCATAAATTCCTTCCATCCAGCTCGCCTCCTAAGCTCCAGAACGCCCTAACCTGAAAAGCTTAATACTTGGTCTGACCCGAGCATTACATCAAAGTAACTCCCGGGACAGGCTGGAAACCAACGTGAGTAAACCCATCTAACATGAAATACAAATGTATAAAACTTATTTATAACCCGGTAACTCGTACTTCACTACAAGTTCTTAACTTGCCATAGTAAAATACACACCTTACAATCATAACTTAAGCATTATTGTGATGACCCAGAATTTCTAACAATTTAAATTAGAATATTTAATTGATTTTAAATATATAAAAGTTAATTTTAACTTGAATTCCAAATATTAATATCTACTTGATAATTAAATTATTGAATTATATAATTCAAAATTGGGTAAATTATTGAATCTTTATGTTTGAGCCTGTTAAAAATAATTTGAAGGCTTATAAAATTTATAATGATGATACTGAAGATAATAGAATGGTTGAAATTTAATTTAAAGATGATTTGTTCAGTTTTAATAATTTATCGTTTAAACTGACGTTTAGAAATAGCCTTCCGAGGTACAGACTCGGAATTCGACGAAACCAGTTTCATTGGATCCGTAATATTATATTATTATCAGATTTCAATTTTCGTAGCAATCGAAGTTGTCGTTTGACCCTGGCAGCTCGAAACGCTTTGAACTATTTTAATCGATTTAATTTAAAATTGATCGTTTGTTTCCGTAACTCGTGCATATGATCGAATTAGATTTCGAAACACGTTCCATTGTGTTCGGAACATGGGTAAAACCTTATAATCACCTAGCGGCATTCCTTAAGAGGTGTTCGAAATTTTGGCAGTTTTATAATATAATGAAATTTGAAGTCACTAGACAAAGATATTTATATTAAAAAAAATAAGCGTACGTAAGAAGCTTTCCCTAATTGATATTTTATCTTCGTTTGTCCCCTCTAATCTCCAAAAAAAATCAGACTTATATATATAAAAAATGGCCGCAGTCGTCGGGTCCAAAGTCAAGTAGAAATCGAAAAGGGAGGGGTTTCAAAATCAACTGCGACTTCCTCTTTCAAATTGAAGAGTCAAACGAATTGAAATTCGTTCGTGCTCACTTCAATCCAAACCGATGCAGTAACTTCGCCTCCGTAACCCTAAATTGCTCGCTCCAAATCGAGGCAGGTCACGACTCATTTCGAGATGAGGAGGGATCGCTGGAGGAGCTGATGCTCAAGTCGACGCTCGTGTTGGGAGTCGTGGCACGCGCAGTCACATGTTGTTCGCGACTGTGTCGATGGTTAGTGGTGGTTCGCGAGTTAACGGTGAAGTGAGGTAACGATTTTTCTTTATTACTTTAATCGTATATATAATGGCAGAAAGAAAAGTAAATAAAATAAATATACATTTTAAAGAAAGAAGTATAATTATATACATGCAGTAAGGTATTTATTTAGCTTTTGAATTGATAAATATATGTGTGTGTGTGTGTGTGTGTGTGTATTTTTAAAAGGGAAATTTATCAGTTAAGTTAAATAGTTCGTTTTTAAACAATAAAATTTTAGTGCTTAAATTATTTGGTTAACCTATTTAATTTTTTTTAGTTACTAAAGGATATTTTTAAGAAATAAAAATTTTTGGTTTAAAACTTAATTTATTAGTTGACTAAATTTATTTAAAAGAAATTTTAGTTTTAAAATTGTAGTTAAACAAATTTATTAAAGGAAATTGGTTTGTAATAAAGATCATTTGTTAACCAAATTAATTAAATGAAAATAAATTGTTCGATCATTTCAAATATTAATAAATCGTATAACTGTTTATACAAGGTTTAAATCTGAAGGAAACAAATCAAGACCGGATTTGGATTGCAAAATCAAAGTTGAGTAAATCTCACTCTGTTTGATTTTTATTTGGATTTAAGTGGTCAGATTTAAATAATTGGTTGAATGATTGAATTGATTGAATGTGTACTGATGATTTGGTGATTTTGGTTTTGGTTGGTTCTCGAGTTAATTGTTGTTTGACTCGAAGCATTTGAGTTTTAAATGTTTTTAAACTTAAATCATAAATAAGAGAATAGTTCAATTTAAAGTTAATAAAGGTTTAATAATTGGCGATTTATTAAATATGTAGGATAATTTAAATGGATAACTAATTAGTTAAATTAATTAATGATTTGGGCTAATTAATTAAGTATAAATTAGTTTAGAATGATCATTGGGTGGTTTAATAAGTAATTACTTAATGCAATTAATAGAATTACTTTGTGTAATTAATCAAGAGATAAATTAAGATAATTAATTAAGGAGAATTAATTTATTTAATGAAGTAAATAAAAGGGTAGATAATTTCAGGTGGAGATAAATCAAGTATGATTAATACCGTGGTTTAATTAATGTAATTAATTTAGATAAAAAAATTAATTAAAATACAATTGGAAATCATTAATTTATATAATTAATGATGTAATTAAAGATTGATAAATCAAAATTGATTAATCCATAATAAGTGACTTATGAGAAATTAATTAATATAAGTAATTAAGGATTAACGTTATTAATATAGTTAATTAATTTATGAAGCAATTAAGGTTACTTATTGATTTTGGTTAAGAATAATTAATATCGTGTAATTAAAAAAAGATAACTACTTGAATGTAATTGAAAAATAATTAATCCAGGGTGATTAATTAAGATGAACAATGAAAGGTAAACTAATTAATTGATTTGGAATTAATTAATGTTAAATCAAGGAATCTAAGTATCGAAGGTAGAAATTCAATTAAAATCAATTGAATTAATTAGGAAGTGATCAAATTTGTGTGGATGATTGGATGGTATTGGATGCTTTGAATGGGTTGATATCTCTAATATGAAATGTTGTGTATTTCATTTGGATAACTTAGGTTAGGATGACACGAGGCTTGAAAAGACTAGGGTCGGGTATTAGAAGATAACCGTAACCACTTCGAATTTTTATAGAATGATATGTGAAATCTATTGGCTGGAATGAAATGACTTAAGTAAATTGGGCTATTTAATCCAAATTTTGGTACTTAGAAAATTTATATGTAAAATAAGTGATCTTTATAACATATTGCGAACTTGCAAATTGATTCGAGTTACCCCGAGGTCTATATAAATTGTATGCTTTGCATTCCATGTTAGATGGGTTTACTCACGCTGGTTTCCAGCCTGATCCGGGTGTTACTTTGGTGTAATGCTCGGGTCAGACCGAGTATTACAGATTTTCAGGTAGGCACGATTCGGAGCTCAGGAGACGAGCTGGATGGCATGAATATATAGAGTATTTCCGCTGTATTTATGTTACTGAATATCTGAGTCATGATGATTGTGTATGTGACGACCGCCCATGAGTCCTGCACTAAATAAGGAAATGGTGCGCTGTAAAGAGTGCCAGGCTGCCATGGATGATCATCAAGGTAAGGTAAAATAATAAACTCTATCGTATTACTCACAGCGCAGGGATAAAATACAATAGAAAAGTATAGATAGTGAGGCTCCATAAAACAGAATCTCATCATACACTACAAAACAATTTGATACAAACATCTGAATAGTCAATACATCAAGCCTCACTACATAACACTCAGAGAATCATACAAGCAGTGGAACATCCAGTACATATAGTAAGAAAAAAACTATATGCAAAAGCCTCCAGCTCGTCTTTGTTATCAACAGCGTTGATCACTAAGAACAGCACCTATCACCTGCTACCTAGTCTGCCCATCCCAAAACGGATGAACAGCCCAAGGTAATAAGAGTTAAACATAAAACCTTGAGTCAGACAAAAGTCCTAGTGAGCGGTAAATCAACTATCAAACATACCAAAAGACATAAAGGGTAAAAAGGATTAGGAACCCAACCATCCCACTCCACCTCTTTCTACAGTGATAGCCCCCAGACCCACTAAGCAGAAATAAACATAGCAAAGCAGACGTTTAAAGTAAAACAATTATCACTCGAGTCAAGGTTGATGTTTTCCAAGCACAAACCCGCAAGGCCTAAACCAAGATCAGATAAGCACCCACAAAACATCACTCTTGAGACCGAATGACGATACATCAAAGCATCCAAACATCTATGACTCTGACTATCACTGTTATCATTGCTTCGATATCACCGTTAATTGAATGACCGGCTCATTCTTTCATCCGTCCGTCAAGGGCTAATGGTAACCCCGGTTCTAGACATAACTCCGCACGTCATCGTGACCCGTGCCTAGGACTATCGAATCTGCCCAGAGTACTAGACCATCAACTATTAGTCTTGGGACTATCGAATCTGCCCAACGTACTCTTACTTTGAGCATGCTAGAACCTTCAACAACGATGAAATCTCAGCCTCCCAGTCATCCTTCTTGAAGACTATTCTCATACTAGCTCAAGCGCCTCTTGAGCCAACCATTATCAACTAACTCGAACCATATCACCGAGTTATCAACATGCTTGGGATGATCCCGTCTGGATTAAACCAAGGCTATATCACATCATTCTTTGCTTCATCGCATCATAGCAAAGTCCCATCTCCACATCATGCTTTGCCTCATCGCATCATAGCAAAGTCCCATTTCAACATCATCATCAAATCTATCCATATGAGCTTTATCATCCGCTTCATATGCCACAAGCAGCTTTCCTTATTCAAGAGCCTTTCCACTTAGCTTTCGAATCATCTTCGACCAACTTGTCCTAATCAAATCATCAATCAACTAATTTATAACAATCAATCAAATCAATCATTAATCCAAGTAATCAATCATTCAAACAAGATCTAAATAAACAGTTATAACAATAATGGCGATTTCGTAAATAAAGAGTCCAAAAATTAACAAGCATGAATTCTAAGTAATATCTTGATGAATGAACTAGCATAGGTTAACATGTAGTAAAGTGGATATCAAAACTTTATGAACGATGGATCTACATGCAGACTTAAGGAAAAATGCATGAAATCACTATCTTTAGCACACAAACAAGCCACCGATCCATTATACTCCTTCGGGTCCGTGTGAGAGATAACCACCACTCACCAAATCACCTAAACACCTCAAAAGCAACAAACTCCAGATTCGGACAGCGAAGGATCTAGCTTGATCCGACAAGATTTCCCTTCAAACGATGAAATCTCTCTTCGATGGATGTAGATCTTCAACTTTGGCTCTTGGATAAGAGACCTCGTAAGTCGCTTACTAACTTAAGTCGTTAACCATTAAGTCGTTAGTTCCCTTAGGTCGGCCAAGCCCCTAAGTCGGTCACTCCTATAGGTCGGTCACCCTTTAAGTCGGCAACCACTACCACTAACTTCTCTAAGTCGTCTAATCTCTTAAGTCGCTCACCTCCTTAAGCCGTTCACTTTCCTTAGGTCGCTCCATCCCATAAGTCGCTCCACCGACTTATGCTACGACATGACCTAACCCTGGACGACTCATCTCTGGACGACTTAAGCTCCAAACGACTTAACAGCACTAACAACCTAATGACAACAGTTCTACGATCCTTCGATCCGTAAAAATATGGGTCGTTACATTCTCTCCCCCTTAGGAATTTCTCCCCTGAAATTCCAAACAAACAAGAGCAACCAAAACTATTCTACATGCCTACCATCCATAGCAATCAACAAACCATGCATCCAATTACTAGCCTAGCATGCAGAATTCTAAGACTAGAACAAGTTACAAATTCATGAGATGTCACGACACCTTAGGGCCATACCTCGAAGAGTTCAGGATGAGCTGCCTTCATCCTCTCTTCCTCCTCCCATGTACAGTCGTTAACATCATCACCCCATTGTACCTTGAGCAACCTGACTACCTTCCTCCTAAGCTGTTTCGTGTCAGTTTCCACAACACGAAGCGACCTACGAGGTCTCTTATCAACTGAAGCAACCTCCAAATCTTCATAGCTATTAGCAGAAACCACTGTATTCGAGTCATGCACATACTTCGGTAGATACGATACATGAAAAACATTATGCACACCCGACATCTTTTCTGGTAACTCCAACTTATAAGCGAGCTTTCCAATTCGCTCGACGATCGGGAATGGTCCAACAAATCTCGGAGTCAGTTCCCTTTCTTCCCGAATTGAATATAATTCTTCAGCGGAGAAATCTTCACAAAAACCATATCTCCTATGTCGAACTACAAATCCTTACGACGCTTATCGGCATAACTTTTCTTACGGTCTTGGGGTGCCTTCATTCGTCGCCGAATGATCCCTATACAATCCGAAGTCTGTCGAATCATTTCTGGACCAAATATCAACTTTTCTCCCGTTTCCAGCCAACATGTCGGAGAGTTACACGGTCTTCCATACAATGCCTCATATGGTGCCATACCAATACTTGTCTGGTAACTGTTATTATATGAAAACTCCACCAAATGAAGATGATCTTCCCATGATCCTCCGAAATCCAAAACACATGCTCTGAGGAGATCTTCCAAAACTCGGTTGACTCTTTCGGTCTGACCATCTGTTTGAGGGTGATAAGCTGTACTCAAACGCAACTCAGTTCCCAAAACTTCCTGGAAGCTCTTCCAAAATTCACTAGTGAACAATGGGTCTCGATCGCTCACTATGCTTTTCGGAATACCATGGAATCGAACTATCCACTTAACATATAGCTTAGCCAATTTTGATGCAGTCCTAGTTGATCGAACAGGAATGAATCTTGCACTCTTAGTCAATCCATCTACGATGACCCAAATGCCTTCATTTCCTGCTCTGGTTCTAGGTAGCCCATCAATAAAATCCATCGATATTTGCTCCCACTTCCATGTAGGAACTTCTAATGGATGAAGCAATCCACTTGTCTTCTTCTGTTCGGCCTTTACCAATTGGCAGTTCATACATTTGGAAATAAAATTTCCAACATCCTTCTCCATACCTTCCCAGTAATAGGTTCTCTTCATATCTCGATACATCTTACTTCCACCTGGATGAATTGTCAACTTCGAGTGATGACTCTCCTTCAGAACTTCATTTCTCAATTCATCTATATCGGGAACAACTAGTCGTCCTTGCTTCCGAAGCCAACCCTCTCAATCGACCTCGAATCCTTTATCCTTTTCCAGGTCCAATCCAGATTCCAAATCATGGATAATCTTGATAATTTTATCGTCTCGCTTTTGGCTCTCGCCAATTCTTTCCACAGGAGTAGGTATTATCGATAAGTTTGCCAACATCTCAGGTTCCAATACACATCTAGGCCTGAAGTCAAATCCAGCCAAAAACTCGAGACTCTTCCATTCTGGAAACATGGCTCCCAATTCTGCATGCCTTCGACTTAACGCATCTGCCACTGCGTTACCCTTTCCCGGAGAATAGGCTATACCAAAATCATATGATGCTAAAAACTCTAGCCATCGTTGCTGCCGAAGATTCAAATCTTTTTGGGAGAAAAGATACTTCAATGACTTATGATCTGTAAACAACTCGAACCGAACTCCCAATAGGTAATGTCTCCACATCTTTAGAGCAAATACAATTGCTGCCAACTCCAAATCATGAGTCAGATAATTCCTTTCATGAGGCTTCAGTTGTCGACTTGCATACGCAACAACTTTATCCTTCTGCATTAGCACTGCTCCAAGTCCAGTACCATATGCATCGGTATAAACCACCATCTCATCATTTCCACTTGGAATAGTCAAAACAGGAGCACTTGTTAGTCGCTCTTTCAGGATTCTGAAAGCTTGCTCACACTTAGCATCCCATCTGAACACTTGGTTCTTCTTCGTCAATCCTGTTAATGGTGCAGCTATCTTGGAAAGTCTTTGACAAACCGACGATAATATCCTGCTAATCCAAGGAAACTTCTCACATCAGATGCATTCTTAGGTCTATTCCAATCCTGGATTGCTGCCACCTTGGCGGGATCAACCGCTATTCCATTACTAGAGATAATGTGACCTAAGACCCTCACTTCGCTCTTCCAGAAGTGACACTTCGAAAACTTAGCCCTCAGCTGTTGTCTTGTGCTCTTCTTCAGTTCTGGAATAAATCAAAATATCATCCACGAACACAAGTACAAACTTGTTCAACTGATCCCTGAACACTCTATTCATAAGATCCACAAAATATGCTGGTGCATTGGTCAATCCAAACGGCATTACCAGCCATTCAAAGAAACCGGACGGTGTCCTGAAAGCAGTCTTCGACACACTATCCTTTGCCACTCTCAATTGGTGAAATTCGGTTACCAAATCCATCTGAGAAAACACCTTTGCTTCGTGAAGCTGATCAAACAAGTCATCTATTCTCGGCAATGGATACTTGTTCTTCTTAGTCACTTTATTCAGCTCATGATAATCCACACACAACCTCAACGATCCATCTGCTTTGGTTGCAAACACAACTGGTGCGCCCCATTCGGATACACTACACCGAATGAATCCTTTCTGTAAAAGGTCATCAACTTGCACCTTCAACTCTTGCGGTTCCCTAGGCGCCATCTGCCTAAGAGGCATCACAACAGGTCTGGCTCCTTCAACTAGATCGATACGAAACTCGATCTCTCTATGCGGCGGTAACCCTTTGACCTCGTCAAAGACATCCTCGAATCCATTCACAATAGGCACCGATGACAGTCCATCCCGTGGAACAACTAGCGAATACATGAAGCTCATGAAGACGCCTTCTTCATGCTTACATCGTATCACAACCCTTCGCCCCTCCACATTCTTGACTGTCACCTCCAGCCTCTTACAATCAACCCTTATCGCATACCTCCTAAGCCAGTCCATACCCAAAATAATTCCGAACCCCGCAAAGTTCACAACAAAACAATCACAAACAAAAGAACAATAATGACTCGATACAACCAGACCACGACATATCATACACAAACAAGACGAACCCCCAACTGGATTAGTCACAACCAATGGTCTATCAACAATATCCGGTTCCAAATCCAACCGGCCTACAAGTTCATTACTAACAAAAGAATGCGACGCTCCAGTATCAAATAACACTCTAACTAGAACACCATAAATGGAAAGGGTACCTTGTACCACCACACTCTTTCCTTTCTCTTCCGCCATAGGAGCTTTTGAAGATGATGGCACAGCTCCCAAAGCATAAGCTTGCACAATCTGTTTGTCCTTCCGCGGTTCTGGATAATTCTTCCTGATATGCCCCAGCTTGTCACAGTTGTGGCACTTCACCGGCACTCTCGGATTCTTACAATCTTTGGAGAAATGGCCCTTCTGCTGACAATTGTAACAGGTCACTTCGCCCTTCGGCTTCTTCTGGCCATCCTTACCTTTCTGCTGCTGCTGCTTTCTCTTCTTGTTTCCACCCTGCTGTGGTTTAGATTCCTCCTTAGTCATAGCAACAACAGATCCTTCCTTAGAAACAGATTCTCGTGCCTGAGAGCTTTCTCCACAAGCTTCTCAAACGGATCGTCCAGATGATCCACCAACTGTCTCCCAAGATAAGTGTCCAATCCTGTCACAAACTTCTCATTCTTCTGATAGGGAGATTCAATATACGACCGAGCATACCTGGACAAGGCTTCAATCTCCGAAACATACTCAAGAACTGGTCTTCCACCTTGCTTGAGTTTCACAAACTTCTTAAACAGAACGGATTTCTGAGCTGTAGAAATGAACTTAGCTTCAAATCTAGGTTGGAATTGCACCCAAGTAATTTCTTCCTCCGGAGTATCAATGGTGATAGAATTCCACCAATCAGAAGCTCTTCCTTGAAGCTGTCTTGATGCAAGCTTTCTCTTAGTTGCATCCTCGATTCCCAAATCACCAAAGATCCTTCTACAAGTATCTATCCATCTCTGGACTTCTATGGTTGATTCTGTCCCCAAGAAAACCTTTCCTCCAAGAGCAGTATAGTCTTTACACAACTTAGCAAAATCCACTGGTTTTGGGGCTTGAACCTGAACTCCAACATCCACTGATGGCCCTGGAGCTGGTATTCTTCTCATGATCGAAGTCGTCATGGCCTCAAACAAAGCAGCATAATCAGCAGCCCCCTCAGAACCACGACCTTCCCTAGCAGCTGGTCTCCCCCTTCGACTCATTCTTAATATCGATAAAAGAATGATTAGTACACCTTGAGAAACAACTGCATAAGAGGTTCTAATCCTTCTAAACTACTATATTATATATAGTAATCATCCATCAAAATACAATTACGTCTCTCTTACGTAGTTACGTCAGCGAGCGTAGGCTAAAATCGATTAACCAAAGCTCTGATACCAAATGTGACGAACGCCCCTGACTCCTGCACTAAATAAGGAAATAGTGCGCTGTAAAGAGTGCCAGGCAGCCATGGATGATCATCAAGGTAAGGTAAAACAATAAACTCTATCGTATTACTCACAGCGCAGGGATAAAATACAATAGAATAGTATACATAGTGAGGCTCCATAGAACAGAATCTCATCACACACTACAAAACAATTTGATACAAACATCTGAATAGTCAATACATCAAGCCTCACTACATAACACTCAGAGAATCATACAAGCAGCGAAACATCCAGTACATATAGTAAGAAAAAAAAATATGCAAAAGCCTCCAGCTCGTCTTTGTTATCAACAGCGTTGATCACTATGAACAGCACCTGTCACCTGCTACCTAGTCTGCCCATCCCAAAACGGATGAACAACCCAAGGTAATAAGAGTTAAACATAAAACCTTGAGTTAGACAAAAGTCCTAGTGAGCGGTAAATCAACTATCAAACATACCAAAAGAGCATAAAGGGTAAAAAGGATTAGGAACCCAACCATCCCACTCCACCTCTTTCTACAGTTATAGCCCCCAGACCCACTAATCAGAAATAAACATAGCAAAGCAGACATTTAAAGTAAAACAATTATCACTCGAGTCAAGGTAGATGTTTTCCAAGCACAAACCCCCAAGGCCTAAACCAAGATCAGATAAGAACCCACAAAACATCGCTCTTGAGAACGAGTGACGATACAACCAAAGCATCCAAACATCCATGACTCTGACTATCACTGTTATCATTGCTTCGATATCACCGTTAATTGAATGACCGGCTCATTCTTTCATCCGTCCGTCAAGAGCTAATGGTAACCCCGGTTCTAGACATAACTCCACACGTCATCGTGACCCGTGCCTAGGACTATCGAATCTGCCAAGAGTACTAGAACATCAACCATTGGTCTTGGGACTATCGAATCTGCCCAGCGTACTCTTGTTTGAGCATGCTAGAACCTTCAACAACGATGAAATCTCAGCCTCCCAGTCATCCTCCTCGACGACTATTCTCATACTAGCTCAAGCGCCTCTTGAGCCAACCATTATCAACTAACTCGAACCATATCACCGAGTTATCAACATGCTTGGAATGATCCCATCTGGATTAAACCAAGGCTATCTCACATCATGCTTTGCTTCATCTCATCATAGCAAAGTCCCATCTCAGCATCATGCTTTGCCTTATCGCATCATAGCAAAGTCCCATTTCAACATCATCATCAAATCTATCCATATGAGCTTTATCATCCGCTTCATATGCCACAAGCAGCTTTCCTTATTCAAGAGCCTTTCCACTTAGCTTTTGAATCATCTTCAACCAACTTGTCCAAATCAAATCATCAATCAACTAATTTTGTAACAATCAATCAAATCAATCATTAATCCAAGTAATCAATCATTCAAACAAGATCTAAATAAACAGTTATAACAATAATGGCAATTTCGTAAATAAAGAGTCCAAATTTAACAAGCATGAATTCTAAGTAATATCTTGAGGAATGAACTAGCATAGGTTAACATGTAGTAAAGTGGATATCAAAACTTTATGAACGATGGATCTACATGCAGACTTAAGGAAAAATGCATGAAATCACTATCTTTAGCACACAAACAAGCCACCGATCCATTATACTCCTTTGGGTCCGTGTGAGAGATAACCACCACTCACTGAATCACCTAAACACCTCAAAAGCAACAAACACCAAATCCGGACAGCGAAGGATCTAGCTTGATCCGACAAGATTTCCCTTCAAACGATGAAATCTCTCTTCGATGGATGTAGATCTTCAACTTTGGCTCTTGGGTCTTCGATTTAGATCTTCAATCTTGGATGGAAGGAAGCACTAGATTAGAGTAGAGAAAAGAAGTGAAGAAGTTTAGCACTCGAGCTCTCAAAACGGCAGCACTTCGTCGCTTCGAAATCCGGATCCCAAAAAGTGAGATATGCACTTCTATTTATAGGCCAAACCTATGAGTCGTTCGCCCCCCTTAATTCGGTCACGACTCATCAAGGCTCCACGACTTACGACTCAAGCCTCTACGCGGCCTAACACAAACACGGCCTAATGACTCGACAGGATACGACTTAGCGACCTAACACATACGCCCGTTCCTACCTAAGCCGTTTGGACGACTTAACGACCTACCGACTCAACACAAGAGACGACTCAACGACTCAAAACAGGAGACGACTCAACGACTCAACCTATTGCCTTAAGTCGCTCGAACGACCTAACTATAACACGGCATAGCCGACCTAACCTTAACTCGTTCACGACCTAATCCAACACATGACCTAAGCCTCAACACGAGAATTCCTTAAGTCGCTTACTAACTTAAGCCGTTAACCATTAAGTCGTTAGTTCCCTTAGGTCGGCCAAACCCCTAAGTCGGTCACTCCTATAGGTCGATCACTACTATAGGTCGGTCACCCCTTAAGTCGGCAACCACTACCACTAACTTCTCTAAGTCGTCTAATCTCTTAAGTCGCTCACCTCCTTAAGCCGTTCACTTTCCTTAGGTCGCTCCATCCCCTAAGTCACTCCACCGACTTATGCTACGACACGACCTAACCCTGGACGACTCATCTCTGGACGACTTAAGCTCCAAACGACTTAACAGCACTAACAACCTAATGACAACAGTTCTACGATCCTTCGATCCGTAAAAATACGGGTCGTTACAGTGTATATCCAGTGTCTGTATATATGTGTAACTCTGATGTATTAAATGTAATCGAAAGATATTGTATTCTTCTGTAAACTGTTATTATTTATTATTATATTTTATCCGCTGCGAATGTGAGATGTTTTTTCTGATCTTCTTCTCTTTCTTCTTTTTCTATCTCTTTCTTCTTTTTCATTACTATCTGGAATTTTCAGGATGAAAATTTCTAGGTCGTTACAGTTGGTATCAAAGCTGAAAGGTTAAGCGAGATCCTTGGCTTTATTGGAGATTACTCATTAAATAGAGTTCGTAGTACTCTAGAATGTGTTGAGTGTGTGTGTGTGTGTGTGAGAGCGTACTTGTTATTTTCTTATATAATGGTTTTAAATGATTTTATATAAAATATATTTTGATATATAAAGTAATGTTTTCTTCTAATAAATATTAAGGTGATTGGATGTTAAATTAATGGAATTAAATTAAAAAGTAATATAATACAACCAAATTAAAATTAAATTAATTGGAATGAAATTCTAGAATTAGAACTCAGAAATTAAATTATTTAAAAAACTTTAAATGAACAAAGTTAATTTGGTTTAAAAAGTTAAACGAACCTTTGAGAATTTAACTCGAATTTATATAATTCGAGATGGTTTAAAATTTGAAATTGGAATTGAATTCATTCAAATTGAATCAGATTTAAATTAATTGGATTTGTGGTTGAAGATATAAGTTTAAATTTTAAATGGAAAATTTGAATTTGCTTAAATTGAAATGATTTGAATTTGACATGGGTTCAATTGATAATGGTACAAATTGATTGGAATAATTTGAAACTATAATTAAAGTTGAACATGATTAAATTAAAATGGAAGTTGATTTGGATTGGGAAAGAAATCAAGATTGATTCAACTTGAATTGGGAATAAATCAAGTCCAATGGAAATTGGAGTATTTAAATTGGAATTGGGTCAATTTAAATGGGAGTGGAAATTTAAATTGAATTGATGGAAAAGTGAATAGTTTTGACTCTGGACTATTTTCAATATAAATCGTTTTAAATATAAACTTATTTTTTCAAGCTATTAAATATATACAACCTTTCTTTCTTAAAGCCAAATTATTTTATACTTATTTTACAATTATTTTTGAAGCTATTGAACCATTTTTCAACTGTTTTCTAAACTAAATACTATTTTTCAACTATGTTACAAATTAATTACTATTTTACAACTATTTTTCAATTATCTAAAATTTCTGAAACTATTTAGCCATTTTTTCCAACTATTTTACAATTAATTAACTGTTTTACAGCTATTTTGCAACCTAATAATTATTTTTCAACCGCTTCTCTGTTTTTAAAATTTTCAAGCTATTTTCTAAATATAAACTAGTCGGAGTTCAAACTGTTATTGATTAAATACCCAACCGAGATAAGAATTAAAGTGATAATTCAATGGAATTGAAGCAATTGTAAATATGTGGATGAAAATTAAAGGAAATGTGAATAGAAAGGAAATTGATTTGGCTAATAATCAATGAAAATAAACACGTAGGATGTATGTATGTTATTTTATTCGCATAATGATTTGATCCAGATTCGAGCATAAAATTTTGAGATAGTTTATCGATTCGAGTTGGGATTTTTCACTCGATTTTCGACGGTGAACCTGGATATGGATTGTTAATTGGTTCTCAATATTCTCTATCATAGTTATGGCTAATGCAAGGAGAATGATGGTTTCTGATCAAGGAACCAGATTGGTGTCCGCACTAAGAAGTCGGGTGGACGATACTTGTTCAGAAGTGAAATTGTGTGATCGAGTGAGCGATCAGATTGGTATAGCGTACGGATGATAAGTGTACATCGTATGGATTTGAATGAAATTGATAATGAAAAGAGAAATCAAATTTGAATATTATTTTTTGAATAAACAAAGATATATATCTTTGTTATATAAGATAAATCTCCTCTTGTTGTATCTATTGCTGGAAGAAAAGGATTTTGAAAGTGTTTGAAGTATAAAAGGATTTTATACAAGTTTGAAATGATCAAAAGTTTTTAAAATTATATATATCTGAATATATATATATATATAAAGGATCTTATGTGGATTTTGGAAAAGGTTTTGGGAACCTTTGGATTTGGAAAGGCTTTTGATTTTTGGGTAAAATCAATATGAGAATTTGAAAAGCGTAGTTTGAGAATTATCGATTTTGGGATAATCGATTTTGTGTAAAGGAGCTTTGTATGAGATCATACTAGGTGTATGATTTGAAAGATACTATATGTGTATAGTATAAAGTGTTTTAATGATGGTTCTGGGGAAAAAGGCGCTTCCTTAAAATGAACTTTTCAGGAGTGTCACCGGGTGGTGCTGCCTTGAACCCTAAGGCGGGGTTCTAAAGTTGATCCTATGAGGAGTCCGGGCAAAACAAGTTCCTGAGGATTATGAGTAGTGTATAACATAGCGAAAGTCGTGTGTGCCGCTGAGAGCCAATAGTCTGCGTTTGATGTTATATCGGTAGACTGCGACCTATGGTAACATAACAAAAGTCGTATGTGCCGATGTGAGCCAATAGTCTGCATTTGATTTTATATCGGTAGACTGCGACCTATGGTAACATAGTGAAAGTCGTGTGTGCCGCTGAGAGCCAACAGTCTGCGTTTGATTTTATATCGGTAGACTGCAACCCAAGTAGGAGTGGAGAAGGTTCATTTTGACAGCGAAATTCGTGTGTGCCGCTGAGAGCCAACAATTACATGGACTTTTTCTTTGATGGCAACGTAACCTTGGAATGTAACTGCGATCTGTCGTGGGTTCCATGGCGTAATCGAGGGGTACGGAGTGCCTACAGTTACATGGACTTTTGTTGCGATGGCAACGTAACCCAGGATGTAACTGCGACCGTGGATGGGGGTGATGATTTCCAGAGCATTCTCACCAAGATATTTCCTCTATTTTCAAAAAAATAAATAATCTGTTTTCTATATTTTCAATAAAATTAATTTCCAAGTATTTTGAATGGATGTTGAAAACGGGTTTACTAAGTACTTATAGATTTTCAGTCCTACGCCTGATCAACATATGACTGAATTTCTATGAGAACAAGGATGGATGGTTGAGACATCGAGTTATAAGAAGTATTTTTATAAAGAGCTATTTTAATATTATGATGTGAGTTTAAAAGTATTTCTAAATTTTTAAAATAAAAGTGTTAGAATTTTTGGAAAATGAAAGAAAACCCAAACTGGAAATATGAAAAACAAAATTTGAACTCAGGAAAATTTAATGAAGTGATTTTTGTAATAAAAATCAAATATTGAATTAAAAATTGGAAGTCAGCTAATTAACTAGATAATTATTTGATAAAGTATGTCAATAAAATTTAACTCGGTAAAATAAAATGGATTGTAAGTTAATAAGGAGTTTGGAAATGAATTCGAATTGTGAGTAGAATTCGACTTGGATTTGATAATGATTTAAATAAGAAGAGATGTTGTAAAAATAAAAATAAAATAGAGTTGGATTGAAATAGTGATGGGTTGAATTACAAATAAAATTCAAGTCTGTTATAAATAATATTTAACGTAATTTTCTAGTAAATTAGATATAAGGGAAGTGTTATCGAATGAAATGAAAGTGAATTATAATGGAAATGGTTTGAGTTGCAAACAAGACCCAGGTGAGTAGAAATAAATTGAAAATGGACTTGTAATTAGTTAAATGAGTCGACAATGAATTGAATTTGGGAATTTAATTTATGATAACTAATCAAATAAATTTGTAGAATGGGATGAGATTTGATTGAAATAGAATCAAGTTAAGGTTAAAAAAAAGAAAATTTATTTGCAAATGATGTGAGTTTAAGTTATGAAGTTGAAATAATTTGAAGAAAGTAAATTAACTTAAGTTTAAAATTGATAGAAGTTTGGCTTTGAACAAAAGTAAAATATCATAAAAGTATGAATTAAATTAATTTGGAAATAGTTATTAATTTATAGTATTGTCAAGCTCAATGGAACAGTTTTAAAATGGAAACGATGTGGAGATGAAATAAAATGTAAATAAATGGTTGGTGAATAAATTAGAAATAAAATGGAATTAAATACAGAATGAGTTGAAATTAATTTAATGTAGATATACACTAAAAATAAATACTTTATTAAGCGAATATTGTTGAATTTGCATAGAATGAATTATCGTTTGACGTAAATAAAAGTAATTAAAATCCTATGGGTTGAGAGAAGTTAAATAACTTTAGTTTGAAATTAATTGAAGTGAACATGAACTTGTTTGGATTAAAAATAAATTGAATGTAAGCACTTGAGTTGGAAACCATTAAAAATTTAATGAAACGGCATATGAATTTGTTGAAAGCAATTGAATTAGCTTTAAATCACATAAATCGTTTATGGGAAGCATTTGGTGCTTGTTGTTTATGTAATGCATGTGTTTAGCTATTGAAAATAAGTGAAATGCTAATAAATTTTCTATATATGGCACTTACATATTTAAATTGAGTAAGTACAGGTACTGGGAGGCCGTTTGGCTGGATTTTGATTGCGCTAATTGCTTAAATAATAAGCCGCTTGCTTAAAAATGCTAAATAAAGGTACGCCTACGCAATAAAAATAGGAAATATGAACTTTTTTTTCTTTTTTCTGACCATGTGGGTCGATGTATATATATTTATATCTCTTGTCAAATCGCAAAAGCTCCTCCTTACAAAGGAGACTCTTCCAAAATTTCTCGAAAATTATGGGAGTTAGAAATATTTTGGAAAAAAAATTTTGTTAGCGACAAAACAATTTCAAATTGGAAACTTAAAGTAAATTAGTAGATGAAACTAATATGAATCAGTTATAAATGAAAGATAAAATTCAATACTCAGAAGTGAAGACAAATTGAATTCATATGGGAATGGGAAAACTAATTTGAAATAGATATGAAACTTCTGTAAGGAAATGTATAAAACGATTGGAAAGGTTACGATTGGATATTATTGTTAAGTAAGATATGCAGGTATTATAAGGGAAATTGGATTTGATTTCAAGAGATAATTTGAGTTGCCCGACAAAAATGTATGTATTTAAATATCTGTATGAAATTGGATTGGGTTTTTGATCTAGCCACTTGGCTTTTGTTTTCTTTTGGAATTTGGGAGCCCGTAGAGGCCTTTTGTAGTTGTACCGAGCTAGCCGTGCAAAGGAGACGCTGGCAATTTTTTTGGAATAGGGAGTTAGAAAATTTTTGAGAAAGTTTTGATAATTTAAGTTTGGATTGAAATTTAAATTTGAATAAATGAAGTAAATAATGCTGTTGGAAACCTATGGAAGGCTTTGGAAGTTGGTTGAGGTAATAATGAGTCTTTAATAAAAGATATGTTAAGGCAAGTTGATAAAGCTGTTTGGTTTTAAGAAAAGTAAACGTGTATTGGACCATTCTTCCTAACTAGTAATTTCGGGGACGAAATTCATTTAAGGGGGGAGGAATGTGACGACCCGGAATTTCTAACAATTTAAATTAGAATATTTAATTGATTTTAAATATTTAAAAGTTAATTTTAACTTGAATTCCAAATATTAATATCTACTTGATAATTAAATTATTGAATTATGTAATTCGAAATTGGGTAAATTATTGAATCTTCATGTTTAAACCTATTAAAAATAATTTGAAGGGTTATAAAATTTATAATGATGATACTGAAAATAATAGAATGGTTGAAATTTAATTTAAATATGATTTGTTCAGTTTTAATAATTTACCGTTTAAATTGACATTTAGAAATAGCCTTTTGAGGCGCAGTCTCGGAATTCGGCGAAACTAGTTTCATTGGATCCATAATATTATATCATTATCGGATATCAATTTTCGTAGCAATCGGAGTTTTTGTTTGACCGTGGCAGCTCAAAACTCTTAGAACTATTTTAATCGATTTAATTTAAAATTGATCGTTTATTTCCGTAACTCGCACATAAGATCGAATTAGCTTTCGAAACACATTCTATTGTGTTCGAAATGTGGGTAAAACCTTATAATTTCCTAGCGGCATTCCTTAAGAGGTGTTCGAAATTTTGGCAATTTTATAACATAATAAAATTTAAAGTCACTAGACAAAGATATTTATATTAACAAAATAAGCGTACGTAGGAAGCTTTCCCCAATTGATATTTTATCTTCATTTCCCCCCTCTAATCTTCAAACAAAAATCAAACTTATATTAAAAAAATGGCCGCAGCCTTCGGGTCCAAAGTCAAGTAGAAATCGAAAGGGGGGGTTCCAAAATCAACCGCGGCTTCATCTTTCAAATTGAAGAGTCGAACGAACGAAATTCGTTCGTGCTCACTTCAATCCAAACCGATGTAGTAACTTTGCCTCCGTAACCCTAAGTTACTCACTCCAGATCGAAGCAGGTCGCAGTTCATTTAGAGATGAGGAGGGATCGCTGGAGGAGCTGATGCTCGAGTCGACGCTCGCGTTGGGATTCGTGGCACGTGCAGTCGCATGGTGTTCGCGGCTGTGTCGATGGTTAGTGGTGGTTCGCAAGTTAGCGGTGAAGTGAGGTGATTATTTTTCTATATTACTTTAAATGTATATATAATGGCAGAAAGAAAAGTAAATAAAATAGATATACATTTTGCAGAAAGAAGTATAATTATATACATGCAGTAATATATTTATTTATCTTTTGAATTGATAAATATATGTATGTATATATATATATATTTTTAAAAGGGAAATTTATCAGTTAAGTTAAATAGTTATTTTTTAAACAATAAAATTTTAGTGGTTAAATTATTTGGTTAACCTATTTCTTTTTTTTTTGTTACTAAAGGATATTTTTAAGAATCTTTTTTGGTTTAAAACTAAATTTATTAGTAGACTAAATTTATTTAAAAGAAATTTTATTTTTAAAATTGTAGTTAAGCAAATTTATTGAAGGAAATTGGTTTGAAATAAAGATCATTTGTGAAGCAAATTAATTAAGTGAAAATAAATTGTTCGATCATTTCAAATATTAATAAATCGTATAACTGTTTACACAAGGTTTAAATCTGAAGGAAACAAATCTAAGTCGGATTTGGATTGCAAAATCAAAGGTGAGTAAATCTCACTCTGTTTGATTTTTATTTGGATTTAAATGGTTAGATTTAAATAATTGGTTGAATGATTGAATTGATTGAATGTGTACTGATGGTCTGGTAATTTTGGTTTTGGTTGGTTCTCGAGTTAATAGTTGTTTGACTCGAAGCATTTGGGTTTTAAATGGTTTTAAACTTATATCATAAATAAGAGAATGGTTCATTTTAAAGTTAATAAGGGTTTAATGATTGGTGATTCATTAAATATGTAGGATAATTTAAATGGGTAACTAATTAATTAAATTAATTAACGATTTTGGTTAATTCATTAAGTTTAAATTAATTTAGAATGATCATTGGGTAGTTTAATAAGTAATTACTTAATGCAATTAATAAAATTACTTTGTGTAATTAATCAAGAGATAAATTAAGATAATTAATTATGGAGAATTAATTTATTTAATGAAGTAAATAAAAGCATTAAATAAAAGGGTAGATAATTTAAGGTGGAGATAAATCAAGTATGATTAATACTGTGGTTTAATTAATGTAACTAATTTAGATGAAAAAAATTAATTAAAATACAATTGGAAATCATTAATTTATATAATTAATGATGTAATTAAAGATTGATAAATTAAAATTGATTAATCCATAATAAGTGACTTATGAGAAATTAATTAATATAAGTAATTAAGGACTAATGTAATTAATATAGTTAATTAATTTATGAAGTAATTAGGATTACTTATTGATTTTGGTTAAGAATAATTAATATCGTGTAATTAAAAAAAGATAACTACATGAATGTAATTGAAAAATAATTAATCCAGGGTGATTAATTAAGATGAATAATGAAAGGTTGACTAATTAATTGATTTGGAATTAATTAATGTTAAATGAAGGAATCTAAGTATTGAGGTTAGAAATTCAATTAGAATCAATTGAATTAATTAAGAAGTGATCAAATTTGTTGTGGATGATTGGATGGTATGGATGCTTTGAATGGGTTGATATCTCTGATATGAAATGTTGCGTATTTCATTTGTATAACCTGGATTAGGATGACACGAGACTCGAAGAGACCGGGGTCGGGTATTAGAAGATGCCCGAAACCACTTCGAATTTTTATAGATTGATATGTGAAATCTATTGGCTGGAATGAAATGACTTAAGTAAATTGGACTATTTAATTCAAATTTTGGTACTTAGAAACTTATGTGTAAAATAAATGATCTTTATAACATATTGTGAACTTGCAAATTGATTCGAGTTACCCCGGGGTCTATATAAGTTGTATGCCTTGCATTCCATGTTAGATGGGTTTACTCACGCTGGTTTCCAGGCTGACCCGGGTGTTACTTTGGTGTAATGCTCGGGTTAGAGCGAGTATTACAGATTTTTAGGTAGGGACGATTCAGAGCTCAGGAGGCGAGCTGGTTGGCAAGAACGTATAGAGTATTTCCGCTATATTATTGAATATCCGAGTCATGATGATTGTGTATATCCAGTGTTTGTATATATGTGTAACTCTGATGTATTAAATGTAATCGACAGATATAGTATTCTTCTGTAAACTGTTATTATTTATTATTAGATTTTAACCGCTGCGAATGTGAGATGTTGTTTCTAATCTTCTTCTTCTTCTATCTCTATCTTCTTTTTCATAACTATCTGGAATTTTCGGGATGAAAATTTCTAGGTCGTTACAATTATTACCCAGATTAAACGACCAAGTTTACATCATTTATTTCATTCCAGCCTATTTATTTCAAAATCAAATCCATAAAGAATCTTTTACAAATCGAAATGGTTTTGGGTATTTACTTACCCGACCCCGGTCTCTTCGAATCCAATGTTATTAACGATCCTAAGTGGAAACAATTCAATTCATATTCAGAGTAACATATTTACATAGCAATTCCATTAAAGATAGATAATCCATACTATCATAGTTCAACCCACACATATCATCCCATATAGCATCACAAATCACATATTAGAGATATCAATAATCCAAGGCATTCAATATCATTCGATCAACCATAAGCAAGATTAATTAGTCACACCATTTCTAATTAGTTTAAATAAATTAAATTAGTTAGTTCCATAACTACACATCCTGCTTACTTAAACATTAATTTCAATCTAATTAATTGATCATTCCTTAACTATCCATCTTAATAAACCTTCTTTAATTAATTATTCTTAACTAATCATCCTTGATTAATTATTCCTTAATTACATTAAGTAATTAACTTTCAATTAATTACGCAAATTAATTATTCTTTAACCATTAACGTTAATTAACCTTTAATTACTTTCATTAATTACGTTAATTAATGATCCTCTAGTAATTTTCATAACTTAATTACACTTTTTTAAATTAATTACATTTAACAAGTAATCATATTCCTTGATAAATCACATGCAGTAATTAACTCCTTGATTAATTATATTAATTAAACCTTTAATTAATTACACCGAGTAATTAATCCTTAATTATTTCCATAAATTAATTTTTAATTATCAAACAATTTATTAATTTATTACTCTTTAATTACTTTTATTACTTAATTAATCTTAATCACCCAAAACTTAATCAATTAAAAGATAAGTTAATTATCTTAATTAACTTCTTAATTATCATTTAAAATCTTATTTAATAAACTTTGGATTAATTTATCATTAATCTATAGATTAACTTAAGATCTTTAAGTTTAATTAATGACAAAATACACTAAATCTTCATAATTTAATTACGTTATTAATTAAGTAAACTTTAAGAATTTACTTACTAAGTTAAAATAAATAATTCAACTTGATTAATCAAACTCTTAAATAAACACTTTTATATAAAAGAATGATTAAGTGCATTATTAAAAACTTAACTATGTTAATCGTAAAACACTTAGTTAGTATTTATTTTTACCAGAGACAAATCCCATGATTACTCGAACTAAACCCGAGCAAAATCACGAACCCATATCTTCGTTCAAATCCCAATCTGCTCGAGCCCTCTCCCGAGCAATCCCCTTCTTCCCTAAAGCCTCAGACACACTGACAAACCGTACATATGCACCGACGATCGGAGCAACTCCAACCAACATCGATGACTCCACCATGTCGCCCTCGAATGTCTCGGTCCATATGAAGCACCGAAATTCTCGACGATCACCTGAAACGAAATCGAACCATTGAAGCACAATCAGACTCCAACAATGTCAAACAACTTGCCTCGCACCACCATGCTTCGTCCACCAAAGACCCTGCTACCTTGCCCAGACCTTCGTCGTAGGGTCAACTTCATCTTCCCCCATCCTGGCCTGACTCGACGCCGCCTTGTCTCCACACCAGTCATTCAAACATCGATGTCTAGAACTACACTAAACCATATAATGGCCTCATGCCACCGCCACGGTGAATTAAAAATTCACCTTCCAATTTTTCCCAACTCATCTATCCCCAGGCTAGCTACAGCAGTGGTCCCGACTGCCCAAACTACACCGATAATCGTAGAAAGGCAGAAACCCAAATCACGTTAAACTCAAAATTCTTCTCGAATTACCATCCTAAAAATCATAATTATGACATTAAAATTCATAGTTTTCATCAGCGAACACGATTATATAGGTAATGCATGAAATCAAACAAGTTGATTTTTACGATAAATTCAACTCTCTCTATATATTTCCCTTTTTCCAGAAAATTTAAACGATTTTTCTTGAAACCTATTTTTAAAAATTGAATCACGCAAATACTAATACTTTTAATTCAATGATCATGACTTAATTTAGATCATACGAGGAGATATGAATTTTTTTATGCATGTTGAACTTAAACCTGGGAACACAACAGAGGTATACATATATACACTCACAGATATGTGCAAGCATTTATAATTATTTACATGCATATATCTAAATCCATTCATGCATCAACGTTACTTCAGCTATTATATCACATACATCAAGTTTGATCAAATTTAATCTTAAATAAAAAATTTTTACTCACCTTTTGATGTTGAATAGAGAATAGGCCCGGGAATGATTTTTGCTCTTGATCTTGCAAACTGGAATTTTATCTTGAATTTTTGATCTGACTTGCTTGATTATCTAGGCGATCTTGCTTAAATTTCCGGTTTGATATAATCAGATCTATAGTTTGCTTTTATTTGAATTGCTTCAAGTTGTTTGTTGAGATGAATTTACATGCCTTTGATCTTGCTTGACTTTCTGTTATTCCTGGTTTGATTTAATTTCCAGGATTTTGTTTTGCCCAAGTTTTATATATTTTTTTGCATGAAAGAGAGTAGATGTTTGTATATAGGATCATTATCCTTTTTTTTAAAATATAAAAAGAAAGTTAAGAAAAACATGACACTTGTATTTGTAAATGTAATTAAGCTACACTTGTATTTTTACATGGTAAATTCACTTAACACTTGTTAAATCTCATGTTGTAATTGTTACACTTGTAAGTTTTGCGTATAATAATGTCTTTAATATGATTTTATATTATATTTTTGGTTTGGTTATATATATATATACATATAAATTTTAAAAGAAGGTATATTAAACCCCTTTCTATTAATCTTATTTCACATAAATAAACAAACACATAATATAGGTTTTTTTTTAAAATATTAACTTTAAATAGCTTTTGAAACTTATTGTATCGAATTCAAAATATGACTTCCAAATCACAATGTACATATATACATGGATAAATAGTAGATAGAAATTTTGGATTTGAAATTTCAAAATTAAATATTAAAAATAGATTGGACTTTAATACCCAATAATTTTGAAATTGTAATTCATCATTTATTATAGTTTAAATCAATTTATATATATGTATATCTAGATATTTCTAATCATCAAAATTTTATTTGTTCAATCAAGTAAAATCAGCATTTTCAATAGTTAAAATTAGATAATTATCCAATTACTTGATGCCCAAAAATCCTGGTTATCACATTGCTCCGCCCTTAGAATATTTTCGTCCCCGAAAAGAAAACGAAGTCAGGATTTATTTAATACTTATTATCAGATAAATTACCCTTTTGAATACTTTTAACTATAAACTCCTTTTCATATATAATTTTTAGAACATTTTAAAATATACATAATATTACCAAAATAGCTTTATAAATTACTTTTCATAACTCGATGTTTTAACAAGTCCATCCTTATTCTCATAGTAATTCAGTCATACGTTGATCATGCGTAAGACTGAAAATCTATAAGTACTTAGTAGACCCATTTCCAACACCCAATGAAAATACTTGGAAAATATTTTAGTGAAAATATTAAAAACGTTTTCGAAAATAGAGGAAACATCTTTGGTGAGAATGCTTTGGAAATCATCACCCGCTCCATGGTTGTAGTTAACTCGATGGTTACGTTGCCATCTCGGCAAAATCCATAGATAACTATAGGCACTCCACGCCCCTCGATTACGCCATGGAACCCACCACAAATTGTAGTTACTCGAGTTACGCTGCCATCACGGAAAAGGTCCATGTAACTGTAGGCATCATCACCCTCGATTTTCGCTGCCAAATGAAACTTCACCACTCCCACATTGGTTGCAAACTACATCAGTCAAGTCCCAATGTAGCCTTAGGCTCTCACGGCCTATTGACTTTCACTATGTCTCCATAGGTCGCAGTCTACTGAAGTAAAATCAAATGTAGACTGTTGGCTCTCACGGCACACACGACTTCCGCTATGGTCCACAGTAGATCACAGTACATCGAGTTACACTGTCGTCATAGCATAATCCAAATGTCTCTGTAAGCATTAGCGACCCCGACTTTCGCTACCTGCAACACAAAATCCTCAGGAACTTCATTTTGTCCAGACTTCCTCCCAGGATTCAATTTAGAGCCTCCCCTTAGGGCTCAAGGCAGACCCACCCCGTGGATCTCCTAATGAAGTTTATTTCAATAAGAGAGCCTTTTTCCCTAGAGCTAATCTCAAAACACTTTACGCTATGCACTTATAGTATGTTTCAAACCATACCCTTTATGATTTACATCAAAATCTTCTTTACACAAAATCGATATCTCAAATCGATAGTTTCAAACTTGGATTTCCAAATTTTCAAAATTTGATTTTTTTTCAAAAATCAAAAGCCTTTCCAAAATCCATAGGTTCCAAAACCTTTTTCCAAAATCATTCTCATAAGATACTCTATATATATATATATATATATATATATATATATAATCTTGAAAAATCTTTGGATCACATCATACTTGTATAAATTCCCTTTTATGCATCAAATACTTTCATAAACCTTACTTCTGGCTATAGATTCAATAAGGGAAGTTTATCAAATATAACAATATATATACAACTTTATCATGCCAAATCAAAATTTGATACTCTTTTATAAAGTTACTTACCATATCACTTACACTTCACAAAGTGAATTTCAAAAGATACCAATCTTTCACCTTTGTTCATATATATTTCTCAAAACATGCTTTTCTTTCAAAATTCAAAATCAATATCATTCAAGTACGTATGATCTACATATACCATCCGGACGCAATATCAAATCTGATCGCTCACTCGATCACAAAATCTCACTCCCGAACTAGTATCGTCCACCCGACTTCCTAGTGCGGACTCAGATCTGGTTTCTTGATCAGAAATTGTCATTCTCCTTGCATAGGCTAGCTACAATAGAGAATTTCCAGAATCGATCAAAAATACATATCCAGGGTTCGCCGTCGAAAATCGAGTGAAAAATCCCTACTCGGATCGATATACTATCTTGAAATTCTGTGCTCGAATCTGGATCAAATCATTATACGAATAGAATAATATACGTACATCCTACGTATTTATCTTCATTGATCATTAGTTAAATCAATTCTCTTTCTGTTCACCTTCATTTTGATTCATTCACTTATCCACAATTGCTCCCAATGGTTAACACTTCAATTCTTATCTTAATTGGTATTCGATTATAGACAGTTTGCGCTCTGACCAACTTGAATTAAGAAAATAGCTTGAAAACATTTAAAATAGATAAGTAGTTGAAAAATTGTTATTAATCGTAAATAGTAGTAAAATAGTTAAGTAATTTTTAAATAGTTGTAAGTAGTTAAATAATTGTGAAATAGTTAGATAGTTGCAAAATAGTTGTCAAATAGTAATTAATTTGTAAGTAGTAGTAAAATAGTGATAAGTTTGTAAAACAGATGTAAAATAGTAATTAGTTTTCAAAATAATTGTAAAATAAACATAAGGTAGTTTTGGGTTTTAAAAAGGAAAGTTGTATAGTAAATAGCTAGGAAAAATAGATTTAAAAACAGTTATATTAAAATAATTTATTTGGAAAAAATGGTTAAGAGCAAAACTGTTCAATTTCCATCTCCCTTTCCAATTAATTTCCAATTTCCACTTCCATTTAAATTGATTCAATTTCAATTCAATTTAAATTAACTTCAATTCCTATCCCAAATTCAAATCAATTCCCATTTGAAATTCAAACCTATTCAACTTCAATTTCACTTTAAATTAATTTAATCCAAATTTTCCATTTGAATTTTTATGCTTATCCATCTTCAATCACAATTCCAATTATTTCAAATCAGATTCGATTCGAATTAATTCTATTCAAATCTGAACTTAAAACCATCTCGAATTTCATAAATTCGAGTTAAATTTTTAAATATTGATTTAATCCTTTAATTCAAATCAACCATTTATTTTAAATTATCAACTTAAATCTTTAATCATTTGATTCTGAGTCCAAATTTTCAAAATTCCATTTTTAAATTTCTTTTACATATCTTATTACAAAATTCAAATAAAAGTTCAAAGCTTATTAAATTATTTAATCTTTAGAATCCAATTTATTATCCAATTTTAACTTCGAAACCAATCCTTAACAAATTTTCAACAAGCTCATTTTAACATTTAAATCTTTAAGTTCAAAGCAATTTCCCTTTTCATATGTTCAATCTTATTTCTATTTTATTTCAGTAATGGATGTATATTACCTCAATCCATTTTTTATTTTGATTAAAATAATCCAATTCATAGTTTCATGGATTATTAATAACAACAGAATGATATTAAGATAAGTCTAATAAATTAACATTTAAATTATTTAAAACATTCATCAATAGCACCTAATTCCAATTTCCAGATCTCAAACCCATTTTGAGATCACACATACTCCCTATTCAAATCAACCATTTAACTTTCCAAGTTAAATTTCAATTTCAATTCAATCCATTCAACTTTATCCAATTTTAATTTCCATTTCAAATTTTAAACTTCATATTAATAATCTTCCACTTATAAGTTCAAAAACTTATGACTTTGGGATTTCACATCACATTCCAAGAAAATTTAAAACTCAACACTTAGACTTTATTTCAAATCATCTTTGATATTATGTATATCCCTCATATATATAAATATTCATTTCCTTTGCGCACCAAGTTATATCTTAAAATTTAAACCACCTTTGGTTTTAATTCAATTTTTTTTTTAAATTTCAAACAATTCTTGTTTGAAACAGAACCCTTTCATTCAAATACAATGTAAATAATACTATTTATTATTTATTTTAACACTTTGAAACAAATTCCAAATTTTCTGGGATTAAATTTAAAACTTCACAATTTAAATTATCTTCAATTCTAATTTATAAATCAAACTCACCTAAAGGTTTACTTCCTTAAAACATTTCATTATTAAAAACAATAACCATTTATGATAATAACCAAGATTATCATATTTGGAAACCAACCCATTATTATCTTATTCTGATCAGGATTTTAGTTTTAGTTTGGATCCATTTCGAACTTGTCTTATTTATATAGTTCATATTATCTAATTTCCTATTCGGTTGAACTTCAGTTACCACTTAATTCTTATTATTTTATTCAATTCCATTGATTCAACAACCAATTACCTTAGTATCAGAAAAACTATTTTCTTTATATATATCAAAATATATTTTTGAAACTATTTTTAAAATCATTTTATAAGAAAATAACAAATACGCCCTCATAAATACTACACTCAACTCATTCTAGGGTACTACTTACCTTATCCTTAATGAGTAAACCCATCAGAGCCAAGTTTCTTGCTTAACCTTCTGCTCTGATACCAAAATGTAACGACCCAAAATTTTCGACCTCGAAAATTCCAGATTGTTAGAGAAAAGAAGAAGAAAGAAGAAGAAGAAGAACAGAATAACAACAGCATCTCACATTCGTAGCGGATCAAAATATAATATCAAAATAATTGCATTTACAAAGAAAAGCTGTAATTGTTACTTTAAATATTATCCATCAGAGTTACAACCATACATAAATATAGTAGACAGTTATATCAATGTGTCTTAGACTAATATCACAACAACTCTCAAAAACACAGCAGTTGTAACGACCCGCAAATCCGTACCCCTTGAGTCAACATTATTCTACATCAATCAACTCAAGTTGCACAGAAATACGAACCATTTGGGTTAAAGAAGAAGAGGTAGAAGAAGAAAATAGAAATCAATATCATGACCTAACCATCGCAGCGGAATAAAATATAATAGACAATAAATGATCTTTACACAAAAATCAAATATCTCTGTTTATATATTACATCATCAGAGTAGATCAATCACAGCTAAAAATCAATAACATATAAATGGATACACAACAACTCAACATAGCGGAATATATATATAAACAAGTACAGAAGTACGTATCATCATCTAGCTCGTCTCTTAAGCTCCACAGCATCAATCCTGTATCCTATAATACTCGGTCTGACCTGAGCATTACAGTTAAATAACAACCGAGTTGGTCTGGAATACCAGCGCGAGAAAATCACACTCAATTGATTATTAAAGTTTCAAAAATCCTTTGAAAACAAAAGCATCTCGTAAGACCACGCCGCAAATAAACATGTCGGGTTTTTTCCTTACGATAGCTAAAACGATTTTTATAGAAATCCTCTGATATTATAATAGGGTCTATATACAAATACTTATAAAATTGCTGAAATTGTTACATCTATTAAATTCTAGCTACTAGCCACAGAGTGGGTAATACAAACAAAACTCGTACAAGGCTCGTAGGGAGAATGGATTTTCAACTAATGACTAGGCACTGGGGTACCACCTGTCACAGTACGTGGCCTAGATCACAGTGCCAAGGAGTATGTCTGCTCCCCTGCAACACAAGGCCGGGACTACCCCTTACTAGATAATCTTGAGTGAGATCACCCCGCGGTTGGGATCAGCAACCGCCCACTAAGCCGAAATAAAAGGGACATCTAGGCAGGGATGACCTCACCCTGCTTGGGTGCTACCCACCTAGCCTTGCCGCATAACCCCTGATTTTCAGTCATTCCCGGTTGATGAGGCTTGAGGCTAAGCGTTACCTTTATAGAACAACATCCCTTAGAATGCCCATCATCCACGTGACGATGTTCCGAAAGCATTCATCCATACAAGTCCGTCCCGGGTTCGAATGGAACCGAAGGCACTATTCCTACTATATCCATTTTGGAAATATCCTCAGAATTAGTAGCGACTAGCCCTTGCACTTCACTGCCCCATCTTCGAATCCACATTCGTTTCCCACGAAACGTATAAACCGGATCAAAGTGGTTCTCGAGAAATAAATCTCGATCCCGGTCTCTTCGAAACGATCAACGCATTTGTCCAATATTGATAGTCGGTGATTTAACTATCAATTAATATTCACAAACAACCATTCAACAATAAATAATTTTCCAAATTATTTATTAACCTCAAAAATATCTTCACAAGATATATATTCAATTTTCAACCTTTTGAAAACAGTTTCAAACCATCATTCTTTTCAGAATAAACTTCCCAAATATTTTCTATCTCCACTGAAATCACCGAGCACAAAACTAGATTTTTAAAATAATTTAAAACGCTTTACTTTGAAATTTACTTTAAAAACATTTAAGTTAAAAACTACTTCAATAATTTATTAAAAATACATACTATATGAATATTTGGAAATAAGGTTCCTTAATGAAATATAAAACTAAATTTTCACTTTTAAAACAAATACTAGATCACTCTTTAAATAATTATTGCTATAATAGATTAAAAGGAAATACTTACTTTAAAATTTTAGTATTAGAAATAATAAATTTTCCAAAATTTTCTTTTTAAAACAACTTTAAAACTTTTTAACTTATATTTAAAAATTTACTTTGAAAACGTACTTGGTTATTCAGGGAGAATTGCCAATCTCAATCACTTAAATCAATTTTCCAAATTGGTTCCCAATTTATTCTTCTTGAATTAAATCTCTTTACTTACTCAATTCATTTCAAAATTCATCAATTATGGGCTTTATTATTAATGTTATTAATTTCCGTTTGATTTATAATCTTTTAACTGAAATATACCAATTTCAAGTTATTCCCAATTTCTTCTTTATTCTTTTCAATAAATTGAATCTTAAATTTTAAATAAATGTTTTATTCTTTTAAAATAATAACACCGAAGTTTAAAATTCATTAATCTTCTAATTATGCAAAATTTCCCTTACTAAACTTAAGATTTATTTATTAGAATTTTAAAGGCACTTTATTTCTTTTCCAATTCATTCTTAAATTTATTCAAATTTCTATAATTATTTTACTTACAAATTCACTTCTTTTATTATCTTTCCAAAATCCAATTTATATATATTTTTGGTAATTCATCATACCCAATTATGTCCAATCGAACCATAGCATTCAATATTCCAATAAAGTTCATCATACAATATCAAATAATCACAATAGAGGGTATTAAATAATTTTAAATAAATGTTGAGGGATCCAGTTGGATCCCTCCAACCTGTTTCCATGCATCCACAGACGTTAGCATAATATAAGACACCAATTCCAAAATATACCATACTATAGCACATCAATCAATTCAACCATTCAAACAATTATTTAAATTTAATCATTTAAATTTAAATTCAACTTCAACTGAGTGAGATTAACTCACATTTGCTTCCTGTTTTGCAACCCACTTCATTCTCGATTTGTTTTCTTTCAAATATGGACCTTGAATAAATATTAGATGATTTTATTAATATTCAAAATAAAAATCGAACCGTTAAGTACCATTTAATAAATTCAATTGGTTAGTGATTTAAATTTAAACTAATTTTTCTTTGAATAATTTCTTAGTACTTAAAATAAATAAATAGGTTAATTAACCAGATTAACCAAATTATTTTCCAACAATTTAAAATTAAGCTTTAAATAAAAATAGGTATATATGCATATTCATTTTATTTTATTATTATTTTCATTTTTGAAATAGCCTATATACTTTAATGATCTGCTTTTAAATTTGAAATATAAATTCAGGAAGAGACCTATACCTGCTCCCATTGTCCTCTACCTAGAACCCTAGCCTGCTGCTGATCCAAACGCGGCCTCTCAGATCGACATCAGCCACCATCATTCGCGCACACGCCCGGGCCACTTCTACACCTTACAGTCGAACCACGAACGAACTCGACTTGCTTCTACCACGAGATAGCCCCCTTCCAGCGACCAAACCCTAAACGCAAGCATGCCAGAGGAATCGCGAGAAAAATAGACGAACGCCAATACTCCCTATCGCGATTTCGATCGCATACAACTCGACGAACCCCTAAAATCCCTCGCGAGAAACAACGCTTCGCTCGATACTTTGATCCGAGTAAAAGTCGAGACGCCCTTCTACACGACCTCGCGATTTCAAATTTAATTTGATTGATTTTTTTTAACTTGCCGAACGTTGAACTCGAAGAGGAGAGGAACAAAATGCTCGGTATCTCACTGAAAGGAAATCGAACTGATTTCGTAGAAGAGGATGCGGCCATTACTATATTATTTGTATTTTTTTAGATCAAACCGATATGAAGACGAAGGCTTCGGCTTGATTGTTTTGGAAGCACGAGGAACGTGCTTTGAGAGGAGGGCTGTTGTGAAATTAAAGGTGTCGTACACACGCTGGCTTGCTTTGGAAGGAACGAAGTTATAACTTTATTTGATTCAATTAGGAAGCCTAGAATAAAAAGAAATTTCATGCTTCAAAAAGGAAGGGAAGGAAGCAGGAGACGCTATTATTTTATATTATTATCCCCGTTGAGAAAGAACGAAATCGATTTAAAATTTTGGTATAAAATCTCAGCACGTTTGTACGCCGTACGCTCACTATTTAAACTAAATTTCATCAGATTATTATCAATTAAATTTTCAGCGCGTTTATATCTCGAATGCTCACACAACAGCTCCGATCAATGTGAAATATGAAATTTGAAATTCGATAATAATTTAATATTACGGATCCAATGGAATTGGTTTCGTCGAATTCCGAGACTGTGCCTCAGAAGGCTATTTTTAAATTCAATTTAATTATAAAACTTTAAAACTGAACAAACTACTGTTAAATTCAATTTTAAAACTTCTATTATCGTCGACACTATCAATATAAATTTCACAAGCCTTTAAATTGTTTTTAACAGGCTTAAAATCCCAGATTTCCTATTTTACCCAATTTTAAATTATTTAATTCAATAATTAAATTATTAAATAAATAGTTATATTTGAATTCAAGTTAAAATTAACTTTTAAATATTTAAAATCAATTAAATATTCTGATTTCAAATGCTTAAAAATTTTGGGTCGCCACATTCCGCCCCCCTTAAAAGAGTTTCGTCCCCAAAATTACTAATTAGGAAGAATGGTCCAATACCCGTTTACTTTTTTCCAAAAATCAAATAATTTCTAACAACTTTCCAAAACAAACTTTTATTAAAGACCCACTATCATTCTTACTAACTTCTCCATAATTTGCAACAATATTATTTGCTCAATAATTTAAGTTTCAATTTAAAACCAAATTTTGACTTATCAAAATCTTCTCAAAAATTTTCTAACTCTCTAAATTTTCGAAATTTTTTGCCAGCGTCTCCTTTGCGCGGCTGGCTCGGTACAACTACAAAATGGCCCTATGGCCTCCCAAGTCCAAAAAGAAAACAAAAAGCCAACTGGCTCGATCCAAAAACCTAATCAAATTTCAAAGAAATTTAAACACATACCTTTTTGGTCGAGCAGTTTAATTTTTTTTATCATCTGAAATCAAAACCAATTCTCTTTTCCCTTTATAATACATGCATATCCTACTTAGCACTAATATCCAATCACAACTTTCCAAAAACGTTTATCGACTTCCTCACAAAATGTCAATATTTACTCATTCGAATATCAATTTAGAATATATTTGTAATATAAATTTCCAATTAAGAGTTCATCATTCCTTTCTTAAGTTAGTATAAGCATTTTATATGTTTCTTATATTTATTTTCATCTTACCACTTTAGTTTATGTCTATTTCTATTCAAATTGATTCTTTCATTTCCATATGAATACAATTTATCTTAACTTTGAGTAGTTGAGTTTTATTTTCCATTTATAACCAATTTATGTCATTATTTTAAATTAGTTTTATCCACTAATTTATTTCAATTTCCAGTTTGAAATCATTGTGTCGTTAACTAAAAATTTTCCCAAAAATTTTCTAACTCCTAAAATTTTCGAAATTTTTTGGCAGAGTCTCCTTTGTACGAAGGAGTTTTTACAATTTGACAAAAGATACAAATATACATCGACCTACACAGTCGGAAAAACCAAAAACAGTTCATATTTCCTATTTTTATTGCGTAGGAATACCTTATTTAGCATTTTTAAGCAAGCAACTTATTTATTTAGCAGTTAGCGCAATTAAATCCAGCCATACGGCTTCCAGGTACCTGTACTTACTCAATTTAAACATGTAAGTGCCATATATATATGAAGTTTATCAATATTTCACTTATTTACAATAGTTAAACACATGAATTCTAAAAGAAACGCACATCAAACACTTTCCGTAAGCAATTTTTATAGTATTCATACTAATTCAACTGTTTTCAATTAATTTATAACCATTTTCATTATATTTGAATGGTTTACAATTCATTTGTATACAACTTCATTCAATTTAAATGGTTTAAAACTCAATCGCTTACATTCAATTCAATTGCTAATTTTAAACAAAACCATATTATTCCAATTGATTTAAAAATCAATTTTATTTACTTGCAATGATTCATAGAATTTTATTTTCATCTATTTTCGTCCAACGACCAATTTCTCATGTAAATTGGTAATATTCATTCAAGTAAATAACCACTTAAGCCGATGACCATTTTAAATTGATTCCAACTCAATTTATTATTTAATTCTTTCTATTTAAAATTCATTCACGACCATTTGATTTGGTTCGACACATTCTATTCAAATTTTATCCCTTTCCAATTTTATTCACGATCCATTCATTTACATTTCATTCCATATTTGTTTATTCCAAACTATTTTATTTAGCTCGAAAATAATCCAGGCTATTTGACGCAGCGGATAATAACAAAACGATATGGATCGATGAAAGTAGCAAACGGTGGATTGAAGAAACTGAAATGCCCAAATTCGTTGATCACAAAGATACCGAATTCTAGCTATCTTCAACACGTTGATCGCGCACGATACCGTGAAAGAAGATTTACAATTCTTCAAACGTTGATCAAGCGCACTTGATTCCGCGAATTAGCTTCAACAAACGTTGATTCGAGCGCACTCGAATACCGTAGGTGGAGGTAGGAGATTACACTCAACTACCAATTTAGGATGAAAGCACATAGCAATCAAACAAGAATTTTATTCAAAAAAATCAACAACCTTCAAATATACAACACACTCCCTATTTATAGCATTTTACAACCGGCTCCTTAAGTCGTACACGACTTACGACTCAACATAGGTCGTTAACGACTTAAAATACAAGACACAACGCAACCCCACACTAGCCCGCGACTTACAGTAGTTCGCGACCTAACAACACCAACGACTCAACTAATACCAGTTACAACATGTAGCGACCTAGCAATTACCAACGACTCAACTGATTACAACACACACTGTACCATATAGCGACCCAAGACACAAAAGACTTAAAATGAAACGACTTAACTCTTCAGCGACTTATCCTGGGTCGGTAGGTCGTGTGAACGACCTAAAGAAGCGGCATTAGGAATTCTTCGGGTGGCCTATGTGTTAGGTCGTAGACGACCTAAAGATACCGACCGACTTATGACTTCGTTATGTCGTGGCTCTTTTAGGTCGCAACTCGCAACTTCGTTAAGTCGTGTACTCAGTGCAACTCCCATCTCTTGTTCTTGGTTAGGTCGTGGGTCTTTTAGGTCGTGACTCGTGAGCTTTTTAGGTCGTGTACTCAGCGCAACTTCCCCCTCTGGTCTCCAGTTAGGTCGAGAATGACCTAAACTTTCCTCCTTAGGTCGTGGACAACCTAGGCTTTCTCCTTCTGGGTTCCAGTTAGGTCGGAAGCGACTCAAATCTTCCTCCTTAGGTCGTGGGCGACCTAAGTCTTCACCTTGCTTAGGTCGTGAATGACTTATGCCTTGGAAAATGACAGCTTGCAATTCTTTGACCCTGGTCTGAGCTGCATCATCCTCCCCTGGTTGACAGAAATTCGACCTCGAATTTTCACCATCGTCTTCTACAACAAGTTCAGCTCCATGGTACAGAATTAAATATTTGACGTTGAGTACATCAGAAGTATGAACATCTTCTGGTAACTTCAATTGATACGCATTCTTATTGATTTTCTTTAGAATTTCAACTGGACCAATTTTCCGCGCCTTCAATTTATTGTACGTTCCCACCGGAAAATGATCTTTTGTCAACACTGCGTAAAACAAATCACCTTCGTTAAATTCAACACTTCGTCGCTTTAAATCCGCAGTTCGCTTATACTTCTCATTTGTCTTCTCCAATCGTTCCTGAACGATTCTATGACACTCCTTCAAAGGATCAACAAAATCAGTAGCTCGTTTAACGATCCCCTTTGGTTGTGGCACTACCGTTAAATCCAACGGCCCTTTTGGTAAGTTTGAATAAACAATCTGAAATGGACTGAAACCTGTACTACGATTCACCGCATGATTATGAGCAAACTCTGCCTGACATAACTTCACATCCCAGCTTTTCAGATTATCTTTCACCAAGCATCTCAATAAATTCTCCAACGATCTGTTCACAACCTCCATTTGTCCATCTGTTTCCGGATGGTAAGCGCTACTAAAATTCAGCTTTGTTCCGACCATCTTCCACAAACTCAACCAAAAATGACTCAGAAAACGAGTATCCCTATCCGGCACAATAGATTCTGGCAATCCATGAAGTCGATAGCTCTCTTTGGAAAATAGCTGAGCAACATGAACAGCATCCGCCGTCTTCTTACAAGCAATAAAATGTACCATCTTCGAGAAACGATCCACCACAACGTATATAGAGTCATTCCCCCTTTGAGTTCTCGGCAAACCCAACACGAAATCGATGCTAATGTCTACCCATGGTTTTGTAGGAACAGGTAATGGCATATACAATCCTGCATTTGTAGCTGTCCCTTTCGAAACCTGACAAACATGACATCTACGCACAAACCTTTCAACTTCCCTTCTCATCGACGGCCAATAATAAGACTGAGAAATCAACTGTAATGTTCGATCTCTCCCCACATGTCCTTCCTCATGAAGCTCCTTTACTATCTTCATTCGCAAGCTACAATCCGGTACACATAATCGATTCCCCTTAAATAAGAAACCATCAATCAACACAAATTCATCAGAACTTCCCTCCTTGACTTTCTCAACAAATTTCATAAAGTAAGGATCTTCTTCAATAAGCTCTGGCAATAATTCAAAACCTGTCACTTCAACTTTCATTGTCGTTAATAAATGACTCCTCCTACTCAAAGCATCAGCCATGCGATTCGTTACCCCTAATTTGTGCTTCACGACAAAAGTAAACTGCTGAAAATAGGCAACCCATGATGCATGCCTTGCTGAAATCTTGTCCTGCCCCTGCAAATGCTTCAAAGCTTCATGGTCTGTGTAAAGAACAAACTCCTTATGGAACAGATAGTGTCTCCAATGTTTCACTGCTTGCACCACGGCATAAAACTCCACATCATACGTATTATATCTCATCTTTGCCCTTGATAACTTCTCACTAAAGTATGAAATAGGACGTCCCTTCTGACTCAACACCCCTCCAATCCCAACCTTAGAAGCATCAGTGTGTAACTCAAATAACAACTGAAAGTCTGGTAATACAAGAATTGGTGCTGTCGTCAAAAGTCCTTTGATTCGTTCAAAAGCAAACCCTGCCTCCTCCGACCAAGAAAACTGTTTCCCTTTCATACAATTAGTAACTGGAGCCATCACGCTACTGAAGTGTAGAATGAATCTTCGGTAAAATGACGCTAGCCCATGAAAACTTCTCACTTCCGTAATTGTCCTCGGCTATGGCCAATTCCTGACTGCTTCAACTTTATTCTGGTCCACCTGTATACCTTCCTCCGAAACAACATAACCCAGAAATAAAACACTATGCGTCATAAACATGCATTTCTTCGTAGCAGCATAAAATTGTTCCTTACGAAGAATAATTAACACCTTCCGTAAATGCTCTACATGCTCCTCTGTGCTTCCACTGTAGATCAGAATATCATCAAAATAAACTACCACGAACTTCCCAATGTATGGTCTGAAAATTTGATTCATCACCCTCATGAAGGTACTTGGTGCATTTGATAGACCAAACGGCATAACCAGCCATTCGTATAGACCCTCCCTGGTTTTAAAAGCAGTCTTCCACTCGTCACCCGGTCTAATACGAATTTGATGATATCCGCTCTTTAAATCAATCATCGAAAAGATAGTTGCCCCACTCAACTGATCTAGCAAGTCATCTAACCTCGGCATTGGGAATCTGTACCTCACAGTGATCTTATTCAATGCTCGACTGTCAGTGCACATCCTCCATGTTCCATCCTTCTTTGGTACCAATAAGGCTGGAACCGCACAAGGACTTAGACTTTCCTGCACACGCCCTTGTTCTAACAGTTCTTCCACTTGCCTTCGCAACTCCTCATGTTCCTTTGGACTCATTCGATAATGTGGTCGATGTGGCAGCATAGCTCCTGGAACGAGATCTATTTGATGTTGAATATCCCTCAAAGGTGGTAACTCCGTTGGCAACTCCTCAGGAAAAACATCGTCAAACTCTTCCAATACTGGCTTCACTTCATCAGGAATTTCAACCACTTCATTACACTGTCGTCCAATCAACAAAAAGACTTCAGGTTCCTCTTCAACTTCCTTGACAAACTCCTTCAAAGATAATAAGGTTTTCAGCTCTTCAATCTCCTCCAGCTTGCTTTCCTTCTGTTGTTGCTTTTTAGGAACTAAAATAATCTTAGTACCTTCAAACATGAAACTGTAACTATTAGCACGACCATCGTGTTGTACTGCTCTATCAAACTTCCATGGTCTGTCCAACAACAGATGAAACACATCCATGTCTACAACATCACACCAAATTTCGTCTTTGTATTTCTTCCCAATTGAAAAATTCACACAAGCTCTTCGTCCAACTTTCACCTCACCACCTTTCCTTAACCATGCTAACTTGTACGGTTTAGGATGCTTCTCAATTTTCAAGTTCAACTTCCTTACTGCTTTTGTAGAGATAATATTGTCACAACTCCCAGCATCAATGACGAACTTGCAAACCTTTCCCAGAATAGTGCATGTGGACTGAAATATGTTATTCCTCAACCAACTATTTTCCTCTTCCTGTTTCGGTGCCAAATAACTTCTCCTCGTCATCAAATTACACCCTTCATCTCCGGACAACTCTTCTTCCTTCTCAACATAAGGTGAATTAGAACATTCAGTTTCCACATCTTCTTCTTCAACCTCTGCAACCATTGCTCTCCTCTTCGGCTTCGGACATTCATTGCTTTTGTGACCCAACTCCTGACAATTGTAACATTTGAAACTGTTGTTGACCTTTTCCTTCGCAACTGGTTTACTGATAGATTTATTAACATTAGAGCTTCCACTAACACCCTTCACTTGATTGTTGGAATTGGTAAACACACCACCTCCACGCCTTCCTTGCTTCTCCCAAGCCAACGCTTTCTGATGTGCTTCTGCTACAGATCTAGGATCAAACATATTCACCATATCTTGGATCTGCATTCTCCACCCTCCAACAAATCTAGTAGTCAGCTGTTCCTCTGTCTCCATAATGTCATTTCGAGCAATCAGTTGATAAAATTCATCAGCATAATCATTAACAGTCTTCGTCCCTTGCCTCAGATTCTGCAACCTCTGATACATGAGTGATTGATAATTGTAAGGCAAGAATGTAGCCTTCATTAACTTCTTCATCTTCTCCCATGTAATAATCTTCGAATTTCCCATTCTCTCTCGTGTAAGTTTAGTTTGCTGCCACCATGCTAAAGCTCTTCCCCTCAATCTAGTAGCAACCAACTTCACTCGACGATTCTCCGGGACCTCTTTGAAATCAAAGATCTCTTCAACATTAGACAACCAATCAAGAAATTCTTCAGCTACCATTCCTCCCTTAAATTCTGGAATTTCCATCTTCATACCCGATTCCCATCGATGATCATCATCCACATCCCGATATACATTTCGAACTTGGTCCCGATCTTGATAATGAATGCTAGGTCTATCACCCTCTTCACTGAAATCAAATGTACGTCTATATCGATCTCGACCATCAACATCCCTTTGATCACGCATGTCTCTTCTACTATGTTCCTCTTCTTCTCTATATGGCTCATCTTCAAACTCACGTGGAGTTCTTCTCTCTTCATGTCCATAGTAATGGTGATCTCTCCTTGATGAAATTGATGTTTCTCTTCTCTCTTTAAAAGATTGCGGTGATACCCTCCTCGCTTCCATAACCGATGGCGAAACTCTGTCTCCTCCATGGTTCGAGATTGGTGATCTCGTCCTTTGATTCTGATTCAAATCATTCATCAATTTCTCTAACTTTCCAATGCCTTCATCAAATTTCTCATTAATACGTTGTTCCATTTGCTCGGCTTCTTCTCTTCTATACAACGTTTCAACATTTTGATGACGATTAGCTCTCCTTGGTGGCATGATTGAACTTCACAATACTTCAACAAATGATATCAAAGTGATGCTTCAACTCTCGGCTCTAACTCGAACATCTTTCCAACTTTGATCCAAAATGAAATGGATCGAAAACTTCTAACTTGTTGCAACTTCAAAATGAACACGATGAACTTCAACTTCAAATTCCTTTGCTCCAAGACACGGCTTAGCTATGATTGGCTAAGTCTAGCTTTGATACCAAAACTGACGCAACGGATAATAACAAAATGATATGGATCGATGAAAGTAGCAAACGGTGGATTGAAGATACTGAAATGCCCAAATTCGTTGATCACAAAGATACCGAATTCTAGCTATCTTCAACACGTTGATCGCGCACAATACCGTGAAAGAAGATCTACAATTCTTCAAATGTTGATCAAGCGCACTTGATTCCGCGAATTGGCTTAAACAAACGTTGATTCGAGCGCACTCGAATACCGTAGGTGGAGATAGGAGATTACACTCAACTACCAATTTAGGATGAAAGCACACAGCAATCAAACAAGAATTTTATTCAAAAAAAATCAACAACCTTCAAATATACAACACACTCCCTATTTATAGCATTTTACAATCGGCTCCTTAAGTCGTACACGACTTACGACTCAACATAGGTCGTTAACGACTTAAAATACAAGACACAACGCAACCCCACACTAGCTCGCGACTTACAGTAGTTCGCGACCTAACAACACCAACGACTCAACTAATACCAGTTACAACATGTAGCGACCTAGCAATTACCAACGACTCAACTGATTACAACACACACTGTACCATATAGCGACCCAAGGCACAACGACTTAAAATGAAATGACTTAACTCTTCAGCGACTTATCCTGGGTCGGTAGGTCGTGTGAACGACCTAAAGAAGCGGCATTAGGAATTCTTCGGGTGGCCTATGTGTTAGGTCGTAGACGACCTAAAGATACCGAGCGACTTATGACTTCGTTAGGTCGTGGCCCTTTTAGGTCGTAACTCGCAACTTCGTTAAGTCGTGTACTCAGTGCAACTCCCATCTCTTGTTCTTGGTTAGGTCGTGGGTCTTTTAGGTCGTGACTCGTGAGCTTTTTAGGTCGTGTACTCAGCGCAACTTCCCCCTCTGGTCTCCATTTAGGTCGAGAATGACCTAAACTTTCCTCCTTAGGTCGTGGACGACCTAGGCTTTCTCCTTCTGTGTTCCAGTTAGGTCGGAAGCGACTCAAATCTTCCTCCTTAGGTCGTGGGCGACCTAAGTCTTCACCTTGCTTAGGTCGTGAATGACTTATGCCTTGGAAAATGACAGCTTGCAATTCTTCGACCCTGGTCTGAGCTGCATTACTATTCCATTCAATAACTATTTCTCAACTCATTTAAACCACACTTCATTTTGAGTTCGGCTTTTATTCAACACTTTCTTAAGTCAATAACTTAAGTTCATTTCCATTTCTTTTTATAATAAGTTCTACTTCCATCTTTCATTTGATTCTTACTCATTCTATCCACTTATTTATTCAATATAATTAGTTTATCCACTCAATCCATTATGAATTTTCATTTCCTTAAATATTATTTATAACTCACCGAATTCTATTTCGATTCAAATTTATTTTCGCTTGATTTAAATCCAACCCAATATCATTAAACTTAGTCTAAGTTGATTTCAATTCAACTCTCCTCCATTCATTTAGCTTAAGTTAATTTACTTCAATTTTATACTTAAGCTCATTTCATCTTACGAGTAAATCTTTCTCTTCCATTCAACTTAATTCTATCTCAGTTAAATCTCATTTTAAATATAAAATTTCTTTTGATTAGTTATTATAAAATTTAGCTTTTCAGATTCAACTCATTCAATTGATTACATGGCCATTTCTAATTTATTTCCACTTATTTGGATTTTATTGGCAATTCAAACCATCACTATTTTAATCCAATCTTTTTTTTATTCGATACATTTCCAATTATATTTAATTTGTTATACCTCAATTCAAATTCTGATTAATAACTCAAATTCTGATTCCACTATCCGTTTTCAATTTATGAATTCACAATTCAATCTCATTTACTTCACTAACAATCCAGGTCGAATTTGATTTATAACTTGAGTTTTATCTTCAAACTTCATTATTATCTCATAATTCAACTTTTATTTAACTGCATTGGGTTCTCATTACATATTTCATTATCTAATTTATTATCTAAATAGTCTTTCCCCAACTTATAATCCAGAACTTGATTTTAATCTCAAAATCTCTTCATTTAATTTTCTTAAGTTCAAATTTATTTTATAATTCGAGTTTGCATTTTTATTTTATTTTCCAATTTATCAAAAATATTTATTTTGGGTTTTCTATTCCCTTTTAAATTTTATAAGTCACAACTTATTATTTACACAATTCCATTCATTATAGGCTTGAATATATTCTTCCTTTATTTTTAACTCAAGCCTTATGCTTATTTATAACCAAACATTTTTTTTGATATATTTCCATGGATTTCTAATTCTTTTATAAGTTATTCCAATTCATTACATTCAATAACTCAATTGAATTCTTGTTCCAATTCAATTTTATTTAACTTATATTTATTTACCTCAATTTGATTTGAACTTAATTCAAATACAACTGGATATTATTTTCAGTCTGTTCAATTAATTTCAATCCAGTTAAATTTTATTTCCCAATCCAAGTTAATTTCATTTTTAACCTTCACTTTAAATTTACATTCCATTATTCAAAGCTTATATTTCCTTCCTGATTTAAAAATCATCTCAATTTATAAACTTACGACCTATCTCATCAGGATTTTTTTTAAACACCCGGCTTTTGGTTTCAAAACATTTTGAAATCTCCAACATCTCAAGTTACACTTCTCAAAAATTTAAACCAGTCTTGGTTTTTATTTCCAATAAATTTCCTTTGAAATTTCACAAACAAAACTTGTTCTTCTGTACAAATCCATTTGGCAGCAATCCGTCACTTAGAAACTCAAAAATGAACATCGATGATGCTGCAGTCATCACCGAAGTTATTTTCCAATGATTGAAGTAAATTCCATGCTATATCTCTTCCCAAAATTTATTTGAAACAATTCCTTTCAGAAATACTTTTTAAAACCATAATGTTATTATTTGTCTTCAAAATACTTCCAAAATCTCCGGGGTTTTAAAGTTTCAAATTCTGTTTTAATTCAAATTTTAACTATAATGCATTTGTATAGTTTATGCTTATACAAGTTCCCATTTAATTATATTTCAATTTATAATTTACAATTAATATTTATAAATTTCGTTTTATAATGAATTTATTCCTTTAAACTTTGGTTATATTTTCAATTTCTAGTTAATTTTTTTTACACAACGATGACAATAATTCAATATTATTCTTCCTAACATCCAAGCAACCATATATTAGCTAAATAGTTTAAGAAAAACATTTCCTTATATCAAAATATATTTTTGGATAAAATTATTTCATTCACCCTACATTTAAAACAATACCGTGTCAATTGTTCTATTTAAGTGTTTAGAAACCCCTTCGATACAGTTGTCCGGACTGTGCCGACGAAGGTTCATATGCCACTCAATAAACCAATCAACACAATATTAAAATTATTTATATTCACGAACAAATACGCGCTCGTATCTATTAATACGCTCAAACTCATTCTAGAGTACTACGAACTCTAATTGATTAATTTCCCGCCAGAGCCAAGGTAATCACCATCCTAAACTCTGATACCAACTGTAACGACCCGCAAATCCGTACCCCTTGAGGCAACATTATCCTACATCAATCAACTCAAGTTGCGTAGAAATACAAACCATTTGGGTTAAAGAAGAAGAGGTGGAAGAAGAAAATAGAAATCAATATCAGAACCTAAAACATCGCAACGGAATAAAATATAATAGATAATAAATGATCTTTACACAAAAATCAAATATCTCTGTTTATATATTACATCATCAGAGTACAACAATCACAGCTCTACATCAGTAACATACAAATGGATACACAGCAACTAACACAGCGGAATATATATATAAACAAGTACAGAAGTACGTATCATCATCCAGCTCGTCTCTTGAACTCCACAGCATCAATCCTGTATCCTATAATACTCGGTCTGACCCGAGCATTACAGTTAAATAACACCCGAGTCGGTTTGCAATACCAGCGTGAGAAAATCACACTCAGTTGATTATTAAAGTTTCAAAAATCCTTTGAAAACAAAAGCATCTCGTAAGACCACGCCACAAATAAACATGTTGGGTTTTTACCTTACGATAGCTAAAACGATTTTTATAGAAATCCTCTGATATTATAATAGGGTCTATATACAAATACTTATAAAATAGCCTAAATTGTTACATCTATTAAATTCCAGCTACAAGCCACAAAATGGGTAATACAAACAAAACTCATACAAGGCTCGCAGGGAGAATGGATTTCCAACTAATGACTAGGCACTGGGACACCACCTGTCACAGTACGTGGCCTAGATCACAGTGCCGAGGAGTATGCCCGCTCCCCTGCAACACAAGACTGGGATTACCCCTTACTGGATAATCCCGAGCGAGATCACCCCGCGGTAGGGATCAGCAACCGCCCACTAAGCCGAAATAAAAGGGAGATCTAGGCAGGGATGACCTCACCCTGCTTGGGTGCTACCCACCTAGCCTTGCTGCATAACCCCTGATTTTCAATCATTCCTGTTTGATGAGGCTTAAGACTAAGCGTTACCTTTATAGAACAACATCCCTTAGAATGCCCATCGTCCACCTGACGATGTTCTGAAAGCATTCATCCATACAAGTCCGTCCCGGGTTCGAACGGAACCGAAGGCACTATTCCTACTATATCCATTTTGGAAATATCCTCAGGATTAGTAGCGACTAGCCCTTGCACATCACTGATTCATCTTCAAATCCACACTCATTTCCCACGAAACGTACAAACCGGATGGAAGTGGTTTTCGAGAAATAAATCTCGATCCCGGTCTCTTCGAAACAATCAACGCATTTGTCCAATATCGATAGTCGGTGATTTAACTATCAATTAATATTCACAAACAACCATTCAACAATAAATAATTTTCCAAATTATTTATTAACCTCAAAAATATCTTCACAAGATATATATTCAATTTTCAACCTTTTGAAAACAGTTTCAAACCATCATTCTTTTCAGAATAAACTTCCCAAATATTTTCTATCTCGACTGAAATCATCGCGGACAAAACTAGATTTTTTAAATAATTTAAAACGCTTTACTTTGAAATGTACTTTAAAAACATTTAAGTTAAAAACTACTTCAATAATTTATTAAAAATACATACTATATGAATATTTGGAAATAAGGTTTCTTAATAAAATATAAAACTAAATTTTCACTTTTAAAACAAATACTAAATCACTCTTTAAATAATTATTTCTATAATATATTAAAAGGAAATACTTACTTTAGAATTTAAATATTAGAAATAATAAATTTTCCAAAACTTTCTTTTTAAAACAGCTTTAAAACTTTTTAACTTATATTTAAAAATTTACTTTGAATACGTACTTGGTTATTCAGGGAGAATTGCCAATCTCAATCACTTAAATCAATTTTCCAAATGGTTCCCAATTTATTCTTCTTGAATTAAATCTCTTTACTTACTCAATTCATTTCAAAATTCATCAATTATGGGCTTTATTATTAATGTTATTAATTTCCGTTTGATTTATAATCTTTTAACTGAAATATACCAATTTCAAGTTATTCCCAATTTCTTCTTTATTCTTTTCAATAAATTGAATCTTAAATTTTAAATAAATGTTTTATTCTTTTAAAATAATAACACCGAAGTTTAAAATTCATTAATCTTCTAATTATGCAAAATTTCCCTTACTAAACTTAAGATTTATTTATTAGAATTTTAAAGGCACTTTATTTCTTTTCCAATTCATTCTTAAATTTATTCAAATTTCTATAATTATTTTACTTACAAATTCACTTCTTTTATTATCTTTCCAAAATCCAATTTATATATGTTTTTGGTAATTCGTCGCACCCAATTATGTCCAATCGAACCATAGCATTAAATATTCCAATAAAGTTCATCATAGAATATCAAATAATCACAACAGAGGGTATTAAATAATTTTAAATAAATGTTGAGGGATCCAGTTGGATCCCTCCAACCTGTTTCCCTGCATCCACAGACGTTAACACAATATAAGACACCAATTCCAAAATATAACATACTATAGCACATCAATCAATTCAACAATTCAAACAATTATTTAAATTTAATCATTTAAATTTAAATTCAACTTCAACTGAGTGAGATTAACTCACCTTTGCTTCCTGCTTTGCAACCCACTTCATTCTCGATTTGTTTTCTTTCAAATATGAACCTTGAATAAATATTAAATAATTTTATTAATATTCAAAATAAAAATCAAACCGTTAAGTACCATTTAATAAATTCAATTGGTTAGTGATTTAAATTTGAACTAATTTTTCTTTCAATAATTTCTTAGTAACTAAAATAAATAAATAGGTTAATTAACCAGATTAACCAAATTATTTCCCAACAATTTAAAATTAAGCTTTAAATAAAAATAGGTATATATGCGTATTCGTTTTATTTTATTATTATTATCATTTTTGAAAAAGCCTATATACTTTAATGATCTGCTTTTAAATTTGAAATATAAATTCAGGAAGAGACCTGTACTTGCTCCCATCGTCCTTTACCTGGAACCCTAGCCTGCTGCTGATCCAAACGCGGCCTCTCAGATCGACATCGGCCACCATCATTCGCGCACACTCCCGGGCCACCACTACAACTTATAGTCGAACCACGAACGAACACGACTCGCTTCAACCACGAGATAGCCCCCTTCCAGCGACCAAACCCTAAACTCGAGCTTGCCAGAGGAATCACGAGAAAAACAGACGAACGCCAATACTTCCCATCGCCATTTTTATCGTGTACAACTCGACGAACCCCTAAAATCCCTCCCGAGCAACAACGCTTCGCTCGATACTTTGATTCGAGTAAAGTCGAGACGCCCTTCTACACGATCTCGCGATTTCAAATCGAATTTGATTGATTATTTTCTCTTTTTTTTTTAACTTGCTGAACGTTGAACTCGAAGAGGAGAGAAACAAAAGGCTCGGCATCTCGCTGAAAGGAAATCGAACTGATTTCGTAGAAGAGGATGCGGTCATTACTATATTATTTAATTTTTTTAGATCAAACTGATATGAAGATGAAGGCTTTGGCTGGATTGTTTTGGAAGCACGAGGAACGTGCTTTGAAAGGAGGGTTGCGTGTGAATTAAAAGGTGTCGTACACACGCTGGCTTGCTTGGGAAGAACGAAGTTATAACTTTATTCGATTCGATTAGGAAGCCTGGAATAAAAAGAAATTTCGAGATTCAAAAAGGAAGGGAAGGAGGCAGGCAACGCTATTATTTTATATTATTATCCCCTTTGAGAAAGCACGAAATCGATTTAAAATTTTGATATAAAATCTCAGCGCGTTTGTACGCCGTACGCTTGCTATTTAAATTAAATTTCATCAGATTATTATCAATTAATTTTTCAGCGCGTTTATATCTCGAATGCTCACACAACAGCTCCGATCAATATGAAATTTGAAATCCGATAATAATTTGATATTACGAATCCAATGGAACTGGTTTTGTCGAATTCCGAGACCGTGCCTCGAAAGGCTATTTTTAAATTCAATTTAACTATAAAATTTTAAAACTGAACAACCTACAGTTAAATTCAATTTTAAAACTTCTATTATCATTATCACTATCAATATAAATTTTACAAGCCTTCAAATTGTTTTTAACAGGCTTAAAATTCCAGATTTCCTATTTTACCCAATTTTAAATTATTTAATTCAATAATTAAATTATTAAATAAATGGTGATATTTGAATTCAATTTAAAATTAACTTTTAAATATTAAAAATCAATTAAATATTCTGATTTCAAATGCTTAAAAATTTCGGGTCGTCACAGCGGTAAACTCCATACGTTCCTGCCTCGCCTCCTAAGCTCCAGAATGCCATAATCTGAAAGCTATAACACTTGGTCTGACCCGAGCATTGCATCAAAGTAACACCCGAGTCAGGTTGGAAACCAGTATGAGTAAACCCATCTAACATGAAATACTAATGTATAAAACTTATTTATAACCCGTTAACTCGGACTTCACTACAAGTTCTTAACTTGCCATATCAAATACACACCTTACAATTATAACTTAAGCATCATCACCAGATTAAATGACCAAGTTTACATCATTTATTTCATTCAACCCTGTTTTTTTCAAAATCAAATCCATAAAGAATTTTTTACAAATTTACAAATCGAAGTGGTTTCGGGTATTTACTGATACCCGACACCAGTCTCTCCGAATCCAATGTTATTATCAATCAAAATTGTTTAAGTGGAAATAATTCAATTCATATTCAGAGTAACATATATATATAGCAATTCCATTACAAATAGATAATCCAAACTATCATAGTTCAACCCACACATATCATCCCATATAGCATCACAAATCACATATCAGAGATATCAATAATCCAAGGCATTCAATATCATTCAATCAACCATAAGCAAGATTAATTAGTCACATCATTTCTAATTATTTTAAATAAATTAAATTACTTACTTCCATCACTACACATCCTGCTTACTTAACCATTAACTAATTTCAATCCAATTAATTAATCATTCCGTAGCTATCCATGTTAATTATCTTCATTAATTAATTATTCTTAATTAATCATCCTTGATTAATTATTCCTTAATTACATTAAGTAATTAACTTTCAATTAATTACATAAATTAATTATTCTTTAACCATTTACATTAATTGACCTTTGATTACTTTCATTAATTACATTAATTAATGATCCTCTAATTATTTTCATAACCTAATTACCTTTTTTTTAATTAATTACATTTAACAAGTAATCAAATTCCACGATAAATCACATGTAGTAATTAACTATCCTTAATTACTTACATTACTGAATTAAATCCTTGATAAATTATATTAATTAAATCTTTAATTAATTACACTGAGTAATTAATCCTTAATTACTTCCATTAATTAATATATAATTATTAAACAATTTATTAATTAATTACTCTTTAATTACTTTATTAGTTAAGTAATATTAATCACCCAAAACTTAATCAATCAAAAGATAAGTCAAATATCTTAATCAACTTCTTAATTATCATTTAAAATCTTATTTAATAAAATTGGGATTAATTTATCATTAATCTATAGTTTAACTTAAGGTCTTTAAGTTTAATTAATGATAAAATACATTAAATCTTCATAATTTAATTACATTATTAATTAAGTAAACTTTAAGAATTAACTTACTAAGTTAAAATAAATAATTCAACTTAGTTAATCAAACTCTTAAACACTTTTATATAAAAGAACGATTACGTGTATTATTAAAAACTTAATTATGTTAACCTTAAAACACTTGGTTAATATTTATTTTTACCCGAGACAAATCCCAGGATTAAGCGAACTAAATTCGAGCTAAATCACGAACCCATATCTTCGATTCAAATCCCAATCTGCTCGAGCCCTCGTCCGAGCAATCCCCTTCTCCCAAAACCCTCAGACACACTGACAAACCGTGCATATGCACCGATGATCGGAGCAACATAGACCAACATCGATGACTCCACCAAGTAGCCCTCGAACGTCTCGGTCCATAGAACCTCCAAAATTCTCGACGATCACCAGAAATGAAATTGAACCATTGAAGCAGAATCATACTCCAACAATTTCGAACAACTCGCCTAGCACCACCACGCTTCGTCCAACAGAGACCCTGCTACCTAGCCCAAACCTTCGCCGTACGGTCAACTTCATCTTCCCCTAACCCGGCCTAACTCGACGCCGCCTCGTAGCCGCGCCAGTCTTTCAAACATCGTCGTCCGAACCCACACTAAACCTTATAATGGCCTCACGCCACCGCCATGATGAATTAAAAATTCACCTTCCATTTTTTCCTAACTCGTCTATCCCCAGGCTAGCTACAACCATGGTCCCGACCGCCCATGTAACGACCTGATATTTTCAACCATTCGCATCCACACATGTCGGACTTGAATTTTTCAAAATATTAGATGGTTAATTTAAATTTGGTAAAACTCAACATATACAGTAAATAAATAATCACAGAATCACAGACACAGAGTAATAAGATAATAACGCAGCGGAATAGATAATTAGTAGTTCATGAAGCTACTACATAAACATCAGAGTTTGAAAGTAAAATACAACAGAATATCTCAAATACAGTGAAGTCTTCAATACAAACAGATGACCCCTCTGAACAAATCAACTGGAAAAGTTGAAGGCTGAATCGATAGTTGGAATTCCAAACGATGCTCCAAACTCCACAGGTGAGTCTCAAATGTTGTATTACTCAATTTGACCCGAGCGTAAAGCAAAAAACAAAACACTCAAGTCAGGATTAACATTCTTATATCAATAAATCCAACTCAAGTGAAATATAAACTGAAATACAATTAACTTAAAGGATGTTTGGGATAACCATCCTCTAAGGATCCGTGGAACTATCTACAATGTAGAAAATATACACTATAACATTGTGGTCATTTCAATAAATTTGTACTTCAAAACCAAATTGTCATTTCCATTAAATATTTATATTTCCTCAATTTCACAAATAGATTCCAATCAATTCAAGTTCCAAATTTACATTTAATTTAATTTAGATTTATCAACTTTAATTCAATTCAGTTTCTAAATAACAACTTCAAATTTTATTGATTTCAAATACAGATCTGGATCACAAATAAACCATTTAAATTTCAGCATTTCAAAGCTTTAGAATTCAACATTTTCATAGTTCAATTTAACGGTTTCATATAGATCTCGATTTAACTCATTATTATTTAGTCTGCAAATATTCATTGATAAATTCAGTATTATTTAAGTAACCTTAATTTACCTTTAAACTAAATGTTCCTTTCGATTTGTTTAAACTTGAAATATACATTTAGTCACTTTAAATAAAAAATCAAATCATAAAATCAATCTTAAACTTCAACTTCAGTAGTTCAAATCGATTAAATTTAGTAGAATTCTTAATTAAATACAATCTCAATTAATTCAGCTGTATCTTCTCAACCTTAACTTATTCAAATTATTACAACAATCTATTTTGATATATAGATTTAAATAAATACTTCATCATATTATATGTATTAAATCAAACTCAATAATATTATTATTAACTCTTTATATAAAATTACCATATATATATATATAATATTTTAAGAAGCAATATTTATTAAAAACCATATATTTCTTTTCAAAACCATAGAAATTATTTTCACACATTTGTATATGGACCAACGGTATTTGTATATATTTTCCTATCTTATGGTCAAGTGATACGGACATTTATCATTTCAATCCATAATATATACGGGTAGATATCATTTCGACCCGCAATCCCAAATTCAATTCAATGAAAATTGCCTCAGTTTATCATTTCAACCCATAACGATTTTTTCCTATTCTAAAGTCCGTTCAGGTACATATCATCTCAACCCATAGTGATTTCTATACTAATAGAGAACTTGCAGAGTGATACCATATACTATAAATATAACAATAAGCATATATCATCAATAACAATATAACATAAACAACTGCATATAGTGTCATATCCCACATGTGAATGGCTACAGATAATAGCATATATAACAATCTAAATAACTACAGCAGCATAATTCAATTGTCGTTTCAATTTAAATCAAATTTAATAAATAAAAGAACGTTAATCATGAGTGATTGCTCACCTTTCGGGGCTAGAGATGAACGAGACCGAGAGCGAATGGATATGAGCAAACACACAAGTCAAACAAGCGAGACGGTAACAAGGTAAGAATGGCTGCGACGAATCCGATATTTTAAAGTGATAAGTCAAAATGGGCACGAGATAGAGGAAGTAAGATACATTAAAAATAAATTTTCTAAAATCAACATTCAATTTAAACACTAATCAAAAATAAAAAACTATATTTATACACATATTTTAAACCAATATACAACAAAATCTTTATATTTAATATTCAAAAATCAATGTTCATACTAATATTGATACAAACTTATCTTGCTATACTAAATATATATGTTGGTTCAAAACAGATCCTATGTATGAAATAAACTAATATAAATTAAGTCATAAAGCAACAGATCTTAATTAAGCTATAAAACATATATATATAAACTACAATACTCATATGTATAACCAGATCATAAAAGCTAAATGTATATTGTATATCCAATGTAAATAGACTAATACCTTATGCATAGATATAGTACATGGTGGACATGTATGTAGGCATCCTAAAATCTATACATATCTACAACTATAATATGGAAAGAAATAGTTTACTTATATGTATAAATGTAATGTACATTATTAATAAAAAATATATATAAATACTGTATAAATATGTATATAAACTAATGTAATCTCAACCCACCGATCAAAGAAAATTTTATATAAACATATTATATATATACATACGTTTCAAAAATTGAATCCATATATAAAATATAATTAAAGTCCGTCTTTCAAATAACCAGGAAAATATAATCTATATACTGTTCTTTCAAAATTTAATATGTAGAGATTTATTTTACATAAACACATACATTCAAACTAAAATCTACAAAACAATGTATACAATATACATACATATATATATATATATATAAATTATTTACAACACATAAACAATATTATATATAAAATATACTAACTGCTCGGTCACATATAAAAACTTATATAATATTGACACAGACAAGTGTCTTAAAACTATTTATATTTATATATAATCATACTTAAAATATACATACATATAAGTAAATTGGAAGACCGTATAATACAGATTATATAAACTTATATACAAATAAATATATACACACAGTATTAAGCAATAAACTAAACACTTAAAACATAGAGTATGAGCACTATAACATGGGGTCGATCACGATCTCCATGCAATCATCATGCAACCGAAAGAAAATAATAATAATAAACAGCTGTCACCTGGGAAAAGGAAAGGGAATGCTCCGCCTGCTCACGTGGGCTGTCGGCGTGAAGCAAGAGTGGGGCAAAGGATGGGCAAGGGTCGGAGAGGATCAGGTTGGACATGGGTAGCTTACTCGGCATGTGGAGGAAAGAGAGACGGCAGTGAATGGTGGCGGATGTAGAGGCTTCGGCCGATGTGGTGATGGTTTGTGACGACGTGGCTTGGGTGGTAGGTCAACTTGTTGTGAAGCGGACGGAAGATGGGCGGTCAGGGAAATAGAGCGGCTCGGTGGGAAAAGCTTGACGATGGATCAAAGGTAAATACAAAAGGGAAAGGCGGTTCCATGCAAAACGTGATGACGAGCAGGCCTTAGCATGAAATTCCTTAACTCTATATATTTATTTTCTTTCTTCATTGGCACCGATCGGCTGCTACAAGGGTAGGAAGGAAGAAATGATGGAAAGGTTGTGTGAAATAAAACGGAGGAAGTAAGTAACCCAAAAGGTGAATAGCACTATATCATTTAGAAATGATGAGCAGCCAACCAAAATAAACAGTACACAATAAAGCCAAAAGAGATGGAAATCCAGAAATAAATGAATATGGGAAAAGCAAAGGCCAACAGTTGTGAAAAGGTGGAGTATCAAAAGCTTAACACTAACGTCTCTAAAAAAGAAATGTAAATGGTCACCGGTGGAATATGAAAGGGTAGAGAAAACCAAAAGACTCAAATTTCATAACCAATATGGAAGGTGTTTCGCAGATCGCACCGCACACCGGACTTCGAATTTGACAATCGAATATACTGTAAAGATCAGCATGACGAGGTGATCAAAACGGTATACAGGTATCAGTGGTACGATTCGAATTATAAAAGTTCGAATTTCAGCTAGCGGAAAATGCAGCTAAAACGTAGAAAAATAAGATTGACGGAGCTAAAGAAGTCCGAATTCGATGAAACGACGTCTCACTCAAAAGATGATTTAGAATTTTTCTATAGAAAAATATTTCAGGTTTGGGAATTGATTTATTACCATCAATTATTAACTGATTTAAATTGAAATAGAGTTACACAATAAAATAAACTTCGGTATTTTTAGATGAAAATCTACCAGATGCTATGTTTATATAGGCGTATTCCAAATAATAAATTTTTATTTCCAAATTTTATTGTTTTAAAATTCCATAAAATTTCAATTAAATATATAAATAAAGTACTAAAATTTAGGGTCGTTACACTTTCCCCTACTAAAAACTTTTTGTCTCCAAAAAGGAAGAAGGTAGAAGAATAGAACAACAAGAAGAAAAATAGATCGAAAGACAAGGATTAACAATTAATTTAAGCTATGTAAATTTCAGTTTAAATTAATTAATATTCAATAAATTTGGTTAAACCCATCCTATAAAAATCCATTCACTTATTTATAAGATCGGTTATTTACATAAAACATTTATAATTTATTGTTAAACCATGTAGTGTATATATAAATAATATTTTAAAAGATATACTCACAAAGGAAAGAAATTAGATTTGGAAAAACAGATGATATGTGAACAAATAAAGCTGAGTAGATAAGGTAGATTCAAAAGAACAGTATCGGGCAGGAATAGTTAATTTCAAACCAAAAGAATTTCAATTTCAAATATTAATACAAAATTTCTTTGTTGGAAATAATTTTATAATAAAATACCTTTACATCGAAACAAATAATACTTTTATAACTTGATGTTTCGACAAGTTTATCCTTGTTCTTGCACATTTTGGCTATGCGTCGATCAAGCGCAGAGCTAGATTCTCCAGATACTTAGTAGACTTGTTTCAAGAACCATTGAAAATACTATAAACTTTTAGAAACAGATATGGAAAGTACAATCCAAACAATACAACCAAACCAAAACATTGTCTAACCATGGATCGCAGATACATAATGGTTATGCCTAGATCCCCCAGGAAACTTCCATACCTATAAGTTATCTCAGCCTGCGAATTACGCCATGATGACAAGTAGACCGCAAATACACAATTGTTATGCCTGGATCGCCCAGGAAACATCCGTACCCTTAAGCTATCTCCGCCAGTGGATTTCGCTACTAATACGACCTACACAGATTGTAGGATATGCAATGGTTACGCCTGGATCCCCCAGGAAACATCCATATCCCTAGGCCATCTCAGCCAGGCAAATTAAGCTATGCAGTCACACTCATAAGACCATGGAGATCGCCATGGAATTCGATGGACACTCGAGTATCATATCTAAAAAAACCCAATCAGAGGGAATAATATCGATAGAATGAATCCACAATGTCCTGGGCATGTCGCCTTAAAAATCGAGCGCTCACTTTTCATGCACAACCATATCCATAATTTTAATACATCCGAGGGCATCTAGAAAGGTGCTAACATACCCTAATTGGATGCGACCCACTTAGCCTTGCTGCATCTCCCCTGATTTTCAGTCAGTCTGGTTGATAAGGCTTGAGGCTACGATTACCTTTCAAGAACAATTTCCCTTAGAATGCTCATCGTCCACCAATGACAATGTTCCGATAGCATTCGTCCATACAAGTTGTCCTGGGTCTGGACAAACCGAACCACCGTCTTCACTATCTTCATTGTATCCGTTCGTGACTTTCAAATTGGATCAAAGTGGTTTTCAGGTAATTAAACCCGACCACGGTCTCTTCGAAACGATTAGCGAATTTGGTCAAATTTGATATTCGGATATTTAACTATCAAATAACATCCAAAATCAGTCACTAGGCCCTATTATAATTTTCTTCCAAACTATTTATTTGAAATATATTTTCAAAGATATAATTCAAAATCCCTCTCACCATTTCAATATTTAGAAACAAATTTCAATTTCTCAAATCCATAATGGATATTTTACCATACCAATACATATAAATATTCCAAATTCCATTTTTATAATAGTTGGAAAAATATTCCTATTCAAAATTATTTCCCCCTAAAAACATTTCCAAAACCTTCCTTTCAATACTTAAGAAAAATTCCATTCATTCCCGATTTCCCAAAAATCATTTACAAATCCATCATAAACTCTTTAACTCATTTAAAAAGGGGTTCTACACCTTTTCAAAATCCTTAATTATTTCCTTTATTATTTTTCCAAGATCAATTATACTTGTCAACGATTCCAATTACTCATTTCAACTCCTTTTATGAATTTTAGTTCATTTCGAAGCTTCTATATTTAAACACTTTAAAAATTCCCTTAGGTTCCCAAAATTCCACTATAAGATTTCTTTTATAAAATCATATCCGTTTAATTACTCCGTTTACGTATTTTTGAGAGAACTTATAAGTAAATTACAATCATTTCAAAACTATATATATATAATAAGTATTTTTAAAGATTCATAAATTATTTTTAAAATATGTTTAGGTAATTATTTAAAATATTAAAATACTTTAAATAAAAATTCAATAACTCATTTCCAACTTATTTTAAAATAAAATTAATCAATTTATGTGATATCCCAGAATTTTAGACAATATCAATTTAATAACCTTTATATAAAATTAAATTGATATTGACAATATTGATTAATAAAATATGTTTTGGTTTAATAATCAGATTTAAATAATATTTAATTTGTGAATTTACCTTTTAAATGCTAAAATAAATGTTTAAATTATAATGTGTGTATATATATATTTGTATATATATTATAGTTTAACTTTGTTTAGAATTTCACTTACATGAAAATAAATAAATGAAGTTTGTTTTTAAATTCTAATAAGATATTGAGTAATTAGGAAATTATGTTTTAATTAATATTAAGCTTTTAAAAATCTATTTAAATTAGTAGCTATGTGGTTTGATAATATTTAAATAAATGTTAAATTGTTTAAAATTTTGTCTTAGGTTAATTTTTTGTTTTAAATTTAAATAAAAGTTGATTTTATTTCTTTTTAAATATAATTTGATTAAATATGAATTGAGTATATTTTATATAAGTTTAAAATATAAGATAGCATATGATTTAAATTTAGTTAAATATAAAAGTGATTTATAATTTCTTTATAAATCATATAAAATTTGATAATTGTTATTTTAAACCTTATTAATAAACATTCTATTTTTATGAATATAAAAGGAAAATAGAATCTTTTTTTTTTAAACTTGAATTAATTGATTTTTGTTTTTATTTCAAAAGAATTAATTTGATTTGGCAATTTTATTTTGAAATTCAAATTTATTGATTCTTTAGAATATTTTGTAAGTTTTAAATTATAAATAGTTTTATTTACATTTTCTTAAAAGAAGTAAATCATATATATATATATATATATACCCATTCTAACATAAAATAAATTAAGAAAACCCTTTATAAACATTTAAATTTATAACTTAATTTAATAAAGACAAGTGTTAACAAGTTAGTAACTTAAATAACATGTGCAAATGTAAGAACTAAATTTCATGACATGTGTCATTGTTTTTCTTTTATCTTTTTCTTTACTTTAATAAATTAATTTCAGCCTTATAAACATTCTCATTTTTCCCTCATCCTCTTTTCAAAATCAAAAGAATTCAAAAGTATACTTCACTTAAAAATCTGAAACCCCTAAAAATAAAACCTGCAAAATTCACTTCAAAAAGCAAATTTGAAAATCCCTCAAAACATAAATCTGTAATGCACTCCTCAAACTAAAATATAGATCGGTGTCTACATTTTCACAACATGGAAATTACTGCATAATTAAGTTTGCATTTTTTCCTGAAAATCATTGCAATTCATCTCTGCAAATTTGAGAAAATCAAGTGAAGCCTGCATCTAATTTTGGGTTAAGTTTCAAATACAAGCAATCTCAAGTCTGCATCTTTTTCAATTTTTAAAAGATCAAACCTGCTAGCATGAAGTTTTAACAAGAAATAAAAGCTCCTACATTTTCCAGTACTGCTCTGTTCTTCATAATTTCAGGGTGAGTAACATTTTTTTATAAAATAACTTAAGTAATTATGGTTGCATGTTAAATTATGTGGAATTTGTGTCTTGTGTGAATATTTGTTGATGATTCTGTATATATATATATATATATATATATATATATATATATATATATGGATGTATATAGGAGTGTGCATGTTTCAGTGTTTCTCTGTTTAGTATTACTAGCTACAGACTGATTCAAGAATCATTTCCTCTTAATCCAATCTTTGTTTGAATTTGAGTTTTGAATAAAACCTGTATGCATTGTCATAGAGAGGGTTTTAATTTTATTTATAGATAAATCAAATTTTAAATTGTACAGTAAATCAAAATTTACAGAATAAGCCTAAGATAAGGAAAAAAATTCAACCTTCCTGATTCATGTATCCAGGAACATAATCCAAATTCTTATACTAGAACATGATTTTTAAGGGTAAAATCTTAATTTTTAGTTAGGGAATGAAGAAGAAATTCTTGGTTGATCAGTTTGGATATTTTAAGTTTCTTCTGATGATCTTTTGGATAAGAATGATTGGGGTCTTTCCTGATGGAGGAGGAATGATCGGAGAATCGTGGAAAAATTATGGATTGATGCTCCGGGCACGGTGGCGAAAATATGTGGTCGATGAAGTTTTTAGCCCTAGTTTTTGGGTTGGGTTTTAAAGGGGTCGTTCATCGTCTCTGGTGGAGAGTTTGGGAATTGGATGAGGGATTATGGAAGAGGATATGGCCGGAGACGTTGCCGTTTTGGTGATCGACAATGGGAGAACGAGGTGTTGTTTCAGGTACGGGTTTCGAGTGGAGTTTGGGTTCCAGGTTTTGGCTGAGACTGAACTTTTGATTTCAGGCGAGTGATGAAGTTTAGGTGGTCATGGATTGGAGCATGGGTGGTTGTTGATGAGTTGAGGCCAGGGTGAGGGGCCGGAGGTGATCAACGTCACGGTGCACGTGCACCGTGCATTTCTTTGGTTTGAGAAGATTGTTTGTTTCAGGAATTTGTGGGTTGATGTGTTCTCGGGTAATGCTCGTGTCATTCTAGTAATTGCCCGAAGTTAAGTGATGTTTGACTCGAGTTAATTTTTCTATTGCTCGAGTAATGTAAGTTTTCAGGTTTTGTCTCTGAAAACTGTCAGTTTCAGGTTTTTATAAAAATTTAAACGAAATTTAAATTAAGGTAAGCAAAGTAAGATTTAAAACTGGAATTGAATCAAGTTTAAATATGAATTCAAGATGAAATTTAAATACTTGCTTCAAAATAAATAAATTTTATTAATGGAATGTTTACTGTTGAAACCTGTTTACAGAATTTAAAATAAGTTTTAAAATCTGGAAATAAGATTTTAAAACAAGATTTAAATTTAAGTTTAAAATCTGGATTGCATACCTGAATTCAAATTGGAATTTGAATCTGAAAGTTTTCAAAAGAAAATAAGTTATAAATTCAAATGTTTATAATCAAGTTTGAATCATAAAGTATATTATAATGAAGTTTTAAAAAAAAATCTGAATATAAGATTTGAACAAGGTGATCAAATCTAATTTGGAATCTGAAAATTCAAAAATGAATTTGAATACTAGTTTGTAATAAAATAAGCTTTTAAACTCAAGTGTTTTAAAATCAACTTTGAATGTTTCAAGGTATGGTTTAAGTTAAAATTTGAATTTGGGTTTAAAATTCTTTTAAATTTCTGTCCAAAACAAATAGATTCTTTGTCATAAATTAATAAGGTTTTGAATTGTTTTAAAGGTTATGGTTAAAGTAAGAATTTGGTTCATTTTAAATTTTGAATTTAAAATGCAATTTGGAGAAAATTTAAAAGCAAATTATTTTTAAATTAATTTGGAAATGATAATTAAATCATGAATAAGATTAATGATTATCATTAAGTTAATAAGAACTTAATAATTTATAATTCATTAAATAATTAAGGTGATTAAGTTTTGTAATTATATAATTTAATTAATTAATAATTAGGTTAATTAATTAAATAAATAAGGATTTTATTTAATTAATTAAAAGGATTAAGTAAGTTAATTAAACTTGATTAAAGTGTGATTTAGAAATTAATTAACTAAGATTTGATTAATGAATTGAATAAATAGTTAATTAAGTTTAATTATCACTTGATTAGTTTAATAATTATAGATTAATTAATGCGTTTTATAAATAAATTAATAATTAATATTTATTAATTCAATTAATTTCTTTGGAAAATTAATTAAAGGTTTGTTAATGGTTAATGAAGTAATTAACTTAGGATTATTTACTAATTAATTAATGTAATTAATTTTAATGATTAATTGTATTAATTAATTTAAAGATAATCATTTGAGAATTATTTAAGTATAATTACTTAATGAAAGTAATTAAGGAAATTAATTACTGATTGTAATTAATTAAGTTGTTGATTAATTAAGTTAATTAATTAAGTTTAATTAATTTAATTTAATCATTGGGTTGATTTGAGAAGTAATTACAAGTGTAATTAAAAATGGAAAATTACTTAGTGAAGTAATTAAGGAAGCAAATTACTGGATGTAATTTAATGGAAGAAGTTTTGGAAGTCAATTACTTTGTGTAATTATTATTAGTGTGTTTAATTACTTAAGATAAGTAATTAATTACTTAGTGTAATTAATTTAGGTTTTGATAATTAAGTTATTTGAGAATGGTTTAGAGATGTAACTAATTTAATATAATTACTTAATGTGATTAATCAACAATGATTAATCAATAGAGATAAATGATAATTAATTTAATGAAGTTATTTAAAATAAAATAATTTGAGATCATTAATTTATATAATTAATGATATAATTAAGGATTGATCAATTAAGAACAATTAATCAATAAATAGTTAATTAATGTAATTAATTAATTAAGGATTGATGTAATTAATTGTTTTTAATTAATTAATGAAGTAATTACAGGTTAATTACAGGGATTGGTTTGGATTAATTAATTTGTGAAATTAATTAGAGGGTAATTACTTGAATATTATTAAAGGGTAATTAATCAAGAGGATTAATTAGGGTAACTTGTTAATAGTAATTAATTGATGTGTAAGCAAGATTTATATAGATGAGTAATTAATTTAATTCATTATAGATTGGATTGATAAATCTTTGCTTATGAATAATGATTGATATTTATTACCCTGGATGGTTGAAATCTCAGTTATGAGATAAATGTTGTTGTGTGATTTGGATTATGGTTGCATTGAGTTGGTAATATGATTTATCTGTTTGAGCTGATAATATAGATTATCTGATGTGATGATAATATTGATTATTTATTATGATGTTGAGAATTATCTATCTGTGTGTATATAGATAATATTGAATTAAATTGTTTTAAACTTTAAAACAACTTGAACCTAAAAGACACGCTTGGATTTCGATGAGACCGGGATCGGGTTTCCATATTTGGATATCCGAAAACCATATCGATTCCAAATAACGTTAGGTCGTAAATCCAAATGGAGCTTTGTGAAGACTCGAGGTGTAAGGGCTATACGTCAGTATAACTCTGTGGGTGATTCCGTAATGAGTTGACAGAATAGTGCTTATAGATTCGAGATGGTGGTTTAGAGTGCAAGGGTTATTGTCGTTAACTCTGACGGTGATTCCAAAATGAGTGTAACGAGATAATGCCTTCGGTTTCGTTCGAACCCGAAACGAACTTGTATGGATTGAATGCTTTCAGAACATCGCCAGGTGGACGATGAGCATTCTAAGTGATGTGTCCTATAAAGGTAATTGTAGCCTCAAGCCTCATCAACAAGGAATGGCTAAAATAGGGGAGGTGAAGAAAGGCTTCGTGGTTAGCTCCCATTGGAGAGCGAGATTGATCCCTGTCTAGAAGTCCCTTTATATTCGTCTGTGTGGGCAGTTGGTTGCAAACAACTGCGGGGTTGTCTTGTTCGGAACTGTTCAGTAAGGAATGGTTCCGGCCTTGTGTTGCAGGGGAGTGGGAGTACTCCTCGGTACGGTGATCTAGGCCACGTACTGTGACGGGCGGTACCCCAGTAGCCCTGCCATTGTATGGAATCCACAATCCAATAAGTGCCAACGGTTTTGATTGTATTACCCACTTTTGTGGCTAGTGGCTGGAATTTAATCATGTAACAATTTCGGCTATTTCTTATTTACTTGAAAACCCTAGACACTATTATAATATCATCGGATTTCCTATCAAATGTTTTGGTTAGCGTAAGGTAAAAACTTTTCTATCTTTATGTGTGGGAAGTCTTACGTGATACCTTTCGTTTCAAAAAGGTTTTTAAAGTTAAGCAACCTTAACCTGTTACTCACACCAGACCCATGTCTGACCCGGAGTTTATCTTTGTTTTCTTAAACTCTTGGGTACTCAAATTTTTACGAGTAGCCAAGGGATTCAGGTTAGCTTTGACGAATAATGGAGGAGCAATGTAGCAGGAGGCTTCTGCGTTAGATATAGTTTTCCGCTGTGTTATCTCTGTGTTGTGATTGTATTGAGTTGTAAATACCAGACAGGTGTTTATAACTGTCTAGTATATGTGATGTGTGTGTTGTTTATCTCTGATTGGTATTGTATATTATGTAAATACTTATGTTATTAATATAATTTATTCGTTCCGCGGTTGAGATTCTAGTGTTGTTTCTTCTTTCTCTTCTTTCTTTTCTTCTTCTATCCCTTTCTTTCTTAACTCATGATGCGTCTTTCTGGGTAGTGGAAGACGGGTCGTGATAGTTGGTATCAGAGCATTAGGTTGAGTGAATACATAGGCTCTAGAGTGGTGTCTATCTTGAGAGAGCATATTTGTAATTTTTAATATATATATATATATATATATATATATATATATATATATATATATATTTCTACCTATCGATTGGGTTAACTGTTCGGGTTTTCCAATGTGGGTTATAAAGGTAGATTGAGGTAGTGGTGTGTATAACACGACTGCCATTGGTTGGAGTTTGAATGTTTGGTTGGAAGTTTATTTGTCGAGACTGTAGACCTAATACCGTCTCGAGTAAGTTTTGAAGTGGTGTAAGGACTTCATTAATCTCTGAAGGGAACCTGTTAAGGTTCGAAGTTTATTCTCTGAAGTTTGATAAGTAGAGTTTGGATCTGTTGATTGGCAGAAGTGAGCAATGGTATTTTAATACCTCAAGGAATAGTAGCTGCGTGATGAGATGCAGTGACTATGGATGTTTCCGAAGATGATTTCTTTGGAACAAGTTTAAGGAAATAAGTCTGCTTTGGTGTTGTGGCTGAGTTCAGCAGGATGTTTCTGTTTGGTTTGAAGTCCGAGTTTCTCGAAGAACTTTTGGTTAAGAATTCTTTGGCATTGTTGTCAGCAGTGCAATTCGGAGTGTGCTGTGCGTCGGCAGAGTTTTCTGGCTTAGCAGTTTCTGGAGAAGGAGTTCAGAAGAAGTAGAGTAGAATCCATTTCTTCGATGGGTTGGCAAGACCAGCATAAGATGTTCTGATTGGTAAAAAGAGAACAGTTTTCTTTGGATTTTAATTTAGGTTGATCTCAAAAGCGACTTGCGATAGTTGAGTGATCTCTTGGATTGCTGGAGATTTTTCTGAATATTTTCAGAGAAGTCAGAGTTTGTCTTCATCTAGAGATTCAGTAGTACCGGTGGTTCAGCTAGTTGAAGGTTGGTTTCTTAAGATGGAATTTGTCGAAGCAACTCAGGATTTGAGGAAATTCTAAATTTTCTCTGGGTTATTGGAGATCTTTTTGGTTTTGCTGTCCAGTTGTGCTTGTGTTCTTCAACAGCATTCTTTCCTACTCCAAATCAGAGTTGTGCAGTGGAAGCAGTTTGGGAGTGAATCTGTTTTTCTTTTCCGTATAGGAGAAGTTTGTTTTCTTCTGATAATTGTGAGTGAAGTTTGTTCTTGACCTTGATTGATCGAGGAGGATCATTCTGGTGGTTTGGGATTGGTCTAGTTTATTTCTTGTGACCTCACCAAGGATTGAGCTAATCAGGTAAGAGATAGGTAGTCGAATATCTGGTTTTGGATAAGTTTTCCCAGTTTTAGGAGCTATAAATTTTGGTAAGGTTGGGTAAGCTAGTTCTGAGATGTTTTGGATTTCTTCTGTGTTCTGTTTTGGATTAGTGTTTGATTTTCTGGATTGAATTGCCAGTTTGGACAATTAGAATTCGATGTGTTTCACGTATCTCTGAGGGAGTACGTGTATATCTATTTCTGGTTTTGGAATTAGCCGTTCTGGGAGATTTTGGTTGTTGAGTCAGACTTGTTTATAGTCTGATGTCTTGTTCAGTTATAGATCTAGATGAGTAGGAGTTCTGTAGCTTAGTAGTGTTGATTGTTTGGGTTTTATAGAGCGAGTATTCCGATGTTTACTTGGGAAACTCGAGGAAATTCTATCCAGAATTTTGTCTGGATAGTTAATTTTGTTTGATTTAATGAATTGATTGCTATGGATGTTAGCATATGTTTGATATATGCTTGGTTTTAAAATTTAAAATCTTAAATAGGTTATTAAATTAACTTTGTTTTAAATTTCGAGGACGAAATTCTTTTAAGGGGGAAGGAATGTGATATCCCGGAATTTTAGACAATATCAACTTAATAATCTTTATATAAAATTAAATTGATATTGACAATATTGATTAATAAAATATGTTTTGGTTTAATAATCAGATTTAAATAATATTTAATTTGCGAATTTATCTCTTAAACGCTAAAATAAATGTTTAAATTATAATGTGTGTATATATATATTTGTATATATATATTATAGTTTAACTTTGTTTGGAATTTAACTTACATGAAAATAAATAAATGAAGTTTGTTTTAAATTCTAATAAGATATTGAGTAATTAGGAAATTATGTTTTAATTAATATTAAGCTTTTAAAAACCTATTTAAATTAGTAACTATGTGGTTTGATAATATTTAAATAAATGTTAAATTGTTTAAAATTTGTCTTAGCTTAATTTTTTGTTTTAAATTTAAATAAAAGTCGATTTTATTTCTTTTTAAATATTATTTGATTAAATATGAATTGAGTATATTTTATATAAGTTTAAAATATAAGATAGCATATGATTTAAGTTTATTTAAATATAAAAGTTATTTATAATTTCTTTATAAATCATATAAAGTTTGTTAATTGTTATTTTAAACCTTATTAATAAACATTCTATTTTCATAAATATAAAAGGAAAATAGAATCTTCATTTTTTTTTAAACTTGAATAAATTGATTTTGGTTTTTATTTCAAAAGAATTAATTTGATTTGGCAATTTTATTTTGAAATTCAAATTTATTGATTCTTTAGAATATTTTGTAAGTTTTAAATTATAAATAGTTTTATTTACATTTTCTTAAAAGAAGTAAATCATATATATATATATATATACCCATTCTAACATAAAATAAATTAAGAAATCCCTTTATAAACATTTAAATTTATAACTTAATTTAATAAAGACAAGTGTTAACAAGTTAGTAACTTAAATAACATGTGCAAATGTAAGAACTAAATTTCATGACATGTGTCATTGTTTTTCTTTTATCTTTTTCTTTACTTTAATAAATTAATTTCAGCCTTACAAACATTCTCATTTTACCCTCATCCTCTTTTCAAAATCAAAAGAATTCAAAAGTATACTTCACTTAAAAATCTGAAACCCCTAAAAATAAAACCTGCAAAATTCACTTCAAAAAGCAAATTTGAAAATCACTAAAAACATAAATCTGTAATGCACTCCTCAAACTAAAATATAGATCGGTGTCTACATTTTCATAACCTGGAAATTACTGCATAATTAAGTTTGCATTTTTTCCTGAAAATCATTGCAATTCATCTCTACAAATTTGAGCAAATCAAGTGAAGCCTGCATCTAATTTTGCGTTTAGTTTCAAATACAAGCAATCTCAAGTCTGCATCTTTTTCAATTTTTAAAAGATCAAACCTGCTTGCATGAAGTTTTAACAAGAAATAAAAGCTCCTGCGTTTTCCAGTACTGCTCTGTTCTTCATAATTTCAAGGTGAGTAACATTTTTTATAAAATAACTTAAGTAATTATGGTTGCATGTTAAATTATGTGGAATTTGTGTCTTGTGTGAATATTTGTAGATGATTCTGTGTGTGTCTATATATATATATATGGATGTATATAGGAGTGTGCATGTTTCAGTGTTTCTCTGTTTAGTATTACTAGCTACAGACTAATTCAAGAATCATTTCCTCTTAATCCAATCTTTGTTTGAATTTGAGTTTTGAACAAAACCTGTATGCATTGTCATAGAGAGGGTTTTAATTTTATTTATAGATAAATCAAATTTTAATTGTACAGGAAATCAAAATTTACAGAATAAGCCTAAGATAAGGAAAAAAATTCAACCTTCCTGATTCATGTATCCAGGAACATAATCCAAATTCTTATACTAGAACATGATTTTTAAGGGTAAAATCTTAATTTTTAGTTAGGGAATGAAGAAGAAATTCCTGGTTGATCATTTTGGATATTTTAAGTTGCTTTTGATGATCTTTTGGATAAGAATGATTGGGGTCTTTCCTGATGGAGGAGGAATGATCGGAGAATCGTTGAAAAATTCTAGATGATGCTCCAGGCACGGTGGCGAAAATATTTGGTCGATGAAGTTTGTAGCCCTAGTTTTTGGGTTGGGTTTTAAAGGGGTCGTTCATCGTCTCCGGTGGATCGAGTTCCACCAGAGTTTGGGAATTGGATGAGGGATTATGGAAGAGGATATGGCCGGAGACGTTGTCGTTCTGGTGATCGGCAATGGGAGAACGAGGTGATGTTTCAGGTACGGGTTTCGAGTGGAGTTTGGGTTCCAGGTTTTGGTTGAGACTGAACTTTTGATTTCAGGCAAGTGATGAAGTTTAGGTGGTCATGGGTTGGAGCATGGGTGGTTGTCGATGAGTTGAGGCCGGGGTGAGGGGCCGGAGGTGATCAACGTCACGGTGCACGTGCACCGTGCATTTCTTTGGTTTGAGAAGATTGTTTGTTTCAGGAATTTGTAGGTTGATGTGTTCTCGGGTAATGCTCGTGTCATTCTAGTAATTGCCCGAAGTTAAGTGATGTTTGACTCGAGTTAATTTTTCTATTGCTCGAGCAATGTAAGTTTTCAGGTTTTGTCTCTGAAAACTGACAGTTTCAGGTTTTTATAAAAATTTAAAAAAAAAATTAAATTAAGGTAAGCAAAGTAAGATTTAAAATTAGAATTGAATCAAGTTTAAATATGAATTGAAGGTGAAATTTAAATACTTGTTTCAAAATAAATAAATTTTATTAATGGAATGTTTATAGTTGAAACCTGTTTACAGAATTTAAAATAAGTTTTAAAATCTGGAAATAAGATTTTAAAACAAGATTTAAATTTAAGTTTAAAACCTGGATTGAATACCTGAATTCAAATTGGAATTTGAATCTGAAAGTTTTCAAAAGAAAATAAGTTATAAATTCAAATGTTTATAATCAATTTTGAATCATAAAGTATTTTATAATGAAGTTTTAAAAAAAAAATCTGAATATTAGATTTGAACAAGGTGATCAAATCTAAGTTTGGAATCTGAAAATTCAAAAATGAATTTGAATACTAGTTTGTAATAAAATAAGCTTTTGAACTCAAATGTTTTAAAATCAACTTTGAATGTTTCAAGGCATGGTTTAAGTTAAAATTTGAATTTGGGTTTAAAATTCTTTTAAATTTCTGTCCAAAACAAATAGATTCTTTGTCATAAATTAATAAGGTTTTGAATTGTTTTAAAGGTTATGGTTAAAGTTAAGAATTTGGTTCATTTTAAATTTTGAATTTAAAATGCAATTTAGAGAAAATTTAAAAGCAAATTATTTTTAAATTAATTTGGAAATGATAATTAAATCATGAATAAGATTAATGATTATCATTAAGTTAATAAGAACTTAATAATTTATAATTCATTAAATAATTAGGGTGATTGAATTTTGTAATTATATAATTTAATTAATTAATAATTAGGTTAATTAATTAAATAAATAAGGATTTTATTTAATTAATTAAAAGGAATAACTAAGTTAATTAAACTTGATTAAAGTGTGATTTAGAAATTAATTAAATAAGATTTGATTAATGAATTGAATAAATAGTTAATTAAGTTTAATATCACTTGATTAATTTAATAATTATAGATTAATTAATGAGTTTTATAAATAAATTAAGAATTAATATTTATTAATTCAATTAATTTCTTTGGAAAAGTAATTAAAGGTTTGTTAATGGTTAATGAAGTAATTAACTTAGGCTTATTTACTAATTAATTAATGTAATTAATTTTAATGATTAATTGTATTAATTAATTTAAAGATAATCATTTGAGAATTATTTAAGTATAATTACTTAATGAAAGTAATTAAGAATATTAATTACTGATTGTAACTAATTAAGTTGTTGATTAATTAAGTTAATTAATTAAGTTTAATTAATTTAATTTAATCATTGGATTGATTTGAGAAGTAATTACAAGTGTAATTAAAAATGGAAAATTACTTAGTGAAGTAATTAAGGAAGTAAATTACTGGACGTAACTTAATGGAAGAAGTTTTGGAAGTCAATTACTTTGTGTAATTATTATTAGTGTGTTTAATTACTTAAGATAAGTAATTAATTACTTAGTGTAATTAATTAAGGTTTTGATAATTAAGTTATTTGAGAATGGTTTAGAGATGTAATTAATTTAATATAATTACTTAATGTGATTAATCAAGAATGATTAATCAATAGAGATAAATGATAATTAATTTAATGAAGTTATTTAAAATAAAATAATTTGAGATCATTAATTTATATAATTAATGATATAATTAAGGATTGATTAATTAAGAACAATTAATCAGTAAGAATTAATTAATGTAATTAATTAAGGATTGATGTAATTAATTATTTTTAATTAATTAATGAAGTAATTACAGGTTAATTACAGGGATTGGTTTGGATTAATTAATTTTTGAAATTAATTAGAGGGTAATTACTTGAATATTATTAAGGGTTAATTAATCAAGGGAATTAATTAGGGTAACTTGTTAATAGTAATTAATTGATGTGTAAGCAAGATTTATATGGATGAGTAATTAATTTAATTCATTATAGATTGGATTGATAAGTCTTTGCTTATGAATAATGATTGATATTTATTACCCTGGATGGTTGAAATCTCAGTTATGAGATAAATGTTGTTGTGTGATTTGGATGTTATGGTTGCATTGAGTTGATAATATGATTTATCTGTTTGAGTTGATAATATAGATTATCTGATGTGATGATAATATTGATTATCTATTATGATGTTGAGAATTATCTATCTGTGTGTATATAGATAATATTGAATTAAATTGTTTAAACTTTAAAACAACTTGAACCTAAAAGACACGCTTGGATTTCGATGAGACCGGGATCGGGTTTCCATAATTGGATATCCGAAAACCACATCGATTCCAAATAACGTTAGGTCTTAAATCCAAATGGAGCTTTGTGAAGACTCGAGGTGTAAGGGCTATACGTCAGTATAACTCTGTGGGTGATTCCGTAATGAGTTGACGGAATAGTGCTTATAGATTCGATATGGTGGTTTAGAGTGCAAGGGTTATTGTCGTTAACTCTGAGGGTGATTCCAAAATGAGTGTAACGAGATAATGCCTTCGGTTTCGTTCGAACCCGGAACGAACTTGTATGGATTGAATGCTTTCAGAACATCGCCAGGTGGACGATAAGCATTCTAAGTGATGTGTCCTATAAACTTAATTGTAGCCTCAAGCCTCATCAACCAGGAATGGCTAAAATATGGGAGGTGAAGAAAGGCTTCGTGGTTAGCTCCCACTGGAGAGCGAGATTGATCCCTGTCTAGAAGTCCCTTTATATTCGTCTGTGTGGGCAGTTGGTTGCAAACAACTGCGGGATTGTCTTGTTCGGAACTGTTCAGTAAGGAATGGTTCCGGCCTTGTGTTGCAGGGGAGTGGGAGTACTCCTCGGTACGGTGATCTAGGCCACGTACTGTGACGGGCGGTACCCCAGTAGCCCTGCCATTGTATGGAATCCACAATCCAATAAGTGCCAACGTTTTTGATTGTATTACCCACTTTTGTGGCTAGTAGCTGGAATTTAATCATGTAACAATTTCGGCTATTTCTTATTTACTTGAAAACCCTAGACACTATTATAATATCATCGGATTTCCTATCAAATGTTTTGGTTAGCGTAAGGTAAAAACTTTTCCATATTTATGTATGGGAAGTCTTACGTGATACCTTTCGTTTCAAAAAGGTTTTTAAAGTTAAGCAACCTTAACCTGTTACTCACACCAGACCCATGTCTGACCCGGAGTTTATCTTTGTTTTCTTAAACTCTTGGGTACTCAAATTTTTACGAGTAGCCAAGGGATTCAGGTTAGCTTTGACGAATAATGGAGGAGCAATGTAGCAGGAGGCTTCTGCGTTAGATATAGTTTTCCGCTGTGTTATCTCTGTGTTGTGATTGTATTGAGTTGTAAATACTAGACAGGTGTTTATAACTGTCTAGTATATGTGATGTGTATGTTGTGCATCTCTGGTTGGTATTGTATATTATGTAAACACTTATGTTATTAATATAATTTATCCGTTCCACTGTTGAGATTCTAGTGTTGTTTCTTCTTTCTCTTCTTTCTTTTCTTCTTCTATCCCTTTCTTTCTTAATTCATGATGCGTCTTTCTGGGTAGTGGAAGACGGGTCGTGACAATTTACAAAGCTAATTATAAAAATTAGAATTTATTCAATATATATTAAATATTTTGATAACCCACTTTTTTTAAAAATATTTCAAAACTAATAGTTTGAATTCACCTAATTTAGTAAATGAAAATTCCCTTTTAAAAAAACAAATTTAACTTCTTAAATAAAAATATATTTTAAAAAACTCAGTAACCAATTAATTTTATAAATTCCTCTCGATTCACGACCCATCGATTTCATCCTGATTCTCCTAACCATCTTTACTTTTGAAAAATACTATCCACTATTTTCCTTACCCCTATTTCCACAGTCTAATATAAATTCACCCTACGAATTTATATTCCCAATATATCGACTAATATTGCTTACCTTATTTGTAAACATCATTTATAAATCTTTATACTCCTTTGAGTTTTCTTGTTTATAAAAAGAATCTTATTTATAAAATTCCACTTTATAAATCTATTTCTTTATAAATCCCACTTATAACTTCCAATCTATTTTTAATATCGAATTGAACTCCTTTTCATATTTCCAGAATATCTTTTATAAATTCTTTTATATAATTGATTTTTAGAATCTCCATTTAAACAATTCACGAATAGTTAACTATAACATAAAATAAAATATATTTTTCTAACTCAATTTCTATAAAATGCCCCCAATTCCAATATTAATATTTTTATATCAAAATTTCCCTTTAATTCCCTCAATTTTAAATATATATTTATGGTGTTTTAAATACCAAAATTCAGGCCAGTGATTCAATAGCATCTAATAATTCCAATCTCTATAATAATCTATAATAGATTATTCTACACAAACCATATATCACAATATATGAAATTAAATTCAACATTTTGAGGAATCTTGCTGGATCCCTCCAACCTGTTTTTCAACATCCACAGATGTTAGATAACATAAAAATACCAATCCCAGTTCGAGGGAGATATCACGGTATATAGGGTCATCCACTATTATGTGGGGCGCATAGGGTCTCATCCGCTCCAATAGGGGGAAAATATATCCAACTACCAATATATATATATACTATTTTATATAGTAATCCATAAAAACATAATTCACAAGGTGATGAAATGCTTTATTAAGTACCCAAGGGTCTGGTTAGAAATTTGCTGACCAAAACTTAAGTCCTTAGACCCCTCACTAGCTTTTGAAATTTATGCTTTTTCTTATTAAGATAATTATTCAATATGTAGGCACAAATGATTCGAACAACAAATCTTTAATGCGATAACTATAAAAACTAGACTGTCAACTTTATAGTTAACGACAGACTCAAATTTTTACGTTGTGCAGAATTAATTTATTAAGAAACAAACTATTCAAAGTAGTCGCGACTACATTTCACATAATAAACCATGAAAAAAGCTTAGAAATAAATGATGTGAGTTGTAACTCACCAAAGCAATCACCATTGAGATTGAAACCATCTCTAAGTCCAAGGTCGCTGCCTGTTCGCAGCATCATCACAAACCCTCTGGTAAACATGCAAGCGCACAAACCTAGAAAATGCAAGCATCATTCGCCGCCGATCGCAACCCATGAGACCTTCCCCAAATGCGATCGAACTCCGGCCAAGCATCCACGAGTCAACATCAGCTCGCGACTGCAGTCCTAATTCGCTTTCCTTCGCTCTGCTTCATTCACGCGCACGCATACGAAGAGTAGCAACCCCAAGCCCTAGCCAACCCCTCAATCCACACACGTGCAAGCCCATCAGATTTCGATCGAATGATTGAGACAATGGATATGCTTTTGATATCTTCAGCTTTGAATTCGAACTGGAGCGAATCCGACTTTGAATTCAAACTGGATCTGAATTCGACTTTGATATCATTTTTTTCGAGAATCAATCTTCTTTTTTCTTCTTAAATTTGAGCGAATTCAATTTGAATGAAAAGGACAGGGACGCACGATGTAATCGATGAGAGTGTGGCTTGTATGTGATAGGTGGCGTGTTTTAGAAGGCAAGGTCTTGACTTTGACAGGTTATAATATTATTTAATTATAAATATCTCATTAATGTAACTTAAAATTTCGATACCCTATCGAGGCGTGCCACTAGGCATTTATAATGTTATACTCCTATTATGAACGCAATGGAAAAGGTTTTGAGTCCTAATTCGATCATATGGAGAAGACAGCTTTTTAGACCCAATTATTATATTGAATTTTCGATATTAAATTCAACGCGTTTATATCCCGTAAGATCAAATGATGATTCCAAACATTACAAAGTTTGAAATCCCATAATAATACACTATTACATACCTAATAGAATTGGTTTCATCGAATTCCGAGAATGTGCGCCAGATCACTATTTTAAAGTGTCGATTAAATCGACGATTTCAATAATTGACGAAATCACTTGAAAATCCTGTTTTAAAATCTTAGTAACTAAAATATAATTTAAAATCAAATATTTAAACAATTTAAGCATTTCAAATTAATCATCAAAAAATCCAGCTCGTTACGGTATGGAACGAATTTGGTACATGCTCTCTTTTGCTTGCACAAAATGAAGTATAATCTGCTTAAAAATGCAACGGTAGAAGGTATGCTTTCTGATAAAATACAGAATGATTGAAATTTTGTTGTATATTGTGTTTCTGACCATGTGGTCAATGTATATTGTTTATATTATATTTTTTAAATTGCAAACAACTCTCCTTATAAAGGAGACGCTGGTGAAATTTTTCAAAATTTTTGACACTTAGAAAACTTTCGATAATTCTTCTTATTCGTATTCAAAGAAAAGCAAATCAATAAATGATCGGATTAAACTTATGTCTTATGATAAGATTTATTCCTAATATCAACCACTTTAAGGAATTGCTTGTTTCAACTCGATTATAGAATTCAACAGAGAATTAACAGTTGAGTGTATGTGACATCTCCCTATAAGAAATTGCGAGGAGCAATTTTCATAAGGGGAAGGTCTATAACTACCCTATTTTCGAACTCATAATATCATATGAATTGAATTAGAATAGAAGTGTTTGAATTCAAATTTGATAATTTTTATTTTTGAAATCAAATTATTATTAAATAAAATCTATTTAATAATAGATTTTGTTATAGAAATATTGAATTAGTTAATAAATGTTGATTTAGGTATTATAGTAAAATTCAAATGAATTGTGTCAATAAATATGAAATAGTTTAAAAGCATAAATAATCATATGTATTTGAAAAAGATGAAAAGAATTTCTAATTGATATTTAGTTAAGTTATTAAATCAACGATGATTAATAAATCTATTTTGTGTCAATAAAGTGAATAATTAAATAGTGGCATAGTATTATATTGAATGGAATGATATAGTCATTGAAATGTCTCATGTAAAATAAAATATGAAAAAAAATTAATTTTATTTGCAAAGGAATGAAAGGGCTATTCAAAAGGAACAAAAGAAAAACAAAGCCAACAAATAAAACAAATACATTACATAAACATTATGCTCGCTCATTCTTCAGGACCAAACTCAAACCCATACTGCTATTCTCCAAATCGATACCATTTGGTATTCATTCATGGCCATAAACCCTAAATCAAAAATCGATTCGAGCATAAAAAGGAAAAACGAACGAATCGAAATGGCGGTCGGAGGGGAGCACAACATTGGCTAGAGCGATAACGACGTGATGGAGGCGCGTGCTAATGGTTGCTGTTGTGGGTGAAGAATTGTTAAAGAGGCTGCGACCTAGGCTGTCGCCGACGTACGTTAGGGCAATGTGGCCTGGCAGCAGGGGCAACGTCATGGTAATGGAAGGAGTTTCTTCGCTTGAGGTTATTGCTTTCAATAGAAGTGGGTAGTTGTGACTTTGGGAAACGAGAATAGTAAACAAGAACACCAGGAGGTAGCGACGAGAAGGAGCATATTGACGGGGATTGGCTGTTCATATATTTGTAAATATACATGATAACAACATATATATAATAATATTTGTAAATAAAATCAACAATGGTGAGGAATCCAGCTAGATCCCTCCAACCAGCCAGCTGCAACAAATATACATATAAGAAAATATGTGCAATGTCCGCTTTGATGCAGACGCACGTACAAAAGGTCATCCACTCATAAACGGGAATGTATAGGGTCTCATCCGCTAAAATACGTGGAAATATATCCAAACTAATCAATATATATATATATATATATATATAATATCGTATATCACCCAAACGATCATCAATCAATATAAAATAAATTTATTCTCAATTATATAAAATATAAGCGGGTCAGAAAGAATGAGTTATTCTCACATTGATTCTAATAGCCGTTGCAACGTTTTATTTTGAATAAAATTAAACGAGCGTTTAATTTTATCCAAAATTCCTAGTAGATCCAAATCAATCCAAACCATTTTCATAGTGTAGTATTCGTCAATACCAACTCGATGCAACTTGTTCGTCCAATTTCGACCTCGCATGAAGAAGTTATAATGTTTTAATTTACACGATTTTTATATAAATTAATTCGCAAATCCTTTTTTTCTTTTTAACCTACATGAATCAGGGCCATTGATTTTGGATTGGAGAATCTTGGCCGCACCCATTTTCTTCCCACTCACGTACGTGCACAGGTAGAGACGCATGCAACAACCTATGTTCATGACCACTCCATGACATGCCGCTCCTCCATCGATCAACCGGCGATCGATCAAAGACCTTCGATGCGTGCGCCTACGCAATAACCACCATCGCCCATGACCTTAAAGAGCTTGGTGCCTCCATAGCGTAGAAAAATGTGAATGACGTGCTCTTTTTATCGCCAGAATTTGGCGAATCCAAGCCATTACAACAAAATTCCACTGTTGAATCGATAGATCTCACATAGCTCTTCAATTTCCCAATAGAAAGTTTTTCGTAAAAATCGATGGATTGAGAGATTTTGAGAGGGGAAGAATCGAAATTTCTAGCCATTCATTCAAGGGTGGCGGCTAGGGATTGAAACCCTAGGGGTTTATTAATTTTCACAAAACGATGTCCATTTGTATAAAATTTCATGACACTATTCATCCGAAAAAATTTCGAACTCCAAACTAAGCATGCCTCCTAGCGTTAATAATTTTTACCCCTATTCTGGACACAATGGAATATATATCGAGAGCCAATTCTATCGTATTTAGAAGATAGGTTTTCAAATCGACTTTTTCTAATTAAAATTTACTTAAACAAATTTCTTTGCATTCTAGTTTCGCAGGACCAAATCGTACGTCCGATCGACACGAAATTTGAAATCCTATAATAATTCACTATTACGGATCCAATGAAACTAGTTTCAACGAATCTGAGGCCGTGTAAAAAATGACTATTTTTACATGTTAATTAAATACTAAAATATCGAATTTCTATAAATTAACTTTTAAATCGATTTCAAAAGTTTATCAACATCATTCTAATTCAAATAGAATTTAATTCAACTTTATAAATCATTTGAGTTCACAATAAATTGAAAATCGAATTATTTCTACAATTTCAAATATTAAATTAACAATTTAATTATCCAAATAAATTATTATATTTGAAATATAAGTTATTCAACTTATAAAATTGACTTGGGAATATTTAAAATCAATTAAATATCCCAATTTTGAATGACTGAAATTCTAGATCATTACACCAGACCTGATGAGAGACTGACAGATACACTTGCTCTAAGAGACTACACACGTAATTGGTAACACGACGCATGCATTTCAACAACACAACTCCTATAATCTGGGTTACCTCGACGGACATCGTGACTCATATCATCGTATGTCATAAACACACTACAAGACTACGCTATAAATTGGTCATGACCTTGCACATGCCACTAATTGGTAATACACTGCTGCCTAGGTGACACACATAAGCTCTGCATTGCTAATACACAACTATATATATGTTGCCAATACATAACTATTGTGTCACAGATCCGGGTGCGACAGCCATGATCAAGCTGCTAGGATGGATACTAACGAATCTGGTACGACTACCACATTATAAAGGAAGTCAAACAGTGAATAAATAATGCTAAATATATGTAGTAGCTAACATAAAACTACGCCTACTGACACACAACATAATATATGCCGACATACGGCTAAATACTTGACTCACCATTGCGAGTCCCATCATTCATTACTAATCCCCATATGATTGTCATTCATGAGCAAAGAATAATCAAATTAATAACACAACGATGTCCTATATATATCGCCACGTGTTATTCATCCATTAATACAGTAGTCACGTACCACACTTACTCCTTTAATATTCTATATAATGTGTCCAAAGAATAATCAAAGAAATAATACACAAAGTCCTATACCGGATGGTATTGTAACTTCACTCATTCAGATTTCTCATCAAATAGAATAGAAACAATTATAGCATTTAAGTATAAATTTAGAAATGAGATTGTATTTATAAAATGCAATAAAACATCTAAAACAAAATTTATATTTGAAAAATAATAAAATATTTTAAATACTTATGTATATTGAATAATATATTTACTTTGTTTATTTAATCCCAATGTAATTCAAATATTGTAAATTATATCCATATGCTTTTATACATGTTTCCAAAACTTCCAAAATCACTTTACAAATCAAAAATAATTATAGAAACTAAATCCTAATTTTCTATAACAAAACTATACTTTGAAATAATTAATAAACTCCCAAGATAATTTCTTTACGTTTCAATCCAAAAATTACAATTCAAAACCTTTGCTATGTACTTAAATTCTCTAATAACTTATATAAAAAAATCACCCAATATTGCTTAAGTTCATTTCAAAATTTTCTATAGTAAAATACTATTTCAAAATAAATTTATAATCTAAAGTAAATTATATTTATTCCAAACCATAAAATACAATTCAAAATCTTCACTTTATTCTAAAATAATTAAAATTAAATCATTTACCTTTATGTTATTATATGATAGTTGAATTCCGATATTATTAGAAAAAGAGAACATTGTTTATTCAAAACTTTTCCAAATTTAGTTAAAATAAATTTTATAAAAATGTTTATATTTTACTGAAGTTTGAATGCTTTTCCAAAAATACTTAAATAACCTTTGTAGTCAAAATCTCTATAACATAATATTATTATTTTCATAATACGAGATATAAAATAGCTATATATTTTATTTTCCCTTTAAATAAACTCCAAACTTATAATATATTTTATTGTTTAATTAGAAAGGGTTTTATAACCAAAACAAAAGCATATTAATATTTATAATTAAAATATAGTTGCAAGTTTGAAAATAGACAAATTAAAAAAATTAGTAAAATATTGTAAAATTCTTTTAATAAAATTTTAAAAGCCTTAAATAATATTTATAACTTTTCAAACATTCATTTAAACGAAAAATAAAATAAGTATCTGAATATAAAATTATGGAGCAAAATTACTCCACAATCACATCGATTAAACATCATTATAAATGTATAACGTATGACCCAAGTCAAGTTCCATTAAACTCTGGTCTTCCATAAAATACATATATCGGCATATAAACATACAAATATGTAATTCAGTTCATAATCGGATAGAATTCCGTTTGCGAATTGACTAGTTCAATTAATAAAAACAATCAATTATCTCTTTATCAACCAATTCCAAACCTGAATACCAAACAAACAATACAATCATGCAATTCTACCAATTAACATGATTTGTATATATACGCACTATGATGTAAAAATACTTGTGAGTAGGTACTCATCGAATTATCAGGCGAAGTCTATTGTCTCCACCTTCTGTTCGACAGAAATCCAACATCTCGCCACTGCCATGCTCGAGGTCGAGTGCACCAACCACACAACCAAGCCTCCATGTCTTAGCCTCCATCTTCCCGCACCATCATTCTTAATCAACTCACCCTTCTGTGCACTGACACACTCACACCTCAGCCATCGCTTAAAGCTAATCACCACCGTTGCCACAAGAACATCAGGTCGCAAATCCATGTTGTCACAAGCCTTTTACAATCATTACATCAAGTTGCATTCGTTCACTATATCGCTATGTGCTTCTAAGTCAAATCAACTTTCAGCCATCCATCATCGCCAAAGATCGTGCCTTTGTGTGTGATTTATTTAAATTTCAAAGTCATGATTGTTTTGTGGATTGAGGAGATTAGGGCACCATAGGAATTGGGGTTTCGTGTTTTCTTTTGGGATTGAGTATGGAAGGAGAGAGTGATTTCCAGAATTTTAGGGAGAATGAAACTGGATATAAAATTATATCTTGGTAAATTAAAACATCAAATATGGTTTAGGGGAAAACTTAAACCCGCCATCATGGCAAACCCACAATATGCATAAAGAGATCCCATCTCAAACACGCCATAAGGCAAATAGATCTCCAAAGAGGAGAATAAAATATCAAATAAACGCTAGAAAGAAAATCTCATATAATGTCGCCAAATGGAAAATCTCAAATAATGCCAGTATAGGCAATTCAAATCTCAAAAATAGAACTTCAAGAGTTCAAATTCCTGAAAGGTAATCGCCACAAATATATATCGAGTGGTTCAAAGGACCAACTCCGATAAGGGGCGATACACTAGGGAAAATAGTCAAAGAAAGCATCTCAAAAGTTTAGCATGTGCATGTGGTCGAAGCCTTGTCGAGTTCTGTTATCTCAAGTAGGTACCTCATCCGAAGGCAAAACAGCACAATGACAAATATGCCGCAATGACAAATATGCCGCAATGGTAAATTTCTCGAAGACGATTACGCCGCAATGGCAAACGCTGCAATGACAATGACCCGAAGGTCCAGTATTGGCACACCACAATAGCAAATGTGTCACAAACTCTCGGATAGGATCCCGATATGCGTTAAGATGTGTCCCATGCCATACAGTCACACTAAACAATTTACTAACAGCTAGTAAATGTCACACTCAAAGCGGTAAATTTTTTACCTCATCTCATCGGTAAATTCGACTTGAATGTCAAAACGATCAAACAGACAAATTGGAAATTAACTGATAAGATCTACGCACGTGTCCCATACAACATGTTTTAACAAAACATTTAATTCTCCTTCTCATTCACTCGAAATGTGAAAAACCGTGTCATTTGTATATAAAATAATTTACTTTGAAAAACAAGCTTTGAAAACCAATTCAGAAAATCGATTTGAAAACGCTATTCGAAAATTTCCTTATTATGGGGAATAAATTGATTTTATAGCTTAAAATAATTTAAAATTATTATACAATAATTTAAAATTCCCATTTATTTTAAAAATTATTTCAAAAAGGTTTGAAAAAATCCACCCTCGAAAACAAATGAAAACCTAAAAAAATCACTCAAATCGATTGTAACAAGGCTAAATTTTAGACATTTGAAATTGAAATATTTAATTGATTTTAAATATTTAAAATTTAATGTTTAACTTGAATTTCAAATATCGCTATTTATTGGATAACTTAAATATTGAATTTAATAACTGAAAATTGGGAAAATTGTTGAATCTGGATGCTCCAGGCTTGTTAAAAATAATTTGAAGGCTTATAAAATTTATATTAATAGTACTAAAGATAATAAAAGCTTTAGAATTGATTTTGAAAGTGTTTTGTTAAGTTTTGAAATTATATCATTTAAATCGATATTTAAAAATAGCCTTCCGACACAAAGTCTTAGAATCCAAAGAAACCAGTTCTAGTGGATCCGTAATAGTGTTTTATTATCGGATTTCAAATTTCGTAGCATTTGGAGTTGTCGTATGATCGTACGATAGGTAAACGCATTGAAATTTATATCGAAAATTTAATATAATAAATGGGTCCAAAAACTATCTTATTCATACGACTGAATTAGGACTCGAAACCTTTTCCATTGCGTTCGGGATAGGGGCATAACCATATAAAGGCCTAGCGGCATGCCTCGATAGGGTGTAAAATTTTAGGCTTCGAATTGAAGTCGATTTAAATTTGAATTTAAATATATTTCCCATCTGTGCTTTTTGCAACCACTATGACAAGCCTTTGTAGACACGTATAGGAATTTTAAACACGTGTTCACTTGGCATAACACGCGTCTTATTTTTAAAAAAAAAGTTAGTATAGTTACGCGTCTTCATTTAAAAAAAAACACGCAATGTAGATCTTAAAAACAAACGAAGAATTTTTTTAATGGCCACAGTTTCTCTTTAAAATTCAAATCGAAGCCGAGCTTTTCAATCATTCAAAATAAAAAAAGAAGAAGTGGTATCTCGCGGAATTAATCGATAGCAATCGAAATCGAGCAAATCAAATTCATGAGTTGAGTGGCAAGGCATCGCGCGAGTCTGAAAGGAGGAAGGTTCTCGCTGTTAGGTCGCGATGTTTGGTGGTTTGGGTAGTGGGTTAGATGGATTAGTGGCGGAGATTCTAGAAGGAGGAGGCAAAGGTGTCGTCTTTGTAGAGGCGCATACGGAGCCGAGTTGGTTTAGTTTCGAGCAGAGGCAACAGTGGAGTGGTTGCGATGAAGCATGACCGAGGTGGGAGGGGGAAGCTTCCTGTCGCGTTCGAGAAGGAGCGATGACTTTGTGCTCGATCATTCTACATTCAGGGGTAATTGATTTCTTTTTTTAGATAATTATCTAATAATTCTTTTAAAATTCACTTTTTGATAATTTTGTTTATTAGAATTAGAGGTTACAATATTGTATAACTTGCATGAGTGAGGTCATACAAATCTTGAATGCATAGGTGTTAACGCTAAAATGTGAACGCTAACACCCCGGTGTGTGAAGTGTAGTTGTGAAAGCACCACCCGATAGATCGGGAAAGAATTACAAGCAAGTAATAGCAGAAAAGCAGTAAACAACAACAATTTTATAGTGGTTCGGCTTAAGGGTACAGCCTACGTCCACTCTAAGTACTTTTATTAATAATCCCGTTACAAGCTGATACAATTCTTCTCAAGTACAATATACTTCAAGCTACAAGTGATTTGGAGCAAGTCTTAAGCTTCAATGTCGATTAAAGTCCTTAAATTCATGTTGAAGATGTGTGGTTTCTTCGTGAATTTCTTTGATGTATTCCTCTAATCTTGAAAGCTCTAAGTGTTGATGAAGTTCTCAATGCAGCAAGGTAACGGTGTATGAAGAGAATGTGCCAAAAGTCCTTTGAATGTTGGAGGTGGCTATGTATTTATAGGCAAGCTTGGACATGAATTCTGCGCATAAGTCCTGAGTCGTGACCGACTCAAGCTAAGTCGTCCCCGAGTCAGGCTAAGTCGTGGTTGACTTATAAAACCAACCTTTCCCCTCTTCATGGCTTATTCCTCTGTTGGATTTCATGACAAGTCTTGAGTCGTGTCCGAGTCAATTTTCCTAGGCATTGTGGCGATGGGTTACGACTCAACGATTTTGAGTCGTGGACGAGTCATGGTGAGTCGCCCCATGTTAACTCAAGGTCGAACTGCTGGCTTGGTCCCAAGAGATAAGTCGTTCCCGAGTCAACTTATCATAACTCCTCTCATATTAGCATGTGTCGTACTCGACTTATCATAAGTCGTAGGTATCCATAAGTCGTGACATTCCATAGGTCGTTCCTTAGGATGAGTCGCGAACCTGTTGAGTCGTTGAACCATGAGTCGTTGAGTCATGAGTCGCTGAGTCATGAGTCGCTGAGTCATGAGTCGCTGGGTCAGAAACTTCCATAAGTCGCACAACAGTTGAGTCGGAGACTAGCTGAGCCGGTCTTTGATGAGTCGGACCTAGATCATATGAGTCGGTGAGTTCCTTCTTCGGTCATTGAGTCGTACGCGAGTTAATTGTACTTGGCTTTCTGATTTGCACACTTGAACCGCTAACGACTCATGGTGAGTCGTAAATCTTCTGAGTCGCTTAATGCTTTATCTGATGAGTCGGCCCAAGCTTCAGTGGGGTTAACATTTGCCCCTCGAAGCACACGCCTAAGTCGTAGGTCGCGTGCTTCGACTTATCTTACCCCGCGTGTGCCGACTCATATCCTACTACCTTGGTATATAAATAGCATGAACCGTCATTCTTATCTTCTTCTTCTTTTACCAATTTCGTGAGTCGCTCTCTGCCATTAACGCATCTCCAAGCTCTCAAAAACGATTTTAACTCGAATCTCCTCCGATCATCTCTGACATCACACCACGTAAGCAATTTCGCCTCCTTTCTGATTGTCGATCATCATTTCCCTGTGCGCACCGTCCTTATCTTCAATTTATCCCCTTGAGCTTTGCGAGTTAGGTTGCCCTAATCATTGATTGATTGAGGATTGTCTGATCCAATGATCTGCGACTCGAGGCGATCTACTTGATGCGATAAGACTAGGGTTGTAGAATGAGGGTTTATTGGGTTAATGGGTCGGATGGTTGATTCGAATGCTGCTGTAGGTTTGACTAGGCTCCTTTCGTATGACCCAGTGACCCTCACGATTTAATCATGGTACGACTCATCATGCTCCTCGACTTGAGCCTTGAGTCGCGACCGAGACAGAACCCCTGAGTCACGACCGAGACAGAACCCCTGAATTGTGGCCGAGATAAAACCTTTGAATCGCGACCGAGATAAAACCTTTGAGTCGCGGCCGAGATAAAACTTAGAGATTTCCTTATTATTTTGACCCAGAGCTCCTTTAACATACTCCACGACCTAAGCCCTGATTCGTTGCCGAGATAAGACTTAGCCTTGAGTCGTTGCCGAGATAAGACTTGGAGATAATCTCCTTATCTCCACGACTCATGGCTTAGGGCACTGCCGACTCAGAACTTTTGAACCGTTGATGGGTTATGACTTGTGTAAATTCTGTTTGAACATTGGACCATTGCATTAACTTCGAACTATTGAATTTTATTGCACTCATTCACATGTTATTTTGTCTTGCAGGCTAATAACCTGTTCAATACAACATTCACAGAAAACTGGGACGAATATACTTGTCATTGACTGCCCACATCGAATGACAGATTAGTTAACAATAGATGATTAACTTGAACAAATTGTGTGTATGAAGTGCCTTTAACTTATCAATTTCAAACAAAATACCAAAGCAATGCTGAAATAGTCAATAGAAATCGACCCGCTTGCACTAATATTATGCTTGAGCTTTAGATTAACAAGTTCTGAAATGTTTACAATTGATCAAGCATCGATCAGTATAATTCCAGTTAAATATACTTGTCACTTTTTATTAGTCTTGCACAACACTTCACACTTTTTAGGAAACGCGCACCTTCGCATTTGAACATCCAGTTGCTTGTGTAGAATGACCTCTCATCAAGAAGAGCCGATGGGCCAGGCTGAAGATGTCTTCCCAGTAGCTATCCCTGTAGATAACCCTCCGGAGAGAACATCCACAACTTTGAATCAGCGGGTGTTTAACCAACTGCGCGTCCAGTTTGGCATTGATGATGCTGACGTCTTACTTCCGGGGCCAAATGACACCGCGGATAGGCCCCCTCTTGGCTTTGTTGCTGTTAATCGCCAAATGTGCTTGAACGGCGCTATTCCTCCTTTTAATGACTTTCTTCAACAGTTCCTGCTTCGGTTGTCTATCTCTCCATTCCAATTACACCCCAATGGCTACGCCATTCTGATGGGGTTATGTGTTCTATTTAGGAGAGTTTTGGATCGATTACCAAGCTTCGGGGAGATCTGCTATTTTTGCTCATTCACGAAAATTAAAGACCATCCCTCCATCGTGGTTATAAGAAGCGCTCGAAACTGCAAACTTGTTACTGATCTCTCCGAAAGCGCTCACGGATTTTTGAATCAGTTTTTCTTTGTTCGCTGCCCTCCAGGGTTTTATGCCATCTGGAGAGTGGGAAGTAAGATTTCCTGTCTTTACTTTTTCCGTTTTGAAACTTTCTCGAGATCTGAACTCTCAGTTGCTAATTTCATTCTTTTCTTGTTTTAGCACTTCCACCCCCTGCTAGGGACCCAAGTCTTAAGCAAATTTTTGAAAGATTAAATGCCGTGCCGGTAGAAGAGAGGAGCATAAAGTTTCTGCTAAACGATGAATTTTTACATCAATACGGACTCCTCCATCCCTCTCGCTTTACTCAGCCTCATGAAGCTCCAACGGAGGTTCCTGATTCTCCGGTGAAAACTCCTGATCTTCCGATCTCCACTAAAGAGCACATGCGAGGAGAAATTTCTGCAGAAACCTTACTAGTAAAGTGCTCTACTCCAAGAGATGATGCGGGACCCTCCGAAAAGCCCGCACTTGCTCCCATAATTGAAGAAGAAGAGGAGTCCCCTTCCCAAACCAGGAAGAGTACCGACAAAGGAGCTGATGGAGGGAATCAGGTTGGGCATGATGGTGATGACGTCTTTGGGGATTTAAGTGACATAATTGTCACTTCCCAAGAGCTCTTTAAAGATGACCCTGCCTATGGTAAAACTGTACCCCCGATGATTGAAGCGACATCTGCCCTCCAACAGACTCCAACTCCTTTATCCCAAGAATTGTCACCGACAGTGAAACCTATTACTTCCCCCCAACTGAGGAGTGGTTCGTTAGTCCAACGCGAGTAGCTTGCACTTCACACACAACTAAGGATTTTCCAGCACATTTATGCACTTATCTTCTTATACTTTAAATATTTCTAAAGCTTGTCTTTTCTTATTTCAGATCCTTCAATGACACGCGGCGGATCATATTATCAGGACTTCCAACGCTACGGGGGGCGTGGTCAATATAATTATGGGCGCTACTTCACCTCCTATAGAGAGTCTGACGAAGAGAGGGCTGCTCGAAAGGCTCGTGAAAGGAGGGATGAAGAAGAGCGTTATGACAGAAGGGATAGGGATGAGCACCACGATTCTTTGCAGAGAGGTGACGACTCTCACAAAAGGAAATCTCACGATGACCGAGGAAAAGGTCATGTAGTCGAAGATTCAGACAAACGAGCCCGATATGGTGAGAAACATGCTTCCACTACTCCCGAAAAGGCTACTGCCCCTGCTCCTCTTGACATCCCTTCCGACTCTCCTGCTCTCGGGAAGGCGGACATCCAATCAATAATAAGCAGGCCCAAATTTCAAGTTGGACCGGGCCCAGCCACTTTACAAAGCCGTTTTCCACAGTGGTGCTTAAAGGGTGTGAGGTTCGATCTTGACCTGGTCCCTATTGACAAGCCTGCCATGCTACGAAATCTTGACGCCGTCAAACTTGATATCGAGAGGATGTCAAACTGGCAGAAGCTTGTTGATGAGCTTCAAAGAGTTAATCGTGCCAACATAGAGGCCATGCTCACTATGGAAAATGACAAGGCTGAGTGGCAAAAGGTCCTTGAGCAACATGATACCGAGATGAGGAGCATTGCTTCCTACAATGAGGAGCTCGAAGCAAAGGTTGAGAAGTTGAAAGATGAGCTTGCTGCTTCCTCTACTTCATATTCTCAAAAAGAAGAAGTGCTTCTCAGACAAGTAAGAGATGCTCATGCCAGCCAAAGGGATGCTGAGGACAGGCTTGAAGTGCAGAAAAGAATCAACGAGGGCTATGCTTCTGATATTGCTGAGCTTCGAAAGAAAAACAACTCCCAGGAAGCGGAGATACAAATGCTTAAGCTTCAGCTTTCCAAAACTGAGAGGGAACGTGATGAGGCTGTCGCCGGCAGAATCGCAGCTGAAGAATCTCATGAGGCGACCAAAAACAGCTTCGGCTCAACATTATTCGACTTCTACTTGCATAGCGTCTTGGGGCGTGGAAGCCTTGCTTTTCTAGGTCCCAAGTATGAGATCACTTTAGCTGAAGTGTGGGAGGCCGCCCTTGAGATGCTTGGTGCTGAAGGTGCTGGTTATGACGAATCAGCCCTGGAAAGGCATTACTTTGATGATGACACTCGCGCTGCCCTCGCCAAGGGAAAGGAACAACTTGCCAAATTAAGAACTGAAGTGACGGAAGGGGACCAGCTGGAAAAAACCACTTCAACTACTCTAGTCCAGCCACCTTCTTCGTCTGAAGTCAACATTATTGGTTCCAGTTCCCATCTTGCATCTCCCACCAAAGTTACCACTGAGATTACAAGCATACAAGGTGGAGACGAGGGTGATGAGAGCGCTGATGCGCAAGCTTATGAAGTCGATATCAGGAAACCAGCTTCTCCAGGTAACTTCACTGTTAATCTCGCTACTGTCAATTCTGCTCAAGCGGGTTACTCATTTATTTCGCATGAGTTTCATGAGCTCCTTGGCTATTTTCTCAACCTTGATGAGCCTTCATCTCCTCTCTTTACTGACTTTATTGGTGAACCTTCATCTCCTCTCTTTACTGACTTTAACCTCTTTTCTTCTGTAGAGAAAGTACCTTCTCCGGTTATCCCTCCTCCGTCTCTCCAGGTGGCTCCTCCTTCTGCTTCTCAGCCCGGGTCGCAAGAGGAACAAATAGAAGCTCTCCATGGTTTAGACGATCCCATCGCTTCGCAGGAGCATAGAGACGAGGGACTTGTGGGAGGTGAGATATCCCCGGAGCGGACCCCTTCTGATGACATAACTTTGTCTAAACTTGCCACTCCGGGAAGTGAGTCTTCTTCAAAGAGGAGGACAAAGCACGGAACGTCAAAGAGGAGGGGGAAGATAATCACTGTTACTGAAGGGGAGCCAGAAGTTGGACCAGCTACACCTACCCCTCCTTCTTCCCTTGTGCCAACTGGTCGGCCTGAAAAGCTAATCATTCGGCCGGGAAAAGGGTCCAAAGGTAGTAAAAAGAAGTGAACATTTTAGCTTTTTGCCTTTTGTATGTACTGGTCGAGAATTGTGCGGGTATCGGCCCCCGCTTTTCTTTATTTTAAAACCTGTACCTGCATTATAGTTGAATAAAATGATTCTTTGTTTGAATTTGAGAATGCATTTATTATTCATTTTTGCACAAGTTTAATTATGATATTGCAACGGGCTTGTGGTATGTTGCTTGAGTATTATCTTACCGTCGTAGCTATACCTATATACCGTTTTGTATGTAACTATACCATGCTGCCCCCATACCATATGCTTGTTGCAATATTTTATATTTCGAGGGGACTTGCACTCTTACTTGCTGAAGAATAGTTATTTTATTCTTTAAAGAAAATTTTTGTAGAGTACAACTCCCTTCGTATAAGTTTTTATGCTTTGTCCTTCGAAGAAATCACTTCTTTCTTTTGCTTATGTACATATTTTGCCAAGTGAATTCTTTTACGTGGTAAAGCGGACCTCTGAAGGGTACTTTAACTCTTTCTTTTCTTTTTCTTTTTTGAGGAAGATCATTTTCCAGAATAGGTAAATTACTCTTCCTTTGAAAGTTAAAGTATGCTCTTGATGAGGATTTTTTTTTATATAGAAAGTTGTACCTCTGGGGAGGGATTTTTTTCACGTTTCAACACTTGGAAGATTTATTTCGATCTCGATGAAACGTGTACCTCCAAAGAGTTGTGCCTTTGAGGAAAGCCTTTTCACATTTCAACACTTGGAAGTTTTATTTCAATCTCGGTGAAACGTGGGCTTCCGAAGAGGTCTTTCTTCTTGCTTGCATTTCAACTTTGGTGAAGTGTAATTCCGAAGAGCGGCTGTTACACTTCAACTCCTGGTGAAATGTGCCCCCGAAGAGGTCTTTATTTTGTTTGCATTTCAACTCTGGTGAAGTGTAATTCCGAAGAGCGGCTGTTACACTTCAACTCCTGGTGAAATGTGCCTCCGAAGAGGTCTTTATTTTGTTTGCATTTCAACTCTGGTGAAGTGTAATTCCGAAGAGCGGCTATAACACTTCAACTCCTGGTGAAATGTGCCCCCGAAGAGGTCTTTATTTTGTTTGCATTTCAACTCTGGTGAAGTGTAATTCCGAAGAGCGGCTGTTACACTTCAACTCCTGGTGAAATGTGCCTCCGAAGAGGTCTTTATTTTGTTTGCATTTCAACTCTGGTGAAGTGTAATTCCGAAGAGCGGCTATAACACTTCAACTCCTGGTGAAATGGGCCTCCGAAGAGGGCTTTTATTTTGTTTGCATTTCAACTCTGGTGAAGTGAAATTCCGAAGAGCGGCTGTTACACTTCAACTCCTGGTGAAATGTGCCCCAGAGAGGGTTTGCATTGCCTGGAAGTTACTCTCTCATGGTTGGTGGGTCATGACTCCTCCAATCTTTTTTGTTGAGTAGAGAACTTTCTTTTTTTGTGGCATATGTCCCACTAGAGGTCTTTGTCCTCCGAAGAGTTATGCCTCCGAAGAGGAGCATTTTGCCTCTGAAGAGGGCTTTGGTCTCTGAGGAGAAGCATTCGGTCTCCGTAGAGAAGCACTTCGCCTCCGAAGAGGGCTTTGGTCTCTGAGGAGAAGCATTTGGTCTCCGTAGAGAAGCTTTTTTCCTCCGAAGAGGGCTTCGGTCTCTGAGGAGAAGCGTTCGGTCTCCGTAGAGAAGCATTTCGCCTCCAAAGAGGGCTTTGGTCTCTGAGGAGAAGCATTCGGTCTCCGTAGAGAAACATTTCGCCTCCGAAGAGGGCTTTGGTCTCTGAGGAGAAGCATTTGGTCTCCGTAGAGAAGCTTTTTGCCTCCGAAGAGGGCTTCGGTCTCTGAGGAGAAGCATTCGGTCTCCGTAGAGAAGCTTTTTGCCTCCGAAGAGGGCTTCGGTCTCTGAGGAGAAGCATTCGGTCTCCGTAGAGAAGCTTTTTGCCTCCGAAGAGGGCTTCGGTCTCTGAGGAGAAGCGTTCGGTCTCCGTAGAGAAGCATTTCGCCTCCAAAGAGGACTTTGGTCTCTGAGGAGAAGCATTCGGTCTCCGTAGAGAAGCATTTCGCCTCCGAAGAGGGCTTTGGTCTCTGAGGAGAAGCATTTGGTCTCCGTAGAGAAGCTTTTTGCCTCCGAAGAGGGCTTCGGTCTCTGAGGAGAAGCATTCGGTCTCCGTAGAGAAGCATTTCGCCTCCGAAGAGGGCTTTGGTCTCTGAGGAGAAGCATTCGGTCTCCGTAGAGAAGCTTTTTGCCTCCGAAGAGGGCTTCGGTCTCTGAGGAGAAGCATTCGGTCTCCGTAGAGAAGCACTTTGCCTCCGAAGAGGGTTTTTCACATTTCATCTCACGGGAGTATGTTGACCGGTTGTGGTGAAATGCGTGCCCCTAAGTAGGGTTATTGTCAGGAAGTTTGGAGTTTCCTTTTCTCGGTTGGATGGATTCTCGGGAGTGTGTCGACCGATAACTCCACGACTTTGTAACGAGAAAGACGCCTTTTTTCGGTGAAGCCCGCTTGAGGTCTTTATCCTCTGAGGAGTTATGCCTTCAAAGAGGGCTTGTGCTTCTGAAATATTCTTTTTGCTGGCTGACGCTTGCTCTCGCATGTCTCTTTGCCGTTGATTCATGTTGACAATCCCCATTGCTTCGCAAGTGTCACCACTTTCAGCTACCAGGCCTCTCCCTTACCCAAAGGAGTATATTTTATAGTTAAGCGAATTGGTGGTGGCAGATTTAGGTTCTTTAACTTGCTGTTTGTTTGTTCAAACATTTGTAGTTAGCTATATATGATCTGCTTCTATCCACCTTGCTTACTTTCGTTTGAAGTTCTCCTTTTGTAGGATTTGAATATGGGAACTTTGAATGGCCCAGCGCTTGACTGCCGGATGATGTTGCGGATCGCTTGGTCTCGTTACTGGTAAGCTTTGTTTTTATGGCCTGCATTATTAAATCGTTTTTTTTAGTAACACGATTAACGTATTTCATCTGCTGAAATAAAACAAAGCAGTTTATAATAGTAGGGAACATAAGAATTATAGTGGTTTAGCCGAAACTGGGTCTATATCCACTTTATAGCTTTTGTTATTCGCCTGCCTTGCAATTGCCCTTAACAAGAGAATCATATATTTGTAAATTCTTTGCAATATTTCAGCAAAGTTTTCAAGTAAAATATGGATGTAAATGGTTGTTGTTCCAAGTTCTTGGAATTGGTTCTCTTTTGACAGTTGCGAATTTGATTGATTATATTAGCAATTCCTTAGTGCCGTCTTTAAGTGTGCATCATCTTCTTCTGTTGGCGGGTGGTTTTAACTGAAGAAACATACTCTAGCCCAAATCTTATTTGTTTGCTTAGAGTACTTCTTATTCAGGATTTGACCCTGGAATTCTGTTGTTTAAGGCTTGCTTTTAAATGCTACCAAGGGTTGCTTGATATTGCAATGAATTAGCTTGGTATTGATTGCCTGCAAATTTAGATCGATAATCTTTGTGATATTCTCAGAATATTTCACATATCGAAATAAAATAAGCGACTTGTAATAATAGGGAAAGCAAGACTTATAGTTTTTATTATTTATTGGCATTGTTTTTACTACAGATTTTGATACAAGAATCATTGGATCAGCACTTTTTTTACAAATTTGAAACAAAGTGTTCAAGTAAAGTATAGAAGCAATTGCTGCCCCCAGGCTTTAGGGATTGAATCTTTTGGCATGAGAGGACTGGGTGGCAACTTCTTTATCGAAACTTCCTTTCACTTTGAAGGTCTCCTTGAAGCGTGAGCACGTCTTCCCGCCTCATCCAATTTTTTCCTGCCTCGTGAGGGCTTGCTGTGATGATACTGATGATAGGACCTTCATCTCCCTGTGCAACAGTTCTTTTATTTGAGCTACATTATTGAGCGGGAACCAGCTGCACCTTAGAGGATGAGGAGTAGTTAATTCCATCTTTTTTCACATACTGTTGCAGTTCATTCTGCTTGATCAATTCTTCAATCTCCTTCCTTAAATGGCGACATTGGTTAGTTTCATGACCAGGTTGATTGTGAAATTGACAGAATTTCCCATTGTCTGTCGCGCTTCTCCTCATCAGAGATGGTTTGGGGTACACGACAACATCCTTTGTTGTCAAGAAGATACTTTCCGGAGTGTCGGTCAAGGGAGTGAAGTTGGAGGGTATGAAGCGTCGAGCTTTTTTCAAGAGTTTCTGCTTTCTCCTTCCCCCATTCTTCTCTTTCTGTTCAATCATTTCCGGTATGTATTCTTCATCGTTACCGGGACTCAATGGGTAATCGTCAACTATTCTTTCAAAAGTTCGCCTTGACAAACGTTCGTGGATAGTTGGTCGTGGCCATGAATTCTCTGTTTGGGGGAATGTTCCAATAGTAATGCCAGTTGCTCGTTGAGGAGTATTCCATTCTTCTGAAACCTGGGCCTCTTTGGCAATGGTTTTTATATCACTTTCTAGTCGATGGACTTCTTCCTGCAATGCGTTCATCTTATCCAGTATCCTATTGCTTTGAACTTCCATGTGTTGATATATTCCATATATCACGGCGTTTAATTCAGCCCTTGTGACTCCAATACTTGAAGCTGTTTCACTTAGCGTGGGAAGAGCAATGGCATTGCTGCAAGTACCTTCAAACCTCAAAAACTTCCGTTTCCTTTCTGAAGCCATGATTTCTGTTAGAATTTTGTTGAACAATGGTTGAAGTTTGCCCTGAGTTCAGTTCTCGGTGAAAGCACCAAAAATGTTAACGCTAAAATGTGAACGCTAACACCCCGGTGTGTGAAGTGTAGTTGTGAAAGCACCACCCGATAGATCGGGAAAGAATTACAAGCAAGTAATAGCAGAAAAGCAGTAAACAACAACAATTTTATAGTGGTTCGGCTTAAGGGTACAGCCTACGTCCACTCTAAGTACTTTTATCAATAATCCCGTTACAAGCTGATACAATTCTTCTCAAGTACAATATACTTCAAGCTACAAGTGATTTGGAGCAAGTCTTAAGCTTCAATGTCGATTAAAGTCCTTAAATTCATGTTGAAGATGTGTGGTTTCTTCGTGAATTTCTTTGATGTATTCCTCTAATCTTGAAAGCTCTAAGTGTTGATGAAGTTCTCAATGCAGCAAGGTAACGGTGTATGAAGAGAATGTGCCAAAAGTCCTTTGAATGTTGGAGGTGGCTATGTATTTATAGGCAAGCTTGGACATGAATTCTGCGCATAAGTCCTGAGTCGTGACCGACTCAAGCTAAGTCGTCCCCGAGTCAGGCTAAGTCGTGGTTGACTTATAAAACCAACCTTTCCCCTCTTCATGGCTTATTCCTCTGCTGGATTTCATGACAAGTCTTGAGTCGTGTCCGAGTCAATTTTCCTAGGCATTGTGGCGATGGGTTACGACTCAACGATTTTGAGTCGTGGACGAGTCATGGTGAGTCGCCCCATGTTAACTCAAGGTCGAACTGCTGGCTTGGTCCCAAGAGATAAGTCGTTCTCGTGTCAACTTATCATAACTCCTCTCATATTAGCATGTGTCGTACTCGACTTATCATAAGTCGTAGGTATCCATAAGTCGTGACATTCCTTAGGTCGTTCCTTAGGATGAGTCGCGAACCTGTTGAGTCGTTGAACCATGAGTCGTTGAGTCATGAGTCGCTGAGTCATGAGTCGCTGAGTCATGAGTCGCTGGGTCAGAAACTTCCATAAGTCGCACAACAGTTGAGTCGGAGACTAGCTGAGCCGGTCTTTGATGAGTCGGACCTAGATCATATGAGTCGGTGAGTTCCTTCTTCGGTCATTGAGTCATACGCGAGTTAATTGTACTTGGCTTTCTGATTTGCACACTTGAACCGCTAACGACTCATGGTGAGTCGTAAATCTTCTGAGTCGCTTAATGCTTTATCTGATGAGTCGGCCCAAGCTTCAGTGGGGTTAACAATAGGCAAAACCGATTTGGGTAGAGAGATGTTTCATTTTTATTTTAAATTTGGAAAGTGGTGAACTTACGAAAATAATATTTTGCTTATAAACTACTATGGAATTATTGATATTCAGTAAGAAAAAATATATATTTAAAATCAGTTCTGTTTTAATTTTAAATGTTGTGGAGTTTATATAAAATTTAGATTTGTAAATCTCTATAGACTATTTTATAAATATATGTGTAGTTTCAAAAAAATAAAATAATATAAATATGCATATCCTAATTTTAAATCCACTAATTTATTTTGAACAATGAATTAGGGTGATTAATTTGTTTAACTATTTATTTAATTATTTTTGTAACTTAAATTTTATTTGATATAGGAAAAATTAGTTTAAATAAAATTATGGGTTAATTAAATTTATTAAATGGAAATTTATCATTTGATTAGTTCAAATATCTCGTAAAATGTTTATACAAGGTCTAAAATCATGAAGAGACAAGCCGTTTTGGATAGGGCTGCAAAATTAAAGGTCAAAGGTGAGATAATCTCACTCATTTGGATTAGCATTTAAATTTGAATAGTTAAATTTAAATTATTGGTTTAATGTTTGAATTGACTGGATGTGCTATTATATATAAAAGTATATATATTGGGATGATTGATTTGTCGCATTATATAGCGGATGACACCTTATGCGCCCCGCATAATAGCGGATGACCCTTTATACCGCGATATCCCCCTTGAAGTGGGATTGGTGTTATTATATTGTGCTAACATCTATGGATGAAGAGAAAAACTGGTTGGAGGGATCCAACCTGGTTCCTTAAAATATTGAATTTGATTTCATAATATATGATATGATTAATTGTTTGTCTATGATAGATTATTGATTATATTGGAAATTGAAATATTGGATGTTATAGTTTGATTGAATATATTTGGGCATATTGAGTTATCAAAAATATAAACATTTGGACTTTTGAAGGAAAATGAATAGAGAATTTTTAAGTAAAATAATTATAGAGAATTTGGATAAATTAAAGAATGAATTGGAAAAGGATAAAAGTTGATTTTTAAATTCTAATAGATAAATTTCGAGTATGGGAAAGGAGATTTTTGAATAATTTGGAATAAATGAATTTTTAAACTTAAGTGATGTTATTTAAAGAAATAAAGGATTTGTTTTTAAATTCAAGGTTTAAAATAGTTTGGGAGAGATAAAAGAGAATTTTGGAAAAAAAGTATGATATTGGTATTTAGAGTTTAATCAAGATTTTAAATCATAATAAAGGAGTAAAGTTTGAAATTAATGGGTTTTGAAATAACTTGAGTAAGTAAAAGAATTTATTTTTAAATGGAGTAAATTTTGGAAATCGATTTGGAAATTGGTTTAGTGTTTGAAGCCGTGTTTTAAAAGGAGGATGAGACTATGGAATTTATAAACTGTGTTTATAAAGTGAAATAAGATATCAGTGGATATTTGGAAGTATAAATTCATGGTGGGAATTTATAAAGGAATGAGTAATTTGTTTTAAAAATAAACGGTGGTTTATTTTTAAAAATTATGGAAAAGAAAATTGACGGATTTGGGATGTAAATTGGAATAAATTGAGAAGGATTTATAAATGATTAAATGGATTATTTTGGAATAAAAAGTGAATTTTCCTTAAAAGCCAAGTATGTTTTCAAAGCAGATTTTCAAGTACAAGTTAGAGGTTTTAAATTGGTTTTAAAAGAATGCTTTTGAAAGAAATTATTATTTAGTGGTTTTAAAATTTTCAAAGGTAAATATTTATTGATTTAATTATATGGTAATTATTTTAAAGTTTAAATTGGTAATATGATTTAAAAGATAATTAATAATATTTATATTTTATAAAGTAGCTTTATTTTAAAAGTAGTTTGGCTTAAATTTTATTTGAAAAATTAGTATAGAATTTCAGAACTAGTATTTTAAATTAAGTGTTTTAGATAGTTTATTTTAAGTGTTTTAAAGTATATATTTTTGGATAAAGTGATTTAAACTATTTAAAGATCTAAAAGTATTAAGACTTGGTGATTTTCAGTGGGAATAAAACAATTGGGTAGGAATTTATTCCGCGAGAGAAAAAGTGATTTGAAACTATTGTCAAAGGGTTGAAGTGTAGAAAATATCTTGCGAAGATATTTTGAAATAAATAATTTGGAAAATTATTAAGGCCTGTTGGTTGTTGTGGATATTATGTGATAGTTAAATAACCAACTATCAATATTGGCCAATGCGCTGATCGTTTCGAAGAGACCGGGATTGGGAATAATTTCCCGAAAACCACTTCGATCTAGTTTGAACGTTTTCATGAGAAAGACAAGAGCCTGGAGTCTAAGATGGAGCAATGAATCGCAAGGGTTAATCGCTACTAATCCTGAGGGTGATTCCAAAATGGATGTAGTAGGAGTAGTGCCTTCGGTTCCATTCGGAACCGACGCAGATTTGTGTGGATGAATGCTATCGGAACATCGTCAGGGACGGTGACCATTCTAAGTGAATGTTTCTAAAAAAGGCAATGCATAGCCTCGAGCCTCATCAATCGGGAATGGCTAAAATAGGGGAGGTGCAGTAAGGCTAAGTGGCTAGCAACCAATTATGGTAAGATCATCCCTGTCTAGATGTCCTTTTTATTCGTCTGTGTAGGCGATTGCTGATCCCAAACGGGGGTTGATCTTACTCAGACTATCCAGTAAGGGTTAGCTCCGATCTTGTGTAGCAGGAGATCAGGGTGGATCCTCGGTACGGTGATCTAGACCACGTACTATGAGGAGCGTTACCCCAGGAGCCCTGCCATTGATGGAATCCAATCTCCACTAAGTACATATATGGTTTTTGTAATGATCCCATTTTTAAATCAAATTTAATTTAGTAGTTAATATAATTTTTAGAATTAATTTTTGAAATTAATTTGAATTTTTCAAAAACAAGTAAGATATACATACATACATATATATATATATATATATATATATTGTAAAATAGATTTTGTCCTAATTCAAATATAAATATCTTAAAAAAATTTGAGTTAAAAATAATATATGTACATATATGATTTTACTAATATATAATTTTAAATCATTTTTCTTTAAAGTTATATATAAATATAAATAAAGGACATGTATTCACTAAATTTGAAAATAGAATATAAATTAATAAAACATATATACAAATATAAACTAAATATAATATAATATAATATATAAATTATATAAAAAAGAATTATTAACATGCATTTAACAAATGTAAGTATTTTAACATGAAAGATAATAAGTGTAACAATTCATTCATGCATGTTAACAAGTGTCAAATTTTAAATTTTCATTTATTTTTAAAAGGATAACAAAATCAGGCTACAAATATCTCTATTCTCCTTGTTTCTATTTTTCTTTTACTCAAATCTCAAAATCTGGAAATCAAAGAAAACCCGATAAATTAAAACAAGCAAACCTGAAGTTATAATTCATCTCTAACCTGAATTAAAGCAAGCAGAGGTCATCTCAAGAAAAGATTCAAACTCAACAATAAGTAAATCAAGATCAGTTTCAAATCAGACAACAAAGCAGATCAAAGAAGATCAAAGTAGATCAAAGCAAGATCCAATTCTAATTTTCAAATTCAAGAGCAAAAACATTTTCTAGACTTCTTTGTTTTCAAAAAAAAGTGAGTAACTACTTTTAATCTGATCTATAACTTGATGTTTGTGAAGTGAAGCTGTGAAAAATGTTTGAATGTATGTAAACATGTTTGCATGTACATAAATATGTGTGTGTGTGTGTATCTGTGCATGTCTGTTGTACAGGCATAGATCTCTCTGTTCTAGTTTATAGGTTTCAAAACCTGTCAAAAATCCAAAATCTCTTCCTCTAATCTCTTTTAGCTAATGATGTTTAAACAAAAAGTGTATCAATCAATAAGATTTTAATTTTAAAAATGGTTTCAAGTGTTTATACTAAGTAATTATTCCAGGAATAGGAATTTATAGTAATAATCAAAACAAGTCAAAAAATCAGTCATTTAAATTTCATGTTTCAAATTCATAAATTGATTCGTATTTGAAAATATTGATTTTTGATAAAGATTTCATGATTTTCAGTGTTGTGGTTGATAAGAATTATCGGGTTGAACGGTTTTGGGACTTTTGTCAAATTCTGGTGATCGGCGAGGAGTTGGTTGTCGTAATCATGGCTGGAGGAAGTTTGTACATAGGGGATCACGAGAAAAATACTCGGTGATTTTATAGATCACGGTGGTAGCCAGACGATGTGGGTTTATGGTTTTAGACCCAGTTTTGGTATACTGGGTTTAAGTGGCAATTGCGGCGTCTTGGGTGATCGGAATCGATCGAAGGTGGTGGAGTCAAAGCATCATGCCATGACGTAGGTCTGGACGTGATCGCGTGATTTCTAGTGACTGGAGGTAGCCATGCGAGGCGATTCTTTGATGATCAGGTTCATTCCAATAGGTTTCATTTTTCTCGATTTCGATTCTGGTGATAGTCATGGGTTCTGGGTGGTCGTTTGGGTCGAGATAGTCGACGATGACTTGCCAACGATGGCATCGATGACCAGAATGTTGGCGATCGTTTGTGCACGTGTACGTGCATCTGTGTGTATCTTGGTTGAGGAAGTGGATGTTGCCTCGGGTTTGTACTCAAGAAGAAGGTGATTTGGCTTGAGTTTCATATTGGGGTGTTCGCATAGGTTAACATGTTTAACAGGTTTTAAAAAAACAAAGAAAAATAGGGTGCCTCTAGGTTGGACTCGGGAAATTTGCTTTTAGCTCGGGGGTGAACTCGGGATTGTCTCGAGTATATGAAGTTACAGTTTAACTTTAAACAAATCAAGTGTAAATTAATATCTTAATTAGTTCTTTTATATAATAATTATTTTTATCTAATTCTAGAAATAGATAAAGGTTTTTGAAATAAAATATTTTAATTAGTTAAGTTTATAATGTCATAATATATTCTTTATCTTAATTAATTCTTTAAATTTACTTTAAATAAAATTTAATAGTATAATTAAGAAGTTAATTAAGAAGAGATGTTTTTAATTGTTAATTAACTTTAAGGTCTAAGTTAATTTATGTGTTAGTGATAATTAATTACTAGGTTTATTAAATTAATTTTAATAATGATAATTAAGTAATTAATTAAGATAAACGGTTTATCTTTAATAAATTAAAGGATAATTAATTAATGTAATTAATTAAGGATAATTAATTAAGGTAATTAAATGATAAGTACTTAAATGATAATTACTTAATGTAAGTAATTAAAGAATAATTAATTAATTAATAATTAAGTTTAGTTAAATAATAATTAATGGTTAATTAATTAATAATTAAAAGATAATTAATTAATAATTAAGGATAATTAATTAGTAATTAAAGGATAACTAATGAAAGTAATTATGTGATTAATTAATGAAATAATGAATTAAAATGGTTTGTAATTACTTAATACTAATTAAGCAGGGTTAGTTAATGAATTAATTTGTTTTGAGTTAATTAAATTAATTATAATAATGGGATTAATTAATCTTGCTTTATGAATGATAAATCTGAATTGAATGCCTTGGATTATTTGATATCTCTGATATATAATTTGTGATGCTATGTGTTATGAATTGCTTTGGATTAAGTTGTGATATCTGTGATATATCGCGGTGTGAATGTGAACTTCTAAATTGAATTAAAATTGTTTACTTAAACAACTTGGCCTTTTTGACGGCATTTGAATTTCGATGCGACCGAGTGTTGGATTCCAAATAGTTATCCGAAAACCACATCGAATCTTAAAGATGGATCTTTTGTTTAAAAGATTAAAAATGGAAATTTGTATCCACTTCTTTTTAAAATAACCACTCATTATTCTATTAAGCCGGGGGAGGACATTAAGTCATAAAACCCATTCCGAATAATGATACGACGAAATGCGATGGCATTTGAAGACGGTGGTTGAAGACCGGGTATTTTCAAAAAACGAAAGGATTTCATGTTGATTGTCGTTGCACCGAGTTGCTCTGGTATAGAGATTTCCCTATGTGATGAGGAGTCTGTCGGAATCAAGGATATCCAGATTTGCAAGCACTTTTTCCTTAGTTGGACGAAGTGCCTTCGGTTCCATTCAGACCCAGGATGGACTTGTTTGGATGTATGTTTGACATTACACTTTGAGATGTAAAGCTGATTTCCATCAAATATATTTCTGTTTGGTGGCAGAGAATTCATTCTCTTAGCTTAACACCATTCTCTGAGATGCACAAGCTCAGAGGTTATCTAGTTGATGGTTACTAGTGATTTATTCCCAATTCGGTAATGTGGCATGCTTAGTGCTGATCATTGGTTGATCGAAGCATGGCTTTTGTGAAAGGCGTAGCTTTGTGGGACGAGACTTCATCGAACCTCACACCCCGGAAATGGTCGAAATAGGAAGGATGTGGCAAGGTTATAGGGGTCGCGCCCCTCAGGGTATGTGCATTTCCTTCTGGATAAAAAGTGGTATTCTCGTATGGCGCCCATATATTTTGCTTATGCGGTTGTTGGTGTTGAGGGTCCTCGATAAAGGTCAATTACGACCGGTGGATGACATACTCATGACAGTTAATTACCTAGTTACAGAGGTAAATCAGCCTTGTGTTGGCAGAGATCCGGTTAGGTTCTCGGGGCGTCCATCCAGAGGCATACCCTTTCGGATAAAGGAAGTTCCTTAGCCTTGGCCATTTGTTGGAAATCCAATCACTCAATAAAATCCATGTACGGTTTTAGTTGTAGAACCTTCCATTTAACATGGTAGCTATAGTTGGCATACTATAATGGTACGTATGCTGGCTAAGATTAATATTATACTTTCGAAATGTTTTTTACACTATGCATTAATAATAATATCAAAAGGATTTTCGCATATCAAGCATGTTTGACTACTCTAAGGAGAAACCTTCCCCATATGTGTGATTGCATTAAGTGTATGCCGGGTGACCTTATGGTAGTTTCATTTTCCAAAAGCATGAATGGATTTCTTTTTATTTCTTTTGTACAAACAACTGTTTTACATTTTCTCACACCAGTCCCATGACTGACCTGGAGTTTATTGTTCCCTTTCTAAACTCTGGATGCCCATAATTTTCCACACAGGCAACCTAGAGTCAGGATATCAGCAGGTTCTAGAGCTAGCTTGGATGGTCGATCTCGATCTGGAAGTCTTGGAAGCTTTTGGTTTTTGGAGTTTTTTGGTCTGAAGTTTTGGAGCTTTGGAACGAAGTCGCAATATGTTGGATTTTTTTTGAAGATCATATTGAAGATATCTTTTCCGCTATTGTGTTGTTCCGCTGTATTCTGTTGTATATTTTGTACTCCGGTGTCGGTGGTCATTTGTTGTAAAATGTTGTATCCATATTGTTTATCAATAAAATTCTTTCTTTGTTTCCGCCGTGTTGTTTTCACCTAATGTGTTATAAGCTCCGGCGAGCTGGACTATAACGTTTGAAACTCCAGCCTTCGAATACGGGTGATGTATTGGATGCCGATTTTTGAACGTCGAAGCCGGGTGGTCACATTTGGTATAAGAGCTAAAGGTTGAGTATGAACTTTAGCTTTGGAATGTAACTCATTAGGTGACTCATTAGAGATAGGGTTAGAAATGCCCTACAATGAGTATGCTCCCTAAGATATATCGTCCATATTCCTAAATCAAGTTTTCTTACTATTTACAGATAGTGAGATAAGTGCAAGAAGAGGACAAGGTAGGGGAGGGGGTACCACTACAAATGGTCAAGACCCTACAACCAAAACAATTGAAGGAGCAACTCTCCTTATCCAAACCCAGCCAAATCTGACAGAATTATATCGGAGTTTCACAAGACTTGGAGGGAAGCCTTTCACAGGCAAGGAGACTATTATAGAAGCGCAAGCTTGGATTCAATCTTGTGAGAGGATTTTCAAAGGATTGAAGTTGGATGATGATCAAATGATGTTGATAGCTTCCTAGCAGTTCCAGGAAGAAGCTTTGGCATGGTAGGAGACTATTACTTCGGCTGAATCGGAGGATAAATTTACATGGGGTAGATTCAAGAAAGTGTTTGAGCAGCGTTATATGTCGTCTGCTGGTATTTCGAGGATGTATCAGGAGTTTACTAACTTGAAGCAAGGGAGTTTATCTTTTGAAGAATACTTAAATAAGTTTAACGAATTATACCGATGTGGTCCTGAATTGGTGAATAGCCCTCTTAAGAAGAATGAGAGATTTATTAAAGGGATGAACAAGTAGTTTCATGAAAGGATGACAGGCCATGTGAAGAAGTCTTTTGCTGATTTGGTAGATATGGGGTATAGGTATGCCACCTTAGATAAACAAGAGATTCCAGAAGAGAAAGGAAGTGCAAGCAATCCAAATTGGAAGAAGAGGAAGTTTGGAGGAAAGAAGCTTTGGCAAGGTCAAGAAAAGAAGAATACTCAAGAGAATAAGGCAAAGAATGTTACCTGTTCCAACTGTTTGAAGAAAGGCCATTAATCAAGTAATTGCAAGAAGCCCAAGAAGCAAGGAAAGAAGGATCAACCTAGGACGTCAGGTCAAGAAGCCAGGGAATGCTACTATTGCCATAAGCCAGGACACATAGTTAAAAAATGCTCGACAATGAAGCAGGCCCAAATAGCAAAGGTATATGCAATCAAGGATCAACCTTCAACCTCAGGAGCGGATAAAGGGAAAGGAGTTTTGGAAGGTAACTTTCTTATTTATGATAAAATTGTTAGAGTTCTATATGACACTAGAGCCACACATAGTTTTATTTCACAGCAAACCGTTGAAGAATTAAATCTTGAACCCGAATATGTAGACGAACCTATTTGTGTGAAGAACCTGGTAGAAGGCCTTGCGAATGTTTGTTTATGTTGTAGAAAATTTCCTATCTCGTATTCTCATCATAAGTTCCCTATATTCTTTTTCGTTCGCGACTTTAATGAATTTGAAAATTTTACTTGGAATGAATTGGTTAACAAAATCTGAAGCTAAATTAGATTGTACCAATAGAACAATTTCCGTCAAAACCAAACTTGGCAATTTTGTGGTAATTTCTTATGAGGATCCCAGTCCGAAGAGGGATAAACTAATGTATACTTTAGGATATCCCGATCCAAGTTTGGAATCCATACCTATTGTTCGAGAATTTCCAAATGTATTTGAGGAAGTTAAGTCTTTACCTCCGCATAGGGAAATCGAATTCAGAATCGACTTGGTTCCCAATGCCCGTCCAGTTGTGCATGCAAGTCGTAGGATGGCACTTAGGGAAAGATTAGAACTAGTTAAGCAAACACAAGATTTACTGGAGGAAGGATTAATACGACCTAGTCGTTCCAGTTGGGGTTCAGCTGTCATATTTGCAGCCATGTCCGATGGATCATTGAGATTGTGCGTAGATTATCGTGATCTTAATAAGTTAACTTTTAAGAATAAATTTCCTTTGACCCGAATCAACAACCTATTCGATCAATTACATGGTGCTCGATTCTTTTCCAAGATGGATCTAGCCCAAGGATTCCATCAGCTGAGAATTGTAGAAGGTTATATTCATTTAACTACTTTTAGGGTCCTGATATATTCTACGAATGGTTAGTTATGTCTTTCGAACTAACCAATGCCCCTGCATATTTCATAGACTTGATGACCCGAGTATTTTTACAAGTATTGAATAAATTCGTTTTCGTATTTATTGATGATAATATGATCTATTCCAAAATTAAAGAAGAGCATGTCGAACACATAAAAATAGTTTAGGAAATATTGAGGAGGAATATTCTTTTTGCCAAATTTTCTATATGTCATTTTTCGAGTCAAAGAAGTTAGATTTTTGGGACATATTGTAATGGCAAAAGGAATTTCTGTAGACCCTGGTAAGGTGTCTGCTATCCTAGATTGGAAGCAACCCACAACTCCAAAGGAAGTCAGAAGTTTTTCGGGATTAGCCGGATACTACCGAAAGTTTGTCCAGGATTTCTCTAAGTTAGCCAGTCCACTAACTAAGTTGACTATGAAGAATGCCAAATTTATTTGGACTCCAAAGTGCAAGGAAGCATTCCAGGAATTGAAGAAAAGGTTGACCTCTACTTATTTCTATTATTAACGGGAACAACGGTTTATCTATTTACACAAATGCGTGTGGTGAAGGTGTGGGTGCTGTTCTAATGCAAGAGGATAGAGTCATTACCTACGCGAGTAGACAATTGCGACCACATGAGAAGAACTACTCGACCCACGATCTTGAGCTTTTGGCAGTTATCTTTGCTTTGGAAATCTGGCGTCATTATCTTTTGGGTGAAAATTTTGAATCGTTCACTAACCATAAATCTTTGAAATACCTTTTTACTTGGAAGGATTTAAATCTAAGGCAGCAACGTTGGTTGGAATTCCTAGGTTATATGACCTGGATATTCAGTATACACTTGGTAAAGCCAACTAGGTAGTTGTTAACGTAAAAATCAGACGCTAACACCCCGGTGTAGATTGAAGTTGAGAGAAAGCACCACCCGTGAACACGGGAACTAAAAACAAGTAGAGAAATCACAGAGAAAGTAGAAAAAAAAACAGTTTTTATAGTGGTTCGGCTTAGGGTAAGCCTACGTCCACTTTAACTCTCTTTATTACTGTATCGATTACAACTTTACAACAAACTTCAATTATAATTCCGATGAGACAAATAACTAGAACTTTGATGCAGAAGAATTATTTAAATCCATGTAGATTGCGTTAGATTTCCTCTCGAAGTTAGTTGTGATGCCTTTCGTACTTGAAGTGTCGGGTCAGTCGAGAACTCAGCAGAGTATCGACGCTTAAAGAGGTCGGCCAAAAGTCCCCTCCATGCTTGAGGTGGGTTGGTATTTATAGGAAAATCCCCCCTTTAGGTCATAAGTCGTGACCGGTCTAAGGTAAGTCATGGCCGACTTATCTGGCCTAGCCCCATGGTCTCACAAAAGCTCATTTGTACAAGTCCTAAGTCACCCACGAGTCAACATCTAAGTCACAAATGAGTCAGCTGGTCCTTTTGATGCAGCATTGTACCTTCACCCTGTAGCTTTAGGTCGTGGACGACTCAGGCTAGGTTGTGAGTCGTATACGAGTTAACTGATAAGCTTGTTCCCATCAGATAATAACCCAAGTCCTAAATTGCGTACGAGTTAAGAGGTCACTGTGTTAAGCAAGGAGCACCACCTCATTTGCTTAAGTCGCTCACGACATATGCTAGGTCTTAAGTCGCAGATAGCTCTAAGTCGTTAGCTCGTTTCCTTCTTAAGTCGTGCTTTCTCTTGAACTGTTAAGTCGTCTTGTCCTTGAGTCGTGGGCTTCCTTAAGTTGTAAACTGTATACCCTCTTAAGTCGTAGGAACCTTAATCCATGGATGCCTTAGATCGTGGAGCATCCCTTTTCTTCTAGACCGTTGATTCGTAGACTTCTCTATGTCGTAAGTCGCCAAGTCCTTCAACTCATTGAACTGTTAGGTCGTCCATTCCTTGAGTCGTAGGTCGTGCCACCAGCTAAGTCGCTAAGCCGTTATACTTTTTAGGTTGTTAAGCCCTTAAACCGTTAAGTCGTTTTACCCCTTAAGTCGTCCAACCACTTGACTCATTGAGTCGTGCATCTTTTAACTCGTTAGGTTGATAACTCACTGAGTCGCTTGTCCATTGAGTCGTTTGTTTATTGAGTCGTTGACCATAGGAGTTAACATTTGCCCCTCGAAGTACACGCCTAAGTCGTTGGTCGTGTGCTTCGACTTATCTTAACTCGTGTGCCGGTTCAAATTTCATTGTCTCGAAATATAAAAGGCTTAGGTCGCCTCTTCTTCACCTACTTGCATCCGTGTCTACTTCCGCCATTAACGACCTTCGAAGCTTTTCAGAGACGAATTCGATCAGTTCACCTCATCACTAATCAAGTTCCTGCCACCTTCATCATCACACTACGTAAGTAAACTCATCGCTCGCTCAATTTCACAATTACCGTTACCTTTCGAACACGGACTTCCCACTTTCCAACCCTAATCCGAATCCTCACACCAGGCTTCATCTTGAGTCATGTTATGATTGATTACTGACAAGCTTGGAGCGGTTTGATTGAGTTTTTAAATGACTTGCAAGGAGAAGACGATGGGTTACCATATTTCGATTCAGTTGATCCACGAATTTAGAGGAGGCGATATTGTCCTACATGGGTTAACGGGTTAGGAGTTAGGAAGATGACGGGTTATTGATTAGATGGGAGGTTTGTTGATGAAGCGAAGTGCTGACTTGGACATGACTCAATAATTTTGGGCGATCTGTGAGCCCTCTCGACTTAACTAGATACGACATAAGCTTTGAGTCGTGGCCGAGCTAAGGCTTAAAGAAATTCTCGTTACTTTGAACTGAAACCTTCTCTCCTTAACACGCTTTGCGGCTTATAGGACCAACAATTTAAGGAGCCAACGACTTAACTTGCAAGAAACCCTTTAAGTCGTGGACGATTTATCTTTTAGGTCATGGACGACTCAACCTTTAAGCCGTGGACGACTCATCACTTGAACGATCTTATACTTGCCAAATTGTTTCCTTTAAGCCTAAGCCAATTGCATCCCACCCTGTTAGATTGTGAACAACTCATGACTTTGAGAACTTTAGACTGTGACTCAATGTCTTGAACTTTAAACTGTTAAAATTTGCTGCATTTTTTCACAGATCACTTTTGACTTGCAAGCTAGCAATCTGTTCAATACATCATTTACAGAAAATTGGGACGAATATACTGCCACTGACTGCCCATATCAAATGGCAGATTAGCTAACATAGAGTAATCAACTTAAACATACTGTGTGAAATGCTGTGAACCAATCAACTAAAGTGAAACATTAATGCAAAGCATTGCTATCTTGAACTGATTTGTTTGCATCTACATTTCTCTTTCATATTTTAAAACAACGAACCCTGGACTTCATAACTGACAAATGCTTGCTGGTTTTCATTCCAGTTTTATTCGCTTATTGCTTTGTTGATTTTACACAACACTTCACACATTTTAGGAAACGTGCAACTTCATATTTGAATATCCAGTTGCTTGTGTAAAATGACTTCTCAGCAAGAAGATATAACAGCCCAGGCTGGAGAGGCCACTCTTATTCCAGCTCCATTAGTCAATCCTCCAGAAAGAGCCCCCTCCACCTTATCGTACAAAGCTTTTCGTCAGTTGTGCGGCCAGTTTGGCATTGCTGAAGCAGATGCCATTCTTCCTGAGAAAAGTGACACTGCTGATGTGGCGCCTACTGGCTTTGTAGCGGTTAACTGGCAAATGTGCCTAAGCGGGGCCATTCCACCTTTCAACAACTTTCTCCAGAATCTTCTTCTTCGACTAGCTATCTCCGCATTCTAGCTACACCCCAATGGCTATGCCATTCTGATGGGGTTGTGCGTGCTATTTAGTAGAACATTTGACCGACTTCCAAGCTTTGACGAGATTTACTTCCTATGCTCCTTTACTAGGACTAAGGATCATCCTTCTATCACTGTCGTGAGAAGCGCCCGGAATCGTAAATTGGTCGTTGGCCTCCCTGACACTGCCCATGGGTTCTTAACTCAATTCTTCTATGTCCGCTGCCCCCCGGGGTTTTATGCTGTATGGAGGGAAGGAAGTAAGATCATTTACCTCTACCCCTTCTATACTTTGAGCTTTGTGAAGTCCGAATTGCCAAGTGTTAACTTCATTTTTTCATTTCAGCGCTTCCCCCTCCTTCTAGAGATCCCAGCCACAAGCCAACTCTGGAGAGGCTTGTAGCTGTACCGGTTGAAGAACGGGATATGAAATTTTTGTTGAACGATGAATTCCTTTGCCAGTTCGGACTTCTTCACCCTTCTCGCTCCATACACCCCTATGAGGTTCCAGGCTCCCCACCTACAGCACTAGATGCCCCAGTCTCTTCTGACGCACCCATACCAAAAAAACCTGCCCCTGAGGCTTCTCTAATGAAGTGTTCCACTACGATCGATGTTGCGGGGTCGTCTGGAAAATCTGCACTTGCCCCGGTCATTGAGGAAGAAGAGCCTCAGGGATCTCCCCAACGTTCACAGAAGTCTGGCGAAGAAGCCGGGAAAACAAGCCCTGTCAGGCAAAGCGGGGACGACACTTTCGAAGGGTTGAGCGACCTCTTTGCCACCTCACAAGAGATCTTTAAAGATGACCCTGTCACTACAAGGGTCTCTTCTTCAGTAGTGGAAGCGACTTCTTCTTTGCAACAAGCACCTCCAACCCAAGAGTTGACATTAACTACTACCCCCACAACTACTCTGCAGTCGAAGAGTGGTTCGTAGTTTGATGCGTGTAGCTTGCACATCACACACACTTAGAATCTTTTGGCATTTTCATACACCTAATTCTTTGTACTCTGAAGATTTTTAGGACTTGTCTCTTTTTATTCCAGATTCTCCGATGGGACGCAGCGGCTCTTACTATGATGACTTTCAGCACTATGGGAGGCGTAGTCAATATGATTATAGGCGCTACTTTCCCGTTCACAGAGAAACCGATGAAGAGAGAGCCGCCCGAAAGTCTCAGGAGAGGAGGGCTCAAGAAGAGCGTTATGAGAGGAAATAAAAGGAGGAGCGCCACGATTCTTCCCATAGAGGTGACGATTCTCACAAGAGAAAGTCGCATGATGATCGGGGAAAAAGCCACATAGTTGAGGACCCAAGCAAGCGTGCTCGGCACGGTGAAAAGCATGCTTCTACAACTCCTGAAAAGGTCACTGCCCCCGTCTTACTTGACATTCCTTCTGGCTCTCCTTCTCTCGGGAAGACAGACATTCAGACAATAATCAGCAGGCCTAAATTCCAAGTTGGATCAGGCCCGGCTACTCTGCAAAGCCAGTTCCCGCACTGGTGCCTGAAGGGAGTGCGGTTCGATCTTGACTTGGTCCCTATTGACAAGCCTGCCATGCTGCGAAATCTCGATGCCGTCAGGCTTGATATTGAAAGGATGTCGAACTGGCAAAAGCTTGTTGACGAGCTTCAAAGGGTCAACCGTGCGAATGTAGAGGCCATGCTTACTATGGAGAATGATAAGGCCGAATGGCAGAAGGTTCTTGAGCAGCATGATACCGAAATGAGGAGCATCACTACTTACAATGAAGAGCTTGAAGCGAAAGTTGAGGAACATAAACAAGAGCTTGCTACTTCTTCTACCTCATATACTCAAAAAGAAGAAGTACTTCAAAAGTAAGTTCGCGATGCTCACGCCGCTCAGCGACATGCCGAGGCACAACTTGAAGCTGAGCAGAAAACAGCGGGAAGGTATCGTGCTGAGGTTACAGAGTTACGGGAGAAAGTCAACTCTCAGGAGGAGGAAATTCAAATGCTAAAGCTTCAACTTTCCAAAGCTGAAAGAGATCGTGATGAGGTCGTTGCCGGTAAAATTGCAGCTGAAGAATCTCATGAGGCAACGAAGACCAGCATCAGCTCGACACTATTTGACTTCTACCTGCACAGCGTCTTGGGGCACGGTAGTCTCGCCTTTCTAGGCCCCAAGTATGAAATTACTCTGGCTGAAGTGTGGGAGGCTGCACTTGACATGCTTGGTGGTAAAGGTGCTGGCTATGCCGAATCAGCTCTTGAGGAGCATTATTTGGATGACGATGCTCATGCCGCTCTCGCCAAGGGAAAAGAACAACTTGCAAAATTAAGAGCTGAGATGGCCGAAGGGGAATGTTTAGGAAAAACCACTTTAACTGTTCCAGTCCAGCCTTCTGCTTCGGCCGAAATCGACATTATTGGCTCCAGTTCTCATTCTCCATCCCTGATCAAAGTTACAACTGAGATTATGAGTACACAGGGTGGAGATGAAGGTGAAGAGAGCGCCGAAGCACAGGCTTATGAGGTTGATATCAGGAAGCCGACTTCTCCAGGTAACTCTACTGTTAATCTTGCCCAAGTAGACTGCTCATTTGCTTCTTATGAGTTCGATGAGCTTCTCGACTATTTCCTAAACCTCAATGAGCCTTTATCTCCTCTCTTTACTGACTTTAACTTCTTTTCTTCTGTAGAGAAAGCATTGAGCATTGTTCAAGCTTCCCCTCCTCCAATCATTCCTCCTTTGGTTCTCCAGGTCACTCCTCCGTCCGCCTCTCAACCCGGGTCGCAAGAGGAGCAAATAGAAGCTCTTCATTGCTTAGATGATCCTATTGCTTCTCAAAAACATGGGGGAGAAGGGCTTGGAGAAGGCAATGAGTCTCCGAAGCGAACCACTTCTGATAACATAAAATTATCTGCTCTTGTTACTCCGGGAAGTGAGTCTTCTTCAAGGAGAAGGAGGAAGCGTGCCACTTCCAAGAAGAGAAGGAAAGGCATTCTTGTTTCTGAAGAGGAAACGAAAGTTGATCCGGCAGTAACCCCTTCTCCTTCATCCCCGACTCTCCCAAGCCGTCCTGAAAAGCTGCCTATTAGGTCAGGTGAAGGCTCTAAGGGTGGTGGCAAGAAGAAGTAAGGGGTCCTGCTTCGATTTATCTTTACTTTTTGCTTTTTGCATGTACTGGCCGGAGATTGTGCGGGTACCGGCCTCCGCTTTTCTTTTTCTTTTTATTTTGAAACCTGTACCTGTACAAAATTTTGACAGTATTGAATAAAATGATTCTTTTTGTTTGCACAAACTTCTATCTGTATTTGAGAATGCATTTACTATTCATTTTTATACAAGTTTCTTTATATGATATTGCAGTGAGCTTGTGGTATGTTGTTTGAGCGTAGTTTTTACCAATGTAGTTATACCATGTTGCCCCTATACCATAAGATCGTTGCAATATTTTATACTTTGAGGGGACTTGTACTCTTATTTTCTGGAGAATAATTATTCCATACTTGGAGGAATATTATTTCGTAAAAAATAGAGTACAGCTCCCTCCATATGAGTTTTTACACTTCATCCTTCGAAGATATCACTTTTCCTTTTGTGCATGCACACATTTTTACCAAGTGAATTCTTCTATGTGGTAAAGCGGGCCTCTGAAGGGCACTTTAACTTCTTTTTGAGGAAGAGTATTTTCCAGAATAGGTGAATCATTCTTCCTTTGAGAGTTAAAGTGTGCCTTTGAAGAGGGCTTTTTTTTTTTTACATTGCGCCTCAGTGGAGGGCTTTCTGATCTTTGCTTTGTGTTTCTGACGAAGTGCTTCTTTGAAAAGTTGTACCTCTGAGGAGGGCTTTTTCACGTTTCAACACTTTGAAGTTTTATTTCAATCTCGGTGAAACGTGTGCCTTCGAAGAGTTGTGCCTCCGAGGAGGGCTTTCCACGTTTCAACACCTGGAAGTTTTATTTCAATCTCGGTGAAACGTGTGCCTACGAAGAGGTCTTTCTGTTCGATTGTGCCTCTGGGAAGAGGTCTTTTTGTTTCTGCCTCTGGGAAGAGGTCTTTTTGTTTCTGCCTCTAGGAAGAGGTCTTTTTGTTTGGTTGTGCCTCTGGGAATAGGTCTTTTTGTTTCTGCCTCTTGGGAGAGGCTTTTATTTTTTCCCTGTTCGCTGGGAAGCGGGCCTCCGAAGAGGGCTTTTCACATTTCGTCTCATGGGAGTTTATCACCGATCATGGAGAAATGTGTGCCACTGAGTAGGGTTACTGCCTAGAAGTTTGGAGTTTCTTTCTCTCGGTTGGACGGATTCACGGGAGTGTATCGACCGGTCAGTCCGCAACTTTGTATCGAGAAAGATCTCTCTTTTTCTGGTTTGGCCTGCTCGAGGTCTTTTAGCATTTCAACTGTGGTGAAATGGCCTCCGAAGAGGGCTTTCACGTTTCAACACCTGGAAGTTTTATTTCAATCTCGGTGAAACGTGTGCCTTTGAGTAGGGCTTTTGCCTGGAAGTTTGGAGTTTCTTTCTCTCGGTTGGACGGATTCACGGGAGTGTATCGACCGATCATTCCACAACTTTGTATCGAGAAAGATCTCTCTTTTTATGGCTAGGCCTGCTCGAGGTCTTTATCCTCCGAAGAGTTGTGCCTCCGAAGGGGGCTTGTGCCTCCGAAGAGGTCTTTTACTGATTGATGTTTGCTCGCCCACGTCTCTTTGCCATCTATTCATGTCGGCGATCCACGTCATCTTTTGCAAGTGTCATCATTTTTTAGTTGCCAATAATTTCCCTTATCCAAAGAAATATACTTCATAGTTAAGAGAGTTGGTGGTGGTAGACATAGGCTATTCAACTGGTTGTTTGTTTGTTCAAACATTTACAGTTAGTTAGAAATGGTCCACTTCCATCCACATTGCTAACTTTTGTTCGAAGCACTTCTTTTGTAGGATTTGGGTATGGAAATTTTGAATGGCTTAGTGTTTGCTTGCTGAGTGATGTCGGAGATCGCTTGGTCTTGCGATGGGTAAGCTTTGCTTTTACTGCCTGCATTATTAAATCGACATTTTAGTAACACAATTAACGTATTTTATATGTCGAAATAAAACAAAGCAGTTTATAATAGTAGAGAACACAAGATTTATAGTGGTTCGGCCAAAAGCTGGGCCTACATCCACTTTATAGCTTTTCATCATTCACTTGCTTTACAATTTCTTTTAATACAAGAATCATACATTCGTAATTCTTTTACAACATTTTAGCAATGCTTTCAAGTAAAATAGGGACGCAAATGATTGTTGTTCCAAGCTCTTGGGATTGGTTCTCCTTCGACAGTTGTGAGTTTGAATGTGCCATCAAGAAGTTTTGTGCCAATAACATATGGCCCTTCCCAGTTTGGTCCAAACACACCTATGGCTGTCATAATCCTCTTCAGGACTAAGTCCCCAACTTCAAAGCTGCACTGACGAACTTTGGAGTTGAAGTGCCTGGCTATTCTTTGCTGGTGAGCTGCAATTCTAAGCCTTTTCTCTTCTCTTCTTTCATCGAGGAGGTCAAGTGCTTCCAATTGCAATTTTTCATTCTCATTTTGATCAAAATGGATCCTTCTGTGTGAGGGGACTTCAGTTTCCACTGGAATCATCGCTTCTAATCCGTATGCCAATGAAAATGGAGTATGCCCAGTCGCAGTTTTGTGAGTGGTCCTGTACGCCCATAGTGCAAGCGGTAACTTATCGACCCAACCTCCTTTTGCTTTTTTCAGCTGCGTTTTGATGGTTGATTTGATGATTTTGTTTACTGCTTCCACTTGCCCATTTGCCTGCGGATGAGCCACTGTTGAGAAGCTTTTTTGGATCTTGAATCGTTTGCAGAAATCTTGGAATTCCTCACTTTCAAACTGAGTACCATTGTCTGTGATTATCTTCTGAGGCATACCATACCTGCAAATGATATTTTTAGTCACAAAACTTATCATTTTCTTAGAGGTAATAGTAGCCAACGGTTCGACTTCAGCCCATTTAGTGAAGTAATCAACGGCAACGATAGCATATTTAACCCCCGATTTGGCAGTCGGCAAAGGCCCAATGAGATCTATTCCCCAGATAGCAAACGGCCATGGACTGACCATTTGTGTTAGCTCGGTGGGGGTGATCTAGGAATCCTAGCGAATCTCTGGCATTTATCACACTTTCGGGAATAGTCGGCAACATCCTGATTAATTTCTGGCCAAAAGTATCCATAACGGAGGATTTTCTTTGCTAAAGTTTGACCACCTGTAAGATCCCCACATTCCCCTCCGTGTACTTCAGTCAGAATTGTCTTAGCTTCTTCCTTTGTCACACATCGGAGTAATGGCATTGAAAATCCTCGTCTGTACAAACGACCATCTTGAACTATATATCTAGAGGCTTTCCTCGTCAGCTTCTGTCATTCTTTTGAACTTCCTGGCAAAGAACCATTGAGTAAATATTCAAGTATCGGAGTCATCCATGATTCTTGCTCTTGGGATACATTCATAATCCAATCAACATCCATTTCATCTGTGCTTGGAGCTGACAAGACTTCGAAGGGAACTAATCCCAATAGTTGAGCTTCACCAGTACTCGAATACTTTGCGAGAGAATGCGCCTTCATGTTTTCTTCTCGGGGTATATGGTTTATTGAATAACGGTCAAAATCATGAAGGAGCTCCAAGGCTTTTGATAAATAGACGGGAAGATTCCCTCCTTTAGCTTGAAATTCCTTCCTGACTTGGCAAACAATAAGTTGAGAATCACTGAAGATCTGCAATGCCTTGATGTTTAGTTCTTTAGCGATCCTTAAACCAGCGATGAGAGCTTCATATTCAGCTTCATTGTTTGTCGAAGGGAATTCTAGTCTTAGCGCATAACACAGCGATCGCCCCTCTGGGGTTTCAAGGACAACCCCTGCTCCGGAACAGTAATCATTCCTTGCGCCATCGACATATAATTTCCATTGAAATGGGACGCTATAAGTGACTTCTTCCTCACTATCACCCTTATCCGTGCATTCTGCGATGAAATCTTCCTAAGCTTGTCCATTGATTGCTTTTTGGGGATGGTAAGTGATGTCATATTGGCTGAGTTCAATATTCCATTTCAAAAGACGGCCCGAAGTCTCAGGACGGAATAGGACTTGCTTTAGAGGTTGATCAGTGAGGACTTTGATGGGATGAGCTGGGAAATACGGCTTCAATTTTCTTGATGCGATCAACAAACAATAGGCGAGCTTTTCCAACCTTGAGTAGTTCATCTCTGCCCCAGTGAATCTTTTGCTGATATAATAGACTGGGCGTTGAATCCTTGCGTCTTTCCGTATCAACACTGCACTAAGAGCATGAGACGAAATTGCCAAATATACGAAGAGATCTTCACAACTATCAGGCTTTGAAAGTATCGGAGGCACTTCCATATGACGAACCAACTCATCAAATGCTTTCTGACATTCAGGGGTCCACTCAAAGTTTTTTCTTCCTTTCTTCAGAGCATCAAAGAATGGAATGCATTTGTCAGTAGCTTTGGAAATGAACCGACTCAAGGCAGCAACCTTTCCATTGAGACTTTGCAATTCCTTCTTCGTTCTAGGAGCCTTGACTTCTCTCAGGGCAGTGATCTGAGCTGGATTGGCTTCAATTCCCTTAGCGCTCACAATGAAACCCAAAAACTTTTTGGACTCCACTCCAAATGAACATTTCAGGGGATTAAGCTTCATTCTGTACTTGCGGAGTACTGCAAACATCTCTGCCAAGTGATCCATATGGTCCACCGCTTTCTTAGACTTTACTAGCATATCATCAACATAAACTTCCATTGTCTTGCCAATCTGTGGTTTAAACATGGCATTAACAAGCCTTTGGTAAGTTGCCCCTGCATTCTTGAGTCCTAAAGGCATAACCTTGTAGTAGTAGAGTCCAACATCTGTGATGAAGCTAGTATCCTCTTGATCTGGCTCATGCATCATAATCTGGTTATATCCAGAATATGCATCCATAAAAGATAACAATTCGTGTCCTGCCATCCCATCCACCAACTGATCGATCCTGGGCAGCGGGAAACAGTCTTTGGGGCAGGGTTTGTTCAGATCTGAAAAATCAATGCATACTCTCCACTTTCCATTAGCCTTTTTCACCAGCACTGGATTTGATACCCAATTTGGATAAGTAGATTCTCTGATGAAACCGTTCTCCATGAGCCGATCCACTTCTTCTTTTAACGCTGCCGTTCTCTCAGGACCCTGAGTCCTTCTTTTCTGTTTCACAGGTGTAAACTTTGGATCAATGTTCGGAGTATGTACTGCAATCTCTGGGGATATTCCGCACATGTCAGCATGAGTCCAAGCGAATACATCCAAATTAGCCTTCAAAAATGAAATCAGAACATTCTGAACTGTTATGTTGAGCTACGAACCCACATTAAGCACCTTGTTTGTGTCCTTTGGGTCAACGGGCACCGGCACTGTTACCTCTACCAGTACTACCCTATTCTCCCCTGCACTGGCTTTCCTTGGATCCATCTCTCTTCGTGCACCACTACATTCGCCAGTGCAGGGTCCACCCTATAATTGCTACAAGGTTGGTTCTTTGATGCAGACTGGACCCGCCGCACCCTTTCCCATTTCTCTTTTCCTTGATTCTCGCAACTCTGCAAAGTAACATTCTCTCCCCGCATCTTGGTCTCCCTTAATCACACCAACTCCATTATCTGTGGGGAATTTTAGAGTCAGACACCATGGGGCAAGAACAGCTTTGAACGCAGCAAGAGTCGATCGGCCTCAAAAGGCATTGTAGGCAGAGAATTCTTCAACAATTATAAAGGTTTTCTTTCGAGCCACCTTCCTCGGTCCCTTTCCAAGTTCTACAAACAAATCTATGGTCCCAATCGGCTGTTTGGGTTCTCCAGCAAACCCAGCAATCTTAAGTGATGAAGCTTGAACGTCGGCAATTGGAATTTTCATTTGATCAAAGGCCTTCTTGAAGAGGATGTTGCATGAAGCTCCACAATCAACTAGAACTCTTCTCACAGTTGCCGGTCCAATACCAGCGGATATGACCAAAGGATCTATGGTCGGAGCCTCGATACCTGAAGAATCCCTGGCACTGAACACAATATCATCTGTGGAAGTCTTTTGTTGCTTTAAAGGCGCATCATTCTCTAAAACAAAAACATTCTCTGCAGCTGGTACATGCCTCAAGGCCCGGGCATACCTTTCCATCTCGCCCCAGCTTTAGCCTGCTGGGTGAGGTCCTCCAGTTATTATTGATGACAGGCCTTTCCGATTCATGTTCCACGGCATTCTCACTTGAGGCAGGAAGGTGAGCGGGAACTTGTTGTCCTTGAGTTGACGAAGCTGCGGCATTTCTGTTCCTTTTCACATACTGCTGGAGTTTGTTTTCCTTCAAGAGTTGTACAATTACCTCTTTCAACTAACGACATTCGTTGGTGTCATGGCCGGGCTGGTTGTGGAACCGACAGAACCTTCCACTTTTTTCCATCTTAATCGCAACTCTCATTTTAGGTGGTGTCGGATAATTGACATCATCTTTGGTCGCAAAGAAGATGTTTTCAGGGGTATCGGTCAAGGGTGTGAAATTGAAAGAACGACCTTTCTTAGCGTCTCCATGTTTCTTTCCACCATCATTTCCCCTTTTCTGAGTGTTAGGTTCTTTCTTATTCGAAGCAGCACCATTATTCCCGGCTTCCGCTGATACCACCTTAGCCGGTGTTTGGAGGCTCTCCAAGCGCATGAACTCATCCGCTTTCTTGTAGAATTTGTCAAGTGAGTTTGGTTCTTTCATTTTCAACCATTTTCCAAATTCACTCGATTTGTCAATCGCCCTCATCAAGTATGTCATGACCATTCGTGGCTCAGCGTTATCTACCTCAGCCAATGCTATGTTAAAGCGATTCAAAAATGATCTGATGGATTCTCCCGGATTTTGCTCTAGACTTGACAGTGACATTATATCCTTTGCTTTAGAAGCATACAATCGAAATTGCTCCTTGAATTTCCTTGTCAAATTGGAGAATTGATCAATGGACCTGACTGGCAGCTTTGTAAACCACAATAGAGCCACACCTTCGAGATACACTGGGAAATATCGACATTTAATTTCATCTGACGCCCTGGCACCAGTCATATGCCAGTCGTACTTATACAGAAACTCGTTAGGATCACTTGTCCCCTTGTAAGCCGGAATAGTAGGGGGAACGAATTTCCTTGGGAACTCTGCCTTCAAGATCTTTTCAGTAAATGGAGTTTTGCTTGGAGTAAATCCCCACTCTTTCTCGTCTTCATCTCTTCGCATACTTTCCTTCATGATTTGACGAACCATACCCAAAAAATACTCTTCATCATTTACAGGCTCTGGAGGGCACACATCAGCCACTCTCTCTGAATTCTGCCTTGACAGTCGTTAACGGAGAGTCGGCTGCGGTCCTAATCCTCCAGCTTGAGGAGGAGTCCTTTCTACAGGGTCTGCGGCTCTTTGAGAAATGTTCCCTTCAACATCCTGAACTCCCGCAGTAGGATTCCCATCATTATTAACCGGTTGACGATTTGCCCCTAGTAGATCATTCAACTTACTCAAGATCAGGGCATTCTGGGCTTCCAACTGTGCATTCTGAGCATTCAATTGCTGATTCAATCCCAAAACTACGGCGTCCAATTCTGCTCGTGTAACTCCAACAGTTGGAGCTGCTTGACTTGAAGGAGGAGAGGTAGCGGTATTCTCTTGAACATTGTCGGATCTTACAGAACTTCGTTTTCTCCCAGGAGCCATTATTTCCAATAAATTTCTGGTTTTAAAAGAAATCCTTTCAACAATCCTTCGCGGAGCAATAGTGGAAATTTCCTGAGTTGGGTTCTCAGCGAAAGCACCAAAAATGTTAACGTAAAAATCAGACGCTAACACCCCGGTGTAGATTGAAGTTGAGCGAAAGCACCACCCGTGAACACGGGAACTAAAAACAAGTAGAGAAATCACAGAGAAAGCAGAAAAAACAACAGTTTTTATAGTGGTTCGGCTTAGGGTAAGCCTACTTCCACTTTAACACTCTTTATTACTGAATCGATTACAACTTTACAACAAACATAAATTTCAATTCCGATGAGACAAATAATTAAAACTTTGATGCAGAAGAATTCTTTAAATCCATGTAGATTGCGTTAGATTTCCTCTCGAAGTTAGTTGAGATGCCTTTCGTACTTGAAGTGTCGAGTCAATTGAGAATTCAGCAGAGTATCGACGCTTAAAGAGGTCGGCCAAAAGTCCCCTTCATGCTTGAGGTGGGTTGGTATTTATAGGGAAATCCCCCCTTTAGGTCGTAAGTCGTGACCGGTCTAAGGTAAGTCGTGGTCGACTTATCTGGCCTGGCCCCATGGTCTCACAAAAGCTCATTTGTACAAGTCCTAAGTCGCCCATGAGTCAACATCTAAGTCGCAAATGAGTCAGTTGGTCCTTTTGATGCGGCATTGTACCTTCACCCTGTAGCTTTAGGTCGTGGACGACTCAGGCTAGGTCGTGAGTCATATACGAGTTAACTGATAACCTTGTTCCCTTTAGATAATAACCCAAGTCCTGAATTGCGTACGAGTTAAGAGGTCACTGTGTTAAGCAAGGAGCATCACCTCATTTTCTTAAGTCGCTCACGACATATGCTAGGTCGTAAGTCGCAGATAGCTCTAAGTCGTTAGCTCGTTTCCTTCTTAAGTCGTGCTTTCTCTTGAACTGTTAAGTCGTCTTGTCCTTGAGTCGTGGGCTTCCTTAAGTCGTAAACTGTATACCCTCTTAAGTCGTAGGAACCTTAAGCCATGGATTCCTTAGATCGTGGAGCATCCCTTTTCTTCTAGACCGTTGAGTCGTAGACTTCTCTATGTCGTAAGTCGCCAAGTCCTTCAACTCGTTGAACTGTTAGGTCGTCCATTCCTTGAGTCGTAGGTCGTGCCACCAGCTAAGTCGCTAAGCCGTTATACTTTTTAGGTTGTTAAGCCCTTAAACCGTTAAGTCGTTTTACCCCTTAAGTCGTCCAACCACTTGACTCGTTGAGTCGTGCATCTTTTAACTCGTTAGGTTGATAACTCACTGAGTCGCTTGTCCATTGAGTCGTTTGCTTATTGAGTCGTTGACCGTAGGAGTTAACAGTAGTTGATGCTTTGAGTAGAAGACATGCTGTTCTTGCTTATTTTGTTGTCACCGCCACTCTTCTTGAGAAGTACGCTAGTAAGCAAAAAGAAGACATGTTTCTTTGAGAAATTTATAGAAGAATACGTCGAGGTAAAGATTCCAACTTTGAAATTGATAATAGTGGAAACATAAGGTTGAAAGGGAGGATTTGTGTCCTAGACATCCCAGAACTCAAGCGAGAAGTATTGGACGAATGTCACAAGTCCAAGTTTAGTATCAATCCAGGGGTTAACAAAATGTAGCGATATATTGAGCGGACCTTCTGTTGGAAAACAATGAAAAGGGATGTATCCAATTATGGTAGTCGTTGCGCAACGTGACAACAAATAAAGAGTGATCAAATGAAGACGGTAGGTTTACTCCAACCGCTGGAAGTGCCTAAATAGAATTGGGACCAAGTGTCTATGGTTTTCATAAATGGTTCACCACGAACTCGAAAGGGTAATAAGGCAATTTGGGTTATTGTGGATCATCTAACCAAGACTGCCCACTTTATCCCAGTTAAATCCAACCTAATGGCAGCGAGTTTGGCAGAGTTATATGTGAGGGAGATTGTTCATCTCTATGGAATGCCATGTAGTATAGTGAGTGATCGTGACCCAATCTTCACTAGCAGATTTTGGGAGGCATTTCAAGCCGCACTAGGAACCAAGTTGAACTTCAGTACTGCTTACCACCCGCAGTCTGATGGGAAAACTGAGAAAATAAATCGAATCTTGAAAGATATTTTACGTGTTTGTATCCTTGATTTTGGAGGTTCATAGGAGGACCATTAGCATTTGGTTGAGTTTTCGTATAATAATAGTTATCAGTCCAGTATTAGAATGGCTCCTTTCGAAGCATTGTATGGTCCTCCTTGTAGATCACATGCATGTTGAACTGAGTCAGGTTATAGGCTTATTCTTGGTCCGAACATGATAAGGGAAGCTACTGAGAAGGTTGATTTCATTCGGAAGAAGTTGAAAACTGCCCAGAGTCGACAAAAAAGTTATGCCGAACTCAGGAGAAGAACTTTAAAATTCCAGGTTAGAGATTCAGTTTTCTTAACGGTTTCTCCACTGCGTTGAGTTTTGAGATTCGGAAAAACGGGTAAGCTGGCACCGCGATATATAGGTCCTTTTTCTATACTCGAGAGGATTAGTACTTTGGCTTATCGTGTGCAGTTACCTAATTAGTTAGATGGCGTGCATAATGTGTTTCATGTTTCACGCCTTCGAAAATATGTACACAATCTAGATCATATCATTGAGGAGGCCGCTCAAATGGATTTAGAAATCACACCTAACTTGGCAGTGAAAAGAGAACCATTGAAGATTATTGATCGAGATGAAAAGCAGTTAAGGAATAAAGTGGTGAAAATTGATAAAAGTACAATGGAGTGGAGATCCAAATGATTGTACTTGGGAAATAAAGGAAAGCAAGCAGAAGTCCTGTCCTAAGTGTGGAGTGGATATTTCGGCTTGATCTGGTAAGCCATTTCTCTATCTTTTTATGTGTTCATATGTTCTTTGTTTGTCTCCCTGTCTATCAAATTTTGAGGACGAATTTTCTTAAAGGGGGGAAATATGTAACGATCCCCTTTTTAAACCAAATTTAATTTAGTAATTAATATAATTTTTAGAATTAATTTGTGAAACTAATTTGTGAAATTAATTTGAATTTTTCAAAAAACAAGCAAGATATGTGTGTGTGTGTGTGTGTGTGTATTGTAAAATAGAATTTGAGTTCGAAATTCAAATATAAATATCTTAAAAATAAATTGGATTTAAAAATAATAATATATGATTTTATTAATATATAATTTTAAATCATTTTTCTTTAAAGTTATATATAAATATAAATAAAGGAAATGTATTCATTAAATTTGAAAATAGAATATAAATTAATAAAACATTTATATATAAATATAAACTAAATATAATATAATATATAAATTATATAAAAAAACATTATTAATAGGTATTTAACAAATATAAGTATTTTAACATGAAAGATAACAAGTGCAACTATTTTATCATGCATACTAACAAGTGTCAAATTTTAAATTTCCTTTTATTTTTTTAAAAAAATATCTGGCTATATATATCTATTCTCCTTCTTTCTCATTTTTCATTTATTCAAATCTCAAAACCTGGAAATCAAAGAAAACTAGAAAAATTAAAATAAAACAAACCTGAAGCTATAATTCATCTCGAACCTGAATTAAAGCAAGCAGAGATCATCTTAAGCAAAGATTCAAACTCAATAATAAGTAAATCAAGATCGGTTTCAAATCAAACAACAAAGTAGATCAAAGAAAGATCAATTCTTGTTTTCAAAATTCAAGAGCAAAAACATTTTCCAAACTTCTCTGTTTCAAAATAAAGGTGAGTAAACTACTTTTAATCTGATATATAAATTGATGCTTGTGAAGTGAAGTTGTGAAAAATGTTTGAATGTATGTAAATATGTTTACATGTATACAAATATGTACACACACACACACACACACACACACATATCTGTGCATGTTTGTTGTGCAGGCATAAATCTCTCTGTTCTAGTTTACAGGCGTAGAAAATCAGTCGTTTAAATTTTATTTTTCGAATTGATAACTTGATTCGTATTTGAAAAATCATGATTTTTGATAAAGATTTTGTGATTTTTAGTGTTGTGGTTGTTAAGAATTATCGGGCTGAATGGTTTTGGGACTTTTGGCAATTTCTGTTGGTCGGCCTGGAGTTGGTTGTCGTAATCATGGCTGGAGGAAGTTTGTGCGTAGGGGATGATGTGAAAATACTCGGTGAATTTATACATCATTGTGGTGGCAGGACGATGTGGATTTAGTGTTTTAGACCCAGTTTTGGTCGATTGGGTTTAATTGGCAATTGCGGCGTCGATGGTGGAATCGAAGCATCGTGCCGTGATGTAGCTCTGGACGTGATCGCGTGATGTCTGGTGACCGGAGGTAGCAATGTGAGGCGATTCTTTGATGATCATGTTCGTCCCAATGGGTTTCATTTTTCTCAATTTCAATTCTGGTGATAGTCATGGGTTCTGGATGATCGTTTCGGTCGAGATGGACGACGATGACTTGCCGACGATGGCATCGATGACCAGAACATTGGCGATCGTTTGTGCATGTGTACGTGCATATGTGTGTATCTCGGTTGAGGAAGAGGATGTTGCCTCGGGTTTGTACTCTGGAAGAAGGAGATCTGGCTCGAGTTTTATATCGGGGTGTTCACATTGGTTAACATGATTAACAAGTTTTAAAAAAAAATTGAAATCAAAACAAAGAAAAATAGGGTGGCTTGGGGTTGGACTCGGGGAAATATGCGTTTGGCTCGTGGGTGAACTCGGGATTGTCTTGGATATATGAAGTTACGTTTTAAATTTTAAACAAATCAAGCTTAAATCCATTTCTTAATTAATTCTTTTATATAATAATTATTTTTATCTAATTTTGGAATTAGATAAAGGTTTTTTAAATAAAATATTCTAATTAGTTAAGTTTAAAATGTTTTAATATATATCCTTTATCCTAATTAATTCTTTAAGTTTATTTTAAATAAATTTAATAGTATAATTAAGAAGAGATGTTTTTAATTGTTAATTAACTTTAAGGTCTATGTTAATTTATATGTTAATGATATCTAATTCTAGGATTTATTAAATAAAATTTAATAATGGTAATTAAGTAATTGATTAAGATAAATGGTTTATCTTTAATAAAAAAAGGATAATTAACTAATGTAATTAATTAAGGATAATTAATTATGGTAATTAAAGGATAATTACTTAAAGGATAATTACTTAATGTAAGTAATTAAAGAATAATTAATTAATTAATAATTAAAGTTAATTAATAACTAAAGGTTAATTAATTGATAATTAAAGGCTAATTAATTAATAATTAAGGATTAATTAATTAATAACCAAGGATAATTAATTAGTAATTAAAGGATAATTAATGCAATTAAAATGGTTTGTAATTACTTAATACTAATTAAGCAGGCTTAGACAATGAATTAATTTATTTTGAGTTAATTAAATTAATTATAGTTATGGGATTAATTAATCTTGTTTATGAATGACAAACCTGAATTGAATGCCTTGGATTATTTTGTATCTTTGATATGTGATTTGTGATGCTCTGTGATATGAATTGCTTTGGATTGAGTTGTGATATCTATGTTATATTACTGTGTGAATGTGAACTTCTAAATTGAATTAAAACCGTTTACTTAAACAACTTGGCCTTGATGATGGCATTTGAATTTCAATGCGACTGGGGGTAGGATTCCAAATGGTTATCTGAAAACCACATTGTATCTTAAAGATGGATCTTTTGTTTAAAAGATTAAAAATGGAAATTTGTATCCACTTGTTTTTAAAATAAGTGCTCATTATTCGGTTAAGACGGGGGAGGACATTAAGTCATAAAACCCATTCTGAATAATGATACGAAGAAATGGGATGGCATTTGAAGAAGGTGGTTGAAGACCGGGTATTTTCGAAAATGAAAGGATTGCCTCTTGATTGTCCCTACATTGACTTTCTCTCGTATAGAGATTTCCTAGGTGATGGGGAATCCGGTCAGGATTGAGGATATCCGGATTGGCAAGGACTTTTTCCTTAGTTGGACGAAGTGTCTTCGGTTCCATTCAAACCTACGATAGACTTGTATGGATGTATGTTTGACATTACACTTTGAGATGTAAAGCTGATTTTTATCAAATACATTTCTGTTTAGTGGCAGAGAATTTATTCTCTTAGCTTAACACTCTTCTCTGAAAAGTATGAGCTCAAAGGTTATGTAGTTGATGGTTACTGGTGATATATTCCCAATTTGGTAATGTGGCATGCTAAGTGTTGATCATTGGTTGATCGAAGCATGGCTTTTTTTGAAAAGCGTACTTTGTGGGACGAGACTTCATCGAACCTCACACCCTGAAAATGGTCGAAAGAGGAAGGATGCAGCATGGTTGAGGTGGTTGCGCCCCTCAGGGTACGTGCATTTCCTTCTGGATAAAAAGTGATATCCTGGTATGGAGCCCAGATATTTTGCTTATGTGGTTGTTTTTTATGAAGGCCCTCGATAAAGGCCGGTTACGACTGGGGGATGGCATTTTCATGATAGTTAGTTACCTAGTTACAGAGATAACCTGACCTTGTGTTGGCAAAGATCTAGTTAGGTTCTCAGGGCGTCCTTTCAAAGGCGTACCCTTTCGGATAAAGGAAGTTCCTTAGCCTTGGCCATTTGTTGGAAATTCAATCACTCAATACGAGCTCTGTACGGTTTTAGTTGTAGAACCTGCCATTTACCATAGTAGCTATAGTAGGCATACTTATAGCAGTATGTATGCTGGCTAAGTTTAATATTATACTTTCGAAATGTTTTTCACACTGTGCACTAATAATAATAATATCAAAAGGATTTTTGCGTATCAAGCATGTTTGACTACTATAAGGAGAAACCTTCCCCTTGTGTGCGATTGCATTGAGTGTGTGCCGGGAGATCTTATGGTAGTTTCATTTTCCAAAAGCATGAATAGATTTCTTTTTATTTCTTTTGTACAAACAACTACTTTATGTTTGCTCACACTAGTCCCATGACTGACCCGGAGTTTATCGTTCCATTTCTAAACTCTGGGTGCCCATAATTTTCCATACGGGCAGCCTAGAGTCAGGATATCAGTAGGTTCTAGAGCTACTTGGATAGTCGATCTGGATCTGGAAGTCTTGGGAGCTTTTGGTTTTTGGAGCTTTTTGGTTTGAAGCTTTGGAGCTTTGGAATGATGTCGCAGTATGTTGGATTTTTTAAGACCCTGTTGAAGGTATCTTTTCTGCTGTTGTGTTGTCCCGCTGTATTTTATTATATATTTTGTGCTCTGATAGTGGTAGTCATTTGTTGTAAAATGTTGTATCCATGTTGAGTATTAATAAAATTCTTTCTTTGTTTCCGCTGTATTGTTTTCACCTAATGTGCTATAAGCTCCGACGAGCCGGACTCTAACCTTGAATCTCTGGCATTCGAATACAGGTGATGTATGGGATGCTGATTTTTGAACATCGAAGTCGGGTCGTCACAGTTTTGATGGTGCCCAACTATTGCTGGAATGTTAGATGCAAGCATTTCAGCCAGATTCTATTTTACTTTCTATAGACACTATTATAATATCAGACGGATTTGATAAAAATGTTCTGGTTATCGCAAGGTAAAAACCCGACATGTTTATTTGTGGCGTGGTCTTACGAGATACCTTTGATTTCCAAAGGATTTTGAAACTCTAATAATCCAATTGAGTGTGTTTTCTCACGCTGGTTTTCTAGACTGACTCGGGTGTTATTTCACTATAATGCTCGGGTCAAACCGGGTATTATGGAATACAAGAATGGATGCTATGGAGCTTAGGAGACGAGCTGGATGGCGAGACATATCACACATATTTGATGTATATTCTACTGTGTATGATTAACTACATAGTCAGTTTTGTGAGGATAAGTTAATATAACTGTCCACTATTTTGCTATTGATTGTGTTGTACTCTGATGAAGTAATTTACATAACAGATATAGTTCTTTTGTATAAAGATCAGTCATTTATCTATTATATATTGTTCCGCTGTGATTGTGAGATTCTAATGTTGTTTTCTATTTCTTCTTCTACCTCTCTTTTCTTTAACCCTAACGGTCCATTTTTCCAACGTTCGATTGTTCGGCATTTAATACAGTGGACGCATTGATGTCGATCTTTGAGCGTCGAAAAATAAGGTTGTCGCATTTTGGTATCAAAGCTGAAGGCTAAGTGAGAACCTTGGCTCTGGTAGGGATTACTCATTAGAAATAGAGTCAGTGATACTTTAGAATGAGTTTGAGTGTATTAATAGATATGAGCGCGTATTTATTAGTGAATATAAAAATACTTGTATTGTTTTTTGACTTATCGGTTGAGTGTTTATAGATTCTAGTCGATATGTGGGACGCCATGTTATCGATAGGGGTTTTTAAACTATTAAACAACATAAACCGACATAGTATTGTTTTAAAATAGGGAAGATGAAATAATTTTATCCCAATTATTTTTGTATATAAAAGAAATAATTTTCCCTACATTATTATAACTGTATAAATTGTTGCTTGGTTGTTATTATCATTAAAGTATGGAAATTGAAATAATGGCATAACCAGAGCTAAAGGTTAATTCATATAATAAAATGAAATTTGTAAATGTGGATTATAAATGTGGTTTATAATTGGAAATGGAATGAATTCCAGAGTAATATTTGAATATGAGTTGAAAGGATTTGAAATTTGAAAATTTAATTTCCTTAAGTTTGAAAATGATTTTCAAAGGTTTTAGAGAAATAGTGGTGATAATTATTTGGGAATATTTTTGAATTGGACTTGAAATCTAATGAGATTTGGAATTTAAAAATATTTGAAATGTTTTTGAAGGGATAAAAGCACTAATCTCTTTTCGGTCGCCGGAAAATAACTTCGGTGATGACTGCAGCATTATCGATGTTCATTTCCAAGTTTCCAGGAGAGGAATTGCTGCCATATTATTTTAAATTGGAGTTATTTGCAAAAATGGGTTTGGTTTTGAAATTCAAAGGATATTTTGATATGCAAATGGATTCTGCATATATGATTGATTTCAAAAATGATTTTGAGAGATTGAGTAATTGTTTAAAAGACTTTGGAATTTTATTTGAAATGTTATGGAATATAAATAAGTTAGAAAAGTAAGTCAATAGAATGAAGAAAATTAAAAGATTAGTGAATGAAATGAAAATAAGTGGAAAACTCATATAAGTCTAAAATTTGAATTTAATTGGAACCTAACTGAATCTAGTTAAGTAAAAGTGAATGTGATATCCTGGAAATTTTGACAATAACAATTTAATAATTTATGTCAAAATTTAATTGATTTGACAATAATGTTAATAATGAATTTGAATTAAATTTAATAATCTTCTTTAAATTAAATATTTAAAGTGATAATCTATCTTTAAAGGCTAATAAATTGTTTTATATTTGTAATGTATACATATCTGTGTATATCATGAATAAATAATCTTTGTTTTAAATTTAATATATATAGGCCTGTTTTCTTATTCTAATATTTTTGATAAATTAAAAATTGGATTTAATTCGATATTAAGCTATTAAATAAATAACCATATGATTTTGATACTCAAGATAAAAACTTAACTATTTTGAGACACAGTGACTATGGAAGTCTCCGAAGATGTTTCTTTGGAATCAGTTAAGGAAGTGTAGTTGTTTCGGTGTTGGGGCTGAGTTCAGTAGGATGTTTCTGTTGGTTTGAGGTCCGATTTTTTCGAAGAGCTTTAGATAGGAAGTCTTGGCATCTGAGTCAGCAGTGCAGCTTGGAATGTTCTCGGTGTTGGCAAGAGATCTTCTGGCTTAGCTGTTTTTCTGGAATGGAATTCAAAAGTAATTAGGTGGATCCGTCTCTTCGATGGAAGGGCTAATTAAGCGTAGGCTGTTCTGTTTGGTAAAGAGAGAACAGTTCTTCTTTAATGGTCTATATTGATCGCAAAAGTGACTTGCGATTGTTGAGTTTCTCTTGGGTTATCTGATTTTTCTGGATGTCTTCAGGAAGTTAGAATTTTGTTCGTGTCTATAGATTGAGTTTGGTATCGACTGGATTCCAGGAGTGGTACCTATGGTTCAGCTCAGTAGTAAGATGATTTTTGGAGAATGAGTTTGGTAAAGCAGCTCGGGTTTCGGAGGAACTTCTGAGTTTCCTTTAAGGATCCGTTGAACCATAGTTCTAAGATGTGTTGTCCGGTTTGTCCTTGTGATCATCGTCAGCATTTTCATCTGCTCAGTTAGAGTTGTGCAGTGGAAGCATGGTGGCATCTGTTTGGTGTGGAAACAACTGGATTTTGCATTATCTTGGATTAGAGAGTTTCTAATGGAAATTTTTCAGGATCTTAAGGCCAGATTGGAATGCATCTGTATTATCCTTCCATATGAGAGAAGTAAGATCAGTCTGCTGATTTTGAAATTGAGTTTGTGTTCTAAGTTTTGGTCGATCTTGCAAAATCGTTATATTGGATTGTCTTTGGTTCTGTTTGTTTCTAAGGGCATCAGCAAGTGTTGAGCTGATCAGGAAGGATGTAGGCAGCCCAGGATCGTCCGAAGAGTTTTGTGGATAAGAGACGAAGAAATTTGGAGTCCGCAATCGGAGATTTGATTTTGCATAAGTGTTTGGTTTCAGTATTGAATTGTTAGTTTGGATAACTGTAATTCGTTGTGTTTCACGTATCTCTGAGGGAGTACGTGTAAGATCTGTCACTAATTGTAGAACCAGCAGTTCAGGGAATTTCGGTTGTTGAGTCAGACTTGAGTTTGGTCTGATATTTTGATTTGTTTTGTAGATCCAGATGAGTAGAATTTAGTAGCTTAGTAATATTGATTGTTTGGATTCTGTAAAGAGAATATCCCAATATTTATACTTGGGGAAACTTGAGGAAATTCTATTTAGAATTTTATCTGGACAACTAGATTTGTAGATTGGATGAAATTGGTTGCTATGATTGCTAGTATATGATTGATATATGCCCGTGTTTAAAAATTACATCTGTAATTAGATTATTAAATTACCTTTGTTTAAATTTCGGGGACGAAATTCTTTTAAGGGGGAAGGAATGTGATATCCCGGAAATTTTGACAATAACATTTTAATAATTTATGTCAAAATTTAATTGATTTGACAATAATATTAATAACGAATTTGAATTAAATTTAATAATCTTCTTTAAATTAAATATTTAAAGTGATAATCTATCTTTAAAGGCTAATAAATTGTTTTATATTTGTAATGTATACATATCTGTGTAAATCATGAATAGATAATCTTTGTTTTAAATTTAATATATATAGGCCTGTTTTCTTATTCTAATATTTTTGATAAATTAAAAATTGGATTTAATTCGATATTAAGCTATTAAATAAATAACCATATGATTTTGATACTCAAGAGAAAAACTTAACTATTTAAAATCGATTTTTAGTTTAAGTTTAAATTTAAATAAAAAGGTTTGTTTTGTTTTTTATGTAGCTGGTATAATAAGTAATTATTAAATAAGAGACAAATTCTTTTATGAATTATTTTAATAAATGAGTTATATTTAAACTATATTGATAATGTAATATTTTTACAAATGGATTTTTAATACAAATAAAAATTATTATCTTAAATTTATATATGTGTATTTTGATAGGAAAGCTATGATGTGTAAATTTGAAATAGCATCTTTCAAATATGTTTAAAATAAAACAAGTCTTAAATATATTAAACTTAAATATAAATCTAATGTATGATGTTAACATAAGTATGAAAATAAATTAATAATCAGCAAATTAAGTATTTGATAGTTAAAGTTTAAAAATAAAAGAGAAATAAAAATAAGCATAGAACTTAATACATAAGTTAAAATTCATAACTAATAACTAAAACAACTTTACATTTTGTACCTAAAGTATAAAAGCAAGCCAGACAAAATATGTAACCTGTAGAATAGTATGCTGAACAAGAACAGATATATCTATATACAAACATAAAAATAAACGAAGTGCAAAAGAAAACATTATGTACATGAAGTGTAAAAGCAAATCAGGCAAGGATAAAGTATGAAAACATAGCAAGGCAAAGTAATAAATAAAAATGACTTAAACAACTTCATGTGAAAATAAAGCACAACCAGAAGAAAAAAATATGTATATAACCTGTAAACTAAATAAGCAAAAGAAAAATCTACCAACATCAAAATAAACATCTAGTATATATGCAAGTACAAGTAAAAAGATACAAACCAGGCTTGTAATATTTGTTGCCTGCAACCTAATATACAAGGCAAGAATAAGACAAGTAAGAAACATGTAAGAATCTTATATAGGAAGTTTAGATTATGCTGCTTAGTTAAGTTTCAACGTGTACTAATTAGATAAGGTAAGCTAGTAGGAAACAAAAAGTACATAGGCATTTAATACTTTCATTTCAGCATACAAATAAAGTCAATTCGAAATCTAAATAAGCATTTCAGCCTCCTTTTGAAAAACATCTGCCTGATAAAAACAAAAATAAAATCTATGAACAAAGATAATATTGTTCCAGAAAAGAGTTTACCCAGTAAACACCTTCCTCTCAAATCTTTCCTTATAAGTATACATATCTTCCACTTCTTTTTGTTTATAAAACATAAGCAAAATCAGAAAATATAAGTAAGTTTTTATTTACAAACCTAAACTGCCTCAAAACCAAAGAACAGATGATTTGGAGGAAGAGCAAACCAGTTTACAGTTTTTAAAAGTTCAAACTGTTTCCAAAACTAAGCTGTGCTCTGTTCATCCTCTCAAAATCATGTGAGTAACATCACATCTATAAATGTTAAGTATATTTATTCTGCTATATGTTCTCTCTGAAATTTAGTTATTTGTGAGTATATTTTGTAAATATATCTCTGTGTTAAGGTATGGATATATGATACTCATTTCTGTGTATCTTTCTCTGTTTTGATTCCGGGCTTAAGTTCACATAAAAAAAATTCTTTTGTTCTTAATTCAAGATTTAACAAGACATAAGTTTTGAACATAAAATGTTGTTATAACATAAACTTGAGTCTAAAATTTGGTTTAAAAGAAAAACAATTTGTATTAGTTCTGGAAAATATAGAATAACAGAGGAAAACTAAAATAAGTTAAAACCAAATTCTTATAAATCATAGTTTCAGGCATATGAATCAAATGCTAAAACAAAAACTTGATTTTTTAAACCAGAATAACTAGTTTTACTTAAGTATTTAAGGTATTGTTCGGGTTGAATATGATATGTGAATCTGTGATTTTGGGGTGATCTATTTGGATATGGGAATCGGGTTTCTTTCTGGAGGAAGAAGTATGAGTGGAGATAGGTGGAAAAATGGTTGATGGTGATAAAATTCACCAGGGAAATTACGGCAGGGGATTTTCTTTTAGAACCCTAGTTTTTGCTATTTATAAAGAATCGAACACCACGTCTGTTTGGATGGATCGAGTGCAGCGGGGTTTCGATGGATGAAAGTTTGGTCGTGGACAAGGTCATGACCGGAGTTTCAGCGTTTAAGGTGTTCGGAGCTACGTGGTCGAGGCGCGTTGACAGGTTTTAGGCATTCCTGTATTTCTTGTTTCCAGGTTTGGTTTTGAAGCCTCGATTTTGATTTTGAGTTTTGTGAGGCAATCTGAAGGTCGTAGGTGAGTGAGAAGGAGGTTGCCGATGTAAAGCGACCATCGGAGATGGTCGGAGGTGGGTTAAGTTACTGTGCACGTGCACGACAAGATTGTTCTGATGAAGGTTGTGGGTCTGTTGCAAGTTTGTGTGGTCTCGAGTGACAAGCGAGATGTTGAGGGGTTTTACCCGAAGCATTCTCAAATTCGACTCGAAGTAAAATGCTAGAGTTTCGAGTAATGTTTGGTTACAGGCTTTAACCTGTAAGTTAAAAAAAAAATTAAACTGAATTTAAAATGTGAACTAGAGCTGTAAACTAGATTTAAATCAAGGTATAAGTTGGATTTAATTGCAGTTGAATCCCAATCCTAAAATAAATAAAGTTTTTTTTAAAAAAAATTAAATTATTTGAAAACAACTTTAAAGGGGTTAAACAGTTTTGAGATTCAAAGTAAAACTTCAAATAAAAATTGAGATTTAAACCTAAGTTTAAATCTGATTTCAAATGTACATGGGAATTTGAGTTTGAAATAAAAGAAGTTTTAAGATTTAAATTAGTTTGAATCATAAAGTGAATTTTTAAATTGATTTGAATTTAAAATAGAATAGTGTTTTTTCAATTCTTTTAAACTTCCATATTAAGGTAAATAATTCTTTAACTTATGAAATTAAAAGAGCTTTGAAATTGTACGAAGTTTGTTAAAGTTAAATTTGATTTCATTTTAAACCTTAAATTTAAAATGAAATTTAAAAGTAAATTTAAATTAAATTAATTAAATACCTTATTAATGATAAATTGAGCATTAAATAGAAAAGGTTTTTAAAGACTTAAGGAATTGAAATTATTAAGTTAACTAAATGGATAATAAGTGACTTGAATTAATTAACTTAGAAATTAAGAGTTTAAATTTATTTAAAAGAGGTATAAGTTATTAATTTAAGGTAAATAATTGGTAGTTAAGAATCATTGATTAAATAAGGTTTAATTTTTAGTTAATGATTAGTAATCGATTAATGATTTAATTAAGGATTAATTAATGAGTTATTAAGACCAATTTAAAATATAAATGATAATAAATCTTAGTTAATTACTTTAGAAAAAATAATTAAAGAATTATAATTAGTTAAGCAATTGTGGATGGTTAAGCATAATTACTAAATGGAAGTAATTAAGGAATTAATTACTCATTGTAATTTATTCTATTTAATATGAATTATTTAAGTTAATTAATTAAGTTAATTAATTTAAACAACCATTCGATGTTGTGATAAGTATAATTACTTAGGGAAGTAATTGATGATAATTACTGGATGTAATTAACTGAGGGTGATTAAATAATGAAAGTAATTGGAACATAATTACTTTGTATAACTAATCAGGGGATTAATTAGAAAAAATTAATTAAGGAGAAATTAATTTATTTGATGGAGTAATTAAAGATAGTTAATTACTAAATGATATTAAACACAGGTGATTAATAAATGTGGTTTAATTGAAGATTAATTACTTGAGGTAATAAATTTTAAAAAAGGGAATAAATTAAAATGTAATTAGAAATCATTAATTGATGTAATTAATGATGGGATGATAAATTTAGATTAATTAATCAATAATAAGAAATTAAGAGTAATTAATTAGTGTAATTAAGAAGTTATGTAATGTTTGTAATTTAAGGTTAATTTCTATATTTGGATAAGATAATAAATTTGTGAAAATAATTTAAGAATGATTATTTATATATAATTAAATGTTAATTAATCAAGTGTGATTGATTGAAACGATTAATTAGTGAATGATTTATTAACTGATTAATAATTGATTAATAATTATATAACCAAGATTTAAAATGGTGAAGTAATTAATTTAATATACTTTAAATTAATTAGAGATGATATAATTAATTTAATTCATTTTAAATTAATTATAGCTTATATGATTGCTTATGTATGGATGGATGATATCATTTACCTTGAATGATTTGAGATCTCGGATATGTGATATTTATGCTGTGTAATATAGATGCTTGATTTAAGTATGATGATATTTATTTCCTGTTTGTGATGATAATATTGAATATCTGTTTATGATGATGAAGTGATTATCTATTATGATATTGTGAATTATCTATCTGTATGTATATGGATAATTGAACAGAACTGCTTTAAATTTTAAACAACTTGGCCTTAAAAGACACGTTTTGGATTTCGATGAGACCGGGATCGGGTTTTCCAAATTTGGAAGTCCGAAAACCACATCGATCCAAATTAAACGTCAGGTCATGAATTCTCAAGTGAAGATTCAGAATGCAAGGGTTATCGTCGTTAACTCTAAGGGTGATTCCAAAATGAGTGTAACGAGATAATGCCTTCGGTTTCATTCGGACCCGGAGCGAACTTGTATGGATTGAATGCTTTCAACACATCGTCAGGTGGGCGATGAGCATTCTAAGAAATATGTTCTCTAAAGGTAATCGTAGCCTCAAGCCTCATCAACCGGGAATGGCTAAAACAGGGGAGGTGCAGCAAGGTTAGGTGGGTCATGCCCAAGGAGGACAAGATTTTCCCCTATCTAGATGTCCCTTTTTATTAGGCTGTGTGGACAGTTGTGAGCTCCAACTGTCAGGGTTGTCTTGTTCGGGACTGTTCAGTAAGGAATGGTTCCGGCCTTGTGTTGCAGGGGGTCGGGAGTGATCCTCGGTACGTTGATCTAGGCCACGTACTGTGACGGGCGGTACCCCAGTAGCCCAGCCATTGTATGGAATCCACAATCCACTAAGTGCCAACGGTTTTGATTGTATTACCCACTTTTGTGGCTAGTAGATGGAATTTAATAGATGTAACAATTTTGGCTATTTTCTATTTACTTGAAACCCTAGACCTATTATAATATCACTGAATTTCCTATTAAATGTTTTGGTTAGCGTAAGGTAAAAACTTTCCCATGTTTATCTGTGGAGAGTCTTACGTGATACCTTTTGTTTTCAAATGTTTTCAAAGTTAAGCAACTTTAACCTGTTACTCATACTAGACCCATGTCTGACCCGGAGTTTATTTTTGTTTTTCATAAACTCTCGGGTACCCAAATTTTTATGGGTAGCCAAGGGATTCAGGTTAGCTTTGATGAATTCTGGAGAAGCAATGGAGCAGGAGGCTTCAGCGTTATAGATATAAATATAGTTCCGCTGTGTTGGTATCTTTGGGTTATTTGTTTGAGTTGTGTTGTATTAACTAGACAGGTGTTTATAACTATCTAGTATGTGAGGTGTTATCTGTATAACTCTGATATATGTAAAATTATGTAATAGTTATGTGATCTATTATATTTTGTTCCATTCCGCTGTGAGATTCTGATGTTGTTGTTCTTTCTTCTCTATCTTTTCTATTTTCTCATGTTTTCTTTCTTCAAGATGAAGCGGAATTCTGGGGTCAGAAACCCGGGTCGTCACAGTTGGTATCAGAGCGCTAGGTTGAGTGAATACCTAGGCTCTTGAGTGATTTCTATCTTGAGAGAGCGTATTTGTAATTTTAATATATAAATATATTTATATTTATTTCTACCTATTTGTTGGGTTACCTGTCCGGGTTATCCAATATAAGTTATAAAGGTAGATAGGGTAGTAGTGTGTGTAACACGACTACCAATGGTTGGAGTTTGAATGTTTGAGGTCGGGAGTGTATCTGACGAGACTGTAGACCCAATACCGCCTCGACTGGGCTTTGTAGTGATGGAGGATTTCATCGAACTCTGAAGGAAACCTGTTAAGGTTCGGAGTTCATTTTTGAAGCGTAAGTTTGGATGAGCTAGAATTTGGACTCGTTGGTTTGGCATGAGCAAGTCCGGATATCTTACCTCAGGATGTAGTAGCTGTGTGATGAGACACAGTGACTATGGAAGTCTCCGAAGATGTTTCTTTGGAATCAGATAACGAAGTGTAGTTGTTTCGGTGTTGGGGCTGAGTTCAGTAGGATGTTTCTGTTGGTTTGACGTCCGAGTTTTTCGAAGAGCTTTAGATAGGAAGTTTGGCATCTGAGTCAGCAGTGCAGCTTGGAATGTTCTCGGTGTTGGCAAGAGATCTTCTAGCTTAGCTGTTTTTCTGGAATGGAATTCAGAAGTAATTAGGTGGACCCGTCTCTTCGATGGATGGGCTAATTAAGCGTAGGCTGTTCTGTTTGGTAAAGAGAGAACAGTTCTTCTTTAATGGGCTATATTGATCGCAAAAGTGACTTGCGATTGTTGAGTTTCTCTTGGGTTATCTGATTTTTCTGGATGTCTTCAGGAAGTTAGAATTTTGTTCGTGTCTATAGATTGAGTTTGGTATCGACTGGATTCCAGGAGTGGTACCTATGGTTCGGCTCAGTAGTAAGATGATTTTTGGAGAATGAGTTTGGTAAAGCAGCTCGGGTTTCGGAGGAACTTCTGAGTTTCCTTTAAGGATCTGTTGAACCATAGTTCTAAGATGTGTTGTCCGGTTTGTCCTCGTGATCGCCATCAGCATTTTCATCTGCTCAGTTAGAGTTGTGCAGTGGAAGCATGGTGGCATCTGTTTGGTGTGGAAACAACTGGATTTTGCATTATCTTGGATTAGAGAGTTTCTAATGGAAATTTTTCAGGATCTTAAGGCCAGATTGGAATGCATCTGTATTATCCTTCCATATGAGAGAAGTAAGATCAGTCTGCTGATTTTGGAATTGAGTTCGTGTTCTAAGTTTTGGTAGATCTTGCAAAATCATTATATTGGATTGTCTTTGGTTCTGTTTGTTTCTAAGGGCATCAGCAAGTGTTGAGCTGATCAGGAAGGATGTAGGCAGCCCAGGATCGTCCGAAGAGTTTTGTGGATAAGAGACGAAGAAATTTGGAGTCCGCAATCGGAGATTTGATTTTGGATAAGTGTTTGGTTTCAGTATTGAATTGTTAGTTTGGATAACTGGAATTCGTTGTGTTTCACGTATCTCTGAGGGAGTACGTGTAAGATCTGTCACTGATTGTAGAACCAGCAGTTCAGGGAATTTCGGTTGTTGAGTCAGACTTGAGTTTGGTCTGATATTTTGATTTGTTTTATAGATCCAGATGAGTAGAACTTAGTAGCTTAGTAATATTGATTGTTTGGATTCTGTAAAGAGAATATCCCAATATTTATACTTGGGGAAACTTGAGGAAATTCTATTTAGAATTTTATCCGGACAACTAGATTTGTAGATTGGATGAAATTGGTTGCTACGATTGCTAGTATATGATTGATATATGCCGGTGTTTAAAAATTAAATCTGTAATTCGATTAATAAATTACCTTTGTTTAAATTTCGGGGACGAAATTCTTTTAAGGGGGAAGGAATGTGATATCCCGGAAATTTTGACAATAACATTTTAATAATTTATGTCAAAATTTAATTGATTTGACAATAATATTAATAACGAATTTGAATTAAATTTAATAATCTTCTTTAAATTAAATATTTAAAGTGATAATCTATCTTTAAAGGCTAATAAATTGTTTTATATTTGTAATGTATACATATCTTTGTAAATCATGAATAGATAATCTTTGTTTTAAATTTAATATATATAGGCCTGTTTTCTTATTCTAATATTTTTGATAAATTAAAAATTGGATTTAATTCGATATTAAGCTATTAAATAAATAACCGTATGATTTTGATACTCAAGATAAAAACTTAACTATTTAAAATCGATTTTTAGTTTAACTTTAAATTTAAATAAAAAGGTTTGTTTTGTTTTTTATGTAGCTGGTAAAATAAGTAATTATTAAATAAGGGACAAATTCTTTTACTAATTATTTTAATAAATGAGTTATATTTAAACTATATTGATAATGTAATATTTTTACAAATGGATTTTTAATACAAATAAAAATTATTATCTTAAATTTATATATGTGTATTTTGATAGGAAAGCTATGATGTGTAAATTTGAAATAGCATCTTTCAAATATGTTTAAAATAAAACAAGTCTTAAATATATTAAACTTAAGTATAAATCTAATGTATGATGTTAACATAAGTATGAAAATAAACTAATAATCAGCAAATTAAGTATTTGATAGTTAAAGTTTAAAAATAAAAGAGAAATAAAAATAAGCATAGAACTTAATACATAAGTTAAAATTCATAACTAATAACTAAAACAACTTTACATTTTGTACCTAAAGTATAAAAGCAAGCCAGACAAAATATGTAACCTGTAGAATAGTATGCTGAACAAGAACAGATATAGATAACATAAAAATAAACAAAGTGCAAAAGAAAACATTATGTACATGAAGTGTAAAAGCAAATCAGGCAAGGATAAAGTATGAAAACATAGCAAGGCAAAGTATTAAATAAAAATGACTTAAACAACTTCATGTGAAAATAAAGCACAACCAGAAAAAAAAAATGTATATAACCTGTAAAAGAAATAAGCAAAAGAAAAATCTACCAACATCAAAATAAACATCTAGTATATATGCAAGTACAAGTAAAAAGATACAAACCAGGCTTGTAATATTTGTTGCCTGCAACCTAATATACAAGGCAAGAATAAGACAAGTAAGAAACATGCAAGAATCTTATATAGGAAGTTTAGATTATGCTGCTTAGTTAAGTTTCAACATGTACTATTAGATAAGGTAAGCTAGTAGGAAACAAAAAGTACACAGGCATTTAATTCTTTCATTTCAGCATACAAATAAAGTCAATTCGAAATCTAAATAAGCATTTCAGCCTCCTTTTGAAAAACATCTGCCTGATAAAAACAAAAATAAAATCTATGAACAAAGATAATATTGTTCCAGAAAAGAGTTTACCCAGTAAACACCTTCCTCTCAAATCTTTCCTTATAAGTATACATATCTTCCACTTCTTTTTGTTTATAAAACATAAGCAAAATCAGAAAATATAAGTAAGTTTTTATTTACAAACCTAAACTGCCTCAAAACCAAAGAACAGATGATTTGGAGGAAGAGCAAACCAGTTTACAGTTTTTAGAAGTTCAAACTATTTTCAAAACCAAGCTGTGCTCTGCTCATCCTCTCAAAATCATGTGAGTAACATCACATCTATAAATGTTTAAGTATATTTATTCTGCTATATGTTCTCTCTGAAATTTAGTTATTTGTGAATATATTTTGTAAATATATCTCCGTGTTAAGGTATGGATATATGATACTCATTTCTGTGTATCTTTCTCTGTTTTGATTCCAGGCTTAAGTTCACATAAAAAAAATTCTTTTGTTCTTAATTCATGCTTTAACAAGACATAAGTTTTGAACATAAAATGTTGTTATAACATAGACTTGAGTCTAAAAATTGGTTTAAAAGAAAACAGTTTGTATTAGTTCTGGAAAATATAGAACAACAGAGGAAAACTAAAATAAGTTAAAACCAAATTCTTATAAATCATAGTTTCAGGCATATGAATCAAATGCTAAAACAAAAACTTGATTTTTAAAACTAGAATAACTATTTTTAGTTAAGTATTTATGGTATAGTTTGCGGTTGAATATGATATGTGAATCTGTGATTTTGGGGTGATCTATTTGGATATGGGAATCGAGTTTCTTTCTGGAGGAAGAAGTATGAGTGGAGATTGGTGGAAAAATGGTTGATGGTGATAAAATTCCCCAGGGAAATTACGGCAGGGGATTTTCTTTTAGAACCCTAGTTTTTGCTGTTTATAAAGAATCGAACACCACAGCTGTTTGCATGGATCGAGTGCAGAGGGGTTTCGATGGATGAAAGTTTGGTCGTGGACAAGGTCATGACCGGAGTTTCAGCGTTTACGGTGGTCGGAGCTACGTGGTCGAGGCGCGTTGACAGGTTTTAGGCGTTCCTTTATTTCTTGTTTCCAGATTTGGTTCTGAAGCCTCGATTTTGATTTTGAGTTTTGTGAGGCAATCTGAAGGTCGTAGGTGAGTGAGAAGGAGGTTGCCGATGTAAAGCGACCATCGGAGATGGTCGGAGGTGGGTTAAGTTACTGTGCACGTGCACGGCAAGATTGTTCTGATGAAGGTTGTGGGTCTGTTGCAAGTTTGTGTGGTCTCGAGTGACAAGCGAGATGTTGAGGGGTTTTACCCGAAGCATTCTCAAATTCGACTCGAAGTAAAATGCTAGAGTTTCGGGTAATGTTTGGTTACAGGCTTTAACCTGTAAGTTAAAAAAAAAATTAAACTGAATTTAAAATGCGAACTAGAGCTGTAAACTAGATTTAAATCAAGGTTTAAGTTGGCAGTTGAATCCCAATCCTAAAATAAATAAAGTTTTTTAAAAAAAATAAATTATTTGAAAACAACTTTAAAGGGGTTAAACAGTTTTGAGATTCAAAGTAAAACTTCAAATAAAATTTAAACCTAAGTTTAAATCTGATTTCAAATGTACATGGGAATTTGAGTTTGAAATAAAAGAAGTTTTAAGATTAAAATTAGTTTGAATCATAAAGTGAATTTTTAAATTGATTTGAATTTAAAATGGAATAGTGTTTTTTAAATTCTTTTAAACTTCCATATTAAGGTAAATAATTCTTTAACTTATGAAATTAAAAGAGTTTTGAAATTATACGAAATTTGTTAAAGTTAAATTTGATTTCATTTTAAACCATAAATTTAAAATGAAATTTAAAAGTAAATTTAAATTAAATTGATTAAATACCTTATTAATGATAAATTGAGCATTAAATAGAAAAGGTTTTTAAAGACTTAAGGAATTGAAATTATTAAGTTAACTAAATGGATAATAAGTGACTTGAATTAATTAACTTAGAAATTAAGAGTTTAAATTTATTTAAAAGAGATATAAGTTAATTAATTTAAGGTAAATCAATTGGTAGTTGAGAATTATTGATTAAATAAGGTTTAATTTTTAGTTAATGATTAGTAATCAATTAATGAATTAATTAAGGATTAATTAATGAGTTATTAAGACCAATTTAAAATATAAATGATAATAAATCTTTGTTAATTACTTTAAAAAAAGTAATTAAAGAATTATAATTAGTTAAGCAATTGTGGATGGTTAAGCTTAATTACTAAATGGAAGTAATTAAGGAATTAATTACTCATTGTAATTAATTCTATTTAATATGAATTGTTTAAGTTAATTAATTAAGTGTAATTGATTTAAACAACCATTTGATGATGTGATAAGCATAATTACTTAGGGAAGTAATTGATGATAATTACTAAATGTAAATAACTGAGGGTGATTTAATAATCAAATTAATTGGAATATAATTACTTTGTATAATTAATCAGGGGATTAATTAGAGAAAATTAATTAAGGATAAATTAATTTATTTGATGGAGTAATTAAAGATAGTTAATTACTAAATGGTATTAATCAGAGGTGATTAATAAATGTGGTTTAATTGAAGATTAATTAATTAAGGTAATAAATTTTAAAACAGGGAATAAATTAAAATGTAATTAGAAATCATTAATTAATGTAATTAGTGATGGGATGATAAATTTAGATTAATTAATCAATAATAAGAAATTAAGAGTAATTAATTGGTGTAATTAAGAAGTAATGTAATGTTTGTAATTTAAGGTTAATTTCTATATTTGGATAAGATAATTAATTTGTGAAAATAATTTAAGAATGATTATTTGTATATAATTAAATGTTAATTAATTAAGTGTGATTGAATGAAACGATTAATTAGTGAATGATTTATTAACTGATTGATAATTGATTAATAATTATATAAGCAAGATTTAAAATGGTGAAGTAATTAATTTAATTTACTTTAAATTAATTAGAGATGATATAATTAATTTAATTCATTTTAAATTAATTATAGGTTATATGATTGCTTATGTATGGATGGATGATATCATTTACCTTGAATGATTTGAGATCTCGGATATGTGATATTTATGCTGTGTAATATGGATGCTTGATTTAAGTATGATGATATTTATTTTCTGTTTGTGATGATAATATTGATTATCTATTTATGATGATGGAGTGATTATCTATTATGATATTGTGAGTTATCTATCTGTGTGTATATGGATAATTGAACTGAACTGTTTTAAATTTTAAACAACTTATCCTTAAAAGACACGTTTTGGATTTCGATGAGACCGGGATCGGGTTTTCCAAATTTGGAAGTCCGAAAACCACATCGATCCAAATTAAACGTTAGGTCGTGAATTCTCAAGTGGAGAATCAGAATTCAAGGGTTATCGTCGTTAACTATAAGGGTGATTCCAAAATGAGTGTAACGAGATAATGCCTTCGGTTTCGTTCGAACCCGGAACGAACTTGTATGGATTGAATGCTTTCAACACATCGTCAGGTGGGTGATGAGCATTCTAAGAAATGTGTTCTCTAAAGGTAATCGTAGCCTCAAGCCTCATCAACCGGGAATGGCTAAAACAGGGGAGGTGCAGCAAGGTTAGGTGGGTCATGCCCAAGCGGGACAAGATTTTCCCCTGTCTAGATGTCCCTTTTTATTCGGCTGTGTGGACAGTTATGATCTCCAACTGTCGGGGTTGTCTTGTTCGGGACTGTTCAGTAAGGAATGGTTCCGGCCTTGTGTTGCAAGGGGTCGGGAGTGATCCTCGGTACGTTGATCTAGGCCACGTACTGTGACGGGCGGTACCCCAGTAGCGCTGCCATTGTATGGAATCCACAATCCAATAAGTGCCAATGGTTTTGATTGTATTACCCACTTTTGTGGCTAGTAGCTGGAATTTAATAGATGTAATAATTTCGGCTATTTTCTATTTACTTGAAAACCCTAGACCTATTATAATATCACTGAATTTCCTATTAAATGTTTTGGTTAGCATAAGGTAAAAACTTCCCCATGTTTATTTGTGGAGAGTCTTACGTGATACCTTTTGTTTTCAAATGTTTTTCGAAGTTAAGCAACTTTAACCTATTACTCATACCAGATCCATGTCTGACCCGGAGTTTATTTTTGTTTTTCATAAACTCTCGGGTACCCAAATTTTTACGGGTAGCCAAGGGATTCAGGTTAGCTTTGATGAATTCTGGAGAAGCAATGGAGCAGGAGGCTTCAGCGTTATAGATATAAATAAAGTTCCGCTGTGTTGGTTTCTTTGGGTTATTTGTTTGAGTTGTGTTGTATTAACTAGACAGGTGTTTATAACTGTCTAGTATGTGATGTGTTATCTGTATAACTCTGATATATGTAAAATTACGTAATAGTTATGTGATTTATTATGTTTTGTTCCATTCCACTGTGAGATTCTGATGTTGTTGTTCTATTTTCTCTATCTTTTCTATTTTCTCATCCCTTTCTTTCTTCAAGATGAGCCGGATTTCTGGGGTCAAAAAGCCGGGTCGTCACAGTGAATTTGAAAAAAAAAATATAAAGTCTAAATAGACTAAATGGAATGGTTATTGAAATAAAATTTATTAAGTTGGAAATAAATTTGTGAATAAAAAAGTTAATTTAAAATTAGTAAGTAAACTAATTAATTTAAAAAGGTAAGCAAATGAATTGGAGTTGAATAATGGAATGTGATTTGACTTGTATCTTGTTAAATAAAATGAAGTATATAGAATTTAAAGATAGATTGGATTCAAATAGAATTGAAATTTAACTTGGATGAAAATAGATATAAAAACTTAAAGTGTAAAGTGAAATTAAGTTTAGGAAGTATATAAAATATTTATATCGGACTTAAGAAAAAGATGGGGAAATTCTTAAATAAAAATTGGAATTGAGAAATATACTAAGCAAGTATTTGAATGAAGATTAAATGAAAGTGTGTGAAATGAAAATTTTGGATGTGTAAATAGAAATCAAAATAAATGTGAATAAAAAGAGAATTGATATAGTTAATAATCAATTGAGATAAATATGTAGGATGTACGTATATTATTCGCATAATGATTTGATCCAGATTCGAGCACAGAATTTCGGGAAAGTTATATCGATCCGAATTTGGATTTTTCATTCGAGTTTCGATGGCGAACCCTAGATATGGATTTTTGATTAATTTTGGAAATTCTCTATCATAGTTTAAGACAATGCAAGGAGGATAACAGTTTTTGATCAAGAAACCAGATCTGAGTCCGCACTCGGAAGTCGGGTGAACGATACTAGTTCGAAAGTGAAATTTTGTGATCGAGTGAGCGATCGAATTTGATATTGTGTACGGACGATATATACATCATACGGGCTTGAATGAAATAGATATTGAAAATTTTGTAAAGAAGTGCGTCAAATGATTTTGAATTCTGTGATTAATATTATTGCTAAGTAGGATACAAGTGTTTAAAAGCAAAAGAAATTTGACGTTTTTGATTTCAGAAGATAAATTTGAATTGCCCGACAAAAAGGTATGTATTTAATTTATCGTATGAAATTTGACGGTTTTCTGATCCAGCCACTTGGCTTTTTGTTTCTTTTGAAATTTGAGGGCCGGTAGAGGCATTTTGTAGTCGTATCGATCTAGCCGCGCAAAGGAGACAAGACGAAATTTTTCGAAAATTTAAGAAGTTAGAAATTTTTTGATAGTTTCAAATTTGGTTTTAAATTAAAATTTGAAATGGTTGGGTAAATAATATTGTTTGGAAGTTATGGATGAGTTTAGGAAGTAGTAAGAATGATAGTGTCTTTAATAAAAAGATTGTTTGGGTGTTGTTAAGTTATTTGGTTTTGGAAGGTTGTTAAAACTATTTGGATTGGGAAAATAGTTAACGGGTTTTGGACCATTCCTCCTAACTAGTAATTTCAGGGACGAAATTCTTTTAAGGGGGAGGAATGTAACGACCCGGAATTTTGGACATTTAAAATTGGAATATTTTATTGATTTTAAATATTTAAAAGTTAATGTTTAACTTGAATTTCAAATATCGCTATTTATTGGATAATTAAAATATTGAATTTAATAATTGGAAATTGGGAAAATTGTTGAATCTTGATGTTCCAGGCTTGTTAAAAATAATTTGAAGGCTTGTAAAATTCATATGAATAGTACCGAAGATAATGAAAGCTTTAGGATTGAACTTGAAAGTGTTTTGTTAAGTTTTGAAATTATATCGTTTAAATTGATATTTAAAAATAGCCTTCCAAGGCACAGTCTCCGAAATCAATGAAACCAGTTCCAATGGATTTGTAATAGTGTTTTATTTTAGGATTTCAAATTTCATAGTGTTTGAAGTTGACGTGTGATCGTACGACAGGTATACGCATTGAAATTTATATCGAAAATTTAATATAATAACTGGGTCCAAAAAGCTATCTAATTCATATGATCGAATTAGGACTCGAAACCTTTTCCATTGCGCTCGGGATAGGGTATAACCTTATAAACGCCTAGCGACACGCCTTGATAGATGTAAAATTTTAAGCTTTGAATTGAAGTCAATTTAAATTTGAATTTAAATATATTTCCCATCTCTGCTTTTTGCTTCCATTTCTCAGCCACTATGACAAGCCTTTGCAGACACCTATATGAATTATAAACATTTGTTCAGTTGATATTACATGCATCTTTTTAAAAAAAAAGTTAGTATACTTACGCATCTTCATTTAAAAAAACACGCAATGTAGATCTTAAAAACAAATGAAGAAAAAATATTAACGGCCGTAGTTTCTTTTTAAAATTCAGATCGAAGCCGAGATTTTCAATGATTCAAAATAAAAAAAGTAGTATTTCGCGGAATTAATCGATCGCAATCAATATCGAGCAAATCAAATTCGTGAGTCGAGTGGCCAGGCATCGCGCGGGTCTGAAAAGGAAGAGGGTTCTCGCTGTTAGATCGCGATGTTTGGTGCTTTGGAAAATTGGTTAGATGGCTTGGTAGCGGCAGTTCTAGAAGGAGGAGGACAAAGTGTCGTCTTCGTGGAGGCGCATATGGAGCCGAGGTGGTTCAGGTTTGAGCAGAGGCAACATGTGGGTGGTTTCGATGGAGCACGACCGAGGTGGGAGGGGAAGCTTTCTGTCGCATTCGAGAAGGAGCGACGACTTTATGCTCAGTCGTTCTGCGTTCAGGGGTAATTGATTTCTTTCTTTTTAGATAATTATCTGATAATGCTTTTAAATTACTTTTTTATAATTTTATTTATTAGAATTAGAGGTTACAGTATTGTATAACTGCATGAGTGAGGTTATAAATATCTTGAGTGCGCAGACAAAACCGATTTGGGTAGAGAGCTGTATAATTTGTTTTTTAAATTTGAAAATTGTTGAACTTATGAAAATAATATTTTACTTATTAACTATTTTGGAATTATTGATATTCAGTAAGAAAAAAAAATATAGAAGCAGTTCTGTTTTAATTTTAGATGTTGTGGAGTTTATATAAAAATTAGATTTTTAAATCTTTATAGACTGTTTTATAAATATATGTGTATTTTCAAAAAATAAAATAATATAAATATACATATACATACCCAAATTTTAAATCCACTAGTTTATTTTAAACAATGTATTAGGGTGATTAATTTGTTTAACTGTTTAATTAATTATTTTTGTAACTTAAAATTTATGTGTTATAGGAAAAATTAGTTTAAATAAAATTATAGGTTCGTTAAATTTATTAAATGGAAATTGATCATTCGATTAGTTCAATCATTAATATACCGTAAAATATTTGTACAAGGTCTAAAATCATGAAGATACAAGCCGGTTTGGTTCGAGCTGCAAAATTACAGGTCAAGGGTGAGTTAAGCTCACTCATTTGGATTACCATTTAAATTTAAAGAGTTAAATTTAAATTATTGGTTGAATGGTTGAATTGACTGGATGTGATAATATATGTAATAGTATATATATTGTAGTGATTGATTTCCCACGTTATATAGCGGATGAGACCCTATGCATCCAGCATAATAGTAGATGACCCTTTATACCACGATATCCCCCTTGAAGTGGGATTGGTATTATTATGCTAACATCTGTGGATGCAAGGAAAAATAGGTTGGAGGGATCCAACTGGATTCCTCAAAATATTGAATTTGTATTCATGATCTGTGATATGATTAATTGATTATATGTGATAGATTATTGATTATATTGGAAATTGAAATATTGGATGCTATGGTTTGATTGAATATATTTGGGTATATTGAGTTATCAAAAATATAAAGATTTGGATTTTAGAAGGGAAATAAAAAGAGAATTTTCAAGTAAAATAGTTATAGAGGATTTGGATAAATTAAAGAACGAATAGGAAAAGGATAACAGATGATTTTAAATTCTAATGAATTAATTCCAAGTATGGGAAAGGAGATTTTTGGATAAATGGGAATGAATGAATTTTTAAACTTAAGTCTGCCCAATAGCTTTTGGATCTTGTATAAAATCCCAAGTTGTCGGACCTATTCCTGTGCCTACTTAACCTAAATATGAGTTTGCACGCTTGTACGGTGATTATACCAATTTGGTGGAAGGCCATTGAAGGGTTCCGAAAGCGTAATAGAAGTCTAAGCTTGGCTTAGAACATGCGATCTCATCTCTTCTCGCATGAATCTTGTAGATCTACATTGTGTCCAAGTGGCTTCTAGCATGCTCCAGGAGACAATAATAGATTGGTATGACCTTTTGATTTCAAAAATTATCAAAGCGAATCTTACTTGGGAACAATACGAGGAATGATTCGAGTTAAAGTTTGTGCCGGAGGCTGAAAAGGTAACTTTATACCGACACTTTATTGACCTTGTTCAAGGTGAATCTTCTGTAATAGATTATGTCGCATTATTTGAATTCCTCTCTAAATATGGGGTTGATTATATTAATACTCCATTAAATAAAAATCAGAGGTTTATTTATAGGTTGAATAAGAACCTCAAGAAGGCTTTACTTCTAAAACTAGAAGTTTCTTTTAATCAGCTTGTTAATATCGCTCTTCGACTTGAAGAGGCCGATAAAGAAAGTGATGTTGAAGTTGTGGGTGCCAAACGAAAATTCAACATCAACAAGGAGAGGCCTATTAAGATCAAAGGCCCTAATCCTAAAAAGAAAGGAAAGTAAGCAACTTCAGTAGTAAAGACTCCTACCCCTAATCATGGAGAGTGTACGATTGTGGTTCTAAGGACCATTTTGCAAATATTGTCCAAAACCCCTTTATTGTCACTATTGCAAAAGTTCGGGTCATCTTATATCTTCATGTCCCAAACTTCAAAGCAAGAAGTAGGAAAAGATGAATGTTGTGCAAGCCCCCAGTAACCCTTTTCTTGGTTAAGCTATTTCTCATTGTATCCTCGATGGCATTATTATGTTTCATGATCATCCTATTCGAGTACTTTTTGATACTGGTGCATCTCACTCTTTCATATCAAAAACACTTGTTGATACTTTGTCTTTCAGTGTTTTGTGCTTGATGACTTCACTGAAAATTGCGAACCCGGTTGGTGGATACGCAACACTCAGTTTATTTTATAAAGATTTCAAGATTATCTTATGTGATTATGCTTTCTGAGCCGATTTGCATATTCTACGCTACATAGGTTTCAGAATGATTTTGGGAATGGATTGGCTTAATCATTATGAATTCCACATCCTATGTCCCGAGAGGACTATCCATCTTCGACATCCTCGATCTGTTAACTGATTTCTATTGTTCTTAAAGATTAAGATTCCAATTCGGTGGCATCCTTATATTCTCTAAATCCACATGATGACGATAATGACGATGAGAAAGATGTCATTACCCTCATTCACGTTGTTCGTGAATTTCCCGAAATATTTGAGCCCGTTTTAGGATTACCACCTAAGTGAGCAATTGGGTTCAGAATTAATCTAATCCCTGAAGCTCTACCTATCACTCGTCCTTCTTATCATATGTCCAATAAGGAAAATAAGGAGATGCGTAAAAGATTATCCGAATTGCAAGGGAATTATTTGTTCTAGTTCCTCTCCTTGGGGAGCTTTAGCTATCTGTGTAAAAAATCCGATGATACACTTAGGCTTTGCACTGACTACCGCAAGCTTAATGATCTTAACATCAGGAATAAATATCCCTTGCTTTGATTATTCAATCAACTTAACGGTGCTAGAGTATTTTCACAGTTAGACTTAGCAACCAGTTTTAATCAGCTTCGTATTGCAGAGGATAGCATTCCTTTGACATCATTCCGTACTCGTTATGGATCTTATGAATGGCTTGTTATGCCATTTGGTTAACAAATGCTCTACCTTATTTCGTTGACCTTATGAATCGAGTTTTAAAAGACTTCCTCGATTGATTTGTCATCATTTCATAGTTGATATTCTTGTTTTTTCTAAATCCGAGGAAGAGCATGAAAAACATCTTTAGATTGTATTGCAAACTCTTAGGAGCTATCAACTGAAAACAAAATTATCTAAGTGCCACTTTTGGCGATCTCGTGTGAAATTTTTAGGACATATTATTTCTTAATCCGCAATTTCCATGGATCCTTCAAAGATTGAAGCAATTCAAAATTGGAAGAGGGCCGGAGAGTGTGATGGAAATTCGTAGCTTTCTTGGATTGGTGGGGTATTACCGTCGGTTCATAAAAAACATTTCTAAAATTTCCATACCTCTTACTAGTTTGAAAAAGAAGGGAGTTAAGTACATTTGGTCAGACAAATATGAAGCTTCTTTTTAGAAATTAAAAGACCTCCTTTTCGATGCTGCCATTCTTGTGATTCCCGAAGAGAACCAAGACTTGATTGTTTTTACCGATGCTAATCATGTTTGTTTCGGAGCCATTCTCATGCAAAGGGAAAGTGTTATTGCTTATGCTTCTAGGCAATTAAAGCCTGCCGAGACTAGATATGCCACTCATGATTTAGAACTCGCGGCCATTATTTTCGCCCTCAGAATTTGATGTCATTATCTTTTGGGTAAGAAATTTGCTCTCTATGCCGATTGTAAATCTTTGAAGTATTTATTTTCTCAAACGGGACTTAATTTGCATCAATAACGTTGGCTTGAATTCCTTGCATCTTATGATCTTGATATTCTTTATACTTCTGAAAAGGGAAATCCTATTGTCGATGCCCTTAGTCTAAGCAACAAGCGATTTTTTTCATGATGATATCCAAATGGAATGATCTTGAAACTTTGTCCACTTGTAAGATTCGAGATCGTGAACCCAATTCATGTTCATTACTTGTTTTATGTAGCCTTGAGGCTCATCCTTCTCTTTTAGACCACATCCTTAAAGCTCAAAAGCAAGATCCTGAATTGGCTTTTTTTAGCCAAAGTTTTAGGGATAAAAATGACATTGATGGTCTAAAAGACATTGAAATCGATGCTCGGTGGGGCATTCGAAAATTTGGTAGACTTATTGTGCCGAATATTAGTGATCTCCGTAAGGACATTTTAGAAGATTCTCATCGTTCTAAATTTACTATTCATCCCGGTAGTAATAAAATGTACGCGAACATGAAGCGACTTTATTATTGGGATGGGATGAAATCTTATATTGTTAACTTTATTAAGCATTGCATGACTTGTCAACTCGTTAAGGCCGAGCATCAAAGGCCCCGTTTGATATTGTTAACTTTATTAAGCGTTGCAACCTTTGGACATTGTAGTTTGGAAGTGGGGTCAAGTCTTCATGGACTTCATTGACGGTCTTCCCCGTTCTCGTTCGGGTCATGACAGTTTATGGGTGATCGTAGATAGACTAGCGCCCATTTTATTCCCATTCGGTCCAATCGGACCGTACCTCTTTTAGCCAGACTCTATGTCAAGAAATAGTTAAATTGCATGGAGTACCTACTTCTATTATTAGCGATCGTGATCCATTATTTACCAGTGGATTTTGGAAAGGTCTTCAAAAAGCATTAGGAACGAAACTTAGTTTTAGCACCGCTCATCATCCTCAGTTCGATGGACAAATAGAGCGTGTGAATCAAACTCTTGAAGATCTTCTTCGTGTATGTATTTTCATTTTGGTGGAAGCTGGGAAGATCACATATCTCTTGTTGAGTTTTCATATAATAATAGCTTCCAATCAAGTATTGGTATGGCACCTTTCGAGGCACTCTATGGAAGGCCATGCCGATCGCCTTCGTGGTGGCTTGAAGCCGATGCGAGACTAGTTTTAGGTCTAGATTTTATTTAAGATGCCATAGAAACGTTTGACCTTATTGAATATGGGATGAAAGAATCTCAAAGTAGACAAAAATCCTATGCCGATAATCGAAGAAGGAGATTGGAATTTTTCGTCGGAGATTTGGTATTTGTTCGTATTTCACCTATAAAGGGTGTTGTGCATTTCAGTAGATCGGGAAAATTAGCGCCTCGACATATGTGTCCATTTCCCATCACCAAGCGCATTGGTTCTGTGGCTTTTCGTCTTTTATTACCGGCTCAATTTTCTGCTATTCATGACTTATTTCACGTCTCTCGACTATGGAAATGCCTTAGGGACTCCGATTCTATTCGTAAGTCCGGTGTTATTGATGAAATTGATGTTTTACCTAATTTGACTTATGAGCAACATCCTATTCGTATCGTTGCTACGGAGGTTAAATGCCTTCGTAATAAAGATGTCCCGCTTATGAAAGTTCAATGGTCCTCAAACCCTAAGGATTGTTCTTGAAAATCTAGAGAATTCATCGAGCAAACACATCTGAACTTACTCTCACATGCTCCTTAAGGTGAATTTCTCACTTCAAATTTTTCCTTTGTGTTATTATGCCTTAGAGTGGTTGTTACTCTTTATATTCTTCTTAAGTATTGCGAGGACGCAATTTCTTTAAGGGAGGGAGTCTGTAACTACCTGCATGTTTTATGATTATACATTTAAATATTTTATTTAAATATAGCATCGTTATTTGAATTTAAAGTCCAAAATGTGTCTTTTTATAAACAGTCGAATCTAGACTCAGGACCACTTCCATTGAGTTTAAAACGATTTTTACAACTTGTTTGAGTATAAACATTAATATGTTTGCGTCACGACCCGTCCTTCATTCCACGGAAAGACAAGTCATGATTAAGAAAGAAAGGGATAGAGAAGAGAAAAGATAGAGAAGAAAGAACTAAACAACATCAGAATCTCACAGCGGAACGAATAAAATATATTACATCACATAAGATATTACATATTATCATATCATCCGAGTTATACAGCTTATACATCATAAACTAGAGAGTTATAAAGACCTGTCTATCGTACAATATAGACTTCATCATAGAGATACAACACAGCGGAAACTCTATAAATATCTACACGCTAAAGCCTCCTGCTCCATAGTTCCTCCAAAATTCGTCAAAGCTAACCTGAATCCCTTGGCTACTTGTAAAAATTTGAGTACCCAAGAGTTTAATAAAACAGAAGATAAACTCCAAGTCAGACATGGGTCAGGTGTGAGTAAACTGGTTAAAATTGTTTAACTTTGAAAATCAATTGAAAGAAAAGGTATCTTGTAAGACTTTCCACACATAAGCATGGAAAAGTTTTTACTTTATGATAAACAAAACATTTGATAGGAAATCCGGTGATATTATAATAGTATCTAGGGTTTTCATGTAAATAGAAAATAGCTGAAATTGTTACATGATTAACTTCCAGCATACTAGCCACAAAGTGGGTTATACAATCAAAACCGTAAAGGCACGTAGGGAAAATGGGTTTCCATCAATGGCAGGGCTACTGGGGTACCGCCCGTCACAGTACATAGCCTGGATCACCATACCGAGGATCCATCCTAAATCCCCTATAACACAACGCCGGAACCATCCCTTACTGGATAGTCCCGAACAAGATAACACCTACAGTTGTTGCGAACCAACTACCAACTAAGCCGAAATAAAAAGGGACCTCTAGACAGGAGAAAATCTCGTCCTACTTGGGCGCGACCCACTTAGCCTTGCTGCACCTCCCCTGTTTTAGCCATTCTCGTTTGATGAGGCTTGAGGCTACGATTACCTTTTAGAACACATCTATCTTAGAATGCACATATCCTCATGACTATGTTTTCAAAGCATTCAATCCATACAAGTTCGTTTCGGGTTCGAACGGAACCGAAGGCACTATCTCGGTACACTCATTTTGGAATCACCCTCAGAGTTAACGACAATAGCCCTTGCACTCTAAATCTCCATCTCGAACCTGAAAGTACTATCTACGTTAAATTCATCTTGGAATCACCCTCAGAGTTTTAACGATGAATAGCTCTTACACTTCGAGTCTTCTTCTTCATCTTCACTTGAATTCACGACCTAACGTTTAATTTGGACCGATGTGGTTTTCGGATATCCAGATTTTGAAATCCGATCCCGGTCTCACCGAAATCCAAAACGCCGTTTTTTAAGGTCAAGTTGTTTTAAATTAAATTTTTTTAATTTATTATCTATATTCACACAGGTAGATAATTCACATTTTCATAGATAGATAATCATTATTATCACCACTCAACCAATGCATCAAATATCACAGAGCAAACATATCATATATCAGAGATATCACATAATCCAAGGCATTAAATAACATTCAATCATCCATAAGCAAGATGCACCATCCTTAATTAATTTGATTAATCACCAATGAATTAAATTAATTACTTAATTACTTTTATAATTAATTACAAACCCATTAATTAATTATCATCTTAATTAATCTTCCTTGATTAATTATCATTGAATTACATTAAGAATTAATCCCCAATTAATTACACAAATTAATTATCCTTAAACCAATCATGTTAATTAACCTTTGAGTACTCCCATTCTATAATTAATTATATTGACCCTAAATTAATTATATTAATTAATTATTCTATAATCACTTTATGTTGATTAATTATTCTTTTATTAATCACATTAATCAACCCTTAATTACTTCATTAATTACATAAACTAATGATCCTTTAATTACCTTATTAATTAATTATTCTTCTAATTAATTTAATAATTAATGTTTAATTAATCACGTTCATTAATCATCCTTAATTAATCACATATAGTAATTGACAATCCATTAATTACTTTACATTAATTAATTAACTCCTTAATTAATTATATTAATTAATTCTTTAATTAATTACGCCAAGTAGTTAATCCTTAATTACTTCCACTAAGTAATTATACTTCAATTACTTTCCATTATGTAATTCCCCTTAAAATAATTACATCTAGTAATTACCCATTAATTAGTTACACTAAGTAATTACACTTATTAATTACATTAAGTAATTATATTTAATCAATCATCAAGTGATTATCTTTAATTATTAATCTAGTTAATTAATTTTAAGTTACTCAGATTAATTTAATTAATTACGTTGTTTAATTAATCCCTTTAATTACATCCATTAATTAATTACTCTTTGATTAATTACCTTTAATTACTTAAATTAATTAACCCTTATTTAAACAAGTAATTAACTATTCTTAATTAATTAAACCAATTATCTTAAATTAATTTCATTAATTAATCATCTCTTAATCGTTAGTTAATGAACCTTAAATTAATTACACTCATTAACAATTCTTTAATTACTTTCATTAAGTAATTATATTTTGATTATAACATTAATTAACCATTATTAATTACATTGAGTAATTAACTTTTAATTATTTTACTAATTAATTATTTATAGTTACTCACAACCTTAATTAAAGATAAATTCCTATCTTCATAAATTACTTAATTACATCATTAACATTGCCTAAAAATCATTGGTAATTAATTACATAATTAATATAATTACCTTTCAAAGAATTAAAATCATTAGCTTTAACATTTCAATTTTGAACCTTCTATAAAACTTGTATAAAACTTGTTAAAACTTTTCTTTGGAAACCAAATTCATACTTATACTATATTTGAAAACTTCCTTTTAGAAAAACTTCCATTTTTTTTCTTTTAAAAACTAGTTAATATATTTTTAAAACTAGATTTACCTTAGCTTTGAAATTATTTTCCTTTAAAATACACTTTTTGAAATTTAGTAACACTAATTTTTGAAAGCTAAAACATTTTAAAACTTTAAAACTTAGTTAATTTAATTTATAACATAAATTTATTTGAAATACTTTGGCTTTTAAAAACTTGTACATATTTAACTTAAAAATTTAAAAATAGGCTACAACATCAAAAACTAACCCAAGCCAGCTTTGAGCCTTACCCGAGTCAATCCCGAGCTACTCGCGCTCAAGCACGCAACAACCCTCCTTCGAGTCGAACACGAAGAATCTTCAAGCCAATCCCGTACCCATCTCTTTTTCCCAAACCTTAACAAACTCAGATAATTAAACGTGCATAGTGCACGTGTACGGCGACTCCACGTGGCTCCGATCAACACTGCCGTCCCTGACAGATCACCTATGACGTCGACAAGCCCTTCGACCGCCTAGATCCAACAGTCCCATCTCGAATCGAAATCGAGTACATCGATCAAAACTGGAATCCAAACTCGAATATAAAACCACCAATCGCCGATGATCCCCTCTACTAGAAATCCTGCCGCTATCATCCAGAACATTATTACGTCATCCAGCTTCAATTCCCACTTATGCGAACCAATCTGGTGCATCATCGACGTTGAAAACATCACGACAACTCCCAGGCCAAAACTAGGTTTCGAACCCTAGTTCATTGTTGTCTGATCATCTCGGCCAACTAAAAATTAAGTGATCATTTTTCGAATGACCCTCAGCCTGTAAGCTACCTTCACCCTCAAGCTCGTCGTCGAACCATTTTCCGTTTGTCGGAATTTGGAAAAAATGTCCATTCCGATCAACTCAAATTATCACAATCATTACAATATTAAAAATCATGGTTGCTTTACATAAATTCATCATATTGCAATACGATTTTGGTTAGGTAGTCAAAGCTTCAAATTAACATGATCGAATTTTTGACAAAAATTTGATTAGCTCTGTAATTATAAATTTTTGGACAAATTCCTAAATTTAAAAACTTGTTACTATTTTTAAAATTGATATTGCATTCTTACAATCATTTGTTCTTCAAAAATCTTAACTTTTTTGATCATGTACAGAGTAATTGAATTTATAAGAAAAATTAGAGCATGTCATTTGAATAGAGAATAGATTTCCATATATACATTCATATGCACAGACGTATAATATTAATATATATACAACTAATCTTCAATCACACATGCAAACCATATTATTAAAAATAATTCATCACAATCATCAAGCATACGACCCTACATAAGTTCATAAGCAAAATGTTTACTCACCTGACAATAGAGAGCAAAGGAAAGAGAGGAGCAATTTTTTTTATTTTTTTCTGGAATCTTGCTTTTTTTGAAATGATCTGGAATTCTGTTGCTTGATGTTGATTTGGTTGCTAGCTTGATCCCAGGTTGTAATATGATGAAGATTTTAAAACTGAAATTGTTTTGAAGCTTTGATTTTCTCTTTTTGGTTGTTTTTAAGAAGATGAGAGGAAGATGCTTTTAGAAATGAACATGAAATTGAAAATAACCAGGTTTCTTTACTAATACATGTTCATTTATAATTGAATTTTAATTAAAATGAAGAATGTCACTTATTCTATTGTACGATTCTTAAGTTACAAATGTATTTGCACGATTTAATTTCCTTACAAATGTTAAAAGCAATGTAATTTATATTTAACCCTTTATTTATAAATTTCTTATACTTTTATATTTATGAAATGTGATTTCTATTTATTCATGCAAATAGAATTTATGTACATATTTATTTATATATCTTATGTTTTTTATAAATTAATGTATTATATGTTTTATTTGTTTTTATATGTTTACAAACTATTCTTGGTTCGTAAGATATTTTTAAAGAAAATTATAATTAAAACTTTATATATATTTGTAAATCATTTTAGTTTAAGAAAGCATAATAAAAAAATTATTATCTTATTTAAGCTATCACATTTTTAAAATAATTTTTTTATCTTATGTATTGAAAATATAGAATTTAATTTTGAATAGCTTTTGAAAGGTATTGTATTAATTTTAAGCATAACCTTCCAAATTACAAAATATATATTAAAATTTGAAAATATGTTTTTATATGTTGAATTCAAACCAAAGCTTTCCAGTTTATAATATATATACATTATAAATAGAAAATATTTTAATATTAGCCTTGAAAAGTTATCAAATTGAATTTTATAACTTCAAATCACAATATATGCATGCATATACATGAAAATTTGAAAACATCTTCGTATTAAATTAAAATCAAAGGCTTCCTATATACAATATATATATATATATATCACAATATATATATATATATTACAAACAGAAAACAATTTTATTAGCTTTTAGAAGATAAAATTTACCAATTAAATATTTATAAAAGAAGATTATTAAAGCAATATTTTCAAATTAAATAGTTATAAAAGAAATAATTAAACAACGTTACTAAATTAAATGATTGTTAATAAGGATTATCAAATAAATATTGCCTAAAATTCCGGGACATCACATTTATCCCCCCTTTAAAGAATTTCGTTCTCGAAATTTAGAAACAAAGATAATTTAATAATCCAATAAAGGTTTTATTTACAAACATCAAAGCATACATATCAGCTATACTAACAACCATGGCAACCAATTTATTCTAACAAATAAACCTAATTTTCCTGACACAATTCAGGATAGGTTATCCAAATTCTATCTAGAGTTTCCAAGGTACAAATGCTGGGATACTCGTTCTACTGAATCTAGACTAGCTACAGCACACTAAACCTGAGCTCCTACTCATCAAGATCTACAATCTGAACAAAATATTTGACCATAGACAAGTCCGACTTAACTTCCAAAATCTACTAAACTGCTGGTTCCACAACCAGTGATGATTCATACACGTACTCCCTCAGAGATACATAAAATACATTGAATCCCAGTCATCCAAACTGATAGCTCAATCCTATAAGCCAAAACATTTATCCTTACAAGAACATAGAAAGATCCAATATACCTCGAAGCTAGCTTCCAGTCTTACCAAATCTTACTGCTTCCTTTGATCGGAGGAAGCCTTTACAAAACCATATCTCCAACTTCGAATTCCAAATTCTTTCGTCCCTTATCCACAAAACTTATCTGACGATTCTGAGCTGCCTATGTCCTTTCCTGATCAGCTCAACCTACGCTGATGCTTCTTGAAACAAATCTGGACCAAGAACAAGACGACCTCCGGATCCTACCTAACAAAATGATCCTCTCTAAATCTACCGAAATCCAAATCACAAACACTACCCTACAAGCATCAGAAGACTTCAGACTTACAATCCCAATTCAGAAAAACCAAAATAGGTGCGCTCGACAACTTCGTCTTCTGATCGTGAAAAACTTTCCATAGGAGTCTGCAGTTGATTCCATTCTCGCACAGCTGCTACTTCGCTTCCGCTGCGCAACTCTGGTCTGGAGTACATGAAAACGCCATTGAAGAACACGAGCACAGACTTTTCCAACACATCCCAGAAGATACGGTTCAACAGATCTATAAAGAGAAAACACAGAAGTTCCATGGAATCCTGAGCCGCTTCACGAAATCCTCTCCCTTGGGGCCGTCCTTCCACTTAGCTGAACCACCGGTATCACTCCTGGAACCAAGTTGGTACGGAAACTCAATCTACCGATGCTAAGGCAAACCCTAACCTCTCCGGAAACATCTGGAAAAATCTCCGAAATCTTTGATAGCTCCAACTTCTTCTTGAGACGCCTCGATCCTATGCAAAAGATTACACAAAAGAATACTCAACTATCGCAAGTCACTTTTCGATCCTACCTAAATCAATTCCAAAGAAATCGTTCTCTCTTTACCAATCAGAAAAGCTTATGCTTATCTAGCCAATCCATCGAAGAAATGGGTCCACTCTGCTACTTGTGAACTCCACCTCCAGGATACTGCTAAGCCAAAGACCTTCCTACAAGCACACAAAACACCTCCAAGCTGCAATGCTGCCACCGATGTCAAAGACTTCCTTATCCATAAGCTCTTCAATCCTTAAAGCCATATCAACCAATTCCTATAGAGCCTTGAGATATCCAGATATCTTCTCAAGAAATTCGAGCCTCAGACCAAGCACAAACACCTGGCTGAACTTAGTCTCATCTCCGATACAGACCAACTTCCTTGCTAGAGATCCGGATAATTTCTACACATACGAGTCTTCCGCAGTAGGCATCAACAGCTCCTCAAATACTTCCTTAAACTTGCTCCAAAAGAAAACATCTTCGAAAACATCCATGGTTTCTGCGTCTCACCAATCAACTACTCCTTCCTGAAGTTGCCAAGATGCTATCACTCGCTTCTGCTTAACCGTCAGATCCAAACTATTACTCATCCAAACTTGCACTTCAATGATGGACTCCGAACCTTTAAAAGGTTTCCTTCAAAGATTGGTGAAATCCTAACACAATGATGCAAAGCTCTCTTGAGGCAGTATTGGATCTACAGCCTTGGCAGATACTCTTCCAACCTCAACACTTGGACTTCTTCAATGGGTAGTCGTGCTACACACAACATTACCCTACCTACCTTTAGAACTCATGTTGGCAAACCCGAATAGGTAACCCAACAAATCAGGTAGTTATATATATATATATATATATATATATATATATATATAAATACAAGTACGCTCTCTCAAGAAAGAAAAAACTCCAAAGCTTAGGTATTCACTCATCCTAACGCTCTGATACCAACTATCATGACCCATCCTTCATTCTACAGAAAGACGCATCATGATTAAGAAAGAAAGGTATAGAGAAGAGAAAAGATAGAGAAGAAAGAACTAAACAACATCAGAACCTCACAGCGGAACGAATAAAATATATTACATCACATAAGATATTATACAGCATCATATACATCAGGGTTATACAGCTTATACATCAAAAACTAGACGGTTATAAAGACCTATCTATCATACAATATAGACTTCATCACAGAGATACAACACAGAGAAACCTATATGTATCTACATGTTGAAGCCTCCTGCTCCAAGGTTCCTTCAAAATTCATCAAAGATAACCTGAATCCCTTCGCTACTCGTAAAAATTTAAGTACCCAAGAGTTTAGTAAAACAGAAAATAAACTCCAGGTCAGACATGGGTCTGGTGTGAGTAAACTGGTTAAAATTGTTTAACTTTGAAAATCATTTGAAAGAAAAGGTATCTTGTAAGACTTTCCACACATAAGCATGGAAAAGTTTTTACTTTACGATAAACAAAACATTTGATAGGAAATCTGGTGATATTATAATAGTATTTAGGGTTTTCATGTAAATAGAAAATAGCTGAAATTGTTACATGATTAACTTCCAGCATACTAGCCACAAAGTGGGTTATACAATCAAAACCGTAAAGGCACGTAGGGAAAATGGGTTCCATCAATGGCAGGGCTACTGGCATACCGCCCATCACAGTATGTAGCTTAGATCATCGTACCGAGGATCCATTCTAAATCCCCTGCAATACAAGGCTAGAACCATCCCTTACTGGATAGTCCCGTACAAGACAAAACAACCCCAGCAGGTGTAACGAACCAACTACCCACTAACCCGAAATAAAAAGGGACCTCTAGACAAGGGAAAATCTCGTCCAACTTAGGAGCGACCCACTTAGCCTTGCTGCACCTCCCCTGTTTTAGCCATTCCCGGTTGATGAGGCTTGAGGCTACGATTACCTTTTAGAACACATCTATCTTAGAATGACCACCATCCTCCTGACGATGTTCTGAAAGCATTCAATCCATACAAGTTTGTTACGGGTTTGAACAAAGCCGAAGGCAATATCTCATTACACTTATTTTGAAATCAACCTCAGAGTTAACGACAATAGCCCTTGCACTATGAATCTCCATTTTGAACCTGAAAGTACTATCTCTGTTAAACTCATCTTGGAATCACCCTCAGAGTTTTAACGACGAATAGTTCTTACACTTCGAGTCTTCATCTTGATCTTCACTTGAATTCACGACCTAATGTTTAATTTGGATCGATGTGGTTTTCGAATATCTTAATTTGGAAATCTGATCCCGGTCTCACCGAACTCCAAAACGCCGTCTTTTAAGGTCAAGTTGTTTTAAGTTGAAACAATTTAAATTGTCTATATTCACACAGATAGATAATTCACATTTTCACAAATAGATAATCAATATTATCACCATTCAACCAAAGCATCTCATATCACAGAGCAAACATATCACATATCAGAGATATTACATAGTCCATGGCATTCGATAACATTCAATCATCCCTAAGCAAGATACACCATCCTTAATTAATTTAATTAATCGCCAATGAATTAAATTAATTATTTAATTATTTTCAATTGTAACAACCCTAGATTTTTCATATATTTTAATATTTGACTTTTTTTATTTTGAAATTATTTTAAACTTATTTTATTTCAAACATTTCATTTTTAAATGTAGGTGTTGATTATTAAGTGAAGTATAAATTGGATATTTTACTGAAAGATGAATTTCTGTTCAAACTGGTCAAACCTTGACTTTTAAATTTCAAATTTAAATATTTAAATTCTTAAAATTTATCTTTTATTATGAAAATAGATTTAATAACTAGAATACTTCTTTTTGTTTCGTTGAAAACGGATTTAATTTGTGAAAGTTATGTACATTTCAATTTTGAGTATAATTTGTTTTATTTTGAAACTTTTTCTATTTTGAATTATATAAATCATATCTTATATGTTATATTTTATTTTAATATGTGTTAATATGTTATTTTATGTATATTTTGTCTTTTAATATTTTTAAAGTGGTAATAAAAATTTTCAAAATTTTACTGTATTTATTTCCTATTTTTAAAGGTTGTTTTCTATTTTTCTGCTATTTTCTTCATTTAAATTATATTTAATTAAAATTTATATTTCTATTATGTGAATTTATTTTTATTTTATGTTATTATTTATGTTTAAAAATATTTTACAAGCTCATATGAATATTCTAAAAATTATTCTATTTAATTTCAAATTTTATAGTCTAGTTCACTATTTTTAGCTATTTTTCTTAATTTAATTTTATATAATTAATAAATATTATATAAATTTTCATATTTTGATAAATTTTCGAAATTTTATATCGGATTATTATTATTACCAGAAATATAAAGTTATATAAATTAAATAAGGATATATGAAGAGTTTTTGAATTTTGAATTGCCTTTTGCCTTTTTGAATTCCACCTCTTCATTTTCCTCACAACTCTTCATTTCTTTTGGCATAACTCCCAAATTTCAGCTGACTAATTCATTTTCATTTCGCGTATCTTCCTTTCCTCCTTTCTGAGAAAAAATTTCGGCCATCGCATGCTTGGGAAGTGGGTAAAAAAATTTGTTTCTTTTATCTCTTTTTTTCCACTTATATTGCTTATTCCTTTTGATTTTTGCTTGCACTTGCTCTTCCATTTAGGTTCGGCCATGCTACCTTGCTGCCTAGCCGCCTCCACCACCTGATGGCACACCACCAACACCTCCTCCTCACCAGCCACCCAAGCCGTGACCTCCCTTGGTGATGCCCATCCACAAACTTTTCAAAACAACCCGAATTCCTAGCCTAGCCGAGCACAACATCACTTCCATCACCTCACCACCCCTCTAGCCGCCACCTACCATGCCTCCAGCACCTCCAGCACCCTCGGCCACACCACCACAGTTGACCCTACACCTCTAGCCGTGACACTTGGAGCCTTGGCCGAGCCCAAATCCATGACCAAATGCATGTATTCATGCTTATGTGTATTATTCCCTTCACCCACTCTGGCACCATCACAAATGACATCTAGGCCGATCCATACCCACCATAACCTGACCCAAACACCTGCCATTATTTTGTATTTCCCCTTATGGCTGAGCCTAGTAAGGGTTAAAAGCAACTGCAAGCATTTCTATTTGAATCTGTGCAGTCTATTCTAGTGTAGTTTTGATCGTAGTTGGTTTGAAACTCATCGTTGTTATATTGTTTTGTTTGATGTGTATCCAAGGAATTTGACATTTGGCTCCTCTATTCAAATCTGTGTCGTGCTTCTGTGGTTGTGTAGATCCCATTTGTGAAATTTGTCGTTGGGTCATTAGCTAAAACCGGTGAGTTATTCTCACCTGACAATTTGTACATTTATAACTAGTAAATTGACCCCTTTTGAATCTGTAAAATACATTATCATGTTACACCTACTGTGTCATGATTTTATGATGTTCACCCATGCTTAAACACCTGTTATATCATATGTTACTGTTACATTATGCTGTTCTTTTATTTTTATCAGTTTATCACACTGCAAGTTCCTTTTAGATTAGAATCACTATGGGTTGAAATGATACATACCCGAACGGACTTCAGAATAGGAGAAAATCATTATGGGCTGAAATGATAGGCCTGAATGATTTTCAATTATTTTCATTTACTTGGGATTGCGGGTTTGAAATGATCAAACCCGGGTTTTCTTTGTAAATTACGGGTTGAAATGATATATTACCCATATCACTTTACCTAAGCTAGAAAATGAAATACAGACCCATTGTTAAAATATGTTTTTCTTAAAATTTGAAAATATTTTAAAATGTAAATATTATAATATTTTGATTTAAATTTGATTAAAAATGATTTTTGTAAAGCATTATTGACTCCTTGAAAATTTATAAGTGAAATAAATTAACGGTAAAGTTAGAAAATCTGAAATGTAAGTTTTTTGGAAATTATAATTTTATGATAAATGGAATTTAAATTAAATATGATAAATTTATGATATTTTGAATTAAATAAATTTAAAATAATTTTATAATATATTAATGATTTTTGAATTAAGTTAAAATGTGAAATGAATGAATATTTAAGTTGAAATTTTGAAATATAACTAAAATTGGAAATTTGTGAATTTGGCTTAAAAGTGAATTTTAAGTTAAGTAAATAAAAATGAAATTAAGTTATATTTGAAAATTTAAAATTAAGTGTTAAGTTAAATTTAATTTAATGAATTTAAAATTTAATGTTCGAATTTAATAAGTGAATTACTATTAAATTTTGATTTTTGAATAGAGATTTAACTTTATAAAATCATGAATATAAGGGTATTTGAACGATTGTTTTAAAAGTGAAATTATATGAATTTATAAGTTAAAAATGGTTTAAATAAAAATATAATTGTTTGTGAAATTATACTGAATACTTGAAGTTAATTTACTATATTTCTAAAATGCTATTAATTCTAATGTAAAGGATAATACAGCATTTGTAAATGATGTATTTGATAATAATGAACCAAATGGCTCAATTTAATTAAAGGCTATTATAGCATTTTTTGTGAATGTTATAATGGCCGAATTTATCTAAGTTTATTTGAAACTAATGGAACCCTATTACAGCATTTTAAATGTTGTCTTTGGTTAAATTGAACTGTTTTAAGTGTGACTGTCCGTAGCATTTTCTAAATGCTGAGAAAGTTGAATTTTCATTGTTTTAATAAATTTAAGTGAATGAATGAACTTTGAAAGATTAAAATTTTGGAAATTTAATAATTTAATTATTAAATATAATATCTTCATTTTTAATGATTTAAATGAAGCAATTTGTTTCGAAATATAAACTATTCTGAAATGTGTTTTGAAATGGTATTTAAATTAAATAAATACGAATGTGGTTTGGAAGATATGATACTTTGATATTTTGAAATGGATTTTGAATGATATTGAATTTTTAAATGATATTTGATTTCGAAGTATAAATACTATTTTGAAATTTTAACCTTGGGATGTATTTAATTTATGGTTTAACTGATCTTTAAAGGATGGGCGATCCCAAGCATCCTTCAAGTTATGGTGCATTTCTACTACAGTTCACTTGAGTTGATTTACATTATATAAGTATATATTTTCCTCACTCGAGTGTTTTGTGTTTTACTTTACGCTCGGGTCAGCCTGAATATTCACTGCTTTGGATTCTTATTCTGGAGCTGGTCTTTGCTGGAGTTTCTGCTTATCTACATTTATATCTACTTTCTGTTTCAGCTATTCTAGTTTATCTCATGTATTAGTGAACTTCAATGTATTTGGGATTTCTATTTTGTTGTTTTCAAACTGTATTATGTTTTTGGTTTGAGACTCTGCCGTAGCAGCTTCATGAACTACTATGTTTTTTATATTCCGCTGCGAGGTATTCTGTTTGTTCTGTGTCTGTGATTCTGTGATTTGTATTTCATTTGCTCCAAATTTATTTACAATGCGGTATTTTGAGCAATTCAAGTCCGACATGTGCGGCTGCGAATGGCTGAAAATACTAGGTTGTTACATCAGTCCTGCTTATTAACTAATTACGAACCTATTAATTAATTAACATTTTAATTAATCATCCTTGATTAATTATCCTTCATTTACATTAAGTAATTAATCCTCAATTAATTACACAAATTAATTATCCTTAAACCAATCATATTAATTAACATTTTACTCCCATTCTATAATTAATTACATTGACCCTAAATTAATTATATTAATTAATTATTCTATAATCACTTTATGTTGATTAATTATTCTTTTATTAATCACATTAATAAACCCTTAATTACTTCATTAATTACATAAACTAATGATCCTTAATTACCTCATTAATTAATTATTCTTCTAATTAATGTTTAATTAATCACGTACATTAATCAACCTTAATTAATCACATATAGAAATTAACTATCATTTAATTACTTTACATTAATTAATTAACTCCTTCATTAGTTATATTAATTAACTCCTTAATTAATTATATTGCTTAATTCTTTAATTAGTTACGCCAAGTAGTTAATCCTTAATTACTTCCACTAAGTAATTATCCTTCAATTACTTTCCATTATGTAATTCCCCTTAAATTAATTACATCCAGTAATTACCCATTTATTACGTACACTAGGTAATTACACTTATTAATTACATTAAGTAATTATACTTAATCAATCATCAAGTGATTATCTTTATTTAATTAATCTAGTTAATTATCTTTAAATTACTCATATTAATTTAATTAATTACATTGTTTAATTAATCCCTTTAATTACTTCCATTAATTAATTACTTTTTAATTAATTACCTTTAATTACTTAAATTAATTAACCCTTAATTAAACAAGTAATCAACTATTCTTAGTTAATTAAACCAATTATCTTAAATTAATTTCATTAATTAATTATCTCTTAATTATTAGTTAATGATCCGTAAATTAATTACACTCATTAACAGTTCTTTAATTACTTTCATTAAGTAATTATAGTTTGATTATAACATTAATTAACCATTATTAATTACATTGAGTAATTAACTTCTAATTAATTTTAATAATTAATTATTTGTAATTACACACAACCTTAATTAAAGATAAATTCCTATCTTCATAAATTACTTAATTACATCATTAACTTTGTTTAAAAAATCATTGGTAATTAATTACATAATTAATGTAATTACCTTTAAACAAATTTAAATCATTAACTTTAACATTTCAATTTTGAAACTTGTTAAATAATTTTCTTTGGAAACTAAATTCATACTTATACTATATTTGAAAACTTTCTTTTAAAAAAACTTCCACTTTTATTTCTTTTAAAAGCTAGTTAATAAAACTAGATTTACCTTAGCTTTGAAATTATTTTTCTTTAAAATACACTTTTTAAAACTTAGTAACATTACTTTGCGAAAGCTAAAACATTTTAAAACTTTAAAACTTGGTTAATTTGATTTGAAACATAAATTTATTTAAAATACTTTGGCTTTTAAAAACCTATACATGTATAACTTAAAATTTTAAGAACAGGCTACAGCTCCAAAAACTATCCCGAGCCAGCTTCGAGCCTTACCCGAGTCGATCCGAGCTAGTCGCACTCAAACAAGCAACAACCCTCCTACGATTTGAACATGAAGAATCTACGAGCCAACCAAGTACCCATCACTTCTTCCCAAACCTTAACAAACCCAGATATTCAAACGTGCACAATACACGTGCATGGCGACTCCACGTTGCCCCGATCAGCAACGCCGGCCCTGATACATCACCGATGACCTCGACAAGCCCTCCGACCACCCATATCCAACAGTCCCATCTTGAATTGAAATTGAGCACATTGATCAAAACTGGAACACAAACTCGAATCGAAAACCACTAATCGTCGACGATCCCCTCTATCAGAAATCCTGCCGCCGTCATCAAGAGCATTATAACGTCATCCAGCTTCAATTCCTCCTTATGCAAACCATTCTGGTGCATCATCGAAGTTGAAAACGTCACGACAACTCCCCGGCCAAAACTAGGTTTGGAACCCTAGTTCAACGCTGCCTGATCATCTCAGCCAACTAAAAATTAAGCGATCATTTTTCCAATGACCCTCAGCCTGCAAGCTACCTTCACCCTCAAGCTCGTTGTCAAACCATTTTTCCGTTCATCAAAATTTGGCAAAAAGTTCCCAATCCGATAAACTCAAATTATCACAATCATTACAATGTTAAAAATCATGATTGCTTTACCTAAATTCATCATATTGGAATACGATTTTGTTTAGGAAGTCAAAGCTTCCAATTAACATGATCGAATTTTTGACAAAATTTGGTTAGCTCTGTAATTAAAAAAATTTAGACAAATTCCTGATTTTAAAAACTTGTTACTATTTTTAAAATTGATATTGCATTCTTACAATCATTTGTTCTCTAGAAACTTTAACCTAATTTTGATCATATACAGAGTAATTGAATTTATAGAAAAATTAGAGCATATCATTTGAACAGAGAATAGATTTGCACATATACATTCATATGCACAGACATATCATATTAATATATATATATATAACTAATCTTCAATCATACATGCAAACCATATTATTAAAAGAATTCATCACAATCATCAAGCGTACCACCCTATATAAGTTCTTAAGAAAAATGTTAACTCACCTGAGAACATAGAGCAAAGGAAACAGAGGAGCGGTTTATATTTTTTTTCTGGAATCTTTCTTTTTTGAAATGATCTAGAATTCTGTTACTTGATGTTGATTTGGTTCCTAGCTTGATCTCAGGTTGCAATATGATGAAGATTTGAAAACAGAAATTGTTTTGAAGCTTTGATTTTCTTTTTTTGGTTGCTTTTAAGAAGATGAGAGGAAGATGCTTTTAGAAATGAACATGCAATTGAAAATAAGCAGGTTTCCTTACTAATACATGTTCATTTATAATTTAATTTTAATTGAAAAGAAGAATGCCACTTGTTCTTTTGCATGATTCTTAAGTTACAAATGTATTTGCATGATTTAGTTTCCTTACAAATGTTAAAAGCAATGTTCTTAACCCCTTTATTTATAAATTTATTATATTTTTATATTTATGAAATGTAATCACCATTTATTCATGAAAATATGAATTTATGTATATATTTACTTAAATATACTTATGTTTTTGAATAAATTAATGTATTATATGTTTTATTTATTTTTACATGTTTACAAACTATTCTTAGCTCATAAGATATTTTTAAAGGAAAGTATAATTAAACCTTTATATATATTTGCAAATCACTTTTAGTTTAAGAAAGTAAAATAAAACTTTTATTAAATCTTATTTAAGCTATCACATTTTTAAAATAAATTTTTTATCTTATGTATTGAAAATATAATATTAATTTTAAATAGCTTTTGAAAGGTATTGTTTTAAATTTAAACATAACCTTCCAAATTACAAAAAATATATTAAAATTTTAAAATATGTTTTTATTATTGAATTCAAACCAAACCTTTCCTATTTATAATATATATAAATATATATACATTAGAAATAGAAAATATTTTAATATTAGCCTTCAAAATTATCATATTGAATTTTATAACTTCAAATCACAATATATAAATGCATATACATTAAAATTTGAAAACATCTTCTTATTAAATTAAAATCAAAGGCTTCCTATCTACAATATATATACCAATACATATATATATATATATATATATGTATGTATGTATGTATGTATGTATGTATTATAAACAAAAAACAATTTTATTAGCTTTTAAAAGATAAAAGTTACCAATTAAATATTTATAAAAGAAGATTATTAAACAAATATTGTCAAATTAAATAGTTATAAAGGAAAATTATTAAAAAATGTTACCAAATTAAATGATTATTTTTTAGGATTGTCAAATAAATATTGCCCAAAGTTCAAGGATATCACAGTTTGGAGTTGATTTAAATTTTGCTATTTTCATTTCGGCTTTGGGTTGTATTCTAGCCCACTAACCCCACATGAGAACCCAAACTTCTCTACCAAATACCCTAACTTCTCTACTCTATATTCATTCTACTCCACATTTCCTAACACTCAAGCCCTAGGAAAAATAGGGGAAAGGAGATTAGAAACTCCTATGCCCTAGTTCTCTTAGGAAATTTTAATTCAAGTTTTCAAATCAAAGAGAAGCTTAGATAAGCATCCTCTTCATCTTCTCCATCTCAATCTCTCTTCAATTTTTAGAAATTCCTATAACCTAACTTTGGAAATTTTTGCATTTGGTAATAGATTGAAGGTTCTAGAGCTGTTGTTGAAGAGGAAATGATCTTTCCCTATTTTAGAGCTTCTCAATTTTTAATTTTGAGTTTTAAAGTGGGTTCTTTAACTCACATCTATGTCTATAGCTTTCATTGTTGTTAGGTATTAATTTCTAACATCTATCCCATGTTCATTCGCTTTTGAATTGAATTGATTTGATGAATTTTCCAATTTTTAGTATTTTAAAGTCAAAATCTATGAAAAATCCAATTATGGATGTTTGGACATGCTGTTCGGAGGGTATTGAAGAGCCTAAAGAGTTGGGTTGTTGTTTGGCATGAATCCCTATCCTCTGTTGCTCGTCCGATCGCTTCCGATCCGATTTGGCCATTAATGGCCTAGGCTGATTTTTGTCTTGAGCTTCAGCTCCGACGTTTGGCAAAACACTCAGACATCTAAGGCAAAAATAAACGTCCAGACTTACGACTCAGACGTCTGAGTGATCTGGGAAAATTCCAGACCTTCAACTCGGACATATGGGATAACCACCAGATGTTTGGCGCTGTTTAGTTCAGCCACCTTGCCTATTTTTGTACGGGTTTGCATTTGAATCGATTTTTGTTGGTCCAGTTATTTCTTCTCATTTATTATGGACTTTGATGACTTCTTTCTGGATTTTTGGGAATATCCATTTGACGGATTCGATATCGATTTTCATGGTTTTGATTCACGTTTTCGTATGTGAATTTTTGGTGATAGATTGTTTTTACAGTCATTTCTATGATTTCTCACTTTAAAATACAAAGGTTTCTATACTAGTAGTAAATACTCAAACTCGTTCACAAAAATGATTTCATTATTTCTTTTACTATAAAGCTCATTTTTTTTAAATCGTTTTCCATTCTATTAGTGTATACAAACCTTTAGCTCATTAGTTTGAGAAATTCAATTAAAAGACTTAGCAAAACAAGTGGTATTAAACGCTTGCGTTTACTTCGTCGGTTAATTCTTAGACTTGTTCGATTGAAATCTTGTGACAATTTTCGAGTGGAAATCTACAATTTGTTCGTAAATATTTAAGTTAAGCTAGTGGTTAAGCGACATGAAGCTAAACTCATTTATTTGCTAGCTTAGTGTAATTTACACTTTTTGATCTATGATGACCATTTTGTGGTTTAGACTAGCGATATGTGATGTCTCTTTGTTCGCGTGGGGAACTATACCCCATTCTTTAGAGTTTCATCTCACTTCTATGGGATAGCGACCCATGGTCTTTTTACGGAGTTCGGTTCATCGGGCATACCGTTGTACTACTTCATTGTTTTGGCTTATTTGAGTTTCAGATTCCTTGGGCATACCTTTATGCTATGTCATTGCACCGACTCTATGGGTTAGCGACTCATGGGACAGTGTCTCATTTGTGATACACGTGTTGGTGAGTTTTCATGCTCCCATTTATGATAGGCCTCGCCCTTTGTGTTTTCTAGATTTCTAATTACTGGTTTCTAGAATTTGTGTTTCACCAATTTTGATGATATGTATTGGTAAGCTTTATCAATATTTGTGATTTGGTGAATAATCTAAAATATATGACATTCTTTTTGGTGTTTGAGAAAGCCTGAGATATTGTATGATTTATTTTTGTCATATAAATTTTTGTCATATCTCTTATCATGTCTCATCTCATATGATATTTTTAGCTAAACTGATCCATTTTTTATTTTTCTTCTTAAACAATACTTGGATCAGACCAAGGTATTTCAGATGCTTCTACTTGACTTCTTATCAGGGACCATCATCTGACTTTTGGCTAACTACTATAGCTTAGTAGTTTTTGTTTTTATACATTCAAGATAGGGACTCCTTGATGTATACATTCTTTTTTCTAGCACTTGTACCTATTATTTTGTGATGTAGTGGCTCTTATATGACCACTACTTTGATATACACTTCTATATGATATATTTATATCTGTTTCTGCCTTAGTGATATGAATATGTGACTGATTTGTGTTATGCTTATTTTATATTTGTTTCTAAAGACAACATGGCCACCGTGTAGTTGCTTTGAGTTTTTATTTGATATACCATATTTCCTCTTGAAATCAAATGCTTGTCATACCATATGACATAAAACAATTATGCAGATGGTCGCTCCTCAATAGCCTTATTCGTCGTGATAGTTGATGGAATTACCCAATAGTTTTGTAACGATCCCATTTTTAAGCCAAATATAATGTAGTAACCAATATAAATTTTTGGATTAATTTTTGAATTAATTTGAAATTTTCCAAAATAAATAAGATAAGTGTTTGTTTTAAATAGAATGTAAATAGAATTTTGATTTGAAATTCAAAATTAAATATCTTGAAAAATAAATTGAATTTAAACACTCTATATTTTAAAAACTAATAATTTTTTTCTAATTATAATATATATATATGTATATGTATATATATTGTGATTTGGAGTTTATATTTTGAATTTAATACAATAATTTTCAAAAACTAGTTAAAGTTAAATTCTATATTTTTAAAAACTTATACATAATATATATGTGTGTGTGTGTTTATTTATTAATGCATGATTAGATTTTAAAATCATTTTCTTTAAAAGTTATATAAGTATAAATAATAGAAAATGAGTTAATAAAATATAAAATACATGAATAAAAACATATCTAAATCTTAACATAAATTAATAAAAAGAAATGTATTAAAATTTATATAAAAACATGTGTAAGTATTATAACATGAAGGTTAACAAGTGTAAGCCATAAATGTGAGATTTAACAAGTGTTAGCTATTTTATTATGCAAAAATACAAGCGTCATTTATTTCTTTTATTTTCAAAATTAGTAAATAAAGGGAAAAACAAGATATATATATATATTTCTCTTCTCAATTTTCTTTCATGCATTCAAAACTAGAGAAAAAAATTACAAACCTGAGAAACTACAAACAAGAAAAGAAAAAAAATATACAAAACAAAAGCATGCAAATTCAACTCAGTAAAACAAGCAACTAAACAAGTTCAGATTCAACTACAAGTGAATCGAGATTTCAGATCAAAAATATCAATCAGGTTTCAGATCAAAACCAAACAACTACAAACTGTTTCAACCTAATCTAAAGCAAGCAAATGTTTCAAATTCAAGTTGTAATCAAAGTTCAACTTAGTTAATTAAAGTGAAGATCAGATCATCTCTAAAACAACAATCAGTTTTCAAATTCAAAAGCAAACTTCCAGGCTCTGTTCTCTGTTCTTCAATAGGTGAGTAAACTAATTTGAATCTGTGTATGTACTTCTGATGTTTTGAAATATGTGGTAAATGTATGGATGTAAAAATATGTCTATATATATATATATATAGGTAGATTGATGTATGCATGTCTATGAACCAGGTATGCATGCTTCTGGTTTAAAACTTTACAGATTTTAAAAAGTTCAAATTTAAATATCTCTTCCTCCTGTCTCTTTTAGGATAGGATCTCTAAATGAAAAATGTTTGTAAGAATGAAAAATCATTTTTTAAAATGGTTTCAAATGGAAATATGTGGTAAATATTTAGAAAAGGTGAAATTACAGTAAAATCTTTTTTAATCAGAAAAATCAATGATCTTAATTTCATGATTTGATTATATGATCAGAATCGTACTAGAAAATGGTGAATTTTAATAATAATATCATGATTTTTTGATTTGTATTTGTCGTGATTTCTTGAGTTGAACTGAAATTGGTTTTCTGTCAAATTCTGGTGATCGAAGAAGAAATGAGTCTCGTGATTGTCACTGGAGGTTGCTCGAAGATCGGAGATCTTAGGAAAAATGTTCGGTGGATTTCTCAACCACCGTGGTGGCTGAACGACGAGGATATAGGGTTTAAGGACTTGATTTGGTATTCGAGTTGTTGCGCCGTCAACGTTGCATCGAGATCAATCACAGGTAGGGGAAGAGAAGCTTGGGTTCATGACAAAGCTATGGGTTGATCGACGAGCTCTCTGGTGGACGTGGGCGGCGGTGAGAAAAGGTTTTCGATGATCGAGTTGGGTTCCTGTGAAGCATGACTTGCTCGATTTTGATTTCCAGGCCGATTCAAAGATCTGGGTGGTTGGGTTCATCAGCAAGGTTATCGGTGACTTGCTGGAGGTAGCGACGTCGGTCAAAGATGACCGGACCAGAGGTGCACGTGCACATGTGCAAGTTTGTATCTAGGTTGACTGGTCTACTGATGGTTTTGGGGAAGAAGATGTGTCTCGGGGAAGAGCTCGAGGATTTGGGTTTTTGGCTCGAGTATGTGTTCGTGTGGTTTTAGCATGACGCAACAGTTTTAAACTAAACAAAGTTAAAAAGAAAAAGGAAAAGAAGAAGGATTGGCTCGAGGAAAATGCGGGTTTGCTCGAGTGTTGGCTCAAGAGTTTCTTTTTTGGTCTCGAGTATGTTGGTTCTGGGCTCGGGTTTTTTTTTCTTTGGTTTAGTTAACCAAGTTTTAAAAAAGGAAAGCATGAACAAGTTTTAATCATAAGTATTAACAAGTTTTCAAAGCAAAGTATTATCATGTTTTCAAATATATTTCAAGATTTAAATTGTAAAGTTAAATGTTTTTTAAAAAATTGTTTTGTTTAAAAATAATTAAGAAGTTAATTTAAAAGACAAAGATGTTTATAGTTGTTAATTAACTTAAAGGTCTAAGTAAATTTGTGGGTTAATAATAAATTTAATTTCAAAGGTTATTTTCAAACAAGTTTTCAAAGATTAAAATCTTAAAGATTAAATGTTGTTAAAAGTTAATTGATTTGGTTTTGGAATAATTATATATTAAGTTAATAATAAATTAATCCATAAGTATTTTCAAATGGAATTTAATAATGATTGAATTAAGTAGATGATTGAGATAAGTATGTTAAGATTTAATTAATAAAAAGGGTTTCAAGTCATTTTGTATAATTAATTTCAAGCATTTATTTTAATAAGATTTAAACGATGCAATTAATTAAGATAAAAGGGTTTATCTTTAATTAATTAGGGTCCTGATTAATTAAAGGATGATTAATTAAAGATTAATTAAAGGATTATTACTTTATTAATTAAGCAGGTTTTAGAGGTAACTAATTTAATTTATTTGGCGACTGAATTAAATTAATTATGAGTTAGTTATTGATTAAGATAAATGGTTTATCATAATTAATTAAATTCTTAATAATTAAAGGATAATTACTTAAAGGTTAATTAATTAATGTAAGTAACTAAAAGATAATTAGTAATTAAAGGTTAATTAACTAATAATTATGGGTTAATTAATAAACGATTAAAGGTTAATTAATAAATGATTGAAGGATAATCAACTAATGTAATTAATTAAAGGTTAATTAGTTAATGTAATTAATTAAGGAATAATTAATTACTGTATTTAAAGGATAATTAATTAATGAAGGTTAATTAATTTAATGTTAATTAATTTATGTGATTAATTAAGGATAATTGATTAAGATGGATGATTAAGGATGATTAAATTTCATTAATTAATTAAAGTATTAACAATTGGTTTGAAATTAATTAATGTTAATTAAGCAGGATTTAAAAGTAACTAAAGTAATTAATTTAATTTATTTGGAGACTAAATTGAATTAATTAGGAATTGAACAACTAACTAATCTTGCTTATAGTTGATTGGATTATATTGAATGCCTCGAATTGTTTGATATCTCTGATATGTGATGTTCTGTGATATGAATTGTTTTGGATTAAGCTGTGATAAATGGAAGTTATTGATATGTGATGTATTGCTGTGTGACTGTGAACTTCTGAATTGAATTAAAATTGTTTATTTAAACGACTTGGCTGTTAAAATGACATTTGCATTTCGAAGAGACCGGGAATTGGATTCTAAATGGTTATCCGAAAACCACATCGAATCTTAAAGGTGGATCTTTTGTTTTAAATGATTAAAAATGGAAATTTGTTGTGACTTGACTACGATCTGAATGTATCCATATGTTTTTAAAATAAGCGCTCATTATTCGGATTAGCCGGAAGAGGACATTAAGTCATAAAACCCATTTCGAATAATGATACGACGAAATAGGGTTGCATTTGAAGACGGTGGTTGAAGACCGGGTATATTCGAAAACGAAAGGATTACCTGTTGATTGTCTCTCCACCGAATTGCTCCGGTATAAAGATCGCCCTAAGTGATGGGGAGTCCGGACGTGACTAGGGAATATCCTGATTTGCAAGGACTTTTTCCTCAATTGGATGTAGCGCCTTTGGTTCCATTCAGACCCGGGATGGACTTGTATGGATGTATGTCTGACGTTACACTTTGAGATGTAAAGCTGGTTTCTATCAAATATATTTCTGTTTGGTGGCAGAGAATTTATTCTCTTAGCTTAACACCCTTCTCTGAGACGTACGAGCTCAGAGGTTATGTAGTTGATAGTTACTAGTGATATACTCCCAATTGGTAATGTGGAATGCTAAGTGTTGAGCATTGGATGATCGATGCTTGGCTTTTATGAAAAGTGTAGCTTTGTGGGACGAGACTTCATCGAACCTCACACCTTGGAAATGGTTGAAACAGGAAGGATGTGGCAAGGTTGCGGAGGTCGCGCCTCTCAGGCTATGTGCAATTCCTTTTGGATAAAAAGTGGTATCATGGTATGGAGCCCGGATATTTTACTTATGTGGTTGTTGAAATTTTTTTTCGGCGCCTCGATAAAGGTCGGTTACGAACGAGGGATGGCATACTCGTGACAGTTAGTTACCTAGTTACAGAGGTAACCCGGCCTTGTGTTGGCAAAGATCCGGTTAGGTTCTCGGGGCATCCCACCAGAGGCGTACCCATTCGGATAAAGAAAGTTCCTTAGCCTCGACCATTTGTTGGAAATCCAAACAATCAATACGAGCCCTATATGGTTTTAGTTGTATAACCTGCCATTTAACATGGTAGCTATGGTAGGCATACTATAATGGTACGTATGCTGGCTAAGATTAATTTTATACTTGCAAATGTTTTTCACATCATGCACTAATAATAATATCAAAAGGATTTTCGCGTATCATGCATATTTGACTGCTATAAGAAGAAACCTCCCTCATGTGTGTGATTGCATTGAGTGTGTACCGGGAGATTTTATGGTAGTTTCATTTTCCAAAAAGCATGACAGGTTTCCTTTTATTTCTTTTTATTTCTTTTTGTTCAAATAACCGTTTTATGTTTGCTCACACCAGCCCATGACTGACTCGGAGTTTATTGTTCCCTTTCTAAACTCTGGGTGCCCATAATTTTCCACACGGGTAGCCTAGAGTCAGGTTATCAGTAGGTTCAGAAGCTAAGTCCGATAATAGAAGTGGAAGTCTTTGGTTTGGAATCGCATTTGCTTCATTATAGCATGTTAGTGGTTTTGAGCTTTTTGGTTTGGGAGTCTTTGGAGCTTTAGAAATGAAGATGCAGTTTGTTGGATTCTCTTCCTCTCTCTTTCTTTCTCTTTTGGAAGACCCCGTTGATAGTTATAAAGCTTAGACCTTCACATTGTTGTTGTTTCCGCTGTTGTATATGTTGGCTCTGATGATATCGGGCATTTGTTATCAGTTTATTGTAATCCTTATGTTGTATCATATTTTGTATCAATAAAATTCTTCTTTGTTTCCGCTGTGTTGTTTTCACCTAATATGTCATAAGCTCTGGCGAATCGAACTTCAGCATTTGAATCTCCAGCATTTGAATACGGGTGATGTATTGGATGCTGACTTTCCGATATCGAATCCGGATTGTCATAAGTTTCCTTGGCTAGTATGAGTATAGAGGGGGGCGTCACAATTATCCACTAAATAAATTTTTGGGTATATATATATAAAGTTTAAAATTATTCTCAAAATTTAAAATGATTATCTACATGAATTGTTCATTTATCAAAACAATCCAAATTCACATTTCCACTTGTCATAAAAATTAAATTCCCGTCTAATTATCAACATAAAACTAATTAAAGTTGATAATTAATTCAAATTTGTTTGCAAAAGAATTTTTCAATCCAAACCCACATGTCATAATACCATTTATGTTTAAAACAAGAACTAGCTCAAAAATTTATACTAAATGTTCTAAACTAACACTTCTTTATTTTCTCTTAAGATAGAGTTTTATATCTATCCTCTATTATTACTCAAATAACTAAGTGACAAAACAAATTTTTATAGTCATCATTAATAACTTGTACTAAACTATTCAATTAATATTTTAGTTTTTCAAACCAAAGTATTTTTTACCTTAAATACATCATTTTATTAATCAAAGCATCAAATAATATTTTCTTCTAGTTACGATATCCTTCTAATTAGAATTATTCACTTTTACTTACCCAAATTACCATATTTAATTTCTCAAATTTTTAATAATATAAGGGCATTGCCTCGCCATTGATTTATAGCGAATGACCCCATCGATTGGCTAGAGAATTGATCAAACGATTAAAACTGCCTCCCACTCATCCAACACTCACTATGGTTCTACGGTTTCATTGAACATTTGAAATAAAAATTAATACTCCACATATTAAATATTTTCGTACTTTACTTATGAAAACTCTATTTACCGCGTCTGATTGTCTCATCACAGTGTTTAGGAAATTCCTATCGATAATGTTTGCCAAACGCATCGACCAGAATACTTAAAGCACTAGAGGGACAACCCAACACAAAAATTCCATTTTTTTAAAAAAGAAACATCTCGTATATAATACTCAAAATATTCTTTGTTTCTCCCAAAAAAAAATCCATTTCTCTTAGAAACATATCTTCCATTTTTGAAAAAATTTGAAAACTCAATTTGTTACTTATTCTCAAAATCAAGGAACGCAAATAGAGCTTATCGAGATATTTCTAAAACACTCAACCCTCAAGATTTATGGAATAAACTTGGAGTGTACATTATTCCAAACGGTATAACGAACCACTCATAAGGCTCATAATGAGTGCGGAATGAGGTAAGAGTAATGTTATCCTTCGCGACTCGTAGCTCATGAAAAATCGGTGCAAGGTCAAGCTGAGGAATGAACCTAGAACCACACAATAGTTAAAAAGTGAGAAATCAGATATAAGAGCAAGGTTAAGATATCTTCTCGAATGAGAAGAAGAACATTAACAACATATCATTACTTCGAGAGAAGTTATTTTATAAAGTATATCAACAATTGAGTATCAAAAGAGGATATCTCAAAAGGAGGCAAGAAAAACAATATCAAATAAATTCAATGAGTCACCTTATTTCCCTAGTGGACATCCTCGTGGGAGGATGACCGAAGGGCTAAGAACTAGGAATGAAGTAAATACAATATTCAATTGCTCAATTGGGTATCATACCCGAATGGACTCACAGAAATCAACAATGTCATAATGACTGCAATTCGAGATATATCATCAACATCTCAAAACTCAAGAGTGAATATACAGACTTCGGAATCATCGTTAACATTCCGAAGAACAAGAAACAACGAACCAGCCAAATTAGGATACCTAAATATAGGATCCTTTAAATCATAGAATGTGGCTTGATAATATGCAAGCCACTCCATCTCAAACCATTTCAAACTCTAAATAGAAAAATAGCATGCTAATTCGCACGAAAAGATAAGCTACAAGGAACAATCCCAAAATCCTCGAACATCATACTAAATGTTGTGGATCCCCCCAATAGGATTTGCAATCCTCAAAGAAATCACAAGATAAGAACATCAAAAGCATCAACAAATTCCTCCGATATGGATGAGTGTCAAACACCCGTATCTAAGAGGACTCGAAAAGAAAATCACAATTAGGATTACTCTTAGGATAAGATATTATAAATTCTATTATGGAGTACTATGGAATAATATATTCCTAGACATATCTCAAACTTCTATCCCAAAGGACACGATATGGTATATGATATGATGATTAAGGGATTCGTACACTTGTACTATACTTGGATGTATCACAATATATGCTTCTATTATATGTTTATCATATTTTGTTCCAAACTCAGCTCTGATACCAAGCTGTAACTCCCCACCCTGAAACCATTATAACAGCCCACACATCACCTAATGTAGATATTGTCTCCAACTTAGTCACCTCTACCTTATGAGCCGAGCCAAGGTGTGGGGTTTTGTTCCTCAAAAGGCCTCGACGTTGTTATGAGGTGAAGGCTTTGGTATATAAGCATCCACTTCATAGTGTTTTTCCATGATATGGGACTATTATTCCCATTTTTAAGGGGTGTTACATATATGATCGTTATAAACTCATATGATTGTATATATATTATCCATAACCATTGTTTTGCAGGGAAAAAATCTAGAGAGACACCTAAAAGGGGTTTCCTAACCATACATTATTTATTTACATCCATATGCTGTTATATTTGTAACCAATTCAGATAAATTCCTGATATTCCATTTAAAAGTTTAAATGTTGATATAGCGATTTTCACTATATCGTCATTTATTAAATTTCATCCACAAACCCGGTCATATGAACTTGAGCTTGTTTTTGCATAAAAGAATATTGAAAATTTATTAGTCATGTTGATTAACGATAATTTAAATTGATTAATCATTTTAACTAACGAATTTGAGATTAATTAACCAATTAAATAACGAATTTTAAATATTGGTTTATCTTTAAATTTAATTAATCATGTTTGATAATGATGTTTTATGCTTAATTAATCATTTTAATTTATGATTATTTGAGTTAACGATAACTGATTTTATTTAATTATTTTAATTAATGATTTTTTATACTTAATTAATCTTTTTTATTAATGACTATTTGAGTTTAATTAATTCTTTTAATTAATGATAATGGAGTTTAATTAATTTATTGACCTGAATTAATTATTTCAATTAATAATAATTGAAATTAATAATCATTTTTATTAACGATATTTAAAAGTAATAAGTCATTTTAAATATTGGTATTTGATTTTTATTGATCATTTTAATTAATGATCATTTTACATTTAAATAAATGTCTTAACTAACGATATTTGGAATTCAGTTAAATCACTTGAATTAAGGATGTTTCATAACTAAATAAATCATTTTAACAAATGATGTTTTAAATTAATCGTTTTAGCTAATGAAGATTGAATTAAATTAATCCAATTAATTTATTATTATTTTAAATTCAATTAATTGTTTAGTTAATGGAATTTAAAATTACTTATCATTTTAATAAATGATGTTTGAGATGACTTGTTCATTTTAAATAATTATTTGAATTCAATTAATCACTGTAATTAAGGATATTTGAAGTTATGTAATTGATTTAGTAAAGTGATTAAAGTAAATTAACTAATATAATAAAATTGCTTAAACAAACATTAAAATGATTTAATAAAGATTTTAAAGTTAATTTACCAATGTTGTATAAGTGTTTGAAAATAATTATCTATGTTTTAAAATATAATATATTTTTTTATTTAAAAGAGATTTTAAATGTGACTAAATATCTTTTGGGATAATTAATATTGTTTTAAAGTTATAAAATGGAATTGGAACATAATTATTGGGGCGTTATGTTGGATAATCTTCTGGTGTTTGGTTTTATGTTGCTTTAGGCCTTCGGGGTCGCATACTAGGAAAAATTATTCTCTTAATGTTTCAACAATCAAGAACTAATTCTAAATGTATTTTACCAAGGTGAAAATATGGTGATGAAGCACATGTTCAGTTCATTTTTAAAAGTAAAAGTTTGATTTGTTTATGGAAATAAAGTATTTCCATAAAGCAAACCACTTATATTGGAAAGATTTATTGTATAATTAGCACTAAACATCGAAGAAGTAAACTTGTCGCTATTTCCACATTTAAGAATAGTCGTTGGACATAACTTTGAGGTAATACTACCTTGTCCAGTATTATTGTTAACCAAGAAATAGTACAAGCTTGAATTCAATGAGTGGTGATAAGTATACATGACTTAACTTCCATGTATGATTGCTTTATATCCTCGATAGTTAGTATCTCAACTATTGGTTACTTCAGCTACTTTATTAATGCCATTATAAGAAGATTTATTACTCCGTTGATTGTTACCATCCTTTGTTGGAAAATGTCTAAACCAAAAGCATGACGGGGGACAAGATGTGTGCGGTTGCTCCCATTAGGATATTTTCACATCTCCTCTAGTTTGGATTCGGTTGTGCACTTCGATGTGAAAATATTCAAATATCCAGTAAGGTCAGGTTGGGTCCGACTTGGTGGTTCCCAAGAAGTTTTCACAGAGTAAATGAGCTTCTTAGAAGAATATTACTAGAGGTATACGTTAAGGGGGTGTACCTTCCTTCTCATTTGTTGGAAAATTTCTTTTTCTTATTTAATTTGAATACCCTGAATATGTTTTCGCTTTAAATAGCCACGAGTCAAGCCAACTCCTCATCACGACATTTAACTATTGATTTAGTCCATTTTATCAAGTTGGACTGCTACATTATTCTATTCATTCTATCAAGTCTGGGTTGTTATCTTATTTAGTCCATTCTATCAAGTTGGACTGTTTTCTTATTTTATCCACTGTGTCAAGTTTGGATATTACTTGGTTTATTTCCATTCTTTCAATTCTGAGTTAATGTTATTTATGCCCATTCATATTTGGATTTGTTCTTGATATTTACTTCTGCTCTTGCCTGTATGGATGCTACTCCGTGAGTTAAAAACCTATTCCACGTTAGCGGTGTAGTCCCGCATAACTTTTACATGTTTTTCGATTATTTGAGCTATCTCACACTGGTTTTTCCAGGCTGATCCGGATGTTAGTGTATTATAATGTTGGGGTCGGACCAAGCATTTTTCCAGGTGGTCTTTGAAGTTGTAGAGGTCTTGAAGAAGGGCTGAAGATTAACATATCGTAGTATTTTAATTTTCCGCTGTATTATATAGCACACCCATTGGCATTTGTAAGGTTGTGATTTTATAACTATTCAGCTGGTAAGGTTTGTTTTTAACTTTGATATATTATGCATGTTTGGAGTGATAGTTTCTACTGTCCTTATTATATTATATGTTCTCGATTCTGCTGCAAGATTCTGTTTTTCTCTATTCTCTATTCTTTTGTTTTTATTTACCCTAAAAACCTACCTTTCCGTCGATTGGATGCCCGACATTGGAACGCAGTAGTAATGTTCGGTGTCGACTTTCGATGGTCAAAAAGATGGGTCATTACAAATTGGTACCAGAGCGTAAGGTTAAGCGAAAACCTTGACTTTGGTAGGTTATGGCTCATTAGAGATAGGTTAGTGATACCCTAGAATGAGTTTGAAAGTATTATATATAGGAGAGCGTATTTGTTAATGTTGTAAAACTTATTATGTTAATTAGTCCATTGAGTTTTTATGAAGTCTGGTCGAGACCTAGGATGCCATGGTATCGATATGAGTTTCTAAACACTCGATCGAAGCCAATAGACATGGTATTGAAATTTTTGAAAATTTCAGAGAATTAAATATTTTGCCTAGGATTATATCTCATATATATATACAAAGGAATAATTTTCAAAACATTATATAGTTATTAAATGTGTTCGTTCAAATGTGTGACGGCCCGCCATTTCGACCCTCGAAAAGCAACATAAATATGCTTATTGTATAACATGCCGAATAATAGAGTGCTGCAAAGAAAGATTTTTGAGGGGGAATAAATTAGGTAGAAGAAAGAAGAAACTAAACAAAACAAAATCTCACAGCAGGCTGAGTAACATATATCATAAATAGTTCTTTACACCAAATCAGAACTGTAATATACATAACTCACATCAAAGTACAGATATCAAGAATTACCAGCCTAGACAGTTATAACAGCATGTCCTCACAAGTGCCGATAATTTAAAAAAAACACTACAGTTGAATAAAAAAGTACGAGAATACGTCTCAGTCTACAGCTCATCTCCTGAGCTCTATAGCATCCTAACCAAAATCTGTAATACTCGGTCTGACACGAGCATTAAAATAAAATAACACCCGACTCAGTGTGGAGAACCAGCGTGAGTAAACACACTCAATTTGAATTATTAAAGTTTTCAAAATCCTTTGAAAATCGAAGGTATCTCATAAGACCATGTCATACATAAACATGACGGGTTTCTACCTTACGATAACCAAAACATTTAATATCAAATCCTTTGTTATTATAATAGTGTCTAAGTACAAATGCTTATTCAATAAAGCTGAATTTGTTACATTTATTAAAATTTAGCATACTAGGTTCTACAACCATAACAGTAAAGGAAACGTACTGGAGAATGGATTCCATACGAATGATTAGTTACTGGGGTATCACTTGTCACAGTGCATGTCTAGAAACAAGGTACCGAGGGCCATGCCGAGATCCCCTGCAACACAAGATTGGATTATCCCTAACCTAAATAGACCGAATATGCTATCGCCCTAGGTGTTCCCACCCTTTTTCAAGCTCCTTCCATGTATCGTAGTAATAATATCCGAGGGTGTATAGAAAGGTGACAAACATAATTAGGTGTTACCTACTTAGCTTTGTTGCATCCCCCCTGCTTTTTAGTCATTCCCGATTGATGAGGCTAGAGGCAGCAATTACCTTTTAAGGAATTTTCACTTACAATGCTCATTGCCCTCCACTGACAATGTACCGATAGCATACATCCATACAAGTCTGTTCTAGGTCCGAACGAAACCGAAGGCACTATTCCTACTACATCCATATTGGAAAACTCCTTAATGATTATCCCTTGTACTTCACTGCTCCATCTTCGACTCCATGCTCTTGTTTTCCCTTCGAAAACGTGCTCGTTGGATCGAAGTGGTTTTCAGATAACTTATTCGATCTCGGTCTCTTCGGACCTACGTTCGATATTTTCGGTAAACTCAACCCCAATTCTTTAGGAATAAACAAATGAAAATAAGATCGAAGATCATCTCCTAACAGTTGGTGGATGGATTTCTTTATTAATGTCCAAGAAGAATGAGATGAGTTTATACGTACAGTATAACACCTCTAATGGTAACTGTATCATAAAATCACCATGTTTCTCTTAGATATTCCCAAAGTTATATCTTTGGTCCAGATTTGATAGTCAGTCATTTAATTATCAAATAAATAATCCTACAATCAAAGATTCCATTTTCCACTGAAAAACACTAAGTCTTATTCAATTTAAATTTCAATCACTTAAATCTCTTTATCCAAAATATATACTTTTTACCAAATTTAGTGTATTCACAGTCTATTCTTTTCAAAGATATTTGGAAACCTTTCAAATAATCTGGAAAGTACCACTGCGGTATCACATGAATTAACAGCTCAATGGTTACGTCTCTATCCCAGAGAAATCCAAAACTTAACTGCAGGCACTCACTACCTCCGATTTCGTCATGCAAGTATACTATTACTTCCCGAAAACTTTATTTAAAATTTTCAAAATAATACTTATAAAATTCCTATAATAAGTTTCCAAATTGAACTTTAGAAAATGCTCTTAAATAAAAGTTATTATTTAAAATATTAATATCGAATAATTTATCTTTTTTTAAAATAATAATATTAATTAGTTCTATATAATAATTAACTTAAACTGACTTAATACATAATTAAATATACTTTAAACAAATTTAAAATAACTAAATAATTAAGTTTCTGAAATATCCTTTAAATCTCCCTTTTCACACTACCAAAGAAAAGAAAAAATATCTATCCTTTATATACATTATTCCAACATCCCTATTTATAACATCCAGAAATAGTTAAGTACAAATTCAAAACCATCTACTTTATCCAATTAATTAATCCAAAACTCTGTATACTTCAAAAATCCTTTTTCGTCTCTCAAAAAGTTCTTTTCAAATACAAACCATATATTATTCGTACTTTGTACATACCAAAATCTAAGCCAAAAATGTTATAGCATCCAAGCAATTCAAATCACACAATAATCTATAACTGATTATTCAAACAAAACATATATCACTATATATGAAATTAAATTCAAAATTTCTAAGGAATCCAGTTGGATACCTCCAACCTATTTCCCTGCATCCATAGATGTTAATATAGCATAAAAATACAAATTTCGCTTCGAGGCTGCAACGACCTAGTATTTTCAACCATTCGCATATGCACATGTCGGACTTGAATTGCTCAAAATATTAGATTGTTAATTTGCATTTGGAAAAAAATAGCATATATACAATAAATAAATAATCACAGAATCACAGACATAGAGTAATATAACAATAAGCAGTGGAATAGATAAATAGTAGTTCATGAAGTTACTATATAAACATTAGAGTTAGAAATAAAATACAGCATAATAACTCAAATACAATGAAGTCTCAAATACAAACCGATGACATCTCTGAACAAATCAACTGGAAAAATTGAAAGATGAATCAATAGTTTGATCTCCAAGCGAAGCTCCAAACTCCAAAGGTGAGTTTCACATGCTGTATCACTTAGTCTGACCCGAACGTAAAGCAAAACACAAAACACTCGCGTCAGGATTAATATTCTTATATCAGTAAATCCAACTCAAGTGAAATATCAATTGAAATTCAAGTAACTCAAAGGATGTTTGGGATAACCATCCTCTAAGGATCAGTGGAACTATCTACTATGTAGTAATATATGCTATTATAATATGTCTATAGTAAAGTAAAAGATATTAAAATAGCATTAAGGCATTACCCATATCCCCTTTAACACATTTTTATATATTCCCATAGTCTATACAGTACCGTAACTCCTCCCGTAAACTAGAGGGCTATCAAAGGGCACTCCATAGGTATGGTACAAAACAAACTCATAGAAGGCGCGTTAGGGCATGCGACAAGGCACTCGAGGCAATGCTAGGGTAGATATAACGTTTGCGGATCCGGACTGGTGGTAACGCATAGCAGCTACTACGCCCACCTCATGACACACTCCCAAATCATAGGGTGCACCTAATCAATCACAAAAGCAATAAAATGGTATCGAAAAAATATGCCCAATCGGAGGAATGACCTCACTTGGCCCGGCATGGCACATGTTTTAGCTGCATCAAGCTGACTCACAGGAGTCAGGGCCACATAAATACCATATAGAACCGTCACCAAACCATCCTACTTCATTCTGGAATCTCCACCACGTACACAGTTGTTAGAGTGGTTTTCAGTATTGGCAGAGAGTATGACAGTATCCGATCCCGGTCTCTTTAACAGCCAAACATTATTATAACACCGTGGTTATTTCAAAACAGTTTATACTTTCAAAGCAGAATATCATATCCATTTCAAAAGAATATCAACACGATATCATTTTCACTTCAAACATATATGCATTTCCAAAACCATAGCACTTTCAAAGTTATAACATTTTCGAAACCAAATACTTGAATTTATAACACTTTGGAAATCATAATACTTTGAAATTCATTACACTTTTCATTAAACAGTTTAGACATTAATAATAGTATATATAATAAAATAGTTTATAATACAAAATAGTTATAGGTTAAAATAGTTTATATTAAAATAATTAGTATAAATTAGTTAAAGTGGTTTTATATTAAAATAATTAGTATAAAATAGTTAAAATAGTTTTATATTAAAAGGATTTAAGATAAAATAGTTTATATTAAAATAAGTTAAAAATAAAACAAATAAATAGTTTTAAATAAAATTTAAAAATATTTTATATAATAAAATAGCTTCCTCAAATTTCACAAATCGATTCAAATTAACTCAAACTCCGAAATTCAAATTAAATTTCAATTCATCAATTTTTAATTCAATTCGGTCTCTCAATAAACCATTTCAATTAAATTGATTTCAAGTGCAGATTTGAACCACCAAATAAACCATCTATTTTTCAATATATTTCCAACTTTAAATATTCCACAAATTCAAAACTGCATTTGAAAATTTCATATATCTCTTTATTTACTTCATTATTATTTAATTTTGAAATATTTACTTAATAAATCCAATATCTTTTGAACAAACCTTAAATTTCCAAATTTTAAATAAAAATAAATATACCGCTTCAATTTATGTAAATTTGAAATACTAATTTAAATCGCTTTTAATCAAATTCAAGTTATAAAATCATATCTTTAAAATCCCAAATTTAATAAATTTCAAATCCACCTTTTCAAGTATAATTCTGAAATAAATATAATTTCAAACCAGTTTTTGTTAATCTTTATATTTGAAATATAATTTCAAACTTTATTTATAACCATACAATTTTCAAAACATATAAATTTCAAAATCTAAATTTTAAACCCTTATAAATAACATATATATCTTCAAATCAATTATTTATTAAAACCAAAATATTTATTTTTAAAACCTTAAAAATCATTTTAATATACATATACATATACATACATACATACATATATATATATATATATATATATATTGGCCAACGATGTTTGTATATAATTTTCTATCCTACGGTTAAGTGATTTGGATATTTATCATTTCAATCTGCAATTTAAAATATATAAGGGTATATATCATTTCAAACCACAACCTCAAACTCAATTCAATGAAAATAGCTTAGGTTTATCATTTCAACCCATAACGATTTTCCCCTATTCTACAGATCATTCAGGTATGTATCATTTCAACGCATAGGGAATTTTATACTATCAAGTAACTTGAATAGTGATAACAAATATGGTAATAATAATAAAAGGCATATATCATAATAACAATATAATATAAAAAACAGGATATGGTGTCATATCCATAGGTGAAAAGATACAGATAATAGCATATATAACAATTTAATTAACTAATAGCAGCATATTTTAATTGTCATTTCAATCGAAATCAAATTAAATAAATATAAGAACGTTAATCGCGAGTGATTGCTCACCTTTCGAGGCTAGAGAGTTAGACAATAAAGTTGATTTACGAAATCCAAGCAAGAATCCAAAACAAACAAGGTCGGTACGAATTCGAGGAAGAGGCTGATAAATAGGGATAGACGAGATCAAATCAAAACTGGATCGATGAAGAAAATTGATATAAATGAACTCATATATAACTATATATATAGTTTATATTCTAAATTTAAGCATATATTAGATTAAATATGTATGTATGTATTACAAAATCCATTATTGAAAATTAGAACATGCAAAAAACCAAACATATATATTATATATTTTGAAATAACTACTTAAATATTTACTTATAAAAATGAAAATACTTATATTATATATTATCCATTTCAAAATGTCGTATATATTTTTAAATAATAATATGACTTATATATACTTACACATCCTTCGATAAATGCTTAATTTAAATACATTTTTAAATGACATATCTACTTATTACATTTAAATTAAAAGTCAAGCATGTAACTTCACATACAATAACATATATACTTTACAGAAAATTTATGTAATCTGATCAATATATATAGATAGATAACTAAAAACCCAAACACAATAATACATAAAACAACCTTGTACCCATATATTAAAAAGAGAAAGAGTGGCCGATGTGGGTTTGGTGGAAGGTGTGGCAAGGCGGTCTCATGGAGACAAGGTTGCGGGATGTATGGCAACATGGGAATGGGTCTGGCATGGCACGGCACGGGTTCGACGGTGAGGATGGGAAGTGGAGGTCGCCTGTAGCTTGGCGTAGGCTTGCGAGAGAGAGAGAGTGGAGGAAAGAGGGGAGGTTGAAGGAGCGGCGGAGTTGGAGATGGTGGCATCGTGTGGCTCAGTTTTGTAAGGTGTGGCGTGGAAAAAACGTTTGGGAGGAAGGAGAAGGCAGAAGCGCAGGAAAAGAAAAGAGATAGGAGGGGAGAAGAAAGGAATGGGAGAGAAAATGGAGGCAGGAAAGAAAAAGAATATAAATAATAAATAAATGTATCTTTTCACGTATGACAATGGAGCAAAAGTAGAAGGCTGATGGATATATACCAAAATTTGATGTAATCAATGACCATGCGTTGATTCACGCGAAAATTATTAGAGCAAATTAAATGTTGCTTGGAAGTCACGGCTATAGTTTGAAAGGATAAGAGAAATGTTGAAGTCACTTAAAAGATACCGATAAGACACCTGTTTTTTTCGTTTACATCGTGTACCAAGTCCTAAAATACAGAAATAAATATGCTGTAGTGATCTTCACGATGAGACGAACAAAACGGTATCAGTGGTACAATCATCCTATCAAAAGTCGACAATTGGTACCATAAATGCTGCTATTTTGTCGAAAATAAGGTAGATGGAGCAATTGTAGTCTAAATTTGAAGAAACGAAATATGGGTTTGACTCAGAAGATAATTTAAATATTTTCTATATAAAAATATTCAGGTTTGGAAATCATTTTATTATCAGCAAATATTGACTGATTTAAATTTAAACGAAATTTCAAAATAAAATAAACTTAAATATTATTAGATGAAATTTACAAGTTGTTATGTTAAAATAGACGTATTCCAAATATTAAATTTATATTTCAAAATTCAATTATTTAAAATTTAACCTTTTGAATAAAACCTTAAATTTTTATGGATCATTACATAGGTGGAATATTACGGCATACAGGGTCATCCGCTATTATGTGGGGGCGCATAGGGTCTCATTCGCTAAAATATACGGGAACAATCACTCCAATTACTAATGTATGCTACCATATATATTATAACATCTAACTGAAAACAAAATTTATCAAATCATTCAAGCAACCAATAGTTTTAAATTTCCAACCTTTTGAATTAAACCACTCACCCAAAAATGAGTGAGATTAACTCATCTTGATTTTTTTAATTTGCCAAATGATCCAATTTCAAGTTAAATCGAACAGATTCAATTTAACCTAAAATTTTAGCTAGCTTTAGTTGACTCTAAATCGATTCCAAAAAGTAGTATTCGTCACCAGGATTCCAACACCTCTCATTTCGTCCAATTCTGATAACGTATGAAAAAGATATGAAATTTATAAGATTCGAATACAATTGTGTAAATAATTTTTTTATTTATATAAATCTAGATTTGGGCCGTTCAATTTGAAATAGAGAATTCTGGCCTTAAGATGATTTCTTTCTTCCTCTCTCATTCGCGTCTAAGCCTTCTTACACGAGAAAACCCACGACCGCCTTCATTTATCGATTTATCGTGCCTCCACCCTTTCGTTGTACAACGATCAACTACCACGAACCGGAGCACTATACTCGGCTGCACCTATGCCTGAATCCACGCAATACTCTACGCCCTCTTCTTCCTGAATTTTATGCATGAAAATGCCGATCGTTTTGGTCGAATTCAGGCCAACACGTTCACCTATATTAGATCATGACCATTTGTAATGACCCGGAATTTTCGACGATTAACTTAGAATGTTTAAGTGGTTTAAATATATGGGTTGGAATTATAATTTAGTTAATAAGATTTAACACTAGAATTTTAAGTAATTTCTTAATTTTTGACATCGTCGATTTAATCAACGCATTAAAATAGCAGTTTGGGACATAGTCTCGGAATTCGACAAAACCGGTTCCATTGGATCCTTAATAGTAAATTACTTTTGGATTTCAAATTCCATAGCGTTTGGATTCACCATTTGGTCATGCGATCTGAAAAATCCTAAAAATAGTTTAATTTAATTTAATTTAAATGGTCGATTTAAAAAGCTATCTTCCACTTACGATCGAATTAAGGCTCGAGACTTGTTCCATTGGATTCAGAATAGCAGTATAACATTGGACACGCTAGGCGGCATAGCACGAGGGGAGTTTGGGATCCAAAATTATTGTAATACGAGATATTTTGAATATAAAATAAATCAAGGTAAATTTCCCAGCCAATCTATTCTATACAAGCCACCCTATAACCCTGCTCCACCAGCCTAAAGCTGCCTTCTCCACATTGAAATCACGTTAGATCTTTTGCTTCCTTTGGAATTCAACACGAAATCGAATTCATCAAAAAAAAGAACGAAGAGCAGTTTGAATAAAAAATTTACTTAATGGAAATATTTAAATTTTGGATTTCGGTCTTGATTTAGCATGAGCTTCTTGGTGGTGGGCTTTGGTTAAGTGACTTTGGTTAAGTGCGATGAGGGTTGGGGCGTTCAACCTATTCAGCCGCGAGCTAGGGTTTCGAATCCTCAAGATTTAGGGCGATGGTTGACATAATCAAAGTAGGGATTAGATCTAGGGTAGAGTTGGGCATCTCGTCGGCGAATAGGGAGGAGACAGTAGTGACCACAGCGGCTAGGGCAAGGTCAATGCAAATTGGGCATGCAGTGAAGGTAGTTGGCAAATGTCGCATGTTGGAGCTATGCATGTGGACCTTGCAATGAAATGTGCACTTCAGGCAGGCCTTGCAGTGGCAATGAGGGGGCTCCGCATATGGTGGAGCTGCTGGTGGTAGCAAACAACTTAGGTGTGGTATTTTTAGACTGAGATGCCAGTACAGTAGAGGATGGCACAAGCATAGTGGCCGAAGGTAGCAAAATTGGAGATATAGAAAGTGCAGTAAGAGTTTGTTCTGCAATTTGTGAGTTTCTAAACCCACATCTATATTTATATCTGTTTCTATGCTATATATTTATCCTAATTTTTTTGTAAATTTCTTGGTTGAAAGTTTGTTTGAAAATAATGAATGAATTGATAAATAATTATTTTTATCTGTTGAATGTTATATATATATATATATATATATATATTAGTATATATTAGTAGTTGGATATATTTTCCATCGTTGGAGCGGATGAGACCCTCTACGCCCGCATAATAGCGGATGACCCTTTATACCGCGATATCCCCCTTCAAGTGGCATTGGTATTTTTATATTATGTTGACATCTGTAGATGCAGGGAAAAAAGTTGGAGGGATCCAACTGGATTCCTCATAATGTTAAAATTAATTTCATATATTGTGATATATGGATCGTGTAGAATAATCTAGTATAGATTATTGTAGTAATTGAAATTATTGGATGCTATCGTAGCACTAGCCTAAATTTTTATATTTTAATTAGCATAAATATATTTTTAAAGTGGAAGGAATTAAAGGGAATTTTGATATAAAAATATTTGTATTGAAATAAGGTTTATTTAAATGAAATTGAATTAGAAAAATATATTTCATTTTTGGTTATACTTAGCTATTGTGACTTATAAAGTAAGGATTTAAAAGAAAAGAATTATATGAGAACATTTATAAATGATATTCTAGAAATAAGAAAAAGAGTTGAAGTTGATATTAAAAATAGGTTGGAAGTTATAAATATATTTATAAAATGGAATTTTATAAATAAGATTGTTTTATAAACATGAGAAACTCAAAGGAGCTACAAAAATTTATAAACGATGTTCATAAATAAAGGAAATCGATATCAGGATGTTAAATTAAAAATATAAAATTCATAGGTGAAATTACATTAGAATATGGAAATAGGGTGATGAAAATAGTGGATTACATTTTTGAAAAGTGAAAATGCTTAAGGAAATCAGAATGGAAGCGATATGATGGAAATCGAGAGGAATTTATAAGTTGAATTGGTTATTGAGTTTTTAAAAATATATTTTAAATTTCAAGAAATAAGTTTGTTTTAAAAGGAAAATTTTATTATTTAAAAACTACGAAATTTTAAACTAGTTTAGATTTAAATACTTCAATGTGTAGATTTTCAAATATTAAGTATTTATTTAATAAATTCTAAATTAAAAATTCAAACTCGTTATATATAAATATATGTTTGAAATGATTGAAAATTTATTTATAAATTCTCTCGAGATGCATAGGAGGGGTTTATTAAAGGATGCGATTTTATAAGAGAAATCTTATAAATGGAATTTTAGAGACTTAAGAAAATTTCACATGTTTAGATGCGATAACTTCGGAAAAATTTTAAATTCATTCAAAGGAGTTAAAATGGTTGGTTAGGATTATAAACAAGTATAACCGGTTTGGAAATCGTAGGAAGAATTTATTAAAATTCCGGAGGCTTATGAGATAAATTATGAAATATTTCCAAGTTTAGTCTTAAAATGGTTTTAGAAATTATACTTCTAAATATTTTCCTATGTATTAAAAGGAAGGTTTTGGAAAATATTTTTTTTAGCGGGAAAGATTTGGAATAGAAATATATTCTAAGAGTTATAAAAATGGGAGTTGGAAATATTTCTGAGTATTGAAAATAGGAAATGTCCTTTAATGGATCCAAGTATTGAAATTGTTTCTAGATATAGAATTATTGAGAGAGTTTTGATATTGGCCAATTTCGTTAATCGTTTCGAAGAGACCGGGATAGGGTTTAATTATTCGAAAACCGCTTCGATCAGGTTTAAATGTTATGACTGAATATCGTGAAGATGATAAAGACAGTGGTTCAGTTTGTCTAGACCTATGATAACTTGCATGGACAAATGCTATCATAACATCATTAGTGGAGGACGGTGAGCACTCTAAGTAAAATCATTCTTGGAAGGTAATGCTTAGCTTCATCAACTGGGAATGATTAAACCATGGGAGATGCACCAAGGCTAAGTGGGTCGCACCGAAGTAGGGTATGTTATCACATTTCTAGATATCCTTGGAAACCTATATATTATGGATATGGTTGTGCATGAAAGAAGGAGCGCTCGATAGTAAGGGTGGGAACACCCAGGGTGTTAACATATTCAGTCTATCCAGATTACGGGTAGGCCAGTCTTGTGTAGCAGGGATCCTAACGATCGTCCTCGACGCATTATTCTAGAGGTGTACTATGACGGGCAGTACACTAGTGGCCCAATCATTCGTTGTAATCCATTCTCCAATACGAGCTTACAGTTTTGTTTGTAGAACCTAGTACGTTGGAATTTAATTAATGTAACAATTTTACCTGTTTGAATAAGTATTTGTATTTAGACACTATTATAATATCACTGCATTTTCTATAAAATGTTTTGGTTATCGTAAGGTAAAAACCTGTTGTGTTTATGTGTGGCGTGGTCTTACGAGATACCTTTTATTTTCAATGGATTTAATAGCTCTAATAATTCAAATTGAGTGTGTTTTCTCACGTTGATTTTCCAGACTGACTCGGGTGTTATTTTATTATAATGCTTGGGTCAGACCAAGTATTACTGATTCAGGATAGAGATTTATATCCGTACTTGATTTATATTAGCGCTGTATGAGGACAAGTTATTATAACTGTCTAGATTGATGAGTTGATTGTTGTACTCTGATGATTGTAAGTGTATAAACCGTTATAGATTATTTTATGTAAAAATCAATTATTATATATTATATCTTGTTCCGCTGTGATTGTGAGATTCTGTGTTGTTGATTATTTTTCTTCTATCTCTTTCTTCTTCTTAGCTTAGTTATTCGCTCTTTCTTATAGTTTGGGTTGAACAAGAGTGAATTATGATCAACTTAATGGGTATGGAACTACGGGTCGCTACACTTAGTATCAGAGCTGAAGGTTAAGCGAGAACCTTGGCTCTCGTAGGGATTACTCATGAAAGATAGAGTCAGTAATGCTCTAGAATGAGTTGAGTGTAATAATAGCTATTAGCGCATATTTTTTAGTGAATATAAATTGTTTTGTATTTGTTGATTTATCGGTTGAGTGGCACATAAATTCTATTCAAGTAGTGGGACGCCACAACATCGATAGGAGTTTCCTAGCACTTAAACACGATTAGCTGACACGGTATGGTTTTGAAGTGGGTAAATGAAATAATTTTACCCAAATTATATTTTGGTATAAAAGAATAATTTTCTGAAAATTATTATAGTGGCGTGTTTTATTGTTATCATATAACCAAAATAAAATTTAAAATTTGGAATAGTTATTAAAACCAAAATTTAATTATATAAGTATGAATTATACAAATGGATCACAGTTAAAAATTGATTCAAACCAGATTTTGGAAAATTTGAATTCTGGAGATTTTCGAAAGTGTTTTCCAAAAGGTTTGAAGATAAATAATAGTATTATTATTTTGGAGATATTTAGAATAGAAAAATAGTTTTAAATGGATTTTAGAAGTGATATAGCACTGAACTCACTTCAGTTGTTGGAAAATAATTTTGATGATGATGGTCGCATCATCAGTATTCATATTCGAGTTTCTAAATAACGGATTGTTGCCGAAATTGATTTGATTCATACTTTTTGGGCAAATAATTTTTGTTTAAAAATTCCAAAGGGAATTATTTTAAATAAAATCAGGATGGCTTTGAAAAATCCAAAGAAATGGTTTGTTAAACCCAAAATGCTATATATTTAATTTCAAAGTGATTTGAAATAAATACCGGGTGTTTAAAACTTTTGGAATCCTGTGGAAGATGATATTTATAAGGAAGAAGTGTAAAAAATAAAAGTTTGAATTAGAATTCAAAGTGAGAAAGTTAAGATGGAATTCAACTTAAGTTATGTTGGATAAATTAAATTTTAGAAATTAAATTGACAGGATTTGAATTGAGTCAATATGGAGTATTAATGAAATAGGAGTCGAATTAAGAGAAATAATTGAAATACATAATGGAATTGAACGAATTAAAAAATAAAATTTGCTTGGAGTGGGATTTAATTTAAGTATGGTTTTGGAATGATGGTAAAGAAGAATTGAAATTTAAATTAAATTGAATTGATTGGATTGGAAATAATATTGAATTGAAGTAAATATAAATTTTGAGTTGTGAAATATTATAAAAGCATATGGTATAAATTTTGAATGAAATAAAAATTAAGTGAATTGGAATTATGAGTAAATAAATTGGAATAACTTTTAAAAATTGAAACTTATGAAATAAAAATATTCTTAGGCTATAAATAAACGTACAATCTCGAGTTAAAAATAAAATGTGAATATATTCAAGTATAGAACTGATGGAATATGGAAAATGTGACGACCCGGAATTTTTGAACATTTGAAATTAGAATATTTTATTGATTTTAAATATTTAAAAGTTAATTTTAACTTGAATTTCAAATATCACTATTTATTTGATAATTAAATTATTGAATTTAATAATTGGAAGTTGGGTGAAATATTGAATCTTTAGTTTTAAGCTTGTTAATAATAATTTGAATGCTTGAAAAATTTATATTGATAGGACTGAAGATGCTAAAAGCATTGGAATTGAATTTGGAAGTGTTTTGTTAAGTTTTGAAATTATATCATTTAAACCGATATTTAAAAATAGCCTTCCGGGGCACAGTCTCGGAATTTGACAAAACCAGTTCCATTGGATTTGTAGTATTGCATTATTATTGGAATTCAAATTTTGTAGCACTTGGAGTTATCGTTTGACCGTACGGATTGTAAACGCCTAGAGAATAGTTAATCAAAGTTATTTAAATAATCGACTCAAAATGCTATCTTCTTCATACGATCGAATTACGACTCGAAACCTTTTCCTTTGCGTTCAGAATAGGGGTATAACATTATGAATGACAGGAGGAACGCCTCGATAGGGGTTCAAAATTTCGAAGTGTGTAAGTCGAGATGATTTGAATTTGAATTTAAATTGAATATATATATTTGCATACACTAGCTAACATTTAGCTGAAATTATTTCCCATCAGCCACCATACCCTATACCTATGTAAGCTTAGCCGACCAATCCTGTCCCTTTATCTATCAGCTCGCAAACGTCGTATCTTGTGCCCATAATTTCATTGTCAAACGCAGAGAAAAAATGAATGAAAATCGAATTTTATTTAATGGCCGAGATTTCCTTGATCTTCATCTCTTCCCCCTTCCGTTCGATTTTAATAAAAAAATTACAAGCCGAAGTCCCATTTTCTTCAAATCGAAATCAAATCGCGACCACTTTTTGAAATCTCTCGCTGAATCAATCGGGTTGAGGGCACGTGTTATCAGTGCGAGCTCGCGAGTGCGGGGAAAGTGGGTTGTCTTCGCGATGCTTTTAGGTAAAGTCTCAAAGGTTTAAGGAGTCTGGGTTCTGCTCTAATGTGGGTGCAATTTAAATAGCGGAATCAAAGGCCCGTGGTGGTCGTCGCACTCAAATTCGTTTGGATTAGGCGAACGTTTAGCTGCGAGAGATGGAGAAGCCATCGTTGGTGAGGGATTAGCCGCGATCTCGTTCGAGATTTTGGGGTAGCAACTCTATGTCATGGGTGCAGCAAAAGCGTAGTGGAACTACGATGGTCGAAAAGGTGAGATGTCGCGATTTAGTTCGAGGGTGTTGATCGATGTCGAGTCGAAGGCCGAAAGGTATAACCATTTTGTTTCCAATTTAAAACTTAATTTATATGTCAGTTAAGACAGAGTGAAGGAAATGAATTAACAGCTGAATAAAGTATGATATGAACATGGATATGTATGTATGTATGTATGTATGTATGTATGTACGTACGTATGTATGTATGTATGTATGTATGATATTTATGAAATAAGACTTTACAGTAAGGTTTAGCTGTAGTTTGTATATACAAACATATTTTAATTTAAGTATATATATAGGCAGGCAGGCAGCAGTCTTATTTCTTTTCATTTTAATTGATTCCATTTAACCAAGGTGTGTGTGTGTGTGTGTATAGATTTAAGAAAATATAATGATTGCATACATATTTTAAAATCTTACTGTTAAATTTTAAATAGACAATATGATGAGATAATATATTATAAAGCATATTAAAATCGAGTATTTACAAATTCATGAGTGTTATGCGATGGTTAAATTATTTTGAATATTTTAATCTAATGGTAGAAACTATTCATTTAATTTGTTACTAGGGATTTAACAGTAAAGTAAAATTTGGAATTTTATTAACACGACAAATTTAAGTTTTAAAACAAATATTTATAGTGGTCGATTTTTCGATTAGTTTGAATATTAATAAAATCGTATAATGTTTATTCAAGGTTTGAAATTTGAGAAGAAACAAGCTGTTCAGGGATGGACTGCAAAACAAATTCAAGGTGTGTTAATCTCACTTTTCTGGATTATTATTTAAATTTAAATGGTTAAATTTAAATAATTGGTTGAATGGTTGAATTGATTTGATGTGCTATATTATAGTATATAATACATCTTGGAATGATTGATTTCTCGTGTTATATAGCTGATGAGACCCTATTCGCCGCATAATAGCGGATGATATTATATTAATCCCATATACCGCGATATAACACCTTGAAGTGGAATTGGTATTTTATATTGTGCTAACGTCTGTGGATATAGGGAAACAGGTTGGAGGGATCCAACTGGATTCCTCAAAATTATCTAGATTATTCTAATAATTCTATGTTATGATTATTTGCTATTCTAGGTTGAATTATATTGATAATTGTAATATTGAATGTTATGGTTTGGTTGAATATTTCGGTACACTAAGTTATCTAAATACATAGGGATTTTTGGAAACAAAATAAAGAAGAGAATTTGTAAGTAAAAATAATTATAGAGAAGTTGACTAAATTTAAGAATGAATTGAAAAAGAATAAAAGTGGATTTTAAATGTTAATAATTAAATTGCGAGTGGGGAAAGAAGATTTAAATAAACAGGAAAATAATGAATTTTTAAAATTAAGTGGAGCATTCTAAAAAGCAAAAGAATTTATTTTAAAGATTTGAGCTTTAAATTTATTCAAAGGAATAGAAAAGGAATTTGGGAAATCTAAAATTGGTATTTTTAGTTAAAAAGGATTTTCATTTAAAATTAAGAAATGAAATATGAGGTTAATGGATTTTGAATAAATTGAGTAAGTAATGGAACTTATTTCACATTAGGTAAATTTGAAATCCATTTGAAAATTCATTTAAGTGTTGGAATTGGGATTTTAAAAGGAGGTTGTGACTATGAAATGTATGAACTGGGTTTATAAAAGTAAAGTAAGATATATCGGTGGATATTTGGGAAGAATAAATTCATGGTGAAAATTTATTAAAGGAATGAGTAAATTTGTTTATAAATAAATAGTGATTTATTTGTAAAGGACGTGGAAGAAAAGCTTATTTCCCCTGAGCAGCACCGTACATTTTCAAACAAATTTAGAGGTATAATTTAAAAGTTTTAAATTGTTTTAAAAAGTATGTTTTAGAAAATTTATTATTTCTGAATTTTTAAATTCTAAAGTAAGTATTTTTAAAAATTTATTATCATTATAATTAATTAAAAGATGGTTTGGTAATTTTTTTAAGGAGAAAATCTAGTTTTATATTTTATAAATTAACCTTATTTTAAATATTCCTAAAGTATTATTTTTAATTAAGTATTGAAGTAGTTTTTTCTATAAATGTTAAAGCATATTTTACAATAAAGTGTTTTTAAATTATTTTAAAAATCCAAAGTTTTGTGCTTAGTAATTTCAGTGGAAATAGAAAGTATTTGGGAAATTTATTCCGTAAAAGGAAAATGGTTTGAAACTGTTTTCAAAAGGAACTGGAAAATGGAAATATACCTTGTGAAGATATATTGTGATTAATAAATATTTAGTGAGATTACTTATATTGGATAGTTGATTGTGAATGATTAATTGATAGTTAAATAACCGACTATCAATATTGACCAATGCACTGATCATTCTGAAGAGACCGGGATCGAGTTAGCAATATTACGGCATGATAGGGGGTCCTCGCTTTGCGTTAGGTGGCGAATGGGAGACTCTTACCCCTACATGTCCCCGAGGTAGTATATGGCCTTTTGGGGTTGGTTGTAGTAGAGAGGCTGGCCGTAAAAGCAAACTCGAGGTATCACCGTTAGACACGGCGGGGTTGGGATAGTTGAAAAGCCTACCAGTCGAGTGAGCCGCAACCAACGGTTGAAAAGCCTAGGTCGTTACTTTTGGTATCAGAGCTTAGGTTGGTGATAACCTTGGCTCTAGTGGGAATTACTCATAGAATAGAGTCCGTAGAACTCTAGAATGAGTTTGAATGCATTAATAAATATGAGCGTGTAACGACCCGCCTTTTTGGACAGTTTAAACCGACGATCAAATACACATGCCGATTCCAAACCATTCAAAAGGGCAGATGGTTATTGGGGTAAATAAGAAAAGAAAAGAAAGAGAAATCAAGGAAATGAAACAACATAGAATCTCGCAGTGGAACGATAAAATATAATAGTCAAATAAACAGTTCATGAAGCTGTTTACTATACTTTGACAATTATTTGTACAACATTTATCAGAGTTATACATATACCACAGAACAATTAAAAAAATGCAGCAGATAGTATGATGCAAGGGTAATATTAGTAATAGTATACCAAATCTTCGTCTTCATCCTCCAGAATAGATCATCAAAAATCTGAAAAACTCAGGACTGACTCGAGCGTAATGAAAAGACAAAACACTCGAGTCAGGACTAAAATATCCTTATGAAAGTTAAATCAATCGTAAATAAATATGAGTGTAACGGCGTCAGAGATGTTTACGGGGTTTGACATCTCATATCCAGTGTCAACGTGCGTGCAATAACTCAAGAGATGTTACGGGATTTTCCATCTCTTAAGGATCCGTTAAACTATCTACTATGTAGTAATGTACGCTAAGTAGATAATGCCTATCAGTAATATAAAGTATCAAAATAGCGTTAAGGCGTTACCATAATCCCCCTTAACACATTTTTATAATGCCATAGTCTATACAGCACCGTAAGCCCCACCGTAAACTGGTGGTTATCAGAGGGTACCCCATAGGTATAACACAAAACAAAACGTAGTGGTCGCGAATAGGATAATCAGTATTACAAGGTACATGAGGCGATACCAACTAGGATACTAGTAGTTGCATGATCCGGGCTGATGTTGACATAGCCAGCAGCTACCCCAACATTGCGAAACAACACTCCCAAATCAAGGGTGCACCCAAATTGAATCACAAATGTAATAGATATGGTATCGAAGAAGTGTGTCCGCTAGAGGTGGTGAACCTCAATGGCCCGACACGGCTCCTGTTTTAGTCATGTCAGGGGTCATCCAATAATCGTTCTCTTTCTTCAGTCAACGCGTTCAACAAACCATCCACTTCATTCTGGATCAACACTCTACGTATACAAGTTATTAAATGGTTTTTTGGTATCGACAGAGAGTATGTCCATATCCGATCCCGGTCTCTTTAATAACTACGTATTATTACACCGATGGCTCTTTTACATTTCAAATCGATTCATAATTGATATCGAAATATCATATTCGCTTCAAAAATCAAATCCCTTTCAAATATCATCATAGCTATTCAAAATGTAAGATTCTGTTTCAAAAATCATTTTCACCTCAATATCTCGTTTTAATTTCCAAATCATTTCGAAATTCAATTTAGGTTGCACTTCATTTAACCCAATTCGTATTTAAATTCAAGATTTAAACATAACATTTCACCTTATTAACGAGCTTGGAATTTTAGAAAATATTTTAAGTAGTTTAAAAGTAGTTTAAATGAATAAAGTAGTTAAAAATACTTAAAATCTTTAAATGAATTTCAAATAGATAAATTAGTTTAAAATAATTTAAATTGGGTTAAGTAGATTAAAAATAGATTAAAATAGTTTAAGTATTCAGAAGTGGTTTATATAACTGAGAAATTTGGAAAACAAAATAAAGCAGCTTCAAAACCAAACCATTTCAATTATAACTTCCCTAATTCAAATCAATTTCAATTTCCATTCTACCGATTCAATTTCGATTTCAATTCAAATCAGTGTCATCTTTGACTTCAAATTAATTCAATTTTACATTCACCTTCAATTTATTCAATTTCAGTTTATATCGATTTGGAGCTTGATTTTTCAAAATATCCATTTATTACACTTAACAAAATTATCCATCAATATTCAAGTTTAAATCCAAATTTCAAATATGATTCAATTCCAAGCTCGATTTCAAAATATCATTTTTATATCACTTTACTTAGTAATATTCAAAGCTTGAATTAAGGTTCAATCTTTAAACAAATCAATTTTCGAAATTCAATCATATCCTGATTTTTAATTTCCAAAGTCTCCACTTTAATTATTTAACAATTTCTTTTAACCAAAATTTATTTCCACACTCAATTTTTCGATAAATTCGATTTCTATAAATTGATTTCTATTTATAACTATTAAATCAAAACATTTAAATAAATTTCAAATCGACGATTTTAAAAATTATTAATTTAGCCAATACGGTGTTCGTATTCTATCCTACGGCCAAGTAATTATTTATTTCAATTAAATGTCAGTGATGAATATATATCACTTAAATCAAATTACAGTTTCATATGTATGCATAACAGGATATATATAAGCAAATAAACATCCAAACATTTAAATATCAACCAATAGCATCCATCGAAATACATCATCTAATAGACAATACAATTCATGGCAATTTCATAGTTATCCATGTCAGGTAATTTAATCGCAATTCAATTTCAATTTCAATTTAACTGTCAATTTAATTTTCAACGGTTAATTCAAATGACAATCTATGTGACAACTAAATTTTATCAAACAACGATAAATAAAAATCATAACCCTTCACAATGTCAAATTTAACTAGCATAAAGATATTTAGTACGTTGTGAGCGTTATAAAACACTCACCTTGATTTCAATGCAGTTCCAGCGTTTTATTTCGAATAAAATTAAACGGACGTTTAATTTTATCCAAAATTTTCACTAGCTCCAAACGGCTCCAATCCAGCTCCATTGCGAAGAGCTCGCCAATACGGTTCCAATGCAACTGGTTTGTGCGTTTTCGACCTCGTAGCAAAAAGTTATAGCAGTTTAAACTTTGTACGAATTATAAAATAATAATTTTATAAATTATTTTCAATTTAAAACCCTACATCTATTTTCAGCTGTTGATTTCATGGCCCTGATCTGGAACGCGCGCACGCTAATCACCTTCCCCCCCCCCCCCCCCCCCGTTCGTTTTCTTCCGAGGTAAATTTGAACCCATAGCCGCCCCATTTTTATGAATTTTCGAGCAACCCTCCGCCACTTCGACGATGATCAGATGATGCCACCACCACCGCCTATGCGAGAGCCGCCATCGACCAGAAGAGCATGAAGGTCGGCCTCCCTCATTCCTCAAGAAACGCATGCGAAGTGCAGATGAACGCGGCCACCTATCGTCCCCTCTGGTCGACGAAGACCCATCTCCACCGTATAGGTAGGAAGATCTCGTTAAGATCTTCAACTTTGCAGTTGAAAGTTTTTGGTGAATGTTGACGGATTGGAAGAAATTAGTGAAAGAAGTGGCGTGCGTTTCTGGCCTTAGAACTGTAGGAGGCGGTCACGAATAATGGGACTAGGGTTTTGCTGAAGAACGTGCCTTTATAAACAATTTTAATTATTATTTTAATATTAAATCCACTCATAAACCATTTTCTCAACGATCTCCAAACAACGCGTGCCGGCTGGCGTTTCTAGGGTTACCCTGCGTTCCGGACACAATGGAATAGGTTTCGAAAGCTAATTCGATCGTATGTGCAAGTTACGGAAACAACTATCAAATTTAAATAAACCGATTAAACGATTTTCTATGCGTTTTGGCTTGCAACGGACAAACGGTAAATCCGATTGACACGAAATTTGAAATCTTACACTAATATCACATTATGGATCTGATGAAACAGGTTTCGTCAAAATCCGATACTGTTTGAAAAATGACTATTTTAACTCGTCAAATTAATATTAAAACAATTTCGATGCGTTTCGAGTTGCCACGGTCAAACGAAAACTCCGATTGCTACGAAAATTGAAATCCGATAATAACATACTATTACGGATCTAATGGAACTAGTTTCATCCTATTCTGAGACTGTTCGAAAATTGGCTATTTTTCAGTCGATAATTAAATATTAAAATATTCAATTTTCACAAATTTACTTTTAATTCAATTTTAAAAGTTCTACAACATCATTCTTACTTTAATATGATAAAATAAAATTTTACAAATCATTTTTAATCATATTAAACCCATTATTCAATTATCCAATAATTTCCAATTTTAAAATCTTGTTAACTCTATTATAATCCCAATATAACTTATATTCACTTTGGAAACCAATCTGAATCATATTAAATCAAATTTCAATTATTCACTCTATTTTCATATATTAAATTTCAATATCAAATTGATCATACCAAATTCGGAATTTATTTATTCAAACATTTGTAATATTAAATTTAAACAATTTGATTATTCTTAAATCACTATCTTTTGAAATATTCGAAACGAACTTATAAAATTTAACAAATTCAAATTATAGAACAACCATTTTCATTAAAACAGTTATTCAATTCCCGCTATTCAATTATTTAGTAAATTCCAAATATTAAATTTAAACAATTTAATTGTTCAATATTTGACGGATTTCAATATTGGATTTTTAAATAAAATTTCATTATCAGTCGATTTACTATATTTCATCAAATGAATTCCCCATTATTATTTAACTACAGTTAGAGATAATGCACTCAACTAATACATAAACTTTCATTTCAATTGCAATTAGTTCACAAATTCAATTCGACTAACTAAATGAATATGTAACTTAAATAATTATCACCTTTAACTTTTAATTACTTATAAGTTTATTATTTACAAACAAATGTCACAATTACCTATACAATACAAATTCGAACAATAACCTTTGACTACATATTATTTCAATTGATTTGGGATTCCATTCAATTCATAAATAATTACTTAGATAAAAAAAATTTTGCATTTCATTCTAGTTATTATTACCATACATAAATTACAAATTTTTTTCTAACCTTAAATCACGAAATCTTATCAAATTAGCTATTTTAATTATCGAAAATTTATGGGTCGTTACACTCTCCCCCACTCAAAACTTTTCATCCCCGAAAAGGAAAAAGAAGGGAAAAGGAACTAAGTTTAGAATTCAACCTTAGATATATTTTATTCAAAGTTACCAACTTATAAAACCATGAAATTCCATTTATAAAGTCATAACTACGCTTCCACTAAGTTACTCCGAGCGGCTTTCCAACTTTAAAAGTTAGTTATCCAAACAAGTTATAAAAAAAAAATTAAAACTTGAAAAATTTTCTAACACCCGGATTTACGGAAAATTTCGGCAGAGTCTCCTTTGCACGGCTCGATCGGAAAAAAATATAACAGTATATATATCACAAATATACATCTCATCAAGTGATGAGGCATCCCGCAGGGAAAAAGTGTAAAAGTACGGTATGTAATCCGAGATATGTACCTTATATATTGTTAGCGAGCATATACGGCTAATATAGCGTGAAAGCGAACTCCAAATGCGAAGCAAGCGCAATCCGCACCTACTAAATACTCAACAAACCATGAGAAACATGCATATATGAAAATAATATCAATATACACAATATAGCAACATAACAATTACATGTGCCAACATAGCAAATACAACAAAACAACAAATGCATCCACCAAATCAATTATCATCCAACTATTATCCAACAAATCCATAACCAACCAATATAAATTCACTTCTCATTAATATTTATTGACTTGGGTTTCAATTTTAATCACAGTTGATTCATTAACGTTGGATTTTACTAACATTCATTCTCAATTCAATTAGTTAACGTTCACTAATTTATATTTACATTAGTTCACTTCCAATTTGAATCAAACTAAATTCTTTTAAATTCACTTAACTTCCAATTTGATTTCATTGATTTATAGCTTTCAATTTCATTAACACTTAATGAATTATATTCAATCAACTAACAATCATATAACAACCAAATCATACCCAACATAACCAATTATTAATTTTACATTCAATTTGGTTTATCTCTTTCAATTCCAATTTATTCTTAGCCATACCCAATTCTTTTGTTTACATTTACTTCATATTCAGTTTCAGTTAATAACCAATTTATTTGCGGAACATTTTATTAATGCAGAACATTTTATTAGTCATCACTTCAATTTATAGTCATTCCATAAAAGTCTAACTTCTTATATATGACTTTTCTTAGTTAATAGTTATCTCAAAAGTTGCAAATTTATCTTCACATATTTGGCATCTTAAATTTCCAATATTAACTTTTAATTAAGTCTGTAAGCCGTACATATATCATCCATGAGCAATATCAATCTAATCGCTTATTCGATCACACAATTTCACTTCCAAACTAGTATCATTCACACGACTCTTTAGTGCGGACTCTGATTTGGTTCCTTGATTGGAAACTGTTACTCTCCTTGCATAGCCATATACTATGATAGAGAATTTCAGAATCAAATTAAAAATCCATATCTAGGGTTCGCCGTCGAAAATCGAGTGAAAAATCCTCACTTGGATCGATATAAATCATCTCGAAATTTTGTATTCGAAATTTGGATCAAATTGTTATGCAAATAAAATAATATACGCAAATCTCATGTATTACATTCCAATGGATTTCTATCCAATTTATCTATACTAAATTATTTTATTGACTTCTTTTTTTCTTCTTTCAATTAATTATTCACAATCTATTATTCAGTTAGTATATTCATTTCTTTACATAGCATGTTCTTTAACATTATCTGTTCTTAAACATCATATCATAGGATTTGCTTACTCAAGTTCATTTTAAACATTCTATATAATTTAATTAAATCCAATTTCATTTTCCAATTGACTCTTAGCTATAAGAAATTCCTTTGTTTACATTTACTTCAATTTTATAATTTTAGTTAATAACAAATTTATTTATGGAACATTTTATTAACCAGTACTTTAGTTTATTAATCATCCAATAAAAGTCTAACCTCTCATAAATGACTTTTCTTAGTTTACAGTTATCTTAAAGGTTACAATCCCTTTGCAATTTTATATTTATTTTCTATGACCAATTTACAAAGATATAATACGATTCATTTATCTTCTTTCTTAAGTTACCTTACTTGTTCCATTTATCCATTCATCATTTCATGTTATATTTAAGTATATAACATTTTATCACAACCAAATTTTCATTTATATACATTCTAATTCCTTTGAGTTTTCCCTTACTTGTATACTTCAATTATTTTCAGGTTTTGTTTATTTGTACAACATCTCATTACATATCCAAAACATCATTTTAACTTCTTAATATTTGGTAAGTCATATTATATGTTATTAGAATGCAAATTTGGTACTATACAAATTTATAGAATTTCATTTTACAAATTTGGAATGTTCACAATTTAATTTGTTTAAATCCTCTTTACCTTTCAACTTTAAAGTTTTCCCAAACTATAGCTTAGATATCTTAATCCTCTTATTTTATAAATTCTGGTTATTCACATTTCATTCAAATAATTTGAAAATTATTAATTAGCAGAACTTAGAATTTTAAATGCCCGATTCTTTCCAAATCGTTTGAAATAAACATATATACTTATATCCTTTTAAATATATCAAATCATACCTTTTGAGTTTAAACCAAAACCCCTTTACCCAAAATAATTTCGAAGAAAAACAAAGCTTCTTAGAAGTCTCCCCCACTTTGAGACTCGAAAATGAACGTCGATGATGCTGCGCAGTCATCACCGAAATTATTTTCCAGCGACATAAGAGAGGAATACTGAATTCATTCCTTCTTAAAAGTCCTTTCAAAATATTTGTCATAAATATTTTCCACCTAATATTACTATATATTTCTTCAAAGCTTTGAAAACCATTTTAAACGTCCCCGGGTCTTGAATTCAATATTTTCCAATTCAAATTTGTTTTAATTTATAAGTCACCTTTATAAAAATATTCTTATAGGATTTTCTTTCTTAAAACATTCCACAGGTTGTTTTATTATTGTTTATTTTTCAATAAACCTTATTTACTAAAACACAATATCCAATTAATAATAACAATCAATATTATCGTTTCCAATAACCAAATAAGCTTGATAGATCACAATAATTTTTTTTTAAAATAAATTCTTTATATACAAAATATAATTAGGGCAAAATTATTTCATTTACCCAATTTCAAAATAATACTATGTCGAATTGTTCTGTTTAAGTGTTTAGAGATCCCTATCAATGACGTTAATTACTCGTATTGACCAGAATCCGTAAGCCACTCAAAAAATCAACCGACACAATATAAAACATTTTATATCACTAACAAATACGCTCTCTCATATATATACACTCAGCGACTCATCATAGGGTATTACTACCCTATTTATAAAGAGACAGACCCCACAAAGCTAAGGTTATCGCTAAACCAAAGCTCTGATACCAGCGGTAACGACCCGCCTTTTTGGACAGTTTAAACCGACGATCAAATACACATACCGATTCCAAACCATTCAAAAGGGCAGATGGTTATTGGGGTAAATAAGAAAAGAAAAGAAAGAGAAATAAAGGAAATGAAACAACACAGAATCTCGCAGCGGAACGATAAAATATAAAAGTCAAATAAACAGTTCATGAAGCTGTTTACTATACTTTGACAATTATTTATACAACATTTATCAGAGTTATACATAAACCACAAAACATTTAAAATAATGCAGCAGATAGCATGATGCAAGGGTAATAATAGTAATAGTATACCAAATCTTCGTCTTCATCCTCCAGAATAGATCTTCAAAAATCTGAAAAACTCAGGACTGACCCGAGCGTAATGAAAAGACAAAACACTCGAGTCAGGACTAAAATATCCTTATGAAAGTTAAATCAATCGTAAATAAATATGAGTGTAATGGCATCAGAGATGTTTACGGGGTTTGACAATCTCATATCCAGTTTCAACATGCGTGCAATAACTCAAGAGATGTTACGGGGTTTTCCATCTCTTAAGGATCCGTTAAACTATCTACTATGTAGTAAAGTACGCTAAGTAGATAATGCCTATCAGTAATATAGTATCAAAATAGCGTTAAGGCGTTACCATAATCTCCCTTAACACATTTTTATAATGCCATAGTCTATACAGCACCGTAAGCCCCACCGTAAACTGGTGGTTATCAGAGGGTACCTCATAGGTATAACACAAAAAAACATAGTGGCTGCGAATAGGATAATCAGTATGACAAGGTACATGAGGCGATACCAACTAGGATACTAGTAGTTACGTGATCCGGACTGATGTTGAGCATAGCCAACAGCTACCCCAACACCGTGAAACAACACTCCCAAATCAAGGGGTGCACCCAAATCGAATCACAAATGTAATAGATATGGTATCGAAGAAGTGTGTCCGCTAGAGGTGGCGAACCTCAATGGCCCGACGCGGCTCCTGTTTTAGTCATGTCAGGGGTCATCCAATAATCGTTCTCTTTCGCGTTCACCAAACCGTCCACTTTATTCTGGATCAACACTCCGCGTATACAAGTTATTAAAGTGGTTTTGGTATCGACAAAGAGTATGTCCATATCCGATCCCGGTCTCTTTAATATCTACGTATTATTACACCGATGGCTCTTTTACATTTCAAATCGATTCATAATTGATATCAAAATATCATACTCGCTTCAAAAATCAAATCCCTTTCAAATATCATCATAACTATTCAAAATGTAAGATTCCGTTTCAAAAACCATTTTCGCCTCAATATCTCGTTTTGATTTCCAAATCATTTCGAAATTCAATTTAGGTTGCACTTCATTTAACCCAATTCATATTTAAATTCAAGATTTAAACATAACATTTCACCTTATTAACCAGCTTGGAATTTTAGAAAATATTTTAAGTAGTTTAAAAGTAGTTTAAATAATTAAAGTAGTTAAAAATACTTAAAATCTTTAAATGGATTTCAAATAGATAAATTAGTTTAAAATAATTTAAATTGGGTTAAGTAGATTAAAAATAGATTAAAATAGTTTAAGTATTCAGAAGTGGTTTATATAACTGAGAAATTTGGAAAACAAAATAAAACAGCTTCAAAACCAAACCATTTCAATTATAACTTCCCTAATTCAAATCAATTTCAATTTCCATTCTACCGATTCAATTTCGATTTCAATTCAAATCAATGTCAACTTTGACTTCAAATTAATTCTGTAACAACCCGAGTTTTTGTGAAAATTTATTATCGTCATTTAAATAATTATTGTCGCTAGCAAATTGAGGATGGAGTTTTTGTTTTACCGGGTTGAAATTCTTAAAAAAAATAAAATAAAATTGGTCAAGTGTTGTGAGCTTTGAAATTGTGAGTATCGGCCTCTTATTTTTTTTGAGTGCCGTTCGAACCGTCCCCCTCTTTACGTTCTTTAACCCGTTCCCCTTTTTTATTTTCTTCATTTTTCCCATTCACTAGCCCGAAAGCAAACGAGAGCGAGAGAGTTAATGGCGGCTTCGTCCTCCTTCCTCTTCGTCCAAAAATTGGGGCTTCGGCAATCATTTAACAACTTCAAATCGTTCGTGTTCGATTCCGATGGCCTCTGCTTCGATTTGGCAACAAGGTGAGTAATTTATACTCACATCTAATTCAAATTCTTTGACCTCGTTTGCTTATTTCGTTTCTTTGTTTCGGCCTTGACTTGATTTTGGATGTTGAATTGGTTTCGAATTCGCTAGTTCGACTTTGGCATTGACTTGCGTACTGTCGGCCTTGGCATTTTTTATTGGCATTATTTGAAACCACTTCTGATATGAATGTTTGACCTTGACTTGTTTATCTTGGTTTTGGGTTTGGTGTTGCATCCATTGTGATATTTGTAGTAGCACTGTGCTTGAATCATTTTTGTAGTCTGCACATTGCATGCCTGATGGTTCTGTCCACTTCGAATTGTGATCTTTGTAGTTGCTTGAGGTCACTCATATGCTGTTAGCTACTGCATACTTGTAGTTATGTGCCAGTTGAGTTTGAGCATGTTTCCAGGCTAGTTCATTCAGGTTGTATTTGGTATCTTCACTTGAATTATTTAAAGTGTAGGTTGCTGAACTGTTAGCTTCAACTTTGAACTTGATCATTAGTAGCTAGTCTGCATTTACATACTTCACGGTAGTACTGCCACTGCCTATTTCAAACTGCATTTGGATGTTCTCTTGACATCTGTTTTGTTTTGAACTCAAACCCACTGAACCTTATTGTTATATTTGAACTTTATGCATGTTGTCCCTTGCACCATTCATCAGTTGCATCCATTATGTTTGTTGCGATTTGTGACATTCAGGTCAGTTGCACACTTAATTCATGTGGTCTGGGTTCTTCCCTGACCTATACACTTTGATATTTTTAGACCACTATCTTCATTGCATATGGATAATTTCTGAGGCATATCGTAGCATTGCTTGCATTACTGTCTCATTTCGATATTGAGGTTCACTGTTTGGTTAGACTTGAACTGACTGCACACATATATGTATATGTTTACTTCATGTACATGTTCATATTTCATATGTTGGTCTGGTCCTGTTTTTGCATTGAACTGTACTCAGTTTAACTTAAGTTTTGTTGCACTGCATGTTGTATACATTGAGTAGCCTGGTCTTTGTTTCTTATTCATCTGATGGAAAATTAGTCCAGATTTGTGTCCCTTTTGTCCATGTTCACATGAGTTTGCTTCGTGTTGTGTGGTGCTGCATATTCACCACTGTCTTAACTGTATTTGACTCACTGCTTCGAGTCACTTGCGCATGCTCTCTGAAGTTGTGGCATTCATTCTTTACTACCCTGATTATGTTGCAACCATTTTACTGTATATATATATATATATACACAATGGAGGCTGTACATTAGAGTCTTGTTCATGCCATTTGGCACTGTGCTTCGAGTATATAAGCAGTTTCAATTTGTGTTGAAGCTGTCTTGACCCTTTGAACTTAGTTGATGTTGGTTTTGTGATTTTTGGTTCATTGCAGTTTGATGTAAATTGCATCTTTCTTTTGCACCATGTTGTATCATTGCCATGTGTATTTGGTCATTCGAGCCTTCGTGCTCTGTTGGTTCAGGTTGCATAAATCCATTTTGCCTGCATCACTTGTATACTACATTTGCTAGTCTAGTCATTGCACTACACTTGTTTATGTGCACTTGTATATGCACAGTACTTGTTCATGTGCATTTATACATTCTTTACTTTGTTTTAGTGTACATGACTTGCTACTTTGCTCATCGCCTTGTGTTGAGCCTAAAATTCATTGGGCTTGACCTCGCATTTGTCTCTGCAATTTAATCGACACTTGGCCTTATGATATTCACGGCGATGCTTGTGAATTTTCATTGGGTACATCATCACTATAGTGGCAAGGCAGTGCACGCAAGCGTGAACTGCAGCCACACGGTATTCAATGGGTACATCATCACTATAGTGGCAAGGCAGTGCACGCAAGCGTGAACTGCAGCCACACGGTATTGGTTTTGGTGTTATTTCTTTTGCTTTTGATTTATGGATCTATTTCGTATTCAATATGTTGTAGTGGCGTGGCAGTACACGCTTGCGTATACTGCATCCCTACTCGAGTTGTCGTTTTAATTGATGTTCCCAATTACTTGATTGTTTCCTTTGTCCAATTCATCCTTATTAGTGATTGGATAGACGAGATTTATTGTGATTGTCATCTATTCGTTATTTGATTATTATTACTTCTGTGCATTAATAACTAAGTTTGAATTAGACTGACCCGGGTATTATTTTCTTTTGATTGTAATACTCGGGTCAGACCCGAGTTATTTCAGGTTGTAGATATTCTGCTTTGGGATGCTGCTCGAGCTATGAAGTTCTTTCATATCTTTTGGAGTTGTCGTGTCATAGTATAGGTTGATATGTCTTCATGTATATTAATCGTTAATGTACTTGTATATGTAACTTCCTGAGTCGACTGTTGTAGTTGTATCACATGTACCGTGTCAAATGTATTGTAACTGACATCAGTTATTATATATATATATATGAGACTTTTTGTTTCATCTGTGTTCCGCATTTATATTATCTGTGTTATTATTTTATATTTTTGTCCTAGACTATTATAGCCATTGTGTAGTAGCTTTGAGTTTGCATCGGCATGTCGGATTTCCTCCTGAAATGAAATGCAGGCTTTTACTATCTGGCATATCGGCGCTCGCACAAAGCAATTACACGGATGGTCGCTCCTCAACAGCCTTATTCTCCGTGCTAGTTGACAGCACTACACCGTAGTGTTCTTGGCTAGCGTGGGTATAGAGGTGGGGCGTTACAGCTTGGTATCAGAGCCTGGAGTTTAGAACAAATATAAAACATAACTTAGATAGTACATGTGTTACAACTATTTTTCGATGTTTTATCTCACATCTTTATCTAAAATCATCTTTGATTTGTTAGGTATGAATTCCTAACTCTTATTCATGAGCATTGCTGCTATTCTCTGTTGCACTTACTCATTCGAGTATGCACTGCTAAGTATCCTTGTGTATATGCTATATCAAGTTGCATACTGCTGCAACTCGTACCCACTTCGATTTGAACTCGCGTTGTTTATTCGAACTGCTATATATATGCATTCTTATCTCGGATTCGTGTACTGGATGGAGTCTCCATGCAATTGGGTTTTGGGTATCAATCTTTGAGACAAATTGCATTTCAATTGTCGACTCTGTCTGTTTATCCGACATATTGCATTTCAATTGTCGACTCTGTCTGTTTATCCATGGTTTGTTGGCTTTCATGTGCCTCTCTCTGATAGTTTTAAAATTTCTTTGGTATAAAAGAAATTGTCTTGGACTTTGCCTGGTCGATATCGACATTGACTTGACTTTTACTTTTGCTAAAGTCATTCAAGCATTTATGCTCGTTCTGCTTTGTTTTTTCAATTGTTGATCGATTCTTCTTTTCCGGATAGTTGTTATCACCTTTGTCGACTTTGATAACTTCTATTTCAGGAATTTTTGGGTATTCCTACTTTGATGGATTGGAATCGAATTCTTCGAATTTTATTCACGTCTTCGAATGTGAATCTTAGTGAATTGATTTGGTTTTCGAATTTAATCGATTCTTGATTATTTCCCGATTTGTTGCTATCATTTATTAGCAACTTTGATGACCGTTTCTTCGGGATTTTTGTGGACATACCTTTCGATGAATTCGATATCGATTTCTTTGGATTCTATTCACGTCTTCGTATGTGAATTCTTGTGATTGATTGTTTCTACAATCATTTTTGTGATTTGTCACTTTAAGAATATAAAGGTTTCAATACTAGTAGTAAATATCAAAACTCTTTTATCAAAATGTTTTCAACTCTATTTTCAATACCAAACTCGTTTTTAAAACCGTTTTCCAATCTATTAGTATATACAAATCTTTATTTCACTCGTATGAGAAATCTAATTAAACGGCTTAGTAAAACAAGTGGTATGAAACGGTTGCGTTTGCTTCGTCGGTTAATTCTTGGACTTGTTCGATTGAACCTCATGTGACAATTTTCTAGTGAAGATTTACAGTTTGTTCGTAAATATTTAAGTTAAGCAAGTGGTTATGGGACATGAAGCTAAACTTTTACATTTACTAACTTAGTGTAATTGACACTTCTCGTTGATCATGACGATCATTTTTACGGTTAGACTAGGCCTCATCGGTGTGATTTCGTCTCACACATATCTCTTGGGCTTTGAGGATTGTTTAGACACCATTTGTGTGATTTCGTTCACACATACCTTTTCGGTTAGACTAGGCCTCATCGGTGTGATTTCGTCTCACACATATCTCTTGGGCTTTGAGGATTGTCTAGACACCATTTGTGTGATTTCATTCACACATACTTTCCTTTTGTTTGCGAGGTTAGACTAGACACCACTTGTGTGATTCCACTCACACATACCTTTTTGAATTTTGGTTAGTCTAGACCTCAATCTGTGTGATTTCGACTCACACATGTGGGGTAGCGCCCCACGGTCTTCGGACCATTCGTGTGTCAAAATTAATGGCTTGCAACCATGAGATAGCGTCTCGTTATGCGTTGCACGTGTTGGTGATTTTCATGCTCATGTGTAGGTGAGATTTCGTGCTCCCGTTCTCGCTTTGCGTTGCACGTGTTGATGATTTTTCATGCTCGCGTGTAGGTGAGATTCCGTGCTCCCGTTCTCGCTTTGCGTTGCACGTGTTGGTGATTTTCATGCTCACGTGTAGGTGAGATTCCGTGCTCCCGTTCTCGCTTTGCATTGCACGTGTTGGTGAGTTTTCATGCTCGCAAGTAGGTGAGTTTTCGTGCTCCCGTTCTCGTTATGCGTTGCACGTGCTGATGAATTTTCATGCTCGCATGTAGGTGAGTTTTCGTGCTCCCGTTCTCGCTTTGCGTTACATGTGCTGATGAGTTTTCATGCTCGCGTGCAGGTGAGTTTTCGTGCTCCCGTTCTCGCTTTGCGTTACATGTGCTGATGAGTTTTCATGCTCGCGTGTAGGTGAGTTTTCGTGCTCCCGTTCTCGTTATGCGTTACATGTGTTGATGAATTTTCATGCTCGCATGTAGGTGAGTTTTCATACTCTCCTTCGAGTTTTCATACTCCGTTTGAGTTTTCATACTCTACTTCGAGTTTTCATACTCCGTTCGAGTTTTCATACTATGTTCGAGTTTTCATACTCTGTTCGAGTTTTCATACTCCGTTTGAGTTTTCATACTCTCCTTCGAGTTTTCATACTCCGTTTGAGTTTTCATACTCTCCTTCGAGTTCTCATACTCCGTTCGAGTTTTCATACTCTCATTCGAGTTTTCATACTCTGTTCGAGTTTTCATACTCCGTTTGAGTTTTCATACTCTGTTCGAGTTTTCATACTCTCCTTCGAGTTTTCATACTCCGTTTGAGTTTTCATACTCTCCTTCGAGTTTTCATACTCCATTCGAGTTTTCATACTCTCATTCGAGTTTTCATACTCCCGTTCGAGTTTTCATACTCTTATCTTGTGATTTCTGGATTTCTTGTGTAGATTTCTAGAATTTGTGCTTCACCAATTTTCGTGATTTCTATTGATAAGTTTTATCAATTCTTGTGCATTGGTGAATTCGTGTGTCATTGACTTGTTATGAGTACAAGTTTAGGGTATGATATCCCTTTCTATCTTTGAGAAGATTCTTGTGACACTTTTGATGAATGAAGATCCACTTATCGAAGTTTCTACTGATATCGCTGTTTTAATCACGTGTTTAAAAAAAAAAATTGTTTCAAAAATAAAAATCGTTTTCAAATTTTTTATAGTTTACGCTTTCAAAAGAATGAGAAAGCGATTTAAACGTTTCAGCAAAATCGAGGACTATGACCCCTTTCTTTTACTAATTCGTTTAATTCCGGACTTGTCCGTTTGAGGGTGAAAATTTGTAAATTCCTTTTATAAAATTAAAAGAATGTTTTGTGATTGTATTGCCCATTGAGTGCTTTAAGAATTCTGGTCGATGCGCTTGATCAACGTTATCGATAGGAATCTCCTAGACGCTTTGATGAGACAATCAGACACAGTAAATTGAATTTTAAATGTAAATTTGTCTGAAAAGATAATTACATAAAGTAAATTGTAAATTTCGAAAGTTTTAGCTTTTCGGGAAAGAATACTATTTAAAACAACTCTTTTCCGACACTTCTATTCTTGTGATTCCCGAGGGAACCAAGACTTTATCGATTGTGCCAATGCTAATCGTGTTGGTTTGCATACCATTCTCTTGCAGAAGAGAACGTGCTGTCTCTTGTGTTTCTAAATCATTAATGCCTATTGAGACTAGATATGCTACTCATGATCTAGTGCTCTTGGCTATTGATTTCGTTCTTCAAAATTTGGCACCATTATTTTTGGGTGAGAAATTTGTTCTCAACCCTGATCATGAATCTTGGGAATATTTATTTTCTCATAAGGAACATGATTTGAGTCAACCACGTTGACTCGAGCTCCATACATCTTATGATCTTGATATTATTTACCACTCCCGGAAGGGAAAATCTTGTTACCGATGCACTTTGTCGTAGACGACAAGTGGTTGTTACCTTTTGTCCATTTATTCCTTAAGATTGCGAGGACGCAATTTCTTTAAGGAGGGGAGTCTGTAACAACCCGAGTTTTTGTGAAAATTTATTATCGTCATTTAAATAATTATTGTCGCTAGCAAATTGAGGATGGAGTTTTTGTTTTACCGGGTTGAAATTCTTAAAAAAAATAAAATAAAATTGGTCAAGTGTTGTGAGCTTTGAAATTGTGAATATCGGCCTCTTATTTTTTTTGAGTGCCGTTCGAACCGTCCCCCTCTTTACGTTCTTTAACCCGTTCCCCATTTTTTATTTTCTTCATTTTTCCCATTCACTAGCCCGAAAGCAAACGAGAGCGAGAGAGTTAATGGCGGCTTCGTCCTCCTTCCTCTTCGTCCAAAAATTGGGGCTTCGGCAATCATTTAACAACTTCAAATCGTTCGTGTTCGATTCCGATGGCCTCTGCTTCGATTTGGCAACAAGGTGAGTAATTTATACTCACATCTAATTCAAATTCTTTGACCTCGTTTGCTTATTTCGTTTCTTTGTTTCGGCCTTGACTTGATTTTGGATGTTGAATTGGTTTCGAATTCGCTAGTTCGACTTTGGCGTTGACTTGCGTACTGTCGGCCTTGGCATTTTTTATTGGCATTATTTGAAACCACTTCTGATATGAATATTTGACCTTGAATTGTTTATCTTGGTTTTGGGTTTGGTGTTGCATCCATTGTGATATTTGTAGTAGCACTGTGCTTGAATCATTTTTGTAGTCTGCACATTGCATGCCTGATGGTTCTGTCCACTTCGAATTGTGATCTTTGTAGTTGCTTGAGGTCACTCATATGCTGTTAGCTACTGCATACTTGTAGTTATGTGCCAGTTGAGTTTGAGCATGTTTCCAGGCTAGTTCATTCAGGTTGTATTTGGTATCTTCACTTGAATTATTTAAAGTGTAGGTTACTGAACTGTTAGCTTCAACTTTGAACTTGATCATTAGTAGCTAGTCTGCATTTACATACTTCGTGGTAGTACCGCCACTGCCTATTTCAAACTGCATTTCGATGTTCTCTTGACATCTGTTTTGTTTTGAACTCAAACCCACTGAACCTTATTGTTATATTTGAACTTTATGCGTGTTGTCCCTTGCACCATTCATCAGTTGCATCCATTATGTTTGTTGCGATTTGTGACATTCAGGTCAGTTGCACACTTAATTCATGTGGTCTGGGTTCTTCCCTGACCTATACACTTTGATATTTTTAGACCACTGTCTTCATTGCATATGGATAATTTCTGAGGCATATCGTAGCATTGCTTGCATTACTGTCTCATTTCGATATTGAGGTTCACTGTTTGGTTAGACTTGAACTGACTGCACACATATATGTATATGTTTACTTCATGTACATGTTCATATTTCATATGTTGGTCTGGTCCTGTTTTTGCATTGAACTGTACTCAGTTTAACTTGAGTTTTGTTGCACTGCATGTTGTATACATTGAGTAGCCTGGTCTTTGTTTCTTATTCATCTGATGGAAAATTAGTCCAGATTTGTGTCCCTTTTGTCCATGTTCACATGAGTTTGCTTCATGTTGCGTGGTGCTGCATATTCACCACTGTCTTAACTGTATTTGACTCACTGCTTCGAGTCACTTGCGCCTGCTCTCTGAAGTTGTGGCATTCATTCTTTACTACCTTGATTATGTTGCAGCCATTTTACTGTATATATATATACAATGGAGGCTGTACATTAGAGTCTTGTTCATGCCATTTGGCACTGTGCTTCGAGTATATAAGCAGTTTCAATTTGTGTTGAAGATGTCTTGACCCTTTGAACTTAGTTGATGTTGGTTTTGTGATTTTTGGTTCATTGCAGTTTGATGTAAATTGCATCTTTCTTTTGCACCATGTTGTATCATTGCCATGTGTATTTGGTCATTCGAGCCTTCGTGCTCTGTTGGTTCAGGTTGCATAAATCCATTTTGCCTGCATCACTTGTATACTACATTTGCTAGTCTAGTCATTGCACTACACTTGTTTATGTGCACTTGTATATGCACAGTACTTGTTCATGTGCATTTATACATTCTTTACTTTGTTTTAGTGTACATGACTTGCTACTTTGCTCATCGCCTTGTGTTGAGCCTAAAATTCATTGGGCTTGACCTCGCATTTGTCTCTGCAATTTAATCGACACTTCGCCTTATGATATTCACGGCGACGCTTGTGAATTTTCATTGGGTACATCATCACTATAGTGGCAAGGCAGTGCACGCAAGCGTGAACTGCAGCCACACGGTATTCAATGGGTACATCATCACTATAGTGGCAAGGCAGTGCACGCAAGCGTGAACTGCAGCCACACGGTATTGGTTTTGGTGTTATTTCTTTTGCTTTTGATTTATGGATCTATTTCGTATTCAATATGTTGTAGTGGCGTGGCAGTACACGCTTGCGTATACTGCAGCCCTACTCGAGTTGTCGTTTTAATTGATGTTCCCAATTACTTGATTGTTTCCTTTGTCCAATTCATCCTTATTAGTGATTGGATAGACGAGATTTATTGTGATTGTCATCTATTCGTTATTTGATTATTATTGCTTCTGTGCATTAATAACTGAGTTTGAATTAGACTGACCCGGGTATTATTTTCTTTTGATTGTAATACTCGGGTCAGACCCGAGTTATTTCAGGTTGTAGATATTCTGCTTTGGGATGCTGCTCGAGCTATGAAGTTCTTTCATATCTTTTGGAGTTGTCGTGTCATAGTATAGGTTGATATGTCTTCATGTATATTAATCGTTAATGTACTTGTATATGTAACTTCCTGAGTCGACTGTTGTAGTTGTATCACATGTACCGTGTCAAATGTATTGTAACTGACATCAGTTATTATATATATATATATGAGACTTTTTGTTTCATCTGTGTTCCGCATTTATATTATCTGTGTTATTATTTTATATTTTTGTCCTAGACTATTATAGCCACTGTGTAGTAGCTTTGAGTTTGCATCGGCATGTCGGATTTCCTCCTGAAATGAAATGCACGCTTTTACTATGTGGCATATCGGCGCTCGCACATAGCAATTACACGGATGGTCGCTCCTCAACAGCCTTATTCTCCATGCTAGTTGACAGCACTACACCGTAGTGTTCTTGGCTAGCGTGGGTATAGAGGTGGGGCGTTACAAATTCAATTTTACATTCACCTTCAATTTATTCAATTTCAATTTATATCGATTTGGAGCTTGATTTTTCAAAATATCCATTTATAACACTTAACAAAATTATCCATCAATATTCAAGTTTAAATCCAAATTTCAAATATGATTCAATTCCAAGCTCGATTTCAAAATATCATTTTTATACCACTTTACTCAGTAATATTCAAAGCTCAAATTAAGGTTCAATCTTTAAACAAATCAATTTTCGAAATTCAATCATATCCCGATTTTTAATTTCCAAAGTCTCCACTTTAATTATTTAAAAATTTCTTTTAACAAAAATTTATTTCAACATTCCAAACTCAATTTTTCGATAAATTCGATTTCTATAAATTGATTTCTATTTATAACTATTAAATCAAAACATTTAAATAAATTTCAAATCGACGATTTTAAAAATTATTAATTTAGTCAATTCGGTGTTCGTATATAATTTTCTATCCTATGGCGAAGTAATTATTTATTTCACTTAAATGTTAGTGATGAACATATATCACTTAAATCAAATTACAGTTTCATATGTATGCATAACAGGATATATATATATAAGCAAATAAACATCCAAACATTTAAATATCAACCAATAGCATCCATCGAAATACATCATCCAATAGACAATACAATTCATGGCAATTTCATAGTTATCCATGTCAGGTAATTTAATCGCAATTCAATTTCAATTTCAATTTAACTGTCAATTTAATTTTCAACGGTTAATTCAAATGACAATCTATATGACAACTAAATTTTATCAAACAACGACAAATAAAAATCATAACCCTTCACAATGTCAAATACTGGCATAAAGATATTTAGTACGTTGTGAACGTTATAAAACACACACCTTGATTTCAATGCAGTTCCAGCGTTTTATTTCGAATAAAATTAAACGGACGTTTAATTTTACCCGAAATTTTCACTAGCTCCAAACGACTCCAATCCAGCTCCATTGCAAAGAGCTCGTCAATACGGTTCCAACGCAACTGGTTTGTGCATTTTCGACCTCGTAGCAAAAAGTTATAGCAGTTTAAACTTTGTACGAATTATAAAATAATAATTTTATAAATTATTTTCAATTTAAAACCCTACATCTATTTTCAGCCGTTGATTTCATGGCCCTGATCTGGAACGCGCGCACGCTAATCACCTTCCCCCCCTGTTCGTTTTCTTCCAAGGTAAATTCGAACCCATAGCCACCCCATTTTCATGAATTTTTGAGCAACCCTCCGCCACTGCGACGATGATCAGATGATGCCACCACCACCGCCTATGCGAGAGCCTCCATCAGCCAGAAGAGCATGAAGCTTGGCCTCCCTCATTCCTTTAAAAACGCATGCGAAGTGCTGATGAACGCGGCCACCTATCGTCCCCTCTGGTCGACGAAGATCCATCTCCACCGTATAGTAGGAAGATCTCGTTAAGATCTTCAACTTTGCAATTGAAAGTTTTTGGTGAATGTTGACGGATTGGAAGAAATTAGTGGAAGAAGTGGCGTGCGTTTCTGCCCTTAGAACTGCAGGAGGCGGGCACGAATAATGGGACTAGGGTTTTGCTGAAGAACGTGCCTTTATAAACAATTTTAATTATTATTTTAATATTAAATCCACTCATAAACCATTTTCTCAACGATCTCCAAACAATGCATGCCGACTGGCGTTTCTAGGGTTTACCCCGCGTTCCGGACACAATTGAATAGGTTTCGAAAGCTAATTCGATCGTATGTGCGAGTTACGAAAACAACTATCAAATTTAAATAAACCGATTAAACGATTTTCTATGCGTTTTGGCTTGCACCGGACAAACGATAAATCCGATTGACACGAAATTTGAAATCTTACAATAATATCACATTACGGATCCGATGAAACAGGTTTCGTCGAAATCCGAGACTGTTCAAAAAATGACTATTTTAACTCGTCAAATTAATATTAAAACAATTTCGATGCGTTTCGAGCTGCCACGGTCAAATGAAAACTCTGATTGCTACGAAAATTGAAATCTGATAATAACAAACTATTACGGATCCAATGGAACTAGTTTTGTCCAATTCTGAGACTGTTCGAAAATTGGTTATTTTTCAGTCGATAATTAAATATTAAAATATTCAATTTTCACAAATTTACTTTTTATTCAATTTTAAAAGTTCTACAACATCATTCTTACTTTAATATGATAAAATAAAATTTTACAAATCATTTTTAATCATATTAAACCCGTTATTCAATTATCCAATAATTTCCAATTTTAAAATCTTATTAACTCTATTATAATCCCAATATAACTTATATTCACTTTGGAAACCAATCTAAATCATATTAAATCAAATTTCAATTATTCACTCTATTTTCATATATTAAATTTCAATATCAAATTGATCATACCAAATTCAGAATTTAATTATTCAAACATTTGTAATATTAAATTTAAACAATTTGATTATTCTTAAATCACTATCTTTTGAAATATTCGAAACGAACTTATAAAATTTAACAAATTCAAATTATAGAACAACCATTTTCATTAACACAGTTATTAAATTCCCGTTATTCAATTATTCAGTAAATTCCAAATATTAAATTTAAACAATTTAATTGTTCAATATTTGACGGATTTCAATATTGGATTTTTAAATAAAATTTCATTATCAGTCGATTTACTATATTACATCAAATGAATTCCCCATTATTATTTAACTACAGTTAGAGATAATGCACTCAACTAATATATAAACTTTCATTTCAATTGCAATTAGTTCACAAATTCAATTCGACTAACTAAATGAATAGGTAACTTAAATAATTATCACCATTAACTTTTAATTACTTATAAGTTTATTATTTACAAACACATGTCACAATTACCTATACAATATGAATTCGTTCAATAACCTTTGGCTACATATTATTTCAATTGATTTGGGATTCCATTCAATTCATAAATAATTACTTAGATAAATTTTTTTTTGCATTTCATTCTAGTTATTATTACCATATATAAATTACAAAAATTTTTCTAACCTTAAATCACGAAATCTTATCAAATTAGCTATTTTAATTATCGAAAATTTACGGGTCGTTACAGAGCGCGTATTTGTTAGTGAATATAAAAATTGTTTAATATTGTGTTGATTTGTCAGTTGAGTGTTTATGGATTCTAGTCGATGTGTGGGACGCCATGTCATCGATAGGGATTTCTAAACTCTTAAGCAGGATAAACCGACACAGTATTGTTTTAAATAGGTTAAATGAAATAATTTTAGCCAAAATTATTTTTGTATATAAAAGAAATGATTTTTCGTAAATTGTTATAGTTATATATGGATGCTTGGTTGTTAGAAGGTGATAATATTAAATTATTATCATTGTATGAGAATTGAATAAGTAACTGAAGATAATAACCAAAGATTAAGGAATAAATTAATAAATAAATAGGATTTGTAAATGTGATTTATAATTGAATAAGGAATTGAAATCATAATAAAATAAAATAAAATAAAAACTAGAAACAAATTTATATACAAATGAAATTTGTAAATGTAAACTATAAATGTGAATTATAGTGTGATTAATAATTAAAATAAGATAAAATTCTAAACTAATGTTTAAATATAAATTTAACGGATTTGGAATTTGAAATTTTGAAAATTTAAATTCCTTTGAATTTGAAAATGATTCTCAAAAAGTTGGGAAAAATAATATATTTTTGAGAAATATTTTTGAATCTGATTTGAAATCTAGAGAGATTTGGAATTTAAAAATATTTGAAGGGTTTTAAAAGAGATAAAAGCATTAAACTCTTTTCGGTCGTTGGAAAATAATTACGATGATGATCGCGACATCACCGGTGTTCATTTTCGAGTTTTCAAGAGGGGGATTGCTACCTGGATGTTTTGGGTTAATGTTTGTTTGCGAAATTTGGTTTGATTTTGAAAATGAAAAGGAATAGTTGAGTTAGATATATATGTTTCCAAAATTGAATTTTGAACATTCTAGTAATGGTTTACACCCAGGAGTTGGTTTTAAATGCTTTGGTATGTTTAAGCAATTGTTTGAAACTCTGGGATCTTATTAAAAATGTATATGGAATAATAAATAAGTTTGGAAACTTATAGAAAAATATATTACATTAAGTTCATTTGTTGCCACAATAAGTTCAGAAACTAATTATAACCAGGTGACCTGAACCAAAAGATTTATAAGGCAAGTTCTAAAGTATGAATATGAAGGCAAGTTCTAATGTATGAATATGAAGGGACAAGCAACATTTCCAAAAAAAAATGTCAGGTCCATTACATGCATAAGCATAGGAATGAATAGTAAAGTAATATATATATCATATAAAATATATGGACATTATGGCCTATAGAAATTAAAGAAACATAGGACATGAACTAAGTTTCGAAACCTGACCCAATACTAAAGCACGGACAAGCACATGCATGCATAGTTCCTTTAATAGAAACATAAAAACTTCAAAATTGATGTATGCCATTTTCTAACTATTACTTTCATAGAAATAATTCAATTTTACAATCTGACATTAGAAAATGTAAGCTATATATATAAAATATGTAAACCACATTTTTAGAATCAAAGAATTATGTCAGGTTGTTTACTGTATTCATATAGGCTATATAACATGTATAAAAAAAAGAACAGCACATTTAAATAAAGCATGCACAAATTAAAACAACAGGAAAAAAAACAAAGGAAGTGCCAAAAATTTAAGGCCATGGCAAAAGATTGCAGCCAACTAAACAAGGCTACAGGGACACGCAAATCAAAATAACAAGCTTTACAATATGTGTTCAATTTCAAGGTACAAAGCACATAAAGAAAGAAATAAATCCATGCATAGGCATAGGGCTTGACTAATTTCAAAGCAACAAACAAATTACAAATAATACAACAGTAAGGACACATGAAAATCAAGCAACATCAAGTAGTTGATGCTACTATTGGCAAAAGAAAGATTTGCATATAGACCCACTTAAGCATGTACAATTGCACAAAGAAAAGGAAGTTACCTTTTGTTCTATTGCAAGGTAACATGCATATTGGCAACAGTGCATTAGAGTGCACAAAGAAATTAAAATTTTGAAGCTTAACTGGTTGTGAATGGATGAAAATGGAAGGATTTAAATATAAATTGAGTTGGGATCAATTTAAAATGGTTATAAGCTTAAGAAATTATTTATTCACATGAATATTGTCGAATTGCGTAGATATAAATTATCGTTTGACGAAAACGAGATTAAATAAAATTCTATGAATTGATAGAAGTAAAAAAAATTGATTTTGAAATAAATTGAAGTGAATATGAGCTTGTTTGGATTAAAAATAAATTGAATGTAAGAAATTGAACTGTAAACCATTAAAATTGAATGGATTGGTTGAAAGCAATTGAATTTGTTTGGAAATCCTATGAATTGCTCATGAAAAGTGTTTAGTGTGCATTTCTTTTAGTATTCATAAGTTGCAGTTGTTTCGAAGAGTGAAATGATAATAACTTTCATATATTTAGAACTTACATGTTTGAATTGAGTAAGTACAGGTACTGGGAAGCCGTTTGGCTGGATTTTGGACGCGCTAATTGCTAAATAATAAATCGCTTGCTTAAAATGCTAAATAGAAGTATGCCTACGCAATAAAAATAGGAAATATGAACTGTTTTTGTTTTTCCGACCATATGGGTCGATGTATATATATTTATATCTCTTGTCAAATTGCAAAAGCTCCTCCGCACAAAGGAGACTCTGCCAAAATTTTCCGGTAATTTTAGGAAGCAGAAAAAAATTGGAAAAAATTGGAATTTTTTTTTGTTAGCGACAAAACGAATTCAAATTGGATTTGAAATAAAAGGATTTTTGAGATGGAGTTGAGGACAATTTTTTTGGTTGAAACTAATTGTTCAGTTGGAACTAAAGAATTAGGAAAGTGAATTTGAGATTTTCACTATGTACGTTTTAATAAGTTAATGGGTTGAGGCATTGTTCTGCCTTGGCAAATTTCAGGGACGAAATTCTTTTAAAGGAGAAGGAATGTGACGACCCGAAATTTTTAAGCATTTGAAATTAGAATATTTGATTGATTTTAAATATTTAAAAGTTAATTTTAACTTGAATTTCAAATATCACTATTTATTTGATAATTAAATTATTGAATTTAATAATTGGAAATTGGGTGAAATATTGAATCTTCAGTTTTAAGCTTGTTAAAAATAATTTGAAGGATTGTAAAATTTATATTGATAGGACTGAAGATAGTAAAAGCGTTGGAATTAAATTAGGAAGTGTTTAGTTAAGTTTTGAAGTTGTATTGTTTAAACCGATATTTAAAAATAGTCTTCCGAGTCATAGTCTCAGAATTTGACAAAACCAGTTCCATTGGATCCGTAATATTGCATTATTATTGTATTTCAATTTTCGTAGCACTTGGAGTTATCGTTTGATCGTACGGATTGTAAAAGCCTAGAGAATAATTAATCGAAGTTATTTAAATCGACTCAAAATGCTATCTTCTCCATACGATCGAATTAGGACTCGAAACCTTTTCTTTGCGTTCGGAATAGGGGTATAACATTATGAACGCCAAGCGGCACGCCTCGATAGGGGTTTGGAGTTTCGGAGTGTGTAAATCGAGATGATTTGAATTTGAATTTAAATTGAATGTATATATTTGCATACACTAGCTAACATTTAGCTGAAATTATTTACCATCAGCCACCCTATCCTATACCTATGTAAGCTTAGCCGACAAATCCTGTCCCTTTTTTCTATCAACTCGCAAACATCGTATCTTGTCCCCATCATTTCATTGTCAAACGTAGAGAAAAAATGAATGAAAATCGAATTTTATTTAATGGCCGAGATTTCCTTGCTCTTCATCTCTTCCCCCTTCTGTTCGATTTTAATAAAAATACAAGCCGAAGTCCCATTTTCTTCAAATCGAAATCAAATGGCGACCACCTTTTGAAATCTCTTGTTGAATCAATCGAGTCGAGGGCGCGTGTTGTCGAGCGGGAGGTCGTGAGTGCGTGGGAGGCAGGTTGTCTTCGCGATGCTTTTAGGTAAAGTCTTAATGGTTTAAAGAGGCTGGGTTTCGCTCTGATGTGGGTGCAATTTAAATAGCGTAATCGAAGCCCCGTGGTGGTCATCGCACTCAAATTCGTTTAGATCAAGCGAATGTTTAGCTGCGAGAGATGGGGAAGCCGTTATTGGTGAGGGATTGGTCGCGATCTCGTTCGAGATTTTGGGGCAGCAACTCTATGTCATGGGAACAGTGGAAGCGTGGTAGAACTACGGTGGTCGAAATGGTGAGATGTCGTTGTTTGCACAAAAAATGGGCAAACACCTCCAAGTCGTATGATTTCGTTGATTATATGTTGTTCTTAATGGTTTGGGTGATGTACACAGATATATGAAATAGATGGACTAAACTGTAAAAGACACCCAGATTTATAGTGGTACGGCCAGAACGTGCCTACGTCCACTTTATATGTTATTCTCCTTTTCTATTCAGATTACAAGTACAAAACTTTGATTACAAGTAACTAAAAGTTGTTTGAAAGTTTTATCCGTGCTTGAGCTCTCAAACTTGTCCGCCATTGTTGTACCCGTGCGCCTCTATTTATAGAGTGAGGCTGGGGGCAGGGGTCCTGGATGTATATAGCTGCTGGTGGGCCTGGGCTGATGCAATCTGGCCTAGTAGTGTCGGTCCGGTACTCCTTGGTTCGGTGGTAGGTGGTAGATGGTTTGGTTCGGCAGGAGGTTGGTTCGGTGGTGAGTGGTCCGGCAGTGCATGGGGATGGAGTTGGACCGGTGGAGGTTGGTCCGGCCAAGGTTGATTCTGTGGTTAGTGGAGAGGGGATTGGTCCGGTAGCTGTGGGAAGTGTGTTGGTTCGGCATCGGCAAGGCATGGACCGGTAGCTTGTAGGCTCTGGTCCGGTCGTGAGCTGGTTCGGCTCCAAACAGTTCGGTGTCTCCTTCCTCATCTTGAATCGTTGGTGGTAGAAGCGTATCCAACATTTGCCCCCCAAAGTAGGGCGTATGTTTAACATATGTCGTGCTTTGTTTTAATTGGACAACCATATTCGGCCTGAGAGCCGAACCAGCTGGTCCGGTTATCCAACCTTCCCCTATAAGTATGGGCCTAGGGCTTCCGTTATTCCCTACCGAACGAGATAACCGGATCAAAACTTCCTTCCGAATCAATCACTTTGCCGAATCAATCGTTAGCTGCCGAATCAGGTGACTGCCGAATGGCTTCTTTGATTTACTTTGTTTTACGGAATGAACTTAAAGATTTAATACCGGATGTACCTTATACTGAGAATGCCGAATGAACCTTATGCTGAGAATGCCGAATGAAGCCTGGTACTGGGAATGCTGAATGAACCCTGGTACTGGGAACGCCGAATGAACCATGGGGAGTTTGATTTGTCGAATGAATTCTCAGGCCTTTCGTACTTTTTAAATCATAAACGAAAACCCCGGACTATACGTACTTGCTAACGTGCTTTTCTTTTGTGTTTGCAGGTAAATGTCTCACAAAGTGGAAACCCGATCAGAAAAGAAAAAAATCTACGGACAGAAGTGAGTCTCCCACCTTCCCCCAGTCCAGCCGGGACCAGCGCGACATGGACCTTCCCCGAGGTCATTAGTGGACGGATATGGCCCTTAGGAGCTTCTGAACTCTTCTCCCGATTGCTTTCCGAGCTCCCTCAAAGAAGGGCAACTTGATGTCATCGCTCGCTCTTTTGGGATTGACAGGGCGAGTATGCTGTTGCCGGGAGATGGTGTGATGCCGTATGATCCTCCTGAAGGATATTTCTCTTATAGCCGATACCATTGTATGTGCAGGGCCATTCCCCCAATCAATGCCCGGATAGTCAGCTTTCTTACCTTTTTGAAGGTGGCTCCATTCCAACTTCAGCCCAATTCCTATGCTATCCTGGTGTGCTTGTTCATCATTTTTCAGAGGAAATATGGGCGTCCCCCTTCCAACCGGGAGATCCGGTATCTGTACAACTTGAGAGGCTATAAGAAGGGGTCTCCACACATCAACTTGGAAGCAGCCGTGCCCTTTAAGCCGGTCCTGGATTTGTATTCGAAGCTCAGTATGTTCAAGAAAGAATGGTTCTTCATCAAGGATGACTCTATTTCCTTCCGTATTTTCACTTCCGGCTGTAAGTTGAACTTCATTTATATTTTCCTTGTCTCGACCGCAATGCTTCTTCTTATATGCTTTTATTTCTTGCTAGCGACAGGTGGCTTTGCGGTCGTGGAGAATGATTCCTTGGCTCGGATGGCTGCGGAAATAAAGGCCATTTCGGGACGGGATAGGTCGGCTTCTTACCTGATCAGGAACGCCACTCTCCTGGAGTACAACTTAATTCTGCCACGTCAATCTGTGGTTAAGAAGAGAGATACAGCCGAGGAGAGGGCTGCCAAAGCTAAAGACGGGGCTACTGCGAAGAGTAGCAAGAGGAGACCTTTCTCGGTACTTCCAGTCATCAGGGGAAAGAAGCTGAAGAAATCTGATGGACCCTCTCCAAGCACATGCCCAGATGTTCCGGAGGAGGAAAGTGGAGAGGAAGAAAGAGGCGAGGAGGAGAGCGGAGGTGATGGAGAAGGTGACGGTGGTAACGGTGGCGAAGGGCAGAGTAGTAGTGGCGTTGGTGCCTTGACTTCTGGGCAAGCGGGTGAGATTCAAGAGTGGACGGATGATGCCTTCCGTCAAGCCTTTGAGGGGTTGGTGGAAGGGTCGGCCTTGGTGGAGAAATCGAAGAAGTCTGATAAGGCCGGGACGGGTGCCAGTCTATCTTCTGAGAGTATCTCAGCTAAAGCAACTCCGGCGGTTCAAGGTGATTTCTTAGCTTCCGCAGACTCCTTTATGATAGGACTTAGTAATATTTTATGGCCAGCTCCCGTCCTGGAATGAGATTCAGGACTTATTGCAGTATCCCACCCCCCCTTAACATATTTCTCGGATCATAGTTTCATGCATGCTTGTAACACTTGGTTTTTATTCCAGGTTCGGGTAAGGTGGCCAAGACATCAGATATTCGGCACCACCTTGAACAGTACAAGCTACTCAAAGCCTCCGCCAAACCGAAGCCGTCAACTAGCCGTCCCGGAGATGTGGTTGGCTATCGCCCTCTTCTCGGAGTTATTGAAGAAGATATGCAAAATAGGAAGAGGGGCCGATCTTTGTTTGAACCTTCACCTGGCCCTCAGCCTCCAGTCCAGCCTATCCATGATATTACTGAGGAAGATACTGAGTTTATGCCTTCCCCACATCCGTCCGAAAATCCAACCGTCACCCCGATAGACCACCCTGGTTTGGTTCGCAACCCATTTGCTGGCCACCCGGATCTGGACCCGAGTTTTCAGGACATTTCTTTTGACGAGGCCATCTTCTCCCCCGCAATCCCATGGTACTGGTGCTTGATGAGGCTAAGTCCTTAGACCTCGATTTGCTTACTACTCGGATTGTGACCATAGGGAATGAGGCCAAGGCAAACATCGATCGGGTGGCTAAAGAGACCAAGAGGCTAATGGAGTATCACGCTCGACTGGCCAAGGCTGGAGAGGAAATCGGAAGTGCTAACATTCGGTTGCGGCTAAGGGTTTCTGATCAGGCCCAACAGCTTGCCGATCAGGCTATCCAGATATCCCAGCATGAGGCGGCCTCCAGACGACTAAAGAAAACCATGGAAGAGGCTAGCAAGGCTGAGTTGCGAAAAATGGAGGCTGTTTGCAAAGAACGAATTGACATAGCCATCGCAACGGTGGATGAGGTTCGGAGAGCGGATCTTGAGCAGGTAGAGGAGTTATCTGAGAGGCTTGAGCCGTAGAGCTTGCTCAGGCCAAGCTGAAGGAGGAGATGGAAGTGATGCGGAAATCCCTTCAGGCTGACTGCTCGAGATACCGATTGGAGAGAGATGCTGCCGTCGCACGGCTGTCGGCTTCCGAGGCCCGGATGAAAGAGTTTGAGGAGAACGAGGGGATGATGGATGAGATGCTCCAGGACATGTATTTCCGAACTTGGAAGCAGGGCAACCTGTCCTGGATGGACGACTATCCTCGGGTCATGGCTAGGATATATCTTCGGGATTTGGAGGAGGCTAAGGCCGATGCGGATAAGGAAGGTGGTGCGGCTTTCAGGATGGGTGTGGTTACGGCCCAATTTACTAAGGAAGAGAAGGTAGCGGTTAAGGAGGGCATGAGGCTGTTCGCTGCGGATGAGGTAGGCGTGCAGCTAGATGATGATGATCAGGGACAGATGCTGGTAAGTCTTCCCTCTCAATCTTTCCATAACTTGATTGCGTATAGTTTATCTGATGGATTCTTTTCCCGAATCGGACAGGTGGGACCCCTGGCCAGCATGCTGGGAGTTCTGACCCTGCGGTCAAGTAGATCCCGGAGGGCGAGCAGGATAGAGGCGGAGCCCTGCTGCAGCTGATTATTTTCTGGCCTACTTGGCATTCCTGTATATACTAGTCCCAAAACATTAATGTACTTTTGGGTTGTAATTATATCATTTGTAATGAACGGCTTTATTTTTTGACATGTAATTTCATAACATAGACTGATTCTGCTATATTTGAATTCTTTTGTTACTTAGATGTGTTGCATAAGAAATATAGATGTGCATGTGCTAGTGATTCAATTGTGTTTAATGCTAAGTTCTTGCTTGAACTATAACTTATATTTGGTAACCTTAGTGTGATGTGCACATAAATTATAGCTACATATTTATATACAAGAGAAGAAAGTACCGCCCTTCAAGTTTTAGCTGTATATGGTAGCTTTGAATGTCTTATGTGGCTGAGTATGGAATGCAGTTGAGTGTCATTTCATCTAGTTGTGAGTTCCTATTTCCATCGACGGGCATCTCCTATTCTGTGCCCTGTACTTTAGGGATCGTTGTAAAGGATAGAGGAAAGTTTTTATAAATAAGATGGAAATATAAGAAATAGTAAAACTTCCAATCACGGAAGGCCGTCGATATGCTTAAGTTCGTGGCATGCGGGTTTTGTAGTCACTTTCCCTAGCTGTGGGTCTTGGAGACATTTATCACCCATCTTACGCCTCCGTGGGGAGTTTATCTTTTTTACCACAGCGCACCAAAGACATATCGGAGCCGAGATCGCGCACAGTAACTAGCCGAGCCATTATGGCCCGCAATCGTGGGTATTATTCGATTTACTGCGGCCGGCTAGCGTGGGTGCCGATCGTCAATCGTGAACTACCCATGGCTGGCCACACCTTATGTTGGGGCTTAAAGTAGGTTCACAGTTGCCAGCGAGCCGAACGCCATAATGAACTGCCATTGGCTATAGTCGGCCTTCTTGATGGCTTATAATCGGCTCATTACAATTGGCTTTGAGGGCAGTCGCGAGCAATGAGTTAACCCGCAACAGAGGGATGCCAGAGCAAAAGTGTCTCATTGGCGAGTGCATAGAGTCGTATAGTACCTGTTAGGTCTTATCCAGGTGAAGCCGCGCTATGATGCGTCTTGAATGTAAATGCAGGATTTTGTTCAACAGAAAATGATAAAACTCAACAAGTAGCCAAGACATAAAGGAACAAGTTAACATGAGACAAGATTTTTAAAGTGGTTCGGCACGAAAATGCCTACGTCCACTGATTCTCTTTGTTAATTCACTTCATATGGGCAGTACAAGTTAAGAAAAGTATCGACGAAGGTGTTGGATGTTCCATGCCCTCTGGAACACCTCTCCGTCCACTGTTGACAAAATATAAGCTCCGTTGTGGAGATCTTTATGAATTACATAGGGTCCCTCCCAGACTGGATCTAGCGCCCCGGGGCGCGGGAAGACCCGTTTGAGGACAAGATCTCCTTCTTGTAAGCTGCGGTGTTTGACTTTGGAGTTGTATTGTGCTGCTACTTTTTGCTTGTGAGCTGCTGCTTTGAGTGCTGCATCATTTCTTCTCTCCTCAATTAGATCCAAAGACATGTGGAGGAGTTCTTCGTTCTCTTCTGGGTTATAGTGGATCCTAAGGTGGGAAGGCACTACAGTTTCAACTGGGAGCATGGCCTCCGATCCGTATGCCAAAGAGAAAGGAGTATGCCCTGTTGATGTTCTGTAAGATGTGCTGTAGGCCCAAAGTGCCATAGGAAGTTCATCCACCCAAGCGCTTTTTGACTTTTCAAGTTTCTTCTTGATTAGGGTTTTGAGGATTTTGTTGACAGCTTCGACTTGTCCGTTTGCCTGGGGGTAAGCCACAGATGAGAAGCTTTTGTGAATTCCGTGCTTTTGGCACCAGTCGGTGAATTCCTCGCTGTCAAATTGAAGTCCATTGTCCGATATGATTTTGAGTGGAATCCCGTACCTGCATAAAACATTTTTGATCGAGAAGTTAATAACTTTTGCCGAAGATATTTTATTTAGAGGCTCCGCTTCCACCCATTTGGTGAAATAGTCAACTGCCTCTATAGCATATTTGGCTCTGCATCGGTCCGTCGGCAATTTGCCAATCAAATCAATTCCCCATACTGCAAAGGGCCAAGGGCTGGTCATTTGAGTAATCTCGTTTGTTGGTAGTCGAGGAATTTTAGCAAATTTCTGACATCTGTCACATCTCTTGACGAAGTCTTGGGCGTCTTTGTTTAAGGTGGGCCAGTAATATCCGTATCGGAGTATTTTCTTTGTTGGAGTCTGCCCTCCGGTGTGATCTCCGCAATTTCCTTGATGGATGTTGGAAAAGACTTCCCCGGCTTCCCCTCCAGCGATACACCTTAATAAGGGATTAGAGAAGCCGCGTCGACAGAGGATGCCTTCTTATAATGTGTAGCGGGAAGCTTTCCTTAAGATTTTCTTAGCTTCGTTACGCCCGTTGGGCAGTGTGCCACTTTGTAAGTACTTCCGGATGGGAGTCATCCAAGTTTCCTCTTCGATTGCAGCTATCATATTCATTGGCTCATAACTCGGGGCCAGTTGTTTTGAGATGGTTATTGTTCGAGAAGCAGTGTCGTCCTTTATACTAGCTTGCTTTGCCAGTTCGTCGGCCTCCTGATTCTCTTCTCGAGGAATGTGTTTGATTAAATAGTGATCCAATTGATTGAGCAGCAGCTCGGTCTTCTTTAGATATGCGGTGAGTCTTTCTCCTCAAGTCTGGAATTCTCCCAGCATCTGATTTACAATATGTTGAGAATCACTATGGAGACATAAAGAAACGACTCCAATCTCCAGGGCAAGTTCTAATCCGGCTACCATTGCTTCGTATTCTGCATCATTGTTGGTGGCAGCGAATTCCAACCTTAGGGCGTAGTGCAGCTTCCTTCCCCTGGGGGTGATTATCACAACACCTACCCCTGAGCCTTGTTCATTTGATGCTCCATCTACGAAGAGATTTCACTTGATATTTTATGCTAGTTTAGATTGCTCCTTACCTTCGTTAGTAGTGAATTCGGCAATGAAATCAGCTACGGCTTGCCCCTTGATAGCGGTACGAGGATGGTAGGTGATATCATATTGACTCAGTTCAATGCACCACTTAAGTAGTCACCCAGAAGTGTCGGGGCGATGGAGTACCTGCCTTAGCGGTTGATCGGTTAAAACTCTGATGGAATGAGATTGGAAATAGTGTCGCAGTTTCCGTGACGTGATTAGTAAACAGTATGCTAGCTTTTCAAGTTTAGGGTATCTGGCTTCTGCCCCTGTAAATCTTTTGCTTACAAAGTATACGGGCCGCTGCGTGCGGTTGTTTTCTCTCACCAAAGAGGCGCTTAAAGCATGGGACGATACAACAAGGTATAGGTATAGTTCCTTGCCTTCATTTGGAGTTGAGAGTACTGGTGGTCTCTGGAGGTGTTCGATTAAGTTAAGGAAGGCTGTCGAGCATTCGTCAGTCCATTCGAACTTTCCTTTGTCTTTCTTTAGAGCTTCAAAGAAAGGCATGCATTTGTCGGTTGCTTTAGAGATGAACCTGCTTAGGGCAGCCACTTTCCCGTTTAGGCTTTGCAGCTCTCTTCGAGTGGATGCTATCTTGATATCTTACAAAGCCCGAACTTGTTCGGGGTTTGCTTCAATCCCCCTGGCACGGACGATGAATCCCAAGAACTTTCCCGATGATACTCCGAAGGAGCACTTTAGAGGGTTCAGCTTCATTCCATATTGGCGAAGTACTTGAAACATCTCTTCCAGGTGGTTTATATGATCGTTGGCTTTCCTCGATTTTACCAGCATGTCATCCACATAAACTTCCATAGTTCGTCCTATTAGTTTCGCAAACATCTTGTTGACGAGGCGCTGATAAGTAGCTTCGGCGTTTTTAAGTCCAAAAGGCATTACTCTGTAGCAGTACAATCCCCCGTCAGTGATGAAACTAGTGTGGTCTTGATCGGGGGCGTGCATAGGGATCTGGTTATATCCTGAGTATGCGTCCATAAAGGATAAGAGTTCGTGTCCGGCTGTGCTGTCCACGAGCTGATCGATTCGGGGGAGTGGGAAACAGTCCTTTGGACAAGCGTCATTTAAGTTAGAGAAGTCGATGCATGTTCGCCACTTCCCATTAGCTTTTTTTACCAGTACCGGTTGGCGATCCATTCTGGATAGATGGCTTCTCGTATGAAGTTATTGGCAAGTAGGTTCTTTACTTCTTCCTCGAGGGCTGCTGATCGTTCTGCCCCCATGCTTCTCTTTTTCTTCTTTACTGGCACCTTGGTGGGATCAATGTTCAGCACGTGGCACGCTACGTCTGGGGAAATTCCTGTCATGTCATCGTGCGTCCATGCAAATACGTCCATGTTGTGGCGAAGAAAATCAATGAGTTGATCATTTAATTCTTCTTTTAGTTGAGATCCGATTTTCCATAGTCTACTTGGGTCATGTTTGTCTACAGCTACGAATTCCATTGTCTCTGCAGGCTCGGCGGTGGCCTCCTCCTCTTTGTCCCTGTGGTCTAATTCATTGAAAGGATCATTGGTATATCGAAGAGGAGGGGTTTTCTTTAGTTGCTATGCTTCCAGGTTTTTCATGCAGAGAGTAGTCTTTGCATTTTTCCCTTTATTTTTTCTACGGTTATTGCGAAGTTCAGTTACATAGCAGTCTTGAGCATCGTCTTGATCTCCCTCCATTTCTCCTATTCCGTTATCTGTTGGAAATTTCATCTTCGGGCACCATGGGGCTAGTACAATTTGGAAGTCAGACAAGGCTGGTCTTCCCAAAAAGGCGTTGTAGGCCAAGTGGTTCTCTATTAGTACAAATGTTAGTTTTCGCACAACGGAGCGGGAATGACTTCCTATTTCAACAAAGAGGTCCAGTTGCCCGAGGGCATCTTCGCATCTCCAGTGAAACCATGTAGTGGTTTGTTGCAGGGAGACACATCCTTCATTGACAGCTTCATTTTGTCGAAAGCATGCTTGAATAGGATATTTATGGAGCTCCCAGTGTCTACTAAAATTCAGAAAACTTTGGCTGGACCGATCAAGGCAGAGATGACCATAGGATCCATTTGTGGGTACTGCCTTCCCTCTAGATCACGCCTACTGAATGTGATGTCGTCATTCTCTTTCTGTTTCGAGTGGCGTTCTTCCATAACAGAATTAACGTAGCCTTCATCGTTTCTAAGTGACTTACTGTATCTTTCCATCTTTGCCCAGCTTCTGTAGGCGATGTGTGGTCCTCCTGATACGGTATGGACCACTATCTTCTCTTGACTAGAGCCGCTGGCGTTGCGATTTCCTCCGCCTACTTCCGGGAGGGGTAGCCCTGGATTCTCATCGGCAGGAGTCGAAGTCCTGTTATGATCTTTCACATAGCACTCTAGTCTTTTCCTTCTGATGTGTTCTTCAACCAAGTCCCGGAGATGGTGGCATTCATTGGTGTCATGTCCATGGGATTCGTGGAAGCGACAGAACTTTCCAGACTTGAGTGCGTTATCTGATTCTTTCTTGTGCGGGGGGCGCTTGTATCTAACTTCGTCTTGGGTTGCTAGGAAGATGTTTTCGATTGTTTCATTCAAAGGAGTGTAAGAGTCAAATCTTGGTCCTGGTCGATATAAACGCTTTTCTCCCTTCTTTCCCCTAGCATTGTCTCTGGAGTCATTTCTCCGAATATCCTTTGCTACAGCGGGAACCCTGTCTGGAGTTGCCTTAGCCTGTTGTCCCGACTGCCTCTCAGTGGCAGCGTCTTCAAGTCTCATATATTTTCCAGCTTCATGGAAGAAATCGGGTAAAGTAGTTGGTTTTTCCTTCGTTAGTCTTCTAGCAAATTTAGTATCCGGGTGCACGCCACTACAGAGGGCCATTAGGATAAGTTTCTTATCGGCATCTTGAACTACAGCCGCTGCGGCATTAAATCGGGTTAAATATTGCTGCACTGTCTCTCCAGGCTTTTGTTTGATATTAGATAAGTAATAAGCGTCCATGGGTTGTTCCACATGAATGCGAAACTGGCTGATGAACTTTTCTTTCAACATTTCCCACGAGCTGATGGACCCTTGGGGTAGGTGGGAGAACCAGGATGTAGCTAGATCTGCCAAGAATAGTGGGAAGCATTTACACAATACTCCCTCTGTTGCTCCGCTCATGAGCATATGATGTGTGTATCTTTGTAGGTGTACGACGGGGTCAGAGGTTCCCTTGTAAGGTTCCATTGTTGGCATTTTCCATTCTCGGGGGGTGATGGCAATTTCGACATTATGGGTGAAGGGGTTGGTTACCCTAGCGCCTATCCCTCTATCTCATTGGTCCCGTTGGACGCACTCTCTGAACAATCGCGCCAACCTTTCATCAGAACTTGGAGCGGATAGAAATGAGTTTGGTTCTTCCCGGCGGGATTGATTCCGTCCAGATAACCTGTAGGGATGGTATCGTCTATCACTCCTAACATTCTCTAATGGCTGCCTCTGGTCTTTCGAGGGCATGCTGGGGTCAGCCACAGTTGGCCCTTGCTTTGATCTTTCCCTGCTGGGTTCTCTTCTCAGCACTTCGTCGGGTCCAACTTCGGGCTGGACTCCAGCTCGGCCCCGTTCCTTGGTGTTTCTATAGTTAGGTAGCATGGAGGGCTCAGCTACATCCGACCCTTGCCTGGTACCTCCCCAGTTGGGTTCGGTTCCAAGCGTTTCCTCGGGTTGGAATTCGGGCTGAGTCCGGGCTCGGCTCCTACCATAGCTGTTTCTGTTGTTAGCCTCTTCGACGAAGAAAGACCCTTGTCGTCTCCTAGATCCTCCAGAATGGGACTCACCCCATGATTCAGTGTTGCGGTTGGTTTCCTCGACATCCCTTAAGTGTGACATGAGTTGATCCACTAAGGCTTCTTGTTGAGATGCGAAGCGGTTAGTTACTTCAGCCACAACCCTGTTCAGATCCGCCCTAATAATTGGTTGTTCCGTAGCAGGGGCTGTCGGATCTGCCTGATTTAAGTTTGCTGTTGGAACTGGACGACTGTCTTGGTCTTTGATCACTGGATCTGGGATACTGCCAGTTGTGATGTTCTTTCTTTTGTTAGCATCTTTTTTCCGTCCGGGAGGCATGTTTTCCAGGCAATGAACGATGCTGATAGAAAAAGGGTTAAGTGGGGGAAGCTGAAGCTTCGAGCTCCTTCTCTCAATGAAAGCACCAAAAATGTTTGCACAAAAAATGGGCAAACACCTCCAAGTCATATGATTTCGTTGATTATATGTTGCTCTTAATGGTTTGGGTGATGTACACAAATATATGAAATAGATGGACTAAACTGTAAAAGGCACCCAGATTTATAGTGGTTCGGCCAGAACGTGCCTACACCACTTTATATGTTATTCTCCTTTTCTATTCAGATTACAAGTAAAAAGCTTTGATTACAAGTAACTGAAAGTTGTTTGAAAGTTTTATCCGTGCTTGAGCTCTCAACTTGTCCGCCATTGTTGTACCCCTGCCCTTCTATTTATAGAGTGAGGCTGGGGGTAGGGGTCCTGAATGTATATAGCTGCCGGTGGGCCTGGGCTGATGCAATCTGGCCTAGTAGTGTCGGTCCGGTACGCATTGGTTCGGTGGTAGGTGGTAGATGGTTTGGTTCGGCAGGAGGTTGGTTCGGTGGTGAGTGGTCCGGCAGTGCACGGGGATGGAGTTGGACCGGTGGAGGTTGGTCCGGCCAAGGTTGATTCGGTGGTTAGTGGAGAGGGGAATTGTCCGATAGGTGTGGGAAGTGTGTTGGTTCGGCATCGGCAAGGCATGGACCGGTAGCTTGCAGGCTCTGTTCCGGTCGTGAGCTGGTTCGGCTCCGAACAGTTCGGTGTCTCCTTCCTCATCTTGATTCGTTGGTGGTAGAAGCGTATCCAACAGTCGCGATTTGGTTCGAGGGTGTTGATGGATGTCGAGTCGAAGATCGAAAGATATAACCATTTTGTTGCTAATTTAAAACTTAATTTTATATATCAGTTAAGACACAGTGAAGGAAATGAATTAACAGCTGAAGAAATTATGATATGAACATGGATATATATATATATATATATGATATTTATGAAATAAGTGTTTATAGTAAGGTTTAGCTGCAGTTTGTATATACATAAATATTTTAATTTAAATATATATAGGCAAACAGTAATAAATATATAGGCAGGTAGGCAGCAGTCTTATTTCTTTTCATTTTAATTGATTCCATTTAACCAAGGTATGTATGTATGTATGTATGTATGTATGTATGTATGTATGTATGTATGTATGTATGTATGTATGTATGTATGTATGTATGTATGTGTATATATATATATATATTTGAGAAAATATAATGATTGTATACGCATTCTAAAATCTTAATGTTAAATTTTAAATAGACGGTATGATGAAATAATATATTATAAAGCATATTAAAATCGAGTATTTACAAATTCATGAGTGTTATGCGATGGTTAAATTATTTTGAATATTTTAATCTAATGGTAGAAACTATTCATTTAATTTGTTACTAGGGATTTAACAGTAAAGTAAAATTTGAAATTTTATTAACACAATAATTTAAGTTTTAAAACAAATATTTATTGTGGTCGATTTCTCGATTAGTTAAATATTAATAAAATCATATAATGTTTATTCAAGGTTTGAAATCTGAAAAGAAACAAGTTGTTCAGGGATGGAGTACTGCAAGACAAATTCAAGGTGAGTTAATCTCACTCTTCTGGATTATTATTTAAATTTAAATGGTTAAATTTAAATAATTAGTTGAATGGTTGAATTCATTTGATGTGCTATATTATAGTATATAATACATCTTGGAATGATTGATTACCCGCGTTATATAGCGGATGAGACCCTATATGCCGCATAATAGCAGATGATATTATATTAATCCCATATACTGTGATATTCCACCTCAAAGTGGAATTGGTATTTTATATTTTGCTAACGACTATGGATGCAAGGAAACAGGTTAGAGGGATCCAACTGAATTCCTCAAAATTATCTAGATTATTCTAATAATTCTATGTTATGATTATTTGTTGTTCTAGGTTGAATTATATTGATAATTGGAATATTGAATGCTATGGTTTGCTTGAATATTTCGGTACACTGAGTTATCTAAATATATAGAATCGGATTTTTGGAAAGAAAATAAAGAAGAGAATTTGTAAGTAAAAATAATTATAGAGAAGTTGACTAAATTTAAGAATGAATTGGAAAAGAATAAAAGTGGATTTATAAATTCCGAGTAGGGTAAGAAGATTTAAATAAACAGGGAAATAATGAATTTTTAAAACTTAAGTAGAGCATTCTAAAAAGCAAAAGAATTTATTTTAAAGATTTAAGCTTTAAATTTATTCAAAGGAATAGAAAAGGAATTTGGGAAATCTGAAATTGGTATTTTTAGTTAAAAAGGATTTTTAATTATAATTAAGAAATGAAATATGAGGTTAATGGATTTTGAATAAATTGAGTAAGTAAAGGAACTTATTTCAAATTAGGTAAATTGGAAATCCATTTGAAAATTCATTTAAGTGTTGGAATTGGGATTTTAAAAGGAGGTTGTGACTATGAAATGTATGAACTGGGTTTATAAAAGTAAAACAAAATATATCGGTGGATATTTGGGAAGAATAAATTCACGGTGAAAATTTATTAAAGGAATGGGTAAATTTGTTTATAAATAAATAGTGATTTATTTGTAAAGGACGTGGAAGAAAAGCTTATTTCCCCTGTGTAGCCAAGTACGTTTTCAAACAAATTTAAAGGCATAAGTTAAAAGTTTTAATTTGTTTTAAAAAGTATGTTTTAGAAAATTTATTATTTCTGAATGTTTAAATTCTAAAGTTACTATTTTTCAATATTTATTATCGTAATAATTATTTAAAAGATGATTTGGTAATTTGTTTTAAGGAGAAAATCTAGTTTTATATTTTATAAAGTAACCTTATTTTAAATATTCCTAAAGTGTTATTTTTAATTAAGTATTAAAGTAGTTTTTTTCTAAATTTAAATGTTAAAGCATATTTTACAATAAAGTGCTGATAAATTATTTTAAAAATCTAAAGTTTTGTGCTTAGTAATTTCAGTGGAAATAGAAAATATTTGGGAAATCTATTTTGTAAAAGGAAAATGGTTTGAAACTGTTTTCAAAAGGAATTGGAAAATGGAAATATATCTTCTGAAGATATTTTGAGATTAATAATAATTTGGTGAAATTACTTATATTGGATGGTTGATTGTGAATGATTAATTGATAGTTAATAACCAACTATCAACATTGGCCAATGCGCTGATCGTTTCGAAGAGACCGAGATCGAGATTTATTTCCTAAAAACCACTTCAATCTGGTTTGTACGTTTTTGTGAGGAAGACGAGTTCGGAGTCGAAAATGGAGCAGTGAAGTGCAAGGGCTAGTCGCTACTAATCTTAAGTATATTTCCAAAATGGATGTAGTAGGATTAGTGCCTTCGGTTTCGTTCGAACCCGGGACGGACTTTTATGGATGAATGCTTTCGGAACATCATCAGGTGGACGATGCGCATTCTAAGTGAAACGTTCTAAAAAGGTAACGCCTAGCCTCAAGCCTCAACAACTAGGAATGACTGAAAATCAGGGGTTATGCAGCAAGGCTTGGTGGGTAGCACCCATTTCGGGTGATGTCATCCCTGTCTAGATGTCCCTTTTATTCCAGCTTAGTGGTGTGGTTGCTGATCCCAACGTGGGGTGATCTTACTCGGGATTATCCAGTAAGGGGTAGTCTCGGTCTTGTGTTGCAGGGGGTCGGGAGTGATCCTCGTTACGCTGATCTAGACCAGGTACCATGACAGGTGGTTCCCCAATGCCTAGTCATTAGTTGGAAATCCACTTTCCCTACGCGCCCGTACGGTTTTGATTGTGCCCAACTATTGCTGAACATGAGATGCAAGCATTTCAGCTAGATTCTATTTTACTTTCTACAGACACTATTATAATTTCAAAGAATTTTAATAAAAAGGTGTTTAAACCATCGTAAAGTAAAAACCCGACATGTTTATTTTTGGCGTGGTCATACGAGATGCTTTTGTTTTGAAAAAGGATTTTGAAACTTTAATAATCAATTTGAGTGTGTTTTCTCATGCTGGTATTTCCAAACTAACTCGGGTGTTATTTAACTGTATTGCTCGGGTCAGGCCTAGTATTATAGATTACAGGAAAGGATGCCGAGGAGCTGGATGGTGATACATACTTACATAATTGTTTTTGATATTCCACTGTGTTGATTAGCTATGTATTCAGTTCCGAGGACAAATTTACATGACTATCCAGTTGTATGTTATTAATGTTGTTGAACTCTGATGAAGTATTCTGGAGATGTAATGTATTTACAGATATAGCTTTCTTTTGTGTAAAGACCCGTTATTATCTATTATATTTTATTCCGCTGAGATGATTAGATTCCGATGTTGTTTTCTATTTTCTTCTTCTTCTACCTCTTCTTCTTTAACCCAAATGCCTCATATTTCCATACATCTAGAGTTGATTGATGGAGAATGGTGTCGACTCAAAGGGTATGGAACTGCGGGTCGTTAAAGAAAATAAGTTGCGTGACTTATAAAATTGAAATGTGAAATAGAGAAAAACCAAAATAAAATTGTTTGATATTTTTCTAAGGGAAGTAAATTCCAAACATGAATTTTAAAATGAAATTGAACTCAAGAAAATTAAATGAAGTGATTTTTGAAATAAAAATCAGTAATTTAATGTAGTACTTGAGTATAAATTAAAATTCGGAAAAATGTAAGCGAACAAAATATAACCGAAAATATTGTCGAATAAAATAGAAATGGATTAGGATAGTAAAGATTTGAGTTACAAATAAATTCAATTTAAATATAAAACAAATTTAACATGGCCTTGTATATTATTTCAAATGAATTCGAGGATGAATTCAAGTATGGAATTAAAATTTTAAGTGGACTAAGTGAATGAACTAATTGAATTAATTAGTAAATGGAATGGAATTGATTGAATGAGAAATAATCCAAAATGGAAATAGAATTTTGGTTGTTAAAGAAATGAACTTAAGTTATATATTTAGAATAATTTAAACGAAACAAATTAACTTAAGTAAATATCTCGAATAAAAACTCTGTTTAAATTAATTTATGAAATGGTTCATAAATAAATTTACATGAAATGATTCCGAGTTTAATAAAATGGATTTGAAAATAATAAATGTGGTTATTAATGAAACGTGAATGAATTGATTGAGAATAAATTTGAAATTAAATAAAAATGAAATATAAATTGATTTGGAAGCAATTTAAAATAGCTATAAAATGAGATGGTTGTTTTATTAAATGAATAGTGTCACATTTGCATAGAAAAATTGTTGCTCGACACAAACAAAAATAAATAACATTCTATGAATAAATAGGAAGTGAAAAAATTGACTTTAAATCAATTTGGGATGGATATGAGTTTTTTTGGTATAAAAATAACTTAAATGCTTGTAAGGTGAGTTGTAAGTCATTTAAATTGAATGAAATGGCATTTAGATTGATTGGAAGTAATTAATTTGGTGTTGGAACCTTGTAATTGCTTATAAATATATGTTTAGCATGCATTGTTTATGAAATCTATGTGTTTTAACCATTTAAACGAATGAAATGTGATTAAATGTCATGTGTTTGGTACTTACGTGTTTAAACTAAGTAAGTACAGGTACGGAGAAACTATTTAGCAAGATTTGGGTTTCAAAAATTGCTTTCAAAGTAAATTCTACATAACGGACTGAGGTTTTCGACTCTCGGAAATAGACATCAATACGTCCACTGTATAGAATGCCAGGCAATTGAGTTCCAGAAACACCAGTTCATTAGGGGTGAAGAAGAAAGAGAGAGAAGGAAAGAAACAGAACAACATAGAACCTCACAATCGTAACGGGACAAATATAATATATAACAACAAATTTTTATACAAAACAATCTGTAACTGTTAAATACTTAAAATCATCAGAGTACAACAATCGATACATCAATCTGGACAGTTATAATAACTTGTCCTCGTACAGCGGAAAATATTAATCAAGAACGGAAGTACATCTCTATCATCCAGCTCACATCCTGTACTCCATAGCTTCCTAACCTAAATTTGCAATACTCCATCTAAACCAAGCATTATAATAAAATAACACCGAAGTCAGTCTGGAAAACCAGCATGAGAAAACACACACAATTTGAATACTAACTTTCCTCAAAATTATTTAAAACAGAGGCATCTCGTAAGACCACGTCACAAATAAACACGACGGGTTTTTCCCTTATGATAACCAAAACATTTTAAATAAAATCATGTGATATTATAATAGTGTCTAAATGCAAATACTAATTCAAATAGCATAAATTGTAACATTAATCAAATTCCAGCATTTTAGGCTCTACAAACAAAGCTGTAAGCTTGTATTGCAATAGAATAATAGAACAATATAGTAGAACGACATGATGTAGTGAAATAATACTAGTAATAATATACCAAAGCTTCGTTTTCGTCCTCAAGAATAATTGATCTTCAAGACGTTGAAAACTCAGAGCTGACCCGATCATAAAGTAAAACAACACATTCAAGTGCGAGCTAAAATATTCTTACGTGAGTCAAATCAATGTCACGTATAACATGAGTGTAATAGCCACTCAACATACACGTCAACACAATATAAAACATTTAACGGATTCCAAATGAGTGAAATTCACTCACCTTGATTTTGAATTTGCAATCCGTTCCAATTTTAAATTAAATTGAACTGGCGATCAGTTTAGTTTAAAATCCTAGTTGATTCCTAAAATGTCCAAACCAATCCTATTGCATAGATTTCATAGATACTAATTAAACTCGACTACTTCTGTGATTTTTGGACCTCATATGACGACCCGCCCTCCTACTCCCTAAAAGGCGTATCGTCTTTAAGAAAGAAAGGGATGTGAAAATAGAAAAGATAGAGAACAAAGAACAAACAACATCAGAATCTCACAGCGGAACGAATAAATTATAATAATCACATAAGTATTTACATAATATAAAACATCAATCAGAGTTATACAAATGATACATCACATACTAGACAGTTATAAACACCTATCTAGTTATACAACTCGATACAACTCAAACAACATGACTCAAAGATACCGACACAACGGAACTATATATATATATATCTACAACGCTGAAGCCTCCTGCTCCATTGCTCCTCCAGAATTCGTCAAAGCTAACTGGAATCCCCTGGCTACCCGTAAAAATTTGGGTACCCGAGAGTTTATGAAAAAAAAACAAACTCTGGGTCAAACATGGGTCTGGTATGAGTAACAGGTTAAAGTTGCTTAACTTTTGAAATCCTTTGAAAACAAAAGGTATCACGTAAGACTCCCCACAAATAAACATGGGAAAGTTTTTACCTTACGCTAACCAAAACATTTGATAGGAAATTCTATGATATTATAATAGGTCTAGGGTTTTCAAGTAAATAGAAAATAGCCGAAATTGTTACATCTATTAAATTCCAGCTACTAGCCACAAAAGTGGGTAATACAATCAAAACCGTTGGCACTTATTGGATTGTGGATTCCATACAATGGCAGGGCTACTGGGGTACCGCCTGTCACAGTACGTGGCCTAGATCAACGTACCGAGGATCACTCCCGACCCCCTGCAACACAAGGCCGGAACCATTCCTTACTGAACAGTCCCGAACAAGATAAACCCCGCAGTTGTTTGCAACCAACTGCCCACACAACCGAAAATAAAGGGACATCTAGACAGGGGAATATCCTTGTCCTGCTTGGGCATGACCCACCTAACCTTGCTGCATCTCCCATGTTTTATCCATTCCCGGTTGATGAGGCTTGAGGTTACGATTACCTTTAGAAAACATAATTCTTAGAATGCTCATCGCCCACCTGACGATGTGTTGAAAGCATTCAATCCATACAAGTTCGTTCCAGGTTCGAACGAAACTGAAGGCATTATCTCATTACACTCATTTTGGAATCACCCTCAGAGTTAACAACGATAACCCTTGCATTCTTAATCTTCATCTTCACTTCAGATTCACGACCTATCGTTAATTTGGAATCGATGTGGTTTTCGGATGTTCCAAATGCGGAAACCTGATCTCGGTCTCATTGAAAACCAAAACGTGTCTTTTAAGGCCAAGTTGTCTATTTAGTCTTAACAGTTTAATCCAATATAATCAATATACACACAGATAGATAATTCATAATATCACAATAGATAATCACATCATCATCATAAACAGAAAATCAAATTATCATCCAAACAGATAATTAAATATTATCATACTTAACTATGCATCCATATCACATAGATATTACTCATGTAATATCTGAATTCACAATCAATCAAATATTAATACCATTCATCCATAAGCAATGATTTATAATCATACCATTTGTAATTAATTTAAAATGAATTAAATTAACTACTTCTATATCTAATTAATTTAAAATAAATTAAATTAATTACTTCATCTATAAATCCAACCATTAATTAATTATAAATCAAATTAATTAACCATCTTCTAAATATCCACCTTGATTAAACACCTTTGATTTATCATTCCCAAATTACAATAGATAATTAGTCTTTATTAAATTTCACAAATTAATTATCCTAAATCATTCATAGTAATTAACATTTAATTAATTTATTTATATTAATTAAATATAATTAATTACATCTTCCCTTAATTAATCACCACATTATTAATTATTTCTTAATTAACCAATTCTTAATTTACATCATTAATTAATTAATTCATGATCTTTAACGTATATCTAAATTAAATTACTTTGATTAAATTAATTACATTCAGTAATTAATCTTTAATTACTTCCTTAAGTAATTGTGCTCCATTGCATACACTAAGTAATTACACTTATCAATTTATCAAATGATTTTCTTAAATTAATTAAACTAAATTAATTAACTTAAATTAATCATTTATCAAAATTAATTACAAAAAGTAATTAATCTCTTAATTACTATTATCAAGTAATTACGCTTAACCATTTACAATAGATTATCTAATTAATCTGATTACTTATCAAAAATTAATCACATTAATTAATTAGTAATCTGCAGTTAATTTTCTTTATTAACTAGTATCATCTCTTAATTTACTTCTTAATCTATATTTATTTATAAATTAATCTAAATTATTAATTTACTTAAATTTAATAAATTACCATTCCTTATTATCTTATTAATTAAATCATTTAATACCTTCATTATTCTTAAGATAATTTATTTCTTATTTAATGACTTAATTAATATAAAAGTGTATTAGAACATTACACTTTTTAATTAAAATCCAAATTCCATTCTGAATTTAAGATTCATTATTCAAATTTAAATTCAATTTATAATCTTGTAAATAACATCAATCTCTAATTTAAATTTCCAAAATACATTAATATTTAACTTGCAAATTTTCAAGCTAAACAAATTATTTTCTTTCCATTTAAAAACTTTTCTCAACAAATTTACTTTCAAAATTATTTTATTTGAGCTTATCTTTAAACAAAAACTGATTAAATTTTCAGATTTTAAATTCAAAGTAAACTCGAATCCATCAATTTATCTTTGTTTTTTTTAAAACTTTATTTTAAACTTCCTTTTTACAACTTATATTTAAAATTTTGATCTTTCAAAACCAAATCTATTTTAGAACCTTAAGATTCAATATTCATTTAAATCAATACTTTTTAAAATTCAAATTTAAACTATTGTTAGAGCTTTTATTTCATGTTTAAATAATTTTGTTAAAAATCTGGAAATTCCAGGTTTGTAAACCTGAACACTTATTTAAATATTTAAAACTTTATTTTAGATTTCAAAATATAAGTTTGAATTCATTCTGCAAACTGAATTTAAACTTAGTTTAAATCTATTATTTATTTTTAAATAGGTTTCATTTTGCATTGGTTTTTTAAAAAAACCAATTTTGTTGCCAGGTTTAACAAAACCCTGGAACACAACTGTCTGGACTCAAACCAAAATGCTCTGAGACTCCCCCTTCTTTACTTCGAGTCACGTACTCGAGTTACTCGGGTACTTCCCTAACCAAAAACCTGCACACAGGAACATCAACCCAGCCTTCAACGGCACGGTGCACGTGCACCGTATCCCCAACCGACGCCGGCCATCCACTCAGGAACCCACTCACCAACTACCCTCACCTGACGTGATCGCGATCACCAGAACCCATCGCAATAGCTTGAATCAAAAACGAGTTCGAAGTTCAAACCTGGGAAACACAAGCAAGACCATCACCCAAACCTGTCAATGCGTCGCCCTTGCTCCTCCGACCACCAGAGAACCACCACCACTGGCCACAGCTTCGCCTACCATCCCTCTACGGATTCCCAAAAGCCCATAACGCTCGATCTCTTCTGGTCATCGAACGAGACCAAAACTCAACCATAGGAAAAACTAGGTTTACAAACTTCAAACGCTTGCCGCTGTCATCACCGTGGCCGTGCCCACCTCTGACCATTTTTCCAGGCACCCCCATAGGCTTCTCCATCTCCAGCCACGAACTCGACCACCACAAATCGGTCGATCATCAGTAATTGATCGAAATTCAATTTTCGAACAAAATTAAACTGGTCTTAAACCAGTTTCTTAAAAATCAACAGACCATGCTTAAAAATCATATTTTTGTTGACGTATTCCATTTATAATACTGATTTAATAAATTAAAAAGGTTGGGTTTTCTCTTATTCAAGATTTTCCCTGTTAATTTGATTTTTCAGAACAATATTCAAATTTAATTCGACTTAAATAAAACTGAAACTCTAAGTTATGTTGGAACAATCAATTTCTGTTTGTATTGTAAATCTTAAAGGCTACTAGATCAAGCAATAAAAATGATTGAATCAACTCAAGCCTGAAACAGAATTACTAAGTTTGTTACAGAGACATCATAATGTATCCTGACAACCTTCATATGCACAGAGGATTTCATATATACAAACTACATTCATTCCAGATTTTGCAACAAGTTTAAATACTTAAGTTTTAGTAATTAAAGTTACTCACCAGATTCGAAGAATGAAGACAAATCTTTGAAAAGTGTTTTTGAACTTCTGAAACTATTTGAACTTTATAAACTGGAAATGATTTTCTTGCTTTTCCTTCCATTCATCTTGCTTTCTTCAGTTGTAAATATTACTAAGTTTGTATAATTGAAAATGCTTGCCATTTTTCTTTGTTTCAGGTTTTTAATGAATGAACTAAAAATAGTATGCATATATAAAGAAGTTTACAAGGGTAGGTATTTACTGGGTTTAGGCAAATTTGCAGGTACAAATATTTCATTTTGTTTGTATTGGGCAAGATATTTATTTTAGAGGCTGGAATGATTTTGCATCCAATTCGTATGGACATGTTTACTGCTAGAAATGAAAGCATTTATTGTTTTAAGTACTTTACGTTTACTGCTAACCTTGTTTTATGTTTAGATATTTTTTTATTTTGTATTTCTTTCACAAGCACATATATTTTTACTTTGTTTAGATTTTTCTTGCCTGCATACTTATCTATTTTTTTTCTTCTTACTTTATTTTGTTCTATTTGCCAACATAATTATCTTGCTTGAACCTTCACCTACAAGCTACCTGCACGACCTTTTATTTAGTTTTATATTTGATGTTTCTTTTCTTAGCTTTGCATTATGTCACAGGTTGACAATATTTTCTAATACCTGCATATGTTATATTGTACTTAATGTTTACTACTACTCATTTTTTTTATGTATAGATATTTTGCATTTCTCTGCTCTAACCTACAAATGTAATTTTATTTACTTTGTTTATATTCTTGCTTGCATGTTATATCTCATTTTTGTTCTTAGCTTATTCTAGTTATTATTTATAAACTTTACTTATGTTAAATATCATACATTTGATTTATTCTTAAGTTTAATAATTATAAAGTTTACTTTATTTTAAATTTACAAACCATAGCTTTCCAAAATACATGTATATTAATAAATTTAAAATAACAAATTCTTTTTATTTTAAATTTATTTGTAAAGATATTGCATCATTAATGTTGTTTAAATATAACTCATTATTAATTTAAAATGATTCAAAAATGAAATAACTACATAAATGAATTACTTATTTTATAAAGTTGATGTAAAAAGAACAAAACAATCTTTTATTTAAATTTTAAACCTAGGCTGGAATACTTTTAAACAAATTAAATTTATCTTGAGTATTTTTAAGATCATATTATTATTTATTCAATATTAGATTTCCAAATTATCAAAAATAGTAAAATTAGAAAACACAGCTTTATCTATTAAATTTAAAAACAAAACTGATCTATTTATAATATATACCAATATATTCATATATACATTATAAATAAAAACAAATTAAATTAGCTTTTAAAAGATAAATTATCAGTTAAATATTTATTTAAACGAAGATTATTAAATCAATTCAAATATTATTAACTAATATTATCAAATCAATTTAATTTTTAATGTAGATTATTAAATTGATATTGCCCTAAATTTCCGGGATGTCACATTCTTCCCCCCTTAAAAGAATTTCATCCCCGAAATTTAAAACAAAGGTAATTTAATAATCTACGTAAATATTTAATTTTTAATAACACAAGCATATATTAATCATATGCTAACAACTATAGCAACCAATTCATCCAAACAAACAAATCTAAATATCCAGACAAAATTCCGGATAGAATTTTCTTGAGTTTCCCCAAGTATAAATATCAGGTTACTCGCTCTATAGAATCCAAACAATCAATACTACTAAGCTACAGAACTTCTACTCGTCTAGATCTACAAAACAAGACAGGATATCAGACTATAGACAAGTCTGAATCATCATCTAAAACTCCCTGATCTGCTGATTCTACAACCAGAGATATATCTTACACGTACTCCCTCAGAGATACGTGAAACACAACAAATTCCAGTTATCCAAACTGACAATCCAATCCTAAAGACCAAACACTTATCCAAAATCGAATCTCCGATTTCGGAATCCAAATTCCTCCGTCTCTTATCCACAAAACTCCTCGAACGATCTTGGGCTTCCTTTATTCTTACAGATCATCTCAACTCTTGTTGATGCTCCTAGAAACAAACTGAACCAAAGAAAGTCCAACAAAATGATCTTTCCAAGATCAACCAAACTCAGAACACAAACTCTATTCCAAATCAGAAAACAGAACTCACTTCTCTTATCCGGAAAAGATAAAACAGGTGCACTCCAATCTGGCCTCGGATTCTGAAAATTTTCCTATAGAACTCTCTAATCCAAATATTGCAATATCCAATTGCTTCCAATCTAAAATAGCTACCACCTCGCTTCCACTACGCCACTGCGATTAAACAGATGAAAATGCTAAAGTCGAACACAGACTGGACAACACATTCCAACATTAGGGCTCCATAGATCAAAGAAAACTCTGAAGTTCCTCCAAAATCCGAGTTACTTCACCAAACTCAAAAACCATCTTATTACTGAGCTGATCTATCGGTTCCACCTCTGGAATCCAGTCGATACCAAACTCAATCTAACTTCAGAAAGACATCCAGAAAAATCTCTGAAACATAAGAAAGCACTCAAATTATCGCAAGTCACTTTTGCGATCAATCCAGCCTAATTCCAAAGATACTTCTCTCTCTTTACCTAATAGAACAGCTTACACTTATGTGGTCAATCCATCGAAGAAATGGAACTACTCTACTGCTTCTGAAGTTACCCCAAAAAAAACTACTAAGCCAGAAGACTTCCTAATCCAAAGTTCTTCGAGAAACTCGGGCCTCAAAACAAGCAGGAACACCTAACTACACACAGCCACAACTGAAACAGACACTCTTCCTTAACTTGTCCCAAAGAAACATCTTCGGAGACATCCATAGTCACTTTGTCTCATCACACAGCTACTACACCTTGACGTATCAAGATATCATGACTTTCTTCTGCCCAGCCGACAGATCCAAACTCTAGCTCAATCAAATTACACTTCAAAAAATGAACTCCGAGCCTTAACAGGTTTCCTTCAGAGATCAATGAAATCTTTACACCACCCAAAGTTTACTCGAGACGGTATTAGGTCTACAGTCTCGACAAATATACTTCCAACCTCCATCATTCAAATTCTTATCATTGGTAGTCGTGTTACACACACCACCACCCTATCTACCTTTATAGCTTATTGGAAAACCCGAACAGGTAACCCAACAAATAGGTAGAAATATATATATATATATATATATATATATATATATGTATGTATATATATATATAAATTACAAATACGCTCTCTCAGGAAAGAAAATCACACAAGAGCCTAGGTATTCACTCAACCTAGCGCTTTGATACCAACTATGACGACCCGCCCTCCTACGCCCTAAAAGACGTATCGTCTTTAAGAAAGAAAGGGATGAGAAAATAGAAAAGATAGAGAACAAAGAACAAACAACATCAGAATCTCACAGCGGAACGAATAAATTATAATAATCACATAAGTATTTACATAATATACAACATCAATCAGAGTTATACAAATGATACATCACATACTAGACAGTTATAAACACCTGTCTAGTTATACAACTCGATACAACTCAAACAACACAACTCAGAGATACCAACACAGCGGAACTATATATATCTACAACGCTGAAGCCTCCTGCTCCATTGCTCCTCCATAATTCGTCAAAGCTAACCTGAATCCCTTGGCTACCCGTAAAAATTTGGGTACCCGAGAGTTTATGAAAAACAAAAATAAACTCCGGGTCAGACATGGGTCTGGTATGAGTAACAGGTTAAAGTTGCTGAACTTTTGAAATCCTTTGAAAACAAAAGGTATCACATAAGACTCCCCACAAATAAACATGGGAAAGTTTTTACCTTATGCTAACCAAAACATTTGATAGGAAATTCTGTGATATTATAATAGGTCTAGGGTTTTCAAGTAAATAGAAAATAGCAGAAATTGTTACATCTATTAAATTCCAGCTACTAGCCACAAAAGTGGGTAATACAATCAAAACCGTTGGCACTTATTGGATTGTGGATTCCATACAATGGCAGGGTACTGGGGTACCGCCCGTCACAGTACGTGGCCTAGATCAACGTACCGAAGATCACTCCCGACCCCCTGCAACACAAGGCTGGAACCATTCCTTACTGAACAGTCCCGAACAAGATAAACCCCGCAGTTGTTTGCAACCAACTGCCCACACAGCCGAAAATAAAGGGTCATCTAGACAGGGGAATATCCTTGTACTGCTTGGGCATGACCCACCTAACCTTGCTGCACGTCACCTGTTTTAGCCATTCCCGGTGGATGAGGCTTGATGTTACGATTACCTTTAGAGAACATAATTCTTAGAATGCTCGTCACCCACCTGACGATGTGTGACGACCGCCCATGACTCCCGCACCAAAACAAGGAAATAATGCGCTGAAAGGCATGCCAGGCAGCCATGGGTGACCGTCAAGGGTAAGATAAAACAGAAACTCTATCGTACAACTCACAGCGCATGGACAAAATACAATAGAGAAATATATGTATATAGTGAAGCTTATAACAGAATATCATCATATAGACTTCATAAAGGTTTGATACAAGCATCTGAACAATCAATACATCAAACCTCACTACATAACACTCAAAACATATACAAGCAGCGGAACATCCAATACATATAGTAAGAAAACTAATATGCTAGCCTCCAGCTCGTCTTCGTCATCTGCATCGTTGATAACCAAGAACAGCACCTGTCACCTGCTACCTAGTCTGCCCATCCCAACATGGATGAACAGCCCAAGGTAATAAGAGTTGAACATAAAACCTTGAATCAGACAACAGTCTTAGTGAGCAGTAAATCAACTATCAAACATACCAAAAGAGCATAAGGGATAAAAGGAATAGGAACCAAACCATCCCACTCCACCTCTTTCTACAGTGATAGCCCGAGACACACACTAAGGAGAAGCAAGCATAACATAGCAGATAATTAAGGTAAAGCAATAATCACTCGATTCAAGGTCGATGTTTTCCAAATACAAACCCCCAAGGCCTAAACCAAGATCAGATAAGCACCCAGAAAACATCGCTCTTGAGACCGAATGATAATACAACCAAACGTCTAAACATCCATGACACTGGCTATCACTGTTATCATTGCCTTGATTTCGCCGTTAGTTGAATGACCACCTGTCAAGGGCTAATGGTAACCCCGGTTCTAGACATAACTCCGCACGTCGTCGCAGCCCGTGCCTAGGAATTTTCGCAACTACCCAGAGCACTAGCACGTCGTCGCAGCCCGTGCTTGGAACGTCGTCGCAGCCCGTTCCAACGTACTCTTGCTTTGAGCATGCTAGAACCTTCAACAACGATGAGATCTCATCCTCCTAGTCATCCTTCTCGATGACTATTTCCTTACTAGCTCAAGCGCCTCTCAAGCTAACCATTATCAACCAACTCGCATCGCATCATCGAGTTATCAACATGCTTGGGATGATCCCGTCTGGATTAAACCAAGGCTATCTCACATCATGCTTCGCTTTATCGCGTCATAGCAAAGTCTCATCTCAACATCATGGCTTGCCTCATCGCATCATGGCAAAGTCCCATCTCCACATCATCTAATCCATACATATGAGCTTCAACATCCGCTTCATATGCCACAAGCAGTTTTCCTTATTCAAGAGCCTTTCCACTTAGCTTTTGAATCATCATCAACCAACTTGATCAAATCAAGCTATATATCAACTAATCAATCAAATCAAACATTAATCCAAGCAATCAATCATTCAAACAAGATCTAAATAAACAATTACAATGATAATGGCAATTTCGTAAATAAATGAGCATTGATCTAACATACATGAATCATGGGTTTTTAGCATAGATCTAACAAATATAAATCATGGGTTTTGTCTCTTCAACTTGATAAATGAACTTGTATAAGTAAACATCTTCATGAGTAGTGGATCTACACTTGGATCTAAGGAAAAAAATGCATAAAATCACTATCTACAACACTCCAACAAACCACCAAACCAATATACTCCTTTGGGTCCGTGTGAGAGATAACCACCACTCACCGAATCACCCAAACACTTCAAAAACTAATCAATTTAGATCTGGACAGCAAGGATTCAAGCTTGATTCGTCGAAATCTCGCTTGAAACGATGGAATCTAGCTTCGTTGGATGAAGATCTTCAACTTTGGCTCTTGGATCTTCGATCTTGATCTTCGATCTTGGATGGATGTTAGAACTAGATTAGAGTGGAGAAAAGAAGATGAAGAAATGTTGTAGTCGAGCTCTCAAAATGGCAGCACTTCGTCGCTTCAAAAACCGATGCCAAAAAGTGAGCCAAACCCCTCTATTTATAGGCTGAATCCCCCCCCCCTGAGTCGTCCATCCATAAGTCGTTGCCGACCCATCCTTGAGTCGCCCCCGACCTAAGACCCACGACCCAAAACTCCAACGACCTAACACGCACGCGGGCTACGACTTACGACTCATCGGAGACACAGGATCACACTAAGCCGACCCAACTGCACACGACTCAAAAGCCTCCGACCTAACCACTCAGAACACATGCCGACTCACGGCCTAACTAACGCGGCCTAACGACTCAACAACCCCTACGACTCATCACCTAGCCGACCCAACAACTTAACTCGTGTACGACTCATAGCATACACGTCCTAAAACACAGGCCGACCTAACGACTCATCGACTCAACAACACACGACTCAGCGACTCGGCGACTCAACAACACTATACGACTCAACGACCTAACTCATTTTCCTTAAGTCGTTCCATCCTATGAGTCGGTCCAATACATGAGTCGGTCACCCCTATGAGTCGGTTATCCTATGAGTCGCTCACTACCTTGACTCGGTCCAAACCTTAAGCCGCTGCCTCTCTTAACTCGCTAACCACCATAAGTCGGCAACTACCACTCACTCCTATAAGTCGGCCAACCTATAAACCGTTGACCCCATGAGTCGGCCACCTACCCTAAGTCGCTCCATCCTCTAAGTCGGTCACGACTTAAGTTCCACACGACTTAACTTCAACACGACTTATCTCTAGAACGACTCAAGCTCCAAACGACTTAATGAAACTATTATACGATTTATCGACATGTAAAATACGGGTCGTTACATTCTCTCCCCCTTAGGAATTTCGCCCCCGAAATTCCAAACAAACAAGAGCAATCAAAACTATTCTGCACGCCTACCATCCATAGCAATCAACAAACCATGCATCCAATTACTAGCCTAGCATGCAGAATTCTAAGATTAGAACAAGTTACAAATTCATGAGATGTCACGACACCTTAGGGCCATACCTCGAAGAGTTCAGGATGAGCTGCCTTCATCCTCTCTTCCTCCTCCCACGTACAGTCGTTAACATCATCACTCCATTGTATCTTGAGCAACGTAATCATCTTCCTCCTAAGCTGTTTCGTGTCGGTTTCAACAACACGAAGCGGCTTACGAGGTCTTCTAACAACTGGATCAACCTCCAAATCTTCACAGCTATCAGCAGAAACCACTGTATTCGAGTCGTGCACATACTTCCGTAGATAAGGTACATGAAAAACATTATGCACACCCACCATCTTTTCTGGTAACTCCAATCTATAAGCGAGCTTTCCAATTCGCTCGATGATCGGGATTGGTCCAACAAATCTCGGAGTCAACTTCCCGTTCTTCCCGAATCGAATAACATTCTTCAGAGGAGAAATCTTCACAAAAACCATATCACCTACGTCGAATTCCAAATCCTTACGACGCTTATCGGCATAACTTTTCTGACGATCTTGGGCTGCCTTCATTCGTCGCCGAATGACTCTACACAATCCGTAGTCTGTCGAATCATTTCTGGCCCAAGCATCAGCTTTTCTCCGGTTTCCAACCAACATGTCGGAGAGTTACACGGTCTTCCATACAATGCTTCATACGGTGCCATACCAACACTTGACTGGTAACTATTATTATACGCAAATTCCACCAAATGAAGGTGATCTTCCCACGATCCTCCGAAATCCAAAACACATGCTCTGAGATCTTCCAAAACTCGGTTGACTCTCTCAGTCTGACCATCTGTTTGAGGATGATAAGCTGTACTCAAACACAACTCGGTTCCCAAAACTTCCTGGAAGCTCTTCCAAAATCCACTAGTGAACAATGGGTCTCGATCGCTCACTATACTCTTCGGAATACCATGGAATCGAACTATCAACTTAACATACAACTCAGCCAACTTCGTTGCAGTCCTAGTCGATCGAACAGGAATGAATCTTGCACTCTTGGTTAACCGATCTACTATGACCCAAATCCCTTCATTTCCTGCTCTTGTTCTAGGTAGACCATCGATAAAATCCATCGATATCTGTTCCCACTTCCACATAGGAACTTCTAATGGATGAAGCAATCCACTTGGCTTCTTCTGCTCTGCCTTAACCAACTGGCAATTCATACACTTGGAAATAAAATTTCCAACATCCTTCTTCATACCTTCCCAGTAATAAGTTCTCTTCATATCCCGATACATCTTATTTCCACCTGGATGAATTGTCAACTTCGAGTGATGACTTTCCTTCAGAACTTCATCTCTCAATTCATCTATGTCGGGAACAACTAGTCGTCCTTGCTTCCGAAGCCAACCCTCTCGATCGACTTCAAATCCTTTATCCTTTTCTGGATTCAATCCAGATTCCAAATCGCGGATAATCTTGACAAGCTTATCGTCTCGCTTTTGGCTCTTGCCAATCCTTTCCACAAGAGTAGGTCTTATCGATAAGTTTGCCAACATCTCAGGTTCCAAGTCACATCTAGGCCTGAAGTCAAATCCAGCCAAATACTCAAGATTCTTCCATTCCGAAAACATGGCTCCCAATCCTGCATGTCTTCGACTTAACGCATATGCCACTGCGTTACCTTTTCCCGGAGTATAGGCAATACCAAAATCATACGATGCCAAGAACTCTAGCCACCGTTGCTGTCGAAGATTCAAATCCTTTTGAGAGAACAGATACTTCAACGACTTATGATCTGTAACAACTCGAATCTAACTCCCAATAGATGTCTCCACATCTTCAAAGCAAAAACAATTGCCGCTAACTCCAAATCATGAGTCGGGTAATTCCTTTCATGCGGCTTCAGTTGTCGACTTGCATATGCAACAACTTTATTCTTCTGCATTAGTACTGCTCCAAGTCCAGTACCACATGCATCGGTGTAAACCACCATCTCATCATTCCCACTTGGAATAGTCAAAACAGGAGTACTCGTCAGTCGCTCTTTCAGGATTACGAAAGCTTGCTCACACTTATCATCCCATCTGAACACTTGGTTCTTTTTCGTCAATCCTGTTAACGGTGCAGCTATCTTGGAAAAGTCTTTGATAAACCGTCGATAATATCCAGCTAATCCAAGAAAAGTTCTCACATCAGATGCATTCTTAGGTCTAACCCAATCCTGGATCGCTGCCACCTTAGCGGGATCAACCGCTATTCCATTTCCAGAGATAACATGGCCTAAGAATCTCACTTCACTCTTCCAGAAGTGACACTTCGAAAACTTAGCCTTCAACAGATGTTTCCGTAAGATTTCCAAAACAATACGCAAGTGCGTCTTGTGCTCTTCCTCAGTTCTGGAATAAATCAGAATATCATCCACAAACACAAGTACGAACTTATTCAACTGATCTCTGAACACTCTATTCATAAGATCCACAAAATATGCTGGTGCGTTAGTCAATCCAAACGGCATTACCAGCCACTCATAAAAACCGGATGGTGTCCTAAAAGCAGTCTTCGGCACACTATCCTTTGCCACTCTCAACTGGTGAAATCCCGTTGCCAAATCCATCTGAGAAAACACCTTAGCTTCGTGAAGCTGATCAAACAAGTCATCTATTCTTGGCAATGGATACTTGTTCTTCTTAGTCACTTTATTCAGCTCGCGATAATCTACACACAACCTCAACGATCCATCCGCTTTGGTTGCGAACACAACTGGTGCACACCATTCGGACACGCTACGCCGAATGAATCCTTTCTGCAAAAGGTCATCAACTTGCACCTTCAACTCTTGCTGCTCCCTAGGCGCCATCCGCCTAAGAGGCATCACCACAGGTCTGGCTCCCTCAACTAGATCGATACGAAACTCGATCTCCCTATGCGGCGGTAATCCTTTGGCTTCGTCAAAGACATCCTCAAATCCATTCACAGTAGGCACCGATGACAGTCCATCCCGTGGAACAACCAGCGAATACATGAAGCTCATGAAGACGCCTTCCTCATGCTTACATCGTATCACAACCTTTCGCCCTTCCACATTCCCGACTGTCACTTCCAGCCTCTCACAATCAATCCTTGCCGCATACTTCCTAAGCCAGTCCATACCCAAAATAATTCCGAACCCCGCAAAGTTCAGAACAAAGCAATCACAAACAAACGAGCAATCATGACTCGACACAACTAGACCATGGCATATCATACACAAACAAGACGAACCCCCAACTGGATTTGTCACAACCAATGGCCTATCAACAATATCCGGTTTCAAACCTAACCGGCCTACCAAATCATCACAAACAAAAGAATGCGACGCTCCAGTATCAAACAACACTCTAACTGGAACACCACAAATGGAAAGAGTACCTTGAACCACCACACTCTTCCCCTTCTCTTCAGCAGTAGGAGCTTTTGAAGACGACGGCACAGCTCCCATAGCATAAGCTTGCACAATCTGCCTATCCCTCCTTGGTTCCGGACAATACCTCCTGAAATGCCCTGGCTTATCACAGTTGTGGCACTTCGCCGGTGCCCTAGGATTCTTACAATTCTTGAAAAGATGGCCCTTCTGCTGGCAATTGTAGCAAGTCACTTCGCCCTTCGGCTTCTTCTGGCCATCCTTACCCTTCTGTTGCTGCTGCTTCCTCTTCTTGTTTCCACCCTGCTGTGGTTTAGACTCTTCCTTGGTCACAGCAACAACAGAACTCTCCCTAGGAAACAAACTCTCATGCCTGAGAGCTTTTTCCACAAGCTTCTCAAACGGATCGTCTAAGTGATCCACCAACTGCCTCCCAAGATAAGCGTCCAAGCCTGTCACAAACTTCTCGTTCTTCTGGTAGGGAGAATCAATATACGATCGAGCATACTTGGACAAAGCCTCAAACTCAGAAACATACTCAAGAACCGATCTCCCACCTTGCTTGAGCTCTACAAACTTGTTGAACAAAACAGATTTCTGAGCCGTAGAGATAAACTTAGCTTCAAATCTAGCTTGGAACTGTACCCAAGTAATTTCTTCCTCCGGAGTATCAATGGTGATAGAGTTCCACCAATCAGAAGCTCTTCCTTGAAGCTGTCTCGATGCAAGCTTCCTCTTAGTTGCATCATCAATTCCCAAGTCACCAAAGATCCTTCTACAAGCATCTATCCATCTTTGGACTTCAATGGTTGACTCTATCCCTAAGAAAACCTTCCCTCCAAGAGCAGTATAGTCCTTACACAACTTAGCAAAATCCACCGGTCTTGGAGCTTGAACTTGAACTCCAACATCCACTGATGGCCCTGGAGCTGGTATCCTTCTCATGATAGAAGTCATCATAGCTTCAAACATAGCTCCATAATCAATAGCTTCCCCAGTAGCACGGTTTTCTCTAGCAGCTGGTCTCCCTCTTCGACTCATCCTTAATATCTACAAAAAGGAATGATTAGAACACCTTGAGAAACAACTACATAAGGAGTTCAAATCCTTCTAAACTACTATATTATATATAGTAATCATCCATCAAAATACAATTACGTCTCTCTTACGTAGTTACGTCAGCGAGCGTTGGCTAAAATCGATTAACCAAAGCTCTGATACCAAATGTGACGATCGCCCATGACTCCCGCACCAAAACAAGGAAATAATGCGCTGAAAGGCGTGCCAGGCAGCCATGGGTGACCGTCAAGGGTAAGATAGAACAGAAACTCTATCGTACAACTCACAGCGCATGGACAAAATACAATAGAGAAATATATGTATATAGTGAAGCTCATAACAGAATATCATCATATAGACTTCATAAAGGTTTGATACAAGCATCTGAACAATCAATACATCAAACCTCACTACATAACACTCAAAACATATACAAGCAGCGGAACATCCAGTACATATAGTAAGAAAACTAATATGCTAGCCTCCAGCTCGTCTTCGTCATCTGCATCGTTGATAACAAAGAACAGCACCTGTCACCTGCTACCTAGTCTGCCCATCCCAACATGGATGAACAGCCCAAGGTAATAAGAGTTGAACATAAAACCTTGAGTCAGACAACAGTCTTAGTGAGCAGTAAATCAACTATCAAACATACCAAAAGAGCATAAGGGATAAAAGGAATAGGAACCAACCCATCCCACTCCACCTCTTTCTACAGTGATAGCCCCAGACACACACTAAGGAGAAGCAAGCATAACATAGCAGATAATTAAGGTAAAGCAATAATCACTCGATTCAAGGTCGATGTTTTCCAAATACAAACCCCCAAGGCCTAAACCAAGATCAGATAAGCACCCAGAAAACACCGCTCTTGAGACCGAATGATAATACAACCAAACGTCTAAACATCCATGACACTGGCTATCACTGTTATCATTGCCTTGATTTCGTCGTTAGTTGAATGACCACCTGTCAAGGGCTAATGGTAACCCCGGTTCTAGACATAACTCCGCACGTCGTCGCAGTCCGTGCCTAGGAATTTTCGCAACTACCCAGACACTAGCACGTCGTCGCAGCCCGTGCTTGGAACGTCGTCGCAGCCCGTTCCAACGTACTCTTGCTTTGAGCATGCTAGAACCTTCAACAACGATGAGATCTCAGCCTCCTAGTCATCCTTCTCGACGACTATTTCCATACTAGCTCAAGCGCCTCTCAAGCTAACCATTATCAACCAACTCGCATCGCATCATCGAGTTATCAACATGCTTGGGATGATCCCGTCTGGATTAAACCAAGGCTATCTCACATCATGCTTCGCTTTATCGCATCATAGCAAAGTCTCATCTCAACATCATGGCTTGCCTCATCGCATCATGGCAAAGTCCCATCTCAACATCATCTAATCCATACATATGAGCTTCAACATCTGCTTCATATGCCACAAGCAGCTTTCCTTATTCAAGAGCCTTTCCACTTAGCTTTTGAATCATCATCAACTAATCAATCAAATCAAGCTATATATCAACTAATCAATCAAATCAAACATTAATCCAAGCAATCAATCATTCAAACAAGATCTAAATAAACAATTACAATGATAATGGCAATTTCGTAAATAAATGAGCATAGATCTAACATACATGAATCATGGGTTTTTAGCATAGATCTAACAAATATAAATCATGGGTTTTGTCTCTTCAACTTGATAAATGAACTTGTATAAGTAAACATCTTCATGAGTAGTGGATCTACACTTGGATCTAAGGAAAAAAATGCATAAAATCACTATCTACAACACTCCAACAAACCACCAAACCAATATACTCCTTTGGGTCCGTGTGAGAGATAACCACCACTCACCGAATCACCCAAACACTTCAAAAACTAATCAATTCAGATCTGGACAGCAAGGATTCAAGCTTGATTCGTCGAAATCTCGCTTAAAACGATGGAATCTAGCTTCGTTGGATGAAGATCTTCAACTTTGGCTCTTTGATCTTCGATCTTGATCTTCGATCTTGATCTTCGATCTTGGATGGATGTTAGAACTAGATTAGAGTGGAGAAAAGAAGATGAAGAAATGTTGTAGTCGAGCTCTCAAAATGGCAGCACTTCGTCGCTTCAAAAACCGGTGCCAAAAAGTGAGCCAAACCCCTCTATTTATAGGCTGAATCCCCCCTGAGTCGTCCATCCATAAGTCGTTGCCGACCCATCGTTGAGTCGCCCCCAACCTAAGACCCACGACCCAAAACTCCAACGACCTAACACGCACGCGGGCTACGACTTACGACTCATCGGAGACACAGGATCACACTAAGCCGACCCAACTGCATACGACTCAAAAGCCTCCGACCTAACCACTCAGAACACATGCCGACTCACGACCTAACTAACGCGGCCTAACGACTCAACAAACCCTACGACTCATCACCTAGCCGACCCAACAACTTAACTCGTGTACGACTCATAGCATACACGTCCTAAAACACAGGCCGACCTAACGACTCATCGACTCAACAACACACGATTCAGCGACTCGGCGACTCAACAACACTATACGACTCAACGACCTAACTCATTTTCCTTAAGTCGTTCCATCCTATGAGTCGGTCCAATACATGAGTCGGTCACCCCTATGAGTCGGTTATCCTATGAGTCGCTCACTACCTTGACTCGGTCCAAAACTTAAGCCGCTGCCTCTCTTAACTCGCTAACAACCATAAGTCGGCAACTACCACTCACTCCTATAAGTCGGCCAACCTATAAACCGTTGACCCCATGAGTCGGCCACCTACCCTAAGTCGCTCCATCCTCTAAGGCGGTCACGACTTAAGTTCCACACGACTTAACTTTAACACGACTTATCTCTAGAACGACTCAAGCTCCAAACGACTTAATGGAACTATTATACGATTTATCGACACGTAAAATACGGGTCGTTACACGATGTGTTGAAAGCATTCAATCCATACAAGTTCGTTCCGGGTTCGAACGAAACCGAAGGCATTATCTCATTACACTCATTTTGGAATCACCCTCAGAGTTAACGACGATAACCCTTGCATTCTGAATCTTCAACTTCACTTCAGATTCACGACCTATCGTTAATTAGGAATCGATGTGGTTTTCGGATGTTCCAAATGCGGAAACCCGATCTCGGTCTCATTGAAAACCAAAACGTGTCTTTTAAGGCCAAGTTGTCTATTTAGTCTTAACAGTTTAATTTAATATAATCAATATACACACAGATAGATAATTCATAATATCACAATAGATAATCACATCATCATCATAAACAGATAATCAAATTATCATCCAAACAGATAATTAAATATTGTCATACTTAACTATGCATCCATATCACATAGATATTACTCATGTCATATCTGAATTCACAATCAATCAAATATTAATACCATTCATCCAAAAGCAATGATTTATAATCATACCATTTGTAATTAATTTAAAATGAATTAAATTAACTATTTCTATATTTAATTAATTTAAAATAAATTAAATTAATTACTTCATCTATAAATCCAACCATTAATTAATTATAAATCAAATTAATTAACCATCTTCTAAATATCCACCTTGATTAAACACCTTTGATTTATCATTCCCTAATTACAATAGGTAATTAGTCTTTATTAAATTTCACAAATTAATTGTCCTAAATCATTCATAGTACTTAACATTTAATTACTTTATTTATATTAATTAAATATAATTAATTACATTTTCCCTTAATTAATCACCACATTATTAATTATTTCTTAATTAACCAATTCTTAATTTACATCATTAATTATATTAATTCATGATCTTTAACGTATATCTAAATTAAATTACTTTGATTAAATTAATTACATTCAGTAATTAATCTTTAATTACTTCCTTAAGTAATTGTGCTCCATTGCATACACTAAGTAATTACACTTATCAATTTATCAAATGATTTTCTTAAATTAATTAAACTAAATTAATTAACTTAAATTAATCATTTATCAAAATTAATTACAAAAAGTAATTAATCTCTTAATTACTGTTATCAAGTAATTACGCTTAACCATTTACAATAGATTATCTAATTAATCTGATTACTTATCAAAAATTAATCACATTAATTAATTAGTAATCTGTAGTTAATTTTCTTTATTAACTAGTATCATCTCTTAATTTACTTCTTAATTTATCTTTATTTATAAATTAATCTAAATTATTAATTTATAAATTTAATAAATTACCGTTCCTTATTATCTTATTAATTAAATCATTTAATACCTTCATTATTCTTAAGATAATTTATTTCTTATTTAATGACTTAATTAATATAAAAGTGTATTAGAACATTACACTTTTTAATTGAAATCCAAATTCCATTCTGAATTTAAGATTCATTATTCAAATTTAAATTCAATTTATAATCTTGTAAATAGCATCAATCTCTAATTTAAATTTCCAAAATACATTAATATTTAACTTGCAAATTTTCAAGCTAAACAATTTATTTTCTTTCCATTTAAAAACTTTTCTCAACAAATTTACTTTCAAAATTATTTTATTTGAGCTTATCTTTAAACAAAAACTGATTAAATTTTCAGATTTTAAATTCGAAGTAAACTCGAATCCATCAATTTATCTTTGTTTTTTTTAGACTTTATTTTAAACTTCCCTTTTACAACTTAAATTTAAAATTTTGATCTTTCAAAACCAAATCTATTTTAAAACTTTAAGATTCAATATTCATTTGAATCAATACTTTTTAAAATTCAAATTTAAACTATTGTTAGAGCTTTTATTTCAGGTTTAAATCATTTTGTTCAAAATCTGGAAATTCCAGGTTTGTAAACCTGAACACTTATTTAAATATTTAAAACTTTATTTTAGATTTCAAAATATAAGTTTGAATTCATTCTGCAAACTGAATTTAAACTTAGTTTAAATCTACCATTTATTTTTAAATAGGTTTCATTTTGCATTTGTTTTTTTTTTAAAAACAATTTTGTTGCCAGGTTTAACAAAACCCTGGAACACAATTGTCTGGACTCAAACCAAAATGCTCTGAGACTCCCCCTTCTTTACTTCGAGTCACGTACTCGAGTTACTCGAGTACTTCCCTAACCAAAAACCTGCACACAGAAACATCAACCCAGCCTTCAACGGCACGGTGCACGGTCACCGTGGCCCCAACCGACGCCGGCCATCCACTCAGGCACCCACTCACCAACGACCCTCACCTGACGTGATCGCGATCACCAGAACCCATCGCAATAGCTTGAATCAAAAACGAGTTCGAAGTTCAAACCTGGGAAACACAAGCAGGACCATCACCCAAACCTGTCAATCCGTCGCCCTTGCTCCTCCGACCACCAGAGAACCACCACCACTGGGCACAGCTTCGCCTACCATCCCTCTACGGATTCACAAAAGCCCATAACGCTCGATCGCTTCTGGTCATCGAACGAGACCAAAACTCAACCATAGCAAAAACTATGTTTACAAACTTCAAACACTTGCCGCTATCATCACCGTGGCCGTGCCCACCTCTGACCATTTTTCCAGGCACCCCCATAGGCTTCTCCATCTCCAGCCACGAACTCGACCACCACGAATCGGTCGATCATCAGTAATTGATCGAAATTCAATTTTCGAACAAAATTAAACTGCTCTTAAACCAGTTTCTTGAAAATCAACAGACCATGCTTAAAAATCATATTTTTGTTGACGTATTCCATTTATAATACTGATTTAATAAATTAAAAAGGTCGGGTTTTCTCTTATTCAAGATTTGCCCTGTTAATTTGATTTTTCAGAACAATATTCAAATTTAATTCAACTTAAATAAAACTGAAACTCTAAATTATGTTGGAACAATCAATTTCTGTTTGTATTGTAAATCTTAAAGGCTACTAGATCAAGCAATAAAAATGATTGAATCAACTCAAGCCTTGAAAAGAATTACTAAGTTTGTTACAGAGACATCATAATGTATCCTGACAACCTTCATATGCACAGAGGATTTCATACATACAAACTACATTCATTCCAGATTTTACAACAATTTTAAATACTTAAGTTTTAGTAATTAAAGTTACTCACCAGATTCGAAGATGAAGACAAATCTTTGAAAACTGTTTTTGAACTTCTGAAACTATTTGAACTTTATAAACTGGAAATGATTTTCTTGCTTTTCCTTCCATTCATCTTGCTTTCTTCAGTTGTAAATATTACTAAGTTTGTATAACTGAAAATGCTTGCCATTTTTCTTTGTTTCAGGTTTTTAATGAACGAACTAAAAACAGTATGCATATATAAAGAAGTTTACAGGGGTAGGTATTTACTGGGTTTAGGCAAATTGCAGGTACAAATATTTCATTTTGTTTGTATTAGGCAAGATATTTATTTTGGAGGCTGGAATGATTTTGCATCCAATTCGTATGGACATGTTTACTGCTAGAAATGAAAGCATTTATTGTTTTAAGTACTTTACGTTTATTGCTAACCTTGTTTTATGGTTAGATATTTTTTTATTTTGTATTTCTTTCACAAGCACATATATTTTTACTTTGTTTAGATTTTTCTTGCTTGCATACTTATCTATTTTTTTTCTTACTTTATTTTGTTCTATTTGCCAACATAATTATCTTGCTTGAACCTTCACCTACAAGCTACCTGCACGACCTTTTATTTAGTTTTATATTTGATGTTTCTTTTCTTAGCTTTGCATTATGTCACAGGTTGACAATATTTTCTAATACCTGCATATGTTATATTGTACTTAATGTCTACTACTACTCATTTTTTTATGTACAGATATTTTGCATTTCTCTGCTCTAACATGCAAATGTAATTTTATTTACTTTGTTTATATTCTTGCTTGCATGTTATATCTCATTTTTGTTCTTAGCTTATTCTAGTTATTATTTATAAACTTTACTTATGTTAAATATCGTACATTTGATTTATTCTTAAGTTTAATAATTATAAAGTTTACTTTATTTCAAATTTACAAACCATAGCTTTCCAAAATACATGTATATAAATAAATTTAAAATAACAAATTCTTTTTATATTAAAATTTATTTGTAAAGATATTGCATCATTAATGTTGTTTAAATATAACTCATTATTAATTTAAAATGATTCATAAATGAAATCACTACATAAATGAATTACTTATTTTATAAAGTTGAAGTAAAAAGAACAAAACAATCTTTTATTTAAATTTTAAACCTAGGCTGGAATACTTTTAAACAAATTAAATTTATCTTGAGTATTTTTAAGATCATATTATTATTTATTCAATATTAAATTTCCAAATTATCAAAAATAGTAAAATTAGAAAACACAGCTTTATCTATTAAATTTAAAAACAAAACTGATCTATTTATAATATATACATATATATATTCATATATACATTATAAATAGAAATAATTTAAATTAGCTTTTAAAAGACAAATTATCAGTTAAATATTTATTTAAACGAAGATTATTAAATCAATTCAAATATTATTAACTAATATTATCAAATCAATTTAATTTTTAATGTAGATTATTAAATTGATATTTCCCCAAATTTCCGGGATGTCACACCTCATATGAATGAAATATAGCATTTATAAGGTTTTCTAAAGTTAAACAATTTAATTATTTTACTAGTTATAGAAATTAACATTAATTACCACTTGAAGCCTAAACCGTGCTTCTTCCAATTCACGAGCAAATCTCCGGGTCGTGAGTGCTTCCTCCACTCTGTTTTCCTGCATACACATCACTACCAAACCCTATACACAAATCTGAAACCGAGCTCGACCATGCGCCTAATCAACATCGTAGTTTCTTCCGTGACCATCACGTGCACACGCCACTAGAAACTGCCATGCCATCCTCCGTTAGATCTGGATGAAGCCGACACTAGCGAGTCCTTCCATTGATCGCGACGCCAGCCTTCCATTGCGCGCATGCAATCAAACTAAAACCCTAATCCTTCTTCGTCACATCCAAGCCAAAATCGTGACTTCGGTCGTGATGTTATTTTGTTTTTTTATTTGTTAATCGATTTCGTGTTTGAAAACCAAAAAAGAAATGAGGAATACGGGATTTTAAATCTAAGGGAAACAGCGAAATCAGAAAATAGGGTGGCATGATGCTCGATTTAGGGTGGCTGTGAGATAGTAGGGGTTGACTTAGAAAAGTTTTAATGTTATTAAATTTACAAATATCACATTTATATAACTTAAAATCCTGGACCCCTATTGAGGCATGCCGCCTAGCATTCCTAATGTTATACCCCTATTCCGAACGCGATGGAACAAGTTCCGAGGCCTAATTCGAATGGTTGGAGAAGATAGCTTCTTGAACTCAATTATCATATTAAATTTTCAATATTCATTTCAACACATTTCTACGATTAAACGGTAACTCCAAACTTAACGAAATTTAAAATTCGACAGTAATACACTATTACGAATCCCATAGAACTGGTTTTGTCATATTTCGAGACTGTGGCCTGGATCACTATTTCAACGTGGTGATAAAATGGACGATTGCAAAGATTGGTGAAATCAATTGAAACAAGGTTACTTTTAAATTATTCATCATTTTCGTATTACGAAAAATAGTTATATTTAGAAATTTAAACTCATTCTATAATTTCAACTAAAATCTTAATATTCAAAAATCAATTTATTTTCTAATCCAATATTTAAAACATTTAATTATTCAGAATCAAATGACGGAAAATCCGGGTCGATACATTCCTCCTCACTTAAAATAATTTCGTCCTCGAAATTGCTAAGTAGGAAAAAATGCAGCATACCCATTAATTCGGTAAAACCCACGTAGTTAAAACTCATTACTTCACATTTCTGATCTTTAAGTTCCAACCAAAACAGTTAGTTTCTTTTTTTAATTGAAAGCCGTTTATTACAATTTCAGTTCAAAAATCAACTTTTTAGTTAGCAAAAATTCTTCAAAAATTTTCTAACACCCTAAATTTTCGAAATTTTTTGGCAGTCTCCTTTATATGGAGAGCCTTTTGTAATATGAAAAATATGATTAAAAAATGTACATCGGCTCTCATGGCTGGAAAAAGTAATATATATATATATATATATATATATATATATATATATAATTTTGTGCGCTTAATTCTTAGGCATATCTTATTTTAGCGTTATTAAGCGATTTTGCTTAATTTATAAGCAATTTGCATAACCCAAATCCAGCCGAAGAGTCTTCTGATACCTGTGCTTACTCAAATAAAGCACATGAGTTCATAAACAACAAATTCAATAATATTTCATTCATTTAACTACTTAAACACTTAAATTTCACTAACAAGTCATGTTATAACATGAACGTTTAGAAAATACAAGGTTCAAACATTTGATTATTCACTTTCATTAGATTTATAAACCATTTATTCCATTCCAAATGATTTATATGCGATTCACTTGCATAAATTCATTTCCATTGTCATTTTATTCTTAAGTCATCACAAGTGAATTCCAATTCCATTCACCAATTTGATTTTATCAGTTCATTCCATGCAAACACAAATAATGAACCGTTTCATAAAATAATAGCTTAAGTTTATAAGAAAATTATGTTTGTTTATATTTCAACCTAATTTCAATTTCGCTTTACTTAAATATCAAACCATATCTATTTCAGTTTTTTATTCCACTTTTCCAATTTATAAGTCGCACAAATAATTTTTTTTCACATTTAAAATTTTTATCTCAAGATTATATATCACTTATCGCTTACATACATACATACATATATATTCCATTAATTCCAACTTTGTAAGCTACTCAAACTTATTTCTTCACAATCCCATAATTTTTCACTTAAATTTTATTCCATTCCAAAATTATAACTTATAGTTATATAGGCACTTTACAATTCAAATTTATATATTTAATCCAATATGATCAGGGTTTAAATCCAATCCAATTTTGATTTAACTTAACTCAAGTTAAATTCTAACCCATACATTTTTTTACAAATTCAATTTATTAAACTTGCATAAGTTAAATTTTAATTTCATATTTAAATTCACATTTCCCAAGTTTTAGTATAAAAAACTTACTTCTCCTTTGGTTTTACTTCTCATTAAATTGGAAATTTCCGAATTCAATCACCCAGTTCTTTTTCAAATCATTTGGAAATCCCATATGTAAATATATACACACACATATATTCCTTTCTGTATATCAAATGTTACTTTTGGAATTTTTAAATCAAAACCTAATTTTTACAAAATAATTCTGAAGCCGAACAATCACAGTAGCAATCCGTCAATTAGAAACTCAAAATGGAATACTGATGATGCTGCGCAGTCATCACAAGGATTATTTTCCAATGACTGAAGCGAGTTCAGTACTTTATCACTTAAAAAATCCATTTAAAACATTTTTTTATTCAAAGCATTTCACAATAATATTACCATTATTTGTTTCAAAACGCTTGGAAAACAATTTCGAAATTTTCGGGATTTATATTTTCAAATTTTGGCTTGGATCAAATTTTAGTTTTAGCACATTTCTATAATTCATATTTATACAAATTTAATTTGGTTATATAAACCATTCCAATTGGTAATCTTGTTTTGATTATAATAATAACAACCAAACACATCAATATACTATAATAATTTTAGAAAATCATTTCTTTTATATCAAAATATAATTTTGGTAAAATTACTTCATTTACCCACTTAAAATAATACTATGTTAGTTTACCGTGTTTAAGTGTTTAGAAGCTCAAATCGATTTTGTGGTTTCGCACTATTCGACCAGAATTTATAAGCACTCAACAGATACATCAACACAACATAAAACACTTCATATTCACTAACAAATGCGTGCTCATATCAATAATACACTCAAACTCATTATAGGGTTTTGCTGACCCTATATCTATTGAGTAATCCCCACCAAAGCCAAGATTGTCGCTTAACCTTCAGTTATGATACCACTGTAACGACCTTGGATTTTCGACCTTCGAAAATCGACATCAATATGTTCGCTGTATAGCATGCCGAACAATCGAGTGTCAGAAATACCAGATCATTACGGGTGAAGAAGAAGAGAGATAGAAGATAACAGAACAATAACACACAAAATCTCACAATCGCAGCGGAACAATATATAATAGTTAATAACATATCTTTATGCAAAAGAAACTGTACCTATTAATATACATACAACCACCAGAGTATAGCGGTCAATAAATCAATTTGGATAGTTATAATAACTTGTCCTCACAAATACTGAATATATAGCATGACACTCACAGTGGAAAATAATCAAGTATGTGAAATATGTCTGAGAATCCTCCGGCTCATCTCCTGAGTCTCATAGCTTCCTAATTTTATCTGTAATACTCAGTCTGACCCGAGCATTATAATAAAATAACACCCGAGTCAGTCTGGAAAACCAGCGTGAGAAAAAACACTCAATTTTGAATTATTATTATTATCAAAATCCTTTTGAAAACAAAGGTATCTCGTAAGACCACGCCATACATAATTACGATGGGTTTTTATCTTACTATATCCAAAATCATTTATATCAAAACCATATGATATTATAATAGTGACTATAGAAAGTAAACTATAAAATAGCTGAAATGCTTGCATCCCACGTTCTAGCATAGTTGGGTACAACTAAAACCGTACAGGCTCATAATGGATATTGGTTTCCATATAATGACTGGGCTACTAGGGTACCGCCCATCATAGTACGCCTCTAGAAAAATGTATCGAGATAGTAACTAACGATCTCTGTCAACACAGGACAAGTCTACACCTTGTTGGATAGTACCGAATATGTTATCACCTTGGGTGTTCTCACCTTATCGAGCGCTCTCATTTTCATGCACAACCATATCCATAATTATAATATATCCAAATGTATCTAAAAAAGTGATAACATACCTACTGGGGTGTGACCCACTTAGCCCTGCAGCATCTCCTCTGTTTTAGTCATTCCCAATTGATGAGGCCTGAGGCTACGTTTTACCTTTAGAATAGCATTCATCCTTGGAATGCTAACATTGCCTTCCAAGCAAAAAAGCAACGATAACATTTATCCATACAAGTTGTTCTAGGTTCAAACAAATCGAATCTCCAAAATCACCATCTTCACCATCTTCACTATATCACAATTCGTAACACTCAAATCAAATCAAAGTGGTTTTCAGATAATTTAAATCCCAACCGGTCTCTTCGAAACGTTTAACGAACTTGGCCAGATTTGACAGTCAGTTATTTAACTATCTAATTGCACACCTTAACAGTCACTAGGCCCATATTATAAATCTTCAAACATTTATTTCAAAATACTATTACAAGGGTATATATTCAAATCTCTTTCGATATTTCAATATTTGGAAACAATTTCAATACTTATCTCCATAACAGGATATTTTTGAACCATACCAACACTTAGAAATAAAATTTTCCAATTTCATTTATAATCCAACACTTTGAAAATATTTATATAACAATAATCTCGTAGTTAAAATATTTCAAATCCTTCCAGCCCAATACTTTGGAAATATTTATATATTTTTTTATAAGATCATTTTATTTCCAATACTTAGGAAATATTTCATAGCTTATTTTTGATTGCATAAGTATATTTTCCAAATGGAGAAGTATTCCATTCATGTCGTATTCTCAAAACATTTACAATTTATTTGTAAATCCCTTAATCCATTTGTTTCGGTTCATAAAATTTATGGAATTTTAGTTCATTCCTTTTTTAACTTCCAAAAATGCTTTTTTAAAATCTCAATTATCACTTTATAACTCCTTTACGAACTCAGATTCAAATCTCGAGTTCTGTACTTAAATCATTTTAGCAATTTACTAATTTCCAAGATCCATTATAAGCTTCCTCCTATAAATGAACTTCTTTAAATAAACCTGGATTATGAATCTTGAGAGCATTTACAAATAAAATTTAATCGCTTATTTTTAACTCCATATATAAGTATTTTTAAAGAATAAGAATTATTTGAAATATCAAAATACCTTTTGAATAAATAATAAAACTAATTTACAACTCGATTTAAATAATATACATCGACTTAAAAAGTTTATTTATAATAATCCAATTTCATTTGTACATTTAACTTTCCAAAGTATTTTAAATACCAATAATAGTTTTAAAACCACATGATTTGAAACTTGATTCCTTTTTAGATCAAACTTCGCTTGTCGATACAAAGTCTATATTTTTTTTTTAAAACTCCAATGTAACCATTTCTAATTTATAAACATCTCTCGATTCATACACATCAATTTTCGATTCCAATTCCATAACCATTCCAGTTTCCAAATTAGAATCGTCTATTTCTCTCTTTTAATCCAAATTTCCATATCTCATTTTAAATTCACAATGTGGATTTAAAATTCCAAATTATCACCCAATAATCTTTTTTCTTTATTTATAACTTTGGTTATAAATTTAAATTTTCATCTAGATTCTATTCCTGACTTTTAAAATAGCTGTATTATAAAATCATCTCACCAATACTATTATTTGATAATCTCATTTAATTTCTAAAAATTCAGTTCCAATATCTAATTCAATTCTTTTTCTGTAATTATCAATTTATAATCCTTCCACTCCATTTATAAATATTGTTTACAAATTCATAACTCATTCTTGTTTTATATGTTTAACAAAAGAACCATATTTCAAAAGTCCATTTATAATTCAATTTCTATTTAAAATTCTGTTTGAAAATCTATTCCTTGAATCCAATTAATATTCCAAATCCACTCAAAAACTCAATTTCAACTTCCAAATCATATTTAATAGATATCATGAAATTTATTGTTTAAAATTCCTTTGTATAAATTATTTTCAAAAATGGCTATTTGAAACATTTAATAAAATAGTTAAACAAATTTCCAAAATCAAATCATTTATTTAATTCAAATCCATTTCTTATAAATACTCCAATTCAATATAAATGTCTTAATTTCCAAAGTTTCCCTTTTAATTTCTTTTTAAATTCAAAAATATTATTTATGGTATTTAAATTACCAAAATTAAGGCCAGTGCTACTACAGCATCCAATATATCAAATCACACAACAATCCATAACAGATTATTCAATCACATCATCTATCGCTATATATGGAAAACAATCAATGTATTTGAGGCATCTTATTGGATCCCTCCAACCTATTTCCATGCAACCATAGATGTTACATAACATAAAATACCAATCTCGCTTATATGCGGTATATCGCGGTAATATACGGTCATCCGCTATTATGCGGGACGCATGGTGTCTCATCCACTCCAATGGCGTAATAATATATATACTACTATATATAATATAACATCCAATTGATGAAAATTTATAAATTCATCCAATCAATCAATAATTAAATTTTAACATTTTAAATTAAATCTAGTTATCCAAATGAGCGAGATTTACTCACCTTGATTTGTAATTTGCAATCTATTCCAATTTTAAATTAAGTTGAACTAACATTCAATTTAATTTAAAATCCTAACCGACTCCAAAAATCTCCAAACCAATCCTATTACATAGATTTCACAGCAACAAACTAAATAGATAAAATAGCTGAAATACTTGCATATCACATTCCAACATATTAGGTTCTATAATCAAAAATGTAAGGCACATATTGGAGATTGGATTCCAACAATGGCAAGGTAAGGGACTACCTTCCGATGATACACCTCTAGAAAATGCACTTATGCTAACACAGATTCGGCTGCCCCTTTAACATGGCAAAACAGATTACCTCACCCCCTTCACACAGAGGCCTACCACGGTGTTTGCATGCAAACCAACTTTGAAAAGGACATCTAGAAGGGGTTGACCGCTCCTAATGGTAGCTAACAACATAGCTCTACTTCATGCCATATTCTTCCATTCCTCCCAGTTGTAAGGCTTGAAGCTACGCTTTACCTTTCTGAATAGCAATCCATCTTGGAATGCTAACATTTCCCTCCAAGCATCAATGCAATGTCAGCATTCCTCCATACAACTTTTTTAGGATAAGGACAAAACAAAGGCACGACTTCTATTACATACATTTTGCAACCTCCCTCGGGATTAGTAGCAAGCAGTCCTTGCACTTCAATAGCTCGATCTTCGATCCCATGCTTTAAGATGTCTTCATTTTGGAATGCTTGAGTTGGATGTAAGTGATTTTCAGCTAACATATTTGATCCCGGTCTCTTCTAAACAACTTTCGATATTTCCATTTAACTCAACTCTGGTTCTTTAGGAAATAAACATACTAATGATAAGAGAGGAGTTCACTTCCTCACCGTTTATGGATGGATTTTGTTGTCATTCCTCCTAGAATAACCAAACGAGTTTATACGCACGGTATAGCACTTTCGATCGTAACTGTACCATATAATTCTCGTGTTTCTCCTAGATATTTCTGAAGTTATGTTCTGATTTGATAGTTGGTTATTAAAATATCAAATAAACAAAAATCCAATCATGGTTTAATTTCCATATGGGATCCACTAAGCTTTTATTAATTCTCTTTATTTAATAAAACCACTTTATTAAACCTGATCACGAGATTTTTTTCAAAACACTATTCCTAAACCCCTTACATTTCCTTTTATACTTAGGAAACATTTATATGCTTATCTCAATGTTATAAGTATATTACCAAAACATTTTACTTTTCATGCCTTGAAACAAAATCATATACTTATCTTATCAATATAAGTATATATACAAACTTTTCAAAGTTTTCTTCTTTCCAAATCTCATATTAAATAACCAAACATTTCTTCTAAATAAAACAGTCAGCTTATCCTTTATCAAAAATTCCCTTTATAAAAGCTCATCTCATATTTCAATTGACTTAAAACTTTCAAAATAAAGTTATAACCCACTTTTATAAACCTTTAAGTCAATTTATAAATCTCCTCCCAAATCTTTGAAATGATTTATAGACCTTTTTCCTATTTTTAAAACTCTTTATATAAACCTTTCTATATTCCTTTATAAATATCATTTACAAAACATCATTTGTAAAACACTTAATGACCCTTTCCGATAGTAAAACCCATTTCTATACGCAAGTTATCATTTATAAATACCTTTATAAGAATTATATAACTTGAAAAACCATTTATAAACCCTTAGCCTTAAATCGATTAAAGAATTTAAGTAAATTCAAAACCATACTTTGTAAATTCCAAATGAGGCTTAGCAGTACCAATGGTACTGATTTAAGTTGCCATTTTATATCAATTTAATTCCAAGGCACTTATCAATTATTTACATAGGCTGACATATATGTAAATCTAACCAATTACCAAATTGGCGAATAACATGTCAATACAACTCAACTAGCATATACATGTCTAAACAACATAGTAGCAGGATGGTGATTTGTCCTGCTAAATAGATGTCCAAAACAATTTAATCTATTAATGGAAGAACGACGATTTATTCTGCTAAACACTCGTCCATACAATCCAAACAATTACCCTATAGCATAATGGTGTTTGATTCTACTAGTGAATGTCCATACAACACAAACAATCACATTCTAACTTATTCACAGTTGTATATCTATTTAATATCATGGACAAGAGATCCTTTGGTTAAAATCAAACCACTTAGAAAAGAACCCAATTTAAAACATAACTAATAAAGTTTATAATATTTTTTAATAATTAAATCATAATTTGATATAAATTAAAGCTTAATTGAATCTTAAATGATGAAAATCAAATCATAATTAAGTCTTAATTAATTAAAGATAAATTAATAATTAAACTGTAAACAAATAAACATTTACTTAAAATTAATCCCTAATTAAGTAATAATTAAGTAAATAATTAATCTTTAATTAAATAATAAATAAATAAATAAATCATTTTTAATTAAATAATAATTAAAATAATTAAACTTGACTAAATAAAAATAATTACTCTTTTTAACTTAATTAATCGTTAATTAATACTTCTTAATAACTTACTTAACTGTCACTAATTACTTAAACTAATTATTGATTAATTAATAAATAATTATCCTTAATAATAAACTAATTAATTATTAAACATATTTAATCAAGTTATGATTAACTCATGTGCTGCTAATTATGTTTGAAAATAGGTTTTCAAATCATTTTTAAAAGAAAATTTTGAAGTTAGAAATTAAACTTTTTTGGACTACATCCATAGCGACTACCGCTATGGACGCAATAACTTAGAATTTGCTTCTCTAAGTTACCATCTAAAATTTTAACCTCACTTTGGATTACTTTTTTAATACATAAAAGAAAAGGCTTTTTGAAAACTTAACTCGAGTTATAATTTGAACAAAATATTTACTGACTTAAAACTAGTAAACAATTAGATTTTCAAAAAGAACCTCAAGTCCCTTACTAATAACTCAAGTTTCTCTCTTCCATACAATTCAAACGTAATCCAAGCACATATGAAAAATGCCAAATCACATCATCATCATATTGTAGTAAAATCACCACATTCATATCTAAACGCATCACCTAACCATCAATCTCAAATCAAATGGTAAACTACAAGTTAACACACAAACAAAAAGTCTAAGCCATATCGTAGTCCAAACACAGCATCATATATATATATAACCATATAAGCAAAAAATATATAAAGGTAAGATCTTTTCCAGAAAGTTAAGATTTTACCCTAAAGCTTTCCTAAACTCGAATGATTTAGAACTTGTAAACTTGGAAAACTCAAAAAGCAATCCGAAAATACCTCAACTTCCTCTCGACTTTTCGATATGATAACCTCAAAATTTTGAAAAGTTATTAATAATAAATTTTAAAAAAATCTTTTCTCTATCATTGCAAAAAAAGAATCACCTGATTTGGTTCATTTTTTAGAAAGTTATGGTCAATAGAAGAAGTGGTATTTTCGACCTTCAAAACATAGGCCCGAAAATAGGTCTTAAAGACGGCGTTTTTAACATAGCTAGGCTGAGAACTTGAGGAAATGGTCAACATGAAAGTTGTAGCCACTAGATTTATATGCAGTCTGAGAAAAAGAAAATCATGATTTGGAGTAGAAAGGTTTAGGTTATTGACGAAGGAAGTAAGATGAAAATGGAGAAGATTTTGAATGGATTTTGAACAAGTTTTCTAGGAATTTCTTTTTTTCGCTTCTTTCAAGGCTAAAAGAAGAAGCCATGAAAAACTTTAACAGGGAAGAAGAAGAAGGAAATGGAAGCAAGGAGAAAAGAAAAGGAATAGGTGGGTATATATATAGGCAAAATGAGTTAAATAGTATAACTTGTCATAATTATATCTAGTCACATCACAATTCTTTTGTAATACATATATATATATATAGTTAAGTTTAATCACATCTCTCTCTTTTATATATATATATAGTATTATGTTTAGTCACATCACTTTCCTTTATATATATATATATATATATATATAATTATTATGTTTAGTCATGTCAATGTAGACTTAAACTTAATTACATAGTTTTTTTCAATTTATTTATACATTTTCTAGTTTCCTTTTACATTCAAATTCTTTGAAATTCAAAGCTTACAAAGTTGCTTGACTTCTTGAAATAGCTGATGGCATACCTTTTGCTTGCAATTAATATTAACCAGTTTCATGTAGTCCAAGATATATATATTTGTTCTTCCTTAGGACCCTTTTACTGTGTGAATGTTTGACATAACAGTAACTAACATCTAGATTGCTTATTTGATTATTATGGATATTAGAGAGAAGATATCAAAAGCAAAGCAAGATGGACTTAATTGTTTGACTAGCCTATAAGTAAGTTGTTGATGCAAATATGTATGAAATATATGTATGGACATTAGAAAAGTTGCTTGAACGATATGTATGAAATACTATGTAAGGATATGGAAAAATTATTTGAATGATATGTATGAACTACTGCATGAATATGCCAAAAGTTTTTGAACGAAATATTTTTTTTTCAATTTACATTTTTTTTCAATTGAAAATCTTTTATATTTATATGGAAAGAAGAAATGGGTAAACGGATATTATATATGGGAAAAAATTGAAACAATGATGGATAAAATCTATAAATTAATATTATATTTAATACTCCTTAAAAAACTCTACAGAAAGTAACCATAGAATATGGATAACAAATGATATAAATAAATGTTGTAGAAATATGCAAAAAAAACAATATGCAAATATACAAACCAGCGCTATAGAAATATGCATATGAAATGCTATAAATATGCAAAGAAAACGCTATAGAAATGTGTAGTATGAACGCTATAGAAAGTCAAAATGAGATAATATTTCCTATGGCGTTTTTGCTTAATAGCACTGAGAAAACGCTATAGAAAAATTATTTTGCATGGCGTTTTGTTCCTGCTATTTAAATCTTATGGTCTACCATAGCATATCGTTCCATAGCATTCTTTGAAATGCTATGGTAAGGTATAAAGCATTTTTTAAATGCTATGAAAGCCCTAGTTTGTTGAAGTGCAATCCACTCACAATTAGCCTAATCATCCAATACATAAGTTGTTCAAAATCGAATCTAGTTTATTCTAAAAATAGTTTCATGGTTTGCATCTAGTAGTTTGTAACGACCCAAAATTTTCGAACCCGAAAATTCCAGATAGTTATGAAAAAGAAGAAAGAGATAGAAGAAGAAGAAGAAGAACAGAACACCAAAATCTCACATTCGCAGTGGATAAAATATAATAATAAATAATAACAGTTTACAAAAGAATACCATATCAGTCGATTACATTTAATATACATCAGAGTTTCATAGATATACAGACACTGAATATATACAATTATCATGTCTCTGATTAACAATAATATAAATACAACGGAAATGCTCTATACGCTATCGCCATCCAGCTCGCCTCTTGAGCTCCAGAACGTACCTACCTGAAAATCTGTAATACTCGGCCTGACCCGAGCACTACACCAAAGTAACACCCAGGTCAGGCTGGAAACCAGCGTGAGCAAACCCAACTAAATGGAATACCAAGCAAACAACTTATATAAAACCCGGGTAACTCATTTCAATTCATAAAATCGCAATTAATTATTAACATCACTTATTCTACTCATCCATTTCCTAAGTACCATGATTTAGATTTAATAGTCTAATTCCTTTAAATCATTTCAACCCAGCTTATAGATTTCGCAAGGCAATCTATAAAAATACAAAGTGGTTTCGGGTATTCCTTAATACCCGAACCCGGTCTCTTCGAGTCTTATATATTCCTTACACAAGTTATCCAAATGAAATACACAACATTTCATCTCAGAGATATCAACTCATTCAAAGCATTTAATACTACTCAAACATTCATAAGCAAAGCGTAATCATATACAAATCAATTCAATTGATTCTAATTGAATTTCAAACCCTCAATCACTTACATTCCTCCATTTATTAATTTCAAATCAATTAATTAATCAACCCTTCCCTATCCATTCATCTTAATTAATCACCCTGGATTAATTATCTTTCAATTTTCATTCAAGTAATTATCTTTAATTCACTTCACGGTATTAATTATTTTTAACCCAAAATCAATAAGTAATCCTAATTACTTCATAAATTAATTGATAATATCAATTACATTAATCCTTGATTACTTATATCACTTAACTTCCCATAAGTCGCTTATTATTGATTCAATTCATCTTAATTAATCAATCTTTAATTACATCGTTAATTACAAAAATTAATAATTTCCAATTATAATTTAATTTATCTAATCTAAATTAATTACTAAAGTTCAACCACAATATCAATCATTCTCGATTAATCCCATCTTATAATTAACTATCTTTTTATTTACTTCATTAATAAATTAATTACTTCTCAATTAATTATCTTAATTGATCTCTTCATTAATTCCGCAAGTAATTATATTTTTATTTATAACTTTAAGTAATTACTCATTAAACTGCCCAATGATTATTCTAATTTGATTAAACTTCAATAATTTACTTAATCCTTAATTAATTAGTTCAAACTCTTAATTACTAATTTAATTAACCCGAATCATTAATTAATTGAATTAGTTATCCATTTTAATTTACCCTGCTAATTTGATGAATCACAATCATCAAGTCCCTATCAACCTTAAAATGAAAATATTTCCTTATTTATAACCTAAGTTTTAAAAAAAACAAGTTAAAACCCAAATACTTCGAGTCAAACCACATTTAACTCGAGAACCAACCAAAACCAAAGTCACACCATCATTAGTGCACGTCCAATCAATTTAATCACTCAACCAATTATTTAAATTTTACCATTTAAATTTAATAAAAATTAACCAACAGAGCGAGATTTACTCACCTTTGCCCCTTAAATTTGCAAATCCACTTCATTCCCGACTATTTCTTCACGATATATGGACCTTGTATAACATTATATAATTTATTAATATTTGAAGCAAGCGATTATTAATTAAATTAATGATTAAATTTTAAACTAGAAATTTTCCTCTTGAAACTACTTATACATTTATAAAAATAATTTATAGATTTCAAAATCTAACTTTTATAAATCCACTCATATTCGAAAATCGTATTCTTAAATATATATATATATATACATACATATATAAATTGCCTTTACATATACTTTACTGCAAACGGATTTATAAAATTTGTTTTCTTCTGACTAAATGCATAGATGAATAAAATTATCAAGTTATACCTCACTGCCTCCTTCAACTACCGAGCACGACACCCTACTGCTTCACGCGACCCTCATCCCTCAATAATTCGAACGACATCATCCCTGCCCTCACCGTCGAACGCCATCGCCTAGCAACACTTTGCAATTTGGTCGCGACCCCCCTATTTGCCTTCCTTCGCCGTGCTCGTGGTCGAGCAGAACACAGAGGCTGTCGCGGAAGGTTTCTTCGCTCCGATTGAACAGAAGGATGAGGACATGGAGACGCATCAGTGTTTAAAGCTCGAATCGCCTAATTCAACAGGCAGGTCACCATTTCTTCGCTCGAAAGCATACGAAGAGGAGAGGAGTGGAAGAGGCTCGGTTTCTAAATTGAAGGGTGAGTTCGATTTATTTATTTTGGGAAAGTCCCCATCTTTCGATCAGCACCAATTGAGGAAAACGAAAAGGAAGAGGGTTTGCCGTGAATTCGAATCCAAGCTTCCATTTTCTTCTCTTTTTTTTAGATGAAATTCGATTTATGCTATTCGATTAGAGAAGGAGACGGGGATAAATATCAATCTGGGGAAGCTTCTTGAATAAGCGTTAATAAAAATATGTTTGACCATTTTATATTAAATTATATTATGTTATAAAACCTTCAGAATGCCTCGTTAATCGCCATTTAAAATTTTGAACTCCTCTTAAGAAATGCCGCCAGGCGATTATAAGGTTTTACCCGTATTCCGAACGCAATGGATCGTGTTTCGGAACCTAACTCGATCATATGCGCGAGTTACGGAAGTAAACGATCAATTTTAAATTAAATCGATTAAAATAGTTCAAAGCGTTTTGAGCCGCCAAGGTCAAATGACAACTCCGATTGCCACGAAAATTGAAATCTGATAATAATTAACTATTACGGATCCAATGGAACTAGTTTCGTCAAATTCCGAGACTGTGCCTCGGAAGGCTATTTTTAAATTCAATTTAAAGGATATAATTTCAAAACTGAACAAATTACCTTTAAATTAAATTCTAACCATTCTATTATCTTCAGTATCGTCATTTTAAATTTTATAAGCCTTCAAATTATTTTAAACAGGCTTAGAGATTTCAGATTCAACAATTTACACAATTCAATTATTAAATTCAATAATTAAACTATAAAATTCAATGATTTATTTATCAATTAAATATTGATATCTTGAATTCAAGTTAATATTAACCTTTAAATATTTACAATCAATTAATTATTCCATTTTAAATATTTAAAAATTACGGGTCGTCACATTCCTCCCTCCTTAAAAAAATTTGGTCCCCGAAATTACTAGTTAGGAAGAATGGTACTATACCCGTTTACTTTTTCCCAAAACTCACAATTCAACATCCTACCAACTATCTTTCATAAGAGGCCCCTTGTCATTCTTACCAACTTCCCAAACTCTCCCAGTTTCGAACAGTACCCTTTTTGTTCAATCATTCAGATTTCAATTTAAAACCAATTTTTGAATTATCAAAATTTTCTCAAAATTTTTCTAACTCTCTAAATTTTGGAAAATTTTTGCCAGCGTCTCCTTTGCGCGGCTAGCTCGGTACAACTACAAAAGGCCTCTACGGGCTTCCGAATTCCAAAAGAAAACAAAACGCCAAGTGGCTAGATCAAAAACCCAATCCAATTTCGTATAGAAATTTAAATACATACCTTTTGTCGGGCAATTCACATTTATCTTTTGGAATCAAATCCAATTTCTTTTCCCTTTAATACATGCACATCTTACTTAGCAACAATATTCAATCGCAACCTTTCAAATTATTTTATACAACTCTTTACAAAAGTTTTCACATCTACTTCTATGCAAGTTAGTTTTTTTCGTTATCATACGAATTCAATTTATTTTCAATTTTGAATATTGGATTTTAACTTCCATTTATAACTGATTCATATTAGTTTCATCTACTAATTTATTTTAATTTCCAATTGTAATCGTTTCGTCGCTAACGAAAAAATTTCAAAAATTTTCTAACTCCCAAAATTTTCGAAAATTTTTGGTGGAGTCTCGTTTGTACGGAGGAGCTTTTGCAATTTGACAATAGAAATAAAAATGTATACATCGACCCACACGGTCGGAAAAAGCAAAAACAGTTCATATTTCCTATTTTTATTGCGTAGGCGTACCTTTATTTAGCATTTTAAGCAAGCAGCTTATAAATTTAAGCAATTAGCGCAATCCAAACCAATCAAAGAGTCTTCAAGTACCTGTACTATCTCAATTTAAATATGTAAGTGCCACATATAGAAATTCTATTAGCATTTCACTTACTTTTAATGGCTAAACACAAGCATTTCAAAAGCAACAAACACCAAACGCTTACCATAAGCAATTTATATAATTTAAAGTTAATCCAATTGCTTCCAACCAAATTTATATGCCACTACATTCAATTTTAATGGTTTACAATGCAATTGCTTACATTCAATTCATTTTTAAGCAAAACAAACTCCTATTCATATCAATAGATTCAAAAATCAATTATATTTGCTTCCACTAATTCATAGAATTCAATTAAATCTTGTTTACGTTAAATGACAATCATTTCTACGCAATTTGATAATATCCATGTGAATAAATAATTACTTAAGTTTTATAACCAATTAAAATTGATTCCAACTCAATTTTATTTAATTTAATTCCTTTTAAATTTATTCACAAACATTTTATTTAGCTCGGCACATTCCATGCTTGTGTACTACTAACCATTCCCAAATTAATTTAAACCGAGCTTTTATTTAATGGCTTTTACCCTTATTCGAAGGCAAGCTTCCTTAAATTTAAACTTAAGTTATTTTACTTTAATTTATTCCAACATCAAACTTAAGTTTACTTCTATTTGATTCTCATTTAATCAAATTCCATTAAACTTAGTTAGCCTCCATTTCATTTTAATTCACCTCCACAATTTATCAAAATAATATCCAAGCGTATACTTAACTCATTTATACTTCAAATAAATATGCCACTGAACTTAAGTTCAGTCCGATAATCCAATTTCAATCACAACCTTGATTTAGTTTTATTATTCAATCAGACTTCGTCCATATATTATTTAATTCCATTAACTCATTTTATATTTCACTTTCTTAATTCATTTGCGAATTTATTTTATTTATACAAAGCCATTCTCAATTTACTTGCAAATTTCGTTAAATATATTCATATCACGTTTGAATTTTATTTGTAATTCAAACCATCACTTTTTCATACAACTCTATTTTATTTCTACAACATCTCTTCTTATTTAATTCATTATCAAATCCAAGTCGAATTCTATTGACAAATTCGAATTCATTTCCAAACTCCATTATTAATTTACAATCCATTTGTTTAATCGAGTTAAATTTTATTAACATACTTTATCAAATAATTATTTATTAGCTTACTTCCAACTTTTATTACAAAGAGAATTACTTTATTAAATTTTCCTGAGTTTAAATTTATTTCTATAATTCCAGTTTGGAGTTTCCCTTTTATTTTCCCAAAATTTCAGCACTTCTATTTTAAAATTTTAGAAATGCTTTTAAACCCACCTTATACTATTAAAATAAATTTTATAAAAATATTTCTTTTAACTTGATGTCTCAACCAGTCCATCCTTGTTCTCATAGAAATTCAGTCATACGTTGATCAGGCGTAGGACTGAAAATCTATAAGTACTTGGTAAACCCGTTTGCAACATCCAGTGAAAATACTTGAAAAATAATTTTATTGAAAATATAGGAAACAGTTTTTGAAAATAGAGGAAATTCTTTGGTGACAATGCTCTGAAATCACGACCCCCATCCATGGTCATAGCTACATTCCAGGGTTACGTTGCCGTCGCAGCAAAAGTCCATGCAACTGCAGGCTCTCCGCGGCCTCTCGATTACGCCATGGAACCCACACAACAGATCATAGTTACATCCAGGGTTACGTTGCCGTCACAGCAAAAGTCCATGTAACTGCAGGCTCTCAACGGCCTTTGATTTTCGCTGTCGAAATGAAACCTCTCCACTCCTACGTAGGTCGCAGTCTGCCGATATGAAATCAAACACAGACTGTTGGCTCTCAGCGGCACACATGACTTTCTCTATGTTATACCATAGGTCGCAGTTACATCCTGGGTTACGTTGCCATCGCACAAAAATCCATGTAACTGTAGGCTCTCAGCGGCACACACGACTTACACTATGGTATACTCAACTCATAATCCTCAGGAACTAGTTTTGTCCGGACTCCTCACAGGATCAACTTTAGAACCCCCCGTTGGGGCTCAAGGCAGCACCAGCCGGTGGCACTCTTGAGAAGTTCATTCCAAGGGAGCGCCTTTTTCCCAGAGCCCTCATCAAAACACTTTATACTACACACATATAGTATCTTTCAAATCATACACCTAGTATGAATTTTATCAAAGCTCCTTTACACAAAATCGATTATCCCAAAATCGATAATTCTCAAAATAGGCTTTCCAAATTCCATATAATGATTTTACCCAAAAATCAAAAGCCTTTCCAATTCCAAAGGTTCCCAAAACCCTTTCCGAAATCCTCATAAGATCCTTTATATATATAAAGATATATATAATTTTTTAAACTTTGGATCACTTTAAATCGTATAAAATTCCTTTTATACTTCAAACACTTCCAAAATCCTTTTTCTTCCAACAATAGACTCAACAAGGGTAGAATATATAACAAAGATATAACTTTGTTTACCCAAAATCAAATATTCAAATTTGATTAGTCTTTCCAATATCAATTTCCTTTCTATTCACATTCACTTAAAATTTCATTCACTTATTCACATTTGCCTTAATCCCTATTTGGATTATTACCTCAGTTCTTATCCCAGTTGGGTATTTAATCAATAACAGTTTGAACTCCGACCAGCTTATATTTAGAAAACAGCTTAAAAAATTTAAAAATAGAGAAGTAGTTGAAAAATAATTATTAGTCTACAAAATATCTATAAAATAGTTGGAAAATAGCTAAATAGTTATTGAAATCTTAGATAATTGCAAAATAGTTGTAAAATAATAATTAATTCGTAACTTAGTTGAAAAAATAGGTCCAGTGGTTTACGACATGAGGTGAGTTGCTGCATCTTGTTGTGGTGGCACAGGTTCGATTCCCAGCGGCCACAAGTATGAGACATAAGTGCACGGCCACTTTAAAACCGGCTTAACCAAAGGTCAGGGCGACATAGTCTCCCTGTCCCCAAAGTTTTGTCAAGTACTAGTGGTCCAGTGGTTTACGACATGAGGTGAGTTGCTGCATCTTGTTGTGGTGGCACAGGTTCGATTCCCAGCGGCCACAAGTATGAGACATAAGTGCACGGCCACTTTAAAACCGGCTTAACCAAAGGTCAGGGCGACATAGTCTCCCTGTCCCCAAAGTTTTAGAGCAAAAATCAAATCTCTTCAAAAATGGTGACCGTGCCCCCATCCCCTATTCCCGCTTATCTGTCTTTTCCCAGCAAATCAAATCAACCTAGTCCCTCCTCTCCCTTGCTTGTACCGCCAGCTGCTTCCAGCTCCTTGTCAGAACCATCCAATCCACCATCTCCTAGTCTTCTTACTTCGGTGCCATCTCCACCCTCGTTGGTCAACCCCCTACCACCTTCTTCACTGCCATTTCTTCCTAGTTCTAAACCTATCCCTGTTCCTTCTCCTCCTCTTTCGTGGAACTCGCTATTCAAAGCCAAACCGAATAATGCTGGGAAGTTTGTCCCACGTGAAATTCAACTGCAATTCAATGGTGAAGCGATCGTCCCACCCGCTGACGTTGTTCAAGCTGGTAATGATATGTGGAGAGATTATCTCGTAGGTTTCTTTTTAGACACCCCATTGCCTTATGCTACTGTGTTATACTACCTTAAGAAAGTCTGGAAATTAAGTGGTTCGATCTCAGTCAAATCTGATGGGTTTCTCTTTCTATTCAAATTCACAAATGAAGATGATAGAATCAGAATATCAGAGGCTGACCCTGTTGTGATGAGGAATAAATTATTTATTGTGAAACCATGGGATGTAAATATTGGAAATAACTGTAGTAGCATTAAAACAGTTCCAGTATGGATAAAATTAACAAACATTCCTTTGTTTGCTTGGTCAACGTTGGGAATTAATTGGTTAGCATCTAGAGTGGGTAAGCTACTATGTTTGGATGCTTCAACTGAAAAATTTGAGCGTATTTCTTTTGCCAAATGTTTAGTTGAAGTGCATCCAAACAAAGAACTGCCAGATAAATTTACAGTTCAACTGCAAAATGGATCGATGCAAGTAGTTAATGTAACTTACCTATGGAAACCACTGATATGTACTCTATGCAAGGAGTTTGGACACCAGCTGAGTAATTGCAAAATTGTAGAAAATGGAAAGAAAGTAGATAAAGAAACAATGACTGAACAACAGAAGAAAGGAAATGATGGAAGGAATAATGTGGTAAAGGGTCAAGGCAGTGATAAACATACTAGTTTTAAACAAAAATGGCAGAAAGTAACCAAAACCAATAGTAATAGGAACAACAACTGTGTAATTAATGATGAAGTTGATTTGTTGAAACAAGGTGAAAATCAAAAAACTATTGATAAAGCTGCTGGAGTTAATAATGGTGTGATAGGTTCAGTAAATGCAAAACAAAGAGATACAGTTAGTGCAAGTAACATGTACACCATGCAACAAACTGAAGTTGAAGTACAAGAAATAAATATGGTGAAAGAGAAGGAGAATGATGAAATTTTAGAACAGAGAATAAGAACAGTACAAATTCCAAAAACTACTGGAAAAATAAATGTGCAGGTGTGTGCAGTAAGTACTAACAACATGTACACATTGCTACAAACTGATGAAGAAGATCAAGAAGCAAATAATATGCAACTTATGGAAGAAGGTGAAATAACTGACCAGCTTACATGCACAGAGCAACAAACAACCATGACTGAGAAAACAAACCATTCTGCAAAACAAATACCCACTGACACACTAAATCAGGCAATAACAAAAGAACAACAAGCAACAAAAATGAATGAAAAGAGGAAAAATGGAAGTAACAAGCAAAATAGAAAAGAAACTGGCAAAGTTTGTACAACAACTGTTACATCTTCTTCTGATTTTGACAACAATTGGTGCAAATCATTTGAAACCCAGATAACTCAAATAGTAACATCCAAGCAAGGTGATCAATCCTCAAAATCTTCTCAAACTCACTACAATTTTTCCATTCCCATCCCTGGTTGGCCTGATCACAGCACCCCCTCACCTGTCTCACTCAACCAACCTCACTCAACATCTCCTGCCTCACACAACCAACCTCCCACACCCCCTACAAAATTAAAAAGGAAGATACAAACAAGATCCAGATCTCTGTCAGCTCAGAGAAGAAACAACTCCCTCACTTATCAATAGTTTTTAATGCATACAAAAATAGCAACTTGGAATCTTAGAGGGGCTCATAACAATTTGAAACTTGATCAAGTTAAGAATTATATCTCTGATTATAACCTTTGCCTCATTGGACTTCTTGAAACTAAGCTAAATCTTCCCCTATCTCAAAAGGCTGTTAACTACATTAATCCTACCTGGTCCTTCCATCATAACCTTGATTCAGCATCCTATGGTAGAATTCTTGTTTTGTATAACCCCTCTGAAATAACTCTATCTCCCATTCTTTCGAGTAGACAATCTATACATTTTCACTTGTTTCTTACCCAAACCCAAACCTCTTTCTACTTAACAATTGTGTATGCTGACAATTCTACCATATCAAGGAATGCCTTCCTTAAAACAATTCCTCCTTTAAGACAAGCTTCACATCCATGGCTGGTTATGGGTGACTTCAACTCTTGTTTAAGTTTTAATGACAAGTTCGGTGGCAACCCACTTACTCCTAGGGATCTTGATCCTATCAATCAATCTGTTATTGATTCTGAGTTGCTGTTGGTGAATAAATCTGGTGCCAAGTACTCTTGGAATAATAGAAGCAGAAGTGGAGTACGTACCTTTACAACTATTGATCATTCCTTTTGCAATTTCCAAGCCCTATCTCTTTGGCCTTCCATTTCAGTTTTCCTCCCACAACCAATCCTATCAGACCACTCAGCTCAAATCCTGTCCCTTGGTAACCATTTGCGAAGAGAAAAAAGAAGTTTCAAATTTTTTAATGCTTGGGCTAAGCATGAACACTTTCTTGTTCTTGTATCAAAAGCTAATGCAGAATTTGTTGGTTTTGGTAACCCTATGTTTAAATTTTGTAGGAAACTCAAGTACATTAAGCAAGCTATCAAACAGTGGGTCTCTTCAACTTTTGGTAGAGGTGGTCTGCTGTCTGCTACACTTACTCAGCAACTTAAAATAAGGCAAGAATTTATGATGGAACATCCTCTTGACGTTCAAGCAGCTGATGAAGAAAGAAAACTACTTTTAGAAGTTAACTCTGCTTTGGAACTTGAAGCCAACATGAAGAGACAGCAACTAAACAAAAAATGGCATGATGAAGGTGACAAAAACACGAAGTTTTATCATGATTCTATCAAACTTAAACAAGCAAGAGAAAACATTCATAGTATAACTGATGACCAGGGCATTTTGCACACCTCTCCTGAAACTGTTGACAATGCATTTATACAATACTTCACCAAGCAGTATGGTAATATAGAAGGATTTACTCCAGATCTTGACTTAATTACTGAAACTGACCTCCCAAACATCAATTATTTGGAAGCATCATTTCTTGTCAGTCCTGTTACTGATGAAGAAATCAAGGCAACCCTTTTCTCCATGAACAAACACTCATCCGGTGGCCCTGATGGTCTAAATGTAGTGTTTTTTATTAGTACTTGGAGTATTCTTGGAAGTGAATTTTGCAAGGCAATACATAACTTCTTTAATACTTGCAAGATTCTTGGAGAAATCAACTGTTCCAATATTGCGTTAATTCCCAAATACTCTCCAGCTTCCACTGTTAGTTCTTATAGGCCCATATCTTGTTGTAATGTAGTGTACAAGTGCATATCTAAAATTCTAGCAGCCAGATTAGTCTCAGTTCTTCCATCTGTTGTCTCTAAAAATCAATCAGCTTTTCTTCCTAACAGAGACATCATTGATAATGTTCTCTTGGCTCAAGAACTTCTCAAATGTTATGGTAATAGCAATAGCACCCCTGCTGCAGCTCTGAAAATTGACATAACTAAAGCTTACGACTCTATCCATTGGGAATCCATAGTTAGAATTATGGCTGTTATGGGATTCCCTAAAACATTTGTGTCTTGGATCTATGTATGTATTTCCACTCCATCCTACTCTATTGTGATTAATGGCAGACCTGTAGGAAATTTTAGAGGAAGAAAAGGTATCAGGCAAGGAGACCCGTTATCTTCTTATTTGTTTCTGATAGTTATGGAAGTGCTAACTGTTACTCTAAGAACTAGTTACAACAGGAAAATAATAAAGTATCATCCCAAATGTTCTCAACAACTTATTACATCCATCATGTTTGCTGATGATGTCATGATGTTTACAAAGCCTGAGTTGCCTTCTCTGAATGGAATTAAAGAAGCACTGCATATATTTAAAAAAATGACTGGCTTATCCATAAATCAAAATAAATCTTCTATGCTAGTCTCTGGTATCAGTAATGAACAAGCTGCTTTCCTACATCAGCAGTCTGGTTTCACAAGTATGGAGAATGACATGAAGTACCTTGGTCTGCCTCTTATAACTAAAAGAATTACTAAGAATGACTGTTATCCATTATATCATAAAATAACTTCAATCATGACAGCATGGGATAATAGGAAATTAACTCAATCTGGAAGGCTTGTTCTCATCAAATCTGTTGTCTTCTCTTCTATTGTTTACTGGGCACGCACTATAATTCTTCCTATCAAGTTATTACATTTACTCAGATCTGCTATGAGTAGATTCTTTTGGACTGGAAGTATTCACAACAGGAAAATTGTCCCATGTGCTTTTACAAAATTTGAAGTTCCCTTTAAATCTGGTGGGCTTGGTATCTTAGACATAAGGAAGTGGAACATAGCGGCTATAAGCAAACAGTTTGATGCAATCATTAAAAAAAGGGAAAGTTTATGGGTGGAATGGACATGGCATCACAATATCAAGAACAAGGATTTCTGGGTCATGGAGATCCCTCAACAAAGTAGTTGGACATGGAGAAGCATCCTTAAGTATAGAGAAGTCTTTCTGCCGTTTATACAATACCCAGTTAATGCCAGTTCAAAGGTGAATTTTTGGAAGGAACCATGGGTTAGACAAGGCCTAATTTTATTTAAATTGCTTTCCTACTCACAAATTGTCCAAACAGGTATTTCCTTAACTGCTGATGCTAATTCCTACTTGATCAATGGTAATATTCAGTTGCCTACCACCAGTAATCAAGAAATTCTGCAAACTTGGAATATATTACAACAAACTAATTTCACTGCTATGCAAATCAACTCTGTTCAGTGGAATGGCAAACCACATTCTGTTAAGGGTGTTTACAGTTCCCTAACAGAAAGTGATCCATTGCCTGCTGCTAACTGGCATGATGTTATATGGTCTACTGATACAGTCCCTCAATACAATCTTTTGATGTGGAAAGTGATCAACAAAGCTTTGCTTACTAGATCTATGTTACAAAAGGTTGGAATGATCTGTCCCATGCAATGCCTATTCTGTGAAATTGAAGAGGAAACAACCGACCATATTTTTTTTGAGTGCTCTGCCTTGAACAACTTGCTATTCCACTTAGGTGGTAAAACTGGTACATATCTATCTGGACGAACTAGCAACATACAGTGGAATATAATACACAAAGCAACCAAATGGAGAACAGTTGATAGTAGAGTGTTCACTGTGTGTTTGAAGGTCTTCGTGGCTGTGATTTGGAGGGAAAGAAATTTAAGAGTATTTGAAAATGTTAAAAGGAATGACATGGTCTTATGGAAAGAAATGAAATGCAGTATACACAAGCAACTGAAGCACTGTGCTAGTAGCATCCCGCTGTCTATGTTACAAGCTTGGACTTGATTTTGATGTTTCTCTTCCTTTTTTATTTTTCAGTTATCTTCCTCTTTGTTTTTTCTATGTATCTCTTTTTTTATTGTTTGTTGCAATAAAACTGGTAGGGGCCCAGATAACCCCGCTGGCTTTGCCAAAAAAAAAAAATAGTAACTAGTTTAGAAAACAGTTGAAAAATAGGTCCAAAAATAATTGTAAAACAAGTATAAAATAATTTGGCTTTAAGAAAGAAGGGTTATATATATTTAATAACTTGGAAAAATAAGTTTATATTAAAACAATTTATATTGAAAACAATCCAGAGTCAAAACTGTTCACTGACCCAACATTTCAATTTAAATTTCCACTCCCATTTAAATTGACCCAATTCCAAATTGAATAATCTTCAATTTCCATTGAACTTGATTTAATCCCAATTCAAGTTGAATTGATTCTCAATTTCCTTCCAACTTCAAATCAAATTCCATTTGATCTTTAAACTTGTACAACTTTAACTACAATTTCTATCTTACAATTTCTATTTATAATCAATTACATTCACATTTTTCTTTTAACTCGGAATTATACATTTTATTTAGCCGATATATTATTCCATAAACATTTTAAATCAAGATTCCAGAGTTTAAACAAATTTCTAAGGTTTCAATATTACCTTAGAATTCAACTATATCCAAAATTCTTTGGCAAATTCAATTATCCCTTTGAATTTCAAAACCAAACCCAGTTCACAAACAACTCCAATTTAAAACAATTTGTAACAATTTCTCTTCTAGAAACTCGAAAATGAACATCGATGATGCTGCAATCATCACCGATGTTATTTTCCAGTGACTGAAAGAGTTCAATGCTTTTATCTTTTCAAAAACATTTCCAAATATTTTTAATTTCAAATCTCCCAGATTTCAAATTCAACACAAAAATATTTTTGAAATAATACTATTATTTTTCCAAAACCTTTGGAAACCACTTCCAAATCCAAAGGAATTTTAAATTTTCCCAAAAATTCCAAATTCCCAATCTATCCAATTCATATTTAAACATTACTCTGGAATTTTCATCATACTTTATTTCCAAATATTCTCTGGAATTCTATTTCAAATTATAATCTCATTTATTATGAAGTTTATTTCAATTTATAAATTACATTCACAATCTATATTCCAAATTCCATTTTGTCACATAAGTTTATTCTTCAACTTTGGTTATAAGTTTCAATTTGGTCGAATTTTATATTACTTCTTAACTTAATTCCAATAACTTAACAACCAATCACCTAAATATTCATTAGAAGGGAATATTGCTTTATATATAAAATATATCCTTATGCAAATTCATTTAAAATCTTCATAAGAGAATAACAAGTACGCGCTCATATGTATATACTCAACTCATTCTAGAGTACTACGGACTCTATTCAATGAGTAATCCGCAGCAGAGCCAAGGTTCTCGCTTAACCTTCAGCTCTAATACCAACTGTAACGACCCGAAATTTTCGAACCCGAAAATTCCAAATAGTTATGGAAAATAAGAAAGAGATAGAAGAAGAATAAGAAGAATAGAACACCAAAATCTCACATTCGCAGCGGATAAAATATAATAATAAATAATAACAATTTACAAAAGAATATCATATCTGTCGATTACATTTAATATACATCAGAGTTTCACGGATATACAGACACTGAATATATACAATTATCATGTCTCATATTAACAATAATATAAATACAGCGGAAATACTCTATACGCTATCGCTATCCAGCTCGCCTCTTGAGCTCCAGAACGTACCTACCTGAAAATCTGTAATACTCGGTCTGACCCGAGCATTAAACCAAAGTAACACCCGGGTCAGGCTGGAAACCATCGTGAGTAAACCCAACTAACATGGAATACCAAGCAAAAAACTTATATAAAACCGGGGTAACTCATTTCAATTCACAAAACCATAATTAGTTATTGACATCACTTATTCTACTCATCCATTTCCTAAGTACCATGATTTAGATTTAATAGTCCAATTCCTTTAAATCATTTCAACCCAGCCTATAGATTTCGCAATGCAATCTATAAAAATACGAAGTGGTTTCGGGTATTCCCTAATACCCGAACCCGGTCTCTTCGAGTCTTATATATTCCTTACCCAAGTTATCCATGAAATACACAACATTTCATCTCAGAGATATCAACTCATTCAAAGCATTTAATACTACTCAAACATTCATAAGCAAAGCATAATCACATACAAATCAATTCAATTGATTCTAATTGAATTTCAAACCCTCAATCACTTACATTCTTTCATTTATTAATTCCAAATCAATTAATTAATCAGCCCATCCCTATCCATTCGTCTTAATTAATCACCCTGGATTAATTATCTTTCAATTTTCATTCAAGTAATTATCTTTAATTCACTTCATGATATTAATTATTCTTAACCCAAAGTCAATAAGTAATCCTAATTACTTCATAAATTAATTGATAATATCAATTACATTAATCCTTGATTACTTATATCACTTAACTTCTCATAAGTCGCTTATTATTGATTCAATTCATCTTAATTAATCGATCTTTAATTACATCTTTAATTATAAAAATTAATAATTTCCAATTATAATTTAATTTATCTAATCTAAATTAATTACTAAAATTCAACCACAATATCAATCATTCTCGATTAATCCCATCGTATAATTAACTATATTTTTATTTACTTCATTAATAAATTAATTACTTCTCAATTAATTATCTTAATTAATCACTTGATTAATTCCGCAAGTAATTATATTTTTATTTATAACTTTAAGTAATTACTCATTAAACTGCCCAATGATTATTCTAATTTGATTAAACTTCATTAATTTACTTAATCCTTAATTAATTAATTCAAACTCTCAATTACTAATTTAATTAACCCGAATCATTAATTAATTGAATTAATTATCCATTTTAATTTACCCTGCTAATTTGATGAATCACAAATCATCAAGTCCCTATCAACCTTAAAATGAAAATATTTCCTTATTTATAACCTAAGTTTAAAAAAAACAAGTTAAAACCCAAATACTTCGCGTCAAACCACATTTAACTCGAGAACCAACCAAAACCAAAGTCACACCATTATTAGTTCACGTCCAATCAATTTAATCACTCAACTAATTATTTATATTTTACCATTCAAATTTAATAAAAATAAACCAACAGAGCGAGATTTACTCACCTTTGCCCCTTAAATTTGGAAATCCACTTCATTCCCGACTATTTCTTCACGATATATGGACCTTGTATAACATTATATAATTTATTAATATTTGAAGCAAGCGAACAGTAAATTTCCCTTTATTAATTAAATTAATGATTAAATTTTAAACTAGAAATTTTCCTCCTGAAACTACTTATACATTTATAAAAATAATTTATAGATTTCAAAATCTAACTTTCATAAATCCACTAATATTCGAAAATATTATTCTTATATATATATATATATATATATATATATATATATATATATATTTCCTTTACATATACTTTACTGCAAACGGATTTATAAAATTTATTTTTTCTGACTAAATGCAGAGATGAATAAAATTATCAAGTTATACCTCACTGCCTCCTCCAGCTACCGAGCACGACACCCTACTACGTCAGGCGACCCTCATCCCTCAACAATTCGAACGGCGTCATCCCTGGCCTCACCTTCGAATACCATCGCCTAGCAACACTTTGCAATTTGGTCATGACCCCCCTATCTTCCTTCCTTCGCCATGCTCGTGTTCGAGCAGAGGCTGTCGTGGAAGGTTTCATCGCTTCGATTGAACAGAAGGACAAGGACACGGAGACGCGTCAGTGTTTAAAGCTCGAATTGCCTAATTCAACAGGCAGGTCACCATTTCTTCGCTCGAAAGCATACGATGAGGAGAGGAGTGGAAGAGGCTCGGTTTCGAAATTGAAGGGTGAGTTCGATTTATTTATTTTGGGAAAGACCCCATCTTTCGATTGGAGCCAGTTGAGGAAAACGAAAATGAAGAGGGTTTGCCGTGAATTCGAATCCAAGCTTTCATTTTCTTCTCTCTTTTTTTAGATGAAATTCGATTTCTACTATTCGATTAGAGAAGGAGACGGGGATAAATATCAATCTGGGGAAGTTTCTTGAATAAGCGTTAATAAAAATATCTTTGACCATTTTATATTAAATTATATTATATTATTCAGAACGTCTCGTTAATCGCCATTTAAAATTTTGAACTCCTCTTAAGAAATGCCGCTAGGCGATTATAAGGTTTTACCCGTATTCCGAACGCAATGGATCGTGTTTCGAAACCTAACTCGATCATATGCGTGAGTTACAGAAGTAAACGATCAATTTTAAATTAAATCAATTAAAATAGTTCAAAGCGTTTTGAGCCGCCAAGGTCAAATGACAACTCCAATTTTCACGAAAATTGAAATCCGATAACAATTAACTATTACGGATCCAATGGAACTGGTTTCGTCAAATTCCGAGACTATGCCTCGGAATGCTATTTTTAAATTCAATTTAAACGATATAATTTTAGAACTAAAAAAATTACCTTTAAATTAAATTCCAACCATTCTATTATCTTCGGTATCATCATTTTAAATTTTATAAGCCTTCAAATTATTTTAAACAGGCTTAGAGGTTTCAGATTCAACAATTTACACAATTCAATTATTAAATTCAATTATTAAACTATAAAATTCAATGATTTATTTATCAAGTAAATATTGATATCTTGAATTCAAGTTAAAATTAACCTTTAAGTATTTACAATCAATTAATTATTCCATTTTTAATTGTTAAAAATTATGGGTCGTCACATAGTTTGAGAGACATCTACAAGTAACAGTATATGGTTGAGTAAACGATAATTTTCGACGATCACGAATCATCGAATGAAGGGCCTAGCCATGACCGCCTTAGTGAATCATGATTTTTAGCTATTGTCTCATGGTTTTTGGCGGAATGGTTTGTTGTGGTGGAAGAGATGGTCGATTTTAGTTAAAAAATAATTTTCGATGAACCGATGGTTGAGGAGAGGATCAGAGATGTCAGGGAGGAGCCTTGGGATGAGGCGGAGGCAGTGACCGTGGCAGATTTTGCTGTAATGGCTTATGCTGAGGGGGTTTGATCAAAGTAGGGTTTTAGGGGTTGTAATTGTGGGGTTCGGTTATCACGTCACGGTGGTGGTTGGGGCGACGGAGGTGGCCGTGAGTTGCTTGGAGTTAGGATAGGGAGTGGAGGTTCTATTGGCATAGGTGGTTGGGGTAATTGAGAAGTAGGGCGAGATTACTTTGCGACGGTACGAAAACTAGAGTATATTGACATTTGGGGGAGGGTGGTCGGAAACCGATTTAAGGGGGCCAGAGGGGTAGGTGACGGCGTAGGTGAATCAGGCTTGGTGGGAAGTTCATGCCCGAGGTCTTAGCATCAATTGCGTAGGAGGGTTGGGGGTGCATGTACACGTGTAGGCACGTGCACGGGGATGTATTTCCAAGCGTGGCTAAGAAGAAGAATGGGAATTGAAGAAGAAAGGAGGAAGCAGTATTCAAGTTGTGTAACGCCCCACTCCGAGACCCACTCTAGTAAAGAGTATTACGGAGTAATACCGTCTACTAGAACGGAGAATAGAGTATAATGGAAGCGACCATGTGTAATTAAGCTATAACTAACTACTGAATACGTCGAATAGGTGGTTTTCTTTTCTCAAGTGGTTCGACATATCCAATAGATATTTATAATGAAACTACAATGGCTAAGGAAAATAGGTTCAGAACAAACATAATACTAAATGATAACATCATCATCACATAACAGTCACATAACAGTCACAGAACATAGGTACAATATATCGTCGATACAGATCAAAGTATCAAAAGGTGGGTACAAAGCCACCGCTCACACATGTGAGTCAAAAATATGTACGTAAGAGTCTGAAATAACAGAGTAGCTAAATAGTGGACAAATAAAAGAGCTATCTTTCAGCATAGCAGATAATGTCCAAGCGGAAGCACAGAAAGCTAAGTCCAGAGACCTAACCTGAAACAACTCGGTCTGACCCGAGCGAAAACACTCGGGTCAGGCTAGCTAAACAATCAGTAATAACTGAGATATATATAATAATGCAGTACATAAATAAAACAGTACTTCTCCAAAGGGAAGAGTAATATGGACTACATGAATATAATGACGATCCCTAACCATCAATAAACAGTAAAAATCTCCAAAGAGAATACAAACACCAAAGTGTTTAATAAATAAAATCTCCTCACATCATCGGCGTAGCCAAAGCTATATAAAGTTGCCCATATGCAATAATCCCAAGAGTGACCAGAGTCAGTAATCAATGCCCAAGAAAAGATCGATGCTCCAAAGAGTAATAGGGATATACTGAAAAGTCAATGAAATCAAACACTGAAAAGCAGTGTCCAGAGACACTGTGAATCCACAAGGTAATCGCACTTACATCGTATGGTTCCATAGAACCAACACCGAATGGCGATACTCGAATGGATATAAAATCATCAGATAATACAAATATTGCACGTGCACCGACCAGAGTCGTTGTTGCCAAGTACTGTAGAGTTGTGATCGATCACTCGCACAGATGCGGAACGCGCGAGACAGCGAGATCCTTCACAGAAGGATAAAGGCCCAGAGGCGCACGCCGAAAAATAAACTGCTCCATAGAGCAGGTGTCCAGAGACGATTGCCCAGAGGCGTGGTGACCCAGAGGTCTAGTACTGGTCGCCCAGAGGCTAATGTGTCACTAACTTCTTGGAGAGGAACCCGTAAAGTGTTAATAATGAGTCCCATACCCCACGTTCGCACTAAACGGTTTACTAACCAATAGCAAGCTCACACTCCAAACAATAAAAAGTCCACTTCGTATCATCGGTAAACTAGACCCAAAGGTCAAAACGATCAACCGAATAGGTTGGGGATTAACCGGAAAGAAAATACACACGATTCCATAGGCCGGAGATTTCCTAACCATTTAAGCACCTTTCCACTTCGCTCGACGTGCTAAAAAGTGAGTGTGAGATTTTTATTATAGAAAATAATGGTGCGAAACAGATTTTAATTGATTTTGAAATCACTTTAAAACGGATTTTGAAAACTGTCCTATTATGGAGTAATTAATTTAATAATTAAAATAATATTATATAATAATTTTGAAAGCCATTTTGGAGTGAAAAATCCTTTTAAAATAGTTCATAAAAACCCGTGTACGAAATCCAGAGACAAATCTCATAGAAATCGATAAAACCAGAAAATCACTGAAAATATTCTAAGTGTTGGAAAATAGTCTAAAACTGACGCGAACCCAAGTTTGGAAAATTATTCGGACCAGCAAACTGAACCCGAATGGCATGAAAATTGGTAGGAATGAATTACTCGATTCCGACTTGAAATGAAGTCGCAGCGACGCTTCAAAGTCGGACCCGGAAACAGTGAATACACTGTTTCAGGCTGAGCTCCGGGTCCCCCTTCGACAGCAATTTCGAAGAGTCAAATGAACTCGGATACTAATCAAACTTTCTAAATATGGAGTTCGGAACTCCAGCTTTCCAACGAGTCCAAAAACGTTGGATTTCGACCACGGATGTGACCGTGGCGATGTCACAAAGTTTCAGTCCCAAAACTAAAAACATAAAACAACATTTTCATTTTTCATAAAATATATTTTTTTCTCTTTCTCGGGGCCCCAGCCCGCTTGGGCTGGGGAGTGGCGCCCCCACCCCCCCCAGCCCGCTCGGGCGGGGGAGGCGGCCCTGGCCCCAGCCCGCTCGGGCTGGGGTGAGCGGCCCAGTCCCCAGCCCGCTCGTGCTGGGGATGCGGGCCCAGCCCCAGCCCGCGCGGGCTGGGGTGGGGCGGCCCAGTCCCCAGCCCACGCGGGCTGGGGAGGGCGGGCCGAGCCACAGCCCACGGGGGCTGGGGAGGCCATGGGAACTAGCCCATGTGGGCTGGCCTACTTCTGGCTAGCCCAGTTGGGCTAGCCCTTCTGTGCCTGGGTGCAGCCCAGGCCTGTCCTGGTGCACCCAGAGCCCTGTTTTGGCTTGTTTTCAGGCTGTGCAATTCCAGCCAGCATGTTTTGCAGTTTTTGATGATTTTGGGGTGTTTTTTTTTCAGTTTTTGGCATCAAATTTTCATCAATAACAATCATTAACTACTATACAATGATTAATACACCATATTAAAAGAAACATAGGCCAAAGCTTAGCATTACCTTATGAAGCAATTACACAAACACCTTATGAGCACACCCAAAATGCAAGCAAAAATGATCACGGAGCTATGATTCACATGTTACATAATAAAACATGTGTTACTAATTGATTTATGATATTAAAAGAGGATTAAACACATACTATAAGAAGTTTTTAGCAATATACCTCTCTTAGAAAGCAACAATGATCATAATAGCATCAACCCAAGTTAGCAAAAGAGGATTAGGAGGCTATAAGATCATAAAAACACATAAAACATGTGTTAACAAACTAATTTCAGAAATTAGAAAAGATATAAGAATGGATTTGAGGTGGGTATTTGCATTACCTTTGCATAGAATGATTTGCATAAGCTAAAACTTGAAGGAGATGAAGATGGAGGCCATTTTTGTTAAGAAAGCTTTAGGAATGATTAGGGTTTTGATTAGGGTTGAATGAAGGTGGTTATGAGAGTTTGAGATAATATATAGGGGAGGTTTAGGGTGGGTTATTGGGTTAAGTCTACTAACCCAATAAGAAGAGGGTTATTTACAATGTTTCCAAAAAAATTCTAAGTGTTCATGTAGGTTTATGAACTTATTTTTCTTACCCAAACCCGTTTTAAAATTTCTCCTAAATATTTAACTCTCCAAAATAACATTTTATCCTCATTTTAAAATCACACATTTCCCATTTAATTAAAATAGCCTTTTTCAAATAAATTTTGTTATTCCAAATCCTTTTATGCTTCATTAAGAATAAATAAAAATCCTAACTTTTATTTATTAATTGGTAATGCAAATCCTAGGTTGTTACAGACTCCCCCTTTAAGAAAATTGCGTCCCCGCTTAAGATAGATGTCGTCTGTAACGTCAAATCCACAAAAGAAGTGATAGAGATAAAATAGAGAATTCTTACCCGTAGAAGAAGATGGGAGAAAGCCAGGATAAGAGCGCTCGATAGATTCTCTGGTCTCCCAAGCGCAGTCCTTAGGATTCGGTGACCATTGAATCTTCACGAGTGGAACCTCTTTGTTGCGAAGGCGTCTAACCTCCGAATCAAGCACACGGAGAGGTTGCTGCTCCAAAGATAAGTCAGGTAAGATCTCTAAATCAGGTATGACATGCGGCTCAATGACAGAATCAGGATCGCGAACATACTTGCGAAGCTGAGAAACATGGAACACGTCATGCATTTCGGAAAAATGAGCAGGTAGAGCCACACGATAAGCAAAGGGGCCGATGCGTTCCGTAATAGGAAATGGTCCAACATAGCGAGGAACCAACTTCCCTGTAGAGCTGAAACGCACAACCCCCTTCATGGGAGAAATCCGAATGAAGACGAAATAACCAATAGAGAACTCAAGAGGCTTCCTACGGTTGTCCGCGTAGGATTTCTGGCGGTCCTGTGCCTCTTTCATTCTCTGACGGATAAGAACAATCTTGTCGGAAGATTCCCGAACTGAATCTGGACCAAGAATAAGCTTCTCGCCAGATTCTAACCAACAAGCAGGAGAGCGACATGGCCTTCCGTATAGAGCCTCGAAAGGTGCCATGCCGATACTAGACTGAAAGATGTTGTTGTAGGAGAACTCTACAAGCGGTAAGTGATCCTCCCATCTACCTCCGAAATCCAGAATACAACGGCGCAAAAAATCCTCCAAAACACGATTCACCCTCTCAGTCTGACCGTCGGTCTGAGGGTGATAAGCAGTAGAGAGATTCAGCTTGGTGCCCAAAGCTGACTGTAGGCACTTCCAGAAGTGACTAGTGAAGATGGTGTCTCGATCACACACGATAGAGCTAGGAATGCCATGAAGTCGAACGATTTCCTTCACATATAGCTTGGCAAGCTGAGGAGCAGTCCGAGTGGACTTAATAGGAATGAAATGAGCCGCTTTGGTCAAGCGATCAACAATAACCCAGATAGAAGTATGGCCTGACCTCGATCGAGCCAGACCATCAATAAAATCCATGGATATCTGATCCCATTTCCATAATGGAATCTCTAGCGGCTGAAGAAGACCAGACGGACGCTGATGCTCGGCTTTGATCTGTTGACAAGTCATGCAACCACTCACATAACTTGCCACATCTCTCTTCAAACCCTCCCAATAATATAGGTGACACACGTCGGCATACATCTTACTCGACCCGGGATGAATAGTGTACTTAGTGCGATGACACTCGTCCAGAATGTCCCGCCTAAGTGCTAAATCAGATAGTACAATAATACGGTTCTTCCTACGAAGACACCGATGAAAATCAAGAGAATAATCCAGCAATGTCTCATCACTGGATCCCGACTCGAGAAGATGAATAAGATGCAATAAGTCGGGATCCTGCCGCTGAGCATGGGCAATGCGATCCAATAAGATAGGACGAGCTTCCAAGCTAAATAATAAGACAGGAGCATCAGAAGATGGAGCTCGATCTCTAATATCACATAAAGATAGAGTCTCAAGAACATCCCACTCAGCAATCATCATAGAAACTACCGCCGAGTGCTTGCGACTGAGCACATCTGCAACACGATTACCCTTGCCAGGGGTATACTGAATATCTAAATCATATGAGGCGAGAAACTCAAGCCATCACTGCTGCCTCATATTGAGATCCCCCTGACTGAATAGATACTTCAACGACTTGTGATCGGTGTAAAGAGTGAAGTGTTCGCCTAATAGAAAGTGACGCCACGTCTTCAAGGCAAAGACGATAGCTGCCAACTCAAGATCATGAGTCCGATAGCGAACCTCATTCGGACGCAGCTGCCTAGAAGCATAAGCAACTACACGATCCTTCTGCATAAGCACGGCACCGAGCCCTCTACCACAAGCATCGGTGTAAACATCCAAATCCCGGTTACTCTCAGGAACCACAAGAATAGGAGCATGAGTGAGAAGTTCCTTCAGTCGCTGAAAGGAAGCTTCACACTTATCAGACCAAATAAAGCGAACACCCATACGAGTCAGCGTCGTAAGGGGAAGTGCAACTCGAGAGAAATCCTTGACAAACCGACGGTAATAACCCGCCAGACCAAGGAAGCTGCGAATATCATGAACGTTCTCGGGCTGCTTCCACATCTGAATAGCTTCGATCTTGGCAGGATCGACAGAAACACCCTCAAATGATACAATATGGCCCAAGAACTTGACCTTGCTCTCCAAAAATGGCACTTGGAGAGCTTGGCCTTAAGCTGATGCTGACGAAGAGTATGCAAGACGATCCGCAAATGATGAGCATGCTCTGCCTCGGATCTAGAGTAAATAAGAATATCGTCGATGAAAACCAAAACGAATCTATCGATGTATTCTCGGAATACTCGAGTCATAAGATCGACGAAGAAAGCCGGTGCGTTCGTCAAGCCGAATGGCATGACCAACCACTCAAAAGAACCATAACGAGTGCGGAAAGCGGTAAGAGGAATGCTATCTTCCGCAACTCAGAGCTGATGAAATCCGGTGGCAAGGTCGAGCTGGGAAAAGACCTTCGCACCGCTCAACTGATCACACATACCGTCTATCCGTGGAAATGGATAACGATTTCTGATGGTCAACTCGTTAAGCTTGCGATAGTCAATGCAAAGCCTAAGAGAGCCATCGGGCTTCTTAACGAAGACCACAGCAGTACCCCATGGCGAAGAACTGGACCGAATGAACTGCTTCGCCTCAAGCTCCACTAACTGCTTCCTGAGTTCCTCATTCTCTTTAGTAGACATCCTCGTGGGAGGACGCCCAACTGGATGGGAGCCTGGAATGAGATCGATGCGGAACTCAATGGCCCGCACTGGCGGCAGGCCAGATACTGGCTCGAATATATCGGGGAAATCCCAAACAACAGGAATACGAGATATGTCCAAATCCTCATCTCGTGAATCAAGAGAAAATAAAATAATATCATAAATCCCAACATCCTAAAGAACAATAGCTAACGGAGAGGACGAATAAGGGTGATGAATGAATAATATCCGCTCCGAATAAATAATTTTGGCGTCGTGCTGAACGAGCCAATTCATGCTAAGAATCATATCAAATCTCAAATACTCCATAATGTGCAGATTCGCAAGGAAAGAAAATCCACAAAGATCAATATCTATATTCTCACAAAGCAAGCTAAGGTTCGTGGATCCGCCGATGGGATTCACAATCCTTAGTGAAGAAACCAGACAAGTAACATCCAAGGATAAAGCATCTACTAGCTCCTTTGATACGAATGAGTGAGAGGCACCCGTATCAAAGAGAACTCTAAAAGATCTACCATGAAATAAAATAGAACCTTCGAGAATGGAAGGATGCGTACCTCGAGGCTAAGCTGAAGATGCAGGAGCCTTGGCAGCATTAAGCTTGCCCGGCTTGGCACTAGCTGGAGCAATAGGACAAGTGGAGATCCTGTGTCCCTCCTTCTTGCAGAAGGTGCAATCGAGAGGTTTAGGGCACTCTCGAATAAAGTGATCTGGAGAACCGCAGTTGAAGCATTTCTTCGGAGGACGGGTTCCACTAGGCCGTGACTGAATCTGAGGCTGAGTCTGGACAGCAGAACCACCAGTCTTCTTCTTCTTATTCCAAGGCTTGGTCTTCTAAAATGGACCCCGCTTCTGATTGGGGTTTTTGGACCCCCCACCATCATCATCACTATGCTCCATCTCGACTGACTCAAGATGTAGAGATGCATCGACTAGCTTCTCGAATGAGAGCTCAAGCTGAAGCATAAGCTGCCTCTTCAGATATTTCTTCAAGCCCTCAACAAATTTGAGGTTCCTCTTATAAGGAGTAGCAATAAACTCAAGGTTGTACTTGGACAGGGCCTCGAAGGAAGAGACATAGTCGGATACGGAAGACTTCCCCTGCTTGAGATCAAGAAAGCTGGGGGCAAGGGAGTTCTTCTCTGACTCTGGGATGAATTTGAGCTCAAATCTCTCACGAAACTGAGCCCAAGTAAGTGTGGTCTCATCGATCTCGGCAATAAGGAGTTCGTACCAATCCAGGGCACGACTCAGAAGCTGACTAGAAGCAATAAGAACACGATCATGATCCGGAATATCCAAACGAGTGAAAATGCGCTCGCATATCCGAATCCAAGCCTGGACCTCTAAGACATTCTCGGAGCCACTGAACGGCTTCCCTCCGAGATGGGTAAAATCGCTACAGAGACGCGCAAAAGCAGACTTGCGCAGAGCATCAGCAACTGGGGCTGGAGAGTGAGAATGAGACTGGGAGTTCCGAACCAGCTCCATGATCTGGTCGGTGGTCATGAACACGCCCTTTGGATGAGTGCTGCTGGACTGCCCAGCAGCACTGGTCTGACGTGTGGTTCTCCCTCTTCCCCTCCCAGACATACTGAAAGTCAAACGAGAATTAGAGTTAGACATGATTCAATGATAGATACTTAATTAAGGAATACTACGAAATTTAATAAATTCCTACACATACTCCTAACTTATCTATCGATAGGCATAAGGAAGGGATTTGATTTAATTCGGTTCCAATTAAGATGTATTGTACTAAGTGTATCTGTTCTGTGTTTGTTATACTTAATTCTGAACCTTAGCTCCGATACCAAGATGTAACGCCCCACTCCGAGACCCACTCTAGTAAAGAGTATTACGGAGTAATACTGTCTACTAGAACGGAGAATAGCGTATAATGGAAGCGACCATGTGTAATTAAGCTATAACTAACTACTGAATACGTCGAATAGGTGGTTTTCTTTTCTCAAGTGGTTCGACATATCCAATAGATATTTATAACGTAACTACAATGGCTAAGGAAAATAGGTTCAGAACAAACATAATACTAAATGATAACATCATCGTCACAGAACAGTCACATAACAGTCACAGAACATAGGTACAATATATCGTCAATACAGATCCAAGTATCAAAGGTGGGTATAAAGCCACCGCTCACACATGTGAGTCAAAAATATGTACATAAGAGTCTGAAATAACAGAGTAGCTGAATAGTGGACAAATGAAAGAGCTATCTATGAGCATAGCAGATAATTTCCAAGCGGAAGCACAGAAAGCTAAGTCCAGAGACCTAACCTGAAACAACTTGGTCTGACCCGAGCGAAAACACTCGGGTCAGGCTAGCTAAAAAAATCGGTAATAACTGAGATATATATAATAATGTAGTACATAAATAAAATAGTACTTCTTCAAAGAGAAGAGTAATATGGACTACATGAATATAATGATGATCCCTAGTCATCAATAAACAGTAAAAATCTCCAAAGAGAATACAAACACCAAAGTGTTTAATAAATAAAATCGCCTCATATCATCAGCTTAGACAAAGCTATATAAAGTTTCCCATAGGCAATAATCCCAAGAGTAACCAGAGTCAGTAATCAATGCCCAAGCAAAGATCGATGCTCCAAAGAGCAATAGGGATATACTGAAAAGTCAATGAAATCAAACACTGAAAAGCAGTGTCCAGAGACACAGTGAATCCACAAGGTAATCGCACTTACATCGTATGGTTCCATAGAACCAATACCGAATGGCGATACTCGAATGGATATAAAATCATCAGATAATACAAATATTGCACGTGCACCGACCAGAGTCGTTGTTGCCAAGTACTGTAGAGTTGTGATCTATCACTCGCACAGATGCGCAACGCGTGAGACGAGGAGATCCTTCCTAGGAGGATAAAGGCCCAGAGGCGCACGTCGAAAAATAAACTGCTCCATAGAGCAGGTGTCCAGAGACGGTTGCCCAGAGGCGTGGTGACCCAGAGGTCCAGTACTGGCCGCCCAGAGGCTAATGTGTCACTAACTTCTTGGAGAGGAACCCGTAAAGTGTTAACAATGAGTCCCATACCCCACGTTTGCACTAAACGGTTTACAAACCAATAGCAAGCTCACACTCCAAACAATAAAAAGACCACCTCGTATCATTGGTAAACTAGACCCAAAGGTCAAAACGATCAACCGAATAGGTTGGGGATTAACCGGAAAGAAAATACACACGGTTCCATAGGCCAGAGATTTCCTAACCATTTAAGCACCTTTCCACTTCGCTCGACGTGCTAAAAAGTGAGTGTGAGATTTTTATTATAGAAAATAATGGTGCGAAATAGATTTTAATTGATTTTGAAATCACTTTAAAACGGATTTTGAAAACTGTCCTATTATGGAGTAATTAATTTAATAATTAAAATAATATTATATAATAATTTTGAAAGCCATTTTGGAGTGAAAAATCCTTTTAAAATAGTTCATACAAACCCGTGTACGAAATCCAGAGACAAATCTCAAAGAAATCGATAAAACCAGAAAATCACTGAAAATATTCTAAGTGTTGGAAATAGTCTAAAACTGACGGGAACCCAAGTTTGGAAAATTATTCGGACCAGCAAACTGAATCCGAATGGCATGAAAATTGGTAGGAATGTAGTCTGACATTACTACTTCAGAACACAAAATGAATTACTCGATTCCGACTTGAAATGAAGTCGCAGCGACGCTTCAAAGTCGGACCCGGAAACAGTGAATACACTGTTTCAGGCTGAGCTTCGGGTCCCCCTTCGACAGCAATTTCAAAGAGTCAAATGAACTCTGATACTAATCAAACTTTCTAGAGATGGAGTTCGGAACTCCAGCTTTCCATCGAGTCCAAAAACGTTGGATTTCGACCACGGATGTGACCGTGGCGATGTCACAAAGTTTCAGTCCCAAAACTGAAAACATAAAACAACATTTTCATTTTTCATAAAAAAAAAAATTTCCTCTTTCTCGGGGCCCCAGCCCGCTTGGGCTGGGGAGTGAAAGCCCCCCCCCCCAGCCCGCTCGGGCTGGGGAGGTGGCCCAGGCCCTAGCCCGCTCGGGATGGGGATGCGGGCCCAGTCCCCAGCCCGCTCGGGCTGGGGTGGGGCGGCCCAGTCCCCAGCCCGCTCGGGCTGGGGATGCGGGCCCAGTCCCCAGCCCGCGCGGGCAAGGGAGGCCATGCGTTCCAGCCCATGTGGGCTGGCCTACTTCTGGCTAGCCCAGTTGGGCTAGCCCTGCTGTGCCTGGGTGCAGGCCAGGCCTGTCCTGGTGCATCCAGAGCCCTGTTTTGGCCTGTTTTCAGGCTGTGCAATTCCAGCCAGCATGTTTTGCAGTTTTTGGGGTGTTTTTTTCATTTTTTGGCATCAAATTTTCACCAATAACAATCATTAACTACTATACAATGATTAATACACCGTATTAAAAGAAACATAGGCCAAAGCTTAGCATTACCTTATGAAGCAATTACACAAACACCTTATGAGCACACCCAAAATGCAAGCAAAAATGATCAAGGAGCTATGATTCACATATTACATAATAAAACATGTGTTACTAATTGATTTATGATATCAAAAGAGGATTAAACACATACTATAAGAAGTTTTTAGCAATATACCTCTCTTAGAAAGCAACAATGATCATAATAGCATCAACCCAAGTTAGCAAAAGAGGATTAGGAGGCTATAAGATCATAAAAACACATAAAACATGTGTTAACAAACTAATTTCAGAAATTAGAAAAGATATAAGAATGGATTTGAGGTGGGTATTTTCATTACCTTTGCATAGAATGATTTGCATAAGCTAAAACTAGAAGGAGATGAAGATGGAGGCCATTTTTGTTAAGAAAGCTTTAGGAATGATTAGGGTTTTGATTACGGTTGAATGAAGGAGGTTATGAGAGTTTGAGATAATATATAGGGGAGGTTTAGGGTGGGTTATTGGGTTAAGTCTAGTAACCCAATAAGAAGAGGGTTATTTACAATGTTTCCAAAAAAATTCTACGTGTTCATGTAGGTTTATGAACTCATTTTTCTTACCTAAACCCGTTTTAAAATCTCTCCTAAATATTTAACTCTCCAAAATAACATTTTATCCTCATTTTAAAATCCCATATTTCCCATTTAATTAAAATAGCCCTTTTCAAATAAATTTTGTTATTCCAAATCCTTTTATGCTTCATTAAGAATAAATAAAAATCCTAACTTTTATTTATTAATTGGTAATGCAAATCCTGGGTTGTTACAAGTTGGTTTGCATTTTAGGCTCGACCCTATTAGTTTTGGTGGTGAGAATTCTATTTTTTATGTTATTTGAATATAGATAAAATGTGTTAGATCATATACTATCATATTTGATTCATATTAAATTCGTTCAACCCGTGGATTTTTGCATTGTACTCATATGGGCGAGTATAACATTATAGTGTAAACCGTTGGTAGCTTTGGAAAAGTATAAATTAGTGACATATTAAAACGGACAGAATCTAAATCACATTATTATAAATAATAACGTCGTTTAAATTTTTATATCTTAAATATTGATGTTTATTTGGCCAAATAAATTATTGTGTAGTTAAATTGGATCGAATATGGTAATCGGACATCTTTTAGTGGAATAAAACACCGTTCCACTAATTAAATAAATTTGATAATTAATCAACAGAATAAATCCTTGTTTTGCTATTTTACAGATTTGGACATCTAATTATATATCGTTAATTAATATGTCAATTTGAATAATAATATGGTAACAAATGACGGTCAAACATTAAATTATTCGTATAGTCATTGATTATGTGAATATCAGTTATTAATTTAGAAAGTTGACTTTGAATGAGATGGTAGCTTGTTTAAGTACCATGGTGATCGTTAAGCCTCATTTGAATTTAAAAAGCTAATTATTGATTTGGAAGTATTTGAAAAAATAATTATTTTTATTATAAAGTTTAAAGATAATTATTATTTAGTAAGAAGTTTTAGAAAGGTAATAACTTATTATTAATAATAATATTTTAAAGATAATTTACAATTATTTTATTAATGATTTAAATTTAATTATCTTATTAGATCGATTCTTGAAAATATTTCTTAAATTTAATTAATTTTTATTTGAAGTTATTTAAGTATTATTTTTTGTAAATATTTTACTTTAGTTACTTATTTAAAATGATTACCAATACTTTAATTTTTAATTAAAATTAATTAATTATAGTGATTTAAGTTATTTAATTATATTTAAAAAATAATTAATTTTTATATTAATATTAGTTTAAGGTTAATTAATTACTGTTTTAATAACATTTTTAAAGTTGATTAATTATTACCTAATATTATTTAGAAGTTAACTTATTAATACAACAATGAATTCAATATATTGTTAATGAAATTTAAAAGGTAGTATTTTAATGAGGTCTAATTTGAATGGAATCGAAGGATGTTTAAATAATAACTTGTTGCTTACAATTATTTAAAAGGATTTATAGGAACCCTACGAACTTAAAGAGTTTGTTCGATAAGTTTTTTTAAATATGGGAAGTATTCTATTTATGGTTCTGAATATTTATAAAAGGATTATAAATGAGCTGTAAAATTTTAAAAAGTAGAAGATTTTAAAATAGAGTTCTTAGATATATAAAGAACGGTTTATAAATAGATTAAAGATTTATAAAGAAGATTTACATAATTGATTTGGAAATATTTATAAGACAAAAGGGATTTGGGAAGAAATGATTGATCTTCATGGTGTAATTCAAGGGGAAGGGATGGCCTACAATTTACTATGGATTTGTTGGGATAGCGACGTAACCATTGTGTAAGCTGCGATCTATAGTCGATATTGAACGGTACTTTTCATATCTAATTTTATGAGTTTTTCATGTTTTGAAAATGAAATGGTTTTGTACTATTGAGATAAGTATATAGCTAGATTTTCGAAGTATCGAAAATATAATGGTTTATGAAAATACTTATCTCGTTGAGATAAGTATATGGAAGTGATTTCCAAAGTATTTGAAAAGTGATATTAAAAGAATGGAAACTAGTAATTTAAGAGGCTTAGCGATTTCCATAGGAAATATGATCTTTGTTTGGAATGTTTTTTTATTTGATAGTTAAATAACTGACTATCAAATCTTAGCCTACATATATATTCCTTCTTAATTTTGGTGGTAGGGAAATATTCCCTACTTAACACTGAAGGATTTTAACTTTGGAAATATCTAGGGGTAACATGGGAATTATATGGTACAGTTACCATCGGGGTGCTATACTGTACATATAAACTCATTTCATTCTTCTAGGACAAATGATAAGGAGATCCGTCAGCTTAAACGGTTAGGGGTTGATCCCCGCTCTTATATCTTGTTTGATTATTTGCTAAAAGAACCAATATTGAGCGTTCAGAAAATCGACGTTTGGTTTTGTGGAGCACCCGAGAAATGGTAGAGTGTACTTGTATGAGATGACTCGAAACTATGACTATTCCAAAAATCACATACAATTTTATGAAGGAGTTTCAAGATATACTGAGATTTAGGGATCCATGTGTGATTTCGAGACCCGTTGGGGTATGGGAATCCGGGTGTGATTTCTAGATCTAACTGAGATTTCGGAATCTAAGTGTGATTCCGACATCCTAGGGGTAATGAAATCCATATGGGATTCCGTGATCTATTCGGTGGCGGCGCGTAAGCTGGAATGTCGAACGTAGCCTCATCAGTGGGAATGACTGAAACAAGAGATATGAGGCATGGCCAGCAGGGTTCGCAAACCCATAGGTTGTAGTCGACTCCACCTAAATGTCACCTACTGGAGTTATGCATGCTTGGGGCAATGCACTCAGTCTTAGCGAGACCAAATATGTTTTTCCGTCGGTACATCACTAGGGATGTATGATGCTTCCGTAGGATATCTCTGATCTTGTGCAGGCGGACTGTTTCTCGAAGTAGTGAGGGCACCTCCATGGAAATCTTATACAATAAGCGAATGTGCGTTATTTTTTTTCGATTATATATATTGTATTATTGTGATGCACACTCACGAGCATCACAGCTACTTGTATATTATTATTTTCGCCTTTAGACATTATTATAATATCACTGGATTTTCTAATAAAAAGGTTTTGGATATCGTAGGGTAAAAACTCATCCGTGTTTATGTGTGGCGCGATCTTACAAGATGCCTTTGATTCTAAAGGATTTTACAAGTTTTAATAAATAACATTCCTTGTGATTTGAGTTCTCACGCTGGTTATACCATACTTACCTGGGCGTTGTTATTAATGCTCCAGTCAAACTGAGCATATTTCCAGGTTTAGTTGAATATTTTTGGAGCTTCAAGAGACGAGGTGGAAACCTAGAGACGTATTCACGTACATGATTACTTTTCCACTGCATTCATTATTGTATATTATTCAACAATTATGAGGACAAGTTGTTATAACTGCCCGACCTGAAATAGGTTAGTATACTTTGATTAATGTCTGTATATACATATATTTCAGTTTTTTTTTGTGTAAAGATTTGTTATCTACTATAGATTATTCATTCCGCTGAGAGATTCTATGCTATTATTTTCTTCTTTCTTTTCCCTAATTATCTTCCTTTTTATTCAATTTGAGTGGTTCGTGTATGTTTTACTGCTTAAACAGTACGGAAAAGTGGGTCGTTACGAAGGGTTAAGGGTATTTACAGAAAATTTACCACTGCACTATTCATTCGCAAAAATTTCGAACTCCAAACGATGCGTGCCGCCTGGCATTCTATATGTTATATACTTATTTCGAACATAATAGAACATGTATCGAGAAACAATTCAATCATATTCAGAAAATAGCTATTCAAAATCAAATTATATTAATTAAAATTCTAAAATAAATCCTCCGCATTTCAAGCCCGCAGACCAAACGATAAGTCTAATCGCTACGAAATATGAAATTCTATAATAATTTACTATTACGGATCCGATGAAATTGATTTCGTCGAAATCCGAGACAGTGGCTAGAATGGCTATTTTTACACGTTAATTAAAAATAAGTAATTTTCAAAATAAATTTAATCATTTTAAATTCAATTTAAAAGTTTACTATCATCGTTCTCGTTTAAATAAAATTTAAATAAACTTTTGAAATCATTTTATTCATATTAAATTTAGGATTCAGTTATTTAAATAATTCCCAATATTAAATTTAAATAATTTAATTATTAAATAAATCGCTATACTTGAAATACAAGTAATTTAACTCACAAAATTAAATTTTAAATCGAATTCAAATAATGAAACAACTACTTCCATTTTACAATAATTCGACATTTATTATTCAATTCTTGCTATTGATTACAACACGTTAAATATATTGAACTTCATTCTAATACAAATAATTTCCTTAAATCTTATCGAACTTGTTATTTCAAAAAAAATTCCAAGTTCATATTAAATAAATTACATGAATATAAATTAAGTTTGTATTTCTAATCATTTTTGTTCAATTATTATATGAAATCTAAAAATTTTAAAATAATTAAAAATACGGGTCTTCACAATCTCCTCCACTCAAAAATTTTCATCCTCGAAAAGAAGTTAAGTAAGAAATCTAACATTTGATATATTTTTCTCTCAAAATAATCAACTTATAAAACTTTAAAATCTATTTTGCAAAACCTTTACTACGCTTCCATTATTCCACCCTGTTATTTGTAAACAAGTTATAAATTTCAAATCTCAAAAATTTTCTAACACCCGAATTTACAGAAAATTTCGACCGCGTCACCTTTGCAAGGCTCAATCGTAAAATTTTACAATATAGATATATAATGCAAATATACATCTCATCTCAATGGTGAGGCATCCCAAAGGGAAACGTAAAAGTATGGTATTTAATCTAAGATATGTACTGTTTTATTATTAATATGAGCGAGTTTGCTCATATTAAAGCGAGCAAAAGCAAATCAAACTACGTATACGTCCAAACGGCTTCATATGTACCTATCTCAACTCAAGTTTGAAATGTTAGTTACTTATAAAAGATATAGAAAGCATGTACGAATTTAATAGAAATATTTAACATAAATTCTTACTCGAACAATTATATACAACAAACTAATCATATGCAATCAAAAGCAATAATAACAATGATTTACAACAAACAAACCATCCAACAACTATTATTTATCGAATTAATTCATGGTTATCGCAATTTACATTTTCCAGCGTCAATAATTAATTATACACTATCATTTCTCATTAACATTCATTCTTTATTAACATCCAATTGGTTTGCTTCAAATTTATTTAAATCTATTTCATTTACTTTCAATTTATTCAATTCAATTATTTCATTTATGTTTAACACATTTCATATTAAATCATTTCTGGACTATTTTATAAAATCATTTTATGAATTCATCTCATTTCAATAAGTGAAAATTATTAATTTACAGAGAATGTAAGAACTGAACATCGAGTTTCTTTCTAAATTATTTTGAAATAATATATTTACTCATATCTTTCACATATATCAAATCATATTTAGAAATTTTAAATCAAAATCTGTTTATCGAACCAAATGCATAGCAAAGCTACTAAGTGGCCTTCTCACTTTAAGACTCGAAAATTAATGTTGATGATGCGACCGTCATCGCTGCAATTATTTTCCAACGATAAAAAAGGGGAGTACATGACTTACTTTTTTTAAATCGCTTTTAAAAAACAACTTCTATTGGTAAACATTTTAAATAATACTAATATTATTTTCAAAACCTAAGAAAGCAATTTCAAAAGCACCGGGATTCAAGTTCTCAAATTCTCAAGTTTTAATTTTTTTCTATTTATAAGCCATATTATAAATATACTTATACAAATTCATTACCTTATTATGAAATCATTTCATTAACTTGCAAATTTATTATTGTAAACAATTCTTATTGTAATTAGATTTCAATTTAGTCTAATTATTGAATGCTTCGTGAAATAGAATTCACAAAGAATTCGTTTTTAGTTTAATTCAAACAATAATCAATGATAGCTAAATATTATCATCTCCTAACAAACAACACTCACTAATAATCATACAGGTTTGTGAAAATTATCATTTTTATATATAAAACATAATTTGGGTAAAATTATTTCATTTATCCGATTTCAAAACGATATTATGTCGACTTGCCTTGTTTAAGTGTTTAGAATCGCTATCGATAACATGCATCTCATGTACCAACTAGAATTCATAAACAACTCAACAGATAAGTAAACACAATATAGAACATTCTATAACACTAGCAAGTACGTCCTCTCATACACACACACACATATACATATACGCAAACAAACTCATTCTAGGGTATTACAACCCTATCTCTAATGAGTCAATCCCATCAAATCTAAGGTTGTCACTAAACCAAATTTCTGATACCAACTGTGACGACCCGCATTTTGGAAGGTTTAAGTTGAAAATAAACCACACATGTCCAACTCAAAACAATCTGGAACACAGATAATCAATGGGGTTAATAAAGGAAAATAAGAAAAGAAGAAACAAACATAGAATCTCGCGGCGGAACGACAAAATATAATAATCAAATAAAAAGTTCATGAAGTTGTTTATACTATACATTTGATTAAAATTTTACAACATCTATCAGAGTTATATATACAACAGAACAATAGAATAATGCAGCAGAACAATATGATACGTGGAAATAATACTAGTAATACAATACCAAATCTTCATCTTCGTCTTCTGGAATAATATGATCTTCGGTGCGCTGAAAACTCAAGGCTGACCCGAGCATGAAGTAAAATAATACACTTAGGTCAAAACTAAAATATTCTTATGTGAGTCAAATCAATATCACGTATAACATGAGTGTAATAATTTCATAGATATTTATGGGGTCTTACATCTCCTACCCAGTGTATTGCGTGCATCTAATAACTTTAGAGGTGTTACAGGATTTCCCATCTCATAAGGATCCGTTAAAATATCTATATACGGTAGAATAGGGTGTATATATAATGTCTACTCAATAAAATAAATATTTTCCTAGTGTTAAGGCTTTACGTTAATCCCCCTTAACAAGATTTAAGCATTGTCATACAGTTTGCATATAACACAACTATCATGACTCGACTTTTCGACGCTCGAAAATCGACGTTAATACGTCCACTGTATCAAATGCCGCATAATCGAATGCCCAAAAACCGAATTGTTAGGGTTTAAAAAGAAGAGGTAGAAGAAAAAGATAGAAGAAGTAAGAAAAAAAATAGAACGGAAACAAGATCAGAATCTCACATATCGCAGCGGAACAACATATAATAGATAAATGAATATCTTTAAAAACAAAGGACTACCTCAGTTATTACATTACATTATCATCAGAGTGTACAACAACAATATACAACACAAAAAACAACAATGGACAGTTATACAAACATGTCTTTACAAGTGAAATACACAGCGGAAAGATAATATCATATACTAGTAATACGTCTCGCCATCCAGCTCGCCACTTGAGCTCTAAAGCACTTCTGAATCCAGAATGACCTGATAACCTGACTCTAGACTGCCGTGTGGAAAATTATGGGCACCCATAGTTTAGGAACAGAACAAAAAACTCCAGGTCAGTCATGGGACTGGTGTGAGAACTTAAAACAGTTATTTAACTTTTAAAACAATAACAACAACAACAACAAGGAGAAGTGAAAAATATCCGCAATGCTTTTTGGAAAATGAAACTACCATAAGGCCTCCACGTACAAACACAATGCAAACGCAGAATTGGAGGAGATTTCTCCTTATGATAGTCAAAGATTCTTACTACGCAAAACAAATCATTTTTGATATTATTATTAGTGCATAGTGATGAAAGCATTTCAAAAATAGAATATAAATCTTAGCCAGCATAGTTACCATTATATTACGCCTGCTATAGCTACCATATTAAATGGCAGGTTCTACAACTAAAACCGTACAAGGCTCGTATTGTTTCTTTGGATTTCCAACAAATGGTCTGGCTAAGGAACTTACTACTGTCAATGAGATCGCCTCTGGCGGGACGTCCCGAGAACCTAACGTTACGGTTAGATCTCTGCCAACACAATGCCGGGTTACCTTTGTAAATAGGTAACTACTACACGAATATGTCATCCCCCGGTCCCTTTGGACCTTTATCCGAGTGCTCGATGACCAACATCACACAGTAATAAATATAGTGTGTCAACATGAGTAAGTATCTGGGCTCCATACCATGATAGAACCCTTTCCAGAAGGAAATGACATACCCTAAAGGGCGCGACCCTCATAGCCTTGCCGCATATTCCTGTTTTGACCATTTTCGGGGTGTGAGGTCTGACGACGTCTCGTTCACAAAGCTACGCTTTTTCACAAAGCCTGCTTTGATCAACAAATGGTCAATAAATAATCATCACACAGCAACACTCAGCATGCCACATTACCAAATTGGGAATATATCGCTGATAACCTTCAACTACATAACCTCTAAGGGTGTTAAGCTAAGGGAATAAATTCTCCGCCACCAACGGAAATGTATTTGAAAGAAATCTGCTTTATATCTCAAAATGTAATGTCCGACACGCAACGATACAAGTCTGTTCCGGGTTCGAACAGAACCGAAGGCACTTCAAAAGAAGCCCTTGCAATCCGGGTATTCACAATCCCGATCGAATTTCCCATCACAAAGGAAATCTCCATACCGTAGCCAACAGTGTAGAGACAATTGATAGGTCATCCTATCATTTTCACAAATACCCGATCTTCAACATCAGTCTTCAATGCTATCCATTACGTTGTATCATTATTCGGAATGGGTAATCCGAATAACGATGGAATAATTTCAAAATAAGTGTAGCATTCAATTTCAACCAATTCACAACAAATAAGGTCAATATTGATAGTCGGTTATTTAACAATCAATCAATATTCACAACATCACCCGATTTCAAATAAAGTCCTAAATTATTTATTTTCAAAAATATCTTTACAATATATAATTTCCACACTTCAACCATTTGAAAACAAGTTTCAAATCATTTTTCACCTTTCAATCTTTGAAAACAAATTTCAAATCAATTTCCTTAAACGGAAACATTTCTAAATATTTATCCATTTTAAATTTAAAATGGTTCATTTAAATCAATCAAATAGATCCTTACCGATTTATTTTAAACTTACGTTCCAAATCCGTAAATTTATTTCCACACTTCAAAATAAATCAATGTTTATTTTTAAACAAATTTCCCTTTCTTTTATAAGTTCCATAGTGAATTTACATTTCCAAAAGATCTATGGATATACGATTTTCAAATCGATTTCTAATATTCATTTTCAATTTATCTTTAAAAGATAAAATCTCCAAACATTCACTTCATATTCGGAAACATTTCGTACTTATTTAATAATAAGTAATTCACAGACCTATTTAATTTCAACACTTGAAAAATATTCAATATACTTAAATCACAATTAAGTGTATAATTTAATCTTTAAGGAAAACATTCTCTTAAACACATTTGATTCAAAATGAATGTTGCGGAAAACATCATTACGACAACCCAAAATCATTAGTATAGGGATTCGAACTTAAAATAGACATATAAATCCCAATACTATATAAAACATTTCCTTTCAAAAATCATTTACTATAACAACAATGTTATAGTCCACCATTTCCTTATATTTCTCGAAAACGTCTATTTCAACAATGAATGTTGAAATCTATGGTTTCGATATTTAATACCTTTTAAAACATCTTCAAAACAATTAACTTCATCTTATAATATCACTTCCCCAAAACATATCCACTTTATTTAATAATATATTCACTATCCAAAATCGTGAATATACTTTCCAACCAAACTCTTATTATTACAACATTTAACTTAAAGGATAATTCGCTGTCCAAAATCACGAATATATCTCCTTTAATAAACTTCTATGTAGGATAACTGCTTTTACCAAAAATAGAAACCAAGAGAAAATGGCACATTTAGCCATGACAACACACACATAATTTTCTTAGTAATGCAAGGTTAAAATGGGTTTTCCCTTTAGTAAAACCCTAGTAAAATGATTTAAATCTAAAGGGAAAGCATAGGTTTTCTCTGAGGGAAAAACAGAAACACATAAAAAAAAGGGGAGCTCACACTGTTTTCAAGCTTAGGCATTCTCAGGGAAAAGAAGAGAAAGGTGAGTGATAATCAATTATGAGACTTAAGGCATTAAGACCCAAGCAAGGGCAGCCAACTATTTTATATGAAAATCATATTATGATTTTTGTAAATCCTTGTTTCTGTGAATAAATATATGATGATCATGAATGTTATTTTGGTTGAATTTCTTTTGGTTGCTGTTTTGATTTGTTTTTGGTATTGACTATTTTTGTTTTGAAATTTGTTTAATCAAACATATATTCATATTATAGAAATAGATTTTTATAATTCAGTTTTATATGAAGAATAAGCAAAATGTTTTACTAAGAAATAGGATATTAAAGGGAAATGAAGTGGGCAGTGTGAATAATGAGATTCATGCTCATGCCTAGTTCATATTAAAAATGATATGAACAATGCAATGCTACAAACATATGCTGATTTGTTCAGATCATGAGTCAATATGTTTTTGTGGGTTTTTCTTTAAAAAAAAACCCTATCCTATGTTCTCAGTAAAATAAATACAGCATTTCTCATGGCCACATCAGATTTATGCAAGTAGTGGGAAAAATTTCCAGAAATAAATATACAGGCAGTTTTGTAAAGTAAGATTAAGACAGAATGATTTTTGGATGTGCAATTTTGCATGAATGCTTTGTATGATTGGATGTAAACCTTTGAGTGAGTTTAAGAAATTTTGGGGTATGTGTAATAAAAGGAAGAACATGAGCATGTCAGGAGTTTAAAAAAAAAAGAAACTCCCCAGAAATTAAACGAGCATGGTCTCTAAATTACAAAGTAATTTAGGAGAAGTGCCTTGATCTACTCATCATCAGGTGGATGATGGGTATGTGCATGACTTGTTTAAGTCCTAAAGGCCTATATGCAAAGGTTAACAGAATTGAGTCCTTTGCAATGCACACAAGTGTTCAAAGGCAAGAGTTTAGACCATATAAAAATGTAAAATGGAACTGGAAATGAAGGTTGTGGAATTTAAGAATTTAAATCCATAGGAGTTTTGTACATATACCATTGAACAAATTGGATGAATGACTGCTTGAATGTATGATGGATGTATAGGTTTAAATTATGCATATGTTAAAGCTTATTAGGGAACTAGAAAGCATCAAACACCATATAATCTCTGCACAGTCATAAAAGAATTTTACAAGTTATTTTTAATATTGATTTCACTCATACCAGAATTTTATTCTGACCCTATTTATTGCCCTTGCAATATTTGGGGTGTCTCATTTTATTGAGGCAGCTCAAAATATTGTTGCAGGTAAAGAAGCATGATTAGCTTGCTTGCTTGGAAAATTAAAGATCTGTTTGAGTTTCTAAAATGCAGTAGTTCATTGTAATAAAGATAGCTAGGCAAACTTTCTTAAGCATATGTAAACCTTTCAGTATTATGGTGGCTTGGTTCATTTGAAAAGAATTTGTAAAACTTAAGTATTATATTGTGTCTTAAGCTACTGATTTAAGTAATTAAGCCAGATGGTTTCTGTAGACTGTGATGAAGGAAGTTATGCCATGTAATGAGATATGTGGACATACTTTCTTTAGCATATTTGATAAATTTCAGAAAGAGAGACTGCAGTGGTTTTCTTTTGATAATTAATATAGTAGAACTGTTAGGGATGGTTGAGTCTGACCTGGGTTAGCCAGTGAGACATGGTTATGACTTATAAATTGATATAAGTCCAGGAGAAGTTTGAAGTTTTAATCTACAAATCTTTCTTGCATGTCTGATTCTTTGTGTTGAAATGTATTATAAATTGATGGGAGTAAAGTACTAATAGCATTCACTTCAACCATATTAAATATACTCAGTTGCATCAAATACAGCTTTAAGCTGTTTGCATTTGGTCTTGTTTAAATTTTAAGAGTCTGCAATATCGAAGAGTTGGGTAAAATGATACGCATGACCACTACTTCATACCAATTTGGTTTATGTCAATAGCCATTATTTAATAACCATTAGAGGTCTGCATCACAGTCTCATCTGGGCTTGATTCTTTAAATAAATTTGCTTGAACCTGATGTATACATGTATGTGCAAAACCTTACTTGGTATGCTAGAACAAGTTAGCATTTTACTTGCATGTAGTTTTTCTTCTGCCTGGTTTATAATATTCTTACCACCAAAATGTTCATAAGATTACTAGCAATATTATAAATTAAGACATTAGTATATTTACCAGACATTAAAAGAATTAGATTAAATGAAAACTCTAGAAAACAATACAAATGACAATATGAGGAATTAATACTTTATTTTTGTATTAGTCAATCTTGAGTCTCTTTAAGGTGATAATATCTATATTTAGTATTAATCAATCTTGAAACAGTGAAAAAAATATGAGTGTAGAAATAAGCTATGTGACACAAGACATTTCAATTATGAAAAATATTGTGTGAATTAAAAATTCTTTGATACTTTAACCACTCTGATTTGCAAGGAAAAATTTATATAACCTCACATATATAAATGATAGGATTTGACTTAAACACTGATCTATTTATATTAGTAAAAATTCAGGATCTTGGGAGAATGAATTTAAAGAAGTGATCACTTATATATATATAAAAAAAAATCACAAAAATTTGAGTATAATGAAGAGGGTCACTTCAGTTGGTATCAGAGCTATGTTGTTAAAACATAGCATAAATATATTATCCAATCTCCTTGTATGGATATATATATATATATATATATATATATATATATATATATATATATATAAAGTATACATACAATAATGATAGAAATCAATATCCACAATAGAAATAAATTGCAGAAAATAATTAAATAGGACTTATGACTAACTAGTTATGCAATTGAATAGTGAAACATGGTTGGAAGACCCCCAAGCACTGGAGCAGGACCCTCAAATGTTGCACCATTGGTTAATTTGCAAGATTTGGTGAGAGCATTAAGGGAGGGAGCAGTGCAGAGGGAAGAAAATCCTCATGAGGAATTAGCTAAGTTATTGAAGACATTTTCAAATTTAGGAGGCAAGGATTTTGAAGGCACTGAAGGAGTAATGGGAGTGCAGACATGGTTGAGAACTTTGGAAAGAATATTTGCAGACATGCAAATTAATGATCAAAGAAAGAGGCAGATAGCTTCAAGGAGACTCAAAGGAGCAGCATTGGATTGGTGGGAGGTGATCATCACAGGGAGGCCAGAAAATGAGATAACATGGGATCAATTCAAGGAGATGCTTGAGGCAAGGTTTGTTCCAGCAACAGCTAAGGCAACATTGCTTGAGGAATTCATAAGGCTGAGGCAAGGATCAATGAGTGTGACTGAATACACTCAAAAATTTGAAAGTTTGTCTAAGTATGGAACAATGCTCATAGGAAATGAAGAATCAAAGAATTCAAGATTCATTCAAGGACTCAATGCTAGTTTGAGTAGGGCAATGTTACCATACAAAGACAGGACATTTGATCAAGTCATAGATCTTACTCTTTCCTTTGAACAACATGACAATGCCAGAGAAAAGTTTAGGAGTATGAGGGCAAATAGTCAAAAGAAAGGGAAACATAGGACACATCCTTATGATAAAAAGAATGCAAACAGGAAAGTTGAAGGAGCAACTAGTGGGGAAGCTAATAAGAAGATTACTTGTTATAACTGTGGCAAAGTAGGACACATGAGTAATAGGTGTCAAGAAGCTAAGAAGGCACCATTTAGCTTCTATAACTGTGGGAAAGAAGGTCATATTAAAAGAAACTGCCCAGAGTTTAAAAAGGGAGAAAAGGTAGGAGCATTGGAAACAAAGGCAAAGGCAAATGCAGCAGGAAGCTCTGGACAATTGGAAGGTATACTTCTAATTAAAAGTTACCCGATCACAGTTATATATGACACTGGAGCCACACATTCTCTAATATCACAAGACATAGTGGATAAATTAGCTCTCACATGCAACAAAGTTGAAAAACCCTTGTTTACTCAAAGTCCCTTGGGTAGTTCTTGTTTGCTAGGATTAAAATGTTTGGGAGTAGAATTAAACATAAGGGGAAATGTGTTTAAATCTGATTTGTTTGTATTGAAGCACCCTGGAATAGGAATTATTTTAGGGGTAGATTGGTTGAGTAAATTCAAAGAAATATTGAATTTAGAAAACTTCATAATATCTTTAAAAACAGAAAATGGTAAAAATATTTTAGTCATGAGTGAAATAGCTAAAACAAATTGCCTTAATCGCATATGGAGTATGACTGAAAAGGAATTAATTTTGGAAGATATAGAAGTGGTAAGAGAATATCCAGATGTTTTTGGAGAAGTGGTAGGGGTACCAGACTATAGACCAGTTGAATTTCAAATAAGGTTGATTCCTGGATCGAGTCCTATCATCAAGAAGCCTACTAGAATGAGCCCAATAGAATTAATAGAATTGAAACAGCAGCTGGAAGAATTGGAACAGAAAGGCTTTATAAGGCCTAGCAATTCAAACTGGGGTCTCCAGTGGTGTTTGTGAAAAAGCATGATGGTACACTAAGAATGTGTATTGATTATAGGGAACTAAATAAAGTCACCATCAAGAACAAATACCCACTCCCCAGAATTGATGATTTATTTGATCAATTAAATGGAGCAAAGGTCTTCTCAAGGCTAGATTTAGCCTCTGGGTTTCATCAGATGAATGTAGAGGAAGAAAGCATTAAGTACACTGCCTTCAATACAAGGTATGGATTGTATGAATTTTTAGTGATGCCTTTTGGATTGACAAATGCACCATCATATTTTGTAGATTTAACGAATAGAACTGCAACGACCCTGACTCGACCTTCGAAAATCGGCACCGAATACGACACTCGTATTCAAATGCCGCAGATCCAAATGTCGAACCTGGTTCGTCGGAGCTTATAACACAATAAGTACAACCAGCGGAAGAAATATGCATGATACAATTGATATACAACATTTAATACAATATCTGATACAACAGAATACAATAGAATGGTACAATGGATAACAATACTATCAGAGATACAAGAAAATAACAGCGGAAATATAGTGTCTTCAATGCCAAACTCCAAGAACTCCACCTTCAATCCCAAGCTAGCAAGAACTCTAGATCATGATGCACTAAGCTAAGCAAGGTCAGTCGTCCAAGACTGAAGAAGATCCCAAAGACTGCAAGCTACCAATCCAAAGACTTCGAAGGCTAACGAATCTATACCTATTACAGGATTATCTGAAAACCCAACTCTAGACTGCCCGTGTGGAAAGTAGTGGGCACCCAGAGTTTAGGAAAGGAACAATAAACTCCAGGTCAGTCATGGGACTGGTATGAGCAAACAAAACATTTGGTCTTTTAAAACAAACGGAAGAATTTAAAAATAAATCCGCAATGCTTTTTTTTTCAAAATGAAACTACCATAAGGCCTCCCGCCACACACACAATGCAAATGCAGAATTGGAGGAGATTTCTCCTTATGATAGTCAAAAATGCTTGATACGTGAAAACCATTTAATATTATTATTATAAGTGCACAGTGGAAAACAATTTCAAAAGTATAATATTAATCCTAGCCAGCATAGACATTTCGAACTATGCCTACTATAGCTACCATCCAAACAGTGGGGCGCCACCATAAGTAGATAGCAGGTAATACAACTAAAACCGTACAAGGCGCGTATTGGATGAATGGATTTCCAACAAATGGTCAGGCTAAGGAACTTCCTATTGACACATGGGAACGCCTCTAGCAGGACGCCCGGAGAACCAACCTGTTCTCTGCTGTCACAAGGCCGGCTACCCCCTTCCCGGGGAATAAAACCTGAGATAGGCCACCCCCGGTCCTTTGGGACCTTTATCCGAGAGCTCTCCAACAAAAACATCACATAGTAATAATAATAGTGTGTCCACATGAGTAAGTATCTGGGCTCCATACCATGATACTACCCTTTTCCAAAAGGAATGGTCATACCCTAGGGGAGCTACCCCTGAAACTTTGCCGCATCTTTCGTGTTTCGACCATTATCGGTTTGTGAGGCTCGATGAGGTCTCGACCACAAAGCTACGCTTTTCACAAGCCATGCTTTGATCAACCAATGATCAACAAATGATCATCAATCGCACAGCAGCACTTAGCATGCCACACTACCAAATTGTGAGTATATCGCTAATAACCTTCAACTACATAACCTCTGAGCTCGTACGTCTCAGAGAAAGGTGTTAAGCTAAGAGAATAAATTCTTCGCCACCAACAGATATGTATTTGAAAGAATAGGCTTTACATCTCAAAGTGTAGTGTCGGACACACAACCATACAAGTCTGTTCCAGGCTCGAACAGAACTGAAGGCACTTCCGAAGAAGCCCTTGCAAATCCGGGTATTCACAATCCCAATCGGACTTCCCATTACTTAGGAAATCTCTATACCGTAGCTACTCAGTGCAAAGACAATCGATAGGTCGTCCTATCATTCTCGCAAATACCCGGTCTTCACCACTGGTCTTCAAATGCTATCCATAACGACGTATCATTATTTGGAATGGGTTATATGACACAAGGTCCTCTCCCGGCTAAACCGAATAACAAACGCAATATTTAAAAACATATGGACATGGGATTTTCAGTTAAGTCACAACTTATTATCCAAAACTTGCCTTTAAATGGTTTAAACCAAATTACCATTTCAAATCTTTAAACAAAAGATTTATTTCACAAAGTTTACCCATTTTCACAAAGATCCATTCACAGAATTCACAACAATTTCCATTCCAATTGGATTAGCCCATTTAATCTTTAAATCAAAGATTTAACTTATAGCTTTCAAAAAACGTTTCCAAATATTCATTCATAACTTGGAAAATCATTTCAATTCAAACTTGAAATTCCTTTTATACAAATTGGAAACTCATTCCTTATATGAAAGCTTTTATCATTGGAAAACAATTAATTTTCATTTTGGAAAAATCCAATTTCATTTATACAAGTTAAAATCTTTGGGTTAAATTTAATTCCCAAAACAATACTTTAAAAATGGTTTGAAACCCATATAAGCTTCTATAACCTTTTTACATTTTAAATTCTCAAAATAGAATTTAATTTCAAACCTTGAATTCAATTCTAAATCAGATTTCAAAACTAAATTAAGTTATTCAAAAATAACTTTTATTTTTGAAATTCTTTTTCAAGCCTTTTTACTTTAAACCCCATCCATTTCAAAAACCACTTGAATTTATAAAATTCAAATTTAAATATTTTCAAAAGTCTATGAGTTAACCCATTTCCACGTGCAATCCATATTTGTGTGTATATAGTGTAGTCCAGGGGTATTACACGATAGTGCACAACATCAATCATCACAGATATATCAATAAGAAGTATAACACATAACGCTTATCTCCATCAACAGATTCAAAGATAAAGTAAATTTATCAATCACAAAGATTCACTAATATGATTCGATGTGGGTTTCGGATAACCAACTGGAATCCGACTCCCTGCCGCATCGAAGTTCAAATGTCATTTATGGGTCAAGGGTTTTCATATCTACACTGAAACAATCACAAATATTACAATTCAACACCAAGCAATTCATATCTCATATATCAAAAATGTCAATCCATCACACAGCATTACATAGTAGAGATATCAAACGATTCACAACAGCACAATAGAATACAGTCTTTCATAAGGAAAATAAATTAGTTATCTGATAATTTTAAATCAGATTGATTAATAATCCTGGTTAATTAATATAAAATAATTATAATCGTCTTAATTAATTATCCTTAAATAATTTATTAATTACTCATAAAAAATAAATTGATTAATTTGATTAACTAATATTACATTTTAATTTAATTACATTAAGAAGTTAATTTAATTTTTAACCATACTTATTAATCATTCTTGGTTAATCACATTAATTAATTATTATTAACCCATCCTTTGATTTGATTAATTAAACTTAATTAATTAACTCAACAAATCGCATTAACTCAATTAATGACATTTAGTAATTAACTTCTTAATTATTTCCATTAAATAATTGCACTTAAACAATTTCCAAATGATTTTCATTAATTATTTAATCTAATTAATTATTAAAATTAATCACATTAATTAATTACCCTTTAAATAATTTAACCTTTAACTCTTGATTAATCAAGTTTTAAATCATTAATTATTCGTCCTTAATGACTTCAAATTAAACAATTATCATTAATTTACTTAATTAATTTACTTTTAATTGCCTAAAACTTTAATTAATATAAGGTATCCCACTTGTCTTAATTGCTTAACATTATTAAATTCTTGAAAACAATTTAGAGTTAATTACCATTGACCAATTTCTTAATCCGCTTCTTAATCATCTTTATTTAGTATTTAAAATAAACCCTTAAATTAAAGGTTGTGCTTATTAATATATCTTTAAATTCAAAAATACTTTCACTTTCAAACCTTTAATAAATTACAACTTAAATTAGCATTGATTGTTTAAAGGTAGTAGTTAATAAATTAGCCAAGCTTGATTAACACTCAACTTAATGCCTGGTAGAAGCTTAAAACCTGGAAACTCATTTCGATTTGAAAAATAGAAAACTGTAGTTATTAAATTTACCCAGGCAAATCGTTTACTTCGAGTCCAGACACATTTTACTCCGAGCAATCCATCTACCTGCTTCGAGTTTCTTGAAAAATCAACCCGAATGCTGTATATTTTTCTTTCTCTTTTCAAAATTTTTTTTCTAAGTATTTAACTCTACGCACTAATAAATCCACTCGAGTAAAACTCGCGCCAGCACGCGTTCGTCCCGATAGCTTCTTCGAGTTGAATGTCCTTCTTCCCCAAACGCAACTCGCTGATACACGTTGATGCACATATACGTGCACAATCCCAAGCTGGAGCTCCGGCCACTGCCACTATCGTCGACAAGTCAACAACCATCCTAGCACCCCATTCCGGCCACCCAATCATCGATTCAATCGTGAAATCGAAATCGAGCTCTTCACCCCAAATCTGGAACAGGCAGAACTCCATCATCCAAAACCTGTCAATGCCTTGCGTTCGTCCCTTCGACCACTATGACCCCTAGGACTCCAGCATTGATTTCAACTACGGCCGACCTTCCACTTCCCAAATTTCCATGCAACTCGATCCATCAGGGGAGGAGAACGAATCAGAATACTCAACTCAATAAAAACCAGGGTTACAGACCCAAATCCACTTCGCACCCCTCCAAAATGATTTGATAAATTTTCTTGGCATTTTTCCCTTAATCTATGATCATTCAACTATCTCCAGTGATGATCGCGTCCACCATAGCCACTTAGATTACCAGAAAATTCAATTTTTCCCCTTTCCAGTTCAACAAGAACTGCACTTAACTCCTAATTCTAAAAACCTTAATTTTAGTTTCAAAAATCTTCATTTTCAAAATAGATTCACGTTATAAGATTAAATTATTAATTTGTAACATTTGATTTATCATGCATTTCAGAATTTGCCACCGCATTCCTTTTTCTTGTTAAATGTTCTTCAAATTCATTCCTTAAAAATATTTTTAAACCCAATATCTTGTTATTACCAGTATATTTTGTTTTTAACATACATCATATAGGAGATCAGGTGAAGTGTAATTGATTTTTGAATTCATTTCTTAAATTCTGTTACCCAGACAGAACCTTGTGAATGCATAAGTACAGGCCTGCATGTTTAAACATCTACCTATCTATCTATACAACAGCAACATTTACATCCATGCAACCAATTTTCACTACTTTACAGAAACAAGCATAACACATCACATAAATTTAAAGATTGGGTCAAAGAAGTTTGCTCACCAGATTTTGTTGCACAGAGAAGAACAGAGGCAGAGAGGAATTTCTTTTGAGCCTGAACTATATTTTTTTTCTTCAATCTTTTAAAGATTAGATCTACAGAAGTTTGTAAATTCAAAACTTTGCTCAAACTCCTGTTTATTTACTTGTTTACTTCATCAATGACAAATAATAGAATTTATTTACTTACCGTTTGAATTTGTTTAAAGCTTCAAACTTGATTTATTTTCAAAGCTGCAGACTTCAAATCTACATTTGCCTTGAATTTCTTTCTGTAACTGATGGATAAGATTGTTTAAATCTTTATTTTTATTATTGATTCACAACTCAAAATTCAATTCTCAAAAAGGAAGTGACTTGCCTTAAATTATTTTAGAAACCAACTGCACTTAACAAACTTAAGCTATCCCAGGTAAAAGCTTTTGACATCTGAAACTTGTTGAAGTTTTGAACTTGTATACTTTCAGATTTGTGAACTCTGATCTGCCCTTTTTTTATAAAAAAAAACTGAAGCTCTGCATTGCTCAACAATGTTGACTTCAATTTGCATACTTGATTCAGATCTTTGATTTGGTTAATATTGATGAATTGAACTTTCCTTTGCTGTGAATTCATACTGAGATGATGATCAAAGAGGAACCCGAGCCTGGAACTTCTACTTGTTGAAACTGATGCTGTTGAGAAATCTTTACTTTCAGATTTGATTTATATCCTATTGTTTGAGATATTGCTTCAGGTTGTAGCTTTGATTTATTCAAATCCTTTTTACTGTTTCTTTTCAGATTTGATGAGATATCAATTGATGGCATTTGTGGGGAAATGAAAAGTCTCTTTGTAAATTTTTTTTTTATTTATTTAATTAAATGAAATGAATGCCACTTGTTAAAAACAATCTTAAGCTTTAGATTTTGTTGATTACTCTACTCCATTCTCACATGTGCATGTTTGTATATGTTTATATTTAAATTCTTAAAGACAAAAGAATTTTTTTTTATATCATATTTACTTTTGTAAACATTTATCAACATTTATATCACAATCTTTTTTTATTATTTCCACACTCAATCTTAAATTTAGTTCATACATTTATTTAAAAATTTATATTTACACCATTTACATTCATATTTTTTTTTGTACAATGCTACAAAAAGAAAAGAATGGATTCAAACACTTTGATTTCATATTAACAATTAGTCACACTTATTTATGTATGAAAATTTAACTTAAAAATAATATTATGAAAATAAATACATCTTTCGAATAAAATTAATATTTTAGAAAACAAGTATTACTATCGTTTTATTAATCTCAAGCTTTTAAATTCTATTTTTATTTTTAATACATTATATTTTGAAATTCAATATTTGTTTTTTTTCCTAAATCACTTATTCCTAAATTTCTAATATAAATTTCTATTTATAATCAAAATTATTTATTTATTCTAGAAATTTTCTAATTAATCCACAATTTATTTCAAAAAATTAATTTAATTGCCAAATTAAACTTGATGAATTTTCAAGAATGTTACAAGAACATTTAGGGATTTTCTGGATAAATTTGTGGTTGTCTTTATTAATGATATATTAGTGTACTCAAAGTCATAAGAGGAGCATGCAAGGCACTTGCATCTGATTTTATCAAGGCTAAGAGCACACAATTTAAAAGCAAAATTCAATAAGTGCATATTTTGGCGGAATGAAGTAAAGTTTTTAGGACATATTATATCTCAACAAGGCATTAGGGTAGATCCAAACAAGGTCATGGCAGTTTAATCTTAGAGCAGACCCAAATCAGTGACTGAGGTAAGATCATTTTTAGGAATGGCAGGCTATTATAGGAGATTTATAAAAGACTTTGCAAGAATAGCCATCCCACTGACCAAGTTAACTAGAAAAGAACAACCATATGTGTGGACAGAAAAGTGTGAACAAGCATTTGTATCACTAAAGAAAGCATTGATGGAAGCTCCAGTTTTACAAGTACGAGAGGGAAATGAAGGATTAGTAGTTTACACAGATGCTAGTGGATCTGGACTAGGGGCAGTGCTCATGCAACATGGTAGAGTCATAGCATATGCATCCAGGCAACTTAAGCCAAATGAAACAAGGTATGCCACACATGATTTAGAACTTGCTGCAGTAGTATATGCATTGAAGCTATGGAGACATTATTTGTTAGGTGCTAAGTTTGAATTGTTCACAGACCATAAGTCACTTAAATATTTGTTTTCCCAAAAAGACTTGAACATGAGGCAACATAGGTGGGTAGAATTCCTAGCTGCCTATGATCTTGATATATTGTAACCCCAGGAAAAGCTAATAAAGTGGAAGATGCATTAAGTAGACACCAAGCAAAATTGGCAAGCCTAATGATGGCTGAGTTCAGGGATTTGACAATCCTTAGTGAGGTGGAAGTAAAAGAAGAAATGGGGGTATTGGATAAGGCTCACAATGAGATGATTGAGTTTGGTAAATTAAGCCTCATTTCTTTAAAGTCAACACTAGTTGACAAAATAGGACAAATGCAGAATCAAGATACAAGTTTGAAGGTGAAAAAGAACATGATATTACAAGGCATGACAGTGGAAAACTATGAGGTAGATGATAAAGGATACTTAAGGAAAAAGGGGAAACTTTGCATACCAAATGTAGAGGAACTGAAGCAAGAAGTTATGAATGAACATCACAAAACAAAATCCAGGTGGTAAAAAAATGTACCATGATCTTAAGAGGAATTACTGGTGGCCAGGGATGAAAGGAGCAGTGGCAAAATATGTGGCAAATTGCTTGACATGCCAACAGGTAAAGGCAGATTATCAAAGACCCTCAGGCCTATTGCAACCTTTGGAAGTGCCTACTTGGAAATGGGAAAGCATATCAATGGATTTTGTAGATGGTCTGCCAAGAACAAGAAGAGGCAATGATAGTATTTGGGTAGTGGTTGATAGACTTACAAAAACAGCATACTTCATTCCTATAAATTCAAACAGAAATGCCCATAAACTAGCTCAATTATTTGTGAAAGACATTGTGAGGTTGCATGGTATCCCCAAAAATATCATTAGTGATAGAGATACTTTGTTTACATCAAGATTTTGGAGTAGCTTTCAAGAAGCTATGGGGACAGAATTAAGCCTAAGTACAGCCTACCACCCACAAACAGATGGACAAACTGAAATTGTTAATAAGGTTCAGAAAATTTGCTTAGAGCATGCATACTTGATTTTGGAGGCAACTGGGAGGATCACATTTATTTGGCTGAATTTTCTTACAATAATAGCTATCAATCCACCATAGGAATGGCTCCCTTTGAAGCTTTGTATGGGAAGCCTTGTTTATCTCCTGCATTGTTGGATGGAGGCAGGAGAAAGAGTGTTGCTTGGACCAGACAATGTAAAAGAAACTTCTGCAAGAATTGAATTAGTAAGGCAAAGAATGAGAGTAGCCCAAGAGAGACAGAAAGCTTATGCAGATAAAAGGAGAAGGCCAATAGAATTTGAGGTGGGAGACTATGTGTTTCTCAAAGTTTCACCAATGAGGAAAATATTGAGATTTGGCAAAACAGGAAATTGTCACCAAGGTATATAGGGCCATATGAAATTGTTCAAAGAATAGGGACTTTAGCTTATAAATTAAGGTTACCAGAGGAACTAAGCAACATACATGATGTATTTCATGTATCACAATTAAGGAAATGGGTGCATGATAAGGAGACCATTCTTGAATCTCCTACACATGTTGAAATTCAAGAGAATCTGGTTTATAAAAAGGAACCAGTGGGCATTGTGGCTAGAGAAGAAAAGAAAATGAGAAATAAAATAGTTAAACTAGTTAAAATCCAATGGAGTTTGGATGGAAATGACTGTACATGGGAGGCTGAAGATAGGATGAAGGATAAGTATCCTAATCTATTTTCTGCTTAAAGGTATGTGTAAAATTATAATAGTTTTAAATATTGCTTGGGTGTATTTGACTGATCTTGAATGAATGAATTTCTGATACCTTTGAAAGATACTAATGAATAAATACATAATTGTGGGACACAATTCCTTTTAGGAGGAGAGTATGTGAAGACCCAAAATTTTTAAGAAATAAAAATTACTTTAAAAAAACAGGAAATGGAAAAATAAATGCCAAGAATGAATAAAGTAAATAAATGAGAAAATGATAGTTAGGGAAAAATGAAAATGGGGGAGAACAATAGCTGAGTAAAGAGGAGCATTGTATTTACATAATTTTATGTGTAAATATGTATATGTATTATATATAAAAAATATAATAGCTTGAAAATGAATATCAGAAGTAAGTGAAATAATTATGCAAGGAATAATTATCTTTAGACAGAGATGAGAAGAAAATGATTAAGTATAAGACGAATTCTAAAAAAATTCACATGACTTGTATATATGTGAATATTGAGAAGCATAGGATAATAAAATAAAATCCTCTTGGTAATTAAAGTGCCTGGAAACCAGTTTAATATTAGCTGATCATAAGTATAATTTTGAAATAAATCAAGAGTAAACAAATAGGCTAAAGTAATAGCTAGGAATAAGAAATAACTCGGGTGTAATGAAATTTACAGTGAAAATGAGCTACATAAAAAAAATGCAAGTAAATCATGCAAATTGCATGCACACAAGAAAAGCAGTAGGAAAACTGCTTTTACCAGAAATAGAAACCAAGAGAAAATGGCACATTTAGCCATGACAACACACACATAATTTTCTGAGTAATGCAAGGTTAAAATGTGTTTTTCCTTTAGTAAAACCCTAGTAAAATGATTTAAATCTAAAGGGAAAGCAGAGGTTTTCGCTGAGGGAAAAACAGAAACACATAAAAAAAAAGGGAGCTCACACTGTTTTCAAGCCTAGGCATTCTCGGGGAAAAGAAGAGAAAGGTGAGTGATAATCAATTATGAGACTTAAGGCATTAAGACCCAAGCAAGGGCAGCCAACTATTTTATATGAAAATCATATTATGATTTCTGTAAATCCTTATTTCTGTGAATAAATATATGATGATCATGAATGTTATTTTGGTTGAATTTCTTTTGGTTGCTGTTTTGATTTGTTTTTGGTATTGACTATTTTTGTTTTGAAATTTGTTTAATCAAACATATATTCATATTATAGAAATAGATTTTTATAATTCAGTTTTATATGAAGAATAACCAAAATGTTTTACTAAGAAATAGGATATTAAAGGGAAATGAAGCGGGCAATGTGAATAATGAGATTCATGCTCATGCCTAGTTCATATTAAAAATGATATGAACAATGCAATGCTACAAACATATGCTGATTTGTTCAGATCATGAGTCAATATGTTTTTGTGGGTTTTTCTTAAAAAAAAAACTCTATCCTATGTTCTCAGTAAATAAATACAGCATTTCTCATGGCCACATCAGATTTATGCAAGCAGTGGGAAAAATTTCCAGAAATAAATATACATGCAGTTTTGTAAAATAAGATTAAGACAGAATGATTTTCGGATGTGCAATTTTGCATGAATGCTTTGTATAATTGGATGTAAACCTTTGAGTGAGTTTAAGAAATTTTGGGGTATATGTAATAAAAGGAAGAACATGAGCATGTCAGGAGTTTAAAAAAAAAACTCCCCAGAAATTAAATGAGCATGGTCTCTAAATTACAAAGTAATTTAGGAGAAGTGCCTTGATCTACTCATCATCAGGTGGATGATGGGTATGTGCATGACTTGTTTAAGTCCTAAAGGCCTCTGTGCAAAGGTTAATAGAATTGAGTCCTTTGCAATGCACACAAGTGTTCAAAGACAAGAGTTTAGACCATATAAAAATGTAAAATGGAACTGGAAATGAAGGTTGTGGAATTTAAGAATTTAAATCCATAGGAGTTTTGTACATATACCATTGAACAAATTGGATGAATGACTGCTTGAATGTATGCTGGATGTATAGGTTTAAATTATGCATATGTTAAAGCTTATTAGGGAACTAGAAAGCATCAAACACCATATAATCTCCGCACAGTCATAAAAGAATTTTACAAGTTATTTTTAATATTGATTTCATTCATACCAGAATTTTATTCTGACCCTATTTATTGCCCTTGCAATATTTGGGGTGTCTCATTTTATTGAGGCAGCTCAAAATATTGTTGCAGGTAAAGAAGCATGATTAGCTTGCTTGCTTGGAAAATTAGAAGATCTGTTTGAGTTTGTAAAATGCAGTAGTTCATTGTAATAAAGATAGCTAGGCAAACTTTCTTAAGCATATGTAAACCTTTCAGTATTATGGTGGCTTGGTTCATTTGAAAAGAATTTGTAAAACTTAAGTATTATATTGTGTCTTAAGCTACTGATTTAAGTAATTAAGCCAGATGATTTCTGTAGACTGTGATGAAGGAAGTTATGCCATGTAATGAGATATGTGGACATACTTTCTTTAGCATATTTGATAAATTTCAGAAAGAGAGACTGCAGTGGTTTTCTTTTGATAATGCATATAGTAGAACTGTTAGGGATGGTTGAGTCTGACCTGGGTTAGCCAGTGAGACATGGTTATGACTTATAAATTTATATAAGTCTAGGAGAAGTTTGAAGTTTTAATCTACAAATCTTTCTTGCGTGTCTGATTCGTTGTGTTGCAATGTATTATAAATTGATGGGAGTAAAGTACTAATAGCATTCACTTCAACCATATTAAACTATACTCAGTTGCATCAAATACAGCTTTAAGCTGTTTGCATTTGGTCTTGTTTAAATTTTAAGAGTCTGCAATATCAAAGAGTTGGGTAAAATGATAAGCATGACCACTACTTCATACCAATTTGGTTTATATCAATAGCCATTATTTAATAACCATTAGAGGTCTGCATCACAGTCTCATCTGGGCTTGATTCTTTAAATAAATTTGCTTGAACCGGATGTATACATGTATGTGCAAAACCTTACTTGGTATGCTAGAACAAGTTAGCATTTTACTTGCATGTAGTTTTCTTCTGCCTGGTTTATAATATTCTTACCACCAAAATGTTCATAAGATTACTAGCAATATTATAAATTAAGACATTCGTTTATTTACCAGACATTAAAAGAATTAGATTAAATGAAAACTTTAGAAAACAGTACAAATGACAATATGAGGAATTAATACTTTATTTTTGTATTAGTCAATCTTGAGTCTCTTTAAGGTGATAATATCTATATTTAGTATTAATCAATCTTGAAAGAGTAAAAAAATATGAGTGTAGAAATAAGCTATGTGACACAAGACATTTCAATTATGAAAAATATTGTGTGAATTAAAAATTCTTTGCTATTTTAACCACTCTGATTTGCAAGGAAACATTTATATATCCTCACATATATAAATGATAGGAATTGACTTAAACACTGATATATTTATATTAGTAAAAATTCAGGATCTTGGGAGAATGAATTTAAAGAAGTGATCAGTTATATATATATAAAATAAAAAATCACAAAAATTTGAGTATAATGAAGAGGGTCACTTCATAATCAACTACTTATTTCAAAAATCACATTTCGGTTATATTTCACAAAAATCATATTTTTTTTTATAACGTAAAAATTACAACGTTTATTTATTTAAAATGAATAAATTCCAAAATTAAATTTTATTATGAATTCTCAACTTAAATTTTTAAAAATCCAATTTTATTTACTTTCGGCATCTAACGATCCAAAAATATATTCGGCTAAAATTTAGCCTTCAACGATTTCAATCACAGAGATAATCAAGCAGATTATAAATCGATCAACATACAACATTGAAACCAATTTAAATGTTTGAGGAATCCAGTTGGATCCTTCCAACCTGTTTCCCTGCATCCAAAGACGTTAGCACAATACCAATTCAGCTTCGAGATGGAATATCGCGGTAGATATAAAATACTATCCGCTATTATGCGGTGCAATAGGGTCTCATCCGCTATATAATGCGGCAAATCAACTCCAATTACATATATAATACCAATTCCATACAAGTTGGAATTATCGCGGTATATGTTTTTAATAAATAACCTCTGCTTAATATACAGCGTATAATGCCTATTTGCAACACAATAGATAATAATTTATCATCCAAACATACAATAAAGAAAATTTAAATTTAACAATTTAAAATTTAAATCGAAACAGATTCGATTGAGTGAGAAGTTCTCACCTTGAGTTTTCGATAATAGTTGTAGCATTTTGTTTCAAATAAAATTAAACGTGCGTTTAATTTTACCCGAAATTTTCGCTAGCTCCAAACGAATCCAAACTAGCTCCATTGCGTAGTGCTCGACAAAACGAAGCCAACGCAATTCGTTTCGTCCATTTTTGATCTCGTATGAAAACGATATCAATTTTTATATTTTACACAATTTATAAATATAAACATTTTCATTTTCTTTTTAAATTTTTAACCTAATACACATCACAGCAGTGCATTTTGAACCAAGAAGATCCGACCATTACTATAGTCTTCTTCCCTCTCCAGGTATTGCACACAAGAAACCCAAGACACCCGTTCAAACCCTAATAGCCGCATGCACTACGTTCGTCGAGAAATCGATCAAGTGGCACCACGCGATGCGCCTCGGCCACCTCCACCTTCCGCCTGAACGTGGAAGAGCTCGGTCGAGCCTAGGTCTCGAAATTTGAGCATGAATGCGCAATGTTTGAACCCAAACTGCAACCTCCTCAGTTCACTAAACACGATCTTGACCGTATAGAATCGAAGCTCTCGTTTAGATCTTCAACTTTGCAGTTGAAGGTTTCTTGAATAGATGAACGGATTTGAAGATTTTGAGGAGAAAAGAATTGAACAACATCGGCCATTAATATTTACACTGGCGGCTAGGGTTTTGTTTTGGTTAGGGTTTGCAATTGTGAAGTAGAGAAGTCCTTATATAGAAAATTTACGAAACACTATTCATCTCCAAATTTCCGAACTCCAAACGAAGCGTGCCAGCTGGCGTTTCTAGGGTTTACCCCGCGTTTCGAACACAATGGAATATATTTCAAAGGCTAATTCAATCATATGTGCGAGTTACGGAAATAAACGATCAAATTTAAATTAAATCGATTAAACCAATTTCTATGCGTTTTGGCTTGTCCCAGACAAACGGTAAATCCGATTGACACGAAATTTGAAACCTTACAATAATATAACATTACGGATCCGATGAAACTGGTTTCGTTGAAATCCGAGACTGTTTGAAAAATGGCTATTTTTACTCGTCGATTAAATATTAAAATATTCAATTTTCACAAATCAACTTTTAATTCGATTTTAAAAGTTCCATAACATCACTCTAACTCCAATATGATTTGATACAGCTTTATAAATCGTTTTTAATCACATTAAACCCAATTTTCAATTATTTCTGTAATTTCAAATATTAAATTACTGATTCAAATTATCCAATTACATCTAGATATTCGAAATAAATTTATTCGTCTTGCAAATCTTACTTATTAATATTTAAAATTAATTAAATATACGAATTTCAATTGACAAAAATCCTGGGTCGTTACAACAACTAGTAGCACATCGGTAGATAGGGAAGCGTTGTGATATGACAATGCCAAACCAAACTCGTTATGGTCTCGTATAAGGATAAAAGTATGACAAGGCACGTGAGGCGATGCCTAAGGTAGGATACTATCGGTTTGAGTTGTCTGGCTGGTGGTAACGCATCGTAGCCACGACCGTCCACCACGTCCACCCATCCCATATCGAATCAAAGGGAGGTTATCCAAATCAAGGTGCACCAATCGGAACCAAGAACAAAGGTAATAGTACGGACCGAGTCCATAGGAAAAATCTAAGAACAGGTGTCCGCTAGGGGTAGTTAACCCACTTGGTCTAGTTCAAACAGTCCTGTTTTAGTCATTTCAAATTGACATAAGTGTCGAGGTCAATCCATCGCCGTTCTCTTTCTTTAAATCCAGTAAGCATACAAAAAATTCAACCACTTCATTCTGGAGTCTCCTCCACGTACACAGTTGTTAAAGTGTTTTCGACATTGACATAGAGTATATCATTAACCGGCCTCGGTCTCCTTAACAACCAAACGTCCTTTTACACACCGGTTAGTTCTTTTACATTTCGAAATAGGTCATACTTTATATCAAAATATCATATTCACTTCAAAATATTCTTCATTTCAAAATTATCTTATTTACTTTGAAATCAATTTCATTTCAAAATCATTTTTACTTTGAAAATAATTTCATTACAAAATCATTTTCAACTTCGAAATTAATTTCACATCAAAATCATTTTATTCATTTCGATCTCAATTCATTTCAAAATCAGTTTATTCATTTCCAAAATCATTTTGAATTCAACTTAGGTTATAACTTCAATTTAACCAAATTCACATTTAAATCCACGATTTAAATATAAACAATTCCCAACTTGAATAATTTGAATTTTTTAAAATAGTTTGAATAGTTAAAATAGTTTGAAAAGTTAAATAGTTTGAAAAATTTAAAAAATTGAGAAATTAAAATAGTTAAAATATTTTATATATTAAATGATTTGAAAATTTTAAATAATTTGAAAATTTAAAAAGACGAATTTTAAAATAGTTTATAATAAAATAGTTTATAGTGAAAATAGTTCCAAATTTAAAATGTTTCTTTCCATTTCCGATAAATCTGGCTCAGGTCCAAATTTCAAATCAAATGGATTGAATATCAAATCTTTAAATTCAAATCATCTTTGTCCTCAAATTTATTTAAATTGACTCAATTTCGATTTCAAATCAACATCAATTTTGACTTCCATTCGAATTAACTTCAATTTTGAAACTTTCATTTTTAACTTTAAATTCAAATTCAAAGATTCAATTCTATCGTTTATATTTCAATTTAATTCTTATTTTGAAGCTTTTCAATTTTATATAAATTTCCAGCCACAATTTACCAATTTAAATCACTTAAATCAAATCAAATTTAGATGTTCAATTTAAGTTTCAAATCTTCAAATAATTCAATTCCAAGCCTAAAATTGAAATATCGATTTAAAATACCTTTTACTTAGATGAATTCCAAAGTTCGAATAAAGTTCAAATCTTTTAAAACAAATCAATTCCCATAATTCAAGTCATGTTTCAATTATAACTTCAAATTTCATTCTTTAAACAATTGCTTTTGACCCATTTCAATTTCAACTTTCAAAAAGCGAATTTGAAATCAATTAAATCTTTATAAATTCAATTTTATTTCTTCAAATCAACATCATTTTAATAGATTCAAAATAGAATTTAAACATTTAATTCAACCAATCCAGTGTCTACATACAATTTTTATCCTATGGCTAGGTGATCAGTTTTTTCGATTTTTAATTTCAAGGATGTATATATATCATTTCAATCTAAATCAAAGTGTCATTGGCATATGTAATTTCAACCTTTTTCTTAGTTTATTCGAAATAATTAAATTTATAGTATTATCTGTTGTCAATAATATACAGGGTGATAACAGGATATATATAAAATAAATAAACATCCAATCATCCAATAACATTCAATTTCAATCAATATCCAAATCAGCCAATAATTCACAACAATTAACTAGTTATCAATATCGGATGTTTAACAAGCAATTTAATTTCGATTTAAAGTTTAACAGTCGATTAAAATTCCTAATAGTTCAATTCATATGTCAATTTAAATGTTAGTTAAATTACCAACCACAGTCGATAAAAATAAAACTTCACGATTTCAGTTCAACTAACATCAGAAATATTTTAGTATTCATCAGCTGGTTTAATCACTCACCTTTATTTGAAATCGAAAATTTTTCTTCAAATAAATTCTAATCCAACTCCATGTCATAGTCGATGTCGATACAAATCCAACGTGACTTGTTTCGCTCGTGTAACAAACCGTATTTTCGGGACTTTGAATTTGAATATTTAACTTATTTAAATATTCGGAGTTGATTTGAATTATAATTGAATCTATATTTCAAATTAAGTATACGCTGTTGGAGACTAATTTATCGAATTTTCTATAATTTTTAATTTGGAAAATAAATAAAATTCTCGTTAGACGTATTTCACGGCAAATGTTGGCATTTTGATAATTTACATAGTTTAATAACTTATCTATCTTATTTTTATTTTGTGATCGTGCAACGTTGTTATATGCGATCGTAATTCAATTTCTATCGATTGTAACTCAAAATCAGATGCGTTCTGTGTGGCAGGGTATTGGATTTCAACTTCAAATAAACATATGTACACGGCAGCCAAAATTATGTTTTCCTCTGTCCATTGTTTCATTTCGTTCTGCTTGCTGCATTGCCCTACATTGTCTGTTTGTCCCCATTTGATTATTGACTTAGATTTGAAATTTGGTTTCCATGGTATTGAAGGAGGTAAAGGCATATGTGTATGTATATGTGTACATCTTTGGTGAGCAATGCTCTTCTTCTATTTTTCTGTAGTCTGTGAATTGAAATTCACTCTTTTCCTCATTTAAAAAAATCAATTACCATTAATCGATCGAAATCTAGTCAAGGTGTGCAACATAAGAATTGTCCACCCTTGTCCTGAGAATTTTTAAAATTGGCGACACTCAATTTTGTCAAGCGACAGCCTAGTTATCGCAGTAAATCAGAAAGTAAATAAAAAATGCTCTCTAACTTCGAAAAATAATATCTCTCAATCCAAGAAGAATTAAATGACTCCGTCTGTGCCGTTGGCTTTGTAGGACAACGTATTATTTTTAATGAAGTTTCGACAGCATTAGGTGATGGTTGACGGTGGTGATGGAAAGTAAGGGTTTCGATTTAAGGCCAGTGAAGGCAAAGTTGGATGAAGTCGAGATTGGAGTTTTGGATAAAAGTTAATAATAACATATTTTTATATTGAAGAATATGTAACTTTTTTATACTTACAATCATCAGAGCATAACAACCAATATATCAATCTGGATAGTTATAATAACTTGTCCTCATACAGCAGAAATATAAATCAAGTACAGGAGTACGACTTTATCATCCAACTCGTCTCCTGAGCTCCATAGCATCCTATCCTGAATCTGAAATACTCGGTCTGACCCGAGCATTATAATAAAATAACACTCGAGTCAATCTGGAAAACTAGCATGAGAAAACATACTCAATTTGAATTATTAACTTTTATCAAAAACCTTTAAAAACAAAGGTATCTAGTAAGATCACGTTACACATAAACATGATAGGTTTTTACCTTATGATATCCAAACAATTCTTATCAAAATCACCTGATATTATAATAATGTAGCGAACCCACTTTTTCAACCCTCGAAAATTGACATCTATATGTTCACTATTAACATGCCAAATAATCAAGTGCTGGAAATACCGATTATTAGGGGTGAAGAAGAAAAGGTAGAAGAAAATAGAAACACCAATATAGAATCTCACAAATGCAGCGGAATAAAAATATAACATATAACGACAGATCCTTATATGAAATACTAGTTAATATATATGCAATCACCAAAGTACAACAATCATCAATCAATCTATATGATTATAATAACTTGTCCTGATATACATAACTCGCATGGCGGAAATAACAAAGTACGTGATATACGTCTGAAATTCTCTAGCTCGTCTCTTTAGCTCCATAGCATCCTGACCAAAATCTATAATACTCTGTCTGACCTGAGCATTATAATAAAATAACACCTGAGTCAGCCTGGAATACTAGCGTGAGAAAACAAACTCAATTTGAATTGTTAAAGTTGTCAAAATCCTTTGGAAAACAAGTTATCTCGTAAGACCGCATCACGCATAAACATGACGGTTTTTTCCCTTACAATAACCAAAACATTTGATATCAAAATCATCTGATATTATAATAGTGTCTATAGAAAGTAAATAGAAAATAGCGAAATGCTTGCATCTCACATTTTAGCATAGTTGGGCACAATCAAAACCATTCGGCGCTTATTGGAGAATGGATTTCATACAATGATTGGGCTACTAGGGTATGGCCCATCACAGTACACCCCTAGAAAAATGAACCAAAGACATCCCCGGGATCCCTTACAACAAAAGACCGACCTTATCCCTAACCTGGATAGAACCAAATATGTTATCACCCCGGGTGTTCCCACCCTTAAAATCGAGCGCTCCCTTTTCCATGCACAACCAAATCCATAATTTATATATATTTCTGAGAGTGGAAAGGTGATAACATACCTTAATTGAGTGCGACCCACTTAGCCTATTGCATCTCACCGGTTTTAGTTATTCCCGGCTGATAAGACATGAGGCAAATGATTACCTTTCAAGAACTTTTCCACTTGGACCGTTCATCGCCTCCAATGACGATGTTCTGACAGCATTCGTCCATACAAGTTCTTCTAGGACTGGAAAAATCAAATAACCGTCTTCACTATCTTCACGATATCCATTCATAGCGCTCAAATTGGATCAAAGTGGTTTTCGGATAATTAAATTTAATATCGATCTCTTCGAAAAGATCAATGAAATTGGTCAATACTTGATGGTCGGTTATTTAACAATCAAATAACATCTATAAGCAGTCACTATGCCTATATTATAATTTTCTTCCAAAACATTCATTTCAAAATACCTTTACAAGGGATATATTCAAATTCCTTTACACATTCCAATATTTGAAAACAATTTCAAATACTTAATCCATAAGAGGATATTCCTAAACCATTTCAAAACTTAGATATATTTCCAAATTTCCATTTTAATACTTAGGAAAACATTATAAGTCTTATTTTCCAAAATCATTTCAAATATCAACGCTTAAGAAAATATTTCGTAACTAATCTCATAAGACTCCAGAATCATTAAAAATTCCCTCTAACAATTTCCAACCCAGTATACTTATCGATAACCCTATTCAACAATATGTAACTTATTTTATGAATTCAGATTTCATTTTTAAAGTTCCCATATTAAACATTTTGAAACTCCATTTCCTCTGAATCCCTTATAAAATTCCTCTCTTTAAAATCATATCCATTTATAAGCCCCGTTTATGGATCTCGAGAGAATTTATAAATAAAATTTTCATTCACTTTAAAACACTATATATACAATAAGTATTTAAAAGAATAATAATTTATTTTTAAAACAATTTTAGGTAACCATTTAAAATATCGAAACCCTTTTTATAAGCATCAATAACTCATTTTTATGTATAATTAAACAAATCAATTTCAAAGCTGATTTTTAAAATTAAAATTTGTTAAAATAAATATTAAGTATTTTAAAAATTCTGTGATGCCTCACCTCTATACTCACACTAGCCAAGTACACTACGGAGTAAAGCCGTTGACTAGCATGGAGAATAAGACTGTTGAGGACTGACCATCTGTGTAATTGATTTGTGCGAGTACCGATATGCCAGGTGTTGGGCGTGCTTCCACCGGACAAATGCTACCGAACCAACATTGAAGGCACCGCTGATCCAAGATGAAGATCCCCTACTGGACCACACACTACCGAACCAACCTACGCCCCACTCACTACCGAACCAACCTACGCCCCACTCACTACCGAACCAACCTACGCCCCACTCACTACCGAATCAACCTACGCCCCTCCCACTACCGAACCAACCTACGCCCCACTCACTACCGATCCAACCTACGCCCCTCTCACTACCGAACCAACATACGCCCCTCTCTCCACCGAACCAACCCATACTCCACATACTACCGAACGAAACACTACTTCAACCACCGCCGAACCAACTTTGCCAGGCCAGATTACATCAGCCTAGGCCCACCAGCAGCTATATACATCCAAGACCCCTACCCCCAGCCTCACTCTATAAATAGAGGGGTAGGGGTACAATAATGGAGGACAAGTTTAAGAGCTCAAGCACGGATAGAACTTTCAAACAAACTTCATATACTTGTAATCAAAGCTTTGTACTTGTAATCTGAGCAGTAAAGGAGAATAACATATAAAAGTGGACGTAGACACATTCTGGTCGAACCACTATAAATCTGTGTGTCTTTTACAGTTTAGTCCCTGCTTTTACATATTTGCATAAATCACCCAAATCGCTATGAACGACGTGAAATCGACTAAATTATACGACTTGGAGGTGTTTGCCCATTTTTTGTGTAAACATTTTTGGTGCTTTTATTAAGAGCTCGAGCTAGAAGCTTCAGCTTTTCCCACTTAACCTCCTTCCCGACAGCATCACTCATTGCTTGGAAGACATGCCTCCCAGGCAGAAGAAAGATGTTAGCAAAGGAAAGAACATCGCAACTAGCAGTGTTCCGGATCCAGTGATCACAGATCAAGAGAACCGTCCCGTTTCAACAGCAGTACAAAATGGAAATCAGGAAAATCCGACAGCCCCTGCCACAGACAAACAACAGCAATTTCTATGGAAGATCTAGACAGGGTTGTGGCTGAAGTGACTAACCGCTTCACATCCCAACAAGAAGCCTTGATGGACCGACTCATGTCACGCTTAAGGGATGCTGAAAAATCCAACCGCAACACTGAATCATGGGATGAGTCCTAGTCTGGAGGATCTGGGAGGCAACAAAGATCTTTCTTCTTCGAAGAAGATAACAACAGAAACAACAATGATAGGAGCCAAGCCCGAACTCAGCCCGAACTCCGACCCGAAGAAACACTTGGAACCAAACCCAATGGGGGAGGTACCAGGCGAGGGTCGATAGTGGCTGAGCCGGTCATTCTACCTAGCCATGGAAACACCAATGAACGGGGCCGAGCTAGAGTTCATCCCGAAGTTGGGCCCGAGGAAGTGCTCAGAACAGAACCCAGCAGGGGAAGATCAAGGCAAGGGCCAACTATAGCTGACCCTAGCATGCTCCCAGAAGACCAGAGGCAGCCACTGGAAAATATTAGGAGTGATAAACGATACCACCCCTACAGATCATCTGGACGGAATCAATCTCGTAGAGAAGAACCAAACTCATTTCTATCTGCTCCAAATTCTGATGAAACGATGGCGCGATTGTTTGGAGAATGCATCCAACGGGATCAAAGAGATCGAGGGATAGGCACTAAGGTAACCAGCCCTTTCACCCGCAATATCGAAATTGCCATCACCCCCCTTCCCCCCCCCCCCCCCCGAGAATGGAAAATGCCAACAATGGAACCTTACAATGGAATCTCTGACCCCGTTGTACACTTGCAGAGATACACACAGCATATGCTCATGAGTGGAGCCACAGAAGGAGTATTGTGCAAATGCTTTCCACTATTTTTTGGTAGATCTAGCTACCTCCTAGTTCTGCCACCTACCCCAAGGATCCATCAGCTCATGGAAAATGTTGAAAGATAAGTTCATCAGCCAGTTCCGCATTCATGTGGAACAACCCAAGGACGCTTATTCCCTATCTAATATCAAACAGAAGCCTGGAGAGACAGTGCAGCAATATCTAACCTGATTCAATGCTACAGCGGCCGCAGTCCAAGATGCCGATGAGAAACTTATCTTAATGGCCCTCTGTAGTGGTGTGCATCCGGATACTATGTTTGCTAGAAGATTAACAAAAGAAAAACCAGCTACATTGCCCGATTTCTTCCATGAAGCCGGAATATATATGAGACTTGAAGACGCTGCCACTGAAAGACAGACAGGACAACAAACCAAGGCAACTCATGGCAACACACCCGCTGTAGCAAAGGACGTTCGAAGAAATGACTCTAGAGACAATGTCGGGGGCAAGAAGGGAGAAAAACGTCTATATCGGCTAGGACCAAGGTTTGACGCTTACACTCCTTTGAATGAGACAATTGAAAACATCTTCCTGGCCACCCAAGATGAAGTTAAATACAGACGCCCTCCATACAAGAAGGAATCAGATAACGCAATGAAGTCTGGAAAGTTCTGCCGCTTCCACAAATCTCATGGGCATGATACCAATGAATGCCATCATCTCCGGGACTTAATTGAAGAACACATCAGGAGGAAGAGACTAGAACGCTATGTAAAAGGTCAGAACAGGACCCTAGCTCCTGCCGATGAGAACCCAAGGCTACCTCTCCTAGAAACAGGAGGGGGAAATCGCAACACCGGCGGCCTCAGTCATGAGAAGATAGTGGTCCATACCATATCGAGAGGATCACACATCTCCGATAGAAGTTGGACAGAGATGGAAAGATGCGGAAAGTCACTTAAAACAATGAAGGCTACGTTAATTCTGTTATGGAAGAACCCCACCTGAAGCGAAAAGAGAATGATGACATTACATTCAATAGGCGTGACCTAGAAGGAAGGCAGTACCCTCACGTGGATACTATGGTCATCTTTGCCCGGTTCGGCCAAGTCGAAGTTTTTCGAATTCTAGTAGACACTGGAAGCTCAGTAAATATCCTATTCAAGCATGCTTTTGACAGAATGAAGCTGTCAATGAAGGATGTGTCGCCCTGCAACAAACCACTGCACAGTTTCACTGGAGATGCGAAGATGCCGCTCGGGCAATTGGACCTTTTTGTCGAAATAGGAAGCCACCCCCGCTCCGTTGTGCGGAAACAAACGTTTGTGCTAATAGATAACCGTTCAGCCTACAACGCCTTTTTAGGAAGACCAGCCTTGTCTGACTTCCAAATTGTCTTGGCCCCGTGGTGCCCGAAGATGAAATTTCCAACAGACAATGGAATAGGGGAAGTAGAGCGAGATCAAGATGCCGCTCGAGATTGCTATGTAACTGAACTTCGCAATAATCGCAGGAAACATAGAGGGAAAAATGCAGAGACTCCTCGCTGCATGAAAAACTTGGAAGCGTAGCAACTAAAGAAAGCCCCTCCTCTTCGATATACTAGTGATCCTTTCAATGAATTAGACCCCAGGGACAAAGAGGAGGAGGCCACCGCCGAGCCCGAAGAGGCTATGGAGTTTGTATCTGTAGACAAACACGACTCAAGTAGACTGTTGAAAATCGAATCTCAACTAAGAGCAGAATTGAGGGATCAACTCATTGATTTTCTCTGCCACAACTTGGATGTATTTTCATGGACGCACGCTAACATGACTGGAATCTCCCCAGATGTGGCATGCCACATACTAAACATCGATCCTACTAAGGTTCCAGTAAAGTAGAAAAAGAGAAGTATGGGGGCAGAGCGATCAGCGTCCCTCGATGAAGAAGTAAAGAACCTACTTGCCAACAACTTCATACGAGAAGCCATCTACCCAGAGTGGATCGCTAACCTGGTACTAGTAAAGAAGGCTAATGGGAAGTGGAGAACATGCATTGACTTCTCCAACTTAAATGATGCTTGCCCGAAGGATTTCTTCCCACTCCCACGAATCGATCAGCTTGTGGATAGCACAGCCGGGCACGAACTCTTATCTTTTATGGACGCATACTCAAGATATAACCAAACTCCTATGCACGCCCCCGATCAAGACCACACTAGTTTCATCACTGACCGGGGATTGTACTGCTATAGAGTAATGCCTTTTGGACTTAAAAACTCCGGAGCTACCTATCAGCGCCTCATCAACAAGATGTTTGCCGAGCTAATAGGACGAACTATGGAGGTTTATGTGGATGACATGCTAGTAAAATCGAGCAAAGCCAACGATCACGTAAGCCACCTGAGCGAGATGTTTCACGTACTTCGCCAATATGGAATGAAGCTGAATCCTCTAAAGTGCTCGTTCGGAGTGTCATCAAGAAAGTTCTTGGGATTCATCGTCCATGCCAGGGGGATTGAAGCAAGCCCCGAACAAGTCCGAGCCCTGAAAGATATCAGGATACCTTCCACTCGAAGAGAAATGCAAAGCCTAAATGGGAAGGTGGCCGCCTTAAGCAGATTCATCTCTAAAGCAACTGATAAGTGCGTCCCCTTCTTCGAGGCTCTAAAGAAAGACAAAGGAAAGTTCGAGTGGACTGACAAATGCTTAACGTCCTTTCTTAACCTAATCGAACACCTCCAGAGACCACCAGTACTCTCTACTCTAAACGAAGGCGAAGAGCTATACCTATACCTTGATGTGTCATCTCATGCTCTAAGCGCTGCTTTGGTGAGAGAAAACCGCGCACAACGGCCAGTATACTTTATAAGCAAGAGGTTAATAGGGGCAGAAGCCAGATAGCCTAAACTTGAGAAGCTAGCATACTGTTTACTAATCACGTCACGGAAACTGCGACACTATTTCCAATCTCATTCCATCAGAGTTCTAACCGATCAACCGCTAAGGCAGGTACTCCATCGTCCCGACACTTCTGGACGACTACTTAAATGGTGCATTGAACTGAGTCAATATGATATCACCTACCATCCTCGCAACGCCATCAAGGGACAAGCCACGGCCGATTTCATTGTCGAATTCACTACCAACGAAGGCAAGGAGCAATCTGAAATAGCAAGAGACATTAAGTGGAATTTATTTGTGGATGGAGCATCAAACGAACAAGGCTCGGGGGAAGGTGTTGTAATAATCACTCCCAGGGGAAGGAAGCTATGCTATGCTCTATGGTTGGAATTCCCTACCACCAAAAACGACGCAGGATACGAAGCAGTAATAGCTGGAATAGAACTTGCCTTAAAGATTGGAGTCAGTTCTTTATGTCTTCATAGTGATTCTCAACTTATTGTAAACCAAATACTAGGAGAATTTCAGACTCAAGGAGAACGACTCACAGCTTATCTAAAGAAGACCAAGCTACTACTCGATCAATTGGATCACTATTTAATCAAACACATCCCTCGAGAAGAGAACCAAGAGGCCGACGAGCTGGCAAAGCAAGCGAGCATGAATGACGTTACTATTTCCGGAACAGTAGCCATCTCAAAACAACTAACCCCGAGTTTCAAGCAAGTGAATCTGGCAGCTGCAATCGAAGAGGAAACTTGGATGACTCCCATCCGAAAATTCTTACAAGATGGCACACTTCCCGGCGAGCGTAACGATGTCAGAAAAATCTTGAGGAAAGCTTCCCGCTACACAATACAAGAAGGCGTCCTCTATCGGCGAGTCTTCTCTAACCCCTTATTAAGGTGTGTCGCTGGAAGGGAAGCTAAGGAAATCTTATCCAACATGCATCAAGGAAGCTGCGGAGATCACACTAGAGGACAGACTCTGGCAAAGAAAGTACTCCGATATGGATATTTCTGGCCCGCCTTAAACAAAGACGCTTTAGACTTCGCTAAAAAACGTGACAGATGTCAGAAATTTGCCAAGATTCCTCAACTACTAACAAATGAGATTACTCAAATGACCAGCCCTTGGCCCTTTGCAGTATGGGGAATTGACCTGATTGGCGAACTGCCGGTGGGCCGAGGCGGAGCCAAATATGCTATAGTGGCAGTCGACTATTTCACCAAATGGGTGGAAGCGGAACCTCTATATAAAATATCCTCATAAAAAGTTATTAAATTCTTGATCAAAAATGTACTATGCAGGTAAGGGGTTCCACTCAAAATTATATCGGACAATGGACTTCAGTTTGATGGCGAAGAGTTTGCCGACTGGTGCCAAAAGCACGAAATTCACAAAAGCTTCTCATCTGTGGCTTACCCCTAGGCAAACGGACAAGTCGAAGCTATCAACAAAATTCCCAAAACTTTAATCAAAAAGAAGCTTGAAAAATCGAAAGGAGCTTGGGTGGATGAACTTCCTATGGCACTTTGGGCCTACCGCACATCATTAAGAACATCAACGGGGCATACCCCTTTCTCTTTGGCATACGGATCAAAGGCCATGCTCTCAGTCGAAGCTGTAGTACCTTCCCACCGCTGGATCCGCTATAACCCAGAAGAGAACGGAGAACTCCGTCACATGTCTTTGGATCTAATTGAAGAGAGAAGAAACGATGCAGCGCTCAAAGCAGCAGCTCACAAGCAAAAAGTGGCGGCGCAATACAACTCCAAAGTCAAGCATCGTAGCTTAAAAGAAGGAGATCTTGTCCTCAGGAAAATCTTCCCGCGCCCCGGAGCGCTAGATCCTATCTGGGACGGACCATATGTAATTCATAAAGACCTCCACAACAGGGCTTATACTTTGTCAACAGTGGACGGAGAAGTGTTCCAGAGGGCATGGAACATCCAACACCTTCGTCGATACTTTTCTTAACTTGTACTGCCCATATGAAGTGAATTAACAAAGAGAATCAGTGGACGTAGGCATTTTTGTGCCGAACCACTTTAAAAACGTGTCTCTTTTTTAACTTGTTCCTTTATATCATGGCTTCTTGTTAACTTTATCCTTTTCTAGTTGAACAAAATCCTGTGTAATGGCATTTCCATTCAAGACGCATCACGGCGCGACCTCCCCTGGACAAGACCTAATAGGTATTATACGAATCTATGCCCTTGCCAATGATATGCCTTTGCTCCAGCATCCCTCTGCTGCGGGTTAACTCATTGCTTGCGATCGGCCCTTAAAGCCAACTGTAATGAGCCGATTATAAGCCACCGAGAAGGCCGACTATAGCCGCGGCAGCTCATTAAGGCGTTCGGCTCGCCGGCGACTGTGAACCTACTTTAAGCCCCAACATAAGGTGTGGCCAGCCCGGGGTAGTTCACGGTTGACGATCGACACCCATGCTAGCCGGCCACGGTAAATCAAATAACACCCACGATTACGGTCCATAATGTCCCGGGTAATTACTGTGCACGATCTCGGCTCCGATGTGTCTTAAGTACGGCTGTGGTAAAAAAGAAAACTCCCCGCGGAGGCGTAAGATGGGTGACAAATGTCTCCAAGACCCACAGCTAGGGAAAGTGACTACAAAACCCGTTTGCCACAAATTTAAGCACATCGAAGGCCTTCCGTGATTGGAAGTTTTACTATTTCTTACATTCCTATTTTATTTAAAAACTTTCCTCCTATCCTATATAACGATCCCTAAAGTACACGGCACAAAATATGGGACACCCGCAAATGGGGATAGGAACTCACAACTGGATGACAGGACACTCAGCTGCATTCCATACTCAGTCACACATGACATTCAAAGCTACCATCTACAACTAAAACACGAAGGGTGGTACTCTCTTCCTTTGTCTATGAATGCGTAGCTATAATTTATTCACACATCAAAATAACATTGCAAGATGTGAAATTATATCTTAAGCAAGAACTTGACATCAAACACAATTGAATCACAGGCATATGCGTAGCTGCATTTCTTATGCAACACGCCAAAATAACGAAAGCATTTAAATATAACAGAATCAGCTTAAGTTAAAAATTACATGCCAAGAATAAAGTTGTTCATTACAAATAATATAATTACAGTTACATTAATGTTTTGGGACTAACTAGACAGCAATGTCAAGTAAACCAAAAGATGTCCCGGTCAAGTCAAGGCGTCGGCTGCATCGGAACTTCACCTCTATTCTACTGGCCCTCCGAGATCTACTTAACTGCCGGATCTGAACTCTCAACGTGTTGACCATAGGTAGTTGGTGCTTTAGAGGTCCCGCCTGTCCAATTCAGGAAAGAACTCGTTAATAGTCATGAACAACAGGCAATCAAGTTACAAAAAGACTAAAAGGGAAGACTTACCAGCATCTGCTCCTTGATCATCATCCTCCAACTGCACACCTACCTCCTCAGCAGTAAGCAGCCGCATACCCTCCTTTACCGCCACTTTCTCCTCTTGGTGAACTGAGCCGTGACCACGTCCATCCTGAAGGCCACGCCACCCTCCTTATCTGCTTCGGCCTTAGCCTCCTCCAGGGCCCTGAGATAAATCATGGCCATGACTCCGGGATAATCATCCATCAATAAGTTGCCCTGTTTCCAAGTGCGAAAGTACATATCCTGAAGCATCTCATCCATTATTCCCTCGTTCTCCTCGAACTCCCCTTTTCGGACCTCAGAAGTCAACAGCTTTGCAACGGCAGCATCCCTCCCCGAACGGTATCGCGAGCGGTCAGCCTGAAAGGATTTCCTCATTGCCTCCATCTCCTCCTTCAGCTTGGTTTGAGCAAGCTCGACGGCTTCAAACTTCCCGGATAACTCCTCTACCCACTCGAGATCCTCTTTTCGAACCTCATCCACCGCTGCAATAGCCATATCGATCCGTTCCCTACAGGCAGCCTCCATTTTTCGTAACTCTGCCCTGCTAGCCTCTTCCATGGTTTTCTTTAGTCACTTGGAGGAGGCCTCATGCTGAGAGATCTGGAGGGCCTGATCGGCGAGTTGTTTGGCCTAGTAGGAACCATTAACCGCAATCGAATGTTAGCACTCCCTATTTCCTCTCCGGCCTTGACCAGTCGGGCATGATGCCCCATCAGCTTCCTGGTCTCCTCGGCAACCCGGTCAATGTTTGCCTTAGCTTCGTCCCCCAAAGATACAATCCGAGTGGTAAGAAAATCAAGGTCCAGGGACTTAGCCTCATCAAGCACCCTTACCATAGGATTACGAGGGAGAAGGTGCTCATCAGTAGCCTCGTCGAAGGAAATATCATGAGAGCCTGGATCCAGATCCCAGTGACCCGCAAACGGATTACGAGCCAAGCCCGGATGATCTATTGGGGTAACAGTAGGGTTTTCAGACGGGTGCGGGGAAGGTATAAACTCAATATTCTCCTCCGTGGTATCCTGAAGAGCTTGAGTTGGGGGCTGAGGACCAGGTGAGGATTCGAACAAGGAACGGCTCCTCTTCTTCTTTCGGATATCCTCTTCGATGACCCCAAGAAGAGGACGGTAGCCGACTATGTCTCCGGGGCGGTTAGTCGGAGGCTTCGGTTTAGTAGAAGCTTTGAGGAGTTTGTATTGTTCAAGACGGTGCCGAACATCTGATGTCTTGACCGCTTAGCCCACTTCTGGAATAAAAATCAAGTGTTACAAGCATACATTGAGCCATAATTCAAGAAACGTATAAAGTTAAGAAGAGTAAAAAGACGCTTTTGTTATAAAAACCCTGGGGAGGAATAGGATACTGCAATAAGTCCTGGATCTCATTCCAGGACGAAAACTGGCCATAAAATATTCCTAAATCCTTATCATAAATGGAGTCGTCAGGAGTCAAAAATTCACCTTAAATCGCAGGAGTTGCCTTAGCTGAAATGCTCTTAGAAGATGAATCGGCACCGGCCCCGGCCTTGTCAGCTTTCTTTGGCTTCTCCACCAAGGCCGATCCTACCTCCAACCCCTCCAAAGCTAGGCGGAAAGCATCAGCTGTCCACTCCTGGATCTCGCCTGCCTGCTCAGAAGACAGAGCCCCAGCGTCATTACCACTCTGTCTATCATCACCATGGCCATCACCATCACCTTCCCCATCACTTCCACTCTCCGCCTCACGTCCTTCATCCTCGCCTCTTTCCTCCGAAACATCTTCCTCCTCCGAAACATCTGGACATGTGATGGGGGAGGGTCCATCGGACATCTTAAGTTTCTTCCCTCCGGCGACTGGATGTTTCGAGAAGGGTTTCCTTTTGCTTCTCTTTACCGTAGCCCCTCCTTTAGCTTTGGCAGCCTTCTCCTCAGCTGTGTCTCTTTGCTTGACCATAGACTGGCGGGGCAGAATCAAGTTGAACTCCAAAAGAGTAGCATTCCTGATCAAATAAGAGGCTGCCCTCTCCCTTTTCGGAATGGCTTCTATCTCCGCAGCCATCTGAACTAGGCGATCGCTCTCTACAACCGCAAAACCACCTGTCGCTAGCAAGAAATAAAGCACATAAGGAGGAGCATTGTAGTTAGAACAGAAATTATAAATAAGATTCAACTTACAGCCAGAGGTGAAGCGGTGGAAAGAAACAGAGTCGTCCTTGACAAAAAACCACTCCTTCTTGAACATGCTGAACTTTGAATATAAATCCAGGACTGGCTTGAAAGACACGGCCGACTCTAAGCTAATATATGGAGATCCCTTCCTGTAGCCTCTCAAGTTGTACAAATACCTGATCTCCCGGTTGAAAGGGGACGCCCAAATTTTCTCTAGAAGATAATAAACAGGCTCACCAAGATGGCATAGGAGTTGGGCTGAAGCTGGAAAGGGGCCACCTTCGAATATGTGATAAAGCTAACTATGCAGGCATTGATCGGAGGGATGGCTCCACACATATAGTGATACGTACTATAAGCAAAATATCCTTCAGGGGTGATTATACGGCATCACTCCTTCTCTCGGCAAACATATGCGCTCGGCAATCCCAAAAGAGCGAGATATAACATCAAGATGCTCATCTTTGAGGGAGCTAGGAAAGCAGTCAGGCGGGGAATTCAAGAGCTCCTGAGGGCCATACCCGTCTACTAATGATCTCGGGGTTGGTCCACGACGTTCTGGTCCTGCCCGGACTGAGGGCACTACAGAGGACTCTTCTTTGTCCTTGGATTTCTTCCTATCAGAACGGGTTTCTACTTTATGAGACATTGTCTGCAACACAAGAAAAACATACTGTTAGAACAAGAAGTATAGAGATGTAAGCAAGCAAGTACATGCAGCCTTCTCATTCATAATTCAAAACATGAAAGTTTCACTCGATAGTTCAAGTCTTGGAATCCATTCGGCACTCATACTCCATAAGTGTCATCGGTAATTCAAGCCTTAGAGTTCATCCGGCACTCATTCTCCTTGAGTGTCATTCGGTAACTCCGAGCCTTAGAGCTCATTCGGCACTCGTACTCCACAAAGTTCATTCGGTAGAAGAGAAACTCACCTGGTTCGGCAATCAAAGATGGTTCGGTGATATGACTGATTCGGCAGGCAAGAATTTGGTTCGGCTATTTCAGGTAGTACGGAATAATGAAAGCGTAAGGCCCATACTTATAGGAAAATATAGACGACCGAACCAACTGGTTCGGCACTTGGGACCGAGTAGCTGAATGGTCTAAAACAAAGCGCGACATATGCAGGCATATTCCCCGCTTTGGGGGGCAAGTGTTGGGCGTGCTTCCACCGGACCAATGCTACCGAACCAACATTGAAGGCACCACCGATCCAGGATGAAAACCTACTACCGGACCCTCACTACCAAACCAACCTACGCCCCACTCACTACCAAACCAACCTACACCCCACTCACTACCGTACCAACCTACGCCCCTCCCACTACCGAACCAACCTACGCCCCACTCACTACCGAACCAACCTACGCCCCTCTCACTACCGAACCAACCTACGCCCCTCTCATCATCGAACCAACCCATACTCCACATACTACCGGACCAAACATTACTCCAACCACCGCCGAACCAAGGCATACCGAACCAACTTTGCCGGGCCAGATTACATCAGCACAGGCTCACCAGCAGCTATATACATCCAAGACCCCTACCCCCAACCTCACTCTATAAATAGAGGGGTAGGGGTACAACAATGAAGGACAAGTTTGAGAGATCAAGCACGGATAGAACTTTCAAACAAACTTCATATACTTGTAATCAAAGCTTTGTACTTGTAATCTGAGCAGTAAAGGAGAATAACATATAAAAGTGGACGTAGGCACATTCTGGCCGAATCACTATAAATCTGTGTGTCTTTTACAGTTTAGTCCCTGCTTTTTACATAATTGCATAAATCACCCAAATCGTTGAAAACGACGTGAAATCGACTAAATTATACGACTTGGAGGTGTTTGCCCATTTTTTGTGCAAACACCAGGTAGAAGGTCGTGCATTTCATTTCAAGAGGAAATCTGACATATTGAATTCAAACTTAAAGCGACTACAAAGTCGATATGTGGCCTTCGAAAATAAATATAAAATAAGCATAACACAAATCAGTCGCAGATATTCCTATCACTGAGGCGAAACATATGAATATATCACATGCAAGTGAACATCGAAATAGTGGTCATACAAGATCCACTGCATTACAAAAGAATATGTATACATCAAGGAGTGTCTAACTCGAATGTATAAAAGAAAAAACTACTAAGCTAAAGTAGTTAGCCAAAAGTCAGAAAGCTTGTCCCTGCTAAGAAGTCAAGTGGAAGCACCTGAAACACCTCCGTCTGACCCGAGTATTATTTAAGAAGAAAAATAATAAACGGATTAGTCTCAAATATCATATAAAGTGAGATAGGATAAGAGATATATCATAAATATATGATAAATAATGAAAATCATATAACATCTCAAATCTTCTCAAAACACCGAAACGAATATCATATTTTTAGCTTATTCACCAACCTCAAATATTGATACAACATATCAATGCAAACCTCAAAAAACTTGGTGAAACACAAATTCTAGAAACCAATAATTAGAAATCCAGAAAACACAAAGGGGGAGGCCTTTCACAAATGGAAGCATGAAAACTTACCAACACGTGCATCACAAATGGGTCGCTATCCCATAGTCATTAACCATAGAGTCGGTGCAACGACGTAGTACAATGGTACGCTCGAGGAATCTGAAACTCAAATAATCTGGAACAACGTCGTAGTACAACGGTACGCCCGATGAACCGAACTCCATAAAATCCATAGGTTTCTAGCCTATAAAAAATGAGATGAAGCTCAACATAACGGGGTACAGCCCCCCACACGGACAAAGTGACATCGCATATCGCTAGTCTAAATCATTAAATGATCATCAATGATCAATAAGAAGTATCAATTACACTAAGCTAGTAAATAAATGAGTTTAGCTTCATATCCCATAAACACTGGCTTAACTTAAATATTTACGAACATATTATAGATTTTCACTCGAAGATTGTCATGAGATTTCAATCGAACAAGTCCAAAAATTAACCGATGAAGTAAACGCAAGCGTTTCATACCACTTATTTTGCTAAGTCGTTTAGTTAGATTTCTCGTACGAATGAGGTAATGGTTTATATATACTAATAGATTGGAAAACGTTTTTAAAAATGAGTTTTGTATTAAAAATAATATTGAAATCGTTTTTGTGAAAGAGTTTGAATATTTACTACTAGTATAAAAACCTTTGTATTTTAAAATGACAAATCACAGAAACGACTGTAAAAACAATCTATCACCAAAAATCTACATTCAACAATGTGAATTTAAACCATAAAAACCGGTATCAAATCCATCAAATGGATATTTCCAAAATCCGTAAAAGAAGTCATCAAAGTCGATAATAAACGACAACAACCAATCGAATCCAAAAAATCGATAGACGTTGGAAATCCTCTCGAAAATAGGCAAAATGGTCGAAAGGAAACATAGCCAGTCGTCTGACCGAGCATAATCAGACGTCTGATCTAGGGCTAAGGGATTTTATTTTCCTTTCCCTTATTTTCTTTTTAATGCCAGAGGCCATCCAAACGTCTGGTATAGCCTAACCAAATATCTGGTCGAGGTTTCGGCCGTTTCTTTCTGCCTTTGCTATTTTTTGTCTCTTCCAGGGCCCCTACTAGACGTCTGAGTTCTTCAACCATATGTCTGGTCACCTGGGTCTGGGCAGAATTCGCCTACGCCATTGATGGCCAAATCGATTTGGAAGCGATCGGACGAGCAACAAAGACTAGGGATTTATGCCAAGCGATAACCCAGCCTTATAGGCTCTTTGATACACCCCAAATTACAAGTCCAAGCATCCAAGATAGGATTTTAAAAGATTTTGACTTCAAAATACCAAAATTGAAAATTTCATCAGATCAATTCAAATCAGAAGAAAATGAACATAAATAGATGTTAGGAATTCATACCTTACAACAATGAAGCTATAGACATAGATGTGATTTCATGAACTCAACTTTAAAACTAAAAAACAACGAATGAGAAGCTTTAAAACAAAGCAAGACCAATTCCTCTTCAATACACCTCAAGAATCTTCAATCTATTATCAAAGGTGAAGTTTTCCCTAAGTAAGGCTATAGGAAAATTTGAAAATTGAAGAGAGATTGAGATGGAGAAGATGAAGAGGATGCTTACCTAAGCTTTTCCTTGATTTTAGAACTAGAACATGAATTTTCTAAGAGAACCAGTGCTTAAGAATTTTAATTTCCTATCTTTTCCCTCATCTTTCCTTTAGCTTGAGAGTGTTAGGAATGATGGAATGATGAATGACGCGGAGTGGAGAAGGAGTTATTAGGTAGAAGAGTTAGGTTCTCTTGTTGGGTTTGTGGGCTGAAACCCAAAGCCAAATCCCAAATGAAATACCAAAATTCTAATCAACTCTAAACATATCGATGTTTGTACTCAAAAAGGTCGCAAACGCCATTTTGGACTCAACGGAAGTGGTCCCGAGTCTGGATTCGACCATTTACAAAAGGTCACATTTTGGAATTTAAATTCAACCAATGATGCTACATTTAAATAACACATTTAAATATATAATCGTAAAATATGCGGGTTGTTACAGATTCCCCTCCTTAAAGAAATTGCATCCTTGCCATACTTAAGAAGAAAATTAATGGTAACAACCACATTAAGGCATAACAACACAATAGAAAATTTTGAAATGAGAAGTTCACCTTTAGGAGCACGTGAGAGTAGTCTGGAAGTGTTTGCTCAATGAATTCTCTAAATACCCAAGAACAAAATGCGTTTAACCTCCATAGCAATGATACGAATAGGATGTTGCTTATAAGTCAAATCTGGTATCAATTTCTTCAATAACACCAGGATCAAGAATAGAATCGGAATCTCTAAGGCATTTCCGTAGTTGGGAGATGTGGAATACATCATGAATAGCAAAAAATTAAGCCGGTAATAAAAGGTGATAAGCCATGGAACCAATGCGTTCGGTGATGGGAAATGTACCAATATATCGAGATGCTAATTTTCCCGATAGATTGAAACACAAAACACTCTTCATAGGTGAAACATGAATGAATACGGAATATCCCATAGAAAATTCCAAATTCCTTCTTCGGTTATCGACATAAGATTTTTGTCTACTTTGAGCTTCTTTCATCCTATGACGAATAAGGTCAATCTTTTCTGTGGCATTACGAGTAAAATCCGGACCTAAAACTAGCTTCTCACCAACTTCAAGCCAACATGAAGGAGATTGGCATTCCATAGAGTGCCTTAAAAGGTGCCATACCAATACTAGATTGGAAGCTATTATTATAAGAAAACTCAACAAGAGATATGATCTACCCAACTTCAACCAAAATAAAGAACACATACGTGAAGAAGATCTTTAAGAGTTTGATTCACACACTCTGTTTGTCCATCGGACTGAGGAGGATAAGCGGTGCTAAAATTAAACTTCTTTCCTAAATCTTTTTGAAGACCCTTCTAAAATCCACTAGTAAATAATGGATCACGATCACTAACAATAAACATTGGATCTCCATGCAATTTAACAATATATTTAACATAGAGTTTAGGCAAAAGAGGTACGGTCCGGCTAGACCAAACGAGAATAAAATGGGCGGATTTTGTAAGTCTGTCTACAATCACCCATAAATTATCATGACCTGAATGAGAACAGGGAAGACCGTCAATAAAGTCCATGGAAATTTGATGCCACTTCCAAACAGAAATGCCTAAAGGTTGCAATAACCCATTGGGCCTTTGATGCTCGTCCTTTACGAGTTGGCAAGTCATGCAATGCTTAATAATGTTAGGAATATCATATTTCTTCCCATCCTAATAACAAAGTCGCTTCAAGTCCGCGTGCATTTTACTACAACTGGGATGAATGGTAAATTTAGAACGATGAGAATCTTCTAAAATATATTTGCGAAGATCACTAATATTTGTCACAATAAGTGTACCAAATGTTCGAATGCCTCCACAAGCATCAATATCAAAGTCTTTCAAGTCATCAATCTTATTTTTATCCCTACAACTTTGGCTAAGAAGAGCCAATTCGTGATCTTGCGTTTGAGCTTCAAGGATGTGGTCTAAAAGAGGAGGATGAGTCTCAAGGTTACATAAAACAAGAAATGACCATGAATCGGATTCACGATCTCGAATCTCACAAGTGGATAAAGTCTCAAAATCATTCCATTTGGATATCATCATGGAAACAACCGCTTGTTGCTTACGATTAAGTGTGTCAGCAACACGATTTCCCTTTCCTAGAGTATAAAGAATATCAACATCATAAGTTGCAAAGATTTCGAGCCAACGTTGTTGACACAAATTAAGTTCCTTTTGATACAATAAATACTTCAAAGATTTATGATCGATGTAGAGAACAAATTTCTCTCCCAAAAGATAATGACACCAAACTATAAGGGCAAAAACAATGTCGGCGAGCATCGGTATAAATAATAAAGTCTCGGTTCCCTTCGGGAATCACACGAATAGAAGCATCGAAAAGGAGTTCTTTTAATTTCTGAAAAGCAGCATCAAATTTGTCCGACCAAGTGTACTTAACTCCCTTTGTTGTCAAACTAGTAAGGGTCACGAAAATTTTAGAAAATTCTTTTATGAAATGATGGTAATATCCCTTAAATCCAAGGAAGCTACGAATTTCCGTCACACTCTGCGGTCTCTTCAAATTGTGAATAGCTTCAATCTTTGAAGGATCCACAGAAATTCTGGGTTCAGAAATAATATGTCCTAATAATTTCACACGAGATTGCCAAAAGTGGCACTTAGAAAATTTTGCTTTCAATTGATTGCTCCTAAGAGTTTCCAACACAATCCGAAGATGTTTTTCATGCTCTTCCTTGGATTTAGAATAAACAAGAATATCATCTATAAAGATGAGAAAAAATCGATCGAGGAAGTCTTTGAAAACATGATTCATAAGGTCAATGAAATAAACTGGAGTATTCATTAAACCAAATGGCATAACAAGCCATTCATAAGATCCATAATAAGTACGAAACGATGTCAAAGGAATGCTATCCTCTGCAATGCGAAATTAATGAAAATCGATTGCTAAGTCTAACTGTGAAATGACTCTAGCACCGCTAAGTTGATCGAATAGATCATCAATCCGAGGGCAAGGGATATTTATTCTTGATGGTAAGATCGTTAAGCTTGCGGCAGCCGATGCAAAGCCTAAGTGTACCATTGGAATTCTTTACAAAGACAACTGAAGCTCCCTAAGGAGAGGAACTAGAATGAATAAACTATTTTGCATCCAATTCGGATAATTGTTTACGCATCTCCTCATTTTCCTTATTGGACATACGATAAGGAGGACGAGTGATAGGTAGAGCTCTAGGGATTAGATTAATTATGAACTCAATTGCTTGCTTAGGTGGTAATCCTAAAACGGGCTCAAATATTTTAGGAAATTCATGAACAACGTGAATAAGGGAAATAACATCTTCCTCATCATCATTATCGTCATTATGTGTATTTAGAGAATACAAGGATGCCTCCGAATTGGAATCTGAATTTTTTAGAACAATACAAATCTGCTTTACAGATTGGGGATGTCGAAGATGGATAGTCCTCTTTGGACATAGGATGTGGGCTTCATAAAGATTCAGCCAATCCATTCCTAAAATCATTTTGAAACATAAGTAATGCATAACATGCAAATCGGCTCAGAAAGCATAATTACATAAAATAATCTCAACATCTTTACAAAGTAAACTGAGTGTTGCAGATCCAGCAAACAAATTCGCAATTCTCAATGAAGTCATCAAGCCCATAACATTTAAAGACAAAGTATTAACAAGTTCCTTTGATATAAAAGAGTGAGATGCACTCGTATCAAAAAGAACTCGAATAGGGAGATCACGAAATATAATAACCCATCAAGGACAAAATGAGAAATACCTTGACCAGGAGAATTGTTACTAGAAGCTTCCACAACGTTAAGTTTCCCTCCTTCTTGCCTCGAAGTTTGGGACATGAAGATAAAAGATAACTCAAACTTTTGCAATAACGACCAAAAAGGGGTTTCAAACACCTATTTGCATAATGGTCCTTAGAACCACAATTGTACCATTGCCCTCAACTAGAGGTAGGAATCTTTGCTGCCAAACTTGCTTGCTTCCCTTTCTTGTTGGGATTAGGGCCTTTGAAATTAGTAGGGTTCTTCTAGTTGTTGTTGAAGTTCTGCTTGGCACCCACGACTTCAATATCACTTTATTTATCGGCCTCTTCAACTCGAAGAGCAATATGTACAAGTTGATTGAAAGAAACTTCTAGTTTCAAAAGCAAAATTTTTTGAGGTTCTTATTCAGCCTGTAGAAAAACCTCAGATTTTTCTTTAATGGGTTATTAATATACTCGACCCCGTATTTAGAGAGAGATTCAAAAGATGTGATGTAATCCAACACAGAAGATTCACCTTGAACAAGGTCAATAAAGCATCAAGCTAAACTTACTTTTTTAGCTTCTGGCACAAACTTCAACTCAAACCATTCTCGGAATTGCACCCAAGTAAGATCCGCTTCAACAATATCCAAAATCAAAAGCTCATACTAATCTAATGCTCTTTCCTGGAGCATGCTATAAGCCACTTGGACTCGATGTTGATCAACAAGATTCATGCAAGAAAAGATGTGATCGCACGTTCTAAGCCAAGCTTTGACTTCTGTAATGATTTCGGAACCCTTGAATAGCCTTCCACCCAAGTTGGTATAATACTACATATGCGTGCAAACCCGAATTTAGAATGATAGCTTCTAGAATGGATCTGGTAGCTTGGGCATTCTTTACAATATCTACAAGCTATTGGGCAGACATGAATACACCATCTTGAGGAATAGCATTGGATTGAACGGCACTGGGACAGCCTGGTCTAACCATTTCCCTTCTTTAAGAAGGAAAGAAAGAAGAGGAAAAGGATTTTTTTTTCAGAATAAATATCAAGCAAAATTGATTGGGAAAACAAGGTATCACAAAACAAAATATGATAGAATGGGTCATGAGGCTTAGATTATATCCTAAGGCACAATTCCTAAGAGAGACTTAGGACAACGATCCTTAATAGATCATTTTACATTATTTTGAAGTTTGGCTCTGATACCAAGGTGTGACGTCCTACCTCTATACTCACAATAGCCAAGGACATTATGGAGTAATGTCGTCAACTAGCACGAAGAATAAGGCTGTTAAGGAGCGGCCACCTATGTAATTGATTTTTGCGAGTACCGAAATGCCAGATGGAAGGTCATGCATTTTATTTCAAGAGGAAATCTGACATATCAAATACAAACTTAAATCTACTAGGCTATGTAGCCTTTGGAAACAAATATAAAATAAGCATAACACAAATCAGTCACAGATATTCATATCACTAAGGCAGAAACAAATATGAATATATCACATAGAAGTGAACATCAAAGTAGTGGTCATACAAGACCACTACATCACAAAAGAGTAGGTACAAGTGCTAGACAATAGAATATGTATACATCAAAGAGTCTCTATCTCGAACGTATAAAAGTAAAAACTACTATGCTAAAGTAGTTAGCCAAAAGTCAGAAGCTAGTCCCTGCTAAGAAGTCAAGTAGAAGCACCTGAAACACCATGGTCCGACCAGAGTATTATTTAAGAACAAAAATAATAAACGGATCAGTCTAGCTATAAATTACATATAAAATGAGATAGGATAAGGGATATAATAGAAATATAAGATTATAATGATAATCATACAATATTTAAAATCTTCTCAAAACACCAAAAAGAATATCGTATTCTTTAGCTTATTCACAAACCTCAAATATTGAAAAAACGTATCAATGCAAATCTCAAAAAAATTGGTGAAAAATAAATTCTAAAAATAAATAATTAGAAATCCAAAAAACACAAAGGGGGGAGGCCTTTCACAAATGGGAACATGAAAACTTACTAATACGTATATCACAAACGGGTCGCTATCCTATGGCCGCTAACCAAAGAGCCGGTGCAACGATGTAGTACAGCGGTACGCCCAAGCAAATTGAAACTCAAATAATACGTAACAACGACTAGTACAATGTTATGCCCGAAGAACTAAACTCCATAAAACCCATAGGTCACTAGCCTATAAAAAATAAGACGAAGCTTAACATAATGGGGTACAGTTCCCCATGCGGACATAGTAACATCGCATATCGCTAGTCTAAATCATAAAATGATCATCATTGATCAATAAGAAGTGTCAACTACACTAAGCTAGTAATAAATGAGTTTATCTTCATGTCTCATAACCATTGACTTAACTTAAATATTTACGAACATATTATAGATTTCTACTTGAAGATTGTCACGAGATTTCAATCAAACAAGTCCAAAAATTAATCGACGAAGTAAACGCAAGCGTTTCATGCCACTTGTTCTGCTAAGTCGTTTAATTAGATTTCTCAACGAATGAGGTATGGTTTATATATCCTAATAGATTGGAAAACAATTTTAAAAATGATTTTTGTATTAAAAATAGTGTTGAAATCGTTTTTGTGAAAGAGTTTGAATATTTACTACTAATATAAAACCTTTGTATTTTATAGTGACAAATCACAGAAATGATTGTAAAAACAATCTATCACCAAAAAAACACATTCGACAACGTGAATTAAAACCATAAAAATCGATATCAAATTCATCAAATGGATGTATCCAAAAATCCAGAAAAGAAGTCATCAAAGTCAGTAATTAATGATAATAACTAATCGAATCCAAAAAAATCGATAAAAATTGGAAATCCTATCGAAAATAGGCGAAATGGTTAAAAGGAATAGGACCAGTTGTATGACCCAGCATGACCAGACGTCTGACCTGGGGCTCGAGGAATTTATTTTCCTTTCCCCCATTTTCTTTTTAATGCCAAGGGCCATCCGGACATTTGATATAGCCTAACCAAACGTTTGGTCGAGGGTTCGACCGTTTCTTTCTGTCTTTGCTATTTTATTTCTTTATCTCTTCCGAGGACCCCTATCAGACATTTGAGTTCTTCAACCAGATGTTTGGTCACCTGGGCCTGGGCAGAATTCGCCTAGGCAATTGATGGCTAAAATGGAAACGATCGAAAGAGCGAGGGAGACAAGAGATTTATTCTAAGCTACAACCCAGCCTTATAGGCTCTTCGATATACCCTAAATAATATTTCCAAACATCCAAGATAGGATTTTAAAAGATTTTGACTTCAATACACCAAAATTGGAAAATTCACCAAATGAATTCAAATCTGAAGCAAATGAACATGAATAGATGTTAGGAATTCATACCTAACAACAATGAAGGCCATAGACATAGATGTGAGTTCAAGAACTCATCTTTAAAACTCAAAAACAACGAATGAAAAGCTTTAAAACAAAGTAAGACCAATTCCACTTCAACACCTCTAGAATCTACAATCTATTATCAAATGTGAAGTTTTCCTAAGTTAGGTTATAAGAAATTCTAAAAATTGAACACAGATTGAGATGGAAAAGATGAAGAGGATGCTTACCTAGGATTTTCCTTGATTTTAGAACTAGTACTTGAATTTCCTAGGAGAACTAGGGCTTAGGAATTTTAATTTTCTATCTTTTCCCCCGTTCTTTCCTTTAGCTTGAGAGTGTTAGGAATAAAGAAATGAATGAATGAATGAATGAAGAGGAGTGGAGTGGGAGTTATTAGGTAGAAGAGTTGGGTTCTCCTGTTGGGTTTGTGGGCTGAAACCCAAACCCAAAGTCCAAATGAAAATACCAAAATTCTAATCAACTCTAAACATATCGATGTTTACACTCAAAAAGATCGCAAATGTCGTTTTGGACTCAATGGAAGTGGTCTCGAGTCCGGATTCGATCGTTTACAAAAATTCACATTTTGGAATTTAAATTCAACTAACAATGCCATATTTAAATAAAACATTTAAATATTAAATCGTAAAATATGCAGGTTGTTACAAATTCACTTTTCGATGTACTTTAATACTACTAGTTCCATATTTTATAGTTTGATGTATAACATTTTCCTCTTAAAAACAAACTCAAATTCTTAAAATTAAAGATATATTTTTAAAATTCCAATAACCAATTCAATTTGTAAATCCTCTCTATTTACAAACCATTGATTCCATTCCACCATCCTATCAATTTTCACTTTCCAAAAATAGTATCCACTATTTTCTTCCCTATTTCCATATTCTAATATAAAATCACCCTATGAATTTTTTATTCCCAAATTTAATCTAATATTGATTTTCTTTATTTATAAACATCGGTTATAAATTTATAACTTCTCCGGGCTTCACTTTTTATAAAAATAATCTTATTTATAAAATTCCATTTTATAAATTTAATTCCTTACAAATTCCTTTTGTTTCTACCAATCTATTTTTTTATCGATTTCAACCTCTTTCCATATTTTTTGGGATATCTTTTAAAAATCCTTTATATAGATTATTTAAAATTTCTATTTAAACCATTTATGGATTTATAGAGTTCAACCAAAATCAAATTTATTGTTTATCCAATCTATTTCGTTCTAAGTAAACCAATTTTTTGATATAAATATTTTTATATTCAAAATCTCCTTTCAAAATCCCAAAATAATATTTATGGTATTTAAAATACCAAAAGTTTGGTCAGTGCTACTTATCATCCAATAATTCACATCACAACAATAATCTATAACGGATTATTCTAACACATCATATATTATTATAGATGAAAAACAATCAATATAAATTTAAGGAATTCAGTTGGATCCCTCTAACATGTTTCCCTGCATCCACAGATGCTAATACAACATAAATATACCAATCCCACTTCGAGGGGAATATCGCGGTATATAGGGTCATCCGCTATTATACAGGGCATTTAGGGTCTCATCCGCTCCAATAGTGGGGGAAAATCAATCCAACTACTAATATATATACTACTATATATATTATAGCATCCAATTGATAATAATAATTATCAAATCATCCAATCTACCAATAATTTAAAATTTCAACATTTTAAATTATGCTAGCAATCCAAAAATGAGTGAGATTTACTCACCTTGACTTTTATTTTGCTGATCGTTCCAATTTAAATCTTTATGCCAAGATTCTGTTCAATTTAAACCTCACATAAGAAAATCTCAAATAATATAAATTAACGTTTTTAACTTTTAATTATATTTTATAACTAACAACACTTAAATTAAAACTAAAAAAATAAATTCTTTTATACCTTCTTCCTAGGCCCAGCCGCGCATGCAATTGTCTCCTCCAGAATCTCCATAGCAGTATTTTGGTTCTCTCTCGTCTGCCTTTTCGCACACCCCCAATCTGAGACCTTTTATCCATCGCCAATGCCTCAGGCGCACCCCAAATTAGATGAACCCCAAGAAATCCTTGACTGCGAATTGCTGCCACCCCTTGTGTCGCCTTGTCTCAATCGCGATTCTGTCTTACCCTATCATACGTTCTAACGAGCGCCTCTGAGTGAATGTTGCATGCTTCCAGTTCGCCTTCCTCCACGCGTGATTTTTTTTTTATTTGTACGTGATTTCATTTTTCCCTTCTTATTTTTTCAAACGAGGATTCAATTTTTTTTTAAGATCACGTATTCGATAGAAAGAAATAAAGGAGGAAAGACGTTATGATTTATGAACTTAGAGAATAAAGGGTTGCGTGTTTCAATGGTGAAGGGTAGCTAATTTGATTTTGACCTGATTTTTTTTATATGTTCAAATATCTCATTATATATACCGAGATATTTCGAAACCCTATTGAGGTGTGCCACATGCATTCCTAAGGTTATACTACTATTCCGAACTCAATGGAACAAGTCTTGAGGCCTATTTTGATCGTATGTAGAATATAGCTTTTTAAATCGACTATTTAAATTCAGTTAAATTATTTCCAACCGTTTACAGATCATATGACCAAATCATAAATCCAAATGCAACGAAATTTGAATCTGGTAGTAATACAATATTACAGATCCAATGGGATTGTTGTCGTCGAATTTCGAGACTGTGTCCCGGATCGCTATTTTAATGCGTCGATAATACTGACGATTTCAAAATTGACGAAACCGCTTGAAATATCAGTTTTAAAATATTACTAACTAAATTATAATTCCAAGACTATTATTTAAAATCATTTATATTCAAAATTAACCGTTCAAAAATTCCGATCGTTACAAATAGTGTCCAGAGAAAACAAATAGACAACGGTTGAAATGCTTGCATCTCACGTTTCAGTATAGTTGGGCACAATCAAAACCGCATGGTGCTTATTGGAAAATGGATTCCATACAATTACTTGGCAATGTGGTACCACCTATTACAGTACATTTCTACAAAAATGTACCGAGGACCTCGTCGAGATCCCGTACAACACAAGACCGGACCTATCCCTAACCTGGATAGAACCGAATATGTTATCACCCTCGGTGCTGTGATGCTCCACCCCAAGACCCACATTAACAAAGAGAATTACTTAGTAATTCTGTCTGCTAATCGAAGAATAGGTTTGGTTAAGGGCGACCATCATAGTCTTGCATTAGATAAGAGCTAAGTATGTCGATATTTATACTCCTTTTTTCATTTCTTCTCGAGTATTCAACATACTTAATTCCTATCGAATGCACTACTATTGTGGCTACAGGATCGATTTAGAAACAAAACAAAGTAACTATATCAATTAAAAGTCACAGAAACACAGAAACGATACAGATGAATACATACATCAAATGTAATATGACATCCCACTTGTGGTATGCAACCATAATATATAAATACATTCCCTACAAAAGAATATATACATCACAAGTTCCCAACAAAAAGACTACTACACAAAAACTATGTCATATCCCAACCCGATAGTGAATTCCAAAAGGTAAAGCAACCTAAGAGTCCAACTACCTAACCTGCAACTCGGTTTGACCCATGTAATAAATACACAGATCAAGCTAGCTAGAACTTGATAGTGGTATAAGATAAGAGAAATATAAGTGCATAAGGGAATTCTTCTTTTAACTATAAAGGAAGTGTAAAAATATAGTATAATCTCAATGCATGGTAGATGTTCACCAAGGGTTGCCTCATGAATAGGCTTAGTTCAACATAAAAAATCCATACTTAATGGCATTCAACTGAAATGCAAGGAATCATACAAAAGTCATAGGAGAAACTCATCAAAATCCCAATATGACTCTCATGGAACTCAAGATAGAGTTCAACCCTCATAAAAACGAAATCACCCTATGTAACATCTCATATAGCAATAGGCTATCGATGTAATAAAAATATCTCAAAATGGTGAAATCGTATAAAACTCAGAAAAATCAAAAAACCCTGGATTGGCCAGATCCCTGATTGCAAAGATGAAGCAATGCTACATGTGCTAAACTCTTGGCCAGTGCTATTTATAATTTAGGCACCTAACTCGTGGACTCGAAGGTCATACTCATGGTGATCGATGTCACATAACTCGTGGTGACTGAAGTCCCATAACTCGTAGTGACCGAAGTCACCTAACTTAGATGACCCAAAGGTCTTTAGCACCGGCATACTCGTGGATGCGTCACAAACTCTTGAAAAGGAACATGAAAAATGTTAGCGTGTGTCTCATACCACATATTCACACTAAACGGTTTACTAACCGCTAACTAACTCCACATCATGAAAATAAAATCTCAAACCTCAAAAATCTCAGAATACTCATATATCTTGCCTCGTATCATCGTAGGTGCAAATAAATCTCATAGCGGTTTCTCATAACCCATAATTCCTAAAGAGGGTAATCTCATTTCATGGCTCGTCTCGTCTCATCGGTGAGTAAAACATCATCTATAAGTGGTTCTCATTGATTATTACTTCCATAATAGGAGATCTCGAGCATCTCAACTCGCTAAATATTGGCCATCTCAGATAATTCCTATAATAGGAATTTCAAATCTCAAATATCAACTCAAAATATAATACTCAAAAGGTTTCGATCATACAAGTCCGGAATTAACCGAAAAACTAAACTCATGTGTCCCATACCATGTGTTTTACTGAATCATTTAATTCTCTTTCTCATACGTTCGAAAAGTGTAAAAACGTGTATTATTATATAGAAAATAATTTATTATAGAAAACAAGCTTTTAAAACTATTTTCGAAATCGTTTGGAAAATAACTTTTGAAATTCTTTTATTATAGGTAATATATAATTTTAATAGCTTTATATTAATTAGAAATATTGTAAAATATTTATCTCGAAAGTTAAAAAAATTATCCGAAAATGGTTTAGAAAGCACGTACAAAAAAAGGACAAAAATTAACAAAAATTCAATGAAATTATTCATAAAATCATCATGAGAAAATCCCCTAAAAATTCACAAGTCCAAAATAGGAATAAATGGTAAAATTCGCTCTTTCATCTTAGGATCAAGCCGATCAAAAACATCATTGAAAAAATAATCTATGTAAAACAATTTAAATGTTCAACTGGAGCAAAACATGCTCTGATTCAAAGTTCCAACCAAATTTTCAACTAGTTACAAAGGTTTAAAAGCCTTGAAAATTTTCAATCATAGACTTCAACAACTCTACTTTAAATAAAAAAAGAACATATATAATCGGATAAGACACGAGAGAGATATGATCTCTCAAATTTGGACTTGCAGCCAGATTTCAGTATCAACAGCTGGAGCAAAACATGCTCCAATTCAATGTTTGGCAGCATGTTTCTATAGGCTACAAAGGACGGAATGAATTGAAATTTGACAAGCATAAAGCTCAACAACTATATTTAAACTGCAAAAACTATGACACAATTTAGATCAAGTACGAAAAAGTTATGATGTTCCAAAGTTGAACCCAGACAGTGTTTTCACTGTAAAAATCTAGGTAAAAACATGCCCCGAATCAAAGTTCAATAGCATATTTCTATATGCTATATGGGTCAAAATGACCTGAAATGACTTAAACTGCACCAATAAGTATGCAATTTAGATAAAGTATGAAAAAGATATGATGTTCCAAAGTTGAACCTAGAAAAGCGTTATCACTTTAAAAATCTGGGTAAAAGTACGCTCCGAATCAAAGTTCGGCAGCATATTTCTATAAGATTTATAGGTCGAAATGACCTAAAATTAAATACGCATAAAGATTAACAATAAATATATAAACTGAAGAAAGAATCATGCAATTTAGACAAAGCATGAAAATGATATGATGTTTCAAAGTTGGACCTAGGTAGTGTTTTCATTGTAAATATTTGGGCAAAAATATGCTTTGAGTCAAAGTTCGGCAGCATGTTTCTGTAAGCTACAAAGGTCTAAATGACCTGAAATTTGGCATGCTTAATCTAAGAAACATGGTCTACAAAAAAAAATATGGCAGCATTTAATTGTAGGAACAGAGAGATGCGACTGCACAAATTTGCAACTCAAGACCGTTTACTCAAATTCAAAATAGTTCAAAAACGAAAAAATATTTAGCAAGTTTTTGATTCATTTTACGATTTTTGGCATTTTATATGCTAGGTATTGTGAGGTTAATACTCACTTGATGATTTAGCAAATAATTTAGGTGCAAGCAATGATCTTTGACAATGAAAAGGAGCTCTAGGAACCTGCATTTGCTGAAAGAAGAACATACAAGAGGAATAGAACAAGTCATAGCAAATTCACACCAAAATCAAAAATTTTGATGAAATTTATTAAGTATTGGATTTGATTACCTTTCTCTATTCTTATTTTGGTGAATTAGCGTCTTGAATTAGTAGCAAATAGATTAAAGATTGGTTTTAATTGAAGGAGGCCATGAAGATTTCTCTTTTTTTACTGTATGCTTTAGGTTTTTCAGAAAAAAGAAGAAACAACGTACTGTGTTTCTTTTCTCTCTAGAAACCTCTAGATAATGGGATTTGGATCCCATTTCTAACACAATCAAGCCTAAAACCAAAATGCTTAGAGAAAATATAAGTAATGTAAATTTTTATCTTATATTATCGACATATACACACTTAATTTTAAAAACCAAACAAAAATGTATACATCTAATTGTTATGAAATAAAATTGTTATTGTAACAAAATTAAATTTATTTTATTATAAAAAGTTATTTTTAACAATAAAACCCTATTTTTGACTACATTACACAATTTACACTATTTTAGTGTAAAACGTCATTTTTAATGCAAGAATGTGTACAAAAATTATTTTCTTGATAAATAAATTATAATAAATCATTCCAATTTTATCTTATCATCAAAATACCATTTGTAAACCATATTTCATCTTTTATATTAATAAAATTCAGATTTACTTAATTTTTTCCCTGTTTAAATTCAATAAAAACTTTAATATAAGCAATAATTAACAACACTATTGCATAACTCAAATAAAATCAGCAATTGATCATATTCTTCTCAAATTATAAAAATGAAGTTTACAAAACTTCATTTTCATTACTTCAGATTTATTTTCAACAATTTTACGTTGGCATACATCACCTAATTAATTTATTAGCTCAAAACTAATAAATACCCAATATTTCAGTTTATTTAAACCAAATACTTATCCAATCAATATTAATCCGATATTTATTCCCAATAAACAAAATAAAGTTCCAAACTTTATTTCTCCCATTTTATTTACAAAATTCATCGTTTATTCCAAATAACAAATTTAAAATTTCCAATTATTTTTAAATTTACAGTAATAAATTATAACATCCATTATAATTTGATATAAATATGTAATCTCCAAAACAGGATTGTTATAAACTTCCCATTTAACAAAATTGCGTCCTTGCAATTTTTAGAGGAAATCTATATTCAGCGCACTTTATTCCATCAAACAAAGGGGATTTAGATAGATTAAAATGGAAAATAATTAAATTCGGAGTGAGAAGATAAGAAATCAGGACACTATTGCTCGATGAATTCCATGGTTTCCCAAGTGCTATCATTGGGATTATCGGACCATTGAATCTTCACGAGCGGAACACTTTTGTTTCGAAGATGCCTAGTCTTCGAATCAAGAACTCTCACAAGATGCTGCACATAAAATAGATCTAGAGCAACCTCCAACTTCTCTAAAGTACGAAAATCAATCACAGAATTTGGATCCCTTAGACATTTCCTCAACTGGGAGACGTGGAATACATCGTGAACTCCAAAAAACTAATTGGGAAGGTGCTATATGATAACCAACAGGATCGATACGCTAAAGTGTACCACCTCTTTTAGAGGAGAAGCTCGAATATAAATAAGGTCGCCCACTGAGAATTCAAGAGGCCTCCTACAATTGTCTGTGTAGGATTTCTGGCGACTCTACGCCTCTTTCATTCCCTCACGAATAAGATGGATCTTCTCAGATGATTCTCGAATAGACTTGGGGCCTAAAATAAGCTTTTCCCCCGACATAAGCCAACAAGATGGAGAACGACATGGCCTTCCATATAAGGCTTCGAAAGGAGCCATTCCGACAGAATTTTGGTAGCTATTATTGTATGCAAACTCAACTATAGGAAGATTATCCTCCTGGCTACCACCAAGATCAACGATACAAGCATGAAGCAAGTCATCCAAGATACGATTCACCCATTCAGTCTGTCCAACAGACTGTGGGTAATAAGTTGTGCTAAGATGAAGCTTTTTGCCCAAAGCTTGCTAGAGACTCTACCAGAAGTGACTTGTGAAAAGAGGATCACGATCACACACAATATATGAAGGGACACTATGCAATCGCACGATCTCCTTAATATAAAGCTTAGATAAACAGATGTCGTCTTATTTGACTTAATAATTGTGCGGACTTGGTGAGACGGTCCACAAAAACCCAATACTGCTATGGCCTGACCTCGAACGAGGTAAGCCAACGATGAAATCAATAGAAACTTGGTCCCACTTCCACAATGGAACCTCTAAGGCTGAAGAAGACCACTGGGTCGCTGATGCTTGGCATTAATAAACTGACAAGTCATGCAATTACTCACATAACTTGTCACATCTCGCTTCATGCCTTCCTAGTAATATAAGCGGGGCATATCAGCATACATCTTGTTGCTGCTTGGATGGATAGTATACTTAGAATGGTGACATTCAGCTAGAATGTCCTACCTAAGTTCTGGAATAGGTGGCATGACTAGATTGTTCTTCTTTCAAAGACACCCATGAATATCGATGCTGCAATCCCTCATCTCAATATCACCGTGGGATTCAGACTTACACTTGAATAAGAGCAGATATATTGGAGTCTTGTCATTGAGCCTCGGCAATCCAATCCAGAAGGGTAGGGCGAGCTTCCATGCTATATAATAGAATAGGGGAGTTGGATGTGGAAGCACGATCATGAATATCAAACATGGAAAGAGACTCAAGAAATTTCCATTCTGCCATCATGATGGAAACAATAGCTGAATGCTTGCGACTCAAAGCATCAACCACTCGGTTCCTCTTGCTAGGGATATACTGCATATCGAAATCGTATGAAGCTAAAAACTTGAGCCAACGCTGCTGTCACACGTTGAGCTCCTTCTGGGTGAACAGGTATTTGAGAGACTTATGATCGATGAAAAGAGTGAAGTGATCTCCCAACAAATAATGATGCCACATCTTTAAAGCAAAGACAACGGAGGCAAGCTTTGAATCATAGGTAGTGTATCGAACCTCGTTCAGACGTAATTGCCTTGAAGCGTAGGCAACTTTCCTATCCTTCTGCATAGGAACAGCATCGAAGCTACTATGACTGGCATCTATATAGATAATAATATCCTGATTCCCTTCGGGAACCACAAGAACAAGAGCATTAGTGAGAAGCTCCGTCAATCTCTGAAAGGAAGCCTCACACTTATCTGACCATATATAGCAAACGCCTTTTTTGTAAGGCTAGTCAATGGAATCACAATACGGGAAAAGTCATTAATGAAGCGACGATAATAACCTGCCAAGCCTAAAAAGCTACAAATGTAATGAACATTCTTAGGCGTCTTCCAATTTTGGATAGCTTTGATCTTGCTAGGATCAACCGAAATGCCTTTGGAAGAAACAACATGGCCTAAGAACTTAACTTTCTTTTCGCAGAAATGACATTTAAAAAGTTTTGCTTTGAGTTGAAGATGTCGAAGAGTACTCAAAACAATTCTAAGATGTGGAGCATGGTCCGCTTCAGACTTAGAATATACAAGAACATCGTCGATGAATAAAAGAACAAATTTATCGAGGTATTAGCAGAATACTCGATTCATAAGGTCAACGAAATAAGCAGGGGCATTCGTTAGACCGAATGGCATGGAGAGCCACTCATAAGAACCACGAGTGCAAAAAGATGTAAGTGGAATGCTATCTTCTACAACTCAGAGCTGATGAAATCCCGTGGCAAGGTCAAGCTGTGAGAAGACCTTAGCGCCACTTAGCTGATCGAACATATCGTCGATCATAGGTAATGGATAGCAGTTCTTGATGGTTAACTCATTAAGCTTGCGATAATCAACGCATAGCCTAAGAATCCCATTGGTCTTCCTCACAAATATCACCGCGGCTCCCCATGGTGAAGAACTAGATCGAATGAAATGCTTAGATTCAAGCTCTAAGAGTTGCTTCTTGAGTTCCTCATTCTCTTCGGTAGACATCCTCATGGGAGGACGGCAATCAGGCTGTGTGCCTGGAATAAGGTTGATGCAGAACTCAATATCCCGCTTGGGTAGTAATCCCAAAATAGGCTCAAATAAGTCTAGAAAGTCATGAACAATAGGAATCTGAGACACATTATCATCATCGTCTTGAGATTTAAGGGAGAATAGAGAAGTTGTGGAATCGCCATCGACGTCTTGAAGTATAAGAGATAACGGGCAGGAGATTCGGGAAGTCGAAGGTATAGGACACTCTCTAAATGTTGAATCTTGGCATAGTATCGAACTAGCCAGTCCATATCCAATATCATATCAAAACCAAGAAAAGGAACCAAGTGCAAATTCGCACGGAAAGAAAATCCACAAATATGAATCTCAACATCATCACAGAGCATACTAAGGGCTGCGGATCCCCCAATAGGATTCGCCATCCTCAACGAAGTAATCAAGTAAGAAACTTCTAACTGCAAAGCATTAACGAGCTCCTTTGATATGAATGAATGTGACGCACCCATGTCGAAGAGCACTCTAACAGAACGATCATGGAACAATATAGAACCCTCTAAAATAGTGGGAGATATACCTCGAGACTGAGAAGCACTACTAAATGCCTTTGCCACATTCATATTACCAGAACGAGCATCCTTCTTATTCTTAAGGTAAGTAGAAATCATGTGTCCCTCTTGCTTGAAATAGAGACACTTGCGATGATGAGGACACTCGCGAGCTAGATAGTCTCGAGAATAATAGTTGAAGAAGGCTAAGACCTTTGCTGAATGAGGTGTGCCATGAGGATGAGAACTAGAATTGCCTTGCTTCTTCTTCTTCTTCTTAGAAGGAAAGGACTTGGATCTCTGGAAAGGGAATTTCTTCTTGTGTGGGTTCTTTCGAACCTCGGCCTCATCGCTACAATCCTTTTTCTTTTCGACGGCTTCGAGGTGAAGCGCCGAATCCACAAGCTCCTCGAATGAGAGCTTAAGCTAAAGCATGAGAGATTTCTTCAAATACTTATTTAAGTCCAGATATGAACTCAAGATTCTTCTTGTATGGGGTGCTGAATAATTCATGCCCATACTTAGATAGAGACTCGAAGGATGAAACATAATCAGATACGGAGGATTTTCCCCGCTTCAAATCAAGGAAGCGACGGCCAAGAAAAGCCTTCTCGGATTCTGGAACGAACTTGAGATCAAAACAGTCTCTAAAATGCTGCCAAGTGAAGGTGGACTCATCTATCTCTATAATAAGGAGCTCATACCAGTCTAAAACCCGTTCATGTAGCATACTCGATGCCATAAGAACTCGATGATGATCAGATATCTCCTTGCGAGTGAAGATGCACTTGCAAGTATGTATCCAAGCCTAAACCTCAAGAACTCTCTCGGAGCCTTTGAACGACTTGCCTCCAAGGTGGGGGAAGTCGCTGCACATGCGTGCAAATGCTGATTTACACGGAGGAGAGGACTGAGCGGGGGCAGGAGGCTGAGTGCTCCTAATAAGCTTGAGAATCTGGTCGGTCGACATATAAACACCTTTCGGACGGGAACCACTGGACGGTCCTTTCTCTGAAGTGCGACTTCTTCCTCTTCCAGACATTACTGAAAGATAAGATAAGATAGGATTATTCACAGGGGTAGAAATTAGCAATTCAAATGAATTAATTAAGGAATACTATGGAATTTAAAATAAACATTCCTAAACATATTCCTTACTATCTACCCCCAAAAGTAATTAAAAGTAAGGAGAAAGCCGGGTTTGTTATGATTGGGGAAGATGTTTACACTTGTATTATAATTGATGTATGGTAATCGTGCATACTGTTCTGTGTTTTTTACATTTTTTCTGAATCCAACTCTAATACCAAGTTGTGACCCCCTTCCCCGAGATCCACATTAACAAAGAAAATTACTTAGTAATTTTGTCCACTAATGCGGAGAATAGGGCTGGTTATGGGAGACCATCATAGTCTTACATTAAATAAGAGCTAAGTATGTCGATATTTATACTCCTTTTATTTCATTTCATCTCGAGTATTCGACATACTTGATTCCTATCTAATACACTACTATGGTGGCTACAGGATCGATTTAGAAACAAAACATAATAACTATATCAATTACAAGTCATAGAACAGCAACACAGAAATGATACATATGAATACATACATCAAATGTAATACAACATGCCACTTGTGGTATGCAACCACAATATATACACATTCCCTACAAAAGAATATATACATCCCAAGTTCCAAATAGAAAGACTACTATACAAAAACTATGCCACACCCTAAGTCGATGGTGAAGTCCAAAAGGTATGGCAAGCTAAGAGTCCAACTTTCTAATCTGCAACTCGTTCTGACTCTAGTAATAAATACACGAGTAAGGCTCGCTAGAACTTGATATTAGTGTAAGATAAGAGGAATATAAGTGCATAAGGGAATTCTTCCTTTAACTATAAAGGAAGGGTACAAGTATAGTATAGTCTCAATTCATGGTATATGTTCACCAAGGGTTGTCACATGAATAGGTTTAATTCAACATAAGAAATCCATACTTAATGGCATTCAACTCAAATGCGAGGAAACAAACAAAATACATAAGAGAAACTCATCAAAATCCCAATATGAATTGCTGGAACTCAAGATAGAGTTCAAATCTCATAAAAACAAAATCACTCTATATAATATCTCATGTAGCACTAGGCTATCGATGTAACAAAAATATCTCAAAATGGTGAAATCGTATAAAACTCAAAAAAACTCAAAAAAAAACGGATTGGCCAGATCCCTGATTGCAAAGCTGAAGCAATGCTACACGTGCTAAACTCTTGGCCAGTGCTATTTATAATTTAGGTATCTAACTCGTGGACCCGAAGGTCATACTCGTGGTGACTGTTGTCATATAACTCGTGGTGACCAAAGTCCCATAACTCGTGGTGACCAAAGTCACATAACTCGTGGTAACCAAAGTCACATAACTCGTGGTGACCGAAGTCACATATCTCAGATGACCCGAAGATCTATAGCACCGACATACTCATGGATGTGTCACAAACTCTCGAAAAGGAACCCGAAAAGTTTTAGCGTGCGTCTCATACCACACGTTCGCACTAAACGGTTTACTAACCGCTAGTTAACTCCACATCACAAAAATAAAATCTCAAACCTCAAAAATCCTAGAGTACTCATATATCTTGCCTCGTATCATCGGCAGGTGAAAATAAATCTCATAGTGGTTTCTCATAACCTATAATTCCTTAAAAGGGAAATCTCATTTTAAGGCTCGCCTCGTCTCATCGGCGAGTAAAACATTATTTATAAGTGCTTCTCATCGATTATTACTTCTATAATAGGAGATCTCGAACGTCTCAACTAGCCAAATATTGGCCCACTCAGATAATTCCTATAATAGGAATTCCAAATATCAACTCAAAATACAATACTCAAGAGGTTTCGTACAAGTCCGGAATTAACCAAAAAAGTAAACTCACATGTCTCATACCATGTGTTTTACTGAATCGTTTAATTCTCCTTCTCATTTGTCCGAAAAGTGCAAAAACATGTATTATTATATAGAAAATAATTTATTATAGAAAAAAGCTTTTAAAACTATTTTCGAAGCCATTTGAAAAATAACTTTTGAAATTCTTTTATTATAGATAATATATAATTTTAATAGCTTTATATTAATTAAAAATATTGTAAAATATTTATCTTGAAAGCTAAAAAAATCATCCGAAAATGGTTCAGAAAGCATGTGCAAAGAAATGACAAAAATTAACAAAAGTTATTCATAAAATCATCATATGAAAATCCCCTAAAAACTCACCAATCCAAAATAGGGATAAGTGTTAATATTGGCTCTTCCATCTTAGGATCAAGCAGATCAAAAACATCATTGAAAAAAATCTATGTAAAACAATTTAAATGTTCAGCTGGAGCAAAACATGCTCTGGTTCAAAGTTCCTAGCAAATTTTAAACTAGTCACAAAGGCTTAAAAGCCTTAAAAAATTTCAGGCATAGAGTTCAACAATTTTACTTTAAACAAAAAAAAGGATACAATTGGATAAGAAACGAGAGAGATGTGATCTCTCAAAGTTGGACTTGGAACCAGATTTCACTGTCAACAGCTGGAGCAAAACATGCTCCAATTCAATGTTTGGCAGCATGTTTCTATAGGCTAAGGAGGTCGGAATGACCTGAAATTTAACTTGCACAAAGGTCAACTAATATAATTTAAATTTCAACAAGAATCACACAATTTAGACAAACTATGAAAAAGTTACGATGTTCCAAAGTTGAACCCGACAGCGTTTTTACTGTAAAAATCTAGGCAAAAACATTCCCCGTATCAAAGTTCGGCAGCATATTTCTATATGCTATATGGGTCGAAATGACCTAAAATTTAACACGAATAAAGATCAACAACAAGACTTAAACTGCACTAAGAAGTATGCAATTTAGATAAAGTACAAAAAGGATATGATGTTCCAAAGTTGAACCCAGACAACGTTATTACTTTAAAAATCTGGGTAAAAATATGCTCCGAATCAAAGTTCGGCAGCATATTTCTATAAGATCTATATGTCAGAATGGCCTAAAATTAAACATGCCTAAAGGCTAACAATAAAAATTTAAATTTAAGAAAGAATCATGCAATTTAGACAAAGCATGAAAATGATATGATGTTCCAAATTTGAACCCAGACAGTGTTTTCACTGTAAAAATCTTGGTAAAAATATGCTCCGAATCAAAATTCGGCAGCATATTTCTACAAGATCTATAAGTCGGAATGACCTGAAATTTAACTTGCATAAAGATCAATAACAAAAATTTAAACTACAGCAAGAATCGTGCAATTTAGAAAAAGCATGAAGAAGATATGATGTCTCAGAGTTGGACTCGGCAGTGCTTTCAACGTAAAAATCTGGGCAAAAACATGCTTAGAGTCAAAGTTCAGCAGCATGTTTCTATAAGCTATATAGGTCGAAATGACCTGAAATTTGACATGCTTAATCTTCAAAACATGCTGAAAAATAAAAATATCCAGCAGCATGTCGTTGCCAGAATGGAGAGATAGGACTGCATACAGTTGTAACTCAAGATAGTTTACACAATTTAAAATAGTTCAAAAACGAATTTTTTTAGCAAGTTCTGATTCAATGTGTGATTTTTGTCATTTTATGGGCTAGCTATTGTGAGATTGATACTCATCTGATGATTTAGCAAAGAATTTACGTGCAAGCAATGAACTTTGACGATAAAAATGAGCTCTAGGAACATGTATTTGCTGAAAGAAGAATATGCAAGAAAAATAGAACAAATTATAGCAAATTCACACTAAAATCAAAACTTTTGATGAAATTTATTGAATATTGGATCTGATTACCTTTTTCTATTCTTATTTGGTGAATTAGCTTCCTGAATTAGCAGCAAATTGAATAAAGATTGATTTTAATTGAAGGTCGCCATGAAGATTTCTCTTTTTTTCTTTTAGTGCATGCTTTAAGTTTTTCAGAAAGAAGAAAAGAAAACAATGTATTGTGTTTCTTTTCTCACCAGGAACCTCTAGATAATGGGCTTTGGATCCCATTTCTAACCCTATTAAGCCCATAACCCAAATGCTTAGAGAAAATATAAGTAATGTACATTTTTATCTTGTATTATCAACATATACACACTTTATTTTAAAACCAAACAGAAATGTATACATCTAATTGTTATGAAATAAAATTGTTATTGTAACAAAATTAAATTAAATTTATTATAAAAAGATTTTTTAACAACAAAACACTTTTTTTACTACATTACACTATTTTAGTGTAAAACATCAGTTTTAATGCAATAATTTGTACAAAAATTATTTTCTTGTCAAATAAATTACAATAAATCATTCCTATTTTATCTTATCATCAAAAATCTATTTTTAAATCATATTTCATCTTTTATACTAATAAAATACAAATTTACTTCATTTTTTCCCTTTTAAATTCAATAAAAGCTTTAATATAAGCCATAACTTACAATACTATTGCATAACTCAAATAAAATCAACAATTGATAATTTTCTTCTCAAATTACCGAAATAAAGTTTTTAAAACTTCATTTTCATTACTTTAGATTTATTTCAACAATTTAACGTTGAAATACATCACCTAATTAATTTATTAGCTCAAAACTAATAAATACCCAATATTTCAGTTATTTAAACCAAATACTTATCCAATCAATATTTAATCCCATATTTGTTCCCAATAAACAAAATAAAGTTTCAAACTTTATTTCTCCCATTTTATTTACAAAATTCATTGTTCATTCTAAATAACAAATTTAAAATTTCCATTTATATTTAAATTTACGATATTAAATTATAACATCCGTTATAATTTAATATAAATAGGTAATCCCGAAAATAGGGTTGTTGCAGCTGTTCCTTGCCTTAAAATCGAGTGCTCACTTTTTCAATGCACAACCATATCCATAATTTTAATATAGCTGAGGGCATCTTCAAAGGTGATAACATACCCTAATTGGGTGTGACCCACAGTCTTGCTGCATCTCCCCTGATTTTCAGTCATTCCGAAAGATGAGGCTTGAGGCCACGATTACCTTTCAAGAACAATTTCACTTAGAATGCTCATCGTCCTCCAATGACGACATTCTGATAGCATTCGTCTATACAAGTTATCCTGGGCCGGGACAAACCGGATCACCATCTTCACTATCTTCACGATATTCATTCGTAATGCTCAAATCGTATCGAAGTGTTTTTCGAATAATTAAATCTGATCCCGGTCTCTTCAAAACGATTAATGAAATTGGCCAATATTTGATAGTCAGTTATTTAACTATCAAACACACCATAAGCAGTCAGTAGGCCCATATTGCAAATTTTCCAACATTTATTTTCAAAGTATCTTTATAAGATATATATATATGTATATATATATATATATATATATATATTCGAATCCCTACCGGCATTTAACTATTTGAAAAAAAATTCAATACTTATATCCATAACAGGATATTTTGACTTGCCTCAATACTTAGAATATTTTATTTCAATTCCACTTTTATGATTCAACACTTTGACAATATTCCTAATAATAATACTCTCGTAGTGGAATATTTCAAATCCTTCCAGTTTCATACTTAGGAAATTTCCGCAAGTATATATTCTTCCAAATCGATTTCATTTGTCTCTAAATTTCAACCACCCACATTATTACTTCTTTTATGAATTCCAATCCAAATTTCGAAATTCTTTTGTTTCAATACTTTGGAAATTTCTTTACATTTCCCTAAATTCGTTTTTTGGGAATTTCTCCTATAAAATCACATCTATTTAATAAAACATGTTTCCAATTCTCGAGAAGATTCAAAAACAAATTTTAATCATTTCAAAGCCGTATATATGTACAGTAAGTATTTTAAAAGAATAATAATTTATTTTTAAAACATGTTCAAGTAATTATTTAAAATATTAAAGCACTTTTATAAACATCAATAACTCATTTTTAGATAAATAAATCAATTTTCAAAGCTGATTTTGAAAAAATTAGGGTTTATTAAAATAAATATTAAGTATCTGAAAAATCGACTTCTTGAAATATGTCACTACTAATAGCTTGAATTTTCATAGTTGAATAAATAAATTTTTCCTTTAAAAAAAAACTTAACTTCTCGATAGAAATATATTTTTAAAATTCCAGTAACCAATTCCAACTTATAAATCTCTCTTGATTCACAACACATCGATTCCATTTCGATACCCTAACCATTCTTGCATTTCAGAAATATAATTCACTATACTTTTTCCAAACCCATCCTCATTTCTCGATATAAATTTACGCTGTGAATTCATATTCCAATTTATCAAATAATAGCGTTTTCTTTATTTATAAATGGATTTTATAAATTATTATAACTCCTTTGGGTTTGACCTTTTTATAAAACTAATCTCTCTTATAAAATTCCATTTTATAAGTCCACTTCATTATAACTTCCATTTTATTTTCCCAAATCTGTATTTAATATCGATTCCAACGCCTTTCCATTTTTTTCCAGGATATCATTTCAAAAAAATCCCTTATATATATTATTTTTGAAAATACTCTATTTAACCATTTACGCATTAGTTAAGTATAATCTACAATCAATTTATCGTGTATCCAATAATTTCCTTTTAAGTAATCACATTTTCAATATAATTATTTTTATATTCAGAACCTCCTTTTTATTTCCTTAAAATTCAAAAATTAATATTTATAGTATTTAAAATCCCAAAATTATGGCCAGTGCTACTATAGCATCTAATAATTTAAATCACATAACTCCCAACAGATTAGTCAATAACATCGTATATTTTTATATATGAAAAACAATAAATATATTTGAGGAACCCAGTTGGATTCCTCCAATATGTCTACCTACATCCATAGATATTAGATAACATAAAATTACCAATCCCACTTCGAGGCTAAATATCATGATATATAGGGTCATCCACTATTATGCGGGGTGCATAGGGTCTTATTCACTCCAATCAGTTGGAAAATATATCCAACTACTAATATATAGCAATATATATAATATAACGTCCAACGGATAATAATATATCCATTCAGCCAAGCATCCAATAATAAATTTTTAATTATCATAAATTAAACTAGTCAACCAAATCGAGTGAGATTTACTCACCATGATTTTTCCTGAATTATCGAACGCACATTTTGGATTCTAAATTTCCCAGCTATTTCCAAACGACTCCAAATTAGTTCCATTGTGTAGCCTACATTATTATGAATTTTATAATTTTGACCTTATAATCATCAAAAGAAGTACCTAAGTTGGCTTATCATATATACAAGCTAACACATTGGACTTCTAAATAATAACCCTATTTTTAAAATTCATCTAATAACATAGTATAATTTCTTATTTTGAAATCATATATATAATAAATAATCGTTTATGTAAATGCCTAAAATCTAAATTTAAATAAACTATCAAATTCAAAGCATTTAAAATTTTTGTTTTTAAAATCCTATTTTTACGCGTTCGGTTTTTAAAATAAAATTAACTAAATTAAATTCCACTAATTAAATTAGTTACCTCACCTGATCCAACTCCCTATGACCACCGCTTCTCCTCTAACCCTCGCTCACGCGATAGGAAGACACGTATGCGACCCTTTGACTAATGCTGACCTTACTGTCATAGCTCGACATCGCCTGTCGTTCCTCCACCAATGGTCGTGCCTTCGTCGTCAAAATCCGCTTCTTTCCATACCCGCCAAACCAAATCTGCTCTATCTAAAAGAATTGTGACGCAACCATTTCCATACTTGACCTACCCAAAATCACAATAGCCAACGAACGCTCAACTTCCCCTTACCAATGCCATTTTCCCGACTCATTAGAGTTCATCACTGCATCAACAGATCTCACCCCGATCGAGAGCTCGTCATGGCCACCATCGCCTAAAACCTCACCATCACTTCCACACGAGATACACGCCATACCCATTTCCGACTGAAGAACGTTGCTCCACCATCTCGCACGGCTTGCCAGTGCTGCACCTTTTTGATTTCCAAGCGCTTGCAGTTTCCCTTTTTTCTTTTTTCTTTTTGAACTTTAAGTTCGATCTCAACTGTAAGGTGAGGAGAGGGAGACTCGAATTCATAAACCAGAATATACGAGAATTTTCTTTTATTTTTGAACGAATTTGATTTCGTTCTTTTATTTTTTTTTATACGAGATGTCGACTAAAAGAAATGAAAAAGGAAAGGAGGCACGATTTAACAGAGGAGTGGGAAGCGTTATGAACACGGTAGGCTGAGAAGGATAGAAATGACATGAAATATAAATTTATTTCGAAATATCTCGTTTTTAACAATTTAAATTTCTGATCTCTTATCGAGGTATGACGTCTGGCGTTTATAATATTATACCATTATTCCAAACCTAAAGGCACAAGTTTCGAGTCCTAATTCGACCATATGGAGAAGACAGCATTTTAAATTGACTATTTAAATTAAATTCAATTGAATTATTTCTAGGCTTTTTCAGATTGCACGACCAAATGATGAATCCAAATGCTGTAGAATTAGAAATTCGATAATAGGACATTATCACGGATCCAGTGGAACTGGTTTCGTTGAATTCTGAGACAATGCCTCGGATCGGTACTTTAACGCGTCGATTAAATCGATGATTTCAAAAATTAATGAAATCGCTTGAAATCTTCAATTTAAAATCCTATCAACTAAATTATAATCGCAAAACCAATATTTAAAACCATTTAAATATTTAAAATTAACCGTTGAAAAATCTGGATCATTACATTCCTCCTCCCTTAAAAGAATTTCGTCCCGAAATTGCTAAGGTAGAAAAATGTTCCAAACCCATTAACTTATTCAAAACCCACTTTGTGAAAACTCGATATTTCACTTTTCTAATCTTTTAGTTTCAACCAAAACAATTATTTTTCAATTCTAATTCCAAAACCCTTTATTCCATTTACACTTCGAAATCAAATTGTCGTTAACAAAAATTATTCAAAAATTTCAAAAAATTTCTAACACCCTAAATTTCCAAAAAAAATTGGCAGTCTCCTTTATACCAAGGACCTTCTGCAATATGACGAGAGAGATATAAATATATACATCGACCCACATGGTCTGTAACACCCCACCTCGAGACCCACACTTACAAAGGGTATTATGGAGTAATACTGTCTGCTAGAGCAGAGAATACGGCTGGTCAGGAGCGACTATCCGTAAGCTTTGTCTTAAACAAGTATTGGATACGTCGATTGGGTGCACTAATATTTTTTACCTTTTTCTTGTGGATCGACTTACCCAATAAATGTTTAACACAAAACTATGGTGGCTAATGGGTCTATTCGGAATAAAATACAACAACAACAAATATACAACATATCACAGTGCAACAGACGCACTTATATATAGATACATTGTCAGTACACTACATAGTGATACATAAGTGAGTGGTAACACAGACCACATATATATACATCATGTCCTAAAAGAATATACATAGATCAGAGTACACAAAAAGATAGCTAACGACAACATAAAAGGTGGACTAGCATCCAAAAGATAGTAAAATGGACCATAGCGGAAGCAGCTAAACGGGTATCTACAGCAAGTGGCTAACCTGAAACAACTCGATCAGACCCGGCTATATAAAATACACGGGTTAGTCTAGCTTATATAAACTGATTAGAGAATGATAAATGAAGTATAAGAATAATAGATAATAATTCTTCTCAAAGAGAAGAAACAACAACAATATATGTCATCTCATAATTCATGGGATGATAACAACTAGATTATCTTATGAAATTCTCATGAAAAGGGCAACAACAACAACATCGATTAAATCACATATAAATGCCTCATGTCATCGGCTTCAACATCGACATAATAAAAAGGCTTCCATCAACAATAGGAAGCTAGGCTCCATGACTAAGCCATATATAAAATTTCAATCAACAAGAAGACAACAAGACAGAGACCGCATCATAGCACCAAATAGGACACATAAGGTCCCAACAACCAGATAATGTATTCGCCATATGAAAATCGTCAAATAGCACATAGGCTATATATATAACTCCAAGAACAACCTTATGGTGAACATATGGAAAACAACAAAATCTAAAATTCAATAGGAATGAAATATAGAAATAGCAACAACAATGGTATGGATCCATAACAACAACAACTGCACGTGCATATAATAGTGCCCCCCCCCCCGACCTTGCCTAGTACTATAATGGTGTGCTTATCGACGTTGGCCCCCTGGCCTAATGTATATATGTGGCCCTACCGACCTAGTGCTAATGGCTCCTCGGCTTTGCACTGGCAACAACAACGGAATGTGTGACCAACTTCCAAAAGTATGTAGCTTCAAAGGAACAAGTCTGGAATTAACCAGTATTGCAAACCTACATGTCCCATACCACGTGGTTTATTATATCATTTAAGTTGCTTTCTTGTTCTGTCGAAGAGTGCAAAAATTTTGTGTTTTCATATAGAAAATACTTAGTTTAAGAAAATGGGTTTTTTAATGGTTTTGGAAATTGTTGCTCTGGAATTCACTTTATTATAAAGAATACAAATATATATATATAGCTTTAAAAAAGTTATAAATTTTTGTAAACATTTACTTTGAAAGCTTTTCCATTTTAAAAATCATTTCGAAAATGGTTTAGAAAACACGTGCACAGAAACAGCGAAAAATCGATGAAAAATCAATAAAATTAACATACGACAAAACCCAAATATAACTGTCAATTCATAGTGTGAATCGACGTTAATCTCCGCTTTTCTATTTGTAGGAACTAGCCTTTAGAACCATCTCAAAAAATGCTCGAAATCATCGACTCAAAAATAATTCAACGGAAAATGCCCAAACTTTGCAAAAGAACTCAGGCCAGTGGCTTGTTTTCCTAGTTCACCCCTTTTAAACTCAGAATTTGAGAAAACATGAAACATAAAAGTTGAATATGGTTGCCATAGCTTGAATTCAAAAAATAATCATCTAATTCGAACATTCGAGTCAAAAGTTACGGCAATTTCAATTCTCAGGTCTAAAATTACAAAACTGTGAATAATTAAAATAATGACAGGGCTGCGGCTTAAAGAGCCATTTGGACCCTATATAACCCAGAATTTGATAAATCATAAAACATAAAAGTTCAAGAAAATTGTCATAGCTAGAAGTCAATAGAAGAATCATCTGATTCGGATGCTCTTGTCAAAACTTATGGCAATTTCAATTCTCAGGTCTAATTTTACAAAACTGAATAATTAAAATAACGACAGGGCTGCAGCTTAAAGTGCAATTTGGACCCTGTAGAACCCAGAATTTGATAAATCATAAAACATAAAAGTTGAGCAGAATTTCTGTAGCTAGGAGTCAAAAAAATGATCACCCAATTTGGACGTCCAGTCAAAAGTTATGGCAATTTCAATTCTAAGGTCTAAAATTACTGACGTTGTCACTTTGCTCTCGGGATATTAAGAAATAAGTGCAATTTTAACTAACTTAACTTCAAAGTTTCATAATACTCAAAACATGAAAATTGTAGAAAAATATCTAAGATTTCCAGAACATAGAAAATTATGGGATTTGAATAAGTAGCGTAAAAGATATGGCAAAATATATTTCAGGTATAAACTCAGAAAATTTTTCTTTAAGGACATAATTGCACTTTTACTTTCAATTCTGTTTCAGGTCAATCAAACTTCCATAAATTGAAATGTAACCAAAAGAGAAATTTTTCTCCTTGAGTCTAGTTTCTTACCCAAAAAGTATGACCTCATAAAGGTTAGAAACATGTATGATATCACTATTTTACTTCTGTGCATTTTTCTAAAGCATTTTCAGCAAGCATAGAAACCCAAAAATCATCTTTCAAATTAACAAACTCAACCAAAGATTCATTTAGTACAACCAAAAACAAACACGAAAACTTGAAAAAACTAGAAAAGTGAGTGTTTAAACTCACCTTAGATTATTTACAGCGAATTCGGTGAATTTGGCGAGCAAGATTGAGACTTTAGATCTTGTATTGAAGCTAGAAACCTGCTAGACAAAGAAGAATAAACACGCAAAGCAAAAACATGAAATTACAGTAACTCAAATAATCAAAATAAAAAAATTGATGAAATACTTTCTGGTTTAGCATAGATTACCTGTTAGAGACTTAATTTTGCAATATTTTCTATTAATTTTAATTTAATTTTTTTTGGTGGAATTTGATTATTTAGGAGAGGAAGCCATTTTGGTGTTTTTGGTTTCTTTGAGAAGGAAGATGAAATGAGAAATTGTACGTACAAACATCTCCCTGCTTGCTTTCCAGAAAATCCTTTGTAGGCAGGTTTTGGGCTTGGCATGCATCCAATAAGCTTAAAAGTTAAACTATATTAACATATTTCCACTATTTTTATCACTAATTTACATTGTTTAACAAAACATCAAACATAATTCATGCTTCAAGCTTTATAAAAATGTTTAATCAACATATGAAAATTATTTTAGCTGTTAAAACTAATTTCCATTGTAAAATTGTTTTTTATTTAAATGCTTTAATTTACATCATAATTACACCCATCGTTATTTCTAACAGCAAAATTACATAAAATTATTTCTCTTGCTTATATTATCCTAACAAACCATGTTAAAAATATTTTTACACACACAAACATTGATTTTAACCAATATTCACATTTTATTTACAATATTATCCATATTTGGATTTTAACACATTATTAAAATTAGCAAAAATCATAATTAGAACACTATTTCCACAATTATTACATTCTACCAAAATAAAATCATTCAATGTTCGGCATTACCCTAAAATAACTTGATAAAGTTTTCAAAGCTTTATTCTCTCCATTTTATATTTATTTACATAAAATAAATGTTGAGTTAACTGCTTTTATCTTTTATTTAGTTAATTCACCACCAAATTAACTTAATTCCATTATCCACATTTAATTTCCAACCAAACCATCTTATTACTATTTTATTTCACGAAGTACACACTGTTTATTACAAACCAACAATTTTTAACAAAATTTTACATCTCCAAATTTATTTTATTCCTCCATTTTAACTTATAACCATCGTTCTAATTTATTTTCATAGGTAATAACAAAAACCAGGGTTGTTACACGGTCGGAAAACAAAATATATATATCAACATTTATATTTTGCAGTATTTAATTCGAAAACACGTTCTTACTCAATTTAAACACATAAGTACCATAAACATGAAATTTAATAACATTTCATTTATTTAGCAAGTTAAACACATAAGTTTCATAAACAATGCATTCTAACATATAATCATAAACAATTATAAGGTACCGATACTAATTTAATTACTTTCGATCCATTCATATTCAATTCTTATGATTTACAACCCAATTTACTTACATTCATTTCATAAGCACAAACATTATATTTATATCCAATCCAAATCAATTCTAACTCAATTTATTCACTTCCACATATATTCTACAATTTTATTCACTTCTGTTTACGTCAACGAAAATTTTTCCATGATAATTCGAGAATATTCGTTTAGCAAAATACCCATCTCAGTTTGTAGCTATTTTAAATTGATTCCAAATAAATTTTTAATCCATCCTACTCCATTTCAAATTGGCTCTCAATCAATTTATTTACATTTCATTCATATTATATTCAAATCCATTTTATTTAACTTGACATCGTTCTATGGTAATTATTAAATAGCCATTTCACAAATTTATTTAAGCCAAGCTTCCATATTAACTTAAGTTAATTCACTTTATTTCTAATTAATTCAATCATATACTTAACCTTGTTTCCCTTGCCATCAAATTCCAATTCGAATTTTAGCTTGATTCTCATTCAATCAAATTCCATCATGTTTACTAATTTATTTAGTTAGTTCCTTCATTTAATCCACTTCAGATTTCAATTCCATGCTCGAATTCATTATTGAATTTATTTAAACAACATCCACAGCCCTGTTCAATTTATTTACTCTTAAATTGGATTTATTTATGACTCAAGTCATTACTATTCCCATCCATTTCTATTTACTTGACCACATTTCAAATTATACTTAATTGGCTTACAATTTTAGTGGAATTTTATTGATAACTCAAGTTCCAATTCCAATATTCACTTTTAATCCATAATCCAATTTATTTAACCAAGTTAAGTTCCATTCCCATATTCAATTTACTAATTCATTCAGCTAATTTGTTCACTTCCATTTTATAACTCAGTATCTGATTTTATTTCAAAAATCACTTTATTTAATTTACTTGGGTTCAATTTCATTCTACAATCCAAGTTCGGATTTTTATTCCTTCAAAAATATCAAACCATTTTTATTTTGGTTTTATATTTCATTATTCAATTATATAAGTTGCCCAATTTATTTTTTCCCATTCCCATTAATTCCATAATCGAGTATATTCATATTTTATTTTTAACGCAAGATTATACATGACTTACAACTTAATATATATTTATTCCAATCGAAATTTTATAACTTATAGTTATTTAGCCACTTTACAATCCAAATTTATATATAGTTCCACTCGATATCATTTCTAATTCCAATTAATTTTTATTTAACTTAACTTAAGCTAAATTTCATTCGTTCAATTCAATTTAATTTACTTAAGTTAAAATTCAATTCCAATTCCAACTCAATTTAATTTAACTTACCTTAAGTTAAAGTTGTATTCATTTTAACCTAATCAAGTTGAAATTTATTTCCAAAAATCAAATCCATACTTTTCTTTCCTATTTAAATCATTCTCAATTTATAAGTTTATAACTTATTTCTTAATGTTTTTCCAACATTTATATTAAAATTCCAAAATACAAACACCCGGTTTTTATTTCAAATCATTTGAAATCAAATATATGGCTCTTTCTTAGTTTTAACAACCATTCTTTGGAATTTTCAAAATCAACTTGATTTTATCCAAACAATTCCTTTCGTAATTTTTAAACAAAACTCATTTACCTAACATCTGATATAAATCAAATACGGCAGCAATTTGTTACTTAGAAATTCTAAAATGAACACCGATGATATCGCGATCATCATCGGAATTATTTTCCAGCGACTGAAGTGAGTTCAATGCTATAACATCTTCAAAATCCATTTAAAACAATTTTTTCCTTCAAAAATTCTACCAAAAATAATATGGCTATTTCATTTTCCCACACTTCGAAAAATATTTTCCAAACTTCTGAAATTCCGAATTTCGCAAATGCTTAGTTGAAATCCTTTTGAAGCATTTTTCAAAGCTTCCGGGATTTTTAAACTTTCATATTCTGGTTTGAATCCATTTTTATTTATAATTCATTTGTATAATTCACACTTATACAGTTTTCATTTTAGTTGTACATAACCATTTCATTTTTTTTAATATTGTCTTAGTTATAATAATATCAACTAAACACTCCAATATACTATAATAATTATTAGAAATGTGTTTCCTTTTATATCAAAACATAATTTTGGGAAAAATTATTTCGGTTACCCACTTTAAAACTATACTGTGTTAGTTTACCTGGATTGAGTGTTTAAAAATCCCTATCAAATTCATTGCATTCCACTATTCGACCTAAATCCGTAAGCCACCCAGCAGATAAGTCAACACAATATAAAACAATTTATGTTCACTAACAAATCCGCGCTCATATCTATTAATACTCTAAACTCATTCTAGGGTTCTACTGACCCGATCTCTAATGAGTAATCCCCACCAGGGTCAAGGTTCTCACTTAACCTTCAGCTCGGATACCGAATGTAAAAGCCCACAAATCTGTATCCTTTGAGTCGACAATAATTCACATCAGTTTAACTCAAATTGAATGGAAATATGAATCTCTAGGGTGAAGAAGAAAAAAGAGATAAAAGAAAATACAATAAGAACATAGAATCTCACAATCGTAGCCGAACAAAATATAATATATAATAATAGATTTTTATACAAAAGAATCTATAACTGTTTTATACTTACAATCATCAGAGTACAACAATCAATACATCAATTCATAATGCTCAACTAGAGTCGAAGTGGTTTTCGAATAATTAAATCTAAACCCGTCTCTTCGAAACGATTAACGAAATTGGCCAATATTGGATAGTCGGTTATTTAACTAACAAATACATCCATAAGCAGTCACTAGGCCCATATTATAAATTTCCAAAATTTATTTTCAAAATATCTTTTTAAGATATATATATATATATATATTCAAATCCCTTCTTGTATTTCAATATTTGAAAACAAATTCAATACTTATATCCATAATAGGATATTTCGATATCCATTCATAATGCTTACAATCTTTACGATATCCATTCATAATGCTCAACTAGAGTTGAAGTGGTTTTCGAATAATTAAATCTGAACCCGTCTCTTCAAAACGATTAACGAAATTGGGCAATATTGGATAGTCGGTTATTTAACTAACAAATACATCCATAAGCAGTCACTAGGCCCATATTATAAATTTCCAAAATTTATTTTCAAAATATCTTTTTAATATATATATATATATATATATATATATTCAAATCCCTTCTTGTATTTCAATATTTGAAAACAAATTCAATACTTATATCCATAATAGGATATTTCGACTTGCCTCAATACTTAGAATATTTTCTTTCAATTCCATTTTTATGACTCAACACTTCGAAAATATTACTAATAACAATAATCTCGTAGTGAAATATTTCAAATCCTTCCAGTTTCATACTTAGGAAATTTCCGCAAGTATATATTCTTCCAAATTAATTTCATTTATCTCTACATTTCAACTACCCAAATTATTAATTCTTTTATGAATTCTAATCCAAATTTCGAAGTTCTTTTATTTCAACACTTTGGAAATTTCTTTACATTTCCCTAAATTCCATTTTTGAGAATTTCTCTTATAAAATCACATCTATTTAATAAACCCTATTTCCAAATCTCGAAAAGTTTCATAAATAAATTTTAATCATTTCAAAACTATATATATAGTAAGTATTTTAAAAGAATAATAATTTATTTTCAAAACATGTTCAAGTAATAATTTAAAATATTGAAGCACTATTTATAAACATCAAAAACTCATTTTTGATAAACAAATCAATTTTCAAAACCGATTTTAAAAATTTTAGGATTTATTTAAATAAATATTTAAATATTTGAAAAATCAACCGCCCGGAATATCTCACTACTAATCGCTTAAATTTTCATAGTTGAATAAATAATTTTTCTTTTAGAAACAAAACTTAACTTCTCGAACGAAATATAATTTTAAAATTCCAATAACCAGTTCCGAGTTATAAATCTCTCTCGATTCATAACACATCGATTCCATTTCGATTCCCTAACCATTCCCACATTTCAAAAATACAATCCACTATAATTTTCTCAAACTTGTCCTCATATCTCGATATAAATTTACTCTATGAATTTATATTCCAATTTATCAAGTAATAGCATTTTCTTTACTTATAAACATCATTTATAAATTTTTATAACTCCATTGTGTTTCGCTTTTTATAAAACTAATCTCTCTTATAAAATTCCATTTCATAAGTCCACTTCTTTATAAGTTCCATTTTATTTTCCCAAATCTATTTTTAATATCGATTCCAACGCCCTTCCATACTTTTTAAGATATCATTCTGAAAAAATCACTTATATATTGTTTTCGAAAATACTCTATTTAACAATTTACGGATTAGTTAAATACTATAATCAATTTATCGTGTATCTAATATTTTCCTTTTTAAATAATCACATTTTTGATATAATTATTTTTATATTCAAAACCTCTTTTTGTTTCCTTGAAATTCAAAAATAATATTTGTGGTATTTAATAACCCAAAATTATGGCCAGTGCTACTATAACATCTAAGAATTTAAATCACACAACTCCGAACAGATTATTCAATCACATCCTATATTTTCATATATGAAAAACAATAAATATATTTGAGGAACCCAATTGGATTCCTCCAACCTATTTTCCTGCATCCACAGATGTTAGATAACATAAAAATACCAATCCCGCTTTGAGGCGGAATGTCGCGATATATAGGGTCATCCGCTATTAAGCGAGGTGCATAGGGTCTCATCCGCTCCAATCGACGGGAAAATATATCCAACTACTAATATACACCAATATATATAATATAACATTAAATAGATAGTAATATATCAATTCAACCAAGCATCCAATAACAAATTTTTAATTATTATAAATTAAACTAGTCAACCAAACTGAGTGAGATTTACTCACCTGATTTTTCCCGAATTGTCGAACGCTCATTTTAGATTCTAAACTTCCCAGCTATTTCCAAACGACTCCAAATTAGTTTCATCATGTAGCCTGCGTTATTACGAATTTTATAAGTTTGACCCTATAATTATCAAAAGAATCACCTAAGTTAACATATCACATATACAAGCTAACACATTTGCCTTTTGAATAATAACCCTATTTTTAAAATTCCTATAATAACATAGTATACTTTCTTCTTTTGAAATCATATGCCTAATAAATAATCGTTTATATAAATTCCTAAAATCTAAATTTAAATAAACTATCCAATTCAAAGCATTTAAAATTTCTATTTTTAAAATCTTATATTTACGCATTTTATTTTTAAAATAAAGTTAACTTAGCTAAATTCCAGTAATTAGACTAATTACCTCAGCTGATCTAACTCCCTATGACTGCCGCTTCTCCTCTAACCCTCACTCACGCTATAGGAAGACACGTACGTGGCCTCTTGACCAATGCTAACCTTATTGTCGTAGCTTAACATCGCCTGCCGTACCTCCACTAATAACCATGCCTTCCTCGTCAAAATCTGCTCCTTTCCATACCCGCCAATCCAACTCTACTCTATCCAAAAGAATCACAATGCAACCCTTTCCATTCGCGACCTGCACAAAATCGCAATTATAACATCCCAGAATTTCAATCATTTGAAATTCGAGTATTTAATTGATTTTAAATAACAGTAAGTAAATTTTATAAGTTGAATGACTTATATTTCAAATATCTTAATTTAATTGGATAATTAAGTCATTAATTTAATATTTGATATTATGAAAATTATTGAATTTGAATTTAATGTGAATGAAAAATGATTTATAAAGTTGAATTCAATTCTATTTGAATTAAAATTATGTAAGAGAACTTTTAAAGTCGAATTAAAAGTTAAATTACAGAAATTGAATATTTTAATAGTTAATTAACATGTAAAATAGTCATTTTTCACACAGTCTCGGATTTTTATGAAACTAGTTTCATTGGATACATAACATTATATTATTGTAGGATTCCAAATTTCGTGTCAATCGGACGTATGGTTTGCTCGTGCGAAGGTGAAACATGTAGAAATTTGTTAAGTAAAATTTAATTTAAAATAAGTCGATTCGAAAACCTATCTTCCAAATACAATCCAATTACCTCTCGATATATATTCCATTGTATTCCGAATAAGGGTAAAACATTACAAACGTTAGGCGGCACGCTTCGTTTTGAGATCGAAAATAAGTATCAAGTGTGAAAAGGGTTTTTAAATAGTAAAATATAAGCATATATATACACCCACGCACCCAAAACCTAGCCTAGGGTTACAGCCGCCACCATTAACATTCAAAGGCCGAAAATGCTCGATTCTTTTCCCTCCAAAATCTCTCAATCTAAGCAGTATCAATCTTCGATTCCTAAATGAAAACTGTAGAGGACAGTGAGATCTAGTCGTTTAACAGCTATGATCAAAATTATGCGGTGAACCATTGGCAAAATGACAATGAATGTACGACATTCAAACACGTTTTTCAAGGTCCACACGCGATCGAGCTCGGCATGCTCACGGCTGTTAGTGGAGGCATGGTGGAGCTTCGACGTGGTGGAGTTCGATCATCGAATAGGCGAGCGTATATGGCGCGGCAATCGAAGTTGAACGGCAGCAATGGGTTTCTTGAAGCCTAGAAAAAATCTCGTGAAGGAAGAAAGGAAAACAATGGTTCAGATCTTCTTTGATCGAAATCAACGGCCCAGATTGACTAAGGTTTAAAATAAAGGAAAATTGTAAATTATATAATATAATAATTCGTGTGAACTTTAAAATGCCATAGCTTTTTCATACGAAGTCTGTTTTTGACGAAACAAGTAGCGTTGGGTCCGTATTAATGAGCACTACATTTTGGAGCTAGTTTGGAGTTGATTGGAGCTAGTGAAAATTTTGGGTAAAACTAAATGCTAGTTTAATTTTATTCGAAATAAAACGCTACAGCATCTTTTGGAATCAAAGTGAGTACAACTCGCTCTTTCATACTTGCTTATTTTTTTATATAAGTAAGAATAAATTTATTTTGTGTTGATTAATGATTGTTTGGATGATAAATGATATATTATCCATATATTGATTAGCGTTTGGATATATTCATGCCTATTGAAGCAGATAAGACCCTATACGTTCTCATGTATGAGCGGATGACCCTTTGTACACGCGTTTGCCTCTAAGTAGACATTGTACACATATTCTAATATGTATATTTGTTGCAGATGATAGGTTGAAGGGATCCAACTGGATTCCTTACCAATGTTGATTTTTATTTACAGATACTGTTATATATGTTATTATCTTGTGATATAAGGTGTTTGGATGTCGTGATTGATATGAACCCCCTCATTTAGCATTTTTGTAACATTGGACCATATTTTCTGAATTTTAAAAATATTAAATTGATGATTTCAATTTAATAAGAATTTCAAAGTGATTTTGAAAATAAACGATTTTTGAATTATTAAGGAAATGAACTTATTTTAGATAAATAAAAGTTATAATTTTTATGTTATAGAAATTATGATTTTTGTAAAATATAAGAAAAATACGATTTTGAGATATGGATTTAACTATTCGGTAAAATAGTTAAATTGAGATTTTTGAACTTGTTATAAATTGTTTATATATAAGATTTATAAAATTGAATTTTATAAATCAAAGTGATGGAATTATAAACGAGAATATACGTGTTGAAATGAAGTATAAATGAATCCTATAAGTGAATAATATTTGTAAATTTATGAATTTATAAAAGAATGAATTTGTAAATAAAGAGATTTATAAGTCAATTAACGAATAATTGGATTTTGGCACATAAATGAGTTACATGGAATTTGTTTGTAATGGAATTATGTATATGGAAATTTGTAATATATAAATGGAATTTATAAACATTGTTTTATAAATTCAAAAACAACTTATTTCATAAGTTAATTATAGAAGTTATTAAAGGGATTATATTCACGATTTTGGATAGTGGATAATCCTTTAATAAATATGTCGAAGCAATGAATTTGGTTAGAGAATCATATTCATGATTTTGGATAACGAATAATCATTTTAAATGAAATAAATGTTTTGGGAAGTGAAATTTTTAAATGAAGTTAAATGATTTGAAGATGTTTTAAAATGTGTTAACTATCGAATACACAAATTTCAACATTCATTGTTGAAATAGACGTTTTTGAGAAGTAAGAAAAGCACGGACTATAATACTGTTGTTATAGTAAATGATTTTCGAAACAGATGTTTTGTGTAGTATATGGGAGTTATATAACTATCTAATTATTGAATCTTTATACTGATGATTTTGGGATGTCGTGACGGTGTTTTACACAAAATTCGTTTTGACCCAAATAAATATGTTTACGAGAATGCTTTCCTTAATGAAGAAAATATATACTTAATCATGATTTAACTATATGTAATATTTTCTAAGTGTTGAAAATAAATTGATTTTTGAATTACTTATTATTATATAAGTGTATGCAAATGTTTTCCAAATAGTGAAACGTTGACATGGTTTGGAGATTATATCTTTTTAAAGATAATTTGAAGTGAATATTTGGAAAGTGGTTTAATTTTATAAAACATTAATTAAAAGGGCCTAGTGATTGCTTATGGTGCTAGATATTTGTTTGTTGCTTTGATAGTTAAATAACCAACTATCAAATTTGGCCATTTTTAGTTCCTCGGCTTGATGTGGGAACTATTTAGTCATACACTCAATACGTATCCATCTGTGTAGGCTTGATTATCATTTGCGTTGAGGATGTTGATTCGTGTAGTGTGGAGTATACTCCAACCTATCGAGCCTCCTTTTTGACCGAAGGATAGCAAGTTGAAAGTTAGAGACGTGATAAGTCTATGAGACTTAGTTTCTGTGTGAGGTTGAAAAAAGCTTTTGCATTATTGATGTGAAGAGACCAGGATCGGTTTATCTGAAAACCACTTCGGACCAACATTTATGCATTCGATTGTGTAGGTTATTGATGATATTGATATTTAGGATTTTCATAGTAGAGGACTGCTTGTTGATCGTTTGGGGTTAAAATCCGAATATACATCCAGTAGCAGTAGTCTCTTCATTATGAAATATCCAATGCAAGGACTATCGCTACTAATCCTAGGGATCTCCCGACAGGATGTGGTAGAAAAGTACCTTCAGTTTGTCCTGCTCCTCGAAAACTTGTATGGACGTTTGTCTGATATTGCATTTCTAAAGATTACCTACATTGGTTTTTACAAACGTAACATCAGTGGTGGCAGAGAAGGCAACTTCTCTTAGCTTAACACCCTTTCTGAGACATACGAGCTCAAGGGTTGTATTTTTATAGACGGCAATTAGTAGTCAACGGAAATGGCAACGTGGAATTCAAAGTGATGTGATATGTGATATGTAAAAGGTAATCGTTACCTCAAGCCTCATCAACCAGAAATGACCGAAATAGGGTTATACATGATAAGGCTAAGTGGGTCATTCCCAATTAGGATATGATCATCCTCTTCTAAATATATTTCTTCCAAATATAACGTTTAAGATGTAAATTTATGTGGTTTTTATGCTATGAGCGCTCTCGAAAAAGGTCAGTAACGACTGGAGGATGACGTATTAGGTACCATCTAGTTATAGAGGTAGGCCGGTCTTGTGTTGGTAGAGGAACTTTGTGATGGTTTCTCGGTACATTCTTCTAGAAATGTACTGCCAGAAGATAGTCCTTTCATGTGACGACCCGGCTTCCTACACCCAGAAAACCGTTTCATCTTGAAGAAAGAAATGGGTGAGAAAATAGAAAAGATAGAGAAGAAAGAACAACAACATCAGAATCTCACAGAGGAACGAATAAATTATATTAATCACATAAGTATTTACATAATATACAACATCAATCAGAGTTATACAGATAATACATCACATACTAGACAGTTATAAATACCTGTCTAGTTAATACAACTCAATACAATACAACTCAAACAATATAACTCAGAGATACCAACACAGCGAAACTATAAATATATCTACAACGCTGAAGCCTCCTGCTCCATTGCTCCTCCATAATTCGTCAAAGCTAACCCGAATCCCTTGGCTACCCGTAAAAATATGGGTACCCGAGAGTTTATGAAAAACAGAAATAAACTCCGGGTCAGATATGGGTCTGGTATGAGTAACAGGTTAAAGTTGCTTAACTTTGAAAATCTTTTCAAATAAAAGGTATCACGTAAGACTCCCCACAAATAAACATGGGTAAGTTTTTACCTTATGCTAACCAAAATATTTGATAAGAAATTCTGTGATATTAAAATAGGTCTAAGGTTTTCAAGTAAATAGAAAATAGCCAAAATTGTTACATGATTAAATTCCATCTACTAGCCACAAAAGTGGGTAATACAATCAAAACCGTTGGCACTTACTGGATTGTGGATTCCATACAATGGCAGGGCTACTGGGGTACCACCCGTCACAGTACGTGGCCTAGATCAACGTACCGAGGATCACTCCCGACCCCCTGCAACACAAGGCCGGAACCATTCCTTACTGAACAGTCCCGAACAAGATAACCCCGGCAGTTGTTGCAATCAACCGCCCACACAGCCGAAAATAAAGGGACATCTAGACAGGGAAATATCCTTGTCCTGCTTGGGCATGACCCACCTAACCTTGCTGCACCTCCCCTGTTTTAGCCATTCCCGGTTGATGAGGCTTGAGGTCACGATTACCTTTAGAGAATACTTTTCTTAGAATGCTCATGGCCCACCTAACGATGTGTTGAAAGCATTCAATCCATACAAGTTCGTTCTGGGTTCTAACGAAACCGAAGGCATTATCTCGTTACACTCATTTTGGAATCACCCTTAGGGTTAACGACAATAACCCTTGCATTCTGAATCTTCACCTTCACTTCAGATTCACGACCTATCGTTAATTTGGAATCGATGTGGTTTTCAGATGTTCCAAATGTGGAAAACCGATCCCGATCTCATCGAAATCCAAAACGTGTCTTTTAAGGCCAAGTTGTCTATTTAGTCTTCACAGTTCAATTCAATATAATCAATATACACACAGATGGATAATTCACAATATCATAATAGATAATCACATTATCATCATAAACAGATAATCAATATCATCATCCAAATAGATAATTAAATATTATCCTACTTAAACCAAACAACCATATCACATAGATATTACTCATGTCATATCTGTATTCACAATCATCAAATGAAATATCAATATCATTCATTCATAAGCAATGACTTTTAATCATATCATTTGTAATTAATTTAAAATGAATTAAATTAACTACTTCTATCACTAATTAATTTAAAGTAAATTAAATTAATTACTTCATCTATAAATCCTACTTATACAACCATTAATTAATTATAAATCAAATTAATTAACCATCTTCTAAATATTCATCTTGATTAAACACCTTTGATTAATCATTCACTAATTACAATAGGTAATTTGTCTTTACTTAATTTCACAGATTGATTATCCTAAATCATTCATAGTAATTAACATTTAATTACTTTATTTATTAATTAAATATAATTAATTACATTCACTCTTAATTTATTTCATAAATAAATTACCACATTATTAATCAGTCCTTAATTAAACAATTCTTAATTTACATCATTAATTATGTTAATTAATAATTCATATTTAAATTAAATTACTTTATTTAATTTAATTACATTAAGTGATTGATCTTTAATTAAACACACTTATTAATCATCCTTGATTAATAACATTCCAGTAATTAACTATCATTAATTACTTATATTAGTTATTCCATAATTAATTATCTTCACTAATTAATCCCTTGATTAATTATAAAAGTAGTTATCCAAATTACTTCATTAGCATATCATCTTTTACTAATTACATTCAGTAATTAACATTAATTTCTTCCTTAGATAATTATGCTCCATTGTATACACTAAGTAATTATACTTATCAATTATCAAATGATTTTCTTAAATTAATTAAACTAAATTAATTAACTTAAATTAATCATTTTATCCGAATTAATTACAATAAGTAATTAATCTCATAATTATTTTTATCAAGTAATTACATTTACAATAGATTATCAAATTAAGCTAATTAATTATCCAAAATTAATCACATATATTAATTAATTAATAATCCTTAGTTAATTATCTTCATTTATTAATAACATTACTTAATCTACTTCTTAGTTAATTTCTAGTATAAATTAATCTAAACTATTCATTTATAAAATAAGTCATTTCTTAATTAATTTATTCATTTAATCGTTTAAATATCTTAATTTTTCCTAAGATGACTTTATTAATATTAATGTATATTAGAACATTACATTTTAAATTTAAATTCAAATTCCATTTTGAATTTAGGATTCAAAATGATTATTGTTTAAGCATGTACCAATTTGAAATTCAATTTATAATCTTTTAAATAAGTGTAAATAACATTTATTACTTGCATAAGATAAGCCTTTAAATTAAACTACTTAAATCTTTAATTAAATTTAAACTTCCAAAAGACATTAATATTTTAACTTGCAAATTAAGTTAAAACCATTTATGTACAGTCCATTCGTAAATTCCTTTATAAAAAGAACTATACCCAAAATCAATTCAAATATTATTTTGATACAAATTTACTTTTCAAAACTAATTTATTTAAACTGGTTTTATATATTTAACTTTAAAAAAAACTGATTTAAAATTTCAGATTTGAATTCGAGAAAAACTTGAATCCATTAGTTTCACCTTGAATTTAAAACTTGGGTTTAACTTGCTTTTTAAGAATTTGATTTTTAATTCTTGATTTACAATTCAATTCATTTTTTAAAAACTTAGATTCAAAGATTCATTTGAATCTATACTTTGAACTTTTAATATTTCAAACACAATTTAAATTTTGTTTCAGATTTTACCATTGAATTTCAAAACCTGAAGTTGTCAGGTTTTTAAACCTGAAAGAAAACCCATATTTCATTTTTTAAAACTTTATTTTATTTCAGATTTAAATTCAAATAAAACTTTGAATTCATGCTTCAAACTAGATTTAAACTTGGTTTAAATCCAATACTATTTTTAAATAGGTTCAAATCAAATTCTGCTTCCAGGTTACAAATGTCTGAAACAACACTGACTCGAGTGTACCTAGATCTGCTTCGAGTCCTCCACTCCCCTACTTCGAGTCATATACTCGAACGACTTGAGTATGTCCCGAGTTAAAACCCTGCACACAAAAAAACAAACCCCAGCCATCAATGGCATGGTGCACGTGCACCGTGGCCCCAGCCACCTCCGGCTATCCACATGATCCCCAACACCTCGCCGACTACCCTCAAATAACATCACGACTGCCCAAATTCCATCACCATGCCCAAATCAAAAACGAGCAGTAAAAGAAAAACCTGGAAACACAAGACCCAACCCTTCCCAAACTTGTCAACATGCCGTTCACCCAACCTCGGCCACCTGAACTCGCAAAACTCCGGCCATGAACTCGCCTCCGACCAAGCTACCAACTCCCAAGACCGCGTGCAACTCGATGCACGGTGGACGTCGCGGTGATCAAAAATTCAATCACCATAAAAATTAGGATTACAAGCTTCGAATTACGGCCGCCATCGCCACCGTGGTCAGACCAACCACCAACCATTTTTCCCATCACCTGGGTAAGCTCCTCCATCATCAAGCAGAGCCCGACCACCCAGCCAACAATGATCACCCCAAAAATCCCAAATTTGAACTTTAAGTTCAAACCAGAACTGCTCTAAATTCCTAGTATTAAAAATCTTGTTTTAGGTTTTAAAATTCATGCTTTGTTACAGAGATTCAAAGTATGTCCTTGAATTTAAAATCTAAAAGGTTTGGTTTTTCTCTTATACAAGTTTTACTCTGTTATTTGATTTTTCCTAAACAATATTCAGCTTTAGTTCAACTTGAATAAAACATAAACTCTAAATTATGTTGAAACAAACAATTTCTGTTTGTATTATAAATCCTAAAAGCTATTAGATCAAGTGATAAAAATAGTTTGGATCAAGCTCAAGCTTGGAAACAGAATTACTAAGTTTGTTACAGAGACCTCATAATGTATCCAGACAACATTCATATGCACAGAGGATTTCATACATACAAACCACACGCATTCCAGATTTTGCAACAAGTTTAAATACTTAAGTTTTAGTAATTAAAGTTACTCACCTTGATTAAATAAAAGGAACAGAGCACCATTGTTTTGAAATAGCTTACACTTAAAACTGGAAAGTAGTCTGCCTTTATTTCCTTAATCTTCTTGCTTATGTTCAGTTACAAATATTACTTAAGTTTGTGAAAATGGAAACATTTGTTACTGTTTCAGATTTGCTATGTAGTAATGAACGAACTAAAATAAGAAAGACATGTATATAAAGAAGTTTATAGAGGAAGGTGATAACTGGGTTAAGCACATGCAGGTATAATTATGTTTTTGTTTTTATCAGGCAAAATCTTTTAATTAGGGGCTGAGTTGATTTTTAAAACAGTTCAAATTGACTGAATTGTTTACTGAGAATTTGAAACATTAAATGTTAATGTACTTAATGTCTCCTATTACTCATTTTTATCCATAGATATTTTATTTACTTTGATTTTCCCTGCTTTGCATTTTTATCTACAGGTTACAGACCTATTTTACTTACCTGGCAGCCTTATTTTGTTTTATTTTGTTATTTTTGCCTGCAACACTTTACATACAAATTCTACTTGCTTTGCATAACCAAACTTCACATGCAAGATTCTTTTTATTTTATTCTTGCCTGATTTTAATTTATACATTATGTGAGCATATATACTTTTGTCTTGCATGTACATAGATATTTCTTTAATCATTTACAGTAGTTTTTATTGCTTCCTCTTCCAAGCTTACATATTTATTCTTTATTTGTTTGTACAAATCTTGTATATTTTGTCTTGTTTAGCCTGCATACTCATCCAGTTTGTACATATACATTACTGTCTTGTTACTTTGTAACTAAATGAATTCCTATAGTCATCATGATGCTAGAATTTATCAAAAGTATTTACTTTATGTTGTCATGTAACCATATATACTAAGTTCTACTTCTATCACAATATTTATTTCTAACTTAATACTTATAGTCTTGTATTTCTACATGTACATTTCTATTTATTAATATTATTTAAAAATAACACATTTATCAATTTGAAATGATTTATAAAAGAAATTATCTCTTTATTATAAATCACTTATTTTATTGTACATATTAATGTATCATTGGACAAAATTGTATTTAAAACGTATATATATATATATATATATATATCTATATATATATATATATTAAATCATATTTATCAAGCTATACCTTAAAAAGAAAATAGAACAAAACAAACCTTTTTATTTAAATTTAAACCTAGGCTAGAATTTATTTTTAAACAAATAGCTTGATCTTGAGTAAATAAAACATATTATTATTTATTCAATATTAAATTTCCAAATTATCAAAAATAATAGAATTAGAAAACATGGCTTTATCTATTAAATCTAAATACAAAACTTATCTATTTATAATATATACCAACATACATATATACATTATAAATAGAAACAAATTAAATTAGCTTTTTAAAAGATAAATTATTAGTTTAAATATCTATTTAAAAGAAGATTATGAAATCACGTTAAATCTTATTAACAATCATTACCAAATTAGTTTAATTTTTACACAGATTATTAAATTTATATTGCCAAAAATTCAGGGATATCACATTCCCCCCCCCCCTCCTTAAAAGAATTTCGTCTCCGAAATTTAAAACAAAAGTAATTTAATAATCTAGTTAAAGATTTAAATCTTAAACACAAGCATACATCAACCATAAGTTAACAATCATAGCAACCAATTTATCCCAACAAACAAATCTAACTATCCAGATAAGATTCTGGGTAGAATTTTTCTCTCGAGTTTCCCCAAGGATACTCACTCCACAGAATTTAAACAATCAATACTACTAAGCTACAGAGCTTCCACTCATCTAGACCTACAAAACAAGACAGGATATCAGACTATAGACAAGTCTGAATCAACAACCAAAACTCCCTGCTGATTCTACAACCAGAGATAGATCTTACACGTACTCCCTCAGAGATACGTGAAACACAACGAATTCCAGTTATCCCAACTGACAATTCAATCCTGAAGACCAACACTTAACCAAAAGCAAATCCCCGATTTCAAAATCCAAATTCCTCCGTCTCTTATCCACAGAACTCTTCGGACGTTCCTGGACCGTCTACATCCTTACTGATCAGCTCAACCCTTGCTGATGCTCCTTAGAAACAAACTGAACCAAAAACAACCCAACAAAATGATCTTCCCAATATCAACCAAACTCAGAGCACGAACTTTGTTCCAAATCAGAAAACAGAACTCACTTCTCTCATCCGGAAAAGATTAAACAAGTGCACTCAAACCTGGCCTCAGATCCTAAAAAAAATCTCTGTAAAACTCTCCAATCCAAACATTGCAACATCCAATTGCTTCCCAACTAAAACAGCTACCACCATGCTTCCACTGCGCAACTCTGACTGAACAGATGAAAATGCTGAAGTCGAACACAGACTGGACAACACATCTCAACATTAGGGTTCCACAGATCAAAAGAAAACTCATAAGTTCCTCCAAAACCTGAGCTACTTTCCCAAACTCAAAATCATCTTATTACTAAGCTGAACCATTGGTACCACTTCCGGAATCCAGTCGATACCAAACTCAATCTTCAGATGCTGACCAAACTCTGACTTCTTGAAGACACCCATAAAAATATCTCTGAAACACAAGAGAACACTCAAATTATCGCATGTCACTTTTGTGATCAATCCAGCCTCATTCCAAACATACTGCTCTCTCTTTACAAATCAGAACAGCTTACGCTTATGTGGCCAATTCATCGAAGAAATGGAACTACTCTGCTGCTTCTGAAGTTACCCAAGAAAACTGCTAAGCCAGAAGACTTCCTAAACCAAAGCTCTTCAAGAAATTCGGACCTCAAACCAAACAGTAACACTCCACTGAACACAGCCACAACCGAAGCAGTCAGTCTTCCTTAACTTTTTCCAAAGAAACATCTTCGGAGACATCCATAGTCACCGTGTCTCATCACACAGCTACTACTCCTTGATGTATTAAGATATCATGACTTGCTTCTGTTCAACAGACAGATCTAAACTCTAGCTCAACCAAACTTACACTTCAAAAATGAACTCCGAACCTTAGCAGATTTCCTTCAGAGATCAATGAAATCCTTACACCACTCAAAGCTCACTTGAGACGGTATCAGGTCTACAGTCTCGACAAATACACTTCCAACCTCAATCATTCAAACTCTAACCATTGGTAGTCGTGTTACGCACATCACTACCCTATCTATCTTTATAGCTCATTGGAAAACCCGAACTGGTAACCCAACAATAGGTAGAAATAAATAAATATAAATTATATATCAAAATTACAAATACGCTCTCTCAGGAAAGAAATCACTCAAGAGCCTAGGTATTCACTCAACCTAGTGCTCTGATACCAACTGTGACAAACCGGGTTCCTACGCCCAGAAAACGTGTCTTGAAGAAAGAAAGGGGTGAGAAAATAGAAAAGATAGAGAAGAAAGAACAACAACATCAGAATCTCACAGCGGAACGAATAAATTAATACATCACATAAGTATTTACATAATATACAACATCAATTAGAGTTATACAGTTAATACATCACATACTAGACAGTTATAAACACCTGTCTAGTTAATACAACTCAATACAATACAACTCAAACAATATAACTCAGAGATACTAACACAGCGGAACTATAAATATATCTACAACGCTGAAGCCTCCTGCTCCATTGCTCCTCCAGAATTCGTCAAAGCTAACCTGAATCCCTTGGCTACCCATAAAAATTTGGGTACCCAAGAGTTTATGAAAAACAGGAATAAACTCCGGGTCAGACATGTGTCTGGTATGAGTAACAGGTTAAAGTTGCTTAACTTTGAAAATCTTTTGAAATAAAAGGTATCACGTAAGACTCCCCACAAATAAACATGGGTAAGTTTTTACCTTACGCTAACCAAAACATTTGATAGGAAATTCTGTGATATTATAATAGGTCTAAGGTTTTCAAGTAAATAGAAAATAGCCGAAATTGTTACATGATTAAATTACAGCTACTAGCTACAAAAGTGGGTAATACAATCAAAACAGTTGGCACTTATTGGATTGTGGATTCCATACAATGGCAGGGCTACTGGGTTACCGTCCGTCACAGTACGTGGCCTAGATCAACGTACCGAGGATCACTCCCGACTCCCTGCAACACAAGGCCGGAACCATTCCTTACTGAACAGTCCCGAATAAGATAACCCCGGCAGTTGTTGCAATCAACCGCCCACACAGCCGAAAATAAAGGGACATCTAGACAGGGGAATATACTTGTCCTGCTTGGGCATGACCCACCTAACCTTGCTGCACCTCCCCTGTTTTAGCCATTCCCGGTTGATGAGGCTTGAGGTCACGATTACCTTTAGAGAATACTTTTCTTAGAATGCTCATCGCCCACCTAACGATGTGTTGAAAGCATTCACTCCATACAAGTTCGTTCCGGGTTTGAACGAAACCGAAGGCATTATCTCGTTACACTCATTTTGGAATCACCCTCAGAGTTAACGACAATAACCCTTGCACTTTGAATCTTCACCTTCACTTCAGATTCACGACCTATCGTTAATTTGGAATCGATATGGTTTTTGGATGTTCCAAATGTGGAAAACCGATCCTGGTCTCATCGAAATCCAAAACGTGTCTTTTAAAGCCAAGTTGTCTATTTAGTCTTAACAGTTCAATTCAATATAATAAATATACACACAGATGGATAATTCACAATATCACAATAGATAATCACATTATCATCATAAACAGATAATCAATATCATCATCCAAATAGATAATTAAATATTATCATACTTAAACCAAACAACCATATCACATAGATATTACTCATGTCATATCTGTATTCACAATCATCAAATGAAATATCAATATCATTCATCCATAAGCAATGATTTATAATCATATCATTTGTAATTAATTTAAAATGAATTGAATTAACTACTTCTATCACTAATTAATTTAAAGTAAATTAAATTAATTACTTCATCTATAAATCCTGCTTATACAACCATTAATTAATTATAAATCAAATTAATTAACCATCTTCTAAATATTCATCTTGATTAAACACCTTTGATTAATCATTCACTAATTACAATAGGTAATTAGTCTTTATTTAATTTCACAGATTGATTATCCTAAATCATTCATAGTAATTAACATTTAATTACTTTATTTATTAATTAAATATAATTAATTACATTCACTCTTAATTTATTTCATAAATAAATTACCACATTATTAATCATTCTTTAATTAAACAATTCTTAATTTACATCATTAATTATATTAATTAATAATTCAGATTTAACTTAAATTACTTTATTTAATTTAATTACATTATGCGATTGATCTTTAATTAAACACACTTATTAATCATCCTTGATTAATAACATTCCAGTAATTAACTATCATTAATTACTTATATTAATTATTCCATAATTAATTATCTTCACTAATTAATCCCTTGATTAATTATAAAAGTAATTATCCAAATTACTTCATTAACATATCATCTTTTACTAATTACATTCAGTAATTAACATTAATTTCTTCCTTAAGTAATTATGCTCCATTGTATACACTAAGTAATTATGCTTATCAATTATCAAATGATTTCCTTAAATTAATTAAACTAAATAATTAACTTAAATTAATCATTTTATCCAAATTAATTACAATAAGTAATTACTCTCTTAATTACTTTTATCAAGTAATTACATTTACAATTTACAATAGATTATCTAATTAAGATAATTAATTATCCAAAATTAATCACATATATTAATTAATTAATAATCCTTGGTTAATTATCTTCATTTATTAATAACATTACTTAATCTACTTCTTAGTTAATTTCTAGTATAAATTAATCTAAACTATTCATTTATAAAATAAGTCATTTCTTAATTAACTTATTCATTTAATCATTTAAATATCTTAATTTTTCCTAAGATGACTTCATTAATATTAATGTATATTAGAACATTACATTTTAAATTTAAATTCAAATTCCATTTTGAATTTAGGATTCAAAATGATTATTGTTTAAGCATGTACCAAATTGAAATTCAATTTATAATCTTTTAAATAAGTGTAAATAACATTTATTACTTGCATAAGATAAGCCTTTAAATTAAACTACTTAAATCTTTAATTAAATTTAAACTTCCAAAAGACATTAATATTTTAACTTGCAAATTAAGTTAAAACCATTTATGTACAGTCCATTCATAAATTCCCTTATAAAAAGAACTATACCCAAAATCAATTCAAATATTATTTTGATACGAATTTACTTTTCAAAACTATTTTATTTAAAGTGGTTTAATATATTTAACTTAAAAAAAAACTGATTTAAAATTTCAGATTTGAATTCGAGAAAAACTTGAATCCATTAGTTTCACCTTGAATTTAAAAGTTGGGTTTAACTTGCTTTTTAAGAATTTGATTTTTAATTCTTGATTTACAATTCAATTCATTTTTTAAAAACTTAGATTCAAAATTTCATTTGAATCTATACTTTGAACTTTTAAAATTTCAAACACAGTTTAAATTTTGTTTCAGATTTTACCATTGAATTTCAAAACCTGAATTTGTCAGGTTTTTAAACCTGAAAGAAAACCCATATTTCATTTTTTTAAACTTTATTTTATTTCAGATTTGAATTCAAATAAAACTTTGAATTCATGCTTCAAACTAGATTTAAACTTGGTTTAAATCCATTACTATTTTTAAATAGGTTCAAATCAAATTCTGCTTCCAGGTTACAAATGTCTGAAACAACACTGACTCGAGTGTACCTAGGTCTGCTTCGAGTCCTCCACTCCCCTACTTCGAGTCATATACTCGAACGACTCGAGTATGTCCCGAGTTGAAACCCTGCACACAGAAAAATAACAAACCCCGGCCTTCAATGGCATGGTGCACGTGCATCGTGGCCCCAGCCACCTCCGGCCATCCACACGAACCCCAACACGTCGCCGACTACCCTCAGATAACATCACGACTACCCAAAATCCATCACCACGCCCAAATCGAAAGCGAGCAGTAAAAGCAAAACCAGGAAACACAAGACCCAACCCTTCCCAAACCTGTAAACGTGACGTTCACCCAACCTCGGCCACCTGAACTCGTAAAACTCCGGCCATGAACTCGCCTTCGACCAAGCTACCAAATCCCAAGACCGCGTGCAACTCAATGCACGGTGGACGTCGCGGTGATCAACAATTCAATCACCATAAAAATTAGGGTTACAAGCTTCGAATTACGGCCCCCATCGCCACCGTGGTCAGACCAACCACCAACCATTTTTCCCATCACCTGGGTAAGAACCTCCATCATCAAGCAGAGCCCGACCACCCAGCCAGCAATGATCACCCCAAAAATTCCAAATTTGCACTTTAAGTTCAAACCAGAACTACTCTAAATTCCTAGTATTAAAAATCCTGTTTTAAGTTTTAAAATTCATGCTTTGTTACAGAGATTCAAAGTATGTCCTTGAATTTAAAATCTAAAAGGTTTGGTTTTTCTTTTATGCAAGTTTTACTCTGTTATTTGATTTTTCCTGAACAATATTCAGCTTTAGTTCAACTTGAATAAAACTTAAACTCTAAATTATGTTGAAACAAACAATTTCTGTTTGTATTATAAATCCTAAAAGCTATTAGATCAAGTGATAAAAATATTTTTGATCAATCTCAAGCTTGGAAACAGAATAACTAAGTTTGTTACAGAGACTTCATAATGTATCCAGACAACATTCATATGCACAGAGGATTTCATACATGCAAACCACACTCATACCAGATTTTGCAACAATTTTAAATACTTAAGTTTTAGTAATTAAAGTTACTCACCTTGATTAAAGAAAAGGAACAGAGCGCCATTGTTTTGAAACAGCTTACACTTAAAACTGGAAAGTAGTCTGCCTTCATTTCCTTAATCTTCTTGCTTATGTTCAGTTACAAATATTACTTAAGTTTATGAAAATGGAAACATTTGTTATTGTTTCAGATTTGCTATGTAGTAATGAACGAACTAAAATAACAAAGACATGTATATAAAGAAGTTTATAGAGGAAGGTGATAACTGGGTTAAGCACATGCAGGTATAATTATGTTTTTGTTTTTATCAGGCAAAATCTTTTAATTAGGGGCTGAGTTGATTTTTAAAACAGTTCGAATTGACTGAATTGTTTGCTGAGAATTTGAAACATTAAATGTTAATGTACTTAATGTCTCCTATTACTCATTTTTATCCATAGATATTTTATTTACTTTGACTTTCCTTGCTTTGCATTTTTGTCTACAGGTTACAGACCTATTTTACTTACCTGGCAGCCTTATTTTATTTTATTTTGTTATTTTTGCCTGCAACACTTTACATACAAATTCTACTTGCTTTGCATAACCAAACTTCACATGCAAGATTCTTTTTATTTTATTCTTGCCTGATTTTAATTTATACATTATGTGAGCATATATACTTTTGTCTTGCATGTACATAGATATTTCTTTAATCATTTACAGTAGTTTTTATTGCTTCCTCTTCCAAGCTTACATATTTATTCTTTATTTGTTTGTACAAATCTTGTATATTTTGTCTTGTTTAGCCTGCATACTCATCCAGATTGTACATATACATTACTGCCTTTTTACTTTGTAACTAAATGAATTCCTATAGTCATCATGATGCTAGAATTTATCAAAGGTGTTTACTTTATGTTGTCATGTAACCATATATACTGAGTTCTACTTCTATCACAATATTTATTTCTAACTTAATACTTATAGTCTTGTATTTCTACATGTACATTTTTATTTATTAATATTATTTAAAAATAACACATTTATCAATTTGAAATGATTTATAAAAGAAATTATCTCTTTATTATAAATCACTTATTTTATTGTACATATTAATGTATCATTGGACAAAATTGTATTTAAAATGTATATATATATATATATATATATATATATATATATATATTAAATCATATTTATCAAGCTATACCTTAAAAAGAAAATAGAACAAAACAAACCTTTTTATTTAAATTTAAACCTAGGCTAGAATTTATTTTTTAATAAGTAGCTTGATCTTGAGTAAATAAAACATATTATTATATATTCAATATTAAATTTCCAAATTATCAAAAATAATAGAATTAGAAAACATAGCTTTATCTACCAAATCTAAAGACAAAACTTATCTATTTATAATATATACCAATATACATATATACATTATAAATAGAAACAATTTAAATTAGCTTTTTAAAAGATAAATTATCAGTTTAAATATCTATTTAAAAGAAGATTATGAAATCACGTTAAATCTTATTAACAATCATTATCAAATTAGTTTAATTTTTACACAGATTATTAAATTTATATTGCCAAAAATTCCGGGATATCGCATTTCACCTAATCGTTTCTAAGAAAATCCAAACTCCACTACGTGCCTTCCATTTTGTTTGTAGAGCCTCATATGCTGAAATTTAATAATGGTAACAATTTCGGCTATTTTAATATTATTTGTGCAATTGACATGTAAAGACCCAATTTTTCGACGCCCGAAAGTTGACATCAATACGTCCACTATATCGAATGCCGAATAGTCGAATGCCGAAAACCGAACCATTAGGGTTTAAAGAAGAAGAAGATAGAAGTAGAAACAAAAACAATAACAGAATCTCACAATTCACAGCGGGACAACATATAATAGATAAATGAATATTTTTAAAACAAAAATACTATATTAGTTTATACATCACATCATCAGAGTTTACAACGACACAATACAAACACTGGCAGTTATAGTAACTTGTGTACAATAAAATTTGACTTGCACTAACCCAGACGCAACGGACACTACATAGTATAAGTGGTACGTCTCGCCATCCCGCTTGCTCCTGATCTCCACAGCAACTTCTTGATAGACTTCGCTCCCGAATAATGATAATCTGACTATAGGCTGCCCGTGTGGAAAATTATGGGCACCCAGAGTTTAGAAAGGGAGCAACAAACTCCAGGTCAGTTGTGGGACTGGTGTGAGATCTTAAAAATAGTTATTTTCACAAAGAAAATAAAAAGAAATCCCCTATGCTTTTGGAAAATGAAACTACCATAAGGCCTCCCGCCACACACACAATGCAAACGCAGAATTGGAGGAGATTTCTCCTTATGATAGTCAAACATGCTTAATACGCAAAATCCTTTCGATATTATTATTAGTGCATAGTGCAGAAAACATTTCGAAAGTATAATATTAATCTTAGCCAGCATACAACCATTATTGTATGCCTACTATAGCTACCATGTTCAATAGCAGGTTACCACCATATTCCATGGCAGGTTATACAACTAAAACCGTACAGGGCGTGTATTGTTTCTTTGGATTTCCAACAAATGGTCAGGCTAAGGAACTTCCTACTGCCATATGGATACGCCTCTGGAGGGACATCCCGAGAAGCTACCTGGATCTCTGCCAACAGAAGGTCGGGTTACCTCTATAACTAGGTAACTACTACTCGAGTATGCCATCCCCCGGTCCTTTGGGACCTTTATCCAAGGATCCTCAACCACAAAGTATAATAAATTTGTGGCAACAACATAGGTAAAATATCTGGGCTCCATACCATGATACTACCTTTTTCCAGAAGGAAATGACATACCCTAAAGGACGCGACCCTCATAACCTTGCTGCATCTTCCCTGTTTCGACCATTTTCGGGTTGTGAGGTCCGATGAGGTCTCGTCCACAAAGCTACACTTTTCACAAAGTCATGCTTTGATCAACAAATGATCGGCAGCACTTCATATGCCACTTTACCAAATTGGGAATTTAGTACTAGTAACCATCAACTACATAACCTCTGACCTCGTACGTCTCAAAGATGGGTGTTCAGCTAAGAGAATAAATTCTTCGCCACCAACAGAAATGTATTTGATAGAACCCAGCTTTACATCTCAAAGTGTAACGTCAGACACACATCCATACAAGTCCATTCCCGGATCGAACGAAACCGGAGGCACTTCAAAGAAGCCCTTGCAAATCCGGATATTCACAAATCACGTCTGAAATCCCCATCACAAAGGTGGTAAAATCTCTATGCCGGAGCAACCCGGTGCAGAGACATTCGACAGGTAATCCTTTCGTTTTTCGAAAACACCCGGTCTTCAATTCCGTCTTCAAATGCAATCCCAATTTGTCGTATTGTTATTCGAAATGGGTTTTATGGCATAAGGTCCTCTCCCGGCTAATCTGAATAACGAGCGCTTATTTTTAGAAATAAGTGCTACTTCAGATTTCAACACATTACAACAATTTCCACGTTGATCTTTTAAATAAAAGATCCATCACAATCACAAAGGTTCGATGTCGTTTTTGGATATCCACTTGGAATCCGACCCCCGGTCGCATCGAAATTCAAATGCCATTTAAAGGTAAATATTGATAGTCGGGTATTTAACTATCAATCAACATTCACAACAATTATTAGATTTCGAATAATTTTTCCAAATCATTTATTTCCAAAATATCTTCGCAAGATATACTTTTATCACTTTAATATTTTGGAAATAGATTTCGAATCACTATTCACATTTCAATCCTTTGAAAACAAATTTCAAAGCATTTTCCTTGTGCGGAATATATTTCCAAATATTTATTCATTCCCACTGGAAATCTGCCTCCAAAATATTCTTGGAACATTTAAAATAAAACCATCTTAAATACCTACTTAAAATATTGGTTATAAAACAGTATACTAATTATCACATATAAGATGTTAAGTTCCAACAAATTTTTAAAATAAAAATCGTAGATAAGGTATAACTATTTAAATAATCGTTTCCTAAAACAAATATTAATTTAACCTTTAAAATAATCCCTTCTTTAAGAAATTAAATAAATCCATACTTTAAAGATCTGAAACCAGCTAGGAAAATAATTTATCCAAAGTATCCTTTCTAAAACCATCCTTAAAATTTTCAGTTTATATTTATAGGCTACTTCGAAATCAGACTCTGCTTTCCAGGGAAAATACATTTTTCATTTCAAAATGGTTCATTCAAATCAATTAATAAATCTTTCTTGATTTATTTTAAATTTATGTTCGAAATCCGTAAATTCCTTTCACACTTTTTAAAAATAACCAAATGTTTATTTTTAAAACAAATTTCCCTTTCCTTTATAAATTCCGATTGTAAATTTAAACTTCTAGATATCCATTGATATATGATTTTCAAATTGATTTTCAAATATTCATTTTCAGCACTGAATTAAATTCTAAATTGATTTCCAAATTTATCTTCAAATACCAAATCAATTTCCAAAATTGATTTCTAAATTTAATTCAACACCAAATTTATTCTCTTTTTGAAACAAATTCCTTCTTTTAAATCTAATCAATTTTCTAAGATTAATTTACTTTAAATTTTATAATAGTTCAAATTCTATTCATTTCTGGTATCCTACGATACCAAAAATATATTCGGCTAAATTTTAGCCTTCAACTGTTTCAATCACAATATAATCACACACAGATTTTGAATAATCAACATACAATATTGAAAAAAATTCAATTATTTGAGGAATCCAGTTGGATCCCTCCAACCTGTTTCCATTCATCCACAGACATTAGCACAACAATTGAATACCAATTCCACTTCGAGGTGGAATATCGCGGTATATGGAATTTTAAAATATCATCCGCTATTAGACGGTGCAGTAGGGTCTCATCCGCTATATAATGCGGGAAATCAACAACTCCAATATATACTATATACTACTATATATATAATATCATCTAGTGAATAATTATTATAATCAATCATCCAAGCACATAGTCAATCAATTTTAAATCTAACTATTCAAAATTTAAATCAGAACAATATTGATTGAGTGAGAAGATCTCACCTTTGCTTATGCATGCAATCCATTTTCATTTCGGTTTGATTCCATTCAGATATTGACCTTGTATAAACAATTTTATACAATTTATTAATATTTGGACTAATCGAATAATTAATTTCCGTTTAATAAATTTAATTAACCAAAAGTTTAATTTAAACTAATAATCAAATTTTAAACCCATTTCCCTTTATAGATTTATAATTTGAAACCACATACATACTTTTATAAAAATACATTATTGATTTCAAAAATCAAATTTTTAAATCAACTTTCAATGTTTTGAAATCCCTTTCTATTTTTTCCAAAATCTTCTATACACACACACACACACATTAAATTTAAATGAATTAAAATCCCTTTTAAATCTATATATAAATTTTAAACTGAATTATTTCATACAACTTACTGTAAATTATATAATTTGTTTTCTTTCTTTCTTCATGAGTATATATACACACATATATAGATCTATAATGTTGAAGAAAATAAAAATCATTTCATATACTTACTGTATTATATATATATATATATGTGCATTTTTTCTCTAACTTATACGCATGAAGAAAAATTAAAATGATAGAAATTCAATTACCTTAACCTGCTCAAACCAGAAATCAACGAACCCAAGTTCAAATCGAACAACTAACCATCGCCTCGACGAAGATGCCAACTTTCATAGAACTCCCACCTCGCGTGCGCGAGCGCGCGCGTGTTTGCGAACGGCCCACCAATCGTCGCGTCTTCGTACTTGTGACATCTACCAACAATTTGCTTCTCGACGCGCACGACGACGAACCCCAAACTCTCAGCTCGAGTTCGAGGGATGATCGCTACTGTTTGCCACCACGTTGCCACGCGCAACCCCTCCCTCGCAAGCTCTCCCCAGCTGCAACAATTTCCGTGAGCTATTCGCGATGGTCGGCATCGAGCCCTAGCTAATAGAACGAGGGAGAATTGAAACTCGGTATCGATTTCGTTTTCGGCCATTTTTTTTCTTGTTCGATTTTGAACTGAGTGAAGAATGAAAGTGGGATGATTTTCGATTTCGTGGAATTGGAAGGGGAAAGAATATGATTTCAATATTTTTTCTTTTTAGGCCTTTGCCATAACCCTGGATTTGAGCGAGAAGAAAGAGGTTTCGGTTTTTCTCTGAATGAAGAAAAAGTATGTGCTTTTTATTTTATTTATTAAACGAAGAAGCGTATTAAAGAAGGAAACGCTATTTTATTATCCATCTTTAAATTTAAATTCAAATTTAAATTATTGAGAAATGAAGCCAAAAATCTCGATCGCCAATCGAGGCGTGTTGCTAGGCATCTCTAATGTTATACCCTTAGTACAAACGCAAGGGAAAAGGTTGTGAGTCCTAATTCGATTGCATGGAGAAGATAGCTTTTTAGACTCAGTTATTAAATTAAATTTCGATATAATTTTTAATGCATTGGCTTATCGTACAGCCAACCGATCGTTCCAAATTCTATGAAAACTGAAACCCGATAATAATACAATATTACAGATCCAATGGAACTGATTTCGTCGAAATCCGAGATTGTGCCTCAGAAGGCTATTTTTAAACATCGCTTTAAACGATAAAATTTCAAAACTGAACAAAGTATTTCTAAATCAAATTCTGAAGCTTCCATTAACCTCAGTATTATCAATATAAATTTTCTAAGCTATCAAATTATTTGTAGCAAGCTGAAAATTCAAATTTTTACCCTTCATTAATAAATCAAATTCAATAATTTAATTGCCAAATCCATAGTTATATTTGAAATTCAAGTTAAACTAACCTCCAAATATTTAAAATCAATTAAATATTCCATTTCAAATGTTAAAAATTTCCGAGTCGTCATAAGACACTATTATAATATAAGAGAATTTGATATGAAATGATTTAGTCATCGTAAGGTAAACATGTCCGTGTTTATGTATGCGCGTGTCTTACGAGATATTTTTGTTTTGAAAAGGAAAGTTTGGTGATTTAATAAATTAAATTGAGTGTGTCTCTCATGCTGGTTTACCAGACTGATCCAGGTGTTCTTCCCTTTCAATGCTCGGGTCAGACCGAGTATATTTACGGTTCAGATTTTGTGCTTTTGGAGGTTCAATAGGCGAGATGGAGATCTTCATTTTCGTATACACGTATCTGTTTATTATTCGTTTTGCACATTGTTGTTTGATATTGCAGGAAATTGTAAGGACGTGTTATTATAACTGTTCAGGCTGATGATTAGTGATTGATTGTTGAACTCTGATTGATGTATATATATATAGTTTTGTTTTGTAAAGATCATTGATATGATATTATATGTTTTCCGCTACGATGTGAGATTCTGTATTGTTCTGTTTTGTTTTCTCTTCCTTGTTTCTCCTCTTCTCTTCTTCTCTCTTCTTTTCTTTCTTTTGACTTTCCGTCAATCTATTTGTTTGGGTCGGACATGTGTGGTATATTGCCAATTCATATGGTATGGATTTGCAGACCATCACAGCAATGGCCAACAAACGCTCGACTTTCCCTTACTAATATCAATTGCTCGACTCATTAGAGTACATAACTGCATCACCAGATCTCACGCCGATCAAGGGCTCGCCATTACCTCCATCGCCTAAAACCTCGCCATCACTTCCACATGAGATCCACGCTACATTAATTTCCTATTGAAGAGCGTTTCTCCACCATCACAGGCGCCTTGCTGGTGCCAGGCCTCCTCGATTTCCAAGCATTCACGATTTCCCTTTTTTTCTTTTTTTCGAACTTGAGTTCGATTTCAATTGAAAGGTGAGGAGAGGGAGACTTGAATTCATAAACTAGTATACACGAGATTTTTTTTCTTTTGTTTTTGAACGAACTTGATTTCGTTCTACTATATTTTTTTATATGAGATGTCGACTGAAAGAAATGAAAAGGAAAAGGAGACATGATTTAACAAAGGAGTTGGAAGCGTAGTGAACATGGTAGGCTGAGAAGGATAGAAACAACGTGTATGAGTTGATTTTAAATTTTAAAGTATAAATTTATTCCAAAATATCTCGTTTTCAACAATTTAAAATTCTGATCTCCTATCGAGGTGTGCCGCTTGGCGTTTATAATATTATACCGCAATTCCAAGCCTAATGGAAACAAGTTTTAAGTCCTAATTCGATCGTATGGAGAAGATAGCTTTTTAAATCGACTATTTAAATTAAATTCAATTAAATTATTTATGGGCTTTTTCAGATCGCACGACCAAATGGTGAATCCAAACGCTACCGAATTTGAAATATAATAATGACACATTATCATGGATCCAATGGAACTGTTTTCGTCGAATTTCAATACTGTGCCCCGGATCGCTATTTTAACACGTCGATCAAATCAACGATTTCAAAAATTAACGAAATTGCTTGAAATCTTCAGTTTAAAATCTTACCAACTAAATTATAATCCCAATACCAATATTTAAAACCATTTCAATATTTAAAATTAACCATCGAAAAATCCAGGTTGTTACATTCCTCCCCCTTTAAAAGAATTTCGTCCCTGAAATTGCTAAGGTAGAAAAATGTTCCAAACCCATTAACTTATTCAAAACCCACTTTGTGAAAACTCAATATTTCACTTTTTTGTTCTTTTAGTTTCCACCAAAACAATTATTTTTCAATTCTAATTCCAAAACTCTTTAGTCCAACTACGGTTCGAAATCAAACTGACGTTAACAAAAATTATTCAAAATTTCGAAAAGTCTAACACCAAAAATTTCCAAAAAAAATTGGCAGTCTCTTTGCACGGAGGACCTTCTGCAATATGACAAGAGAGATAAAAATATATACATCGACCCACACGGTGGGAAAACAAAATATGTAAATATAATATTTATATTTTGTTGTATATAATCCAAAAACGTACCTTATTTTAGCCTTTTTAGCGAGCGGCATATTTTATATGCAGTTTTCACACCAAAATCAAGCAAAACATATCCATATATCTGTACTTACTCAATTTAAACAAGTAAGTACCAAAAACATGAAATTTAATAACATTTCATTTGTTTAGCTAGTTAAACACATAATTTCATAAACAATGCATTCTAACATATAATCATAAGCAATTATAAGGTTCCGATACTAATTTAATTACTTTCGATCCATTCATATTCAATTCCAATGATTTACAATCCAATTTACTTGCATTCACTTCATAAACACAAATATTATATTTGTATACATTCCAAATCAATTCTAACTCAATTTATTCACTTCCACACATATTGTATAATTTTATTTACTTCTGTTTACGTCAATGAAAAAATTTCCATGATAATTCGAGAATATTCGTTTAGTAAAATACCCATCTCGGTTTGTAGCTATCTTAAATTGTTTTCAAATCAATTTTTAATCAATCCTATTCCATTTCAAATTGATTCTCAATCAATTTATTTACATTCCATTTATATTATTTTCAAATCCATTTTATTTAGCTTGACATCATTCCATGGTAATTATTAAATAGCCATTTCACAAATTTATCTAAGCCAAGCTTCCATATTAACTTAAGTTAATTCACTTTATTTCCAATTAATTCAATCATATACTTAACCTTATTTCCCTTGCCATCAAATTCTGATTCGAATTTTAGATTGATTCTTATTCAATCAAATTCCATCATGTCTACTAATTTATTAGTTAGTTCCTTCATTTAATCCACTTCAAATTTCAATTCCATACACAAATTCATTCTTGAATTAATTTAAACAACATCCATGGCCCTATTCAATTTATTTACTCTTAAATTGGATTTATTTATGACTCAAGTCATTACTATTCCCATCCATTTCTATTTACTCGACCACATTTCAAATTATACTAAATTCACTTACAATTTTAGTGGAATTTTATTTAGAACTCGAGTTCCAATTCCAATATTCACTTTTAGTTCGTAATCCAATTTATTTAATCACGTTAAGTTCCATTCCCATATTCAATTTACTAATTCATTCGGCTAATTTGTTCACTTCCATTTTATAACTCAATATCTGGTTTTATTTCAAAAATCACTTCATTTAATTTACCTATTCAATTTCATTTTACAATCCAAGTTCGGATTTTTATTCCTTCACCAAAATATCAAACCATTTTTATTTTGGCTTTATATTCCACTTTCCAATTATATAAATTGCCCAACATATTTTTTCCCATTCCCATTATTCCATACTCGAGTATATTCACATTTTATTTTTAACGCAATATTATACATGACTTACAACATAATATATATTTATTCCAATCAAAATTTTATAACTTATAGTTATTTAGTCACCTTACAATCCAAATTTATATATATAGTTCCGCCCGATATCATTTCTAATTCTAATTAAATTTTTATTTAACTTAACTTATTTAACACCCATTTTTTATTTCTAATCATTTGAAATAAAATATATGGCTCTTTCTTGGTTTTAACAACCATACTTTGGAATTTTCAAAATCAACTTGATTTTATCCAAACAATTCCTTTCATAATTTTTAAACAAAATTCATTTACCAAACATTTGATATAAATCAAATACGGTAGCAATTCGTCACTTAGAAATGCTAAAATGAACACCGATGATGTCACGATCATTATCAGAATTATTTTCCTGTGACAGAAGTGAATTCAGTGGTATAACATTTTCAATATCTATTTAAAACAATTTTTCCCTTCAAAATTTCTTTCAAAAATAATATGGCTATTTCATTTTCACACACTTCGGAAAATATTTTCCAAACTTCTGAAATTCCAAAATTCCCAAATACTTAGTTCAAATCCTTTTAAAACATTTCTCAAAGCTTCCGGGATTTTTAAACTTCCAAATTCTTGTTTGAATCCATTTTTATTTATAATTCATTTGTATAATTCACACTTATACAATTTTCAATTTGGTTGTATATAACCATTTCATTTTTTTAATCTTGTCTTAGTTATAATAATATCAACTAAACACTCCAATATACTATAATAATTCGTAGAAATGTGTTTCCTTTTATATCAAAACATAATTTTGGGCAAAAAATTTTCATTTACCCACTTCAAAACCATACTGTGTTGGTTTACCTGATTCGAATGTTTAAATATCCCTATCGAATTCATGGCATTCCATTATTCAACCTAAATCCATAAGGCACCCAACAGAAAAGTCAACACATCATAAAACAATTTATGTTCACTAACAAATCCACACTCATATCTATTAATACACTAAACTCATTCTAGGGTTCTACTGACCCTATCTCTAATGGGTAATCCCTACCAGAATCAAGGTTCACTTAACCTTCACCTCTGATACCAAATGTAAGAGCCCACAAATCCGCATCCTTAGGGTCGACAATAATTCACATCAGTTAACTCAAATTGAATGGAAATACGAATCTCTAGGGTGAAGAAGAAAAAAGAGATAGAAAAAAATACAATAAGAACATAGAATCTCACAATCATAGCCGAACAAAATATAATATATAACAATAGATTTTTATACCAAAGAGTATGTAACTGTTTTATACTTAAAATCATTAGAGCACAATAATCAATACATCAATCTGGAAAGTTATAATAACTTGTCATCACATAGCGGAAATATAAATTAAGTATGGCAGCTCGTCTCCTGAGCTCCATAGCACCTATCTTAAATCTAAAATTCTCTGTCTAACCTGAGCATTTTAATAAATTAATACCAGAGTCACTCTGGAAAACCAACGTGAGAAAACACACTCAATTTGAATTAATAGCTTTTATCAAAAACCTTTGAAAACAAAGGTACCTCGTAAGACCATATCGCACATAAACACGACGGGTTTTTACCTTAATAACCAAAACTAATTTCCATTGTAAAAATTCTATTTTTATTTAAATACTTTAATCTACATCTTAATTACACCCATCATTATTTCTAACAACAAAATTACATAAAATTATTTCTCTTGTTTATATTATCCTAACAAACCATGTTAAAAATATTTTTACACACATATATTGATTTTAACCAATATTCCACATTTTATTTACAATATTATCCATATTTGGATTTTAACGCATTATTAAAATTAGCAAAAACCACTATTAGACCACTATTTCCACAATTATTACATTCTACCATAATAAAACCATTCAACGATAATCATTACCCTAAAATAACTTGATAAAGTTTTCAAAGCTTTATTCTCTCCATTTTATATTTATTTACAACAAATAAACATTGAATTAATTTCTTTTATCTTTTATTTAATTAATTCACCACCGAATTAACTTAACTCCATTATCCACATTTAATTTCCAACCAAACCATCTTGTTACCATTTTATTTCACCAAATACACATTGTTTATTATAAACAAACAATTTTTAACAAAATTTTACATCTCCAAATTTATTTTATTCCTACACTTTAAATTATAACCATCATTATAATTTAATTTCACAAGTAATCACAAAAACCAGGGTTATTACACGGTCGAAAAATAAAATAAATATATCAACATTTATATTTTGTGGTATTTAATCCGAAAACACGTTCTTATTCAATTTAAACACGTAAGTGACATAAACATGAAATTTAATAACAGTTCATTTATTTAGCTAGTTAAACACATAAATTTCATAAATAATAAATGCTTACATATAATCATAAGCAATTATAAGGTTCCAACACTAATTTAATTACTTTCGATCCATTCATCTTCAATTCTAATGATTTACAACCCAATTTACTTGCATTCACACTTCATAAACACAAACAGTATATTTATATCCATTCCAAATCAATTCTAACTCAATTTATTCACTTTCATATATATTGTATAATTTATTTACTTCTGTTTACGTCAACGAAAAATTTTCCATGATAATTCGAGAATATTCGTTTAGTAAAATACTCAACTCAATTTGTAGCTATTTTAAATTGATTCCAAATCAATTTTTAATCAATCCTATTTCATTTCAAATTGATTCTCGATCAATTAATTTGCATTCCATTCATATTATATTCAAATCCATTTTATTTAGCTTGACATCATTCCATGGTAATTATTAAATAGCCATTTCATAAATTTATTAAAGCCAAGCTTCCATATTAACTTAAGTTAATTCATTTTATTTCCAATTAATTCAATCATATAATTAACCTTATTTCCCTTGCCATCAAATTCCAATTTGAATTTTAGATTTATTCTCATTCAATCAAATTCCATCATGTCTACTAATTTATTCAGTTAGTTCCTTCATTTAATCCACTTCAAATTTCAATTCCATACTCAAATTCATTCTCGAATTTATTTAAATAACATCCACGGCCATATTCAATTTATTTGCTTTTAAACTGAATTTATTTATGACTTAAGTCATTACTATTCCCTTTCATTTCTATTTACTCGACCACATTTTTAATTATATTTAATTCGCTTACAATTTTAGTCGAATTTTATTTATAACTCAAGTTCCAATTCCAATATTCACTTTTAATCCATAATCCAATTTATTCAACCAAGTTAATTTCCATTCCCATATTCAATTTACTAATTTATTTAGCTAATTGGTTCGCTTTCATTTTAAAACTCAATATCTGATTTTATTTCAAAAATCACTTCATTTAATTTACTTGAGTTCAATTTCATTTTACAATCCAAGTTAAGATTTTTATTCCTTCACCAAAATATCAAACCATTTGTATTTTGGTTTTCCATTTCACTTTTCAATTTTATAAATTACCCAACTTATTTTTTCCCATTTCTATTAAGTGCATAGTCAACTTTGAACGGTGCTTTCCATATCTATTTTTATGAATTTTTCTAGTTTCTAAGTTTTGGAAATGAAATGATTATGAATGTACTTATACTATTGAGATAAGTATTTGGTTATATTTTCTACATATCAAAGATATAGTGGTTTTTGAATATACATATACCATTGAGACGAGCATATGGAATTGATTTCCAAGTATTTGAAATGTGATATTAAATTAATGAAAAATTAATTTAAGAGGCTTTGTGATTTCCATGGGAAATGTAATTTCTATTTTTGGATGTATATTTATTTAATAGTTAAATATCTGACTATTAAATCTTGGCCTAAATATGTAAACATTCTTAGTTTTGGTGGTACTAAATTATTCCCTACTTAAAATCGAAGGATTTTAACACTGGAAATATCTAGAAGAAACACGAGGATTTTATGGTACGGTTACCATCATGGGTGCTATAATGTACGTATAAACTCGTTTCGTTCTTTTAGGACAAATGGTAAGGAAATCCATTCACTTAAACGGTTGGGGGATGATCCCCGCTCTTATGTATTGTCTGATCATTTCCTCAAAAACCGGTATTGAGCATTTCGAAAATCGACGTTTGGTTTTGTGGAGCACCCGAAAAACAGAAAAGTCTACCCGTAAGAGTTGACTCAAACCCGTGGCCACTCTGAAAACTATATATGGTTCTTTGGACAAGATTCGTGATATTTTAAGAAATTGGAATCCAAGTGTGATTCCGAGACCATTGGGGTATGGGAATCCGGGTGTGATTCCAAGATATATGTAAGGACCCGATTCTTCGACTTCCGAAAACGACATCAATACGTCCACTGTATCGACTGCCGAGCAATCGAATGCCAGAAAACCAAACACTTAGGGTTTTAAGAAAAAGAAAAAGATAGAAGAGGAAAGAGAAAGATAGAACAGAACAGAAAAACAACATAACAATATCAGAATCTCACAATCGCAGCGGAAAAACATATAATAAATAAATAAATACCATTAAAACGAAGAACTGTACATTACATCATTATCAGAGTTTATAACAACAATAGACAACAGAGTCAATACATCGAGGGACAGTTATATAAACTTGCCCTCATACAGAATACACAGCGGAATAATACATAGTATAATATCATATAAAAGTGGTACGTCTCGATATGCAGCTCGTCTCCTGAGCTCCATAGCACTCCAAAGTCCAGAATAACCTGATAATCTTACTCTAGACTGCCCGTGTGGAAATTGGTGGGCACCCAGAGTTTAGGAAGGAAACAATAAACTCCGAGTCAGTCATGTGACTGGTGTGAGAACTTAAAACAGTAATTTATCCTTAAAACAAAGAATAGGAGAAATTTTCAAAGTCAATTCGCAATGTGTTTTGAAAATGAAACTACCATAAGGTCTCCCGCCACACACACAATGCAAACGCAGAATTGGAGGAGATTTCTCCTTATGATAGTCAAAGATGCTTGATACGCATTAAAAGAAACATTTGATATTATTACTAGTGCATAGTGTAGGAAAAATTCATTTCGAAAGTAAAGATATAAATCTTAGCCAGCATACGTACCATGATGGTATGCCTACTATAGCTACCATATTAAATGGCAGGTTCTACAACTAAAACCGTACAAGGCACGTATTGTTTTGTTTTGGATTTCCAACAAATGGTCGGGCAAAGGAACTTCCCAAGTAAAATAGAATGCCTCTGGAGAAACGTTCCCGGATCCTAACCGGATCTTTGCTACACAAGGCCGGGTTACCCCTAACTGGGTAACAACTTACACGAGTATGTCATTCCTCGGTCCTTTGGGACCTTAAACCGAGCGCTCGTAATCAACATCACACCAAATAATAAGTGTTTCAACATGAGTAAGTATCTGGGCTCCATACCATGATACCACCCTTTTCCAGATAGGAAATGACATACCCTATGGAGGAGCGACCCCCAAATAACCTTGCTGCCACGATTCCTGTTTCGACCACAACCGGTCTGTGAGGCTTGACGAAGTCTCGTTCACAAAGCAATGCTTTATATAAAAGCTGTGCTTTAATTCACAAATGCTCAATAGCACTTATATGACATATTACCAACTTGGGAATGTATCACTAGTAACCATCAACTACATAACCTCTGAGCTCGTACGTCTCAGAGAAGGGTGTTAAGCTAAGAGAATAAATTCTCCGCCACCAACAGAAATATATTTGATAGAAACCAGCTTTACATCTCAAATTTTAATATAAGACACACATCCATACAAGTACGTTCCGGGATCGAACATAACCGAAGGCACTTCCAAAGAAGTCCTTGCAATCCGGGTATTCACAAACCCGATCGAATTTCCCATCACAAAGGAAACCTCCATACCGTAGCTAACGGTACGGAAACAATCGATAGGTCATTCTATCGTTTTCACAAATACTCGGTCTTCAACACCGGTCTTCAAATGCAATCCATAACGACGTATCACATATTCGGAATGGGTTATACGACCCAAAGGTCCTTTCCCGCCTAACCCGAATAGTGAGCGCTTATTTAAAAATAAGTGTGGCATTCAAATTCAAGCAATCACAACAAATACCTATTTAAAGGTAAATATTGATAGTCGGATTATTTAACTATCAATAGGCATGCTCAACATCACCAAATTCCAAATAATTTCCCAAATTATTAACTTTTCAAAATATCTTTACTAGATATATATTTTCCACACTTCAACCATTTGAAAACAAATTTTCAAATCACTTTTCACCTTTATCACTTTTGAAAACAAATTTCAATCATTTTCCTTACGCGGAATTTCTTTCATTTCAACATGGTTCATTTAAACCAATTAAATAAATCCTTAACGATTTACTTTATATTTACGTTCCAAATCCGTAAATTAATTCCCACACTTTAAAAATAAATCAACGTTTATTTTTAAACTAATTCCCCTTTTCATTTATAAATTCCATAGTGAATTTACATTCCAAAATATTTATGAATATACGATTTCAATTTTTCATTTTCAATTTATCTTCAAAAAGATAACTTCTCAAAACATTTCATTTCACATTGGAAAAACATTTCCGTACTTATTTATTAATAAGTAATTCACAAATCCATTTATTTTCAACACTTGGAAAATATTCAATATACTTAAACCGAAATTAAGTATATATTTCATTCTTTTAAGGAAATCATTCTCTTAACACATTTATTTGGGTCAAAAACGAATGTTGCGTAAAACATCGTTACGACGATCCAAAATCACTAGTATAGGGATTAAAAGTTTAAATAGATATATAAATCCCAATACTATACAAAATATTTCCTTTCGGAAATCATTTACTATAACAATAGTGTTATAGTCCACCATTTCCTTTTATTTCTCGAAAACGTCTATTTCAACAATGAATGTTGAAATCTACGGTTTCGATATTTAACACATTTTCAAACGTCGTTAAAATAATCAACTTCTTTTAATAATATCGCTTTCCCAAAACATATCCATTTTACTTAATAATATATTCGTTGTCCAAAATCGTGAATATACTTCACTAGCCCCATTTCAATACTTACAACACGTTTTATTTTCAAGAATTTATTCGCTATCCAAAATCGCGAATAAATTACCTTTCATAAACTTCTATATTCAATTTATCAAATTCAATTGATTTCGAATTTATAAACAATGTTTATAAATTCCTTTTCTATTTATAAGCTTCGATTATAAATCTCATTATCCACAAATTCCACTTACCTCTCATTTAAATGCCAAAATCCGATTTATAAGATAATTACTTATAAATCTTCTATTTCACAAAATCTATTCATTTTATAACTTCACAATTTATAAATCTATAAATTCCGTTCACTTATGAAATCCATTTTTATTTCATTTTTACACTTATAAAAACTCGTTTTAATATTCCAATATTTTTAATTTATAAAATATCAATTTTATAAGTCTTTTATATACATCATTTTTAATAATTCAAAAATCTCAATTTAAACCAATTTATTCTTTTAATAACTTAAAAATCGTTATCTAAAGCTTCAATATTTCAAAATCATACTTAAGCATTATTTTTCAAAAATCTTAACTTTTATGAAAATAAAATTTTAACGTTCATTTATTTTAACAATTCAAAATTTAATAAAACGTATACTTTTGAAAATCACTTTAAAATTCTTTTTTAAAAAAAAATCAAAATCATTATTTTAAAATTTCAGAAATGGATCCGATGATGCAGCAGCACCAAATAGTCAATCACGACTTCCAAATATCATATATCGATATGATAATCAACAAATATCAAAATATCTGTAAATAAATCAATACAGTTGAGGAATCCAGTTGGATCCCTCCAACCTGTTTCCCTGCATCCAAAGATGTTAGCACAATACCAATTCTGCTCCAGTACGGAATTATGCGGTATATGGGATTTATAAAATATTATCCGCTTAATAGAGGGCGCAATAGGGTCTCATCCGCTATACAATGCGGGAAATCAATTCCAATATATACATATGTTAATATATATATATATATATATATATATATATATATTGCTCTACATAGATATATCCTATTATATCTAATATCACAATCAAATAGCAATCAATAACTGCAATCATCATTCAACATATATTCAAGCAAATTTTTAAATCTAAGTATTTAAAAATTTAAATCGAAACTGTTCGATTGAGTGAGAAGTTCTCACCTTGATTTTAATTCCGTTCCAGCGTTTTATTTCGAATAACGTTTAATTTTACCCGAAATTTTCACTGACTCCAAACGACTCCAATCCAATTCCATAGCGTAGTGCTCGTCCATACGATTCCAACGCAACTGGTTTCGCGTGTTTTCGACCTCGTATGAAAAAGTTATGCATTTTCAAATATTACATGATTTATAATTATAAATTTACAACAAAATTTATATTTTCTAAACCTAAAATAGATCTCAGCCACTAGATCCTTGCTCTGCAAATCACCACCGTGCCTTCCTTTCTTCTTCCATCTCACGCACGTACAGGGACTAGCCGCACCAAGAAACCCATTAGCTCCAAACTAGGGTTAAATTATACGACCTCTACGCTCGATTATAATTCGATCAGGAAACGCCATATTGAAGCTTGTGACAAGAGCTAATCTCGGTTGCAAAGGTATGGAGCTCGGTCTTCAGATGACGTGGGAAAACGTGCCGAGTACGAGCACGAACGCGGCCCTCTTTTGGCCTCCACGATGCTTCGTTTCCCATCTCGACCGTTGAACATCAAGATCTCGTCGAGCCCTACCTTTTTGCAGTTGGAGGTTCGTTGAAATACTTCACGGATTGGAAGAAAATCGAAGAAGAATGATATGAATTTCTGGCCATTCATGCCTATGGAGGCGGCGGCTGAAAGGAACTAGGGTTAGGTTTTTTTTTCTTTTGCAAAATGAAATTCCAAGGGGCTTATATAGGAAATTTCTCAAACACTATTCATCTCGGATTTTCCGAACTCCAAACGAAGCGTGCCAGTTGGCGTTTCTAAGATTTTCCCCGCGTTCCGGACGCAATGGAACGTGTCTCGGGAGCTAATTCGGCCATCTGTGCGAGTTATGGCAATAAACGTTCGATTTTAAATTAAACCAATTAAACGATTTTCTAGGCATTTTAGCTTGCACCGGACAAACGGTAAATCCGATTGACACGAAATTTGAAACCATACAATAATATCACATTACGGGACCGATGAAACTGGTTTCTTCAAAACCAATACTTTTTGAAAAATGACTATTTTAACTCGCCAAATTAATATTAAAACAATTTCGATGCGTTTCGAGCTGCCACGGTCAAACGACAACTCCGATTACTACGAAAATTGAAATCCGGTAATAACAAACTATTACGGATCCAATGGAACTAGTTTCGTCCAATTCTGAGACTATTCAAAAATTGACTAATTTCACTAGTCGATTAAATATTAAAATATTCAATTTTCACAAATTAACTCTTAATTCGATTTTAAAAGTTCCAAAATATCGTTCTAACTCCAATATGATAAAATAAAATTTTACAAATCATTTTCAATCATATTTAACCCAATTTTCAATTATTTCTGGAATTTCAATTATTAAATTATCGATTTAATTATCCAATTAAATCCAATATTCGAAAAATAAATTATTCGACTTAAAAATTTCACTTATTAATATTTAAAATTAATTAAATATTCAAATTTAAATTATCAGAAATTCTGGGTCGTTACAATATAATTGAGATGTCGGTACCCGTGTGTGATTCCAAGACCCGTTGGGGTATTGGAATCCATGTGGGGTTTCATGATCTATTTGGTGACGGTGCGTAAACTGGAATGCCGAATGTTGCCTCATCAGTGGTAATGACTAAAACCAGAGATAGGAGGCATGGCCAGTAAGGTTGGCAAACCCATAGGGTGTTGTCGGCTCCTCCTAGATATCACTTACATTTCCTACGCATGCATGGGGTGATACATTCAGTCTTAGCAAGACTAGCCACATTTTTTTCTATGGTACATCACTAGGGATATATGCTACTTTAGAAGGATGTCTCTAATCCTTTTGCAGAAGGACCGTTTCTCAAAGTACTGAGGGAGCCTCTATGGAAACCCTACACATTAGTGAACGTGCCTTATCAATTTTCGATTATATATATAGTATTACTGTGATGTACACTCATAAGCATCACGACTACTTGATTATTATTATTTTCGCACTTAGACATTATTATAATATCATTAGATTTTCTGATATAAAGGTTTCGTTTATCGTAAGGTAAAAACTCGTCCATGTTTATGTGCGGGGTGGTCTTACGAGATACATTTGTTTTGAAAAGTTATTTAAACTTTAAGAATCCATTTAATTGTGTTTCTTACGTTGGTTTACATATTGACCCAGGTGCTGTTTTCCTGAAATGCTCGGGGCAGACCGAGCATATTTCTAGGTTTACTTGGACACACTATAAAAAAAGTTGTTTGTTATAACATCAATTAATAACGCCTTATTTCATAGCGTTATTGTTCATTTTAATTTGTTTTATTTAGAGATTTTATAGAGGCTGCATAATGTTTTTCACTAAGCTGGATCCCCTGTTATTTTTGATAGTCGCCGCTCCCCTAAATTATTTCCATCTTCCACTTCAAATTAGTTCCTCAAATTAACACTGCCTTCAAAAGTATGTGTTTTTCACCGTCATCTCCTCTTTATTTATTTCGTCTTCAACCTCTATTATCCCTTCTATCCCGAACCTTTTCTGCCATTCCTCGCCCCTCTGTTACCTTGGTTCCATACATGAACAAGGGATTCTTTTCCTCCAATCGAAATCGCACCGTTATTTAGCATAAGGCCAACTGACTACCAAATCTGGACGTGCTTTCGAACTGTCAGTAAATTTACTTACCATCTTCTTCTTTTTCTTATGTTCGATCCACTTATTATATACACATTTTATCTATGTTTAAGGAAAAGTGAAAATGGAAGAAAAGAGTGGTACTTCTTCTCTGTAAGGGACATGAAATATCTGATAGGTTTGAGAACAAATAGTGCAACCTAAATCTGGTTAGTAGAAGGCAACTGGTAAAGATAGGGATATTTCTAGGAGTAAAGTGCTTACATGAATGAAGAAAACTCTTGTGTTTTACAAAGGTAGAGCACCTAAAGGCGAGATGACAGACTGGGTTATGGATGAGTTCAGGCTAGATTGGAAGTATTCTATTTAAAACCTTCCCAAAGCTGCATCAATGATATTGGTTTTCTATCTTTTTTTCTTATACCATCATGGGTGAATTAAACTTAATGTTTATTTCGTATAGAATATTTATTAGATTCCATGAATCCAAAAGAAATATACAACCAAGTCCAACCATGGTTGATGATTTTAAGAAAATTTAAACGTGGACCAACTTGTGTGTGGTATTGACCTCATCAAATGTAATGTGTCCGTATTTATATGTTGTGCTTGCATCACTCTTATGGATAATCCTAAAGTTATTGCTGTAAACCAGTTGTTCGTATATTGTAAATTGTTTCATCCTCACCATCTCATCAGTCATCAACTTGATTCATTCAAGGACATCTTATAATCTAGGTAGCTTCACTTGCTTTTGATGGTATCTATTAATAACATGGTACATATATTTGAAAGCTTAAAGAATGATTTATTTTATTAAGTCATATAAGAAGTGAGATGATGGACATCAAATAATAAAAAACGTTTACCAAGCAATACCCAGATTAAGAAAGAACAGTAATTTTTCTTTCTTCCAAATGGTAACCGGTACGATTTAGAGCATCCCAATAACACTTGCTACCTCTACGAGAGTAGTTTTAAGGTAATATTAATTGCAATTCTTGTATTGAATAGCAACAATTACCTACCAATATCAAGTACTTTCCAAATTTAAGAAATATAAGTAAATGATTTCATTCATTTGACTTACATAACTATCCAGAAGTACCATATTCAAACATAAAATATATGTCACCCAAAAGTAACACACACACACATAAACATAAAATGTGTTGCTTAGAGTTTTGGAAACTCAAATAAATCAATTTATACATTCACGAGATAAGGTAGTAGAGTATGAAGCAGACCACTCAGTAGTATACCATGACTTAATATTTTATATTTATTTGTTGGGATATTACGTATGTTGAAAGAAAAGAAATAAGTGATTTCTATCTCTGGTTTATTATGTTTTACAAAATATTTTACTACAAAACCTTGATACCTTACTCTTAATCAAGAAAAGCATGATAAGCATCTCAATTTTATGTGTTGCTAATTCATCCATCCTTCCTAGCTATGCCATTTCATTTGATACTATACATATTTGCTTTCGCATTTAATTTTATATATTTAAGGCTGTTTCGATTTTGTAACCATTGATATTTCTACCTACATATCTATTAGTCAACGGTCTTAAAATCTTGCTGGCCATGCATATAAATCAACTTCATAAATCAAATTTGGAAAAGCATTGGCTTGTTTGGCACTGGAATAGCACTAGCTTTATAAATCAACTTTGAAGGAAGGTATTGATATAATTTTATACATTCTCCTATGTTTTTAGAACTTCAGCGCATTACTTTTTTTTTTATTAAACCACGCTTTAGATATTGTCTAACTTGAATTATGTTGTAGGTAAATGTTTTACTTGAAGTTTTAGTTTCAATCTCATAATATTCCCAATATCCATTAATTTATGAACATGCAATAAAAAATTAATTCTGCTAAGTTGAACTTCCTTCTAGTTAATTGCATAGTATAATAATAACTAAGTTAACTAATTTAGATATCACTAAGTTAAGTCATTTTTATAAAAAATAACTAAGTTAATAATAGTAGTGGTGGTGGTGGTGGTGGTGATGATGGTGTTGGCAGTAGTAATAATAATAAATTAACTTTCATAATAATTTAGTTTAGAGTAATAATAATAATACTAACAATAATAATACGAATAAATTATTAAATATTAACCAAGTTAGCTAAGCTTTATAAAAATTAACTAAATTTACTTAATAAAAATAAAAAATTTAATCAAAATAAATTAACTAAGTTCATAAAAATTAACTTCGTGGATAAGTTTTATAAAAATTAACTAAGATTATAATATTAACACTAACAACAGTAACACAATCATAATAGCAATAATAATAATAATAATAATAAGTAAACTAAGTTTTATAAAAATTAACTAAGCTTAAAACAATAATAACTTGTAGTGAATTATAAAATATTAACCAACTTAATGAAGTTTTATGAAAATTAACTAAATTTATTATATAATAAGGATAATGTATACGAAAATTAAGTAATTTTATAATCATAATACTAACAATCATAAATAATAACAACAACAATAAATTAATTATAAGCTTTTTAAAAACTAACTTAGCATATATTATAATAATACGAATAAATTATAAAATATCGATCAAGTTAACTAAGTTTTATAAAAATTGACTAAATTTACACACACACACACACACATATATATATATATATATATATATATATATAATAAATTAACTAATACTATAAAATTCGACTTCGTTTATTAAGTTATATAAATATTAACTTATTTTTCATTTTGATGAATGGATAGTCCTCTTTTGAGGAGAGCACCCGTAATTTTATGAAATAAAAAAACCACATAAATTGTTGAGGAGAAGTAGTCAATACGTATATGTTGGATCATCACTTCGATGATCAAAAGAATGAGACAGGTAAGAACACTCAAAAATATATATGTTCATTTTAGTTGTATGTGTATTGGAAAAATTAAAATATACACTCTAATGTGTATGATAAATAATGCAAAGATAATAATATCATGCCTATATCATCAGCAGTCGGTTGTTGCATGATATTGTTAAAAGGTACTACATCTATTTGACTCTATTAGCTTTTGAATTCCTTCAACTATTCTTGTTACGTGCTAGCTCGCTCGCTCATGAACGTAGCAAATTTATATGTCTTAAACCAAATTTTGTTGATAACAGATTAATAAATTTCAAATACTAATATTAATCTTCGGATTCGATAGATTCTACGATTACCATTAAATTTATTCTCTTTCTAATTTTTTGTTTACTCACTTAGGAAGTATTTCCAATAAATTTTTACATACTTGTTTGTTTCATGGAATGATTTGTTGTTTTAACTTTTTGTAATTTTTAATTTTCATACTCGATGGCTCCATGATGTCATATTTTGCAATGACATAAAAATTACTTCGCAACGATAAAGAAACGGTTAAGAACTCAACGATGGTCAAATACAATAAATTATTAGAAAATGACATATGAAAGTCTACAATCTAAATGGTGTATTCACATTAATGAGATGAGGAAAAATAATATATACCATTCACGATTTATAGCAGCTTCTAATTTATTAGCATATATCCTAGCATGCAAGAATTTGGAAATAAATGGTCATGTGTTTTTCTCTTCCCCAAAATGATAAACATACGAGTTTGACCAAGGTGCTAATAGTAAGTTAGAAAGCATGAATTTCATTTTGTATGCAATCGAACCTTATCTCCTTATTTATTATTGCATCTGCATGTGCAAGTCAGGTGTTGAATATGCAGTAAAAATTGAAATTATTGATATGCAGGAGATTGGTAGCAAGAAAATATTGCAGCCATTTGGATCGCCAGTGAGTTTAAAACAGAAGAAGTAAACTTAGAACTCACTTTGGCACTTCCTTCAAACTGTTGAAACTAAGAAAGTAAACCGTTTTCTTTCAGGGTTAAATGTGAATTGATTTGTATTCTAGATTTTGTTGATGAATTCACTAACAATGGATATTTAGAGGTATCCCGTATCACCTTAATGTTTGCTTCCAACATGACCGATTTACACTTAGTAGAAACATGAAAAAAGTATCTAATTTTTTTAACTAATTTACTAAATAAATTATTGGTTGTCATGCAAATGGATAGAGGTAAGCTTATGAAGATGGCCGGTGTAGTTCGTACTGGAGGAAAATGTAGGTGCGCAGGTACTCTAGAATTTTGCATCAATATATAGGCAAAGCTAATAATTAATATCAAGGAAATTGATGACTTAATATGTAAAAGATGTGCAATTAAGTTTTGTTTCGGAATTTCCTAGTAAGCCCTATGTTCATGAAAGCTTGATGTAACAACCCTAGATTTTTTCATATAATTTAAATTTGACTTTATTTTTAAATTTTTTTAAATTTTTTTTGTTACAAACATTCTATTTTTAAATATAAATGTTGATTATTAAGTGACTTATAGTTCAAACTAGTATAATTTGAATATTTTACTGCAAAGTGACATTCTGGTCAAACTGTTCAAACTTTGACTTTTGAACTTCAAATTTAAATTGTTTAAAATCTTAAATTTTATCTTTTATTATGAAAATAAATGTAATAACTTGAACGCTTCTTTTTGTTTCGTTGAAAACAGAGTTAAATTGTAAAGGTTATGTACATTTCAATTTTGAGTGTAATTTGTTTTATTTTGCAATATTGTCTATTTTAAATTATATAAATTATATTTTCTTTGTCACATTTTATTTTAATTTGTTTTAATATTTTATTGTATGTATATTTTTGTCTTTTATTATTTTTAAAGTGATAATATAATTTTTCTAAAGTTTATTTCAATTTATTAAGCCTAGTTTTTATTTTTCTGCTATTTTCTTCATTAAATTATATTTGATTAAAATATATTTATTTATTTTTGTGAATTAATTTTTATTTTGTGTTCTTATCTTTATTTATAAATATTTTTCAAGTACATAAAGATTTTCTAAAGTTCATTTGAATTTGTTTCAAATTCATAAAGCCAGTTATGTATATATTCCCATTTTCTTTGCTTATTTGATTTTATTTAAATTTATTTATTTCTTTTTCTTATTTATTTTATGAGTTTATTTATATTTATTATCATCCTTTTTATGTATTTATAAAATTAAAATTAATTTGTGGAAATTTGAAAAGACTTGAGACTCTTTATCTCCTTTTGATTTTTCCTCTTCCACCTTTTCATTTTCCAACCTACATCTCATTAAAAAAAAATTTGGTCGTACAATACTTTTCTCATTTCAGCTGACTTCCTCATTTTTTTATGTATTCTAACCTTCTCAAACCCACAAAAAAAATCACGGCCATGGCTTCAAGAGATTGGGTAAAATTCTTCCTTCCTTTTTCTTGTTTTCTATGTTTTATACCTTTGTTTTGCATTTGCTCTCTACCTTCATAGCTTGTGTCCTCCTCAGCCAGATCTGAACCGACTTCTACCACCACTTTTCTCTGACCATCACCCACCCTACTTTCATCACCAAGGAAGGCCGAACCCATACATGGTAAGGAGCACAACCAAAATCCAGTTAAACCATCACTTTATGCATAAACCGAGCCTAGTTTGCTAGCACCACCTTCCACCACCTCTAGCCGCCACTTCCTCCACCACCTCTTACCTGACCTCCACCCTCTGCCATAGCACCCACCACTACCTGCACCACTGGTTGGGCCCACCTAGCCTCTGGCCGAGCATAATTGGAGCAAAGAAATGATGTATGTTGCCTTATTTTTGCCTTGTTGTTGAGGTTTATGCACCAAGACCTATGCACCATCTCCAAACCAAGCTAGGCCGACCTGTTTGGACCCAAACCCACCCCTTAGTCCCTGCCTTAGCTGAGCTTATCCAACCTATAACTGATCCATATGAAGTTGAGAACAAGTGCAATGAATTTGACTTTGTTTTCTTGCATTGTTTAGTGACAATCTGTGTTGAAAACTTACATATATTTGTATTGTTTCGTGCAAATGTTTGAACAAGGCTATTTGCTTTGGCTCTCCACTCTCTTGTCGTATCCGTGTTGTCCTACCTTCGTAGTGTTGGTGTGTGTGCTTTGGTAGCGATCTCCATCTTTGAACATGTGAGTAAATCTCACCAGACTAATATGTGCTTATGTAATTATAAACTGACATCACCTGAACCTGTATATGCATATCATCCTGTTATCACTGCTATATTATTTTCATATGCTGTTCACAACTGTTATTACACCTGTTATATCATATGTCACTGTTATTTTATGCTATTATGTTGTTTATATCAGTTATCACCATTGCAAGTTCCCTGTAGACTAGAATTACTATGGGTTGAAATGATACATACCCGAACGGACTTTAGAATAGGGGAAAACCGTTATGGGCTGAAATGATAGGTCTAAGCGGTTTTCAAATCATTCATTTTACTTGGAACTGTGGGTTTGAAATGATAGAACCCGGGTTTTTATTTTTAAATTGCGGATTGAAATGATATACATCCGTATCACTTGACCTAGGCTAGAAAACTATATACAGACCCGTCGTTTATAAAATATTTTCTGAAATGTTTTGAATATATTTTTAAATGTAAAAGTATAACATTTTGAACTAAAAATGAATTTAAATGCTTTTTATAAAATAAAAATAATTTTTGTATAAGCGAAAATGTAAGTAAATGAATGTTTATGTCAAATTTTGAAATATAACTTATTTTTGGGAATTTTGAATTTTTGTTAAAAGTGACATTTTTATTAAGTAAAATAAATGGAATAAGTTATAAATTTAAGACTTAATGGTTAAGTAATAAAATTAATTAAAGAAATGGAAATTTATGCTTGAATTTAAATTAAGAAAATATAATAAAATTGGATTTTTGTAAGAAACTTAACCTATAAAGTTTACAAAAATGTAAGTATTGAAATAATGAATTAATAATGTAAAATTATATGATTTCATAAGTAAATATGATTTAAATGAAAATTTAGTTAGTTTTGAAATTTTACTTTTAAGCTTGAAATTTAAATATAACGGATATTACAGCATTTGCAAATGCTGCTGTTAAGAATAAATGAATTTAAAGGCTAAATTGAACTAAAGCTATTATAGCACTTTGTAAGTGCTATAGTTGATAAAGATAACTAAAACTTAGTTAAAAATAAAGAAAGCTACTACAGCATTTAAATGCTGTCTTTTGTTAAATGAACTGTTTAAACTATAATTTTACGTAGCATTTTGTAAGTGCTACGGAAACTATATTTTTTTGTTTTAAAAAAAAAATCTTTGGAAAATGATAAAATTTTGCAAACTAAATGTTAAATTTCTAAAGATAATGAAGAGACATTTATAAAAGAATTTGATTTTTAATGTGAGTTTAAAATGGTATTTAAATTTAATAAAATGAATGGATTTAAATGGTACTTAAACGAATTAAAATGAATGATGTTTTGAATAATATTTTGATATTTTGGAATGGATTTTAAATTATATTTGATTTTTGATTTATTTAATTTATTTGATAAATAAATATTTGAAGTACATTATTTGAGTTTATTCAAATGATATTGGATTTATGAAAGGTGGGATATTTAAGCCTTGAAATATACTAAGATTTAATATTGTATTTTGTGGATTAAATCGATATTTGAAATTGATAAGTTTTGAAATGGTTTATTTATAAACTGAAATTGAAATTGAAATTGATGGTTTGATTTAAATTGAATGGAAATTTGAAATTTGGGATTAATTTAATAAATTTGTAAAATGTAAAGAATTAAAGGATGATTTCAAAATGTATTATTTCGGAATGTTATGATTTTCAAGTGTAATGATTTCAAGTATTTTATAACTATGAAAGTATTATGATTTTTGAAAGGTGAATATATGTTTGAAATAGAAATGATATAGTTTTGATTTGAATATAGTTTTGAAATAAAATGGTTTTGGTTTCAAAGTATAAACTATCTTTGAAATGATATTTTGATATATTAAAAATGATTTGAAATGAAGTTTTGGAAAGATAGGATTTTGATATATTAAAATGATTTGAAACTAAGTTTGGAAAGATATGATATTTTGACATATTGAAATGATTTAAAACGATGTTTAGAAAGCTATTATATCTTATTATATTGAAATGATTTGAAAATGATTTAATCTTTATTTTGAAAAAGGTTTGGATTTGAAATTATATTTTATTTCAAAGTATGAAATATTATATTTTAAACTATAACCACGGGTTATAATAACGATTGGTTGTTAAAGAGACCAGGAACGGATATCTGCATACTCTCTGTCGATACCGAAAACCACTTTAACAACCGTGTACGCGGTGGAGATTCCAGAATGAAGTAGGATGGCGGCGACGCTCTTAAGGTATGTAACGTGGACCTGACCCCCGTGAGTTGGCTTAAGGTGGCTAAAACAGGAGCGATCAACGGGCCAAGTGAGGTAGCTTCTCCGATCGGACACACTTCTTCGACGCCATTCTATTGCTTTTGTGATTGATTTTGTGTGCACACCTTTGATATGGGAGTGTGGCTCGAGGTGGGCGTATGTGGCTGCTGCGTTACCACCAACCCGGAAGCGTAATTGGTATATCTACCATGGCATTGCCTCGTGTGCCTTGTCACCTACCCTAGCGAGCCTTGTACGAGTTTGGTTTTCTCCCGTTGCCCGTGTCATATCCTCCGATAGTCTCCCGATTTGGAGATATTATGTTATTGGATGGACTACTGGGACTATTATGTGTGAAGGGTGATATGGGTAGCCCAGAACGCTATTTAAAAGTATGTTTATTTTACTGTAGACATTATTATAATAGCGAAATATTACTACATAGTAGATAGTTTAACAGATCCTTAGAGGATGGGCGATCCCAGGCATCCTTTAAGTTACTTGTACTTTATTACGGTTCACTTGAGTTGGTTTACATTATATAAGTATATGTTATCCCGACTCGAGTGTTTGTATTTTATTTATGCTCGGGTCAGCCTGAGTTATTCACAGATTTGGATTCCACTTTCTGGAGATTAGAATCGCTGGAGATCATCTATTTATCTAGTTTTATCTATTCCAGTTATGTTGTTCTATTCACTTGTACTTGGTTATCATCTTGAGACTTCTGTTGTACTTTATTTATTCTGTTGTATTTTATTTAACTCTGATATATTTTCATAGTACTATTTCTTTTACTTCCGCTGTATTTCTTACTATGTGTCTGTGTTTTGTGATTTTTATTTATTGTATGTCCTGAGATTTGCCAAATTTTATTTACAACGCGGTATTTTGAGCAATTCAAGTTCGGCATGTGCGGATGCGAATGGTTGAAAATGAAAGAGGCTTTGCGGTAGGATCGTGTAATATGAAATAACGAAATAGTCTAGGTAGATAAAGTAAGTAAAAGAAAGGTAGACCGTAGGATTTTATACTGGTTTGGATCTCCAGTCCTACGTCCAGTCCCTAAGCTTCACTTAGGAATTTCACTAACTAACACCCTCACTTAACCTGGAGGAATAGATTTACAACTTACCCGAACAACCGAACGGGATTTCTTGCCTCAACTACCGAAGAGGACTTCAATTCAATTACTAAAAAAACAATATTTGACTTGTTGCGTTCTTATCAACACTAATGAGTCTAATGCAGTACAATATCCCTATAATCCTATCCTCGAGAGTATGCAATGCGTTTGTGAAGATTTAGGAAATGTGAATTGCTATGAATCAAAAGAATGTTAAAGACAAAGCAGTGATTCAAGCAATAGATTTTTAATTGCTTTGAGAATTTCTAGATAATATGTTCAAGAAGATAGTAAGATTAAAGCAAGAAAATTCGGTGAATTGAAGATGTTAGAATTATGTATTTATACTTGTAGAAGAGGTGCATCTGTTGGCTAAGGGTGCAGAGAAGAGATGTTCTATTTCCATTGGTGAATGGTTGCAATTCTTGGGAGGAAGAAGGTGTCCATTTAGAGAAAATTCGCAGGTTCAAATTCAGTCGACTGAACAGAGAATTCAGTCAACTAAAAATATGAAGGAAAATTTTCAGGAACAAATTCAGTCGACTGAGCAGGGTGTTTCAGTCGACTGAAACTGTACATGTTGTATATGTGTAACAGGTTCAGTCGACTGGTCATCCCTGTTCAGTCGACTGAACTACTAAACTGTGCACAGTGAATGTGTACTAAAAAATGATATTTATAAAATGTGTTCTAGTGTGTTCTAGTGTTTGTGTAAGCCCCTTGAGGATAGATTTTAACAATAAATCTAAACTAAGACCTATATAAAAATCATACATATGCTTATTCTTGGTCTTTATCGTTCTTTCTTTAGCTTTGCACATATCTCTTCCTTTTTGTTGAATCTCATTGTCATTGATCAAAATCTTAGCGTATCAACGTTCTCCCTCTTTTTGATTGATGACAATACTCATGCGTGTAGAGATTATTTCCTCCCCCTGAATATATGCACTATCTTTTCTACAAAACATGGTTAGTAACATAGATTTCTCCCCCTTTGTCATCGACAAAAAGGAAGTATAGAAGTATATTGTCAAAAACAATCACTGATATGCATGTCTATCATTTAAGAACATAGCATAGAATATAGAATAAAAATGTAGCATGAGAAATAAAATATAGAATGTTGCATGAATGAATAGAACATAAAATGTAGCATGAATGAAACATAAAAGGCTATTTATACAAGCCTTGTGATACTTAAAAGAATAAAAAGCCACAAAAGAGTTTATTCATCTTTGTCCCAATCATATGAGGCTTCTCTCCCTCCCCTTGGCTCGCGGATAACGGGTCCACCTGTAGGAGGTCTATAACTTCCTCCTTGACCAACACTAGTGCCACTTGTGCTGCTGCTTGTATGTTCTTCGGACGATATCCATGTGAAAATAGGTGCAGGACGCTTACCGCGTGATGCTGAAGCAGTAGTGGAAGTTGAACATGAGATGGCATCCTATAGTTTATTGAAGAATCCTTTAATTTTATCAAGTTTGTGATCTACCTTCTTGAGGCGATTATAAAGAATTTGTAGATTTCTTGATAAAATTCCTAACGATTGATTGTGTAGTAAAACTTGACTCAATGATACGAATTTCATCTTCTCGGTCGAAGGGTTCTTCATGTGGAGCTTGTGGAGGTTGTTGTTGCTGTTCTTGAAGCCTAGCTTCCCATTCGGCAAGAGATATGATGCGAGGAGGTCTGTCCGAGAGATGCATGAGGCTTATTGTCCGTTGGTTAATTTGATGGACCATTGTATTTTCGGACTCGGGTAATGGCGTACCAACATTGAGGAGAAGTCTCATGATATATTCTCCAAAATATATAGTTCACATTTTTCCATTATTAAATGTGAGAAACTCATCGAGGATTAGTTGGAGCCAATTGACTTGAATATTGTAACGACCCGTAAATTTCCGATAATTAAAACAGCTAATTTAATAAGATTTCGTGATTTAGTGTTAGAAAAAAATTGTAATTCATTTGGAATAATAATAACTAGAATGAAATGCAACAAAATTTATCTAAGTTAAGTGTTTATTAATTGAATGAAATCCCAAATCAATTGAAATAAGATGTAGTCGAAGGTAATTGAATGAATTTGTATTGTATAGGTAATTGTGACGCTTGTTTGTAAATAATAAACTTATAAGTAATTAAAAGTCAACAGTGATAATTATTTAAGTTACCTATTCATTTAGTTAGTCGAATTGAATTTGTGAACCAATTGCAATTGAAATGAAAGTATATATATTAGTTGAGTGCATTATCTCTAACTGCAGTTAAATAATAACGTGGAATTCATCTAATGTAATATAGTAAATCGACTGATAATGAAATTTTTATTTAAAAATCCAATATTGAAATCCGTCAAATATTGAACAATTAAATTGTTTAAAATTTAATATTTGGAATTTATTGAATAATTGAATAAAGGGAATTGAATAATTGTTTTAATGAAAATGGTTGTTCTATAATTTGAATGTGTTAAATTTTATAAGTTCGTTTCGAATATTTCAAAAGATACTGATTTAAGAATAATAAAATTGTTTAAATTTAATATTACAAATGTTTAAATAATTAAATTCCGAAGTTGATATGATTAATTTGATATTGAAATTTAATATATGAAAATAAAGTGAATAACTGAAATTTGATTTAATATGATTCAATTTGGTTTCCAAGGTGAATGTAAGTTGTATTGGGATTATAATAGGGTTAATAAGATTTTAAAATTGATATTTATTGGATAATTGAATAACGGGTTTAATATGATTAAAAATGATTTGTAAAATTTTATTTTATCATATTGGAGTTATAGTGATGTTATAGAACTTTTAAAACTGAATTTAAAATTTATTTGTGAAAATTGAATATTTTAATATTTAATTATCGCCTGAAAAATAGCCAATTTTTGAACAGTCTCAGAATTGGACGAAACTAGTTCTATTGGATCCGTAATAGTTAGTTATTATCGGATTTCAATTTTCGTAGCAATCGGAGTTGTCGTTTGACCGTGGCAGCTCGAAACGCGTTGAAATTGTTTAATATTAATTTGGCGAGTTAAAAATAGTCATTTTTCAAACGGTCTCGGATTTCAACGAAACTAGTTTCATTGGATCCGTAATGTTATATTATTGTAAGATTTCAAATTTCAAGTCAAACGGATTTACCGTTTGTTCGGGGCGAGCCAAAACGCATAGAAATTCGTTAAATCAGTTTAATTTAAATTTGATCGTTTATTTCCGTAACTCGCACAGATGATCGAATTAGCTCCCGAAACCTATTCCATTGTGTCCGGAACGCGGGATAAACCCTAGGAACGCCGGTCACCGCGTGAAATTCGAAGTTTGGAAAAGCCGGATAAATAGTATTCGTCGTTCCTATAAATAGCCCGTTTACTCACAAAATAAAAAAATAAAAACCCTAGTTACAATGCCGGCCGCCACTTGTATTTCGAACGGCCTGAAATATTCAACCTTCTTCCCTCGATTTCTCTTCATCCATCAATAATTAGCGAAATCCTTCAACATGAAACTTGTAGAGGGGAGTGAGATCTTTCTATCCAACGGTCATGATCGCGTCTGGGTTAGCGGATTGGTGGCAAATCGTCCACAAACGGCCGAAAGTCGCGCGCGTATTTCTAGACATGGGGGAGGCCGAGTTGCATGGGGTGTTGGCCGAAGGTAGAGGAGGAGACGCTCTTCAAGATGGAAGCTTCTGATCGTGGTGGATGACGACGAGGAGGTCGCGAAAATTAACCCTAATTTCGGCCTTGGTGGGTTATTTGCGCGTGATGGTTACCTGTAGAAGACGCGTGGGGGAAGAAGGACCTGAGCACGGCCCAGATCTTGGGCAAAGAATTTGGACGGACACGATCTGTTGGAGGTTGAAATTGAAAATAATGTTGTAAATTTAGTTTATATAAATCGTGTAAACTTAAAAATTGATATCTCTTTCATACGAGGTCGGATTCGGACGAAACTTTTTGCGTTGGAATCGTATGGATGAGCCCTACGCGATGCAACTGGATTGGAATCATTTGGAGCTAGAGAAAATTTTGGGTCAAATCGAACGTTGTTCGATTTGATTTGAAATCGTAAAATCAAGGTGAGTGTTTTATAATGCTCACATCGTACTAAATATCTTTATGATAGTTAAATTGACATTATGAAGTGATATGAATTTTATTTGTCGTTGTTTGATATAAATTTAATTGTCATATAGCTTGTTATTCGAATTAACCGTTGAAAAATTAAATTGACAGTTAAATTGAAATTAAAATTGAATTGCGAATAAAATTACCCGACATTGATAACTATGAAACTGCCATGAATTGTATTGTTTATTGGATGATGTATTTTGATGGATGCTATTGGTTGATAATTGAATGTTTGGATGTTTATTTGCTTATATAGATCCTGTTATGCATACATATGATACTGTGATTTAATTTAAGTAATATATACTCATCCCTGACATTTAATTGAAATAAATAACTACTTGGCCATAGGATAGAAAATTATATACGGACACCGAATTGGCTAAATTAATAATTTTTGAAATCGTCGATTTGAAATTTATTTAAATGTTTTGATAAATAGAAATCGATTTATAGAAATTGAATTCATCGAAAAATTGAGTTTGGAATGTTGAAATAAAATTTGGTTAAAGGAATTTTGTTAAATAATTAAGTTGAGACTTTGAAATTTAAAATTTGGTTATGATTGAAGTTTGAAAATTTATTCGTTTAAGGGATTGAACCTTAAATCGAGCTTTGAATATTATTAAGTAAAAGTGATAAGAAAATGATATTTTGAAATCGAGCTTGGAATTGAATCGTATTTGAATTTGGATTTAAAACATGAATATTGTTGGAAAATTTTGTCAAGTGTTATAAATCGATATTTTTGAGAAATCAAGCTGCAAATCGATATAAATTGAAATTGAATTAATTAAGGGTGAATGTAGAATTGAATTAATTCGAAGTAAAAGTTGACATTGATTTGAATTGAAATCGAACTTGAATAGGTAAATTGGAAATTGAAATTGATTTGAATTGGGAAGTTATAAATTGAAATGGATTGGTTTTGAAGCTGTTTTATTTTGTTTTCCAAATTACTCTGTTATATAAACCATTTTGAATACTAAAACTATTTTAACCTATTTTTAATCTACTTAACCCAATTTAAATTATTTTAAACTAATTTATCTATTTTAAATCCATTTTAAAGATTTTAAGTATTTTTAACTATTTTAATTATTTAAACTACTTTTAAACTACTTAAAACTATTTTCTAAAAACTTTAAGCGGGTTAATAAGGTGAAATGTTTTTGTTTAAATCTTGAATTTAAATACAAATTGAGTTAAATGAAGTTGCAACCTAAATTGAAATTCGAAATGATTTTGAAATCGGAATGAGATATTGAGACGAAAAATAATTTTTGAAAAGGAACCTTATATTTTGAATGGCTATGTCGATATTTGAAATGGATTTGATTTTGAAGCAAACATGATATTTTAATATCAATTATGAATCGATTTGAAATGTAAAAGAGCCATCGGTGTAATAATACGTAGTTATTAAAGAGACCGGGATCGGATATGGACATACTCTCTGTCGATACCGAAAACCACTTTAATAACTATTATACGCGGAGTGATGATCCAGAATGAAGTGGATGGTTTGGTGAACGCGTTGACTGAAGAAAGAGAACGATTATTGGATGACCCCTGACATGACTAAAACAGGAGCCGCGCCGGGCCATTGAGGTTCGCCACCTCTAGCGGACACACTTCTTCGATACCATATCTATTACATTTGTGATGCGATTTGGGTGCACCCCTTGATTTCGGAGTGTTGTTTCGCGGTGTTGGGGTAGCTGCTGGCTATGCCCAACATCAGTCCGGATCACGCAACTACTAGTATCCTAGTTGGTATCGCCTCATGTACCTTGTCATACTGATTATCCTATTCGCGACCACTACGTTTTGATTTGTACCTTGAGTATATGGATTGCCCTCTGGTGACTTCCGGTTTTGGGGAAACTACGGTCTTGTATATGCTTTTGGGAATATAAAATGTGTTAAGGGGGATTATGGTAACGCCTTAACGCTATTTTGATACTTTATATTACTGATAGACATTATCTACTTAGCGTATATTACTACATAGTAGATAGTTTCACGGATCCTTGAGAGATGGAAAATCCTGTAACATCTCTTAAGTTATTGCACGCACGTTGACACTGGATAGGAGATGTCAAACCCCGTAAACATCTCCGACGCCGTTACACTCATATTTATTTACGACTGATTTAACTTTCATAAGGATATTTAGTCCTGACTCGAGTGTTTGTCTTTTCATTACGCTCGGGTCAGTCCTGAGTTTTCAGTTTAGGTTGAAGATCATTTTCTTGGAGGACGGAGACGAAGATTTGGTATATTATCTACTACTATTATATTCATTCCATTCCGCTGCATTGTTGTATGATATTTGTTGTGTATGTAACTCTGATAAATGTTGTATAATAATAATCAAATGTATTCATTTCAAATGTATTCATTTAATTAACAGCTTCATGAACTGTTATTTTATTATTATACTTTAGCCTTCCGCTGTGAGATTCTGTGTTGTTTCATTTCCTTTATTTTCCTTCCTTTTCTTTTCTTAATTACCCCAATAACTATCTGCCCTTTTAATGGTTTGGAATCGACATGTGTATTTGATCGTCGGTTTAAACTGACCAAAAAGGCGGGTCGTTACAGTTGGTATCAGAGCTTTGGTTTAGCGATAAACCTTGGCTCTAGTGGGGAATAACTCATTGAAATAGAGGTAAACTATATGAATGAGTTGAGTGTATATGAGAGAGCGTACTTGTTATTTGATATAAAATGGTTTTATATTGTGTTACTTTGTTCCGTTGAGTATTTATGGATTCTGGTCGATACTTGGGACGCCAAGGCGTCGATAGGAATTTCTAAACACTCGAATAGGACAAACCAACACAATATTGTTTTGGAATATATTTTATATAAAAGAATTATTCGAATATTTATTCATTTTGATTGAATTGATTGTTAGGAGATGATAATATTAGATGATTATCGTTATTATTTGATCAGTCAATATTTATAACAATTGATTAAATAACAATGGATTTAGGAAAATGAAATCTTATAAACACAATTGATAATGAATATAAATGAATTTTAACTTGGATTTGGGAATTTAAATTCCGGTGCTTGAAATTGACTTACAAGAATATGAAAAACATAATATGAGTATTATATGATGGTATAATTGAGTTGAAATTGTTTTCGAAGGATTTTTTTTATGATAAGTGTTATATTCCCTTCTCTTGACGCTAGAAAATGATTTCGGTGATGAGTGCACGCATCATCGGCGCTTATTTTCGAGAGTCCGAGTGGGGGAGACCACTTAATAGCTTGTCTAAACTTTGTTTTGATTCAAATTTTATTTTATTTTGTACTCTCTATAGTATGATTGGTTATATAAATTATATAAGTATATATTATTTCAAAACTTGATTTGAAATGAAACCGGGATTGGAATTCTTAAGTCCTTTAATAATTAATGATTTTTTTAAATGAGTGAAATGAATTTAGACTTGAATCATTAAGGAACTTCTGAATTGTGAAATGAGAAATGAACCTAAGAGCTAAGTGAAATATCAATTGAAGTAGAAATCCTTAGAATTAGGAAATTATGAACTTAAAAAAAAAAAAAAAAATTGAAACTGTAAGACTTGCATAGTATTAAATTTCATTCTATAGCATAGATATAACTTACCAAAATATTTAAGAAGTTCAAAAATGTTATATGAATTGTTAATTGGATAATATACAAGTATAGGTTTGAATAATGAAATATGCATTTAATTAAGGGTTTGCAAATATAAATAAAATTGTTAGTAAATAATTGGAATTTAAATTAACATTTAAAGGTGATTCACAGTTATGTTAATATAAAATGGAAATACTATATGTGAATGTAAACGTGAAATTAAATTATAGTGAAATTTAAGTAATGACTTAAGAATTAATTAATTGAAAATTCAACTTTAAATGAAAAGAAGTTGTATGTTGTTTAACTACATTCTATTTGCATAACTATAACTTACCAAATACTTAAAAGGTTCAAAATGCTAATAAGGATAAGTAGAGAAATAATATACGAGTGTGAGAATGAATAATAAAATGTGTAATAGTTGTAAATATAAAAGAAATTTAAGCTGTAAAATGAAGGATATATATAAGTGAATGAATAAAAATTTAAAATTAATGAAATATAGAATTGGTAAATGGAAACTAATTAAATTTGAATATAACTAAATGTCTATAAGCTTGGAAGTGTATGAAATTAAAATTGACTTGGAAATGTATAATTGATTTAGTGTAGATTTTGGATGAATGTTAATGTTTGATATGCATTGGTTGTTAGATGGATGATAATTGATTAAGTAGAATTCATTAGTGTTAATGGAATTGAATAAAGGGAATAAAATTTTAAAAATAATAAAATTCAAATTTAAATTGAAGCAAATTGACTTGAATTAAAAATGTGAATGAAACAAACTTGAATAAATCAGAAAAAAGGTTAAATGTAGACCTATTGCATGGATGAATAAGAAAATAAATGACTTTGTGTTTATGATTGTTCTTTAAAAAATTTGAAGTTTTGATGTTTTGTACTTTAAATAATAAAAGCAAATTTTGGGAAAAAAAAAAAAAAAATCCAACATTGTCCAATATATGCTGAAACGAAAACAACCATAACTTTTAAATGACTCAACGGAATTTGACAATCTTGGACTTTTCGAAAAGCTTAGAAACTATAGCACAACTTTTATTTAGAGTGTCTTGAGAAATTCCTTCGTCTACTAGGTTAAAAAAAACTTGAATGTTACTCGCTGGCCTGTGTAAAATAGGTAAAAATCTGTAGTATACATCTTTAGTATTTTCGCCATATCTTTTGACTAGTTTATCGGATTTTGATGATCTTGCCCTTTCTGGAAAGCTAAGAACTTAAGCTAAAACTTTTGTTTTAAGTGTTTTGTGTTTTGATGTGGTTTAGAAGGTCGGAAATGTGGGTGAACGTCGCAGACCTGCGCAAACACTGCCCAGGCTGAAGCGTATCCCCTAAGTAAAACGGCCATAACTTTTGAACGGATGATCCGAATTCGATGATTTTGGACATTCCGGAAAACCTGAAATGAATGCAACAACTTTTGTTTAGATTCTGTTATCAAATTTTACAGTTTAGGTGACCTAAAGCTAAGATTTGTTTGCTGTCCTGAAATTGAAATCTCAGTTTTGAAGCTAAATATGTTATGTATAGGTTGTGTAGGCTAAGTATATCTATCTATCTTTATATGCATGGTTCTAACTTAGTTATTGAGCATTTTAGTAGGTAGCAAAGGGGTTGCGCTTTGTTGTGGAGCTCGCTTCTACGCTAAACGCATAATGTAAGTAAATTGCTAATAAATGCTAAATAAAAGGTACGCTTACGGTTTTGTATGGTATTGGTGATATATATATGTTGTTTCCCCAGATATGGGATGCCTCATCATTGAGATGAGATGTATATTTGTGATATATATGCTATTATATTTTTTTCGATCGAGCCGCGCAAAGGAGACTCTGCCGAAATTTTCCGTAAATCCGGGTGTTAGAAAATTTTCAGGTTTTAAAAATTTTATAACTTGTTTTGATAACTAACTTTTAAAGTCAAAAAGGCATTTGGAATAACTTAGTAAAAGTGTAGTAATGACTTTATAGATGGAATTTCATTGTTTTATAAGTAGGTAACTTTGGATAAAATGTATCTAATGTTGAATTCTATACTTAGTTCTTTTTCCCTTCTTTTTCCTTTTCGGGGACGAAAAGTTTTGAGTGGGGGAGAATGTAACGACCCGTAAATTTCCGATAATTAAAACAGCTAATTTAATAAGATTTCGTGATTTAGTGTTAGAAAAAAATTGTAATTCATTTGGAATAATAATAACTAGAATGAAATGCAACAAAATTTATCTAAGTTAAGTGTTTATTAATTGAATGAAATCCCAAATCAATTGAAATAAGATGTAGTCGAAGGTAATTGAATGAATTTGTATTGTATAGGTAATTGTGACGCTTGTTTGTAAATAATAAACTTATAAGTAATTAAAAGTCAACAGTGATAATTATTTAAGTTACCTATTCATTTAGTTAGTCGAATTGAATTTGTGAACCAATTGCAATTGAAATGAAAGTATATATATTAGTTGAGTGCATTATCTCTAACTGCAGTTAAATAATAACGTGGAATTCATCTAATGTAATATAGTAAATCGACTGATAATGAAATTTTTATTTAAAAATCCAATATTGAAATCCGTCAAATATTGAACAATTAAATTGTTTAAAATTTAATATTTGGAATTTATTGAATAATTGAATAAAGGGAATTGAATAATTGTTTTAATGAAAATGGTTGTTCTATAATTTGAATGTGTTAAATTTTATAAGTTCGTTTCGAATATTTCAAAAGATACTGATTTAAGAATAATAAAATTGTTTAAATTTAATATTACAAATGTTTAAATAATTAAATTCCGAAGTTGATATGATTAATTTGATATTGAAATTTAATATATGAAAATAAAGTGAATAACTGAAATTTGATTTAATATGATTCAATTTGGTTTCCAAGGTGAATGTAAGTTGTATTGGGATTATAATAGGGTTAATAAGATTTTAAAATTGATATTTATTGGATAATTGAATAACGGGTTTAATATGATTAAAAATGATTTGTAAAATTTTATTTTATCATATTGGAGTTATAGTGATGTTATAGAACTTTTAAAACTGAATTTAAAATTTATTTGTGAAAATTGAATATTTTAATATTTAATTATCGCCTGAAAAATAGCCAATTTTTGAACAGTCTCAGAATTGGACGAAACTAGTTCTATTGGATCCGTAATAGTTAGTTATTATCGGATTTCAATTTTCGTAGCAATCGGAGTTGTCGTTTGACCGTGGCAGCTCGAAACGCGTTGAAATTGTTTAATATTAATTTGGCGAGTTAAAAATAGTCATTTTTCAAACGGTCTCGGATTTCAACGAAACTAGTTTCATTGGATCCGTAATGTTATATTATTGTAAGATTTCAAATTTCAAGTCAAACGGATTTACCGTTTGTTCGGGGCGAGCCAAAACGCATAGAAATTCGTTAAATCAGTTTAATTTAAATTTGATCGTTTATTTCCGTAACTCGCACAGATGATCGAATTAGCTCCCGAAACCTATTCCATTGTGTCCGGAACGCGGGATAAACCCTAGGAACGCCGGTCACCGCGTGAAATTCGAAGTTTGGAAAAGCCGGATAAATAGTATTCGTCGTTCCTATAAATAGCCCGTTTACTCACAAAATAAAAAATAAAAACCCTAGTTACAATGCCGGCCGCCACTTGTATTTCGAACGGCCTGAAATATTCAACCTTCTTCCCTCGATTTCTCTTCATCCATCAATAATTAGCGAAATCCTTCAACATGAAACTTGTAGAGGGGAGTGAGATCTTTCTATCCAACGGTCATGATCGCGTCTGGGTTAGCGGATTGGTGGCAAATCGTCCACAAACGGCCGAAAGTCGCGCGCGTATTTCTAGACATGGGGGAGGCCGAGTTGCATGGGGTGTTGGCCGAAGGTAGAGGAGGAGACGCTCTTCAAGATGGAAGCTTCTGATCGTGGTGGATGACGACGAGGAGGTCGCGAAAATTAACCCTAATTTCGGCCTTGGTGGGTTATTTGCGCGTGATGGTTACCTGTAGAAGACGCGTGGGGGAAGAAGGACCTGAGCACGGCCCAGATCTTGGGCAAAGAATTTGGACGGACACGATCTGTTGGAGGTTGAAATTGAAAATAATGTTGTAAATTTAGTTTATATAAATCGTGTAAACTTAAAAATTGATATCTCTTTCATACGAGGTCGGATTCGGACGAAACTTTTTGCGTTGGAATCGTATGGATGAGCCCTACGCGATGCAACTGGATTGGAATCATTTGGAGCTAGAGAAAATTTTGGGTCAAATCGAACGTTGTTCGATTTGATTTGAAATCGTAAAATCAAGGTGAGTGTTTTATAATGCTCACATCGTACTAAATATCTTTATGATAGTTAAATTGACATTATGAAGTGATATGAATTTTATTTGTCGTTGTTTGATATAAATTTAATTGTCATATAGCTTGTTATTCGAATTAACCGTTGAAAAATTAAATTGACAGTTAAATTGAAATTAAAATTGAATTGCGAATAAAATTACCCGACATTGATAACTATGAAACTGCCATGAATTGTATTGTTTATTGGATGATGTATTTTGATGGATGCTATTGGTTGATAATTGAATGTTTGGATGTTTATTTGCTTATATAGATCCTGTTATGCATACATATGATACTGTGATTTAATTTAAGTAATATATACTCATCCCTGACATTTAATTGAAATAAATAACTACTTGGCCATAGGATAGAAAATTATATACGGACACCGAATTGGCTAAATTAATAATTTTTGAAATCGTCGATTTGAAATTTATTTAAATGTTTTGATAAATAGAAATCGATTTATAGAAATTGAATTCATCGAAAAATTGAGTTTGGAATGTTGAAATAAAATTTGGTTAAAGGAATTTTGTTAAATAATTAAGTTGAGACTTTGAAATTTAAAATTTGGTTATGATTGAAGTTTGAAAATTTATTCGTTTAAGGGATTGAACCTTAAATCGAGCTTTGAATATTATTAAGTAAAAGTGATAAGAAAATGATATTTTGAAATCGAGCTTGGAATTGAATCGTATTTGAATTTGGATTTAAAACATGAATATTGTTGGAAAATTTTGTCAAGTGTTATAAATCGATATTTTTGAGAAATCAAGCTGCAAATCGATATAAATTGAAATTGAATTAATTAAGGGTGAATGTAGAATTGAATTAATTCGAAGTAAAAGTTGACATTGATTTGAATTGAAATCGAACTTGAATAGGTAAATTGGAAATTGAAATTGATTTGAATTGGGAAGTTATAAATTGAAATGGATTGGTTTTGAAGCTGTTTTATTTTGTTTTCCAAATTACTCTGTTATATAAACCATTTTGAATACTAAAACTATTTTAACCTATTTTTAATCTACTTAACCCAATTTAAATTATTTTAAACTAATTTATCTATTTTAAATCCATTTTAAAGATTTTAAGTATTTTTAACTATTTTAATTATTTAAACTACTTTTAAACTACTTAAAACTATTTTCTAAAAACTTTAAGCGGGTTAATAAGGTGAAATGTTTTTGTTTAAATCTTGAATTTAAATACAAATTGAGTTAAATGAAGTTGCAACCTAAATTGAAATTCGAAATGATTTTGAAATCGGAATGAGATATTGAGACGAAAAATAATTTTTGAAAAGGAACCTTATATTTTGAATGGCTATGTCGATATTTGAAATGGATTTGATTTTGAAGCAAACATGATATTTTAATATCAATTATGAATCGATTTGAAATGTAAAAGAGCCATCGGTGTAATAATACGTAGTTATTAAAGAGACCGGGATCGGATATGGACATACTCTCTGTCGATACCGAAAACCACTTTAATAACTATTATACGCGGAGTGATGATCCAGAATGAAGTGGATGGTTTGGTGAACGCGTTGACTGAAGAAAGAGAACGATTATTGGATGACCCCTGACATGACTAAAACAGGAGCCGCGCCGGGCCATTGAGGTTCGCCACCTCTAGCGGACACACTTCTTCGATACCATATCTATTACATTTGTGATGCGATTTGGGTGCACCCCTTGATTTCGGAGTGTTGTTTCGCGGTGTTGGGGTAGCTGCTGGCTATGCCCAACATCAGTCCGGATCACGCAACTACTAGTATCCTAGTTGGTATCGCCTCATGTACCTTGTCATACTGATTATCCTATTCGCGACCACTACGTTTTGATTTGTACCTTGAGTATATGGATTGCCCTCTGGTGACTTCCGGTTTTGGGGAAACTACGGTCTTGTATATGCTTTTGGGAATATAAAATGTGTTAAGGGGGATTATGGTAACGCCTTAACGCTATTTTGATACTTTATATTACTGATAGACATTATCTACTTAGCGTATATTACTACATAGTAGATAGTTTCACGGATCCTTGAGAGATGGAAAATCCTGTAACATCTCTTAAGTTATTGCACGCACGTTGACACTGGATAGGAGATGTCAAACCCCGTAAACATCTCCGACGCCGTTACACTCATATTTATTTACGACTGATTTAACTTTCATAAGGATATTTAGTCCTGACTCGAGTGTTTGTCTTTTCATTACGCTCGGGTCAGTCCTGAGTTTTCAGTTTAGGTTGAAGATCATTTTCTTGGAGGACGGAGACGAAGATTTGGTATATTATCTACTACTATTATATTCATTCCATTCCGCTGCATTGTTGTATGATATTTGTTGTGTATGTAACTCTGATAAATGTTGTATAATAATAATCAAATGTATTCATTTCAAATGTATTCATTTAATTAACAGCTTCATGAACTGTTATTTTATTATTATACTTTAGCCTTCCGCTGTGAGATTCTGTGTTGTTTCATTTCCTTTATTTTCCTTCCTTTTCTTTTCTTAATTACCCCAATAACTATCTGCCCTTTTAATGGTTTGGAATCGACATGTGTATTTGATCGTCGGTTTAAACTGACCAAAAAGGCGGGTCGTTACAAATATTACCCCAAATAGCGTATAGAGCTCGATAATTGATTAGGTAGACAAGTTCATATGAACCCGTTCGTGGAGTAATTGTTCTCATAAGAGCTTTGTGAAGGATTCTAGCTCTAGGTCGTAGGGAAGTGGACTTACAATCTCGAATGTTAACATTATCATCCAGAAATTAATGATTTATGTTATCTCGAATTTGTGGATTGAATTCTACCTTATCAAGCTTTCTCCCTACGTTAGGTGATCCTAAGATGTGTGCCATTCGATCTAAGGAGAACCAAACTTTCTTCCCATACATCATACTCCAAACACTATCATTTGGATTTCTTGGAGTTTGGTGTCCAAGATTAAGATTTGCATAAAATAATTTGACCATGATATGGTTTATTGCATGGTCGTTCCTTTTCAAATCCAAAAGAGAAGTTAAACCTGCCTGATCCGTTAATGGTTGAATGTTGTATGTCTGAAGGCTTTGAAAATCAACGAAGGAGTGCTCGAAAATGCGTGAATTCTTCATTTTATTCCACCTCGTTACAGCTACGCCATCATAGAGCCATTGTGCAATTTGAGCATCAATTGGCTCGGAGGATGAAGCAGAAGAAGCTCTTGATCTTTTTGGGGCCATTTGTCGTGAGATTTGAGAGTAATTTGTGAATTGGGGGCTAGGGTTTTGGAAAACAATGGGGAAGAGAGAGCTTTTGGAAGGTAAAAGGTGAAGGTAAAAGGGTAAAAACTGGTTGATAAAAGGGGAAAACTTGCCTGGGAATTGGCGTTCAGTCGACTAAAAAATTCTGTTCAGTCGACTGAAATTTTGGTCAAGTTTTCTATGTTAAATTCAGTCGACTGAACTGTTGTTTATTTGTTTTCTGCCTAGTGTTTAGTCGATTGAGCAGGAAGGTTCAGTCGACTGAACCTTTAGTTTTTGGAATTCTAAAATTTATAAAAAATTTCAATAAATGATTACAACAAGATAAAATATAATAACATGATTTGGCCACCGAAACAATCATTTCTTTGGAGATGGACTATTTTTCTTTTTGCGTCCTTCATTCTCCATATAGTTTATATCCCATGAATTTGGACTATACTGAGGAGTTTTTGGAGACATCCAAGGATTCACGGGATCGGCTGGTGTACGATAAGACGAAGACGGATCATACGAACTAACCGGTCGAGGTAGAGGCTCAGTCACTTCGTTTTTCTTTGAGCCACAAAAACGTAAACCGATTTGCTCTAGGAAGCTTAATCGTCTAGCTGTTACTTTTTGTTCGAAATATAATTCTCGTTGAAGATCAATTTGTTGTTGTTGAAAGTGATGAATCTCATCAATCTTTCTTTCCGTATCTGGTGAGATAAAAAGACCATGTTTAGCCTTCTTCAATTCCGGTGTGTAGCCAGTTCGACAGTTGTCCCATTTATAGACTCGCTCATGCTTTGGTGTTGGAGTAGGGAGTTTTGGTGATGTTGGTGAGTTATCGACCGAAGAATTGATGTTGATTGGGGAGTATGAGTTGTTTGAGGACATTTTATATCAACTTTTCAATTTTATGTAAGTGAAAATGAGTTGTGAAAATAAAAATATGTTAAACGTGTATTTATAGGATGAATATTCTAAAATATTGTGGTGATAATTTATCAAAGATTTTTAACCAATCAAAGATTTAATGGTTAAAATAAATCAGTTGGAAATGTATGGATTAGAGATAACCCTTATATTATTCTTTATAATGTATCATTTTTTGAAAACATAAATTGAAAGTCATAGTTTTCTTTATTCAGTCGACTGAGCATATAGATTTAGTTGACTGAATTGTAAAAAAAAATTGATAACTTTATAAAATATCTTTAAAAGAGATTATTCCTAATTCTCGTCGTAACTTTATAAAGGATTTTTCTAATAAAGGTTTAGTAAATATATCGGCAATTTGATTTTCGGTCGAAATATATTCTAAATTTATGATTCCTTTTTCGATATTGTCTCGTAGAAAATGGTAATGAATATCTATATGTTTTGTACGAGAGTGATTAACCAGATTTTTAGATAAATTTATTGTACTTGTATTATCACAATATATTGTAGAGTTTGTTAAATTTATATTAAAATCCTTAAGTGTTTTTTGCATGTAGATAACTTGAGTACATGCTAAGGCGGCTGATATATATTCCTCTTCACACGTGGAAAGAGAAACCCAGTTTTGTTTCTTACTAAACCAAGATACAAGTGATTTTCCGAAGAAATGGCACGTACCACTTGTATTTTTTCTATCTGTTTGAGATCCACCAAAATCAGCATCACTGAATGATACTAACTCAAATGGACACTCTTTTGGATAGAAAAGACCAAAATCTTTAGTATTATTAAGATGTCGCATAATTCGTTTTACCGCTCTTAAATGTGATTCTTTAGGATTAGATTGAAAACGTGCACATAAACATACACTCACCATTATGTCTGGTCTACTAGCGGTTAAGTAAAGTAAGGAACCTATCATGCTTCTAAATAATTTTTGATCTATACTTTTGCCATTTTCATCTCGATCGAGATGAGTAGTGGTACTCATAGGAGTAGTTTTAGCAGAAGTGTTCTTCATTCCGAAACGTTTAATTAGATTAGCACAATATTTTTCTTGGTTTATGAAAATTCCATTTGTTAATTGTTTTATTTGAAGTCCGAGAAAATATGATAATTCTCCCATACGAGACATTTCGAACTCCTTAGTCATTATATTTGAAAATTCTTTACATAAATTTTCATTTGTCGAACCAAATATAATATCATCTACGTATACTTGAATTATTAAAATAACTTTAGTAGTATTTTTAATGAAAAGCGTTTGATCAACTTTTCCAATTTGAAATCTCGAATTTAGTAAGTAACTTTTAAGTCTTTTATACCAAGCACGAGGTGCTTGTTTAAGTCCATATAGTGCTTTCTTTAATTTATATACATGATCTGGATATTTTTCATGTATAAATAAAGGAGGTTGTTCTACGTATACATTTTCTTTTATAAAACCATTTAAAAATGCACTTTTAACATCCATTTGATAAAGTTTAAAATTATGAAAACATGCAAAAGCTAATAGAATACGTATTGCTTCAAGTCTTGCAACGGGAGCAAAAGTTTCTTCAAAATCGATACCTTCTTCTTGATTATATCCTTGTGCTACTAGTCTAGCTTTATTCCTAGTTATATTACTTTGTTCATCTATTTTATTTTTGTAAACCCATTTTGTTCCTATAACAGATTGATTATTCGGACGGGGAACTAATTCACAAACATCGTTATGTTCAAATTAATTTAATTCTTCTTGCATTGCAATAATCCAGTAATCGTCTGTTGATGCTTCTTTTGGATTTTTAGGTTCTATTGTAGAAATGAAAGCTAATTTGATTTAGTTGATTTATTGTCTTAACTTGAGAATTGATTTCACCTATTATGTTTTGAGTAGGGTGATCTCGTAATATTTTTGGTGATGATCTTAGTTCATTATTACAATTTTCAAGATTTGTATTTTCTATATTTATAAATTATTCATCATATTTTACACTTAATTCTTTGTTGAAATTCTCATCAAAAGATATATGTAAGTTTTCTACGATTATGTTTGTTCGTTTATTAGATACTCGATATGCCTTACTTCGTTCTGAATATCCTACAAAAATTCCTTCGTCGGCTTTTGGATCAAATTTACTTAGTTGATCTTTTGTATTTAAAATAAAACATTTTGATCCAAATATTTTGAAATAAGATATATTTGGCTTTTTGTTGTTGAATAGTTCATATGAAGTATTTCTAGTTAACGGTCTAATTGATATTCTATTCAATACATAGCATGCAGTAGCTACGGCTTCTGCCCAAAAATGTTTTGGTTGAAAACTTCCATTTAATAATGTCCTAGCACATTCTTGTAATGTTCTATTTTTTCTTTCTACAACTCCATTTTGTTGAGGAGTTCTAGGAAATGAAAAATTATGATTTATTCCTTTCTTTTTACAGAACGTTTCAAAAGCTTCATTTTCGAATTCGCCTCCATGATCACTTCGTATATTTTTAATCTTCAAATCTTTAGTGTTTTGAATTCTTTTGACAAATGTTTTAAAATGCTCAAAAGTATCACTTTTATTTTTCATAAAAATAGTCCATGTATATCTTGAGAAATCATCAACTATTACAAACACGTATCGATTATGATTGATGGATTGAACTTGTGTTGGTCCAAATAAATCCATATGTAGTCATTCTAATGGTTGTAAAGTCGAAATATTTTTCTTAGATTTGAAAGACGATTTCGTTAATTTTCCTTTTTGACAATCATCACAAAGATTTTTTATTTTAAAGTTTATTTTGGGTAAACCTCTTACTAATTCATTTTTAGAAAGTTTTCTAATAGTTTTAAAATTTATATGATAGAATCTTTTGTGTCATAACCAAGGATCATTATCTTTGGCTAGTAAAAACATACTTGTATTATGATTAATATTCATATTTAGAACGTAAATATTCCTATCTCTTTTTCCTTCAAAAATACTACATTTATTTTCCAAAAAAGTTATTTTAAAGCCTTTGTCACAAAGTTGACTTATGCTAAGTAGATTATGTTTTAGATTTTCAACTAATGAAACATTTGTTATAAAAGGTAAATTTGATGTGCCGTAATTGCTCACATCTCCTTTGCCAATGATATAGCCTTTTAAATTGTCTCCGAAGGTAACCGAGCCACCATCAAAGTATGTGATGTTTGTAAGCATATCTTTGTCTCTGGTCATGTGTTTTGAGCAACCACTGTCTAATATCCATTTCTTCTTTTTAAGTGGGACCTGAAAATAAATACAAATTATTGGTACCCACCTTTTAATAGGGTCCTAAAAAGTTAGAGCTTAGGAAGCCAAACCCAATTTGGTTTAGTATCCTTTTTATAAATATAGTTTTTATTATTATGAACACTATCCATAAATGTTTTAATATATTTATTCCTAATTAAAATATTGTTAGTCTTTGGAACCCAAATTTTGACTATCTTGGTTTCTACTTTTGTTTTAATAGGTTCTTTTAATAACATTTGTTGTTTTGAATCAATATTCCTCTTAAAATTTGTATTTTCTTTTTATGAATTTTTGACTCCTTTTTATATCCTAATCCATGTTTATTTGAAGAGGATTGATAATTTTCTAAAATCTTAGATAAATTTTCTACTCCTTTGTTAAAGTTAGAAACATTTTTAGTGATGTTATCTAATCTAGCTTGAAGAGTATTATTTTCTAACACAACTTGTCTAATCTTAGTTTTTAACTCATGATTTTCAGAAACAATTATATCATTCTTTGTCTTTTGAGTTTCAATTTCTTGACTTAAAAGTGCTAATTGAGTTTCCGAATTTGAATGAGATTCTTGAACTTTTTCAAGTTCTTCTTCTAAAATTTTATTTTCATCTTTTAACATATCCCTTTCAAATTCAGCTTTGTTTTGATGTTCACGAGTTTCTTGAGTTTCTTTTTAAGAGTTTTTGTTGTGTTCAAAAGTTCAGTGTTTACTTCAATTAAATCATCGAAAGTTAAATTACTTACTTTAGATTCTTGAGCCATGAAGCATACATTTGCCTGTTCATTGTCGCTATCATTTTCGCTTTCGGATGAAGATGAATCCGAATCATCCCATGTTACAGAGAATGCCTTCTTTTTGAATTCTCTCTCTTGTTTTTGTTGTTGAGAGCTTTCTGATTCTCCTTCTTTTGCTCTGGGCAATCCTTGTGCATGTGACCTTTCTTATGACAGTTGGAACATTCTATATTCGAGGATGTAGGTTTGTTCAAGTAATTCTTATTGAATCCGTTTTTATTACCTTTTCTATATCTTGAGAATTTCTAAAAAAATTTGGCTATGAATGCTAAATCCTCATCTTCAGACTCTGATTCTTCCTTTTCCACATGAAAAGCAACATTCTTTCTTTCTTGTGCTTGATCTTTCTTAGCTTGCATGTTTACTTCATACGACATAAGATTTTCAATTAATTCTTCTGGTTTCATTGTAGATAGATCATTTACTTCTTCGATTGCTAGTACTTTTCTCTCCCATTCATCGGTGAGTGAATTTAGAACTTTAGACACAATGTCAAAATCCGTGTATTTTTCTCCTAGTCCGATTAAAGCATGATGAATGTCTTGAAATCTCGAGTACATGTCATTGATGGATTCATTTTGTCGCATTCTAAAGTTTTGGAATTGATTCTTCGGCATGGATATCTTTGTTTATTTAACCTTGTTTGTGCCTTCATGTATGACTTTAAGTGTTTCCCATATCTGATATGCAGTAGTACATATGCTAACACGGTTGAATTCGTTTCTATCCAGGGCGCAAAATAGCATATTCACAGCTTTGGTATTTGCACTAGCTTCATTCTTTTGAGTTTGTGTCCATGTAGGATAATCGGTTGTGGGTACAACGAACTCTACTTGTGTAGCATTCCAGGTTTCGAAACTTGTTGCTTGCATATAAATCCTCATCCTTGTAGCCCAATAGTTATAGTTTAGTCCACTGAATAGAGGAGGTCTTTGGGTAGATTGTCCTTCCGCAAATGTAGAACTATAGGCAGATGTTGTGCTTGTACTTGCGTTATTTTCCATATTATCAATATGTCTAATAACGGTGTTATGGTTATAGGACAACCTTGCTCTGACACCAATTGAAAGAGGCTATGCGGTAGGATCGTGTAATATGAAATAACGAAATAGTCTAGGCAGATAAAGTAAGTAAAAGAAAGGTAGACAGTAGGATTTTATACTGGTTCGGATCTCTAGTCCTACGTCCAGTCCCTAAGCTTCACTTAGGAATTTCACTAACTAACAACCTCACTTAACCCGGAGGAATAGGTTTACAACTTACTCGAACAACCGAACGAGATTTCTTGCCTCAACTACCGAAGAGGACTTCAACTCAACTACTAAAAAAACAATATTCGACTTGTTGTGTTCTTATCAACACTAATGAGTCTAATGTAGTACAAAATCTTATCCTCGAGAGTCTGCAAAAAGTTTGTGAAGATTTAGGAAATGTGAATTGCTATGAATCAAAAGAATGTTAAAAACAAAGCAGTGATTCAAGCAATAGATTTGTGATTGCTTTGAGAATTTCTAGATAATATGTTCAAGAAGATAGTAAGATTAAAGTAAGAGAATTCGGTGAATTGACGATGTTAGAATTATGTATTTATACTTGTAGAAGAGGTGCATCTGTTGGCTAAGGGTGCAGATAAGAGATGCTTCCATTTCCATTGGTGAATGGTTGCAACTCTTGGGAGGAAGAAGGTGTCCATTCAGAGAAAATTCGCAGGTTCAAATTCAGTCGACTGAACAGAGAATTCAGTCAACTAAAAATATGAAGGAAAATTTTCAGGAACAAATTCAGTCGACTGAGCAGGGTGTTTCAGTCGACTGAAACTATACATGTTGTATATGTGTAACAGGTTCAGTCGACTGGTCATCCCTGTTCAGTCGACAGAACTACTAAACTGTGCACAGTGAATGTGTATTAAAAAAATGAAATTTATAAAATGTGTTCTAGTGTGTTTTATTGTTTGTGCAAGTCTCTTGAGGGTAGATTTTAACAATAAATCTAAACTAAGACCTATATAAAAATCATACTTATGTTTATTCTTGGTATTTATCGTTCTTTCTTTAGCTTTGCACATATCTCTTCCTTTTTGTTGAAGCCTATTGTCATTGATCAAAATCTTAGCGTATCAACAGAAAATATCGGGTTGTTACAGTTGGTATCAGAGCTTTGGCTTTGAGGCAAAACTTAGAATGTATGGTAAATTTAGTTACAGAATCACTTTCATCCAAGCTTGAATCTCTTCCTCTTTGATCTAAATTTCATTTGAATTTTGGAACATTCCCTGCGGTTCCAAAATTCATTCATGTCCCTCACTATTCATCTCCTTTTGCTTCTGGAGTATCCCATAACTCCACTTCGAATGAGCTTTATAGTGAATTGGCAGTCCCGCCAATCTCAAAAAATTCATTTGTAAAGGGAGAAACTCCTTTATAATTAGCATCGATTCACCAGAGATTTATATCTATCCTTGGTTTAGATGCTAATATCTTTTGTTATTCCAAACTCTATCTCCTGAGGTCGAATGTAGATTTACCCCAAAAAATCCACATCAATCTTATTCTTTAAGTCACGGTTGACCAGTTAAAGTTGCCCGTGATTTATATAAGATTATCCATCTTCCTATTCTATTATTTAAGCATCTCATCCTTGTTTCCACTGATTTTCAAATCAAAATTTCCTTTGATTTGAGTTAATCATATTTGAATCTCTATCCTTCTTTGAAAATCTATTCATGTATAGTGTATTTGTAAACTAATATTTAAAATTTAAATGTTTTATATATTGTGATGTTTGAGTTGTTTGAGTTGTTGATGTTGAATTGGGTTTCTGATCGATTCGTCTGATCAACGCTATCATGGGATTTCTAAAACACTTTGATAGAACAAACTGACATAATATTATTATTTTTAAAAAAATTTAGTTAATGAAATAAATTTTGATATAAGTAAATTTATGGAACTTAATAAATTGATTTAAATTGATCATTTGAAATGATAATACTTGATTTATCATTTATTGTTCTATAAATGAATTTATAAATAGTTATTTATAAATTCATTTGGGAACGGAAATGAGTCAAAACAAGGAATTTGAGAATTTAGTTTCCGATGGTTTCAAACCTAGTGCTTAAAGTTTTAAAAGGGTATATTATTTAAAGTATTTTCTAATAGAAATTTGTTCCAAGAAATTTTAAAGTTTAAAATTAGTGCTCTTCTCTTTGTCGCAGGAAAATAACTTCGGTGATGACCGCAACATCATCGACATTCATTTTCGAGTTTCGAAGTGAAGAGACTGTTCTGTAGTATTACTACAGCTTTGTTTTGAGAATTTAATTGATTTGAATTTTCTAAGATATGATTTGATTTATATAGATATATGATTTTAATTGATTTGACATATTATGTACATATATTTAGTTATCTCTAAATGGTTTGAAGGGAATCGGAAATTAATTCTTAAATTTTATCTTAAAGAATAATTTCAGTTATAAAAAGAAAATCAAATTTTTTGAATAGATGATTCAAACTTGAAATGATTGAATTAGAAAGCTTTATTTGTATAATACTCAATTGCAGTCCAATATAACTTACCTTAATTTTTAGAGGTTAATAATGTAATTGGATATTATACAATATAAAAAGTTTTTATAAATAAAATTTGAGTGGTTATAATAAATGTTATACACTTAAATTTTAGTTATAAAAAGATTTACAGAGATAAATATAGAATAAAAGGTAAATTGAATAATTTACAATATAAATGATGTTAAAGAAATTAAGAAGAAATTAAATCAGTTATAATAAGTGTAAGTATATTTAACATAGGTGATAAAATATATTGAGAGGAATAAATTTAATTTTTATTAGGAGTAAAGAGGAATTAAATTTATTGAGTACATTATGAGTATAATAATGATTTTTCAAATCCATGATTTTTGAAATTGTTAGTTTAAGAAAATTAGATGATAAGATAATGAAATTAGAGATAGTTAAGATTTTATTAACTTGTGTAAAATTTAATTATCTATTTAAGTTGAAATTTTCATGGTTTCAACTTATTATCTTATTTTGCTTTCAAACTGTCTTTTACTTGTCCTTATTTTTCCTCATCTTGCTACAGACTGGTATAGGCATCTTTCTATAATCTTTAATAATCTTTGGAACTCATTCTAAATCTAAGCACTGCTTTCCATCCACAGACTGTCGGTCAAGCGGAAAGAGCGAATCAGATACTAGAGGATCTTTCGTGCTTGTGTTCCTGATTCTGGAGAACCTTAAAAAAATCATCTCCACCTTGTTAAACTTACATATAACAATATTTATCAGGTATAATTTCAATGTTCTTGTCATTTTTGTCTTAATCTTATTTCACTCTATCTTTTTCTGTGCTTTCCCGTAACTCATTCCTTTTCGGGGACGAAAAGTTTTGAGTGGGGGAGAGTGTAACAACCCTAGATTTTTGCATATAATTTAAATTTGACTTTATTTTTATTTTTAAATTTTTTTAAATTTTTTTCTTTCAAACAATTTATTTTTAAATATAAATGTTGATTATTAAGTGATTTATATTTCAAACTAGTATAATTTGAATATTTTACTCTAAAGTGAAATTCTGGTCAAACTGTTCAAACTTTGACTTTTGAACTTCAAATTTAAATTGTTTAAAATCTTAAATTTTATCTCTTATTATGAAAATAAATGTAATAACTTGAACGCTGCTTTTTTTTGTTGAAAACAGAGTTAAACAGTAAAAGTTATGTACATTTCAATTTTGAGTGTAATTTGTTTTATTTTGCAATTTTGTCTATTTTAAATTATATAAATTATATTCTCTTTGTCACATTTTATTTTAATTTGGTTTTAAAATATTATTGTATGTATATTTTTGTCTTTTATTATTTTTAAAGTGATAATATAATTTTTCTAAAGTTTATTTGAATTTATTTCAATTTATTAAGCCTAGTTCCCATTTTTCTGCTATTTTCTTCATTAAATTATATTTAATTAAAATATATTTATTTATTTTTGTGAATTAATTTTTATTTTGTGTTCTTATCTTTATTTATAAATATTTTTCAAGTACAAAAGATTTTCTAAAGTTCATTTGAATTTGTTTCAAATTTATAAAGCCTAGTTATGTATATATTGTCATTTTCTTTACTTATTTGATTTTATTTAAATTTATTTATGTTTCTTATTTATTTTATTTTCTGAGTTTATTTATCTTTATTATCAGCCTTTTTCTGTATCTATAAAATTAAAATGAATTTGTGAAAATTTGTAAAGACTTGAAACTCTTTATCTCCTTTTAACTTTTCATCTTCCGCCTTTTCATTTTCCAACCTACATCTCATTAAAAAAAAAATTGGCCATACAGTGCTTTTCTCAATTCAGCTGACTTCCTCATTTTTTTCATGTATTCTAACTTTCTCAAACCCACAAAAAAAAAATCACGGCCATGGCCTCAAGAGATTGGGTAAAATTCTTCCTTCCTTTTTCTTGTTTTCTATGTTTTCTACCTTTGTTTTGCATATGCTCTCTACCTTCATAGCTTGGGTCCACCTCAACCAGATCTGACCCGACTTCTACCACCCCTTTTCTCTGACCGTCATCCACCCTAGTTTCATCACCAAGGCAGGTCGAACCCATCCATGGCAAGGAGCACCACCAAAATCCAGTTAAACCATCACTTTATGCATAAACCGAGCCTAGTTTGCTAGCACCACCTACCACCACCTCTAGCCGCCACTTCCTCCACCACCACCACCTCTTACCTGACCTCCACCCTCTACCACAGCACACACCACCACTTGCACCACTGGTTGGGCCCACCTAGCCTCTGGTCGAGCACAATTGGAGCAAAGAAATGATGTATGTTGCCTTATTCTTGCCTTGTTGTTGAGGTTTATGCACCTAGACCTACGCACCATCTCCAAACCAAGTTAGGCCGACCTGTTTGGACCCAAACCCAGCCCTTAGTCCCTGCCTTAGCTGAGCTTATCCAACCTATAACTGATCCATATGAAGTTGAGAACAAGTGCAATGAATTTGACTTTGTTATCTTGCATTGTTTAGTGACAATCTGTGTTGAAAACTCACATATATTTGTATTGTTTTGTGTAAATGTTTGAACAAGGCTATTTGCTTTGGCTCTCCACTCTCTTGTCGTATCCGTGTTGTTGTTCCTTCATAGTGTCGGTATGTATGCTTTGGTAGCGATTTCCAGCTTTGAACAGGTGAGTAAATCTCACCAGACTAATATGTGCTTATGTAATTATAAACTGACATCACCTGAACCTGTATATGCATATCATCCTGTTATCACTGCTATATTATTTTCATATGCTGTTCACACCTGTTATTACACCTGTTATATCATATGTCACTGTTATTTTATGATATTCTGTTGTTTATATCAGTTATCACCATTGCAAGTTCTCTGAAGACTAGAATCACTATGGGTTGAAGTGATACATACCCGAACGGACTTTAGAATAGGGGAAAACCGTTATGGGCTGAAATGATAGGTCCGAGCGGTTTTCAAATCATTCATTTTACTTGGAACTGCGGGTTTCAAATGATAGAACCGGGTTTTTCTTTTTCAATTGCGGATTGGAATGATATACATCCGTATCACTTGACCTAGGCTAGAAAACTATATACATACCCATGGTTTATAAAATATTTTCTGAAATGTTTTGAATATATTTTTAAATGCAAAAGTATAATATTTTGAACTAAAAATGAATTTAAATATTTTTTTATAAAATAAAAATAATTTTTGTATAAGCGAAAATGTAAGTAAATGAATGTTTAGGTCAAATTTTGAAATATAACCTATTTTTGGGAATTTTGAATTTTTGTTAAAAGTGACATTTTTATTAAGTAAAAATAAATGGAATAAGTTATAAATTTAAGACTTAATGGTTACGTAATAAAATTAATTAAAGAAATGGAAATTTATACTTGAATTTAAATTAAGAAAATATAATAAAATTGGATTTTTGTAAGAAACTTAACCTATAAAGTTTACAAAAATGTAAGTAATGAAATAATGAATTAATAACGTAAAATTATATGACTTCATAAGTAAATATGATTTAAATTAAAATTTACTTAGTTTTGAAATTTTACTTTAAGTTTGAAATTTAAATATAACGGATATTACAGCATTTGCAAATGCTGCTGTTAAACATAAATGAATTTAAAGGCTAAATTGAACTAAAGCTATTATAGCACTTTGTAAGTGCTATAGTTGATAAAGATAACTAAAACTTAGTTAAAAATAAAGGAAGCTACTACAGCATTTAAATGCTGTCTTCTGTTAAATGAACTGTTTTAAACTATAATTTTACGTAGCACTTTATAAGTGCTATGGAAATTATGTTTTGTTGTTTTAAAAAAAAATTTAGAAAAATCTTTGGAAAATGATAAAATTTTGGAAACTAAATGTTAAATTTCCAAAGATAATGAAGAGACATTTAAATCGTTTTAAATGGAAGAATTTATTTTTAATGTGAGTTTAAAATGGTATTTAAATTTAATAAAATGAATGGATTTAAATGGTATTTAAATGAATTAAAATGAATGATGTTTTGAGTAATATTTTGATATTTTGGAATGGATTAGAAATGATATTTGATTTTTGATTTATTTAATTGATTTGATAAATAAATATTTGAAGTATATTATTTGAGTTTATTCAAATGATATTGGATTTATGAAAGGTGAGATATTTAAGCCTTGAAATATACTAAGATTTAATATTGTATTTTGTGGATTAAATCGATATTTGAAATTGATAAGTTTTGAAATGGTTTATTTATAAATTGAAATTGAAATTGAAATTGATGGTTTGAATTAAATTGAATGGAAATTTGAAATTTGGGTTTAATTTAATAAATTTGTAAAGTGTAAAGAATTAAAGGATGATTTCAAAATGTATTATTTCAGAATGTTATGATTTTCAAGTGTAATGATTTCAAGTATTTTATAACTATGAAAGTGTTATGATTTTTGAAAGGTGAATATATGTTTGAAATAGAAATGATATAGTATTGATTTGAATATAGTTTTGAAATAAAATGGTTTTGGTTTCAAAGTATAAACTATCTTTGAAATGATTTTTGATATATTAAAAATGATTTGAAATGAAGTTTTGGAAGGATAGGATTTTGATATATTAAAATGATTTGAAACGAAGTTTGGAAAGATATGATATTTTGACATATTGAAATGATTTGAAAGGATGTTTAGAAAGGTATTATATCTTATTATATTAAAATGATTTGAAAATGATTTAATCTTTATTTTGATGAAAGTTTGGATTTGAAATGATATTTTATTTCAAAGTATAAAATATTATATTTTAAATTATAACCACGGGTTATAATAACGATTCGTTGTTAAAGAGACTGGGACCGGATATCTGCATACTCTCTGTCGATACCGAAAACCACTTTAACAACCGTGTACGCGGTGGAGATTCCAGAATGAAGTAGGATGGTGGCGACGCTCTTAAGGTATGTAACGTGGACCCGACTTCCGTGAGTTGGCTTAAGGTGGCTAAAACAGGAGCGATCGACGGGCCAAGTGAGGTAGCTCCTCCGATCGGACAAACTTCTTCAACACCATTCTATTGCTTTTGTGATTGATTTGGTGTGCACGCCTTTGATAAAGGAGTATGGCTCGAGGTGGGCGTATGTGGCTGCTGCGTTACCACTAGCCCGGAAGCGTAATTGGTATATCTACCCTGGCATTGCCTCGTGTGCCCTGTCACCTACCCTAGCGAGCCTTGTACGAGTTTGGTTTTCTCCCGTAGCCCGTGTCATATCCTTTGATAGTCTCCCGATCTGGAGATATTATGTTATTAGACGGACTACTTGGACTATTATGTGTGAAGGGTGATATGGGCAGCCCGGAACACTATTTAAAAGTATGTTTATTTTACTGTAGACATTATTATAATAACGAAATATTACTACATAGTAAATAGTTTAACGGATCCTTAGAGGATGGGATGTCCCAGGCATCCTTTAAGTTACTTGTACTTTATTACAGTTCACTTGAGTTGGTTTACATTATATAAGTATATATTGTCCTGACTCGAGTGTTTGTATTTTATTTACGCTCGGGTCAGCCTGAGTTATTCACAGATTTGGATTCCACTTTCTGGAGATTGGAATCGCTAGAGATCATCTGCTTATCTAGTTTTATCTATTCCAGTTCTGTTGTTCTATTCAGCTTGTACTTGGTTATCATCTTGAGACTTCTGTTGTACTTTATTTATTCTGTTGTATTTTATTTAACTCTGATATATTTTCATAGTAGCTTCATGAACTACTATCTCTTTTACTTCCGCTGCATTTCTTACTCTGCGTCTGTGTTCTGTGATTTTTATTTAATGTATGTCCTGAGATTTGCCAAATTTTATTCACAATGTGGTATTTTGAGCAATTCAAGTCCGGCATGTGCGGATGCGAATGGTTGAAAATATCGGGTTGTTACACTTGATGTCCTTTCTTGAACCAGTTAGTTCTATATGAAGTTGTAAAGAGAAGGATGATAAGGTTAATGTGTGTTTCGTTCTAAGCTGATGTAAATATTTCGTTCAAGCTATGCATGTGAACAGCTATGGCTACAAGACAACATTACATAAACTTTTCAGTTTACTTGACTTATGGGGGCGACGATATGATATTATTAATATACACTAAATCTCTCTTTAAAATCACTAAATATATGATCATAAATATGAAATTTAAAGGAATTGTATTAAACGTGATTCTCTTATGATTGCTTGTTTATGTAGTTATTGTAGTACACTTGTCAAATATTTTAAGCTTTATTCTCATGCATAAAACTATTCCATTTCGATCTTCAAGCATTGCAAATCACAAAATAGAGAATAAAATGTATGGTAGTTTCAGACTAGGAGCCTATTAAAATTGAACCACTGGTTTTAGTGTTTGAAACCTTAAACTTTAACGAGTATTTTTCTATATTTTCTATATATAATTACACTTCTTTCAGAAATAAGAAGGCAGTTCATAAGTCCAACAACACATATGATAAAAGGCTTCAAAGCGCTTTCAAAAGAACAGGGGTAAATTGCATCCTTGCCATTGAAGAGGTCAACATTTTTCAAGATGACTCCATGACCCAATTTCTGGATCCAGAAGGTATCATGTAAAATATTATTTCCATATGCAAAGTCATAATGTATTACTTAATCTCATGGCTTAATTTCTGTTGAATCATTTAGTGCAAGCTTTAATACAAACCAACATATGGGTTGTCAGTGGTACTTGCCAGATGAAAAGTTTTTCTCTTGTTCAGTGTCCAATTGTTGAACATGTCGATATAATTTGATGCAAAAATTATGAACAATTTCGCTGAAATAGAAAATAAACGAATTTCTTTCCTTCACTATTAACCATAAATTTATAACAGATCTGGTAATTCATTGGAAATAGAAATATCGTCTTAAAATGCAAGGCCATTGTATATTATAAGAATTGATGATCATAGTTTACTTGTTATTTCCTGTATTTGCATTGTAAATTGACATATAATTGTCAGTTGTTGTGGCAAGTCATTTTTCTACTATATTTACTCCAAAACTGTAAAAAATATTATGTTGTAGTATGCAAATTTGACATATTATTTTTGCATAACTATGCATTAGATATAGTAACTAACTATCAGTTTTCTTTATAGTTTTTTGATGCCCTTTGCACCAAATTCGAAGGTAATCCCAAGCTCACATCCTCCCTTTGGTTCAGTTTTGTTATAAATTTTTCATACAATAATAGTTTCCCTTTTTTCATTAATGCATTGGTGACCATAATTTTTTTCGATTGTTTTGGTAAACCATTTCTCCTACTATTTTTACTGTAAAGTTTTTAATAATACTATGCTTTAGTTTTCAAATTTCATATATTATGTTTACAACTATGTATTTAGGTATAGTTATTAATTGCCATTTCTCTTTATTATTAATCATTTTGTGCCTTCGGACTAATTTCAAAGGTTATCCTAAATCTACATCCCTTTTTTATTCTGTTTTACTACAATTTTCCCTACATTAATAGTATTCCTTTTTTGGCATTTATGCAATGGTGACAGTACTTTTTCGCACTTGGATGATAACTATGGTTACCTTTATGCATTCATCTTAATTCTATATCTTTTTGGCTACATACATACGTAATGTTGGCACATATCGTGGTACCAAATGTCAAGCATAACAAATAAATCATGTGTACAGGCTGTTGAATTTCAAAACGATTACAACAACTAAATTTATGTATTCGAGCCGCCAAATTTACAAAGCAACACATCTAAATGAGCAGTGAAATTCCCTATAGGTTGCTGAATTATAAGGAAAAAATATGCAGTGAATCTACCTTATGTATGTGCACTTGTATTATTAAGAAAAAGCAAACGCGGGTTGTTGTAATGCAAAATGCAACAAAACATTATCTTCATCCATCTAAGCAAAATTTGATGTTTACAAAAGTTATGTAAACCTTCATCCATCTAATAATAGAGGGTACTTCCAATAACTTGTAGTTTTCGTCACGATTTTATATAATTATTTTAAAATAGTTCTGAATTTTTAGGAAATACTACCAATGACATAAAACATGCTTGAAAAAAGGCTTTGAGCAGTTCAAGTTCTCAATGATGCATTTGGTACTTGTAGATGTTAACTTTGGACTATGTTGTTTTTTGTTACCATGAATATGTATTGAATTTGGTAAATCATGTATTGATTTTGATTGTTATTATTAAAATGTAATAGTGGGGTGCATCAAATATATAGTAAAATATAGCATAGCTCCTAAAAGGCGTTATAACTATATGACATAAGTGTTATAAAAAGATGATGCAATGTATGAGGTTACTGTCTAAGGACAGCAACAAATAAGCGTTATTGTATCTACATATTTTACAGCGGTATATATATGTTGTAAATGGAAGTAGAACATACTATAAACATGTTTATATATAGTGCAAAAAAGGCGCTATAGAATAACTATTTTATCGCGGCTATACTTTGTTATAAAGATTCTGTTAATTTCGTTAAGACTGAGATGTTCTATAGCGGTAGTAATGGGCTACCAACTTTATGTAACATAGCGGCTACTTTATGCTATGAAATCATCCTCTTTTATAGTGTTTTTTGTGTTATAAATGTGCAATTCTTTTTTATAACATGTCGATATACAATTTATCAATCTGCTATAGTTGTGTTTAATTGCGACTATATGCCACTACAAAAGACTATTTTCTTGTGATAACATTTGGAGTTTCAAGAGATGAGCTAGAGAGCCAGAGAGGAAATCATGTAGATGGTTTTTTTTCTTCCACTAAATTCATGGTTGTATTCATTAGCAATTGTAAAGACAAGTTGTTATAACTGTCCATGCTAAATAGGTTAGTATACTCTGATTGATGTCTGTGTATATATATATATATATATATATATATATATATATATATATATATATATATATATTACAGTTTTGTTTTTGTGTAAAGATTTGTTATATAATATAGATTACTCGAATTTCGGTCACACTCTTCAGTCTCTTTCAATTTTGAATCGCTTCAATCTTTGAAGGATCCACGGAAATTACGGATTCGAAAATAATATGACCGAGAAACTTCACACGAGATTGCCAAAAGTGGCATTTAGAAAATTTTGCTTTCAATTGATTTCTCCTAAGAGTTTCCAACACAATCCGAAGATGCTTTTCATGCTCCTCCTCCGTTTTTAAATACATAAGAATATCATCAATAAAGATGAGAACAAACCGATCGAGAAAGTCCTTGAAAACTATATTCATAAGGTCAACGAAATAAACCGGAGCATTCGTTAAACCAAATGGCATAACAAGCCATTCATAAGATCCATAACGAGTACGAAACGATGTCAAAGGAATACTATCCTCTACAATACAAAGCTGATGAAAACCGACAGCTAAGTCTAATTGTGAAAAGACTCTAGCACCACTAAGTTGATCGAATAGATCATCAATCCGAGGTAAAGGATATTTATTTTTGATAGTAAGATCATTAAGCTTGCGGTAGTCAACGCAAAGCCTAAGTGTACCATCGGATTTCTTCACAAAAATAGCCGAAGCTTCCCAAGGAGAGGAACTAGAGCGAATAAATTGCTTCGTCTCCAATTCAGATAATTGTTTGCGCATCTCCACATTTTCTTTATGGGCATGCGATAAGGAGGACGAGTGATAGGTTGAGCTCCAGGGATAAGATTAATTCTGAACTCAATTGCTCGCTTAGGTGGTAATCCTAAAACGGGCTCAAGTATGTTGAAAAACTCATGAACAACGTGAATAAGAGAGATAATATCTTCTTCATCATCATTATCGTCATCATGAGGATTTAAAGAATATAAAGATGCAACCATGCTGGAATCCGAATCTTTAAGATCAATAGAAATCAGCTTAACAGATTGGGGATGTCGAAGATGAATAGTCCACTCAGGACAAAGGATTTGAGCTTCATAGCGGTTAAGCCAATTCATTCCCAAAATCATTCCAAAGCCTAAATAGCGCATAACATGCAAATCGGCTCGGAAAGAAAAATCACACAAAATAATTTCGACGTCTTTACATAATAAACTGATTGTTGCGGATCCACCAACCGGATTCGCAATTCTCAAAGAAGTCATTAAAGCAACAACACTTAAAGAAAAAGTATCAACAAGTTCTTTCGGTATAAAAGAATGGGACGCACCCGTATCAAAAAGAACTCGAATAGGTTGATCACGAGATAAAATAATGCCATCAAGGATAGAATGAGAAATACCTTGACCACGAGAAGTGTTACTAGGAGTTTGCACCACATCAAGCTTTCCCTCCTTCCTTTTTTGAAGTTTGGGACACGAATATATATAATGGTCTAGGCTTTTGCAATAGCGGCAAGCACGGGGCTTTGAATGCTTATTCGCATAATGGTCCTTAGAACCACAGTTGTAGCATTGCCCACCACTTAAGGTAGAAGTCTTGGTCGCCGCAGAGGCTTGCTTCCCTTTCTTATTGTTGGGATAAGGACCCTTGAACTTATTAGGCCTTTTCTTGTTGGTGAAGTTCGGTTTAGCACTCCCAACCTCAACATCACTTACTCTATCAGCCTCTTTAAGTCGAAAAGCGATATCAATGAGGTGATAAAACGAAACTTCTAATTTTAGAAGTGATGGCTTCTTGAGATTTTTATTCAAGCCATAGACAAATCTTTGATTTTTCTTCAATGGGGTGTTTATGTACTCGACCCCGTATTTAAAAAGTGACTCGAATGATGCGACATAGTCTACCATAGAGGATTCACCTTGAACAAGGTCCATGAAACGACGAACCAAAGTCACCTTCTCAGCTTCTGGCATAAATTTTAACTCGAAGCGTTCCCGGAATTTCTCCCAAATAAGATCCGCTTCATTTATTTCAGAAATCAGAAGCTCATACCAATCTAATGCTCTTTCTTGGAGCATACTAGAGGCCACCTGAACACGATGAAGATCAATAAGGTTCATGCGAGAAAAGATTCGATCGCACGTTCTCAGCCAAGCCTAGACTTTAATAATAGTTTCAGATTCTTTGAATGGCTTCCCACCCAAATTGGTATAATCGTTGCACAAACATGCAAATCCAGACTTAAGGTGAGTAGATTCCGGATTAGATCCAGCTGCTTGAGCATTCCTTACTAGATCAAGAAGCTGCTGGGCAGACATAAATACTCCATCTTGGGGAGTAGCACTAGATTGACCGGCGCTGGGACGGCCTGGTTTAACCATTTTTCTTTCTTAGAAAGAAAGAAACAAGAAGGATAAGGTTACTCACCAAATGAATATCAAGCAATCTTGATAGATAAAACAAGGAATCGTAAAGAAAATAGGATGAATCGGTGCAAAGACTCGAATAAAATCCTAAAGCACGACTTCTAAGAAGGACTTAGGACGATGATCCTTGCTAGATTATTCTACATTTTTCCGAAGTTTTGCTCCGATACCAAGATGTGACGCCCCACCTCTATACTCATTCTGGCCAAGGACACTACGGGGTAATGCCGTCAACTAGCGTGGAGAATAAGGCTGTTGAGGAGCGACCATCCGCGTAATTGCTTTGTGCGAGCACTGATATGTCAGATAGTACAACATGCATTGGTTTCAGGAGGAAATCCGACATACCGATACAAACTCAAAGCTACTACCCGGTGGCTATATGTATTCTTCGAAAATAAATATAGAAATAAACATAACACAAATCAGTCACAGACATCCATATCACAAAGGCGGAAATAGATATGAATATATATATAACACATAAAAGTGTTCATCCGAGTAGTGGTCAGACAAGATCCACAATATCACAAAAGAATAGTTACAAGTACTAGACAAAAGAATATGTATACATAAAGGAGTCTATATCTCAAAGGTATACAACAAAATAAACTACCAATCTAAGTAGTTAGGCAAAAGTCTGGATAATAATCCCAGATGAGGAGTCAAGTAGAAGCACCTGCAACAACTCGGTCTGACACGAGTATTATTTAATAAGAAAATAATAACTGGATCAGTCTAGCTATAAATATCAGATGAAATGATATGGAATAAGAGATATGACAAAAACGTAAGATAAACATAAAACCATACTGTGATAAGTATGTAATTGAAAATCAACAAGAGAATAATCAATGTCACAAGAATCTTCTCAAAGATCACAAAGAATGTCATACTCTTTATTTTTATTCACCAAACCATAAATATTGACAATTATATCAATGTCAATCACAAAAGTTGATGACACACAAATTCACCAATGCACAAATATTGATAAAACATATCAAAGTAAATCACGAAAATTGGTGAAATACCAGTTCTAGAAATCATCAAAGGAAATCCAGAAATCACAAAAGGGGGGCCTATCACAAAACGGTAGCATGAAAACTCACCAACACGTGTATCACAAAATGGAACGCTATTCCATGGTTGCTAACCATTAATTTTGAGCCGAAGCTCCACAAAACGGCCCGAAGACCATGGGTCGCTACCCCACCAAATTGAGCTGAAGCTCCACAGAAACGGCGTTTAGTCTCCCTCGTAGACAAAGAGACATCGCATATTTGCTAGTCTAAATCACAAAAATGATCATCAACGATCATCAAGAAGTGTCAATTACAGTAAGCTAGTAAATATATGAGCTTAGCCTCATGTCCCATAACCACTAGCTTAACTTAAATATTTACGAACTAATTGTAAGTTTCCACTAGAAAATTGTCACAACAGATTCAATCGAACAAGTCCAAGAATTAACCAACGAAGTAAATGCAAGTGTTTCATACGACTTGTTTTGCTAAGTAGTTTAATTAAATTTCTCATACGAGTGAGGTAAAGGTTTGTATATACTAGTAGATTGGAAGATGGTTTAAGAAACGAGCTTTGTAATAAAAATAGGGTTGAAATCGTTTTGTTGAAGGAGTTTTGATATTTACTGCTAGTATTGAAACCTTTATATTTTTAAAGTGACAAATCACAAAAACGATTGTAGAAACAATAAATCACAAAAATTCACATTCGAATACGTGAATAAAATCCAAAGAATTCGATTCCAAATCCATCAAAGTGGAAATACCCTTGCGACTTAACAGCCACGACTTACGACTAAACATAATTCAACACAAGAAATCAGCGGCTCAACACATGCGACTCCACGGCATACGACTTAAGAGATCAGCGACTTAAGGAGTAGCATGCGGCCTAACAGAGCAACCTAAGAAATGGGATACATAAGATGCAAGCGACCTAAGGAGCTAGCGGCTTAAGGAGTAGCATACGCCCTAATAAAGCGTGACCTAAGGTGCAAGCAACCTAAGGAGCTAGCGGCTTAAGGTAGCATGCGGCCTAATAGAGCAATATAACAAGGCGTGACCTATAGCATGGCGCGACCTATAGTAGGTGAGACTTAATGGTGCAAGCAGGCCGAGCGACCTAAGTGGTGCGACCTAAGGAACGAGCGACCTAACTGGTTGCGACTTGAAGCAAGCCGAGCGACCTAAGGGTTGCGACCAAGCCGAGCGACCTAAGTGGTGCGACCCAAGGGGTGAGAGTAGGCCGAGCAACTTAAGTAATGGAACGACCTAAGAGATGCGGCTTAACATGGCGCGATCTATAGCAGGTGCGACTTAATGGCCGAGCGACTTAACACATGGCCGAGCGACTTAAGTAATGGAACGACCTAATGGACGAGCGACTTAAGTAATGGAACGACCTAATGGCCAAGCGACTTAAGAAATGGAACAACCTATCCCATGGCGCGACCTAAGCATGGCGCGGCCTATGTTGGTGCGACCTATATGCAGGCTGAGTGACTTAAATGTGCAGGCTGAGCGACCTAGGGGATTGTAACGACCCGAAATTTTCGAACCTGAAAATTCCAGATAGTTATGAAAAGAAGAAAGAGATAGAAGAAGAAGAAGAAGAACAGAATACCAAACATCTCACATTCGCAGCGGATAAAATATAATAATAAATAATAATAGTTTACAAAAGAAAACTATATCCGTCGATTACATTTAATATACATCAGAGTTTTCACATATATACGGTCACTGAATATATATAATTATCATGTCTCACATACACGGCAATATAATACAGCGGAAATATTTTATACGCTATAACCATCCAGATCGTCTTCTGAGCTCCATAACGTACCTACCTGAAAATCTGTAATACTCGGTCTGACCCGAGCATTACATCAAAGTAACGCCCAGGTCAGGCTGGAAACCAGCGTGAGTAAACCCAACTAACATGGAATACCAAACAAACAACTTATATAAACCCGGGGTAACTTATATCAATTTAACAAATTCACAATTCGTTATAGACAACACTTATTCCTCCATCAATTTCTAAGTACCAAACTTTGATAAAATAATCCAATTCACTTAAATCATTTCATTCCAGCCTATTGATTTCCCATATCAATCTATAAAAATTCGAAGTGGTTTTGGGATTTCCCAATACCCGACCCCGATCTCTTCGAAACTCATGTCATCCTAACCCAGGTTATCCAAATGAAATACACAACATTTCATATTAGAGATATCAACTCATTCAAAGCACCCAATACCATTCAATCACCCATAAGCAAAACTTAATCACGTATAAATCAATTCAATTGATTCTAATTGAATTGCAAACCTCAATCACTTAGATTCCTTCATTCATTAATTCCAAATCAATTAATTAATCAACTCTTCCATAATCATTCATCTTAATTAATCACCCTGGATTAGTTACCTTTCAATTACATTCAAGTAATTATCTTTAATTAATTTCACGATATTAATTCTTCTTACCAAAATCAATAAGTAATCTTTCATTACTTCTCGAATTAATTACTATTTAAATTTCATTAACCTTTAATTACTTACGCTAATTAATTTCTCATGAGTCACTTATTTATTACTTGATAAATCTTAATTAATCAAATCTTTAATTACATCATTTTTGTTTCCTATATAAATTGAGAATTTCCATTCATATTTTAATTTATCCTGATCAAATTCAATTACCTTAATTGAACCATGATATTTATCATTCCGATTAATTCCAAACGATAATTAACTATACTTTATTTAGTTCATTTAGTAATCAATTAATCCTTAATTAACCATCTTAATTTATTCCTGGATTAATTTCACAAAGAAATTTTATTTTATTAATTTCATTAAGTAATTATCTATCAAACCATCCATTGATTATTCTAAATTAATTCGACTAAATTAACTTAACCAAAATGAATTCAAACCTTTACTTACTAATTAATCAACTCGATTTATTAATTAATTTAATTAATAAATCATCCATTTCAATTACCCTATGATTTTGACGAACCACAAATCATTAAACTTCTTATTATGATTTAAGTTTAAACAATTTAAAACCCGAATACTTTGAGTCAAACCACAGTTGACAACCAAAACTAAATCACAAGATCATCAGTACACATCCAAACATTTCAATCATTCATCCAATTTATTTAAATTTAACCATTTAAATTTAAATAAAAATCCAACAGAGTGAGGTTTACCCACCTTTGCTCTTATTTGCAATCCATCTCAAAATTGCTTTGGTTTCCTCGATTTTTGACCTTGTATAAATAATTATACAATTTATTAATATTTGAACAGATTGAACAATCAAATTCCCATTTGATATTTTAATTAACCAATGGTTTATTTTAAAATAATAGTTTGATTTTAAACAAATTCTTTAAAATAAATTTAACAAGTTAATTACCAAATAAATTCCTATTATTTTAAAATCAAATTAGTAAATAAAGTTAGGTATGTATATATATACATTTCATTTTATTTATTATCTTAAATTTCGCTGAAAATAATTCACTGCATGCATAAATTTTTTAAAAAAAATAAATTTGAAAGCTTCAGATATACATATATATATTCAATCCAGATTAATCAAATTTTAAAGTTAAAATTATTATACCCTTTTTAGAAAACAACCCTAGGACATACACCTCGCCGCCACCACGAGCAGTGCACTCTTCCCGATGCCAGAGCTCGAGAACAAGCTCCCACTCACGTTCCTCCGCCTTCAACCATTGCCACGGATAGATTCGATCAAGCCCTTCAACCCAGATGCGACTTCGACCTCATCACTGCATTGACTTCGGTCGCGTTCCCAGACCTGACGTCGATGAAGACCTCCATCGATTCGAACGAGAGTTAACATTGTACCATGCGACTGACCAGATGGACGCGATGATAACACGCCGCCGCGACGAACTCTAGCTCCACTGCCCAAGCCTCCATCGCGAAATCGTGAGCTCGTGAAGATCGAAACCCTAACCGAAGAATCGAATTCACCCAATCACTAAACGAATCTGATTTCGTTTGAGGAGAGGGGAATTTTGATTTGATTTGATTCTGAGAATTCTTCGGCTATTTATTTTGCTTGAGTTCGATTTTTTTTTTCTTTTTCTTTTTTTTTAACATAGAGTGAAGAGGGTTTTTGAACGAAATTGGAGAAGGAAAGCAAGTTCAGTCTCTGTTTGAAGATTAGAGGGGAACGAAGATAAAATATCAATTAGGGAAGCTTCTCGAGGACGCTTTTTTGTTATATAATTAAATATTGAAAATATCTCGTGTTTTGTTCCGTGAAATTTCAAACTCCTAATCAGACATGCTGGTAGGCAATTATAGGGTTTTACCCGCATCCTGAACACAATGAAACGTGTTTCGGAAGCTAATTCGATCATATGCACGAGTTACGGAAGCAAACGATCAATTTTAAATCAAATCGAATAAAATAGTTTTTAAGCATTTTGAGCTGCCAGGGTCGCATTACAACTCCAATTGCTATGAAAATTGAAAACTGATAATAACTAATTATTACGGATTCACTAGAACTACTTTCATCGAATTTCGAGACAATGCCTTAGAAGGCTATTTTTAAATATCGATTTAAACGATATATTTTCCCAACTGAACAAATCACCTCTAAATTAAATCTCAACCATCCTATTATCTTCGGTGTCATTATTATAAATTTTATAAGCCTTCAAATTATTTTTAACAGGCTTAATTCTGAAGATTCAATAATTCACCCAATTTCAAATTATATATAATTCAATAGATTCAATCGCCAAATTCAAACTGATATTTGGAATCCAAGTTAAACTATCTTGCAAATATTTAAACTTAATTAAATATGTCAATTTCAAATACCTAGAAATTTCGGGTTGTCACATTCCTCCCCCCTTAAAAGAATTTCGTCCCCGAAATTACCAGTTAGGAAGGATGGTCCAAACCCGTTTACTTTTTGCCAAAACCAACCGTTTAACATCCTACCATCAATCTTTTATTAAAGCTCCACTATCACTTCAACCAACTTCCCAAAACCCTTTTATAGTTTCACCTACAACATTACTCTTTTGCTCAATTCTTTAAATTTCAATTTTAAACCAAATTTTGAATTATCCAAAATTTTCTCCAAAATTTTTCCAACTCTCTGAATTTCCAAAATTTTTTGTCAGCGTCTCCTTTGCGCGGCTAGCTCGGTACTACTACAAAAGGCCTCTACAGGCTGCCAAATTCCAAAAGAAAACAAAAGCCAAGTGGCTACATCAAAAACCCAATCCAATTTCATACCGAATTTTAAATACATACCTTTTTGTCGGGCAATTCAAATTTATCTTTTGGAACCAAATCCAATTTCCTTTCCCTCTATAATACCTGCATAACTTACTTAACAACAATATCCAATCGAAATTTTACAAATCACTGTTATACATTCTCCTTCATAAGTTTCATACCCACTTCTATTCAAATTAGTTTTCACCGTTTAATATGAATTCAATTTATTTTCGATTTCTAATATTGAGTCTTATCTTTCATTTAAACTGATTCATATTAGTTTCATTTACCAGTTTACTTTAAATTTCCAATTTGTAATCGTTTTGTCGCTAACCAAACTTTTCTAAAAAATTTCTAACTCCCAAAATTTTTAGAAAATTTTGGCAGAGTCTCCTTTGTACGGAGGAGCATTGGCAATTTAACAATAGATATAAATATGTATACATCGACCCACACGATCGGAAAAAGCAAAAACAGTTCATATTTCCTATTTTTATTGCGTAGGCGTACCTTTATTTAGCATTTTAAGCAAGCAGCTTATTTATTTTAGCAAAAAGGGCAAACAAATCCAGCCAAACGGCCTTCAGGTACCTGTACTTACTCAATTTAAATATGTAAGTGCCATAAATAGAGAATTTATTATCATTCCTTTTACTTTCAATAGCTAAACACATGCATTACAAAAACAACAAGCACCAAATGCTTTCCATAAGCACTCTATATGATTTCAAGCTTATTCAATTGCTTTCAACCAATTTATAAGCCATTCACTCAATTTTAATGGTTTACAACACCATTGCTTACATTCAACTTATTTTTAAGCGAAACAATCTCATATTCGCTTCAATTGCTCTTAAAATCAATTTATTGGCTTTCGCTTGCTTTTCTTATCCTTGCATTCAATTTAAGTAATGTACAACTCACTTACTTACCTTCAATTTATTTATAATTCTAAACAAACTCATATTCATATCAATTGACTCAAAAATCAATTATGTTTGCTTCCACTAATTCATAGAATTTAATTAAATCTCGTTTACGTTAAACGACAATCATTTCTACGAAATTTGGTGATATCCATGTGAATAAATAATTACTTAAGTTCTATAGCCAATTTAAATTGATTCCAACTCAATTTTATTTAATTCCATTCCATTTTAATTTATTCACACCCATTCATTTAGTTCACCACATTTCATTCTTGTATACCACTAGCCATTCCCATATTAATTAAATCCAAGCTTTTATTAATGGGCTTTCATCCTTATTCGAAACCAAGTTTCCATAAATTTTAAACTTAAGTTAATTTACTTTAATTTATTCCAACATCAACTTAAGTTTACTTCCATTTGTCCCACTTAATCAAGTTCCATTAAATTTAAATTCACCTTATCAGTTTATCAAAATAATATCCAAGCACATATTTAACTCATTTATACTCCAAATTAATATGTCACCGAACTTAAGTCCAGTCATCCAATTCCAATCACACCTTGATTTAGTTTTTATTAAATCAGGCTTAGTCCATTTATTATTTAACTCTATTAACCCATTTTAACTTTTTAATTTACCAACTTAATTCATTATCGAAATTATTTTATTAATACAAGGCCATTCTCAATTATTTCTACTCACCTGGGTTTTGTTTGCAACCCAAACCATCTCTTATAATTCACTTTCATTTCATTCGACAACACTTCCATTATATCAAATTTACTTGCAAATTACGTTAAGTATTATTCATATCACACTTGAATTTTATTTGCAAGTTGAACCATCACCCTTTCAAGCCAACTCAATTTTATTTTTACACCATCTCTCCTTATTTAATCCTTTTATTTACCCAAGTTAAATTTGATTAACATACTAGATCGAACAATTATTCAGCCAATTAGCTTACTTCCAATTTTATATCAAGATTCGATTTTATTGCAAAAATCACTTTATCAAATTTTCCCGAGTTCAGTTTAATTTTATAATTCCAGTTTGGATTCCCCTTTATTTTAAATTTTATATATGCCTTTAAATCCAGATAATACAATTAAAATAGATTTTTATAAAAATATTTCTTATAACTCGATGTCTCAATCAGTCCATCCTTGTTCTCACAGAAATTCAGTCATACGTTGATCAGGCGTAGAACTGAAAACCTATAAGTACTTGGTAAACCCGTTTTCAACATCCAGTGAAAATACTTGGAAAATAATTTTATAGGAAAAAAATAGTTTTTGAAAATTAGAGGAAATATCTTTGGTGACAATGCTCTGAAAATCATCACCCCCATCCATGGTCACAGTTACATACCAGGGTTACGTTGCAGTCACAACAAAAGTCCATGTAACTGCAGGCTCTCCGCGGCCTCTCGATTACGCCATGGAACCCACACAACAGATCACAGTTACATCCAGGTTTACGTTGCCGTCACAGCAAAAGTCCATGTAACTGCAGGCTCTCAACGGCCTCTGATTTTCGCTGACGAAATGAAACTTCTCCACTCCTACATAGGTCGCAGTCTACCGATATAAAATCAAACGCAGACTGTTGGCTCTTAGCGGAACACACGACTTTCGCTATGTTATACCATAGGTCGCAGTCTACCGATATAAAATCAAATGCAGACTGTTGGCTCTCAGCGACACACACAACTTTCGCTATGGTATACTCTACTCAAAATCCCTAAGAACTAGTTTTGTCCGGACTACTCACAGGATCAACTTTAGAACCCCCCTGGGGCTCAAGGCAGCACCACCCGGTGGCACTCCTGAGAAGTTCATTTCAAGGAAGCGTCTTTTTTCCCCGGAGCCATCATCAAAACACTTTATACTATACACATATAGTATCTTTCAAATCATACACCTAGTATGATCTCATACAAAGCTCCTTTACACAAAATCAACTATCCCAAAATCGATAATTCTCAAAATAGGCTTTCCAAATTCTAAGATTGATTTTACCCAAAAATCAAAAGCCTTTCCAAATCCAAAGGTTCCCAAAACCTTTTCCAAAAATCCTCATAAGATCCTTTATATATAAATTTTTAAAACATTGGATCTTTTCAAACTTGTATAAATTCCTTTTATACTTCAAACATTTTCAAAAACTCCTTTTTCTTCCAGAAATAAATTCCACAAGGAAAGATTTATCTTATATAACAAAGATATATAACTTTGCTTATTAAAAATAAAATATTCAAATTTGATTACTCTTTCCAATATCAATTTCATTTAAATCCGTACGATGCACACATATCATCCGTACGCTATACCAATCTGATCGCTCGCTCGATCACACAACTTCACTTCCGAACTAGTATTGTCCACACGACTTCCTAGTGCGGACACAGATCTGGTTTCTTGATTAGAAACCGTCATTCTCCTTTCATAGCCATAACTATGATAGAGAATATCCAGAACCAATCAACAATCCATATCCAGGTTCGCCATTGAAAATCGAGTGACGAATTCCAACTCGGATCTATATAACTATCTCGAAATTCTGTGCTCGAATCTGGATCAAATCACTATGTGAATAGAACAATATACGTACATCCTACGTATTTAACTTCATTGATTATTAGCCAAATCAATTTCTTTTCTATTCATCCTCACTTTGAACTTTATTCGCTTAATCACATTTGCCTTAATCCCCATTTGGATTATCACTTCAATTCTTACCTCGGTTGGGAATTTAATCAATAACAGTTTGAACTTCGACCAGTTCATTTTAAAAATAGCTTAAAAATTTAAAAATAGATAAATATTTGAAAATTAATTATTAGTTCGCAAAATAATTGTAAAATAGTTAACTAATTACAAAATCGTTCAAAAAATAGCTAAATAGTTTCAGAAATTTTAGATAATTGCAAAATAGTAGTAAAATAGTAATTAATTTGTAACATAGTTGAAAAATAGTAATTAGTTTAGAAAACTGTTAAAAAATGGTTAAATAGCTCTAAAAATAATTGTAAAACAAGTATAAAATAATTTGGCTTTAAGAAAGAAAGGTTGTATATATTAAATAGCTTAGAAAAATAAGTTTATATTAAAACAATTTATATTGAAAATAGCCAAGAGTCAAACTGTTTACTTCCCCAACAATTCAATTTGATCCAATCCAAATTTCCCATTGAAAATTTTTAAACTTACACACCTTCAATCTCAAATCCAATTAATTCAAATCAGATTCAATTTGAACTAATTCAATTTCAATCTCAATTTTGAACCATCTCGAATTATATAAATTCGAGTTAAATTCTCAACAATTGGTTTAACCCTCTCTTATTTTCTTTTCTTTTTTTTTTAAACAATTTAATTTCTAAGTCCAATTCTCAAAATTCCATTTTAAATTATCTTTACTTATGTATTTCAGGGTTCAAATAAGAATTCAACACAATTTTATTTTTTTATTTTGTTAAAATTTTAATTTATTACTAAATTTTATCTTCCAATTTAAAGCCGGTTCTTAAACAAGTTTAATTTACAAATTCAAATTTTTAATTCAAAGTAATTCCATACCCTTAATTCCAAATGAAAGTTTAACTTCCCTTTTTCTCAATAATGGATATATCACCACACTTCATTTCTATTTCAATTAAACCAAACCAATTCACAATTTAAAGGTTTTCATTAACAATAGGATGGTATCATCCGATTTATTTTAAAACGTCCATCCATTTTCAATTTTAAATCTCAAACTCGTTTTAAAATCACACAAATTCCCAATTAAAATCAACCATATAACTTTCCAAGTTAAATTCCAATTTCATCTTGAAATTTCCAATTTAGGTTGCTTGTTCTACATTTATTTAACTTTCCCAAAGTTAAATTTTCAATTTACTTATTCCAATCAACCTTACTCAATTTGAATTCCCACTTCAAATTTCAAAATTCTTCCTCTCTTATAAGTTCAAAACTTATATCACTTTAGGTTTTTACATCACTCTTCAGGGAAAATCAAAACTCAACACCTTAGAGTTTATTTCAAATTAGCTTTGATATCATGTATATCCATACATATATACATATTTATTTCTTGGCCCTCCCAGCCAACTTTTAAAATTTTAAACCACCTTTGGTTTTAAATTCAGGTCCAATCTTCAAACAACCCATTGTTTGCAACAAGTCTCTTTTATTCAAATAATACTCATTTATCCTTTTTAGCACTTTAAAACAAATTTCAAATTTAAATTTTAAATTTCACAATTTAAGTATTTTGAATTTCAATTTATAAGTAATACTTTACCTAAATGTTTACTCCTTTAAACATTCCATTTCCTCACTCATTAATACACATTTTATTTATCATTTATGATAATAACCAAAATTATCATATCTAAACCATCCATTATCGTCTTATTCTGAAATACTTTCCAATTCAAGATTTCAATTTCAATTCGAATCCATTTCAAACTTATCTTTATTTAATTTCAGTTTGGTTGTATTATATTACTTCTTAATTTAATTCTTAATAATTTAACAACCAATTTTCTTAATTTTTATTAGAATGAAATATTGCTTTATTGTGACGCCCCACCTCTATACCCACGCTAGCAAAGGGTATTAATAGATAATACCGTCTGCTAACACGGAGAATAAGGCTGGATAGGAGCGACCATCTATAGCCTTGCTCTAATTACCCATTAAATACGTCGACAATAATCATACCCAACAGATCGACATATCCAATGCATACTTAAAACAAAACCATAGGTGGTTGGATTTAACAGAACAGAATATAACAACTCAAATGTAATATACATCACAGAACAGTAGATCATCATATACACATATACTGAATACATAATAGAGTATACAAAATAATACATGTCAGGTGGTTTAGCAAACCACAATATACAGACGAGTCAAAAGAATACATATATCAGAGTTACAACAAAATAGGACTACACAAAAAGCTTTAACAAAAAGGAACAAGCTGAATAGTCCATGCGGAAGCAAAATAGGCTAAGTCCGAAGCACCTAACCTGAAACAACTCTGTCTGACCCGAGTATAAAATACGCGGGTCAGTCTAGATAACAAATCAGTTAGATAAACTGAACAATAATAAACCTGCAAGGTCATACAGTATAACAAATATCTCTAGAGGAGATAACACAATCATCAACAAGAGATGAATCATATAGAACAAGCCTCATATCATCGGCAACGTATAGAAACAAAGGATAAGAATATCCCAAAGCAAGCCAAAAGGCAAATAACAAATACCAATAAGGTATACAAGTTCCACAAGGTAATCGTTATACATCATGCGGCTCAAACAGACCAACACGATGGGCGATACAAAGGGAATATAATATCAATGAAACATATGATTGCTCGAGCTCAGTACTGTACAACAAGGATCCATAAGCCCGAAGGCTCCAAACCCAAGTATCGCCCATGCGGCACATAAGGCCAACATCAGAGCGAAACTATATAGGGCAACAAACCCGAAGGCACACACCCGAAGGTACAAACCCGAAGGCAACAAACCCAATATCACTCATGCAGCACGTAAGGCCAACATCAGAGCAATACTTTATAGGGAAACAAACCGTAGTGGTGAAGGTCAGAGACCCAGTACTAGACACCACTAACTGGCGGAATGTGTCACAATTCTCGAAAAGGAATCCGAACAGTGTTAACGTGCGTCCCATAACCACTCGTTCGCACTAAACGGTTTACTATCCGTCAGTCACTTTCACACTCAAAGCAGTACAAATTTACCTCATATCATCGGTAAACGAAACCGAAGGTCAAAACAATCAATCGAATAGGTCGAGGACTAATCGGAAAGATAAACGCACAGATTCATGGTCCGTGTTTTGCCCAACCATTTAATCACCCTTCCACTTCGCTCGAAGTGCGAAATTGTACGTGTGGTTTAAATAGAATTTATAAATCGGAGAAGCGAACTTTTAATACAATTTGAAGAAATAATTTATAAAAACCCGTGAATGAATTCAAAAAGAAATTATCAAGGTCAAATATGAATAAACAACTAATTAGAATCAATATGCATCAATCAAATTTTGGAAAATTAAACGAACAAGGCAAACTGGCCAAAAACAGCATATTCAGACGTCTGAAAGAAGGGATTCAGACGTCTGAATCTGGAAATCAATTTATTTTCCAAAACAGAATTCAGACGTCTAAATCCTAACATCCAGACGTCTGAAATAGGCAATATTTTGCCTATTTCCTTTCTGGTCGAAATTTAACCAATTCAGGCGTCTGGAATATAAAATTCAGACGTCTGAATCTGGAAGTAAATTTCTTCCAAGGACAATATTCAGACGTCTGAATTGGGCATTTCAGACATGTGAAACCAGATGGCCAGGAAATTCCTGAACCTAGGCCAACTATGGCCAAGCAAATCGAAAGCGATTGGATGCGTGTTGATTATGGGCTTACGTCAAACGACTACCCGACCTTAACAACACACCCAAACACTCCGAACAACATAAACATCAACCATATAAGGTTTTTCATAGATTTGGCTTCAAAATCCAATATTTGGTAATTTCACCAAAACAATCCAATTCGAAGGCAATTGAACATGAACATATATTAGGAATTCATTCCTAACATCAATGATATCAAAAGAAATAGATGTGAGTTAGAAACTCACCTTTTAATCTCATAAACAAAGAAGATGGAGGAGCTAAATCACAAGGAGAAGACCAACTAATCACTACTACAACCCAACAAGCTTCAATCTAAGAACAAACAAGTATTTTCCTAAGTTAGGTTTAGGAAAACTTTCTGAAATTGAAGGAGAAAGAGTTGGAGAAGAAGAAGAGAGACTTACCAATAGCTTCTCTATGATTTTGGAGCAAGAATTTGGATTTGCAAGTAAACTAGGGCTAGGAGTTTCTAACTCCCATTCTCTTCCACCATTATCAGCTTTTAGCTTAAGTTTAATGAAATGAATATGTGAATGGAAGGAGAGAAGGGCTGAGTTGGTTAATAGAACAGTTTGGGTGAAACCCAAACCCAAAGCCCACTTAGCAAATAGCAAAATTCGACTTACTCCAAACATATCAAAGCTTACACTCAAAAAGATCACAAACGCCATTTTGGAATCAATGGAGGTAGTTTCGAGACCCAATTCGGCCATTTGCAAAAAGTAACATTTCGGACCCAAAATCCGACTAACGACGCTATATTTAAATAAAATATTTAAATATAAAATCGTTAAATATGCGGGTTGTTACAGATCTCCCCTCCTTTCAAAATTGCGTCCCCGCAATTCCTAGAGACGGTATTTGTAACAACTACATACATACAACATTCAAAAGAGAAGGAAACAAGTTAGAAACGAAAAGATAATCTCACCATCGACAAGCAAAGATAGAAAACCCGGATAAGATCGCTCGATATACTCTCTGGTTTCCCAAGTACAGTCATTGGGATTAGCGGACCATTGAACTTTAACGAGCGGCACGTCCTTGTTCCGAAGGTGTCGCACCTCCGTGTCAAGCACGCGAATAGGTTGCTGTACAATAGATAAGTCCGGTGAGATCTCAAGCTCTTGCAAATCAGGAGAAGTAATAACAGAATCTGACCCCCGAAGACACTTCCGAAGTTGCAAGACATGAAACACGTCATGAATGCCAGATAAATGAGCTGGAAGTGAAACTCTATAACCCACAGGGCCAATACGTTCAGTGATAGAAAATGGTCCTATATAACGAGGAGCCAATTTTCCAGTCGTACTGAAGCGCATAACCCCCTTCAAAGGAGAAACACGAATAAAAACAAGATCGCCGATCGAGAACTCGAGAGGCTTCCTACGGTTGTCCGCGTAGGATTTCTGACGACTCTGCGCCTCTTTCATTCTCAATCGAATAAGATTAATCTTATCAGAAGAATGACGAACAAAGTTCGGGCCAAGAATAAGCTTCTCCCCAGATTCCAACCAACATGAAGGTGATCGACATGGCTTTCCGTATAAGGCTTCGAAAGGAGCCATACCGATACTAGACTGAAAACTATTGTTGTAGGAGAACTCTACTAGAGGTAGGTGATCCTCCCAACTTCCACCAAAATCAAAAATACAAATACGGAGAAGATCTTCCAAGATACGATTCACCCGTTCAGTCTGTCCGTCAGACTGCGGATGATAAGCTGTAGAAAAATTAAGCTTGGTTCCCAAAGCTTGCTGAAGACTCTTCCAAAAATGACTCGTGAATAAAGGATCACGATCACTCACAATAGAACTAGGAACACCGTGAAGTCTCACGATTTCCTTGACATACAACTTAGCCAAAAGCGAAGCAGTCCTATTAGACTTAATAGGGATAAAATGAGCAGACTTAGTGAGGCGATCAACAATAACCCAAATACTAGAATGACCCGATCTCGAACGAGGTAGGTCGTCAATGAAATCCATAGAAATCTGATCCCATTTCCACAATGGAATCTCAAGAGGCTGAAGAAGACCCGAAGGACGCTGATGCTCGGCTTTAAAATGCTGATAAGTTATGCAATTGCTCACATAACTCGCCACATTGTGCTTCATGCCTTCCCAATAATAAAGACGACGCATATCGGCATACATCTTACTACTACCGGGATGAATGGTATACTTAGAACGGTGACAATCATCAAGAATGTCATGCCTAAGCGCAAAATCAGAAGGCACAAAAAGACGGTTCTTCTTACGAAGACACCCATGAGAATCAATGCTGAAATCTTGCAACGCCTCACCGCAAGATCCAGACTCACAAAGCTGAATAAGATGCAACAACTCAGGATCACGGCGCTGACCATCGGCAATACTATCCAATAAAATAGGTCGAGCTCCCAAACTAAATAATAGACTAGGAGAATCGGAAGATGAACCTCGATCACGAATTTCACAAAAAGATAGAGTCTCAAGAACATCCCATTCGGCAAGCATCATAGAAATAACAGCCGAATGTTTGCGACTAAGCGCATCTGCAACACGATTACCCTTACCAGGGGTATACTGGATATCAAAGTCATAAGAAGCAAGAAATTCGAGCCAACGTTGTTGTCTCATATTGAGTTCCTTCTGAGTGAACAAATACTTAAAAGATTTATGATCGGTATAGAGAATGAAGTGCTCGCCCAATAAATAATGTCGCCAAATCTTCAAGGCAAAGACAATGGCGGCAAGCTCAAGATCATGAGTGGCATAGCGAACTTCATTCGGACGTAGTTGCCTAGAAGCATAAGCAACTACCCGATCCTTCTGCATAAGAACAGCACCGAGACCACTACCACAAGCATCGGTGTAGACAACAAGATCATGATTCCCTTCGGGAACCACAAGAATAGGAGCATTAGTGAGAAGTTCCTTCAATGCCAAAAAGGAAGCTTCACACTTGTCCGACCAAATAAAACGAATGCCCTTACGAGTAAGGCAGGTGAGAGGAAGCACAACACGGGAAAAATCCTTAATGAACCGACGGTAATACCCCGCCAACCCATGGAAACTACGAATCTCATGAACATTCTCAGGCCTCTTCCAATTCTGAATGGCTTCGATCTTTGAGGGATTGACAGAAATGCCATCGAAAGATACAACATGGCCTAAGAACTTAACCTTATTCTCCCAAAAGTGGCATTTGGAGAATTTGGCTCTAAGATGATGACGACGGAGGGTACTCAAGACAATTCTCAAATGATTAGCATGCTCAGCTTCAGACTTAGAATAAATAAGGATATCATCAATGAAGACAAGCATGAACTTATCGAGATATTCCCGGAATACCCGATTCATGAGATCGACAAAGAAAGCAGGAGCATTCGTCAAACCGAACGGCATAACGAGCCACTCAAAAGAACCATAACGAGTGCGGAAAGCAGTAAGAGGTATGCTATCCTCCGCAACTCGTAACTGATGAAAACCTGTGGCAAGGTCAAGCTGACAAAAGACCTTAGCACCACTCAATAGATCGAACATATCATCGATCCTAGGCAATGGATACCTATTCCTAATGGTCAACTCATTAAGCTTGCGATAGTCAATGCAAAGCCTAAGAGTTCCATCAGACTTCTTCACAAAGACGACCGCGGATCCCCGCGGAGAAAAACTGGACTGAATCAACTGCTTGGACTCAAGCTCCAAAAGCTGCTTCTTGAGTTCCTCATTTTCCTTTGTAGACATCCTCGTGGGAGGACGACTAACTGGCTGCGCGCCTGGAATAAGATCAATGCAGAACTCAATTGCCCGTTTGGGTGGCAAACCCGATACAGGCTCAAAAATATCAGAAAAGTCACAAGCAACCGGAATACGAGATATATCATCATCATCTCGCGAGTCAAGAAAATACAAAGCCATTTCGGAATTATCCACATCCCGAAGAACAAGAGATAGCTGAGTAGGCGAATCCGGATGTCGAAGATATACAATCCTCTCCGAGCAAATAATCCTGGCATTATATCTCACTAGCCAGTCCATACCCAAAATTATATCGAATCCCAGACAAGAAATAACGTGCAAATTCGCACGAAAAGAAAAACCACATAAAACAATCTCAACATCATCACAAAGCAAACTAAGGGTCGTGGATCCCCCAATTGGATTCGCAATCCTTAAAGAAGTAATCAAACAAGAAACATCCAAAGATAAATCATCAACGAGCTTCTTCGATACGAAAGAATGTGAAGCTCCCATATCGAAAAGAACTCGTATACTATGATCATGAAATAAAATAGAACCTTCCAAAATAGATGAAGATATACCTTTGGATTGAGATGAACCTCCAGAAGCATTAGCCACATTGAGCTTGCCAGATTTTGCATTAGCAGGAGCAGTAGGACAAGCTGAAACATGATGACCTTCCTTCTTGCAATAACGGCAGAAGAGAGGCTTAGGACAAGCTCGAATAATATGATCAGGAGAACCACAATTGAAACACTTTCGAACGAAAGGTGTTCCGGAAGACTGAGGCTGAGAGCTAGGACCACCGGTCTTCTTCTTCTTAGAAGGAAAAGGCTTCTTCTGAAACGGAAACTGCTTCTTGTTGGGGTTCTTGGAAACCTCAACATCCTCACCACTATCGCACTCCTTCTCGACAGCTTCGAGATGAAGTGCTGAATCAACCAATTCCTCAAAAGAAAGTTTAAGCTGGAGCAACAAAGACTTCTTAAGATATTTCTTAAGGCCAGAAACAAACTTCAAATTCTTCTTGTAAGAAGTGCTGATGAATTCAAGACCATACTGAGATAAGGCCTCGAACGATGCGACATACTCAGAAACAGAAGATTTCCCTTGCTTCAACTCAAGGAAGCGACGGGTCAATAAAACTTTTTCAGATTCAGGAACGAACTTGAGTTCAAATCGTCCCCAAAACTGAGTCCAAGAAAGATTAGACTCATCAATCTCGGCTATAAGAAGCTCATACCAGTCAAGAGCACGCTCTTGCAATAAGCTAGAAGTCACAAGAACTCGATCATGGTCAGAAAGATCCATGCGAGAGAAGATACGCTCGCACGTGCGAAGCCAAGCTTGGACTTCAAGAAAAGACTCGGAGCCCTTAAACGGCTTTCCTCCAAGATGAGCAAAATCACTACACTGACGTGCAAAGGCAGACTTGCGAGGTGGAGACACTCGAGGAGGAACTGGAGGCTGAGTGCTCCTAAACAATTCCAAAAACTGATCAGCAGACATATATACGCCATCCGGATGTGAGACACTGGATTGCCCAACACCCGAACGTCGTCCCCTGCCTCTTCCAGCCATACGCTGAAGGTAAGATAAGAGCAAGATTATTCACAAGGTAGATATTGTAATATGGAATACTACGGAATTAAATGCATTCCTAGACGTATTCCCAAATTCTATCTAACCCTGATGGAATAAAGGGACACAATGATTCAAAGATTTGTATCACTTGTACACTTTGATGTACCATAATATGTGCATCTATTCTGTGTTTATCATATTTTGTTCTGAACTCAGCTCTGATACCACGCTGTGACGCCCCACCTCTATACCCACGCTAGCAAAGGGCATTAATAGATAATACCGTCTGCTAACACGGAGAATAAGGCTGGATAGGAGCGACCATCTATAGCCTTGCTCTAATTACCCATTAAATACGTCGACAATAATCATACCCAACAGATCGACATATCCAATGCATACTTAAAACAAAACCATAGGTGGTTGGATTTAACAGAACAGAATATAATAACACAAATGTAATATACATCACAGAACAGTAGATCATCATATACATATACTGAATACATAACAGAGTATACAAAATAATACATGTCAGGTGGTTTAGCAGACCACAATATACAGACGAGTCAAAAGAATACATATATCAGGGTTACAACAAAATAGGACTACACAAAAAGCTTTAACAAAAAGAAACAAGCTGAATAGTCCATGCGGAAGCAAAATAGGCTAAGTCCGAAGCACCTAACCTGAAACAACTCGGTCTGACCCGAGTATAAAATACATGGGTCAGTCTAGATAACAAATCAGTTAGATAAACTGAACAATAATAAACCTGCAAGGTCATATAGTATAACAAATATCTCTAGAGGAGATAACACAATCATCAACAAGAGATGAATCATATAGAACAAGCCTCATATCATCGGCAACATATAGAAACAAAGGATAAGAATATCCCAAAGCAAGCCAAAAGGCAAATAACAAATACCAATAAGGTATACAAGTTCCATAAGGTAATCGTTATACATCATGCGGCTCAAACAGACCAACACGATGGGCGATACCAAGGGAATATAATATCAATGAAACATATGATTGCTCGAGCTCAGTACTGTACAACAAGGATCCATAAGCCCGAAGGCTCCAAACCCAAGTATCACCCATGCGGCACATAAGGCCAACATCAGAGCGAAACTATATAGGGCAACAAACCCGAAGGCACACACCCGAAGGTACAAACCCGAAGGCAACAAACCCAATATCACTCATGCGGCACGTAAGGCCAACATCGGAGCGATACTTTATAGGGCAACAAACCGTAGTGGTGAAGGTTAGAGACCCAGTACTGGACACCACTAACTGGCGGAATGTGTCACAACTCTCGAAAAGGAATCCGAACACTATTAACGTGCGTCCCATAACCACTCGTTCGCACTAAACGGTTTACTATCCGTCAGTCACTTTCACACTCAAAGCAGTACAAATTTACCTCATATCATTGGTAAACTAAACCCGAAGGTCAAAACAATCAATCGAATAGGTCGGGGACTAATCGGAAAGATAAACGCACAGATTCATGGTCCGTGTTTTGCCCAACCATTTAATCACCCTTCCACTTCGCTCGAAGTGCGAAATTGTACGTGTGGTTTAAATAGAATTTATAAATCGGAGAAGCGAACTTTTAATACAATTTGAAGAAATAATTTATAAAAACCCGTGAATGAATTCAAAAAGAAATTATCAAGGTCAAATATGAATAAACAACTAATTAGAATCAATATGCATCAATCAAATTTTGGAAAATTAAACGAACAAGGCAAACTGGCCAAAAACAGCATAATCAGACGTCTAAAAGAAGGGATTCAGACGTCTGAATCTGGAAATCAATTTATTTTCCAAAACAGAATTCAGACGTCTGAATCCTAACATCCAGACGTCTGAAATAGGCAATATTTTGCCTATTTCCTTTCTGGTCGAAATTTAACCAATTCAGACGTCTGGAATATAAAATTCAGACGTCTGAATCTGGAAGTAAATTTCTTCCAAGGACAATATTCAGACGTCTGAATTGGGCATTTCAGACGTCTGAAACCAGATGGCCAGGAAATTCCTGAACCTAGGCCAACTATGGCCAAGCAAATCGAAAGTGATTGGATGCGTGTTGATTATAGGCTTACGTCAAACGACTAACCAACCTTAACAACACACCCAAACACTCCGAACAACATAAACATCAACCATATAAGGTTTTTCATAGATTTGGCTTCAAAATCCAATATTTGGTAATTTCACCAAAACAATCCAATTCGAAGGCAATTGAACATGAACATATATTAGGAATTCATTCCTAACATCAATGATATCAAAAGAAATAGATGTGAGTTAGAAACTCACCTTTTAATCTCACAGACAAAGAAGATGGAGGAGCTAAATCACAAAGAGAAGACCAACTAATCACTACTACAACCCAACAAGCTTCAATCTAAGAACAAACAAGTATTTTCCTAAATTAGGTTTAGGAAAACTTTCTGAAATTGAAGGAGAAAGAGTTGGAGAAGAAGAAGAGAGACTTACCAATAGCTTCTCTATGATTTTGGAGCAAGAATTTGGATTTGCAAGTAAACTAGGGCTAGGAGTTTCTAATTCCCATTCTCTTCCACCATTATCAGTTTTTAGCTTAAGTTTAATGAAATGAATAAGTGAATGGAAGGAGAGAAGGGCTGAGTTGGTTAATAGAACAGTTTGGGTGAAACCCAAACCCAAAGCCCACTTAGCAAATAGCAAAATTCGACTTACTCCAAACATATCAAAGCTTACACTTAAAAAGATCGCAAACGCCATTTTGGAATCAATGGAGGTGGTTTCGAGACCCAATTCGGCCATTTGCAAAAAGTAACATTTCGGACCCAAAATCCGACTAACGACGCTATATTTAAATAAAACATTTAAATATAAAATCGTTAAATATGCGGGTTGTTACATTTATATATCAAAATATAATCTTATATGAAATCATTTAAAATCTTTGTATAGGAAAATAACGAGTACGCTCTCTCATATATATATATATATATATATATATATATATATATATATACACACTCAACTTATTCTAGGGTACTATTGACTCTATCCTTAATGAGTAATCCCAACAGAGCGAAGGTTCTCGCTTAACCTCGCTGTGATACTAACTGTAACGACCCAAAATTTTCGAACCCGAAAATTCCAGATAATTATGAAAAGAAGAAAGAGATAGAAGAAGAAGAAGAACAGAACACCAAACATCTCACATTCGCAGCGGATAAGATATAATAATAAATAATAACAGTTTACAAAAGAATACTATTTCTATCGATTACATTTAATATACATCAGAGTTTTCACATATATACGGTCACTGAATATATATAATTATCATGTCTCACATACACGGCAATATAATACAGCGGAAATATTTTATACGCTATAGCCATCCAGCTCGTCTTTTGAGCTCCAGAACGTACCTACCTGAAAATCTGTAATACTCGGTCTGACCCGAGCATTACACCAAAGTAACACCCGGGTGAGGCTGGAAACCAGCGTGAGTAAACCCAACTAACATGGAATACCAAACAAACAACCTATATAAACCCGGGGTAACTTATATCAATTTAACAAATTCACAATTTGTTATAGGCAACACTTATTCCTCACATCAATTTCTAAGTACCAAACTTTGATAAAATAATCCAATTCACTTAAATCATTTCATTCCAGCCTATTGATTTCCCATATCAATCTATAAAAATTCAAAGTGGTTTTGGGTATTTCCCAATACCCGACCCCGATCTCTTCGAAACTCATGTCATCCTAACCCAGGTTATCCAAATGAAATACACAACATTTCATATTAGAGATATCAACTCATTCAAAGCACCCAATACCATTCAATCACCCATAAGCAAAACTTAATCACATACAAATCAATTCAATTGATTCTAATTGAATTGCAAACCTCAATCACTTAGGTTCCTTCATTCATTAATTCCAAATCAATTAATTAATCAACTCTTCCATAATCATTCATCTTAATTAATCACCCAGGATTAGTTAGCTTTCAAATACATTCAAGTAATTATCTTTAATTAATTTCACGATATTAATTCTTCTTACCAAAATCAATAAGTAATCTTTCATTACTTCTCGAATTAATTAACTATTCAAATTTCATTAACCCTTAGTTACTTACGCTAATTAATTTCTCATGAGTCACTTATTTATTACTTGATAAATCTTAATTAATCAAATCTTTAATTACATCATTTTTGTTTCCTATATAAATTGAGGATTTCCATTTATATTTTAATTTATCCTGATCAAATTCAATTACCTTAATTGAACCATGATATTTATCATTCCGATTAATTCCAAACGATAATTAACTATACTTTTATTTACTTCATTTAGTAATCAATTGCTCCTTAATTAACCATCTTAATTTATTCCTGGATTAATTTCATAAAGAAATTTTATTTTATTAATTTCATTAAGTAATTATCTATCAAACCATCCATTGATTATTCTAAATTAATTCGACTAAATTAACTTAACCAAAATGAATTCAAACCTTTACTTACTAATTAATCAACTCGATTTATTAATTAATTTAATTAATAAATCATCCATTTCAATTACCCTACGATTTTGACGAACCACAAATCATTAAACTTCTTATTATGATTTAAGTTTAAACAATTTAAAACCCGAATACTTCGAGTCAAACCACAGTTGACAACCAAAACTAAATCACAGTACACATCCAAACATTTCAATCATTCATCCAATTTATTTAAATTTAACCATTTAAATTTAAATAAAAATCCAACAGAGTGAGGTTTACTCACCTTTGCTCTTATTTGCAATCCACCTCAAAATTGCCTTGGTTTCTTCGATTTTTGACCTTGTATAAATAATTATACAATTTATTAATATTTGAACAGATTGAACAATCAAATTCCCATTTGATACTTTAATTAACCAATGATTTATTTTAAAATAATAGTTTGATTTTAAACAAATTCTTTAAAATAAATTTAACAAGTTAATTAACAAATAAATCCCTATTATTTTAAAATCAAATTAGTAAATAAAGTTAGGTATGTATATATATACATTTCATTTTATTTATTATCTTAAATTTCGCTGAAAATAATTCACTACATGCTTAAATTTTTTTTAAAAAAATTTTGAAAGCTTCAGATATACATATATATATATTCAATCCAGATTAATCAAATTTTAAAGTTAAAATTATTATACCCTTTTTAGAAAACAACCCCAGGCCATACACCTCGTCGCCACCACGAGCAGTGCACTCTTCCCGATGCCAAAGCTCGAGCACGAGCCCCCACTCACGTTCCTCCGCCTTCAACCATTGCCATGGATAGATTCGATCAAGACCTTCAATCCAGATGCGACTTCGACCTCATCACTGCATCGACTTCGGCCGCGTTCCCAGACCTGACGTCGATGAAGACCTCCATCGATTCGAATGAGAGTTAACATTGAACCATGCAACTGACCAGATGCACGCGATGATAACAAGCCGCCGCGACGAACTCTAGCTCCACTGCCCAAGCCTCCATCGCGAAATCGTGAGCTCGTGAAGATCGAAACCCTAACCGAAGAATCGAACTCACCCAATCACTAAACGAATCTGATTTCGTTTGAGGAGAGGGAAATTTTGATTTGATTTGATTCTGAGAATTCTTCGGCTATTTATTTTGCTTGAGTTCGAATTTTTTTTTTCTTTTTCTTTTTTTTAACATAGAGTGAAGAGGGTTTTGAATGAAATTGGAGAAGGAAAGCAAGTTCGGTCTCTGTTTGAAGATTAGAGGGGAACGAAGATAAAATATCAATTAGGGAAGCTTCTCGAGGACGCTTGTTTGTTATATAATTAAATATTGAAAATATCTCGCGTTTTGTTCCGTGAAATTTCGAACTCCTAATCAGACATGCCGATAGGCAATTATAGGGTTTTACCCGCATCCCGAACACAACGAAACGTGTTTCGGAAGCTAATTCGATCATATGCACGAGTTACGGAAGCAAATGATCAATTTTAAATCAAATCGAACAAAATAGTTTTTAAGCATTTTGAGCTGCCAGGGTCGCATGACAACTCCAATTGCTATGAAAATTGAAATCCGATAATAACTATTTATTACGGATTCAATGGAACTGGTTTCATCGAATTTCGAGACCATGCCTTGGAAGGCTATTGTTAAATATCGATTTAAACGATATATTTTCCCAACTGAACAAATCACCTTTAAATTAAATCTCAACCATCCTATTATCTTCAGTATCATTATTATAAATTTTATAAGCCTTCAAATTATTTTTAACAGGCTTAATTCTGAAGATTCAATAATTCACCCAATTTCAAATTATATATAATTCAATAGATTCAATCGCCAAATTCAAACTGATATTTGGAATCCAAGTTAAACTATCTTGCAAATATTTAAACTTAATTAAATATGTCAATTTCAAATACCTAAAAAATTCGGGTTGTCACAGGGATAGAAGTGCAAAACTCCCACAATTTGCAACCGGTCGAGCACGGACGCTAGGGGATTACGCCCATCGGCTACCCGGTCCTATTGGCTCCTCGATGCATCATCAAAAACGTGTTCAAACATCAAAGTTAAGATTTTTAAAGATTTGAACCCAAACACTAAAATTTCGGATTTTCACCAATTCAATCCAAACCAAAAGCAAATGCACATGAATAAGTGTTAGCAATTCATACCCAACAAATCAAAGATAGTTATAGACAAAGATGTGAGATAAAAATCTCACCTTTTCACAAAATCAATGAAGAAGAAGCTTAAAAGCAAAGGAAGAATCAACCACACTTCAATCTCAACACAAGAAGCTTGAATCAATGGCTTCTCTTTGGATTTGGAGTTAGACGTTGGATTTGCAAATGAACTAGGGCTTGGAGTTTTAATTTCCCATTCCACTCTCCATTTTTGATGAAGCTTGAGTGTTAGGAAATAAAAGTGAAGTAATGAAGGGAAGAGGGGGTTGAGATAGAGTTAATAGTTTAGGCTAATGGGCTAAACCCAACCCAAAGCCCAAAGTGAAAAGGTGGCAAAATTCCACTAACTCCAAACATATCAAATTTTATACTCAAAAAGATCGCAAACGGTGTTTTGGACCCAATGGAAGTGGTCCCAAGTCCTAATTCGACCGTATGCAAAAAGTAACTTTTCGGACTAAAATCTGACTAACGATAAAAAACTTAAACAGAATATTTAGATATTTAATCGTAAAATATGTGGGTTGTTACAATAGCGGATGAGAACCTCTGCACCCCGCATAATAGCGGATGACCCTTTATACCGCGATATCCCTCTCGAAGTGGGATTGGTAATTTTATATAGTGCTAATATCTGTGGATGCCGGGAAACGGGTTGGAGGGGTCCAACTGGATTCCTAAAAACATTGAAATTTATTTCTCATAGTCTGCCCTATGAATTATTGGTTATCCGTAATAGATTATATGGGAATTGAAAGTAATGAATGCTATGTGTTTTGCTAAATATAAGTTGGGTAATTGAAGATATCAAAAATTAAAAGATTTGATTTTGAAAGAGAGAGATTTTAAGTAAAATAAATCAAAAGAATGAATTTGGGAAAATAAATAAAAGTTCGATTTTAAAATTCTAATAAATAAATTCCGAGTATGGAAAAAGAGATTTTTGAATAAATGGAAATAAATGAATTTGAGGACTTAAGTTATATTGTTAAGAGTTTAAGAAATTATTTTAAATTCAGCATTAAAATATTGGGAAGAAATAAAAGGGGAATTTTGAAATAAAGTATGAAATTGATATTTTCAGTTTAAATAAGATTTTAAAAAAAAAATAGAGAAGTGAATATGAAATTAATGGGTTTGAAATAAATTTGGGTAAGTAACGAAATTTATTTTTAAAAGGAGTTAATTTTGAAAATCAATTTGAAAATTGGTTAAGTGTTTGTAACTGTGATTTAAAATGTGGATGGGACTATGGAATTTATAAACTGGGTTTATAAGGTGAAATAAGATATCAGTGGATATTTGAAAGTATAATTCACGTTGGGAATTTATAAAGGAATGGGTAATTTGTTTTGTAAACAAATAGTGGTTTATTTTTAAAGGTGTGAAAAGGAAAGTGTTTTTCCCTGAAAAGCCAAGTATATTTTCAAAGAAGATTTTCAAGTATAAGTTAGAAGTTTTAAAGTGGTTTTAAAAGAATGTTTTAGAAAGAAATTATTATTTAGTAGTTTTACAATTTTAAAAGTAAATATTTATTAAGTTAATTTTATAAGTAAAGTATTTTAAAGGTTTAACTAGTATTATGATTTAAAATATAATTATTTAATATTTATACCTTATAGAAAAATTTATTTTAAAATTAGTTTTGGCATAAGTTTTACATGAGAAATTAGTATAAAATTTCATAACTAGTATTTTAAATAAAGCGTTTAAGTAGTTTTTATTTCAAATGTTTTAAAGTATAAGTAGTTTGTATTTTAAATGTTTTAAAGTATATATTATTTGATAAAGAGATTTAAATTATTTAAAAATCTAAAATATTAAGACTTGGTGATTTTTCAGTGGAAATAAAAGCAATTGGGTGGAAATTTATTCTACGAGAGAAAAAATGATTTGAAAATTATTTTCCAAGGGTTGAGTATCGAAAATATCTTACGAAGATATTTCAAAAAAGTAATTTGGAAAGTTATTAAGGCATGATGGTTGTTTGTGGATGTTATATGATAGTTAAATAACCGACTATCAATATTGGCCAATGCGCTGATCGTTTCGAAGAGACTGGGATCGGGATTAATTTCCCGAAAACCACTTCGATCCGGTTTGAATGTTTTCGTGAGGAAGACAAGAGTTTGGAGTACAAGATGTAGCAGTGAAGTGAAATGGCTAATCGCTACTAATCCTGAGGGTGATTCCAAAATGGATGTAGTAGGAATAGTGCCTTCGATTCCGTTCGGTCCCGGAATGGACTAATGTGGATGAATGCTATCAGAACATCGTCAGGAGGACGATGAGCATTCTAAGCGAGATGCGTTCTAAAAAGGTAATGCATAACCTCGAGCCTCATCAACCGGGAATGGCTAAAATAGGGGAGGTACAGCAAGGCTAAGTGGCTATCAATCAATTAGGGTAAGGTCATCCCTATCTAGATGTCCCTTTATTTCGGCTGTGTGGGCAGTTGCTGATCGCAACTGTGGGGTGATCTTATTTGGACTATCCAATAAGGGGTAGCTCCGGTCTTGTGTAGTAGGGGATCAGGGTGAGTCCTAGGTACGGTGATCTAGACCACGTACTATGACGGGCGGTACCCAATAGCCCTGCCAGTGTATGGAATCTAATCCCCAATAAGCATCTGTACGGTTTCGATTGTGCCCAACTATGCTGAAATGTGAGATGCAAGCATTTCAGCTAGATTCTATTTTACTTTCTATAGACACTATTATAATATCAGACGGATTTGATAAAAATGTTTTGGTTATCGTAAGGTAGAAAACCCGGCATGTTTATTGTGGCGTGGTTTTACGAGATACCTTTGATTTTCAAAGGATTTTGAAAACTTTAATAGTCCGATTGAGTGTGTTTTCTCACTCTGGTTTTCCAGGCTGACTCGGGTGTTATTTAACTATAATGCTCGCGTCAGACCGAGTATTATAGATACAGGAAAGGATGTTGTGAGCTCAGGAGACGAGCTGGATGGCGAGACGTATCACGCATGTTTGATGTATTATCCGTTGTGCATGGTTTGTTGCATGATCAGTTTTTGTGTGGATAAGTTATCATAACTGTCCTGTGTTGTGTTTTTTTGTTTGATGTTGTACTCAGATGATGTAATATATAATATAATTACCGTTTCATTATATAGAAACAGATTGATATCTATTATATCTTTTACCGCTGCGATTACGAGGTTTTAATGTTGTTTTCTATTTCTTCTTCTACCTTTTTATTCTTTAACCCTTATGGTCTGGCTTTCCGGCACTCGATTGTTCGGCATTTGATACAATGTACGTATTGATGTCGATTTTTCGGGCGTCGAAAAATCGTGTCGTTACTGATTAAGTTATGAAAATTTCCTATGGCACTATTCATCCATGAAAATTCAAACTCCAAATGAAGCGTGCAGTCTGGCGTTTTATATATTATAACCCTATTTCAACACAACGGAACATGTATCGAGAGCCAGTTCCATCATATTCAAAAGATAGCTTTTCAAAATTGAATTATATTAATTAAAATTATAAAAATAAATCCTACGCATTTTAATCTCGCATGACCAAACGATTAGTCTGATCGCTACAAAATTTGAAATTCTATAACAATTTACTATTATGGATATGAAGAAACTAGTTTCGTCGAAATCTGAGACAGTGGTCAAAATGGCTATTTTCACACGTTAATTAAAACAAGTAATTTCAAAAATTAATTATTTAAATTTAATTTTAAAGTTTACTATCATCATTCTTATTTAAATAAACTTTCAAAATTATTTTCATTCATATTAAATTCAGGATTCAATTATTTAAATAATTCCCAATATTAAATTTAAATAATTTAATTACCAAATAAATCGCTATATATGAAATACAAGTTATTTAACTCATAAAATTTTACTTTTACAATGAATTCAAATAATAAAACAACTACTTCCAATTTACTATATTTCAACATTTGTTATTCAATTCTTGTTATTGGTTACAACACGTTACTATATTAACCTTCATTCTAATACAACTAATTTCTTCAAATCTTATCAAAATTATAATTTCAAAAAAATTAAAGTTCATATTAAATGAATTGCATAAATAAAACATTACATTTTTATTTTCACTCATTTTTGTTCAATAATTATGTTAAATTTAATAATTTTGAAATAGTTAAACATACGGGTCATTACAATACTTCTTCACCATGACAGCTGAAATGAGAAGCAAATTTTCAAATTCAAGTTAACTAACATAGCCTCATCTAATGGCTCGCGTCGATCCGAGCCATTTTCGACGTTACCAGGCAAAATCACCAACAAGGAAGTTGTGCGTGACATCGAAATGAAGCACATGGACAGTTGGATTTGTTGGAATTATATTATGCTTGGTTGAAGCGATATGATCATCACAAACGTGCTTTGAAATCCCTGAAGCTAAACATGTGGTTAAATTGGATAAATTAGGGAAAATATATGTATATTGGGTTGTTTACAAGTTGTAGCATGTTGGACATAAATGGATAACTTGGGAAGTTATTACTATTAGATAACAAGTGGTGATGGAAACACTTGATTTGCTAAAGTAAAAATGATTTTTATTTTCACTATACTTACAGATCTTTCTAAAATTAACTTTGAAAATATTTATTTAAAGTTAATAAAAAAAAGTAGTTTTGAAGCTAAAAATGTTTTACATCTATTTCCAAATTTCAAAGGTAAAGGATTTGCATTTTAAACATGTTTTGTGGATTTTAGATAAGTATTTTTAAGATGTATTTAAAATAATAATTTTTAAAGAAATTCTAATAGTATAATAGTTTTTAAATATTTTATATAATATAATAGTTTTTAAATTATATTTTAGTATATATATAGTTTTTTTAGACAATAAGATAAATATTTATTTAAAGCAAATTAAAGTTTTATATTATATTATCTTTTTAAATATTTCTTAGTATTAATTATTTACCTTATAAATAAATCAGAGTATATATATCAAAATATTATTTTAAGTAGTTCTAACATATTACTAAGTATGTTTTATATATACAAGTTTTAAGTATCAAATTAAATATTTCTTCAATATAATTAAAAGGGAATTTGGGTTCTAGCACTTAAATTAAATAAGTGGTTTGGGAAAATTTAACTAAAGGGGTATTCTCTAAATCTATAAAATTGTAGATATGCTTGAGATTTAAATAAATGTTTAAAGATTTATGATAAGAATAAGTAAGGTTTTTGGGTTGGTGTAAACAGTGTTTGAGCAACACTTGTTTTAAACCCTTATTACTAATTATACTTGAAAATATAATTAGAGATTTACAAATGAATATTTGGTAAATAAATACAAGCAAATGGTTTTAGGTTTGTCGTGAAAATTGTTTTAAACAACATTTGTCTTTAACCCTTAAATGAAATTTAACTTTAAAGTAGAGTTTTAAAGATAATGATTAAATATGGAGCATTTTGGGTTGTTATAAATAGTGTTTTAGTGACATTTTTTTAAACCCATGAATTATATTTTAAAAATTGAAAAGTGTTATAAACATAATTAAAGATTTTTTTTATAGAAGGATTTTGGATTTGGATTTTTCTTAACTGACATTCTTGATTATGGTGGTGTGGAACTTTCATTCCATGCTTAACACCAAAGAGATATTCAAGGTTATTCCTGTCTCTAACTTAATAGCAGTGGTTTTAACCTCTTTTACCTTGTTTTTAAAAATAAATAAATTATTTTAGTGATCTATGAATATAATTATACTGTGACAATAAGTATATGAATGCTTTTAAAGTATTAAAAAGGTAAAAATGAATATTTAAATATATATACAAGTATATATCTCTTTAAAAGAATATATATATATATATATATATATGAAGTTTTATTTAATGAAGGGGTACTAATTTATGAAGCAAGTCTTGATTTATAAAAGGAGTTTCATTTGATAAAAATGTGTTTTACTACATGAATGGGTTTTAAATCAATAAAGGATAAATTAATTAAATAAGGGATTAAAAGTCCGTTTATACAACTTGTTCATGCCTTGCATGAAATGATAGTGCGAGTATGATTACTTGCTATGTGAAGTATACAACAATTAGTTCCCTATACGATCAATCACTTTATTGTTGGATAAAATTAAATTCATTGACTCGGTCTTGGAGAGACCTTGATCGAAAGTGTTCCACTTATTGAAAACCACTTCGAGACTAAAATACGGGTTCTCTGTTTTGGAAGTGAATGATGGAAACCATGTGTGGTTCCAGAAATCTATTGAGATGATGGAATCCATGTGGGATTCATTATTTGGTCGGAATTTTTTGAAAACTCATGTGAAGATGCTGAACATAGCCTCGACATTGGGAAATGACTAAAGATAGAGTAGGATGCATGATCCTAGGGTTTATTGACCCATGAGAAGTACGTCAACTTCAAATCTAGAGTATGCTTATCCATATGTTGTGCATGAAGAGTTGATGATACTTAGTACACATTGTTCACGTGAGTGTCGGATGATGGCCCTGTTGTGTTTACCTTATGATATATTTTATCTAAAGATATAAGGCGCTCATAAGTTATTTTCCGATCCTTGTCATAGGAGATTGGCCTCATTGAGGAGGTCTCTGTGGAAAATCCATTTATACGAATGTACCTTAGTCGTTTTGTTTGTATACCTAAATATGATGTGGAATGTAACAAAATTAACTAGTTAAGTTATGATTTATATTTATATTGAACACCCTAGACATTACTATAATATCACTAAATTTTCCTATAAAATGGTTTGGCTATCGTAAGGTAAAAACCTATCTGTTTTTATGTGCGGTGTGGTCTTACAAGAGGTGGTCTTACAAGATATCTTTAATTTCAAAAGCTTTTATAATTTTAAAATCCATTTATATGTGTTTTCTCACACTGGTTTTCCAGACTGATCTGGGTGTTATTTTTGCTATAATGCTTGGGTTGGACCGAGCATATTACAGATTAGTTGGATGCTTTGGAGCTTCAGGAGAAGAGTTGAAGGGCCAAAGATGTATTCATGTGGATATTTTTCCGCTGTATTCGTCGTTATTTGTAAGCAATTGTAAAGACAGGCTGTTATAACTGTCCGGACTGAAATAGAATAGTATACTCTGATAGATGTTTTTATATATAAACACACTATAGTTTATTTCTATGTAAAGATTTACTGTATATTATAGATTATTCGTTCCGCTATGAGATTCTTTGTTGTTTGTTTTCTTTCTTTTCTTTCTTTCTTTATTCCTTTTTCTTTTCCCCTAACTTTTGCGTTTTCTAGCATTCGATTGCTCGGCACGCAATATAGGAGACATATTAGTGTCGTTTTACGAGGGTCAAAAATCACGGTCGTTACATTAGGATTAAGTTTCATTCCATATTTTCAAAGAACGCTGAATATATATGAAAATTCATCGATATGGTCATTTGTTCGCAATGACTTCACGAGCATATCATCCACACACGTTTCCGTCGATCGCTCGATCTAGTCTTTGAACATCTGGTTGACTGGTCTCTGGTAAGTAGCTCCAGTGTTCTTTAGTTCAAAAGGCATCACAACATAGCAGTAAAATTCCAGATCAGTAATGAAGCTGGTGTGTTCCTGGTCCGGGACGTGCATTAGAATCCGATTGTACCCGGAGTATGTGTCCATGAACTGAAGTAGTTCATCTCTAGTGGTTGAGTCTACCAACTGGTCGATCCTTGGAAGTGGAAAGCTATCGCAGGCATGCCTTGTTCAAGTCCGAGTAATCAACGCATGTCCACCACTTTCCATTAATTTTTCTCAAAGAACTAGATTAGATATCCATTTCGGGTAGAGGGCATCGCAGATAAACCCACTGTCCTTGAGTTTATCCACCGCCTCTTTAAGCGAGGCATATCCCTCTGAATCCATGCCACATCACTTTTGTTTCACTGGAACATGCCTCGGGTCAATATTCAATGCATGGCTTACGATGGTCGGTGAGACCCCACACATGTCAAAATGAGTCTAAGCAAACACATCAAGATTCGCTTGGAGAAAGCAAGCTAAATCCTTCATCATCGTTGCACTAAGCGGTGATCCGATCTTTAAGACTTGTAATGGGTCGTCGTGGATGATTATGAAGTTAATTGTCAGAGCGGGTTTTGTTTCTTTGAACTCCTCTTCTTCATCTCTCGGATCTATATCTTTATAGAACCGACTGTGGCGCCCGGATCAAAGCCCAGACGTTGATTGCTAAGCTTCATTAGCTTTGATATAGAGAGGCCTCTACATACTTTCCTTTCTTCCTTCGTTGGGCGTCTCTTAACTTAGCCACATAACAGGCACGTCAAATCGCGTTATCCCCATGGATAATTCCCACGTCATTCGCTGTTGGGAATTTTAGCATTAAGTACCAAGAGGCGATAGCTGCCTTGAATTCAGCAAAGGCCGGTCGGCCCAAAAAACCATTGTACAGAGAGCTTGCATTCATCACAATCAACGGAAGTGCTGAAAAATTTAGAAATAAAATTTACCGCAAGCGCACGGCGTGCACTTGTAGTACGTGGCGAATACGGGTCGATCCGTAGAGAATTGATGATTTTAAAAATTCAATTCAATCAAATCAATCCAAAGTCAAGTGAAAGTTAGGCTTGAGAATTAGAGAATTAACTAACTAATTAAAAGAAAAGAGAAGCAAATATAAGATTTAAATGACAATTTTAGAGAATAAATCCACTCTTTAAATCATGTAGTTCAACAAATAGAAATCATGATCTCTCTTTTATGGTCATTAGTGCTTTATTTGACGTGTTTATCACAAATATGGTATATTTGTGCTATCGATTAGCCAACATAAGTCATCAAACTATAACACACCCCTTAAACCACTTATTAAGTTTCATGAAACTTGACAATGAAAATGAAAATGAAATCTATTTTAAGTATGGCCTATTAACTATTGATTAGAAATATAAACCATCAAATTTTAATTTCAAATCACTTTCTCTTGCCATAATCATATTTTGATGAAGAGGCAATTAGTGCTAGTGATTGTCTAAGCATAGTCTATTTGATGTCAACAATATAGGCTATCAAATGCAAAGAAAAAACAATAATTAAACCACTTCTATCATCATCATTAAGCACAAAAAGATAGTAACAAATAATTGAAGCTACATAATTAGAGAGCTTCATTGCCCCTAGACTGAAGGGGTTTTTTACGATGACTCGAAATTTTTAGGCACTTGAAATTGGAATATTTAATTGATTTTAGATATTTAAAAGTTAATTTGTAACTTAAATTTCAAATATCAGCATTTTTGGAAATTTAATTTATTGAATTTAATTATTGGAAATTGGGTAAGATGTTGAATCTGGAATTTTAAGCCTGTAAAAATATAATTTAAAGGTCTGTAAAATTTATATTAATAATACAGAAGATAGTAAAAGTGTTGAAATTGAATTTGGAATGTTTTGTCAAGTTTTAATAATATATCGTTTAAATCGATATTTAAAAATAGCCTTCCAAGGCACAGTCTCAGAATTCGATAAAACCAGTTCCATTAGATCCATAATATTTTTTTATTATCAGATTTCAATTTTCGTAGTGTTTGGAGTTGTTGTGTGAGCGTACGATATACAAACGCGCTTAAATCTATATCAAAATTTAATATTATGACTGAACCCAAAAAGCATTCTTCTCCATACGATCGAATTAAGACTCGTAACCTTTTCTATCGCATTCAGGATATGGGTATAACATTATAAACGCCTAGCGGCATGCCTCGTTTGGTGATTGGGATTCTTGACTTCGTTTTCTCAACAATTAAAATTTAAATTTAAAGATGGATAATGAAATTGCATTGAATACTGTAGCTAGCATCACGTATAGGGATTTAAAAATTAGTGTTATCTTCTCAAAACGCTTCTTCGTTTAATAATTAAAAATAGGAGATATTTTCTTCGTTTAGATAAACAAACGCGTAACCTCTCTCTCCCTTCGTTCAAAACAATAATGGCCGATCTAAAATCATTCATCTCCCTCATTTTCATATTCGACCGAAAGACGATTCTTAAATTAAAAAAAATTAAAGATCGAAATCCCATTCTTCCTTTAAGCACGAATTTGTTTCCTTCCTTCCATCTTCTGTTCAATCCACAAATCATTCGACCGAAGCCTCCCTCCTTCCTTCTTCCGTCTTCATATTCAAATAAAAAAAGGGGCAAATTGAAGTAATGGCCGAACTTCTTTTTGTAGGACTTCGATTACGAGTTCGCCGGCAGGAGTGGATCTCGAGAGTTAATTATGGATTGCTGTGTTCGAACGTTGAGATTGCGCACGATTTAGGGTTTGGGGGTCGCGCCTCCTCTGTACGCGTGTGCGTGTAGGTGTTGTGTCGCGACTTGTGGCATGGTGGCGAATCGATCTAGGGGGGCCGTGAGTTTGATGTTGGAGTCGCGAGATCGATTTGGGTTGATGATGGCTGCCTTGAGCTCGCGATTTGGATTTCGGTTTAGTTTTGATTTGCGAGGCCGTGGTTTGGAAGGGGAGGAGTTCAAGAGCAGTTAAGGTATATGGGGTGTATTTTAAATTTAATTTAATGTATATGTATATATGTTAGGAAATAGATTTCTACTTATAAAATTTTATGATTACATTTATATAGTAAAAGAAAATTATATATTTACAGTAAGGAACAAAATTTTGTTTACAGTAGTGTAAAAGATAATTAATAAGAAGAAAATAATATATATGGACAACATTTAGGATATAGAAATGAATAGACATGTGTGTGTGTATTAGATTTAGGAACAGGAATTTTAAAACGTTTTGATTTGGAAAGTTTATATGAGAAATTGGACTTTTGGTTTAATTTAACTTATTTAATTTATTTTAGTTCTAAAAAAATTATTTATTGCAAGAAGATTAGTTTAAAATTAAATTATTGGTTAACTAAACTTATTAAATGGTGATTAATTATTCAATTAATTCAAATGTTAATAAAATGTACAGTGTTGTACAAGGTCTTAAATCATGGAAACAAGCCAGAAGGATTGGATTGCAAACAGAAGCAAAGGTGAGTTAATCTCACTCATCTGCTTATAATTCTAATTTAAATGGCTAAATTTAAATAATTGGTTGATTGATTGTTTGGATTGGATGTGCAATATTATATATAGTAGTATATAATATATCTTGGAATGATTGATTTCCCGCATTATATAGCGGGTGAGACCCTATGCGCTGCATAATAGCGAATTGATTTTATATAAATCCCATATACCGCAATATTCCACCTTGAAGTGGAATTGGTATTATTATATTGTGCTAACATCTGTGGATGCAGGGAAACAGGTTGGAGGGATCCAACAGGATTCCTCAACATTTATTTAGATATTTAATATTCTCTGTTATGATTATTTGATAATCTGTGATGAATCATATTGATAATTGGAATATTGAATACTACAGTTGCTTGAAAATATTTCAGTTCATTGAGTTATTAAAATATATAGAATTAGATTTTTAGAAAGAAATAAAAGAGTGAATTTTTAAGTAAAATATTTATAGAGCATTTGAATAAATTTAAAAATGAACTGGATAAGAATAAAGTGATTTTAAAATTCTAATAAATAAATTCCGTATACGAAAGGGAAGTTTTGAATAAACAGAAAGTTAATGAATTTTAAAGTTCAGTATTATTATTTAAAAGAACAAAACATTTATTTAAAATTTAAGATTTAAATTATTGAAAAGAATACAGAAGAAATTGGGAAAATCTGAAATTTGTATATTTCAGTTAAAAGATTTAAAATCAAACGGAAATAATATTAATAATAATAAAGTCCATAATTAACGAATTTTGAAATGAATTGAGTAAGTAAAGAAATTTATTTCAAATGGAGTAAATTGAAAATCAAATTGGAAAATTGATTTAAGTTATTGAAATTGGAAATTCTCCCTGGATAACCAAGTACGTTCTCAAAGTAAATTTTTAAATATAAGTTAAAAGTTTTAAAATTGTTTTAAAAAGTAAGTTTTAGAAAATTTATTATTTCTAAAATATTTAAATTATAAAGTAAGTATTTTCTTTTAATCTATTATAACAGTAATTATTTAAAAGTGATTTGGTATTTGTTTTAAAAGAGAAAATCTAGTTTTATATTTTATAAAAGTAACCTCGTTTTAAATATTCCTAAAGAGTATATTTTAATAAAGTATTGAAGTAGTTCTCAGTCTAAATGTTAAAATATATATTTTATTTATATAGTGTTTTAAATTATTTTAAAATTTTAAAGCTTTGTATTTTGTGTTTTCAGTGGAAAAAATTATTTGGAAATTCATTCCATGAGAAGAATATGGTTTGAAACTTTTTTAAGGGTTGAAAAGTGGAAATATATCTTGTGAAGATAATTTGAGTTTAATAAATAATTTGGTGAAATTATTTATGTTAGATGGTTGTTTTGAATGTTAATTGATAGTTAATAACCGACTATCAATATTGGCCAAATTCGTTGATCGTTTCGAAGAGACCGGGATCGGGATTAATTTCTCGAAAACCACTTCGATCTGGTTTATACGTTTTCATGGAAAAATGAGTTTGGATTCGAAGATGGAGCTGTGAAGTGCAAGGGCTAGTCGCTATTAATCCTGAGGATATTTCCAAAATGGATGTAGTAGGAATAGTGCCTTCGGTTCTGTTCGAAACCGGGAGGGACTTGTATGGATGAATGCTTTCAGAACATCGTCAGGTGGACGATGAGCATTCTAAGTGAAACGATCTAAAAGGTAACGCTTAACCTCAAGCCCCATCAACCGGGAATGACTGAAAATCAGGGGTTATGCACCAAGGCATGGTGGGCAACACCCATTTTCGGGTAAGGTCATCCCTGTCTAGATGTCCCTTTTTTCCGGCTTAGTGGTGCGGTTGCTGATCCTAAACGTGGGGTGATCTTACTCGGGATTATCCAGTAAGGGATAGTCCGGGTCTTGTGTTGCATGAGGTTGGGAGTGATCCTCGGTACTGTGATCTAGGCCACGTACCATGACAGGTGGTATCCCAGTGCCTAGTCATTAGTTGAAAATCCATTCTCCCTACGCACCATTTACGAGTTTTGTTTGTATTACCCACTCTGTGGCTAGTAGCAGGAATTTAATCATGTAACAATTTTGGCTATTTTAATAAGTATTTGTATATAGACCCTATCATAATATCATAGGATTTTATAATAGAGTGTTTTAGCTATCGTAAGGTAAAAACCCGACATGTTTATTTGTGGCATGGTCTTACGAGATGCTTTTAATTTTCAAGGACTTTTGAAACTTTAATAATCAATTTGAGTGTGATTTCTCACGTGGTATTCCAGACTGACTCGGGTGTTATTTAGCTATAATGCTTTGATCAGACCGAGTGTAATAGAATACAGGATAAGGATGTTGTGGAGCTCAGGAGACGAGTTGGATGGCGATACGTACTTCCGTACTTGATTTATATTCCTTGTGTGTTCAGTTGTGTGAGGACAGGTTGTAATTACTGTCTAATTGTGTTATGTGATCGATGTACTCTGATGATGTATGGATAAACAGATATATTTGTTTTTGTGTAAAGATCATTTATTATCAATTATATTTTATTCCGCTGCGATGGTAAGTCTCTATTGTTGTTTTTTGTTTTCTCTTATTCTACCTCTTCTTCTTAACCCAAATGGTTCATATTTCTGTTCAACTTGAGTTGATTGGTTTAGAATAGTGTTGACTCAAGGGGTACATATTTGCGGGTTGTTACAGTTGGTATCAGAGCTTAGGTTAGTGATAACCGTGGCTATGGAGGGAATTAGTCATTGAAAATAGAGTCTGTAGTACTCTAGAATGAGTTTGAGCGTATTAATAGATATGAGCGCGTATTTGTTAGTGGATATAAAAATGGTTTTATATTGCGTTGATTGGTTTATTGAGTGGCATATGAACCTTCGTCGACACAGTCTGGACAACTGTATCGAAGGGGTTTCTAAACACTTGAATAGAACAGTTTGACACGGTATTGTTTTGAATGTGGGTGAATGAAATAATTTTACCCAAAAATATATTTTGACATAAAGAAAAGTTTTTGTAAACTATTTTAGCTAATATATGGTTGCTTGGATGTTAGGAAGAATAGTATCAAATTATTATCATTGTTGAGTGGAAATTTAACTAGAAATTGAAAATGTAAGTAAAGGTTAAGGAAAATAAATTCATTTAAAAAGAAATTTATAAATATAAATTAACAACGTGATTTATAAATTGAAATATGATCAAATGGGAATTTATACAAATGAATTATAGTTAAAATTGATTTAAGCAGGATTTGGAAATTTAAAATCCCAGAGATTTTGGAAGTGTTTGACGAAGTGTTTTGAAGATAAATAAAGCATTATTGTTTTATAGGTATTTCTAAAAGGAAATTTGTTTTAAATGGGTTTTGAAAGTGATATAACATTGAAATCACTTGGATTATTGGGAAATAATTGTGATGATGACGGCCGCGTCATCAGTATTCATTTTCGAATTTCTAAGTGACGGATTGCTGCCAAACTGATTCGTTCAGAAAAGCTAGTTTTTTTTTTGAAAATTTTAAAGGAAATTTGTTGGGAATAAAAACCTGGAATGGTTTAAAATTTTGAGAATTGAGATAATGGTGGTTTCAAATGATTTGAAACCAAATGTTGGGTGTTTAAAAATCCTGATGAGATAAGTTATAAGCTTACAAATTGAGATGATTTTTAAATTGGGATGGAAAATGAGTTTTTAATATTGGAATTTAAATTTAAAGTGAAAAGTAAAAATGAAATTAACTTGGATTGAGGAAGCAAATTGAATCGAGTTGAATTAAATAAATATGAGTTAAAATAGAATTGAATTAGAATAACATATAAAAGAATTAAAAAAATCCATGAAAAAAAAATATGTTTGGGCTATAAATAAGCGTAAATTTCGAGTTAAAAACAAAAGATGAAAATATTCAAGCCTATAATGAATGGAAATGTGTAAAATAATAAATTGTGACTTATAAAACTGAAAAGTGGCATAGAAAACCCAAAATAAATATTGTTTGATGAATTGGAAAATAAAACGAAAAATCCAAACTTGAATTATAAAGTAAATTAAACTTAAGTAAACTAAATGAAGTGATATTTGGAATTAAAAAATAATAATCAAGTATTGAATTCTAACCAGGAGGAGAACTAATTAGATAATAAATTAGTTAATAAAATATGTAAATGGAACCTAATGCAGTCAAATAGAAGTTGGATTTGTGAGTAAATAATGTAGTTTGTAAATACAACTCAAGTTATAAATTAAATTCGACTTAAATTGTTAGTGAAGTAAATATGATTAGAACTAGATTAAAGTAGGGATTGTTTTGGTTGCAAATAAAACCCAGATGAGTGGGAATAAAATTGGAAATGGCCTTGTAACCAATTGAATGAATTGAATCTGAAATTTTAAATTTTATAGTAACTAATCAAATAAAATTGTATATTTAAAATGGGATTTGATTGAGATAGAATTAAGTTGAATAGAGAAGAAAATTTTACTTGTAAAATGAAAATGAGCTTAAGTATAAAATTTGAATAAACTGAAGTAAATTAACTTAAGCTAAATAGATGGAGGAGTGTTGAATTGAAGTCAACTTAAACTAAGTTTAATGACATTGGGTTGGATTTAAATCAAGTGAAAATAAATTTTAATCGAAATAAAATTCGGTGAGTTATAAATAATATTTAATGGAATGAAATTATTAAATAAATAATTGTAAACCATTTAAATTGTTAAGGAATTGAAATAACTTAGAGACAATAAGAAAAAATAGAATGTTTTCAAGTTTAATAGAATAGTTTTAAATGAATACGGATAAGAAATGAAACACAAATGAATGGATCGTGGATAAAATTGAAATGGAATGGCGTCGAGCTAAATAAAATGGTTGTGAATGAATTAAAATAGAAGGAATTATATAATAAATTGAGTTGGAATCAATTTAGAATGATTGTAGGCTTAAGTAATTGTTATTTGCATGAATAACATCAAATTTGCACATAAAATTAGTCATCTTGTCATAAACAAAAGTAAATGTATTAACGAGATAAATAGAATTGATTTTTTTAAATCAATTAGGATAATATGGGTTTGTTAAAAATTAAAAATGAATTGAATGTATGCAAGTGGGTTGTAACCATTCAAATTGGATGAAAATGGTATATGAATTTAATTGAAAACAGTTGAACTAGTATGAAAACTATATAAATTGCTTACGGAAAGTGTTTAATGTGCATTGCTGTTAGAATTCATGTGTTTAACTATTGCAAATAAGTGAAATATTGTTAAACTTTATATATATTGCACCTGCATGTTTGAATTGAGTAAGTCCAAGTACCGGTAAGCCGTTTGGCTGGATTTTAGACACGCTAATTGCTAAATAAATAAGCAGCTTGCTTATAAATGCTAAATAAGGTACGCCTACGCAATAAAAATAGGAAATATGAAATGTTTTTGGTTTTTCCGACCGGGTGGGTTGATGTATATATATTTATATCTTTTGTCAAATTGCAAAAGCTCCTCCGTATAAAGGAGACACTGCCAAAATTTTCCGAAAATTTTGGGAGTTAGAAAATTTAAAAAAAATTTGGAAAATTTTGTTAACGACAAATTGATTTCTAACTGAAAATTGAAATAAATTATTACATAAAAATAATTTAAAGTAATGGCATGAATTGGTTATAAATGGAAAATAAAATTCAAATATTCAGAGTTGAAGATAAATTGAATTCATATGGAAATGAAAGAATCAATTTGAATAGAAATAGATATAAACTGAAGTGGTAAGGTGAAAATAAATATAAGAAGCTTATAAAATGCTTATACTAAACTTAAGTAAGGAATGGTGAGTTCTCAATAGAAAATTGATATTACAAATATATTCTAAGTTAATATTTGAATGAATAAATATTGACATTTTGTAAGGAAGTCAGTAAAATGTTTTTGGAATGTTGTGATTGGATATTATTGCTATGTAGGATATGCAGGTATTATAAAGAGAAAGGAAAATTGGTTTTGATTTTAGAAGATAAATTTGAATTGCTCGACAAAAAGGTATGTGTTTAAATTTCTGTATGAAATATGATTGGGTTTTGGATCTAGCCACTTGACTGTTTGTTTTCTTTTTGAATTTGGGAGCCCGTAGAGGCATTTTGTAGTTGTATGGAACTAGCTGTGCAAAGGATTGGCGAAATTTTTCAAAAATTTAGGGAGTTCGAAAAATTTTGAGAAAATTTGATAATTCAAAATTTGTTTCAAATTGAAATCTGAATGGTTGGGTATATGATATTAGTGGGAACCTAATGGGAGGAGTTTGGAAAGTTAGGAACAGTGGTAGGGTGTTCTTAATAAAAAGGTTATTCTGGAAAATTGTTAGAACCTGTTTGGTTTTGGGAAAAAGGTAAACGGGTATTGGACCATTCTTCCTAACTAATAATTTCAGGGACGAAATTCTTTTAAGGGGGGAGGAATGTGACGATCCAGAATTTTTAGGCATTTGAAATTGGAATATTTAATTGATTTTAGATATTTAAAAGTTAATTTGTAACTTAAATTTCAAATATCACCATTATTTGGAAATTTAATTTATTGAATTATTGGAAATTAGGTAAGATGTTGAATCTGAAATTTTAAGCCTGTAAACATATAATTTAAAGGTCTGTAAAATTTATATTAATAATACTGAAGATAGTAAAAGTGTTGAAATTGAATTTGGAATGTTTTGTTAAGTTTTAATAATATATCGTTTAAATCGATATTTAAAAATAACCTTCCGAAGCACAGTCTCGGAATTCGATAAAACTAGTTCCACTGGATCAGTAATATTTTATCATTATCGGATTTCAATTTTCGTAGTGTTTGGAGTTGTTGTGTAAGCGTACGATATACAAACGCGCTTAAATCTATATCAAAATTTAATACTATGACTGAACTCAAAAAGCTATCTTCTTAATACGATCGAATTAGGACTCGTAACCTTTTCTATCGCATTTAGAATATAGGTATAGCATTATAAACGCCTAGCGGCACGCCTCGTTTGGTGATTGGAATTCTTGACTTCGTTTTCTCAATAATTTAAATTTGAATTTAAATTTAAAGATGGGTAATGAAATTGCATTGAATATTGCAGCTGGCATCACGTATAGGGATTTAAAAATTAGCGTTACCTTCTCCAATACGCTTCTTCGTTTAATAATTAAAAATAGGAGATATTTTCTTCGTTCAGATAAACAAATGCATAACCTCTCTCTCCCTTCGTTCAAAACAATAATGGCCGATCTAAAATCATTCATCTCCCTTGTTTTCATATTCGACCGAAAGTCGATTCTTAAATTAAAAAATAATAATTAAAGATCGAAATCCCTTTCTTCCTTTTAACACGAATTTGTTTCCTTCCTTCCTTCTTTTGTTCAATCCACAAATCATTCGACCGAAGCCTCCCTCCTTCCTTCTTCTGTCTTCAAATTCAAATCAAAAAAAAGGGCGAATCGAAGTAATGGCCGAGCTTCTTTTTATGGGACTTCGACTACGAGTTCGTCGGCAGGAGTGGATCTCGAGAGTTAACAATGGATTGCTGCATTCGAACGTTGATATGGCGAACGATTTAGGGTTTGGGGGTCGCGCCTCCTCTGTACGCGTGTACGCGTAGGTGCTGTGTCGCGACTTCTGGCATGGTGGCAAATAGATCTTGGGGGCCATGAGTTTGATGTTGGAGTCGCGAGATCGATTTGGGTTGATGGTGGCTGCCTTGAGCTCTCAATTTTGATTTCGGTTTCGTTTTCATTTGCAAGGCCGTGGTTTGGAAGGGGAGGATTTCTAGAGAAGTTAAGGTATATGGGGTTTATTTTAAATTAAATTTAATGTATATGTATATATGTTAGGAAATTGATTTCTACTAATAAAATTTTATGAATACATGTATATAGTAAAAGAAAATTATATATTTACAGTAAGGAACAAAATTCTGTTCACAATAGTGTAAAAGATAATTAATAAGAAGAAAATAATATATATGGACAAGATGTAGGATACAGAAATGAATAGACATGTGTGTGTATATATTAGATTTAGGAACAGGAATTTTCAAACGTTTTGATTTGGAAAGTTTATAAGAGAAATTGGACTTTTGGTTTAGTTTAACTTATTTAATTTATTTTAGTTCTAAAAAAAATTTATTGCAAGAAGAATAGTTTAAAATTAAATTATTGGTTAACTAAACTTATTAAATGGTAATTAATTATTCAATTAATTCAAATGTTAATAAAATGTACAGTGTTGTACAAGGTCTTAAATCGTAGAAACAAGCCAGAAGGATTGGATTGCAAATAAAAGCAAAGGTGGGTTAATCTCACTCATCTGGTTATAATTTTAATTTAAATGGTTAAATTTAAATAATTGGTTGATTGATTGTTTGGATTGGATGTGCAATATTATATATGTAGTATATAATATATCTTGGAATGATTGATTTCCCGCATTATATAGCAGATGAGACCCTATGCGCCGCATAATAGCGAATTGATTTTATATAAATCCCATATACCGCGATATTCCACCTTGAAGTGGAATTGGTATTATTATATTGTGCTAACATCTGTGGATGCAGGGAAACAGGTTGGAGGGATCCAACTGGATTCCTCAACATTTATTTAGATATTTAATATTCTCTGTTATGATTATTTGATATTCTGTGATGAATCATATTGATGATTGGAATATTGAATATTACGGTTTGCTTGAAAATATTTCATTTTATTGAGTTATTAAAATATATAGAATTGGATTTTTGGAAAGAAATAAAATAGTGAATTTTTAAGTAAAATATTTATAGAGCATCTGAATAAATTTAAAAATGAATTGGATAAGAATAAAGTGATTTTAAAATTCTAAAAAATAAATTCTGTATATGAAAGGGAAGTTTTGAATAAACAGAAAGTTAATGAATTTTAAACTTCAGTATTATTATTTAAAAGAACAAAACATTTATCTAAAATTTAAGATTTAAATTATTGAAAAGAATAAAAAAGAAATTGGGAAAATTTGAAATTTGTATATTTCAGTTAAAAGATTTAAAGTCAAAAGGAAAATAATATTAATAATAATAAAGTCCATAATTAACGAATTTTGAAATGAAATGAGTAAGTAAAGAAATTTATTTCAAATGGAGTAAATTGGAAATCAAATTGGAAATTCTCCCTGGATAACCAAATACGTTCTCAAAGTAAATTTTTAAATATAAGTTAAAAGTTTTAAAGTTGTTTTAAAAAGTAAGTTTTGGAAAATTTATTATTTCTAAAATATTTAAATTCTAAAGTAAGTATTTTCTTTTAATCTATTATAGCAGTAATTATTTAAAAGTGGCTTGGTATTTGTTTTAAAAGAGAAAATCTAGTTTTAGCTTTTATAAAAGTTACCTCGTTTTAAATATTCCTAAAGTGTATATTTTAATAAAGTATAGAAGTAGTTCTCAATCTAAATGTTAAAATATATATTTTATTTATAAAGTGTTTTAAATTATTTTAAAAATCTAAAGCTTTGTACTTGGTGTTTTCAGTGGAAAAGACTATTTGGAAATTCATTCCATGAGAAGAGTATGGTTTGAAACTATTTTTCAAGGGTTGAAAAGTGGAAATATATCTTGTGAAGATAGTTTGAGTTTAATAAATAATTTGGTGAAATTATTTATGTTGGATGGTTGTTGTGAATGTTAATTGATAGTTAAATAACCGACCATCAATATTGGCCAAATACGCTGATCGTTTCAAAGAGACCGGGATCGGGATTAATTTCTCGAAAACCACTTCGATCTGTTTTGTACGTTTTTATGGAAAAACGAGTTTGGATTCGAAGATGGATCAGTGAAGTGCAAGGTCTAGTCGCTACTAATCCTGAGGATATTTCCAAAATGGATGTAGTAGGAATAGTGCCTTCGGTTCCGTTCGAACCCGGGAGGGACTTGTATGGATGAATACTTTCAGAACATCGTCAGGTGGACGATGAGCATTCTAAGTGAAACAATATAAAAGATAACGCTTAGCCTCAAGCCTCATCAACTGGGAATGACTGAAAATCAGGGGTTATGCAGCAAGGCATGGTGGGCAGCATCTATTTTCGGGTAAGGTCATCCCTGTCTAGATGTCCCATTTTTTGGCTTAGTGGCACGGTTGCTTATCCCAACCGTGGGGTGATCTTACTCAGGATTATCCAGTAAGTGATAGCCCGGGTCTTGTGTTGCAGGGGGTCGAGAGTGATCCTCGGTACTGTGATCTAGGCCACGTACCGTGACAGGTGGTACCCCAGTGCCTAGTCATTAGTTGGAAATCCATTCTCCCTACGCGCCCTTTACGAGTTTTGTTTGTGTTACCCACTCTATGGCTGGTAGATGGAATTTAATCATGCAACAGTTTCGGCTATTTTAATAAGTATTTGTATATAGACCCTATTATAATATCAGAGGATTTTATAATAAAGTGTTTTAGCTATCGTAAGGTAAAAATCGGACATGTTTATTTGTGGGTGGTCTTACGAGATGCTTTTGATTTTCAAGGATTTTTGAAACTTTAATAATCAATTTGAGTGTGATTTCTCACGCTGATATTCTAGACTGACTCGGTTGTTATTTAACTATAATGTTCGGGTCATACCGAGTGTTATAGAATACAGGATAAGGATGCTGTGGAGCTTAAGAGACGAGCTGGATGGCGATACGTACTTCCGTACTTGACTTATATTCCGTTGCTTATTCAGTTGTGTGAGGATAGGTTATAATTACTGTCCAATTGTGTTATGTGATTGATGTACTTTGATGATGTGTGGATAAACAGATATATTTGTTTTTGTGTAAAGATCATTTATTATCTATTATATTTTATTCCACTGCGATGGTAAGACTCTGTTGTTGTTTTCTGTTTTGTCTTCTTCTACCTCTTCTTCTTAACCCAAATGGTTCGTATTTCTGTTCAACTTCAGTTGATTGATTTAGAATAGTGTTGACTCAAGGGGTACGGATTTGCGGGTCGTTACAGGTTTAGCCTCTCATATTTGTTATTTGATTAACAAATATAGCTGGCAACATGAAAGCAAAAGGAAAGGAAAATGAAAGCTAATGGAAAAGAGAAGCTAATTAACAAGAATTAAAACTAATCTACTTTGCATGAATGTAAATCTTTACTACAACATGAAAGGAAATAAACAAGAAAATGAAAAGAGCATGTATTAAATTGCATAAAAAAGGTTATATGAAAAGAAGAAATAAATGGCTAAGTAGCCATGAAAAGAAAGAAGGGAACTTGATTTATTTTTGAGCTTAAACTAAAACTAAGAGAAACTAAGGAAGAAGATGGTTACATGAAACATAAAGGGTATTTATACATGTGTTAAATCTTAATTCATATTTTTAGAGAACGCCCAAAATGCCCTTGAGAAAGTGTGGAGGCCAAGTAATCATTACCTTCTACTAATCATCATTTAAGTGTACATAAAGCCATAAACTCCATAAGCATGTGCATTAGCCTCTAATTGAAAATCAGGGTAAGTGGGTGGGGTCCTCCGTGTTCTTCACTTTGAATTATTTCCATCTTCATTCTTTTGTATTTTTTTGTGCATGCATATTTTATCATAAAACCACTTGTAAAATTCGTCAAAATTCTTATACAAATATATATAAATTTTCAATTAATTTTTCTCAAAAAAATATATGCACACAAATGACCGTTTTGCCCCTATATGAAGATGGATGTGTGGCAATTTGGAATTAATATGGATTTTGGTTAAAACAACTAAAAATAGCCAATATGATCATTTATTTAATTTAAATAGATTAAATATGGTGGTAAAAATATGCACATTTACGTGTACATCGGGAAGCATCCGCACTCTCCTTTGGCTGCCGTCTACCGACTCCACTAGCAGCTCGACTACCGCTTCTATTATAATACCATTAAAGCCACAAATACAGACTTTGCACGATTTCAGATCTTTGGCTTTCAGTAATATCTGGTCGTATTCCTTCTTGAAAATGGTATTTAATAGAACTTCCACAATCAATGATAATCTTTCTCACCAAGGCAGGCCAATCGTGGCCGAGATTACCATTGGTTCGATCATAGGGGTCTCCACCTTATCTACGTCTCTGCTATGAAACATAATATCGTCTATCATAGTTCACTACTGCTTTGCTGGAGCACCGTCCCACGTGTTCGAGCAATATTCAATGTCAACGTTTCTTATAGCGTTCACGTAATGCTCTATTTCATTCCAGCTCTTGTCGATCGGATATGGTCCTCCACAAAGGTATTAATAACTAATCTCTCCGATGTCCATCGAGGATCCTCAGCGTTGGGCAGAGCTTGTCCTCAATTGCGGTCGGATGTCCCATACTCGCCATCCTACGGGGCTTTAAAAACTTTCTACAACTTTCTTTCTCGAATCAACTTCTCAATAACATCATGAAGTGGTGACACTCGTCCGTGGTATGTCCATAAATCTCATGAAATCTACAGTATTTTCCGAACTGTCTCTGCTTCTTCATTGGTTCCTTCGAAGGTGGTTTCCTATATTGCATAGTGTTACAAGTCGATAGGTAAAGATTTTCTAGTGATGTATTAAATAGCTTTATGTATCAAACAATGGGATCCTTGGCTTTCCTCTTTCGGAATCCCTTCTTCAATCATAGTTATCGCCGCCTTTCTTCTACTCATTCGGTTTGTTCTAAAGATTGATCTGAACTTTTCTGAAACTATCATCGGATTGCTTTACTGTTACATTACTTCGTACTCCATCAAACGCATAGGCCTGCAATATCTCTCTTCCTATTTCGCTTTGCCTCCTCCTTTCTCAAAAACAGAGTCGCTTTTATAAAGAAATGGTCCAACGTAGAAGGAGGCTTTCCTGCTAACCAATTGCCAGATTCGGAATCGGGGTCGACTTCCCTAGTCAGTGACATGAGTATTGCCTCATCATTCAGATTACTAACTTTTATAACACCTGTATTAAACCTTTCCAAAAAATCTTTCTGTGACTCCCCTAGTGCCTGGATCAAGCTGGAGAGTGAATTACATCCTTGGGGCTAGTCGTGTGCATATGGAACTGGTACAGCAACTTCTTTACATCCTCATCAAAGGAAGAGATTGACCGCGGTGGCAGCTTGTTGAACCACGTTGTCATAATATTTTTCAGAAAAATTTGAAAACACCTGCACTTGACTTCATCGGTGGCTCAGGTAGAGTCCACGTGTCATTCATACTTCAAGAGATGCTGCCTGGGGTCGAACCCACATAGTTAGGCATCGTAGGCATCTGGAACATCCATGGATATTTTGCATATAGAACGCTATGGGTGAATGGAGTATGAATTCTAGAGAGTCTCCAATCACCGAAGGCCAAGACCTGACTTTCTTTCACTAGCTGCCATAGCTATTAAGTCCGTTGTTTGGAAAGTTGGCGCCACGTGATAGTCGTGCTCCGCCTCACGTGAACGACTCGATCCATGCCTCCAGGTAGTGCCAGGCTTCCTTGGCTCCTCTTGTTCTTGATCCATTTCTTGTGTAGCAGTTCTATCGTCGTCTCTCAGCTACAGTTCAATCACATTTGCCTGAGCTCTAGCACTTTGAATTATCATGGCACCTCCATAATAAGCGCCTCCACCTGCATATTGATCCTCCATTGATTAGAGGGTTCATTGTCGATTCCCTGGGGGGTTCGGCACCAATCGGTGTCGATCGGCCCTGACCAATCGTATGATCTCGTCCTGATGTTCCAGGTGCGTATGGATCCGTTTTGCGGCATCTGCTTCGGTGATAGTCGTCGAATGAGGAGAAATTTTCCGATCCTGAATATGGAGTATGCTCCCTCCTAGTCTTTTCACGCTGATCTTTCAACTAGTTCATCAAGTCGATGTTAGCCTGGATTTTCTAATTGAGCTGTTGGTAGCTATCCATCAGTTCTTTCATCAGGACTTCAAAATCAGCTCTAGTGACATATTCTTCTAGGCATAAGCAGCCGCCGGTTGTACATTTCGATCAACTTGTTGAATACTAGCATCATCATTTCCTTCAACAACATGGGAAGTAGTATACTTTCCTCTAGCCATGACTAATAGCTTCCTTCTAGATCTTCTCAAAATCTACGTCGTAATGGTACTTATCGGCAGAAATCTGGATTTACCTCGCGGATATGGGAATCCACCAACGGATGATGAGATCTAAACAGCCTGAAAATTCGTTCTCAATGAAAGCATCAAAGTGTCTGCATCAAAGGTTCGCACAAACACCCAATAGCTTATATATAGAGAAATAAATATAATAAAACAAAATTAAAACAGAGGAAACAAACAGAAATCAAGTAAAATTCAACGACAAAACAAATTTATAGTGGTTCGGCGTTGAGTTCCTACATCTACATTGTAGAGATAACTTTATTAATGATTTGAATTTCTAAATACAAGAGGGATCGGATCGAAATCTGTAACTACAATCGAGTACAAAGAAAACAACTATGTAAAGATCCTTCGAATGAGCATGAACCTTTATTTATAGGCGTAGACGATTGAATATTTTCCTAAGAATTCGCTGGCAAAATCTCCAGATGCAGACGTGGTCGCTCAAAAAATTTTGAGGCTCAATTCCCCATGTTAAGCGATCATGCGGTCTTCCTGGCCACGTGGCGAGATGTTCCCCTCTTTATGCTAGCTTCATGTTTCCAAAGTTGTTTGCATAGCTGCTTTTAGGTTTTAAGAGATATCGATCGATTCTCATTGAGTTGAACTACTGATCCAATTTGTTCATAACCATAATGATTCGACCCGATCCTCTACCTAGGGGAAGCACTATTTCATACTTAATGTTTTGAAGAGTCTATCTCTTGACTTCACTTGATCGTTACTTCATATTGTCATATGTGTTTGATCTCTAGACTCGGTTATCACCTCCCTGAACTTCTTCCCTTATATATCATTGAATCTAACTTATTTAGTCAGCCTGAATACAGTCGGATCAAAAGTTTGGATAACACTAAATATGCTATTATTAGCACCTAAAAAAATGCTTATGCCTCCCAAAACTAAATGTCACCATGCAAAGTTTGGTTTTCTACTTCTTAACACCAATAATTATTTTAATTAAGGAAACAAGCACTCAAATATTTAAAAACACAATAGTTATTCCTCATATTCCCTAAACCAAATTCAACCCTTTTCAAAACGCAGCAAAATTCACATAACATACACAAAAAATCAAAATTAAAATAATAATAAATTTATTTTTCCATCCACATTTGGAATGATGAAATTCTAAATATGTACTTACTATACCTGTTAAAAATGTTTTATCAAGTCAACTTACATGTCTTTTTAAGCATTTGATCGATTGACTTCTTCCATGTTTTCGCTATCGAGCCTTTTCATTTGAAACAACAAGTGCGCTCTCAACTTTATTTTGATTGGTATTCTCCATTAACAACTAAAAAACCAAAAGAAAAATATAAAGAAAAAATGGCATAAAAGTTATGTGATAAAACATTATAATTTAATAATTTGTATTCAGATTTTCAATTACAGCATCATCAAATTTTATATCCTCCAAATTTCTATCAGCCATGGGATCATTAAGCTCATTCTAAAATAATAATAAATAATAATAATTGCTAAACAATAAAATTAAGACTGATATGTAAATAAAAGACAATAAAAAGTACATTAACGTTTTTATTTTCATCAAAATTAAAATCATCTATAATTTTTCGCTTGACTTCATCAATTAGACTAAAAGAGAGTTTTTTTAAGGTTTGAAAATTTTGTTTTCTAATGATGTTTTGAGATGGTGTGCTTGAGTTATCATAAAGAAGATAAAGATGTTATGATTATTTAGACCTGAATGAGAAAACATATTTTAGTGACCATAAACATATGAAAAAAATTAATAAATGATAAAAATTTAATGGTAGCTGAAAGCATTTTCCTGTGTACCAATAGCGGTCCACATTTGTAATTTTTTAAGAGATAACTAAGAAATTTAATGAACTGGCTTTAGAAGTTATACTATTTCAGGATGATTAGCTAGAACTCAATTGGTTTATCTTTTAATCACTTTGTTGTTAAGAGTTATATACATTATATGAGCAAATTCAAGCATAAACTACATATATTTCTCTTGACAATCCATGTAACGTTCAAGATGTGATCCACTACCCACACATTACTTGGAGTTTTGAATAAGAAGAAAGTTCCCATATAATAAGCTCAAAAATTTTACAAAGAAATCCAAACAGTGTAATGTACTGTACATGTCAATTATAGAAATAAACCCACGAAAGTGTTCCACTGTATGTACCATGTTTTGGATCAAAACTGCCACTGCACCTCTAGTTAGTTCCATACTGATAGATTACTTCCATCCTCCACATGAACAAATACTTCAATAGTCACCCTTATTACAAAAAGAGTCCATGGTTTTAACACTGGTCAACCCTGTACATAACATAAATGTGTAAATTATAGTGTTCTTTGAAGAACTTCCATTTAGTTTAATTTGGTACGTATAAAAGTATTAACTATACATACCTTGGCAATAATGCATATACCTATTTAGCTTGGTATCTTCAAATTAGTAACGACGGTTAATACTTGATGGATTAGGTAAGAGAATTCTCAAAGTGATACATTAATAAGCTTTATATAAGAGTCAAGAAAATTAAAGAAATGTTACAGAATAAAGAGAATGGAGGCAATTAGGGAGAGAACAATTCTATTGAATTGAGAGATATTTTTACAATACAATCAAGCTCCATATTTATAGACACTTATGCAGTGCAGATTACAATAATGCCCTTTCATATTTAGCATGTTCATCCCTATTATTAATGTATATTACAACACTCCCCCTTGAATATGCGTATGTAAAGATGATAAGAGTAATTGCCTCATTAAAAACCTTGTTATGAAAAACCCAGTGGGAAAAAATCATAAACAAGGAAAAGAGTACAACATGATTTCATCTTTAAGTAACATATATTTTATAATGTTACTACGAGGGTTGATTCTTCTGGATCAAGATAATGCCTCATTAAAACCATACTAATAAAAACCCAATGGGAAAAAATATTAGTGAAGGAAAAAGATTACATTATAGCGTATTTCATACGCTCCCCCTGGATTATAACGCATTATTCAATTAGTTTGTTGATGCAGCCGATGCATACCAATTTTGTACACCATCTTCTGAAATGTTGATTTTGGAAGCGCCTTTATGAATAAGTCCGCTGGATTTTCTTGGGATCGGATTTGTTTCACTTCTATCTTGTTATCCTTTTGTAGCTCATGTGTGAAGAAAAATTTAGAAGAAATGTGTTTCGTCCTATCACCCTTATTGTAACCCGCTTGAATTTGAGCTACACAAGCTGCATTGTCTTCATAAATAATGGTTGGCCTTTCTGTTACTGATGGAAGTTGGCAGCTTTTTCGAATATGCTCAATCAGTGATCTTAGCCAAATACATTCTTTACTTGCTTCATGTAGTGCTAGTATTTCAGAGTGATTGAATGATGTTGCTACCAATGCTTGTTTTGTAGATCGCCATGAAATTGCTGCATTGCTGTTATTAAATACATATCCAGTTTGTGATCTTGCTTTATGTGGGTCAGGAAGATAACCTGCATCAGCATAGCCAACTAGATTTGGATTAATGCCTGTGTTAGAGTAAAATAAACCCAAATTTGTCGTTCCACGAACATATCTCATGATATGTTTTATACCATTCCAGTGTCTTTTTGTTGGTTCTGAACTGTATCTTGCTAGAAGATTTACTGAAAATGCAATATCTGGTCTTGTGCATTGGGCCAAATATAATAATGCACCAATGGCACTAAGATATGGCACTTTCAGGCCAAGCATATTCTCATCTTCTTCTTTTGGGAGGAAAGGGTCCTTTTTAATATCTAAAGATCTAACAACCATTGGCGTACTAAGTGGATATGCTTTATCCATTTGAAAACGCTTTAGAATTTTCTCAATGTAGTTTGATTGATGGATTAATATGCCATTAGTACTATGCTCAATCTGTAGACCAAGACAGTGCTTAGTTTTGCCAAGATCTTTAATTTCAAATTCCTTCTTTAAATAATTTATTGTTTCATCAATCTCTTCTGGAGTTCCAATCAAATTTATGTCATCAACATAAACTGCTAAGATAGCAAATCCCTTTACCTATTTCTTTATAAAGACACGTGGACAAATGAGATTGTTTTCGTATCCTTCTTTTACCAAATATTTACTAAGACGGTTATACCATATCCTTCCAGATTATTTCTATCCATATAGTGATCGTTTTAGTCTTAATGAGTACATGGACTTTGATTTGGCTTTAGGCAATTTATATCCATCTGGAATTTTCATGTAAATGTTGGTATCTAATTCACCGTAAAGATAAGCTGTCACAACATCCGCTAATCTTATATCGAGTTTTTCAGAAACTACAAGGCTTATCAAATATCGGAATGTTATAACATCCATAACAGGGAAGTAAGTTTCCTTAAAGTCAAAACCTGGTCTCTGCAGGAAACCTTGTGCGACAAATCGTGCCTTGTACCTCACGACTTCATTTTTATCATTTAGTTTTCTAACGAATACCCATTTATAACCTACTGGTTTAACATTTTCTGGTGTTTTCTCTATTGGTCCAAATACACCATGTTTTTGAAGTGAATCTAGTCCCACTTGGATAGCATCTTTCCATTTTGGCCAATCGTGTCTTTTTCGACAGTCATTTATGCTATTTGGTTCATTATCATCATTGTCATTATTCTCATTATGGTCATGACTTTCAATTATTTCAGTAGGTACTGCGAATGAGAATACATCATCAATTATTATTTTACTTCGATCCGATATTTCTTCGTAGTTCGTATAAAATATTGAGATCTCATTATTATTAGGTACCATTTTATCGTTGGAATCTTCTTTTATCTCTTCTGGGATAATATTTCCTTCCGCACTTCTAGGAGAATTGGGATTTTTCATTCGAGTGATCTTTTTGATCATTTATAACCTCTTCAGGAGGTTCCTTAATTGATGATTTTTCATTAGACTTTCTTTTTCTAGGCGCCAAGTCTTTTTAACCAATTGGCCTTCAACGTTTTTGTCTTGCTTTAGATTCATTTGCTGCTATATTTACTTTTGATCCTTCAGGGACATCAATTTTGCTGGTGCATTTGTTGCTGGAATGTGAGATTTAGTTATTTTTGCAGTGTTACTAAATGCATCTGGCAGTTCATTTGCAATATTTTGAATATGCAAAATTCTTTGTACCTCATATTGGCATTGTTTGATACGCGGATCCAAATAAGACATAAATGGATTATTCCATAATATTTCATGCCGTTCTACTGGAACGGTCTTTCCTCCCCCTATGAAAAATTCTTTGTACCTCATATTGGCATTGTTTGGTACATGGATCCAAATAAGACATAGATGGATTATTTCATGATATTTCACGCCGTTCTAGTGGAACGGTCTTTCCTCCCCCTAACGGCGGGAAGATTGTCTCATCAAATTTACAGTCTGAAAATCTTGCAGTGAAGACATCACCTGTAAGAAGTTCAAGGTAACGAATTATCAATGGAGATCAAATCCCACATAAATTCCCAACCAATTGAAATTGTACTTGAGATTGTACCAAAGAATCAATGTCTTTGTATTTGTGAGCTTCTGGCTCATGTTTATAGAGTGAGATTCAACTATGCCAATTTTTGTAAAATATAAACCAGTTGAAATTGTACCAAATCTTTCTAGGATAAGCTTCTGGCTTTCAATTCTAGAAATAACACAAAGATATTATTTGTTGTTTTCATTTATAGTTTCAATATGGTATCCATTCATTCTTATATCTTTGAAACTCGGCAAATTTCTTTTAGAGTTGCTTGAGTATAATGCATTCTGAATAAAGATATGCGTACCATTTAATAATATTATATGGGCTCTTCCGGACCCGTCAATTATATTAGCAGATCCAGCTATAGTGGAGACTTTAGCTGAGAAATTTTCAAATAGTTCAGAGAAAAACTTTTGGTTTTTCAAAATTGTATGAGTAGTTGCACTATCTAGTAAGCATATATCATCACCCAAATGGTGTTCCATACCTTAAGAATTAAAGGCAATAATTAGTCAATCATTAAAAATTTGTATGCATAAAGAAATGTAATGTAAACAAACAAAGTAATATGATTAAATAGGCTATTGATTAAAAACAACATCCACATTACTCATTACTAGTACTGCAAAGGGAAATACAATTAAACGAACACAAACTTCAAACTGATTTATTAATGCAAGCTAATGAAATAAAACGAAAGTCACATAACAAACTTCAAGACATTTCTAATTGATCAACTCGGTCATATCATTGATCATTGCACTTAGATTTTCATCATTAATGAAATTTCCATTGTCATCTTCGAAGAAATCATCTAACTTCAGATTAGTGTTTTCAGGTAACTTTTCGGCATTATTTGCCTCAATATTCTTCGAGCGATGATATTCTTCAACTATTTTCTTTGATGATCTACATGTATGTGACCAGTGACCAGATCGTCCACATCTATAACAAACTTCCTCATAATGCCTTTTATTTTCTGAAGCTGAATCATTGTTCTTTATAGGCTCAATTTTCTTTTGTTTCTTTTTAAAGTTGGTGGTTTTGTTACCTTTAAAACCACCATAACCACCTCTGCTAGAGTTATATCCATGTCCACGACCATGTCCTCTACCTCGACCTCGACCCCTACCTCTTCCAGAGTGGGCAAAATTAGCATTAACTTCAGGTAATGCAGTTGAACCAGTTGGTCTTGAGGAATGGTTTTTTATAAGCAATTCATTATTCTGTTCAGCAATTAGTAAGCATTCTATGAGTTCAGAATATTTTGTAAAATGATGCTCTCGGTATTGCTGCTACAGGAGTATATTCGAGGCATGAAATGTTGAGAAAGTCTTTTCAAGCATTTGTGCGTCATCCACCTTTTCTCCACATAATTTCAGTTTAGAAGTGATTCTAAACATTTCAGAATTATATTCTCTTATGGACTTAAAGTCCTGAAACCTCATATTCAACCACTCTTGCCAAGCATTTGGAAGTATGACCGTCTTCTGGTGGTCATAACGCTCCTTCAGGGAGTTCCATAAGTGGAGAGGGTCTTTTTCAGTCAAATATTCTATTTTTAGATCGTCATGGATATGACGTCTTAAAAATATTAGAGTCTTTGCCTTGTCCTGCTGGGACATAGTATTGCCATTTTTAATGGCATTTTCTAAGCATTGAGATTGCAAATGAATCTCAGCATCCAATATCCATGATAAGTAGTTGTCTCCAGATATATCCAAAGCTTTAAATTCAAGCTTGGCGATGTTTGTCATTTTGTGAACTGTTCATAAGATAAATTGCATAAGGTGAAAATATTCGCCACAATAGCATTCACTATATGTTTGTTTCCAGCTAAAAAGAAGAAGAAACTGGAAAGTCTTTATTCGTGGTATCAAACAACTATACCAAAAAAAATTGTATCAATAAAACCAAACATTTGGATTATGCAACTTTCATGTATTTATCAAATACGAAAGGAAAATCAGCTTTTGCGTATATTCCATTCCAAACTTTTGAATTTTATTTGGCAATAGATCCGCAAAGGGGAAAAAAATAATATTGAATTTAGAAGCCAAAGAATAAAAATAAGAGTGATACAAGAAAAGACATGAAAAATATAGAAGCGAACCCCAAACTAGCATGTGCTGACTTGATAGCTTTATCAAAAAACATGTGATATTGACAATTACCTTTTTGGAGAGAGGAAAAGTAACGAGTTTATAAAGAAATGCAAGAACAATTCCTTTACCTGCTGTTTTAAAGGAAATAAGAAATAGAATGTAGGTAGATATATTCTAAAAAACTCGTCTGCACTAATATATATAATAGGATTTTGAATATAAATAGCCTTAGAATTGGAATGGTCAGAAAAGAAACGGTCAGAGTAATTAATATTTAATTACTTGCTGAGAAGTTGGAAAGTTTGAAGGTGAACAGGTTGAGGTCAATAATTAATTCGCATTCCTTCGTGCTGATAACGTGTTACAGAATAAAGAGAATGGAGGCAATTAGGGAGAGAACAATTCTATTGAATTGAGAGATATTTTTACAATACAATCAAGCTCCATATTTATGACTACTTATGCAGTGCAGATTACAATAATGCCCTTTCATATTTAGCATATTCATCCCTATTATTAATGTATATTACAACAAGAAATGCTTTTTTGAAAGAAGATTAGACTACAAGCTTTGCATTTTGTCATACTGAATAAAACCATCATATTTTGAAATAGTTAATCTACGATGATACTCATTCCATGTGAGTATATCCAAAACTAACAATCAAGTACTACATATACAAATTTGCTGAACGTCCGTATCAATATCTGCTGGAATAATAAGCAGCAAGTAAACACGCACTAAAAACAGAAAAATACCATGTGTATACCAATACCTAATTGTGATATAGAATCATGTATACAAATGATTGAATACATGTTTCTTTCATTTTTTATTGATGAAAGATGCATTGAACTATGTTTATTGGGAACTCATCTTTCCACATAGAGAATCATAACTGAAAGTCTAAAAATAAAATTATGGACTGTGTATTATATCGAAGTGATCTTTTTAAGTGTCCTGATTCCAGACATGCTTATAAATATTGTGTAGAAATAGTGATATGACTTGTTTCACTTGCAAAAGTGACAGCAGAGAATCAAAGAATAAGACTTGCATAGCCACTTCAAGAGAGCTTTTCCTTCCCAAAACAATATACGGAGAAAAGTCACAAAGGGAGCATAATGACACCATAGTCGTTGCAAGACTTTTGCTTGAGTTCTAGCAGAATGAACAATCATACATACAGTTTGATGTTAGTGTGCCAATTAAATTAGTTTTTTATCAGTCCTTGTAAACATGCAGTGATATCATTGCCAAGATATAAGTAGTAGGAAAACCGTACGAATTCAACATGATTATTTTAATACAAAGACAGTAATTAAGTATAAGAGTGAACATAAATTGCATGTATTTAGCCTAGTTGGAAAGTCAAATTGCAGGGTTCGAAGGCTATCTACTAAATCAGTGCTAACCAAAGCAGCCAAGGTTTTGGATGACTATATCATAAAATTATTAAAAAAATAAGAAAAGGGTGTTGTTTAAAAAGACCTTTTTGCTGAAGTAGTCTTTAGATGCCATGGTTGTAGTCCGGCATCTGATAAATACAAAGCAAGAGATTGAAACTTAACCAATCATATTTGTTGTTGTAAACTCTACCTTTTGCTATTCCTATAGTCTATAGACGAATCCCAAATATGGTTTGTTGCAAAATTAAATTGTCGAATTAATCAATTGAAGTGCAAATTCAAGTTTAATTTGAAAAGTTTTTTATTTTGAATAAAACAAAGCTTTGAAAGAGTAGTATGTAGTTTACCCAAGTTGTTATCAGCATTTATCAACCTAATTTCAAATTCCTCAACTAAATCTGTACCACCATCAGAAAAGAATACATTATAATAATTGAACTAAAAGAACAAATTCTGTGACCAATTATCTGAAAAGATGCTTACAAGAAGGAAGAAGAGAGGGGAAGCTAGCGTTTTGCATTTTCAAGGCCTAATCCTTGCCAGTTTAAAGCCAATTGTCTTTCCTGTTAAAGTTCAACATGAATCTGGAAGGTGGATCAAATGGGTTTTGTAAAATGAGCCGAAAAAATAGGGGAGAAGAAGATAAAATTATGGGAAGTGAGTAGAACATGCACATAACTGAACTGATCAACAGCCGTGCGAAGGAAAATGACAAAAAGACCTCCATTATCTACTATACTTTGCAGAATAGAAGATGGTAGCTTAGAAACAAAAAAAAAAAAAAGACTTCACTTTAACTTAGTTGACAAGTATTTGCTTATATATAATAAAAACTTGAATTAAATCTTTTTTATTAAGAAATAAACAATCAACAAATTAATAACAGATACGGTCTTCGAATGAATAGCAAACAATGAATATTGATGCTCGTGCATGTGCTAACACGGACGTAATTAGTTTTTTCATGTTCATGTACATAAATTCATGGATGAAGTTGGTTTGCTTCATGTATATAGTTTATCACTAGGTAGAATTTGCACCTTTCGCTAATTCTACTGGTAAGGTGCAGGTGCTAATGGTATAATGATATTCATGGAATATATGAATATTAATGATAATTACAATGATCCACAAGACATAAATGAATAAACTGTATACTGATATAATGATATTTGATACATCAATATATTGATTTCATAACTATCCGACACAATGCAATTTTCTAGTCAGTCCCGAGGTGTGACGCCCAACCTCTATACCCACACTAGCCAAGGACACTACGGTATAATGCCGTCAACTAGCATGGAGAATAATGCTGTTGAGGAGCGACCATCCGTGTAATTGGTTTGTACGAGCACCGATATGTCATATAGAATAACATGCAATTCATTTCGAGAGGAAATCCGACATACCGATACAAACTCAAAGCTACTACACAGTGGCTATGATATCTTCGGAAACAAATATAGAAATAAGCATAACATAAATCAGTCATAGATAATTCATATCACAAAGGCGGAAACAGATATGAATATTACACATAAAAGTGTATATCAGAGTAGTGGTCAAACAAGATCCACAATAACACAAAAGAATAGATACAAGTGCTAGACAAAAGAATATGTATACATAAAGGAGTCTATATCTCAAATGTATACAACAAAACTACTAGACAAAAGTGGTTAAGAAAAAGTCAAAAGATGGCTCCAGATAGGAAGTCATGAGGAAGCACATGCAATATCTCAGTCTGACCCGAGTATTATTTAAGAAGAAAATAATAAACGGATCAGTCTAAATATAAATATCAAATAAAAATGAGATAGAAGAAGAGATATGATAAAAACATATGATAACAAAAATGTCATACTACGACAAGTATACATTAAATAATAACAAAAATCATACAATATCTTAAGAAATCTCGAAGCACTTAAAAGAAAGTCATATACTTTGTTTTATTCACTAAACCATAAATATTGACAATCATATCAATGCCAACCGTACAAGTTGTTGAAAAAATAAATTCACCGATGCACAAATAATGATAAAACTTATCAATGTAAATCACGAAATGTTAATGACACACAAATTCACCAATGCACAAATATTGGTAGAACTTATCAATGAAAATCACGAAAATTGGTGAAACACAAATTCTAGAAATCGATCAATAGAAATCCAGAAATCACAAAAAGTGGGAAAGAGGCCTGTCACTAAAACGGGAGCATAAAAACTCACCAACATGTGTATCACAAAACGGAAAGCTATTCCATGATTGCTAACCATTAATTTTGAACCGAAGCTCCACAAAAACGGCCCGAAGACCTTTGAGCCAAAGCTCCACTAAAAGGGTCCGAAGACCTTTGAGCCGAAGTTCCACTAAAACGGTCCGAAGACCATGGGTCGCTACCCCACCAAGCTGAAGCTCTAGTAAAAACGGGGTTTAGTCTCCCTCGCAAGCAAAGAGACATCGCACATTGCTAGTCTAAATCACAAATTGATCATCATTGATCGATAAGTGTAAATTACACTAAGCTAGTAAATAAATGAATTTAGCCTCATGTCCTATGACCACTAGCTTAACTTAATTATTTACGAACAAATTGTAGACTTCCACTCGAGGTTAAGTGTCAATTACACTAAGCTAGTAAATATATGAGTTTAGCTTCATGTCCCATAAGCACTAGCTTAACTTAAATATTTACGAACAAATTGTAGATCTCCACTAGAAAATTGTCACAAGAGATTCAATCGAACAAGTCCAAAAATTAACCGACGAAGTAAACGCAAGCGTTTCATACCGCTTATTTTACTAAACTGTTTAATTAGATTTCTCATACGAGTGAGGTAAAGGTTTGTATATACTAGTAGGTTGGAAAACGGTTTTATAAACGAGTTTGATATTGAAAATAGAGTTTAAATAATCTTTGATATAGAGTTTGAATATTTACTACCGGTATAGAATCCTTTGTATTTTAAAGTGACAAAACATTAAAATGATTGTAGAAACAATCAATCATAAAAATCCACATACGAGGACGTGAATCAAATCCAAAGAAACCAATAAAGAATCTATCGAAATGTATATCAAAAATCCTTAAAAAGGAGTCATCAAAGTCGTAATAAATGATAACAACAAATAGGATCATCATGAATCGATTCAAATGGAAATTCAATCCCGAAAGGCAAAGTGGGTTGAAACAGCAAATTCAGTTGACTAAACAGAGATTTCAGTTTACTAAACAGCAAATTCAGTTGACTAAACAGAGATTTTCAGTGACTGAATTCTGCTTGGAAACATTCTGTTTCCAGGTTCAGTCAACTAAATAGAGAATTCAGTCGACTAAACGGCAAATTCGGTTAACTAAACAGAGATTTTCAGTTGACTGAATTCTGCCTGGAAACTTTCGGGTTCCAGATTCAGTCGACTAAACAGAGAATTCAGTGGACTAAATCATGCCTGGGTTGTTTTTCAGCCTATCTAAATGAAGAGTAAACTCTTCCAAAATGCAATCGGACGAACATTGGCTCTAAGGGTTTATGCCAATAGGCAACCCGGCCCTATATGCTCCTCGATGCATCACCAAAACATGATCAAAGAATCAAAGTTAGGATTTTAAAGATTTGAACCCAAAACACTAAAAATTGGAATATTCACCAATTCAACCCAAACCAAAAGAAAATGCACATGAATAAGTGTTAGAAATTCATACCTAACAACCAATGATAATTATAGTCATAGATGTGAGATAAAAATCTCACCTTTTTAGACAAAACAAGGAAGGAGAAGCTTGAAAACAAAGGAGGATGAACCACTCTTCAATCCCAACTCAAGGAGCTTGAATCTAAGCTTAAAAAGAAACATTTCCTAAGTTAGGTTTAGGAAATTTCTGAAATTAAAGAGAGAGAAAGAGTTTGAGAAGATGAAGAGAAGGCTTACCAATGGCTTCTCTTTGATTTTGGAGCAAGAAATTGAGTTTGCAAAGGAATTAGGGCTTAGGAATTCTAATTTCCAATCTTTTCCCCCATTATTCTCTTGAGCTTGAGAGAGTTAGGAAATGAGGAATGAATGAAGAGAAGTGGAGAGGGGTTGGGTTGATATAACCAGAATTGGGCCAATGGGCTGAACCCAAACCCAAAGCCCTATAGAAAAAGTAGCAAAAATCAACTTACTCCAAACAAATCGAAGCTTAGACTCAAAAAGGTTGCAAACGACATTTTGAACTCAATGGAAGGGGTCTCGAGTCCCAATTCGACTGTTTGTAAAAAGTAACTTTTCGGACTAAAATCCGACTAACGATACCATATTTAAATATACAATCGCTAAATATGCGGGTTGTTACACGAGGGCTGCTGTTTTGATGCCATTTCAGCATTATAGCATGTCAGGTTACTCACTAATTTTATTTAATGTCATTGCACTTGGTTTTTACAGGAACTATGAAGACAGTTTTGATGATTAGAAGAAAGAATACAGAATTTGAATGTTCTTTCATATTTTTGTATCATTTATTTGAATCGTAATATTGTAAAAAATAATTATATTAGATAGGTATGTGGTTATTTCAATATTGTGTAAACTTCATAGATGTTCTGCAATATGGTATGAACTAAGTTGACATGTATATGGTTCTATTTATTCAAAGAATTGTAATCTGTTAGTTTTTGTATTCATATGCTGCTTGGTACTTCATAGATCATGAGTTTTTTTCTCGAATATGTTAAACATAGAAATATACATATTTTAAGTTTGGAAAGGGGATATTTCCAGATAATATGAAATATTTGTATCATAAAAAAAAGATATTGATAATTTCAATCATGGCGCGGATATGGATAGAATTATAAGATATCCACGGATATCTAGAGATGTAAATCGTCAGACCGAACCGGATCATCAAGGGTGAACCCCTGTTGGAAAGATGGGTGAAAAATCCTACAGTATAAACATTTACACTTCTGCGTGAAGGATCATCAAGGGTGAACCCCTGTTGGAAGCATGAATTAATATTAAAGATCGGGTTTTACGTCTTCGTTAGAATGCTCAAAAGAATTTGTTTATATAACAAATAGATTTGTTATTTTTATTGTATATGTGCAATGTTTCAAATTTGAAAGCTTTGAATTTGAATTAAAATACTAAATTTACACGATTGAAATAAAGAAATTTAACATTGTTATATAAAAATAAAAATAAAGAATATAGATAAAAGAATCTTAACTTAAAAATAAATCAACTTTTTCAAATTAATCATATTTGGAATAAAATTGTGATCACAAACACTAATAGGTTTGGCTCAATTGGTTGGTAGTTCATACTACGAGATCAAAGGCCACAACTTCGAGTGTCAAGATCGATACTTGTTGGCATTAATGAACCATTTAAATAAACTGTGATCATAGACCTACACGTTGATCAAAATTATATAGCAACAAGATGCCAATCTATTAATCAAAACCTATGATCTCAAAATTGAATCTGTAACAAAATCATCGGTCAATAGTCGATACCATACAAAACATGGAGAAACCGAAAAGGTAGTTCAAATCTGGACTAGCTCTTCAAATAATGAGCTCACTTTTTACACAGGACTAATTACTTCATTATATGTCACCTACAAGTGCCAGAATATTCATACTGAGTGTACAAATTTAGGGCAACATGTAACTGACATATACAAACAAGCACATACCTTATTGTATTCATCTTCACAAAGTTCACAGGCTGACAGACCGTTATCAACATAAAACAAGGAAGAAGCACATACCACTAATTGTACCAAACGATCTTCAGCATTATGAACACTTCTAAACTCAGGAAGATCATCGCTAACTGAAAACTTTAACCACTTCTTCTTCTCAACGTGGGTCAAAATCGGATACAAAATAACACCAAAGACTACAGCACCATGACTGACCAGACTAATCTTCAAAGTAGAAAAAGCCAAAACTAGCCCCCATCAGCACCATAGGAAGAAGCAGCATCAAAGAACCCCCAAATGTCCCTAACGGCACCCTAAAAGGCCTAGAAACATTAGGGTATTTCATCCCTGGCCTTATAAACGCAATGAACTCCAATATCATACCAAAGCAGTACAAAAAATTCTCAGCTGCAACAATTTCCTTAAAGCTCATCCAAGACAGTAGAAGCACACCAGAAGCCGAGAACAATATATCATAAATCAGAGTTCCAAACCTTGAGCTAATTTCAAATATTTTAGGGAGCATCCCTCTTTCAGCCATGCCTAAAAGGCTGATATGAATCACTATTCATTTCTGCTACAAACATACCCATATTTGATAAGGTGGCTGCTCCTTTTAACCAATAACTTGCCCAAACTCCACCTGCAAGTGTAGCTATATCTGAAAAATACCCACCTTCTCATGAATCTCTATCAAGTGGGACTGCCCCAGTGCCTGATAGAAGTGGGGTACAAATATACAACCACAATTAATATAACCGCATAAAAAGTGCCTTAGGCAGGGGCGTACCTATATGAGGCCCAGTGGGGGCTGCTGCCCCCACTGGATTTTGCGCCTTTTTTGAGTTTTTGATATTTATAATGGAATTGAGCTTTGTGGGCTGGTAGGACTAATGCGACAGTAGAAGTTATGTTTTTTCTTCATGATAATGCATAAAGCTTATAAACAAAAAGAATTCATCATTCTCGCTTCTCAAATGAAGAACAATTAGAACGATTTTAATCCTACCAAGCAAAGAGGTCTCTTCAGATTTGGAAATTAAAAAGTCCCCAGCAATAGTTTTTAATTCTTTATGATCCTACCAAGTAAAGAGGTAATTAATTTGTTTTGAAATTGGAAAAACTCTAAAATAGTAAAATTTACGGATTTTTACTATATGAATCGAATTTCAAAGATGCTTTGATTTAATTTTTTTTATTCATTCCAAGTATATGGATATGAGAAATTTAGTATGATTTGAATATTTATTTTATTTATTTGCAATGCTTCCATAATTGAATTAATTACCAATTGCTGTCATAATTGATTTAGTTAGCATAAACCAAATGTTTGTCCTAAATATGTGGTGTTTTTTTCATTTTCCTAGCAAAATTATAACTAGTTTGTCTTCTAATTGGTTCTTCGGAATTCTTTAAACAATATGATAAATATTGACACAGCATAGGAAGCGAATTCGACGATGTAAATCGAATCCGTACAGGATCTCACACGATTAGCGGAAATAATCGGTGAATCGATGATAACTCGATGATTTTAAGAATACCGTAAGGCCCAATTCCTTTGATCATGAAGATACCGGACTTTAGCAATCTTCGACATGTTGATTGCGCACGATACCGTGAGAGAAGATCTTTAATTCTTCGAACGTTGATCAAGCGCACTTGATTCCGTGAATTGGCTTCAACAATCGTTGATTCGAGCGCACTCGAATATCCGAAAGTGGAGATAGGAGATAATACTCAACTACCAATTTAAATGGAGGCACAAAGTACAAACCAAATTTTATTCAAAATTCAACAACCCTTTACAAATGACACAACCCGCCTATTTATAGGCTTACAACACACATACACGACTTAAGAAAATACTCTCAACAGTATAATGATTTTCAAAACACACAGACGACCTAAAGAACAACTCACGCGACCTAAAAAAATATAACACAAGCGTCTTCCACAAACGAGCTAAAACAATGCGACCTTCCACATATCAACATAAGGAATGCGGCAACACTTGAGATGGAGCGACCTACGACTTAAAATAATGCGACAATCTTAGGTCGTCGGCGACCTAAGTTTCTTCAGTGAAAAGGAATCCAAGCGACCTATCATAGGTCGAAATTCGCCTCCGCGACCTTGGTCAGGTCGTCATGTCATTCGCGAGCTAGTATAAGTCGCTCGCGACCTACTGGGGGGGAATTTGTGACCTAAAGGAAGTCGTTCGCGACATAAGATCATCAGCTGCTCGCAACCTAGGCTTGCTCGATTGAAGGTTAGGTCGTTCGTGAGGTGGTTCTGGGGTTGCAGCACGACCTAGGGCATGTCGTGCGCGAGCTTCTTCTTCGCCGCGACCTAGGGCTTCGCGACTTATCAATGTCGTTGTCTTCGCTTGCGAGGTATGCTCTTCATCATCCTCCCCTTGTTGGAAGGAATTCGTCCTCGAATTCACACTCTCGTCATCTTCGACAAGTTCCTCCCCATAATACGGAATCAAATGTTTAACGTTGAAAACGTCTGTAGTGTGAATATGATCTGGCAACTTTAACTGATACGCATTATCATTGATCTTCTTTATGATTTCTAAAGGACCAAGCTTTCTAGCAGCTAGTTTGTTGTAAGTACCAGCAGGAAATCGATCCTTGGTCAATACTGCATATACAAAATCTCCTTCTTTGAAGACAACACTTCTTCGTTTCTTATCCGTCATTTGTTTATACTTCTCATTCGTTTGCTCCAATCGTTCCTGAACGACTCTATGGCATTCTGTCAACCCATCAACAAAATCAGCAGCCCGCTTAACTGTCCCCTTCGGTTGTGGCACTATTGTCAAATCCAACGGCCCCTTTGGTAAGCTTGAATATACAATTTGAAATGGACTGAAACCCGTACTACGGTTGATAGCATGATTATGAGCAAACTCCGCTTGACATAACTTCACACCCCAACTCTTCAAATTGTCTTTCACAAGACATCTCAGTAAATTTCCCAACGATCGGTTAACCACCTCCGTTTGCCCATCAGTTTGCGGATGGTAAGCGCTACTAAAATTCAGCTTCGTTCCAACCATCTTCCACAAAATCAACCAAAGATGGCTTAAAAATCTAGTATCCCGATCAGAAACGATAGATTCAGGTAGCCCATGTAATCGGTACACCTCTTTAAAGAATAACTGAACAACTCGGACGGCATTGGCTGTCTTCTTACAGGCTATGAAATGTGCCATTTTTGAAAACCTATCCACCACAACAAATATAGAATCATTCCCCCTTTGAGTTCTAGGCAAACCCAAAACGAAATCCATGCTGATATCAACCCATGGTCTGATAGGCACAGGTAATGGCATATATAATCCCGCATTCGTAGCTGTTCCCTTCGAAACTTGACAGATATGGCATCTCTCCACAAATCTCTCAACTTCTTTTCTTACTGACGGCCAAAAATAAAGATTGAGAAATCAACTGCAATGTACGATCTCTGCCCACATGGCCTTCTTCATGTAACTCTTTGATAATCTTCATTCGCAAACTTCCTTCTGGTATGCACAATCGATTCCTCTTGAATAGAAACCCATCTATCATCACATATTCATCCGTCTTTCCCTCCTTGATTTCATCTACGAACTTCGCAAAGTAAGGATCTTCTTCAAACAACTCTGGCAATAGTTCAAATCCTGTCACTTCAACCTTCATTGTCGTCAACAAACGATTCCTCCTGCTCAAAGCATCAGCTACACGGTTCGTCACCCCTGATTTGTGTTTTACAACAAAAGTAAACTGCTGTAGATACGCGATCCATGAAGCGTGTCTGACTGAAATTTTATTCTGCCCTTGCAAATGTTTCAAAGCCTCGTGATCCGTATAAAGAACAAACTTCTTCTGAAACAGATAATGTCTCCAGTGCTTCACAGCTTGAACAATTGAGTAAAATTCCACGTCATAAGTGATATATCTCAACTTGGCTCCAGATAATTTCTCACTGAAATAAGCAACTGGTGTTCCATTTTGACTCAAAACTCCACCAATCCCAACCTTCGAAGCATCAGTATGTAACTCAAACAACAACTGAAAATTCGGCAATACTAGAATTGGTGCTGTCGTCAACAGTGTTTTGATCTTCTCAAAAGCAACTCTTGCTTCCTCTGACCACTCAAACTTCTTTCCTTTCATGCAATCAGTTACAGGTGCCATCACACTGCTAAAATGTGGAATGAATCTTCGATAAAAAGATACCAACCCATGAAAACTCCTTACTTCCGTAATTTTCTTGGGTTGTGGCCAACTCCTGACAGCTTCCACTTTGCTTTCATCCACTTGAATACCCTCCTTCGATAGAACATACCCCAAAAATAAAACACTATGCGTCATGAACACACATTTCTTCGTTGCAGCATAAAATTGTTCCTGTCGCAGTATCATCAATACTTCTCTCAGATGATGCAAGTGTTCTTCTGGGCTTCCACTATATATCAGTATATCATCAAAATACACCACCACGAACTTCCCAATAAACGGTCTAAAGATTTGATTCATCACCCGCATGAACGTACTAGGTGCATTCGAAAGACCAAACGGCATAACCAGTCACTCATACAACCCCTCCCATGTCTTGAACGCTGTTTTCCATTCATCACCTGGTCTAATTCGAATTTGATGATAACCGCTCTTCAGATCAATCTTAGAAAATATAGTAGCTCCCTTCAACTGGTCTAGCAAATCATCCAATCTAGGCATAAGAAACCTGTATCGGACAGTAATCTTGTTCAATGCCCGACTATCGGTACACATCCTCCACGTTCCATCCTTCTTCGGCACCAACAATGCTGGTACTGCACATGGACTGAGACTCTCCTGAACACGCCCTTACTCAAGTAACTCTTCCACTTGCCTTATCAACTCCTCGTCTTCTTTCGGACTCATACGATAATGTGGCCTATGCGGTAAAACAGCACCTGGCACTAGATCAATTTGATGTTGTATGTCTCTCAACGGTGGCAATTCTTTTGGCAGCTCTTCAGAGAATACATCTTCAAATTCTTCCAGCACTGGCTTTACTTCTTCAGGAACTTCCACCACTTCACTACTCTCACGTGCAATCAACAAAAACACTTCAGGTTCCTTCTCTACTTCTTTAATAAATTCCTTCAAATTCAACAGATTCTTTAATTCTTCAATCTCCTCCAACTTGTTTTCTTCTTGTTGTCGTTTCTTATGAACTAAAGTGATTTTTGTGCCTTCAAACATGAAACTGTAGCTATTGGTACGACCGTCATGTTGCACAGCCCTATCATACTGCCACGGTCTCCCCAACAACAGATGACATACATCCATATCCACAACATCGCACCAAATCGCATCTTTATATCTCTTCCCAATCGAAAAATTCACACAAGCTCTTCTACCAACCTTCGCTTCCCCACCTTTTCTCAACCAGGATAACTTGTAAGGTTTGGGATGCTTCTCTGTTTTCAATGCCAACTTTTTCACAGCCTCTGTAGAAATAATGTTATCACGGCTTCCCGCATCGATGACAAATTTGCAAACCTTCCCCGGAATAGTGCACGTCGATTGAAAAGTATTACTCCTCAACCAACTTGAATCATCCTCTTGCTTTGATGTCAAACATGACCTCATCATCATCAAATTACAACCCTCATCTCCTGAAAATTCTTCTTCCTCCTCAACTGGTAATGAATTAGAACATTCTGCATCTGCATCCTCATCTTCAACCTCAGCAATCATCGCCGCTTCTTCGGCTTTAGACATTCATTGCTCTTGTGGCCAAACTCTAGACAATTAAAGCATTTGATACTACTATTGACCTTGGTCTTAGCAACTTCACTACCAACCGGTTTTGCAATAGCCTTGGAAATATTTGCATTGCTACTAGCCCCTTTCATTTGATTGTTGGAATTTGTAAACACACCGCCTCCTCGTCTTCCCTGCTTCTCCCAAGCCAACGCTTTCTGGTGCGCTTCGGCCACAGATCTAGGGTCAAACATATTTACCATGTCCTGGATCTGGATCCTCAACCCCCAACAAATCTAGCGGTCAACTGTTCTTCCGTCTCCATGATGTCATTTCGAGCAATCAGTTGATAAAACTCATCAGCATAATCATTAACAGTCTTTGTCCCCTGCCTTAGATTTTGTAAGCGTTGATACATAAGAGATTGATAATTGTAAGGTAAGAAAGTAGCTTTCATTAACTTCTTCATCTTCCCCCATGAAACAATCATTGACTTCCTCATCCGTTCTCGTGTAAGTTTTGCCTGTTGCCACCACGCCATGGCTCTCCCTCTTAAACGAGTAGCAATCAACTTCACTCTACGATCTTCCGAAACCTCCTTGAAATCAAAGATCTCTTCAACATTAGATAACCAATCTAGAAATTCTTAAGCCTGCATACCACCCTTAAACTCTGGGATTTCAATTTTCATTCCGGACTCCCATTTGTGATCATACTCTGAATGATTTCTTCCTTGGCTTCGATTTCGACTATGAACACTACCACCATCAAACTCCTCATCAAAATCTGATGCATATCGTTGTCGATCATGACCACCAACATCTCTACCACCACCATTTCTTCGATTTACATTCCTCTGATCACGATAATCCACATCTCTCCGATTTCGGTCATCAACATTCCTTTCACGATCGTCAACGTTCCTACGATCATGATTCGCTCTTCTCTCCCGATCTGACTGTGGTGAAGCTCTGTTTCCCCCATGATTCGATTCAGGTGAAATCCTTCTTCTACTTTGATTCATTTCAAGCATCATTCTCTCTAATCGACCAATCCCTTCATTCAAATTCTCAGTGAAACTCTCGTTGATTCGTTGCTCCATTTCATCGGCCTCTTCTCTTCCATACAAAGCATTAATATTGCGATGACGTTGAGCACGTCTCGGTGGCATGATTGAACTTCAAACAAATTCAAAAAGATTCAAACACTTTTCGATCTTTGACCCAAATGATATGGATCGAAACTCCCAACTTGTTGCAACTTCACGATGAACACGATGAACACCAAACTTCTCAACAATTGCAAATCTGAACTCCAAACTACAAATTCTCAAAACCCAATTCTTCAAATGATGCAAACTTCTTGCGATCTAGCTCTGATACCAAACTGACGCAGCGTAGGAAGCGAATTCAACGATGTAAATCGAATCCGTCCAGGATCTCACACGATTAGCGGAAATAATCGGTGAATCGATGATAACTCGATGATTTTAAGAATACCGTAAGGCCCAAATCCGTTGATCACGAAGATACCGGACTTTAGCAATTTTCGACATGTTGATCACGCACGATACCGTGAGAGAAGATCTTCAATTCTTCGAACGTTGATCAAGCGCATTTGATTCCGTGAATTGGCTTCAACAATCGTTGATTCGAGCGCACTCGAATATCCGAAAGTGGAGATAGGAGATAACACTCAACTACCAATTTAAATGGAGGCACAAAGCACAGACCAAATTTTATTCAAAATTCAACAACCCTTTACAAATGACACAACCCGCCTATTTATAGGCTTACAACACACATACACGACTTAAGAAAATACTTCTCAACGGTATAATGATTTTCAAAACACACAGACGACCTAAAGAACAACGCACGCGACCTAAAAAAATATAACACAAGCATCTTCCACAAACGAGCTAAAACAATGCGACCTTCCACATATCAACATAAGGAATGCGACAACACTTGAGATGGAGCGACCTATGACTTAAAATAATGCGACAATCTTAGGTCGTCGACGACCTAAGTTTCTTCAATGAAAAGGAATCCGAGCGACCTATCATAGGTCGAAATTCGCCTTCGCAACCTTGGTCAGGTCGTCATGTCGTTCACGAGCTAGTATAAGTCGCTCGCGACCTACTGGGGGGAATTTGCGACCTAAAGGAAGTCGTTGGCGACATAAGATCATCAGCTGCCCGCGACCTAGGATTGCTCGATTGAAGGTTAGGTCGTTCGTGAGGTGGTTCTAGGGTTGCAGCACGACCTAGGGCATGTCGTGCGCGAGCTTCTTCTTCGCCGCGACCTAGGGCTTCGCGACTTATCAATGTCGCTGTCTTCGCTTGCGAGGTATGCTCTTCATCAAATATTATGCTAAGTTAATTCATATAATGTTTTAATATTTTATCATGCTTAAATTGAATATTAATATATGGCTTTTGTGGATCAAAAGTGTGTTGATTATTATTATGAAAATATGGTTATTTTTTAAAGTTCTGTTCTCATTGACTCAAATCTCTACGTACGCCGCCGGCCTTAGGTAACATTTTCTTAGGGTTACGTACTTATCCTGCTAAGGTACTAACCAAGTCCCAGTAGTTGAGGTTCTAGAAAAGAGTTTTTAGGTACAAATTCAACATTTTTTATATCTCCTAGGAACCATCTCTTTGGCTGTATTTTAGGTATTTATACAATTTTCATAACTAGAAATGTAAGCAGTGATAAGGCTCCAAGACAAACTGCAGCCCAACCTACGATGACTAAGCCTCGATAGTTCGAAAATGTTAAAATAATGGTTAAGGCTAGTACTAAAATATTTCTGGACTATCCTTCTCATAATGTCGGCACACATGTTTTAATGTAACCCAAGAAAAGAATTAGGTAGAGAGCATTTTCGATCAGACCACTAAATCACTTCATCCAGCCCTGCTTAAATTCCCAAAATGTGCCTAGCGCAGAAATTACTCATACTGCGTAGTTTTCATTTTCGACGAACATAGCGCCTAGTTCTACAGTGATTGGGGCTTCGGGTATGCTCCACACTATTGGAAAGACTAGAAAGCCGATGATGACTAATGGACGTCCTACTGCTTTTACGGCGTCTTTTATACCAAAAGGGTCAATCGAAAACTCGTAAAAAATTAAAAAAATGAGCGGTACCATTGACGCTTTTTTACGGTATTGGTTTTGGTTGCCACTTCTACGATTTCATACTCATGTTCCCCTTTAACGGCTCTACAACAATGATGTTGCTGATTTTCTGAACAAAGTACACATAATCATCGAGGTAAGTCAATTTTACTCTTTTACAGATATTGCAATTTGGTATGAGTCGATCAACTATAAGGCATTTAGTTTAGAAATCTGATCATTTCGGAAAATAGTAGAGTAAACCATGTTCGTTTGATATTTTCAGAGCAATACTTCAATTGAAACTTGCATAGCAATTCATAAGATTCGATTATATTGCAGGAACTCTTAGGATACATCTATGTGTTGGCAGAGTTTGAATGTAAATATCTACTGGCTATTGGTAAGGAAAATAGAGAAGATGATTTAATTTTAAACATAAAATAAAAAACACCTTGCAATAGGACAAAGATATTCTAAATTTAGTCTTGAAAAAGGTAATTTAATCATTCTAATATTGTCTACTAACATTTTTTTTCTTCATACAGACCATCTGTAGGACTATTCGCATAGGATAGTTTTTAAACAAAATAAAAAAGAAAATTCATAAACTTTCTGATTTTGCGTTCTGCCCAAAGCCACAATATCCTCATAACCGACCCTGATCTGTATAAAATTCTGTTATTCCATTGTGTGTATTTGGTTCATTCAAACTGTTACAAAATCTGTGTTTAAGATCTTGCTAAATTATAAAACCCTACATAATTATTATGTCGCTGATTCATAGGAGCATGTAGTGATTTTTGTTCAAAAATCAAATTGAGATAAGGTAATAGGAAAATCATGGATACTGAACGAAGAAACAAATTTATAGAAGAATAAAAACGAAAAAAACAAAAAAGATCAACTTATTAGCCACTGATTCAAATAAGCGAGTAGATTTGGAGTTACGGCTGATCCCGAATTCATTGCAAAGAATTAGAACTTCCCAAAATAAATAATTTTTCTGCGTGATTTAAAACATTCTCTTTGATTTTGATTTTTGATACTATGAAGTGTGATTTAAATCACTCTCTTTGATTTTGATTTTCGATACTATGAATCCAAGGAGTTTGAAAGACAACCTAAAGGATTGAGCTAGGTCCTAGTGATATCTTTATTAGTAGTAGAACAGAAACAAAATCTTTTGGTCAACTACGAAATTCAAAAAATACCGTTATGTGCAAACAAGTGGTCAGACGTTTGAATTCCACCAAGAACTCTGTGTCCAAAAAATTTCCAATTCCATTTTTTAGTTTTTTTAATCAAAACTACATAGAAATTTTAAATTTTATAAGGACTTTTTGTTATCCCATTTTTTGGTCAAAACTGGAATATCAACAAACTGGCAAGGAATGATGGATGTCGGGATTGAAAATCGATTGGAAGCGAGGCAAGAGTTCGTTCGGTATTCGAACTCCACCAGGTTCATTCGGCATTCTCGGATCCGAAGGCTCATTCGGCATTCTCGAATATGAAGGGATCATTCGGCATTCTATAAGCTCCATTCGGTAGTACCCTCACCGAACCACCACCTCTCCACGCCACTGCCGAATCACCCCTGCCTCCATTCCACTGCCGAATCACCCTTGTCTCCACTACCTACCGAACCAACCATACCGAACCAGCTGCCGGACTAACTACTGCCGAACCAACCTCCTCTACCTACCATACTACCGAACCAACCACCGGTCCAGCTCCATCTCCACGCTACCACCGGTCCAACCTACCACCGAACCCCTATCTCCACTACCTGCCGAATCACCCATGTTACCACTCACCGCCGAACCAAGACGCTGCCGAACCAGAATGCTGCAAGGCCAGATTGCATCAGCCCAAGCCCACCAGCAGCTATATACATCCAAGACCTCCGCCCTCAGCCTCACTCTATAAATAGAGGGGCAGGGGTACAACAATGAGAGAGAAGTTTGAGAGCTCAAACCTGAAAGGAACTTTCAAACAACTTTCATACACTTGTACTACAAGCTTTGTACTCGTAATCGGATTGGAAAAGGAGAATAACATATAAAGTGGACGTAGGCACATTTTGGCCGAACCACTATAAATCTGTGTGTCTTTTACAGTTCAGTCCCTGCTTTTTACGTATTTGCATAAACCACCTAAATCATTACGAACAACATAAAATCAACTAAATCATACGACTTGGAGTTGTTTGCCCATCTTTTGTGCAAACGTATTTGGGTTATTTGCTGAGATCTGTGATTTGTGTTTGAATATCGCTGATTTATATTCATACACTGGTGCTTTCACGGTATTGGGTGTTTGTGACCATTTTTTACGCAAACATTTTGGTGCTTTCATTGAGAAGGACCAGCACCCGCTACATCGGATAGAAGTTTGGATTTGAAAGACAATGACTAGGCAAAACAGTAGAAGGCTAAGGGCTGAGAGAAGCCAACAAGGAGGAAGTCAACAAGCATCCTCCGGAGGTGAGGAAGGACCGGCTTCGATCTACATAACCCGGGATGAAATGGAAGCCATAACAAATTCACTGCAAGAGAGGTTGTTGAAAAGTCAACAGGAAATGATGCAAACTTTCTTGGAGCAAATGAGAGCTGCAGGGATGCAGAACTTAGGAATAGCTACAACGGCTGTGGATGCAGGACAAGAAGCTAGGGTTACGGAACCCAATGAAGGACAGGATACGGAGCCAGGTGGCAATCAACAAGGGCTTGGGGGCAGGCCCACAGGATTCAACACAGGAGAACCTTTGGAAGGAGTTCAACAGGCTAGAACCAACGTTGCTACTAACGAGCTACACGAAGAGTATGTACCGGAGTTCCCTCGGGGGCAACCCCCGACAGACAACGGTGGACTGGTAGATATAATCAGGAAGACTGTGCGAGGTGGTTTGACCAACGGAGACTTGGAAGGAGTAAACAGGAGTCCGTTCACTCGGGAAATAAGGATGGCTCAGAATCCACCTAAGTTCAAGCTACCTAGCGTGGAGGTATACAATGGCAAGGAAGACCCTACGGATCACTTGATGAGATACACCAGACACATGGAGGTGCTGGGGGCATCAGAGGAGGTGATGGCCCGATGCTTCCATTTGTACTTGATGGACTTAGCTGTGATGTGGTTCAGGCAGCTGGAAGAAGGATCTATCAGGACTTGGAGGGAATTAGTGGAAAGGTTTTTGGGACAGTTTCGGGTTCATGTCAAGAGACCGAAGAACGTGATGACATTGACATCGGTAAGGCAAAGGATGGATGAATCGCTTAGAGCTTTTCTAACTCGATTCAGTGCCGCAGTTGCTTCGGTGGATCGGCCCAATCCATCGATGGTTTTAATGGCAGCAGTATCAGGAGTCAGGGAGAACTCGGATTTCAAGGTATCTCTGATACGAGATCCCCCACGGAATCTCGACGAATTCTTTCATGAGGCAGAAAGGTTCCTTCGACAAGAAGATGCGAGTACGGATTTAAAATTGAAAAAGGTTAATGCAGTTGAGGTGGGAGGACCATCCAGCAATGGTTCGGATAAAGACAAAGGAAAAAGGAAGTTGGACGGTGATTCTGGAAATGCTAGGAAGCAATGGAAGGATCCAAAGTTTTCTACATACACAGGATTGAACGAGACACTGGAGCGGATATACCTGGATACTCGAAATCGCCTTCACTACCGGAGGCCGGCTAGGAGAGAACCAACAGAACGGGAAAGAACATCGGGAAGGCACTGTCTCTTCCATGATTTGGATGGACACGACACCAACAGCTGCAGGCACTTAAAGGACATAATTGAGGAGCATGTGAGGAATGGACAGCTGCCACAATATGTTGGACCTCGGAATGCAACAGCGAGGCAGGAGCAACCGCCGCCTGCCTCAAGCTACGATGGTGGGAGGCCCAGGAATGATGGTCGGTTGATCGTCCCTTGACCAGGTTAATATGAAATAAGTAGCAAACTATTGGCAAGCAACCAAGTCATTTACACATGTACGGGGACGGAGATGGCCCCTAGGCATGCTCTGAATGATAATAAGCTGCGATGCTATGGTTTGTGAAATTTATCTTTTGCTTTTGGATTGGACACTGCTTTTCTTTTTGGCTTTCGGTTTTGGAGCTTGGATTGAGCTCCTGGTTTTTCTCGCCTTTTGATTTGGATTTTCCTCTGGATGATTATTTTCAACTTTGGATGCTGATTTGGATTTCTAGTTTTCTGGTTTTGGATTTGGATTTTGAATTTGGATTCTGGATTTGGATTTTCGGATTTGGATTCTGGATTTGGATTTTGGATTTGGATTTGGATTTTGGATTGGATTTTGATTGGATTTTTATCTGATTTTTGATAAACGGTCGTCGGGTATGGATTATGCCTGGCAAGGGGTGAGTCGCTTTGCCCGAACGTGGTAAATTGACTCATTCAGGTCGTCGAGTATGGACTATGCTCGGCAAGGGTCCTGAGTGACCAGGATTCGGCCTAGGACTTAGGCCCTATATTATCAATTGTTATTTTCAGGTCGTCGAGTATGGACTGTGCTCGGCAAGGGTCCGGAGAGATCAGGATTCGGCTTAGGACTTAAGCCATGGCATTGTACAGTGCCCAAGGACACTGGGCCAAGGTCGTCAAGTGTGGATTACGCTTGGCAAGAACTCGGAGAGGTTAGCTCAACGTCCAGGGACACTGGACCAAGATCGTCAAGTGTGAATTGCGCTTGGCAAGAACCCAGAGAGGTTAGCTCAACATCCAGGGACACTGGACCAAGGTCGTCATGTGTGGATTACGCTCAACAAGAACACGAGGAGGCTAGCTTAACGTCTAGGGACACTGGATCACAACCGTCAGGTGTGGATTGCGCTTGGCAAGAGCCTGGAGAGGTTATGGATTTGGATATCGACCCAGAGAGGTCCTGGATTCGGTTATTGGCTATTGGATAAGGATGGTTTGGGGCTTGGTTGTCGAGTTCGGATGGACATGGAATTGGCTCAAGCTTTGGTTATTGGATTTGGAATTGGATATCGACTCGGAGCAGTCAAGGATGATCTACTCTGCCGATATGGCTATGGACCTTGGATATTGGATTCGGAACTATTCAAAACACGCCTTGTTATCACAAGGCATGTTTTGGGGGGCAAAGTGTTATCCCATTTTTTGGTCAAAACTGGAATATCAACAAACTGGCAAGGAATGATGGATGTCGGGATTGAAAATCGATTGGAAGCGAGGCAAGAGTTCGTTCGGTATTCGAACTCCACCAGGTTCATTCGGCATTCTCGGATCCGAAGGCTCATTCGGCATTCTCGAATATGAAGGGATCATTCGGCATTCTATAAGCTCCATTCGGTAGTACCCTCACCGAACCACCACCTCTCCACGCCACTGCCGAATCACCCCTGCCTCCATTCCACTGCCGAATCACCCTTGTCTCCACTACCTACCGAACCAACCATACCGAACCAGCTGCCGGACTAACTACTGCCGAACCAACCTCCTCTACCTACCATACTACCGAACCAACCACCGGTCCAGCTCCATCTCCACGCTACCACCGGTCCAACCTACCACCGAACCCCTATCTCCACTACCTGCCGAATCACCCATGTTACCACTCACCGCCGAACCAAGACGCTGCCGAACCAGAATGCTGCAAGGCCAGATTGCATCAGCCCAAGCCCACCAGCAGCTATATACATCCAAGACCTCCGCCCCCAGCCTCACTCTATAAATAGAGGGGCAGGGGTACAACAATGAGAGAGAAGTTTGAGAGCTCAAACCTGGAAGGAACTTTCAAACAACTTTCATACACTTGTACTACAAGCTTTGTACTCGTAATCGGATTGGAAAAGGAGAATAACATATAAAGTGGACGTAGGCACATTTTGGCCGAACCACTATAAATCTGTGTGTCTTTTACAGTTCAGTCCCTGCTTTTTACGTATTTGCATAAACCACCTAAATCATTACGAACAACATAAAATCAACTAAATCATACGACTTGGAGTTGTTTGCCCATCTTTTGTGCAAACGTATTTGGGTTATTTGCTGAGATCTGTGATTTGTGTTTGAATATCGCTGATTTATATTCATACACTGGTGCTTTCACGGTATTGGGTGTTTGTGACCATTTTTTACGCAAACACTTTTCATATGCACGCGCGTTGTACAGGACATAAAATCTCATTGATGTATTCTATGTTAAATAATTGGTTCATGTAAAAACACACGACTAACGGTTGATTTAGGACCGTACTTCACTACTGGATTGCAGCATCGACCCTTTTGGTGGGAAGCGCGTTTTAAAACAAACATGGTAAAATGAGGAAACCATAAAATTCGAAACTCCGTCGAACACAACTTTATCTTTATAATGCATTTGAGGAAAAACTTGGTTAACCGTTCAAATTTATATTCTAGGATGTTAAGTTAATAATTGAGTTGGGAATCATATTATTTGTGTTACTACAATTTTATGGTTATTTTTTATTATTTCGTGTCAATTTTTTTATTTATCACTGGTTAAATAGTAAAAAAATAGCAAGGATATTACTATTAATTGACTTGTTAATTATAAATGAATATCTTGAGCGCTTTATATAAAATAAAGATGCCGTGTTTTAGATTTTGAAATTATCAAATCGACCATTAAGAAAGTTTGTTTTACATAGTTCGGGTAAAATTATACAATGTTAAGCCAAAAAACAAAGTGTTAAAATTTTTATCTTCAACATGTCCCTTAAATATCTTGTTAAATCTTTCTGCTATTATTTACTTGAATATGCACAAATCTACCAAACAAATTTTTCTATTCTTATTTTAATATTTAAATTATTTGTTTGAATAAATGTTTAATTTAAAGTGCTCGCAGCCTATTAGAAAATATTAACATTATTTTCAATGTCATCCGTAAACACTTTCCATCAAATCAGTTTTTGTTTTTACAATTAGTAAACAATGACAATCTATGAGTTATGTCTAATAAAAGGAGAAATAATTGTTGGGTCAAATTATCTAAATAACATTGTAAGTTACATTAAAATACTCTTAAAAAGGTTTTAAACTCCGCCATAAATAATTCATTTGCCGATGAAATAGATGTATCGATCAAATAAAAAAAAGAAAACAATTATTACAATAATATTCAATATGTTGTCGATCACCATACTGCGTTTATATTAAATTTCTCTACAAGCTTTACATGGATTGAATGACATTAAAAATTAAAGTTTGAACTTTTAAATTTCAAATTGTAGCTATTTATCTTTCATGTGTGGGACATGAACCATTTGTGCAATTTATCATTGCCTTTCCCTTTCATATTATTTGCATAATTTATTTTGCACTTTATATGAGGATCATCTACCATTTGTACTAATCATTTTGATTTCGCAAATGTTAGAAGGTCCGAATGAGATTAGCGAACGCTACCAAGCACAAAGATAAAATGTTATGAAACACCATGAATTTCTATTTTTCCTTCTTGATATTTGTGCCTAGCCTTCTAATACTTGCACCACTCCTTTGTTTTGCACGCATGAAGTGCATGCTATTAGATCTTGTGTGTTATTATTTAAACCGAATTGTATGGTGAAAATCAGAAGGCTGTAAGGGGTACTGTAAAATAGGGGTGTCATTGAACGCTCCTATATATATTGCGGGAAATAATCAACCGGTCCTATTCTTCGATGTCCCGATGGACCAATTGATATTTCAATCAATTAAAAAAATATGGAATATGTGGTGGAGATTGAATTGATCCATGAAGACATCGAAATAGGCCTAGATGATTTCAACCCTAGATCGCTCTAGTTATTCTCACTATATAATCATATATAAGTATGAATTTCACATACACAACGTATTTTTCTATGGACTATGATGGTTCTTTTCTGCTTAATTCGCATTTAGTTGTAGCAACTAATACTCGCAATCTATCAATTCAATAATTTTGTTGGAGAACTGAAATCACTAAAAATTAAGCAAAATATAAGTACGCGTCGAAAAAAGCAAACATTCATTTTTTACTGATTTGTAGTGAAATAGAGACGTCGTCTTTCAAGGAGGGAGAGATCAAAATGATCAGAAGTTGAATTGTATCAAAGGGTGCTGTCACATCCATGTTAAAACACTTTCTAACGCCGTTTTAAGTGGGAAATAGTACACTGATTATCGGTTTTCAATTTTGACGGTTGTTACGCATTCAATTTTCCATTTTTGCATACCCAAATCCAAAAATGAAAAACTACACAAATTGTACACGTTAAATATTTGGTAAGCATTAAATTATAATATGTTTATTGTCATTTTTAATTAATTTTAGTTAAACATCAAATTAAATATGTTACAAGAAATTAGAATCAAAGTGACCTAAAAAGACATTTTTGCAAAGAACAAAGTAGATATGATTATAGAGATTTAAGCAGACATTTGCTTCACACAATTTGGTTTTACAAACCTGCAATTGACAAATCTAACGGTCGATTTGATTATGAAAACTCATCAGTCTTCGTATACCCATTTGCATTTAAACAAATAAAAATTAAACTTGTATAACGGTACAAAAAATAACAATGTACTCAATACTCCACTATTTTCGAAATGATTGGATTTCTAAACTCAATGCCTTCATAATTTAACGAAACATACCTAATAAACCAACAACATAATTTAGCGAAACGTGCCCATTTGCAGTATGTACTTTGTTCGGAAAATCCACCACATCGATGACGTAGAACCACCAATAGAAGAAGCCAAGTAAGAAACCTAAAAAGAAGGGTTACCCAAAACTCGTACTATAAAAAAGTGTCAACGATACCCCTCATTATCATAATATTTTACGAGGTTTCGAGTGGTCCTTTCGGTATAGAAAACACCGTTAAAGCGGCGGAACCTATCACGACCATCATTGTAGGTTTACTAGTCTTCCCAATAGCGTGGAACGTACCCGAAGCCCTAATCACCGTATAACTGGGCACAATATTCCTCAAAAACGGACGCTATGTAGTATGGGCATCTTCATCCCTAGGTCCATTTTGGGGATTTCAGCATGGCTTAGTGGTTTCATCGACAGTGCTCTCTATCCAGTTCTCAGTATTTGATTACATTAAAGCAGGCATGCCTGCATTGGGAGGAGGATAGCCTAAAAATGTTTCATCACTAGCCTTACTCGCTATTTGAACATTCTAAAATCGTCAAAGCTGTCATAGTTGGTTGGGCAACAGTTTGTATATATTGAAGTCTTGCCACTACTTTCATTTCTGATTATGTAATTATATCAATACCAAAACTGCAAATTTGCAGTGGCATGATGTTATGCGCAAATTAGTTCGTCTAAATACCACTTCAATGTAATATGAAGTCACAATGAAATAAGTCCACACTAACAAATTGAATCACTATGTGAATAATATAAACAATGAAATTGGGATACAATAAAACTAAAGGGTATTGGTACCGATACAATAAAATATAATATTTTCGGGTAACATTCAAAATCTGGCACTCCAAATAAAGATTTAGCAGAGCTCTAAGTTTCTATCTCAAGGCACTACATGTACTATTATAATAATATCACATTACAATTATAATAAATCATGCACTTATCCACCAACATTTTTTCTCCTAGCTCTTCATGCTCCATGATGCCAGTTGACGTAGTCGGCGCAACGTATTCAAATTACAAAAAAGTTTCACCGAAGCCATGTCGATGTAATAATCTGTATAATAGCATGCAAGCCGTACTCTTGCATGCAAAATTGAAAGAAAACAAAATGTTATATGTTTAAAGCTTAAGTGTGTCTCTGTACGCACACGCATATGTGAACGAAACATAACCCTATCACCTGATAATACCGGAGCTATTCCTCTATCCCCATTTTACCTGTTTCCATGTCCCCCACTGCATATCAACCATTCATTTATCCATCATCACATTCTACTTTAATATGATGCGTCCCGCATACAAATTAAATAGCTGAAATGTATGGTTGAGATTTAATGGGGCACATGGGGACACAGAAGTCGTGGACAGAGATATTGAGTTGAATAATACCAGGTCTAAAGCTCCAACTTGTTGTGATGAGGCTCAATTAATAACCGACCGGACATAAGTAAACTGCACAAAAAAAAAAGTTCTGTATTCCATATGTTTAGTGGTCAAAAGGAAAATTTACATTCTTATGTCTTATATTTTTCATATAGAAATAAATTGCTTTCTTATGGCTTATATTCTTTTATGTTGAAACATAAAATCATAAATGAGTGGTAATATAATATTATGTTATCATTTCATCAAAGTTAACATGCATATTTTGACATGTCAGATTCTTAGCTTCGTTTTGTGTGCTAATAAGAAAACTTCAGGTGGATTTATAACCGTCCATCAGGACGTATTTTATGAAGTGATCTTTCTTTTCATGTCAGCAAAAATACACTTGATTACCGTATAAGAACATGGTTTATGATAAAGGACAAAATACAATTTTCCACCTGATAAATATTTTATGAAGTAGTGGTTTAGGAGAAAGAAAATGAAGATTTTTAAGCAAAAATTAGATACTAGATGTATTTATCCATTCACTAGTTGAGCTCATAAAGTAAGATAAGTGTACGTTATCTTTTATGCTTAAAAGTACAATATTCATTGCAGCAATGTAGGACTCATTTTTTAGAAGAATGATTAAAGTACCTTAGCCGAGAGTCATATGACAATGACCAAAAGAAAACATAAGTTAATAACCTTGCACACATTAGATATTGAACTCATATCCACACAAACAAATTTCTCAAAACTGGACTCTTTTGTGTGTGTATATTAATATACACCAAAAACTGAAGGTTTTAGAAGCAATAATATATATATATATATATATATATATATATATATATATAATATACATAATATACATATATGTGCACATGTGTGCATATGTATCTCATTTAACTTGCTCAGACAAGGAAAACAAAAGACACAATAATGCAATTGTATGAGCATGAGTAAAAGTCTTAAAGTAGACCATATCTTATGTTTTTACCTCAAATATACTTTTCTGGCATTACAGATTACAGACAGGACTCCGGATAAAAGTGACCTTGCAAGCACAATAGAATAGAAAGAGTATCAACTCTAAAAATAGTCCCTGATAATAAGAGCAGTGAGCATAACTAGTGCACCAATATAAATCATACATTTGATAAAAGCATCAGTAGGGTTCCTCTTACCTTGCATTGAATATCCAATGAAAAAATCTGAATCAACCTAAGCAACAGTTAGGGGATTGCATAGTAATACATGAATTGTCTTTTCTTTATTCATAATTTCTTAGACATGCATATAATATAAAATTTATGAGCTGTTATATCATCACCAGAAAAAAGATGCCATGTTTTACTACTCATGCAATGTCCATAAATATTTTTCTGTCACCCCTTTTTTTCTGGATTGTGAGATAATGCTTTATTTTCCTTTCTTAGATTTAAGCTCTCAGTTTATTGGCTGCGACCACTTTATACATAGCTGCACACATGCAATTTAAACTTAAACATTTACACAAATAGAAAAACTCATTCTAACAAAAAAAAATTGTGCTTTAGCAGAATATTTACTGGAATTTTACGATCTACTGTAAAATGATATTTCAACAAAGCTTGATCACAATGAATTCGGTAGAAATACAGAAAAGTCAAGAGATGATCTAGGTGCATAATTTCGTAACCACGTGAATTTGATGTTTTATTACAATCTAATATAAAATATTGATAACTACATTTATTATTTTATATGAAAAGATATTTTCTTTTACCTTTTTACATACAAAGAATTGTTTTATTTCTGTATACATAAAATGATAAATCCTTCATTTTAGCGAAGTTATTAACCTTTTTAACTTTTATATGAATTGGATCCTACGGTTATTTTTCATCAAATCTTTTTTTCCATTAATATATACCAAACATGTTCAATCTTTCACTACTAATATGTTTTCTATCGAAAAGGCTAAATAAATTTATTTCGGTAATATATTTATCTTTATCGTTTATATTTAAAGTAAAAGATAATTGATAAAGGTAAATTATAAAAGATAAAAGAATAGAGGATAAACTAAATTAGTAAAAGGTACCAGATAAAATATAAATGAATGGATACTGAACTAAAAGAATAAATGATAAAAGGTAAAAGAATAAATGATAAACCAAAATAAATGAAAGAATAAACTACAAAAGGATATAAATGAAAAGGAAGATTAGAAGATAAAAGGATAAAAGACATACCAAAAGATAAAAGATAAATCATATTGCATGGTTATATTTATAAATGTGAATTCAAAAGTTAAGGCATTTCACGGAGAATTCAAATGCCTCGGCTTGAATTATATACATCGATTATCATTTAGTTCTTAAAAGATGGGAACAAGTAAATGCATTTTTTTTCTCTCAGATATGTATGACCATGGCTAGTAATTCAAATTATTCTGGCTTCGACTATGAAACAAATGACATTTCCCCAAAAAACATAAATAATAGATGTAGCAAAGATGGCATCTGATCACAAATTTGACCATCCTCACAATCAATCTTCAGTCCCATGTATATTAGATAAATGAAACCTTCTTCTGTGTATGTATTTAACCTTCTACAACCTCTAGAGAAATCACCCTTTCCATGTGTTCTCCTTTCATCTGGTTTTCCATTGAAGTTTCTCCTTGTTTCATTTGGCCTCCCATTAAAAATTTTCTTTGGACCATCCATTTCAGCCTTCACTCTCTTAACCTCTTGTGTCACATTCTCTTGATTACCATCATACCCTTCCTCGTCGCTTTCATCTTCATCACTTCCATCATCTTCAATATCAAAAATCTCAGAGTACTCATCCTCATCTTCATCGTCCTCCTCCTCGTCCACTTCAGCATCATCATACTCCAAAGCATCATTCCCCCTCCTATCCTTTCTCTTGCTCATCTTTCCCTTCTTCTTTCCTTTACCATGCTCCTCCTTCCCTTTCATCATCAAATGTATATACTGATACCTTATCCCCATCAATGGATGCGTCTCCCAAAGCAAATCCCGCCTATACCTCCTTCAAAACCACTGTCTAAGTCTTCAACTTGTTCCACAAGTAAAAACTCCCTAGATGATGCAAAATCATCTTCCTACACCCGGAATTTAACCTTAAATATCTGGCTACCATCTGCAAGGTCTCCTATGTCATCTTCTTCGAGACAGTCAAACTCAAAACTACACGCATCATCCCCACTGCCCACTTCTCCCACAAATCACAGCTCTTCTTCAGCTTTGACCCTTCTTCGTAAGGGCTAACGTATGAAGCTTCTGCCACTTCTCCACCAACTTTCTAACCCTCTTCTCCATTGAGAACCCCGTTGAGTATTTCAAAGGAAACCCGAGACTCATACCTTTTTTGTACCCACCCGTCAGCGTACCCCTCCATCTCCGAAACCGCCAGATCTTTGCTGTAGAAAACGAGCTCTAGATCGAATCCGCCTTGGCATCCACCACCCTCCACGATTTGAAAATAATCCGGATATTCGGGTGGCAAACTTTTGATCAAATCGTCTGGTAGCCCGAGATCTCACTTTAGATTATTGACAACGTTGATCGGGAGCTTATGATTAGGGCAGAGCATAGGAAGCGGAGGAGGCGGTCGACGGTCTCAGCCTTGCAAGAGTTGTAGATGAGCTTCTCCCGATGGATCGGGATGAGGGGATTGGAAAGTTATAAGAGGGGCTGGGGGCTGTCGGAAAGGAGGGTCTCGAGGAAAGAGTGGGGGAAGAGGCGGAGGAAGCGTATGGGGTGGAAGGGGAGGCGGCTGGCGGAGGCGTTGATGGTGGTGAGAGGAGTGGGGAAAACGAAGGTGTTGATCAGGAAGTTTTTGAGGTTGTGGAATGGGAGGAGGTGCTTCTCTTTCTCAACGGCATGATCAAGAGCGTGGTCGTGGACCAGGGGACTTGTGCTTCCATGAAAGTTCGGATTTTTGGAGTGTACTGTTGTTTTGGAGGGCGGAACTTCTTGAGATGGAACGTTTCTTTTGATTTGGAGAAGAAGGCTGTGAAGAGAAAGAAAAAAAATATGCTAGTATAACCGCACAACGGTAGAGAAACCGACCATTCGATTGTATAACTTTGATAAGAAATATACATTTAAAAATTTTGTTAATATTACTTAAACATTAAGTGATAATATGTTGGAAAAGAATAAATTGAGATTTGAATCTGAAAATATGAATTTCAAATTTAAATATTAATTAAAGCATTTTGATTTGAAATTAAAATTTTAGAATTTGAAAATCATAATAGATTTGAATTTGGAATCTTTGATGCACGAAGTAAAAGGAGGAAGTTTAGGAAAACCGCGATGAGACAAGATCCACGTTTTTTTTGCTTCAAAAAAATTGATTTTGGCTAGCGACAGTAAGCAAACCTCACTAACGGTCGGTTTGATTAAAAGCATTCAATGAACATATCAAATTCATGGAATTTCTTCTTCGCGTTTCATTAAACCTATTAAATAATATTAAGGGTAAATAATTTTAAATGATAAATTAAAGTAAACTAGTATAACCGCACAACGGTGGAAAAACCGACCGTTCGATTGTATAACTTTGATAAGAATTATACATTTAAAATTTTTGTTAATATTACTTAAACATTAAGTGATAATATATTGAAAAATAATAAATTAAAATTTGAATCTGTAAATATGAATTTCAAATTCAAATATTAATCAAAGCATTCAAAATTGTCGATTTGAAATTGAAATTTTAGAATTTGAAAATCATAATAAATTTGAATTTGGAATCTTTGATGCACGAAATAAAAGGAGGAAGTTTAGAGAAATCGCGATGAGACAAGATCCACATTTTTTGGGAAACCGCGATGAGACAAGATCCACGTTTTTAGGGAAACCGCGATGAGACAAGATCCACGTTTTTTTGGCTTCAGAAAAATTGATTTTGGCCAGTGACAGTAAGCAAAGCTCCCTAACGGTCGGTTTGATAATTACTCACAAGCACACACGCGCAAAAAACTTTTACGGCAAGGATAAAGCTCAAAGCCCATATACAAATTAAAACAAAACAAAGGATTCTGTTTGTCTCCTCCTCCTCGCTTTCACTCATAATTTGACGAAACTTTGCTCAAAAAAAATGGAACCCAAACAGGAAACAAATCTGCATCTCCAACGCAGCCGCAACAATCGACGGCCGACAAACAACAAGTACAATAGTCGACAGTCGGAGAAACCCTAACTACATCGAAAGTGGAGCAACAAAGTGAAAATGAAAATGTCGAATCACTTCCAACAGTAAATATTAAAAGATAAAACGCACTGATACAAGAGGGAAACCTACCTCTAGTGGAAATAATACCAAAGACGGTAAAAGAAAGAAGCGGCAAGTTAAAACTTAAAAACCTACATCAGTAGAAGAGGAAAAGCAAAATAGAGAAAAAATAACAAAAAAAAGACATGAAAATAATACAGAAATTGAAAGTAAACAAGAAACAACAGAAAGTATACCAGAGAAGGTAACTGATGCTATAAAATCAAGTATAACAAATTTAGTATATTTTTGTTATAGTAACAGTGAATTTTTTGCACAGAACAAAGAAGAGAACATGCAACAAATAGTTGCAGAGAAAACAATTGAAGAAAATATGCAAAAAAGAGAACAAAGAACAAAAGGAAGAAATAAAAAAATGATTAAAAGAAAATACAAACAGAAACTGTGGTAACTGAAATTGAAAATTATGAACTGATACCTACTTGAAAAAAATGATACCTACTTATAGAAAACTGATACTTACTTAATACAAAATGATACAAATTGTTACATATTTGACTGAACATATTTCACTGCAGCTAATACGCAACCTATTGTTACATTTCAACATAAATTGTTTCACAAATTACTTATTGTCTTTATTTGAAATAATAGGATGATGATGATTTTGTTAATCCACGTCCAGTTTAAAAGAAGCTTTAAAATTGGTATGAGATTTCACTTTCTTTTAAAAAAAATTACTTATTACAGATAAAAAAGGTGAATATGACCTAACTTTTTAACATTTTGTCTTTATTAGAGACAAAATAGAAGAAATGCACAAAGAAATCTGTAAAAGCAATAACATAGCAGGCATGGAGGTGAAACCAGATGATATGTATCAAATAAAGTGTGCACAACAAGCAGAAGACACGTAAGTTTTTTTGGTTAAAAGGATATCCACTGACAACAAAATGAATAATACAATTGAAACTACTAGTTATAATCAATTGAAAGTTGTTCATTATTCAAGCTATCTGTGTTTTTGCATTATAACATTTCATACATAATTCTATTGTATGCCTTTTATATTTAATTGAATTTGATTTATAACGAAATATTGAAAAATATTATCTCTCAATTTCAAAAACATTTAGTTCAAAAATAAACAGTTACTACAGAAAGAAAATTGATACCTACATAAAAGAAACTGATACATACAGAAACAAAACCGGTACCTACATAAAAGAAACTGATATCTACAGAAACAAAACTGATACCTACATAAAAGAAACTGATACCTACAGAAATAAGATTGACACCTACAAAAACAAAAAAGATAACTACATAATAAAAATAAACCAAAATATTTAGCAAATATATCTTAAAGTAATAACTACAAACGCAAAAATTCATACACAAATCGATACTAAGTGTGCTAGTAAAACTGTCAAATGTTTTAATTCAAAGCATACTATATGCTTGTACCATTATCCCTAGAATTCAATGTTTTGTATTAATTGTAAACCTGATAATACAACTTATGCAAACTGATACTAACATTATATTTTGGTTTCGACAGGCTTGACTGTATAATATTTGTATAGATATTCATCGTTTCACTGAACAAAAGCAAAATACCAATAAAACTTAAAAAGAAAGAAATATTATCCACAAGAACAAAGATTGTACATGCAATATTGACAGATGATAAACATTGCTGGAGTCTATCTAAATACATATCAAGCTTAGAAGAAGAAAGAAAAGGAAAGAACTAAATTCACATTGTGATGTTTCACAATTAAATTTGATACTTGGAAAGTAATGTAGTTCTGTTGAAATTTGTACTTGTGAAGTAATGATGTTCTGTTGCAATTTGATACTTATGAAGTAATGATGTTATGTTCTTAAAACAAAGCTGCTCTTACTTGTAAAAACAAACAGCAGAACTGATACTGTAAAAACATTTAACTGATAATATCACTTATACTAAATACTTGAAAATAAAATCAATTTGATAATATGCTATACTGAATACAAATTTATAACAAAAGGTTCCATTGCAATAAACCACCAAAACAAGTCACACATCCACTTTTTTCTTTCATTTTTTATTGATGAAAGATGTATTGAACTATGTTTATTGGGAACTCATCTTTGCACATAGAGCATCATAACTGAAAGTCTGAAAATAAAATTATGGATTGTATATCATCTCAAAGTGATCTTTTAAGTGTCCTGATTCCAGACATGCTTATAAATATTGTGTAGAAACAGTGATATAACTTGTTTCACTTGCAAAAGTGACAGCAAAGAATCAAAGAATAAGACTTACACAGCCACTTCAAGGGAGCTTTTCCTTCCCAAAACAATATACAGAGAAAAGTCACCAAGGGAGCATAATGACACCATAATCGTTGCAAGACTTTTGCTTGAGTTTTAGCAGAATGAACAATCATACATACAGTTTGATGTTAGTGTGCCAATTAAATTAGTTTTTTATCAGTCCTTGTAAACATGCAGTGATATCATTGCCAAGATATAAGTAATAGAAAAACCGTACGAATTCAACATGATTATTTTACGAATTCAACATGATTATTTTAATACAAAGACAGCAATTAAGTATAAGAGTGAACATAAATTGCATGTATTTAGCCTAGTTGGAAAGTCAAATTGCAGGGTTCGAAGGCTATCAACTAAATCAGTGCTAACCAAAGCAGCCAAGGTTTTGGATGACTATAGCATAAAATTATTAAAAAATAAGAAAAGGGTGTTGTTTAAAATGACCTTTTTGCTGAAGTAGTCTTTAGATGCTATGGTTGTAGTCCGGCATCTGATAAATACAAAGCAAGAGATTGAAACTTAACCAATCATATTTGTTGTTGTAAACTCTACCTTTTGCTATTCCTATAGTCTATAGACGAATCCCAAATATGGTTTGCTGCAAAATTAAATTGTCGAATTAATCAATTGAAGTGCAAATTCAAGTTTAATTTGACAAGTTTTTTATTTTGAATAAAATAAAGCTTTGAAAGAGTAGTATGTAGTTTACCCAAGTTGTTATCAGCATTTATCAACCTAATTTCAAATTCCTCAACTAAATCTGTACCACCATCAGAAAAGAATACATTATAATAATTGAACTAAAAGAACAAATTCTGTGACCAATTATCCAAAAAGATGCTTACATGAAGGAAGAAGAGAGGGGAAGCTAGCGTTTTGCATTTTCAAGGCCTAATCCTTGCCAGTTTAAAGCCAATTGTCTTTCCTGTTAAAGTTCAACATGAATCTGGAAGGTGGATCAAATGGGTTTTGTAAAGTGAGCCGAAAAAATAGGGGAGAAGAAGATAAAATTGTGGGAAGTGAGCAGAACATGCACATAACTTAACTGACCAACAGCCGTGCGAATGAAAATGACAAAAAGACCTCCGATATCTACTATACTTTGCAGAATAGAAGATGGGTAGCTTAGAAACAACAAAAAAGACTTCACTTTGACTTAGTTGACAAGTATTTGCTTATATATAAGATAAAAACTTGAATTAAATCTTTTTTATTAAGAAAAAAAACAATCAACAAATTAATAACAGATACGGTCTCCGAATGAATAGCAAACAATGAATATTGATGCTCATGCATGTGCTAACACGGACGTAATTAGTTTTTTCATGTTCATGTGCATAAATTCATGGGTGAAGTTGGTTTGCTTCATGTATATAGTTTATCACTAGGTAGAATTTGCACCTCTAGCTAATTCTACTGGTAAGGTGCAGGTGCTAATGATATAATGATATTCATGGAATATATGAATATCAATGATAATTACAATGATCCACAAAACATAAATGAATAAACTGTATACTGATATAATGATATTTGATACATTAAATATATTGATTTCATAACCATCTGACACAATGCAATTTACTAGTCAGTCTCGAAAGCTGCTGTTTTGATGCCATTTCAGCATTATAGCATGTCAGGTTACTCACTAATTTTATTTAATGTCATTGCACTTGGTTTTTACAGGAACTATGAAGACAGTTTTGATGATTAGAAGAAAGAATACAGAATTTGAATGTTCGTTCATATTTTTGTATTATTTATTTGAATCGTAATATTGTAAAAAATAATTAGATTAGATAGGTATGTGGTTATTTCAATATTGTGTAAACTTCATAGATGTTCTGCAATATGGTATGAACTAAGTTGACATGTATATGGTTCTATTTATTCAAAGAATTGTAATCTGTTAGTTTTTGTATTCATATGCTGCTTGGTACTTCATAGATCATGAGTTTTTTTCTCGAATATGTAACATAGAAATATACATATTTTAAGTTTGAAAAGGGGATATTTCCAGATATTATGAAATATCTGTATCATAAAAAAAAGATATGGATATTTTCGATCATGGACGCGGATATGGACAGAATTATAAGATATCCACGGATATCTAGAGATGTAATCGTCAAACCGAACCGGATGGAGGTATTCAATTTCTGTCCTAAATGAAATCGGATCGGACACGGTCCGGACATGGACCAAACAAGATTTATGCTCGTACAAATTTTGGCAACCTAATTTATGTCCTAAATAAAATCGAACGAACACGGATGGACGTTTTTCGACCACAGACTAAAACGAACATGGACAGACAATGTTATTTACGTCACATTTTATGATTTTTAATAGAGTTTCTATCAATTATAAAAAATTTACCAATATATACCCAAGTATAAATATTTTATGAATCTTTACTCAATCAATCAACCAAACAATCGTCGTAAATATTTTGAAGAACGTTACGAATATACTGAATTGTAAGAAATTTGGACGAATTCAAACAAATACGGATCGGACAAGATTTTTGCCCGTACAAATTTTGTTGTCCTAACTCATTTCCTAAATGAAAATCGAACGGACTCGAACGGACATCGGACTCTCGAACAAAATTAATAGTCCTACGGATATTAGAAGCAAATTTTAATTTTTTTGATGCTGACATAGTGATAGGTACTCCGTTTGCATTTGATACAACCACGCTTGGAAAGATGGGTGAAAAATCCAGCAGTATAAACATTTACACTTCTGTGTGAAAGATCATCAAGGTTAAACCCTATCGGAAGCATGAATTAATATTAAAGATCGGGTTTTACATCTTCGTTAGAATGCTCAAAAGAATTTGTTTATATAACAAATAGATTTATTATTTTTATTGTATATATGCAATGTTTCAAATTTGAAAGCTTTGAATTTGAATTAAAATACTAAATTTACACGATTGAAATAAAGAAATTTAACATTGTTATATAAAAATAAAAATAAAGAATATAGATAAAAGAATCTTAACTTAAAAATAAATCAACTCTTTCAAATTAACCATATTTGGAATAAAATTGTGATCACAAACACTAATAGGTTTGGCTCAGTTGGTTGGTAGTTCATACTACGAGATCAAAGGCCACAACTTCGAGTATCAATCGATACTTGTTGGCATTAATGAACCATTTAAAAAAAACCTGTGATCACAGACCTACACGTTGATCAAAATTATATAGCAACAAGATGTCAATATATTGATCAAAACCTATGATCTCAAAATTGAATCCGTAACAAAAGTATTGGTTGATAGTTGATACAATACAAAACATGGAGAAACCGAAAAGGTAGTTCAAATCTGGACTAGCTCTTCAAATAATGAGCTCAATTTTTACACGGGACTAATTACTTCATTCTATGTCACCTACAAGTGCCAGAATATTCATACCGAGTGTACAAGTTTAGGGCAACATGTAACTGACATGTACAAACAAGCACATACCTTATTGTATTCATCTTCACAAAATTCACAGGCTGACAGACTGTTATCAACATAAAACAAGGAAGAAGCACATACCACTTATTGTACAAAACGATCTTCAGCATTATGAACACTTCTAAACTCAGGAAGATCATCGCTAACTGAAAACTTCAACCACTTCTTCTTCCCAACGTAGGTCAAACTCGGATACAAAATAACACCAAAGAATACAGCACCAAGACTGACCAGACTAATCTTCAAAGTAGAAAAAGCCAAAACTAGCCCCCATCAGCACCGTAGGAAGAAGCAGCATCAAAGAACCCCCAAATGTCCCTAACGGTACCCTAAAAGGCCTAGAAAGGTTAGGGTATTTCATCCCTGGCCTTATAAAGGCAATGAACTCCAGTATCATACCAAAGCAGTACAAAAAATTCAGCTGCAACAATTTCCTGAAAGCTCATCCAAGAGAGTAGAAGCACACCAGAAGCCGAGAACAATATACCCAAAATCAGAGTTCCAAACCTTGAGCTAATTTCAAATATTTCAGGGAGCATCCCTCTTTCAGCCATGCCTAAAAAGCTGATATGAATCACTATTCATTTCAGCTACAAACATACCCATATTTGATAAGGTGGCTGCTCCTTGTAACCAATAACTTGCCCAAACTCCACCTGCAAGTGTAGCTATATCTGAAAAATACCCACCTTCTCATGAATCTCTATCAAGTGGGACTGCCCCAGTGCCTGATAGAAGTGGGGTACAAATATACAACCACAATTAATATAACCGCATAAAAAGTGCCTTATGCAGGGGCGTACCTATATGAGGCCCAGTGGGGGCTGCTGCCCCCACTGGATTTTGCGCCTTTTTTTGAGTTTTTGATATTTATAATGGAATTGAGCTTTGTGGGCTGGTAGGACTAATGCAACAGTAGAAGCTATGTTTTTTCTTCATGATAACACATAAAACTAATAAACAAAAGCAATTCATCATTCTCGCTTCTCAAATGAAGAACAATTAGAACGATTTTAATCCTACCAAGCAAAGAGGTCTCTTCAGATTTGGAAATTAAAAAGTCCCCAGCAATAGTTTTTAATTCTTTATGATCCTACCGAGCAAAGAGGTAATTAATTTGTTTTGAAATTGGAAAAACTCTAAAATAGTAAAATTTACGGATTTTTACTATATGAATCAAATTTCAAAGATGCTTTGATTTAATTTTTTTTATTCATTCCAAGTATATGGATATGAGAAATTTAGTATGATTTGAATATTTATTTTATTTATTTGCAATACTTCCATATTTGAATTGATTACCAATTGCTGTCATAATTGGCTTAGTTAGCATAAACCAAATGTTTGTCCTAAATATGATTGAACAACTAAACTTGGTGTTTTTTTCATTTTTCTAGCAAAATTATAACTCGTTTGTCTTCTGATTGGTTCTTCGGAATTTCTTTAAATAATATGATAAATATTATGCTACGTTATTTCACATAATGTTTTAATATTTTATCATGCTTAAATTGAATATTAATATATGGCTTTTGTGGATCAAGAGTGTGTTGATTATTATTATGAAAATATGGTTATTTTTTAAAGTTCCATCCTCATTGACTCAAATCTCTACGTACGCCACCGGCCTTAGGTAAGATTTTCTTAGGGTTACGTACGTATCCTGCTAAGGTACTAACCAAGTCCCAGTTGTTGAGGTTCTAGAAAAGAGTGTTTAGGTACAAATTCAACATTTTTTATCTCCTAAGAAACATCTCTTTGGCTGTATTTTAGGTATTTATACAATTTTCATAACTAGAAATGTAAGCAGTGATAAGGCTCCAAGACAAACTGCAGCCCAACCTACGATGACTAAGCCTCGATAGCTCGAAAATGTTAAAGTAGCGGTTAAGGCTAGTACTAAAATATTTCTAGACTATCCTTCTCATAATACCGGCACACCTGTTTTAATGTAATCCAAGAAAAGAATTAGGTTGGGAGTATTGTCGATCAAACCACTAAATCACTTCATCCAGCCCTGCTTAAATTCCCAAATGTGCCTAGCGCAGAAAATACTCATACTGCATAGTCTCCATTTTCGATGAACATAGCGCCGAGTTCTACAGTGATTGGGGCTTCGAGTATGCTTTACACTGTTGGAAAGACTAGAAAGCCGATGATGACTAATGGAGGTCTTACTGCTTTTACGGTGTCTTTTATACCAAAAGGGTCAATCGAAAACTCGTAAAAAATTAAAAAAATGAGCGGTACTATTGACGCTTTTTTACGATATTGGTTTTGGTTGCCACTTCTAGGATTTCATACTCATGTTCCCCATTAGCGGCTCTACAACAATGATGTTGTTGATTTTTTGAACAAAGTACACATAATCATCGAGGTAAGTCAATTTTACTCTTTTACAGAGATTGCAATTTGGTATGAGTCGATCAACTATAAGGCATTTAGTTTAGAAATCCAATCATTTCAAAAAATAGTAGAGTAAACCATGTTCGTTTGATATTTTCAGAGCAATACTTCAACTGAAACTTGCATAGCAATTCATAAGATTCAATTATATTACAGGAACTCTTAGGATACATCTATGTGTTGGCAGAGTTTGAATGTAAATATTTACTGGCTATTTGTAAGGAAAATAGAGAAGATGATTTAATTTTAAACATAAAATAAAAAGACCTTGCAATAGGACAAAGATATTCTAAATTTAGTCTTGAAAAAGGTATTTTAATCATTCTACTATTGTCTACTAACATTTTTTTTTCTTACAGACCATCTCTAGGACTATTCGCATAGGATAGTTTTTAAACAAAATAAAAAAGAAAATTCATAAACTTTCTGATTTTGTGTTCTGCCCAAAGCCACAATATCCTCATAACCGACCCTGATCTGTATGAAATTCTGATATTCCATTGTGTGTATTCGGTTCATTCAAACTGTTACAAAATCTATGTTTAAGATTTTGCTAAATTATAAAACCCTACATAATTATTATATCGCTGATTCACAGGAGCATGTAGTGATTTTTGTTCAAAAATCAAATTGAGATAGGGTAATAGGAAAATCATGGTGATACTAAACGAAGAAACAGACTTATAGAAGATTAAAAACGAAAAAAACAAAAAAGATCAACTTATTAGCCACTGATTCAAATAAGCGAGTAGATTTGGAGTTACGCCTGATTCTGAATTCATTGCAAAGAATTAGAACTTCCCAAAATAAATAATTTTTCTGTGTGATTTAAAACATTCTCTTTGATTTTGATTTTCGATACTATGAAGTGTGATTTAAAACATTCTCTTTGATTTTGATTTTCGATACTATGAATCCAAGGAGTTTGAAAGACAACCTAAAGGATTGAGCTAGGTCCTAGTGATATCTTTATTAGTGGTGGAACAGGAAAAAAATCTTTTGGTCAACTGTGAAATTCAAAAAATACCGTTATGTGCAAACAAGTGGTCAGACGTTCAAATTCCACCAAGAACTCTGTGTCCAAAAAAATTCCAATTCCATTTTTCAGTTTTTTTAATCAAAACTACACAGAAATTTTAAATTTTATAAGGACTTTTCATATGCACGTGCGTTGTACGTGACATAAAATCTCATTGATGTATTCTTATGTTTAATAATTGGTTCGTGTAAAAAGACACGACTAACGGTTGATTTAGGACCGTACTTAAAAAGTCACTACTGGATTGCAATATCAACCCTTCTGGTGGGAAGCGTGTTTTAAGACAAACATGGTAAAATGTGGAAAACATAAAATTCGAAATTCCATCGAACACAACTTTATCTTTATAATGCATTTGAGGAAAAACTTGGTTAATTGTTCAAATTTATATTCTAGGATGTTAAGTTAATACTTGAGTTGGAAATCATATTATTTGTATTACTACAATTTTATTGTAATTTTTTTATTATGTCGTGTCAATTTTTTTATTTATCACTGGTTAAATAGTAAAATAATAGCATGGATGTTACTATTAATTGACTTGTTAATTATAAATGAATATCTTGAGCGCCTTACATAAAATAAAGATGCTGTGTTTTAGATTTTGAAATTATCAAATCGGCCATTAAGAAAAATTGTTTTACATAGTTCGGGTAAAATTAAACAATGTGAAGTCAAAAAACAAAGTGTTAAAATTTTTATCTTCAACATGTCCCTTAAATATCTTGTTAAATCTTTCTGCTATTATTTACTTGATTCTATGCACAAATCTACCAAATAAATTTTTCTATTCTTATTTTAATATTTAAATTATTTGTTTGAACAAATGTTTAATTTTAAAGTGCTCGCAGCCTATTAGAAAATATTAACATTATTTTCAATGTCATTCGTAAACACTTTCCATCAAATTAGTTTTTGTTTTTACAATTAGTAAACAATGACAATCTATGAGTTATGTCTAATAAAAGGAGAAATAATTGTTGGGTCAAATTATCTAAATAACATTGTAAATTACATTAAAATACTCTTAAAAAGGTTTTAAACTCCGCCATAAATAATTCATTTGCCGATGAAATAGATGTATCGATCAAATAAAAAAAAGAAAACAATCATTACAATAATATTCAATATGTTGTCAATCGCCATACTACGTTTATATTAAACTTCTCTACAAGCTTTACATGGATTGAATGACATTAAAAATTAAAGTTTGAACTTTTAAATTTCAAATTGTAGCTATTTATCTTTCATGTGTGGGACATGAACCATTTGTGCAATTTATCATTGTCTTTCCCTTGCATGTTATTTGCATAATTTATTTTGCACTTTATATGAGGATCATCTACCATTTGTACTAATCATTTTGACTTCACGAATGTTGAAAGGTCCGAATGAGATTAGCGAACGCTACCAAGCACAAAGATAAAATGTTATGAAACACCATGAATTTCTATTTTTCCTTCTTAATATTTGTGTCTAGCCTTCTAATACTTACACCACTCCTTTGTTTTGCACGCGTGAAGTGCATGCTATTAGATCTTGTGTGTTATTATTTAAACCGGATTATGTGGTGAAAATCAGAAGGCTGCAATGGGTACTGCAAAATAGGGGTGTCATTGAACGCTCCTATATATATTGCGGGAAATAATCAACCGGTCCTATTCTTCGATGTCCCGATGGACCAATTGATATTTTAATCAATTAAAAAAATATGGAATGTATGGTGGAGATTGAATTGATCCATGAAGACATCGAAAATAGGCCTAGATGATTTCAACCCTAGATCGCTCTAGTTATTCTCACTATATAATCATATATAAGTATGAATTTCACATACCACAAAGTATTTTTCCATAGACTATGATGGTTCTTTTCTGCTTAATTCACATTTAGTTGTAGCAACTAATACTCACACTCTATAAATTTAATAATTTTGTTGGAGAACTGAAATCACTAAAAATTAAGCAAAATACAAGTACGCGTTGAAAAAAGCAAACATTCCATTTTTACTGATTTGTAATGAAATAGAGACGTCTTTCAAGGAGGGAGAGATGAAAATGATCAGAAGTTGAATTGTATTAATGGGTGCTGTCACATCCATGTTAAAACACTTTCTAATGCCGTTTTAAGTGGGACATATTACACTGATTATCAGTTTTCAATTTTGACGGTTGTTACGCATTCAATTTTCCATTTTTGTGTATCCAAATCCAAAAATGAAAAACTACACAAATTGTACACGTTAAATATTTGGTAAGCATTAAATTATAATATATTTATTGTCATTTTTAATTAATTTTAGTTAAACATCAAATTATAATATGTTACAAAAAATTAGAATCGAAGAGATCTAAGAAGACATTTTTATAGAGAACAAAGTAGATATGATTATAGAGATTTAAGCAGACATTTGATTTCACACAATTTGGTTTTAAAACCTACAGTTACAAATCTAACGGTCGGTTTGATTATTAAAACTCATCAGTCTTCATATACCCATTTGCATTCAAACAGATAAAAATTAAACTTGTATAACGGTACAAAAAATAACAATGTACTCAGTACTCCACTGTTTTCGAAATGATTGGATTTCTAAACTCAATGCCTTCATAATTTAACGAAACATACCTAATAAATCAACAATATAATTTAGCGAAACATGCCCATTTGCAGTATGTACTTTGTTCGGAAAATCCACAACATCGATGACGTAGAACCACCAATAGAAGAAGCCGAGTAAGAAACCCAAAAAGAAGGGCTACCCAAAACTCATACTATAAAAAAGTGTCTAACGATACCCCTCATTATCATAATATTTTACGAAGTTTCGAGTGGTCCTTTCGGTATAGAAAACACTGTTAAAGCGGCGGGACCTATCACGGCCATCATTGTAGGTTTTCTAGTCTTCCCAATAGCGTGGAACGTACCCCAAGCCCTAATCAATGCAGAACTAGGCACAATATTCTTAAAAACGAAGGCTATGTAGTATGGGTATCTTCATCCCTAGGTCCATTTTGGAGATTTCAGCATGGCTTAGTGGTTTCATCGACAGTGCTCTCTATCCAGTTCTCGTATTTAATTACATTAAAGTAGGCATGCCTGCATTGGAAGAAGGATAGCCTAAAAATGTTTCATCACTAGCTTTAATCGCTATTTGAACATTCTAAAATTGTCAAGGCTGTCATAGTTGGTTGGGCAACAGTTTGTATATATTGAAGTCTTGACACTACTTTCATTTCTGGTTATGGAATTATATCAATACCAAAACTGCAAAGTTGCAGTGGCATGATGTTATGTGCAAATTAGTTCGTCTAAATACCACTTCAATGTAACGTGAAGTCATAATGAAATAAGTCCACCATAACAAATTGAATCATTATGTGAATAATATAAACAATGAAATTGGGATACAATAAAACTAAAGGGTATTGGTACTGGTACAATAAAATATAATATTTCCGGGTAACACTCAAAATCTAGCACTCCAAATAAAGACTTAACAAAGCTCTAAGTTTCTATCCCAAGGCACTACATGTACTATTATAATAATATCACATTACTATTATAATAAATCATGCATGTTACTATTATAATAAATCATGCACTTATCCACCAACAGTTTTCTCCTAGCTCTTCATGCTCCATGATGCAAGTTGACGTAGTCGGCGCAACGTATTCAAACTACAAAAAAGTTCCACCGAAGCCATGTCGATGTAATAATCTGTATAATAGCATGCAAGTCGTACTCTTGCATGCAAAATTGAAAGAAAACAAATAATGTTATATGTTTAAAGCTTAAGTGTGTCTCTGTACGCACACGCATATGTGAACGAAACATAACCCTATCACCTGATAATACCGGAGCTATTCCTCTATCCCCATTTTACCTGTTTCCATGTCCCCCACTGCATATCAACCATTCATTTATCCATCATCACATTCTACTTTAATATGATGAGTCCCGCATACAAATTAAATAGCTGAAATGTATGGTTGAGATTTAATGGGGCACATGGGACACAGAAGTCGTGGACAAAGATATTGAGTTGAATAATACCAGGTCTAAAGCTCCAACTTGTTGTCATGAGGCTCAATTAATAACCGACCAGACATAAGTAAACTGCACACAAAAAAAGTTCTCTATTCCATATATTTAGTGGTCAAAAGGAAATTTTACATTCTTATGTCTTATGTTTTTCATATAGAAATAAATTGCTTTCTTATGGCTTATATTCTTTTATGTTGAAACATAAAATCATAAATGAGTGGTAATATAATATTATGTTATCATTTCATCAAAGTTAACATGCATATTTTGACATGTCAGATTCTTAGCTTCGTTTTGTGTGCTAATAAGAAAATTTCAGGTGGATTTATAACCGTCCATCAGGACGTATTTTATGAAGTAATCTTTCTTCTCATGTCAGCAAAAATACACTTGATTACCGTATAAGAACATGGTTTATGATAAAGGACAAAATATAATTTTCCACCTGATAAATATTTTATGAAGTAGTGGCTTAGGAGAAAGAAAACGAAGATTTTTAAGCAAAAATTAGGTACTAGATGTATTTATCCATTCACTAGTTGAGCTCATAAAGTAAGATAAGTGTATGTTATCTTTTATGCTTAAAAGTACAATATTCATTGCATCAATGTAGGACTCATTTTTTAGAAGAATGATTAAAGCATGGTTTGAGGTTTCGGACGGTACCCCGAAATTTCGGTGGTACCGTACCGGTGCCGAAGGTGAGCGAACCGAAATCGATCAAAAAAATTGTTTCGGTTACGCTGTAAAAAAAAATTGAACCCTAGCGAAATCATTCGACTTGCAGAAAAATAGAAGATACGAAAGGAAAAAATTCCAAATACCCTAGCAAGATCGGCCTCGATTTAGCATCAGTCTTCGTCTTCAGCGATGTCGACCTCCACAACTTGTGCAACAGTGAGATCGATGACTCAAAGTGAGCCACTTTTTAGTCGGCGGTGAAGATGGTTGATCGACTTTTATTTTATTTTATTTTTTTCTGTTGTTTCAGCGTTTTTTAATTTGCCCCAGCTTTCTGTGAAAGGGAATTTTGGTGGGTGCGTGTAAATTTTTTTAGTGGAGAGAAAGAGCAGCAGAATGAATATTTGATTGTGTTAGATTTTATGTTATTATGGGCTGAAGTTGGGCTGCGTTGTGTATTAGCCTTGGGCTGAAATTGTTCAATTTAGATTAGTATATTATTATTGTTAGGTTAGATTTGGGGTTGATTTGGTTATATATTATATAATATTAAGTTTAATATTGTTATGTAACTAAACATTGAAAAATTGAAGTCGGGACCGAAACCGAAACCAAAACCGAAACTTTCAAAATTTCCGAAATCGTCCGAAACTAACAAAATTTGAAATGACCGAAACCGAGTTCTCGAACCTTGGATTAAAGTGCCTTAGCCGAGAGTCATATGACAATGACCAAAAGAAAACATAACTTAATAACCTTACACACATTAGATATTGAACTCATATCCACACAAACAAATTTCTCAAAACTGGACTCTTTTGTGTATATATATTAATATACACCAAAAACTGAAGGTTTTAGATAGCAATAATATGTATGTATGTATGTATAATATACATATATGTGCACATGTGTGCATATGTGTGCATATGTATATGCATATGTATGTATCTCATTTAACTTGCTCAGACAAGGAAAACAAAAGACACAATAATGCAATTGTATGAGCATGAGTAAAAGTCTTAAAGTAAACCATATCTTATGTTTTTACCTCAAATATACTTTTTTGGCATTACAGATTACAATCAGGACTGCGGATAAAAGTGAGCTAGCAAGCACGATAGAAAGAGTATCAACTCTAAAAATAGTCCCTGATAATAAGAGCAGTGAGCATAACTAGTGCACCAATATAAATCATACATTTGATAAAAGCATCAGTAGGGTTCCTCTTACCTTGCATTGGATATCCAATGAAAGAATCTGAATTAACCTAAGCAACAGCTAGGGGATTGCATAGTAATACATGAATTGTCTTCTCTTTATTCATAATTTCTTCGACCTGCATATAATATAAAATTTATGAGCTGTTATATCATCACCAGAAAAAAAGTTGCCATGTTTTACTACTCATGCAATGTCCATAAATATTTTTCTGCCACCCCTTTTTTTCTGGATTGTGAGATAATGCTTTATTTTCCTTTCTTAGATTTAAGCTCTCAGTTTATTGGCTGCGACCATTTTATACGTAGCTGTACACATGCAATTTAAACTTAAACATTTACACAAATAGAAAAACTCATTCTAACAATAAGATTGTGCTTTAGCAGAATATTTACTGGAATTTTACGATCTACTGTAAAATGATATTTCAACAAAGCTTTGTCACAATGAATTCGGTAGAAATACAGAAAAGTCAAGAGATGATCTAGGTGCATAATTTAGTAACCACGTGAATTTGATGTTTTATTACAATCTAATATAAAATATTGATAACTACATTTATTATTTTATATGAAAAGATATTTTCTTTTACCTTTTTACATACAAAGAATTGTTTTATTTCTGTGTACATAAAATGATAAATCCTTCATTTTAGCGAAGTTATTAACCTTTTTCACTTTTATATGAATTGGATCCTACGGTTATTTTTCATCAAATCTTTTTTTTCCATTAATGCATACCAAACATGTTCAATCTTTCACTTCTCCTAATATGTTTTCTATCGCAAAGGCTAAATAAATTTATTTCGATAATATATTTATCTTTATCGTTTATATTTAAAGTAAAAGATAATTGATAAAGGTAAATTATAAAAGATAAAAGAATAGAAGATAAACTAAATTAGTAAAAGGTACCAGATAAAATATAAATGAATGGATACTAAACTAAAAGAATAAATGATAAAAGATAAAAGAATAAATGATAAACCAAAATAAATGAAAGAATAAATTACAAAAGGATATAAATGAAAAGGAAGATTAGAAGATAAAAGGATAAAAGACATACCAAAAGATAAAAGATAAGTCATATTGCATGGTTATATTTATAAATGTGAATTCAAAAGTTAAGGCATTTCACGGAGAATTCAAATGCCTCGGCTTGAATTATATACATCGATTATCATTTAGTTCTTAAAAGATGGGAACAAGTAAATGCATTTTTTTTTCTCTCAGATATGTATGACCATGGCTAGTAATTCAAATTATTCTGGCTTCGACTATGAAACAAATGACATTTCCCCAAAAAAAAACATAAATAATAGATGTAGCAAAGATGGTACCTGATCACAAATTTGACCATCCTCACAATCAATCTTCAGTCCCATGTATATTAGATAAATGAAACCTTCTTCTGTGTATGTATTTAACCTTCTATTACCTCTAAAGAAATCACCTTTTCCATGTGTTCTCCTTTCATCTGGTTTTCCATTGAAGTTTCTCCTTGTTTCATTTGGTCTCCCATTAAAATTTCTCTTTGGACCATCCATTTCAGCCTTCACTCTCTTAACCCCTTCTGTCACATTCTCTTGATTACCATCATACCCTTCCTCGTCGCTTTCAACTTCATCACTTTCATCATCTTCAATATCAAAAATCTCAGAGTACTCATCCTCGTCTTCATCGTCCTCCTCCTCATCCACTTCACCATCGTCATACTCCAAAGCATCCTATCCTTTCTCTTGCTCTTCTTTCCCTTCTTCTTTCCTTTACCACTCTCCTCCTTCCCTTTCCTCGTCAAATGTATATACTGATACCTTATCCCCATCAATGGATGCGTCTCCCAAGGCAAATCCCGCCTATGCCTCCTTCAAACCACAGTCTGAGTCTTCAACTTGTTCCACAAGTAAAAACTCCCTGGATGATGCAAAATCATCTTCCTACACCCAGAATTTAACCTTAAATATCTGGCTACCATCTGCAAGGTCTCCTATGTCATCTTCTTCAAGACAGTCAAACTCGAAACCTCACGCATCATCCCCACTTCCCACTTATCCCACAAATCACTGCTCTTCTTCAGCTTTGACCCTTCTTCGTAAGGGCTAACGTATTGAAGCTTCTGCCACTTCTCCACCAACCTTCTAACCCTCTTCTCCATTGAGAACCCCGTTGAGTATTTCAAAGGAAACCCGAGACTCGTATTGCAAGAGTTGTAGATGAGCTTCTCCTCCTGATGGATCTGGATGAGGTGATTGGAAAGTTATAAGAGGGGTTGGGGGCTGTCGGAAAGGAGGGTCTCAAGGAAAGAGTGGGGGAAGAGCGGAGGAAGCGTATGGGGTGGAAGGGGAGGCGGCTGGCGGAGGCGTTGATGGTGGTGAGAGGAGTAGGGAAAACGGAGGTGTTGATCAGGAAGTTTTTGAGGTTGTGGAATGGGAGGAGGTGCTTCTCTTTCTCAACGGCATGGTCAAGAGCGCGGTCGCGGACCCAGGGGACCCGTGCTTCGATGAAAGTTCGGATTTTGGGGGTGTACTGTTGTTTGGAGGGCGGAGCTTTTTGAGATGGAAGGTTTCTTTCGAGTTGGAGAAGGAAGACTGCGAAGAGAAAGAAAAACAATATATTAAAGCATTCAATGAATATGTCAAATTCATGGAATTTCTTCTTTCGTGTTTCATTGAACCTATTAAATAATACTAGCAAATATTAAAATAAATAATTAGTCACAAGCATTCGCGCAAAAAACTGTTACCGTAAGGATAAAGTTCAAAGCTCAAATACAAACTAAAACAAAATAAAGAATTCTGTTTGTCTTCTCCTCTTCGCTTTCATTCAGAATTTGACGAAACTTTGCTCGAAAAAAAAATGGAACTGCAATCAGAAACAAATCTACATCTCCAACACAGCCGCAACAATCGACAGCCGACGAACAACAAGCACAATAGTCGACAGTCGGAGAAACCCTAGCTATATCTAAAGTGGAGCAACAAAGTGAAAATGAAAATGTCAAATCACTTCCAACAGTAAATATTAAAAGAAAAAACGCAATGATACAAGAGGGAAACCTACCTCTAGTGGAAATAATATCAAAGACAGTAAATGCAAGAAGCAGCAAGTTAAAACTTAAAAACCTACATCAGTAGAAGAGGAAAAGCAAAATAGAGAAAAAATAACAAAAAGAAGACATGAAAATAATACAGAAATTGAAAGCAAACAAGAAAAAGTATACCCGAGAAGGTAACTGATACTATAAAATCAAGTATAACAAATTTAGTATATTTTTATTATAGTAACAGTGAATTTTTTTGCACGGAACAAAAAAGAGAACATGCAACAACAAATAGTTGCACAGAAAACAGTTGAAGAAAATATGCAAAAAAGAGAACAAAGAAAAAAAATGAAGAAATAAAAAAATAATTCAAAAGAAAATACAAATAGAAACTGTGATAACTCAAATTGAAAATTATAAACTGATACCTACTTGAAAAAAAATGATACCTACTTACAGAAAACTGATACCTACTTAATACAAACTGATACCTAATTACTGCAAACTTGAAATTGTTACATATTTGACTGAAGATATTTCAGTGCAGCTAATACGCAACCTATTGTCACATTTCAACATAATTTGTTTCACGAATTACTTATTGTCTTTATTTTGAAATAATAGGATGATGATGATTCTGTTAATCCACATCAGTTTAAAAGAAGCTATAAAATTGGTATAAGATTTTTCTTTCTTTTTAAAAAATTACTTATACAAAAAAAGTGAATATGACCTAACTTTTTAACATTTTGTCTTTATTAAAAACAAAAAAATTAGAAGAAATGCTCAAAGAAATCTGGAAAAGCAATAACATAGCAAGCATGGAGGTGAAACCAAATGATATGTTTAAAATAAAGTGTGCACAACAAGCAGAAGACATGTAAGTTTTTTGGTTAAAATGATATCTACTGACTACAAAATGAATAATACAATTGAAACTATTAGTCATAGTCAATTGAAAGTTGTTCGTTGTTCAAACTATTTGTGTTTTTGCATTATAACATTTCATACATAATTCTATACATCATTGTATGCCTTTTATATTTAATTGAATTTGATTTATAACGAAATATTGAAAAATATTATCTCTCAGTTTCAAAAATATTTAGTTCAGAAATAAACAGTTACTGCAGGAAGAAAATTGGTACCCACATAAAAGAAACTGATACCTACAGAAACAAAACTGGTACCTACATAAAAGAAGCTGATACCGACATAAAAGAAACTGATACCTGCGGAAACAAAAAAGATAACTACATAATTAAAATAAAACAAAATATCTAGCAAATATATCTTAAAGTAATAACTACAAATGCAAAAATTCATACACAAATCGATACTGAGTATGCTAGTAAAACTGTTAAATATTTTAATTTAAAACATACTATATGCTTGTACCATTATCCATAAAATTTACTGTTTTGTATTAATTGTAAACCTGACAATAGAACTTATGCAAACTGATACTAACATTACATTTTGGTTTCGACAGGCTTGACTGTGGAATATTTATATTGATATTCATCGTTTCACTGAACAAAAGCAAACCAATAAAACTTGAAAAGAAGGAAATATTATCCACAAGAGCAAAGATTGTACATGCAATATTGACAGATGATGAACATTGCTGGAGTCTATGTAAATACATATCAAGCTTAGAAGAAGAAAGAAAAAAGAAAGAACTAAATTCACATTGTGATGTTTCACAATTAAATTTGATACTTTGAAAGTAATGTAATTCTGTTGAAATTTGTACTTGTGAAGTAATGATGTTCTGTTGCAATTTGATACTTATGAAGTAACGATGTTATGTTCTTAAAACAAAGCTATTGTTACTTGTAAAAACAAACAGAAGAACTGATACTGTAAAAACATTTAACTGATACTAAAACTGATAATATCACTTATACTGAATACTTGAAATTAAAATCAATTTGATAATATGATATACTGAATACAAATTAATAACAAAAGGTTCAATTACAATAAATCACCAAAACAAGTCACGCATCCACTTGTTAATCTGAACAAATTCAAAATGAAAAATCAAATCATATCCTCTTCGAAGCTTGACAATTCCATTTATTATGACCAAGCTACTTTGCACTCGCTACATCTGTTTTGCTTGTTTTGAAAATATGAAAATCCTCCTTTAGGCTTAACTGATAGTCTACTTATGCCACATTATCACCACTGCCCAAAAAAACATTAGTAAAAACATGTTCAATTTAGAATATTAGTTTTTCAATTTAAGAAAACTGATACCAAAGGTATAAAAAACTGATACTTAGTTACTGATAGTCAAAATAATTGATACGAAGAAAAAATAAAATTGATACCAGAAAACTGAACCTAAGATATGATACTTTTCCACTCTATCACAAACTTATATACAGCCCAATCAATGATATTTTTCCAATCATCACAAGCTTATATCTCATTCTTCAAATCATACAAAGAGCAATCAATAGACAATCGAGTGCTAAAAAGTGTTATTATTCAACACAAACAGACAAAGAAGACTATTATCCCCACTGCCAAAAAAATAAAAAATAAACATTAGTAAAAATATGTTCAATTTAGAACATTAATTATTCAATTTCACAAAACTGATACTTACCGCGTACAATACTGATACCTAGTTGCTGATAATAATAAAAAATGATACTAAGAAAAAATAAAAATGATACCTAAAAAATGAACCTAAAATATGATGCATTTCCACTCTATCACAACTTTATATACAACCCGAGCAATAATACTTTTCCAATCATCCCAACATCAATGCAAGAAAATGCAAAATAAATTAAATGAAAAGCAAAATAAAAAACAACACTGCATAAAGGAACAAGTAATAATAAAAAACCTGCTGCTACTTCCACAATTTGCCATAGACGAACGAATAAACAATGAGAACAACAACACTGCATATCATTTGTAAAAATGAACACAATTAGAAAGCACGGTCAATTTTTTTTAACTCGAATAGAAAAACAAGAAAAAATAGAGTAATATAAGCATACCTAGTTAATACAATTTGAAGAAAAAATCGATCACGATACAAATATGAAAAGAACGAGATCAACAAAATGCACGTAAGAAATAAACGATCGATGAACTACAATTTTCAGAAGGACGAAATTGAAATAACCAAACGAAGTAGATTGATATTTTTATTGCGAGAGAGATATTCGATCGCAACTGAAAAATTTAATCGAAAGGAAGAAGAAGAAGCGTGCAAAAGTGGGCTGGAAAGAAAAAACGATAATTTGTCATTTAGAGAAAATGATTAGCGGGCTGTCCTACATTCAAAAAAGCCCTAAAAACTGTCCTTGGGGTAAATTTCCTGTAATATTAAAGTATAATAATTTAAATCTCATTTACTAATTTTAGGTGGTTTCACATCTCCCATTTTATTTATCATTAGCATTACAAATTTCTACTAGTTCTTTCAATTATCGTTATTTTATTTATCGTTAGCATTACAAATTTCTATTAGTTCTCTCAATTATCATTTCACACTTAAATACCAAAATTCAATAACTACAGTTATTCACAAAATTCACCTAAGTTTTTTCATATTAATTTAAATTCTAAGCTATATATTTAAATTAATTAAATGATCTAAAATTTGAACTTTTAAAATAAATCCATTGAACTAATGGTCATTATTTTGTATGACAAGTCCTAACTGTAATAATTCTAAATGTTGTATACTGCACTTGTATTGACAAAAATTACTGAATTAATATTTCATTCAACCTATATAACTCAAAATTTCTAAAATATTTATGAATTATGTTTCATTATTTTACATTACTTCAATCCAAGTCTACGTAATTTATTTCTTTCTGAAATTAGTGTTTAATTAAAAAGAAATATATTTTTGGAACTTGTTATTTTATTGTAAACTAACATATAGATAAAAAAAATCTTTCTAAAACATGTATTATTACAAACATATTCAACGTTTTTCTTTTTAAAATTGGTAAATCAAGTGAATTCTTTATCATTAATAAATTATTATTTTTTAAAAAATAATATTAAATTAACTGTAGGTGATGAATAATGTAGCTTTTAATTTTAAAAAATAATAAATATTTTCAGTTAATATAATTTGTGAAAATGTTAAATTTGAATTATGTATTTCCGTAATTTACGCTAATTAAAGAATAAGTATGTAGTATTTTAAGTATGAAATTTTTCTTTGGTACTTTATTGTCTTTTTTAGGTAAATGTTAATTATCTTTTGAAAAATGCTTATTATGAATTAAAATTATTGAGATATGAAACGACGAATTAAAAACCAAGTTATAATTTTTACATAATCAAATAACAATATGATTTGTAATGTTTCTTTTAGTTAACGTTTCTTTTAGTTAAATAAATAATTTTGTTCACTTAGATATTAAAATATATATGTTGATATTAAACGCAAGAGCTTTAAATGCATAAAGAATTAACAAATCTACTACTGTTATGTTTCGAAATAAAGAGAATGGAGACCATTAGAGAGAGAGAACAATTTTATTGAATTGAGATAGATCTTACAATATAATCAAGCTCCATATTTATAGACTCCTTATGCAGTGTGGATTACAATAATGCCCTTTCTTATTTAGCATATTCATCCCTATTATTGATGTATATTACAACACTCCCTCTTGAATATGCATATGTAAAGATGATAAGAGTAATTGCCTCATTAAAAATCTTGTTATGAAAAACCCAGTGGGAAAAAATCATAAACAAGGAAAAGAGTACAACATGGTTTCATCTTTAAGTAACATATATTTTATAATGTTATTACGAGGGTTGGTACTTTTGGATCAAGATACCGCCTTATTAAAACCTTACTAATAAAAGCCCAGTGAGAAAAAATATTAGTGAAGGAAAAAGAGTACATTATAGCGTATTTCATACGCTCCCCCTGAATTATAACAATTAGTTTGTTGATGCAGCCGACGCATACCAATTTTGTACACCATCTTCTGAAATGTTGATTTTGGAAGCGCCTTTGTGAATAAGTCCGCCGGATTTTCTTGGGATCAGATTTGTTTCACTTCTATCTTATTATCCTTTTGTAGCTCATGTGTGAAGAAAAATTTAGGAGAAATGTGTTTCGTCCTATCACCTTTAATGTAACCCGCTTGAATTTGAGCTACACAAGCTGCATTGTCTTCATAAATAATGGTTGACCCTTCTGTTACTGATGGAATTTGGCAGCTTTTTCGAATATGCTCAATTAGTGATCTCAGCCAAATACATTCTTTACTTGCTTCATGTAGTGCTAGTATTTCAGAGTGATTAGATGATGTTGCTACTAATGTTTGTTTTGTACATCGTCATGAAATTGCTGCATTGCTGTTATTAAACACATATCCAGTTTGTAATCTTGCTTTATGTGAGTCAGAAAGATAACCTACATCAGCATAACCAACTAGATTTCAACTATTGCCTGAGTTAGAGTAAAACAAACCTAATTTTGTCGTTCCATGAAGATATCTCATGATATGTTTTATACCATTCCAGTGTCTTTTTGTTGGTTCTGAACTGTGCCTTGCTAGAAGGTTTACTGAAAATGCAATATCTGGTCTTGTGCATTGGGCCAAACATAATAATGCACCAATGGCACTAAGATATGACACTTTCGGGCCAAGCACATTCTCATCTTCTTCTTTTGGACGGTAAGGGTTCTTTTTATTATTTAAAGATCTAACAACCATCGGCGTACTAAGTGGATATGCTTTATCCATTTGAAAACGCTTTAGAATTTTCTCAATGTAGTTTGATTGATGGATTAATATGTCATTAGTACTATGCTCAATCTGTAGACCGAGACAGTGCTTAGATTTGCCAAGATCTTTTATTTCAAATTCCTTCTTTAAATAATTTATCGTTTCATCAATCTCTTCTGGAGTAACAATCAAATTTATGTCATCAACATAAACTGCTAAGATAGCAAATCCCTTTACCGATTTCTTTATAAAGACACATGGACAAATGAGATTGTTTTCGTATCCTTCTTTTACCAAATATTTACTAAGACGGTTATACAACATCCTTCCATATTGTTTCAAGCCATATAGCGATCGTATTAGTTTTAATGAGTACATGGACTTTGATTTTGCTTCGGGAAATTTATATCCATCTGGGACTTTCATGTAAATATTGGTATCTAATTCACCGTAAAGGTAAGCTGTCACAACATCCGTTAATCTTATATCGAGTTTTTCAGAAACTACAAGACTTATCAAATATCGGAATGTTATGACATCCATAATAGGGGAGTAAGTTTCCTTAAAGTCAAAACCCGGTCTCTGTAGGAAACCTTGTGCGACAAGTCGTGCTTTGTACCTCACGACTTCATTTTTATCATTTCGTTTTCTAACGAATACCCATTTATAACCTACTGGTTTAACATTTTCTGGTGTTTTCTCTATTGGTCCAAATATACAATGTTTTTGAAGTGAATCTAGTTCCACTTGGATAGCATCTTTCCATTTTTGGCCAATCGTGTCTTTTTCGACATTCATTTATGCTATTTGGTTCATTATCGTCATTCTCATTATTCTCAATATGGTCATGACTTTCAATTATTTCAGTAGCTACTGCGAATGAGAATACATCATCAATTATTATTTTACTTCGATCTCATATTTCTCCATAGTTCGTATAAAATATTGAGATCTCATTATTATTAGGTACCATTTTATCGTTAGAATCTTCTTTTATCTCTTCTGGGATAATATTTCCATCCATACTTCTAGGAGAATTGAGATTTTCATTTGAGGGATCCATTTGATCATTTATAACCTCTTCAGGAGGTTCCTTAATTGATGATTTTTCATTAGACTTTCTTTTTCTAGGCGCCAAGTCTTGTGAACCAATTGGCCTTCCACGTTTTTGTCTTGCTTTAGATTCATGTGCTGCTATATTTACTTTTGATCCTTCAGGGACATCAATTTTTGCTGGTGCATTTGCTGCTGGAATGTGAGATAGTTATTTTTGCAGTGTCACTAAATGCATCTGGCAGTTGATTTGTAATATTTTGAATATGCAAAATTCTTGTACCTAATATTGGCATTGTTTGGTACGTGGATCCAAATAAGACATAGATGGATTATTCCATGATATTTCACGTCGTTCTACCGTAGCGGTCTTTCCTCCCCCTAACAGCGGAAAGATTGTCTCATCAAATTTACAGTCTGAAAATCTTGCAGTGAAGACATCACCTATAAGGGGTTCAAGGTAACGAATTATCGATGGAGAATCAAATCCCACATAAATTCCCAACCGTCGTTGAGGACCCATTTTAGTACGAAGTGGGTGATTAATAGATATATGCACAGCACAACCAAATTTTCGTAAATGTGAAATATTTGGTTGAGATCCAGTTAAGAGCTGTGATGGTGAAAGCTGATGATAAGCTGTTGGTCTAATTTTAACCAATTTCGATGCATGCAAAATTGCATGCCCCCAAGCTAAAATGGGTAGTTTTGATTGCATAAGCAATGGTCTTGCAATTAGTTGCAAGCCCTTAATTAATGATTCTGCTAGACCATTTTGAGTATGAACATGAGCTACCGGATGTTCAATTTCAATTCCCAATGATAGACAATAATCATCAAATATTTGAGAAGTAAATTCTCCAACATTATCTAGTCGAATTGATTTCATTTGATGATCTGGGAAGTGTGCTCTCAATTTTATTATTTGAGCAAGTAGCTTGGCGAATGTCAAATTTCTTGTAGAAGGTAAACAGACATGTGACCAACGAGTTGATGCATCAATCAATACCATAAAATATTTGAATGGTCCACATTCAGGGTGGATTGGGCTACATATATCACCTTGAATTCTTTGTAGAAATGTTGGGGATTCAGATGCGATTTTACTATATGAAGGTCGAGTGATTAATTTTCCTTGTGCACATGGGGCACATAAGTAATCACTTGGTAAATTCAATTGGTCTGATAAATCATGTCCATTTGAGTTTTTGGCAATTTTACGCATCATAGTTGATCCAGGATGACCCAAGCGATCGTGCCAAAGAATCAATGTCTTTGTATTTGTGAGCTTATGGCTCATGTTTATAGAGTGAGATTCAACTATGCCAATTTTTGTAAAATATAAACCAGTTGAAATTGTACCAAATCTTTCTAGGATAAGCTTCTGGCTTTCAATTCTAGAAATAACACAAAGATATTCTTTGTTGTTTTCATTTATAGTTTCAATATGGTATCCATTCATTCTTATATCTTTGAAACTCAGCAAATTTCTTTTAGAGTTGCTTGAGTATAATGCATTCTGAATAAAGATATGCGTACCATTTGGTAATATTATATGGGCTCTTTCGGACCCGTCAATTATATTAGCAGATCCAGCTATAGTGGGGACTTTAGCTGAGAAATTTTCAGATAGTTCAGAGAAAAACTTCTGGTTTTTCAAAATTGTATGAGTAGTTGCACTATATAATGAGCATATATCATCACCCAAATGACATTCCATACCTTAAGAATTAAAGGCAATAATTAGTCAATCATTAAAAATTTGTACGCATAAATAAATGTAATGTAAACAAACAAAGTAATATGATTAAAATAGGCTACTGATTAAAAACAACATCCACATTACACATTATTTTTAACTAGTACTGCAAAGGGAAATACAAGTAAACGAACACAAACTTCAAACTGATTTATTGATGCAAGATAATGAAATAAAACGAAATCTACATAACAAACTTCAAGATATTTCTAATTGATCAACTCGGTCATATCATTGATCATTGCACTTAGATTTTCATCATTAATGAAATTTCCATTGTCATCTTCGAAGAAATCATCTAACTTCAGGTTAGTGTTTTCAGCTAACTTTTCGGCATTATTTGCCTCAATATTCTTCGAGCGATGATATTCTTCAACTATTTTCTTTGATGATCTACATGTATGTGACCAGTGACCAGATCGTCCACATCTATAACAAACTTCCTCATATGCCTTTTATTTTCTGAAGCCGAATCATTGTTTTTTACAGGCTTAATTTTCTTTTGTTGCTTTTTAAAGTTGGTGATTTCGTTACCTTTAAAACCACCATAACCTCCTCTGCTAGAGTTATATCCACGTCCACGATCATGTCCTCTACCTCGACCTCGACCCCTACGTCTTCCAGAGTGGGCAAAATTAGCATTAACTTCAGGTAATGCAGTCGAACCAGTTGGTCTCGAGAAGTGATTTTTTATAAGCAATTCATTATTTTGTTCAGCAATTAGTAAGCATTCTATGAGTTCAGAATATTTTCTAAAATGACGCTCTCGATATTGCTGCTGCAGGAGTATATTCAAGGCATGAAATGTTGAGAAAGTCTTTTCAAGCATTTGTGCGTCATCTACCTTTTCTCCACATAATTTCAGTTTAGAAGTGATTCTAAACATTGTAGAATTATATTCTCTTACAGACTTAAAGTCCTGAAACCTCAAATTCAACCGCTCTTGCCTAGTGTTAGAAGTATGACCATCTTCTGGTGGTAATATCGCTCCTTCATGGAGTTCCATAAATGGAGAGGGTCATTTTCAGTCAAATATTCTGTTTTTAGATCGTCGTGGATATGGCGTCTTAAAAATATTAGAGCCTTTGTCTTGTCCTGCTGGGACATAGTATTGCCATTTTTAATGGCATTTTCTAAGCATCGAGATTGAAAATGAATCTCAGCATCCAGTATCCATGATAAGTAGTTGTTTACAAATATATCCAAAGCTTTAAATTCAAGCTTGGCGATGTTTGCCATTTTGTGAACTGTTCATAAAATAAATTGCATAAGGTGAAAATATTCGCCACAACAGCATTCACTATTTGTTTGTTTCCAGCTAAAAAGTAAATAAACAAAAAATGGAAAGTCTTTATTCATGATATCAAACAACTGTACCCCAAAAAATGTCTCAACAAAATCAAACATTTGGATTTTGCAACTTTCATGTATTATATAAGAAAGGAAAGTTAGCTTTTGCGTATATTCCATTGCAAACTTTTGAATTTTATTTGGCAACAGATTTGTTGAGAAGTTGGAAAGTTTGAAGGTGAACAGGTTGAGATCAATAATTGATTCGCATTCCTATGCAGAATATTGAGAATGTAGTGTATAGAAAGTTCGTGCTGATAATGTGTTACGAAATAAAGAGAATGGAGACCATTAGAGAGGGAGAACAATTTTATTGAATTGAGATAGATCTTACAATACAATCAAGCTCCATATTTATAGACTCCTTATGCGGTGCGGATTACAATAATACCCTTTCTTATTTAGCATATTCATCCCTATTATTGATGTATATTACAACATGTTACACATTTATTTTAGGTATTTTTTGTAATTCTTCGAGTAATATTTCAAATTCAATCTATATATCATCTACCTTTTAAACCAACGTACTAAAAATTAACTGTTAAGCTCAAAATTTATGTATATAAATATTTCTATGTCGAAATTTATAAAAATATTAATTTTGAAATTAACTAAGAATACTAACTTTTATTTATTTTCTTTACAAAAACTAGATGCTAAAAAATAATAAATCAATGTCTAACTCATTATTATTCTACAAAAAGGAAAATTTTATTTTCATACAAATGTAAAAATCATAACTCATATGACAAAACTTACATACTTAAAATTAATAAATTTAGTGTGTAACTTAATTCTTTTAATAATACCCATAAATTCAATTCTTTAAAACTTAATTTTTTAGAACATGTCGTGTGCAATGCACGGACCACACTAGTTAGTTTATAATGCTTACATCAATCAAGCTTTTGCTTCATCATGACATGTTGAAATCTCAACCCAAATCAATTTTCTTATTTCAGCAGGATGTGATATTTCGACCATATGCATTAATACTTGCTCTAATACATTCTCTTCTTTAATTTCTACATCTTCTTCATCCATTTTCTCATACTTCAAAACTTTCTTTCAGATGTATGAACACTAACTGGCAAATGGAACTAGGGTGGTTTTGCCCCTATTTATTTTTATTTTTTAATGGGGTGGGTACGGAGATTAGTGCGGTGTTAATATAGTTTGTCATTAGTATTTCTTTTATTTACCCTAATTTTTCCTAAATCGTCATTAACCTTTGTTCAAAAATTATTAATCAAATAATGAAGAATTCAAACTCACCACTATTTTGTTGAAGAATACTCAAATTTGGTGGAAAATCAATGCTTTGGGAAATTGATTGAAGCTGAATATGATTGACAAAGATTGGGTGTGAATAGAAACAATAATTTTTACCGTAGTTAAAAGATCTCATGATAAATTGGACAAAGGAATTACCTTGTTATCACCTTCTCAGTGAAGTTTAGATCTGATAGTGAAAATCGAAATGAATTTTCTATTCTTATCATTATTTCATTTTCAAAAGAAATGAGAAGAAGAGAGCAAATGAAAGTGTTTAGGGTTTTGATGTTTTTAAATAATAGGCAAAAGAGGTAAAACTAAATATTTTATCAATATGATGTGTATCCCTCATACCAATTTAATTTTATATGGAGTGCTCATAAAATTTTGTCCCATCGTATCCAAAACCGGAGTGTTAATAACAATACCCAATAGAATTCGTACCCTCACACATACACGTACATCGCGTTTAGGCTTCATTTGATATTTAACTGAAAAAGCGCATCGATGATAAAGTTGCATTAAATCAGTGAAAACTTGAATCCACCTGCATTTTGATGGCCACTGCATTTTCATCTTTCTTTATCTATTATAAATTATACGTAACAGGAAAATCTTTAGAAGAAGTTTTTGAAACTATAACAGTGTTTTTCATGGCTAACCCCGCTATGGCCACTACTGCTACCTCCTAGACATGTTTTAAGGTCATCCTCTTAACTTCTCAGCAAACCCTTATTTTCGGATTGTGTAGGGATAAGAGTCAAAGCTTTGTCACCGGCTATAATAAGAGAACTTCCTATCATGTTACACTCAGCAACCAATAGGATGAAAGAACAAAAGGTTGAAGAATTTACAATTTCGTTTTATGAATTTACTAAAATATACTTCAGTACTTTTGCAATTATCTCAATTTTTAACCCTATGTTCTATTTAACACAAATTTTCCATAAATGAAGTCGATTTTGCACTTCTGAATCTATCCATTATTGGCGGTAAGAAAAATAAAAATAACTAGAAAATTGCTATCTTTTCAATTGTTAATATATTAGCATTAAATTTCCACACTTTGTAAATTGTGAATATGTCTTCTCAAAATTTTCCCCTCAATTTATTGTGGTTGTCACTCTTCAAGTGTGAGGACCCGCAAATCCGTACTCCTTGAATATACACTAATCTCCATAGATTAACTCAAGATGAACAGAAATACGAATGCTCAATGTTTAAGAAAAAGAAAAAGGGAGAAGAAGAGAGAGAAAGATAGAAAATAGAGAGAAAAGAAAATAGAACGGAACAGAAAACAGCAGAACAATATCAGAATCTCACAATCGCAGTGGAACAACATATAATAGATAAATGAATAATCTTTAAACAAAGAACTATATCATTTATTACATTACATTACATTTTCATTTCATTACATCATCAGAGTGTACAACATCAACAACAACAAACAGCGGAAAACAAATACTATATACTAATAATACGTCATGCCATCCAGCTTGCCTCCAGCAACTCCAGAATATCCAGAATATCCTGATAAACCTAACTCTTGACTGCCCGTGTAGAAATTGGTGGGCACCCAGAGTTTAGGAAGGAAAACAATAAACTCCGAGTCAGTCATGTGACTGGTGTGAGAACTCAAAACAGTTTATTTATCTTTGAAAACAAAATAGAGGAATATTTTTAAAGTCAATTCGCAATGCTTTTAAAAATGAGACTACCATAAGGCCTCCCGCACACACACACAATGCAAACGCAGAATCGGAGGAGATTTCTCCTTATAATAGTCAAAGATGCTTGATACGCATTAAAAAGAACATTTGATATTATTACTAGTGCATAGTGTAGAGAAAATTCATTTCGAAAATAAAGATATAAATCTTAGCCAACATAGACATTTCGAACTATGCCTACTATAGCTACCATCTAAACAGTGGTGACCACCATAAGTAAATGGCAGGTTCTACAACTAATACCGTACAAGGTTTCGTATTGGGAATTGGATTTCCAACGAATGATCAGGCCAAGGAACTTCTCATTGCCACATGAGAACGCCTCTGGAAGGACGTCCTCGAGAACCAAACCGGATCTCTGCCAACATAAGGCTGGGTTACCCCTAATTGGGTAACAACTGACACGAGTATGTCATCCCCCGGTCCTTTGCGACCTTTCAACCGAGCGCTCGTCATCAACATCACACAATCATAAATAAAGTGTTTCAACATGAGTAAGTATCTGGGCTCCATACCATGATACCACCCTTTCCAGAAGGAAATGCACATACCCTAAAGGGAGCTACCCCTCGTAACCTTGCCGCATCTTTCCTGTTTTGACCATTCCGAGGTGTGAGGCTCGATGAAGTCACGTCCACAAAAACACACTTTATACAAAAGCCGTGCTTTGGGTCAACAAATGATCATGATCACAAAGATAAACGATCAAACAAATGATCTTATCACAAATGATCAACACAATGATCATTTCACAGCAACACTTAGCATGTCACATTACCAAATTGGGAATATATTGCTAATAACCTTCAACTACATAACCTCTGAGCTCGTACGTCTCAGAGAAGGGTGTTAAGCTAAGAGAATAAATTCTCCGCCACCAACAGAAATATATTTGAAAGAAATCTGTTTTATATCTCAATTTGTAACGTCAGACATACAATCCATACAAGTCTGTTCCGGGCTCGAACAGAACCGAAGGCACTTACAAAGATGTCCTTGCAATCCGGATAATCTCTAATCACGTCCGGACTTCCCATCACATAGGGAGTCTCTATACCGTAGCTACTCGGTGCAAAGACAATCGACGAGTTGTCCTTTCGCTTTCAAAAATATCCGGTCTTCAACACCGGTCATCAATGCTATCCATTACGTCGTATCACTATTCGGAATGGGTAATCCGAATAACGAGCGCAATAATTTAAAAATAAGTGTAGCATTCAAATCCAAGCAAATCACAACAAATACCTTTCAAAGGTAAATATTGATAGTCGGTTATTGAACTATCCATGGATATGCACACATCACCAGATTCCAAATAATTTTCCAAATTATTTATTTCCCAAAAATATCTTTACTAGATATATAGTTTTCACACTTCAAAAATAAATCAATATTTATTTTTAAACAAATTTCCCTTTCTTTTATAAATTCCATAGTGAATTTACATTCCAAAATATCTATGAATATACGATTTCAATTATTCATTTTCAATTTATCTTCAAAAAGATAAATTCTCAAAATATTCACTTTATATTGGAAAACATTTCCATACTTATTTATTAATAAGTAATTCTCAATCCATTTATTTTCAACACTTGGAAAATATTCAATATACTTAAATCGAGATTAAGTACATATTTCATTCTTTAAGGAAATCATTCTCTCAAACATATTTATTTGGGCCAAAACGAATGTTGCGTAAAACATCGTTATGACAACCCAAAATCAATAGTATAGGGATTCGAAATTAAAATAGACATATAAATCCCAATACTATACAAAACCTTTCCTTTCAGAAATCATTTACTATAACAACAGTGTTATAGTCCACCATTTCCTTCTATTTCTCGAAAATGTCTATTTCAACAATGAATGTTGAAATCTATGGTTTCGAATCTTAACACATTTTAAAAACATCCTTAGACCGTTTTAATTCTATTTAAAACATCACATCCAAAACATTTTCTTTAACCTATTATTCACTATTCAAAAACGTGAATATGCTTGTTAACCAATTTCATCATTTTTATTCATTTTGTTTCAAAGGATTATTCACTGTCTAAAACGTGAATATAACTCCATAAATAAGTTACAACAATTTACTTATCAAAATAAGTCGCTTGCGGATTTATAAAACAACGTTTATAAATTTCATTACTATTTATTTTATAACTACTTCCTTTTATAAATCTCCTTTATTAACCTATTCAATTTATAACTCAATTATATAACAAAAGTTCATATTATAAGTTAAATGCTTATAAAACGATTATTTTACAAAATCGTTCCTTTAAACTTCATAATTATAAATCTTATAACTTATAAGATTCATTTATTTACCCAAAACTTATTCTTCAAATAATTTTATAAATTTTATAAACCTACTGCTTATAAAATTCCATTTATAACTTTACCGTTTATAATTCTATAAATTTCATTCATTTACGAAATTTATTCACAATTCATTCCAACACTTATAAAACTCGTTTTTATAATTCAAATATTTTTAATTTATAAATTAACAATTTATAAATCTTTTATATAAATCAATTTATATTATTATTTTAAAACATCTTTAAAGTCCTTTATAATTTCACCGTTTTGATTTATAAAATAATCAAATTTTATAAATCCTATATTTTCAACTTTTTATAATAAATTCAAAAATCCCGATTAAACTATTTTATAAAATCATTAGCCTTATATTTTCAAAAATCAACCTTTAACTATATTTCTCAAAAACCATAATTTTTGTAACATTAAAATTATATCGTTTATTTATTTAAAATGAATCAATTCCAAAAATATTTTATAAACGTATACTCTTCAAAAATCACTTTAAAAACATTTTAAAATTCCAAAATTTGGTCCAATGATGCTACATACCAAATAGTCAATCACGACTACAACGACATCATATATCGATATGATAATCAATCGAATATCAAAATATCCATAATCAAATAAATACTGTTGAGGAATCCAGTTGGATCCCTCCAACCTGTTTTCCTGCATCCAAAAACATTAGCACAATACCAATTCCGTTCCAATACGAAATTATCGCGGTATATGGGATTTAAAATATTATCCGCTTAATAGACGGCGCAATAGGGTCTCATCCGCTATACAATGCGGGAAATCAATAACTGCAATATATACATATGCCAATATATATATTGCTATTATATATAATACCAATTTTACTGTTTATGAAATATTCGCGGTATATATTTTTAATAAATAACTTCCGCTTACTAACGGCGCATAATGTCTATTTTAACAATCAATAGGTAACAATCATCATTCAAACATGCATTCAAGTATTTTAAATATAAATTAAATCGAAACCGATTCGATTGAGTGAGAAGTTCTCACCTTGATTTCAATTTCGTTTTAGCGATTTATTTCGAATAAAATTAAACGGACGTTTAATTTTACCCAAAATTCTCACTAACTCCAAACGACTCCAATCTAATTCCATAGCGTAGTGATCGTCCATACGATTCCAACGCAACTGGTTTCGCGCGTTTTCGACCTCGTATGAAAAAGATATGGATTTTACAAGTTTACACGATTTTATATATTATAATTTACAACATTATTTTTGATTTATATTACAACCTAGATCATAGCCGTAGATTCCTGTTGCTTGCATTAAGACCGCACCTTAGTTTCTCCCCTCCCATTCACGTACGCGCGTGCTCCAGTATAGCCGAACTCATCAATAGAAATTAGGGATTATTTTCGCGCCTAATACGATGACATCTACCACGATCAAGAACCTCCACCACGTGCGCCTCCCCCAGAGCCACCTTCGACTGTAACATGGGTGAGCTCGCCCACCCCTACACGCGCGCGAATCGAGAACACACAGCCACGAACGTGGCCAACTTTCTCTCTCCACGTTGCTCCGATGATCGTCATCGCCGTATGGATCTGAAGCTCTCGGGATGCTCTTCATCTTTCATGTTGGAAGTTTCTCGAATCACTGCACGGATTTAAAGAGATTGAGGAGAGAAAACTGCAAATTTTTGGCCTTCGGTTTTAGCCACTGGCGGCTAGGGTTTAGGGTTATATATATTTTTTTATTTGTGAAGAGGACGGTCTATTTATAGAAGTTTGAACGACACTATTCATCCCCGATTTTCTAAACTCCGATTTACGCGCGTAACCAGCGTTTCTAGGGTTTACCCCGCGTTCCGGACACAATGGAATAGGTTTCGGAAGCTAATTCGGTCATCTGTGCGAGATATGGCAACAAACGATCGATTTAAAATTAAACCGATTAAACGATTTTCTAGGCGTTTTAATTTGCACCGGACAAACGGTAAATCCGATTGACACGAAATTTGAAACCATACAATAATATCACATTATGGATCCGATGAAACTGGTTTCGTCGAAATCCGAGACTTTTTGAAAAATGGCTATTTTAACTCGCCAATTTAATATTAAAATAATTTCGATGCGTTTCGAGCTGCTACGATCAAACGTTAACTCCGATTGCTACGAAAATTGAAATCCGATAATAACAAACTATTACGGATCCAATGGAACTAGTTTCGTCAAATTCTGAGACTGTTCGAAAATTGGCTATTTTCACTAGTCGATTAAATATTAAAATATTCAATTTTCACAAATTAACTTTTAATTCGATTTTAAAAGTTCTAAAATATCATTCTAACTTCAGTATGATATAATAAAATTTTACAAATCATTTTCAATCATATTTAACCCAAATTTCAATTATTTCTGTATTTTCACATATTAAATTATTGATTTAATTATTCAATTAAATCCAATTATTCGAAATAAAATTTATTCGACTTATAATTTCACTTATTAATATTTAAAATTAATTAAATATTCAAATTTTAATTAATTAAAATTCTGGGTCGTTACATACTTCCCCCCTCAAAAGAATTTCGTCCTCGAAATTACAAAGTAAGAAAAGTTACAGAGTCTATTAACTTTCCCAAAATCCATATTTAAACTTCTTACAAAACTTTACTAAGTTTCCAAATCATACCTAGTTATCTTTTCAAAAACAAACTACTATTGTTTAATTTTCAATTCCAAATCAAAGTTATAGTTTTCAAAATTTTCCAATTTTCTCAAAATTTTTCTAACGCCTTAAATTTTCGAAAAAATTCGCCATAGTCTCCTTTGCGCGGCTCGATCCGAAAAAAAAATGACAGTATATATATCACAAATATACATCTCATCAAGTAATGAGGCATCCCGCAGGGAAAAAGTGTAAAAGTACGATATTTAATCCGAGATATGTACCTTATATTATTTTTAGCGAGCATATACGGCTAATATAGCGCGAAAGCGAGCTCCAAATGCGAAGCAAACGCGATCCGCACCTACTAAACACTCAACAAACAACATGATAATCATGCATATAGACAATAGTATCGATATACAACATATAGCTACATAATAACTATATATGCCAACATAGCAAATGCAATAAAAGCAATATGTTCAACCATCAACCAACTAACATCCAACTAGCATTCATAACCAATAAATATTCATTTATATTCTCATTAATATTCAATGAAATGGTTTCAATTTAATCATATCTGATTCATTAACAGTGATGTTTTTACTAACATTCATTTTCAATTAGTTTATATTTACTAATTCATATTCAAGTTGATTCACTCCCAATCAAATTCAATTCTATTTAAGATTCACTTAACTTTCAATTGAATTCCAATTACTTTAGCTTTCAATTTCATTAATACTTAATGAATTATATACAATCAACTAACAATCATATAACAACCAATGTATATTAATTACAACCAAATTCCTTTGCTTATATTCATTTAATTTGGTTTAACATCATCACTTTCAATTGGTTTAATTAAATTGATTTTCATTCAATTTTTTTCAACTTCCAATAACATTAGATTTTAATGAATTAACACTTACATTCATTATTTCATACTAATTATTTACATTCAATTGATGAACATTTAATCCTTTCATTCAATTCAATTACTAAAGTTGAATTTCATTTATATAACTCCAGTTCACATTTATCACTTAACTTTATTATTTTACTTTGATACCAATATCAACTTCATTCACCATCACTTAAGTTATATTCCTTTTTATAAACATCACTTGGTTTTACATAACTTAAATTTCCACTTATAAATCCAATTCAGATTCCAATTCCAAGTAAATTTCCATTTAACTTTAAATTCATTTTTATTTACAACTCATATTCATAAATATATTCATATAGTTTCACTTCTTATATATATAAGTTTATTTCACAATTGTAAATCACATTAATTATAATTCAATTCTTATAATTCTTTTTACTTATACAATTATTCTTTTACTTAGATTATTCAAACAACTAAACAATCAACTTATATACACTTTAATAATTCTGAAAAATTATTCCTTTATATATAAAATATAATCAACGAAAAATTATTTCATTTACCCAATTTAAAACAATATTGTGTCGAATTGTTATGTACAAGTGTTTAGAGATCCCTATCAACAACGTTAATTACTCGTATTAACTAGAATCCATATACCACTCAACAAAGCAATCATCACAATATAAAACAATTTTTATATTCACTAACAAATACGCTCTCATAGCTATTATTACACTCAACTCATTCTAGAGTACTGCTGACTCTATCTCTAATGAGTTATACCCAACAAAGCCATGGTTGTCGCTTAACCATATGCTCTGATACCACCTGTGAAGACCCGCAAATCCGTACTCCTTGAATATACACTAATCTCCATAGATTAACTCAAGATGAACAGAAATACGAATGCTCAATGTTTAAGAAAAAGAAAAAAGGAGAAGAAGAGAGAGAAAGATAGAAAATAGAGAGAAAAGAAAATAGAACGGAACAAAAAACAGCAGAACAATATCAGAATCTCACAATCGCAGCGGAACAACATATAATAGATAAATGAATAATCTTTAAACAAAGAACTGTATCAGTTATTACATTACATTACATTTTCATTTCATTACATCATCAGAGTGTACAACATCAACAACAACAAACAGCGGAAAAGAAATACTATATTACTAATAATACGCCATGCCATCCAGCTTGCCTCCAGCAACTCCAGAATATCCAGAATATCCTGATAAACCTAACTCTTGACTGCCCGTGTAGAAATTGGTGGGCACCCAGAGTTTAGGAAGGAAAACAATAAACTCCGAGTCAGTCATGTGACTGGTGTGAGAACTCAAAACAGTTTATTTATCTTTGAAAACAAAATAGAGGAATATTTTTAAAGTCAATTCGCAATGCTTTTAAAAATGAGACTACCATAAGGCCTTCCGCACATACACACAATGCAAACGCTGAATCGGAGGAGATTTCTCCTTATGATAGTCAAAGATGCTTGATACGCATTAAAAAGAACATTTGATATTATTACTAGTGCATAATGTAGAGAAAATTCATTTCGAAAATAAAGATATAAATCTTAGCCAACATAGACATTTCGAACTATGCCTACTATAACTACCATCTAAACAGTGGTGACCACCATAAGTAAATGGCAGGTTCTACAACTAATACCGTACAAGGTTTCGTATTGGGAATTGGACTTCCAACGAATGATCAGGCCAAGGAACTTCCCATTGCCACATGAGAACGCCTCTGGAAGGACATCCCCGAGAACCAAACCGGATCTCTGTCAACACAAGGCCGGGTTACCCCTAACTGGGTAACAACTGACACGAGTATGCCATCCCCCGGTCCTTTGGGACCTTTCAACCGAGCGCTCGTCATCAACATCACACAATCATAAATAAAGTGTTTCAACATGAGTAAGTATCTAGGCTCCATACCATGATACCACCCTTTCCAGAAGGAAATGCACATACCCTAAAGGGAGCTACCCCTCATAACCTTGCCGCATCTTTCCTGTTTTAACCATTCCGGGGTGTGAGGCTCGACGAAGTCACATCCACAAAAACACACTTTATACAAAAGCCATGCTTTGGGTCAACAAATGATCATAGAAATGATCACAAAGATAAACAATCAAACAAATGATCTTATCACAAATGATCAACACAATGATCATTTCACAGCAACACTTAGCATGTCACATTACCAAATTGGGAATATATTGCTAATAACCTTCAACTACATAACCTCTGAGCTCGTACGTCTCAGAGAAGGGTGTTAAGCTAAGAGAATAAATTCTCCGCCACCAACAGAAATATATTTGAAAGAAATCTGCTTTATATCTCAATTTGTAACGTCAGACATACAATCCATACAAGTCTGTTCCGGGCTCGAACAGAACCGAAGACACTTACAAAGAAGTCCTTGCAATCCGGATAATCTTTAATCACGTCCGGACTTCCCATCACATAGGGAGTCTCTATACCGTAGCTACTCGATGCAAAGACAATCGACGAGTTGTCCTTTCGCTTTCAAAAATATCCGGTCTTCAACACCGGTCATCAATGCTATCCATTACGTCGTATCACTATTCGGAATGGGTAATCCGAATAACGAGCGCAATAATTTAAAAATAAGTGTAGCATTCAAATCCAAGCAAATCACAACAAATACCTTTCAAAGGTAAATATTGATAGTCGGTTATTGAACTATCCATGGATATGCACACATCACCAGATTCCAAATAATTTTTCAAATTATTTATTTTCCAAAAATATCTTTACTAGATATATAGTTTTCACACTTCAAAAATAAATCAATATTTATTTTTAAAAAAAATTCCCTTTCTTTTATAAATTCCATAGTGAATTTACATTCCAAAATATTTATGAATATACGATTTCAATTATTCATTTTCAATTTATCTTCAAAAAGATAAATTCTCAAAATATTCACTTTATATTGGAAAACATTTCCATACTTATTTATTAATAAGTAATTCTCAATCCATTTATTTTCAACACTTGGAAAATATTCAATATACTTAAATCGAGATTAAGTACATATTTCATTCTTTAAGGAAATCATTCTCTCAAACATATTTATTTGGGCCAAAACGAATGTTGCGTAAAACATCGTTACGACAACCCAAAATCACTAATATAGGGATTCGAAATTAAAATAGATATATAAATCCCAATACTATACAAAACCTTTCCTTTCGGAAATCATTTACTATAACAACAGTGTTATAGTCCACCATTTCCTTCTATTTCTCGAAAACGTCTATTTCAACAATGAATGTTGAAATCTATGGTTTCGAATCTTAACACATTTTAAAAACATCCTTAGACCGTTTTAATTCTATTTAAAACATCACATCCAAAACATTTTCTTTAACATATTATTCACTATTCAAAAACGTGAATATGCTTGTTAACCAATTTCATCATTTTTATTCATTTTGTTTCAAAGGATTATTCACTGCCTAAAACGTGAATATAACTCCATAAATAAGTTACAACAATTTACTTATCAAAATAATTCGTTTGCTGATTTATAAAACAACGTTTATAAATTCCATTTCTATTTATTTTATAACTACTTCCTTTTATAAATCTCCTTTATTAACCTATTCAATTTATAACTCAATTATATAACAAAAGTTCATATTATAAGTTAAATGCTTATAAAACGATTATTTTACAAAATCGTTCCTTTAAACTTCATAATTATAAATCTTATAACTTATAAGATTCATTTATTTAACCAAAACTTATTCTTCAAATAACTTTATAAATTTTATAAACCTACTGCTTATAAAATTCCATTTATAACTTTACCGTTTATAATTCTATAAATTTCATTCATTTACGAAATTTATTCACAATTCATTCTAACACTTATAAAACTCGTTTTTATAATTCAAATATTTTTAATTTATAAATTAACAATTTATAAATCTTTTATATAAATCAATTTATATTATTATTTTAAAACATCTTTAAAGTCCTTTATAATTTCACCGTTTTGATTTATAAAATAATCAAATTTTATAAATCCTATATTTTCAACTTTTTATAATAAATTCAAAAATCCCGATTAAATTATTTTATAAAATCATTAGCCTTATATTTTCAAAAATCAACCTTTAACTATATTTCTCAAAAACTATAATTTTTATAACATTAAAATTATATCGTTTATTTATTTAAAATGAATCAATTCCAAAAATATTTTATAAACGTATACTCTTCAAAAATCACTTTAAAAACATTTTAAAATTCCAAAATTTGGTCCAATGATGCTACATACCAAATAGTCAATCACGACTACAACGACATCATATATCGATATGATAATCAATCGAATATCAAAATATCCATAATCAAATAAATATTGTTGAGAAATCCAGTTGGATCCCTCCAACCTGTTTTCCTGCATCCAAAAACATTAGCACAATACCAATTCCGTTCCAGTACGAAATTATCGCGGTATATGGGATTTAAAATATTATCCGCTTAATAGACGGCGCAATAGGGTCTCATCCGCTATACAATGCGGGAAATCAATAACTGCAATATATACATATGCCAATATATATATATATATATATATATTGCTATTATATATAATACCAATTTCACTGTTTATAAAATATTCGCGGTATATGTTTTTAATAAATAAAATCCGCTTACTAACGGCGCATAATGTCTATTTTAACAATCAATAGGTAACAATCATCATTCAAACATGCATTCAAGTATTTTAAATATAACTATTTAAAATTAAATCGAAACCGATTCGATTAAGTGAAAAGTTCTCACCTTGATTTCAATTTCGTTTTAGCGATTTATTTCGAATAAAATTAAACGGACGTTTAATTTTACCCAAAATTCTCACTGACTCCAAACGACTCCAATCCAATTCCATAGCGTAGTGCTCGTCCATGCGATTCCAACGCAACTAGTTTCGCGCGTTTTCGACCTCGTATGAAAAGGATATGGATTTTACAAGTTTACACGATTTTATATATTATAATTTACAACATTATTTTTAATTTATATTACAACCTAGATCATAGCCGTAGATTCCTATTGCTTGCATCAAGACCGCACCTTAGTTTCTCCCCTCCCATTCACGTATGTGCGTGCTCCAGTATAGCCGAACCCATCAATAGAAATTAGGGTTTATTTTCGCGCCAAATCCGATGACATCTACCACGATCAAGAACCTCCACCACGTGCGCCTCCCCCAGAGCCACCTTCGACTGTAACATGGGTGAGCTCGGCCACCCCTACACGCGCACGAATCGAGAACACACGGCCCGAACGCGGCCAACTTTCTCTCTCCACGTTGCTCCGATGATCATCATCGCCGTATGGATCTGAAGCTCTCGGGATGCTCTTCATCTTTCATGTTGGAAGTTTCTCGAATCGTTGCACGGATTTGAAGAGATTGAGGAGAGAAAACTGCAAATTTTCGGCCTTCGGTTTTAGCCACTGGCGGCTAGGGTTTAGGGTTATTTTTTTTTTATTATTTGTGAAGAGGATGGTCTATTTATAGAAGTTTGAACGACACTATTCATCCCCGATTTTCCAAACTCCGATTTACGCGCCGTAACCAGCATTTCTAGGGTTTACCCCACGTTCCGGACACAATGGAATAGGTTTCGAAAGCTAATTCGGTCATCTGTGCGAGATATGGCAACAAACGATCGATTTAAAATTAAACCGATTAAACGATTTTCTAGGCGTTTTAATTTGCACCGGACAAACGGTAAATCCGATTGACACGAAATTTGAAACTATACAATAATATCACATTACGGATCGATGAAACTGGTTTCGTCGAAATCCGAGACTTTTTGAAAAATGGCTATTTTAACTCGCCAATTTAATATTAAAATAATTTCGATGCGTTTCGAGCTGCTACGATCGAACGTTAACTCCGATTGCTACGAAAATTGAAATCCGCTAATAACAAACTATTACGGATCCAATGGAACTAGTTTCGTCAAATTCTGAGACTGTTCGAAAATTGGCTATTTTCACTAGTCGATTAAATATTAAAATATTCAATTTTCACAAATTAACTTTTAATTCGATTTTAAAAGTTCTAAAATATCATTCTAACTTCAATATGATATAATAAAATTTTACAAATCATTTTCAATCATATTTAACCCAAATTTCAATTATTTCTGTATTTTCACATATTAAATTATTGATTTAATTATTCAATTAAATCCAATTATTCGAAATAAAATTTATTCGACTTATAATTTCACTTATTAATATTTAAAATTAATTAAATATTCAAATTTTAATTAATCAAAATTCTGGGTCGTTACATCAAGTCATTGGTCAGATCTGTCTTTCTCCAAGTGACTTTTTAGTGCGATCAATTGTTTGGTTTCCCCACCCAGGTTCTTATCCGCTATTAACAATGTAAACCCTAATCATAATCTCCACCTACTCTTCTATAACTCAGGCTTCCACACTATTAAAAGCTAAAGCTATAAACTTCGTGATTGGATCATCGACAAGCATATTAACTTCACGGATGAATTTTTGTTTTCGAACTCAATAGATCCTTGTGTTTCTCAATATGAGGTTGAGTTGTAAAGGCGGTTGGTTGCATGTCATGGGTTGAATGGGGAGGATTAGAGGAGGGTGAATACTTACTATTTGACTTTTGAGCAGTAAAAGCCGTGTTGGAGGCTTGTTGCATCAAACATATGCTTAAAGATTTTAATTTTGACAACCTCAGGTTAACTAAGGTAGGATACAAACTATTTTATATACTTTACAACATGCTTTACTGAACTTAATTTTCTTAATTATAGTCAGTTTTGTATGTTTGAGTTAAGATCTTATGAAGAAATGACTCTAATGAGCAGATTGACTAGAGAAATCATTTAAAGAATGGTCTTTTTGTTTCTTGATTCCATTATCTTAAAAGTAATATAACACCCCGTAAATTTCCATAACTAATATTAATAGAGTATTTTGGTTATTTCACTTATAGGGTTAAAAATTTAATTTTACAACCCATAAAATCAAGTAACAGAAATTATATCATGGCATAGATTGAATTTTTTATGATTTAACTATAAGAACATCATTTCTTAATTTTGTTCTTAAATTCCTAAGTACATACCTTTTTCCTCATTTCTAACTTTCTTCTCCTTCCCCACCCGACTACTTCCAAAAAACACAATTCCCTCTTCCACATTTCAGATCAAACATTGATTTTCACAAATTACATACCGAAGCGAAGAGTGTGATGCTTTGATACAAATTTCAATTTAATTAGAGGAGACTCTAAAATCGTCTACATCAGATCAGTGGAGGAGATTGGCAAACTCATATCAAATTGGAGGCACTAATTAATGTATTGTGAGTGAAATTAGTTTATTTATCATAGTGTTTATACTTGTATGAGATTGTTTCTAGTTTAAGTAGAAGGGTTTGTTCTAAATTTAATAATGATTAGCCACGGTTTTAATGAATATTAATGAATGATTAAGTGAATTAATATATAAAATGAGTTATTTACATGGGTTCAACATTAATGACTTTTAATGGTATAAACTAGGTTTTTAAGGTATATGAGACTCGAATAAGCAATGGGAATGTACATGATGATGACAAAATTAAAACCTATATTAATTGATATATCAACAATGAATAAACTTAAATTTTAAGAGTAATATAGCATGATAAATATGGAATTTGAAGTTAAAAAAATGATATTGTTAAAAGATGAATAAATAAAAAAATACTATGATGTTTGATGAATTATGTAATGAAATGATAAAACCATAACAATGACTCAACGTTAAAACGAATAAGAAAAATTGGAGAAAAAAATTTGAAATTTGGTTTCATAAAATGGAATAAATGGCTTTTTTATAGAATTCGCCAGTAATCGTTATTAATTACGGTAAATTAGACGACCGATTGCGAGATTGAACTTAGACCTTGGTAAGGCCTATATGATGCAAGCGTTTTAGTATCAAGTTTAAGAGATAGGTCAAAGATGATTTATCTTATGTGACTTTGGTATGAAGTGATGTGTATAATATTTAATGGGATGTAATTGAGTGTATGCAATGATTGTATTAAACGACTCTTTAATGTTAGTTGCTCCTATGGCATCACCATACCATCATAAGTTGCATATATTCAGTTATGTGAATCAAGAGAGGTGAAGGCGCTCATATTCAGGCTTACACAACCTTTAGTAGATGTACCACTAATGTCCATTGGTTGAATAGGTAACGAATGCACTACCATTTACTATGTTATTGTTTATATCATGCAGTTATATGTGAGATGACGTTAATTAAGTAGTCAACCATATATATTATGTTGGTCTAAAGAGTTAAATGTATGTGACATAAGTTAAGGTATGTTTAAATATAAGTTAGACATTAACGATGTTACATAAGTGTGTTCGTAATATATAAGCAGATTTGTTTCACTCAATTTGATCGTCAAAATAGTGGGCATCCCGTATTTGTAGTTTATTTCAAATCCATGCCTAATTATTTGAAATTTCATAAGACTGCACCAAAACTTATAATCTCAATTTCAAATAATTAGATAAATAGTGGGTAAGCATATAGAAAGTACGAATAAGTAATGAGCACACAAAACGTCATGGTAATAGACGAGCATATAGCAAGTTTATCGGTAAAATGGCTTACACCATATAATAGTCGTCAAAATGAGGTAATGGTGGTATAATATTATACGTACATTTAAAATCAAGACAAAAGACTGAAATACACACAATGCTATACTAAGTCTATTAGCACACAACACACTCCTGCAACCTTTAGTTACTCCTGATCACCGTAGCTATATATCCATTTGTGGCAAGACAACGCAATACCTGATTATGACCCAACCATCCTATGTAACAAAGTGTTTGGATTTATGACATCTGGGAATGTTAGCACACAACAATTTACAACATATATTTTAATAAAAATAAGAATTATTTAAAAAGGGTATTATGGTAATTTTCCAAAAACTTGATGATTGAATGTTTACAAATCAAGGAATTTAAGAAATCCGACTTTTTCGTGACATTAAGTATAATTTCTAACCTAAATTCATTTATAAAAACATAAAAAATGGACATCAAATGAATGAGATATGGATTCTTTACCATAGTGCGTGTTTCAAGGCGAACTGGTTGAGGCCCAATTGGGCTAAGGGGGATTTCGAGATTTGTGCCTTTATAATGGTGATTTTCAACCCTATTTAATCTCATTCTCCACTTATCTTTGTACTGTAACCGTAGCTTCATCTAAACTCCATTTCCCCCTCTTTCTTCTTCAAATCTAAAAAAAAATCTCTTAAAACAAATTTAAATCAAATTCCTCTATAAAAAAATAATAAGATCAAATAGAAAGAAAGATGGATTCAAATCCAAACATTAGCTACCTAAATAGAGAAGAAGAGGTGTTAAATCCTATCGAATCAGAGAAGATATGTATGGGTATTTCTTCGAAGGTAGCAAATAGAGGTGAGTGGCTATATCTATGAAAAGAATACGATGTAGATAAGCAATAAATTTCATTTATATATCGGTTTAGATTTAGATTTGAGTTCAAAATTAAAATTAATTATTTTAAATTGGAGATTTATATGAATTGGAAAATTGGTAGAAAACTAGAATACTATTTTGATTATAGAAATCATTATTAATTGAGTGAAGGGTGATTGAATGAAGTTTGCCCTTAAAATCATAACGATCTGATTTTTGTAACAGACTTGAATTGGTTTAAATAAACAAAAGTGAATCTATACATATAGCTTTAAAGTCATATAGATACGATTTTATGCAACATATATGAATTACTTTAGATAAAAAAGGTGAATCAATGTATATATCCTTTAAAATCGTCTAGATCTGATTCTGTCAACTTTGAATGAAATGGAATGTATGTAGATGAATTCTAGAATAGTTTCTATATAATCAACTGATTAAATAACACAAAAGATTATATATGATGGAACTTGAAATTACATGTATACAGAGAATTGTTTGAAATTAGGATTACACAAATTCAAAGTTTGTACGACATGTTCAAATGGAAGAACTAATGATAAACAATCTAAACCTGGTCCAAATAACAATTTAAAATATCGAAAAACCCATTTTCCTGAAAAATGGTCCATTGACACATAGGCCAACCAGTCAAAACCGTGCAAAAAAAATCATTTTTTAGGCTAAACAGTTGACTGACCATAAGCATTGGTTGACTGAAACCTCATACAGTCGATTGATTGGACATAATGGTCGATTGATGGCATATGTATAATCTTGTTTAGAGGTGATCAATAGATAGACTGCTTGACTAATCTATTAAATGCCATAATAATTGACTTACTATATCATCCCATTGACAGCTCATTATTTTCAGAAAAAAAGTTTAATTAGAGAACTGGTCAATTGAAATGTATATTTAGTCGAATGATAACATGTAGAAAGCCCTAATTACACCTAAAATTGGTGTAGATCAAGTAGGATAGCTTTGGGGATTTTTTCCCACTTCCTTGAATTTTCGGAGTTCAAGTATATTTGTATTGTTGTACAACATGATGCTGTAATGCGACGTGTAATTGTATCGTAATTAATTGTTCCATTGTCACATTAGTAGTCACATATTCTTTTTGCGGACTACATCAGGGGAACGAAGGCATCCATATTAGTAGGGTCCATGACCATTCGAGCGGATGTACCTACAAAAGAAGTATAATTGTTTACCGAGACTGTATACTCGCTGTGTGCCTTGCACTGTTTTAAATCTGATTTATCTCACTTGAGATCTCGCTCGAGATCTCATTTTCGAACTTAACCAAGACGAGATTTAGTGAAACGAGACATAAAATTTTATTTATCTATTATTTAACACTCATCTCTTCTAAGATATTAAGATCTTAAGCGGAATTTTATATAAATCTCAATAGAAGATCTCATATGAAGATTTTTTATCATTTACATATTTTTTTAACTTCCTATTGATAGAGTTAGGTGCATGTCCTAGGGGCAGTTATGTAATTTATTACACATATCCAACTCAACAACCAATTTTGTTCGAAATGAGCAGTGTTTTATTTCTATTATATACTTGATATAATGTGTTATATTAATTAATTTATTTTGATTAAAAGTATATTTAACAGAAAATCCATAAATATTACATTTTGTGATAGTAGTTACAAAGTGTTGTAATTGTGAGTAATTTATCATAATGAAAACAAATATACAATTTTAAATGTTCCTCGTCAAGATGCATCGAGATTGGATATTGATATATCCATTGAGACTAGAGTATGTACGCTCTTTAAATGTTGGATAGTGTATTACCTATGACTATTGGTGCAATAAGGGGCTACATACTGATAGTTATTAGATAACTATGAAAAGGCTCACTTAATACTTTTTATTGGTTAATAACTAAGGCCAAATAGAAAATATCAAGGTGAAAAATTTGCACAATTCTCTCGACTTGAGAATAATGTGGATCTTCAATATAAAAGCTCAACTTTAATTATAATCAAATCATGCCATGACGTTCCATCAAGTGACTATAGTTCGATCGAGTGGAAGTTTCAGAAGTGAATCACTATTCAGGAGAGGATTCGTCTCCTCAGTCATATGGGTTTAGTATCGCGGTCAACTCAAGTCAACTAAAGTCAAAGTCTCTAGCCAAAGCATTTTGGTTAATAATAATATTTATTATTGAACCAAGGAAGTTGTGTTTGGACTACAGAGTTGAATATGGATGATATCGGAATTTTGACCATTACCAAGTCCAAAGTGATATAGTTTTGACGAAGAGATTGGTGTAAGTAAATGTCATAACTAGGTAATGCTTAATAAAATGAAATTAAATTTTATTGAAACTAAGTAAACAATAAATTTGGCCATAATGTCACATCACCTGCTAAATGAAGTGCGAATGTTAACATTCGAATAGTTTGATGTTAATCGCTGACTGAATTTGCACACAAGAGTTACACAGCTGAAATGATGAATTCTCTTTAGACCAAATGATTAATTTAGTTTATGCTTGTTATAAATTAATCAAATTAATTAATATTTATGAAATATTAATTATGAAATTTGAATGTGATTTGAGAAATAAATATTGTTGTATATATTTATAATAATTATAAATATATTAATCGATATGAGATATCGATAACGAAATTAAATTAGATTTAACTACCATATTTGCTTAGGCTTAAATAGGGTACTAACCTATAGATTCAGAAGGGAATTTTTGACTATAATTATATGATAGGGGCGGCCAAAATAGGTGCAGTTAGGGTTTAAAATGGACGGTGGAGATTGGGTAAGAAAAGGCGAGATATGATCTTCTTTTCTCTCAACCATTATAAAGCATCTCTAACCCTAACCTAAATTAATATTTTTTTGGCGACCACCTCCTACCTTCTCATGGCTGTTTTGTTCACGTACATACCCCATTAAAATCTCAAATCAAATCAAATCCAAATAAACAACTATTTGATAGCAAAGGGTTTGCGATTCAAGAACTAACAATTTGACGAATCGAGGAGGTTTCCAAAAGAAAAGGACTCATCATTTCAAGGTGGACTTGAGGGCATCGGTTACAGGTAGACGTTTAATTTCATATAAGATGTATGATCATTGTATAATAGCTTATTGCTCATATTAATCTAAATATATTATTATTGCATTGTTAGTTAAGTGATATTTCTATAGGTAACGATATTTCCACAATAACAATTGGTTATGTACACAAGTTTAATACATACAATATATATTATTAATGATATGAAGTTCCATGTCTAATTATTGTATTTTATTTTGAGATTATATTAATTGATATACATATATATGTAAAGTAATTAATTTATATCAAAGCATGTATACATCGATGTTATATAAATTTTGATTTAATATTTTTCCAATGTATATTTATATTAATTATGAATTTTACTAATCAAAAATAATTTTTCTAAAATTATTAGATAATTCATTATTATTATTTATTGACTATATGATTTAATAAATTCTTATAAAATAAATGTTGTTTGGAAAATTCATTTTTAAATTTTATAAAATTAGTTTATCATCACATAAGCTCTTTATTAAAAAAATGATTTTTTAAACAGTTTTCATATTTTTTTAAATTATTTTAAAACTGATCAAATAATAGTTAATTAACAGAAAATCTAATTTTTATCTAAAGAATCTAGAAAATTTTTGCAACATTTAAAATACTATTCTTGATTTTCAAAAAATTAGATATTTTTATTATATAATTATTTTTTATTATTTCTTTATGATAGGTTGACTAATTAATTCATAACAAATATGTATTAGTATAATAAAATTATAATAAATTTGGATTTATAGTGTATTTCGATCTAGAATGTTAAAATAAAATAATTACGCACGCACATACATATATATTTGTTATAATACAAATTTACATTTAGTTATTGTACACACACACACATACACACACACACACACATAATTATTTTACTTTAATTTTTATGTATGTGTGCATATACATAAAAATATTTCTTTAAACTTATAATTTTATATGTACACGTATGTTTATTTGATATTTATAATATATTATAAATATATTTGTATACATCTATAATAATATTCATTATACATATGTAATTACTTGGATATTTATATACAGATTAACTATAAGTATATGCACATATGTGGATAATGTGCAATACATATAGGATGAGCTAATAATGTGTCTGTTGCGATGTAAATTCCAACATCTATATACGAGCGTGTTATACCTTGCACAGAATATCAAGTTACACATGCACACATACACATATGTATTTGATACATATGTGTGCTTATATATAAAGTGAAAATATTTCAATAAATTTCAAATAATAATTTATAAATTTAAATGAAATATGTGTTATTTTAATAAATTTAAAAATGTTCTAAATAAATTAGACTTCATAGGCCCAGTTAAGATCCAATAGGGTTAAAAAATATGAAATTGTCACATAACTTCCACTGTAGATTGACCCAGTTCCAACACTTATATTGGTCCGAAAGAACTTACATGCCAATATTTTTCATTAGCCCTCTAACTCTATTTTTTATTTTTTTAACAAGTGAGAAAAATTAGATGACTTTTTGTTTATTTTTTAGTTTTAATATTTAAATAAGTGGAATCCATCTAATCAAATACCAAATCAGTCATGTAACCACTCACTTTTAAAAAGAAAAATTAATATTATTGATTTTTTTGAATTATATGTGTTAATAAGTTTATATATATAACAATTACTGTAAAAATCTTTAAAATGTCAATTTTAGATGCTTAAGTTACTCTTAGATTGTCTCGAGTTGGACTTTAAAATCCAAGATGTACACCCGAGATACACTCATCTCACCTGAGATCTCATCCGATATGATATATTGCATATGGAATTCTCTTGACAAAATGTAACTGAAATTTGAGATTTAAAACCTCGGTGAGTTGGCATTATGGTTGTATACGGTATGTGTGACTTAGGAGGTTTAACATTAAGATTGTCTGCTCAATGTATAGATATATTTAGATTGTCTACTCAATGTATAATTAGATAGTTTACCATCGGGACTGTATATTCGATTTATGCCTTGATAATGTGATTGTATGCTAGGTGTGTGCGACTTACAAGATTTAACATCGAGATTATCGATTCAATGCGCAAATAAGCGGTTTACCTTGAGATTATCTACTCAATGCATAGTTAGGTGGTTTACAATCGAGACTGTGTACTCGACTTGAAGTTAGATTTACCTAGTCCCTATATGTCTAACGTTCATATCAAAACCTTTGTGCATTATTATCATATGTTAGGCATATTATAGATTGGTATCATATATCGTATCAATCAGTTAATTTGTTAAAGTGCACACCTATAAATAAACACATTTAGGTTATGTAGACTATAAGTGATAACTTGACTTCGTATTAACATTATACTGCTAGTAGTATTACTCACTCATTGGACCTTGTTTAATCCACTCTATTTTTTCTTCTATATATCTTCTATAGAATAACATGGTTGTAGGTGGTATGTCGAAGATAAGATACGTGTCGAAGGTGACCATGCACTTTGGAGTTATGTTGATTTACCACCATTCCTCGTGTATCTTATTGTATTTGTCATTTAGACATATATTATGTTTTTATTTGGAAACTCTATTTTGTATTATGGACCAATATTGTCTTAAATAGTAATGACTTTGTTATTTCGGTATTTATATTTTATTCCTTGCACTATGATCTGAAAGTATAAAAAAGTTTAAAGTTGTAATTATCTCTATAAAATCATCAAAAACTCAACAACCCGTATTTCACTATTTCTTGACATGACACGAGTTCAAAAATTATTTTTAGCTAACAAATTGATGTGTCTGAAGGTGCAGGTCATTATACTTAGTATCAAAGCCTAGGTTTAGGCTTCCTTAGGATTATGCATTTATTGAGGGAGCGTGCTTGTATCTTTTTGAAAGACATTACATAATATTATATGAGTATACTATGGATACACCCATAAAATTCCAGTAATGCTTAGTGTTATCTGAAGAAGTTGTTAATAATTGTTTTCTACGGATAACTAAAAATGAGCAATCAAACTGAAAATAGTTCTCGTGCGACAGCAACTTAGGTTCTGTGGGTGAATATTTCACCATGGTTCCGTTGGTATCTTTAGGAAAGAAGTCAGGCAAAAATCAACCCCAACAAAGGACCCGCAACAACATGTGGTGCAATCGTTGCTTCTTTGCCTGCTTTGGATTTTCCCGAATTATGTTGAGATTTCCATAGTCTAGGTGGAAACAATTACTTGGGGGCTGACTCATTTGTTGGGACTCTAGCATGGTTGAGGCATTGTGGTCGAATATTTGCTAAAATGGGTGTGAAGCATACAATGAAGAGACAGTTAGCGTCATAGCACCTGCAGGAAGAGGCCTTAAACTTGTGGGTTTTTTCATAAACGAGACTTAGAAGATTGAAATTACTTGGATAAATTTTAATTGATGCATTGAAATTAAGTTACATTGGAAGTCAAATAAGTAACGGAGCTAGAAATGTTCATTTGTTTTGGAGCAAAGAGAGACTATGGTCTCAAGTAGTATGTTAATGAGTTCAATAAATTAGAAAAGTATGGTTTAGACCTCATTAATACACTAGTGAAGAAGATAACTAGAGCTACTTTTAATAGATGTTGCTTTGATCCACATTCCCATTGAGCAACTTTGGAGAGCTTAGTTGAGATGGTATTGCCGAATTCAATTGCAAAGGAAGACAAAAGAGGGTAGAAGAAAAGCTCGTTTAGTAAAATAAACATAAGGGTAGAGTAGAGGCTTAAGGTAGAATAAAGAAGCTAATGTTTACGCATAATAAGTGCAGTCTAAGGGGACATATGGAAAAAGGTTGCAAAGTGAATGTTTCAAAGATGAAACACTACAATGTAACCAGTTTTGAGGATATGTGTAATGACCCGCAAATCCGTACCCCTTGAGTCAACACTATTCTACATCAATAAACTCAAGATGAACGGAAATACGAACCATTTGGGTTAAAGAAGAAGAGGTAGAAGAAGAAGATAGAAAACAACATCAGAATCTAACCATCGCAGCGGAATAAAATATAATATATAATAAATGATCTTTACACAAAAACAAATATATATGTTTATACATTACATATCAGAGTACATCATCAAAGTTCGACATCAATAACATACAACTGGATACACAGCGGAATAATAATCAAATACGGAAGTACGTATCGCCATCCAACTCATCTCCTGAGCTCCACAGCATCATATCCTATATTCTATAATACTCGATCTGACCCGAGCATTACAATTAAATAACACCCGAATCAGTCTGGATATACCAGCATGAGAAATCACACTCAAATTGATTATTAAAGTTTCAAAAATCCTTTGAAAACAAAAGCATCTCGTAAGACCACACCACAAATAAACATGTCGGGTTTTTACCTTACAATAGCTAAAACACTTTTTATTAAAAACCTCTGATATTATAATAGGGTCTATTTACAAATACTTACTAAAATAGCCGAAATTGTTACATGATTAAATTCCAGCTACTAGCCATAAAGTGGGTAATACAAACAAAACTCGTAAAAGGCGTGTAAGAAGAATGGATTTCCAACTAATGACTAGACACTGGGGTACCACCTGTCACGGTACCTGGTCTAGATCAGTATACCGAGGATCACTCCCGACCCCCTGCAACACAAGACCGGGACTACCTCTTACTGGATAATCCCGAGTAAGATCACTCCACGGTTGTGATCAGCAACCGCACCTCTAAGCCGAAATAAAAGGGATATCTATACAGGGATGACCTAACCCGAAATGGGCACTACCCACCAGCCTTGCTGCATAACCCCTGATTTTCAGTCATTCCCGGTTGATGAGGCTTGAGGCTAAGTGTTACCTTTTTAGATCGTTTCACTTAAAATGCCTATCGTCCACCTGACGATGTTCCGAAAGCATTCATCCATGCAAGTCCGTCCCAGCTTCGAACGAAACAGAAGGCACTATTCCTACTACATCCATTTTGGAATTATCCTCAGGATTAGCAGCGACTAGCCCTTACACTTCATTGCTCCATCTTCGAATCCAAACTCGTTTTTCCACGAAAACGTACAAACCGGATCGTAGTGGTTTTCGAGAAATTAATCTTGATCCCAGTCTCTTCTAAATGATCAGGGCATTTGGCCAATATTGATAGTTGATTATTTAACTATCAGTTAATATTCACAAACATCCATCAACAATAAATAATCTCTCAAATTATTTATTAACTTGAAAATATCTTTACAAGATATATTTCCATTTTCAATCCTTTTGAAACAGTTTTCGACACACCTTTCTCATGAGTTAAATCTCCAAATATTTATTTCCACTGAAAACAATCAAGCACAAAACTTTAGATTTTTAAACTAATTTAAAACACTCTATTATAAATTATCATTTAAAACATTTAAATTAAAATTACTGTAATACTTTATTAAAAATATATAATACAGGAATATTTAAAATGAGGCTACTTTATAAAATATAAACTAGATTTTCTCTTTAAAACAAATACCAAGTCACTTTTAAATAATTACTAGTATAATAGATTAAAAGAAAATACTTACTTTAGAATTTAAATGTTTAGAAATAATAAACTTTCTAAAACATGCTTTTTAAAAGGCACTAAAACCTTTAAAAATTTACTTTGAAACGTACTTGGCTATTCAGGGAATTACTCTTCTCTTTCCATCTTTAAAAATAAATCACTATTTATTTTTAAACAAAATTTCTCATTCCTTTAAAAATTCCCACCGTGAATTTATTCTTTCAAATATCCACTGATATATTGCTTTACTTTTATAAACACAGTTTATAAACTTCATAGTCACATTCTCCTTTAAATTTCCAATTTCAAATATTTAAATCAATTTCCAAATTGATTTCCAATTTACTCCATTTGAAATAAATTCCTTTACTTACTCAATTCATTTCAAAATCCATTAATTATGGCCTTAATTATTATTTTCCTTTCATTTTGATTTTAAATCTTTAACTGAAACATACCAATTTCAGATTTTCCAAATTTCTTCTTTGCTCCTTTTAATAATTTAGAATCTTAAATTTAAAATAAATTCTTTATTCTTTTAAATAATAACACTGAAGTTTAAAATACCTTATCTTCCTGTTTATTCAAAATCCCCTTTTCATATACGGAATTTATTTATTAGAATTTTAAAACCACTATTATTCTTATCCAGTTCATTCTTAATTTGTTTAAATTCTCCATAATTATTTCACTTACATATTCTCTTCTTTTTATTTTCTTTTCAAAAATCCAATTCTATATATTTTGATAACTCAGTGTCCCGAAATATATTCAAGCAAACCATAGCATTCAATATTCCAATTATCAATAATATTCATTACAGAATATCGAATATTCATAATAGAGAATATTAAACAATATAAATAATTTTGAGGAATCCAGTTGGATCCCTTCAACCTGTTTCCCTGCATCCACAGACGTTAGCACAACATAAAATACCAATTCCACTTCGAGGTGGAATATCGCGGTAAATGGGTTTTAAATATAAAATCATCCGCTATTATGCGACTCATAGGGTCTCATCCGCTATATAATGAGCGAAATCAATCATTCCAAGATATATTATATACTACTATATATAATATTGCACATCCAATCAAATCAATCAATCAACCAATTATTTAAATTTAACCATTTAAAATTTAAATTATAAACAAATGAGTGAGATTAACTCACCTTTGATTTTGTTTTGCAATCCACTTCAATATTGCCTTGGATTTCCAGATGTTTGACCTTGAATAAACAATTTATATAATTTATTAATATTCGAAATAATCAAATACTCAATTGCCATTACATTTAATTAATATTTTAATTTTAAACTAATGAATTTGGTTTAAACAAATTTCTTTCCATAAATTTATTTAACTGCAAAATTTGATTTAAAACTAAATTTCCTTTACAAATTTATTTTAGTAACCATAGCATCATAAAAACAATAAATTTCATTCAGAAGTCTTTTTATCTTGCTGTAAAACAGATCTTTATCTTAAACATTATAATTCCCATATATATTACTGACAACCTATATGTGTGTGTGTGTGTATAAATTTAAATATGGATATATGAGAACATATGCTTATTATTTGTTTATCCTTCACTGAAAACAAGTGTAAATAAATATTAATAAATAATCAACGAATACCTCCCAGATAACAAACGAATCCAGGCTTCTAGGTCGCAATATCCCTTCAACTAATCGATGTTATCGCGAACCCGAAACCCTAGCCGTCACGATGAGATTCGCCATCCTCCAATCGTCGCAACGTCCACTCATGCTTCGCCTGAAATCCCCTTCGTGACCATCGCGATTTTGTCCCCTCGACCACGCATCCAACTTCAGGTCATCGCCATCTCGAAAACCCCCCAAACACGACCGTGGCCATTATCCACAGTTCGACCTCGAACCAACGGCACTCCATCTCGAAGCTCACGTTAACTAAAACCTTAGCCTCTCGCGCCATCATCTCCTCATCACCACTGATACAATCGGACAACCCCTCCCCTTTTGATTGAAATTTGCAAGAAACAACGTCGCAGTCCTCTCCAGCCCTTGCGAAACTCCATGTGAGGCCCTAATTTCGATGGATAAGTGTGACGACCCAGGATTTTAGACCTTCGAAATTGAAATATTTAATTAATTTTAAATATTTAAAAGTAAAATTTTAGCTTGAATTTCAAAATATCACTATTTATTAGATAATTTAATTTTTGAAATTAAATAATTTGAAATTGGATAAAATATTGAATTTTCAGTTTTAAGCCTGTTAAAAATAATTTGCAGGCTTGTAAAATCCATATTTATACTATTGAAGGTGATGGAACTTTTAAAATCGAATTTAAAAGTGTTTTGTTCAGTTTTGAAATTATATCGTTTAAATTAAATTTAAAAATAGCCTTCCGAGGCACAGTCTCGAAATTCGACGAGACCAGTTCCATTTGATTCGTAATATTGTATTGTTATCGAGTTTTAAATTTCGTAGTGATTGGAGTTATTGTGTGAGCATACAATATATAAACGCATTGAAATTGATATTGATACGAATTGAATTTAAATAAAATATATATAATAATAATCATCTTCAGCCGTGATTCTTTCCCATCAGCCTGTTCCCTTTCTACGTCAAAACTTTTTGCCTTCACTGTAGGCTTTCTTTGTACGCTTCCTCCATTACAATCACTTCCTGCATTTTTTTCATCAACAAAGCCGAGCATTTTATTTTTAACAAAATAAAATAAAAAACGAAAATGGCAGATCGGAAAGCAAAGAGTTTCGAATCAAAGCCGCATACCCCTCCGTTCAAATCAAACCTCCTCTTCCTCCTTTCCTTCAGTTTTCGCAATCGAAAAAAAAGGCTGACACCCTAAATCAATTTTTAGCTCGATTCGACAAACCACCTACTATAGATTCGCGATCGTGGGGGCTCGAGTTCGCGTGCAACGTCGCAATATTCTAGGGCGACGCATCTGGGTCGCAGCGTACATATGATGTTGTCGCATGAGCGTACGGCAAGGGGTGACGTATTAGACGGCATGAGCGAGGGGCGAGTGCGAGATGGTCGGCGGGACATTTTCTCGAGCGCTGGTGGTTCAAAATCGAACGCGGGTTGACGATGGGAAGGTGCGGTGGTGTGCTCAAGGGAGATTCGACGGTGCTTTGATAGGTTTGGGTGGATAGCTTGGAACGACAGTAAGGTATTTGGTTTTTTCTAATTTATTTCTTTGTTAAAATTAATTTAACTTCTATATCTGTTTGTACAATTATTAATAAAATCAAAATAAGTATACAGTATTATATATATTTTACAGTAAGGATATTTTCCCATGATTTAAATTTTATATATATATAAGCTTTTAAATATAAGAGTATATGTTTTAAGGAAGAAAATAATAAACATATGTTAAAGAAGAATTTTACAGTAAAGAAAAATATATATCAAAGTAAATTATAAACATATCTATTTAACATTTAATACGTATATAACGTTTTGGGACACTTATTGGAATGTTAAAATGTTTAAAGTTCATGTAAAATTAGAATTCTATTTGAAAAAAATATTTTTATAAAAGAATATCAGCCTAAAAAATAAATTATTAGTTTGAAATAAAAGCTTTGGATAATTAAATTTATATATGGAAATCTAATTGTTCGATTATTTCAAATATTAATAAAATCATATAAATTGTTATTCAAGGTCAAAATCCGAAAGGAAACAAGCTAGTTTGGAAATGGGTTGCAAACGGAATAAGGTGAGTTAATCTCACTTAGTTGAATTTAAATTTAAATGATTAAATTCAAATAATTGTTTGAATGGTTGAATTGATTGATGTGCTATAGTATGGTATATTTTGGAATTGGTATTTTATGTTGCGCTAACGTTGGTGGATGCAGTGAAAACAGGTTGGAGGGGTCCAACTGGATCCTTCAACATTTATTTAAATTATTTAATACCCTCTGTTGTGATTATTTGATATTCTATGATGAATTATATTGGAATATTGAATGCTATGGTTCGATTGGATATAACTGGGTGTAATGAATTACCAAAAATATATAATTGGATTTTGGAAAGAAAATAAAAGAAGTGAATTTGTAAGTAAAATAATTATAGAAAATTTGAATAAATTTAAGAATGAATTGGAAAAGAAATAAAGTGACTTTAAAATTCTAATAAATAAATCTTGAGTATAGAAATGAAATTTTGAATAAACTGAAAGTTAATGAATTATTAAACTTCAGTGTTATTGTTTAAAAGAACAAACATTTATTTTTAAATTTAAGATTTGAATCTTGAAAGGAATAAAGAAGAAATTGAAAAACAAATCTGAAATTTGTATATTTCAGTTAAGAGATTTAAAGTCAAACGGAAAATAATAATAATAAAAATGAAGTCCATAATTAATAAATTTTGAAATGAATTGAGTAAGTAAAGAAATTTATTTCAAATGGAATAAATTGAAAATCGATTTGGAAAATTGATTTAAGTGATTGAGATTGGAAATTCTCCCTGAATAACCAAGTACATTTTCAAGTTAATTTTTAAATATAAGTTAAAAGTTTTAAAGTTGTTTTAAAAAAAACAGGTTTTGGAAAATTTATTATTTCTAATATTTAAATTTTTAAGTAAGTATTTCCTTTTAATCTATTATGGTAGTAATTATTTAAAGAGTGACTTAATATCTTATTTTTAAAAGTGAAATCTAGTTTTATATTTTATTAAGTAACCTTATTTTCAAATATTCATATAGTATGTATTTTTAACAAATTATTGAAGTAGTTTAACTTGAATGTTTTAAAGTATATTTCAAAGTAAAGCGTTTTAAATTATTTTAAGAATCTAGTTTTGTGCTTGGTAATTTCAGTGGAGATAGGAAATATTTGGAAAAGTTTATTCTGAAAAAGAAAGATTAGTTTGAAACTATTTTCAAAGGGTTGAAAATAGAAATATATATTGTGAAGATATTTTGAGGTTAATAAATAATTTGGGAGATTATTTATTGTTTGATGGATGTTTGTGATTATTAATTGATAGTTAAATAACCGACTATCAATATTGGACAAATGCGTTAATCGTTTCGAAGAGACCGGGATCGAGATTTATTTCTCGAAAACCACTTCTATCCGGTTTGTATGTTTTCGTGGAAAACGAGTTTGGACTCGAAGATGGAGCAGTGAAGTACAAGGGCTAGTCGCTTTTAATCCTGAGGATATTTCCAAAATGGATGTAGTAGGAATAGTGCCTTTGGTTCCGTTCGAACCCGGGATGGACTTGTATAGATGAATGCTTTCGGAACATCGTCAGGTGGACGATGGGCATTCTAAGGGATATGTTCTAAAAAGGCATCGCTTAGCCTCAAGCCTCATCAACTGGGAATGACTGAAAATCAGGGGTTATGCAGCAAGGCTAGGTGGGTAGCACCCAAGCAGGGTGAGGTCATCCCTGTCTAGATGTCCCTTTTATTTTGGCTTAGTGGGCGGTTGCTGATCCCAACCATGGGATGATCTCACTCGGGATTATCCAGTAATGGGTAGTCCCGGTCTTGTGTTGCAAGGGAGCGGGCGTACTTCTCGGTACTGTGATCTAGGCCACATACTTGACAGGTGGTACCCCGATGCTTGGTCATTAGTTGGAAATCCATTCTCCCTACGAGCCTTGTACGAGTTTTGTTTGTATTACCCACTCTGTGGCTAGTAGCTAGAATTTAATCATGTAACAATTTCAGCTATTTTATATGTATTTGTATATAGACCCTATTATAATATCGGAGGATTTCTATAAAAATTATTTTAGCTATCGTAAGGTAAAACCCGATATGTTTAATTGTGGCGTGGTCTTACGAGATGCTTTTGTTTTCAAAAGGATTTTGAAACTTTAATAATCAATTGAGTGTGATTTCTCATGCTGGTATTCCAGACTGACTCAGGTGTTATTTAACTGTAATGCTCGGGTCAGACCGAGTGTTATAGGATGCAGAATATGGTGATGTGGAGCTCAGGAGACGAGCTGGATGACGATACGTACTTTCGTACTTGTTTTATATGTATATTCCGCCGTGCTGATTAGCTGTATATCCAGTTGTATGTTATTGATGTTGAACTGTGATTGATGTACTCCGATGATGTAATATATAAACAGATATATGTGATTTTTGAGTAAAGATTATTTATTGTATATTATATTTTATTCCATTGTGATGGTTAGATTCTGTTGTTGTTTTTTCTTCTTCTACCTCTTTTTCTTTAACCCAAATGGTTCGTATTTCTGTATAACTTGAGTTGATTTAGGTAGAACAGTATTGACTTAAGGGGTACGGATTTACGGGTTGTTACACTTGGTATCAGAGCGAGGTTGGTTATAACCTTGGCTCTGATGGGGATTACTCATTTGAATTAGAGTCCGTAGTACTATAGAATGAGTTTGAGCGTATTAATAGATACGAGTGTGTATTTGTTAGTGAATATAAATTGTCTTAATATTGTATTGATTGGTCCATTGAGTGGCATATGAACTTTCGTCATCACGGTCTGGACAACTATATCGAAGGGGTTTCTAAACGCTTAAATAGAACAGTTTGACACGGTATTGTTTTTAAATGTGGGTGAATGAAATAATTTTACCCAAAATTATATTTTGACATAAGAAAAGTTTTTGTAAACTATTTTAGCTAATATATGGTTGCTTAGATGTTAGAAATGATAATATCAAATTATTATCATCATTGTGTAAAAATTTAACTAGAAATTGAAAATATATAACCAAATTAAGGGAATAAATTCATTATAAAATGAAATTTATAAATAAGAATTATAGATGTACTTTATAAATTGAAATATAATCAAATGACAATTTGTATAAGCATAAGCTGTGCAAATGAATTATAGTTAAAATTGATTTAAGCAGGATTTGAAAATTTAAATCCCAGAGATTTTGGAAGTGTTTATCGAAGTATTTGAAGATAAATAATAACATTATTGTTTTAGAGGCATTTCTGAAAGGAAATTTGTTTTAAATGGATTTTGAAAGTGATATAGCATTGAAATCACTTGGATCATTGGGAAATAATTCTGATGATGACGGCCGCGTCATCAGTATTCATTTTCGAATTTCTAAGTGACAAATTGTTGCCAAATTGATTTGTTCAGAAAGGCTAGTTTTTTTTGAAAATTGCAAAGGAAATTTGTTGGGAATAAAAGCAGGATTGGTTTGACTTTTGAGAAATGTGATTTGTGATGTTGAAGATTTCAAAATAATTTGAAACCAAAAGCTGGGTGTTTAAAAATCCTGATGAGATAGGTTGTAAGCTTATAAATTGAGATGATTTTTAAATCAGGAAGGGAATATAAACTTTGAATGTTGGAAATTTAAATTTAAAGTGAAAAGTTAAAAATGAAATTAACTTGGATTGGGGAAGAAAATTTAACTGGATTGAAATTAATTGGATCAGACTGAAAATAATATCCAGTTGAATTCGAATTAAGTTAAAATCGAATTGAATTAAATAAATCTGAGTTAAAATAGAATAGAATTGGAATAAAAATTCTGTTGAGTTATTAAATGGAATTAGATTCTTACTAGAATAAATGGAAGTAAGTTGAATAAGAATTGTTGTAACGACCCACTATTTTGGACCATTCAAATCGACAATAAAACCATACATACCCGACTTGAACAATTCAAAATACCGAATTGTTAATTAAAATTTGGCAAAACTTAAAATATACAGTAAATAAATCAATCACAGATCACAAAGTGATATAATACAGCGGAATAGATAAAGAATAGTAGTTCATGAAGCTACTATATACATCAGAGTTTAGAAAAATAGAATCGAATAGTTCAAATGTAGTGAAGTCTCAAATGCAACGGATGACTTCTCTGAACCAATCAACTGGAAAGGCTGGAATCTGAATCGATAGTTGGATTTCCAAATGAAGCTCCGAACTCCAAAGGTGAGTCTCAAATGCTGTATCACTCAATCTGACCCGAGCGTAAAGCAAAACACAAAACACTCGAGTCAGGATTAACATTCTTATATCGATAAATCCAACACAAGTGAAATATCAACTGAAATACAAATAACTTAAAGGATGTTTGGGATAACCATCCTCTAAAGGTCCATGGAACTTTCTACAAGGTAGAAATATACACTATAACACCATGGTCATTTCAGCTTAATTTATACTTCAAAACCAAATCTCATTTTCACTTCAAATATCTCTATATTTCCCAAAATAGTATTTTTATATATTAAATAATTTATACAGTAAAGTATTTTCAATTTCCTCAACTTAACAAATCATTCCAACATCAACCCGACCTTTCCATTCAAATTAATTCAATCTCAATTTATCAATTTAAATTCAACTCAATTTCTAAAATAACCACTTAAATTTTATCGGTCTCAAATTCGGATTTAAAATCACAAATACCCCTTTATATTTCCATATATTTCAAAACTTTAAGTATTCAATATTTCATCTAAATTTTCAGTCAATTTAGTTTTCTAAATAATAAATTCAAATTTAGTTCAACCTACATTTTAATTCAATTTAGTTGCTAAATAACAAATTCAACTACGTTGATTTCAAATGCAGATCCGAATCTCAACATAAACCATTTAAATTCCAATATAGGTCAACGCTTTAATATTTAAATGTTCTATATAACAGTTTCATATAGATCTCGATTTAAACTCATTATTATTTAGTCTTGAAATACTCCCTTATTAGATTCAATATCATTTAAGTAACCTTAAATTACATTTTATTCAATATTTTCTTTAATTTATTTAAACGTGAAATATTCATTAAATCACTTAAATCAAAAATCCAGTTATAAAATCATACCCTTTAAATTTCCCATTCAAAAATTTCAAATCGATTTAATTTAATAAATCCTTATTTAAATACCATTTTTATAAACCCGAATTTATCTCCCAATCTTAATTATTCAATTTATTACAAGAGAATCTATTTGAAATATAGATTTACATAAATACTTAACCATATTATATGTATTAAATCAATCAAATTTAAATCAAATATTATTACTAAATCTATATATACAATTTTCATTTATATAATATCTTAAGAATCAAATTTATTAAACCATATATTTCTTTCCAAAATTATAGAAATTATTTTCAAAATATTTATATAGACCAACGGTGTCTGTATATAATTCCTATTATATAGTCAAGTGCCACAGATATTTATCATTTCAATCCATATACTAAATATATACGAGTGGATATCATTTCAACCCGTAATCCCAAATTCAATTAAATGAAAATCGCTTGGGTTTATCATTTCAACCCATAACGATTTTCTCCTATTCTAAAGTCTGTTCGGGTATTTATCATTTCAACCCATAGTGATTTCTAAACTACAGGGAACTTGCATAGTGATAACAGAAAATACAATAAAATAATAACATGCATATATCATCAATAATTTAAATAAAATATAAACAACAGGATATGGTGTCATATCCCACAAGTGAACAGTTATAGAAAATATCATATGAATAACAATTTAAATGACTACCGCATCATATTTCAATTATCGTTTCAATTGAAATCAAATTTAATAAAATATAAGAACGTTAATCATGAGTGATTGCTCACCTTTCGAGGCTAGAGAGATTTGAAATGGGTTATGGATCCAAGAACGAATTTCCAAAATGAACAAGATTGGCACGAATAGGACGAACAGAGCCGATAAATAAAGATCGATGAAAATAGATTAGAAACTGCTTGATGTAGACCAAAAAAATATATAAAATCCCAAAATATTATTTGTTTAACTAATATTAACTTTGACTCTCATTAAAATTATATACATACATTTTCCAAAAATATAAATAGTTTAGAAACAACTATTGACCATACGTTCTGTATAATCAACATATATCCATTATACATTTAAACTAGACTATATTTAAATTATACTATGTATAGTAATGTAATATAGTATACAGTACACTTATTACAATACACGTTAGGACTATAAATATAATATTTAACAATACACTTATAACAAAATATGTGACTGTAAAATTTCATTTTTAATATATAAACACAGAGAACAACCTTATATATTTATTAATATTCAGTTATATAAAAACTCTTGCTATATATTTATATTCAAAAGCTAATAACATAACTATACTGCAAACGTATATGTAGTTGAGAATATATAATACCTTTTTATACTTTCTTATGCACTTAATATACTCAACAACGAGTTATATATATATATATATATATATATATATATATATATAAGCGATCATGCATTTTTATATGAAACAACAAGTATAAAATAACTTTTAAAACTTTATCATTATATATATATATATATATATTTTATACACTGAACAGTTGAAATAACTTTTAAAACTTTTTTTTAATAAAACTTTATCATTATAAAATAACTTTTAAAATATACATCATACGAATGTTTTTAACCCACACAAAAAACATATGCTTCCTTATACATATTATATATATCTAATTTATTTATTCTTATTATTATTACTTTTTTTTATATTTAAAAGAAAAGTGGTACCTGAATAATATTTTCTCATTTTCCTAGAGCATAGGTGACTAACAAAACACGCATGGTCTAACATGTGATAACATTTATTTTCTACTTTTATAAAAGTGGTGCAAACATATTTACTCTATCTTAGAGTACAAGTGGAGCAAATGATTTTTTTTAAGGCCTTAGCCAAATGTATATTTTTATCAAACCAAAATACTTATTAACGTTAAGACCTTCAACGAGCAAAGCTGAGGAGAATATTTTTACTGATTTAAAACCTGAAGTAAAACAGCGATGCCACCTACATCCTTTTCCAACGTGTTTATGAATGATATAAGCAAGAATCTGTCTATACCGTGGAGGGTGCTCTTGATTGTGGAGGAGGGTGGGTGTCATGTGGTGAAATAGTAGAGCCAAAAATTTGAACAGAACAATGAAGAAAAGAAAAAAAAAGGAGGAAAAAATAATTCGGTCATTACCCGATGCTTTGCTCACACGCAAGGAAGAAGGAGAGGAACCCAAAATGAGATGCAGATGAAGTTTGATACGTGGTTTGTATTTATTTGTGACAACACAATTGTTAAAGTGGAAAAACAAAAATCAAGGAATGTAAATTTTAAAGTAAGGAAGAAAACGTGTTTAGCATTTAAAGAAAAGCTTGCGTGCATCAAGGGAAAAATGGAAAGAAATTTAAAGATTTTGGAATGGTTAGCAATTTATGGATCACGTTCCTATTAAATCAGAAGGCAAAAGGAAAGTGAATATAATTTGCATGTAAATGGTGAGACACATTTTATATTTAAAGGAAGTAATTTGCGTTGATTGATTGGAGGAAACGGTATGAAATAAATTGCTTTAGGAATGGTAAAGAAGTATGAAATGAATCGTGTTTTATAATCAAACACGCGTTGATAACGGTGAAAGAAAAAGGCAGGAGGAAAGTTGATTTTGAACCGGATTGGATTTTAAAGATTTTATACCAATTTTAAACAAGAGGAAATTGGAAAGAGTAGAAAAATTTCCGCATGAATCCAAGGTAAACATTTTAAACCAATTGAATGGTTAGGGAATTTATTTCTTTTCCACTTAAAAAAAATACGCCTACGGATAAATTTAATTATTATCCAAGGTAAGAAAATGAGACATGCGTAAAACTGACGTAAAAATATACGCCCAATTTATAACAAAGAAACGCTTTAAATTTGTATGTTTTTCTTATGTAGTAAATATAGGTTATAATATCACATCAAATTCATACCATTTGTATGCCAACTAAATTGCACAAATTAAAACGTGTATCTTAAATAGCTTATTTACATTATTAACTTAAAATTTATTACTTAATTAAAATATGATTTGTTTATATCTTTTTGATTTACTTAACATTTAAGAAATAAACTGTTGCATATACGTATAAAAGAAAACGTAGAATGCGTACAACAGACACAGTGATTTTTGTCCAAAAAAATGAAAATAATGGATTTAAATTTTTTACGTTTTCTTGTATATATATATACATTATTTATTCCATCAAATAACGTGCCTTTTAAACGCGAAATTAAACAGTTTATTTATACACAAAGTTTTGGAAATTTATTGCTTATATAAAAATATGATTTGTTTACACATTTACTAAGAAATTTATATTCAAAAATGTATATAAGTAAAATATTAAATATTAAATTTTTAAAAGTATAAAATCAATTTTTTTTAAAGAACAAAAGGTGAAATAAACGTTGTTAAGAACATATTAAATTAAACCAAAAGATTAAAAATTAAAAATTTAAAGATTTATAACTTCAAAAAAAAATGTTAAGTTTTAACCAAAATAAGAATTTTAGAATTTTCACACTAATAAAAATCTTGGGTGATTATTTATAATAAAATTTAGACAATCAAATTTTCGAAAAATAAAACCCCAGAGTTATAAATAAAGAATAAAATATTGCTAAAATTTGGGCTGTTACAATTGGATTGGAAAAAAATAAATTAGAATAACTTATAAAAGAATTAAAATCCATGGAATAAAATATGCTTTGGTTATAAATAAGCATAAGGCTTGAGTTAAAAATAAAAGAAGAACATATTCAAGCCTATAATGAATGGAAATGTGTAAAATAATAAGTTGTGACTTATAAATTGAAAAATGGGATCGAAAACCCAAAATAAATATTTCTGATGATTTGGAAAATAAAATAAAAATCAAAACTTGAATTATAAAATAAATTAAACTGAAGAAAATATAATGAAGAGATTTTAAGATTAAAAATCAAGTATTGAACTATAAATAGGAGAGAACTAATTTCATAATAAATTAGTTAATGAAATGTGTAAATGGAGTTCAATGTAGTTAAATAGAAGCTGAATTGTAAGCTAATAATGAAGTTTAGAAATAAAACTCAAGTTATAAATCAAATTCGACTTGAATCATTAGTGAAGAAATATAATTGAAAGTGCCTTGCAATTAATCAAATGAATTGAGAATGTAATTGAATTGTGAGTTCATGAAATTAGATGGTAAATTGAAAATGGATAGTGGATTCAGAACTTGAGTTATAAATTAAAATTTAACTTGAAGTGTTAACAAATTAAATATAATTAGAAATGTATCGAATAAAAATGAAATTGGATTAAAATAGTAATGGTTTGAATTGCAAATAAAATCCAAATAAGTGGAAATAAATTGGAGATAACCATGTAATCAATTGAATGAGTTGAATTTGAGAATTTGAAATTTTACAATAACTAATCAAATGAAATTGTAGATTTAAAATGAGATTTAACTGAGATAGAATTAAGTTGAATATAAGAGAAAAATTTACTTATAAAATGAAAGTGAGCTTAAGTATAAAATTTAAATAAATTGAAGTCAACTTAAAACTAAGTTTAATGATATTGGATTGGATTTAAATCAAGTGAAAATAAATTTTAATCGAAATAAAATTCGGTGAGTTACGGATAATATTTAATGAAACGAAAATTCTTAAATAAATAATTGTAAATCATTTAAATTGTTAAGGAATTGAAATAACTTGAGACAATAAGGAAAATAGAATGTTTCAAGCTTACTATAATGGTTTTAAATGAATGCGGATAAGAAATGAATCGCAAATGAATGGATCGTGAACAGAATTGAAATGATCATTGATTAGATCAGCCAGGATTGGTTTCAAGCTAAATAAAATAGTTTTGGGTAAACAAAGATGGATATGGAATGAAAATGCAAGTGTATGGGTTGGGAGTAATGTAGAATGGGATAGAATTAATAATAATTTGAGTTGGAATCAATTTAAAATGGTCATCGGCTTAAGTGGTTGTTTACTTGAATGAATATTACCAATTTGCATGAGAAAATTGGTCGTTGGACGAAAATAGAAGAAAATAAAATTCTATGAATCATTACAAGTAAATAAAATTGATTTTTAAATCAATCGAAATAATATGGGTCTGTTGAAAATTAAAAATGAATGGAATGTAAGCGATTTAGTTTTTAAACCATTCAAATTGATGAAGTTGTATACGAATGGATTGTAAACCATTCAAATATAATGAATATGGTTATGAATTAATTGAAAACAGTTGAATTAGTACGAAAACTGTATAAATTGCTTATGGAAAATGTTTGGTGTGCATTTCTTTTGGAATTCATGTGTTTAACTATTGCAAATAAATGAAATGTCATTAAACTTCATATGTTTGACACTTACATGTTTAAATTGAGTAAGTACAGGTACCTGGAAGCCGTGTGGCTGGATCTGATTGCGCTAACTGCTAAATAAATAAGCTGCTTGCTTAACAATGCTAAATAAAGGTACGCCTACGCAATAAAAATAGAAAATATGAATTGTTTTTCGTTTTTCCGACCGTGTGGGTCGATGTATATATATTTACATCTTTTATCAAATTGCAAAAGCTCCTCCGTACAAAGGAGACTCTGCCAAAAATTTTCAGAAATTTTGGGAGTTAGAAAATTTTGGAAAATTTTGTTAACGACAAAACGGTTTCAAACTGGAAATTGAAATAAATTAGTAAATGAAACCAATTTAAAATAATGACATAAATTAGTTATAAATGGAAAATAAAATTCAAATATTCAGGGTTAAAGATAAATTGAATTCAGATGGAAATGAAATAATTGATTTGAATAGAAATAGATATAAACTAGAATGGTGAAGTGAAAATAAATAAAGGAGCATATAAATGCTTATACTAAACTTAAGTAAGGAATGGTTTATACTCAATTGGAAATTGATATTACAAATATATTCTAAGTTAATATTTGGATGAATAGATATTGACATTTTGTAAGGAAGTCGATAAAATGTTTTGGGAATGTTGTGATTGGATATTATTTTTACGTAAGATATGCAGGTATTATAAAGAGAAAAGAGAATTGATTTTGATTTCAGAAGATAAATTTGAATAGCTCGACAAAAAGGTATGTATTTAAATTTCGGTATGAAATTTGATTGGGTTTTTGGATCAAGTCACTTGACTTTTGTTTTCTTTTGGGATTTGGGAGCCCCTAGGGCCTTCTGTAGTTGTACTGAGCTAGCCGCGTAAAGGAGTCGTTGGCAAAAAATTTCGGAAATTTAGAGAGCTAGAAAATTTTTGAGAAATTTTGAAAATTTTAAACTTGGTTTTGAACTCTAATTTGGGTAGTTGAATAAGTAAAGTTATTTGGGAACTAAGGAAAAGTTTAGGATGTTAGTAAGAAAGATAATGGGTCTTTTATAAAAAGATCATTGGTAAGATGTTGAATTGTTGGTTTTGAGAAAAAGTAAACGGGTATTGGACCATTCTTCCTAACTAGTAATTTCGGAAACGAAATTCCTTTAAGGGGGAAGAATGTGACGACCGGGATTTTAGACCTTTGAAATTGAAATATTTAAAAGTAAACTTTTAGCTTGAATTTCAAAATATCACTATTTATTGGATAATTTAATTTTTAAATTAAATAATTTGAAATTGGGTAAAATATTGAATTTTCAGTTTTAAGCCTGTTAAAAATAATTTGCAGGCTTGTAAAATCCATATTTATACTATTGAAGTTGATGGAACTTTTAAAATCGAATTTAAAAGTGTTTTGTTCAGTTTTGAAATTATATCGTTGAAATTAAATTTAAAAATAGTCTTCCGAGGCACAGTCTCGAAATTTGACGAAACCAGTTCCATTTGATCCGTAATATTGTATTGTTATTGGGTTTCAAATTTCGTAGTGATTGGAGTTGTTGTGTGAGCATACGATATGTAAACGCATTGAAATTGATATTGATACTGATACGAATTGAATTTAAATAAAATATATATAATAATAATCATCTTCCGCCGTGATTCTTTCCCATCCGCCTGTTCCCTTTCTATGTCAAAACTTTTTGCCTTCGCTGTAGGCTTCCTTTGTACGCTTCCTCCATTTCAATCACTTCCTGCCTTCTTTTTTTCATCAACACAGCCGAGCATTTTATTTTTCACAAAATAAAAAAAAGAAATGAAAATGACAGATCTGAAAGTAAAGAGTATCAAATCAAAGTCGCATACCCCTCCGTTCAAATCAAACCTCCTCTCCCTCCTTTCCTTCAGTTTTCGCAATCGAAAAAATGGCCGACACCCTAAATCAATTTTTAGCTCGATTCAACAAACCATCGACTATAGATTCGCGATCGTGGGGGCTCGAGTTCGCATGCAACGTCGCGATATTCTAGGGTGACGCATCTGGGTCGCAGCGTGCATAGGATGTTTTCGCATGTGCTACGGCAAGGGGTGACGAATTAGACGGCACGAGCGAGGGTGAGCGCGAGATGGTCGGCGGGACATTTTCTCGAACGCTGGTGGTTCAAAATCGAACGCGGGTCGAGGATGGGAAGGTGCGGTGGTGTGCTCAGGGATGGTTCGATGGTGCTTCGATAGGTTTGGGTGGATAGCTGGGAACGACAGTAAGGTATTCGCTTTTTTCTAATTTATTTCTCTGTTAAAATTAATTTAACTTCTATATCTGTTTGGATAATAATTAATAAAATCAAAATAAGTATACAGTATTATATATATTTTACAGTAAGGATATTTTCCCTTGATTTATATATATATATATATATATATATATAAGGTTTTAAATATAAGAGTATGTGTTTTAAGGAAGAAAATAATAAACATGTGTTAAAGAAGAATTTTACAGTAAAGAAAAATCTATATCACATAAATTATAAACATATCCGTTTAACATTTAATATGTATATAACGTTTTGGGACACTGTTAAAATGTTTAAAGTTCATGTAAAATTAGAATTCTATTTGAAAAAAATATTTTTTATAAAAGAAAATCAGCCTAAAAAGTAAATTATTAGTCTGAAATAAAAGCTTTGGATAATTAAATTTATATACAGAAATCTCATTGTTCGATTATTTCAAATATTAATAAAATCATATAAATTGTTATTCAAGGTCAAAATCCGAAAGGAAACAAGCTGGTTTGGAAATGGGTTGCAAACGGAATAAGGTGAGTTAATCGCACTTAGCTAAATTTAAATTTAAATGATTAAATTTAAATAATTGTTTGAATGGTTGAATTGATTGATGTGCTATAGTATGGTATATTTTGGAATTGGTATTTTATGTTGCGCTAACGTTGGTGGATGCAGAGAAAACAGGTTGGAGGGATCCAACTGGATCCCTCAACATTTATTTAAATTAATACCCTCTGTTGTGATTATTTGATATTCTATGATGAATTATATTGGAATATTGAATGCTATGGTTCAATTGGATATAATTGGGTATAATGAATTACCAAATATATATAAATTGGATTTTGGAAAGAAAATAGAAGAAGTGAATTGTAAGTAAATAATTATAGAAAATTTGAATAAATTTAAGAATGAAATGGAAAAGAAATAAAGCGACTTTAAAATTCTAATAAATAAATCTTGAGTATAGAAAGGAAATTATGAATAAACTGAAAGTTAATGAATTATTAAACTTCAGTGTTATTGTTTGAAAGAACAAAGCATTTATCTTTAAATTTAAGATTTGAATCTTGAAAGGAATAAAGAAGAAACTGAAAAAAAATCTGAAATTTGTATATTTCAGTAAAAAGATTTAAAATCAAACGGAAAATAATAATAATAAAAATGAAGTCCATAATTAATAAATTTTGAAATGAATTGAGTAATTAAAGAAATTTATTTCAAATGGAATAAATTGGAAATCAATTTGGAAAATTGATTTAAGTGATTGAGATTGGAAATTCTCCCTGAATAACTAGTACATTTTCAAGTTAATTTTTAAATATAAGTTAAAAGTTGTTTTAAAAAAGTAGGTTTTGGAAAATTTATTATTTCTAATATTTAAATTCTAAAGTAAGTATTTCCTTTTAATCTATCATGGTAGTAATTTTTTAAAGAGTGACTTGGTATCTTGTTTTTAAAAGTGAAATCTAGTTTTACATTTTATTAAGTAACCTTATTTTCAAATATTCATATAGTATGTATTTTTAACAAATTATTGAAGTAGTTTAACTCGAATGTTTTAAAGTATATTTCAAAGTAAAGTGTTTTAAATTATTTTATGAATCCAGTTTTGTGCTTGGTAATTTCAGTGGAGATAGGAAATATTTGGGAAAGTTGATTCTGAAAAGAAAGAATGGTTTGAAACTGTTTTCAAAGGGTTGAAAATAGAAATATATCTTGTGAAGATATTTTGAGGTTAATAAATAATTTGGGAGATTATTTATTGTTTGATGGATGTTTGTGATTATTAATTGATAGTTAAATAACCGACTATCAATATTGGACAAATGCGTTGATCGTTTCGAAGAGACCGGGATCGAGATTTATTTCTCGAAAACCACTTCGATCCGTTTTGTACGTTTTCATGGAAAACGAGTTTGGACTCGAAGATGGATCAGTGAAGTGCAAGGGCTAGTTGCTACTAATCCTGATGATATTTCCAAAATGGATGTAGTAGGAACAGCGCCTTCGGTTCCGTTCGAACCTGGGACGGACTTGTATGAATGAATGCTTTCGGAACATCGTCAGGTGGACGATGGGAATTCTAAGGGATACGTTCTAAAAAGGTAATGCTTAGCCTCAAGCCTCATCAACCGGGAATGACTGAAAATCAGGGGTTATGTAGCAAGGCTAGGTGGGTAGCACCGAAGCAGGGTGAGGTAATCCCTGTCTAGATGTCCCTTTTATTTCGGCTTAGTGGGCGGTTGCTGATCCCAACCGAGGGGTGATCTCACTCAGGATTATCCAGTAAGGGGTAGTCCCGGTATTGTGTTACAGGGGAGCAGGCGTACTCCTCGGTACTGTGATCTAGGCCACGTACCGTGACATGTGGTACCCCAGTGCCTAGTCATTAGTTGGAAATCCATTCTCCCTACGAGCCTTGTACGAGTTTTGTTTGTATTACCGACTCCGTGGCTAGTAGCTGGAATTTAATCATGTAACAATTTCGGCTATTTTATAAGTATTTGTATATAGACCCTATTATAATATCAGAGGATTTCTATAAAAATTGTTTTAGCTATCGTAAAGTGAAAACCCGACATGTTTATTTGCGGCGTGGTCTTACGAGATGCTTTTGTTTTCAAAAGGATTTTGAAACTTTAATAATCAATTGAGTGTGATTTCTCACGCTGGTATTCCAGACTAACTCGGGTGTTATTTAACTGTATTGCTTGGGTCAGACCGAGTGTTATAGGACACAGGATATGATGATGTGGAGCTCAGGAGACGAGCTGGATGACGATACGTACTTTCGTACTTGTTTTATATGTATATTCCACTGATTAGCTGTATATCCAGTTGTATGTTATTGATGTTGAACTGTAATTGATGTACTCTGATGATGTAATATATAAACAGATATATTTGATTTTTGAGTAAAGATTATTTATTATATATTATATTTTATTCCGCTGTGGTGGTTAGATTCTGTTGTTGTTTTCTATTTTCTTCTTCTACCTCTTTTTCTTTAAACCAAATGGTTCGTATTTCTGTACAACTTGAGTTGATTTAGGTAGAATAATGTTGACTCAAGGGGTACAGATTTGCGGGTTGTTACAATAAGGGTTCGATTGATTTAAAACTGATGGGATCGACCATTTTATTTATCGATTTCGAATTGAATTTTTTTTAAGGAACGAGATTGATTTTGAAAACGAAAGGGGCTCGGCCTTTTCTTTTTCTAAATCGAGAAGTTTAGTTACAGAAGGATGAGAGGCACGCTTATTTTTGTTCGTTCATTTGCTTACAAACGAAGCCATCTTTTTTTTAAGAGGAACGAACGGGTTTATTTTAAGAAGAAGAACTCGGCTACTAATAAAAAGATGGTGGAAGATACCTTACGTGATGAAGACGCTTGGCTACAGTGTTTTGAAGGTGAAATCAAAAAGTATTGACGTGATTTTAATTTGACTGGTTAATTAATATATTAATTTGATTTAAATTTAAATTTAAATCGACTCGAATTACACAACCTAAAATCTCTACCTCCTATCGCAACGTGCCACTAAGTGTTTATAATGTTAAACCCCTATTTCGAACACAATGGAAAAGGTTTCGAGTCCTATTTCGATCGTATGGAGAAGATAGCTTTTCGGACCCAGTTATTATATTTAATTTCGATTTAATTTTCAATGTGTTTACTTATCGTACGGCCAAATGATCACTCTAAATACTGCGAAAATTGAAATCCGATAATAGTACAATATTACGGATCCAATGGAACTAGTTTCATCGAAATCCGAGACTGTACCTCGGAAGGCTATTTTTAAATTCAATTTAAATGATATATTATTAAAACTGAACTAAACACTTCCAAATTCAACTGATATTTGAAATCCAAGTTAAAATTAACTTTAAAGTATTTAAAATCAAATTAATATTCCGATTTTAAACATTCAAAAATTCTGGGTCGTCACATTCCTCCCCTTAAAAGAATTTCATCACCGAAATTGCTAGTTAAGAAAAATGATCCAACACCCATTTACTATTTCCCAAAACCAAACAATTCAACATCTTACCAACTATCTTTATATAAAAGACCCATTATCTTTCTTACTAACTTCTCAAACTTTTCCATAGTTCCCAAACATCTTTACTTGTTCAACCATTCACATTATAATTCAAAACCAAGTTTAAATTTTCAAATTTTATCAAAAATTTTCTAACTCCCTAAATTTTTGAAAAATTTCGCCAGCGTCTCCTTTGCGTGGCTAGCTCAGTACAACTACAAAATGCCTCTACGGGCTCCCAAATTCTAAAAGAAAACAAAAGGCCAAGTGGCTAGATCAAAAACCCAATCAAATTTCATATAGAAATTTAAACACATACCTTTTTGGTCGGGCAATTCAAATTTATCACCTGAAATCAAAATCAATTTTCCTTTCCCTTTATAATACCTACATATCCTGCTTAGCAATAATATCCAATCATAGCTTTTAAAATCATCTTATACATTTCCTTACAGAAGTTTTCATATCTACTTCTATCCAAATTAGTTTTTCCATTTCCATATGAATTCAATTTATCTTCAACTCCGAATATTGAATTTTATCTTCCATTTATAACTGATTCATATTATTATTTTAAATTAGTTTCATTTTCCATTTCCAAAATTCCTTATTTTAATTCCAATTCGAAATCGTTATGTCACTAACAAAATTTTTTCTAACTCTCAAAATTTTCGAAAATTATCGGTAGAGTCTCCTTTGTATGGAGGAGCTTTTGCAATTTGACAAAAGATATAGATATATATAATTCGACCCACCCGGTCGAAAAAACAAAAACAGTTCATATTTTCTATTTTTATTGCATAGGCATACCTTTATTTAGCATTTTTAAACAAGCGACTTATTTAATTAGCAGTTAGCGCAATCAAATTCAGCCCAACGACTTCCCTGAACCTGTACTCACTCAACTAAAACATGTAAGTGTCATATATGTGAAGTTTAACAGCACTTCACTTATTTGAAATAGTTAAACACATGAATTCTAACAGAAATGCACACCAAACACTTTCCGTAAGCAATTTATATAGTTTTAATACTAATTTAACTATTTTCAATTAATTCATATACCATTTTCATTCAATTTAAATGGTTTACAATCCTCTTGCTTACATTCAATTCATTTTTAATTTTAAACAAACCCATATTATTCCAATTGATTAAAAAATCAATTCTATTCACCTCTGTTAATACATTTGCTTTCGTTTACGATAGAATGACTAATTTTCTGTGCAAATTTGATGTTATTCATGCAAGTAACAATTGCTTAAGCTTATAACCATTTTAAATTGATTCCAACTCAATTTATATTTAATTCCTTCTATTTTAATTCATTTACAACCATTTTATTTAGCTCGACACATTCTATTTCAATTTTGTTCCTTTTTAATTTTAGTCATGATCCATTCATTTACGTTTCATTCCATATTTGCCTTCATTTCATTTGAGACCATTTTATTAAGCTTGACCATTCCATGCTTATGTATTGATAACCATTCCCTAATTTAATTTTACCGAAGCTTTTATTTAATGGACTTTTACCCTTACTCGAAGCCAAGCTTCCACTAATTTTAAACTTAAATTAATTTACTTCAAATTATTCAAATTTCATACTTAAGCTCATTTTCATTTTACAAATAAAATTTTCTTTTCAATTTAACTTGATTCTGTTTTAATCAAATCTCATTTCAATCTACAAATTTATTTGATTAGTTATTATAAATTTTAAATTTCCAGATTCAATTTACTCAAATTCATCTAGTTAATTACAAGGCCATTTTCAATTTATTCCCAAATTCATCTGGGTTTTATTTACAACTAAAACCATCCCCACTTTAATCCAATTTCTTTTTATCTGGCAATATCTTCAATTATATTTACCTCACTTAACGATTCAAGTCGTATTTGATTTATAACCCGAGTTTTATTTCCAAACTTCATTATTAGATTACAATTCAGCTTCTATTTAACTATATTAGGTTCCATTTACATATTTCATTAACTAATTTATTATCTAATTAGTTGTCCCCTATTTAAATTCAATACTTGATTTTTAATCTCGAAAATCACTTCATTTAATTTCCTTAAGTTCAATTTATTTTATAATTCAAGTTTGGATTCTTGTTTTATTTTCCAATTCATCATACAATATTTATTTTGGGTTTTCTATCCCACTTTTAAATTTTATAAGTCACAACTTATTATTTTACATATTTCCAATCATTCTAGGTTTGAATATATTCATCTTTTATTTTTAACTCAAGATTTATGCTTATTTATAACCATAGCATATTTTTATTCCATGGATTTTTAATTCTTTTATAAGTTATTCTAATCCATTTATTCCAAATTATTTCTTATCCAACTTATTTCCATTTATTTAAGTGAGGATCTAATTCCATTCAATATCACTCATAACTCAACTGAATTTTATTCCAATTCAATTCTATTTTAACTCAGATTCATTTAATTCAATTCGATTCAATTTTCTTCCTCAATCCAAGTTAATTTCTTTTTTACTTTTCACTTTAAATTTAAATTCCAACATCCAAAGCTCATATTTCCTTCCTGATTTTAAAAATCATCTCAATTTCTAAGCTTATAACCTATCTCATTAGGATTTTTAAACACCTGGCCTTTGGTTTCAAATCATTTGAAATCACCATTATCACAAAATCACACTTCTCAAAATTTAAACAATCCTGGTTTTTATTCCCAACAAATTTCCTTTGAAATTTCAAAAACAAACTAATTCTTCTGAACAAATCAATTTGGCAGCAATCCATCACTTAGAAACTCGAAAAAGAACATCGATGATGCTACAGTCATCACCGAAGTTATTTTTCAGCGACTGAAGTGAATTCAAAGCTATATCCCTTCCTAAAATTTATTTGAAACAATTTCCCTTCAGAAATACCTCCAAAATAATAATGCTATTATTTATCTTCAAAACACTCGGACAAACACATCCAAAATCTCCGAGGTTTTAAATTTTCAAATTTGGCTTAAATCAAATTTTAACTATAATTCATTTGTATAATTTATTATCATACAAATTCCCATTTGATTATATTTCAATTTGTAAATCACATTTATAATTCACATTTATAAATTTCATTTTATAACTGAATTTATTCCCTTAACCTTTTGTTATATTTTCAATTTCTAGTTAAATTGTTACAAAACAATGATAATAATTTAATATTATCATCCCTAGCATCCAAGCAACCATATATTAGCTAAAATAGTTTACAAAAACCTTTCTTTATATCAAAATATATTTTTGGGTAAAATTATTTCATTTACCCACCTTTAAAACAATACTGTGTCAATTTATCATGTACGGTGTTTATAAACTCTTCTTGAATATCGATCAACTTACCCGATCAGAATTCATATTCCACCCAACCAATAAGTCAACACAACATTAAAACAATTTATATTCACTAACAAATACGTGCTCATATCTATTAATACGTTCAAACTCATTCTAGAGTACTATGGACTCTATTTGAGTAATTCCCACTAGAGCCAAGGTTATCACCAACCTCGCTCTGATACCAACTGTAATGACCCGAAAATCCATACCCCTTGAGTAAACACTATTCTACATCAATTAACTCAAGATGAACGAAAATACGAACCATTTGGGTTAAAGAAGAAGAGGTAGAAGAGGATAGAAAACAACATCAGAATCTAACCATCGCAGTGGAATAAAATATAATAGATAATAAATGATCTTTACACAAAAAGAAATATATCTGTTTATACATTACATCATCAGAGCACATCATCAGAGTTCAACATCAATAACATACAACTGGATACATAGCGGAATAATAATCAAATGAGGAAGTACGTATCGCCATCCAACTCGTCTCCTGAGCTCCATAGCATCATATCCTGTATTCTATAATACTCCGTCTGACTCAAGCATTACAGTTAAATAACACACGAGTCAGTCTGGATATACCAGCGTGAGAAATCACACTCAAATTGATTATTAAAGTTTCAAAAATCCTTTGAAAACAAAAGCATCTCGTAAGACCACGCCATAAATAAACATGTCGGGTTTTTACCTTACGATAGCTAAAACACTTTTTATTAAAATCCTCTAATATTATAATAGGGTCTATTTACAAATAATTACTAAAATAGCCGAAATTGTGACATGATTAAATTCCAGCTACTATCCACGAAGTGGGTAATACAAACAAAACACGTAAAAGGCGCTAGGGAGAATGGATTTCCAACTAATGACTAAGCACTGGGGTACCACCTGTCACGGTACCTGGTCTAGATCAGTATATCGAGGATCACTCCCGACCCCCTACAACACAAGACCGGGACTGCCATTTACTGGATAGTCTCGAGTAAGATCACCCCCACGGTTGTGATCAGCAACCGCACCACTAAGCCGAAATAAAAGGGACATTTAAACAGGGATGACCTCGCCCGAAATGGGTACTACCCACCAGCCTTGCTGCATAACCCCTGATTTTTAGTCATTCACAGTTGATGAGGCTTGAGGCTAAACGTTACCTTTTTAGATCGTTCCACTTAAAATGCCCATTGTCTGCCTGACGATGTTTCGAAAGCATTCATCCATGCAAATCCATCCTAGGTTCGAACGAACCGAAGGCATTATTCCTACTACATCCATTTTGGAATTATCCTCAGGATTAGTAGCGAATAGCCCATGCACTTCATTGCTCCATCTTCGAATCCAAACTCGTTTTTCCACGAAAACGTACAAACCGGATCGAAGTGGTTTTCGAGAAATTAATCCCGATCCCAGTCTTCTCGAAACGATCAGCGCATTTGGCCAATATTGATAGTCGATTATTTAACTATCAATTAACATTCACAAACATCCATCAACAATAAATAATCTCCCAAATTATTTATTAACTTCAAAAGATCTTCACAAGATATATTTCCATTTTCAACCCTTTTGAAATAATTTTCGACACACCTTTCTCATGAATTAAATCTCCAAATATTTATTTCCACTGAAAACAACCAAGCACAAAACTTTAGATTTTTAAATTAATTTAAAACACTCTATTATAAATTATCCTTTAAAACATTTCAATTAAAATTACTTTAATACTTTATTAAAAATATATACTACAGGATTATTTTAAACGAGGCTACTTTATAAAATATAAACTAGATTTTCTCTTTAAAACAAATACCAAGTCACTTTTAAATAATTACTACTATAATAGATTAAAATAAAAATATTTACTTTAGAATTTAAATGTTTAGAAATAATAAACTTTCTAAAACATGCTTTTTAAAACGACATTAAAACCTTTAAAAATTTACTTTGAAACGTACTTGGCTATTCAGGGAAATACTCTTCTCTTTCCATCTTTAAAAATAAATCACTATTTATTTTTAAACAAAATTTCTCATTCCTTTAACAAGTTCCCACCGTGAATTTATTCTTTCAAATATCCACTGATATATTGCTTTACTTTTATAAACACGATTTATAAACTTCATAGTCACATTCTCCTTTAAATTTCCAATTTCTAATATTTAAATCAATTTCCAAATTGATTTCCAATTTACTCCATTTGAAATAAACTCCTTTACTTACTCAATTCATTTCAAAATCCATTAATTATGGACTTAGTTATTATTTTCCTTTCATTTTGATTTTAAATCTTTAACTGAAACATACCATTTTCAGATTTTTCAAATTTCTTCTTTGCTCCTGTTAATAATTTAAAATCTTAAATTTAAAATAAATTCTTTATTCTTTTAAACAATAACACTGAAGTTTAAAATTCTTTATCTTCCTGTTTATTCAAAATCCCCTTTTCATATACGGAATTTATTTATTAGAATTTTAAAACCACTATTATTCTTATCCAGTTCATTCTTAATTTATTTAAATTCTCCTTAATTATTTCACTTACAAATTCTCTTCTTTTTATTTTCTTTTCAAAAATCCAGTTCTATATATTTTGATAACTCAGTGTCCCGAAATATATTCAAGCAAACCATAGCATTCAATATTCCAATTATCAATAATATTCATCACAGAATATTGAATATTCATAACAGAGAATATTAAACAATATAAATAATTTTGAGGAATCCAGTTGGATCCCTTCAACCTGTTTCCCTGCATCCACAGACATTAGCACAACATAAAACACCAATTCCACTTCAAGGTGGAATATCGCGGTATATGGGTTTTAAATATAAAATCATTCGCTATTATGCGACGTATAGGGTCTCATCCGTTATATAATGCGGGAAATCAATCATTCCAAGATATATTATATACTACTATATATAATATTACACGTCCAATCAAATCAATCAATCAACCAATTATTTAAATTTAACCATTTAAAATTTAAATTATAACCAGATGAGTGAGATTAACTCACCTTTGATTTTGTTTTGCAATCCACTTCAATATTGCCTTGGATTTCCAGATGTTTGACCTTGAATAAACAACTTATGTAATTTATTAATATTCGAAATAATCGAATACTCAATTGCCATTACAACTTTTAATTTAATTAATATTTTAATTTTAAACTAATGAATTTGGTTTAAACAAATTTCTTTCCATAAATTTATTTAACTACAAAATTTAATTTAAAACTAAATTTCCTTTACAAATTTATTTTAGTAACCATAGCATCATAAAAACAATAGATTTCATTCAAAAGTCTTTTTATCTTGCTGTAAAACAGATCTTTATCTTAAACAATATAATTCCCATATATATCACTGAAAACCTATATGTGTGTGTATATATAAATTTAAATATGGGTATATGAGAATATATGCTTATTATTTGTTTATCCTTCACTGAAAACAAGTGTAAATAAATATAAATAAATAATCAGCGAATACCTCCCAGATAACAAACGAATCCAGGCTTTCAGGTCGCAATATCCCTTCAACTCATCGATGTTATTGCGAACCCGAAACCCTAGCCGTCAGATGAGATTCGCCATCCTCCAATCGTCGTAACGTCCACTCGTGCTTCGCCTGAAATCCCCTTCGTGACCATCGCGACTTGCTCCCCATGACCACGCATCCAACTTCAGGTCATCGCCATCTCGAAAACCCCCTAGCATGACCGTGGCCATCATCCACAGTTCGACTTTGAACCCAAGGCACTCCATCTCGAAGCTCACGCTAACTGAAACCCTAGCCTCTCGCGCCATCATCTCCTCGTCGCCGCTAATACAATCAAACAACCCCTTCCCTTTCGATTGAAGTTTGCAAGAAACGATGTCGTGGTCCTCTCCAGCCCTTGCGAAACTCCACGCGAGGCCCTAATTTCAATGGATAAGGGTTCGATTGATTTAAAACTGAGGGATCGGCCATTTTATTTATCAATTTCGAATTGATTTTTTTAAAGGAACGAGATTGATTTTGAAAACGAAAGGGGCTCGGCCTTTTCTTTTTGTAAATCGAGAGGGTTAGTTGCAGAAGGATGAGAGGCAAGCTTATTTCTGTTCGTTTGTTTGCTTACGAACGAAGCAATCTCTTTTTTTTAAAGAGGAACGAACGGGTTTATTTCAAGAAGAAGAACTCGGCTATTAATAAAAAGATGGTGGAAGATACCTTACGTGATGAAGACGCTTGGCTATAGTATTTTGAAGGTGAAATCAAAAGTATTGACGTGATTTTAATTTGATTGGTTAACTAATATATTAATTTGATTTAAATTTAAATTTAAATCGACTCGAATTACACAACCTAAAATCTCCACCTCCTATCGCAACGTGCCGCTAAGCGTTTATAATGTTAAACCCCTATTTCGAACACAATGGAAAAGGTTTCGAGTCCTAATTCGATCGTATGGAGAAGATAGCTTTTCGGAACCGGTTATTATATTTAATTTTAATTTAATTTTCAACGTGTTTATTTATCGTGTGGCCAAATGATTACTCCAAACACTGCGAAAATTGAAATTCGATAATAGTACAATATTACGGATCCAATGGAACTAGTTTCGTCGAAATCCGAGACTGTGCCTCGGAAGGCTATTTTTAAATTCAATTTAAACGATATACTATTAAACTGAACCAAACACTTCCAAATTCAACTGATATTTGAAATCCAAGTTAAAATTAACTTTAAAATATTTAAAATCAAATTAATATTCCAATTTCAAACATTCAAAAATTCCGGGTCGTCACAATATGAAGAGGGACCAACATTGCCTACGATATCTGCACAGATGGTTCCAACTTATGCGCTTGAAAATATCCCTTGCTCAAGCTTAGCCCCAGCAGTGGATAAAGGGAAGAAGATGTGTTAACTCTTTCTTATTTATCTATTTGCACTATTTTTGACATCGAAGCCATTTAGTTATTAACTCTAAGTAAATTAGCTGATAAATTGCACTTAGAGTCTAGTGTAGTTACAGACCCTTTTATAATAGTGAATCCTATTAGGGGATCCATCCATCCACCGATTATTTATAAGGTTTTCAATTTACATATTTTTGTTGTCGAATTTGGTCTTTTTTGTTAGGATTTTCTTGGTTCGGTTTAATTCTGGGGATTGACCAGATGACTACGTATGGGGCGATGTTAGGTTGTGATGGGAAGGTGGTTCACTTGTGTACTTGTAGTTGGCCTAGCATTATGGTTTGCTATCATCTAAAAAGTTCTATTACGTTGAGTTATCTGTTTTCTCTAGACCTATCGCAAGATGAGTTAGCCTTTGTTCCCATTGTTTCCCACTCCTACACATCCAAATTTTCTGGTCTTCCTCATTATAGAAAGATCTAATTTCAATTTTGATAAAGATACCAGTGTTGCCTTACCACTTACGCATATGGCCTATCGAGAAAGATGTAAGCTTAGTAAACATGTGAACAAACTATTAGAGAAGGGTTTTATTCAGAGCATTGTTTAAGAATAGGGCGCACATGTCATCTTTGCTATCAAAGAAGATGGTTCTTTAAGGCTTTGCATTGATACATGTTAATTGAGGGATAGTACTGTTTAAAATCATAAAGTGGTGGTTAGTTTATTTGGTCCAATTTCCATGCGACCTTTTACTTAAAAAGGTGATTTTGGGTTTGTAGTAAATAATGGTTTTTTAAAAAAGTTGTTTTTTGATCAAATTTAATACAGGTTGGAAAATAATAAAAGCTTCATTAAGATTTAAGAATATACTTATACCCTTAAGAGAAATATATAAATAATTTTCTAAGTATTGAAGTGAATAGTTTTGTGATTATACTTACACAATTGAGATATGTATATCGGTATTTTTCCAAGACTAAAAAGAGTAAAAAGGATTTGTGAATATATCTTTTGTAAAATGTATTTTAATACAAATAATTGAAAGTTGGTTTCCAATTAATGAAAAGATTAATTAAAGAGGCTTAATGGTTGCTGATATGCTTAAACCATGCTTGATTTCTTACGAAATTAAATCTTTGATTTGAGTGGATTGTTTTTTGATAGTTAAATAAATGACCATCAATATTGACCATATATAACTCTGGATATATCAAGAAGAAACACAAGAATTATATGGTACAATTATCTACAGCGATGTTATATTGTACGTACAATCTCCTTTTGCTATTCTAGGACAAATGATAAGGAAATCCGTCCACATAAATAGTTAAGAGGTGACATCTGCTTTTATGTATTGTCTATTTATTTCCAAAAAGAACCGGAGTTGAGTTTACCAGAATCTATCGATTGGTTTCTGTGACGACCCGAACTCGATATCCGATAAACGACATCAAATTCGTATCGCCGGAGCTTATAACAACATCAGATGAATATAAAATAGCGGAACAAAAATGAATATCATGCATACATCACAGGTACAACATCATAATATCAAATAATACATCCGAGTATATAATACATACACCACAACTCCAAATAACATCCTAATAATACATCGATGATCATATATCCAAAAGTCTTCACAGGAATGTAATGGTAACAATCTCCCAAAACCTAACTACCTGAGATCCAAAAAGCTTCTAGAATATCTCCAAAGTAAAAGCTTCAAAATACTGCTAACTCCAAAATATGAAAACCTGCTACTTGGCTGCCCGTGTAGAAATTATGGGCACCCAGAGTTTAGGAAAGAACAATAAACTCCAGGTCAGTCATGGAACTGGTATGAGTAAACAAAAATAGTTGCTTTTAAATAAACTAGATTTAAAAAAATAAAAGAAAATTCGTTATGCTTTTGGAAAATGAAACTACCATAAGACCTCCCGCCACACACACAATGCAATCGCAGAATTGGAGGAGATTTCTTCTTATGATAGTCAAATATGCTTGATACGAGAAAATTTCTTTGATATTATTACTAGTGCATAGTGTAGAAAGCATTTCGAAAATAGAATATTAATCTTAACCAGCATAGACATTTCGAACTATGCCTACTATAGCTACCATGGTTTGTGGCAGGTTACCGCCACGCCGCATGGCAGGTTATACAACTAAAACCATACTGGCTCGTATTGTTTCTTTGGATTTCCAACAAATGGTCAGGCCAAGGAACTTCCTACTGCCACATGGGTACGCCTCTGGCGGGACGTCCCAAGAACCTACCCAGCTCTCTGCCAACACAAGGCCAGGTTACCTTTGTAACTAGGTAACTACTACTCGAGTATGCCACTCCCCGGTCCTTTGGGACCTTTATCCGAGGGCCCTCTGTCACAAAGCAACAACCACACAGTAAATGAGATTGGAGCTACCACACAGTTAAATATCTGGGCTCCATACCATGACATTACCTTTTTCCAGAAGGAAATGACATACCCTAAAGGGCGCGACCCTCATAACCCTGCCGCATCTTTCCTATTTCGACCATTTTCGGGTTGTGAGGTCCGATGAGGTCTCGTCCACAAAGCTATGCTTTACACGAAAGCTTTGCTTTGATCACAAATGATCAACTAATGATCATCAACACACAACAACACTTAGCATGCCACACTATCAATTTGGGAATATATCGCTGATACCCTTCAATTACATAACCTCTGAGCTCGTACGTCCCAGAGAAGGGTGTTAAGCTAAGAGAATAAATTCTCCGCCACCAACAGATATGTATTTGAAAGAAATCGGCATTATATCTCAAAGTGTAGTGTTAGACACACGACCATACAAGTCTGTTCCGGGTTCGAACAGAACCGAAGGCACTTCGTCCAATAAAGGAAAAAGCCCTTGCAAATCCGGGTATCTACAATCCCGATCGGACTTTCCATCACTTAGGAAATCTCTATACCGGAGAAACTCAGTCAGAGACAATCGATAGGTTAACCTATCATTTTCGAAGACACACGGTCTTCACCACCGGTCTTCAAATGCTATCCATTTCGACGTATCACTATTCGGAATGGGTTATATGACACAAAGGTCCTTTCCCGGCTAAACCGAATAGTGAGCGCTCAATTTTTTTTTAGAAAAACACGTGGATATATCAATCACAAAGATTCATATTCAGGGTTCGATGTGGGTTTCGGATAACAAACTGAAATCCGACTCCCTGTCGCATCGAAGTTTAAATGCCGTTTTACGGACAAAAAGGGTTTTCACATCAATACAGAAACAAATCACAGTCATAGTATATCACACAGTATCACAATCACAACAGAAATCCATATAGTGCATAGCAATTGTTAATTATTTACAAATCAAAGTGAATGTGATTTAATAAATTTACAAAATAATTATTTTTATTGATTATTTTAAATCAATTGATTTAATATTCTAAATGATAAATTAATAAATCTTAATTAACTTGATAAATTGATTGTTCCTCAATTTATCATTTTAATTAACTGTCTATTATAAATTGATTTATTTGAATTATCAAATTAATTAGATACTTAATTGTTAATTAACCAATCTCCAATTACGACATAAATCCTTAATTACTTAGTTAATTGTAATTATTAATTTAATCATCCTTGGTTGCTTTCCAAAACAATTTGTTATTTACCTAAATTAACATTAGAAATCTTCTTATTTCGAATCCAATTTATTACTATTACAAAAGCTTACATGTTAATTAACTTAAATGTTTATCTTAAATTATTTATTTACTTAAAGTATTAAATAGATTTTTAAACATTATTAAATATTTGTTAAATTAATTAAACTTGAAAGTAAGTTCTTAACTCAAAACAGTTAATTGTTAATACTAGCTCACCCTTTTAAATAAATCTGGGTTTTAAATTTAAACATTTGATTTACAAGTTGATTGGGCTTAACCCATTTTCAAACAACCCGAGTAAAACAAGTGTTTCCCCCGAGCCAAACTCGGATTATTCTCATCACTTCCCCGTGGCTTCCCTCGTTTCTTCCCCTCGTCCCAATTCTTCTTCTCCCCGTCTCTTTTTTTTCTAACTTAAATCTTAACATAAAAATAACTGCTGAAACAACTTTCGCTCGAGCACGAGAGAACCCGAGTGTATTCATCACCTATTCGAACTTTTTTCTTCTTCTTCATTTTCATTATAGGCCCAAAACCCCTTGACATAGTATCAACGTCGTGCACGTGCACGACGTCACGCCTCCGATCTGGGGGCCATCACGGTCATCAACAGGTCGCAGTCCACCCCCTTACTCGAGATCGAGCTTCACTTCGACACAAAAAACTCAGGGTCGAGATTCACCCCTCCATTCGAACTGTAACTCGAACAGACCCAGCTTAAAACGTCTCGCCGCCGCTCCTCATATCACCAGAGTCACCGCGACTTTGGCCACAGCACGCCAACCTCCCACACTACCATTTCCCATCACCTTGTACAACTCGATGCTTCTGAAGTGATGAAATCACCTCTCCACTGAGTACGATCAAAACTCGGGTTGTAACCCTAAATCGAACTCAACACCTAAATTTACGCAATAGAAAATTACCGATTTCGTTTATATTCAAACTGTCTTTGAAATGCTCAACTAAAAATCATAACTATTGTTTTAAAAATCTTATTTTCATATGTGTATTCAAATTATAAAATCAAATCAATGGTTTGAAATGGTTGAATTTATCACAAAAATTTGTTTTCACTGCAAATTTCAAGTTGCACAGACATATACTTCATGTTCAAGCTGGAAACAAAATTTTAGCTTATGGATGAGTTTAAACAAGCTTGTTTGATGAATATTTATTTATATCAGAGATTTAGAAAGTGAAATCTATAGTTTTTTTCTTCTTTTGACTTTCTTGAACTCTGGAATTACAAGAAACAAAGGTGATTCAAAATTTACAGTCAAGCACTCAGGACTCTCATACAAACATTCATGCACATCAACCATCAATACTGTGATTCATAAGCAACACATATTAGTCACTGATCTTTAGCTTAAAGGTTTACTCACATGGCAAATTGTTTGAAACAGAGGCTATATTGATCTTTGAACTGCAGTTTGAATCTTCAGTATATTGCTTTCACTTGAATACACAGTGATGTTTTCTCTCCTATTTATTTTATTTCCTGTTCTTTTTTTTTTTGTCTTGCTGTGCTTTGCTTTTGAACGAACTCAATGTATATAGAGGTGTGTGAATATATATAGTGGTTTGTACAGGGTAGGGAAAGTATTAACTGGGACAAAGTTTTCTTTTAATCAAATTATCTTTGTTTTCTTTATTGACCAAGAAAAATTATTTCGGCTAAAAGGATATTTGATTTAGGCTTAAGAAGAAAGCATTAAATGCTTGTTCCCATCCTTGCTTGCATAAACATGCTGTTGATTTTTTTTTCTTCCTGTACTTACACAAATTTCTTTTCTTTGCAAGTACTAAAATTTTGTTTTATTTAAGATATCTATCTTCTTGCATAAGCCTCATTTGATTTATATATGTACTGTTGGTTTTGGGTTACAGAATTTGTTTCTTTTGCAATCAAATTTGTTTTTGTTTCACATACAACTTTTTTTTTCCTTGTTTCCTTATTTACAATTTATATGCAAGTTGATATTTTACATATGTCATGTTATAATCATAAGATTTCAACTATAAAATTTTATCATAAGCATACTCTTGAATTTTTTTCTATTTGAAGTTTAACTATAAGTTTTAATTTGTCACATATATTTTATTGTTTTAAAACAATTTCCAGTTTGTTATATATATTTTTATTTATTTATCATCATTATTATAGTTTATCTACTTAATTCCATATATCTTTCCTTTATCTCATATTAATGATATTTAATTTTTTCTTGAAATTTCAAAATTTGAAATTAAAAGTTCAGATAAATCACAAATTTAAACACACAAATTTCTGGGATGTTACAATATTCCCTCCTTAAGAAAATTTCGTCCTAGAAATTGAAAGAGAGAGAAAAGGAAACAAAGGATATACAAATTCAGAAAAATAAGGAAATGGCTTACCAGTTTAGGCCGAAATATCCACTCTGCAATTGGGATATGATTTCTTCATGTTATCTTCAGTCTCCCAAGTACAGTCCTTTGGATCACCACTCCACTGAACTTTGACCAATTTCACAACTTTATTTCGCAATCTCTTTTCATCACGGTCAATAATCTTTATTGGTTCCCTTCTTACAGCCAAGTTGGGAGTGATCTCAAGGTCCTGCCGAGCATCTTCTTCAATAATATCATCTGGATCGTGCACATACTTCCGAAGATTAGAAATGTGAAACACGTCATGCACACCAGACAACCAGTTGGGTAACTGTACTCGATATGCTAGAGGACCGATCCTTTCCAAAATAGGAAAAGGACCAATATAACGCGGTGCCAGCTTTCCAGTTTTCCCGAATCTCAATACACCCCGCATTGGAGACACTTTCAGAAATACAGAATTTCCAACTTGAAATTCCAAATCTCTCCTTCGGCGGTCATAATAGCTTTTCTGACGGCTCTGAGCAGTTAACAGCTTCTTTCGAATAAAATCTACCTTCTCCGTGGCTTCTTTAATCATGTCTGGTCCAAGGACGAGTCTATCACCTGATTCGATCCAACGTGCAGGTGATCGACACGGACGACCATATAAAGCTTCGAAAGGAGCCATTTCGATACTAGCCTGATAGCTGTTGTTATAGGAGAATTCGACCAGATGCAAATAGTCCTCCCAAGAACCACCAAAGTCAAGAATGCAAGCGCGCAATAGGTCTTCTAAAATTCGGTTAATTCTTTCAGTCTGCCCATCAGATTGTGGGTGATAAGCAGTGCTGAGATTCAGTTTGGTTCCCAAAGCGGCTTGGAATGCCTCCCAGAATCTACTAGTGAAGATCGGATCACGATCACTTACTATGCTGCTAGGAATACCATGGAGGCGAACAATTTCCTTTATATATATACTGCCAAACTTGCTGCAGTCCGAGTGGATTTCACTGGAATAAAGTGGGCTGTCTTAGTCAAACGGTCTACAATAACCCAAATTGCTTCATTGCCCTTTCGAGTACGAGGCAAACCATCGATGAAATCCATCGATACTTGGTCCCATTTCCACTTCGGTACTTCCAAAGGCTGAAGTAATCCCGCCACTTTCTTTTGATCGCTTTTGATTTGCTGACAAGTAGCACAGCGACTCACATAAATGGATATGTCTCTTTTCATCGTTTTCCACCAGAAAGTTCTTTTAATATCTCGATACATTTTATTGACTCCGGGATGGATGCAAAGTTTGGACTTGTGGCATTCGTCCAAAACTTCACGTTTCAGATCAGGGAAGTCTGGAACACAAATCCTGCCCTTTAATCTTATAACTCCTCTATTATCCATCTCAAAACTAGTGTCCTCTCCTTGGAAAATCCTTTTATAGATTCCTCGAAGAAACTCATCTTCATATTGCTTGCTCACGATCTTCTCAAGGAGAGTAGGAGTGATAACAAGATATGCAAGAACAACATGTCTCCTACTTAAAGCATCGGCAACTACATTGGCTTTTCCGGGCGTATATTGAATATCCAAGTCATAAGATGCCAGAAATTCCAACCAACGTTGTTGTCGCAGATTCAGATCCTTCTGGGTAAAGAGATATTTCAAGGATTTATGGTCGGTGAATAATTCGAATTTTTCACCTAGAAAAGGAGAGTTCATTAAGTATATTGTTTAAGTTAAGTTAATTTCGTAAATTATTAAGAAAGCTGAAAAGATTCTTACCCAGAAGATAATGTCGCCATATCTTCAAAGCGAAGATAACAGCTAAGAGTTCCAAATCATGGGTGGGGTAATTTCTTTCATGAGGACGTAATTGTCTACTCGCGTAGGCAATCACCTTCCCATTCTGCATTAATACTGCACCCAAACCATCACCGCAAGCATCGGTATAAACAGATAAACCCTGGTTCCCGTTGATAATAGTGAGAATAGGAGCAGTAGTCAATCTCTTTTTCAACTCCTGAAAAGCTTCATCACATTTCGAAGTCCAATTGAATTTTACATCTTTCATTGATTGCTTCGTCAAAGGACTAGCTATCTTCGAAAAGTCTTGAACAAACTTCCGGTAATAGCCTGCTAAACCCAAAAAGCTTCGAACTTCCTTTGGTGTAGTGGGCTTTCGCCAATCAAGAATGGCAGAAATATTGCTAGGATCAACCGAAATCCCTTCTTCATTAACAATATGGCCGAGAAATTTGACTTCTCTGACCTAGAAGTGGAATTTGGAAAATTTTACATATAGAATATTTCTCCTCAATATTTCCAAAACAATTCTAAGGTGTTCGGCATGCTCTCCTTCTGTCTTGGAATAAATCAAGATATCATCAATAAATACGAGCACAAATTTATTCAAAACCTCCCGAAACACCCGAGTCATAAGATCTACGAAGTATGCTGGAGCATTGGTTAGTCCAAAAGGCATGACTAACCATTCGTAGAACATATTGGGACCTCTGAAAGCAGTTAAATGTACACAATCTTCGGCGATGCGTAGTTGATGGAATCCCTGGGCTAGATCCATCTTCGAAAAGAAACGAGCGCCGCATAATTGATCAAATAGATCATCAATTCGAGGTAGTGGAAATTTATTCTTGAGAGTCTGCTTATTGAGATCGCGGTAATCTACACACAACCTCAAAGATCCATCCGATTTAGCGACGAACACAACGGCTGAGCCCCATTCAGAAACACTGGGTCGAATCAATCCTTTTGTTTGTAGATCCCTGGTCTGCTCGACTAATTCAACCTTTTCCCAAGGCAACATCCTGCGACTTGCGTGAACTACAGGACGAGCATTAGGTACAAGGTCGATTCTGAATTCTATTTCTCGATGTGGAGGTAGAGATTTCACTTCTCCGAACACATCTGGAAAATCTCTAACAATGGGCATGGATTCTAAACTGGGTTCAGGATAACCCAAGTTATACATCAACCCTTCTCTTTTAGGACTAGGGCCCTCACAAGAAATTTCAATGAAATCTCCAAATTCAGTTTTAATCGAAATCAATCGATTGTTGCAATCCAATTTGGCCTCGTATTTCGCTAGCCAATCCATTCCGAGTAGGACTTCAAACTCGTTAAAATCAAGAACGAAGAGATTAGTAGGGAATTGATAACAAGAGTATGAGATAGGAACATCTCTACAACGAAGATAAAGGTTCGCGGGACCTCCAACTGGATTTCTTACGCATATAGGCTCATCAAAAAAATCGGTTCAAGATTTAATTCATTAATGGCTTGCTGAGAGATAAAACTATGTGTAGCACCTGTGTCAAATAGAACTCTAACAATACTATCATAAATGGTAAGATTACCTTCCAGAACTCCTTTTCCTTTCTCTGCCTTGGAAGATGCGGGTTGGTCTTTGACTGCGTACACTTTTGCTGTTTGAGCTTGCTTCGTAGTTGGACAGTCCTTAACTTCATGCCCCACTTTCTGACAGTAATAGAACTTCCTAGGCTTTGCTTGAGTGGAATGGTCTCTCTTTGGCTTCTTGCAGCTGTTCGCGTAATGGCCTTTTTCTAAGCAATTATAACAGGTAACATTCTCAGCTGCACTGCCCTGAATGCTCTTCTTTTTCTCCTTGCTTTGCCATGGTTTCTTGCCCCCAAATTTCCGTTTCTTCCAATTTGGATTGCCCAAATTTCCCTTCTCCGCTGGGGCTTCTTGCATATCAAGTGTGGCATATCGGTATCCCATATCAACTAAATCTGAAAAAGATTCCTTAACGTGGGCCGTTATTCTTTCGTGGAATTTCTTATTCATCCCGCGAATGAATCGTTCATTCTTCTTTAAAGGCGTATTCACCAATTCGGGACCAAAACGAGACAGTTCATTAAATTTATTCAGATATTCCTCGAATGATAAACTTCCCTGCTTCAGGTCCATAAATTCCTGGTACATTCGAGAAAGTCCAGCTGATGGCAAAAATCGCTTCTCAAACACTTCTTTGAATTTCTCCTAAGAAAACTCATCTTCTGGCTTATCTATCGTGATTGTCTCCCACCAAGCTGAGGCTTCATCCTGAAGTTGCCAAGAAGCTATGAGTCGCTTCTGATCGTCTTGCAATTTCAGCCCTTTGAAGATTTTCTCACATGATCTGTGACGCCCCACCTCTATACCCACGCTAGCCAAGAACACTACGGTGTAATGCTGTCAACTAGCACGGAGAATAAGGCTGTTGAGGAGCGACCATCCGTGTAATTGCTTTGTGCGAGCATCGATATGTCAGATAGTATAACATGCAATAATTTATCAAGAGGAAATCCGACATACCGACACAATCTCAAAGCTACTACACAGTGGCTATAATATCTTCGGAAACAAATACAGAAATAAACATAACATAAATCAGTCACGGATAATTCATATCACAAAGGCGGAAGAAGATATGAATATATAATTAACACATGGAAGTGTATATCAGAGTAGTGGTCAAAAAGATCCACAATAATACAAAAGAATAGCAACACGTGCTATACAAAAGAATACAACAATGAGTCTATATCTCAAGTGTATATAACAAAATAAACTACTAATCTAAGTAGTTTGCCAAAAGTCAGAGTAATGAATCCCTGGGGAGAAGTCAAGCAGAAGCACCTGTAACATCTCGGTCTGATCCGAGTATTATTTAATAAGAAAATAATAAACGGATCAGTCTAACTATAAATATCAGATGAAACGATATAGAATAAGGGATATGACTAAACACATAATAATCACAATGCCAAGCTGTGATATATATAAGCAGTTGAAAATCATCAAGGGATTATTCAATGTCACAAAATCTACACAAGAATCACAGAAACGTCATACTCCTAATTTAGTTCACCAAACCATAAATATTGACGATAATATCAATGTCAATCACAAAAGTCAATGACACACAAATTCCAGAATTCAACACACGAAATCCAGAAATCACAAAAGTCAACGACGCACAAATTCACCAATGCACAAATATCGATAAAGCTTATCAATGGAAATCACGAAAATTGGTGAAACACAAATTCTAGAAATCATCTCAAGAAATCCAGAAATCACAAAGAGGGGGAGGCCTATCACAAACGGGAGCATAAAGCTCACCAACACGTGTATCACAAACGGAATGCTAATTCCATGGTTGCTAACCATCAAAAATTGAGCCGAAGCTCCACAAACGGCCCGAAGACCATGGGTTGCTACCCCACCAATTTGAGTCGAAACTCCACAAAACGGGGTTTAGTCTCCCTCGCAGACAAAGAGACATCGCACATTGCTAGTCTAAATCATAAAAATGATCGTCATGATCATCAAGAAGTGTCAATTACTGTAAGCTAGTAAATATATGAGCTTAGCTTCATGTCCCATAACCACTAGCTTAACTTAAATATTTACGAACAAATTGTAGATCTCCACTAGGAATTTGTCACAAGAGATTCAATCGAATAAGTCCAAGAATCAACCGACGAAGTAAACGCAAGCGTTTCATACCACCTGTTTTACTAAGCCGTTTAATTAGATTTCTCGTACGAGTGAGGTAAAGGTTTGTATATACTAATAGATTGGAAAACGGTTTTATAAACGAATTTGGTATTGAAAATAGAGTTGAAATCGTTTTGAGGAAAGAGTTTTGATATTTACTACTAGTATTGAAACCTTTATATTTTTAAAGTGACAAAACACAAAAATGATTGTAGAACAATCAACCACCAAAATTCACATTCAAAGACGCGAATAAAGATCCAAAGAAATCGATCCAAATCCATCAAAATGGATATTCCCAAAAATTCAAAAATAGAAGTCATTAACGTCGTAGCAACAACAAGTGGGAAATAACACGAGTCGATGGAATTTGGAAACCAAGAAAAAATATGCACAAATAGGCATAATTAGGAAAATTGGTGCAGGTCAGTCGACTGACTCAAAAGTCCAGTCGACTGAAACAGAAGCAGGGAAAAATAATTTCCTGCAGTCAGTAGACTGACCTAAAAATTCAGTCGACTGAATGCAGGGAAACAGAGGACCCAAGCCTCTAGTTATTGCCTTCGGAATGCCTATGTGCTACAGCCAGTCGACTGACTCAAGGGTCCAGTCGACTGATTGGCACCAAGGCTATTTTCCAGCCTATGAAATGAAGATGCTATCTTCTTCAAAATGCAATCGGGCGAGCACGGTCACTAGGGGTTTATGCCAATCAACTACCCGGTCCTATAAGCTCTTCGACGCATCACCAAAAACAAGTTCAAACTACAAGGCTATGATTTTTGAAGATTTGAACTCGAAACACTAAAAATTGGAATATACACCAAATCAATCCAAACCAAAACCAAATGCACATGAATATGTGTTAGGAATTCATACCTAACAATCGAAGATAATCATAGACCTAGTTGTGAGATTAAAAATCTCACCTTTGAACCCAAACGATTGAATAAGATGCTTGAAATCAATGGAGAATCAACCACTCTTCAAATCCAACTCAAGAAGCTTGATTCTAAGCTTTAAAAGAAGAACATTCCTTAAGTTAGGTTTAGGAAATTTTTGAATTTTGATTAGAGATTGAGTTGGAGAAGAAGAAGAGAAGCTTACCAATGGGTTCTTCTATTAGTTTGGAGCTAGAGTTGATTTGCAAGAGAAAACTAGGGTTTTAGAGTTTTAATTTCCAATCTCTCCCACCATTGATGCTTTAGCTTGAGTATTAGGAATTGGAAATGAAGTAAATGAGGAGGAGAGGGGTTGGGACTGAATACATAAGTGGGCTCAGCCCAAACCAAAACCCTAAGTAAAAAGGTAGCAAAAATCAACCTTCTCCCAACATATCGAAGGTTATACTCAAAAAGGTCGCAAACGGCATTTTAAACTCAATGGGAGTTGTCCCGAGTCCTAATTCGACCGTATGCAAAAAGTAGTTTTTCGGACAAAATTCCGAGTATCGATAAAATATTTTAATAAAATATTTAAATATAAAATTGACAAATATGCGGGTTGTTACATGATCTTATCCATGCTTGAGCCTCAATAATTGACTCCTTACCGCTGAACGGCTTACCACCAAGCTTTGCGAATTTCTTATATAAATCAGCCAAGTCCGGCTGATGCTGGATAGGTACCGCTGTTGGGGGAACTTGATTAGGTACTGTAGCACTTCCTTAACCCCTAACTCTTCCTCTGCGCCCGCTCATTCTTACTATCTGAGATTTGTAAGAAAATTGATTTAGATAAACGGACGAAGTATCTTAAGGAATATCAGTAGTAAAAAGAAATAGACTAATAAATTCAGAGTTTCAGTCTTGGTTATACTCATTCTAGGGTATACTTCACCCCATCTCTAATGAGCCATCTGATATGTTATACTCCGTAGCTAAAGTTATTACTCAACCTACGGCTCTGATACCACTTGTGACGACCCGAACTCGATATCCGATAAACGACATCAAATTCGTATCGCTGGAGCTTATAACAGCATCAGATGAATATAAAATAGCGGAACAAAAATGAATATCATGCATACATCACAGGTACAACATCATAATATCAAATAATACATCCGAGTATATAATACATACACCACAACTCCAAATAACATCCTAATAATACATCGATGATCATATATCCAAAAGTCTTCACAGGAATGTAATGGTAACAATCTCCCAAAACCTAACTACCTGAGATCCAAAAAGCTTCTAGAATATCTCCAAAGTAAAAGCTCCAAAATACTGCTAACTCCAAAATATGAAAACCTGCTACTAGGCTCCCCGTGTAGAAATTATGGGCACCCAGAGTTTAGGAAAGAACAATAAACTCCAGGTCAGTCATGGAACTGGTATGAGTAAACAAAAATAGTTGCTTTTAAATAAACTAGATTTAAAAAAAATAAAAGAAAATTCGTTATGCTTTTGGAAAATGAAATTACCATAAGACCTCCAGCCACACACACAATGCAATCGCAGAATTGGAGGAGATTTCTTCTTATGATAGTCAAATATGCTTGATACGAGAAAATTTCTTTGATATTATTACTAGTTCATAGTGTAGAAAGCATTTCGAAAATAGAATATTAATCTTATCCAGCATAGACAATCTGAACTATGCCTACTATAGCTACCATGGTTTGTGGCAGGTTACCGCCACGCCGCATGGCAGGTTATACAACTAAAACCGTACTGGCTCGTATTGTTTCTTCGGATTTCCAACAAATGGTCAGGCCAAGGAACTTCCTACTACCACATGGGTACGCCTCTGGCGGGACGTCCCGAGAACCTACCCGGCTCTCTGCCAACACAAGGCCGGGTTACCTCTGTAACTAGGTAACTACTACTCGAATATGCCACTCCCCGGTCCTTTGGGACCTTTATCCGAGGGCCCTCTGTCACAAAGCAACAACCACACAGTAAATGAGATTGGAGCTACCACACAGGTAAATATCTGGGCTCCATACCATGACATTACCTTTTTCCAGAAGGAAATGACATACCCTAAAGGGCGCGACCCTCATAACCTTGCCGCATCTTTCCTTTTTCGACCATTTCCGGGTTGTGAGGTCCGATGAGGTCTCGTCCACAAAGCTATGCTTTACACGAAAGCTTTGCTTTGATCACAAATGATCAACTAATGATCATCAACACACAGCAACACTTAGCAAGCCACACTATCAATTTGGGAATGTATCGCTGATACCCTTCAATTACATAACCTCTGAGCTCGTACGTCCCAGAGAAGGGTGTTAAGCTAAGAGAATAAATTCTCCGCCACCAACAGATATGTATTTGAAAGAAATCGGCATTATATCTCAAAGTGTAGTGTCAGACACACGACCATACAAGTCTATTCCGGGTTCGAACAGAACCGAAGGCACTTCGTCCAATAAAGGAAAAAGCCCTTGCAAATCCGGGTATCTACAATCCCGATCGGACTTTCCATCACTTAGGAAATCTCTATACCGGAGCAACTCAGTGCAGAGACAATCGATAGGTTATCCTATCGTTTTCGAAGACACCCGGTCTTCACCACCGGTCTTCAAATGCTATCCATTTCGACGTATCACTATTCGGAATGGGTTATATGACACAAAGGTCCTTTCCTGGCTAAACCGGATAGTGAGCGCTTAATTTTTTTTTTTAAAAAAACACGTGGATATATCAATCACAAAGATTCATATTCAGGGTTCGATGTGGGTTTCGGATAACAAACTGAAATCCGACTCCTTGTCGCATCGAAGTTTAAATGCCGTTTTACGGACAAAAAGGGTTTTCACATCAATACAGAAACAAATCACAGTCATAGTATATCACACAGTATCACAATCACAACAGAAATCCATATAGTGCATAGCAATTGTTAATTATTTACAAATCAAAGTGAATGTGATTTAATAAACTAACCAAATAATTATTTTTATTGATTATTTTAAATCAATTGATTTAATATTCTAAATGATAAATTAATAAATCTTAATTAACTTGATAAATTGATTATTCCTCAATTTATCATTTTAATTAACTGTCTATTATAAATTGATTTATTTGAATTATCAAATTAATTAGATACTTAATTGTTAATTAACCAATCTTCAATTACGACATAAATCCTTAATTACTTAGTTAATTATAATTTAATTTAATCATCCTTGGTTGCTTTCCAAAACAATTTTTTATTTACCTAAATTAACATTAGAAATCTTCTTATTTCGAATCCAATTTATTACTATTACAAAAGCTTACATGTTAATTAACTTAAATGTTTATCTTAAATTATTTATTTACTTAAAGTATTAATTAGATTTTTAAACGTTATTAAATATTTGTTAAATTAATTAAACTTGAAAGTAAGTTCTTAACTCAAAACAGTTAATTGTTAATACTAGCTCACCCTTTTAAATAAATTTGGGTTTTAAATTTAAACATTTGATTTACAAGTTGATTGGGCTTAACCCATTTTCAAACAACCCGAGTAAAACAAGTGCTTCCCCCGAGCCAAACTCGGATTATTCTCATCACTTCCCCGTGGCTTCCCTCGTTTCTTCCCCTCGTCCCAATTCTTCTTCTCCCTGTCTCTGTTTTTTTTTCTAACTTAAATCTTAACATAAAAATAACTGCTGAAACAACTTTTGCTCGAGCACGAGAGAATCCGAGTGTATTCATCACCTATTCGAACTTTTCTTCTTCTTCGTTTTCATTATAGGCCCAAAACTCCTTGACACAGTATCGACGTCGTGCACGTGCATGACGTCGCGCCTCCGATCTGGGGGCCATCACGGTCATCAACAGGTCGCAGTCCACCCCCTTACTCGAGATCGAGCTTCACTTCGATACAAAAAACTCAGGGTCGAGATTCACCCCTCCGTTCGAACTGTAACTCGAACAGACCCAGTTTAAAACGTCTCGCCGCCGCTTCTCATATCACCAGAGTCACCGCGACTTTGGCCACAGCACGCCAACCTCCCACACTACCATTTCCCATCACCTCGTACAACTCGATGCTTCTGAAATGATGAAATCACCTCTCCACCGAGTACGATCAAAACTCGGGTTGTAACCCTAAATCGAACTCAACACCTAAATTTACGCAATAGAAAATTTTTCCAACAATTTTCCAGAACTCGACGATGATCAAACCTGCTTCAACTAAAATCTTAGCATCCAACGTTGATTCGATCAAGAGAAAATGATCAAAGTACTGATTTCGTTTATATTCAAACTGTCTTTGAAATGCTCAACTAAAAATCATAACTATTGTTTTAAAAATCTTATTTTCATATGTGTATTCAAATTATAAAATCAAATCAATGGTTTGAAATGGTTGAATTTATCACAAAAATTTGTTTTCACTGCAAATTTCAAGTTGCACAGACATATACTTCATGTTCAAGCTGGAAACAAAATTTTAGCTTATGGATGAGTTTAAACAAGCTTGTTTGACGAAGATTTATTTATATCAGAGATTTAGAAAGTGAAATCTATAGTTTTTTCTTCTTCTTTTGACTTGCTTGAACTCTGGAATCACAAGAAACAAAGGTGATTCAAAATTTACAGTCAAGCACTCAGGACTCTCATACAAACATTCATGCACATCAACCATCAATACTGTGATTCATAAGCAACACATATTAGTCACTGATCTTTAACTTAAAGGTTTACTCACATGGCAAATTGTTTGAAACAGTGGCTATATTGATCTTTGAACTGCAGTTTGAATCTTCAGTATATTGCTTTCACTTGAATACAGAGTGATGTTTTCTCTCCTATTTATTTTATTTCCTGTTCTTTTTTTTCCTGTCTTGCTGTGCTTTGCTTTTGAACGAACTCAATGTATATAGAGGTGTGTGAATATATATATATATAGTGGTTTGTACAGGGTAGGGAAAGTATTAACTGGGACAAAGTTTTCTTTTAATCAAATTATCTTTGTTTTCTTTATTGACCAAGAAAAATTATTTCGGCTGAAAGGATATTTGATTTAGGCTTAAGAAGAAAGCATTAAATGCTTGTTCCCATCCTTGCTTGCATAAACATGCTGTTGATTTTTTTTCTTCCTGTAAGTACACAAATTTCTTTTCTTTGCAAGTACTAAATTTTTGTTTTATTTAAGATATCTATCTTCTTGCATAAGCCTCATTTGATTTATATATGTACTGTTGGTTTTGGGTTACAAAATTTGTTTCTTTTGCAATCAAATTTGTTTTTGTTTTACATACAACTTTTTTTTTCCTTGTTTCCTTATTCACAATTTATATGCAAGTTGATATATTACATATGTCATGTTATAATCATAAGATTTCAACTATGAAATTTTATCATAAGCATACTCTTGAATTTTTTTCTATTTGAAGTTTAACTATAAGTTTTAATTTGTTACATATATTTTATTGTTTTAAAACAATTTCTAGTTTGTTATATATATTTTTATTTATTTATCACCATTATTATTGTTTATCTACTTAATTCCATATATCTTTCCTTTATCTCATATTAATGATATTTATTTTTTCTTGAAATTTCATAATTTGAATTAAAAGTTCAGATAAATCACAAATTTAAACACACAAATTTCCAGGATGTTACAGTTTCGGAGCGACCAGTAAGCAAGAGAGTGTACTTGTACTCAAAACCGTAACCATTCTATAACCATATGCATGTTCGATGCTATGGAAGAGGTTCATGATTGGCTTGAGATAATGGAATTGAAGAAAGTTCTTTGAAGTGCAAGGGCTACTTTTACTAATCTCGAGGGTGATTCCAAAAAGGATATAATGGAAGTAGTGCATTCGGTTTTTTCATATCCTAAACAACTTGTATAAATGGATTCTGGCATTGCATTGTGCCTGAAGGGAAGCGTTAGCACTCCAAGTGGGAATCGCTAAGCAAGGAAAAAGGTAATCGTGACCTCACAAGCCTCATAACCCGGAAATGACTAAAACAGGGGAGATGCAGCAGGGCTGTGTGGTTCACTACCATTGGGAGTATCATTCCTCGGATCTAGATCGATATTTATGGACTTTGGTATGCATGTGCAGGGAATAGCGGGGTTAGGTGCAATAGGTTTTCCGCCTTGGTTCCCAGGGGATGATGTAGTCCGACTTGTCTATTAGAGTGGTGGCTCTATGTCCGTAGAGGTGCAGGGTTTGCAACCTTAGTTCATTTTCTCTAGAGATGTACTCTACGAAAGGTAGCCGCTTACCTTGTCATTGTATGGAATCCAAACTCCAATATGTGCCTTACGGTTTTAGTTGCAGAACCTAGTAATGTTGAAAGTAATTATGGGTGACCATTCCAAATATGCTACATATTTATTTTAAACTCTAGACATTATTATAATATCACAAGGTTTCCAACAAAATATTTGGTTATCATAGAGTAAAAAACTATCCGTATTTATACGTAGTGTGGTCTTATGAGATACCTTTATTTTGAATGATTTTATAAGATATAACAATCCATATGATTAGAGTTTCTCACATCGATTTACCGGAGTTATCGGGTGTTATTCTTATAATACCAAGGTCAGACCTAAGTACTTCTCCAGATTAAGTTACAGATATTTTGAAGCTTCAGGAGATAAGTTGGATGCTTACAAGATGTATTCCCATATTTTCTTTTATTTTCGCTACATATATTGGTATTTATCAACATTTGTAAGGACATGTAGTTATTACTATCTAAGCTAATAATAGGTTAGTTACTTTGAATTTATGTTATATATCATGTTTTCTTTTGTAAAGATCATTGGTATATTATATATTACTCATCACGTTGTGAGATTATGTTATGTCTTTTCTTTTCTTTCACCCCAATAATCTGTCTTTCCGGCACTTGAATGCTAGAATGCGAATATCATTTATGTATTATTATTGATTCTAAGCGAGAACCTTGGACTTGGGGAGTAAAATCATTAGAGATATGGTTAGTAATGCCCTAGAATGAGTTTAAGTGTCCATATATATACATATATATACATACACACACATACATATAAAAGCATGTATTTGTTGGTTTATAAAAAATGCTTTAAATTGCATTGATCGATCTGTTGAGTAGTTTATAAATTCTGGTCGATGCGTCTGGCCAACATAATCGAAGTCACCTTACCTACTGTCTAGTCCTCCTATAATAAATACAAAAGGAAGAAGAGGATGGGGTCGTACAAACTCCGATTCTTGAATTATACCACCATGGTATAGTGTTGGCAAGTAATTAAATTCTATCTATAATCTACACAATTTAGTGGTGCTCTTTTGTGGATGTGTGTAATATACATATACAAACACACACACACACACACACACACACAGACACACACACACACATATATATATGAGGAATAACTTATTTCACATTATAGGTTGACGACACTTAATGCACCCAAATCCAATTATGATAAATGATTCTGGTGGACATACTGAAAGTAATAATCCAAGAAATATCTCAAGTATACGGTCTCAACAATAGACCAACGAACCATACACCGAGTTAACATTTTAATTGTAAAAGTTTCTTTATGCATCGAGTTAGCATTTTCAATGGTGGTCAGTTATGTTGTATCGAACTAAATATACATAATGATATTAAGTCTACACATTGGATTAACAATATCGATTAATCCTTCGAGTTAATAATCCCAATATAATCATTTGGGTTAACAATCATAATGATAAATTATCACTTAAGCACCGAATAACTTCCTCGTTAGCGCTCTTATCATATGCCCTGTATAATTACAAATGGAGAAAGAGTGGTCGGTTAACTAATCTCACTCTTCTCTAGGACTAACAGATCCTATTATGATGGGTATCTTTGCTTACTCTCTTCCTCTTTAACCATAGATGACTGGAACTAACTACAAAAGACAAGAGCTTCTAATTTTGATATAATTGCATGTCATTTTGAGTATCAGTTTAACAACTTCATGAAGTAAAAAAAACTTAGAACGTCACCAAGTGTGATACTATTCCATCTTACTGCATGACTCCATTCAGTTACACGGACTCATGAAAATAAAGGAAGTGGGAACAAGTTTCCTCGATCCAATCTACTTGACATGTACCAGGTTCATTTTAACTTGGGCTTGCTTTAGTAATTTGCACATAAGAACGATATATTCGGTTATTTGACTTAACTTTTAGACATTTGACTTATTTTTCAGACATCTGAACCTAATCAAATTTCAACATATTCCGTTATGTTTTGTTTCTTTTCAGTTTCAAGCATTATTCGGACGTCCAATTGTTTTTTCAGACCACTAACTAGTATATTTGTTACTGTTCTCTTTTTCACTTGTTTATATTTATTTTCAGTCTAGGTACAGTTATGAAGTTCATCTTTAACTAATCAAATTTTATCTTTATTCATTTCCATACATTCTACATAGCTATCTCATTAATTGTGTATAGTTATTCTACTATTCATCATGTGTTCCGCTTTATTCAGAGGTGATAGAGTTGAATGTTGATGAATTTTTAAATGATGTGTACACAGATTTACTGTAACTTATTAAATTAATTCAAACCTAGTGCAAAGATTAGATCCATATGGTTCAATAGTTATATTTATAGATTCATTTCAATTTATTCAATTTAGTTCAAAGTTTTACAACAAAATAGATTTCTAGAGGTTTAGAGGTGAATTCTTATCCAATATACCTTTCCCAAAGTTTATAATAATTATGTTGTTAAGATCATTACCTACGGTTGTTAAAACCATATATGCCTTCAACAAAGGTTACATTTTAATTAAAAATCACAATTTTATTCTAGATAGATACATAATTGGAATTTAACTAGTTATTGCTGGCATAATTAGGTCGTAGATAAATCCACTCACCTAGGAATGATGCTTGTTAGAATATCCAATTGAAACCTTTAAGCTTTCTTTCTTTAATTTGATTTTTAAATTTTCCTCCCTCTGCTATCTTCTTTGCCATGTTCACAGATGAGACCTCTTTTTTTTTAATTTAATTGAGGTTTTTTTGAAGAATTCAAATTGAGAAACGTGGAAGTGGAAGAAGAAAAACAGTACGGAACTTACCAAATGGAGGATAGGGATTAGAATGAAGTTAAGGTCTGGGCTGGGAAAAGTTATATGTTTACTCATATCCCTTACCCTTACATATTTGAACACCTATTTTTCCTTTAAAATAACATTTATTTTACCTTATTTGATGTCCTTAAGTATTATTCAAATCAATGTCATTAATTATAATTCAAATCTGTATCATTTACCGATATCCCTCCTCCCTCACAAAACACACATACATATTGACAATGATTAGGAACTTAAATTTTTTTAAGTAGTCACTCAATCAACTGTAATTGGTTAGTACTTATCTTAGAAAATTCAAAAATCTATTTTTCTCTTAATTTTTGTAAAATTTTATAGATAAAGAGATAACACGCCTTTTCCTTAAGGAATTCATTCTTTTAATTTTTAAATGGTACTTTATATACAACATGTCACTATAACAGCATATCACATGTCAATAATCGTTAGAATCACGCTACGTAAGTTTCAAACTTGTGACCTCTTGCACCAAAGCCGAATCACTTAACCACTGGGACAATGGTCTTTGTCCATTCTTTTCATAATTACATTGTTAAGTCACCTTTCTGAAATACATAACGTGCTCTTTCATTAATTGTAGCAATAAATTTCATTAATATGGTTATCGATGCTTTCCCCTTGAAGCGTTTTAAGCTTATGCATGCAAATATCTCTCCTCCTTTTCTTTGAATGCATACTAAAAACATTGCAATCTTTTTAAAGTAATTTAAACATATTAAATTTATTACATAAATTTTTATTTATCATACAATTAATTATTGAACTTAATTTTAAAATATGCATAAACTATAAGTGCGTGGTACTATAAACATTCTATATCTGCTTTATCCATTATTCAATTTTAACATTTTATAGATGAATTTGGGGTAGAAAAATCTAATGAACCTAATGGAAAAATCATATTTCTCAAATTCCTTCATTTGCAAAAATTCAATTTTTTAGCTTAGTATAAAATTGTAAATGTCATTTTTAATTAATTAATTTTTTAAATAAGATGTATTATAAACACAATCCTAAAGGGTATCTAATGTTTTTGAAGCTTTCTCCTGTAATTATTTTTCTCCTATGAGGAAACTTCGAGTTTTTTCTAGAGTTTCCCAAATCTCAAATGCCCAAGCCTAGTAGCATCTAAGTTTTAGCCTTGTCAACTCCAACACAAGACCTCTCAAGTCTTGGTACCCTTAGGAAAATACAAGCTCAAGGCCATAATCTCTTCATAATCACAAGTGCCTCCCTAGAAGCTTTCGACTAAGTGTAGATTTGATTTTTGAGAAAAACAAAAAATAATGAAAATAAATTTAGGAGGGTAATTTAAAACCTATTTTATCAAAGGTATTCCGTGTATTAAGTTTCAAAATATGGGACAGATTTTCATTTCAAAAATTGCATTTATCTCTATTGTGCACAAACATAAATTCATTTCAGCCGTTTTAGAAGAAAGCTTCATTTTTGGATTTTCTCACTTGTAATAATTGATTATTAGCAGTTTCTTCAAACATAAAATAATAGAAAAGAAGTCACCAAGTTCATATCGGAAAAAATTTCAAATTGCATTATAAAAAATAAAACCAAGTGCAAAGAAATCATAACACACATAACTAAAATACATGAATGAACAAAAAAAAAATCCTATATTCATTTCCATACATCTCCCTATCTAAGTTAACCTAATCATCCAACATAACAAGTATATGTGTGTATGAGATAGTCGTCCACATTACTCACAAATCGATAGTCTCAACAAACCTACCAAAATCTCCTTTAGCTCCCCCTATTGATTTTATCTCGCTGTCCTACAACATTCCTCTGATCATCGCGTTTCTTTATCATTTCTTGGCGAATAATTCCACAAGACATTGACTAAAAATTAAGGATCTAATAATTAATCTATTCTGAAAAACGCCTCTTCATCTCCATGCCTTTGATTGTTCTTAGATTCACAATGATGCATGTTACATAAGTTTTCTATAAAGTTATATATATTTTTAGTTGTACAACCCGCTTTAATTCCCTTCAATCCAGCTAGCAATCTTTTTCCATATTTTCTTGCATTTTTTTATTCCTATTAATTAAAATCAAGTTAGAGTTCTGTAATGATGTAACTTTTTTGATTTTAATTCATGTAAATGATGTTGTATTGTATTTACCATCACAATTTTATGCGTCCAATGGTAATAAAAATGTCCTTGACAACCCGTCATTTATCTTCGCGTTGAATCGATCATTATTTCTATGAGTGTATAAGGGGTTTCCATATTCATTCTTCTCCAAGATCCTTTGTAAGCTTTAACATAACTAATTTCCATTAATTTGTTTTATTTTCTACGCAACTTCTAGTTATCTGATCTTTGATTCCACTTCTAAATCCTTTTTTGTCTTTCAATCATGATATTATATATTTACATGATTATAAATTGACTTTTTACCAATCATGGCTTTCTTGAAACATTTTTAATTTAGTTTTCAACTATCTAATTATATCACCCATATATACAATTATTCTCGCTCTGAAAAAAAGCCTAAATGCTTTTAGATACAATTTTACACTTATCCCTTCCAAGTAGCTTCACTTCCAAAATTTTAATTCAGAAATTAGAAAATATAATTAAAGGTTTTTATATATGGATGGCTCCATTTTATTGCTAGTTTCTTTATTTCTTTCCCTTTTTTATCATTTCCAAATGATAGAAAATAGAGTTAATGGTTGATGTATACAGATGATCTTCAATTTGTTATTAGTTTCCTTATTTCTTTCACATTATTTATCCTTCTTCGATGAATAATTCCATAACAAGTTGGCTAAGAAATCTGGGACCAATAAATAATCAATTTTAGAAATTGCCTCTTCACATCCACGGTTAGATTTACAATGATGCATGGATCATATAAAAGTTCAATCTCTTTAACCTATTTAATTATTTTTCTTATTTTTTCTTAGCTTCTCCTTAATTTAACGAATATCTTTTCTTTAACTCTTCCATAAAATCTACATTATTCCAAAAGAGTACCAATATTAACTCGGCAATCAATGGTACTCATCTTATTATGTAATGAATAAAATTTCAGTAGCCACTCTTTGATTGGTTTTGTTTTCTTTTGATAAACTGACAATATTCTTTATATTTGTTGGTGCGGGATTCCAATTCGAGGCCACTCAAATCGAAAACCCCACAAGTACAGCGGAAGACAGAATCGTGATAAGTAGTGTAAAAACAACCAATAAATAACTCTTCCAATCTCAACCAATCCAAAAGCAACCACAATCTCAAACAAGCAATATAGAAATCAAAGCGATAACGAAAAATAAATCACACGGCGATTTATAATGGTTCCACTAACGTTGCGTTAGTGTACATCCACTTTAAGAGAGGCTTTTATTAATATTGATGAGAAGAGTACAAGAGATTGAATACAATGATCAAACTTCTAATTAGAAATTGATTTGTGGAGAAGAGAATTGAGGAAATTAGGTTTCGATAAACCCTAATTTGTGGAGGCTAATCTCTTGCGGTTGCTTGCATGCACACCTAGATCCGGAACCTGAAGCTAGCTTATATAGGAGAATAGAAACCCTAGACAATGTTCCAAAATTGCCCCTGCATATATCACAAATCTTCACGCCAAGTCCATATGTGAAAAACAGGTGAAAGTCACCTCAGACGTCTGGCCAAAATGACCAGACGTCTGACTTAAGCCATTGGAAAAGTTTCGCTTCAGCTCAGACATCTGACCATTTGGTCAAATGTCTGACAACAGCCTTTGGAACCAATTCTGCACAGACTCAGACGTCTGATTTTCGGTCAGACGTCTTACCACATTCTCAGGAACAGATCTGGTGCAGATTTGTTGAAGGATCAAACGTCTGACCCTTTTCCTTAGACGTTTGACCTTGTCAATTCAGCCCACTTCACCTTTTCTCTTATAATTTCCACCTTCGAACTCCGATTTGCGAGCCTTTTTCTCCGTTACGAATCTACTTCCGACCTCTACAGATCTACAGATGGTGTCACCAAAATTTAACACTCCATCTTAACACTCTATCCATCTCCAATTCCAATGATACCATACATCAACGACAACCGATAGCACCAACTATCACTTCTTCTACCTCCATCCAAACATGAATGCCTTCCCAATGAGCTCCGACAAAGCCACCGCCCATTGCACTCCATCAATGAGCTCAGGCAAAACACCTGCCCACTAATGAAATATTGAAAACATCCAAATCCTAAGCTATCTAGAGCTATCTCACCAAAGACTAGCACTTACCAAGAAGATAGAATCTCTACTCTTCCTCATCTACCACCAACCTCCTCCCTTAACCGTGCCACCCCATGGCACCTAGCACTTATTCAAGCGAATCAAGTTTGAGCAATGCTCGAACTTCCTAACTGGCGATGCCTTAGTGAACATGTCCGCCGCGTTATCCTTTATGTGCACTTTCCGAAGAAGTACTTTCTTATCTTCATCCATGGCTACTAGAAATAACTCTCTCACCTCAATATGCTTAGTCTGTGGGCTAAACGCCAAATTCTCTACCAAGTGAATATCACTCTGACTATCACATCGAACATCAGTACTATCATGGTCGAATCCTAAGTCACACAACAGTCGCTTCAAATAGAGTGCCTCCTTTACCCCCTTCACTGTGGCTATCAACTCCGCCTCCATAGTGGATAAAGAAACTACGATCTACAATCTAGATCTCCAACTTATGGCTGTACCCCCAAGTGTGAAGACATATCCGAAAGTTGATTTTCTTCGATCCTTATCACCGGCGTAGTCCGAATCACAATAACAACCATCTTGCAATTCATCGTCTTACTACTGCCAAAACAAGACCATGAGATGATGTGCCTCCAAGGTATCTCAATATAAGATTCACAGCTTCCCAATGAGATTTTCCCGGATTAGCCATATATCGACTAACCATCCCGATGGCATTTGCAATATCGGGCCTTGTACACACCATAGCATATATTAGACTTCCAACTACACTAGCATATGGCACCTTTTCCATATAAGTCTTGTCTTCCTCCAAGATAGGTGACCCTTTACTAGAAAGCTTCATATGCAAAGGCAAAGGTGTATTTGACGCCTTTGCATTCTCCATGCTAAACCGACAAAGCATTTTCTCAATGTACTCCTTTTGAGTTAGTTTCAACTCAAAATGCTTTCGATCCCTTATAATTTCCATGCCCAATATCCTTCTTGCTTCTCCAAGATCCTTCATTTCGAACTCCGATTTCAAACTCAATTTTAGATTGTTGATTTCATTCTTATCCTTAGAAGCAATGAGCTTGTCATCCAGATATAAGAGTGAATACACCCAACAATCATTTTTTAACTTCTTGAAATAAACACAAGCATGCTTGATGCTTCTATCAAAACCATTTTCAAGCATAAAATGATCGAACTTCTTGTACCATTTTCTTGGTAATTTCTTTAAACCATGTAGTGATTTCTTCAACTTGCAAATAAAATTTGACTTACCATCCACAACAAAACCTTCCGGTTGCTCCATGTAGATATCTTCATCCAAGTCACCATGCAAGAATGTAGTTTTCATATCAAGTTGCTCCAACTCCAAGTCGTGAATAGCAACTATAGTAAGTAATATCCGGATAGAAGTATGGTGCACAACCACTGTGAATATCTCATCATACTCCTTTCCCTTCCTTTATGCAAACCCCTTAGCTACTAGCCTAGCTTTTTATCTTCCATCATCCTTCACCTTGTATATCCATTGCACCCAATAGAATGGTTTACTTTAGGAAGTGGAACCAAATCCCAAGTTTGATTCTTCAACAATGATTGCATCTCTTCCTCTATGGGACAAATCCATTTCAAGCTATCACTCGACTTCATGACATGATCAGGGTCCATCAGCTCATCTTGGACAACATGAAGAGCATAGTCCAAATTATCACAAAAGCTAAGATAGTTTCAACGACCATATCTTTCGGATGGTCTTATAGTACGACGACCAACCCAAGTAGCAATACCATCACCTAAACTCCCTTCGGCTCCACCTTGAACCAAATCTTCTCTAGAATCATGTACATTACCAACACTACTAGAGGAACCCTGTGGACTATGTGATGTAACATCAACCGCTACCTCCTCGCAAGCATCTCCAACTACTCTACTCTCTCTACTCCTTGGATAAAATGTGGAAATAACTTCCTTTTCCATTGATTCACCATGAACAAAATCCAAAACATCCGATAAGCTCACATTCTCCTTGAATATCGCAGACTCATCAAAAGTAACATGACGAGAATTCATTACCTTCTTAGTTTCCAGATTCCAAATCCGATAGCCTTTTACTCCGTCCGTATAGCCAAGCAAAATCCTCTTGAAAGCTCTAGGTTCAAGCTTATCATTTCCCGGATCATGCACATAAACAGGACTATCAAACACACGAAGATAACTCAAGTCAATGCTCTTTCCCTTCCACACTTCCTCCAGAATTTTGTTACCAATAGCTGAGCATGAAATTCGATTAATTATATGCATCACGGTTGACAAAGCTTCAGCCCAAAATCCCTTCGCCAAACCCGATGTCAATCTCAAGCATCAAGCTTTCTCAAGTAGAGTACGATTCATCCTCTCCGCAACCCCATTTGACTACGGATCTCTAGGTGTAGTAAAATGCCTTTGAATACCATGATGCTTGCAAAACTCCAAAAATTCTCCGAAAACATACTCTCCGCCATTGTCAGACCTTAGAACCTTCAAAGACTTTCCACTCTCATTTTCAACAAGATCCTTCCATGCTTTGAACTTTGCAAATGCCTCTGACTTGGCCTTCATTACATACATCCAAACTTTCCAATAAAAGTCATATATAAGGGAAATATAATAGCGAGCTCCACCTAAAGAAGCTACAGGTGTCGGCCCTCAAACATCCGTGTGAACATACTCAAGAACCCTTCTCGAATCATGCTTTTCCTGACCGAATGAAACTTTAGTTTGCTTCCCCGTAACACATTCTTCGAAAAACTCTAACTTATTGAAACTTTCTCCATCGATCATCTCTCTCTTTCGAAGAATATCTAAACTCCTCTCCGAGACATGACCTAACCTCAAATGTCACAACCTAATCGCATCCAAGCCACGAGAACTATCAACTCCCATACGAGTTTCACCTTCTACAGTCACTCCTTGAAGCAAATAAATACCATGATTCCTAGCATCCTTCATCACCACAAGTGCACCCTTTAAAACCCGCAAGCTATCACTCTCAATACTGATCTCACAACCTAAAGAATCCAGCTGCCCCAAAGAGATAAGAGACTTCCTAAGTCCCAGAACATAGCGCACATTAGTGAGAGTACAAACCACTCCGTCAAACATCTAAATTTGCATGGAACCAATGCCTTTCGACTTACAAATAGTACCATTTCCAATAACAATCGAATTTCCTTCTTTGTCGACGTAAGATGAAAAAGAATTCCTATTTGGCGTCATATGATAAGATGCCCCTGAGTCGAGCATTCATTCGCTACTCGAAACATCCGATGCTACCATCAACAAAACATCTACTTCTCCCTCACCAACTGCACTCTCCACCGCTAATGATGAAGATGCTACTTCCTTCTTTGCCTTCTCCTTGTCAGGACACTCATTCTTCCAATGACCGGGCTTCCTACAAATATAGCACTTCCCTTTTCTTTCCTTCAACTTTCCTCTCCAATCGGGGTTCCTTGATTTAGAACGTCCCTGGTTCTCCTTCTTCATATACCTCTCCTCCACAAATAACCCATGAACATTACTAGCACCACTACTTCCATCAACTAACTCCTTCGTTTGATCCCGCAACTTCTCGATAAGAAGACCCATCTTGACATCATCAAGAGTCAATGTATCCCGGCTATAGATCAAACTATTTGAGAAACCTGTATAGCGATCTGGCAATGAACACAACAATATCATCGTCTTTTTCTCTTCCTTAATCTTCAAATCTACCGCCTTCATCTTCATTAGCAAATCATCAAAGATGTTTAAGTGCGCCTTTAGCGAAGTACCTTCCTTCATCTTATAGGTGAAGAATGTTCGCAATAAGATCAAACAATTTGTCAGTGACTTCTTCATATACAACTCCTCTAACACCTCTCATATACCCTTAGCGGTTGTCTCACCACTAATTTTAGAGATAATATTCTCTCCTATAGCAAGTTGAAGTGTAGTGAATGCCCATTCTTCCATCTCCTCTCTCTCAACATCCAAGATGCCCGTTGGAAATAAATGTGTACCAAACACCACCCGATGCACCTGATTCCTCCTTTGAATCGCTTTTATCTTCCATTGCTATTTTTCAAAATCATTATCGCCATTCCACTTGTCTATTACCAATTGTGATCCTGAAGCTGCGTACGAACCACGTATATAAGGAGCTACACTACTTGGATTACCCATTGAGGAACTACTTGAGTTACTACTTGATCCAGGCATTTCTACAACCACCTACCAACACCAAAGCTCCGATACCAAATGTTAGTGCAAGATTCCAACTCGAGGCCACTCAAGTCGAAAACCCCACAAGCACACCGAAAGATGGGATTGTGATAAGAAGTGTAAAAACAACCAATCAATAACTCAATTCCGATCTCAACCAATCCGAAAGCAATCACAATATCAAACAAGCAATATAGGAATCAAAACGATAACGAAAAATAAATCACATAGCGATTTATAGTGGTTCCACTAACATTGTGTTAGTGTACATCCACTTTAAGAGAGATCTTTTATTAATATTGATGAGAAGAGTATAAGAGATTGAATACAATGATCAAACTTCTAATTAGAAATTGATTTATGGAGAAGAGAATTGAAGAAATTAGGTTTTGATAAACCCTAATTGGTGGCTAATTGGCGGAGGCTAATCTCTTGCAGGTTCTTGCACTCACATCCAGATCTGGAACCTAAAGCTAGCTTATATAGGAGAATAGAAACCCTAGGCAATGTTCCGAAATTTCCCGTGCATATATCACAAATCTTCATGTCAAGTCCACACGTGAAAAAAGGCGAAAGTCGCCTCAGACATCTGGCCAAAATGGTCAGACGTCTGACTTAAGCTACTGGAAAAGTTTTGCTTCAGCTCAGACATCTGACCATTTGGTTAGACGCCTGACTACATCCTTTGGAACCAATTCTACACAGACTCAGACGTCTGACCACATTCTTAGGAACATGTCTAGTGCAGATTTGCTGAAGGGTCAGACGTTTGACCCTTTTCCTCAAACATCTAACCCTGTCAATTTTGCCCACTTCACATTTTCCCTTATAAATTCCACCTCCTAACTCTGATTTGCGAACGGTTTTCTCCATTACGAGGCTACTTCCAACCTCTACAGATCTCCACATAGTGTCGCAAAAATTTAACAACATTGTCATTTTTTCATTAGAAATTAATATTTATTCCTTCCCCACTTCTTCTCCCTTTCCTTAAATCAGTTCTTTTGTAAATTATCATTTAGGATATTATTGTTTTGTACTTTATATAAAATGGTCAAGTAATGTCACGTCTTTCTTTCCCTCATCAATTCAACCTCTTACCTTTTTAGTATGTTTTAGTTCTCAGATAAATCTTTTAACCACTTATCCCACCTTCGATTCAAAATTTTTGATTTAAATATCAGTTTTCCTCGTAATTTTATGTCAATATTTATGGTTATAGATTTTGTTTTATTTATTTTTTCAAGAGTTGTTTCAATTTGTCAATTCATAGGCACCCTAGAAACTTCAGTTTTTCTGTAAATCTATTATAGGTAAAGTTGAACTATTTCTTACTTCATTCATTCTATATCCATTTTTTTCATTTCTTGTTTCCGTTAGAAAGATTATGATATAAATCCAATTATTTTGCAGGGATTTATTCATTTGTTTATATGCAAATTGGTCCGGTAATACATAAAATCGAAAAACACTTAATGTTTTCTCTTTATCAAATAGAACCAAAGCTGATCTTTATTTCATTCTCAAATATAAGTTTATAACAAAGTCAAGTTAAAAGAAAAACTTATATATGAAATAAAGAATATTTAAGTAATAAATTTCAAACGGTGTTATAGGGAGAGGTATGAATATATAAGAAACACTTCTATTCTATGTTTAGTAGACAATTTTAAGATTTTGGAAGTGGATAACTTTAGAAATGGATATGGGAAACTGTTAGGATATTTGAGAAAATAGAACCGGATATATGGAGTTAAAGATATAATTGAAATTAAAAATCTAATATGTACTAGATGGTATTAATGTTAGAACTGATATAATATTTCCATACTTAAGAAGGTTTGGAAGATATTTGAGATAGTTTCTCAAATATATTACCTCTTCTATATGCATTAAAGAGAGCAATGGATTAGCTACATAAGAGGACGAAATATTTGAAAAAGAGTGAAGTAATTAATTAATTCTCTAATTAGATGATTAAAGAAGGAATCTTATCAGACGCATTCAACTTGTGGGAAACCAGAAAAGTAAAATGGTAAATGTTTTCCGTATGATTTGGAGAATTGATTAGAGAATGATTTATGACCATAAATCAATTACATCAACCTCAAGTAATAATCTCTATATAAAGGTAGGGATTATGATGAATAGAAGCAATAGAAACGAATTATCTTCTCTTCTATATTTCTTCATATTCTTCTTAGTCCCCATTATCAGACTTGTAATTCTTCTCTCCAAAAATAATAAAATCTCCTCTCCCCAAGTGGATGTACACTATCTTGCGATAGTGGAACCACTATAAATCCATATGTGAGCTCTCTATTTACTTTGTTGTGTGATTTGCTGATTTCCCATTTATTCTCAAGTTCTGTTTGTTTTGTCATAGTACAACACGATCTTATTGCTTCTACATGTATTAGGGTTGATTTGCAATCATTTGTGTAAATCCACCCCTACAGTTTGGTATCAGAGCTTTGAAGGTTGTTCTTGAAGCCTAGGCTAGAAGATATTCAATAAAATGGTAGGACCTGGAAAGGAGGAGGTTATACGTATCCAGGAATTTGCACCATATAGTAGAGGTTCATATGCAGCATCAGATTCGCAATTGGCTATAGAGAAGTGGAACGAAAATAATAATTTTTAGAAGTGGTAGTGGAAGATGAAGGCGATGTTGAGAAGAAATCATGTTCACCAAATTCTATTTGACATAGAATCGTTGTGAGCAGACATCTCAGAATGGAAAGAAAGGAGATGGAAGAATAGGCATTACTACCCTCCAATTTGCCGTGGGTGAGAATGTCATTCCAGAGATTAATAGTGAAACTACTGCTAGAGGCTTATGGAAGAAATTGGAGGATCTCTACATAAAGAAGTCGCTCACGAATAGGCTGATTCTATTAAAGAATTTTTCACATAAAGATGCGGGAAGGTACGTCATTGAAAGCACATCTGAACTTCTTCGATGATTTAATGATAAAGATGAAAGCTATTGATTTGAATGTGGATGAGGAGCAAAAGGCCATGGTGGTATTGTGTTTTCTTCCTGAATGATACATGGTTTCACTAACAGCTTAATTTATGGTAGAAGCACGTTGTCATTGGAAGATGTGATGACGAGACTTCTAAGTAAAGAAATGAGGGAGCAGACGAAGAATATGAGCAAAAGTAGAGAAACTAGTAGTAGGCAGCGGTTGTTTGTAGAGAGAGGAAGAAAGGAGAAGAAGAGAATAATTTTAGAGGGGTTCCAAGTCAAGAAATCTGGAAGTTATTGGAGAGGTAAGTCTTGAAGAAAAATTGTCCACATTTGAGGAAGAGAAATGAAGCAGATGGTTCTCTATCTATTACGGTGGAGAAGTTATTTCTGATGATGTGTTGACTGCATCTGTTTCTGATGTATCAGACTATTGGGTGCCAGGTTCAGGGGCATCTTTCCATATGACACCTAGGACGGGGGATTTCTGTTCTTATGAAGACAAGAAGGGAAGTGCCACATTAATGGGGAATGATGCTACTTTCCAGTCATTGGAAGAAGGATAAGTACGTATTCGCATGCACGATGGTGTGGTGTGCACTATCACCGAAGTCCATTCTGTTCCAGGTTTAAGAAAATCTCTTCTGTCCTTGGGTCAGCTAGCATCTTTGGGGGGCAAGATTACGATATAGTCGGATGGCTTGAAGGTGACACGTAGTGCTCTTGTATTGATGAAAGGAATGATGGTACGGAATCTTTATCTGCTAAAAGGATCTATAGTTATTGGAGAGACATGTGTTGGAGTTGATAGCTCACGAGATTTGGATGCCACCAGACTCTGGCATCTCAGATTAGGTCATGTTTCAAAGAAGAGTTTGTAGCTGCTTTGAAGAAGGAAGATGATCAAGGGTAAAAGCTTCAACCATTTGGAATTCTGCCTGAAGTGTGTGTCAGGGAAGCACACAAAAGTTTCTTTCTATGTTGATAGACATGATTCCAAAGGAGTACTAGAGTATGTCCATACGAATGTTTAGGGACTAGTAGCTACTGCTTCTATTGGAGGAGCAAAGTATTTTATCTCTGTGAGAAATGCGAATTACGGATCTTAAGGCTGAAATAACACTATAGGGGGTGAATAGTGTTTTATGGATTTTCTAAATCATTTTAAAACTTATGTAATTTAATCACTAACAAATGCAATTCACAAACACAGATATAATCACAGAATCAGACATAGATGCAAATGCTAAATAAAAGCAGTAAAAGAAAGAACACATCAAAATTTATACTGGTTTGGAGTTACCCTACATCCAGCCCCGTTCAATCGCACGAATTTCTTATCAAAATAATCTCCCAAATTACACCCTCGGTTTTAAGGCTACGAGGTACACCCTTCTGTATTCGTGTCCAGGACAAACTCTCTTGATGTAACCAGGCTACAAGATCACCTAATCGATTTCCAGAGCTACAATCACACCCAATTGATTTCAAGGCTCAACCGCATCTTTTACTCAACAGTTTGATTTACAAAAGATTCTATAACTCCGAATAGCACTGAGATCTTATGGAGAGAGTGTCATAGAATCAAATAAGAGATAATCATGTTTGATTCACTTGGTATTTCGACAGAGTATAGTTTAGGATTCTTTAGAATAAATGTGGAAGATGAAGAGGAGGGAAATAAATGAAATCTGGTAAAAAAATTCATTTAAAACTTACTAGTATTTGTAGTAGAGTAACAATCATATCTATTCATAAAAGGATATGATGAACATACACTTCTTTTGAAAAATTGAAATTTGAAAATAACAGACACCATGTCGACATGAGAGGTTGAGGGATGTCGACATGCTCAAGGTAAAACTAATGTTTTGATTTTCTTATTAAAATTGGTTTCTACAATTTGTCAAAACAATTTCTAAACTTTGTAAATATATATGAATATAGTTTAAACATATAAAAGATTTTAGAAAATAATTTTTAATATATATAGTCTTAACTTATAAAGTGGTTTAAAATCTGAGTATATAAATATTTTAAAGCTAAATATTTAAAACAAGAGATAGTTTAAAATCAAGGACAATTTTGAAATCAAAATATTAAAAATGATAAATACAGTTTTGAGGCTAAAATATTTCAAACAAGAGAGATGTCTTTTTGAAAAGAAAGTTTTGAAAACATTTTTAAAAACAAGAGATATATTTTTGAAAAACATTTTTGTAAAATTAGTGGATATCAAAATAGGACCACTATATGTTTCACTAGATATTGTCATGGGTTCCATCCACTAGGGTTCCATCCTTTTAACAACAGGCTAGAAGTGGATTCCATTCCACGAATAAATTTCGAATAAAGATGTAAGTGCTTTTAAGAAGTTTTAACATAATTCTAGACTAACTACATTATCTTGTACTGTTTGAAATCTTGAACTCTTGATAACTTGATTTCTTGATACTCATGAATCTTCAATCTTGATATATTCGATCTTTAAATTCATCAGTCTTGTATCTCTATACCGTACAGTCTTCATTCTTGGTACCTGCATGTTTATATTCTTCATATACATATATATCTAAACTATAATGTTAGTATTTGTATTTTATAACAAGTCCTAAGGTTGTTGTCATCAAAACCATCATCTCAAGGACTAACAATCTCCCCTTTTTGATGATGACAACCTATGTTTATAAAATATACTTCACCTTCACTATAACTTCCTCTAAAACTAATAAATCCCCCTTAATCTAAGCCTAACTACTCTAACTACTCTATTTTATATTTCTTCCCCTTTGTCATCAACAAAAAAACTTATCCTAAACTAATATAACTCTCCCATAATCTAATACTATCCAAACTAAATACTAATAAGGAAGTATAATAAGCGATTTTTTATATTATATATGATGTTATATTTACATATATATATGGAATATAAACACACAAATATATTCAAGCACATAAATTATAAAATAACATTACTAATGAGAGTTTTTGACAATTGGAGATTTGTGAAACGAACAATTGGATAATGAAAACTAAAGTTTCCATGTTGTTCGACCAAATTCCCATCTTTTTCAAAACAGACTTCGCCTACGCATACCACGTTGTCGTCTTCTTCTTCCATAGGTGCTTCTTCCTCTTCTACTTCCTCTTCTTCTTCTTCTTCTTCTTCCTCTTTGTTATGCTCTAAAGGGTTATGCATTTGAATGTTGGGAGAACCTTCTTCAACCACAATAGGATTTGCATGATTATCCATTAGGATTTTTTTGCAAATTCTGAAGAATTTTGCTTTGCTTTTCTTGTTCTTTAGCCATCCTTATTTGCACAACTTGAAGTCCAGTCAACATTTTCATGGCATCCTTCATAGATTCTTAAATCTTTATCGCATGTGCCAGTGTAGTGCATTGGAATGGACCATAATGAGGAGAAGAGAAAGAAACGGTGTCATTTTGGTTTGATTTAGTGGAGGAGGCCATTAATTTTAATTTTCAGAAGTTTATTACAGAGAAAGAGAAGTGAGAAGACAGAAAAATTCGAAATACGTAGGTTTCTATAACTACCAAATTGATTTTAGAGGGAAAATTAAAATTTTAAATTTTACCGTTGTATGTCGACATGGGTGGTAGGGGTATGTCGACATCCCTATGAAAAAATTGGTTTTCTTGTATATCTTTATTTATTTAAAATATATGTTACTATATTTATATTTTATATCTCAGTTATTGAACAAAGCCTAGTTCCCTTCTTAATTTAGTAAATATAGGTTGATTTAAGGGTTAGTTTAAAATATCAGCAATTTGATTCTCGAAGTTGATAAATTCAAGAGAAATAATCTCTTTACTTATATTATCCCTGGGAAAACGATGTATGATATTAATATATTTAGTTCAAGCATGATGAGTAGGATTTTTAGATAAATTTATTGCACTAGTATTATAACAATAAATTAGTGATTTTGAAATTGTTAATCCAAAATCTTTTAGGGTTTGTTGCGTATAAATGACTTGAGAGCAAGTCAAAGCAGCAGAGATATATTTTCTGCTTTAGTTGTTGATAAAGAAACAGCGTTTCGCTTTCTACTAAACCATGAAACCAGAGAATGCCCCAAAAAGTGACAAGTTCCACTTGTACTTTTTCGATCATATTTGTAACCAGCATAGTCAACATAACAATAAGAGAATCAAATGAATCATTTTTAGGGTAAAATAAACCATAGTCAAAAGTATGTTTAACATATCTTATGACACGTTTCACAGCTTTTAAGTGAGTCTCTTTGGGTTTAAATTGGTATCTTGCACAGAGACAAACACTACGCATGATATCAGGTCTACTCGCAATAGCATGTTGCCACCAAAAGCAGAACCCCGTATCTCTTCCAGAGAATCTCCTAATTGTTCCAGAAAAACAAGAAAGAGATTCTTTAACCAAAAAGAATTCAGTTCAGATGTAGGATATCTATCCAGAAGTTTTCGCAACTCAATCATGTATGATGGAATCATCAAAGATTTTATCTTTTTTAGTAGTAGTTGTCACACCAAATTTACTAGCTAGATCCCTGACATATTTTTCTTGACTAATAAAAATACCATTATCTAATTGTTTTATTTGTAAACCTAAGAAGAAAGTAAGTTCACCCATATCATTCATCTCAAACTCTTTTGTCATTATTTCATAAAATTCTTTATTCATTCCATGATTAGTTGGACCAAAAATAATATCTCTACATAAACTTGTACTAGTTGGATATCATTTTTATATCTTTTAATGAAAAGAGTATTATCTACTTTACCAATTTCAAAATTTGATTGTAATAAAAAAGATCTTAATCTATCATATGCTCTAGGAGCTTATTTTAGACCATATAGAGCTTTCTTAAGTTTGAAAACATGGTTTGGAAATTTTTCATCTTCAAAGAATGAAGGTTGTTCAACAAAAACTTCCTCTTTAACAAATCCATTTAGAATAACAGTTTTAACATCCATTTGAAATAATTTGAAATTATAATAGTTTGCGAAAGCAAGTAGAATTTTAATGGCTTCTAATCTTGCTACGGGTGTAGTGGTTTCGTCAAAATCTATTCCTTCTTCTCGACAATAACCTTGTGCAACTAATCGAGCTTTATTTCTAGCGACCTCACCTAGTTCATTCATTTTATTTTTATAAACTCATTTAGTTCCTATTATAGTTTTATCCTCGGGTCTAAGAACAAGTTCCCCAACATCATTTCTGGTGAATTTATTTAGTTCTTCTTGCATAGCCAGAATCCATGAATCATCAAACGATGCTTCCTTTGGATTTTTAGGTTCAATAGATGATATAAAAGCTACAGTACTCATGCTGTTTAGTTGATTTCTTGTTCTAACAACAGATTCCATATCTCCTAGTATATTTTCTATAGGATGATCTTTTAAAAGCTTAACCTTTTTATTTGGATGAAAAAGTACATTATTTGTTTCAATTGATTCATTGTTTAGGGTAGCAAAATCTTCTTCATCATTAATTTGTTCAACATCTTTGAAATTTTCATCAAACGAAACATACATTGTTACTTCAATGGTATTAGTTCTTAAATTGAAAACTCTATATGCTTTACTTCTATTAGAATATCTGATAAAGATTCCTTTGTCGGATTTAAGATCAAATCTATCCAAATTGTCTTTTGTATTTTGAATAAAACATTTACTTTCAAAATTCTAAAATAAGATACCTTTGGTTTCTTCTTGTAAAGAAGTTTATAAGATGTTTTATCAGTTAACGGTCTAATTAATATTCTATTCAAAATGTAGCAAGCTGTAGCGACTGCTTCATCCCAAAAATGTTTTGGTAAATTACAATCTGAAAGCATTGTTCTAGCACACTCTTGAATCATCCTATTTTTTCGTTCTACCACTCCATTTTGTTATGGAGTTCTTGGAAAAGAGAAATTATGAGTTATTCCCCTTTTATTGCAGAATCTCTTAAAATTTTCATTTTCAAATTCCCCATCATGATCACTACGAACATTTATAATTTTTTAAAGAAAGTTGGTTTTGAAGTCTTTTTATAAAAAATTTAAATGAATCAAAAGTATCACATTATTTTCCTAAAAATTGTCCATGTAAACCTAGAAAAATTATCTACAATTACAAAGACATATTTATTGTGATTTACTGATTGAATTTGAGATGGACCAAACAAATCTAGATGAAGTAACTCAAGAGGTTTTGAAGTTGAAATCATATCTTTTAATTTGAAACAACTCTTCCTAAGTTTTCCTAATTGACAAGCATCACATATACTATCTATTTTAAAATTCATTCTAAGGAGACCTCTTACTAGATCAAGTTTAGAAAGTCTAGATAAGAGTTTAAAATTCAAATGCCCAAATCTTTTATGCCAAATCCAAGGGTCACTTGTATTAGCCAAAAGACATAGATTATCATTTGAGATTTTTATACCAAGAATATAAATATTTTTCTTCCTAGTTCCTTCAAATATAATATTTGAATTATTATCTTCAATGTGACACTTATCTTTTTCAAATTTAATTTTTTATATTTTATCGCAAAGTTGACTAATGCTAAGCAGATTGTGTTTTAGATTCTTAACTAATTAAACACTAGAAATAATAGAAGTTTTAGAGTTACCGACATTGTCGATGCCAAACACATATCCTTTTGAGTTATCTCCAAAGTCAACCAGTCCTCCATCTTTATAGATAATATCATTTAGCATATCTGGATTACCAGTCATGTGTCTTGAACATTCACTATCAAGTATCCACTTATTCTTCTTGATTTGCACAATTTGTCAATTGAGTGTTGATTCATCAAAGGCCATATAACATTTTTCTTTCTGCACAGAATAAAAACTTGGTAGATAACTTGATTTTCTATAATAACCATATGCAGACTTATGAGACAATGATGATTTGAACGGTTTTGAACTAATGTTAACAAAATCCCCAAAAATTGCCATTTTAAAAACTTTTTCAAAATTCAAATTATGAAAACTTTGAAAACCAATGCTCTGATACCAAATGTGAGAAATGCGGATTACGGATCTTAAGGCTGGAATAACATTAGAGCGAGGGTGAATAGTGTTTATCGATTTTCTAAATCTTTTTGAAACTTATGTAATTTAATCACCAAAAAATGCAATTCACAGACAGAGGTATAATCATAGAATTGGACACAGATGCGAATACTAAATAAAAGCAGTTAAGGAAAAAACACACCAAGATTTTATACTGGTTCGGAGTTACCCTACATCCAGTCCCGTACAATCATAGAGATTTCTTATCAAAATAATCTCCCAGGTTACACCCTCGATTTCAAGGCTATGAGGTACACCCTCCTGTATTCGACTCCAGGACAAACTCTCTTGATTTAACTAGGCTACAAGATCACATAATTGATTTCCGGGGCTATAATCACACCCAATTGATTTCAAGGCTCAACCGCACCTTTTACTCAATAGTTTGATTTACAAAAGATTCTATAACTCTAAATAGCACTGAGTACTTATGAAGAGAGTGTCATAGAATCAAACAAGAGATAATCAAGTTTGATTCACTTGGTATTTCGATAGAGTATAGTTTAGCATTCTTTAGAATAAATGTGGAAGATGAAGCGGAGAGAAAATAAATGAAATTGTGATATCCCGGAAATTTTGGCAATATCAATTTAATAATCTGTATTTAAAATTAAACTGATTTGATAAATTCTGTTAATAAAAATTAACTTGAGTTAATAATCCAATTAAATAAATGTTTAATCGGTAAATTTTATCTTTTAAAACTAATAATTGCTTTCTATGTATAATATATATATATATATATATATATATATTGTAGATAGATAAGTTTTGATTTAAATTAATGAAAAAATAAAATATTGTTTTTAAATTCTGATATTCATTTTGATAATTTGGAGGTTTTTATTTTATTTAATAATTAACTATTCAAAAACTATTTAATAAATAACTATTTGGTTTTAAGATACTTAAAGAAATTGTTTTAAATTGTTTTAAATATACTTTAAAGCATAGTTTAAATTTTAATAAGATAAACAAAAGTTTATTTTATTTCTTTTTAAATATAGCTTAATAATTATAATTTGGAATTATATGAAAATTTAAAATACCCTTTATATATTAAACATTAATTCTTTTAATTAAGATAAATAAGACAAGTAATTTATGATTTCTTTTATAAATGATTTAAAATTGATAAATGAGTTATTTTCAAATAATAAATGTATAAATATAGATATGTTTGAAAAGGCAATATTATTATTATTTTAAAATTTAAAATATGTTGATAAATTAGTTTTAAATGGAATTTTTAAATGTACAAATAACATTTGAATTTGATTTAATTTTGAAATTCAAATGAATAAACATATTTAAATTATATAAATAAGTTTTCATTTTTATATAAATTGTTTTATGTCATTTTCTTTAAAAAGTAATGCATATACATTTATTTATGAAACTACTTTATATGTATTTAATAAATAAAGAGGATTTCAATTACCTTTAAATAAATAAAAATAAATTAAATTACTTAAGACACATGTTATTAAACTAAGTGGTAATTATGACAAGTGTACTTAGGATAAGAGATTAATGTAACAAGTGTCTTTTATTTTTACTTTTTTTCTTTTAAATTTTTAATAAATCAATTACACTAATATAAAAGCATGTTTTTTTAATCTCCTTCTTTCTAATCTTCATAATTATTCAAAGAAAGAAGATATGTTCTCAGCTGAAAAAAAAAACAAATCAACAACAAATTCTCAAAACCCAAATTAATATCTTAAATCCATTTCAAATCCCTCTTCCATTCAATCTGTAATTCTTTTCCTCTGTAAAATCAGTTTCAAAAGCAAAAATGAAAAATCTGCATTCAAGTTTAAAGCACAAGTAAATCCTCAAGTTCAAAATCAAAAAACATGCATCTGGAAATCAAAAGCATATGTCTGCCCTCTTTTGAACCAGTGGTCTGAAGCAAGTTTTATTCAAAATTAAAGCATTCAAATTTAAGAGGTTCAAAAGCATCTGGGTTAAGTCTGCATGCAAGTTTTAACAAGAAGCTCTCAAGTTAAATCAAAACAAAAAGCTTTTCAGGAAAAAAAAATTGTGCTCCGCTTCCAAAACAGTTTTCAAACATCAGGTGAGTAACTTCTTTTTCTTAAAATAAACTTAAGTATAATCTGTTGCTTGTTTTATGACTGAAATGAATATGCTTGTGTTTATATACCTGATAGCATGTTGAATTGTGTGTTTGTGAGTAACACTTTCTGTTTAAAAAACTTAAGTATTTAGTTTTTGCTTGATTGATGACTTGTGTATGTTTTATCTGGTTGTATGTTGATTTGTATGTTGAGAGTAACCTCATTAATTTTAAAACTTAAGTAGTCATGAAGTGCATGCTTGTTCAGGTAATAAAGACTGTATTGAGTATAGGAGTAAGATTTCTGTTTTATGATATTTACAGTATTCTTCTAAGTTCCAGGTCCAAAGTTTTAAAAGAAAACTTAAGTGTTTTTAAAATTAAACTTTAATAATACAAGAGATTTGGTCAATGTATGTTTAATATATCATAAATGATAAGTTTAAGATTTTGTTTAAGATGAAATGAAATAAAAAAAATACACCTGTAGTTTTACTAGAAACAAAGTTATAACAAAGTAAATTAAAATCTGACAAAATCCAATTTGATTGTTAGTTTCAGGTGTTTGTGTAATATCCCAGAATTTTGGACAATTTAAATTTAATAATCTGGGTTTAAATTTAAATTGAATTGATAAATTTTGTTAATAAATTTGATTTGATTTAATAATTTGCTTTATTTAAATATTTAATTTGTGAATTTATTTTTAATAAACTAATAAAATTGTTTTCTATTTAATAATGTATATGTATTTATATATATTTTAAATAGACAAATTGTTTTTAATTAAATTAGTATAGCATGATTTTAATGTTTTGAAAATAGGAATTGTGATTTATTTGTAATATTAAGCTTTTCAAAAATATCTAATAAAATACTATATGATTTTTAAAAATATGAGAAAAATGTTTTAATTGGTTTAAAATTCATTTTAATTTAAGTTTTGATATTTAAAATAAGTTATAAAATATTTGTGTTTTTCTTTTTAAACTATTAATTTATAAAATGAGATTTGTTAATTTAATTTGAAATTTAAAATACAATTTATTTATGAAACATGTATTCATTTAAGTGATAACCGATTTTATAAATCTATTTTAATTGTTTAAAGGTATCTTTGATAAATGATTTAATTTTATATTGTTTTGCTTTATTTCTTTAGAAATTATTTAAATGCATAACTAAGTCTAAGAACTAATTAACTAAGTTTAATTTTCTTTAACCTTAATTAAAATAACAAAACATTTACAAAGACATATGTAAGCTTAATTTACATGTGTATGTAATTTAAGGTTTGAGTTAAGCATGTGTTAAAAGTTTATGTAAGTAAATTAACATGTGTCCATTCTTTTTACATGTGTCAAATTTTGTTTTCCTTTAATTTTAATTTAAATCAAATATTGTTATATAAAGCGTTACAATACTCATTCCTTCATTCTTTCTCATTTTTTTCATTCTAAAAAGAAATCTGAAATTAGTTAAATTTGCATTTCTCAAAATACAAGCCTGCATATCCCAAAATCTTATTCAATATGCAAGAATGAAAATATGCATGCAACAAATTTCAAGCCTGCAAATGCATTGCATTCAAACTCCTCAAAATGCATGTCTGCATTCTCCAAAACAAGCCTGCATGCTTTCAAATACAACCTGGGTTGAACTGCATGCAACAAATTCAAGTTTGCATCTGCAATTTCAAGTTTGAAGCCTGCATGTAAGAACTGGAAGCATGTATAAAACAAAGATTAAAAGCATTAAAAACTGAAGACCTGCATGCAACTTCTTCATGTCTGCATACATCTGATCTTTAGAATCTGGACTCTGCATTTAGTACAGGAGAGTAACACATCTTTTAAAATTTGTTAATAGGTAATGTTGTGCATGTTTTTTTTTAGAAATGAACTTATATGAAGCTGTTGAGATATTATACCTGAAAATATGTGCTTGTAAACAGGTTGATCACTGTTGCTTGTTGTTCTTCAAAATTTTCAAACTCATGTTTGATTCCTAAAATTCTTTGCTTGCCTTGATTGTTGTTATGCTCTAACCCTTGAATAAAACATATTTGTTTAGAATTGAGTATGTTTAAATTTTTGTATAAATTAAACAAATTGCCTGTAACCTGAAAGATCAAGTTACACAGAACAACTAGTAGCATAGAGTGAAAATCCAAATGTTATAATTTAATGTTTCAGGTTTACTAATTGAAACAATAAGTGGATTCAAGAATTTTAAATAAAAAATTTAAGATTTATAATGCTGTAAATCAAGTGCAGAGATGAACATACTGTATTTTTCATTTTTGTTAAGTACATTTGATTCTTGCATTTGATTTGCTTGAATCTGCTTCTGGAGATAGTATAAACATCATAGATTATAGGAAAAATCTTGGATTGAGTTGAATTTAAAATTTTGGATTGCAATTTGGGTAACCAGGTTTAGAACCCTAGTTTACTGAGTGTAAGTAAATTGAGTGATGCGGTCTCATAAAGGGATCGAGTTCAACTAGGGTTGGCGTGTTGGTAGCAGATGCATTGATGAAGTCTTCACCGGAGTTTCAAGAGTAATAGTGGCCGGAGGCGTGTGCAATCGTCGACACAAGTTGGTGGTTTTGGGGTATGGACTGTTTCCAGGTTTGTTTTGAAACCTGAATTCAAATTCGAATTGAATTATGGAATTTTGAAGGTGGAAGGTTGTTGTGGGGTTACTGGTCGATGGAGGATGGCCTGAGACGATGGCCAGTGATGGCCGAAGTAGGGGAGTGGGTGCACAGGGGTTTGTGCATATTGGTGATGATGGGTTATGTTTTTGGGTTGCAGGGTTTTTGTACTCGGGTTGGTCTCGGGTAAATGGGAAGGGAAACTCGAAGCCAGTATGTTGTTTTCTCGAAGTAATTGAGAGGGTAGCTCGGGTTTGTTAAAATGTTTCAGGTTTTAGTTTTGGACAGATTTTGTTTTGCAGTTTTGAAAATTTAAAAGCAAGTTTTAAATATAAACTAAAATCTCAACTTAGAATTTAAAACCTGAATTTAAAGATGAATTAAAATAAGTTTGAATTCTGTTTATTTTGTAATAATTTGAGTTTTTAAAATGTAAGCACTGTAGTTTTTAAAGTTTGATCAAAAACCTGATTTCCAGGTTTATAAAATTTTAGTGAAAGTAGAAATGTAAACAAAATCTGGAAATAAGTTTAAATCTAGAATTGAATTTGAATTCAATTAAGTTTTAAATTTTAGTTTTTTGAGTTAAATTTGAAATGTTTTTAAATCCAAGTTTGGTTTTAAACTAAAAACAGAAACTGCCTTTCTGTTTTAAAATTTAAAAGTACAGTTCAAATTGAAAGATGAAGTTCAAACTGTAATGTTTTAAACCTGAAAACTTAAATTTGAATTCTATAATTTAAATCTGAGATTTGAAATCATTTTTGAATTCAAATTTAAGATGTTAAACTATAACAGAAACCTGTTTTCTGTTTTTCTGTTTTAAATTGAAAGGCAAATTTTAAAAATGCAACTGAAAAATTTAAACAAGTTTAAATCTGGAAACAGAATTATGAAACTCAAGTTGAATTTAATTTAAATCTAGAATTTAAAAATTAGTTTTTAAACTTTTTAAAGTTTACAGGAACTTTGGTTTTAAATTTAAAACTATAAGTTTTAAATTTATGGAATAAGGTTTAAAATGAGGTTAAATTCAGTTTTAACCTGGAATTTGATTTTTATGTCAGTTTTTAAAATTTAATAAGTTTTTAAATTTAAATTTGTTTTGACTACTTTAGGAAGTTTAAATAATTTGAATTTAGAAATGAAGATGGAAGTGTAAGAAAGTTTTAAATTTTTAAGTTTGAAATCTAAAATGAAAATTTGAATTGTGTTTCAGTTGAATTTAAAAAGAAATTTTTAAATTTGAATTTTGTTTGAAACAAATTGTTTGAAATATAAGAAGAATGTTTCTTAACTTTGATCTTAATAAAAAAATTAGTTTCATTTAAATTATTAAATTAATTTAAATGAAATATTAATTATTATTTAATTATTAATATGGATTATTAATTAAGTAATTAATAATTTTTAAGTTAATTAATTAAGATTTGAGATTAATTAATTAAGGTTAATTAATCCATAATTAAGGATGGTTAATTAAATTTTAATTAATGATTAAGATTTATTTAATCAAGTGATTAAAGATAATTCAGATTTTAATTAACACTTAATTAATTAATAATTAGAGATTAATTAAATTGTAATTAAATATTAATTAATTGATAATTAATAATGATTTAATTCTTAATGAAGTAATTAAGTAATGTTAATGAAGGTCATTAACTTAAGATTTATTTGACAATTAATTAATGTGATTAATTTTAATAATTAATTATATTAATTAATTAATAATAATCAATTGTTTAATTACTTAATGAAGTAATTAATGAATTATTTACTTGGTGTAATTAATTTAATTAAGGTGATTATTTTAGATTAATTAAGTTAATTACTTTAAACATTTGTGGATTATTGATAATTACTTTATGTAATTTATGAATTTATAATTACTTAAGGAAGTAATTAATTAATAATTACTACATGTAATCGAGGATATTTATCATAGAAGTAATTTGGTTTTAAATTACTTTGAAAATTAATCAAGTGATTAATGAGGATAATTAATTAAGGGTAATTAATTATGGGATGAGTAATTAAAGTAGTTAATTACTGAATGATTATTAATCATGGGAGATTAATATATGGTTTAAATTGAAGATTAATTACTTATGTAATTAATATAGAGATTGATTAAATATAATCAGAAAACATTAATTAATTAATTAATGATGTAATTTGGGATTGATTAATTAAGGTATAATTAATATTAAATGCTAATTACTTATTGTAATTAGAGATGGTTAATCAGTAATGATTAAGTGAAATAAATGTTGAGTTGATGATTTATAAATTGATTTGTAATCAATTGATGGTTAAATTAAGCAGGATTATAATGATGAAGTAATTAATTTAATTCATTTTAAAATTAATTAGAGTTTAGGTAATTAATTTAATTCATTTTAAATTAATTATAAATGATGTGATCATTAGATAGTTGCTTATGTTTGATGAATGGTATTGGTTGTCTGATATGGTTTGTAATCTCAGTTATGAGATTAGTAGTGTATGTGATATGGATGCATTGGTTGCTTTTGGATGATAGTATGGATTATCTGATTATGGTATGAATTATCTGTTGATAATGATAATGTTAATTATCTGTTGTGTTGTGAATTATCTATCTGTGTATATTTAGATAATGAATTGAATTGTTTTAAATTTAAAACAACTTGGACCTTAAAAGACACGCTTTGGATTTCGATGAGACCGGGATCGGGTTTCATTATTTGGATCCGAAAACCACATCGATTCCAAATAACGTTAGGTCGTTAATCCAAGTGGAGCGAGTGAAGACTCGAGGTGTAAGGGCTATACGTCAGTATAACTCTGTGGGTGATTCCGTGATGAGTTTGACGGAATAGTACTTATAGATTCGAGATGGTGATTCAGAAGTGGAAGGGTTATTGTCGTTAACTCTGAGGGTGATTCCAATACGAGTGTAACGAGATAATGCCTTCGGTTTCGTTCGAACCCAGAACGAACTTGTATGGATTGAATGCTTTCAGAACATCGTCAGGTGGATGATGAGCATTCTAAGTGATATGTCCTATAAAGGTAATCGTAGCCTCAAGCCTCATCAACCGGTAATGGCTAAAAAAGGGGAGGTGCAACAAAGCTTCGTGGGTTGCACCCACTTGAGAGCAAGATTTATCCCTGTCTAGAAGTCCCTTTATTTTTCGGCTTAGTGGTGCAGTTGCTGATCACAACTGCGGGGTTGTCTTGTTTGGAACTGTTCAGTAAGGAACAGGTCCGGCTTTGTGTTGCAGGGGATTGGGAGTAATCCTCGGTACGGTGATCTAGGCCACGTACTGTGACGGGCGGTACCCCAGTAGCCCAGCCATTGATGGAATCCAAAATCCAATAAGTTCCCTACGTATTAGTTGTGCCCAACTATGTTGGAATGTGAGATGTAAGCATTTCAGCTATTTCTGTATTTTACTTGAAAACCCTAGACACTATTATAATATCATCGGATTTCCTATCAAATGTGTTGGTTAGCGTAAGGTAAAAACTTTTCCATGTTTATGTGTGGGAAGTCTTACGTGATACCTTTTCTTTTCAAAGGTTTTTCAAAGTTAAGCAACTTTAACCTGTTACTCACACCAGACCGATGTCTGACCCGGAGTTATTTCTGTTTTTCTATAACTCTTGGGTACTCAAATTTTTACGAGCAGCCAAGGGAATTCAGGTTAGGATTCAGGTTTAGCTTTGACGAATTGTGAAGGAGCATATGGAGCAGGAGGCTTCTGCGTATAGTTATATAGTTTTCCGCTGTGTTGGTATCTCTGAGTGTTTCTGTATTGTGATTGAGTTGTAATAACTAGACAGGTGTTTATAACTGTCTAGTATGTGTTGTATATGACTGTGTACTCTGATATTTGATATATACTATGTAATACTTATGTTATTAATATAATTTATTCGTTCCGCTGTTGAGATTCTTGTGTTGTTTCTTCTTTCTCTTCTTTCTTTTCTCTTTTCTATCCCTTTCTTTCTTAAAGATGATGCGATTTTCCGGGAGTGGAAAGTCGGGTCGTCACAGTTGGTATCAGAGCATTAGGTTGAGTGAATACCTAGGCTCTGTAGTGGTGTCTATCCTGAGAGAGCGTATTTGTATTTTTATTATATATATATATATTATTGGTTCTACCTATTTGTTGGTTTACCTGTTTAGGTTTTCCAATATAAGTTATAAAGGTAGATGAGGTAGAAGTGTGTGTAACACGACTACCATTGGTTGGAGTTTGATAGATGAGGTTGGTAGCGCACTTGTCGAGACTGTAGACCTAATACCGTCTCGAGTGAGTTCTGTAGTGGTGTAAGTACTTCATCGATCTCTGAAGGAAACCTGTTAAGGTTCGGAGTTCATTTTTGAAGTGCAGAATTGAGTTGGATCTGTCGGTTAGGCAGAAGCAAGTGAGTGATGATATTTTGTTATCTCAGGAAGTAGTAGCTGCGTGATGAGATGCAGTGACTATGGATATTTCCGAAGATGTTTCTTTGGAACAAGAGTAGAAGTGAGTCAGCTCGGTGATGTGGCTGAGTTTAGCAGAGTGTTCTGAGTTGGTAGGGAGTCTTCTGGCTGAGTAGTTTTTCTGAAATGAAGTTCAGAGGCAGCAGAGTGGATCTTTTCTCTGGTAAGTTGGCTAAGCCAGCATAAGCTGTTCTGTTTGGTAGAGAGAGAGAGCAGTTTTCTTTGGATTTAGTCTGAGTTGATCGCAAAAGTGACTTGCGATAGTATGTTCTTTTGGATTGTTGGAGATTGGTCTGGTGGTTCAGTTAGTAGATAGATGGTTCCTTGAGATAGAAGTTGGTGAAGTAACTCAGGTTTGGGAGGAACATCTGAGTATTCTTTTGGGTATATGGAATCCATATTTCTGTGCTGGGTTGTCTAGTCTGTGCATGTGCTATTTTTCAGCATTTTCTTCTGTTACGGATCAGAGTTGTGCAGCGGAAGCAGTTGGGGGTGTTTCTGTTTTGTCTTTTTCGGATAAGGATAAGTTGTTCTGTCCTCTGTTGTTGAGAAGCAGGGTTTGTGTTCTTGGTTTTTGAGTGATCTTGAAGAGATCATTGGTTTGTTTTGATCCAGTCTGTTTTTAGTGGAATCAGCGTAGAGTTGAGCTGATTAGGATGGATGTTGGTAGCCCAGGATCGTCTGAGGAGTTTTTATGGATAAGAGGCAGAGAATTTGGATTCTGGAATTGGAGATTGGATTTTGGTTAAGTTTTCTCCGATCCGGGGGAGCTATTAGTTTGGGAAGCTAGCTCCGTAGCATTTTGGGTTTCTTCTGTGTTTTGGTTGGATGAGTGTTTGGTTTTTCTAGAGTTGAATTGCCAGTTTGGATAACTGGGATTCAATATGTTTCACGTATCTCTGAGGGAGTACGTGTTTGATATTTCTGGTTGTAGAACCAGCAGTTTAGGATGGTTTGGTTGTTGAGTCAGACTCGTTTGTAGTCTGATATTCTGTATAGAATTGTTGTTAGGAGCTCTATAGCTTAGTAATATGGATTGATTGTATTTTATAGAGCGAGTATCCCGATATATATATACCGGGGAAACTCGTGAAGGTTTTATCCAAAATTCTTTTGGATAATTAGATTTGTTCTGATTGTCCGAATTGGTTGCTTTGGTTGTTGGCATATGATTAACATATGCCATGTTTTAAATAAAATCTGTAAATAGATTATTAAATTACCTTTGTTTTAAATTTCGGGGACGAAATTCTTTTAAGGGGGAAGGATTGTAATATCCCGAAATTTTGGACAATTTAAATTTAATAATCTGGGTTTAAATTTAAATTGAATTGATAAATTTTGTTAATAAATTTGATTTGTTTTAATAATTTTCTTTATTTAAATATTTAATTTGTGAATTTATTTTTAATAAACTAATAAAATTGTTTTCTATCTAATAATGTACATGTATTTATATATATTTTAAATAGACAAGTTGTTTTTAATTAAATTAGTATAGCATGTTTTTAATGTTTTGAAAATAGTAATTGTGATTTATTTGTAATATTAAGCTTTTCAAAAATATCTAATAAAATACTATATGATTTTTAAAAATATGAGAAAAATGTTTTAATTGGTTTAAAATTCATTTTAATTTAAGTTTTGATATTTAAAATAAGTTATAAAATGTTTGTGTTTTTCTTTTTAAACTATTAATTTATAAAATGAGATTTGTTAATTTAATTTGAAATTTAAAATACAATTTATTTATGAAAGATGTATTCATTTAAGTGATAACCTCTTTTATAAAACTATTTTAATTATTTAAAGGTATCTTTGATAAATGATTTAATTTTATATTGTTTTTCTTTATTTATTTAGAAATTATTTAAATGCATAACTAAGTCTAAGAACTAATTAACTAAGTTTAATTTTCTTTAACCTTAATTAAAATAACAAAACATTTACAAAGACATATGTAAGCTTAATTTACATGTGTATGTAATTTAAGGTTTGAGTTAAGCATGTGTTAAAAGTTTATGTAAGTAAATTAACATGTGTCCATTCTTTTTACATGTGTCAAATTTTGTTTTCCTTTAATTTTAATTTAAATCAAATATTGTTATATAAAACGTTACAATACTCATTCCTTCATTCTTTCTCATTTTTTTCATTCTAAAAAGAAATCTGAAATTAGTTAAATTTGCATTTCTCAAAATACAAGCCTGCATATCCCAAAATCTTATTCAATATGCAAGAATGAAAACATGCATGCAACAAATTTCAAACCTGTAAATGCATTGCATTCAAACTCCTCAAAATGCATGTCTGCATTCTCCAAAACAAGCCTGCATGCTTTCAAATACAACCTGGATTGAACTGCATGCAACAATTCAAGTTTGCATCTGCAATTTCAAGTTTGAAGCCTACATGTAAGAACTGGAAGCATGTATAAAACAAAGATTAAAAGCATTAAAAACTGAAGACCTGCATGCAACTTCTTCATGTCTGCATCCATCTGATCTTTAGAATCTGGACTCTGCATTTAGTACAGGTGAGTAACACATCTTTTAAAATTTGTTAATAGGTAATGTTGTGCATGTTTTTTTTAGAAATGAACTTATATGAAGCTGTTGAGATATTATACCTGAAAATATGTGCTTGTAAACAGGTTGATCACTATTGCTTGTTGTTCTTCAAAATTTTCAAACTCATGTTTGATTCCTGAAATTCTTTGCTTGCCTTGATTGTTGTTATGCTCTAACCCTTGAATAAAACATATTTGTTTAGAATTGAGTATGTTTAAATTTTTGTATAAATTAAACAAATTGCCTGTAACCTGAAAGATCAAGTTACACAGAACAACTATTAGCATAGAGTGAAAATCCAAATGTTATAATTTAATGTTTCAGGCTTACTAATTGAAACAATAAGTGGATTCAAGAATTTTAAATAAAAAATTTAAAATTTACAATGCTGTAAATCAAGTGCAGAGATGAACATGCTGTATTTTTCATTTTTGTTAAGTACATTTGATTCTTGCGTTTGATTTGCTTGAATCTGCTTCTGGAGATAGTATAGACATCATAGATTATAGGAAAAATCTTGGATTGAGTTGAATTTAAAATTTTGGATTGCAATTTGGGTTTCCAGGTTTAGAACCCTAGTTTACTGAGTGTAAGTAAATTGAGTGATGCGGTCTCATAAAGGGATCGAGTTCAACTAGGGTTGGCGTGTTGGTAGCAGATGCATTGATGAAGTCTTTACCGGAGTTTAAAGAGTAATAGTGGCCGGAGGCGTGTGCAATCGTCGATGACAAGTTGGTGGTTTTGGGGTATGGACAGTTTCCAGGTTTGTTTTGAAACCTGAATTCAAATTCGAATTGAATTATGGAATTTTGAAGGTGGAAGGTTGTTGTGGGGTTACTGGTCGATGGAGGATGGCCTGAGACGATGGCCAGTGATGGCCGGAGTAGGGGAGTGGGTGCACATGGGTTTGTGTATGTTGGTGATGATGGGGTATGTTTTTGGGTTGCAGGGTTTTTGTACTCGGGTTGGTCTCGGGTAAATGGGAAGGGAAACTCGAAGCCAGTATGTTGTTTTCTCGAAGTAATTTAGAGGGTAGCTCGGGTTTGTTAAAATGTTTCAGGTTTTAGTTTTGGACATATTTTGTTTTGCAGTTTTGAAAATTTAAAAGCAAGTTTTAAATATAAATTAAAATCTCAACTTAGAATTTAAAACCTGAATTTAAAGATGAATTAAAATAAGTTTGAATTCTGTTTATTTTGTAATAATTTGAGTTTTTAAAATGTAAGTACTGCAGTTTTTAAAGTTTGATCAAAAACCTGATTTCCAGGTTTATAAAATTTTAGTGAAAGTAGAAATGTAAACAAAATCTGGAAATAAGTTTAAATCTAGAATTGAATTTGAATTCAATTAAGTTTTAAATTTTAGATTTTTGAGTTAAATTTGAAATGTTTTTAAATCCAAGTTTGGTTTTAAACTAAAAACAGAAACTGCCTTTCTGTTTTAAAATTTAAAAGTACAGTTCAAATTGAAAGATGAAGTTCAAACTGTAATGTTTTAAACCTGAAAACTTAAATTTGAATTCAATAATTTAAATCTGAGATTTGAAATCATTTTTGAATTCAAATTTAAGATGTTAAACTTTAACAGAAACCTGTTTTCTGTTTTAAATTGAAAGGCAAATTTTAAAAATGCAACTGAAAAATTTAAACAAGTTTAAATCTGGAAACAGAATTATGAAACTCAAGTTGAATTTAATTTAAATCTAGAATTTAAAAATTAGTTTTTAAACTTTTTAAAGTTTACAGGAACTTTGGTTTTAAATTTAAAACTATAAGTTTTAAATTTATGGAATAAGGTTTAAAATGAGGTTAAATTCAGTTTTAACCTGGAATTTGATTTTTATGTCAGTTTTTAAAATTTTATAAGTTTTTAAATTTAAATTTGTTTTGAATACTTTAGGAAGTTTAAATAATTTGAATTTAAAAATAAAGATGGAAGTGTAAGAAAATTTTAAATTTTTAAGTTTGAAATCTAGAATGAAAATTTGAATTGTGTTTCAGTTGAATTTAAAAAGAAATTTTTAAATTTGAATTTTGTTTGAAACAAATTGTTTGAAATATAAGAAGAATGTTTCTTAATTTTGATATTAATAAAACAATTAGTTTCATCTAAATTATTAAATTAATTTAAATGAAATATTAATTATTATTTAATTATTAATGTGGATTATTAATTAAGTAATTAATAATTTTTAAGTTAATTAATTAAGATTTGAGATTAATTAATTAAGGTTAATTAATCCATAATTAAGGATGATTAATTAAATTTTAATTAATGATTAATATTTATTTAATCAAGTGATTAAAGATAATTCAGATTTTAATTAACACTTAATTAATTAATAATTAGAGATTAATTAAATTGTAATTAAATATTAATTAATTGATAATTAATAATGATTTAATTCTTAATGAAGTAATTAAGTAATGTTAATGAAGGTCATTAACTTAAGATTTATTTGACAATTAATTAATGTGATTAATTTTAATAATTAATTAGATTAATTAATTAATAATAATCAATTGTTTAATTACTTAATGAAGTAATTAATGAATCAATTACTTGGTGTAATTAATTTAATTAAGGTGATTAGTTTAGATTAATTAAGTTAATTAATTTAAACATTTGTGGATTATTGATAATTACTTTATGTAATTTATGAATTTGTAATTACTTAAGGAAGTAATTAATTAATAATTACTGAATGTAATTGAGGATATTTATTAAATTTGGTTTTAAATTACTTTGAAAATTAATCAAGTGATTAATGAGGATAATTAATTAAGGGTAATTAATTATGGGATGAGTAATTAAAGTAGTTAATTACTGAATGATTATTAATCATGGGAGATTAATATATGGTTTAAATTGAAGATTAATTACTTATGTAATTAATATAGAGATTGATTAAATATAATCAGAAAACATTAATTAATTAATTAATGATGTAATTTGGGATTGATTAATTAAGGTATAATTAATATTAAATGCTAATTACTTATTGTAATTAGAGATGGTTAATCAGTAATGATTAAGTGAAATAAATGTTGAGTTGATGATTTATAAATTGATTTGTAATCAATTGATGGTTAAATTAAGCAGGATTATAATGATGAAGTAATTAATTTAATTCATTTTAAAATTAATTAGAGTTTAGGTAATTAATTTAATTCATTTTAAATTAATTATAAATGATGTGATCATTAGATAGTTGCTTATGTTTGATGAATGGTATTGGTTGTCTGGTATGGTTTGTAATCTCAGTTATGAGATTAGTAGTGTATGTGATATGGATGCATTGGTTGCTTTTGGATGATAGTATGGATTATCTGATTATGGTATGAATTATCTGTTGATAATGATAATGTTAATTATCTGTTGTGTTGTGAATTATCTATCTATGTATATTTAGATAATGAGTTGAATTGTTTTAAATTTAAAACAACTTGGACCTTAAAAGACACGCTTTGGATTTCAATGAGACCGGGATCAGGTTTCCATATTTGGATCCGAAAACCACATCGATTCCAGATAGCGGTAGGTCGTTAATCCAAGTGGAGCGAGTGAAGACTCGAGGTGTAAGGGCTATACGTCAGTATAACTCTGTGGGTGATTCCGTAATGAGTTTGACGGAATAGTACTTATAGATTCGAGATGGTGATTCAGAAGTGCAAGGGTTATTGTCGTTAACTCTGAGGGTGATTCCAATACGAGTGTAACGAGATAATTCCTTCGGTTTCGTTCGAACCCGGAATGAACTTGTATGGATTGAATGCTTTCAGAACATCGTCAGGTGGACGATGAGCATTCTAAGTGATATGTCCTATAAAGGTAATCGTAGCCTCAAGCCTCATCAACCGGGAATGGCTAAAACAGGGGAGGTGCAGTGCAGCAAAGCTTCATGGGTAGCACCCACTTGAGAGCAAGATTTATCCCTGTCTAGAAGTCCCTTTATTTTTCGGCTTAGTGGTGCGGTTGCTGATCACAACTGCGGTGTTGTCTTGTTTGGAACTGTTCAGTAAGGAACGGATCCGGCTTTTTGTTGCAGAGGATTGGGAGTAATCCTCGGTATGGTGATCTAGACCACGTACTGTGACAGACGGTACCCCAGTAGCCCAGCCATTGATGGAATCCAAAATCCAATAAGTGCCCTACGTATTAGTTGTGCCCAACTATGTTGGAATGTGAGATGTAAGCATTTCAGATATTTCTGTATTTTACTTGAAAACCCTAGACACTATTATAATATCATCGGATTTCCTATCAAATGTTTTGGTTAGCGTAAGGTAAAAACTTTTCCATGTTTATGTGTGGGAAGTCTTACGTGATACCTTTTCTTTTCAAAGGTTTTTCAAAGTTAAGCAACTTTAACCTATTACTCACACCAGACCCATGTCTGACCCGGAGTTATTTCTGTTTTTCTATAACTCTTGGGTACTCAAATTTTTACGAGTAGCCAAGGGAATTCAGGTTAGGATTCAGGTTTAGCTTTGACGAATTGTGAAGGAGCATATGGAGTAGGAGGCTTCTGCGTATAGTTATATAGTTTTCCGCTGTGTTGGTATCTCTGAGTGTTTCTGTATTGTGATTGAGTTGTAATAACTAGACAGGTGTTTATAACTGTCTAGTATGTGTTGTATATGACTGTGTACTCTGATATTTGATGTATACTATGTAATACTTATGTTATTAATATAATTTATTCGTTTCGCTGTTGAGATTCTTGTGTTGTTTCTTCTTTCTCTTCTTTCTTTTCTCTTTTCTATCCCTTTCTTTCTTAAAGATGATGCGATTTTCCGGGAGTGGAAAGTTGGGTCGTCACAGTTTGAATCAAAAGTTAAAACTAAATTATGATTTTTAAAACCAAAATTACAATTTTTAGTGTTGAGATTTATGTGCATTGCTATTTTTCTTCTGGGAAGTAAAAAGGGGAAATTTTTAAACCTAGTTTTTAGGCACTGCAATGATTTGATCTGTGGGGAGACTACAGGTGACCGAGTGCCTTTGTTTTTGGAGATATGGATGCTGGGGTAGTGAAGAGGAGATGGCCGGAGGAGAGAGGATGGGCACTTTCCAGGTTTGGGGTTGGAAGTTTAAACTGTTACAGTATGCTTCAGTTTTGGGATTGGGGAAACTCATATTTGATCTCTTGATGTTTGTGGAGTTTTGGATGATCATTGATGATCTTTGGGCAATGTCGACTTGTTTGCTATCTGAGTGGTGGCTGGAGGTGGCCAAGACCACCGTGCACGTGTACGGTGAAGAAGATGGTGATAGGGAAGTTTTGGGGTTTTGCAGTAGTTTTGCACTCGGGTTAATACCCGAGTAATTCAAGTTGTTACTCGAAGCAACTCATAGTTTTACTCGAAGTAAAACAGAGGAAGACGCGGGTTTTTCTCTCTCTATAGTTACAGGTTTTGGAAACCTGTACATTTCCAATTCCAGATTTGTTTTAAATCTAGCGCAGGGTTTTTAAACAGGAATTTAAAACTTAAATTTAAAAAGTAGAGTTTTCAAACTGAGATTTGAATTCCAGTTTTTAAATTTAATTCAAATTTTTAAATTAAAATGTTTAACAACTTTAAAGGAGTTTAATTAAATTGAATTTAAAGATAAGGTTTCAAAATTTGAGCAGAGGATTTAAACATAAGTTTAAATCTGGAAACATGATTCAAATTTGAATCATGTTTTGAAAAGAAAAGAAGTTTTAAATATTTTAAAAGTTTAAACAACTTTTGATGTTGAATCATATTTTAAATATGATCTGAATCTTAAATAAATATGGGTTTAAATCCCTTTAATAAAATGAGAGATTATTTAACATAAGTTGTAAAAAGGTTTTAATTTTTTTTAAAAAAAAAAATTTGTTAAAGGATTAAATGTGGTTTTCATTTTAAATTTTAAATTTAAAATGAAATTTGGAAAACAAATTTTAAAGTAAATTGTTTTGAATATTACCTTGATAATGATAATGAAATTTATTAAAAAGGAATGTTTATATTTTAAAATAAATCAAAGATTTAAATGATTTTGGTTTATTAAATTAGTATGGTAATTAGATGGTTAATTAATTTATTTATTTAATCAATTAAACAAGGATTATGAATTAATTAATTAAGGATGGGTTAATTAACTAAGATTTATTAATTTGAAAAAATAAAATCATTAACTAAATAAGTTAAGATTTTAATTAATGATTGGAAACTAATTTATCATGAGGTTAATATTAATTAAGATAAAAACTTAATTAATTAAATAATTAGTGATTAATTAAATGATTTTTGAAGATTAATAAATTTGTGGTTAACATTTATTAATTTAAGTCAATTACTTTAGTAAGGTAATTAAGGAAATTTTTGATAAGATTAATGAAGGTCATTAACTTGGGATTATTTAATAATTAATTAATGTAATTAATTTTGATAATTTAATTAATTAATTAAATTAAATTATCATTATTGCATTTGGTTAAGTATAATTACTTTGTGAAGTAGTTAAAGTTATTAATTACTCATTGTAATTAATTGATTTATTTGATTAGTTTAAATCAATTAATTAAGTTAATTAATTTATAATAATCATTGATAGGTTAGTAAGTAATTAATGAAGGATAATTGCTTAGGGAAGTAATTAAGATAAGTAATTACAAAATGTAATTTATTTAAAGTATGAAGAATTGAGGTTAATTATTCGTGAAATTATTATGGAGGATAATTTCTTTGTAAAAGAATTTAATAATTAATTACTTGGTATAATTAATTTAAGCAATTATTGATTAAGTTCTTTGGAAAAAAATTAAGTAATGTAATTAATTAAGGATAATTAATTACTAATAAAATGATATAATTAATTATTAAATATAATTAATTTTTTGGTAATCAATTTACTCAATGCAGTAATTAATAATAATTAATTACTGAAGTTAATTAATCAAAGTGGTTAATAATTTAGTATTAATTACTTAGTAAAGTAATTAATTTAAATGTAATTAGGAATCATTAATTAATATAATTAATGATGCGATTAAGGATTAATTAATTGAGATTAATTAATTAATGATAAGTGATTAAAGTAATTAATTAATGTAATTAATTAAGAATTAATGTAATTAATTAATTAGTGGAGTAATTAGAGGTTAATTACAATATTTGATTAAGAATGATTAATTTGTGAAATTAATTACTTGAATAAAGGATGATTAATCAAGGGTGATTAATCAAAGAATGATTAATTAGTGGATAATTAATTAGTTGATTAGTTTGAAATCAATTGTTATGTAAGCAGGATTATAGATTTGAGGTAATTAATTTAATTTACTTTAAATTAATTAGAGATGATGTAATTAATTTAATTCATTTTAAATTAATTATATACGGTGTGATTATTAATCCTTGTTTATATATGGATGATATAGATTTCCTTGAATGGTTTGAATCTCAGATATGAGATTAGTAATGATATGTGATATGGATGCATTGGTTGCATTGTGATAATGGTTTGGTTTATCCTTTGATAATGATAATATCGATTATTTGTAGTGATGATTATTTATTGTGATGATGTGAATTATCTATCTGTGTGTATATAGATAGTTTAAATTGAATTGTTTTAAACTTAAAACAACTTGGACCTAAAAGACACGTTTTGGATTTCGATGAGACCGGGATCAGGTTTCCATATTTGGATATCCGAAAACCACATCGATCCAAATTAACGATAGGTCGTGAAATCTCTTAGGAAGAGTGAAGACTCGAGGTGTAAGGACTATCCGTCAGTATAACTCTGGGGGTGATTACATGATGAGTTTGACAGAAATAGCACTTACAGGCTTGAGATGGAGGGTCAGTGTCAGGACCCGATTTTTCGTTGCCGAAAAACCGAACACTGAGGGGGTTTTAAAGAAGAAAGAGGTAGAAGAAGAGAGAAAGAAAAACAGAACAGAAAGAACAACAAAACAACAACAGAATCTCACAATTCGCAGCGGAACAACATATAATAATAAATGAATAATCTTTAAACAAAGAACTATATCAGTTATTACATTACATCATATCATCAGAGTGTACAACATCATACAACATCAACAGTGCAGCGGAAAAAGAAATACTATATAAACTAGTAATACGCCATGTCATCCAGCTTGCCTCCAGCAACTCCTGAATATCCAGAATATCCTGATAAACCTTAACTCTTGACTGCCCGTGTGGAAATTGGTGGGCACCCAGAGTTTAGGAAGGAAAACAATAAACTCCAAGTCAGTCATGTGACTGGTGCGAGAACTCAAAACAGTTTATTTAACTTTAAAATCAAAATAGAGAGATATTTTTATTTCAATTCGCAATGCTTTTCAAAATGAGACTACCATAAGACCTCCCACCACACACACAATGCAAACGCAGACTTGGGGAAGATTTCTTCTTATGTTAGTCAAAGATGCTTGATACGCATTAAAATCAAATCAATTTTGATATTATTATTAGTGCATAGTGTAGAAACAAATTCTTTCGAAAGTAAAGATATAAATCTTAGCCAGCATAGGTACCATTATATTATGCCTACTAATAGCTACCATATTAAATGGCAGGTTCTACAACTAAAACCGTACAAGTTTCGTATTGTTTCTTTGGATTTCCAACAAATGGTCGGGCCAAGGAACTTCCCATTGCCACATGAGAATGCCTCTGGATGGACATCCCCGAGAACCAAACCGGATCTCTACCAACACAAGGCCGGGTTACTCCTAACTGAGTAACAACTGACCGAATATGCCATCCCCCGGTCCTTTGGGACCTTTTCACCGAGCGCTCGTAATCAATTCACACAATCATAAAGTGTTTTCAACATGAGTAAGTATCTGGGCTCCATACCATGATACCACCCTTTTCCAGAAGGAAATGGACACATCCTAAAGGGTGCTACCCCTCATAACCTTGCTGCTTCTTTCCTGTTTTGACCATTCCGGGATGTGAGGCTCGACGAAGTCACGTCCACAAAAACATACTTTATACAAAAGCCATGCTTTGGGTCAACAAATGATCAACACAATGATCACTAAGATAGACGATCAAATAAGTGATCCTATCACAATAATCAACACAATGATCATTTCAGCAACACTCAGCATATCACATTACCAAACTGGGAATATATCGCTGATAACTTCAACTATATAACCTCTAAGCTCGTACGTCTCAGAGAAGGGTGTTAAGCAAAGAATAAATTCTCCGCCACCAACAGAAATATATTTGAAAGAAATCGGCTTTATATCTCAACTTGTAATGTCAGACACACAATCCATACAAGTCTGTTCCGGGCTCGAACAGAACCGAAGGCACTTACAAAGAAGTCCTTGCAATCCGGATATTCACTAATCACGTTCGGACTTCCCATCACATATGGAATCTCTATACCGGGGACCAGTCGATGCAAAGACATTCGACAAGAAACCCTTTCGTTTTCGAAAATATCCGGTCTTCAACACCGGTCTTCGAATGCAATTCATAACGACGTATCACATATTCGGAATGGGTTATACGACCCCATGGTCCTTTCCCGGTTAACCCGAATAGTGAGCGCTTATTTTAAAAAAAATAAGTGTGGCATTCAATTTCAAACAAATTCACAACAAATACCTATTCAAAGGTATATATCGATAGTCGGTTATTGAACTATCAATAGATATGCCAACATCACCCGAATCCAAATAATTTTCCAAATTATTTATCTTCCAAAAATATCCTTAGGGAATAAAAACTTAATTTCCATTCTTTAAAAATAAATCAATATTTATTTTTAAACCCAATTTCCCAATTCCATTTATAAATTCTATATTGAATTTACAATCCAAAATATTTATGGATATATGATTTCCATTCAATTTCTAATATTCATTTTCAATTTATCTTCAAAAAGATAAATTCCAAATATTCACTTAATATTGGAAAAGCATTTCTATACTTATTAAAAATAAGTAATTCACAGATCTTTTTATTTTCTATACTTAGAAAATATTTAATATACCCTAATCGAAATTAAGTATATACTTCATCCTTTAAGGAAATCATTCACTTAACCATATTTATTTGGGCCAAAACGAATGTTGCGTAAAACATCGTTACGACAACCCAAAATCACTAGTATAGGGATTAGAAATTAAAATAGATATATAAATCCCAATACTATTAAAAACATTTCCTTTCGGAAATCATTTACTATAACAACAGTGTTATAGTCTACCATTTCCTTTTATTTCTCGAAAACATCTATTTCAACAATAAATGTTGAAATCTACGATTTCAAATCTCAACATATTTTAAAACATCATTAGACCGTTTTAATTTTATTTAAGACATCACATTCTAAATAATTTCTTTAACATATTATTCACTATTCAAAAACGTGAATATATTGTTAACCAATTTCATTACTTCTATTCATTTTAGTTTAAGGAATTATTCACTGTCTAAAACATGAATATAACTTCATAAATAAATTGCAACAATTTACTTATCAAAATAAGTAGTTTGCGAATTTATAAAACAATGTTTATAAATTCTATTTCTATTTCTTTTATAACAACTTCCTTTTATAAATTTCCTTTATTAACTTATCTCAATTCATATCACAATGATATACTTAAAAATTTCATATTATAAGTCAAATACTTATAATTTATTTGTTTATAAAATCATTCCTTTAAACTTCACAAATTTTATAAATCTTATAACTTATAAGATTCATCTATTTATCCAAAATCTTATTCTTTTAAATAACTTCACAAATTTTATAAACCTACTGTTTATAAAATTCCAATTATAACTTCACCGTTCATAATTCTATAAATTCATTCATTTGTGAAATTCATTCACAATTCATCCTAACTCTTATAAAAACTTCGTTTTATAATTCCAATATTTTTATTAACAAAAATCCGTTTGTAAATCTTTTATATAAATCAATTTATACTGTTTATAAAATTTTATTTATAACTTCATCGTTATAATTCTATAATTCCATTTCTATTTATGAAATTCATTTACAATTTATTCTAACACTTATAAAAGCTTGGCTTATAATTCTTATATTTTTAATTTATAAATATCAATTTATAAATCCTTTTAATATAAAACAATTTATATTATTACTTTAAACATCCTTAAACTCTTTCATAGTTTCATCATTCTGATTTATAAAATAAAGATTTTATAAATCCTATTTTTGAGCTTCTTATAATAATTTCAGAAATCCCAGTTCAAACTATTTTATAAAACCACTGATCCCATATTTTCAAAAATCAACTTTTAACTACATTTCTCAAAAATCATAATTTTTATAACATAAAAATTATAACGTTTATTTATTTATAATAAATCAATTCCAAAAATTATTTATAACATATATTTTCAAAATCACTTTAGAAATCCCTTAAAAATAAAAATCGTTATTTTTAAACTTCAAAGTTGGATCCGATGATGTAACACATCAAATAGTCAATCACGATTTTCCAATATCATATATCGATATGATAAACAATCAAACATCACAATATTTAAAATCAATAAATATTTGTGAGGAATCCAGTTGGATCCCTCCAACCTGTTTCCCTGCATCCACAGACATTAGCACAATACCATTCCGTTTCAAGACGGAATATCGCGGTATATGGGATTTTATAAATATATATCCGCTTACTAACGGCGCAATAGGGTCTCATCCGCTAAAAGAAAATGCGGGAAATCAATCAACTGCAATATATACATATGCCAATATATATATATTGCTATATATATAATATAATACCAATTCCACTTCGAGGTGGAATATCGCGGTATATGTGTGTAATAAATAACCTCCGCTTAATAACGGCGTATAGGGTCTATTCACATCCAATAAATATATATAACAATCATTATTCAATCAATCAATCAACACAGTCAATCAATTTTTTATTTAACTATTTAAAATTCAAATAAACAATAAAAATTCCTTTTGAGTGAGAAGTTCTCACCTTTAATTTTAGATTTGCAGTCCATTTTCCCATTCCGGCTTGATTCTCTTGATTTATACCTTGAATAAACATTGTATGATTTTATTAATATTCGAAATAAATCGAACAAGTAATTTCTAATTCAATAATTTAATTAACCCGTAATTTATTACAAATAGTTTAATTCATGGAATTTTTTTTTTTATTATTTTTTTTTTAGCAACAAAATAAATTTAATAGGTTTATTAAATAAATTAATAACTATAATATATTATTAAATAATAAAGTAGTTTCTTTAAAATGCGTGTATGTAAATTTATTTTGTTTTATTCTTGAAAACACACTTTTAGAATAACCTATAGAGACTTAAAAATCCAATCTTTATACAAATCCCTAGATTTTTCAAAACCCATAAAAATTTCTGTTTAACTGTTTAACCATTTAAATTTTAAAAAAAAAAATCTTATGTCTTTGTAAAAATAAATTTTCTACTTAACTGTACAATCCATACATAAATTATTCAAATTAAAATAGAATGAAAAGAGTTTACTGGAAAAGAAATAAAAAAAACTTCACTGTATATTTATTTACATTTTAATTTCATTTTCATTTTTTTTCTGTAAAATACCCTTTTTTTTTTATACTCTGAATTTAAATTGAAAAGGGCAACTCGACAATACCTCAAACGAATGACGCGCCGCCTTCCCAAACGAAGGCAGATCCACACGAAGGCCCTCCCCCCCGTTCCAGAACGCGACATGCCCAGGCACTCATCTGTGCGAAATGTCGCGATTACCCATGCTATTGAACGCAATCGCCGCCGCCACGCTCGCCTCAACCCCTGCCACCATCGCGCGGCCGCCGCTCCCTCCACGCGAGCACGCGCCACCACCTGCTCGAGCTTCCCAAACAATCCCTACTTGCTCGGCCTCCCACCCACGCGCGTGAGCACGAACTAGATTGCCGACTTGATTCGGCAGAACGCGACTAGGGAGTTTCAAACGAATTGAATTCGAATGTCTGAAAGAAGGAGAGAAGGAGAGGAGGGATTCCGATTTTGATAATAATTTTTTTTTTTCTGATTTCGTATTTGGTTTGAAGAAAAGAGAAAGGGGGAGAGTGAGAGCGACGCGGCCATTAATGATTCGAACGAGACGATCTCTTTTTTTTTTTTTTTTGAACGAGATGGAGATACTTAAAATCGACTGCAGCATGCTCTGCACGATCTCCTCCATGATTTTAGGCAAAAATTTAGGCGTATTGAACGGGATGCTGTTGTTTATTTTAAATTTAAATTTAAATTTAAAATTCAATTTGTTTCGATAGAACTTTCAACGCGTTTATGTGTCGTATTCTCACACAGCAACCCCGATTGATACGAAATTTGAAATCCTAGAATAATTCAATATTCCGGACCCAATGGAACTGGTTTCGTCGAATTCCGAGACTGCCTCGGACGGCTATTTTTAAATATCGATTCAAACGATTAAATTTCAAAACTGAACAATTCACTTTCAAATTCAATTCTGAAGCTTCTAAAATCTTCAGTGTTATCAATACGAATTTTACAAGCCTTTGAAATAATTTTAATCGGCTTAAAATTGAAGTTTCAAATTTTTATTCAACTTCTAATAGATTAAATTCTATAATTAAATCGTTAAATTCATAATTATATTGAAAATTCAATCCAAACCATCATTTAAATATTTAAAATAAATTAAATATTCCTAAATTAAATGGTTTAAAATTCTGGGTCGTTACAATCTTTCCCCCTTAAAAGAATTTCGTCCCGAAATTACAAGTTAAGAAGAATGCCCTTATCCCTTTTATTATTTTTCACAATTCAAATAGTTTTATCAACTTTCTAGCCTAAATCTTTTTACTAGAGATTCACTATCTTTTCAACTAGATTTTCAACTTTAACTATAGGTTTCAAACAACATTGTTTTACTAACCATTTAAATTTAAATTCAAATTCAAATTTCAAACTTTCAAATTTTTCTCAAAATTTTTTCTAACACCCTAAATCTTCGAAAAATTTCGCCAGCGTTTCCTTTGCGCGGCTCGATCGGTACGACTACAAAATGGCACCACGGCCCCTCAGAATCAAAAAGAAAAGAGAAAAGCCAAGTGGCTAGAGAAGAAAGTCATCAAATCTCATATTAAAATTGAAATACGTACCTTTTTGTCGAGCTATTCAATTTTATCTTTGAAATCAAAATCTCAATTTCTTTATATACCTGTATAACCTGTATAGCCTGCTAGTAGTAGCATCCATAATATCCAATTACAACATTCAAACCAATTTGCCAATTCTATTGCAAAATTTCCAATATATGTTTCTTATACGTTTTTACTTCACTATTGAAGTTATATATTTAATTTTTATTAAATTTTACACTTCGATTCAATTCACGATTCCAATTTATTTGAATTCAATTCACAATTTAAATTGAATTCAATTCACAATTTTAAATCTATTTGAATTAAATTCTCAATTCTAAATATTGAATTCTAACGATTAACTTTCATTCAGTAATTCACATTACTACATTGAATTAGTTTTATTCACTAATTCATTTCAATATTCAATTTATCTCAAATTTACTTAGAAATCCAATTCTATTTTACATTTCAAATTTCATTCACATTCCATATTCATTTGTCCATGAATTACTAATTTATCAAGTTAGTTTACTTGAATTCAATCCATTTTATTTAATTCCATTACTAATGATAATAATTCAATATTATCACTTCCTAACAATCATGCAACCATATACTATAATAATTCATAGAAAATCATTTCTTTTTTATTCAAAATAGTTTTGGGCAAGATTATTTTATTTACCCGATTCCAAAAATAATTTTATATTTACTAACAAATACGCGCTCATATCTATTATTACACTCAAACTCATTCTAGAGTACTGCTGACTCTATCTCTAACGAGTAATACCCAACAGAACCATGGTTGTCGCTTAACCAACAGCTCTGATACCACATTGTCAGGACACGCCGTCAGTGGTCACAACCGGTAGGCTTTTCAACCATCCCAGCCCCACCGTGGCAACAACTGGTATCCCAAACTTGCTTTTACGGCCAGCCTCTCGACTGTCACAGCTTACGCCTAACCAACCCCCTAAAAGAGGATGTGTGGGAGTAAGAGTCTCCCGTTCGCCACCAAACCGCGAAGCGAGAACCCCCCATCACATAGCCCAATAGCTTAACAAGACTGGTGTGAGAACTCAAAACAGTTTATTTAACTTTAAAATCAAAATAGAGAGATATTTTTATTTCAATTCGCAATGCTTTTCAAAATGAGACTACCATAAGACCTCCCACCACACACACAATGCAAACGCAGACTTGGGGAAGATTTCTTCTTATGTTAGTCAAAGATGCTTGATACGCATTAAAATCAAATCAATTTTGATATTATTATTAGTGCATAGTGTAGAAACAAATTCTTTCGAAAGTAAAGATATAAATCTTAGCCAGCATAGGTACCATTATATTATGCCTACTAATAGCTACCATATTAAATGGCAGGTTCTACAACTAAAACCGTACAAGTTTCGTATTGTTTCTTTGGATTTCCAACAAATGGTCAGGCCAAGGAACTTCCCATTGCCACATGAGAATGCCTCTGGATGGACATCCCCGAGAACCAAACCGGATCTCTACCAACACAAGGCCGGGTTACTCCTAACTGAGTAACAACTGACCGAATATGCCATCCCCCGGTCCTTTGGGACCTTTTCACCGAGCGCTCGTAATCAATTCACACAATCATAAAGTGTTTTCAACATGAGTAAGTATCTGGGCTCCATACCATGATACCACCCTTTTCCAGAAGGAAATGGACACATCCTAAAGGGTGCTACCCCTCATAACCTTGCTGCTTCTTTCCTGTTTTGACCATTCCGGGATGTGAGGCTCGACGAAGTCACGTCCACAAAAACATACTTTATACAAAAGCCATGCTTTGGGTCAACAAATGATCAACACAATGATCACTAAGATAGACGATCAAATAAGTGATCCTATCACAATAATCAACACAATGATCATTTCAGCAACACTCAGCATATCACATTACCAAACTGGGAATATATCGCTGATAACTTCAACTATATAACCTCTAAGCTCGTACGTCTCAGAGAAGGGTGTTAAGCAAAGAATAAATTCTCCGCCACCAACAGAAATATATTTGAAAGAAATCGGCTTTATATCTCAACTTGTAATGTCAGACACACAATCCATACAAGTCTGTTCCGGGCTCGAACAGAACCGAAGGCACTTACAAAGAAGTCCTTGCAATCCGGATATTCACTAATCACGTTCGGACTTCCCATCACATATGGAATCTCTATACCGGGGACCAGTCGATGCAAAGACATTCGACAAGAAACCCTTTCGTTTTCGAAAATATCCGGTCTTCAACACCGGTCTTCGAATGCAATTCATAACGACGTATCACATATTCGGAATGGGTTATACGACCCCATGGTCCTTTCCCGGTTAACCCGAATAGTGAGCGCTTATTTTAAAAAAAATAAGTGTGGCATTCAATTTCAAACAAATTCACAACAAATACCTATTCAAAGGTATATATCGATAGTCGGTTATTGAACTATCAATAGATATGCCAACATCACCCGAATCCAAATAATTTTCCAAATTATTTATCTTCCAAAAATATCCTTAGGGAATAAAAACTTAATTTCCATTCTTTAAAAATAAATCAATATTTATTTTTAAACCCAATTTCCCAATTCCATTTATAAATTCTATATTGAATTTACAATCCAAAATATTTATGGATATATGATTTCCATTCAATTTCTAATATTCATTTTCAATTTATCTTCAAAAAGATAAATTCCAAATATTCACTTAATATTGGAAAAGCATTTCTATACTTATTAAAAATAAGTAATTCACAGATCTTTTTATTTTCTATACTTAGAAAATATTTAATATACCCTAATCGAAATTAAGTATATACTTCATCCTTTAAGGAAATCATTCACTTAACCATATTTATTTGGGCCAAAACGAATGTTGCGTAAAACATCGTTACGACAACCCAAAATCACTAGTATAGGGATTAGAAATTAAAATAGATATATAAATCCCAATACTATTAAAAACATTTCCTTTCGGAAATCATTTACTATAACAACAGTGTTATAGTCTACCATTTCCTTTTATTTCTCGAAAACATCTATTTCAACAATAAATGTTGAAATCTACGATTTCAAATCTCAACATATTTTAAAACATCATTAGACCGTTTTAATTTTATTTAAGACATCACATTCTAAATAATTTCTTTAACATATTATTCACTATTCAAAAACGTGAATATATTGTTAACCAATTTCATTACTTCTATTCATTTTAGTTTAAGGAATTATTCACTGTCTAAAACATGAATATAACTTCATAAATAAATTGCAACAATTTACTTATCAAAATAAGTAGTTTGCGAATTTATAAAACAATGTTTATAAATTCTATTTCTATTTCTTTTATAACAACTTCCTTTTATAAATTTCCTTTATTAACTTATCTCAATTCATATCACAATGATATACTTAAAAATTTCATATTATAAGTCAAATACTTATAATTTATTTGTTTATAAAATCATTCCTTTAAACTTCACAAATTTTATAAATCTTATAACTTATAAGATTCATCTATTTATCCAAAATCTTATTCTTTTAAATAACTTCACAAATTTTATAAACCTACTGTTTATAAAATTCCAATTATAACTTCACCGTTCATAATTCTATAAATTCATTCATTTGTGAAATTCATTCACAATTCATCCTAACTCTTATAAAAACTTCGTTTTATAATTCCAATATTTTTATTTACAAAAATCCGTTTGTAAATCTTTTATATAAATCAATTTATACTGTTTATAAAATTTTATTTATAACTTCATCGTTATAATTCTATAATTCCATTTCTATTTATGAAATTCATTTACAATTTATTCTAACACTTATAAAAGCTTGGTTTATAATTCTTATATTTTTAATTTATAAATATCAATTTATAAATCCTTTTAATATAAAACAATTTATATTATTACTTTAAACATCCTTAAACTCTTTCATAGTTTCATCATTCTGATTTATAAAATAAAGATTTTATAAATCCTATTTTTGAGCTTCTTATAATAATTTCAGAAATCCCAGTTCAAACTATTTTATAAAACCACTGATCCCATATTTTCAAAAATCAACTTTTAACTACATTTCTCAAAAATCATAATTTTTATAACATAAAAATTATAACGTTTATTTATTTATAATAAATCAATTCCAAAAATTATTTATAACATATATTTTCAAAATCACTTTAGAAATCCCTTAAAAATAAAAATCGTTATTTTTAAACTTCAAAGTTGGATCCGATGATGTAACACATCAAATAGTCAATCACGATTTTCCAATATCATATATCGATATGATAAACAATCAAACATCACAATATTTAAAATCAATAAATATTTGTGAGGAATCCAGTTGGATCCCTCCAACCTGTTTCCCTGCATCCACAGACATTAGCACAATACCATTCCGTTTCAAGACGGAATATCGCGGTATATGGGATTTTATAAATATATATCCGCTTACTAACGGCGCAATAGGGTCTCATCCGCTAAAAGAAAATGCGGGAAATCAATCAACTGCAATATATACATATGCCAATATATATATATTGCTATATATATAATATAATACCAATTCCACTTCGAGGTGGAATATCGCGGTATATGTGTGTAATAAATAACCTCCGCTTAATAACGGCGTATAGGGTCTATTCACATCCAATAAATATATATAACAATCATTATTCAATCAATCAATCAACACAGTCAATCAATTTTTTATTTAACTATTTAAAATTCAAATAAACAATAAAAATTCCTTTTGAGTGAGAAGTTCTCACCTTTAATTTTAGATTTGCAGTCCATTTTCCCATTCCGGCTTGATTCTCTTGATTTATACCTTGAATAAACATTGTATGATTTTATTAATATTCGAAATAAATCGAACAAGTAATTTCTAATTCAATAATTTAATTAACCCGTAATTTATTACAAATAGTTTAATTCATGGAATTTTTTTTTTTATTATTTTTTTTTTAGCAACAAAATAAATTTAATAGGTTTATTAAATAAATTAATAACTATAATATATTATTAAATAATAAAGTAGTTTCTTTAAAATGCGTGTATGTAAATTTATTTTGTTTTATTCTTGAAAACACACTTTTAGAATAACCTATAGAGACTTAAAAATCCAATCTTTATACAAATCCCTAGATTTTTCAAAACCCATAAAAATTTCTGTTTAACTGTTTAACCATTTAAATTTTAAAAAAAAAAATCTTATGTCTTTGTAAAAATAAATTTTCTACTTAACTGTACAATCCATACATAAATTATTCAAATTAAAATAGAATGAAAAGAGTTTACTGGAAAAGAAATAAAAAAAACTTCACTGTATATTTATTTACATTTTAATTTCATTTTCATTTTTTTTCTGTAAAATACCCTTTTTTTTTATACTCTGAATTTAAATTGAAAAGGGCAACTCGACAATACCTCAAACGAATGACGCGCCGCCTTCCCAAACGAAGGCAGATCCACACGAAGGCCCTCCCCCCCGTTCCAGAACGCGACATGCCCAGGCACTCATCTGTGCGAAATGTCGCGATTACCCATGCTATTGAACGCAATCGCCGCCGCCACGCTCGCCTCAACCCCTGCCACCATCGCGCGGCCGCCGCTCCCTCCACGCGAGCACGCGCCACCACCTGCTCGAGCTTCCCAAACAATCCCTACTTGCTCGGCCTCCCACCCACGCGCGTGAGCACGAACTAGATTGCCGACTTGATTCGGCAGAATGCGACTAGGGAGTTTCAAACGAATTGAATTCGAATGTCTGAAAGAAGGAGAGAAGGAGAGGAGGGATTCCGATTTTGATAATAATTTTTTTTTTTCTGATTTCGTATTTGGTTTGAAGAAAAGAGAAAGGGGGAGAGTGAGAGCGACGCGGCCATTAATGATTCGAACGAGACGATCTCTTTTTTTTTTTTTTTTTGAACGAGATGGAGATACTTAAAATCGAATGCAGCATGCTCTGCACGATCTCCTCCATGATTTTAGGCAAAAATTTAGGCGTATTGAACGGGATGCTGTTGTTTATTTTAAATTTAAATTTAAATTTAAAATTCAATTTGTTTCGATAGAACTTTCAACGCGTTTATGTGTCGTATTCTCACACAGCAACCCCGATTGATACGAAATTTGAAATCCTAGAATAATTCAATATTCCGGACCCAATGGAACTGGTTTCGTCGAATTCCGAGACTGCCTCGGACGGCTATTTTTAAATATCGATTCAAACGATTAAATTTCAAAACTGAACAATTCACTTTCAAATTCAATTCTGAAGCTTCTAAAATCTTCAGTGTTATCAATACGAATTTTACAAGCCTTTGAAATAATTTTAATCGGCTTAAAATTGAAGTTTCAAATTTTTATTCAACTTCTAATAGATTAAATTCTATAATTAAATCGTTAAATTCATAATTATATTGAAAATTCAATCCAAACCATCATTTAAATATTTAAAATAAATTAAATATTCCTAAATTAAATGGTTTAAAATTCTGGGTCGTTACAGTCAGAGTGCAAGGGTTGTCGTCGTTAACTCTGAGGGTGATTCCAAAATGAGTGTAACGAGATAATGCCTTCGGTTTCGTTCGAACCCGAAACGAACTTGTATGGATTGAATGCTTTCAGAACATCGTCAGGTGGACGATGAGCATTCTAAGAGATGTGTTCTCTAAAGGTAATCGTAGCCTCAAGCCTCATCAACCGGGAATGGATAAAACAGGGGATGTGCAGCAAGGCTTCGTGGGTAGCTCCCACTGGAGAGCGAAATTTACCCCTGTCTAGAAGTCCCTTTTTATTCGGCTGTGTGGGCGGTTGGTTCACAACAACTACCGGGGTTGTCTTGCTTGGGACTATCCAATAAGGGATGGTTCCGGCGTTGTGTTGTAGGGGAGAGGGCGTACTCCTCGGTACGGTGATATAGGCCACGTACTGTGATGGGCGGTACCCCAATAGCCCTGCCATTGTACGGAATCCAAAATCCAATAAGTGCCAACGGTTTTGATTGTATCACCCACTTTTGTGGCTAGTAACTGGAATTTAATAATGTAACAATTTCAGCTATTTCATATTTACTTGAAAACCTTAGACACTATTATAATATCACCGGATTTCCTATCAAATGTTTTGTTTAGCGTAAGGTAAAAACTTTTCCATGTTTATGTGTGGGAAGTCTTACGTGATACCTTTCCTTAAAGGTTTTTGAAAATTAAGCAACTTTAACTTGTTACTCACACCAGACCCATGTCTGATCCGGAGTTGTTTCTGTTTTTCTTTAAATCTTGGGTACTCAAATTTTTACGAGTAGCCAAGGGATTCAGGTTAGCTTTGACGAATTGTGGAGGAGCAAATGTAACAGGAGGCTTTTGCCTGTAGATGTATATAGTTTCCGCTGTGTAATTTTCTCTGAGTTGTTCTTATGTACTGTATTGAGTTGTATAACTAGACAGGTGTTTATAACTGTCTAGTATGTAATGTGTAATCTATGTAACTCTGATAGTTGTTGTATATCTATGTAATACTTTTGATTAATAATATAATTTATTCGTTCCACTGTTTAGATTCTGATGTGTTGTTTCTTCTTCTCTTCTTTCTTTTCTCTTTTCTATCCCTTCTTTCTTAATTCATGATACGTCTTTCTGGTTAGTGGAAGACGGGTCGTGACTGAAATTTGGTAAAAAAATTCATTTAGAACTTACTGGTATTTGTAGTAGAGCAATAGTCATATCTATTCGTGAAAGGATACGACGAATAGACACTTCTTTTGGAAAATTGATGTTTTGATTTTCTTATTCAAATTGGTTTCTATAATTTATCAACACAATTTCTAAACTTTGTAAATATATTTGAATATAGTTTAAACACATAAAAGATTTTAGGAAGTAATTTTTAACAAATATAATCTTAATCTAAAAGGTGATTTAAAATCTAAGTATATAAATATTTTAAAGCAAAATATTTAAAACAAGAGATAGTTTAAAATCAAGGACGATTTTGAAATCAAAATATTAAAAAAATGATAAAGATAGTTTTGAGGCTAAAATATTTCAAACAAAAGAGATGTCTTTTTGGAAAGAAAGTTTTGAAAACATTTTTTTAAAAACAAGAGATATAGTTTTGAAAAACTTTTTTATAAAATTAGTGGATATCAAAATAGGACCACTATATGTTCCACTAGATATTGTCGTGGGTTCCATCCCACTAGGATTCCGTCCTTTAATAGGCTCGAAGTTGATTCCATTCCATGAATAAATTTCAAATAAAGATATAAGTGCTTTCAAGAAGTTTTAACATAATTCTAGACTACTACATTATCTTGTACTGTTTGAAATCTTGAACTCTTGATAAATTGATTTCTTGATACTCATTAGTCTTCAATCTTGATATTTTCGATCTTTAAATTCATCAGTCTTGTATCTCTATACTGTACGGTCATCATTCTTGGTATCTGCATGTTATATATTCTTTATATACATATATATCAAAACTATAATGTTAGTATTTATATTTTATAACTAGTCCTAAGGTTGTTGTCATCAAAACCATCATCTCAAGGCTAACAATCTCTTTTATAGATGACTACTCTCAGAAGGTTTGGGTGTTTATGATGAAAGCTAAGGCGGAGTCATTTGAAAAGTTTAAAACTTGGAAAAACACTGGTAGAGAATGAAGTAGGAAGGAAGTTGAAGGCGCTAAGATCTGATAATGGCAGTAGGTTTGTTTCTAAAGAGTTTATAAATTTATGTAGACATCATGGAATTAGAAGACATTCTACTACATCCGGTGATCCGAAATCAAACAGAGTTGCTGAGAGGATGAGAGTTGCTGAAAGGATGAACAGAACTCTACTAGAGAAGGCTCGTTGCTTGAGATTGACGACGGTCTTGTCTAGAGGCTTTTGGACTGAAGCTTTTGTCAACTATAGCATATATTATCAATTAGATTTCGTACTCAACCATTGATCGAAGGATTCCCGAGGAAAGGTGGAAACATACATCTATACATATCAGTTATTTTCGTATATTTGGTAACCCCATGTATGTCCACTATACAGAAAATGACAAGTTGGGGGCTAGAGCCTATCAAGGCATATTTTTGGGCTATACAGAAGGTGTCAAATGGTATCGCATTTGGAACCCTATTGATAGGAAGGTAGTAAACTCAAGACATTTCACATTTGATGAGTCCGTTAGATTCAAGCCTAAGGAGAATCCACATTGTTCAATAGATTCAGAAGCTGAAAAGCCTAAGGAGATGGAAACTATTCCTACATATCAGCCTAGTATTAGAGTCAGAGATGCAAAAGAAGACGGAGTAATTGCAGTTGTTGATACCTTACATGAAGGTCCACAGAATTCTTCTAACAATGATAGTGATGGTCGTGAAGCTAGATATGATTCGGCCCAAGGTGGAGTTGATAGGAGTTTAGGCGAAGTTACACCTATTCGGGCTAGCTTTAGAATTAGAAGGCAACCAAATAGGTATGGAGACTAGAGTTATGCAAACCTTAGCCTTGATGATCATTTTGATTATGCACGGCATATAAAGAAAGATGAGCCTTTTGACCTTGAAGAAGCTATGAATTCGAGTGCCAGCTCAAAATGGATGCATGCTATGGAAGAGGAGATGGTTTCATTGAAGAAGAATCAGGGTTGGGAATTGGTACCACCCCCTCAAGAAAGCTGAGTCGTAGGATGCAAGTGGCTATATAAGTTGAAGGACGATGGAAAATGTAAGGCTAGACTTGTTGCGAAGAGGTTTTCACAAAGGAAGCGGATGGAGTACGATGAGGGGTTTTCTCCGGTTGTTAGACATATTTCTATCCGAGTATTGCTAGCTATAGTTTCAACTCATGACATGGAGTTGCAACAAATAGATGTAAAGGCTGCCTTTTTTGCATGGAGACTTAGAGGAAACCATCTATATGAAGTAGCCAGAAGGATTTGTAGTGGATGGGAAGAAATAATGAGTTTTCAAGTTTAAAAACACTTTATATGGTTTAAAGCAGTTGCCTAGGCAATGCTATAAGAGGTTTGATTCCTTTATGCTTACTGTTGGTTTTGATAGAAGCGTTAAATATGCTTGTGTTTATTTTAAGCATATGGATAATGTTAATTGCACATATTTGCTCTTATATGTGGATGATATGCTAATTTCTCTCAAGGACAAAGCTGAAATTGATAGGTTAAAATTAAAACTAAAATTGAACTTCGAGATGAAAGACCTTGGAGAAGAAAAGAAGATTTTAGGAATGGAAATCCAAAGAGAAAGAAAGCTGAAGGTGTTGAGATTGACACAGAGAGAATATATCCAGAAAGTGCTTGCTCGGTTCAACATGGAGAAGGCAATGGCAAAGGAAATTAGTAAATCCCATGCCCTTACACGTTCAGCTTTTAGAAAAGAACTCTATAATCTCAGACAAAGACAAAGCTTATATGGAAAAGTTATGTTATGTTATTGCAGTTGGAAGCTTGATGTATGCTATGGTCTACACAAGATCGGATATTGCACATGCAGTTGGTTTTGTTAGTTGCTACATGGCTAAACTAGGAAAAATGCAATGGGAGGTAGTAAAGTACATTTTGAGGTATATTAAAGGAACAACAGATTATGGGCATGTTTTTGACGACAAGGAGAAAGATTTTAGCTAGGCTAGATATTATGATTTTGATTATCCCGGAGACATAGATCGAAGAAAGTCAACCTTAGGTTACTTCTTTTCACTTGGAAAGACAACTATCGGTTGGAGAGTGAGGCTGCAAACTATAGTTGTCTGGTCTACTATAGAGGCAGAGTTGATAGCCACTGTTGAAGAAGCTAAAGAGGCACTTTACTTAAAGCGGCTGATGTGTGATTTAGGCTTTTTTCATGGAAGCATAGTAGTAAATTGTGATAGTCAAACCGCAATACATCTGGCTAAAAATATGATGTTTAGTTTGAGAACAAAGCATATAGAGGTAAGAGAGTCTTTCCTTGTCTCGTGCATCTTCAGAAAATTCACACCGAGGAGAATGCAGCAAACATGTTCACCAAGTCCTTGCCTGTGGCAAAGTTCAAGCATGGGTCAAACTTAATTCGCTTGCTAAAGTGCTAGACGCCACTTGGTGGCACATGGGGAGAGTGAGTTGGTATATGGAGATGTTTGTTTTGAAGATTGATGGGTCCTATGTGGAGGGGGTACTTTCAACACTTTGTTGGCGGGCGATGACCTTGCCGGAGTTCGTTGACAAAGTGGAATAAGTGATGGTCATGCCGAAGCTCATTGGAAAAGTTTCCATGATGCCTTTTCTGAGAGCTGCTTGGAGTAAAAGAATGTAGGCGGAGTTGGTAGGCTTGTGGGGAAATAAAGTATCAAGATGGAGATTGTTAGATTTGATAAATATTTGCATACTTAAGAAGATTTGGAAGATATTTGAGATAATTGCTCAAATGTATTGCCTCTTTTATATGCATTAAAGAGAGCAATGGATTAGCTATGCAAGAGGAATAAATATTTGAAAAAGAGTGAAGTAATTAATTAATCCTCTAATCAGATGACTAAAGAAGAAATCTGATCAAACGCATATAAATTGTGGGAAACTAGAAAAATAAAATGGTAAATGTTTCCTGTATGATGTGAAAAATTTATTAGGCATTGATTTATGACCATAAATCAATTACTTCAACCTCAAGTAATAATCTCTATGTAAGGTAGAGATTAGGATAAATAGAAGCATTAGAATAAATTATCTTCTCTTCTGTATTTCTTCATATTCTTCTTAGCCTCCATTATCAATCTTGTAATTCTTCTCTCTGAAAGTAATAAAATCTCCTCTCCCCGAGTGGATGTATACTATCTTACAACAGTGGAACCACTATAAATCTGTGTGTGAACTCTCTATTTACTTTTGTTTGTGATTTGCTGATTTGCCATTTATTCTCAAGTTTTGTTTGTTTTCTTGCACCACAACACGATCTTATTATTCTGCATGTATTAGGATTGATTTGCATTCATTTGTGTAAATTCAACCCTACAATCTCCACCTAAACAATCTCCACCTTAGCGAGCATTGCTCAAGTCACCTTGGATTTATACCGAGTCCTCTTCGTAGTGTCAGGCTGCTACTCCGAGTTCTCATAATCAGGGATGACGGTTGCTTAACCATATCTCCACCTTGACTAGCATCCCATGCTTTAGCCCCTTTGAAGCAATGCTTCGATCATGCTGCATCATACTTGTCCCTCGAACCATGGAGCTCTGATACCATATTGTGTTACGACACTCCAACACGTCCCCTTGAACATGCGCTTCATTGATTCGTAACGGTGTCGTTTAATGAAGCTTCTGTTGTGTCAGCATCTCGATTGAACATCCCTCCATCGCCTTCCAGAATGGGCATATACATGGTTTTCACAACACTTGCTTGTAACAAAAGGAATTCCTAATGTTATGTGCCACCAATCTCATATATATACTACGATATGTGCCATATTTCTTGCGATGTGAGCTTAAAGTTCAACCCACGCACTCTCAAATGCGAGTCACGCCTAACAATTAAATGGATGTGTTTCACTTTTTTCTTAAAGGGGTGGAGTTCGTTTTTTTTACCAAATATAAACAAAAACTGGTAGTCCCAGTTTTAAGTAAAATATGCCTGTTTTATTTCTCTTCTTCATTGGTTATTTTAACTCCAAGATTAAACCTAACTTACATCCACCTAAACAGTCTAACCTACCCACGTAGCCTAAATATAAAAAAGAAAAAGAAAGATAAGGGATTGGGTTCGTCATAAATTGTTCAGTGGTTGTGAAATCATTTGATTTGTTGAATATTGACCAATAATGGTATAGAAATATAAAACTACAAATTTGCTTAACACCCTCATTTTATTTGCAGCTAAAGTCCATATGTAGTCAAGTTTGGCAACTAAAATGTTGATTTGATGTGAGTATTCAGTTGATTTGACTGATTTTACCATATTATTTTTAAATAAAATCAAAAACTTGACAATGAAATTAAAACGAAATAATTTTGGTGGATTTCCACTTCCAACCAAACCACAATGAAATGAATACTTTACAAATAAAACATATGATAATTTAATATGAAAATATAAGATCAAACTAATTTTTTTTGGTATTTTTATGATTTTTATTTGCAATAATGATTGATCCTTCATGATGCATAAAGGTTATCACAGTCACTAGCACATTGAAAAATAATATTCAGTCATTGTTAATGTTGATAAAATGGTAAAACCTTTGTTATTTTAGTTAAGCCAATATGCAAAATGGAAACCAATTTAAATTTATATCAATTGAAATGAATTAGTTTTATTGATTCATTTGAACTGTTTGAATATCGTTGATCCTTAATTGAATTAACTGAAACAAACATGTCAGCTAAAAGTAATATGATTTCATTCACTTACCAGAAAACAGAAAGATTATGATCCCTAATTTTCACAAAAGCAACATTAGGGACTTTTTTGAAACACCTTCTTTAAGTTTCAAATGCACAACCGCCTCTTTCCAAAAACACGTTCCAATAAACGCTCTTATTTTTTATTTCATCAAAACTATAAATATTTGAAGGTTCTTAAGCTATAGATATTTATATTTCTATTTTCATATATATATATACACACACACACACACACAAACATATGTGTGTGTGTGTGCAAAAAGAATCGAAAAAGGTTTAATTTTTTTCATATTAATCTTCAATTAAGTGCATATTTGATTTTGAAAAAAGAAAGAAAATAACAATGAAATTATTTTTAGGTGATAATTTAAAACCTATTTTTAAGAAGAGGTTTTTGTATACTAAGGTTTAAAATAAGGGGTAGATCCTTATTTCCACAATGACATTTTTATCCAATGTTTATAAGCAATAAATCAATTCAACCATTTTAGAAGCAAATTGTAGTTACGGCCTTACTTTTCCATCATACTTGCATACTAACATTTTTCTAAACACCCAAAATGACACAAAAGAAATCGTGCTAAAAGTAATTATCAATTACATATCAGAAGTGGTTACAAATTTTATCATAAAAAAATATAAATCAATGCAACAAAACTGCAAAACACATAATCAAAATAAATAAACTTATATAAAACAACCATATGTACATCTACATATATCCCCACCTAAGTTAATCTATTTGTATAACAATAGTATATGTATATATGAGTACGTCAAGCACATCACTTCTTATAAAACCAATAGTCTCAGCAAACATATCTAAATTTCTTTTAACTTACCTTATTTGCTTCTATTTTGCTAACTTCACCAAGCCTCTTATTATCTCTATAGGCACTACACGTATCGCTTCCTAATATTGCTTCTCATTCATTATGGAATATTCTTGAAGCTGTTTCATCTCCCTTCCCCTTCCATCCAAGCATACACATGTATCACATTTTATATATAAAGAAAATGTTAACGCTAAGTTAGTTAAATCTATAATTACTTAAAGATAAATATAAAATCAATAGCATAATGTCAACATAATCTCATGTAATTATTCATTTAATCCAATTATAATAAAAGAGAGGGTGAGCATAACTAAACATAAATCCAATTATTTATATTAGGTTAATTATGTATCATGCTAGCATGCATCATAAATCAATGAAGTGCATAGCCAATTGGAATGTTACCTAAAATCATCTTATGTCACCTAGCATTCCATTATAATTAAGGCTAATAAAATCATGGCAATGACATTCATTAGTCATCCAAAATAATTATCAAATCATAAGGCATTCAAATCCTAAAGTTTAATTTCCGATCTCTCCAGATCGCATTATCATATATCTGATTTAGTTTTTAATCTCTATCTCTCTGGATCACATTATCGTTAATCTAGATTAAGCACCATCCACCTTTCCTTTGATGAGGGATTCCAATATCTGAACATGTCCACCACTAATTCTTCATTGAGAGGAATTGCTATCCGAGCGCACCTATCCTCTCACTCTTCGATGCGGGGTCCTACAATCCGAACGAATCCATCCGCTCACTCTACGGTGATGGGATTCCCCATTCGTGCCTGTTCATCTGCTCACTATCTACGAGTTAAAATTTACATAAGATAATATTTATACTTTTAGTTCATCTAACTTTGGAAAAATAATACAAACTATCAAGGAGCTAAAATTTTCAGCCATCCTCTCACTCCTCGGTGATGGGTCTTGCTATCCATGTGAATCCATCCGATCACTCTGCGGTGAAGGGATTCACCATCCAAGCCTATCCATCTGCTCACTATCTACAAGTTAAAATTTATACCAGATAAAATTTATACTTTTCACTTCATCTTACATTGGGAAAATAACATATACCATAAACTAATGTGTAAAAATGCATTCAATATGACAATGTAACTGGAGTTTGAAATTAAAGTAGTTTATGAAATCCATACCATTAAGAGAGTCAAGCATCCACTTAGTTTCTTCACGTCTCTACAAGAAGATAGTTTAAGCTATCTATATAAATATGCTAATATCACCATTCCCTAAACCTTATCCTTCACATCATCCCTAGATCTCTCCAATGCATTTGTAACAACCTGGCATTTGCATTACCAATTAATAATAAAAGTTAGAATTTTTATTTATTTTAATGAAGCGAAAAAGTATTTGGAATAACAAAATTTATTTGAAAAAGGCTATTTTAATTAAATAGGAAATATGGGATTTTAAAATGAGGATAAAATTTTATTTTTGGAAAGTTAAATATTTTAGGAGAGATTTTAAAACGGGTTTGGGTAAGAAAAATGAGTTTACAAACATACATGAACACTTCGAATTTTTTTGGAAACATTGTAAATAACCCTCTTCTTATTGGGTTACTAAACTTAACCCAATAACCCTACCTAAACCTCCTCTATATATTATCTCAAACTCTCCTAACCTCATTCATTCAACCCTAATCAAAACCCTAATCATTTCCTAAAGCTTTCTTAACAAAAATGTCCTTCATCTTCATCTCCTTCAAGTTTTAGCTTATGCAAGTCATTCTATGCAAAGGTAATGCAAATACCCACCTCAAATCCATCTTTTATATCTCTTTAATTTCTGAAATAAGTTTGTTAACACATGTTTTATGTGTTTTTATGATCTTATAGCCTCCTAATCATCTTTTGCTAACTTGGGTTGATGCTATAATGGTCATTATTGCTTTCTAGAGAGGTATATTGCTAAAAACCTCTTCTAATATGTGTTTAATCCTCTTTTGACTTCATAAATCATTTAGTAACACATGTTTTATTATGTAACATGTGAATCATAGCTCCCTGATCATCTTTGCTTTCAGTTTGGGGTTGCACATAAGGTGTTTGTGATATTGCTTCATCAGGTAATGCTAAGCTTTGGCCCTTTGTCTCCTTAATATAGTGTATTAATCATTATATGCTAGTTAATGATTGTTATTAGTGAAATTTGATGCCAAAAACTTGAAAAAAAAACACCCCAAAACCATCAAAACTGCTGGCTGGAAATGCACAGCCTGAAAACAGGTTGAAAACATGGGTCTGGGTGGCACCTAGGCTGCAGCCCAGGCACAGCAGGCTAGCCCTAGTGGGGCTGGCCCCAAGTCCCCAGCCCATGCGGGCTGGGTCGGGCCGCAAGACCCCAGCCCGCAAGGGGCTGGGGCGGGTCCCCTGACCCCAGCCCGTAAGGGGCTAGGGCGGCCCTTTTTCCCCAGCCCGCAAGGGGCTGGGGCGGCCCACCTGATCCCAGCCCGCAAGGGGCTGGGGCGGTCCTTTTCCCCAGCCCGCAACGGGCTGGGGCGGCCCAAAATCCCCAGCCCGTGTGGGCTGGGGCGGCCACTAGTCCCCAGCCCGCGCGGGCTGGGGCGGGGCCCAAGTCCCCCAGCCCGCGCAGGCTGGGGCGGGCCCCAAGTACCCCCCCAGCTCGAGCAGGCTGGGGCGGGCACCAAGTACCCCCCAGCCCATGCGGGATGGGGGCCCAAGGAAAAAATAAAAATGAAAGCATTTTTTTTCTGGTTGCAATTTTGGGACTGAACTTTGTGACATCGCCACGGTCACATCCATGGTCGAAATCCAACGTTTTTCGACTCGTTGGAAAGCTGGAGTTCCGAACTCCATCTTTAGAAAGTTTGATTAGTATCCGAGTTCATTTGACTCTTCGAAGTTGCTGTCGAAGGGGGACCCAGATCTCGCACTGAAACAGTGTATTCACTGTTTTCAGGTCCGACTTTGGAGCGTCGCTGCGACTTCGTTTCAAGTCGGAATCGAGTAATTCTTTTTGCTTTCTGAAGTAGGAATGTCGGACTACGTCAATTTTCATGCCATTCGGATTAGGTTCGCTGGTCCGAATAATTTTCCGAATTTGGGTTCGTGTCAGTATTGGACTATTTTCCAACACTTAGAATATTTTCAATGATTTTCTGGTTTTATCGATTTCTTTGAGATTTGTCTCTAGATTTCGTACACGGGTTTTTATGAACTATTTTAAAAGGATTTTTCGCTCATAAATAGCTTTCGAAATTATTATATAATATTATTTTTAATTATTAAATTAATTACTCCATAATAGGAGAGTTTTAAAAAGCCGTTTTAAAGTGATTTCAAAATCAATTATAAATCCATTTCGCACCGTTATTTTCTATAATAAAAATTTCACACTCACTTTTAGCACGTCGAGCGAAGTGGGAAGGTGCTTAAACGGTCAGGAAATCTCCGGCCTATGGAACCGTGTGTATTTTCTTTCCGGTTAATCCCTGACCTATTCGATTGATCGTTTTGACCTTTGGGTCTAGTTTACCGATGATACGAGGTGGACTTTTTATTGCTTGGAGTGTGAGCATGCTATTGGTTAGTAAACCGTTTAGTGCGAACGTGGGGTATGAGACTCATTGTTAACACTTTACGGGTTCCTCTCTAAGAAGTTTGTGACACATTAGCCTCTGGGCGGCCAGTACTGGACCTCTGGGTCACCACGCCTCTGGGAAACCATCTCTGGACACCTGCTCTATGGAGCAGTTTTTTTTCGGCGTGTACCTCTGGGCCTTTGTCCTTTTGGGAAGGATCTCGTCGTCTCGTGCGTTGCGCATCTGTGCGAGCGATCGATCACAACTCTACAGTACTTGGCAATAACGACTCTGGTCGGTGCACGTGCAATACTTGTATTATCTGATGATTTTATATCCATTCGAGTACCGCCATTCGATGTTGGTTCTATGGAACCATACGTTGTAAGTGCGATTACCTTGTGGATTTACAGTGTCTCTGGACACTACTTTTCAGTATTCGATTTCATTGACTTTTCAGTATATCCCTATTGCTCTTTGGAGCATCGATCTTTGCTTGGGCATTGATTACAGACTCTGGTCACTCTTGGGATTATTGCCTATGGGCAACTTTATATAGCTTCGACTACGCCGATGATATGAGGCGATTTTATTTATTCCACACTTTGGTGTTGATATTCTCTTTGGAGATTTTTACTGTTTATTGATGATTAGGGATCGTCATTATATTCATGTGGTCCATTATATTCTTCTCTTTAGAGAAGTTCTGCTTTGTTTATGTACCGCATTATTATATATCTCAGTTATTACTGATTATTTAGCTAGCCTGACCCGAGTGTTTTCGCTCGGGTAAGACCGAGTTGTTTCAGGTTAGGTCTCTGGACTTAGCTTTCTGCGCTTCTGCTTGGACATTATCTGCTATGCTGATAGATAGCTCTTTATATTTGTCCACTGTTTTGATACTCTGATTATTCAGTCTCTTATGTATATATTTTTGACTCACATGTGTGAGCGGTGGCTTTGTACCCACCTCTTTGATACTTGGATCTGTATTGACGATATATTGTACCTATGTTCTGTGACTGTTCTGTGATGATGATGTTATCATTTAGTATTATGTTTGTTCTAAACCTATTTTCCTTAGCCATTGTAGTTTCGTTATAAATATCTATTGTATATGTCAAACCACTTAAGAAAAGAAAACCACCTATTCGACGTATTCAGTAGATAGTTGTAGCTTGATTACATATGGTCGCTTCCATCATACTCTATTCTCCGTTTTAGTAGACGGCATTACTCCGTAATACTCTTTACTAGAGTGGGTCTCAGAGTGGGGTGTTACATTTTGGTATGAGAGCTAAGGTTCAGAATTAAGCATAACAAACACAGAACAGACATGTAGTACAATACGTTATAATATGATCAAAATTGAACATATCCACCGTTAGATAAATAAGCTAGGAATATGTGTAGGAATCTATTATATTCCGTAATATTCCTTAATGAATTATCTATCTTTGAATCTTGCTTAACTAAATCTTACCATATCTTTCAGTATGGCTGGTAGAGGTAGGAACCTCCGTTCTGCTGATGCTGGACAGTCCAGCAACCCTCATCCTGAGGGCGTATACATGACAACGGACCAGATCATGGAGCTGGTTCGTAACTCTCAGTCGCACTCTCAGTCTCCTGCACCAGTTTCTGATGCACCGCGCAAGTCTGCTTTTGCGCGCCTCTGCAGCGACTTTATTCATCTTGGAGGGAAGCCGTTCAATGACTCCGAGACTGTTCTTGAGGTACAGGCTTGGATCAGAGTTTGCGAGCGTAATTTCACTCGCATGACCCTTCCTGACCATGACAGAGTTCTTGTTGCTTCTAGCCATCTTGAGGGCCGTGCCTTGGATTGGTACGAGCTCCTTATTTCTGAGACCGATGAGGCCACTCTCACTTGGGATCAGTTCCGAGAGCGCTTCTTGCTCAAGTTTGTCCCCGAGTCCGAGAAGATAGCCCTTGCACGCTGCTTTATTGACCTTAAGCAAGGGAAGACCTCTGTTGCTGACTATACTTCATCTTTCGAGGCCCTGTCTAAGTATGGCCTCGAGTTCATTAACACTCCTTATAAGAAGAATCTCATATTTGTTGAAGGCCTGAAGAAAGATTTGAAGAAACAGCTTATGTCCAGCTTAAGCTCCCTTTTGATGAGCTAGTTGACGCAGCGCTTCACCTTGAAGCGGTTGAGCGTGAGAGAGACAGCGATGGGGATGGTGAGGGTTGCAAAAACCGCAATCAGAAGCGGGGTCCATTTCAGAAGACCAAGCTTTGGAACAAGAAGAAGAAGACTGGCAGTTCTACTTTTCAGACTCAGCCTCAGACTCGTCCTCAGTCTCAGACTCCTGCTCAGCCTAGTGGGACACGCCCCCCGAAGAAATGCTTCAACTGTGGTTCTCCTGATCACTTTATTCGAGAGTGTCCCAAACCTCTCTATTGCACCTTCTGCAAGAAGGAGGGACACAGGATCTCCACTTGTCCTATTGCTCCAGCTAGTGCCAAGCCTGGCAAGCTTAATGCTGCCAAGGCTCCTACATCTTCAGCTCAGCCTCGAGGTATGCATCCTTCCGTTCTCGAAGGTTCTATTTTATTTCATGGTAGATCTTGTAGAGCTCTCTTTGATACGGGTGCTTCTCACTCATTCGTATCAAAGAATCTAGTAGATACTTTATCCTTGGATGTTACTTGTCTGGTTTCTTCACTAAGGATTGTGAATCCCATTGGTGGATCCACGACCCTTAGCTTGCTTTGTGAGGATATAGATATTGATCTTTGTGGATTTTCTTTCCGTGCGAATCTGCACGTTATGGAATATTTGGGATTTGACATGATTCTTGGCATGGATTGGCTCGCTTAGTACGACGCCGAAATCATTTGTTCGGAGCGGATATTATTTCTTCGTCATCCTGACTCGTCCGCTCCGTTAGCTATTGCTCTTCAGGATGTTGGGATTTCTGATATTACTTTATTTTCTCTTGATTCACGAGATGAGGATTTGGACATATCTCGTATTCCTGTTGTTCGGGATTTCCCCGATATATTCGAGCCAGTATCAGGCCTGCCGCCAAAGCGGGCCATTGAGTTCCGCATCGATCTCATTCCAGGCTCCCACCCAGTTGGGCGTCCTCTCACGAGGATGTCTACTAAAGAGAATGAGGAACTCAGGAAGCAGTTAGTAGAGCTTGAGGCGAAGCAGCTCATTCGGTTTAGTTTTTCGCCATGGAGTGCTGTTGTGGTCTTCGTTAAGAAGCCTGATGGCTCTCTTAGGCTTTGCATTGACTATCGCAAGCTTAATGAGTTGACCATCAGAAATCATTATCCATTGCCACGGATAGACTATATGTTTGATCAGTTGAGCGGTGCGAAGGTCTTTTCACAGCTCGACCTTGCCATCGGATTTCATCAGCTCCGAGTTGCGGAAGATAGCATTCCTCTTACCGCTTTCTGCACTCGTTATGGTTCTTTTGAGTGGTTGGTCAATTCGGCTTGACGAACGCACCGGCTTTCTTCATCGATCTTATGAATCGAGTATTCGGGGAATACATCAATAGATTCGTTCTGGTTTTCATCGACGATATTCTTATTTACTCTAGATCTGAGGCAGAGCATGCTCATCATTTGCGGATCGTCTTGGATATTCTTCGTCAGCATCAGCTTAAGGCCAAGCTCTCCAAGTGCCATTTTTGGGAGAGCAAGGTCAAGTTCTTGGGCCATATTGTATCATCTGAGGGTGTTTCTGTCGATCCTTCCAAGATCGAAGCTATTCAGAATTGGAAGCAGCCCGAGAACGTTCATGATATTCGCAGTTTCCTTGGTCTGGCGGGTTATTACCGTCGGTTTGTCAAGGATTTCTCTCGAGTTGCACTTCCCCTTACGACGCTGACTCGTAAGGGTGTTCGCTTTATTTGGTCTGATAAGTGTGAAGCTTCTTTTCAGCGATTGAAGGAACTTCTCACTCATGCTTCTATCCTTGTGGTTCCTGAGAGTAACCAGAATCTTGTTGTTTACACCGATGCTTGTGGTAGCGGGCTCGGTGCTGTACTTATGCAGAAGGATCGGGTAGTTGCTTATGTTTTCAGGCAACTGCGTCCGAATGAGGTTCGCTATCCTACTCATGATCTTGAGTTAGCAGCTATCGTCTTTGCCTTGAAGACGTGGCATCACTTTTTATTAGGCGAACGCTTCACTCTTTACACCGATCACAAGTCGCTGAAGTATCTATTCAGTCAGAGGGATCTCAACATGAGGCAGCAGCGATGGCTTGAGTTTCTCGCCTCATATGATTTAGATATTCAGTATACCCCTGGCAAAGGTAATTGTGTTGTAGATGCGCTCAGTCGCAAGCACTCGGCGGTAGTTTCTATGATGATTACCGAGTGGAATGTTCTTGAGACTCTATGTTTATGTGATATTAGAGATCGAGCTCCATCTTCTGATGCTCCTGTCTTATTATTTAGCTTAGAAGCTCGTCCTATCTTATTGGATCACATTGCCCATGCTCAGCGGCAGGATCTAGACTTATTGCATCTTATTCATCTTCTCGAGTCGGGATCCAGTGATGAAACATTGCTGGATTATTCTCTTGATTTTCATTGGTGTCTTCGTAGGAAGAACCGTATTACTGTACCATCTGATTTATCACTTAGGCGTGACATTCTGGACGAGTGCCATCGCACTAAGTACACTATTCATCCCAGGTCGAGTAAGATGTATGCCGATATGTGTCGCCTATATTATTGGGAGGGTTTGAAGAGAGATGTGGCAAGTTATGTGAGTGGTTGCATGACTTGTCAACAGATCAAAGCCGAGCATCAGCGTCCATCTGGTCTTCTGCAGCCGCTAGAGATTCTATTATGGAAATGGGATCAGATATCCATGGATTTTATTGACGGTCTGCCTCGATCGAGGTCAGGCCATACTTCTATCTAGGTTATTGTTGATCGCTTGACCAAAGCAGCTCATTTCATTCCTATTAAGTCCACTCGGACTACTCCTCAGCTTGCCAAGCTATATGTGAAGGAAGTCGTTCGACTTCATGCATTCCTAGCTCTATCGTCTGTGATTGAGACACTATCTTTACTAGTCACTTCTGGAAGTGCCTACAGTCAACTTTGGGCACAAAGCTGAATCTCTCGACTGCTTATCATCCTCAGACGACGGTCAGACTGAGAGGGTGAATCGTGTTTTGGAGGATCTTTTGCGCTGTTGTATTATGGATTTCAAAGGTAGTTGGGAGGATCACTTACCGCTTGTAGAGTTCTCCTACAACAACAGCTTTCAGTCTAGTATTGGCATGGCACCTTTCGAGGCTCTATACGGAAGGCCATGTCGCTCTCCTGCTTGTTGGTTAGAATCTGGCGAGAAGCTTATTCTTGGTCCAGATTCAGTTCGGGAATCTTCTGAAAAGATTGTTCTTATCTGTCAGAGAATGAAAGAGGCACAGGACCGCCAGAAATCCTACGCGGACAACCGTAGGAAGCCTCTCAAGTTCTCCATTGGTGATTTTGTCTTCATTCGGATTTCCCCCATGAAGGGGGTTGTGCGTTTCAGCTCTACAGGGAAGTTGGCTCCTCGCTATGTTGGACCATTTCTTATTACGGAACGCATCGGCCCCGTGGCTTATCGTGTGGCTCTACCTGCTCATTTTTCCAGAATGCATGACGTGTTCCATGTTTCTCAGCTTCGCAAGTGTGTTCGCGATCCTGATTCTATCATTGAGCCGCATGTCGTGCCTGATTTAGAGATCTTACCCGACTTATCTTTGGACCAGCAACATCTCCGTGTACTTGATTCGGAGGTTAGACGCCTTCGCAACAAAGAGATTCCACTCGTGAAGATTCAATGGTCACCGAATCCCAAGGACTGCACTTGGGAGACCAGAGAATCTATCGAGCGCTCTTATCCTGGGTTTCTCCCATCTTCTTCTGCGGGTAAGAATTCTCTATTTTATCTCTATCACTTCTTTTGTGGATTTGACGTTATAGACGACATCTATCTTAAGGAATTGCGGGGACGCAATTTTCTTAAGGGGGGAGTCTGTAACAACCCGGAATTTGCATTACCAATTAATAAATAAAAGTTAGAATTTTTATTTATTTTAATGAAGCGAAAAAGGATTTGGAATAACAAAATTTATTTGAAAAAGGCTATTTTAATTAAATAGGAAATATGGGATTTTAAAATGAGGATAAAATGTTATTTTTGGAAAGTTAAATATTTTAGGAGAGATTTTAAAACGGGTTTGGGTAAGAAAAATGAGTTTATAAACATACATGAGCACTTAGAATTTTTTTAGAAACATTGTAAATAACCCTCTTCTTATTGGGTTACTAAACTTAACCCAATAACCCAACCTAAACCTCCTCTATATATTATCTCAAACTCTCCTAACCTCATTCATTCAACCCTAATCAAAACGCTAATCATTTCCTAAAGCTTTCTTAACAAAAATGGCCTCCATCTTCATCTCCTTCAAGTTTTAGCTTATGCAAGTCATTCTATGCAAAGGTAATGCAAATACCCACCTCAAATCCATCTTTTATATCTCTCTAATTTCTGAAATAAGTTTGTTAACACATGTTTTATGTGTTTTTATGATCTTATAGCCTCCTAATCATCTTTTGCTAACTTGGGTTGATGCTATAATGGTCATTGTTGCTTTCTAGAGAGGTATATTGCTAAAAACCTATTCTAATATGTGTTTAATCTTCTTTTGACTTCATAAATCATTTAGTAACACATGTTTTATTATGTAACATGTGAATCATAGCTCCTTGATCATCTTTGCTTTCAATTTGGGGTTGCACATAAGGTGTTTATGATATTGCTTCATAAGGTAATGCTAAGCTTTGGCCCTTTGTCTCCTTAATATAGTGTATTAATCATTATATGCTAGTTAATGATTGTTATTAGTGAAATTTGATGCCAAAAACTTGAAAAAAAACACCCTAAAACCATCAAAACTGCAAAAAAACTGCTGGCTGGAAATGCACAGCCTAAAAACAGGCTGAAAACATGGGTCTGGGTTGCACCCAGGCTGCAGCCCAGGCACAGCAGGCTAGCCCAGTTGGGCTAGCCAGGAGCAGGCCAGCCCTAGTGGGGCTGGCCCCAAGTCCCCAGCCCATGCCGGCTGGGGCGGGCCGCAAGACCCCAGCCCGCAAGGGGCTGGGGCGGCCCCTTTTTCCCAGCCCGCAGGGGGCTGGGGCGGGTCCCCTGACCCCAGCCCGCAAGGGGCAGGTGCGGCCCACCTGACCCCATCCCGCAAGGGGCTGGGGCGGGCCCCAAGTACCCCCCCAGCCCGAGCGGGCAGGGGCGGGCACCAAGTACCCCCCAGCACATGCGGGCTGGTGGCCCAAGGAAAATAAAATAAATGAAAGCATTTTTTCTGGTTGCAGTTTTGGGATTGAACTTTGTGACATCGCTACGGTCACATCCGTGGTTGAAATCCAATATTTTTGGACTCGTTGGAAAGATGGAGTTCCGAACTCCATCTCTTGAAAGTTTGATTAGTATCCGAGTTCATTTGACTCTTCGAAATTGCCGTCGAAGGGGGACCCAGATCTCAGCCTGAAACAGTGTATTTACTATTTCCGGGTCCGACTTTGGAGCGTCGCTGCGACTTCATTTCAATTCAGAATCGAGTAATTCTCTTTTCGTTCTTAATTAGGAATGTCGGACTACGTTCCTACCAATTTTCATGCCATTCGGACTAGGTTCGCTGGCTCGAATAATTTTCCGAATTTGGGTTCGCGCCAGTTTTGGACTATTTTCCAACACTTAGAATATTTTCAGTGATTTTCTGGTTTTATCGATTTCTTTGAGATTTGTCTCTGGATTTCGTACACAGATTTTTATGAACTATTTTAAAAGGATTTTTCGCTCATAAATGGCTTTCGCTTGGACATTATCTGCTATGCTGATAGATAGCTCTTTATATTTGTCCACTATTTTGATACTCTGATTATTCAGTCTCTTATGTATATATTTTTGACTCATATGTGTGAGCGGTGGCTTTGTACCCACCTCTTTGATACTTGGATCTGTATTGACGATATATTGTACCTATGTTCTGTGACTGTTATGTGACTGTTCTGTGATGATGATGTTATCATTTAGTATTATGTTTGTTCTGAACCTATTTTCCTTAGCCATTGTAGTTTCGTTATAAATATCTATTAGATATGTCGAACCACTTGAGAAAAGAAAACCACATATTCGACGTATTCAGTAGATAGTTATAGCTTGATTACATATGGTCGCTTCCATTATACTCTATTCTCCGTTCTAGTAGACGGTATTACTCCGTGATACTCTTTACTAAAGTGGGTCTCGGAGTGGGGCGTTACAGCATTCAAGTAGTAAGCTGACATCTTCATTCCCGATTTGTTTGGGAACAAACAACAACTGATAATGTATAAAGAATAGGAATGAGCAACTTTATGTGATATCTCCACATCACTGCTTTTTGAAGTTTTACATCGACTTTGTTGTTTCAACCAATCCAAACTAACAGCATACGTACCCATCATCTGTTCCTTTGCAATGTCCTTAACAATGCCGAATTATTCTTCCAACAACTTTAGAAGATCATCTATTTCTATGTCCCTACCACCTCATTCATACGGCAACATAGTACCCATCATAGGAATCTGTAGTATTTGCATCACACCGTCATGTATTATGGTCATCTCCTGATTGACATGTAAAATGTATTCATCTTAGGTTGCCATATCTCCACAAAAGCTGATATTGAAGTCATATATATCCATCCATATGAATGATCAGTAATATTCATGAACCCAGAAGCTTTTATCCATTCCGTAATCTATGGTTGCTCGTCCTGTAATTTCCACGCTCGTAGTTTCCATGAATGCGAGATGCACCTAAGTGGCTTATGCTCCTATATGATGAAACAATTATAATTTGTCAATCATCAAAAACTATACGCCCATATCCTTATCACAATATATTATTTCATTTTATCAAAGTCGATTCTAAATTCAATTTTTCTTACATGTTTCATATCCTAATACTTCTTACTATATGGAAATCAAAGCAAAGAAGCAATGCTCTCTCTTCTGGTCCACCTTCACTTATATTTTGAGCTACTTCAACATTTTTTGAATTTTAACTAGAGTCCGACCTAGATGACCGTTTATACGAACGTTGTTCAATTTCAAATTCGTCATCATCCTTGTATCATATGATTCTTCTATAGGCTCATACATATCCTCCTTGATACTTGAACGAGCTATAACGACTGTTCTATATTATTCTTTTTTTAGATGTTTTGTCAATTTTTTTCTTCTCTATAACACCAAAATAAAGAAATCATGGATAGTACTTCAAAAAAATAATACTATAATGTATTTATTGTAATTTCTTTTATGTAATCATATTGTTTATGTATGATCCAAAATACAATCGGTATTATATGATTTTATGTTTAACTACTGATTTGTCTAACAATTTCATATGGATGTAAATATTTCTATAATGAAGTTTACTTTGAGTTTGTTAACATGTCCTTTATATTTCGTCATGCATAGGACATTGAAGATTACTTCAGACATTCTCCCTGTTTGCCTTAAAAATGTAGTACAAAGAGCCATGTAATCTTGTATACAAAACCTATTGACATAGTCCAAATGGTTATATAAAATAGAGTATTTCCTACTCGACAAATATCAAAAATCAAATAATTCGGTGTTCCACTATAATGAGAATAACACATCTCATACGCGTTTAGAAATCGACTTTAAAATCTAGTGCACATGTATTGCCAAATCGAGTGATTGACCATAATATTTTTTATCATCATTAATGAATTTTTATATATTGGAATACAGGGCATACAACATCAAAACAATAGTTTGTACTTCAACGAATAAAATGTTGACAGGTTAAAAAAGTAAAATATTAACACAAAATATTACACAACCATTTCTATCTAACTATATGATGCAAACTTACCTTCACAACCACTTAAACATGTTATATTTGTCACTAAAAAAAATATCATGGAGCTCTGAAATTTTATTACATCAGAATGCTACAGAACCCTATTTTTGAAAAAAAAACAACTGTACATAACACAAATTTGAACAAAATAGCACAGAACGAAAAATCTAAAAAATTAGTACAAAAATTCATGGTAAATTACATTGATTAATAACAGCTGTCTACTTGAGAACCGACCTAGTATTTTCAGTTGTTAAAATTTAATTGTAAATTCAATGTAATTACACTGGTTAGTTGTAAACATAACATTTGTTAAAAATAGCGATTAGTGTAATTTACGGTTGAAAGTATTACCTTTACAGTTAAATTTTTTATTAAAAATACTAGCTTTATAGTTAATTAACCTTAATTTGCATTTAAAAATATTAGCTTTATAGTTAATCAACCATAATTTACATTTTGAAATATTAGCTTTACAGTTAATTTTTTTTTATAAATGTTGTTAATTTTTATTAAATTCATTGTTATTAACAAAAAATGTTGTTGATCAGTGTAGTTCACTTAAAAATATTACTTTTATAGTAAAAAAATTTGTTAAAACTTAACAACTATAACTTATTTATTTTTATAGTTAATCAGTGCAAATTAACAACTGGCGAAAATTAGAGTGTTGTTATTCACCCCAAAAAAAGCATTTAAAATTACCCAAATTTATCTTTGAATAATTACAACATTAATAGTTTTAGAATTACCTAACCATCTTTTGATCTTCATTACCGATTATCATTTACGGTAAACCCTAAACCATTCAACTTCATTACCATCAGGAAGAAATAAATCGATAAATTTTAAAATTCAATTGGAAATTATTGATGGTCAAATGAAAGATGTAGATGGAAAGTCATATTTGAGGTATATTGGATTCATAATTTTTTTAATATCTTAGATTAACTTAATTGCTTAAGAATTTTGAAGAAGCTGAAAAAATTGAGATGAAATTTGAAAGAGAAACAATCAAGTGAACTTACGGGGATTATGACGCATCGCCTTGACTAGATTTATTCAATTTTTTTGAAGCCACCATTGTCGAAGTTTGAAATAGACATAATAGAAGCCGCGATTTGTGTTGCCAATTGATTTTTTTACCGTGGTGTTGAATAATGGTGAAAGTAAGATTGTTTGGGTAATATTATGACATAGGTAATAACCAGTATAAAATGTAAAGTGAATAGTAACACGCTTAAAATTATACACTTGTTTTGTTTACAGAAAACACAAAATTCAACAAAATTCAAGTTAACAGAAGAAGCTATCCTAGCATTTTCAATTTAACTTACACTAATTACTATTTTTTGAATAATAAAGGCAACAAAATTCAAGTTACAAAGAAGCTATCCAACTTATTTCTGCATTGAGCTTTACCCAATCCAGCAATTATCTTCCCCTTGGATCTACCCATTGGACCATGCAATATTCAACCTCTCGAATGTATGCTAACTTAGGAGTCGACTATCTCCAACATCATTGTTCAAACAAATGACTCACAAATTTCGTATTGTAGTTATTTGGTGAAAGAGGAATTTGAGGGTAATACTAGGCTGGCGATCAGTATTCTAGGGAAAAGGAGAAAGATGATAGGATATTTTGGGAAGAGAAGCATGCAAAAAGAAAAAATTAATTAGGATTCATTTAGAAGAGAATGCATGCAAAAAGAACATATTAATTAGATGGATTTGGGCATATGTGAGAGCGGTAATTAGGTTGGCATGAAGAAAAGCGGGTGAGAGTTGCAGATGTGGTGTGTGTAGATATTAATCCCCATTTACAATTATCCACTCCAATTCTTTGGTAATCATGATCAATTAAGCATTTTATTCCTCATTATTTTTATTCTTTTCCGTATTTATTTTTAATCTATGTCCATATTCTTTTCCTTAATTTGTATAATTATTAAGCGTTCATTTCCTTTTTTCTCCACCCTTCTTTCTATTTGTATGAAATAATTGCTCCATTTATTTCCACAACTATTTCTCTTATACACAACCTCAAAAATCATTTATTTTACTTCTCTCATCAAATTGAAGTAGTAACAAAATTCAAATATCTTATTCTCATAATCTTCAATGTTTCAACATGAGTATTGAAATGGATATGTTGAAGACATATCACGGCAAGGTTCAACTATTAAATTCATTTATTTTGGATTTTATTTGACCTTTTGATTTTCGCTCTTAATCTAGAATTTAAGAATGATAAAAATACATTTATGGATCCAAGGCTTTCTTGTTTTTCAAATTTAGCTGTTATCTCTGGGAATAAATGAATAATTTAAATAATAATTTTGTAGGTCCAATGATTTGTTCTGGGTTTATGACATGAATTTTATAAATTAATAATTTTACATTGAAATATATGCTGGTCTATCTATTGTATATCCCTTCTACCTTGCGGTTAATTAAATTATTAACTTTGTTATTTGTTTTATTATAGTTTATTTTAATTATTATACATTTATGTTTATCTCAATAAGTTGTATTAGATGTCCAAAAAGTTTGCCGATCAAGGTAGTAATTTTGCTTAGTTAAATAATAATAAGCACATTTATCAATTCCAAGTTACTTTCTCAACTTTGTTTGTGATAACTTTTTAATTTTCATGAAATTAGTGTAAAAATTCAAGCTTTATATGGTAAGTCTAACTTTTTTTATTGGTCTATGGCATAAATATTTAATAATTTTGTGTTGAAATTTAATTTTGGATTTATTTACGATTGTATTTCCTTCTTTACCATCTATGTAAAAATCATCGAATTTGTCACCTGTTTCACTTTAATCAATTTTAACTATTTTGCATTTATATTTAAAATATTTAGTTATAACTAAAGATATATCTTAGTTTTATTAGATATCTATAAATTTTAATTGCTCATAAGTTCTGTTGAATATTCATACTTTGAAATTTTAGTGTTTATCAAAACAATTTTTGATTATTATATTTAGAGTTATGAAATGAAAAAAGTGAAAGCCATTAGAGAGAGAACAATTTTATTATTCAGAGATTAGTAATACATTTCCATTACATTAGCACCTTTATATGAATGCCTAGGAGCTTGGGATAGAACTAATCCCACGATGTGGGACTAAATACAAAACAGTATATAGCATATTCACTATTTATATTTACATATATTATAACACCGCCCCTTGAATATGCGTCTTCAAAATCTTGAATCCTCTGATAACTTGAAATTGTCCCTTTTGTAATGTGTATGATGATTGCTCCCCCTCATTGTTATCTTGCTTGCATTTATTGATTCAGTCGATATATATATTGTCTGTTGCCTCACTAAAAACCTCTATAAAGAAAACCCAATGGGAAAAACCTTGAAAGAGGAAAAGAGTGCAACTTGTGAAATCATAAATATCATACTAAAAATGATATTCCTTCTAAGAGTTTGATATTTCGGGATCAAAATAATGCCTTATTAAAACCTTACTATGAAAAACCCAATGGGAAAAATCTTAGTGAAGAAAAAAGAGTACAATGACATATTTTATTTTCTTATTTCTTTAAATGAAGCTTGATACTTCTGGATCAAACTAATGCCTCGTTAAAACCTTACCAAGAAAAACCCTATGGGAAAAATCTTAGTGAAGGAAAAAAGAATGCAATATAGTATGAGATATTTCAATAATTTACAGAATCAAATAGAGTTTGATACTTCTGGATCAATATAATACTTCATTAAAAACCTTACAAAGGAAAACCTGATAGGAAAAGACTTAGTCAAGGATAAAAATACAATTTAACTTAAATAACATATTTGAGATGTTATTTCTTGAAAAGACATTTGATTCTTTTAGATCAAGGCAATACCTCGTTAAAACCTTAGCAAGAAAAACCCAGTGGGAAAAATCTTAAATAAGGAAAAAGAGTACATTTATAACTTATTTCAAATGTTACTAGGGAGTTGATACTTCTGGATCAAGGTAATGCCTCATTAAAACCTTAATAATAAAAACGCAGTGGGAAAAATCTTAATTAAGGAAAAAGAGTGCATTATAAAATACTTATGAATTCTCCACCGGATTTTAAATTTTCCTCTGAATTCATATTCGTCTTTTGATAACTCGAATTGGTTATAGATACTTCTGGATCCATAATTATGTATCTCATTAATAATACAATTTATTAATAGTTTCCTTTGATACAATCAAATTTTCTAAGATTATTTCTTCCAAATATGGTTTGCATTTTATGCATCTGGTATGCTACTTTTATGAAAAACACTTCATGTGCTTTCATTTTTTTGCTTCAAATTAGTTTTGCACATTGCAACTATACATCTTTCATGAATATTAAAAATTTCATTACAACATTACTAGAAAGCAGGAAGTAATCTAATCATCTTGAAGTATATCAAGATTTTCATTAGAACAATACTTAGAAGAAATTTGTAATCTACACTTCATGTCTTTTGCATTCTTTATAAATACAAAAGTTATATATATTCTTCAGAAATTTGTATACATTAATAAGTATTTGCAAATCGCAACTATCACTTCAATGGATATTAAGAGTTTCATTACATCGATGCTTAAAAATAGGAAGTAATCTACTCATCATGAATTATATCAAGATTTTCATTACAACAATACAAAAAAGTAGGTTGAAATCTACTCTCCTTGTTCTTTGCATTCTTTATAACAATGAAAGCTATTTATATTCTTCAGGAATTTATATACTTTCATTATTTAATGTGATTTAAACCACATTTATCCTTCGGGGTATATTAAGTATTTGAAGTACTTTCGCTACTACAGACTACAAGTTCACATTTCTTATTAAGGAGAATTTCATGATGGCCAATCATGTTTTTCTCTAATCCAGGATCTTTAATCCATTTATAAACATAAGCGCTTTATTATTTATAAATTTATCATCGATGATTATTTCTTGTCAGTTCTAGACATGATTTATTGAGATCTCTTTAATTATCATGTTTTAGGTACTAACCTACTTCTAGGGTTATTTGAGAATCATGTCATGGATCTTTTCAGAGCATCCTTAAGTGTTTCTTCAAGAGCACTCACCTCCTTTATTTGGCATCTTTATTAGTTACTCCAAAAATATTTTGAGCTGACTTATGAACCATATTTCAGATGTGGTTTACAAATTTTGATCCTTCAGGGATTCAAATCTATATTGGAGAAAGTCTACCGAGGATAATATTAATAATATTTTGCATCATTGTATATTTTAATAAATATTTAACACTGATGATCAAAATGAACTTGTATCCCTTTATCCTCCTCCTTAATGATGACAATTGTCACATTAAATAATAATCCTCTTTGGATTCTCATCTTAATCCATTATCACATTGCTGCTAGTAAATACATTACATTTATAGGAGGATAATCATTTTATTAGTGGTAAGATGCATTCAATTGATATTGCTTAGTAGAGTTTGTTCTCATTCATTGATCTAGTCAGTTGAAGGAATTTACTTATTGTATAGATCATTTGACCACAAACACAACTTCAGGTCATTCAACATTTATGTTGATTGGATTTTAAATCACTAGATAATATCTATACATGATTTATAAGATGAGATCATAACAAACTTCATGTTGTTAGCTGAATATTTACATATATGGATGTATACGTGCATCCAGTATTACGTATATATTATAAATTCTCATATATTTTTTTCTCATTTAAATTAGTGATTTCTTTTAGAACAAACTATTACAAGGATCCAAGACATTTGGTTTGGAACCATATCAAACTTCTGGTTCGAACATCTTCAAAATTTTAAGTTTTGTTCCTCAATTGTATCTCAAGTATAAGTTTTGAACATTAATTATATTACTTATCAAAGAATAATTTATAATTGCATATATATATTTCTACACATCTCTTTTGAGAGTTCGAAAAAAAATTACAACAAAAATAATAATAAGAGTATTTTCTAGATACTTGAATATTATAGATACAGATCTCCTTAAGACCGTTTGTATAGCTTGCATGAAAATTATGATATGAAATACAGACCATCTCTTCAGGAGAATATTTAAAAATATATCTTCAAGAATTGATTATATGTGCAATATTTCTTATGAAATAATAACTAAGAAAATGACCTTTATGATATAATTAGACATATGAACATAGAACAATATATTCTAGAGATAATCTTAAACCTTTTGGATCCAATCTAAACTAAATTAGGATCCTTCATACTCATATTTATGTACACTTATTTAGTTTAATAAAATTACCAAATATATAAATAAATCTCTTCTAGATATATGTTATCATTTTCAAATTTATAAATCTCTTCTAGAGATACATTAGTATCACCACTTCCGGAGTGAATTTTCTCTTCTATATATATATATGCACTATTTGAATGCCATATCAATATATAATATTTATTTTATATAAATTACATAATTACTACTTTTACAGTAGCATAAAATATCCATGCTGGAGATTTTTGTTGTAATTGCTTTTAAAATGGCGTATCAAACTTTAAATACAGTGACGAAATTAGATTCACCAACTGAAAGTAAGATGCAAGATATGAAACCACTACTTTTGGAGTGTAACATTGGTATACAGTATCAATTTTTTTGGACAAATTATTGTTATTACTCAAAAAAATTTATATCATTATTCCTTCGTGGAATATAGTATTTTCTTTTAAGGAATTGCAATGTAACAAAAATAAAATTCCTATAACATCTCTTCTGGGATGTTAGATTTTGCAATATAAATATAAATAAATTTCTAAAACATCTTTTCAAGAGATTAATATACACACACACATCCAATGATGTTTGAAATATCATATAACATAATACGTTTAGGATATTTGGTTAATATAGTAAATGTTAAGATATAAGGTAAGGTATAACTCATTTGGAGATTTTTGTATTCTCTTGAATGCAGCATCATTTTCTCATATGATTATTTATTAATTTTCTTTAACTTCTTCAAGAAGTACAACCTTATCATTTTACATAATTTCAATAGAGCTTCGGGCTTCTAATTCATGAACTTCAAGTTCATTAATTTGTTATGAACTTCAGGTTCTCAAATTTTGTGTAAACTTCTCCCCCTTTTTTGTACCATATTGTTACAAAATAAAAGTCTATTCTTATTTCAAGACTTGTACATTTTGACAAAAAAATACTAACAAGAATTCGAGCTTGTAAAGTTTATCACAATTCAAGAGTTCAGGTCTTGGACTTTGAGTTATACAACTTCTGGTTGGAAAAAAAATCATTGCACAACTTTAGGTTATTGTTCAAACTTATTTCTCTCATTATATCGAGCATTGTTTGCCAAAACGAATACACCATATAATAAACCACATGTCTATTCTTATTCCATACATAAAATACAACATCATTTAATTTACTGTAGCCAGTGCATTTATGATGATATGGTAATTTAATTTATTACCATGACGACAACATTTAATGCATTTATGATTAAAAAAAAGAATGCAATTTACCATTATTGTGGCATAAAATATAAAATATTATTACAACGAATTGATTTCTTTACAAACAAATAAATCAATCTAACTAACTTTAGTTAGCAAAATTTAATCTCAAAGCTAAGTTTAATATACGCAATAATAAAATTAAATGAATACCATAAGAAAAACTTTATTTCTTAATAGTCAAAATTTATAAAATAACTAAAGTAACTCTTATATATATATATATATATATATATATGTATATACATATATATCCACTCTTTTTTTATAATTCAAGTTTCTGATCTTTTATTGAAACTTCTGGTTCTTTATTATAAGAAAACTTGAAATTTAATAATTTATGGAAACTCAAGCTTTTAGCATTATAGGAACTGTAGGTTCTCAAATTTTATTTCAAATGCTAGAAATTAAGTTTACCGTATATGTTTTCATTAACGTTTGCATTCACTTTGGGCGTACTAAATCAATATTAATACCGGATCTAAACTAATATGATCTTCTAAATATGCATTATTCTTTTATATGTTTCTCTAAGAAATAATAAAATATTTCTTCTAGAAATATAAACAATATATATCAAAATAATTTCCAAAATCAAAATCCAAATCAAAGAGTTTTCAAAATGAAAACTTCATTTATCAAACATGTATATATTACTTAGATCTATATCACAAACCAAAACGTAATCAAGATCAATAAATTTATTTGAATCATCAACAGAAATTGTCCAATTCAAAACTTGCTTTCCAAAATAATGAACTCAGAAAAAACTGCAATAATAAGCAAGTTTGTAATCAATTGAAATCCAAATTCAAAAAATTACAACATTTTATTTTTAAATAATGTGCATATCTCAAAGGTACATTATTTGGGTGTGATTTTGAGATGTATAATATAATGAGATCAGAAAAATAAGAACAAAAAAATCGGATCTATTGTAGGATGAGATCTGAAATATAATGACAAAAATACATGTACAATGGAAGATCTATAAATTTAGATCTATGACAAAATAAGATCTTGAAAAGACAAGATATATTAAAACTTAAATCCAAATCTGAAAAATTAGAAAAGATATAGAATTGTGAAACAAGAATACTTAAATCTAGATCTAAATTAATCGCAAAATAAATCTATAAAAGCATATTTAGAAAATTTCAAACCTGATTTCAATGGTTGAATAAGAGGAAGAGATAGATCTGATCTCAGTAACTGAATAAGAGAAAGAGATGTACCTACATAAAAAAACGGATCTAATCTTCCAGATTAGAATATCCAATACATTTGAGAAAAAGATCGTGCTGCTAACGTGTTATGAAATGAAGAAGGTAGAAGCCATTAGAGAGAACAATTTTATTATTCAGAGATTAGTAATACATTTCCATTACATTAGCACTTTTATATAAATGCCTAGGAGCTTGGGATAGAACTAACCCCACGATGTGGGACTAAATACAAACAATATATAGCATATTCATTATTTATATTTACATATATTTAACATTTAGCATATTTATTAATAAATTACTAGTTGTTTTGGTCTACTATAAGAATGCCAAGGTTGCTTAAGGTTGAGACATCTTCGATTTAGAAGTGACTTATGTTTACTACAGATACTATTTGACACTGTAAATAATTGAATATTTTCTTAATGGTTTTTAAATTTTATTTTCTAATCCAAGATGCATATGATTATTTTTTATTTTTTTATTTTTTATTGATTATTACTCAAATCTTTATTTACTTTTCTTCTTTTTTGTAGAATAGGGTCCATATTTGTTGGTTCCCTTGAAGGAGAGATAAAAAGTAACATTAATAGAATTTAATATTAAATATGAAATTAACTGTAAAAAAAAATTGTAAGACATTTTTGATTTACCATAATTTGTTATTATTTTATCTACTTATTTCCTACTAAATATACTTGCTTGCATTTACTGTAACATAGACATTTATTTCATACTAAATGCATCTACTTTGTTGTATAATAAATTCAATCATTGTAATTTCTTATTCTTTTTTCCCATAATTTTAGGAAATATCATGGTTTACAAGCAATTTTATTTCCTATTGCAACGTTCATCTTTCCATCTAGCATATTTCCTGCGTTCATTATTCTTATGTAACGAAATTGTGTTCTCTTCCTCTTCATAGTACATCTATTCTATTATATAAAAAAGGAAATACACGACCTTTTTATGCTCCTTTTCACATTCAATGTGATGTCATATATGTTAGGGAAAATGCTTTCAGACAATCAGTCTGAGGGAATAAAAACCCAAAGAAGTGGAAAACAACTGGATCATGATTGCAGTGAGATCAACAAAGAAAAGATGAAAACCAGAACTCACAGTCGCAGATCTACACCAGTATTTATAACGGTTCCACTACCGCTAGGCAGTGTACGTCCACATGGGGAGAGGAGATTTTATTAATCACTGAAATATTAGAGTTAAAAGATTGATTCACTTTTGGAGGCTATACATAAGAAGAATTTACAATACAGATAAAATTCTGCAGAGTTTCAGCTCTTTAGGATGGCTCTAAAATTGGCAGAAATTAGCTCTCAATTTCGGCTGCCATTGTTGTCCAGAAGCTCCTCTATTTATCGAGTGAAGAAACGAGGAGAGGTAGCTGCTTTATAGCAGCTCTGGGTTTGGTTCGACATGCATCTAGTTCGGCACCATTTGATTTGGCAAAACACCGAGCGAAAAAATTGGATTGGCATCTTCGAAATAACGAATGACAAATCTGGTTTGGCAAAAACTAATGCCGCTCCAATTCACCGCTCCAAATATTTCGTTCGGTCCTCCTCAATGCCAAATGAAACTAGTAACACCGAATGAGATTTCTCGTCCGGCAGTTCCATTTCTTTGTCGATCGAAGTCTCATCTTTCTTCAATCACTGAATGAGATTGCTTTTCCCTGAATCTCAACACCGAACAAGATTACTTTCTTCAATCACCGAACGAAGGCAATAAAGTAATGCGACTTCGTCTCTTCATCATCGCGCCTAGGCTTAGGGCTTCTGCTAGCTTTAGATTATCCTCCATCGATGCGCTCCTCTGCTTCAACATCATTGAGCTCCAGCATCTTGAAATTTGGTTTCAAATTTCAACAATCTCCACCTTGATACCGAATTCCAAACAAGCCTTCCAACTTCATATACACCTTCATGCTCTAAGCGATGGATACTTACCCAATGAGCTTCGGTAATGCCATCACCCGTTACACCCTATCAACGAACTTCGACAAGGCCACCGCCCGTCAAAAAGGTGTCGAAGTACCCAGTCCGTGTAGAACCTATCAATCTCCACCATTAAAACAAACATCTCCATGAACCATCTCAACTCTCCCCCAGTGCGATCCCGTGGCACCTAGCACTTCAATAAGGGAATCAAATCCGAGCAATGCCCGAACTTAGCAATAGGCAACGACTTGGTAAATATGTCTGCTGCGTTCCCCTTTGTGTGAACTTTCTAAAGACGAACTAGCTTCTCTTCGCTCATTGAGACAAGAAACGACTCTCTCACCTCAATATGCTTCGTCCTCGAGCTTAATGCCAGATTTTCAGCAAAATGAATTGCACTTCGACTATTACAGTACACATCCACGCTTTCATATACGAAGCCCAAATCACATAACTGTCGCCTCAAATAAAGTGATTTATTTGCTGCTTCCACCGCTGCTATGAGCTATGCCTCTGTAGTAGACAATGTTATAATCGTCTGCAACCTCACTCTCCGACTGATCGTTGTTCCACCAATGGGGAACACATATCCGAAGGTTGACTTCTTTTGATCTCTATCATTAGCATAGTCGGAATCGCAAAATCCAATTAAGCTGAAATTCTATCTCTACCGTCACAGACAAGTCCATGGTTTGGAATTCCACTAGGGTATCTGAAGATACACTTTACTGCTTTCCAATGCGTCTTTCCTTGATTCGCCATGAATCTACTCACCAATACATCAGCCTGTGCAATGTTAGGCCTAGTGTACACCGTGGCATACATCAAGCTTCCAACTGCACTTGCATATGAAACCTTCATCATATAAGCCTTGTCCTTTTCTAAGATTGGAGAGCCTTTACTAGAAAGCTGTATGTGCAAATGCATGGGTGTGCTTATTGCCTTTGCCCCTTCCATACTAAACCGAGCAAGCACTTTCCGAATGTACTCCTTTTGAGTGAGGTTCAAAAGTCCTAACTTTCTATCCCTTTGGATTTCCATACCCAAAATTTTATTTGCTTTTTCTAGGTCCTTCATTTCAAATTCCGCTTTTAGCTTTCGCTTTAAACTATCGATTTCAGCCTTATCCTTGGAAGAAATCAACATACATCCATATAGAAGAATAGGTACACCCATCTACCTTTCTTTAAATTCTTGAAGTATACACAAGCGTCTTTGATGCTACGATCAAAACCAAGTGAAAGCATAAAAGAGTCAAACCTTTTATACCATTGTCTAGGTGACTGCTTAAGTCCATACAGAGACTTCTTCAATTAGCGAACCTAATTTTCCTTCCCATCTACAACAAATCCTTCTAGCTACTTCATGTAGATGGTCTCGTCCAAGTCTCTGTGCAAGAAAGCGGGTTTCACGTCTAATTGCTCCACTTTCAAGTCATGAGCTGCGATAATAGCGAGCAAAATGCGGATGGACGTATGTCTCACTACTGGATAGAATATCTCATCATACTCCAATCCCTTTCTTTGTGAAAACCCTTTTGCAACTAGTCTAGCCATGTAACTCTCATCATCCTTCACCTTGAATACCCATTTGCAACCTATGGCTCAACTTCCTTAAGGAGGTGGTACCAAATCCCAAGTCTTGTTCTTCTTCAACGACTCTAACTTCTCTTCCATAGAGTATGTCCACTTTGAACTGTCACATGACCATAGAGCTTCATCAAGGTCAAGCGGCTCTTCAAGAACCACATGTAAGGCATAGTCAAACTGATCAACAAGGCTAAGGTTCACAAACTGCCAATCACCATACCTTTCGGACGGCCTAATAGTCCTACGACTAACCCGGGTAGGTACTGCTTCGCCTAAACTCCTTTTAGTCCACCTTGAACTGAACTTCCTCTAGATTCATGCATATCAACAACACTAGTAGAAGGTACCTGTGGGCTATCCTGTGATGTTTCATTAACTGTGTTTTCCTCAACAGCATCAACAACTACTCTACTATTTGGCTGGAACACAGAAATTCTTCCATCTCCTTAGGCCTATCAAAATCTTCTAATGTGGTAGATAGCTTCTCCTTCGGATTGAACATAGCAGACTCATCTAAAATAACATGTCTGAAATGAAAAATCTTCCGATCAACAAGGTTCCAAATTTGATACCCTTTGACACCATCGGTGTATCCCATTAGTATGCCCTTGTATGCTTTAGCCTCCAACTTATCATCACCTGTATGGTAAATGTACAATGGACAACAAAAAATTTGGAAGTAACCAAGATACACTGCTTTACCTCTCCACTTCTCCTCTGGAATCTTCCCATCTGCGGCTGAGCATGGAATTCGATTTAGGATATGCACCAAAGTTGATAATGCCTCAGCCCAAAAGCCTCTAGACAGACCCGTCGTCAATCTCAAACAATGAGCCTTCTCCAATAGAGTCATGTTCATCCTTTCTACAACCCTATTGGAGTGCGGATCACCGGGTGTAGTGAAATGTCTTTGAATACCATGCTCTATGCAAAAATCAAGGAATTTTCTAGAGACAACTTCACCACCATTAACATATCTCAGCACCTTCAACCTAGAACCAGATTGGTTCTCAACTAGTGCTTTCCAGTCTTTGAACTTCTTAGAACTCTCTGATTTGGCCTTCATCACATACACCCATACTTTTGGAGAAAAGTCATCAATGAAAGAGATAAAATACTTTTCTCCTCCAAGAGAAGGAGTAGCAACTGGTCCCCAAACTTCTGTATGCACGTACTCAAGTACTTACCTTGATCTATGGAGTCCAACTCCAAAAGATACTGTAGTGTTCTTGCCTAACACACATTCCTGGAAAAAGTCCATCTTGTCAAAACTTTCTCCTTTGATCATCTTCCGTCTTCGAAGAAAATCTAAGCCCTTCTCTAAAATATGACCCAACCTGAAATGCCAAATCTTAGTGGTATCCAATGCATGAGAACTATCTACTCCAACACACGACTCTCCAAGAACCGTGGTTCCTTTCAGCAAATACTGATTTCGGAACACATCTCCTTTCATAAGAACTAGTGCACCTCTCAAAACGTTCATAACATACTTCTCGATAGTTACCTTGCATCCCAAAGATGCCAATTGTCCTAAAGAAACTTAGGACTACTAAAGACCTGCAACAAACCAAACACTTGTCAAAGTGCGTATCACTCCGTCAAACATCCTGATCCTCACTATACCTTCACCCATTGCTCTATAGCTTGCATTATTACCCATAAGACTAGAGCTTCCCTCTCGTCCAACAAAAGAACTGAAGTAATCCTTATTAGGTATCATATGGAAAGATGCCCCTGAGTCCAGCACCAAATGGTTTGAGACATCCAATACTGCTGCAGACAACACATCGTCAGATACAGACTTTTCTACCGTAAATGATGAAGATCCATCTTCTTCCTTCTTCTTCAAATCTAGACAATCCTTTTTCCAATGACCAGGTTTCTAGCAGATAAAGCACTTCCCATCCTTAGACTTTCCTCTCATGTCATTACCAGGCTCCCTGGACTTGGAACACCCTCTAAAGTGCCAATTCTTCTTATCTTCTCTACCTCTTTCAACAAACAGGCCGTGACTACTACTTCCACCCCTACTTCCTTCACTTATCTCCTTCATTTGATCTCTCAAGCCCTCTGGTAGAAGGCCTAACTTCACACTTCTACTGTCAATGAGTCTTTAGCGAAGATAAGGCTGTTAGCGAAACCATGTAATGCTCCGGAAGAGAATACAAAAGAAATTGCCATTTACTCCTCATCCATATTCAAGTCAACAGTCTCATCTTCATCATGAGATCATCAAAGAAATTAAGATGTTCCTTCACTAAAAAGTACCCTCTCTCATTTGCATGGTGAAAAATGTATACAGCAATATCAGACGGTTAGTCAGAGATTTCTTCAAGTAGAGATTCTCTAGCTTGGTCCAAATGCCCCTAGCAGTGGCCTAACTGCAAATCTCTGAGATAACATTCTCTCCCATAGCTAGCTGTAAAGTAGTAAATGCCTATTTCTCTATCTCCTTCCTTTCTGCGACTGAGATGTCAGCCGTCAATTCCTCAAGGGCAAACACCACCGGATGGACTTCATTCCTTATAAGAACAGCCTTCATCCTCCATTGCCACTTCTCGAAGTCTTCATTCCCATTCCATTTCTCAATTTCCAACCGTGAACCAGAGGTTACATACATCCCTCTAGTATAGGATCTTGTAACAACTGGAGTCGCTTCATGTCCTACCATAGCATCTAACACTCCTCAATCAACCTTGCAGCTCTGATACCAGAATGTTGAGGAAAATCCCTTCAGATGATCAGTCTAAGAGAATGAAAACCCAAAGCAGCAGAAAACAACTGGATCATGATTGTAATGAAACAGAACAAACAAAAGATGAACACTAGAACAGACAATCACAGATCTATGCAATGCAGAAAAATAAATAACATCAGTATTTATAGTGTTTCCACTACCACTAGGAAGTGTATGTCCACTTAGGGAGAGGAGATTTTATTAATCACTGAAAGATTAGAGTTACAAGATTGATTCACTTTTGGAGGCTATACATAAGAAGAATTTACAATATAGACAAAATTCTATAGAGTTTCAGCTCTCTAAGATGGCTCTAAAATTGGCAGAAATTAGCACTCAATTTCGGCTACCATTGTTGTCCAGAAGCTCATCTATTTATAGAGTGAAGAAATGAGGAGGGATGGATGCTTTATAGCAGCCCTGACATCTGGTTCGACGCTATTTGGTTCAGTAAAATGCCGAGTGAAAAATTTGGACCGACATCTTCAAAATATCGAATGACAAATCTGGTTCGACAAAAAATAATGCGACTCCAATTCACCGCTCCAAATATTTCGTTCGGTCCTCCTCAATTTCAAACGAAACTAGTTACACCGAAAGAAATTTCTCATCTGGCACTTCCATTTCTTTGTTGATCAAATTCTCAACTTTCTTCAATCACAAACGAGATTGCTTTTCCCCAAATCTCAACACCGAACGAGATTACTTTCTTCAATCATCGAACGAAAGCAATAAAGTACTACGACTTCGTCTCTTCATCATCGCGCCTAGGTTAGAGCTTCTGCTGCTGCTAGCTTTAGGTTCTCCTCCAGCGATGTGCTCCTCTGCTTCAACATCATTGAGCTCTGGCATCTTGAAATTTGGTATCAAATTCCAACAATATAAAAATATGTATTAAATTTGAGTAAACTATTTGTAATTATCCCCTCTAATTCTTTTCTAATCGCGTTTTGTATGCCTACTATATTTATTGCTTTTCAATGTTTATCTTTTGTCATTTTTCTCCTTAAAATGGTTTATTAATAAATAAATAAATAATGCATAATTCTTGCACATATGTATACTTATTTCTCATTCAGTCGAAAGATATACACTCAGTCCACTTCGATTTGAGTAAATAATTTGCAATTATCCCATCCAATTATTTTCTAATCCGACCAACTTATCGATTTTATTTGTTGCTATTCAATGTTTGTCTCTTAGCATTATTCTCCCTAAAGCATCTATCAATGAATAAAATATAATAAGAGATATTTCCATAAGACGTTGATTAGGAAATTAGGCATCCATCAATTTATCAATTCCAATTATTGCCTATTCACCTCCATTCCTTTGATTATGCTTAGATTCATAATAATGCACGTTAGGTATGTTACTATCAAGGTCATATTTCTTAAGTTATATAGTCCACTTTTATTCCTTTGAATTCAAGTAACATTCTTTTCCCCTATTTTTTGCATTTCTTTATTCCTATTAACTGAATAATGTTATAGATAGGTATTGATGTGACTTATTTTAATGTTTGCAGGTAAGCATTGTTTAGTTGTGTTGACCATTATAATTTCGTGTGTAATATGGTTATGAAAAGTATTCGTGAACCATAATCGTCTATCGTCATGTGAAATTGGTCTTCATTTCCTTAACTTTGCAATGGGTTTCCATGCTAACTCTTCCTCATTGAAACAAATCTACTCAATATCCTCTATAATTTTTTCCCCAATCATTTTTCCCTATTTTTTTATTTTCTATACTCATCTACTTTTTTGATGTTTTATGTTTCCTATTATGAATCCATTCTTCTCTTTTCGCGGTACAATTATATATTTTCATAATTAATCATTTCTTTTATTAAAAAATTTAGTATAGTTTTCAAATATGTAAATAAATCATCCATACATATTTGTGGTTGCAGACAATGATAATTAACAAATTACCAAAATATTACCTTAACACTAAATTTTTTTCAAAAATTGGCAATAAATTCCAATATATGCTATAAATATAAATAATTTGGTAGGTTTGTTGAGGGTGAGCATACTTAATCTAAAGCAAACATGGGACCGTATAGGTATTGGTTTGTGATAACTAAATCTCAGCTGAACATGGAATGATCTTGATTTGGTATGATATGATAACTTAGGGGAAAACATGGAACGATTATGATTTATGGCTGACACCTAAACAATGACTTGATCCTAAGCTATGATGGTGTAGAAAAACCTTTGATTTTCAAGTGAATCCAAGGAACCAGATGGTTCATTGTGATTTGGATCGATTGATAGCCAGAATACGTAAATAATGACGATTTTATTTGCCTTAATTATAATGGACTGTTAGAAGACATAAGATGATTTTTGAGTAATATTCCAATTGGCTATGCACCTTCTTGATTAATAACGCATGCTAACATAATACATCATTAACCTATTATAGATAAATATCACGCAAACACAGGATGATATAGATATTGGTTTGTGACAACTTAATCTCAGGTGAACATGGAATGATCTTGATTTATTGTATATGATATGATGACTTAGGGGAAAACACGAAACGATTATGATTTGTGGCTGACACTTAAACAATGACTTGATCCTTAGCCGTAATGGCGTAGAACAACCTTTGATTTTCAAGTGAATCCGAAGGTTCCAGATGTTTCATCGTGATTTGGATCGATGAATAGATAGAATGCGCGAATAATGACAATTTTCCAATCTTGAAGTTTCTTCTTGACTAAAGCACACCTTAGGTTCGTAAGCTGTACTTTAGGGGTAAATATTAGCTGCGAGTTTTTCACAGTCTCAGGATAGACTCAAACGGATGAATTTCACAAGATGTACTCTGTGGGATATTTTCCTACAAATACTGAGCCTAGAGCTACTATGAGAGGGACTTTTGGACCTTTGCCACTTGGACATTCTTCTCAGCTTCGAAGTACTAGCAAATCTGAGATCTACTAGATCGTTGTCAGATATTATTGTAAACTTTGTATTCCAAAGAGAAAATTACCAATAATAAGCCAAAAATGACTTCCAAACTCGCGTCGTAATAGGTCATACAAGTCGTCGGGGTTTTGTATTTTAAATGATACTAAAACTAATATAAGATTTAAAGCACTCTACACTTTCAGATCTTACACCAGAATGAAATAAAATATAAATACTGAAAATAAGCAGATCAAATAATACTATTAGTATACATAGTCTATACAATGTTATTTTTATTAAAAATACTGGGTATTATAGTTTTTGAGACCAATTAAGCATCCTGAATCAGTCCTTGAATATTAACCTTAATATTTGGTGCAATCACATCTGTTGGAGAGCCCAAAAGCATGCATGTTAAATATTAAGTGATGAAGATTACACCAATAGAGTTGCTTTTAGACTCTTCTAAATTTAACTATCTTTTTTCTTCTTCCATTTATAAACAAATTTTTTGGTGCATATTCATTCTCAGATATTTTAGTTTATACTATATTATTGGGCAAATTATTTATTGGAACTTTCTTTTTCCTTTATTTTCAGTTTAAATAACAACTTGAATTGGATTTTTTTCTATAATACTAAAAAAAATCAATAATTTAATAACATATATCGTCTCTGAATGAATAGCAAACAATGAATGTTGATGTTCATGCATGTGCTAACATGGACATAATTAGTTTTGTGGAAATTAGGGACAAAATTCTCTTTTCTAAACTTATTAATAACTTTATATTCTTCTCTTTTTAAAACTATTTCTATAACCCTCTTTTTTGAAATTCATGTTTTTTTACTTCTCTCATTTTCAAATTTAGAAGCGGCTGCTCCGACGTATATTACAGTGGTTATGAGTTATGCACATATACCTTAAATGTGCATGTTACCTAAAAGTGCATGTTATAGTTAGTCAAATTACCCTAATGCCTTCGTGAATTTTAATATTCTTTTTGAAAATAAGGATGTAATTTATATTAAAAAAATGGAAGGGACCAAATGCTAATTTTTTATAATCATAAGGATGTATGTCAAAATTTCTCATTAGTTTTTTCACGTTCATATACAAAAATTCATGGATGAAGTTAGTTTTGCTTCATGTATGTATTTTATCACTAGGTAGAATTTATACCTTTAACTAATTCTACGGGTAACGTGCTGGTGCAAATTATATAATGATATTCATCATATATATGAATATCAGAGATAAGTACAATGATGCATAAAACATAAATGAATAAACTATTAAATATGTTGATCTCATAACTATCTGATATATTGCAACGTACTAGTCGGTCCCCATGTTGTTGTTTTGATGACATTTTTGCATTTTAGCATTATAGCATGTAAGGTTACTCAGTAAATTTATCTAATGTCATTGCAGGAACTATGAAGTTAGTTTTGATGATTAGAAGGAAGAATAAAGAATTTAAATGTTCGTTCCATATTATTATTTTTATTTGAATTGTAATATTGTACGAACTAATTATATTAGATATGTATTTGGTCATTTCGATATGTGTAAACTTCATAGATGTTCTTTAATATTGTTTAACAGTTTTCAACATTGTATGAAGTAATTTGATATGTATATGGTTCATCTGTTTATTTAAAGCATTGTAATTTATCTGTTTTTTATTCATATGCTTCATAGATCATGAGTTTTTTCTCAAATATGTTAAACACGAAAATATTCATATTGTATGTTTTGGAAGTGGTTATTTTCATACATTTTGAAATATCTACATCCTTTGTATGGATATGGATATTTTGGATGTGGATACAGACTGAGTTGTAAGATATCCATGAATATCTAAGGGTGTAAAGCGGTTGGACCAGATCGGACGGAGGTGTTGAGTTTCTATCCTAAATATAATCAAATCGAACGAGGATCAAAAATGGACTGGATGAGATTTATGTTCATACAAATTTTGGTGTCATAATTCATATACTAAATAAAATCGGACGGACATGGATGAACTTTTTAGGCCACGGACTCAAAAGGTCATTGCTATTTACATTATATTTTATGTTTTTAATAGAGTTTCTATCAATTATATTATATTTACCAATATATACCAAGTATAAACATTTTATAAATATTTACTCAACCAACCAACCAAATAGTTGTTATAAATATTTTAAAGAACATTATGGATATACTGAATTATAAGAAATTCTGATGAATTTGAACAAGTACGGGTTAGACGATATTTTTGTTTGTACAAATTTTGTTGTCCTATTTCATTTCCTAAATGAAAATCGAATGGACTTGGATGGATGTTTTTTGGCCAAGGACTCGAACGGATACCGGGCACTCATACAAAATTAACAGCCTTACCAATATCAAAAGCATAATTTAATTTTTGAAGGTGGACTATGTACTCCGTTTTCATTTGACGCTGCCATATATGGAAAATTGGGTGAAATGTCAATATAAACATTTGCACTTCTGGATTGAGGATCATCAAGGGTGAATCCCTCTTAGAAGCACAAATTACTTTTGTTGTGAACATGACTACATCATCACTCAATTTGTATGTTAACATTGTTTGTGCATAAATTGTAAAAAGATTGCAAATTTGAAGTATGACATAAATACTATGAGTTCGGTTTACATGTACTAACCGGCGAGCTTCTGATTGGGCTCAAGTTTTAATTATTGTAATTGAGTTCGTGTCCGGGTTTTAAGATACTGGACAAAATTCTGCACGTTGACAAGGCCTAGTTGGAAATATTGATTGGCGCAATTCATGTTTATTCATTAAAGTAGACGGTGGGACCCGCTACTATTAATAAGCTAATGGATTAAAGGAGACTCATCTTACCGAATTTCCAGTAAAATTTGAGGAAGTAGCTTGAAAGAGACTTATCTTACCAAATCTATGGTGTAAAATTAAAACTAGAGTATCGCTAAAGGCACCGACATCTTTGTTAATGGTATCGCTAAATATTTATTTTCTTTTTTAAACTATGGTCGATGGAAAACTATCGACCAAACTTTTGTTTAGTCAGTGGTTTACCTCCGCCAGTGAAATTAGCATAAAGAGTGGTGCCTTTAGCGCCGCTCTGAAACTAAGTTTGTTTTTCATTATTTAGCTTGTGGCCTTCACGAAATAAACACAAGATAAATTATTATTAAATTCTTTAGTATAAGTGAGAATAAAAAAAATTAGATAGTAAAAATAAATCAGAAGAATAAAATGAAATCTGATAAAATTCAAACTTTCTTCAAACAAACAAACTCGTTTGAACATCAGTCAGAGTTTGTGACCATAGTCGTAATCAGTTGTTCACTCACATTTTCAAAAATTTCCCTTTTCGTTAATCTTTGCAAGTCTCCTTTCATAGACCTCCAAGCCTTGATTTGTTCAACATTCCTCCTCCTTTTCTTTTTTAATTTAATTCTATCACTTTTATTTTGATATGTTTTATGTTGATTTAAGAAAATCTAGAGACCATATTAGAAAATGTTTTAGATTTGAGAAGTGTAAAACGTAGAGCAACGAAGAGGTGACGACTAGAGTTTAGAGTGAGAGGGTGAGGGTAAGGGCTTATATGTATAGGTGAAGTCTAGGACTAGGAAAATTTATATGTTTATTTATATGTTATTACTTATCCTTATATATACGAAAAATCCTTTTTCTTTTTATTTCCTTAACGAAGATAATGTTTATATTCTCTCAATTAATGTTATTAATTACGATTGGAATAAATAATGTTATTATAATTCAGATCAATTAATATGTACATATGTGTGTATTTACTTAAATAAATTTATTAGAAACTTCTCTCTTTATCAGTAATTGAACATTCATTTTGTAATTGATTGGTGCTAATGTTTCCAATTTCAAAAAATTTGGAAGTACTCTTTATTCTTTACTAGTAAAAAATAGCATATCTTACATTTCCATTAAAATAACGTTTTTCTTCCATGCGTATATTGATATATTGTTATCTTCACTTTTCAAAATGTTTAACATTAAATGCATTTTTTTTATAAGTATATTGTTACGTTCCTTTTAATATATGTATTGTTTTTTTCCATTAATTATAGCAGTAATTTCATTATTGATGTTTACCCTTGAAGAGGTTACAAATTTATGTTCTTTTCTTTTAATGCACATTAAACCTTTGTATCATCTTTAGAGTAATTCACATAAATTTAATTAATTACTTAATAAATAAGTTTATGAATTATTCTTGTAATTAATTTTTAAACTTAATTTCAAAATAGGCGTTAAACCTTACATGTGCGCTTTGGTAAACGGTCCATTCCCTTTTGTGCACTGTCCATTTTTGACGTTTCATATATAAGTTTTGATTAGAAAAATCTACCTGACACAGTGGAAAAGTTAGATTCCCTAAATAAAGAAAATTTTATTTTTTCAACGTTTTTTTAAAATTACAAAAATATCATTTTAAATAATTATATATTTTTATTAAAATACATAGTGTTACAGTATCAAGGACCAATTGAGCATTTGAATTGGTTCTTGGATATTACCCTTAATGCTCGGGGTGTTCTCATCCGTTGAAGAGCTCAAATGCATGCACGCTTAATATTAAGGCTGAATATTACTCAGTTAGATTTGCTTTTAGACTTGTCTATATTTAACTTAAATCTTTGTGATTTTTCGCTTTCTAAATTAAAATTCGGGTGTGTACTCATTGTCAAAATTTTTAGTCTATACTATAATGCTGGACAAAATTTTTATTGGGACTTTCTTCTGCCTTTTGCTTTAATTTAAACCAGCATGCATGGACGTTCGATGTATATTGGACGTGTGCATAGAAAAATGTGACCACATTTGCAAATGAGTGTTAAATTGGACCCTTGTTACCTCATCTTTGATCAAGGATGATTAATTTCAGTATATAATGGTATCTACCTACATTGTTTGTATATTTTGGTAGTTCATTATAGAAAAGAGTTTACATTTTATGAGTTAACTTTTATTACTCTCCTACGCATACATGGTATTAGATACTAACAATTAGTAGATATATTTGAAATTAATAAAACTTCTGAAAACTTAAAACATAAATACTAGATGATCAACACAACGTGTGGCGACCCATATTTCGGAAGGTTTATATCGAGAATAATCCACACATGTTCAACTTAAACAATCCGAAACGTAGACAATCAATAGGGTTAAGTAAGAAAAATAAGAAGAGAAGAATAAAACAAAAAACAGAATCTCACAGCAGAAACGATAAAAATATAATAATCAAATAAACACTTCAAAAGCTGTTAACTATACATCTGATTATAATCTATACACATTTATCAGAGTTATATCTTCACATCAGGAATAAATAATCAATACAACATAATAGCGTGGTCAAGGGATAATAATAATAGTAATATACTAAAACTTCATCTTCGTCCTATAGAGAATAGTCTTCAATACACTGAAAAAGTTCAGGACTAACACGAGCGTAATGAAAAACAAAACATTCGAGTCAGGACTAAATTACTCTTATGTAAGTCAAATTAATATCGCAAATATTGGTGCAATAACTTAAGATATGTTTCGGGATTTTCCATCTCCTAAGTATCCGTTAAACTATTTATATATAGTATACGCTATAATAGATAATGTCTATCAGCAAGATAAATATCAAAATAGCGTTAAGGCTTTACATTGATCCACCTTAACACGTTTTTATAGTTTTAAACCAAAAACGTAATGGGTTCGTATAGGGATAAATATGACAAGGCACGTGAGGCAATGTCCAAAGTAGGATTCTATCAGTTGACCTTTTCTGGCTGGTCGTAACCCATCCGTGGCCGACCGCGACAATCAATCTAAATGACAAATAGGGTGCACCCATCGAATTCGAAACCATAATAGTAATACGAGGGATCAACGTCGCTAGAGTTAGCTAACCCCAATGGCTAGACATGGGCTCCTATTTTAGTCATTTTAATTATGACACAAATGTCTAAGCTATCCATCATCGTTCTCTTACTTCATTCCAGTAAACGTCGCCAATTCAACCACTACAATCTGGATACCATCCACCGCGTACACGGTTGTCAAAGTGGTTCCAATATTGAAAGAGAGTACTCCCGGATCTTTAACAACCAATCGTCATTTTACAACCGGTTGGTACTTTTACATTTCGAAAACAATTCATATTTTTATCAAAATATAATATTCGTTTCAAAATCAAATCCATTTCGAAATCAACATATATTCGCTTCAACATCAATTCCTTTTCGAAATTTTCATATTTACTCAAAAATACACCATATCCATTTTTTTTAATACCTCGATTCCATTTTCAAAACCATTACGAATTATAACTTAAGTTATACCTTCAATTTAACCTCGTTCGCATTTTTAATCCATGATTTAAATATAGACATTTTAACTTTTTGACCAGTTTGAATTTGTAGAAAATAGTTTTAAAATAGTTAAAATAGATAAAAATTGTTTAACAGGAAATATTTGAATAGTTAAATAGTTTAACCAAAATAATTTGAATATGAACATGTTTTATGTAGTAAAATAGTTTGGAAATCAAAATAAATTTGAATATTTAAAGAATATAGATTTTAAATAATTTATACTAAAATATTCAACATAGTTTCAACGCCAAACCGGTCAACTTTCTAAATTTTCCAATTTAAACAACCCAAATTCCATTTCGATTTAATTGATTCAATTCCGATTCCAACTCGGATAAATTTCGATTCCACACAAATTCCATTTCAATTCACTAATTTCTTTAATTTTAATTTCCATTTCCAAATTAATTTAAATCTTGATTTCAATTTAATTTCAAATTCCAATTCGATTCCAAATTAATTTAAATTCCAATTTGAAATTAATTTAAATTCCAATTTGAAATTAAATTTCAATTCAATTTTCCAATTCCAAATTCGATTTCGAAATATCGATTTTAAACACTTATCAAATTTACTTCCCGTACCAAATTCTAAATCCAAATTTCAATTATAGTCCAATTCCAAACTCAAATTTGAAATATCATTTCATATCACTTCCTCTTAGAAATTTTCAAAGTTCGAATAAAGGTCCAATCCTTTAAAACAAAACAACTTTCGAAAATTTACGTCGTATTTCAATTCTTAATTTAGAAATCTAAGCTTCGATTAATTAAACAATTTCATTTACCAAGTTTACATTCCAACATTTCGAGCTCCAATTCAAATTTATTTATTCCCCATAAATTGGATTTTATGTTAAAAAATCAATTCATTTAAATAATTTCAAAACAACTTTTAAAATCATTTAATTTAACCAGTCTGTTGCCCGTATAAAATTTTCTAACCTATCGCCAAGTGGATAATTATTTCAATTGAATTTTAAGGATGAATATATATCATTTCAATCCAATAGATGTCATAGGTATATATCATTTCAACAAATCATCCAAACAGTCAATAAAATTGACAACAATTTCAAGATTATCAATTTCGGGTATTTTACGGGCAACTAAATTCTAATTTAATTTAACTATCAATAAATTGAGACATCAATTTAATTGTCAATTAAATTTATCAAGCAAAAATCAATAAATTCAATTCACTTCATTACATAATTCAACTACATAAAAAAAATATTTTAGCCAAAACGTGAGCGCATAAAACACGCACCTTCCTATTTGAAATTGGAAAAAAAATTCAACTTCAAATAACCCTAGACCTCCTCCACGCTGTGGAAAACGTCGATACGATCGCACTACGACTAATTTCTCTTGAAACGGACGTCATATGCAACAATTTGGAATTTATTAGTATTTGATATGGATTAAATTTATTTAATAACATAATTAACATAATAAATAAATTAACGTAAATAAACTTAACCTAAAATGCACGATAGAGTCCGCCATCCCCGTTCATCGCCTTTTTTTTTTTCATGATCGGTTTCCTTAGGCGCTCGCAATCATCAAGCAATCGGAGCCTCACTGAGCATCACCCTCCCATGCTTAGGTCGATCGCCTTGCTGCCGGAGTCGCCGTAGTCGCCGTGTCCAAATCAAGGCAAAACCCCAAATTTCGACAATCGACCACGCCATTAGCCCAGCCTCAACGCATCGCCCGTCTAGCTAGGCCCGCACACGCTTCTTTCTTCACAGCCGAGCTCGCAATCAATAACGTGGTCGTTTTCTTCTTTTTAGATCGAGATTTGTTTCCGTCGTTCCCTTTTTTTTGAACTGGATTTGAAAATGACGGGGTAGAGGGAGAGATATACGGCAAAGAAAAGAACATGGGTTTGGGTGTTGAGATATTTTTATTATTATTTAATTTGAAAATATATGACGTTTAACGTCCGAAATTTCTCGAGCTTCAAACAAAACGTGCCGCCTGGCATTTATAATGTTTTACCCCCGTTCCGAACACAATGAAACTGGTTTCGAGTCCTAATTCGATCGTACGCAAAAGATAGCTTCCCGAATCGAATTATTTATTTAAATTCTGAAATTAAATTTTTACGCGTTTCAAGCTCGTCCGGCTAAACATCAAGTTTGAACGCTATGAAACTTGAAATCCTACTATAATTCACTATTCCGGATTCGATGAAGCTGATTTCGTTGAAATTCGAGACAGTAGCCAAAATAGCTACTTTTATTCGTCAGTTTGAAATATAAAATAAAAAAATTCCAAATTATTCACATTTAAGCCCAATTTTAAATGTTAACTATCTTCGTTCATATTTTGAATAAAATTTAAATCAATTTCCGATATCATTTTCCATCAGCTTAAATCCAGAATCAATATATTCAAATAAATTTCAAAATTATATTTTAAACAATTTAAATATCCAATAAACTAATATTAACAAATCATTAAATTTTATTTCTATTCATCTTTATCCAATAATTTCAATGAACTTAATAACTTACAATAGTCAAAAGTACGGGTCGTTACACAATAAGTAATCAAACCTTTAGTGGATCCAAAAATTTCAACCATGTTCAACCTGTCAAGTAACAATTCTTTAAGGAAAATTTGAATCCATTGGACCAATAATGTTCATTCAGCTTACTCAACAGAAAGCAGAAGAAACAGTTCTAAATATCAAAAAGGGAGATGAAAGCTCTTTTGCTATTATTATATTAGAGAAAGTCAACCGACAGACATTCCTTAGTTCCAACAGAATTGCTCCCCACCTGAAACAGTTAACCATTTTACCACAAAAAATCAACAAAAATAATTATAATCATTTTCAACTGTAATATATTACTTCAAAAAATGAATTTGATTATTTCATTTACATACAGATGATGCTTCTTGAGTTTTATTTTCTTATAGGATGAAAGAAAACTCAATATTTTGGCTTGGAGTATCATAGATATTCAAATTTATTTCAAATGCAACCATGAAAAATGAAGATACCTTTCTTCATCTTTCTTGGCTTATGTTATCTTATTTTTTATATTGTTTGATTATTAAATAACATAATATAATAGATTTTGTTGTTTCATTATATCTTTATATTGTGAAATGTTATTACTGAAAAATGAAGTTTCCTTTTCTCCTTTTGTTATTATATTTATTTATATATATAAGTATGAAACAAATAAAACTTTGTATTATTGGATTAACATCTTTAAGTATTGTTAGATGTCTTACTTTTTTAATGAAAAATCATGTCATATATATCTTTCATTAAAATTTACTATACCAAGATCATGGTAGTTCAATAAATAAAGGTTCATGAAGTAAAAAGAAAAATTTCTTTATGATTAGTAATATATTACCGCACATTGAATGCATAGTCATAACAGGTAACAAAGCAATAGAGTACCGTTACTAATATGTTAGTAGCTGATCAAACATGCTAGTAGCTTTTACGTATTACCAAATACATATACCATTTGGGTAAATTCATAAAATAGTTTAGTATCTAAAAAATTAAAACTTTTATGCTAATTAGACAACTACTAATATAGTAATGAAAGAAAAATATATTTAATTTATTCAAACATGCAAGCTATTAGTGATATATTTATGCTAAATGTTCACTGCATATTACAACGACTACAAATTAAATGTCATTTAACACAAATCAGGTGCTAATTTCTGTAAATCCTATAATAAAAGATTATAACCATATTATACAATAATATAGATTTTAGATTTGATATGAGGTTGAAAAATAAAATTCATGCTTATTACTAATCAGAACCAACTGAACTAAAGCATATATATACATATATACACATACACCAACCTAATCATGCATTGGCTTATTATGCGAATAATCTATATTAACTTATGTCTACATACAAAATTTCAACTCTATGCCAAATCTATACTAATGAAATCATTTTTAATATAGAAGCAAAGTACAATAATGTACATAGGAAAATTATTTAAAAATGGTTGATTGACTTAACATTACCTCATAGTTAACTTGCAAAACTACATTTCAACTTTGCCTTCGTCAACTTTATACATTAACCTTTTGTCCAAATCTTATCCACTTTATCCCTAACAACTCTACCTATTAAAGATAGAAAACAAAGAAGAATACAATAACGAATGAGACAATAATCTACATCAATATAACATAACGAATGAGACAACCTACAATTCATAACTAAGAAATTAAATCCTAATATTTATAAATTTCAAGAATCTAGTTAAAATAAAAGTTTGGTTTTATTCAGTAAATTGAAAGAGAATACCATAATAGATAATACTAAAATCTTCAAGTGCCATCGGTCTAACAAACTCATCTGCAATTCCCATGTTACAGCCAAATCAGAAAGAAATTACGGCGAATATTGATGCCAAGGTATACAAATTCTCGATAGAAAAATTTTATGATATAAAAAGTAACAGACTTAACTGCAAAATAAAAACCATTTAGCAATAGTTGTTCAATAAGGAAAACAAATTTTGTAAACAAATAAAAATTCAATCAGAAAAGGGAGAAACTTAAAGCACTTGATTTTAAAGATTCATGTCAGATTTGGTCTTCCCTTCATTACGTTGCTCTAGTAACAACTTCCTTTTAAAATTCTAAATTTTATATTTAGTAAAATGAGGAAATATTGTTAAATTATTTGATAAGGGTTTTTTTATGCAATGAAAGGAAGAGTGGATGTGGGTAAAGGAAAATTTTATTCGAACCCATAAAAATACTGAGTAGCCCCCCAATCTATTACTTATATAGGAAAACAGAAACCAGTTGTTTTATAGGATGACACGTGTCCCATAACACATGGCAATCATCTACGGCATCTCAAACCGCTCTGTCTCCCAACTTTCGAATTCCCTAACCGCAATCATTTCCATTTTCTACACCACGTTTCCTCGCCCTTTCTTCTCTGTCAAAACAAAACCGCGTCACTTTCCTCCCACCAATCCTTCCATGGTCCATAATGGAGTCGGATCCTCTATAACTGTATGAGTATAGTTGGTGTGTGTTACTAACACTGACTGTAAACATTTCAGTTTCCCAAATCACAATCTGTACCCCTTTCTTCCTCCTGACAACAAATCCGCCTCGATCTCCTCCTAGCAACCCTTTCATACTCCATAATGGCGTCAGATCCTCTATCCTTTGTTTACTGCATGAGTACAGTTGGTGTGTGCTACTAACAACGACTGTAAATCTAGGGAAAGCGACGGATTGGCAGCAGAAACAACAACACCTAATGGTATGACTCATTTGTCTTCAATCACTCACAATTTATGACATTTGCTTTAAATTCGTGTCTAGATTCATGGAGTTATTAAGGTTTCTTTAAAATATTTTTCTGGTGTCAATTATATGATAAACCAACTAATGATTAGTATAACCCATTGGTGAAGTTATGTAAGTTACTTCTATCACCTTCTCAGTCTCAAATTAAATCACTTCAAATTCCTACTTTTTCACAGTTTATTCTTTTTATGTTCTATGTCCTTCTTGCCTTAATCATGAAGGAAAGGAACCTCCTTCCCATAAGCCCAAACCAAAAAATGTTGCCTAATTTGATCGGTGTTTTTCCTAACCTAATTACTGGAAGCTTTTCGCTATAGCACCCTATCACTGTCTTACCATCTTCAATTTCGTGCTCCTCGCCTTTGTAATCAAGTTCATCTCCACCAACGTCGCTTCCATTTTTGTATAACCTCTTTGTGCAATCTTTTAGAATTTTTAAGTGCAAAGACAACCCAGTATACATACAAGTATCTTACTATAGATTGTTCATGTTAATATTCTTTGATCAATATCTGCTGTTTGCTGAATAAAGTTATGCTTGAAAGTGAGGACAACGTCAAACTGCAGGTATTCACGTTCAAGATGTCAAATTGCTGCAACCATTCCTACATTGTTTGTTAGGAGCAATGATGCAAAACTAAATAGGAAAAGGCTTTCTTACTTAGAACAATGGTAATAATCTCAAGAAACCTTACTTTAGAGCTGAGACGGCCACGTGGTTCGAAACATTTATAATCTTCTTCAGTTTTTCATTTTCTTAATATCAGCAGGTATGCTATTTAATACTGATTTACATAATGGTTTCTATACTTTCTTCACTTTTGTTGCTTTCCTTATTTTGGTATTAAAAGTGAGTCAGCATCCAGCTCTTCATTATTTTTTTGAGTTTTAATGATGATATTGTATGCCCATATTTACAAGAATTAACATTTTTATACTGTATGTTTCTGTTTATGTGTCTTTAATACTTTGTGTACATATGTGTTTGTATTGTGGAATGAGTTAAGTGCACAATAGTTACATATTTCTTTTTAAATTATGACCAATAAAAATATATCTAATCCAATAGAAAAATAATATTATTTAAGTATTCCAAATATAAACAAGCAGTAAAGGTAACTTTATGCAAGCACCACATAAACAGAAGGTTAACATATTTATCCCTTTAACAACGCGTGACATTGAGTTTGGATTAGGCATACATTATGCCACAACTTAAGCACATTTAAAAATATGGGTGCGACTAAAATATTGAGTAATTCACGTCTATGATATGATCTTAACGATTAAAACCTATTAACTGTTTACTATGCAAGAAGAGAAATGAGGTAAGGTATGCAATTTTAGAGGATATAAATCTTTGCATATTGAACCTAAGGTAATGCAAAACAAGATTAAGTGGGACATATAAACACTCCACAAACCATGACAATGATGTCCACTTATGTGTGATTAATGTCCTTTCTGTGATATTTACTGCCAACTATTTGTTTAGGTGCTTAAATCTTGAGCTATTACTTTTTTTTACTGGTAGCTTTTCGCTAATCTTTCTAAATTATTAACTTATTTGATTTGGAGCACCTAAGAAGAAGTTATTCACAAAAGAAATTTTAGTTTAAAAAAACAGCAAACCCTCTAACCCTTTCCACATCCCCTCATGTCCCACTACTGTTTTATCACAATTAAAAACTGAAAACTCAAAATTTATTTTGAAGCCAAACGGGGCCTAACAAATTAAACCTTTGCAAATTTTCATTTGTACATAATGAAATTTGAAGTGAATAAATTGAAGTCATAGAAGATAGTTTGGTTTTATTAAATATGATTTCAGTTTTTTCAACAGAATATTGTCTTGCTTCTGTGACCACACTAAAGGAGCAACCACACACATGTCAACTGAACACTGAACAACATCTTCCTTCTACTACTATCCGCTTTCATCTTCTGTAACCACCTATTTCTCACATTTACTTCCTGTTCATCCCTATCTTCACTTACTATTAGTACTTCGGTTGTACCATCGTACTTATTTCATGCTCTTCCTTCTCTTCCCCTCCTTCTCGCTACTTCTTATCCACTTGATCTAAAAGTCCTAATTTTAGTAATTTGCTAACCACAGTGGTGAGTAACCTCAATTCACCGATTGTTCTTCTCTATTTCTTTCTATAAGAATTTTCTTCACGGTTCCTATTCTGGACTGCATTATGCGTGCATTTAATGTCAACCATTTTCAAGTATGAACAGTAACATTTAATTTAAAAGTATTCTTTGAACACTGTTAGAACTGAAGTAAATTACAAAATTGTTATTTTTGTCAGCACAACGTTTATGTCAATTGAGTTTTAGATTTAAGAGGCTGGATTCAGTTAGAGATCTAATTTTCTAAGCTACGTATTAGGTACTATAACAGAAGGGTGCTCTGAAATTCTATTCTTAGAGGTAATGAAACTCACAGCATGATCTTTAATTTTAATTTCAAACTTACAGTAATAGACCGTGTTCTGGCTACTATTTTAGTTACTTTCACATATATAATGAATCTCAGAAGGGGATTTTATTAAATCACTGTATTGCAAATTTTGCTGTTTTAGGCTTAATTTTGCAAAAGATAACAAGAATAGGCGAGTTGTAAACATATCCACACTTACAGGTCACTTTTGACCATGTTGGATGCTGACTGGGTTTTTCATTGTTCGTCCAAAGACGACATTTCAAAAATCGCCCTTATTACCTCTTTTACTACATGTTGTTTCAACCAATGTTACTAATTGATCTTTATGGTACTAACTGCTATCCAACTTCTACGTATCTTCAGTCTTTTCTACTCTATACACTATACAATATGAGTGGCGTCTAACTTCTAAACAGAATTTTGATCAATATCTTATTTCAATTTTTTTTACTATGCGGTTCACAGATAATTTTGTATAAAAGAATTGCATCGTTGTTGTATTTGATGATTTGTTTTTCATTTCTTCCGAGTTTAGTTTATGTTTTTTTTTTGAATTACGTAGAGAACCAAGCTTCGCTTGTAAACTCTAGGGAAGTATGTGCCTGCCAAACACATACTTCGGGTACTTGTTACAAGGTTGTCAGTTTCGGGGCTCGAACTCGTGACCTTCGATCACGCAGTCCGGACCATCAACCAACTGCGCCAACCCTGTTGGCGAGTTTAGTTTATGTTTAGTTTATGTTTGTTGTATGTGTTTTTAAAAGAAATTATTGAATGTGCTCGAACACGGTTTGTAATTGACTACCATTTTGCTCGATGCATTTTTCTTAACCCACGTGACATAAATTTATGTTCACCTTAGAATCTACAATTTTTAGATGATAAACATTGGCTAGATCTTCCAACTGAGATCAGTCATACCTATTCTGTTTGCTCTATTATCTTCGCCTGATTTTTAAATTATTGATTTAGGAAAACTTTTTCCCTACGATTCACGGTACTGCATAAATGTTCTTCTTATCTAATTTTTTCTTCGATCAACCATGACATCAATGTTTTCAAAACGGGATTTAAATCGTATATCGTAAAATTCATAATTTAAATTGTAACGAGAATCAGATCATAAATCGTATGTTCAAAAGGTTTGTAAATAAAGGTTCTCACACAATTTGAAATTGATTTTGATGTTTAAAGTTTAAACTTCTACAGTTAAACATGAAGCTCAATTTTGTCTCTTATTACAGTTTTATTTTATTTTGAAAACATTGTAATTTTGTGAATCCAAATGAATATATCAAATATGTTATACTGATTAGAATGTTTCTTATTTGCGGTTTTTGACTAAATTTGAATCGTCATGCAAATCAAATCGTTAAGGAAGAGATCCGATCTAAATAGTGATTTAAATCGTAGGATTTTAAGATTTTTGGCAACAATTTATGACATGATGTTACAACGAAGAGAAGTCAGGGACATTTACTGAAAGTGCACACATGCAAGTGCTTTTCATAGATGCATCTTTGATCTTCAGGATTATGCTCTTCCACTTCATCTTTGACTTTATAATGGTAGAATTTATAGTTCATTGCAACCTTCATACGAGTAGGTTTACGTATAAATGTCTTATGTGTTTCTTATACTTTCATGTTACCTAAATATTGATAATTTTTGTTTTGCAGAAACTCAAATTAACTTTATTCATGTAAAAAGATTTTGTACACAAACCAAACAATAGTTTACACCTCCAAAGATTTTGTACCAAAATATTTAGTAATACTTAAATATTAAAATTAATTTTGTTTGTAAAATTTAATCCAAAAGTTATTCTTCTGTCTGTAAAAATCTATTGGTATTTTAGAAGTTTTTCAACATGAAAACCATGTAGTACATAGGATTGGTTGTATGCAAGCTTTGGAAATTTTATCTCCTTTCTGCCTGTCTTTTTATCCTAATGCAAGTACATCATATTTTAAAATTAGTTGAGATGCGTTATGAAGTTTGTTTATCAATGATCTTACTAAATTATATCTTAATTATAGGCTCTAATTGAATTACATTTCTCATGTCCCTATGTAATAAAGTTAATGTTCAGGATACTTCCATAAATGTTTTTGGATGTTTAAATCAGAAACTCTCGACGATTCCCTTCACATCATATAACCATTGGTAAGATTCCCATTCTCTCTTCCTTTTTAAGAAAAACTTCAAATCCATTTCAATCTCACACCATCTCCATTTGTTGTATAAACCTCTATTTTAGAACCAAGAAATCATTTTTAATTTGACTGGTCTTTGTTTGGCTCTATATGTTTCTAAAGGCATAAGTGAAAAACAACAGACATACCACCATTTTTTAGATTGGTTCACGATAGGTTCTTGGCTTATTCATGGGTAAGACAATTAGGCTTTGCTAAAGGAGGACATATGCAAGATTCTATGAATTTGAACTTATATTTTGTGCATTTAAAGAGGTATGGTGGTACCTATTCCATGGATGAACTTAATAGACATAGATATAAGGTATATTTTTGGCTCATGTTGTTCTGAATCTGTTATTTTGCAAGTTTTTGGTTTGCTACAAAAATATTTAGAATCTTTCCATTTTTTCTAAGAATTTTCAATGGAAACAAATAGATATTTTTAATTCCTTACCTCTAGCATTGTGAATTTCATTTGATTCATTTCTACGAAATAAAATTACTCTATCTGCAAAACTGTAAAAAGAAAAAAAGCCGATTACCTTTTTCACAGTTGGTTAAAGTGCTAAAAAAATTCAAGCATGTGGTTTCATCACCCGTAATTCTCAACAGATATACGTATTTAGGGAATGAGATTAAGTAATATTTGAGAAGTTGTTGTATGTTGATTTGCTGCATTCAAGTACTAACCCATATGATCTACGTATAAAGCTAAGCATAATAGGACTGTTATTACATCCACTTGTAGCGTTATTTAAATAAGAAAGTAAAAAACCAAATCACTAAGCTGTCTACTTCTCAACCATTGCTCACGTATATCATAGTTATTTATTTTTTACTATCCAAAATTGAAAAGCACTTATCTCCCCATTCGCCATTTCTTCTCCTTCTCCACTACAAAATTCACACTAATAATACATGTTTGCACTTTTCAATTCGCAAACACCTATGTTCAGTCACCAATATTGCCTATATTTCATCACGTGGCCTCACTATTCTCATTCCTTCCATGTTGTAGCTTCTCCAGCCATGGCTACTAAATTATTTCAGGTATGGATACTTTCTGATCTCTAACTGGTATAATTATCTAATTGATGTTCTATGTTCAACACTATCTTTTTATTTAAGATGAACTTTATGTCCAAAGTTGATTCTTACATTTAATTATGTAGATCCAATCACCTATTAGGTGTAATTGACCCAATCGCCCTTAAATTCAATTATTTTTATTGCCAACAAGGAGACTTTCTTGAATTTTTATAATATTCAATGACCTCTATCCATTTTCCACTAATAAAAGTATTCTTTATTTATACTGTTAATTTAAAGCTGTATAGCTTGATAACATATGTAGATTGCAATCTCAACATGAATTTGATAGAAAAATTGTAATATAAATCAACTCTTTTTAACTTCCACCTTTTATTCTAATGAAAAATTCTATGCAGCATCAAAGTTTCATTGTGCTTTTCTTCTTTTGGCCAGTACGTATATATTTGCTAAACGAAAAAAATGGAATATAGTTTGGTCACTAAAATATTATACGCGTGATTATTTTTCACTCTTTCTCAATAATATTGCTATATTAAATTTCCGTGAGTCAGATTAGTAGTATCTAGTAGCATAGTAGATTGACTATTGATATCTAGAAACTAGACGGTGGAAAGGTCCAGTTTAGAGGAGTACTTAATATTACTATGTATTATAAAATTGCATAGAAGCACTGTCATTCTAATTTAGAATTCAAATTGATAATGAATTGTAAACTCAGGCATTCTGCATGAATCATAGTCCAAAATGAGCTACCAATTTTCTCCATCGTGATCAGTTATAGCAATTATTATTCCATTGTACCATTGTATGTGGCATTTATTATACTCATATATTTTACACTGTATACACTATTTTTTAACAACTTATAAAAAAAATAATTTTACAGTTAGAAATGTGGACATATCTATTTTTGAGTATAATCACTTCTTTAATTTTATTAGAAATGAACAACAATAGTCATTAAATTAGTTACTGCCTTTGATTAATGGTGTGTCTTGGTTGGGTTTCAATACATCATTGGTTGATAACATTTCATTTTTAAATTAATCAACGAATTTTTTGGTTATTTATATGATTTAAACCAAGTAAAATGATCCATCTTTAATCTATTACAAAACCATAACGGGTTTAGTTTCAAAAAAATAAAGGTTTCTGACTGAATTATCTTTATCCATCGTTTTATTTTTTGAAAATTTGCACCTAACCTAATTCTGGGAAACTCACACAAGAAAAAACTGAGGGCCCGATTGGTTTCAAAATGGATTTTGAGTTTTTTGCTTTCAATTTGTACTTCAAATGGTGTGGTAGAAGAGTGCGGCATCGAGAGGAGGAAAGGGGGAAGGAGAGGACAAAGAGCGAGTTGTTGAAAACAAAATTTTCTTCTTTTCCGCTTTTTTAGGATAAGGAAAATCTCCCTCTAACCCTTTGCACATCCCCTCATCTCCCACCACTCTTTTATTACAATTAAAAACTGAAAACTCAAAATTTATTTTGAAGCCAAACAAGGCCTAACAAATTAAACCTTTGCAAATTTTCATTTGTACATAATGAAATTTGAAGTGAATAAATTGAAGTCATAGAGGATAGTTTGGTTTTATTAAATATGGTTTCAATTTTTCCATACAATATTGTCTTGCTACTATAACTATAACAGTTATGTAAAATATGATTGATGTGACAGTACAAAGATCAAGAAAATTGATGGGTATAAAACAGATTTGGATAAATCATGTGGATATAAGCATTAAAATTGATTGCAAGTGCTAATTCAGTATGAACAGAAATTTGAGCAGGAGTAAAAAATGGATGCAAGCCTTATGAAGTGACTATTATTGTTTATTTTCGCTTTTTTCGCTCTTCATACACCAATTGTAATATGTTTTTCCACTGTATTTTCTGTGTCAAACTATCTCATTTTTCTCTCCGACCATTTTGACTTCTTTTCTACAAATGGCCAATGACCAAAGTTGCACCAAGTATGGCTGTGGATGATGATTCCAAGCTACAGGAAAAGGAAACTCGCAGTTTCATAGTTTATAGATCAATTAAACACTTAAATAAGTTTTTCTTTAGAAGCTTGGCAAACCCACCATGAAATATGAAGATTTTACTGCTTGCCTTCCTAAGAATGAATAAATGCACGCACACTTTTGACTTTGGTTTTTTCACAACTGCGAATTTTCAGCAATATTTTTTTCATTGCATGGTTTCCTGGTACCGCATGAGTGAAGAAAAAGCTGCAGGAGTAAAGAAAAAGCGTTTTACATGAGCTTGACAGAATGCTTTAAGATAGAATTGGATTGCATTCAAGTGGAGCTACAATTACATGCAACTGATCCAAGTGAGATGGATGTAGATGTTACTCAAAGTCGCACCAGTTGGCCGTGCAATTTTCTTGGATTGTGGTTGTTTTTACTGTTCTTTTTCTGAAAAAAACTAGTATGTTTGTCCAACTGTCATCTTTTGTGTTTGATACGTTGATGATTTTGCTTGGAGTTTTCAACCACTTCGTTGAAAAATCAAGTAATACACTAATAAAATTGTTGTATTCCTATTTGAGATCAAATTTATGAAACATTGGTGAAGAATATATGGGAATCAATGATATTTGATTGATCTTCTTGCTCTGACTTTTGAAGTTATGTAAGGTTAACTTTCTTTGTAAATTAAGATAAAGTTATTGTGCTATTGTTATCTTAGAAAAAATAACCTAAAGTCTTACATTCTGTTTAATTTTCAAACATTCTTTTTTCTTATATTTTTTTAGAAGCGGTGATATTCTTAAATATTTTACTACTACCAACATATGACCTTTTTAAACCACCTGTTTGACTAAACTTAAATTGTTGGTCTACTAAATTACCATATTGTAGATAGAATGAAGATGTCAACTTATATTAAAAATCTACTATATTAATAAACTAAGCCATATATATAATACTAGTGCGTGGCCCGTGCTACGCACACGGGTAGAGGCAGAAGTTTGAAGTTTGTATTCATGGTATATTTAATTCATCTCATTCTTCCATCAATGAGATTTATGCATAAATATTATTCATGTTATTTTTGTAAAGTTATATTTGCTCAGAGTATTGTAGAATTTTTCATTTCGTATAAACTAAGCAAGTTAGTAAGTATGTACCTGTTAACGTTCAAAAATTGTTTTGAAAAATATTTAAGACTTATTTGGATCAATTTAAATAAGCTAATTTTTAGTTTTTGAAAGACGAATGAATTGATTCTGACTTTAGAAAATAGAAAAAGTAACTTATGTTAAGGCCCTTCAAATGGGCCTTTAGTTGTTAGATAGATATATTAGGGATATAATGGAAAAGTAATTATTTTGTAAAAAAAAAAGCGCTGTGATTATTGTTGTACAGTAATTAATTCAAGTTGACTATGAATTGACAGAATATTTATAAAAGCATGAGGGTGTGTACCATCTGATTTTAGAAAGAAATTAGTAGGTAGTTGACATATTTCTTTACACACAATGAATCAAACTGCCGATTAGATCATTTAATGAAAGTAAAGTTGTTGGTTAGTAAATACTTGCAAGGCAGTAAATATTCCTTAGGAAACAACCTAACCGAGTATGGCAGTCATGTCAATTCGATGTGGGATATGATAAACATGTTACTGGATATAATAGTAATTTCAAGAAAATGTTCAAAATGGGAAAATATGAATATTAGGAAAAGTATTCTTAAAGCTTGTTAAAAAATATTCAAGTTACAACCCAACACAAAACTATAGAGTAGGTTCAATTGTGCAGGAAATGTATTAACACAGACAGGTTATGGTACAAATTTATGTTAACCAAATCAAAACTAAAATGAAAATTGGAAAGTACACCGTAGCTGTATTTTTTTTACAACAATGACAACCAAATTGAAGTAAATTTACAAACCATTAAAAAAGCACAAATAGGACAGACGGTAACATACTGAAGTAAAATTATTGATTATAATAATAACACAAAACAGATATTGTAAGGGTTGGGAAGTGGGTCGAACTAAGCAGTAAGTCAATATAGTACTCTGTCTTACTTTATTTAGCGTTTGTTCTTCTGCAAGTCATATTTGGATAAGCTTCTCATATTTCTGCATATTGCATGGCTCGCTCTTCATTACTAAGTCTATTACCATATCCTCCACTTGTTTGTATTTGTCCAGTTGCATGCTCATCATGCTGTGACTCTTCTCTATCTAGTTGGAATAATAGTATATAATCTTCAACAGATACCACGTGGGAATCAAAGCATTATTTTAACCTGATTACAAATTTATCATCAGATGATCTAAATACTATTTCTATTTTAAATATGAAAACATAATATGCCTATTCTCATAATACGAACATAAGACCATATCATGAACACTTTTTGAGATAATCCAATATATTGCAAGTATCGTTTATATATTCATTATAGGCCAAAGTTTTGAATCAATCATGCATATCGACAAAATCAACCAAAGGAAAAAATAGCGAGGTAGAGTAGCCAAGTACACAACGGTCACCTAAAAGCATTATAATACTACAATAATGGTCTAAAATAAAATTAAGAGCTAAATGAGCAATACTTTTATGCTAATATGAGTGATGATATACTAATGGTAAACAATGGATATAATAAAATAGCATAAGCATAAACTGAATAACCACCTTTTTTATGCTAAACAATGGCGTGAATGTTAAATATTCCAAGATAAAATTTGTAGAGTCAGTAACTCGTAATTTTAGTACCTTACATGATACATTCATTTTGAGTAAAGAATCTGATCGCTCATCAAAAGATTTTGAAGGAAAAATCATGTTATTCACAATTTGGTTATAATTTATCCTCGGTAAATTGTGCAAAAAACATGATTCTACATTTATATAGTGATATGCGCTTATTCGGGAAGAACAAACGAATTATATATGTGGTATTCTAACTTTTATTTGAAGAAAAACACATATGTACGAAACCAATTTTATGAAAAATGGTTCTGTGGTAGGTAATATGTTTGATGTTAGTCAATGGACATAAAAAAAAACATCAGCTGCTTGTGGTTTAATGCGGTTAGCGAAAGTTGACATGCATGAGTGTGAACTATCGATATCTTACCATTCTTTAACACAATAGCAGACCAAAAGGTTTATTGATAAACAAATTTAGGAAATGATTGTCTACTTCTCTACAGTAGTATTGAACATTTAAAGTTTAAATACTAATGACAAAGAGAAGTTTAACGTACAATGAACTTGTTTACCATGTAATGTACAAATTACAATGCAACAAAGTTATATTAACAGTAAATATTGGGTAGTAATTGAAGTCATTACATAACGAACTATATATTAGAAAAACTCTGTTCATATTTTGTTAAGTCAGCCGCAATGACTGAGTAACAGACTATGGGTGACTGGTTATAAAAGAAAATGGCATAAGATCATTATTTGGTGCATAATGGGTAATGAATTCATAATAGAATCACAAATGCTTTAACTTAACACCAATTGAAAGGGACCAAACCTTTATGAGGGACACTTCTTTTATAAAGGCACTAGCAACGTGATGGCCTGCTTGCTTGAATATATATATATATATATATATATATATAATCTATGGAATGTAAAACTTGTTGAATCTATAACCGAAATAATACATGACACAACAATATAATTTCATCGAAATCAGAGGCTGTTAATTCCCCTGTTGGTATTGGGGAGATGAGGTACATGCATGCAAGGGAAAAAGGGACTGCATGGTATTAATTGCAGTCAACTAATAATACGAAACTAAGGAGAGAAAATATTCTAGCTCTCAAAATATACACATACTAAAATATTTCCTGCACACTTGAATAAGGCTTGAAAATTATATTGAATACAAAATGCATGCTCAACTCACTTGTCCAAGTTGTACATACATCACACACATATAATATTGTTTACTAATGCTTGCATAACTCATGTATGTGTTTGTGTGTGTGTGTTTATACATATTGTTATTTAAATAAATAATAGTATTTGCTATCATATAATATATTTTAATAAATTTGATGTCGTATATTATAATTGGGGTTAGGTAGCAAGCGAGCTTTACTATTGACAGAATTGATTTCGCATGATGCCTTTTGTTTGCACTTCTTTACACTGATGCACATGCTTTTCTTTTACTCGGCTTCTATTTCAAGTTTGTACATACATACATATATATACATACATACATAAATATATATATATATATATATATATATATATATATATTATTTGTATATTAAATTATCAATGCCATTCCTATGGACATGATTTTGACACAATGGACCATGTTATGTCAATGCTCTGTCTTTGATTTTGGTATAATATAAATATACTTATAAATTATGGAACAGTTTACCATTAATAATTCATAACATTTTAAAAGTATATTATTTTATTTTATTATATATGTTATCTAGTCATTTATTTGAATACATATTTATAAAGAAAAAGATGTTTTATTTTATAATCTATTTCGCGTTATGAAATAAAAACAAAGGATTTTTTAAGCAGCATGTGAATAAAAATTATTATTGTTTTAAATTTAAAAAAATTAGCAAATTAGCTTTTATTATCATATGGGATCTAAATCCATTACACATAAATGCGTAGTTTATAAAAAAAAGACTGTAAAATGACATTGATGCAAATAGTATTGTACCACAGATTGACATAAATGGTTAAGAAAAGCCATGAAGATACTTTTAATATAATAATATTCATAGCAGTAGTAATTATAAAAATAATACTAATGAGACAAAACTATTATATTGCACTAAACCTGAGATTGAAGTCCAAACAGTGAAACAAATATGAGTATCCATTTCTCCAGATATATAGGTAAAACTAAACATATTTGAACAAAAAAAGTTGCATAGAAAACCTAATAAAGGGGGAAAAAATCCTTGAATAAGCTGACAATTTAAAGATAGGATTCCATTTCATATAGGATTAGTATGACAGTTATGAGCGAAATTTGGTATAGAAATATGGTTTATATATTATAAAGTAAATAAGCGATGACAGTAAAATAAAATTTCACATTTCAAACTACCATTTTTAGAAATAACAAATAAAAACAATAAAGTTAAACATGAGAAGTTCAGAAATTTACCCGAACTAAGCAGATGTGATAAATTGGATCAAAACATGATTTGTAGTAAATGTGTGTTTGAGCAAAATGTTACACAGTCGGTCTTGGATTCAAGATTGGTGGTCAGTAGTATGATGAAATGAAATGAAATTGTAGATTTAACATTCAATCACTGTCGATGATTACCTTAGAAGAAGAGAGATATCAGCCATCCAATCCAAGTTCGTGAATATGCGTGGAAGATCGGTAGCGGACAGAGATCAAACATTAGTGATTACTGACTTTGCCAAAAATCAATTTTGTCGAACTTAAAGGAGATCGAAATAGATCTGGAATGGTAGGTGTTTGGCGATTATTGTAGAATTGGGGAAAGATGGGACACAGGTTGTTTTGGATTTTGGAGGAGATAATGGGGTGCGAATGATTTTATGGGATCCAGGTTGTTTTGGATTTTGGTGGAGATAATGGGATGCGATTGTTTTGGATGTTGGAGGAGATAATGGGATGCGAACGATTTTGACTTTGTAGGTTTAGGAATGAAATAACCGTGTTTAAAATTGAGATAATGGGATGCGAACGATTTTGATTTTCTATCCATTTTGTCGGAAAAAGAAACCGTATCTTAGAAACGACACGTGGAAGAAAAATAAGAGTGTGGTTTCTCCTTTCCTATTTAAGTAATAGATACGTGTGTACACATATACATTACATCTGCATACACACATCAAAATATTATTCAACTCTACCTTTACCTCTATATAAAATTCATTCATTCAGGTTATATTCTAAAAAACTTTTAACATTAATCTAATTAATTTTTCAATTATTCAGCGACCATTATAGATAGTGAAAATCAAATATCCCTCGAATCCTACTAAATCTACAACACTAGACACACTACGATAATTGCGCATACACATTATAATACAATAAAAGTGTACATACCTCTACAATATTTTATTCATTTATTTTATTAGATTATATTTTCTATCAACTTTCAATGTTGATTCTGTTAAAATCAATGCCCGTGTGCGTAGCACGGGCCACACACTAGTTGTTAATAAAAGGAAAACCCCTACTTTTTGCCGAGTTACACCTCTTAAAAAAATTCCAAAAATACTCTTCCACATAGTTGCCCTACGTGGTGCCTTTAGGGCACCACGTAGTGGAATTGCGTGGTATCTTTAGGACACCACATAGTAGCATAGAATGGTGCCTTGAAGGCACCATGTAATGGACCTGCATGGTGCATACATGGTACCACGTAGTTGGCTTGCGTGGTGCTCTAAAGGCACCATGTAGTCGCTTTGCGAGATGTATAAAAAATTTAATAACATAAAATAAAACATAAATTAAGACAAAAAATATTCAAAGGGGTATTTTTCTCCTTGATTTTTTATAAAAATAGAAGGGCTACTTAACATTTTTGGGGGTTTGAATATAATTTGCCATGGGTAAAAGCTCGTTGCAGTTGACATTATACGTGAAACGTGGGAAAGAGAAAGAAATGCAACAAAAACATGGGATCGAATAACAGAATCATCCTTGCATTAGTGCACGTGTTGAACCAAAAAAATGGGCAGTCTAAGCATTTTAGAAAAGGCTTCACTTTGACCTGCTTGACCAAGTATTTGCTTTAGATATAAGACTAGTATGCAAGCATTTTAATGTTCATGTGCATAGAAATCTATGATCAATTTGAAACTGAGTTTTAGATTAAATTTGTAAAGGCTCGTATCTCCGTACCCTTTAAGTCGACAATAAACCACACATGTCCAACTCAAACTGAACGAAAATACGAATATTTAGGGATGAAGAAGAAAAAAGGATAGAAGAAAACAGAAACAATACCATAGAATCTCACAATCGCAGCGGAACAATGTAAAATAGATAATAACATGTCTTTGTCCAAAAAGAACTATAACTGTTATTATACATATCACCATCAGAGTACAACAGTCAACAAATCAATCTGGGCAGTTATAATAACTAGTCCTCACAAGTGCTGAATATACAGCCTACACACACAGCGGAATATAATCAAGTACGTGAAATATGTTTGAGAATCCTCTAGCACGTCTCATGTGCTCCATAGCAACCTACCCTGAATTTGTAATACTTGGTCTGACCCGAACATTGTAATAAAATAACACCCAAGCAGTCTGGAAAACCAGCGTGAGAAAGCACACTCAATTTGAATTATTGTTGTTATCAAAATCCTTTGAAAACAAAGGTGTCTCATAAGACCACACGACACATAAATACGACGGGTTTTTACCTTACGATAACCAAAACATTTTATATCAAAATCATCTAATATTATAATGGGTATATAGAAAATAAACTATAAAATAGCTGAAATGCTTGCATCTCACGTTTTAGCATAGTTGGGCACATCTAAAACCATACAGGCTCGTAATGGATATTGGATTCCATACAATGATAGGGTACCGTCCGCCATAGTACACCTCTAGAATAATGTACCGAGATCGAACCTATCGATCCTCGCCAACACAAGACCGGCCTACCCCGTACTAGATAGTGCCGAATATGATCACCACTAACGGGCCCCAAAACGCATACAAATGAAAGTAATGATAAATGTCCACTCTATATGAGTGATGACCGTAACCTAATGGGAGCGACCCGCATAGCCTTGCTGCATCTCCTATGTTTTAGTCATTTCCGGTTGATGATGCTTGAGGCTACATATTACCTTAAGAATATCATTCATTCTTGGAATTCTAACACCGCTTTCCAAGCAATGATGCAATGATAGCTTTCATCCATACAAGTTGTTCTAGGTCTGAACAAACTGAATTTCCCTCAAGATCAACATATCCATTTCTTCGAGATATCATAATTCGTAAAGCACAAATCAGATCGAAGTGGTTTGGCCAGATTTGATAATCGGTTATTTAACTATCGAATTATACACATAAGCAGTCACTAGGCCCATATTATAGATTTTCTAAAATATTTATTTTAAAATATCTTTACAGAGATATATATTCAAATCTCTTTCAATAATTCAATATTTTGAAACAATTCCAAATACTTATATCCATAACAGGATATTTTCATACCATATCACTCTTAGAAATATTCCAAATTCAATTACAATCCATTACTTAGAAAACATTTCTAGATAAAGAATTTCATTGTTAAAATATTTTCAAAAACTTTCATTTAAATACTTAGGAAATATTATAAGCAAAATTTCCAAAACCCATTTATAATATCAATACTTAGGAAAATTTTCATAATTATATCGATTGTACGAGTATAATTTCGAAACAAAGGAAGATATCCCTTTTACCCACTTAATAAGACATTTCCAAATTCATTTGCAATTTCTCAACCCATTATAACTTATTTTATAAATTTTTGTAATCAATTTCCAATTCACAATTTCCAAAAAACTCGTTTATACTTATTTATAATCTCATCTGACAATTTATAATTTCTTTTCTGATTTTAAATTCATTTTCGATGTTCCCGTATCAAACCATTTCAGAAATTTCTTAAGTTTCCAGAATTCCAATATAAGATTTCTCTTATAAAATCATATCCGTTAAATAAAACTTATTTACAAATCTTGAGACTATTTACACATATTTTTTCAATCATTTTCCAAAACTCTATGTGTGTGTGTGTCTATACATATATAATATGTATTTTTAAAGAGTAGTAATTTATTTTCAAAACATGTTTTAAATAATTATTTAAAATATCAAAACACTTTTTAGTGGCAACAATATCTAAAACCCATTTCATCTATAAATAAAATCGATTCACACAGCTTATTATAAAAATTAGAATTTATCAGCAAATATAGGGATTTTAGGCTCAAGGAAAAAGTTGAAGAAAAATTTAGTTTTAGGGACAAAAAGTTTGCTTTTTAGAATGAAGGACATTTTTTAGTGTAAATCACAGAATGATAGTCATAACTATCATTTTCTGTTTACACTAAAAAGTGTCTTTCAGATTAAAAACCAAACCTGTTGTCCCTGCGTGTAACGACCCGGAATTTTCGATCCCAAAAATTCCAGATAATTAGTGAAAAGAAGAAAGAGATAGAAGAAAAATAAGGAACAGAAACACCAACATCTCACATTCGCAGTGGATAAAATATAATATCACATATAATAACAGTTTACAAAACAAAACTGTATCAGTCAATTACATTTTAATATATCTAAGTTACAAGATTTATGTATCACATTGGACAGATTTAAATCAACATGTCCCAAACAACTACCATATATCAAAACGAAATGCTCTCCATACGTTTCTGCCATCCAGCTCGCCTCTTGAGCTCCAAAACGTCCTTACCTGAAAATCTGAAATACTCGGTCTGACCCGAGCATTACATCAAAGTAACAACCGGGTCAGGCTGGAAACCAGCGTGAGTAAACTCATCTAAGATGAAATTCCAATGCATAGAATTTATTTAAAACTCGGGGTAACTCGTATCAATTTACAAATTCACAATTTGTTATAGACATCACTTATTTCGCACATCAATTTTCTAAGTACCAAAACTTAGATTAAATAGTCCAATTCACTTAAATCATCTCATTTTAGCTTATTGATTTCACATATCAATCTATAAAAACTCGAAGTGATTTCGGGTATTTTCTAATACCCGACCCCGGTCTCTTCGATTCTCACGTCATCCTAACCCAAGTTATCCAATTGAAATACACTTCAAACTTTAAATATATGATGTCACTTCACACAACAATTCATCATTGGTAGATAACCTCAATATCCTGTCCGCCCAAACATATGTTACCACAAAACATTTTATATCAAAGATATCAACTCATTCAAGGCATCCAGTACCATTCAATCATCCATAAGCAAAGCTTGATCACTTCCAAAATTAATTTAATTAATTCTAATTGAATTACTAACCTCAATCACTTAGATTCCTTCACTTTACATTAATTAATTTCAAATCAATCAATTAATCATCCCTTAGTTATCCATCATAATTAATCACCCTGGACTAATTATCCTTCAATTACATTCAAGTAATTATCTTTAATTAATTACACAAATTAATTATTCTTAACCAAAAGCAGTAATTAATCTTTAATTACTTCACAAATTAATTGACTATAATTAATTACATTACTCCTTAATTACTTATATTAATTAATTACTGATTAATCACTTATTATTGATTAATTAGTCTTAATTAATCAACCTTTAATTACATCATTAATTATACAAATTAATGATTGCTAATTACATTTTTAATTATCCTAATCTAAATTAATTCCATTAACTAATTAATCATTCATTAGACCACAAATATTAATCACTCTTGATTAATCTCAACCAGTAATTAACTACCTTTTTATCTACTTCATTAAATAAATTAATTACTTCTTAATTAATTATCTTATTTAATCTCTTAATTAATTACACAAAGTAATTATACCCAAATTACTTCTATTAACAAATCATCATTCAACTAATTACATCCAGTAATTATTAATTAATTACTTCCCTAAGTAATTATATTTTATTAATTACATTAAGTAATTACCTATCAAACCACCCAACTATTATTCTAAATTAATTAAACTTAATTAATTAATCCAAATCCTTAATTACTAAATTAATTAACCCAGATTATTAATTAATTGAATTAATTAATTATCTATTTTATTACCCTACTAATTTAATGAATCACAAATCATTAAGCCTTTATTAACTTTAAAATGAAAACATTTTTCTTATTTATGATTTAAGTTTAAAACAATTTAAAACCTTTTAAATTCTCATGTTAAGGAAATACACATTTTATAAAAGAAGTTTAAAGGAATTTAAAACCAAATTCATTTTTTTAAAATTCAAATCAATTTAAAATTCACTTTAACATTCAAGTTGTTTAAAACAATTTAAATTTAAAAACTTTTTTTCATTTTAAAACTAGAATACATATTTAAATCTGAATCCAGATTAAACTTGGATTTAAAACCTTCTTACATTTTAAATTCATTTTTAAAATTCAAACCATTAAAACATTTTAAAGTAGTTAAAACAATTTAAATCTTAGAACTTTATTTGTCTAAAAACTGAGATTCACTAACTTGAATTCCAGATTTATCTTTGATTTAAAACTTGTTTTAAATCTCTACTTTACAATTTAACTTCGGTTTTTAAAATTTCATTTTAAAAATTTTAGAAAAAAAAACAGAAAATGTGTTCTCTTTAAAAACCTGTAACAAATATTAACCGGAGGCACCATCATTTTGCTTCGAGTCCAAGACCAAACTTTCTCGAGCAGATCACCCAAATACTTCGAGTCAAGCAACAATTAAATTGAGAACCAACCAAAAACAAAGTCACCAGAACACCAGAACATCAGTGCACATGCACGGTGCCGTTTATCATCTCTGGCCACCACCATTGATCTTCTCGGATCGGTTAACACCCAAACACCCAATTACGATCATCAGGTCGTACTTCTAGTCTCGAAATCGAATTCGAGATGCAACCCTAACCTGAAAACAAACAGAAGCCACTGCACCCAAACCTGGCAACGCCTCCACCATAAAACTCGGGCCACCAGAAAATCTGCTGCTCCGGCCACGACTTTGTCAACAACAAGGCTATCGTCACCCAAAATCTAGTAGCACTCGATCAATTGTATAAGCCTCGGTTGATCGAACTACCTAACCTTGTTAAACTAGGGTTCCAAAAAAGCATTCACTGCTGCAACTTCCTTGATGAATTGCATCACCATCAGCCATTTTTCCCATCAACTACGATCACTCCTCCATCATCAGGAAGAACCCCGACGCCTCCAAACCCTTGGATCACCAGAAAAACCCAATCCCCCTATTTTTTTCAACCCAGAACTGCACCCTCTATTCCAAACTAAAAATTATGATTCTTGTTTAAAAATCAAGTTTTTGTTTATGTATTCAGTTTATAATCCTGAGTTTATAAATTACATAGTTTGAATTTTCACTTATATTAATATGCACAGTTGTTTTTAGTTTACAAAGATAGTCAGGTTTTATTTTGACTTGATTAAATTTTTAAACCTTAATCTATGTTAAATCGAACAACATTTGTTTGTAAATCAAATCCTATCAGAAACTAGATTAAGTGTAAGGGATTTTAAATAAAATTTTGAGCCTGGGAACAAAACATGAACAGAGTGCATATACACAGCATGCATACTATCAAAAATCACATCAGATTTCACTTATATATACATGTAATTCTTATTCATTTCAACACACTAGCATGCAACCAAATTTACTCATTGTTTAACATGCTTGGATGAACCTGTTTTTTGCTCTGCTATTTATTTGAGTTGCTCTGATTTTCTTTATCTTGTGAGATGAAAGTGATATTTATCTTTGTTTTACTTATCTTGCTTTCGAATGAATGAAGAAAAAAAAAGAAGACTGGAGTGGATGTATAAATAAGAAAAGGGGTAGGCTGCATTCTTCAGTAAGCTTCTTTTCACTTTTTATATTTTTATTTACCTTTGGTCAGAGGTTGCTTGAACTGATTTGATTTCTCCTTTTACATGATTTGAAGTATTGTGGCTTGAGTTGAAATTTTGTATGCTAGAGTTGAATTGTGCATTAAATGCTTGTCTCCCTATGTGTATACAAGTGTATATATATATATATCCATCATTGAATGTACATATATATATATATATATATACTACGTATATACAAGCAAAGTTTGTCTTACTTATACAAACAAATATACACAAAGTTACATGTTTACCTATGGAAAATATGCATATATATATATATAACTTATATACTTGTTCATATATTAAATGTCATAAACTTGTATATTTCTTAATTTCCATATACACACAATTTTATTTAAACATATTTTTAATACACATTGCATATGTCTATATTTTTTTTTCGTTATCCCTAAATATTCACATTTATACAAATTTTCATGCATATTATTTTACATGAGCCTGCATTCACATAATCGTATTTCCATATACTTGTATATATTATAAAGTTTGTATATATCTATACATATATACTTATGGGTATTTCATCTTAATTTAAATAGTGGAGTTCCTGTACATGTATAATTTATATATATTTTTTATATAAGATTCTTCATATCCAGAGATTTTATAGTTCAATATTTATCATAGTTCTGATATTTTTAATTACCAGAAATTCATTTGGTCGACCGACCGAAAATTAATATTTTATTAATAAAATCATTTAATTTCTCGATTAACAAGTATCTAAAAATCCGGGTCATTACATTCCTCCCCCCTTTAGAACTTTTCATCCTCGAAAAGGAACGAGGCCAGAATTTATTAAAATACTTAATATCAGTTAAATATTCTTTGATCAATTTTAACTATAAACTATTTTATTAAGTAGTTTTTTAAAACATTACAAAATCTATATAATATCGCAAAAATAGCTTTATAAAAATACTTTTTATAACTCGATGTTTCCACAAGTCCATCATTGTTCTCATAGAAATTCGGTCATACGTTGATCAGGAGTAGGACTGAAAATCTATAAGTACTTGGTAAACCCGTTTCAACACCCAGTGAAAATACTTAGGAAAATAATTTTATTGAAAATTTAGGAAACGGTTTTTGAAAATAGAGGAAATATCTTTCGTGAGAATTCTCTGGAAATCATCACCCCCATCCATGGTCACACTTACATCCTGGGTTACGTTGCCATCGCAGCAAAAGTCCATGTAACTGTAGGCATCAGCGCCCTCGATTTTCGCTGCCAAAATGAAACTTCTCTACTCCCACATAGGTCGCAGTCTACCGATGTAAAATCAAACGTAGACCGTTGGCTCTCAACGGCACACACGACTTTCGCTATGTTACCATAGGTCACAGTCTACCGATATAAAATCAAACACAGACTGTTCGCTTTTAGCAGCACACACGACTTTCGCTATGATCTGCAGTAGATCGTAGTGACATCGAGTTACACTGTCGTCACAGCATAACCCAAATTCCTCTGTAAGCATCAGCACCCTCGACTTCCGCTACACACTGCACAAAATCCTCAGGAACTAGTTTTGTCCGGACTCCTCATAGGATCAACTTTAGAACCCCCCTTAGGGTTCAAGGCAGTACCACCCTGTGGTACTCCTGAGAAATTCATTCAAAGGAAGCGCCTTTTTCTCCAGAGCCATTTTCAAAACACTTTATACTATACACATATAGTATCTTCCAAATCATACATATAATATGAATTTCATATAAATCTCCTTTTCACAAAATCGATTATCCCAAAATCGATAATTCTCAAACTAGGCTTTTCAAAATCTAATATTGATTTTAGTCAAAAATCAAAAGCCTTTCCAAATCCAAAGGTTCCAAACCTTTTCCCAAAATCATTCTCATAAGATCCTCTATACACACACACACACACACACACACACACACACATATATATATATAACCTTGAAAAATCTTTGGATCATTTCAAACTTGTATAAAACCCCTTTTATACTTCAAATATTTCCAAAAACCCTTTCATTCTGGCTAGATTCAACAAGAGGAGTTTTATCATATATATAACAAAAATACATAATGTTAACGCTAAAAATACACGCTAACACCCCGGTGTAAGTTTTAGTATAGTGAAAGCACCACCCCTTGGTACGGGAACTGAAACTAAGCAGAAAATAGCAGAGAAACAATAAAGAGACAACAGTTTTTATAGTGGTTCGGCTTAAAGTCAAGCCTACGTCCACTTAATCTCTTTTATTGCTGATTTGATTACAAATTTTTCAATGATTCTTCAATTACAACACGATTAAGATCACTAGCTAGAACTTCGATGTAGGAAGGCTCTTTGAATTCATGTTGAATGAGTTGGATCTTTCTCAAAGTTCGTTGAAGCGTCTTCGGTGTTTGAAGTGTTGAAGGAGTCGAGAAAACAGCAAAGTATTGGCGTTCCAGGAATGATCCAAAAGTCCTCTTCCTGGTGGGGTAGGCAGGGTATTTATAGTGAAAATCTGGAAGTAGGTCGCATAGGATTTAGGCCGTAGGTCGCAGGCGACCTAACAGGGATGGGTTAAGGTTTATGCTTGATTAACTGCTTTGGTTGGTAGGTCATAGCGACCTATGGGAGTGGAAAGCGACTTATATGGAGCGACTTAGAAGAGGTAGCGACTTAAGGTTGGGAGCGACCTATATGCAAGCGACTTTATTCTGTTTTAACTCGCTAGGTCGATGGACCTTTTAGGTCGTTAGGTCGCTGACCCCTTTAGGTTGTTAGGTCGTTGCTTTTCATTGAGTCACTAGGTCGTTGACTCGTTGAGTAGCTTAGGTCGTTAACTCGTTAGGTCGAGTATATCGCTAAGTTGTTGCCACGCTAACTCGCTGTAGGTCTTACATCTATGTTAGCTCGCTTGGACATTTAGGTCGTTAGGTCGCTGAAGCGTTCATTCCACTGTTATGTTATATCGTTGATCTGCTTAGATCGTTAGGTCGCTTGCTTCCTAACTCGTTAGGTCGCTGATCCTTTTAAGTTGTTAGGTCGCTGAGTCCCTTAACTCGTTAGGTCGCTTGATGCTTAACTCGTTAGGTCGCCGAGTCCTTTAACCCATTAGGTCGTTGATCCCTTTAGCTCATTAGGTCGCTGAGTCGTGAAAAGGAGGAGTTAACACTTGCCCCTCGAAGCATATGCCTAGGTTATAGGTCGTGTGCTTAGATCTAACTCCGCTAGGTCGTGAGCGACCTAAATAGCTCGTTAACTCGCGCACCTATCCTTCTTCTCCTCTTTCTCCTATGTAAGCTGTTAAACCGCTTCGTCCTCCTTACTTTATTGCTTACACTTTTCCGCCAATGCCGTGCTTGAGCTCAAGAACTTCAAAGCAGAATTCCCATCCTTGTTGCTTCGATCATCATTCCCAACAACAAACCTAGGTAAACCGATCATCTATCCATTGTTTCCACCATCGATTTCTCCATAACCAATTTCACACAGTTTTCGTTACCCTGCTGTAAGATTACCTCCTGATTCGCCCTTCGATCACCATTGAATCGTTGGTAATCACTTTAAAAATGAATCGACCTAGGATTTCACAGAGCTGCTTGGTGAGTGTCTTGAATTTGTGGAGTTTAACGATGGTTTCTGGAGATTTAGAGGAGACGATGAGGCTTTAGGTGCTTGGAAGAGAGAAGGGATATTTGGTTAACGGGTTAGTGGATTTTAGGTTAAGCTGCGGTGCTTCTGGTGATGCAAGGGCAGTGGACACGTGGCAAAGTGCGAGTGGATAGTAGGCCTTAGTGTTTTTTGATGGGAGAAAGTTCAGCATTTCTGAGTTTCTTTTAGAGCGATCTAATGAGTTGAGCGACCTAAGAGCCTTGCGACTTAAGGGAAGCTAAGCGACTTTCGAACTTGCGACTTAATTTTCATAGCATACTTCTTTGGACGGGACAACCCTCTCAACGACCTATCTCTGGGTCGCACTGTGATCTGGGCAACTTAACTTCTTGCGACATAACCTTTAGGTCGCGGGTGTATTCGAACAAGTTAACACTTAAACAAATATGCCTTGTCTTGACCCGAAGCCTTATGCCTTATCCTGCAGCATATCTTTAACTTGAAGGAGCATAAATAATAAACTCCATAACTCGTACAGAGCGACTTAAGGAAGCTTCGACTTATGCTAAGCCGTTTGAACTTGATCACTTGTAAAACTTGGCAGCACTTAATTGAATCTTCAACTTGAACTGCCAGGATAAACTGCTTGAACATGTTGCATTTTTCCATAGATTGAATTAATTTAAGCTAACAACCTGTCAAACACAACATTTGCAGAAAAATAGGGCGAATATACTGCCATTGACTGCCCACATCGAATGATAGATTAGTCGATAAAGAATAATCAACTTAATGGAATTACACGAATGAAGTGCTGTGAATTAACAAGTTCAAGTGAAATATTAAAGCAAAGTTAAATTAATCAACTAAAGCTAATCTGCTTGCATTAATACTGTACTTGGACTTAAAATAACAAGCCCTGAAACTTTATAATCGACAAATGCCAATTAGTTTAATTCCAGTTATATTTGCTTTTCTTTTTGTTAGTTTTGCACAACACTTCACACTTTTAGGAAACGTGCACCTTCATATTTGAATATCCAGTTCCTTGTGTAGAATGACTTCTCAACGAATGCAAGAAGAGATAATAGAGAGGGCCGAAGAGGTCTTTCGTATAGCTGATCCCTTAGAGAGTCCTCCAGAAAGAGCTACAACTTCATTGAGCCAACGGGCTTTCAATCAGCTATACACTCAATTCGGCATCGCTGAAGCGGATACTTTGCTTCCAGGGGTAAACGACACTGCCAATAGGCCACCTCCTGGCTTCGTTGCCGTCAACCGTCAAATGTGCTTGAACGGAGCTATCCTCCCATTCAATTATTTTCTTAGAGTACTCCTCCTTTGATTAACTATCTCTCCATTCCAGCTGCACCCCAACGGTTACGCCATTTTGATGGGATTGTGCATACTGTTCAGGAGGACGCTCGACCGTCTTCCGGGCTTTGAAGAGATTTGCTATTTGTGCACATTTGCAAAGAACAAAGATCACACTTCTATTACACTTGTAAGGAGTGCGAGAAACCGTAAACTGATCACAGATCTTTCCGAGAGTGCTCATGGGTTTCTGAATCAATTCTTCTTTGTCCGCTGCCCCCTGGGATTCTACGGAATCTGGAGAGTGGGAAGTAAGACTACTTATCTCCGTTTACTTGATTTCTGAGCCTTTTAAAACTTGATTCATCAAGCGTTAACTTCATTCATTACTCTTGCAGCAATTCCTCCTCTATCAAGAGATTCTAGTCATAAACCGACTTTTAATAGATTGAGCTGTAGCTGCTGAAGGGAGAAGTATTAAGTTTCTGCTGAAGGACGAGTTTTTGCACCAATTCGGACTTTTGCACCCTTCTCGATCTATCCAGCCCCGTGATGCCCCTAGTTCTCAGGCGGAAGTGCCAAATGCCCAAGCCTTCGTGAAGGAATCCGCACCGAAGGAATCTATTATTGAGACTTCGTTAGTAAAGTGCTCCAGTTCCGTTGGCGGTGAGAGATTATCTGGAAAACCTGAACTTCTTCCAGTTATTGAAGAAGAGGAACTTCCTCAACATTCTGGGAAAGCTACTGGAGAATCTGGTGAGGGAGCCGAGAAAGAAAGTCTTGTTATAAAGAGTGCAAAGTGTGTTGAAGAGGGCATGCTCATTCTATTGGGCATGATGGTGATGATGTCTTTGAGGGACTGAGTGACCTTATGGTGACTTCCCAAGAGCTTTTTAAAGATGACACCATCACCTCTAAGCTCACTTCTCCATTAATCGAAGCAACATCTATTTTGCGATCAACTTTATCAATCCAAGAATTGACTCCTAAGCCGAAGAGTGGTTTGTAGCTTGACGCGCGTAGTTCACACGCCACACACACTTAGGATTTTGGCAATTATGTGTACTTAGCTTCTTTATTTCGAAGATTTCTAAACTTGTCTCTTCTTCACTTTCAGGTTCTCCAATGGGACGCGGTGGTTCATACTACGACGACTTTCAACGCTTTGGGAGGCGCGATTCTTACGACCCTAGGCGTTATTTTCTTGCCCCCAGAGAAACCGATGAGGAAAGAGCTGCCAGAAAAGCTCGCGAGAGGCAAGCTTACGAGGAGCGATATGGAAGAAGAGTGACCGCCATGACTCTCACCAAAGGGACGATGACTCCCGTAAAAGAAATTCACACGATGACAAGGGGAAGAGTTTTGAAGTTGAAGGGTCCAGCAAGCGGGCCAAGCCTAGCGAAAAATCTTCATCTGAAATTTCCAAAGTGCCTGCTACTTCTATTCTCTGGACATCCCTTCTAGTTCCCCTGCCCTCAAAAGAACTGAGATTTGGACAATCATTGATAGGCCTACATATCAAGTTGAGAATGCCCCGCCTGCACTCCAAAGCCGGTTTCCAAACTGGTGTTTAAAAGGAGTACGCTTCGATTTGGACTTGGTTCCCATTGACAAACAGGCTATGTTAAGGAATCTTGATGCTGTTAGGCTTGACATTGAAAGAATGTCCGGGTGGCAAAAGCTAGTCTATGAGCTTCAAAGAGTGAACCGTTTAAATCTCGAAGCTATGCTAACCACGGAGAGTGACAAATCTGAATGGAAAAAAGTTCTCGACCAGCACGACACGGAGATGAAGAACATCACTGCATATAATGAGAAACTCGAAGCTGAAGTCGAGCAACTTAAAGTTGAACTTGCTACCGCTTCCACTTCTTTTACTCAAAAGGAAGAGGTGCTTCAAAAGCAAATTAAAGATGCCCATGCTAGTCAACGAGATGCTGAGGCTAGACTTGAGGCACAGTAGAGACTTGTGGAAAGCTACCGCACTAATGTTGCTCAGTTGCGGGAAAAGACTAGCTCCCAGGACATGGAGATTGAAATGTTAAAAGCTCAGCTTTCTAAAGTTGAAAAAGAGCGCGACGAGGCCATTGCTGGAAAAGCAGCAGCTGAACGGTCTCATGAGGAGACGAAGGCCAATGTCAGTTCTACTTTATTTGAGTTTTACATTCACAGCGTCTTAGGGGCATGGAAGTCTCTCATTTTTGGGGCCAAAGTATGAAATTACCCTGGCGGAAGTGTGGGAAGTAGCGGTTGAAATGCTTAAAGGTGCTGGCTACGCTGAGGAGGGTCTCGAGGCTCATTTTTTGGACGATGAAGGTCAAGCCACCCTTGTCAGAGGGAAAGAGCAACTTGCCAAAGAACGAGCCGAAGCGGCGGAAGGAGAGCATTTAGGGAAGGCACCTTTGACCGACCCGACTCATCCTCCGGCTTCGGTTGACGTCGACATTATTGGCTCTAGTCCTCATTCTCCGCCTCCTGCCAAAGCCGAGATCGGAATTACAACTGCCCACACCGAGGCCCAGGAAGACATCGAAGCACACGATTTTGAAATCGACGTGATAAAGCCAACTCCTCCAGGTAACTTCAACACTGATCTAGCTCAAGTGGACTACTTGTTTGCTTCACATGAGTTTGATGAACTTCTTGATTATTACTTAAACCTTGACGTGCCACTATCTCCTCTTTTTGCGGGAAATACTGACGTTTAATTCTTCTTCTTCTGTAGTGAAAACAACAAGTACTGCACAAGCTTCGCCTCTTCCAGTTGTTGCTCCTCCATCTCTTCAAGTTACTCCTTCTCTTGCTTCTCAACCGAGGTATCAAGAAGAACAGATAGAAGCTCTTCAAGGCTTGGATGACCCGGCCGCTTCGCAAGAGAAGAAAACTGAAGGGCTTGAGGAGGGTGAAAGGACCCCGGAGGAATTCACTGCCGACGATACAAAGTTGATTGATCTCATGACTCTGGACAGCGAATCTTCTTCAAAGAAGAGGGGGAAGCGTGGAGTCTCGAAGAAAAGGAAGGAGACTTCTGCGGGTGATAAGAAGGTAGAAGAGGACCCAATTGCGCCTCTTTCTCCTCTTTCCCGACCCGTCCATGCTGACTTAAAAAGTTAACCATTAGGCCGGGTGAAGGCTCCAAAGGCGAAGGGAAGAAGAAGTGATGGGTCCGGCTTTATCCTTCTTGTTTTGCTTTTTTTCTTTTTGCTTGTATTGACCGGAGATTGTGCGGGTACCGGGCCCCGCTTTTTGAAACCTGCACATGTATACAGATTTTTTATAACATGGAATAAAATGATTCTTTTTACTTGTACAAACTTTTGTCTATATTAATAAATGCATTTATTCCTTTTTATCACACAAGTTTCTTTATTTTCCTTGTATGATATTGCAGCGAGCTCGTGGTATGTTGCTTGAGCGTCGCTTTTATTAATGTGGATATATTATATTGCCCCCATACCACGGCTTATTGCAATCATTTCCATTTTGAGAAAACTTGTACTCTTACTATGGAGAACAATTTTTCCACATTGAGAAGACTTGTACTCTTACTTTGGAGAATACTTCTTCCATTTTTTGGAAATATTATTCTACTTTAGTAGAGTGTGGTTTGTATTGGAGAAGTTCTCTTTCTCTTTTGTTTGAAAAAGTTTTTACACTTCACTTTCGGAGATGATCACTTTTATTTTTGAGAAGAGGATTCCCCTACGCGATGAAGTGGGCCTCCGAAGAGGGCTTTGATTTGTTTGTACCTCCGAAGAGGGCTTTTTGTTCGTGCCTTTGGAGAGGGCTTTTTTGTTTGTGCCTCTAGAGAGGGCTTTTTGTTTTTTCCCTGTACGCGGGGAAGCGTGCCTCCGAAGAAGGTTTTTTTGTGCCTCTGGAGAGGGATTTTTATTTGTTCCCTGTATGCGGGGATGCGTGCCTCCGAAGAGGGCTTTTATTTGTGCCTCTGGAGAGGGCTTTTTGTTTTTTCCCTGTACGTCGGGAAGCGTGCCTCTGAAGAGGGCTTTTGCACTCCATCTTGGTGAAGTGTGCCTCCGAAGAGGGATTTTGCCTCCGAAGAGGGCTTTTGCACTCCATCTTGGTGAAGTGTGCCTCCGAAGAGGGCTTTTGGCTCTTCCCCCTTGCGAGGAGAAGAGGGCCTCTGAAGTGGGCTTTTGGCTCTTCCCCCTTGTGAGGAGAAGAGGGCCTCCGAAGAGGGTTTTTGGCTCTTCCGCCTTGTGAGGAGAAGAGGGCCTCCGAAGAGGGGTTTTTGGCTCTTCCTTCTTGTGAGGAGAAGAGGGCCTCCGAAGAGGGCTTTTGTTGTTTGCCTGGGAGGTTGCATCTCACAGTTAAGTGGATCCATGGAGCAGACGCAAGCTACCTAAATGGATGTTTGTTTGCACAAACGATCGCAATTAACTAGCAAGGGCCTGGAACCTTCACTGTAGGAAGGTAACCCTTCGGTGGTTCCACCAACCTTTTTGGTTGAGGCACAAGATTCCATTTTGGTTGTTCTTTGTTTGCTTTCCCATGTCTTTCCACCATCTTTCCTCTCAGCGACTCCTCGTTATCATGTCCAAGCACATATTCCTTTCTTTTGCAAGTTGTTTGCTTTTTTTCCAAAGAAGTGCACATCATTGTTAAGTGAATCCACGGGGCAGACGCAAGCTACTTGACCGGATGTCCGTTTGCACAAACGATAGCAATCAGTTAGGAAGGGCCTGGAACCTTCACGCTGGGAAGGTGCCCCTCCGGTGGAATCACCAACTGTTTGTGAGAAGCACTCCTTATGTAGGAATTGAATCTGGAATTTTTGCGACTTGACATTTGCTTGTTGAGTGATTTGTAGGAATCGCTTAGCCTTGTTATGTGTTGAATAGGTAAGCTTCGCTTTGATAGCCTGCATTATTAAATCAACATTTTAGCAATATATTTAAGATATATGCACATCGAAATGAGACAGGCATTTTATGGTAATAAAGAACACAAGATTTATAGTAAAATCAGTGTGAATCAATACAAAAATGATACATCCATAATCATTTTACAAATTTAAGCATTGCTTTTAAGTAAACTATGGACGCAATCGCTATTTCAGGCTCTCGGAATTGGATCTCATAAGTACTTGGAGCAGACAAGACTTCTACAGGGACCAATCCCAATAATTGAGCTTTACCAGAGCTTCAATACTTTGCGAGAGAATCTGCCTTTATGTTCTCTTCCCGGGATATATGGCGCTCCCAGGCCTTTGACAAATAAGCAGGCAGATTTTCTCCTTTGACATAGAACAATCCGGGACATATCTCAAAGCGTGAGCATATCTTTCCATCTCACCTCAACTTCTTCCCGCTTGGTGAGGACCCTCTGTGATAACGTTAATGATAGGCCTCTCGGACTCCTGCGCTGCAGCACTCTCACATGAGCAGGATTGATAAGCGGGAACTCGTTTCCCCTCAGTAGATGAGGTTGGGTCATTTCTGTTTCTCTTCACATATTGTTAAAGTTTATTCTGGCTCAACAGCTCCTCAATTGAACTCTTTAAATGGCGACATTCATTAGTGTCATGGTCGGTTTGATTGTGGAATCGACAGAATCTTCCATTATGCGCAACATTTTTCCCAAGCCTCAACTTAGGTGGTTTAGGGTATTCAACAACATCCTTGGTTATGAAAAAGATATTCTCTGGAGTATCAGTTAAAGGAGTAAAATCTGAAGGTTTAAAGTAGCGAGTTTTCTCCGCATCTTTTTGCTTTTTTCCACCGTCATTTTTCCTCTTCTGTCCACCAGATTCCTTTTTGTTAGAAGCAACGTTGTTATTCTCAACTTCGTTCACGACTACTTTTACCGGCACAGGAAGGCTCTCTAAGCGCATAAATTCATCGGCCTTCTTATAGAATTTCTCAAGCGAATTTGGCTCTTTCATCTTTAGCCATTTCCCGAATTCACTAGATTTGTCGATAGCTCGCATCAAGTAAGTGAGAATCATCTGAGGCTTTGCATTGTCAATTTCAGCCAAGGCTATATTGAAGCAGTTTAAGAAAGATTTAAGAGGCTCTCCAGGGCCTTGTTCGAGGCTGGATAGTGACATTATATCCTTGGCCTTTGAAGCATATAACCTAAACTTATCTTTGAATTTCCGAGTGAGGTCAGAGAATTGATCCACAGAATGAACTGGCAGCTTCATGAACCAAAGCAGAGCCACTCCTTCCAAATACACTGGAAAATATCTGCACTTGATCTCATCCGATGCTCTGGCACCAGTCATATGCCAGTTGTACTTGTATAAGAATTGGTTAGGATCGCTTGTTCCCCGATAAGCTGGAATAGTGGGAGGAATAAACTTCTTTGGAAATTCGGCCTTCAGGATCCTTTCAGTAAAAGGAGTCTTGTTTGGAGAAAACCCCCAGTCATTCTCATCTTCTTTCCTTTGCATGATTTCTTTCATAATTTGTCGAATCATTCCTGAGAGGTATTCCTCATCGTTTAGAGGCCCCGTGGGACAGACGTCAGCTACATTTTTGGAAGTTTGCTTGGACAAACGTTCGCGAAGAGTTGGTTGCGGTCTTGAACCTCCGGCCTGGGGAGGTCCCCCTTCGGGGGTTCCAGCAGCCCTTTGAGGAATACTCTTTCCTTGAGAATCATGAACATCTTCAGCAAAGGTTTCTTCATTGTTTTCTGGTTAACGGTTGACTCCAAGTAAAGCATTTATTCTGTCCAACATCAAAGTGTTCTGGGCTTCCATCTGTTGATACAACCCAGACACTACAGCGCCCAATTCGGCCCTTGTAATTCCAACATTAGGAACTGTTTGATCTGACGCGGGAGAAGTGGAGATATTCTCATAAGCACTTCCAGATCTAGTAGATCTACCTTTCCTTCCAGGAGCCATAATTTCAGATAGACTTCTGGTTCTTAGAGAAAGTCTTTCAACAAATCTTTGCGGAGTAATGATGAGAGCACCCTGAGTTCGAGTACTCAGTGAAAGCACCAAAAATGTTAACGCTAAAAATATACGCTAACATCCCGGTGTAAGTTTTAGTATAGTGAAAGCATCACCCGTTGGTACGGGAACTGAAAATAAGCAGAAAATAGCAGAGAAACAGTAAAGAGACAACATTTTTATAGTGGTTCGACTTAAAGTCAAGCCTACGTCCACTTAATCTCTTTTATTGCTGATTTGATTACAACTTTTTCAATGATTCTTCAATTACAACACGATTAAGATCAATAGTTAGAACTTCGATGTAGGAAGGCTCTTTGAATTCATGTTGAATGAGTTAGATCTTTCTCAAAGTTCGTTGAAGCGTCTTCAGTGTTTGAAGTGTTTAAGGAGTCGAGAAAAAAGCAAAGTACTGGCGTTCCAAGAATGATCCAAAAGTCCTCTTCTGGTGGGGTAGGCAAGGTATTTATAGTGAAAATCTAGAAGTAGGTCGCATAGGATTTAGGTCGTAGGTCGCAGGAGACCCAACAGGGACGGGTTAAGGTTTATGCTTGATTAACTGCTTTGGTTGATAGGTCGTAGCGACCTAGGAGAGTGGAAAGCGACTTATATGGAGTGATTTAGAAGAAGCGGCGACTTAAGGTTGGGAGCAACCTATATGCAAGCGGCTTTATTCTGTTTTAACTCGCTAGGTCGCTGGACCTTTTAGGTCGTTAGGTCGCTGACCCCTTTAGGTCGTTAGGTCGTTGCTTTTCATTGAGTCACTAGGTCGTTGACTCGTTGTGTAGCTTAGGTCGTTAACTCGTTAGGTCGAGTATGTCGCTAAATTGTTGCCACGCTAACTCGCTGTAGGTCTTACATTTATGTTAGCTCGCTTGGACATTTAGGTCATTATGTCGCTGAAGCGTTCATTCCACTGTTATGTTATATCGTTGATCTGCTTAGATCGTTAGGTCGCTTGCTTCCTAACTCGTTAGGTCGCCGATCCTTTTAAGTTGTTAGGTCGTTGAGTCCCTTAACTCGTTAGATCACTTGATGCTTAACTCGTTAGGTCGCCGAGTCCTTTAACTCATTAGGTCGCTGATCCCTTTAGCTCATTAGGTCGCTGAGTCGTGAAAAGGAGGAGTTAACACATAACTTTGTTTATTCCAAATCAAATATTCAAATTCGATTTCTCAATAAAGTCACTTACCATATTACTTACTTTCATAAAGGTAATTTATATCATGGACATATCCAATTTTCATTTTATTTCATCATATATTTCATAAAATATACCATTCATTTCAAAAACCATTTCATATTTCTTATCCACAAATTCCCAGTATCAATTTCATTCAAATCCGTACGATGTACATATATCATCCGTATGCTATACCAATCTGATCGCTCACTCAATCACGCATATCCATAATTATGATAGAGAATATCCAAAACTAATCAACAACCCATATCCAGGTTCGCCATCGAAAATTGAGTGAAAAATCCCAACTCGGATCGATATAATTATCTCGAAATTCTATGCTCGAATCTGAATCAAATCACTATGCGAACAGAATAACATACGTACATCATACGTATTTAACTTCATTGATTATTGGCTAAATCAATTTCCTTTCTATTCATCCTCACTTTTGATTTCTTAGCATTTACTCACAGTTGCTTCAATCCCCTTTGGATTTTCACTTCAATTCTTATCTCAGTTGGGTATTTAATCAATAACAGTTTGAACTCTGACCAGTTTATATTTAGAAGATAGTTGAAAATTTTAAACATAGACAAGTAGTTGATAAATAATTATTAGTTTGCAAAATAGCCATAAAATAGTTATGTATTGATAAAATAGTTATAAAATAGTTAAATAGTTATAGAAATTTTATATAATTGCAAAATAGTTGTAAAATAGTAATTAATCTATAAAATAGTTGAGAAATAGTAATTAGTTTATAAAAAAATTGTAAAATTGTGAAATAGTTTAAAGATAATTGTAAAACAAGTTTATGATAGGTTTAGGTTTAAAAAGAAAAGTTGCATAGTAAATAGTTTGAAAAAATAGATTTATATTAAAACAATTTATTTTGGAAATAGTCCAGAGTCAAACTGTTCAATTCCCCATCAATTCAATTTAAATTTCCACTTCCATTTAAATTTCTTCAATTCCCATTTTGATAACTTCAATTTCCACTGAAATTGATTTTACCTCAATTCAAGTTGATTTGACCTCTATTTTTAAATCAATAATCCAAATCTTTAAACAATTTAATTCTGAGTCCAATTCTCAGTAGATAAAGAAAATTTTATATTAGATTGTACTACCACAAAATATTCCATACATTAATTGACTACATACTAGTAGTTCATACATTACATACATTTATCCAAAATAAGATTCTTACAGAAGTCGTAAATCTAGATGCCTTTCTATTACCTAGAGGTTTGGAAAGAACAGACCCTAATATTCTTACCAGAATCCTTTCTATGGACTTCCTTTCAAAGAGCAAAGCCCGAACATACACTTCTCAATAGGGCGTCCCTACTTATAACATTTACCACAAAATTTTTCTACCCTATCATCAATCTGGATAACCTTCATGCCTTCAACAGTATGCTCCACAGCTTTATTCCTCTTCTGCCTCTCGGAACAATTCCTAGCAATGTGTCCCGTCTTCTTACAATGATAGCAAATAGTCGACTCATTGATCGGTTCAACTGGTTTACGCTTTTCCTTTCTTACTCCAGGGCAATGATTTATGAAATGTCCTTTCTTATGACACTTAAAACACAAGATCTTAGAGCGAAACCATTGGAAAGTACCCTTCAATTCCTCCCTTGTTTTACTGCACTTGGCTGCGTAATGACCCTTATTGAAACATCTGTAGCAGATGAAATTATCATAAGGCCCTGGTTCAGCCCTTTCCTTAACATGTTTCTCATACTCTTGAATTGCTTCTTCTCGATCCTTATGTGCAGCTGCTCTTTGCAATCTGCGCCTAACCTTCCATTCTTCACTCTTAGTCATCTCTCTCAAAGACTGAATTCTAGAGGGACTTGCTAACCTATAAATTAGACTTAATTACAATTCAACTTTTACTCTTATATATATATATATATATATATATATATATATTAATTTTCTTACCAAGTTATACCTTATGTTTTAAACCACCCTTGGTTTTTAATTCCAAATAGATTTCTTTTAACATTTTGAAAAAATTCACTATTATCTTATTTTGAAAACTCTTCTCCAAATTTAAGATTTTAATTTCAGTTTGAATCCATTGCAAACTTATTTTCATTTAATTTCAATTTGATTGTATTACTATTACCACTTAGTTCTCATCACTAAATTTCAAATAATACAGCAACCAATTGCCTTAATATATAATGGTTAGAAGAATCACTGCTTTATATATAAACTTATATAAAAATCATTTACTTTCAAAACCATTATATAAGGAAAATAACAAGTACGCCCTCTCGTATATATTACACTCAACTCATTCTAGGGTACAATTGACCCAATTCTTAATGAGTACTCCCACCAGAGCCAAGGTTCTCGCTTAACCTTCAGCTCTAATACCAACTGTAACGACCTGGAATTTTCGATCCCGAAAATTCTAGATATTTAGGAAAAATAAGAAAGAGATAGAAGAAAAAGAAGGAACAGAAACACCAACATCTCACATTCGCAACGGATAAAATATAATATCACATATAATAATAGTTTACAAAACAAAACTATATCAGTCAATTACATTTTAATATATCTAAGTTACAACATTTACATATCACACTGGACAGATTTAAATCAACATGTCCCATACAACTACCATATATCAAAACGAAATGCTCTACATACGTTTCTGCCATCCAGCTCGCCTCCTGAGCTATAAAACGTCCTTACCTGAAAATTTGAAATACTCGGTCAGACCCGAGCATTAGATCAAAGTAACACACGGGTCAGGCTGGAAACCAGCGTGAGTAAACTCATCTAACATGAAATTCCAATGCATAGAACTTATCTAAAACTCGTATCAATTTACAAATTCACAATTTGTTATAGACATCACTTATTTCAACATCAATTTTCTAAGTGCAAAAACTTAGATTAAATAGTCCAATTCACTTAAATCATTTCATTCCAGCCGATTGATTTCACATATCAATCTCTAAAAACTCGAAGTGGTTTCGGGTATTTTCTAATACCCGACCCTAGTCTCTTCGAGTCTCATGTCATCCTAACCCAAGTTATCCAAATGAAATACACTTCAAACTTTAAATACATGATGTCACTTCACACAATAATTCATCATTGATAGATAACCACAATATCCTATCCGCCCAAACATATGTTACCACGAAACATTTCATATCAGAGATATCAACTCATTCAAGGCATCCAATACCATTCAATCATCCATAAGCAAAGCTTGATCACTTCCAAAATTAATTCAATTAATTCTAATTGAATTACTAATTACCTCAATCACTCAGATTCCTTCACTTAACATTAATTAATTTCAAATCAATTAATTAATCATCCCTTAATTATCCTCTTAATTAATCACCCTGGATTAATTATCCTTCAATTACATTCAATTAATTATCTTTAATTAATTACAAAAATTAATTATTCTTAATCAAAAATAGTAATTAATCTTTAATTACTTCACAAATTAATTAACTATAATTAATTACATTACTCCTTAATTACTTATATTAATTAATTACTCATAAATCACTTATTATTGATTAATTAATCTTAATTAATCAAGCTTTAATTACATCATTAATTACAAAAATTAATGATTGCTAATTACATTTTTAATTATTCTAATCTTAATTAATTCCATTAAGTAATTAATCATTAATTAAACCACAAATATTAATCACTCTTGATTAATCTCAACCAGTAATTAACTACCTTTTTATTTACTTCATTAAACAAATTAATTATTCCTTTATTAATTATCTTATTTAATCTCTTGATTAATTACACAGTTTAAAAAATTCCTCTCCCGATCTAATTTTAATGGTCGCGTCTTCTCCTTCTTCACCGTGAATTCCTCTCCGTCCCCGGCCCTCTTCATGTCGTCTTCTCCACCTTTAATAATTTGTATCCCCTCCCCCTCTTCTACTCGTTCAGGCCGATGTTTCAGGAAATTGGATGCTGATGGAGACGTTCTCCCCGACATTCTCTCGTCCCGAGAATTCCCCCTCCCCCGTTGTGCAAGCAATCGGTCTCCCATTGCAACTATTGATCGCCTTGTCTCGAATGATGCATCAGGTGATGTTATCGGACTTCCTGCTGTGAAAGAGTCGACGTCTAGATCTGGTTCGTCACTCATTCTACCTATGTCCGGATCCAACATGAGTTTCGATGTTAAGTCAGGTTGCTATTTGGGAGAACATGTCATGGGTTCGTTAGTTAATGTCAGTGTAGTAGGAGGTTTGGCAAGTGAAGACAATGGCATGGATAAGTCTGTTGAGCATGTATGTTGCACGTCATGTGTTTGTAACTATGCTACAGAGGGAACTGGAACTAACTTCAGCGTTAATGGTATGGCCCCCCCTTTGTGTGATGTTTTGCCAACTGGTTTGGTGTGTCCTGAGCCTCCCCCTGCCTGCACCAACCTTGGATCAGCTTGTGGCACTGCCTTTGCCACAGTTGTACCAGAGATCAATATAGCTAAATGCCCCATTCCTGTGGCCTCTACTGCAGTTAATGTTAGTCGCCCTACTGAACCTTGCAAGCCTGAACCCAAAACTTGGTCATCACTTTTTACATCCATGCCCCGTAATGACGGTGTTTACAAACCTGTTGAGTTCGACATCGTTGAGGAAAACGGAGTGATGATCGCTCCCCCCTGTGTTATGCAAGCCGGATTGGACTTCTGGTCAGGATACGTAGTTGGTTTCTTTCTAGATCCTAAACATTGTCTACATGATGCGGCTGCTGTTTGTCGTAGGGCCTGGAGACTTCAAGGTGGGCTTAAAGTTAAGATGGTTGATTCCTTGTACTACCTATTATTCTCCTCCTTTGAGGAACGTAGTCGTGTTCTTGAGTCTGAGCCTACGTTCTTTGATGGACAACCTTTTATTATTACCCCATGGTCTACGACGGTAGCTAGTGTTCGTGACCAAGTTTTTTCTATCCCTGTTTGGGTTTATTTCTCCCAAATTCCATCTGCTTTACAACCGTTGTTTGGATTGAATTGGCTAGCATGCAATATAGGTAAATTGAAATGTTTTGACTCTAATACAATAGCGCGTGATAAGCTTGTTTACGCCAAGGCCCTGATTGAGATTACTCCACTTAAGCCTCTACCTACCTCTATTCCTGTCCAGCTAGCTGTAGGTCACGTGGTGGATGTTCGTGTTCGTTATGGATGGGTCCCTGACATTTGTTCCTCCTGTCATGCTTTTGGCCATATTGCCTCTGCCTGCACGCGATCTACTATTACAGCTTCTGCTCCTAAGTTACCTCTGCCTCGGCCTCCGCTAAGTAAATGGGTTCCCAAAGCCTCTCTAGTTGATTCTCACTCTGGTCCATCCCATTCCTTAGTGCGTACTGCTTCCCCTGATCCTGGTGATGTTCCTTCTGTTCTCCCTGCTGTTCCGGTTCTCTCTACGCCTCGCGTTGTTTGGGCTGAGACTGAACATTGTTGGGTTGATCGTGCTTCTGATATGAGATTTAACCCTGTGGATGACACCTATTTTAGATATGTATCTGATGACTTATTGGATCTTCGATGCCTTTACTATAGTATTACTGGTGATTCCTTGGTTCTTGACATGGATGGTACGTATGCTGAGATTAATTCTGTTCTTCTTGCTGATTCTACATGGGAACGATCTTTCATTTACTCTTCTGTCATTGACTGTTATGATCCTTCTCTTTCTGTTCATTTTCGACCCTTTTTTGGTCTACTTGGGGGTGGTTCTCTGGATTCTACCCGGGTTCATGAGGACGTTGGAGATTCATCCTCTGCGGAGGGGAACTAGCTTTGTTATATATATCTAGTAGTGGTGACAAGTCTGTCATTCTCCTGTGCTGTATTTTTTTAATTCTCATTCATAGTAGCTAAGGTGCCTCTACCTTACTCCTGTACTTCAACCTTATTACGTTCGTAATAAAAGTGGTCGGTCCACTACAAAACCGCCGGCCATGCCAAAAAATTACACAAAGTAATTATACCCAAATTACTTCTATTAACAAATCATCATTCAACTAATTACATCCAGTAATTGTTAATTAATTACTTCCCTAAGTAATTATATTTTATTAATTACATTAAGTAATTACTTGTCAAACCACCCAATGATTACTCTAAATTAATTAAACTTAACTAATTAACTTAAATCTTAATTAATTAATCCAAACCCTTAATTACTAAATTAATTAACCTAGACTATTAATTAATTGAATTAATTAATTATCTATTTTAATTACCCCACTGATTTAATGAATCGCAAATCATTAAGCCTTTTTTAACTTTAAAATGAAAACATTTTTCTTATTTATGATTTAAGTTTAAAACAATTTAAAACCTTTTAAATTCTCATGTTAAGGAAATACTCATTTTATAAAAGAAGTTTAAAGGAATTTAAAACTAAATTCATTTTTAAAAATTCAAATCAATTTAAAATGCACTTTAACATTTAAGTTGTTTAAAACAATTTAAATTTAAAAACTTCTTTTTATTTTAAAACTGGAATACATATTTAAATCTAAATCTAGATTAAACTTAGATTTAAAACCTTCTTACATTTTAAATTCATTTTTAAAATTCAAACCATTAAAACATTATAAAGTAGTTAAAATAATTCAAATCATAAAACTTTATTTGTTTAAAAACTGAGATTCATTAACTTGAATTCCAGATTTAATTTTGATTTAAAACTTGTTTTAAATCTCTACTTTACAATTTAACTTCAGTTTTTAAAATTTCATTTTAAAAATTTTAGAGAAAAAAAACAGAACAGGTTTTAGCTTTAAAAACCTATAACAAATATTAACCCGAGGCACCATCATTTTTCTTCGAGTCCAAGACCAAACTTTCCCAAGCAAATCACCCAAATACTTCGAGTCAAGCAACAATTAACTCGAGAACCAACCAAAACCAAAGTCACCAGAACATCAGTGCACAATGCACATGCACGGTGACGTTGATTGGCCACCACCATTGATCTTCTCAGGTCGGCTAACACCCAAACACCCAATTACGATCATCAGATCGTACCCTTAGTCTCAAAATCGAATTCGAGATGCAACCCAAACCTGAAAACAAACAGAAGCCACTGCACCCAAACCTGACAACGCCTCGACCATAAAACTCCGACCACCAGAAAATCTGCTACTCCGGCCATGACTCTGTCAACGACCAAGCTATCGTCACCCAAAATCTAGTAGCACTCGATCAATTGTATAAGCGGTGGTTGATCGAACTACCTAACCTAGTTAAGCTAGGGTTCCAGAGAAGAATTCACTGCTGCAACTTCCTCGATAATTTGCATCACCATCAGCCATTTTTCCCATCAACTACGATCACTCCTCCATCATCAGGAAGAACCCCGACGCCTCCAAACCCTTGGATCACCAGAAAACCCCAATTCCCCATATTTTGTTCAACCCAGAACTTCACCCTTTATCCCAAACTAAAAATTATGATTCTTGTGTTAAAAATCATGTTTTTGTTTATGTATTCAGTTTATAATCCTGAATTTATAAATTACACGGTTTGAATTTTCACTTATATTGACATGCACAGTTGTTTTTAGTTTACAGAGATATTAAGGCTTTATTTTGACTTGATTAAATTTTTAAACCTTAATCTATATTAAATCGAACAACATTTGTTTGTAAATCAAATCCTATCAGAAACTAGATTAAGTGTAAGGGATTTTAAATAAAATTTTGAGCCTGGGAACAAAACATGAACATAGTGCATATACACAGCATGCATACTATCAATGATCATATCATATTTCACTTATATATACAGGCAATTCTTATTCATTTCAACACACTAGCATGCAACCAAATTTACTCAAGTTTTAAAAGTTACTCACTGTTTAATATACTTGGATGAACCTGTTGTTTGCTCTGCTATTTATTTGAGTTGCTCTGATTTTCTTTATCTTATGAGACGAACGTGATATTTATCTTTGTTTTACTTAGCTTGCTCTTGAATGAATGAAGAAAAAAGAAGAAGACAAGAGTGGATGTATAAATAAGAAAAGGGACGGGCTGCATTCTTCGGTAAGCTTCTTTTCATTTTTATATTTTTATTTACCTTTGATCAGTGGTTGCTTAAACTGATTTGATTTCTCCTTTTACATGATTTGAAGTATTGTGTCTTGAGTTAAAATTTTGTATGCTAGAGTTGAAATGTGCATTAAATGCTTGTCTCCCTATGTGTATACATGTATATATATATATATATATATATATATATATATATATATATCAATCATTGAATGTACATATATATATACTACATATATACAAGCAAAGTTTGTCTTACTTCTTTTATACAAACAAATATACACAAAGTTACATGTTTACCTATGGAAAATATGTATGTATATATATATAACTTGTATACTTGTTCATATATTAAATGTCATAAACTTGTATATTTCTTAATTTCCATATACACACAATTTTATTTAAACATATTTTTAATACACATTGCATATGTCTATATTTTTTCATTATCCCTAAATATACACATTTATACAAATTTTCATGTGTATTATTTTACATGAGCCTACATTCATATACTCGTATATCTATATACTTGTATATATTATAAAGTTTGTATATATCTATACATATATACTTATGGGTATTTCATCTTAATTTAAATAGTGGAGTTCCTGTACATGTATAATTTATATTTTTTTATATAAGATTCATCATATCCAAAGATTTTATAATTTAATATTTATCATAGTTCTGATATTTTTAATTACCAGAAATTCATTTGTTCGATCGATCAAAAATTAATATTTCGTTAATAAAATCAGTTAATTTCTCGATTAACAGACATCCAAAAATCCGGGTCGTCACATTGAGCCTAAATTTTTTTTGCAACTTCTTCCATGTGTCTATTTTTTCGTTTAAAAATAATAATATTTTTTTGAAAAGGGTTTTTAGGCTCAAGGAAAAAGTTGAAGAAAAATTTAGTTTTTATGATAAGAAGTTTGCATTTTAGGCCGAAGGACACTTTTTAGCGTAAGTCGCATAATTATAGTTGTAACTATCATTTTCTGTTTACACTAAAAAATGTCCTTCTGACTAAAAAACAAACTTTTTGTCCCTAAGATTGAATTTTTTTGCAACTTCTTTCCTGTGTCAATTTTTCTGAAAAATAAAAATCCCTTTATTAGAAAAACCTAATTTCTCTATAAAATTTAACATAACTATTTTTCATTTATAAATCTTTCTCGATTTTTCACAAATCGATTTTCATTACCAATTTCATAACCATTTTCAAATTCCAAAACAAGATTCACTATTCCTTTCTAAACCGATTTACCATATCTCATTTTAAATCCATACTACGACATATCCTCCCGAATTTATCTATTTATAACTATTTCACTTCATTTAAAAATATCGATTATAAATTCATAACTCATTCTTGTTCTATCTATTAATAAAAGATCCATATTTCAAAAGCCCTTTTAATTCAATTTTTATTTAAAATCCCATTTGGAAATCTCTTTTCAATAGATCCAATTATATTCCAAATCCCTTCGAAAACTCGATTTTAACTTCTAATCATAATTTAAGAAATATTATTAAAATCCCTTGTTCCAATTTCCTTGTACATATATAAATTTCAAATATATATATATATATATATGAAAACTCCTTATGGAATAGTTAAGTATATTTCCAAAATCAATTCTTTTACTTAATCCAAACAATTTCTTATTCAATATTCCAATTTCCATGTAAATATTTTAATTTCGAAAATCACCTTTGAATTTCTTTTTAAGATTCAAAAATATTTTTTATGGTATTTAAAATACCAAAATTAGGGCCAGTGCTACTACAACATCCAATAAATCAAATCACACAACAACTCATAACAAATTATTCAGTTACATCATATATCACTATATATGAAACAATTAATATATTTTTGAGGAATCCAGCTAGATCAATACAACCTGTTTTCATGTATCCATCGATGTTATATAACATAAAATACCAATCCCGCTTCGAGATGGGATATCGCAGTAATATTGGGTCATCCGCTATTATGCGGGGTGCATAGTGTCTCATCTACTCCAATCGGCAGGAATATGCCCAACTACTAATATATACACTATAATATTCAAATGATAATAATATATCAATTCAACCAATCATCCAACAATTATTTTTAGTTATTATAAATTAAATCCAATAATCCAAAATGCGTGAGATTTACTCACCTGATTTTTTTCAATTCGCCGAACGATCCAATTTTAAATTAAATTGAATGACGCATGATTTAACTTAAATTCCTGCTACCCCAAATTAATTCCCGATGGTAGATTTCGCAGCTATGAACCCCACGTGACTAATTTCGTGTGATTGAACATCGTAGAAGCAAATTTTGAATTATGTAAATTAAGGATTTCAATTTTAATTATAACTAATCAAATAATTGCTTAACATAATAAATAATTAACAAACCTCACTATCTCTTGTTCCCTATCTTCTATTCATGTTCAAACCCCCATGTCACGAGACCCATATGCAACTTCACACGTGCCACCCAACGTTTCGGCCATCGATCGACGCCATCAAATCGCGCGCCACACCCAAACACGCCGCCACCTATCCCTCCGGGCCACCTGATATTAATTTCAAAGCTTTCTACCCTGTACGAACAAATGGTAAATCCAATCGCTATGAAATTTGGAATCCGATAATAATGCACTATTATGCATCCAATGGAACTGGTTTCATCAGAATCCGAGACTGTGCCCTGAGTCGCTATTTTAACGCGTCGATTAAATCGACGATTTTAAAAATTGGCAAAATCACTTGAAATTCTAGTTTTAAAAACTTACTAACCCAATCCTAATTCAAATAGAACTAATACTCACATTAGAAATCGTTTCAATTCATAGTCAACTCAAATTTCAATTATACACTATTAACGCATTACGATAAATCGCTATATTAGAAATTTTAAATTCATTCAATAATTTCAATCAAAATCTTCATATTCAAAAACCAATTCATATTCCAAATCCAACATTTAAAACCATTTAAATATTTAAAACTAAATGATAGAAAATCTGAGTCATTACAAAACTATTTTTGCATCATGCTTGGTTTTGCCAGATCTTTGATCTATTGGAGAAATTTAATTTAGTGGGCTCCTCGATCTAATTTGGAGCACATAATTTGATTGGTTAGGCAAAGATGGGAGAAAAACAAAGTTCATCGGTTATATTAATTTTTAAGTATGCTACCATTGGCACCTAGAAAAATACTTCTGCATCCCAGATCTAAAGATCACCATACAAGGTTGGCTTTTCTTCTTCTTGACACCAACTATTATTTTATTTAAGTAAACAAGCACTCAAATATTCAAAAACACAATAGTTATTAATCATATTCCCTAAACCATATTCAACTCTTTTCAAAACAAAACAAAATTCACATAACATACACAAAACATCAAAATTAAAATGACAAAATTTATTTTTCCATTTGTATTTAGAATGATGAAATACTAAACATATACTTACTATATTTGTTAGAAAATGGTTTGGCAATTCAACTTACATGCCTTCTAAAACATTTGATCGATCATCTTCTTTCATATTTTCGCTATCAAAAACTTTTTCATTTAAAACAATAAGTGCATTCCCAATTTTATTTTAACTGGCGTCCTCCATCTAGCAATTAAAATACAAAAAGAAAAATATATAAGAAAAAATGGCATAAAAGTCATATGATAAAACATTACAATATAATAATTTATATTGAAATTTCCAACTACAACATCATCAAATTTTATATCCTCCAAATTTCTAATAGCCATGGCATTATTAAACTCGTTCTAAAATAATAATAATAATAATAATAAACCCTAAACAATAAATTTAAGATTGATATGCAAAAAATAGACTTTAAGAAATGAAAAGTACATTAATATCTTTGTGTTCATCAAAATTAGAATTATCCATTAAATTTTCACTTGGCTTCATCGATTAGACTTCAAGATTGAGATTTTTTAGCTTTTAAGGTTTGGAAATTTGGTTTTCTAATAATGTTTTAAGATATTATACCGAGTTTTTACGAGGAAGATAAAGATACTATGGTCGTTTAGACCTGAATAAGAAAACATGTTTTCGTGCCATAAGCATATGAATAAAATTGATAGGCAATAAAAAGTTTATGGTAGCTAAAAGCATATACAAAAGTAGTTCAAGAAGACTTCACTATGACTTAGTTGACAAGCATTTACTTTATACATAAGATAACAACTTAAATTAGATCTTCTTTATTATGAAAAAAATAATCAACAAATTAATACCAGATACGGTCTTTGAGTGAATAGCAAACATTGAATATTGATGTTCATTCATGTGCTAACACAGACATAATTAATTTTTCACGTTGAATGCATGGATGAAGTTGGTTTTCTTCATGAATGTAGTTTATCACTAGGTGGAATTTCCACCTTTAACTAATTCTACTGGTAAGCTGCAGGTGCAAATGATATTCATGGGATATATGAATATGAATGATAATTACAATGATGCATAAAACATAAGGGATAAACTGTATTGATATAATGATATTTGGTACAAGGATTTTTATTCGATTTGGCCTCGTTTCTAAATATATTATCGCAAATAGGCCAATTTAAAAACTAATATCGAATAGTCCTGTTTTGGCCAGTTTAGTGCTAAACTGGCCAAAATGCACTAGCGACCTTTTAAAAGTCGTCAAAGTAATTTTTTTTCTTCTAGCGACTTTTGTAAAGTCACGAGTGTTTTTTTTTCTAAAAAAATTACACTGGCGATTTTTGAAAAGTCATAAGTGCATTTTGGCCAACTTGGCGCTGAGCTGGTCAAAACAGAGCTATTTTGATATTTGCTTTAAAACTGGGCTATTTGCAATAATAAGTTAAAAACAAGGGCAAAATGAAAAAATCTTTGATATATTAAATATATTGATTTCAAACCTATTTGACACAAAGCAATTTACTAGTAAATCTCCGGGCTGCTATTTTGATGTCATTTCACCATTATAGCATGTCAGGTTACTCGCAAAATTTACTTAATGCCATTGCATTAAGTTTTTGCATGAACTAAAAAGACAATTTTGATGATTATAAGAAAGAACAAAGAATTTAAATGTTCATTTCATATTTTTGTATTGTTTATTTCAATTGTAAACTTCACAGATGTTCTTCAATATTGTATGAACTAATTTGATATATATATATATATATATATATATATATGTATATGGTTCTATTTATTCAAAGAACAGTAATCGGTTAGTTTTTGTATTCATATGCTGCTTGGACACTTCATAGATCATGAATTTTTTCCTCAAATATGTTGAATATAGAAATATACATATTTTAAGTTTGGGAAAGGGGATATTTCCAGATATTTTGAAATATCCATATCATAAGAAAAGATATGTATATTTTCGGTCATGAACGCAGATATAGATTGAATAATAAGATATCCATAGATATCTAGAGGTGTAAATCGTCGGACCGAACTGGATGCAGGTATTCAATTTCTGTCCTAAATGAAATCGGACCGGGCACAGAATGAAAGAGATTTATGCTCAAATAAATTTTGGTAACCTAATTTATGTCCTAAATAAAATCAAACGAACACGGATGGACGTTTATCGAACACGGGCTCAAAAGGGCATGGACAGACAATGTTATTTACATCACATTTCATGTTTTTAATAGAGTTTATATCAATTATGTTATTTTACCAATATATACCTGAGTATAAACATTTTATGAATCTTTGCTCAATCAACCAACCAAAACAATTATCATAAATATTTTGAAGAACATTACAAACATATTGAATTATAGGAAATTCGGACGAATTGAAACTAATACGGATCAAACAAGATTTTTGTTTATACAAATTTTGTTGTCCTAATTCATTTCCTAAATGAAAATTGAATGGAGTAGATCGAAAGTTTTTCGATTACGGACTCGATATTAGATATTAGATGCTCTTAAAACACACTTCAATCCAAGGTAAACACCTTTGGATATTAGATGCACGTCCGTGCGTTCTATAATAGTAAACATAATATAAACATTTGCACTTCTATGCGGAGGATCATGATTGGTGAACCCCATTGGAAGCACAAATTAATATAAAAGATGGGGGTTTACGTCTTTGTTAGAGTCTTTATTAGAATGCTAAAAAGAATATATATATATATATATATATATATATATAACAATAAGTGTTTTTTTTTTTTTTTTGAAATGGTACTTTATATACAACAAATCATTGTGACAACATATCACATGCCAATAAACGTTCGAATCACGCTAGGCAAGTTTCGAACTTTTGACCTCTCGCACCAAAGCCAAATCACTTAACCACTGGGACAATGGTGCTTGTCAACAATAAGTGTTATTATCTGTATATGCAAGGTTTCAAGTTTGAAAGGTTTGAACTTGAATTAAAATACTAAATTTGCACGATGGAAATAAAGAAATTTAACCTTGCTATATAAAAACAAAAATAAATAAAATAAAAATAAAGGATATAGATAAAAGAATCTTAACTTAAAAATAAATCAACTCTTCCAAATTAACCATATTCGGAATAAAACTGTGATCATAAACACTAATAGATTTGACGCAGTTGGTTAGTAGTTCAGACTACAAGATTAAAAGGCCACAACTTCGAGTATCGAGATCGATACTTGTTGGCATTAATGAATCACTAAAAAACTGCGATTACTGACCTACTCGTTGATCAAAACTAGATAGCAACAAGATGCCAATCAATTAGTCAAAACTTATGATCTCAAAATTGAACCGTGATAGTAGCATTGGTTGATAATTGATACCATACAAACATGGAGAAACCAGAAAGGTGGTTCGGATCTAGACTAGCTCTTCAAATAATGAGCTCAATTTTTACACATGTGTCAGCTACAAGTGCCAGAATTTTCAAACTGCCACTTAACCTCTAGGAATAAGTATCAGTGAACCATAACAAGAATATACAAATTTAGGGCAACATGTAACTGACATATACAAACAAGCACATATCTTATCGTATTCATCTTGTTCAAAAATTCACAGTCTAAAGAATGTTATCAACATAAAACAAGGAAGAAGCACATACCACTTATTGTACCGAAAGATCTTCAGCATTATGAACCCTTTTTCTTCTTCTTCTCAACGTAGTTCAAACAACGCCAATGACAGCAGCACCAAGTCTGACCAGAAAAATCTTCAAAGTAGAAAAAGCCAAAACCAACCCCTATCAGCACCGTAGGAGGAAGCAGCATCAAAGAAACCCCAACCGTCCCTAACGGTACCCGATACCTTAGCCTAAATCCAAATATTTCAAGGAGCGTCCCTCTTTTAGCCATGCCTAAAAGGTGATATGAATCAATACCCATTTCAGCTACAAACATACCCAAACAGATCAAGCAGCTGCTCCTTATAACCATTAACTTGGCCAAATTCCATCTGTTAGTGTAGCTGCATCTGAAAAATACCCATCATGAGTCTCTAAGTGCTACTGCACCAGTTCATGCTATAAGCTATGTTATATTAAGCATCACGCAAAGTGAGGCGATAGAAGCCTCGCTTCGCTTAATGGTGCTTAAGCGCTACCTAAGCGCTAGACCGCCCAGCTGGCCTAAGGACGCTTAAGAAGCGCTTAAGCGACGCTTAATAGTAGCTTAATTATTATAAAAAAAATTATTTTCACTATTGACAAGTGACATTTTTTTATGATTCACAATAACCAGGTAAAACCTTCCAGAAATGATAAATGAATAAATTTAATAACAATTTAGTTTTTAACGCATCATTCGTGCTTACAATGTTCACTTACAAAGATATACAATATGGACAAGATATGCCTAAAATATGTACAAGTAATAGTGAGTGGCCCGTGCTACGAACACGGACAGTTGTAGAATTCATAACTTATAGCAATGGTTTATTCAGTACATTTAGTATATTATTTTTGTATCTCTTCACTCTATTTACTTTGCGTACAAAGTACAATTTTATAATTTATTTTTTATGTTAAAACATCTTTTTTCATCTCACATGTAGCTAATCAAAGGCGGAGGCAGTAAAATCTTGGTGAGGTCACGTGATCTCACCGGGAAAAAAATACACAAAAAATATGTATCGTTCTCAGTCTCAAACATTTTCTCAAGCACTCCTCCTTCCAATTTTTTCACATACCTAAATCCCTCTTCCAACATCGCTTCATATTTTCGTGACCCCTCTTCAGCATCGCATCTTCTTTCCAGTATTTGCGACTCTCTCTTCCATTATTGCAAGATTCGCAACCGCAGCCCTCCTCCAACATCGCGATAACATGGGTAAAACCCTACTTTTATTTACTAATTTAATTGCTGATTATTTTGTTATTGATTATTAAATTGGAGTTTACTTAATTAAATTGAGGTTTACGATAAACTAGAAGTTAGTTATGTTTTTCTTTCCTGATTAGTTTGTTTGTCGATGTTTTTCTATTACATAGTTAAATTAGTGTAGATTAATTCTATAATGAATTAATTTGTTTATTTCAGATATGCGAATTTTTTCAAAAGAAAATTTGAGTATATTTGAAACGGAGTTAATTGTTCAGCTTTTCTGATGCAATCATTGATTGATTTTAAAACATGAGAACTCGATGTGGACAACTTTAGTATTAGTATTTATGTTATGATTATTTAGTTTGAAAAGATCAAAATAATTGATCGTTTTTGTAATCAAATACTATTGTATCATTTATTATCTATAGTTTTTGAATGATTTGTTGTCGAATTTTCTTTAATTTCATCCAATATTTGCTGAATTTTTTTTCCATGGGCTACTGTCCTCGAACCCCCACACTTTTCAAATTGTGACATCACTAAACTTAATCATGGCTGCCCCACTATAGGCAATGCGACATAGTTCGAATAGAAAATGAATTTAAAAATGTGTATTGTACAGACAAAGGATATTTAAGTAAGTAGACATTGCCTATATAATAAGAACATTTTGGTTGTTGTTCGATTACAATGTCATGATTTTCCTGTTAATTAAAGTGTTTGTAAACTAACATTAATCGCTAAAATGTTGCATAATAATATTATTTACGCTTTTTAAAACCAATTATTTTACACAACACTAAAGCATCTTCAGTATATATGATCCATGCAACACTTTAATTTATCATTATCGTTACTTAGGTTTCTTTCTTGGCACTTGTTGCGCATAAAATAAGTCCTCACTCACAACCGATAATTTTCTTTTCAGCTTCATTATGGAAAAATCATAAGATAGAAAAATTGCATGCAAGTTGGTCGTCTTAAAACAAATTAACATTTTCTTTTTATTCCTCCAACAAATAGCTTATGTACATAGTAGATAACAGACAAAGCATACCTTGTAGGAAAAACATAAACATATATATTCTGATGTGTACAATGATTTTATCATACATAAGTTATTCTAATGCATACGGTAATTTCATCATTAATAAATTATTTCATTAAATCATTTATGTACTGACATAACAGAAATGGTCGCATTCCAGCTATAAGTCATCACATATATGATTACATGTTAACGTTGATAACATAGCATACTTAACATGTGTCCCCTAAACACTGAGGTCGAAGATTTCCTGCATACTTGTTATTCCCTTGGTTATTTGCAACCACTGTCTGCATGCACATAGAAAATAACCATTTTTTAGTAACTACAATAATATATGTGTTTGGTAAATACATATTTATATAGTTACAACTTTAAAGGTATACCTGCAAATGAATGACAATTCAGGTATTTTATTAACTTTAATTTGTGGATATTGAACAATCAAAACTGATATGAGATATTGCATGCAAGAAAAATTTGAAAGTTTTCAATATTGATCTGTAAATTGTTGGTCGAAAACATACTACTCATGCAAAAGTAGAACATATAAATAATTGGACTCATCTTAACCCCTAGAACCGGTCATTTTTAAAAGATATGGATATTCTTTTCATGTTCATCTTTAGTACACATGTGAAAAGTATAATCTAAATCAAACTTGGCTAACATGAAACACCCAATCCAATTACATAAGTAAGCAGACTGAAAAAGTATTCATTGTTACAAAATGAAGAAAGTAAAAGTCATTAGAGAGATAGAGACAGACATTCCTGAAAATAGACCTATATTTACATTACATAGTCTGCTTTATATAAAGGCTTCAGAGCTAAGGATTTAACATATTCCACAATGTGGAACTAAACAAAACAACATAAAAGCATATTCATTTCATGATTTACATATATTGTAACACTCCCCCTTGAATATGCATCTTCAAAATCTTGAATGCTCTGATAACTTAAAATTTTCGTTTCGAAACGTGTATGATGATTGCTCCCCCTCATTATTATCTTGCTTGCATTTATTGATTTAGTCGATATAGATATTGTCTGTTGCCTCCTTGAAAACCTCTATAAGGAAAACCCAATGGGAAAACCTTGAAAAATGAAAAGAGTGCAACTTGTGAAATCATAAATATCATACAAAAATGATAGTCCTTCTAAGATTTTGATATTTCTGGATCAAAATAATGCCTCATTAAACTCTTACTAAGAAAAACCCAATGGGAAAAAATCATAGTGATGAAAAAAAGAGTATAATGACATATCTTATTTCTCATTTCTTCAAATGAAGTTTGATATTTCTGGATCAAAATAATGCCTCATTAAAATTTTAATAAGAAAAACCCTAAGGGAAAAATCTTAATGAAAGAAAAAGAGTACAATATAGTATTACATATTTCAATAATTTATAGAATCAAGCTTCTAGATCAATACAATACTTTATTAAAAACCTTACAAAGGAAAACCCTGTGGGAAAAAATTTAGTCAAGGATAAAAATACAATTTAACTAACATGTTTGAGATTATTTCGTGAAGAAACGTTTGATTCTTCTGTATCAAGATAATGCCTCATTAAAACCTTAGTAAGAAAAACCCCGGGGGGAAAATCTTAAATAAGGGAAAAGAGCACATTGTAATTTATTTTCAAATGTTACTGGGGAGTTGATACTTCTGGATCAAGATAATGCCTCATTAAAACTTTACTAATAAAAACCCAATAAGAAAAATCTTAGTTAAGGAAAAAAGTGCATTATAAAATGCTTATGGATGCTCCCCTTGATTTAAAAGTTTCCTCTGAATTTGCATTCATCTTTCGATAGCTTAAATTGGTTATAGATACTTCTGGATCCATAAATAACAATCGAAATTTCAAAGATTTTTTCTTTCAAATATGATTTGCATTTTATACATTCTTTTGCTACCCTTATGAAAAACACATCGTGTGCTTTCACTTTTATGCTTCAAATTAGTTTTTCATATTGCAATTACATCTTTGATGAATATTAAAAGTTCCATTACAACAATACTTAAAACAGAAAGTAATCTACTTATCTTGAAGTGCATCAAAAATTTCATTACAGCAATACTTAGAAGAAGGTTGTAATCTACATTCCATGTTCTTTGCATTCTTTATAATCATCGAAATTATTTATATTCTTTAGGAATTTATATATTTTAATAAGATTTGCATATCGCGACTAACACTTTAATGGAAATTAAGAGTTTCATTATAACGATACTTAAAAATAGGAAGTAATCTACTCATCATGAATTATATCAAGATTTTCATTACAACAATACTTAAAAATAGATTGAAATCTACTCTCCTTGTTCTTTGCATTCTTTATAACAACGAAAGTTATTTATATTCTTCAGGAATTTGTATACCTTCATTATTTAATATGATTTAAACCAATTTATACCTTCGGGGTATATTAAGCATTTCAAGTACTTTCGGTACTTTGCGGACTACATGTCCATATTTTTCTACTATTAAAGGATTCATGATGGCCAATGTTTTCCCCTAATTCAAGATTCTTAATCTATTTACAAACATAAGCACTTTATTATTTATAAATTTATCATTAATGATTATTTCTTGTCAGTTCTAGACATGATTTACTGAGATCTCTTTGATTATCATGTTTTAGGTACCTAAACCACATTCTAGGGTTATTTGACAACCATGTCATTAGTCTCTTCAAAAGAACCTTTAAATGTTTCTTTAAGAACACTCACCTCTTTTATTTGGCATCTTTATTACTTACTCCAAAATATTTCAAACTGACTTTTGTACCATATTTCAGATGTGGTTTACACATTTTGATCTTTTAGGGATTCAAATCGATATTGGTGAAAGTCTACTAGGGATATTATTAATAATTTATTCAAGTTACTTAATATTTTGCATCATTATACATGTTAATAAATATTTGACACTGATGATCAAAATGAACTTGTATCCCTTTATCCTCCCCCTCAATGTTGACAAACATTGTCACATTAAATAATAATCATCTTTGGATTCTCATTTTGATCCATTATCATATTGCTACTAGCAAATACACCATAAATATTAATAATAGGAGGATAATCCTTTTATCAATTGATAAGATGCATTCAAGTGATATTTGTGAGCTTCTGGATCATGTCTAAATATGGGATTCAATTATGCCAAATTTTGTGAAATATAATCCAGTTGAAATTGTACAAATTTTTCTAAAATAAGCTTCCAGCTTTCAATTTGTAGAGATAACACAAAGATATTCTTTGAGGTTTTCATTATAGTTCCAATATGGTAGTCATTCATTTATATATCCTCAAAACTCAACAAATTTCTTTTAAATTTGCTTGGGTATAATCTATTTTGAGTTAAGATATATGTACCATTTGGTAATACTATATGGGCTCTTTCGGACCCTTCTATTATGTAGCAAATTTTCTATGGTTGAAATTTTTAGCTAAAATATTTTCAGATAGTTCAGAGAAAAGCTTCTGGTTTTTCAAAATCATATGAGTCGTTGCACTATCTAGTAGGCATATATTACTACTCAAATATTGATGGTCCATATCTTAAAAATTAAAGACAATATAGTTAGTCAACTATTAAAAATTTTAAGCATTAAATAAATGCTAATACTTTCCAAAATAAAATAAAATGGACTACTGGATAAAACACAATATTTCAATTAGTTCTGAAAAGAAAAACATACAAGCACCAACTTCCAACTTGTTGAAACTTCAGGTTCAACCACTCTAGTCTAGTGTTTAGAAGTGTGACCATCTTCTAGTTGTCATAATGCTCCTTCGGGGAGTTCTATAAGTAAATATGATCTTTTTTTAGTTAAATATCTTATTTTTAAGACTGTCGTGGATATGACACCTTAAAAATATAAGAGCCTTTGTTTTATCCTACCAAGACATATTATCATTTTTAATGGCATTTTCCAAATATTGAGATTGTAATTGAATGTCAACATCCAATATCTATGACAAAAAGTTATCTCCTAATAAGTCCAAAGTTTTAAATTCAAGCTTGGCTATGTTTATAATATTACCGCTATCAGTGGAAATAAAAATGCATAAGCATCAAAATATTATTCATGAGTATATAATTAATGCATTTCATAAAATAAAAACTCATATCTGATAGTAATTACAGTGAAAGAATAAAAATATTACTGCAAAATTGTAAAAGACAACCAAATATAATACATAAAAGCGACTATAATTTCTTATTTACATCCTTTTGATAGCTCTAGATCCAATCTCATTAATTGCGTAAATTAATTTCCTTGAAAATGCAAAACTACCCTTGAAAATATGGAAAGGCCTTTATATGGATTGATCGGTGGAGAAGGGATGAATTATAATCAAAGATTTTGCATAGCTTGCATGAAAATTATGATACGAAATATAGACCATCTTTTCGGGAGAATATTTAAAGATATTTCTTTAAGAAATGATTATGCATGTAATATTCTTATGAAATAATAACTAGAAATAGACCTTTATGGTATAATTAGACATATGAACATAGAACAATGTATTCTTAAGATAATCTTAAACCTTTTGGATCTAATCTAAACTAAATTAGGATCGTTCATAATCATATTTGTGTACACTTATTTGGTTTAATAAAATTACCAAATATATAAATAAATCTCTTCTAGAGATATTTTAGTATCACCACTTCTGGAGTGAACTTTCTCTTCTAGAGATATATATGCACTATTGGAATGCAATATCAATATACAATATTTATTTTATATAAATTACATAATAACTACTTTTACAGTAGCATAAAATATCAATGGTGGAGATTTTTGTTGTAACTGCTTTTAAAATGGCATATCAAACTTTAAATATAGTGACAAAATTAGATTCACCAACTGAAAGTAAGATGCAAGAGATAAAACCACTACTTCTGGAGTGTACATTGGTATACAATATCATTTTTTTGGGATAAATTATTGTTATTACTTCAAAAAATTTATGTCATTATTCCTTCATGGAATATAGTATTTCCTTTTAAGGAATTGCAATGTAACAAAAATAAAATTCCTGTAACATCTCTTTTGGGACGTTGGATTTTGCAACTCTTTTGGGATGATTTATTAATTTCCTTTAACTTCTTCAAGGAGTACAACCTTATCATTTTACACAATTTCATTAGAGCTTCGAGCTTCTAATTCATGAACTTCAAGTTCATTACGTTGTTATGAACTTCAGGTTCTCAAATTCTGTGTAAACTTTATTTTTAGAAGCATGTACATTTTGACAAATTAAACAAATGACACTGATAAGAATTCATGCTTGTAAACTTTATTAGAAATTCTTTTCATAATTCAAGACTTCAGGTTTGGATTTTGAGTTATACAACTTCTATTAAAATAATTTCTTTACACAACTTCATGTTGTTGTTAAACCTAATTCTTCCATTACGCCAGACATTACTTATCAAAATAAATACATCAAATAGTACATTATACGTCAATTCTTATTCCAAATACAAACATAAAATATTATTTATTTTACAATAACCAATGCATTTAATACATTTATGGTAAAAATAAATGCATTTAACCTTTATGTGATCTAAGTATAACTACTATCACAACAAAGTGATTTCATTATAAATATATATATGAATTAATTGAATAAGCAATAGTTAAAGTAACATAATTTCATCTCAGATCTAGGTTTGAGATTACTCGATAATAAAATTAAAATGGATATCTTAAAAAGAAAGTTTATTCTCAATAATTAAAATTTCTAAAATAAACAACATTATCATTTCAGTTCTATCCATATCATTCATGATCATAAATAACTATACATCTCATATCCAAATTATTTCCCTTATTAGAAAATTAAGTTCATAATTCTTTACCAAATATAGCAAAACAAGCATGTAAATCTTCAAATGTTATCTCGTAAATTTGGGGACTTAAGATCATTTTCAAAAAATAAAAACATTTTAGAATTTTATTTAATTACACAAACTATATGCAGATCATTTAGATCTTGGTTTCTACATCAGAAGCTACCTTTTGGTCTAGGAAAAGCATCTTAGCTTCAAACCAAATCCAAAATTATCAACAAAAAAATCTTTCATACATAGATCATATAGATTTGAAATTTGAGTAAGATATTACAAGAATTCAATGACTTAAATAAAATCGATTCAAAACTTACTCAAAAAAATCAAAAATTCATAATGAATTCAAAGATGAGTGGATCTAATACCACTTGTTAGAAATTTGAATCTATTCAAACTGAATATTTATCAAGTATAAATTCTGAAAAAATAAATAAAATTGCTTTCAACTAGGAGATATGTAATAATAAGTAATCTCAGAAGTCATACTTGATTTCAATAAGTAAATAAGAGAAAATGATGAATAAACATGAAAAAAATAGAGTTGATGACTAAAATACGTAGATCTCAAAGATATATCATTTGAGCATGATATCATGATCTACAAAAGATCTAAAAAAAATTAGAACATAAGATTTCCAATAGAATGAGATCAAAAAATTAGATCTATGATTGAATGAGATCTAAGAAGATAAAATTAATAGAATTAGATCTGAAAAAGATAAAATCAATATAATTAAATCTAAAAAATTGCTTACCATCGTGAGATCTATAATTAGATGTGAAAAGCAAAGTAGATCTAGTCTTCTAGATTATCATAATTCAAATCTATAAAAAAAATGTTTAGAGATCGTGCTGATAACATGTTATAAAATGAAGAAAGTAGAAGTCGTTGGAGAGGTAGAGGAAGAAGATATATTATTCATTCCTGAAACTAAACCTGTATTTACATTACATAGTCTGCTTTATATAAAGGCTCCAGAGCTAAGGAATTAACATATTCCATGATGTGGAACTAAACAAAACAACATAAAAGCATATTCATTTCATGATTTACATATATTGTAACATTCATCAGTTTTAAGCTAAGGTTTATTGCCCAATTACTGAGTTGTAAGTGGGCAGATAACTTAAAAACAATTTAAACAGAGGGAAACAAAGGACCCTGCAATTGTAACTTAACATAAGCTCTACTTCATTTGCTAATAAGTGTAATAAAAATACTAAATCTAGCCAAAAATATGAGGGTACTGCAGCAAATGTACATACCATTTATAGTTTCTCCTTTTCTTATGCAGTAAAATAATACTATCTTACACAGCTTCTTTTTAACTATTTTTTAACAGAAGAAAGAATCTTTAAATACTTACCTATTATTAGGCACCATTCCCTAATTAGAATGTATGAATTTTATATTAGAATTTCAATCTAGCAAGAAGAAATCAAGTTTACCATGTATAAATGGTTTAAACGTATTTTTTTTACCTAAAAAACTGCTAAGTTTCTATGAAAGATTTCGGGTATAATTTTTTTTTTATCCGACTCATATGTCAATTTTGTAGAAAGAGTCAACCATACACAATTCCCAATACACATACATATACATGATAAATGGATATATATTTGTTTTGAACTGTACTCAGGAGAACCCGACGAACAGGTAAACTCCTAAGGGGATTAAGTTGTGTCTGTTCGCTCCAACTATGATAGATGGAAGTATTATAGCTGAAGAAATCTGTTTCACCTAAAAATGTAAAAATTCCTTCTATGATGCGAGTTTCTTCTATTGTCACATTAGGTTGTCTTATATACCAAGAACAGTTAATGGTAAAAATTATAGTTGACCGTCTCATTCAGTACAAATTATGAGCAGAGATTGAGGTGCTTTCATTAATTGATTAATAGGATTCTCAACTCCAAAAGTAATTTTAAACTGCCCAAGTTTAAATTACTAAATGTCCATGAAACCAAAGTAGTGTAAATTACTAAATTTTACTGCAACAAAATTGTTGGGAGAGAACAACGCTAATTGAGTTGAATTTTAAACATTTATTCATTGGATACAAATACATCTACAAAAAATAAACATATCTATTTGCAAAAAAAATCGGCTTGTTTATAAAAGAATTTCGAAATATTTATTATTTTTTATTAATAATTGGAATAAAGATACAATATTTTGATCCAATCATAAGCTTCCCAATATACCCTTATATACAAAAGAGAGATCCTGAACAAAAACTAATATCGATTTTCTAATGGAAATTTGATATATAAATAAGGTCACAAATTGGAATTGCAAGTTGAGCAAAAAATTAATAATTTTTCTTTACTTTTATATTTATGTCTATTACAACTATATATGAAATTGAAATTTAATAATTTAAGATCATTTATAAAGGCATGCATTGCACATGCCAGAGGTAAAATTTGGTTGTTTCAAATAGATATAGCAATGATAGAGATAGGCGATGGAACACACGGCAAGTTGTGTTTGCATTTTTGTTTTATTTGTTGTGATGCTCAAATCTAGAGCAATAGATTGCATAAAAGAGTATCATTCACATAATTAATTAAAATATTAGGGATAAATGCTTAATATAGTGTTTTATGATGCCAAAAAATAGAAGCTGTACTTTTTTCTCCAATTTATATATAGCATAATCCGAATAAAATAAATTGTTGAAAAATCAAATTACGAACAATAAACTAAGATCACAAAGAAGTTAGACGTACAAATTAAAAATGAACTATATGAATACGAAGATGATTAATGAAAGATTTGAAACAAAAATAGTTTGAAATATTACATCACCATTTGTATATTCTTCTTCATGCTTCAGCAGTGAGTGGAAAAAAGATGAATGCATGATAAATAAAGCATTTTTTTTACTAGATGTATATGACAAACAAAATCGAGGAAAAGATTTTTCTTTCCTAGATCTTGCAAGTAAACTGAAAGAAAAAGGAAATAGTTGCAATAGATGAACAAAAAGATATGCATATAATACCAATTTAGAAACAATTATTTGGAAAACTAACATGCTATAAGTAGGCCCCAATAAAGTAGAAACAAAAGTCAAGTAAAAAATATTTCACCATGGCTAATTAAACATCAAAATAACACCATTACATAAACATCATTTCTAAATAAGTCTGTACATTGCTTTGATTCTCGAAATGTTACATTACCTATCGGTATAGCCAAATCATAATATATACTTTAATATGAAATGATTGGATGGGAAAGTAAATAAAAAGAGAAATGTTCTTGTAAATAATATAATATAATATAAGCTTCAAATGCGCATGAAATATTAAACTACTCTTAGTCTTAAAATTATTATTATGTGATATTCTTAGGAAAATAGTAAATCTTAAACAGAAATTAAAAATGAGCAATATGGACGAAATAGAAACAGTTAGCTTTTCTTAATGTGAATATTTTTGTAAAATTATACAGCTGGGTTTTTTAAAATAGACTATTATTGGACTTCTTGGTCTATTGATGGATTAATGCAACTAATATTAACAATTAATACCTAGAATTGGTCATATGATTATTATGTTTTGTAAAATTATATGGATGACATGATTCCTTTAAATTCAACAATTATCGGAAGCTAATCCAATGATCTTACCCATTTATCACCACAGTGAAAACTTTAAACATGATTCAAAACTAATTTCAATCCTAAAATTGGAATAGAATGTTCTTTCAATCCAAAAAATAAATAAAAACTTAAATAATCAATATTACTATGTACTAACCAATGTTGGACATCTGACTAAGTTGCAACTATTTTGGATACTTGAAAATTATACAACGTTATCAGTGGTGTAGAATATTAGTATTAATACTTACTACACTTTATCATTCACCAAACCGGTATACATATAAGTTCGTTATTAATCATAAAATTTCAACAATTGTTTGATCAGAGTCATATTTTTAAATATTTATCCTTTGATAAGTATATTACAATGTAAACACATTACACCTAGAAGCATAAAACTAAATTATAAATCCAATCTAGTTTTTCAAAATGAAAAAGCTATAAATGCTTACCCAATTTTAGTAACTTATACCTGAAAGTATAGATAAACTATAAAAGTTTATGTTTAAGATTCAATCTAGCATGAAGAAAACCAAGTACCATATGTATTTTGAAATATATCTATGTAAATTGCTAACTTCATACAAAGGTATCCATATATAACATCGATTTTTTACTCATGTTTCCTCTAAAGAAAGAATTCTAGATATATATGTTAATTAAACAATTACAATCTATACTAATTTAAAAAAATTACCATAGGATAAAGAAATAATGACAGTTTAACTAATCTCCGTTATTCATAAATGTAAAATAGTTTGCTTTAACTTAAAGGAGCAATAATTAGCAAAATAGCCTTTCGCCATTGCCATAGGTTGAGTCCTAAGTTCTACCCCCCCCCCCCAAAGGATAATAAAGGAAAGAACTAATTCAAAACTAAAGATGGCAAATAGGAAATTCCAAAACTTATTATCAAAGAGAGATGTGGATAAGAAGTACACATTTTCTCCTAATCAATTTAATCTTCTCCGAAGTCTTTCCAACCTCTGTAGACTTGATCCAACGCGAAAAGAACTATAACTGTTATTATACATACCACCATCAGAGTACAACAATCAACAAATCAGTTTGGACTGATTTAATAACTAGTCCTCAAACGTGCTGAATATACAGCCTACACACACATCAGAATATAATGAAGTATGTAGAATACACTTTAGAATCCTCCAGCACATCTCTTGTGCTCCGTAGCATCCTAACCAGAATTTGTAATACTCGGTCTGACCCGAGCACTATAATAAAATAACACCCGAGTAGTTTCAAAAACCAGCGTAAGAAAAAACACTCAGTTTGAATTATTATTGTTATCAAAATCCTTTGAAAATAAAGGTATCTCATAAGACCACGTCACATATAAATACGACGGGTTTTTACCTTATGATAACCAAAACATTTTATATCAAAATCATCTGATATTATAATGGTATCTAAAATAAACTATAAATAACTGAAATGCTTGCATCCCACGTTTCAGCATAGTTGGGAACATCTAAAACCGTACAGACTCTTAGTGGATATTGCATTCCATACAATAACAAGGCTAGTGGGGTACCGCCCGCCACAGTACACCTCTAGAAAAATGTACGGAGATCGAACCTATCGATCCCTGCCAACACAAGACCGGCCTACTCCTTACTAGATAGTTCTGAATATGGTCACCACTAATGTGCCCTGAAACGCTTACAAATGAAAGTGATGATAAATGTCCACTCTAGATGAGTGATGACCGTACCCTAATGGGAGCGACCTACATAGCCTTATTGCATCTTCCATGTTTTAGCCGTTTCCGATTGATGAGGCTTGAGGCTACATATTGCCTTAAGAATAACATTCATTCTTGGAACGCTAACACCGCCTTCCAAGCAATGATGCAATGATAGCTTTCATCCATACAAGTTGTTTTGGGTCTGAACAAACCGAATCTACTTCAAGATCAACATCTCCATATTCTTCGGACATCATAATTCGTAACGCACAAATCAAATCGAAGTGGTTTTAGATAATTAAATCTGATCCCAATCTCTTTGAAATGATCAACAAATTTGACCAGATTTGATAATCGGTTATTTAACTATCAAATTATACACATAAGCAGCACTAGGCCCATGTTATAAATTTTCCAAAACATTTATTTTAAAATATCTTTACAGAGGTATATATTCAAATCTCTTTCAATAACTCAGTATTTTGAAAACAATTCCAAATACTTATATTCATAAGAGGATATTTTCAAACCATATCACTCTTAGAAATATTCCAAATTCAAACTATAATTCATTACTTAGAAAATATTTCTAGATGAATAATTGCATTGTTAAAATATTTTCAAAACCTTTCATCTCAATACTTATGGAAATATTATAAGCAAAATTTCCAAAACCCATTTATAATTTCAGTACTTAGGAAATTTTCATAACTTATATCGATTGTACAAGTATAATTTCAAAACAAAGGAAGATTTCCCTTTTACCCACTTAATAAGACATTTCCAAATTCATTCGCAATTTCTCAACCCATTATAGCTTATTTTATAAATTTTTGGAATCAATTTCCAATTTTCTTTTCAGTTTCCAAAAAATTCAATTGTGCTTATTTATAATCTCATCTGACAATTTATAACTTTTTTTATGAATTCAAATTCATTTCTGAAGTTCTCGTATCAAACCATTTTGGAAATTTCTTAAGTTTCCAGAATACCATTATAAGATTTCTCTTATAAAATCACATCCGTTAAATAAAACCTGGTTTACAAATCTCGAGGGTATTTACAAATAATTTTTCTATCATTTTCCAAAACTCTATGTGTGTATATATGTATAATAAGTATTTTTAAAGAATAGTAATTTATTTCAAAACACATTTTAAATAATTATTTAAAATATCAAAACATTTTTTAGTGACGACAATATCTTATGCCCATTTCATCTATAAATAAAATTGACTCACATAGCTTATAATAAAAATTAGAATTTATCAACTAATATGGGGTTTTTAGGCACAAGGAAAAAGTTGAAGAAAAATTTAGTTTTAGGGATAAGAAGTTTGCTTTTTAGACTGAAGAACATTTTTTTAGTGTAAATCAAAGAATGGTAATTGTAACTATCATTTTCTGTTTACACTAAAAAATGTCCTTCGGACTAAAAAACAAAATTATTGTCCCTGAGACTAATTTTTTTTGCAACTTCTTTCATGTGTCTATTTTTTTGTTTCAAATTTTTTTTTTTTTTGAAAGAGGTTTTTAGACTCAAGGAATAAGGTGAAGAAAAATTTAGTTTTAGGAATAAGATGTTTGATTTTTAAGCTGAACGACACTTTTTAGTGTAAATCACATAACGATAGTTGTAACTATCATTTTCTGTTTACATTATAAACTGTCCTTCAGACTAAAAAACAAACTTGTTGTCCCTGAGACTAAATTTTTTTGTAACTTCTTCCCTGTGTCTTTTTTTCTAAAAAATAAAAATCCCTTTTTAAAACAAAACTAAACTCCTCTATAAAATTTAACATAACCATTTTTCATTTATAATTCTCGATTTTCATTACCAATTTCACAACATTTCCAAATTCCAAAACAAGATTCACTGTTCCTTTCTAAACCGATTTTCCATATCTCATTTTAAATCCATACTACAACATATCCTCCCAAATTTTATTCATTTATAACTATTTCACTTCATTTATAAATATCGATTATAAATTCATAGTTCATTCTTGTTCTATCTATTAATAAAAGATCCATATTTCAAAAGCCCATTTAAATCACTTTCTATTTAAAATCCTGTTTGGAAATCTCTTTTCAATAAATCCCATTATATTCCAAATCCCTTCGAAAATTCGATTTTAACTTCTAATCATAATTGAAGAAATATTATTAAAATCCCTTGTTCCAGTTTCCTTGTACATATATAATTTATATTACATATATATATATATATATATATATATATATATATATTTGAAAACTCCTTATGAAATAGTTAAGTATATTTTCAAAATCAATTCTTTATTTAATCCAAACCATTCCTTATTCAATATTTCAATTTCCATATAAATATTTTATTTACAAAAATCACCTTTGAATTTCTTTTTAAGATTTAAAAATATTATTTATGGTATTTAAAATACCAAAATTAGGGCCAGTGCTACTACATCATCCAATATATCAAATCACACAACAATTCATAACAAATTATTCAATCATATCATATATCACTATATATGAAACAAGTAGTTATTTTTGAGGAATCCAGTTGGATCCATCCAACCTGTTTCCCTGCATCCACAGATGTTATATAACATAAAATACCAATCCCGCTTTGAGGCGGGATATCGCGGTAATATAGTGTCATCGGCTATTATGCAGGTTGCATAGTGTCTCATCACTCCAATCACCCAACTACTACTAATATATATATATATATATATATATATATATATATATATATATTATAATGTTCAATCATCAAATAATTAATTTTAATTATTATAAATTTAATCCAATAATCCAAAATGAGTGAGATTTACTCACCTTGATTTTTTTCAATTTGCCAAATGATCGAATTTTAAATTAAACTGAATGACGTTCGATTTAACTTAAATTCCTGCTATTCCAAATTAATTCCAAATTAATTCATGATGGTAGATTTCACAGCTACGAATCTCACATGACTGATTTCATGTGAGGCCCACCTCTATACCCACGCTAGCCAAGAACACTACGGTGTAGTGCTATCAACTAGCACGGAGAATAAGGCTGTTGAGAAGCGACCATCCATGTGATTGCTTATCACACGGTGGCTATAAATAATCTTTGGAAACAAACATAGAAATAAGCATAACACAAATCAGTCACAGACATCCATATCACAAAGGCGGAAGAAGATATGAATATATAACCAACACATGAAAGTGTACATCAGAGTAGTGGTCAAAAAGATCCACAATAATACAAAAGAATAGCAACACGTGCTATACAAAAGAATACAACTATGAGTCTATATCTCAAGTGTATACAACAAAAACTGCTAATCTAAATGGTTAGTCAAAAGTCAAAGTAGCAAATCCCGGGAAGAAGTCAAGCAGAAGCACCTGTAACATCTCGGTCTGACCCAAGTATTATTTAAGAAAATAATAAACGAATCAGTCTAGCTATAAATATCAGATGACATGGTATAAAATAAAAGATATGCCATAAACATAAAATATCCATATTGACATACTACTATAAATATGCAAATGATGATCAACAGAAGATCAATCAATAAGAGATAAATCAATATCACAAGAATCTTCTCAAAGATCCAAAGAGGGCATCATACCCTAAACTTGTACTCATAACAAGTCAATGACATAAATTCCAGAAATCAACACAAGAAATCCAGAAATCACAGAAAAAGGGAAAGAGGCCTATCTGACGGTCCGAAGACCATGGGGAGCTACCCCATATGGGTGAGTCGGAATCACCCAGATGGGTCTAGGCTAACCAAAAAGAAAAAAGGTATGTGTGAGTGGAATCACACAAATGGTGTCTAGCCTAACCTCGCAACAAAAAGGTATATGTGAGTGGAATCACACAAATGGTGTCTAGACTAACCTTGCGGACAAAGAGATATGTGTGAGTCGGAATCACACCAATGAGGTCTAGTCTAACCTTGCAAACAAAGAGACATCGCACAATTGCTAGTCTAAATCATAAAATGATCGTCATGATCAACGAGAAGTGTCAATTACACTAAGCTAGTAAATATAAAAGTTTATCTTCGTGTCCCATAACCACTTGCTTAACTTAAATATTTACGAACAAACTGTAAATCTTCACTAGAAAATTGTCACAAGAGGTTCAATCGAACAAGTCCAAGAATTAACCGACGAAGTGAACGCAAGCGTTTCATACCACTTGTTTTACTAAGTCGTTTAATTAGATTTCTCATCCGAGTGAGGTAAAGGTTTGTACATACTAGTAGATTGGAAAACGGTTTAAGAAAAGAGCTTTGTTATTGAAAATAGAGTTGAAATTATTTTGTTGAAAGAGTTTTGATATTTACTGCTAGTATTGAAACCTTCATATTTCTAAAGTTGTTATTCCGCCTTTTTAGCAAGGCCGTGATACCATAAAATCGACCGAGAAGCCAAAGATAGTTTGTCTCGAAGAATGGTCAACTCAGCATCTCAACATAGCGAGTTCTGTTGAATCTTTTTCAGATAAGATCCCCTACGGAGGGGGGTCCGGGGGATGGCAACCCACCAAGGTGGGGGTGCGGGGGCAACACCCCCGCTACGGGGTTCGACCTGCCCGGTCAGGTCGCGGGGGTCCAGGGGGCAGCGCCTCGTCCAAAACGGTACGACCTAGTGAAGACCTAAGGGAGGATAGGATCGAGCGACCTAATGGTTGCGACCTAGGGGTCAAGCGACCTAGTGGTTGCGACCTAGAGGTGTTCGCGAGTTAGCAGAAGTGAGCGACCTAACAGAGGCGAGCGACTTAAGGGGTCATGCGACCTAACTGGAGCAACCCTGTGGTCATGCGACCTAACTGAAATGGACAAGCGACCTAACAAACCAGGCAAGGTTGAGCGAACTAATGACCTAATGGAGCAAGCGACCTAAAGGAAGTGAGTTCGAGCGACTTAAAGTGGTAAACATGCGGCCTAGGTGGACGCGACCTAATGGTCATGCGACCTAGAGGGATGAGCAACTTAAGTGAGCGACCTAGTCAATTGAGGCCGAACGACCTATTTAACCCACGACCTAACACGTCTAACACGCGAGCGACCTAAGGGTCTAACACGCGAGCGACCTAAGGATTTTAACACGCGAGTGACCTAAGGGTTTAACACGCGAGCGACCTAAGGATTTTAACACGCGAGCAACCTATCGGTTTTAACACGCGAGCGACCTAAGGATTTTAACACGCGAGCAAACTATCGGTTTAACACGCGAGCGACCTAGGGATTTTAACACGCGAGCGACCTATCGGTTTTAACACTCGAGCGACCTAGAGGCAACGACCTAACTCCGAACGAGCTAAGGCCAGTACGAGCCAAATGAAGGTGAGACTTTTCCTAGGCGAACGTCCTAACTGCAGTTTTTCGCCTAAAACACCAAAAATTGGAGTTTTTCACCAATCCAATCCAAACCAAATGCAAATGTACATGCTAAAGTGATGGGGAATCATTCCCAACAGTCCAATATAGTTATAGACTAGAATTGTGAGATAAAAAGCTCACCTTTTCACCAAATTGTGAAGGTAAAGCTTGAAGGTGAATGGAGAAGCAACTACAAGCTTGAATCCAATACTTTTTCCTTGAATTTGGAGTTGAATGATGGAGTTGGAGTTGAAACCTAGCCTTGGAGTTTCTAATTTCCCTTTCCACTCACCATTAATGTTAAAGTTTGTGTTGGTAGGAAGTTATGAAGAGTGAGGAGAAAGGGAGAAGTGGGTTTGAGTTATGATGGCTAATCTAACCCAAAGTCTAAAGCGGGAAAAGTAAGTGAAATTCCACTAACTTCAAACCTATCAATGTTTATACTTAAAAAAAGTTGTAAACGGCATTTCGAACTCAATGAATGTGGTCTCGAGTCTTAATTTGACCGTTTTCAAAAAGTAGTTTTTCGGACCAATATCCGATTTACGACAAAGTATTTAAATAAAATATTTAAATATAAAATCGATAAATATGCGGGTTGTTACAGACTCCCATCCTTAAAGAAATTGCGTCCTCGCAATATATAAGATGGAAATAAAAAGTTACAACCATAAAAGCATATTAACACAAAAGAAATTTGAAATAGGAAGTTCACCTCAAAGAGCAGGAGTAAGCAAGTCCGGATGTGTTCGCTTGATAAATTCTCTGGATTCCCAAGAGCAATCCTTAGGATTTGAGGACCATTGAACCTTCACAAGCGGAACATCTTTATTTCGAAGTCGTTTGACCTCCGAAGTAATAATTCGAATAGGATGCTGCTCGTAAGTTAAATTCAGAGAAACTTCAATTTTTTCCACAACACCAGGCTCAAGAATAGAATCAGAATCTCGTAGGCATTTCCGTAATTGAGAAACATGAAACACGTCATGCATAGCAGAAAACTGAGCCGGTAATGCAAGGCGATAAGCCATAGAACCAATACGTTCAGTGATAGGAAATGGCCCAATATATCGGGGTGTTAACTTTCACGATCGACTGAAACGTACAACACCTTTCATAGGTGAAACACGAATAAAAACAGAATCTCCCACAGAAGATTCTAACTTCCTTCCTCGATTATTGGCATAGGATTTTTGTCTACTCTGGGCTTCTTTCATCCTATGTCGAATAAGTTCAATCTTCTCTGTGGAATCACGAATAAAGTTTGGACCTAAAACCAGCTTCTCACCGGCCTTAAGCCAACAAGAAGGAGATCGACATGGCCTTCCATAGAGTGCCTCGAAAGGTGCCATACCAATACTAGATTGGAAGCTATTATTATAGGAAAATTCAACAAGTGAAATATGATATTCCCAACTTCCACCAAAATCGAGCACACAAGCACGAAGAAGATCTTCAAAAGTTTGATTCACACGCTCGGTTTGTCCATCGGACTGGGGGTGATAAGCAGTGCTAAAATTAAGCTTCGTTCCTAAAGCTTTTTGAAGACTCTTCCAAAATCCACTAGTAAACAATGGATCTCGATCGCTAACAGTAGAAGTAGGAACTCCATGCAATTTAACAATTTCTTTGATAAAGAGTTTGGCCAAAAGAGGAACGGTTCGGTTAGACCGAACGGGAATAAAATGGGCGGATTTAGTAAGTCTATCAACGATCACCCATAAGCTATCATGACCCGAACGAGAACGGGGAAGGCCATCTATAAAATCCATGGAAATTTGGTCCCGCTTCCAAATTGGAATTTCTAAAGGTTGCACTAACCCACCAGGCCTTTGATGTTCGACCTTGACAAGTTGGCAAGTCATGCAACACTTAACAAAGTTAGCAATATCAGATTTTATTCCCTCCCAATAATAAAGTCGCTTCATATCAGCGTACATTTTACTACTACCGAGATGAATGGTGGATTTAGAACGATGGGAATCTTCTAAAAATCTTTACGAAGATCACCAATATTTGGTATGATAAGTCTACCAAATTTTCGAATGCCGCCACGAGAATCAATATCAAAGTCTTTCAAACCTTCAATATCAATTTTATCCTTAACATTTTGGCCAAGAAGAGCCAATTCATGATCTAGCCCTTGAGCTTCAAGAATGCGGTCTAAAAGAGAAAGATGAGCCTCAAGGCTACATAAAACAAGTGATGAGCATAAATTGGATACGCGCTCTCGAATCTCACAAGTGGATAAAATCTCGAGATCATTCCATTCGGATACCATCATAGAAACAACTGCTTGTTGTTTACGGCTAAGAGCATCGGCGACACGATTACCCTTACCGGGGGTATAAAGAATATCAAGATCATAAGGTGCAAGGAACTCAAGCCAACGCTGTTGACGCAAATAAAGTTCCTTTTGCGAAAATAAATATTTCAAAGACTTATGATCGGTGTAAAAAATAAATTTCTTTCCCAATAGATAATGACGCCAAATTCGAAAGGCAAAAACAATAGCCGCGGGTTCTAAATCATGTGTGGCATATCTAGTCTCGGTCGGCTTCAATTGCCTAGAAGCATAAGCAATAACACGTTCTTTTTGCATAAGAACGGCACCCAAACCAACCTGACTAGCATCAGTATAAACCACAAAATCTTGATTCCCCTCGGGAATAACAAGAATAGGAGCATCGGAAAGGAGTTCTTTTAATTTCTGAAAAGAGGCTTCACATTTGTCCAACCAAATGTATTTAACTCCCTTCTTAGTCAAGCCAGTAAGAGGCACGACAATCTTAGAAAGTCTTTAATGAAACGACGGTAATAACCCGCCAATCCGAGAAAACTATGAATCTCTGTCACACTCTTCGGTCTCTTCGAATCTTGAATTGCTTCAACCTTTGAAGGATCCATGGAAATTCCGGATTCGAAAATAATATGACCGAGAAACTTCACACGAGATTGCCAAAAGTGGCATTTAGAAAATTTCGCCTTTAATTGGTTACTCCTAAGAGTTTCCAATACAATCCGAAGATGCTTTTCATGCTCCTCCTCGGTTTTAGAATACACAAGGATATCATCAATGAAGATGAGAACAAACCGATCGAGGAAAGCCTTGAAAACTCGATTCATGAGGTCAACGAAGTAAGCCGGAGCATTCGTTAAACCAAATGGCATAACAAGCCTTTCATAAGATCCATAACGAGTACGGAACAATATCAAAGGAATATTATCCTCAGCAATACGAAGCTGATGAAAACCGGTAGCCAAGTCCAACTGTGAAAAGACCCTAGCTCCGCTAAGCTGATCAAACAGATCGTCAATCCGAGGTAAAGGATATTTATTTTTAATAGTCAGATCGTTAAGCTCACGATAGTCAACGCAAAGCCTAAGCGTACCATCGGATTTCTTCATGAAAATAGCCGAAGCTTCCCAAGGCGAGGAGCTAGAGCGAATAAATTACTTCATCTCCAATTCAGATAATTGTATGCGCATCTCCTCATTTTCCTTATTAGACATGCGATAAGGAGGACGAGTAATAGGTTGAGCTTCAGGGGTAAGATTAATTCTGAACTCAATTGCTCGTTTAGGTGGTAAACCTAAAACGGGCTCAAATATGTCGGAAAATTCATAAACGACGTGAATTCGAGAAATGACAGCTTCCTCCTCATCATCATCATTATCATGAGGATTTAAAGAATATAAAGACGCAGTCAACGTAGAATCCTAATCTTTAAGAATAATAGAAATCTGATTTACAGATTGTGAATGTTGGAGATAAATAGTCCCCTCAGGACATAGGATATGAGCTTCATAACGATTAAGCCAATCCATTCCCAAAATCATTCCAAAGCCTAGGTAACGCATAACATGCAAATCGGATAGGAATGGAAAATCACATAAAATAATCTCCACATTTTTACAAAGCAAACTAAGAGTTGCGGATCCACCAACAGGATTCGCAATTCTCAAGGAAGTCATTAAAGCATCAACATTTAAAGAGAAAGTGTCGACAAGTTCCATTGATATAAAAGAATGAGATGCACCCGTATCAAAGAGAACTCTAATAGGTTGATCATGAAATAAAATAATACCATCAAGAATGGAATGAGAAATACCTTGGCCACGAGATGTGTTGTCAGGGGCTTGAGCCACATTTAACTTTCCCTCCTTCTTGCCTTCACGTTTGAGGCATTGATGTATGTAATGATCCGGGCTCTTACAATAGCGACAAGATTTGGGCTTAGAGCACTTATTCGCAAAATGATCCCCAGATCCACAGTTGAAGCATCTCGCACCACTAGGAGAAGGAGACTTTGCCGCAGGGGTTGCATGCTTACCCTTTTTGTTGGGATAAGGGACTTTGAATTTACTGGGCCTCTTTTTGTTGTTGAAGTTGGGTTTGGAAGCTACTACTTCAACATCACTTTCTTTATCAGCCTCTTCCAAACGAAGAGCGATATCTATAAGTTGGTCGAAACGAACTTTTAACTTTAGAAGTAATGGCTTCTTGAGGCTTTTGTTTAAGCCATAAACGAACCTCTGGTTCTTCTTTAATGGGGTGTTGATGTATTCAACCCCATATTTGGAAAGCGACTCAAAGGCTGCGACATAATCAGTCATAGAGGACTCACCTTGAACAAGGTCTATAAAGCGTCGAGCCAGAGTTACCATCTCTGCTTCTGGTATAAATTTTAACTCAAAGCGTGTCCGGAATTTCTCCCAGGTAAGGTCCGCTTTGTTGACTTCAGAAATAAGAAGTTCATACCAGTCTAATGCTCTCTCTTGGAGCATACTGGAAGCCACCTGAACACGGTGAAGATCGACGAGATTCATGCGAATGAAGATTCGATCGCAGGTCCTCAACCAAGCCTAGACCTCAATGATAGTTTCAGAACCTTTAAATGGCTTCCCACCCAGGTTGGTGTAATCATTGCACAAACGTGCATACCCAGATTTAGGGTGAGTAGGTTCCGGATTAGAACCAGCTGCTTAAGCATTCGTGACAAGGTCAAGAAGTTGCTGGGTAGTCATAAAAACTCCATCTTGGGGTGGAGCACTAGATGGTCCAGCTCTGGGACGACCAGGTCTAACCATTTCTCTTCCTTAAGAAAGAAAGAAGAGAAAGAAGAAGATTATTCACTAATGAATATCAAGCAATCTTGTTAGATAAAACAAAGAATCATAAAGGATATATGATGAATTGGTACGACGACTCGAATTAATCCTAAGACATAACTCCTAAGGTGGACTTAGGACGATGATCCTTGTTAAGTTATTCTACATTGTTCCGAAGTTTGGCTCTGATACCAAGCTGTGACGCCCCACCTCTATACCCACGCTAGCCAAGAACACTACGGTGTAGTGCTGTCAACTAGCACAGAGAATAAGGCTGTTGAGGAGCGACCATCCATGTGATTTCTTATCACACGGTGGCTATAAATAATCTTCAAAAACAAACATAGAAATAAGCATAACACAAATCAGTCACAGGCATTCATATCACAAAGGCGGAAGAAGATATGAATATATAACTAACACATGAAAGTGTACATCAGAGTAGTGGTCAAAAAGATCCACAATAATACAAAAGAATAGTAACATGTGCTATACAAAAGAATACAACTATGAGTCTATATCTCAAGTGTATACAACAAAAAATGCTAATCTAAATGGTTAGCCAAAAGTCAGAGTAGCAAATCCCGGGAAGAAGTCAAGCATAAGCACCTGTAACATCTCGGTCTGACCCGGGTATTATTTAAGAAAATAATAAACGGATCAGCCTAGCTATAAATATCATATGACATGGTATAAAATAAAAGATATGGCATAAACATAAAATATCCATACTGACATACTACAATAAATATGCAAATGATGATCAACAGAAGATCAATCAATAAGAGATAAATCAATATCACAAGAATCTTCTCAAAGATCCAAAGAGGGCATCATACCCTAAACTTGTACTCATAACAAGTCAATGACATAAATTCCAGAAATCAACACAAGAAATCCAGAAATCACAGAAAAAGGGAAAGAGTCCTATCACATGACGGTCCGAAGACCATGGGGAGCTACCTTATATGGGTGAGTCGGAATCACCCAGATGAGGTCTAGGCTAACCAAAAAGCAAAAAGGTATGTGTGAGTGGAATCACACAAATGGTGTCTAGCCTAACCTCGCAACAAAAAGGTATGTGTGAGTGAAATCACACAAATGGTGCCAGACTAACCTTGCGGACAAAGAGATATGTGTGAGTCGGAATCACACCCATGAAGTCTAGTCTAACCTTGCAAACAAAGAGACATCGCACAATTGCTAGTCTAAATCATAAAATGATCGTCATGATCAACGAGAAGTGTCAATTACACTAAGCTAGTAAATATAAAAGTTTATCTTCGTGTCCCATAACCACTTGCTTGACTTAAATATTTACGAACAAACTGTAAATCTTCACTAGAAAATTGTCACAAGAGGTTCAATCGAACAAGTCCAAGAATTAACCGACGAAGTGAACGCAAGCATTTTATACCACTTGTTTTACTAAGTCGTTTAATTAGATTTCTCATCCGAGTGAGGTAAAGGTTTGTACATACTAGTAGATTGGAAAACGGTTTAAGAAAAGAGCTTTGTTATTGAAAATAGAGTTGAAATCATTTTGTTGAAATAGTTTTGATATTTACTACTAGTATTGAAACCTTCATATTTCTAAAGTTGTTATCCCGCCTTTTTAGCAAGGCCGTGATACCATAAAATCGACCGAGAAGCCAAAGATAGTTTGTCTCGAAGAATGGTCAACTCAGCATCTCAACATAGCAAGTTCTGTTGAATCTTTTTCAGATAAGATCCCCTACGGAGGGGGGGTCCGGGGGGTGGCAACCCCCCAAGGTGGGGGTGCGGGGGCAACACCCCCGCGACGGGGTTGGACCTGCCCGGTCAGGTCGTGGGGGTCCAGGGGGCAGCGCCTCGTCCAAAACGGTACGACCTAGTGAAGACCTAAGGGAGGATAGGATCGAGCGACCTAATGGTTGCGACCTAGGAGTCAAGCGACCTAGTGGTTGCGACCTAGAGGTGTTCGCTAGTTAGCAGAAGCAAGCGACCTAACAGAGGCGAGCGACTTAAGGGGTCATGCGACCTAACTAGAGCAACCCTGTGGTCATGCGACCTAACTGAAATGGCCAGGCGACCTAGCAAACCAGGCAAGGTCGAGCGACCTAATGACCTAATGGAGAAAGCGACCTAAAGGAAGTGAGGTCGAGCGACTTAAAGTGGTAAGCATGCGGCCTAGGCGGACGCGACCTAATGGTCATGCGACCTAGAGGGATGAGCGACTTAAGTGAGCGGCCTAGTCATTTGAGGCCGAACGACCTATTTAACCCGCGACCTAACACGTCTAACACGTGAGCGACCTAAGGGTTTTACACGCGAGCGACCTAAGGATTTTAACACGCGAGCGACCTATGGGTTTAACACGCGAGCGACCTAAGGATTATAACACGCGAGCGACCTATCGGTTTTAACACGCGAGCGACCTAAGGATTTTAACATGCAAGCGACCTATCGGTTTTAACACGCGAGCGACCTAGGGAGTTTAACACGCGAGCGACCTGTCGGTTTTAACACGCGAGCGACCTAGAGGCAACGACCTAACTCCGAACGAGCTAAGGCTAGAACGAGCCAAATGAAGGTGAGACTTTTCCTAGGCGAACGACCTAACAGCAGTTTTTCGCCTAAAACACCAAAAATTGGCGTTTTTCACCAGTCTAATCCAAACCAAATGCAAATGTACATGCTAAAGTGATGGGGAATCATTCCCAACAGTTCAATATAGTTATAGACTAGAATTGTGAGATAAAAATCTCACCTTTTCACCAAATTATGAAGGTAAAGCTTGAAGATGAATGGAGATGCAACTACAAGCTTGAATCCAATGCTTTTCCTTGAATTTGGAGTTGAATGATGGAGTTGGAGTTGAAACCTAGCCTTGGAGTTTCTAATTTCACTTTCCACTCACTATTAATGTTAAAGTTTGTGTTTGGTAGGAATTTATGAAGAGTGAGGAGAAGGAGAGAAGTGGGTTTGAGTTATAATGGCTAATCTAACCCAAAGTCCAAAGCGGGAAAAGTAAGTGAAATTCCACTAACTCCAAACCTATCAATGTTTATACTTAAAAAGTTGTAAACGGCATTTCGAACTCAATGGAAATGGTCTCGAATCCTAATTTGATCGTTTTCAAAAAGTAGCTTTTCGGACCAATATCCGATTAACGACAAAATATTTAAATATAAAATCGACAAATATGCGGGTTGTTACATTTCATTTGGTTGAACATCGTATAAGCAAATTTTGAATTATATAAACGGTTTCAGTTTTAATTATAATTAATTAACTATTTGCTTAATTTAATAAATAATTAACAAACCTCACTATCTCTTGCTCCGTCTCTTCTATTCACGTTCAAACCTACAGGTCACGAGACCCATAGCACGTGAGAAACAACTTCACGCACGACACCCCACATTTCGGCCATCGATCGACGCCATCAAATCGCATGTCACCGCCCAGCCCTCCAGTCGCTCCACCTTCCATCATTCACCATCGCACTAGAAGCTATCATCAGCGCCCCCTCGAGTTGTCGCGATCCAAACCCAACCCAAAACAACGAAACCCTAAACAGTCGAATGCGACTACCCTCCATCACAATCGTTGCCTACGGTTTCCCCCAACACACTTGCTCGCGCTTTCAAGTCGATCGCAACAATAGCAGTTTACCCCTTTTTTCTCTTTTCACCATTCATTCTGTCAACATTAAGGAAGAAAAAGGAAAGAATCGTGTTTTTAACTGAAGGGGAGCGGCGTTTTTCAAATGGTAGGGCGGCATTAGGGTGGCTGGGTTTGACTTTGCAATTTATATTATTAAATTTCCAAAATATCATGTTTATGGCACCTTAAAATCCCGAATCCTTATCGAGGCACGTCGTCTGGTATTCCTAATGTTATACCCTTATTCCGAATGCAAAGGAATAAATCTCAAGCCTCAATCTGATCGTATGGAGAAGGTAACTTTTTGAACCCAATTATAATATTAAATTCCCAATATTAATTTCAACGCTTTCTACCCCGTACGATCAAACAGTAAATCCAATCGCTACAAAATTTGAAATCAAATAATAATACACTATTATGAATCCAATGGAATTGGGTTCATTGTAATCCGAGACTGTGCTCTAGATCGCTATTTTAACGCGTCGGTTAAATCGACGATTTCAAAAATATGCGAATTCACTTGAAATTCCAGTTTTGAAAACTTACTAACTCAATCCTAATTCAAATAGAATTTATACTCACATTAGAAATTGTTTCAATTCATATTAAACTCAAATTTCAATTAATCACTATTTTCACATTACAATAAGTCGCTATATTTGAAATTTTAAATTCATTCTATAATTTCAACCAAAATCTTCATATTCAAAAACCAATTCATATTCCAAATCCAATATTTAAAATCATTTAAGTATTCAAAACCAAACGATGGAAAATCTGAGTCGTTACAAAACTGTTTTCGCGTCATGCTTGGTTTTGCCAAATCTTTGATCTATTATAGAAGTTTAATTTGGTTGTCTCCTCGATCTAGTTTGGAGCACATAATTTGATTGGTTAGGCGAAGGTGGGTGAAAAAACAAAGTTTATCGGTTATATTTCAGTTTTTAAGTATGCTACTATTGGCACCTAGAAAAATACTTCTGCCTCTCAGAACTAAAGATCACCATACAAAGTTTGCTTTTCTGCTTCTTAGCACCAACTATTATTTTATTTAAGTAAACAAGCACTCAAATATTTAAAAACACAATAGTTATTCATCATATTCCCTAAACCGTATTCAATTCTTTTCAAAACACAACAAAATTCACATAACATACACAAAACATCAAAATTAGAATGGCAAAATTTATTTTTTCATTTGCATTGAGAATGATGAGATTCTAAATATATACTTATTATATTACTTAGAAAATGGTTTGGCAAGTCAACTTACATGCCTTCTAAAATATTTGATCGATCGTCTTCTTTCATAATTTCGCTATCAAATACTTTTTCATTTGAAACAATAAGTGCATTCTCAACTTTATTTTGACTGGTATCCTCCGTCTAGCAATTAAAATAAAAAAAAGAAAAATATAAAGAAAAAATGGCATAAAAGTTATATGATTAACATTACAATATAATAATTTATATTGAGATTTCCAATTACAACATCATCAAATTTTATATCCTCCAAATTTCTGTTAGCCATGGCATCATTAAACTCATTCTAAAATAATAATAATAAACCCAAAACAATAAATTTAAGATTGATATGTAAAAAAGATAGACTTTAAGAAATAAAAAGTACATTAACGCCTTTATGTTCATCAAAATTAGAATCATCCATTAAATTTTCACTTGGCTTCATCGATAAGACTTAAAGATTGAGATTTTTTAGCTTTTAAGGTTTGAAAATTTGGTTTTCTAAATATGTTTTGAGATAGTATACTGAGTTTACGAGCAAGATAAAGATACTATGGTTGTTTAGACGTGAATGAGAAAACATGTTTTGGTGGCCATAAGCATATGAAAAAAATTGGTAAGTAATAAAAAAATTATGGTAGCCAAAAGTATATACGAAAATCATTCTAGAAGACTTCACTTTGACTTATTTGACAAGTATTTACTTTATACATAAGATAACAACTTGAATTAGATCTTTTTTATTAAGAAAAAAACAATTAACAAATTAGTAACAGATACGGTCTCTGAGTGAATAACAAAAAATGAATATTGATGTTCATGCATGTGCTAACACAGACAATTGAATTTTTTATGTTCATGTACATAAATGCATGGATGAAGTTGGTTTGCTTCGTGAATGTAGTTTATCACTAGCTAGAATTTGCACCTTTAACTAGTTCTACTGGTAACGTATAGGTGCAAATGATATTCATGGGATACATGAATATGAATGATAATTATAATGATGCACAAAACATAAATGAATAAACTATACTGACATAATAATATTTGATGCTAGGATTTTTTTTTCGATTTGGTCTCATATTTAAACTTATTATTGCAAATGTCGAATATAGTCCTGTTTTGGCCAGCTCGGCGCTTGACTAGTCAAAATGCACTTGCGTTTTTTTAAAAGTCGTCAGTGTAATTTTTTCTGCCGACTTTTGAAAAGTAACAAGTGTTTTTTTTTTAAATAAAAATTACACTGGCGAATTTTGAAAACTCACCGGTGCATTTTGGCCAGCTCAGCGCAGAGCTGGTCAAAATAGAGTTATATTTGATATTAGTTTTAAAACTGGGCTATTTGCAATAACAAGTTAAAAACGAGGGCAAAATGAAAAAAAATCTTGATACATTAAATATATTGATTTCAAAACTACCTGAAACAACGCAATTTACTAGTCAATCTCCGGGCTGCTATTTTGATGTCATTTCAGCATTATAGCACGTCAAGTTAGTCAAAATTTATTTAATTTCATTGCACTTGGTTTTTACAGGAACTATAAAGACAGTTTTGCTGATTAGAAGAAGGAACAAAGAATTTAATTCATATTTTTGTTTTGTTTATTTCAATTGTAAACTTCATAGATGTCCTTCAATATTGTATGTACTAGTTTGATATGTATTTGGTTCTATTTATTCAAAAAACTGTAATCTGTTAGTTTTTGTATCCACGTGCCGCTTGGACACTTCATAGATCATGAGTTTTTTTCCCTCAAATACGTTAAACATAGAAATATACATATTTTAAGTTTGAAAAAGGGATATTTCCAGATATTTTGAAATAGGACAAATTTTCAAAAGAGACCAATTTTCAAAACAATTTGCAGATATAGGCTGGTTTTGAAACTAATTGCAGAAATAGCCTTGTTTTGGCCAGCTCAGCGATGAGCTGGTCGAAGTTTAAAAAAAAATATAACGGGACGCATTTATGAAATGCGCCCCTATGTATTTGCACTGGCGCATCTGCAAAATGCGCCAGTGCAAATATCCATAGTTTAAAAAAATATAAAGGGGCGCATTTCTAAAATGCGCCCCTTTGTATTTGCACTGGCGCATCTGCAAAATGCGCCAGTGCAAATACTTGCTGGCCAAACCTGGACAGCAAACTATATATTTCAATTCGAATTCGAATTAAAATACACAAAATCGAAATTCAATTGGACCATCTTAAGTGATAACAAACGTTTATCAATATGCAAGCCAACGAATAAAACTATCATTAAATAAATTCCAGCATAACATAATTAAATTCCGATTACATTCGAATTAAAGCAGAAGTTATAGTTCAATTACAAAAGCAAATTAATAGTAAACTAAAAATAGGAGTGCTCATGGTTGAGTTGGATCATCTTGAGTAGGTGAAGGTTGAGAAGATCCAGCAGGTTGCGATTGGTGTGTATCCTGCCTTCTTTTAGTTCTTCGCTCTCTAGTCCGCATAGCTTGTTCGGAAGAGCTTGGCCGTGTTAATCGATTTCTAAAAAGGAGCGTGTCAATAAGTTTCTTCAAATCAAGGTACCGTGGTTGGACTTCTCGTTCGGGTACTCTACCATGTCCGATATCAGCTAACCCTCCTGCTACCGTCTCTAGTACATCGACCTACAAGTTAAAGTTATTTATTCAAAATTAGAAATATAATTCAAGCGAACAAACTAAAAATATCACGATAATATGAAGATTTACCACATCTCGCTCAAGCGGTGCACGAGCGGTGTATGCTCGTTCGTGAGAAGTCCGATCTGCTACAATGAATCTTCGAGTAATCAACCAATACCAAGTCATGTATCTCGAAATAGGAATCGTAGGAAGTTGTTGGTGTACGATACGGTTATGTCTATCATTCCACTGGACGATAACAAACTCCAAATCCGGCTTTGGTTCGCATGGATCGGGTATGTGTTGCTGAAGACCAAACTGTCGCATCACTCGATCAGGATTATACATTTCTACATCTCGCATGCATATGATAGGTGTCTTACAAAGCCAACTATGCATCCCACTTAGACATATCTGCGGAAGATCGATTAGCACATCCTGTGTATACGGATTCCATATAACAGCTTCATCTGTTAACATGTCGAGCTGGTCGCGATAGTAAGTGGCTACCTGCTTTGGAGACTCAACCCAACTCCTCGAACCAAACCACCTATATATATGGTTATACAAGTAGAGTTTTATTAATACAAAAATACACACATGTAAATGTAGTTGGAAATTCACTACCTTGCACTATAAGGCAATGTTCTGTCGATTTGCATGGATGAAGTCACATTTGGACGACCAATGGGAAGATGTGTCAATGCCCAAAGCTGTGAAATAAATTAAAATTTTGAATACTTTAGAATTAAATATTACATATGAGTGTAACATTTGTTAACTCGTTATATAATGTTGCCAATATAGCACTGCCCCAAGAATATCGTGCACACTCATCTAGATTTCGCAAAAACAATAACCAAAAAAAGTTTAGTCGTCCTTTAGAATGATCGGGAAATAGACGACAAGATATCAAATGTAGAATAACAGCTCTCGCATGATATTCAATTTCTTCATCCGAAGCATCCGGTGATGGCTCATCTGCAAACATGTGCGAAGCCATGTCAACTTAACTATTGCACCTCTTATCTCACTTCGAGGTGGAACCACACCTAAACACTGTTGACAAATATCTTCGTAATTACTTAGCTGTCTGATTGTAACAGGATTTTCTTCTACCGTAACACCTAGAAGGCAACTAACATCTGCTAATGTTATGTTAATTTCACCGGTAGGGAAATGGAAAGTTGAAGTCTCTGGTCTCCATCTATCTACCAATGAAGTAATTAGTGCATGATCTATTTTGAAAAAACCCAATCTAGATATTTCTCTGAATCCCGCTCTTTGTAATGCAAGTTGAACTCTAGGAGTATTCGACTTGATTAATTTTAACTTGCTTGAATGATCATGACACTCAAGTGGCTCATCACTCTACATATTCATAAACAAACACTTGCATCAAGTTCATAAACAAACACTTGCATAAACAAACACTCAATGGTAATTTTAATTTTCTTGAAAAATACCTGCATCAAGTTCCTATCATTGCTTCGATGTTCATTCTGAAAATACAAAACACTTGCATTCACGGGACCGGGTACCAACTCTTCAAGTAAACAAATGATATAAATAAATGTAAATATAAACAAATTGATGTAAATGAATGTAAATCTAAACAAATTGATGTAAACGAATGTAATTGCTTTGACGTAAGTGAATGTACTTGCCTCAATGTTCATTTTGGTAGTGCAAAACTAAATTGATAAATAAAATTCCAAATTGTTAGAATTCCAAATTGATAAACAAAGTTGAAGATTATACCTCTAACTTGAGAAGATGATGATGATCCTTCCATTGGTCAACAGATTTGACGAAGAAATAACTAAAATTGATGTTGGATTTTCGAATTTAGTAGATTTAGGGTTTTAGGGATTTTGAGGGAAATGGTGGGATGAGAGGAAATGAGGAAGGTAGGTTGGCTGGACTGGTAAGTCTCAACTCCTCTTTTATTACAAATAATTCGATCACTTTCATATTAACGGAAAACATAGCATCGACATCTTCATCATCATTTACGTCGATAGCAGAAGATCCAGAATCAGTAACCCACTTGCTTACTAGTTTTACATCATATTCTTGTGAATTAATTTTTGTCACCCAATACACCGTTTCTTTTAGTTCATGATAGGAGCAAAAAATTTTAACCTTCGACCCTTTTTGTTTACCACCAACATATATCGGTGTATTGTTTTCTTTTATAGCCAATTTTCCATTAAAGTAGCAAATTATTGGGATGAAATCCGACATACTTCTAAAAAAGAAAACATTATTAATTTTAGAACAATCAATTACTACACAAATACTAATGACATAACAAAGCATAAAAATGAAAGGATGGACATGTGAAAGTTAGAATATGAAAATACCCAAAAATTAAGCTAGGGTTTGAGTTTTTACCTTCAAATTGATGCCAAGTAGCTGATAGAAATAATCCGACTAGTAATCCTTGTATATTTTGGAGATTTAAGTAGATATTGATCAATTTTTGAGTTGAATGGAAGGAAAGTTCGGAATTGGAGTTTGGAGTAGACTGTTTTGTTTTAAATAAAAAAAGTGAGTTGGGTACATTAGTATTTCGCTTTCTGTTTTGTGCAGAGATTTGCAGTGGCGCATTTTGCAGATGCGCCAGTGCAAATACATAGGGGCGCATTTCTGAAATGCGTCCCGTTATATTTTTTTTAAACTTTGGCCAGCTCATCGTCGAGCTGGCCAAAACAAGCCTATTTCTGCAATTAGTTTCAAAACCAGCCTATATCTGCAAATTGTTTTGAAAATTTGTCTCTTTTGAAAATTTGTCCTTTGAAATATACATATCATAAGAAAAGATATGGATATTTCTGGTCAGAAACGCAGATACAGACAGAATAATAATATACCCACAGATACCTAGAGGTGTAAATCGTCGGACCGAACTGCATGTAGGTATTCAATTTCCGTCCTAAATGAAATCGGATCGAATACGGACCAAGCGAGATTTATGCTTGTACAAATTTTGGTGACATAATTTATGTCCTAAATAAATCGAACGAACACAAATAGACGTTTTTTGAACACGGACTCAAATGAACATGGACAGACAATGTTATGTACATCACATTTCATGTTTTTAATAGAGTTTCTATCAATTATATTATATTTACCAATATATACCCGATTATAAGCATTTTATGAATGTTTGCTCAATCAACCAACCAAACAATTGTCATAAATATTTTGAAGAACATTACGAACATATTGAATTATAAGAAATTCGAACGAATTCAAACTAATATGGATCAGACAAGATTTTTGTTTGTACAAATTTTGTTGTCGTAATTCATTTCCTAAATGAAAATTGAACGGAATAGAACATAAGTTTTTCAATTACGGACTCGAACGGACATCAAACACTGGTACAAAATTAACAATCCTACAGATATCAAAGCATATTTTAATTTTTGGATGCAAAAATAGTGATACATACTCCGTTTACATTTGACACAACCACATTTGGAAAGATGGGTGAAAAATCCAATAATATCTCTACGATTAATAAAAAGAATTCAATCAACATGATTTACATGGTATCCTTTTGAAATTCCAAAATTACCCCATTCATTAATGGAATCTCACCACCTTTTCTCCTACCCACCAACAAAATTTTACTATCAATTTATCATCGATATCACCAACAAAATAACTTGAAATGTGTTGTGACTAGAAAAATATTTGCACTTAAAACACACATCCATCTAAGGTAAACACCTTTGGATATTAGATGCACGTCCGTGCGTTGTATACTAGTAAACATAATATAAACATTTGCACTTTTGTGCGGAGGATCATCAAGGATGAACCCCGTTGGAAGCACAAATTAATATTAAAGATGGGGTTTACGTCTTTGTTAGAGTCTTTGTTAGCTAAAAAGAATTTGTTTATATAACAATTAGAGTTATTATTTTTACTGCATACGCAATGTTTCAAATTTGAAAGGTTTGAACTTAAATTAAAATACTAAATTTGCACGATGAAAATAAAGAAATTTAACATTGTTATATAAAAATATAAATAAAGAATATAGATAAAAGAATCTTAACTTAAAAATAAAACAACTCTTCCAAATTAACCATATTTGGAATAAAACTGTGATCACAAACACTAGTAGATTTGACGCAGTTGGTTAGTAGATCGGACTACAGGATTAAAAGGCCACAACTTTGAGTTTCGAGATCGATACTTGTTAGCACTAATAAACCCTACGATCACAGACCTACTCGTTGATCAAAACTAGATACAATCAATTGATCAAAACTTATGATCTCAAAACTGAATCTGTAACACCAACATTGGTTGATAGTTGATACCATACAAAACATGGATAAACCAAAAAGGTAGTTCAGATCTGGACTAGCTCTTCAAATAATGAGCTCAATTTTTACCAAGGACCAATTACTTCATTATATTTCACCTACAAGTGCCAGTATTTTCAAACTGCCGGTATTTTCAAACTGCCAGTTAACCTTTAGGAATAAGTATCAGTGAACCATAGTAAGAGTATACAAATTTAGGGCATCATGTAATGACATATACAAACAAGCACATATCTTGTTGTATTCATCTTGTTCACAAATTCACAGACTAACAAACTGTTATCAACATAAAACAAGGAAGAAGCACATACCACATATTGTACCAAACGATCTTGAGCATTATGAACACTTCCAAACTCGAGAAGATCATCGCTAACCGAAAACTTTAACCACTTTTTCTTCTCAACGTAGTTCAAACTCGGGTACAAAACAACGCCAATGACTGCAGCACCAAGACTGACCAGAATAATCTTCAAAGTAGAAAAAGCCAAAATGTCCCATATCAGCACTGTAGGAGGAAGCAGCATCAATGAACCCCCAACTGTCCCTAACGGTACCCTACAAGGCCTGGAAACATTAGGGTATTTCATCCCCAGCCTTATAGACTCAATGAACTCCAGTATCATACCAACGCAGTACAAAAAATTCTCAGCTGCAACAATATCCTGAAAGCTCATCCAAGACAGTAGAAGCACACCAGAAGCCGAGAACAATATACCCAAAATCAAAGTTCCAAACGTTGACCTAATTTCAAATCTTTCAGGGAGCATCCCTCTTTCAGCCATGCCTAAAAGCTGATATGAATCAGTACTCATTTCAGCTACAAACATACCCAAATTAGATAAGGCAGTTGCTCCTTCATCCTTGTAACCATTAACTTAGCCAAATTCCATCTATTAGTGAAGCTGCATCTGAAAAATACCCATCTTTCCATGAGTCTCTAAGTGCTACTTCCCCAGCGCCTGCTAGAAGCTATACTATATTAAGTGCTACGCAAAGCGAGGCAACAGTAGTCTCGCTTCGCTTAATGGTGCTTTCGCAGCGCTTAAACCACGCTTAAGCACTGCCTAAGCGCTAGACCATGCTTTGCCCAGCTGGCCTAAGGACGTTTAAGAAGCACTTAAGCAACACTTACCAGCAGCGCTTAATTTTTATACAAAATTTTATTTTCACCATTGACAAGTAACATTTTTCTATAATTCACAATAACCATGTAAAACCTTTCAAAAAAAGATAAAATGAGTTCGTTCAATAATAATGTAGTATTTTACGTATCATTCGTGCTTTACAATGTTCACTTACAAAGATATACAATATGGACAAGATATGCCAAAAATATGTACAAGTAAATGGCATATTATCAAATAAAATGAATAGATTAAAAAAAACACAGAGCATTAAACAAAAAATGAAATAAAGCCAATATGCAACAACATTATTAGGGATGTAACATTACATTTAACAGTAAAGAATCTAATGATTACAAACAAACTATAGACAAATTGCTAACCAAATTAGCTTGCTGTCATATAAAATGAACAGGAGAAAATATGGACAAACTGAGCATTAAATTTAACCTAAACTGAGCATTAAATTTAACCTGCTGTCAAATATGGACAACCTAATAATTAAAAAGAACATACTAAACAAGCAGCTAGCTGTCAAATAAAATGAACATACTAAACAGAAAAACAAAGTATTAAAAAAAGCCCGAGCATTAAACAAAAATTAAATGAAATGGAGAAAATATGCATTAAAAATAAACTGGAGATGGATTAACAGTAAAGATTACAATATAGCATTACATTTAACAATAAAGATTACAAACAAACTAGAGATAGATTAATACATGGGTAAACATCCAAGTTTAAAATGAAACATAACAGTAATAAACATAAATAAGTATACATTAGAATTCATAACCATATGCATGTCTATTTGGCTCTCTTGTTGTTTTCTTTTTTTGCATAGTCTTATACAACTACTGGGACCAATATTATCATCTAAATCTTTACCTGCTTCAACAAGCCCAAACATACAATCTGTATCACCCACATTTTCATTAGCAACGTCCAGAGGAACTATCTAATCCTCACAAGCATCGTCTGGTGATTTTAAAACAATTGGATCTGCATCTCTTCCTGCCAAACTAGTGCGACTTTCATAACGATGTCTTAATTTTGCGTTGTATTGAACATACACAAGATCATTCAATTTTTGATGTTAAAGTCTATTCCTTTTCTTGCTATGTATCTGATTATTGAAAAGCAAAAATTGTAATAGTAGATTAATAGATTGTACAAGTATTCATTATATGACAAAGGTTAAATGACTTTGACTTACATTATTGAATGCATTCCAGTTTCTCTCATAGGGCGAAGCGGATACAATAAGGCCTAAAACTCTTTTAGCAAAATTCTGCAGCTCAGAGACCTCATTGCCTCCATGTAATCCACACCACTCAGCTGCAATGCACATAAGAATATTTAGTTCAATAAAAATTAAAACATGTAAACCACTTTGGTATAGCAATGAATACCTGGTGCCACAGTTTTCCTTTGTTTGATAGCAATAGGCATGCCCATCATACCTCTAGCAGTACGGTATGCAAGAAGTTGATCCATAATCCTTTTATGTTCCTCTTCATCTGTGACTAATGTGGAAATAGCTTTAAACCTTCCATTTTTTTTATTTCTGCATTTGATTCAATTGGAACTGTATGCTTATCTTCTCAAAATAAATAGAAGGGTTAAGGTAAAACCCGGCTACATGCAATGGTTTATGGAGTTTTTCTGTCCATCTATGCTCAATAATCCTTAGCAACTCTGAATATTTTGTTCTCTCATTGGTCCCTATGTTTGCCTCAATTTTATTTTTAATTTAACCCATACAAGGTTTTTCTTCTGCATCTACCAATGGAATAACATCAACTAATGGATCAAGTTCTTTCAATGCAAAGTGTAACTTATTCCAAAATGTGGACCTCTTTGTTATTTTACTCACTTTCTTCCCTTCTTCGCTTTTCACTGCTTTTAATTTGCTCCAATCCTCTGAGAGTACCATATTTCTTAAACTATTCTTCAGTCAAGGTTTTATTCGACAAAGCCCGCTAACTTTTTTTTTCCAGAAAATCAACCTAACAAGCCATCACTTAATACCACTAAATAAAAGCTAAAATTTAAGTTATGCACTGCTAAGCACTAAAAAAGCACGCTTAAGTGCCAAACGCTTAATGTCTTCCGATTTTTAAAAAATTAAGCGTTGTAGTTGCCAAAAACGCTTAAGCGTGCTTTTCATAACATAGGCTAGACGTGGGTATAAATATACTATCACAACAACTACTACTGCATATAACAATGCCTTAGGTAAGGCCTTCTTAGCGTTACGTACATCTCCTGCTACGGTACTAACCGAGTCCCAGTAGCTGAGGTTTACAAAAGAATGTTTAGGTACAAATTCCAATCCATATTCCTTATATCTCCTATAAACCATCTCCTTGGCTGCAATTTAGGTATTGATACAATTCCCATAACTAGAGAAGACTCCGATACAAACTGCAGCCCAACCTAGTATTGAAACATTTATGGGTCCTCCTCCTAATGCCAGCACACCTGTTTTAGTTAATCCAAGAAGAGAACTGGATGCAGGGCATTGCCGATCACACCAATAAGCCACTTCATCCAGCCCTGTTGAAATCCCCAAAATGGGCCTAGGGCAAAAGATACCCATACTAGGTAGCCTTCATTTTCATGGAACATAGTGCCTAGTTTGATATTTGGGAGAATTATTTATCTTCTAGGCACTATGTTCCCCAAAAATGAAAGCTATGTAGTATGGGTATCTTCAGTCCTATATCCATTTTGGGATTCTAGCAGGGCTGCATAAATGGTGTAGTGGTTTCATCAACAGTGCTCTTTACCCAGTTCTCTTTTTAGATTACATTAAAACAAGCATACCTACATTAGGAGGAAAATGGCCTAGAATGCTTCGGTACTAGGCTTAACCGCTAACACTCTTGAACTATCAAGGCTTAATCATAATCGGTTGGACAGCAGATATTGAAGTCGTATCACCGCTCTCATTTCTAGTTATGAAATTATATCAATACCAAAACTGCAAATTTGCAATGGCATGATATTATGTGCAAATTAGGTTCGTCTAAATGCCACATCAATGTAATCTGAAGTCATAATGAAACAACCCACCCTAACAAATTGAATCGGTATGTGAATAATATAAGCAAACAATGAAATTGGGATACAATAAAACTAAAGGGTATTGATACTGATACAATAAAATACAAATCTCCTGGTAACACTCAAAATCTAGCACTCCAAATAAAGACTTAACAAAGCTCATATATACATTCAAAAGCAACAGTAAAAGCTTAAGTGTGTCTGTGCACCCACACGCATGTGTGAATGAAACATAACCCTATCATCTGATAATGTCAAAAACTATTCCTCTATCTGCATTTTACCTGTTTTCGTATCCCATACTGCATATCGGTCATTCATTTATCCATCATCACCTTCTACTTTAATATGGTGAGTCCAGCATGTAAATCAAATAGTTGAAATGTATGGTTGAGATTTAATGGGGCACATGGGGACACAGATGTTGGGGATAGAGAAACTGAGTTGGATAATACCAGGTCTAAAGCTCCAACTTGTTGTGACGAGGCTCACTTACAAGTAAACTGAACAAAAAAAATTCTTTATTCCATATATATATTTAATGGTCAAAAGGCAAAATTCAATTCTTATGTTTTATGTTTTTTATGTAGAAATAAATTGCTTTCGTATGGCTTATATTTTTTTAAGTTGAAACATGAAATCATAAATGAGTGTTAATATAATATTATGTATTCATTTCGTCAAAGTTAACCTGCATATTTGGACATGTTAGATTCTTAGCTTCATTTTGTGTGCTAATAAGAAAATTTCAGGTGGATTTATAACTGTCCATCAGGAAGTATTTTATGAAGTAATCTTTCTTCTCATGTCAGCAAAAATACACTTGATTACTGTATAAGAACATGGTTTATGATAAAGGACAAAATATAATTTTCCGCCTGACAAATATGTTACGAAGTAGTAGTCTAGGAGAAAGAAAATGAAGATTTCAAGCAACAATTAGATACTAGATATATTTATCCATTCACAAGCTGAGCTCATAAAGTAAGATAAGTGTATGTTATCTTTTATACTTAAAAGTACAGTGCTCATTGCAGCAATGTAGGACTATTTTTTTAGAAGAATGCCTTAGCCGAGAGTGATATGATAATGACCAAAAGAATACATAAGTTAATAACCTTAAACACACTAGATATTGAACTCGTATCCACACAAACAAAATTTTCAAAACTAGGCTGAAAAAAAGGCACCGAAAACTGAAGGTTTTAGATAACAATAAAATATAAATATTAATAAGTATAATGTATGTATGTAATGTATGTATGCATATGCATGCATGCATGTATGAGTGTGTGTATCTCGTTTAACTTGCACAGTCAAGGAAATCAAAAGACACAATAATGCAGTTGTATGAGCATGAGTAAAAGTCTTAAAACATATTTTATGTGTTTACCTCAAATATACTTTTTTTGGCATAACAGATTATAATCAGGACTCCAGATAAAAGTGACCTTGCAAGCACAATAGAGAGAGTATCAACTCTAAAAATAGTCCCCAATAATAAGAGCAGTGAGCATAACTAGACCACCAATATAAATCATACATTTGCTAAAAGCATCAGTAGGGTTCCTCTTACCTTGCATTGGATATCCAATGAAAGAATCTGAATTAACCTAAGCAACAGTAAGGGGATCATTTGCATAATGATATATGAATCCTCTTTTCTTTATTCATAATTTCTTAGACCTGCGTATAGTATAAAATTTACTAGCAGTTATATCATCACCAGGAAAAAAAATGCCATGTTTTACTAATGCAATTCCCATAAATATTTTTCTGTCACCCTTTTTTTCTAGATTGTGAGATAATGCTTTATTTTCCTTTTTTAGATTTAAGCTCTTAGTTTATTGGCTGTGATCACTTTATACGTGGCTGTACAAAGACCTATGCAATTAAAACTTAAACATTTACACGAGTAGAAAAACTCATTCTAACAATAAGATTGTACTTTAGCAGAATATTTACTGGAATTTTACGATCTACTGTAAAATGATATTTCAACAAAGCGTTATCACAATGAATTCAGTAGAAATACAGAAGAGTCAAGAGATGATCTAGGTGCACAATTTCATAACCACGTGAATTTGATGTTTTATTACAATTTCATGTAAAATATTGATAAATACATTTATTATTTTATATGAAAAGATATTTTCTTTTATCTCTTTACATGTAAAGAACTGTTTTATTTCTGTGTACGTAAAATGATAAATCCTTCAATCATTTTAGCAAAGTTATTAACCTTTTAACTTTTATATGAATTGGATCCTACGGTTATTTTCCATCAAATCTATTTTTTCATTAATATATAACAAGCATGTTCAATCTTTCACTTCTAATATGTTTTCTATTGAAAAGGCTAAATAAATTTATTTCGATGATATATTTGTCTTTATCGTTTATATTTAAACTAAAAGATAACTGACAAAGGGATATTATAAAAGATAAAAGAGTAGAGGATAAACTAAATTACTAAAAGTTACCAGATAAAATACAAAATATAAATGAAAGGATAATAAACTAAAAGAATAAATGATAAACCAAAATAAATGAAAGAATAAACTACAAAAGGATATAAATGAAAAGGAAGATTAGAAGATAAAAGGTAAAAGACATACCAAAAGATAAAAGATAAAAGATAAATCATATTGCATGGTTATATTTATGAATGTGAATTCAAAAGTTAAGGCATTTGACGGAGAATTCAAACGCCTCAGCATGAATTCTATCCATCAATTATCATTTAGTTCTTGAAAGATGGGAACAACAAAATGCTTTTTTTTCTTTCTCAGGTATGTATGACCATGGTTAGTAATTCAAATTATTCTGGCTTCGACTATGAAACAATTGACATTTCCCCCAAAAACATAAATATAGATGTAGCAAAGATGGTACCTGATCACAAATTTGATCACCCTCACGATCTTAAATAAATTATCTTCAGTCCAATGTATTACATAAATGAAACCTTCTTCTGCGTATTTAATCTTCTATTACCTCTAGAAGGATCACCCTTTCCATGTGTTCTCCTTTCTTTTGGTTTTCCATTTAAGTTTCTCCTTGGTTCATTTGGTCTCCCATTAAAACTTCTCCTTGGACCATCCACTTCAACTTTCACTCTCTTAACCCCTAGTTTCACATTCTCTTGATTACCATCATACCCTTCATCGTCGCTTTCATCTTCATCACTTTCATCATCTTCAATATCAGAAATCTCAGAGTACTCATCCTCATCTTCATCCTCCTCTTCCTCATCCACTTCAGCGTCATCATACTCCAAAGCATCACTCCCCCTCCTATCCTTTCTCTTACTCTTCTTTCCCTTCTTCTTGCCTTTACCACTCTCCTCCTTCCCTTTCCTCATCAAATGTATATACTGATACCTTACCCCCATCAATGGATGCTTCTCCCAAAGCAAATCCCTCCTATATGCCTCCTTCAAAACCACCGTCTGAGTCCTCAACTTGTTTGACAAGTAAAAAATTCCTGGATGATGCAAAATCATCTTCCTATACCCAGAATTTAACCCTAAATATCTGGCTACCATCTGCAATGTCTCCTTTGTCATCTTCTTCGAGACAGTCAAACTCAAAACCTCATGCATCATCCCCACTGCCCACTTCTCCCACAAATCACTGCTCTTCTTCAGCCTCGACCCATCTTCGTAAGGGCTAACGTATGGAAGCTTCTGCCACTCCTCCACCCACTTTCTAACCCTCTTCTCCATTGAGAACCCCGTTGAGTATTTCAAAGGAAACCCAAGACTCATACCTTTTTTGTACCCACCCGTTTTTTCAGCGTACCTCTCCATCTCCGAAACCGCCAGATCTTTGCTGTAGCAAACGAGCTCCAGATCGAATCCGCCTTTGCATCCACCGCCCTCCACGATTTGAAAATAATCCGGATATTCGGGTAACAAACTTTTGATGAAATCGTCTGGTAGTCCTAGATCCCACTTTAGATTATTGACGACGTCGATTGGGAGCTTATGATTAGGGCAGAGCATGAGGAAACGAAGGAGGCGGTCGGCGGTCTCAGCCTTGCAAGAGTTGTAGACAAGCTTCTCCTCCTCATGGATCTGGATTAGGGGATTGGAAGGGTGGAAGAGGGGTTGCGGGCTGTCGGGAAGGAGGGTCTCGAGGAAGGAGTGGGGGAAGAGGCGGAGGAAGCGGATGGGCCGGAAGGGGAGGCGGCTGGCGGAGGCAGAGGCATTGATGGTGGTGAGAGGAGTGGGGGAAAGGGAGGAGGAGTTGATCAGGAAGTTTTTGAGGTTGTGGAATGGGAGGAGGTGTTTCTCCTTCTCAACGGCATGGTCAAGAGCGCGATCTCGGACCCAGGGAACGCGTGCTTCGATGAAAGTTCGGATTTGGGGAGTGGATAGTTGTTTTGGAGGGTGGAACTTTCTGAGATGGAACATTTCTTTCGATTTGGGGAAGAAAGACAGCGAATTGGAAAAGAAAAATAGGGTTTAGACAGGGTTTATAATATAATGGGAATTGGCTGATTGTATCAGGGCCTTCAATTTTCTTATAACCCTGCTAACTCAAATAAAAATATCAAATCCAGCTATTACTCTTAACACCCCTGTCAGTTTTACCACATTCTTCTAGCTACTTTGTTCTTCAATCTTATTACAGTACCGCAAAAACATATCAAATTTATTGAATTTTTTATTCTTGTTTCGTTGAATCTATTACATAAGATTAAAACATAACAGTTTAAAAATCTCTTCTCGATTCTAAAAACTTCCTAATCTTTCAATTTCTCTGGATATTTTAGTATCCTTTCAATTTGTCGTCATTACTACAAATTTCTACTATTCTCTCAATTATCATTTTACATTTAAATATCAATATTTAATAATTTTTATAATTATTCATAAAATTCTCCTAAGATTTATTATATTATTTTAAATTCAAGTACACATATTTAAATTAATTAATCGATCTTAAATTTGACTTTTGAAATAAATTCATTGAAATAATAGTCATTATTTTGTTTAACAAGTCACAATTGATGATATTTTAGATGTTGTATACTGCACTCATTTTGACTAAAATTGTAAAACTAATATTTCATTCAACTAACGTACGTAACTCAAAATTTCTGCTGTTATTTACAAAATTATCTTTTGTTCTCTTGCATTACTCCAATTCAAGTTTACATAATTTTTTTTCTTTCCAAAAGATGTATTAGTACAAACATATTCAACGTTTTTTTTTTAAAATTGGTAAATCAAGTGAATTCTTTATCATTAATAAATTTTACTGTTGTTAAGAATGATGTTAAATTAACTGTAGGTGGTGAATAATGTAGTTTGTAATTTTGAAAAATAATGAATATTTTCAATTAATATGTTTCGTGAAAATGTTAAATTTGAATTCATAATTTACGTTAACTAAAGAATAAATATATAGTATATTAATTAGGAATTTTTTTCTTTAGTATTTTATTGTCTTTTTGAGGCAAATGTTAATTATCTTTTGAAAAGTGCTTATTATAAATCAAAATTACTGAGATATGAAACAACAATTTGAAAACCAAGTTATAATTTTTACATAATTAAATAACAATATGATTTGTTATGTTTTTTTAACTAACATTCATTTTAGTTAAATAAAGTAATTTGTATCACTCAGACATTAAAATATACTTATTATTGATTTCATCATCTCTTAATTTCTCCAGATATTTTTGTATCCTTTCAATTTGTCGTTATTACTACGAATTTCTACTATTCTTTCCATTATCATTTTACATTTAAATATCAATATTTAATAAATTTTATAATTATTGACAAAATTCTCCTAAGATTTATTATATTTTTTAAATTCAAGTCCACTATTTAAATTAATTAGCCGATCTAACATTTGACTTTTGAAAATCCATTGAAATAACAGTCGTTATTTTGTCTAATGGGTCCCAATTGATGGTATTTCTAGATGTTGTATACTGCACTTATATTTACAAAAATGTGGTACTAACATTTCATTCAACCTACATAACTCAAAATTTCTATAGTTATTTACAAAATTATCTTTTGTTTTCTTACATTATTCCAATCCAAGTTTACCTAATTTATTTCCTTCTAATATTTAATTACAAAGAAAAATATGCATAAAATCTCTTTTGGAAGTTGTTATTTTATTGTAAAGGAACATAAATACAATTTTTTTCTTCCTAAAACATGTATTATCGCATATTTGACGTTTTTCTTTTTAAAATTGGTAAATCGAGTGAATTCTTTATCATTAATAAATTTTATTTTTGTTAAAAATGATATTAAATTAATTATAGGCAATGAATAATGTAGTTTGTAATTTTGAAAAATAATAAATATTTTCAGTTAATATGTTTTGTGAAAATGTTAAATTGAATTATGTATTTCCATAATTTATGTTAATTAAAGAATAAATATATAGTATTTTATCTAGAAATTTTTTCTTTGGCATTTTATTGTTGTTTTAAGGCAAATGTTAATTTTCTTTTATAAAGTGCTTATTATAAATTAAAAATTATTGAGATATGAAACAACGATTTGAAAGCCAAGTTATAATTTTTACATAATTAAATGACAATGTGATTTGCAATGTTTCTTTTAATTAACATTTCTTTTAGTTAAATAAATATTTCATATCACTTGGATATAAATACACTTATTCTTGATATTGTAGAGCTTTATATGCATAAAAATTAAACAGATCTATTACTATTACACATTCATTTTTTGGTGTTTTTGTAATTTCTTCAAGTAATATTTGAAATTCAATCTATATCATCCATCTTTTAAAGAATTGTACTAAAAACTAATGCTTAAACTCAAAATTAATGAATATAAATATTTATATGTCGAAACTTATAAAAATATTAATTTTGAAATTAACCAAACACTAATTTTTATTTATTTTCTTAAAAAATACTAAATGCTAAAAAAAATCAATACCCAACTCATTATTATCTAGAAAAGGACAATTTAGTTTTTTTTACAAATATAAAAATCATAAATTACATGACAAAAATTACATACTTAAAATTAATGAATGTAGTAGATAACTCAATTATTTTAACAATACCCATAAATTCAATTCTTTAAAATATTTATACAATTTTTTTCTAATACACGCCTTATGCAATGCATGGGTCACACACTGGTTAGTTTGTAATGCTTACGTCAATGAAGATTTTTCTTTATTATAAAATGCTCAGATATCAAATTTGTGAAACCCGAATCAATTTTCTTATTTCAACGGGACGTAATGTTTCAACCATGTGCATTAACACTTGCTTCAAAACCTTCTCTTCTTTAATTTCCACATCTTCTTCGTCCTTTTTTTTCATACATGAAAACTTTCTTTAAGATGCATAAAAACTAATTCGCAAACGAAGCTATGGTAGTTTTGTCCCTATTTATTTTTACCTTTTAATGGGGTTGGTATGGAGATTAGTGGGGTGTTAATATAATTTGTCAGGGGTATTTCTTTTATTTACCCTAATTTTTCCTAAATCACCATTAACTTTTATTCAAAAACTAGTGTGAACCCGTGCTTCGCACATGAGTTACAAAATAATCAGCTGAAAATTAATGACTGAAAATAACTTGAAAAATAGATTCTGCAAATGAGTCATAAATTCCTAATGATATTAAACAGTAAGCACTAAAGTAGTGAAGTATTTATGGCTTGGAAATAAAAAAATATCTTCATTTCTATTTAGTTGGCAACCTATCTTAATAATTGTTTTAATAAGTGCCAAAAGTTAACATCATCATTTATATGACATAAAATTTTCAAAACGAAACGTAAATATTGTTTACTCATATAGTTTAATAAACTACTAACGTTAACCTTATGATTTTAGTTCCCTGTCACTCTTGCAATAATATGTATATTGTTTGATCACTTTGTTCCACGTAGCATTCAAGAGATAACAATCTAATTTAGACCTCCAAGTACAACTCTTATATACCTATAGTTTCAAATACAACATTTATCAATACCAACGCCATTAGGTAATTATGAAATACCATACTGCAAGTAGAAGCAAAAGAATTGTCCACCACCTAGTATTAAAATGGGTGTAAACATTGAAATTCATATTAAAATAGGTCACTAAATATTAAATAACTGTAACGACCCCAGATTTTTTTTTATGAATTTAAATTGATAATTAAATGAATTTTTGAATTTAAATTGTAAAATTGATTATAAATGGCAGCGAGTTTCCCCGATTATTATAGAAAATATGTTAAGTCATATGAATTTGAAAATTCGTATATATGTGAATATATATGTATATATTGGATTTGAAATAAAATCTTAAATATGGGGTTTTAAGAATAAATGAAACATAGAATAAAACGCATTAAACAAATTTGTTAAGGAACAAACACACTAAAACAACTTTTACAATTTGTACATAAAGTAAAAGGAATATATATCAAACATAAGCAAAACAGATATATGAAAGGAAGACATAAAATATATATATAAAAGCAAGACAAAGCTGCAGCCACCAAACAAATATATATTCATGGGTATAAGCTTATAAAACAAAACAAAAAGTGATACAAGTACAAGACAATTAATGCCATACCTCTAACATCATCTCAGCCGAGATGGTAGCTTCACTTCAGTTCAGTAAACAAAATAATATATGTACATAACCAAGAAATTTACTTAACAAATAACAATAACCACTTTATATTTATATAACATAAGTATATAAACAATTAAAAGCTTTCATCTCAACCCAAATAAACAAAAGAAAAAAACAATATGAAAGTAAATATATGTACACGCTTATGCAGCTATACCTCTGTTATAATTAATGCAGCCACCATCCAATCTGAAGTAATCAACAAGGCAATTAATGCCAATATACTTCGGCCTCCAATTGAAGTATGTGTGTCCACGATTTTGTAAAAAGGTATCAAACATTGTACAAAGAAAATCTCTGAAGAAAAATAAAAATAATACATCCTGTACTTGCAAAGAACTTCAAGCTGCATACTTCCTTTTATACATATCTCCCCTCACCATTTCGTTCACCTGAAAACTAAGAAAAAAGAAAAAAAACTGAAGTCAAGAAACATTTAAAACTCAAACAAAAAGTTAAACTTCAACCATATAGATTGGTAGAGGAGAATTGATATCCAAGCAATCAAGGCCTGGGCATCAGGAGGCAAAGAGGCTTCAGTATCAAAAAAAACCTGATAACAAACTCAACATCAGTTTGAAAGCTTTGAATTATGATCTGGAAGGTGAGTAAACATACACTCTCAGGTTTAAGTTTTGATCACAACAGTATAGGCTATTCATTGGATAATATGTGTTGTTGTGATCTATCTTTGAAAATAATCCTGTGTATATATATAGAATGTTCTGCATTCTTTACTACTCTGTTTTTTGATTTCAAGGTTAAATATTTACTCAAATTCGAATTTGTTTCATCAATCCTTATTAAGCTTAATTTTTTTTTTTGACAAAGCAAGATGTTTAAAACTCAAGTCAAGACTTTTAACATTTGTTTTAAATTATGATAGTGAACTATGCTCTGGAATCAAGTGTTACAGGCAAACAAAAGTACAACTTGGAAAAATTGATTTATGTAAAATGCTAATTTAAATATACAACTTGAATCCTAACTGAAAAATAAGTATTTTAAAACAAGAATGGGGATTCTTAGTGGTGCATGCTTTGAGCGGTTCACAAATGAATAGGATAGGGTTTTTCATCAATTTCTTGTAATCAAATGAATTTTGGATGTTGTAACTTCGTGTGAAGCTGGTTTGGTACCCAATAATATTAGGAAAAATAAAAGAAAAATTATCTATTGAAGGGATTTTGGGGACAAGTTAAATTTAGGGTTTAACCCTAAATTTTCCAATGGGTTGAACGCGTGATGATTCCATCACGTAGGGGCGATCGAGTTGCGAATGCTCTGGGGTGATGATAGTATGAACTCTCGACGTGCTATGGACGAAGTCATGGGTTTTCTGGTGGTCGAGGTCACGGAGGCGACGCGTTTCCAGGTGAAGGGTGGTTCCGGATTTACTTCCAGGTTTCGAACTTTTAAAGCTCGATTTTGATTTGTAATAGAAGTGGAGTTCAGGTGTTCGAAAACTTGATGAGGGGATGATCACTGACTTGAGGGTGGCTGGTCATTCGACCCACGATGGCGAATTCAACTGTGCACGTGCACGTGCTCGTTGCGTGTCAGTGGAGAGCGTAGTGAAACAGAGAACGTTTGGGGATGGACGACTCGAATAATATTCGAATGGAAAAGTCCTTTCATGATGGTCCTGAGTGCGTGTATAGGCTTACCAGTTATTTTAAGTTTAAACTTGGTCTTCAACAAAAAAAAAAAAAAAGAGGTGGAGAAGAAGAGGAGAGGGGGGAAGCAGGAAGCAATAAGTAAACGTGAGTGAAACAAGAACTTGAGCTTGCTTTCCTGTTGAATAATGTTTTAAGTTTAAACTCACTTAAGAAAGGGTTATGTGTAAAGGAGAGGAAAGCGCGGGAGGTTGCTCGAGATTTTCTTAAATTGACTCGAAGCAACCTGGGTTCACTCGAGACTTTGGGGTGTCGCGTGTGTTTGCCTGGGGAATTTAAATCGTAAGGTTATTGAAGTTTCACCTGATGTTGAAACTTAAATAACAACATAAACTAAAAAGAAGGGAATGGGAAGAAGGGTGGAGTAAGTCGAGCTTCAACTCGAATGAACATAAAGCTTTCTAATTAATACTTAACAAAGTTTAATAAATCAAGCTAAGATTTTAAGACAAGTTTAATTATTTAAGCAAATACTTAACAAAGTTTTTCTAATTAACACTTTAGCTAAATAACTTAATTTGAGTTAGGTATTAAAATTAATCAACGTTAAAGCTCTTTATAATTGAAATAAATAAATATTCAATTTGAAAGAAAGTTTTAAATTTATAAATTAAGGTTTTAAGTAAATTAATTAAGAGATAGTTAACGAGTAATTAGAAATCATAGATTTCAAATTTGTGCCGAAGGAATTTCAACTCGAAATGAAAATGGGTAATTTTATGATTAGAAATTAATTGTAATTAAGAACTAATTCAGCTACCATTAACACCAAATTAAATAATTAAGATTTATTAATGGCAAATCAATTCTTGTAAATAATGATTAAAGTTAATTAATCAAGTGATTAAGATAAAATTACATTTAATGTAAATAAATGTTGATTTATTTATAAAGGAAAATAATTACTTAATGAAATTAATTAAGGTTAAATGATTATGTAATTAACTTAAGGTTAATTAAATTAACGTGATAAATCAAGATTAATTAAGGTGATGGATTAATTTATTAATATTAAATGATTTGTAATTAATTAATTAGAATTTGATAATTAATTTATAAGTAATAAATTTATTTGGGAATAAATTGAATTAATTTAGGATTAAACAATTAATTAATCCTGCTTATAAATGTTTATTGAATGTTTGACCTTACTTATGAATGATCATATTATATGTGATGCCTTGAATTGATTGTCCTATCTGATCTGTAATATCTTGTTCTATGAATTGAGCTATGTGAAATTTACTCATTTATTTATGTACATTTGTGTATTATCTATGAATCTGTGAATGGACGATAAGCATTATAGTTTATATCGCTTATCGAATATATTGTCGTATTTGATCTGTAATGATTAAATGGTTGTGCACTATTGTGTTAAACCCCTGGGCCACACCATACACACACAATTATGGATTTCACGAGGAAATCAGTTAAGTCGCAGATTTTTGAAAAAGTTTTGATTTTGAATTTTTAAATTCAAATGTTTTGGAAATGGAATCGGTATAAAAGTGAAAAGCTATTGAAATGGAATTTCAAGTTAAAAATTTGTTTTTAATTAAGTTTTGGAATTTTAAATAATTTGATTTAAATTTGAATTCAAAATTAAGAATTGAATTCTAGGATATGAAATTAGGGACTAAAGATGTTAAGTAGTTTGAAACCATATATATAGTATTGTTTTGGGAATCCGAATTAAATCAAAGATTGTAACTTTTATGAAATCAAGTCTTTCCAAAAATAAAGCTGTTATTTCTAAATGATAAAAAGCTTTGGTTTCAAATCTTATTGAAAGGGATTTCAAGTTAAAACTAAGATAGTTTTCCAAGTTATAAATGAATATTTGGAAACAAATTTTGAAAATGAATGTTTGGGAATAATTTGAAAACTATGAGACAAATCTTTGAATTTAAAGATTTGATGAATTAAGCTTTTTGAAACGAAATTGTTTTGAAATCCGAGAATGAATATTTATGAAAGTAGGTGAACATTATGAAATAAATCTTTTGTTTAAAAGATTTGAAATGGTAATTGGATTAAACCATTTGAAAAAGAAAGTTTTGAACTATTAAGTTGTGACTTAATTGAAATCCAAAATTCATGTGTTTTAAATATTTCGCTCACTATTCGGTTTAGCCGGGAAAGGACCTTTGTGTCAAATAACCCATTCCGAATATGTGATACGTCGTTATGGATAGCATTTGAAGACCGGTGGTGAAGACCGGGTATTTATGAGAACGATAGGACAACCTATCGATTGTCTCTGCACCGAGTAGCTACGGTATAGAGATTCCCTAAGTGATGGGAAGTCCGATCGGGATTGTGAATACCCGGATTGCAAGGGCTTCTTTGGAAGTGCCTTCGGTTCTGTTCGAACCCGGAACAGACTTGTATGGTTACATGTCTGACACTACACTTTGAGATATAAAGCAGATTTCTTTCAAATACATTTCTGTTGGTGGCGGAGAATTTATTCTCTTAGCTTAACACCCTTCTCTGAGACGTATGAGCTCAGAGGTTATGTAGTTGAAGGTTATCAGCAATATACTCCCAATTTGGTAGTGTGGCATGCTGAGTGCTGCTGTGTGTTGATGATCATTGTTTGATCATTTGTGATATGATCATTTGTTTGATCATTTATCTTTGTGATCATTACTTTGATCATTTGTTGACCCAAAGCATGGCTTTGTACCAAAGCATAGCTTTGTGGACGAGACTGCATCAGGACCTCACACCCCGGAAATGGTCAAAACAGGAAAGATGCGGCAAGGTTATGAGGGTCGCGCCCTTTAGGGTGTGTCATTCCCTTCTGGTAAAGGGTGGTATTAGGTATGGAGCCTTGATATTTAACCTATGTGGTAGCTCCAATCTCATTTACTGTGTGGTTGTTGCTTAGAGGCGCCTCGGATAAAGGTCCCAAAGGACCGGGGAATGGCTTGCTCGAGTAGTAGTTGCCTAGTTACAGAGGTAACCCCGCCTTGTGTTGGCAGAGATCCGGTTAGGTTCTCGGGACGTCCCGCCAGAGGCGATCCCATGTGGCAGTAGGAAGTTCCTTAGCCTGACCATTTGTCGGAAAATCCAATCAAAACAATACGAGCCTTGTACGGTTTTAGTTGTATTACCTGCCATTCACTTATGGTGGCGCCCCACTGTTTGGATGGTAGCTATAGTAGGCATAGTTCGGAATGTCTATGCTGGCTAAGATTAATATTCTACTTTCGAAATGTTTTCTGCACTGTGCACTTATAATAATAATATCAAAGAACTTTCTACGTATTAAGCATGTTTGACTATCATAAGAAGAAATCTCCTCCAATTCTGCGTTTGCATTGTGTGTGTGGCGGGAGGTCTTATGGTAGTTTCATTTTCTAAAAGCATTGCGAATTTACTTTAAAATTCTCTTTTTGTTTGTTTTCAAAGATAAACTGTTTTTGTTACTCACACCAGTCCCATGACTGATCCGGAGTTTATTGTTCCTTTCCTAAACTCTGGGTGCTCACTATTTTTCCACACGAGCAGTCTAGAGTTGGGTTTTTCAGATAGATTGGTTCAGTGGATTATCTGGAGTTAGTTCAGTCTTTGGACACGATTGACCTTGCTTAGCTTGGTGCAATGTACTGATGGAGTTCGAGTTATTTCTGGATTGGTTCTTGGAGTTGGAGTTGCAGTTTTAGAGTTCTTCCATGAAGACTATCTTGAGTTATTTGTTCCGCTGCTGATGTTATCTATTTCTTTCCGCTGCTATTTTATTGTATCATATCTCTGATGTATATCGATATCTATTGTATCATCTGTTGTATCTGGATGTTGTATCAGATGTTGTATATTGATATTCATTATTTCTTCCGCTGTGTTGTTTACTTAATGATGTTATAAGCTCCGGCAACTCGGGTATGAACGCTCGGATCTACGGCATTCGAATACGATGTAAAGTATGGATGTCGATTTTCGAATGGCCAAAATCCGCTTCGTTACATTTGGTATCAGAGCTAAGGTTGAACTTTAGCTCAGGAGTATAACACGTTAAGTAGCTCATTAGAGATAGGGTGAAGTAAACCCTAGAATGAGTAATCTCTAAGATATCCGTTTGAACGCCTCAGTAAATTCTCTTGCTATCCACTGATAGTGAGTATGAGTGCAAGAAGAGAATGAGATAGGGGATAGAGAAATACGACTATAAATGGTCGATACTCTGTAACAACAGTGGAAACAACCTTCTTATCAATTTCCTTTGATTCGTCTTTCCCAATTTCTTTGATTGATTCGTGACAACTCTAGAAAGAAGTTCGGTGCGTTGATGCCCTACGAATCGTTGTAGGAAATTTTTATTTCGTATTTTCATCGATTTCTTTTCAGTTTTTGATTTAAACTTTAATGAATTAGAAAATTTTGAATAAACTGGAAGTTTTAAAATTGAGTTAACTTGATTAATAGGATATAAAGCTAACTTTGAATTGTATTGATAAAACGATTTTGGTTGAAAACAAATTTTGAATTTCTGTTATAACTTCTTGGGTAGAATAAAATATGAAATATAAACTTTGATGTATTTCTCAGCCTATAAAATTCTAAAATTAAGATCTTAATATTTGGATTTTGATTTTAATTGTAGAGAACAAATAGCGTTATCCGGGGAGGAAAGGTCAGGAGAGTGGGTGATTATGCTTCATCCAGTAGGGTACGAGATGATGAAGGTGAGTCATCAGTTCATAGGGAATTCCCAGTGGAGCCTGTAGTGCAGCCCCAACCACCGGTGGAAGAAGAAGAAGATGAGGAGGAATTCGAAGAGGAATTCGAAGAAGAGTTTGAGGAAGAATTCGAAGAAGAAGTTGAAGAGGAATTCGAGGAAGAGGTTGAGGCGGAAGAAGAACCTGAAGTGGAGGAAGAGTCCGAAGGTGACGAAGCAATTCATTGGGATTTGGATAATGCCGTGGATGATGATGATCCCATTGAGGACGAGGAGTTAAATGGTGGGTACCTTATTCTGGAAGAATCTGATCCGGAGGAGATTTTTGAGACAGACGATGAGGCCGAAGTGATAGACCTGTCAGGGCCTGAGAGGGAGAGTTCTGACAGTGAGGATTAGTAGTTGGTCGGTTTGACTTATTTTGGGGTATTTATATATGTATTTTAGACTTGAGATCGTAGTAAAGGTTGGATGTTAGTAGGTTATGTATGACTATAACTCATGTACTAATATTTTGAGTAGTGTTTAATATAAAATATATTATGAATGGCCTGAAAATATCCATGTGTTACTAGTATAATTTGAATTACCATTAGTCTATTTTGTGTGTGTATAATCCGAGAGACGAGCTGTACAATTTCGAGGACGAAATTCTTTTAAGGGGGAAAGTCTGTAACGACCCCAGATTTTTTTTTATGAATTTAAATTGATAATTAAATGAATTTTTGAATTTAAATTGTAAAATTGATTATAAATGGCAGCGAGTTTCCCCGATTATTATAGAAAATATGTTAAGTCATATGAATTTGAAAATTCGTATATATGTGAATATATATGTATATATTGGATTTGAAATAAAATCTTAAATATGGGGTTTTAAGAATAAATGAAACATAGAATAAAACGCATTAAACAAATTTGTTAAGGAACAAACACACTAAAACAACTTTTACAATTTGTACATAAAGTAAAAGGAATATATATCAAACATAAGCAAAACAGATATATGAAAGGAAGACATAAAATATATATATAAAAGCAAGACAAAGCTGCAGCCACCAAACAAATATATATTCATGGGTATAAGCTTATAAAACAAAACAAAAAGTGATACAAGTACAAGACAATTAATGCCATACCTCTAACATCATCTCAGCCGAGATGGTAGCTTCACTTCAGTTCAGTAAACAAAATAATATATGTACATAACCAAGAAATTTACTTAACAAATAACAATAACCACTTTATATTTATATAACATAAGTATACAAACAATTAAAAGCTTTCATCTCAACCCAAATAAACAAAAGAAAAAAACAATATGAAAGTAAATATATGTACACGCTTATGCAGCTATACCTCTGTTATAATTAATGCAGCCACCATCCAATCTGAAGTAATCAACAAGGCAATTAATGCCAATATACTTCGGCCTCCAATTGAAGTATGTGTGTCCACGATTTTGTAAAAAGGTATCAAACATTGTACAAAGAAAATCTCTGAAGAAAAATAAAAATAATACATCCTGTACTTGCAAAGAACTTCAAGCTGCATACTTCCTTTTATACATATCTCCCCTCACCATTTCGTTCACCTGAAAACTAAGAAAAAAGAAAAAAAAACTGAAGTCAAGAAACATTTAAAACTCAAACAAAAAGTTAAACTTCAACCATATAGATTGGTAGAGGAGAATTGATATCCAAGCAATCAAGGCCTGGGCATCAGGAGGCAAAGAGGCTTCAGTATCAAAAAAAACCTGATAACAAACTCAACATCAGTTTGAAAGCTTTGAATTATGATCTGGAAGGTGAGTAAACATACACTCTCAGGTTTAAGTTTTGATCACAACAGTATAGGCTATTCATTGGATAATATGTGTTGTTGTGATCTATCTTTGAAAATAATCCTGTGTGTATATATAGAATGTTCTGCATTCTTTACTACTCTGTTTATTGATTTCAAGGTTAAATATTTACTCAAATTCGAATTTGTTTCATCAATCATTATTAAGCTTAAATTTTTTTTTAACAAAGCAAGATGTTTAAAACTCAAGTCAAGACTTTTAACATTTGTTTTAAATTATGATAGTGAACTATGCTCCGGAATCAAGTGTTACAGGCAAACAAAAGTACAACTTGGAAAAAATTGATTTCTGTAAAATGCTAATTTAAATATACAACTTGAATCCTAACTGAAAAATAAGTATTTTAAAACAAGAATGGGGATTTTTAGTGGTGCATGCTTTGAGCGGTTCACAAATAAATAGGATAGGGTTTTTCATCAATTTCTTGTAATCAAATGAATTTTGGATGTTGTAACTTCGTGTGAAGCTGGTTTGGTACCCAATAATATTAGGAAAAATAAAAGAAAAATTATCTATTGAAGGGATTTTGGGGACGAGTTAAATTTAGGGTTTAACCCTAAATTTTCCAATGGGTTGAACGCGTGATGATTCCATCACGTAGGGGCGATCGAGTTGCGAATGCTCTGGGGTGATGATAGTATGAACTCTCGACGTGCTATGGACGAAGTCATGGGTTTTCTGGTGGTCGAGGTCACGGAGGCGACGCGTTTCCAGGTGAAGGGTGGTTCCGGATTTACTTCCAGGTTTTGAACTTTTAAAGCTCGATTTTGATTTGTAATAGAAGTGGAGTTCAGGTGTTCGAAAACTTGATGAGGGGATGATCACTGACTTGAGGGTGGCTGGTCATTCGACCCACGATGGCGAATTCAACTGTGCACGTGCACGTGCTCGTTGCGTGTCAGTGGAGAGCGTAGTGAAACAGAGAACGTTTGGGGATGGACGACTCGAATAATATTCGAATGGAAAAGTCCTTTCATGATGGTCCTGAGTGCGTGTATAGGCTTACCAGTTATTTTAAGTTTAAACTTGGTCTTCAACAAAAAAAAAAAAAAGAGGTGGAGAAGAAGAGGAGAGGGGGGAAGCAGGAAGCAATAAGTAAACGTGAGTGAAACAAGAACTTGAGCTTGCTTTCCTATTGAATAATGTTTTAAGTTTAAACTCACTTAAGAAAGGGTTATGTGTAAAGGAGAGGAAAGCGCGGGAGGTTGCTCGAGATTTTCTTAAATTGACTCGAAGCAACCTGGGTTCACTCGAGACTTTGGGGTGTCGCGTGTGTTTGCCTGGGGAATTTAAATCGTAAGGTTATTGAAGTTTCACCTGATGTTGAAACTTAAATAACAACATAAACTAAAAAGAAGGGAATGGGAAGAAGGGTGGAGTAAGTCGAGCTTCAACTCGAATGAACATAAAGCTTTCTAATTAATACTTAACAAAGTTTAATAAATCAAGCTAAGATTTTAAGACAAGTTTAATTATTTAAGCAAATACTTAACAAAGTTTTTCTAATTAACACTTTAGCTAAATAACTTAATTTGAGTTAGGTATTAAAGTTAATCAACGTTAAAGCTCTTTATAATTGAAATAAATAAATATTCAATTTGAAAGAAAGTTTTAAATTTATAAATTAAGGTTTTAAGTAAATTAATTAAGAGATAGTTAACGAGTAATTAGAAATCATAGATTTCAAATTTGTGCCGAAGGAATTTCAACTCGAAATGAAAATGGGTAATTTTATGATTAGAAATTAATTGTAATTAAGAACTAATTCAGCTACCATTAACACCAAATTAAATAATTAAGATTTATTAATGGATTATTAATGGTAAATCAATTCTTATAAATAATGATTAAAGTTAATTAATCAAGTGATTAAGATAAAATTACATTTAATGTAAATAAATGTTGATTTATTTATAAAGGAAAATAATTACTTAATGAAATTAATTAAGGTTAAATGATTATGTAATTAACTTAAGGTTAATTAAATTAACGTGATAAATCAAGATTAATTAAGGTGATGGATTAATTTATTAATATTAAATGATTTGTAATTAATTAATTAGAATTTGATAATTAATTTATAAGTAATAAATTTATTTGGGAATAAATTGAATTAATTTAGGATTAAACAATTAATTAATCCTGCTTATAAATGTTTATTGAATGTTTGACCTTACTTATGAATGATCGTATTATATGTGATGCCTTGAATTGATTGTCCTATCTGATCTGTAATATCTTGTTCTGTGAATTGAGCTATGTGAAATTTACTCATTTATTTATGTACATTTGTGTATTATCTGTGAATCTGTGAATGGACGATAAGCATTATAGTTTATATCGCTTATCGAATATATTGTCGTATTCGATCTGTAATGATTAAATGGTTGTGCACTATTGTGTTAAACCCCTGGACCACACCATACACACACAATTATGGATTTCATGAGGAAATCAGTTAAGTCGCAGATTTTTGAAAAAGTTTTGATTTTGAATTTTTAAATTCAAATGTTTTGGAAATGGAATCGGTATAAAAGTGAAAAGCTATTGAAATGGAATTTCAAGTTAAAAATTTGTTTTAATTAAGTTTTGGAATTTTAAATAATTTGATTTAAATTTGAATTCAAAATTAGGAATTGAATTCTAGGATATGAAATTAGGGACTAAAGATGTTAAGTAGTTCGAAACCATATATATAGTATTGTTTTGGGAATCCGAATTAAATCAAAGATTGTAACTTTTATGAAATCAAGTCTTTCCAAAAATAAAGCTGTTATTTCTAAATGATAAAAAGCTTTGGTTTCAAATCTTATTGAAAGGGATTTCAAGTTAAAACTAAGATAGTTTTCCAAGTTATAAATGAATATTTGGAAACAAATTTTGAAAATGAATGTTTGGGAATAATTTGAAAACTATGAGACAAATCTTTGAATTTAAAGATTTGATGAATTAAGCTTTTTGAAACGAAATTGTTTTGAAATCCAAGAATGAATATTTATGAAAGTAGGTGAACATTATGAAATAAATCTTTTGTTTAAAAGATTTGAAATGGTAATTGGATTAAACCATTTGAAAAAGAAAGTTTTGAATTATTAAGTTGTGACTTAATTGAAATCCTATATCCATGTGTTTTAAATATTCGCTCACTATTCGGTTTAGCCGGGAAAGGACCTTTGTGTCAAATAACCCATTCCGAACATGTGATACGTCGTTATGGATAGCATTTGAAGATCGGTGGTGAAGACCGGGTATTTGTGAGAACGATAGGACAACCTATCGATTGTCTCTGCACCGAGTAGCTACGGTATAGAGATTCCCTAAGTGATGGGAAGTCCGATCGGGATTGTGAATACCCGAATTGCAAGGGCTTCTTTGGAAGTGCCTTCGGTTCTGTTCGAACCCGGAACAGACTTGTATGGTTACATGTCTGACACTACACTTTGAGATATAAAGCAGATTTCTTTCAAATACATTTCTATTGGTGGCGGAGAATTTATTCTCTTAGCTTAACACCCTTCTCTGAGACGTATGAGCTCAGAGGTTATGTAGTTGAAGGTTATCAACAATATACTCCCAATTTGGTAGTGTGGCATGTTGAGTGCTGCTGTGTGTTGATGATCATTGTTTGATCATTTGTGATATGATCATTTGTTTGATCATTTATCTTTGTGATCATTACTTTGATCATTTGTTGTCCCAAAGCATGGCTTTGTACCAAAGCGTAGCTTTGTGGACGAGACTGCATCAGGACCTCACACCCCGAAAATGGTCAAAATAGGAAAGATGCGGCAAGGTTATGAGGGTCGCGCCCTTTAGGGTGTGTCATTCCCTTCTAGTAAAGGGTGGTATTAGGTATGGAGCCCTGATATTTAACCTATGTGGTAGCTCCAATCTCATTTACTGTGTGGTTGTTTCTTAGAGGCGCCTCGGATAAAGGTCCCAAAGGACCGGGGAATGGCTTGCTCGAGTAGTAGTTACCTAGTTACAGAGGTAACCCGGCCTTGTGTTGGTAGAGATCCGGTTAGGTTCTCGGGACGTCCCGCCAGAGGCGATCCCATGTGGCAGTAGGAAGTTCCTTAGCCTGACCATTTGTTGGAAAATCCAATCAAAACAATACGAGCCTTGTACGGTTTTAGTTGTATTACCTGCCATTCACTTATGGTGGCGCCCCACTGTTTGGATGGTAGCTATAGTAGGCATAGTTCGGAATGTCTATGCTGGCTAAGATTAATATTCTACTTTCGAAATGTTTTCTGCACTGTGCACTTATAATAATAATATCAAAGAACTTTCTACGTATTAAGCATGTTTGACTATCATAAGAAGAAATCTCCTCCAATTCTGCGTTTGCATTGTGTGTGTGGCGGGAGGTCTTATGGTAGTTTCATTTTCTAAAAGCATTGCGAATTTACTTTAAAATTCTCTTTTTGTTTGTTTTCAAAGATAAAATGTTTTTGTTACTCACACCAGTCCCATGACTGATCCGGAGTTTATTGTTCCTTTCCTAAACTCTGGGTGCTCACTATTTTTCCACACGAGCAGTCTAGAGTAGGATTTTTCAGATAGATTGGTTCAGTGGATTATCTGGAGTTAGTTCAGTCTTTGGACATGACTGACCTTGCTTAGCTTGGTGCAATGTATTGATGGAGTTCGAGTTATTTCTGGATTGGTTCTTGGAGTTGGAGTTGCAGTTTTGGAGTTCTTCCATGAAGACTATCTTGAGTTATTTGTTCCGCTGCTGATGTTATCTATTTCTTTCCGCTGCTATTTTATTGTATCATATCTCTGATGTATATCGATATCTATTGTATCATCTGTTGTATCTGGATGTTGTATCAGATGTTGTATATTGATATTCATTATTTCTTCCGCTGTGTTGTTTACTTAATGATGTTATAAGCTCCGGCGACTCGGGTATGAACGCTCGGATCTACGGCATTCGAATACGATGTAAAGTATGGATGTCGATTTTCGAACGGGCAAAATCCGCTTCGTTACAATAACTTAGGACCATGATGCGATTGAGTCAACATCAATATTTAAGAAACGTTTATCAATTGATTGAAATAATAAGATTTATTATTTAAGCGAATGGTGATCTTAAAAACGAACATGTTCATAGGAATCACTTGCAAGACCAACTATCGAGCAGCAAGGAACATGGAAAGGAAGAAACTTGATGTATCAACATTGGAAAATGTAATTCATAAAAGGTATTAATAAAAATGGAACCGAAACAAAAATCTTTAAGCAACAGTAATTGTATTTCTCCAATAAAAATTTTCCACACTATTTTTAAAGACAATACATAAAAATTATTCAAAAGGTAGTTAAAATTCTGGTACATCCTTATGAAATGGAGTAAAACCCAAGCGCTTGTTGTCCATCTAACCTATTTTTTCCACAAAACATCAAGATCCATCTCAACAAATAACCAATTTAGCATTGTAAGCATGATTTTTGTAGCATGTTAAATGTTCCCATTAAGTAAGAAAAAAAATCTGCATCTGCACATAAGAAAACAATCCACGTGTAGACTGAATAATTTCATTTCCATGCTTATAATATTTTCAATAAATATAGCATAAAAGAACATATTTTATCATAATAATTGGATGAGAAACAAAAGCTCAATATTGGCCATGACAGAAGACATATATCATCTTACCAGTAGCGCATAGTTTGAAGTCTTGAACATTCACCTAAGCTTATGACCTTATGTAACTCCATATATGAGCTTACTGCACGCATAAATCATATAAAAAAAATGAAAGGCAAATGAATCGCCAAGATTCTTCATAAACAGCAAGCTTATGTCCTTTTGCCAACCATGAGTTAGATGAAGAAGATAACCAAGAGCATTATGCTAGGCCTGCATACCATAATTTCATGGTCAATATGCTTACTTTGCATTAAAATAGTGAAATGTTTGGTATGGAACTAAGGAAAAAATGCATACTGATTATTGTAAGGTTAAAATGAAAGTGACAATCGATCATTTCAATTTCGATAAGTTCTGGTATATATAAAGTAGAACTATAGAAATTAAACGTATTTAATTTAACATGTGTGTGTTTATAGAAAATGAAAGATATACTGTATAAAATGATTTACTCATTGGTAGTATATTTACTCTATTGGCGGCCTGATTTACTAAAAAGTGAAAGTGATCTTTATTTTGCTCTAGTAGACCTGATCCATCAATCAATTTCATAAGAATGAAATGATTCCCTTATTTCCTGCATAATTAAACACCAACTAACAATAATCTTAGCAACCCTTCTACATAAAAAGATGAAAATAATTTCCACTTTCATGTTTATCAAAAGAATGCAAGATAGTTTAGAGCATTGGTTACCAAATCTGTGAGGACCCGCAAATCCGTACTCCTTGAATATACACTAATCTGCATTGATTAATTCAAGATGAACAGAAATACGAATTCTCAATTTTATACTGACTTTGTATTTTATTTTACTTGTATATTTATTTACAACTTTGTTTCTTTGTTTTAATTTACATTTCGTATTTCAATTTCAAGAATCCAAAGTCAAATTCAAATTTTATTCCAAAATTTTACATTAACTATCAGTTTAAATTAAATTCAAAATTGGGGTCGTTACAAAATCATAGAATTAAAGAAATTATGTGGGTACGCTGCTATTATTAACGACAAATTTATTCACTGCGTTAAACACGTATTTAGCTTAACTTGTAGTGAAGAGTAATTATGTCCATGAAAAAATAACTAATTTATTGGTGCTTAGGATTCAGTTATGTCAATTTACAGTAAAGGGATCAATGAATCACTTGTAAATTAAAACATAGCTAGCTGTGAGAAGCAATACTGAAGACGCATATGAGACTTGAGATAAATATGTGTTGGTGCAACATAGAAAAAAAAAATGTAATCGAGACACCAACAGTTGGTTGACTCGGTTTTTTTCACGTAAATGGTTAAATTTAAGTGCAATTGTTCTATAGGAAAATTTATTCACGTCAATTTGACATTAGAAAGAGAGCACATGCATCTGAATAAGGAACATCTAGTAATTATATTGTTATGTCCAGTAATGAATAATGAACATCTAACAATTATATTATGTAACAACCCTGTATTTTGTGATTATTTTAATTGTATATTTAAATTATTCTAATTTGAATTCCTGATTTCAAAAAAAAACTTTTTTTTTATTTAAATGAATTAGTTTTTTTATTTTAAATATAAATTTTGATTGGTATGTGAATAATAACTTCAAACCTGAATATATTGAATATTTTGCAAAAAAAGTGAATTTTGGTCAATCTGGTCAAACTTTGACTTTTAAATTTAAATTTTAAAAGTCTGAAAATTTGATTTTTATCTTTTATTATGAAAGTAAATAAAATTTCAAGAACAATGTTTTTCGTTTCGTTGAAATCCGAATAATATTATGAAAGTTATGCTTTTTTACAAAATTGGGTGTAAATTGTTTTATTTAACAATATTGTTTATTTTAAATTATATACATAATTTTTTTATTTGTCATATCTTATTCTAAATTCTATTATATGTTATGTTACATATAATTTTACCTTTTAAATATTTTTAAAGTGATGTTTGAATTTTTCCAAAGCTCGTTGAATTTATTTTCTATTTTTAAAGGTTAGTTTCCATTTTTCTTCTATTTTCTTCATTTAAATTATATTTAATTAAAATTTATTTATTCATTTTTATGTATGCATTTTATTTTTATGTTTTTATCTTTTTTTATAAATACTTTTCATGTACATATAATTTTCCCAAAGTTCATTTCATTTATTTTCAAATTTTCAAGCCTAATTTACATTTTCTTTGTTATTTTCTTAATTTAATTATATTTAATTAATATTTATTTATTTATTTTTGTTTATTTACTATATTTTCGTGTTTTATCTGTATTTATACATATTTTACATGTATTTAAATTTTAAAAAGAAATGGTGGAAATTTGAAAGGTTTGTGACTCTTTATTTGCTTAAGCCTTTTTGTATTCTGTCTTTTCATTTCTCAACCAACATCTCTTCAATTGGCTGCCTTAACTCCATTCTTCAGCCGTGTATTCTTCTTTCTTTTTGACATGAAAGGGAAGACTTCTCATCCCCTAAAAATCACGGCCATGAAGAAGAAGAAAAATGGCTTTTCTTTTCACATTTTTTCCCTCTTCTTCATTGATTTAGCCTTCCTCTTCTTCAAGTTTGCTTGGCCTCACCTCTCTCCTTGCTGACCACCATCCTCTCCACCATATACAGCAGCACCAACCCCTCTCCTCTGACCACCACCTCTGGCCATGACCATTAGATGAAGCCACCACCTCAAATTTGCAAAGCACTTCAACAAAACAATGCTAGGCAAGCCTGTACTCCACTATTGCCTTCATAGTTGCTTTTGGCCACCCCTTAGCCACCACCACCTTCATCTACTTCACCTTTAGCTGCCCCTTTCACTACTATCCAGATCTGAACTGACATGAAGACCCCATGGCCGAGCCTATATGGGGTCATAGCTGAACCAAAATGCACCAAAAACTTCACCTATTTTGCCTTGTCCATTGATATGCTTCGTGTTGCAAACCCTACCTTTTATATTCCTTCTATCCGTGCTTTATGGATGCCATACCCGAGCTAAACCTGATCATGGCTGAATGTATGCTCCACTTAGGCTATGCATTTGAGTGATAAGGCAAGGTCAAGTCACTTTGCTCTTTATTGCTTTGTATTTCAATTTGTTTTTATATCATTTTGTGTTAAATATATTCATATGTTATATTGCATTGTCTTGTTTTGGTTGTTGTGATAGGATGATATCTTGACTCTCTCCACTCATTTGAATCACTAGTCGTGCTGTATCGTGCTTTTCCTGCCTTTGGAATCGTTTTGTGTGTCATAGTGGTCTTCAGCTTGAAAAGGCGAGTCTTTCTCACTCTGACATTTATACTTATGAAATAGTGAATTGATGACAAGTGTTTAGTAATATAAAATGTTATGCAAGTTAATGATGATTATATGATATGCTATGCCATGTTATTACCATGTTAAAACTGTTAATTATCACTTGGCATCTGATATATGACATTATATTGTGACACTGACATTGTTTATATTGTTTATGCATATATTCACACTGCAAGTTCCCTGTTAGAATAGAATCACTATGGGCTGAAATGATACATACCCAAACGGACTTTAGGTTAGGGAAAAATCGTTATGGGCTGAAATGATAGGCCTGAGCTGTAACGACCCAGGATTTTTATTAATTAAAATTTGAATATTTAATTTATTTTAAATGTTAATAAGTGTAAATTATAAATCGAGTAAATTTCATTTCGAATAATTGGATTTAATTGGATAATTAAATCAATAATTTAATATGTGAAATTGTGGAAATAATTGAAAATCGAGTTAAATATGATTGAAAATGATTTGTAAAATTTTATTTTATCATGTTGGAGTTAGAACGATATTTTAGAACTTTTAAAAAAATCGAATTAAAAGTTAATTTGTGAAAATTGAATATTTTAATATTTAATCGACTAGTGAAATTAGCCAATTTTTGAACAGTCTCAGAATTGGACGAAACTAGTTCCATTGGATCCGTAATAGTTAGTTATTACCGGATTTCAATTTTCATAGCAATCAGAGTTATCGTTTGACCGTGGCAGCTCGAAACGCATCGAAATTGTTTTAATATTAATTTGGCGAGTTAAAATAGCCATTTTCCAAAAAGTCTCGGATTTCGACGAAACCAGTTTCATCGGATCCATAATATGATATTATTGTATGGTTTAAAATTTCGTGTCAATCGGATTTACCGTTTGTCCGGTACAAATTAAAACGCCTAGAAAATCGTTTAATCGGTTTAATTTCAAATCGAACGTTTATTGCCATAACTCGCACAGATGACCGAATTAGCTTCCAAAACCTATTCCATTGTGTCCGGAATGCGGGATAAACCCTAGAAACGTCGGTCACCGCGCGTAAATCGGAGTTCGGAAATTCCGGAATGAATAGTGTTCAATAAATTTCCTATAAATAGCCCCTCCATCCACAAGAAAAATAAATAAATAAAATAAAACCCTAAACCCTAGCCGCCACCCCCCCTAACATTAGTGGCCAGAAAACAACGACCTTCCTCCCTTAAATTCTTCTAATCCATTCATCAATTCAAAGAACGTTCAACATCAAAGTTGAAGAGCACGCAACGAGCTAAAGATCTATACGGCTATGATCGCGAATGGGTAAATAGATTGGCGGCAAATCGAGATGGAAGGGGGCCGAACGCGCATAGTTTTCGAGCACAATAGAGGGCCGAGCACTGAGCTATTCACAGCCTAGGTGGAGTTGGGTGAGGGCTACAAGGTGATGGTTGTTGATCGAGTTGTAGCGTGGTGTGGTTGTTGCAAAGTCGAGCCCTAGTTCTAGGTTATGGGTTCGGCCGTGTTTGGTTACCTGGAGAGTTACGCGTTTGTGAAGAAACACTCGTATGCGGCCTGGATTTGCTAATCACAAACGTGCGGCCCTGATTATTTTTGAGGTTTAATAAGAAAAGAAATTGTAATTTAAATTTTAATTTAAATTGTGTAATGTTTAAAATACGATATCTTGTTCATACGAGGTCGGAATTCGACGAAACTTTTTGCGTTGGAATCGTATGGACGAGTACTACGCTATGGAGCTGGAATGGAAGCGAAAGGATTCAGTGAAAATTTCGAGTAAAATTAAACGTCAGTTTAATTTTATTCGAAAATAAAAAACTGAAACGAAATTGAAATCAAGGTGAGAACTTCTCACTCAATCGAATCAGTTTCGATTTTATTTTAAATAGTTAGATTTAAAATATTTGAATGCATGTTTGAATGATGATTGTTATCTATTGATTGTTAAAATAGACATTATGTGCCGTTAGTAAGCGGATGTTATTTATTAAAAACATATACCGCGAATATTTCATAAACAGTGAAATTAGTATTATGTATAATAGCAATATATATATTGGCATATGTATATATTGCAGTTGATTGATTTCCCGCATTGTATAGTGGATGAGAACCTATTGCGCCGTCTATTAAGCGGATAATATTTTAAATCCCATATACCGCGATAATTTCGTACTGGAACGGAATTGGTATTGTGCTAATGTTTATGGATGCAGGGAAACAGGTTGGAGGGATCCAACTGGATTCCTCAACAGTATTTATTTGATTTCAGATATTTTGATATTTGATGGATTATCATATTGATATATGATATCGTTGTTGTCGTGATTGACTATTTGGTGTGTAGCATCATTGGGCCAAGATTTTGGAATTTTAAAATGATTTTTAAAGTGATTTTTGAAAATATACTATACTTTTGGAATTGATTTATTTTAAATAAATAAACGTTATAATTTTAATGTTATAAAAATTATGATTTTTGAGAGAAAAATAGTTAAAAGTTGATTTTTGAAAATATGGGGCTAATGATTTATAAAATAGTTTAATCGGGATTTTTGAAATTATTATAAAAAGTTGAAAATATAGGATTTATAAAATTTGATTATTTTATAAATCAAAATGGTGAAATTATAAAGGAGATTAAAGACGTTTTAAAAGAATAATATAAATTGAATTATATAAAAGAATTTATAAATTGATATTTATAAATTAAAAATATTTGAGTTATAAAACGAGTTTTTATAAGTGTTAGAATGAATTGTGAATGAATTTCATAAATGAATGAAATTTATAGAATTATAATCGGTGAAGTTAGAAATGGAATTTTATAAACAGTAGGTTTATAGAATATGTAAAGTTATTTGAAGAATAAGTTTTGGGTAAATAATTGAATCTTATAAGTTATAAGACTTATAATTATGAAGTTTAAAGGAACGATCTTGTAAACAAATAAATTATAAGTGTTTAACTTATAATGTGAACTTTTGGTTTATAATTGGGTTATGAATTGAATATAGGTTAATAAAGGAATTTATAAACATTGTTTTATAAATTCGCAAACGACTTATTTTGATAAGTAAATTGTTGAAACCTATTAATGGAGTTATATTCACGTTTTTGACTGTGAATAATCCTTTGAAATAAAATGTATAGAAAGGATGAAATTGATTAACGTAGTATATTCACGTTTTTGAATAGTGAATAATATGTTAAAGAAATTGTTTTGAATATGATGTTTTAAATAGAATTAAAACGATCTAACGATGTTTCAAAATGTGTTGAGATTCGAAACCATAGATTTCAACATTTATTGTTGAAATAGACGTTTTCAAGAAATAGAAGGAAATGGTGGACTATAACATTGTTGTTATAGTAAATGATTTCCGAAAGGAAATGTTTTGTATAGTATTAGGATTTATATATCTATTTTAATTTCGAATCCCTATACTAGTGATTTTGGGTTGTCGTAACAATGTTTTACGCAACATTCGTTTTGACCCAAATAAATATGTTTAAGAGAATGATTTCCTTAAAGGATGAAATGTGTACTTAATCTTGATTTAAGTATATTGAATATTTTCCAAGTGTTGAAAATAAATGGATTTGAGAATTACTTAATAAGTAAGTATGGAAATGTTTTCCAATATAAAGTGAATATTTTGAGAATTTATCTTTTTGAAGATAAATTGGAAATGAATAATTGAAATCGTATATTCATAAATATTTTGGAATGTAAATTCACTATGGAATTTATAAAAGGAAGTGGAATTTGTTTAAAAATAAATATTGATTTATTTTTGAAGTGTGAAATTATATACCTTGTAAAGATATTTTTGGGAAATAAATAATTTGGGAAATTATTTGGAATCTGGTGATGTTGTGCATATCCATTGATAGTTCAATAACCGACTATCAATATTTACCTTTGAAAGGTATTTGTTGTGATTTGCTGAATTTGAATGCTACACTTATTTTTAAATTATTGCGCTCGTTATTCGGATTACCCATTCCGAATAGTGATACGACGTAATGGATAGCATTGATGACCGGTGTTGAAGATCGGGTATTTACGAGAGCGATAGGATGACCTGTCGATTGACTCTGCACCGAGTTGCTCCGGTATAGAGTTCTCCATATGTGACGGGGAATCCGATCAGGATTGTGGATATCCGGATTGCAAGGACTTCTTTGTAAGTGCCTTCGGTTCTGTTCGAGCCCGGAACAGACTTGTATGGATTGTATGTCTGACATTACAAATTGAGATATAAAGCTGATTTCTTTCAAATATATTTCTGTTGGTGGCGGAGAATTTATTCTTTTAGCTTAACACCCTTCTCTGAGACGTACGAGCTCAGAGGTTATGTAGTTGAAGGTTATCAACAATATATTCCCAATTTGGTAATGTGACATGCCGAGTGTTGCTGTGAAATGATCATTGTGTTGATCATTTGTGATAGGATCATTATTTGATTGTCTATCTTGGTGATCATTTCTATGATCATTTGTTGACCCAAAGCATGGCTTTTGTATAAAGTATGCTTTTGTGGACGTGACTTCGTCGAGCCTCACACCTCGGAATGGTCAAAACAGGAAAGATGCAGCAAGGTTATGAGGGGTAGCTCCCTTTAGGGTATGTGCATTTCCTTCTGGAAAGGGTGGTATCATGGTATGGAGCCCAGATACTTACTCATGTTGAAACACTTTATTTATGATTGTGTGATGATGGTGACGAGTGCTCGGATAAAGGTCCAATGGGACCGGGGGATGACATACTCGTGTCAGTTGTTACCCAGTTAGGGGTAACCCGGCCTTGTGTTGGCAGAGATCCGGTTTGGTTCTCGGGGATGTCCTTCCAGAGGCATTCTCATGTGGCAATGGGAAGTTCCTTGGCCTGATCATTCGTTGGAAATCCAAAGAAACAATACGATCTTGTACGGTATCAGTTGTAGAACCTATCATTCACTTATGGTGGCGCCCCACTATTTGGATGATAGCTATAGTAGGCATACGATAATGGTCGTATGTTGGCTAAGATTTATATTCTATTTTCGAAATTAATTTTTCCTACACTATGCACTAGTAATAATATCAAATGTTTCTTTTTAATGCGTATCAAGCATCTTTGACTATCATAAGGAGAAATCTCCTCCGATTCTGCGTTTGCATTGTGTGTGTGTGCGGGAAGCCTTATGGTAGTCTCATTTTTAAAAGCATTGCGAATTGACTTTAAAAATATTCCTCTATTTTGTTTTTCAAAGATAAATAAACTGTTTTGAGTTCTCACACCAGTCACATGACTGACTCGGAGTTTATTGTTTTCCTTCCTAAACTCTGGGTGCCCACCAATTTCCATACGGGCAGTCGAGAGTTAGGTTTATCAGGATATTCTGGATATTCTGGAGTTGCTGGAGGCAAGCTGGATGACATGGCGTATTATTAGTATATAGTATTTCTTTTCCGCTGTTTGTTATTGTTTGTTGTTGTACACTCTGATGATATGATGTAATGTGATGTAATGTAATAACTGATATAGTTCTTTGTTTAAAGACTATTCATTTATGTATTATAGTTGTTCTGCTGCGATTGTGAGATTCTGATATTGTTGTGTTATTTCTTTCCGTTCTATTTTCTATCTTTTCTCTCTATTTTCTATCTTGTTCTCTCTTCTTCTGTCCTTTTCTTTTTCTTAAAAATTGAGAATTCGTATTTCTGTTCATCTTGAATTAATCAATGGAGATTAGTGTATATTCAAGGAGTATGGATTTGCGGGACTTCACATGAGCGATTTTTATTGTATTTTATTTGACTTGGGATTGCGGGTTTGAAATGATAGAACCCGGGTTTTCTTTATAAACTACGGATTGAAATGATATATATCTGTATCACTCGACCTAGGTTAGAAAATTATATACGGACCCCGTGGTATATTTTTTAAATGATTTTTATTAAAATATGTATTTTTTTTAAATTATGAAATTTTGATTTAAAAAAATATATTTTATGGTTTTAAGAAAATTAAATATGAAGTCTTGAAATTGTGAATTTAAGTATGTAAATTTGAAGTAATTGTGATTTTTGACTTTAAATTTTATTTTAAAATGTAAATAAATAATGGAAATTAAATTTAAAGTTTTGAAATGATATTTGAAGTAAAATGTTAAGTTTTATTAGATTTATAAGTTAATAAATAGTGAATTTTGACTTAATAAATTAATGGAGTTTTTAAATTGAATATTTGATATTAAAATTTTGTTGTGATAAATCATATGTTAAAATTATTTAAATGTGAAATTTTGAAGTCTACAAATATGATTTATAAGTTTAAAATTTGTTAAATTGAAGTTTTATTGTTTTGAAAAGTTAAAATAAAATCTGGAATTTTATAGCATTTCCAAAATATTGTAGTCTTTTGACAGCATTTTAAATGCTATTGTTTTTGAACTTGACTATGTTTGAAATAACTAAATATCTATTACGGCATGTTATAAATGCCGTTATTCTTGAACTAAACTAGTTTGGAAACTATAAGCTACTATAGTACTGTATAAATGTTGTTGTGGCTTTAATTTGACAATGTTTTGAAATGTTATAAAATTTAACACGGTTTGTGTTATATTTTAAAGTGTTAAATGATTTAACTTTTGAAAAATTATTATTTGTGAATATAAGGAGTTTTGAATATATTTTAATATTTAAATTTGAATTTTTAAGGAATTTGAATTGAATTTGAATTTAAATAAAGTTTACTTGGTTATGTGTTAAATGGAATGAAATGTAATAAGATAAATGAATTGGTGAATGTGATTTTGAAAGGTGTTTTGTAATGATATTTGAAATAATAAATGAATGATATGTTTGATTTTAAAATGATATTTAGATTTGAATATTTGAATTTGAATTCAAATAATGATATGATAATGAGGTTTTGAAAGGATATGATATTTTAATGATTTTGAGATGGTTTGAAAATGATTGATCTTTATTTTGATAAAGAATATGAATGTGGAATAATATTTGATTTTAATTTATTTGATAAAGAAATATTTGAAGTTTATATTTGTATGAAAAGATATTTGGTTTAATTGTAATTTAAGTTTTTTTTAATAATGTTGGATTTATGAAATGAATATTTCAAAACGAAATAATAATGAAATTAGATTTGAGATATGAATATATGGAATTATAAAGTTTAGTTTTGAAATGTGGGATATTAAAGTTTGGAAATATATTAAAATTGGATTGTTTATTTTGTAGATCAAATCTATATTTGAAATTTGAAAGATTTGAAATGTTTTGTTAGAAAACTAAACTGAATTGAAACTAATGGTTTGTATTGAATTAAATTTGAAATTTGAAATTTTGGTTTAATGGAATAAATTTGTAAAATGTAAAGAATTAAAAGATTGATTTCAAATGTATGATTTCGGAATGTTATGATTTTCAGAGTGTAATGATTTCAAGTATTTTGGTTTCGGAAAAGTTATACTTTGAAAGTATTATGAATTTTTTTAAAGGTGAATATATGTTTGAAATGGAAATGATAAATTATTTGATTTGAATATAGTTTTGAAATAAAATGATTTTGGTTTCAAAGTATTACTATTTTGAAAGGGATATAGTTTTGAAATGAAATGATTTGAATTTTGAAGTATAAGCTATTTTAAAATGGCCACGGCGTTATAATAACGATTGGTTGTTAAAGAGACCGGGATCGGAAGTTGTTATACTCTCTGCCAACTCCGAAAACCACTTTAACAACTGTGTACGCGGTGGAGATTCCAGAATGAAGTAGGATGGTGGCGACATTCTTGAGGTATATTACGTGGACCCAACTCCCGTGGGTTGGCATAAGGTGGCTAAAACAGGAGCGATCTCGGGCCAAGTGAGGTCATTCCTCCGATCGAACACATTCCTTCGATACTATACTCTTACTTGTGATTGATTAGATGGCCATCCTCCGATTTTGATATAGGAGTGTGTTCCGAGGTGGGCGTATGTGGCTGCTGCGTTACCACCAGCCCATGTGCGTAATTGGTATATCTACCCTGGCATTGCCTTGTGTGTCGTGTCGCCTACCATACCGAGCCTTTACTACGAGTTTGTTTTTCTTTCGTAGCCTGTATGGTATCCTCTGACAGTCACCCGAAGTGGAGATGGCATGATATTGGATGGACTACTGAGACTATTATGTGTGAAGGGTGATATGGGTAGCCCGGAACGCTATTTAAAAGTATGTTTATTTTACTGTAGACATTATTATAGTAGCGCAATATTACTACATAGTAAATAGTTTAACAGATCCTTAAAGGATGGGCGATCCCAAGCATCCTTTAAGTTACTGATGCATTTTGTTACTGTTCACTTGAGTTTATTTACAGTTCATAAGTATTTATGTCCTGACTCGAGTGTTTTGTATTTTGCTTTACGCTCGAGTCAGATTGAGTGATTCAGCATTCAAGACTCACCTTCGGAGTTGGAGCTTTGCTTGAAGATCTAGCCATCTATTTGTTTTCAGTATCCAGTGTTTCCAGTGATGTATTTTGGTTTGTACTTGATGTTTCTTGTTACTCTTCTACTGTATATTATTTAACTCTGATGTATCTTATATATATAATAGCTTCATGAACTACTATCTCTTTTACTTCCGCTGCATTATTAAATGCTGTGTGTCTGTGATATGTGATTATGTATTTATTGTATATTCTGAGATTTGCCAAATTTTATTTACAACGCGGTATTTTGAGCAATTCAAGTCCGACATGTGCGGATACGAATGGTTGAAAATATCGGGTTGTTACATTTGGTATCAGAGCTTTGGTAGCTCTAGGCAAAACTCGGCATATAGAGTAAATGAATTTACAGAATCACTTTCATTCGAGTTTGAATCTCTTCCTTTTGACTCGATTCCTTTGATTTTGGAACGTTCCCTGCGGTTTCAAAATGCATTTCGTGTCCCTCACTATTCATCTTCATTTGATTCTGGAGTATCCCATAACTCCAATTTGAATGATCTTTATAATGAGTCGGCGGTCTCGCCAACCTCAAATTTATTTGTAAAGGGGGAAACTCCTTTACAACAACATCGATTAACCAGAGATTCTGTATCCCCGGTTTAGATGCTAGTACCTCTTATAATCCCGAACTCTATCTCTTGAGACCGAATGTTGATTTACCCAAGAAATCCACATCGATCTTATTCTTTAAGTCACAGTTGATCCGGTTAAGGTTGCCCGCGATTATATAAATCATCCATCTCCCTATTCTGTTATTTAATCATCTCATCTTTGTTTCCAACTTATGTTCAAATTATTCTTGAAGTGTATTTGTAAACTAATATTTAAAATGTTTTATATATTGTGTTGTTTGAGTTGTTGATGTTGATTTGGGTTTCTAATCGATTCGTCTGATCAACGCTATCGATAAGATTTCCAAAACACTTGAACAGAGCAAACTGACACAATATGTTTTTAAAATTTAGTAATGAAATAAATTTTGTAACTATATTATGAATCTTTATCTGGATTTTATTTGAATTGGTTGTTAAGAAATAATATTTGATTTTATATATCATTTTCTATTGTTTCATATATCTAATTGAACTATAAAACATGGTTATAAATTTATTTGGAAATTTAAAATGAATGTAAAACAAGAATTTGAGAATTTAATTTCCGATGGATTTCAAATTTTGTGTTTAAAATTTTAAAGGATATATTATTTAAAGTATTTTAGAATAGAAATTTGTTTCCAAAGAATTTTAAATTTAAATTTAGTGCTCTTCTCTTTGTCGCTGGAAAATAATTTCGGTAATGACTGCAGCATCATCGACATTCATTTTCGAGTTTCGAAGTAAAGAGACCATTCTATAGTCTTGCTACAATTTTGTTTTGGGAAAATTTAATTGATTTTAATTTCTAAGATAATTTCTAAGTATAATTTTAAGATTTGGATAAATATTCAAGCTTGAAATAATTGAGTTAGAAAGTTTTATTTGTATAATACACAATTTCATTCCAATATAACTTACCTTAATTTTCAGAAGTTGAACATGTAATTGGATAATATACATTATAAAAAAAGATTTTATAAATAAAATTTGAGTGGTTATAATAAATGTTATATACTTAAATTTTAGTTATAAAAGGATTAACAGAGGTAAATAAAGAAAAAGTGTAATGGAATAATTTACAATATAAAATGATGATAAAGGAACTAAGAATAAATTTAAGGCAATTACAATGAGTGTAAATATATTTAACATAGGTGATAAAATATATTGAGAGGAATAAATTTAATTATAATTAGGAATAAAGAAGAGCTAATGTTATTGAGTACATTTTAGTACAATAAATGATTTTTTTTTTCAAATCCATGATTTTAGACATTGTTAATTAAGGATAATAGGATGATAAGATAATGAAATTAAAGATAGTTATATTTATTTAACTTATGTAAAATTAATTTTCAATATAAGTTGAAATTAACATGGTTTCAAATTTATTATCTTGTTTTGTTTTTTTCAAACTATCTTTTGGTTGTCCTTATTTTCCTTATCTTGCTATAGAATGGGAGGCTATTGCTTATACCAGTCTGTTTAGAAATCTTTCTATAAAACTTGGAACTCATTTTGAATCTGAGCACTACTTGCCATCCACAGACTGTCGGTTAAGTGGAAGGGGTGAATTAGATTCTAAAAGATTTTTCCGTGCTTGTATTCTTGATTCTGGAGGATCTTGGGAAGATCATCTCCATATTGTTAATTACATATAGCAATAGTTATTAGGCATAATTTCAATCATCTTGTCATATTGTCTTGATCTTATTTCATTCTATCTTTTTCTGTGCTTTCTCGTATCTCATTCCTTTTCGAGGACGAAAAGTTTTGAGTGGGGGAGAGTGTAACAACCCTGTATTTTGTGATTATTTTAATTGTATACTTAAATTATTCTAATTTGAATTCCTAATTTCAAAAAAAAAACTTTGTTTTATTTATTTAAATGAATTAATTTTGTTATTTTAAATATAAATTTTGATTGGTATGTGAATAATAACTTCAAACCTGAATATATTGAATTTTTTGCAAAAAAGTGAATTTTGGTCAATCTGGTCAAACTTTGACTTTTAAATTTAAATTTTAAAAGTTTGAAAATTTTATTTTTATCTTTTGTTATGAAAGTAAATAAAATTCCAAGAACAATGCTTTTCGTTTCGTTGAAATCCGAATAATATTGTGAAAGTTATGCTTTTTACAAAATTGGGTGTAAATTGTTTTATTTAACAATGTTGTTTATTTTAAATTATATAAATAATTTTTTTTATTTGTCATATCTTATTCTAAATTCTATTATATGTTATGTTACATATATTTTTACCTTTTAAATATTTTTAAAGTGATGTTTGAATTTTTCCAAAGCTCATTGAATTTATTTTCTATTTTTAAAGGTTAGTTTCCATTTTTCTGCTATTTTCTTCATTTAAATTATGTTTAATTAAAATTTATTTATTCATTTTTATGTATTCGTTTTTTTTTATGTTTTTATCTTTATTTTTAAATATTTTTCATGTACATACAATTTTTCCAAAGTTCATTTCATTTATTTTCAAATTTTCAAGCCTAATTTACATTTTCTTTGTTATTTTCTTAATTTAATTATATTTAATTAATATTTATTTATTTATTTTTGTTTATTTACTATATTTTTGTGTTTTATCTGTATTTATACATATTTTACATGTATTTAAATTTTAAAAAGAAATGGTGGAAATTTGAAAGGTTTGTGACTCTTTATTTGCTTAAGCCTTTTTGTATTCTGTCTTTTCATTTCTCAACCAACATCTCTTCAATTGGCTGCCTTAACTCCATTCTTCAGCCGTGTATTCTTCTTTCTTTTTCACGTGAAAGGGAAGACTTCTCATCCCCTAAAAATCATAGCCATGAAGAAAAAAGAGGAAGAAAAAAACAATGGCTTTTCTTTTCATATTTTTCCCTCTTCTTCATTGATTTAGCCTTCCTCTTCTTCAAGTTTGCTTGGCCTCACCTCTCTCCTTGCTGACCACCATCCTCTCCACCATATACAGCAGCACCGACCCCTCTCCTCTGACCACCACCTCTGGCCATGACCATTAGATGAAGCCACCACCTCAAATTTGCAAAGCACTTCAACAAAACAATGCTAGCCAAGCCTGTACTCCACTATTGCCTTCATAGTTTCTTTTGGCCACCCCTTAGCCACCACCACCTTCATCTACTTCACCTTTGGCTACCCCTTTCACTACTATCCAGATCTGAACTGACATGAAGACCCCATGACCGAGCCTATATGGGGTCATAACGAACCAAAATGCACCAAAAACTTCACATATTTTGCCTTGTCCATTGATATGCTTCATGTTGCAAACCCTACCTTTTATATTCCTTCTAGCCGTGCTTTATGGATGCCATACCCGAGCTAAACCTGATCATGGCTGAATGTATGCTCCACTTAGGCTATGCATTTGAGTGATAAGGTAAGGTCAAGTAACTTTGCTCTTTATTGCTTTGTATTTCAATTTATTTCTATATCGTTTTGTGTTAAATATATTCATATGTTATATTGCATTGTCTTGTTTTGGTTGTTGTGATAGGATGATATCTTGGCTCTCTCCACTCATTTGAATCACTAGTCGTGTTGTATCGTGCTTGTCCTGCCTTTGGAATCGTTTTGTGTGTCATAGTGGTCTTCAACTTGAAAAGGTGAGTCTTTCTCACTCTGACATTTATACTTATGAAATAGTGAATTGATGTCAAGTGTTTTGTAATATAAAATGTTATGCAAGTTAATGATGATCATATGATATGCTATGCCATGTTATTACCACGTTAAAACTGTTAATTATCACCTGACATCTGATATATGACATTATATTGTGACATTGACATTGTTTATATTGTTTATGCATATATTCACACTGCAAGTTCCCTGTTAGAATAGAATCACTATGGGTTGAAATGATACATACCCAAACAGACTTTAGATTAGGGAAAAATCGTTATGGGTTGAAATGATAGGCCTGAGCGATTTTTATTGTATTTTATTTGACTTGCGATTGCGGGTTTGAAATGATAGAACCCGGGTTTTCTTTGTAAACTACGGATTGAAATGATATATATACGTATCACTTGACCTAGGTTAGAAAATTATATACAGACCCCGTGGTATATTTTTTAAATGATTTTTATTAAAATATGTATTTTTTTAAAAGTATGAAATTTTGATTTTAAAAAATATATTTTATGGTTTTAAGTAAATTAAATATTAAGTCTTGAAATTGTGAATTTAAGTATGTAAATTTGAAGTAATTGTGATTTTTGACTTTAAATTTTATTTTAAAATGTAAATAAATAATGGAAATTAAATTTAAAGTTTTTAAATGATATTTGAAGTAAAATGTTAAGTTTTATTAGATTTATAAGTTAATAAATAGTGAATTTTGACTTAATAAATTAATGGAGTTTTTAAATTGAATATTTGATTTTAAAATTTTGTTGTGATAAATCATATGTTAAAATTATTTAAATGTGAAATTTTGAAGTCTACAAATATGATTTATAAGTTTAAAATTTGTTAAATTGAAGTTTTATTGTTTTGAAAAGTTAAAATAAAATCTGGAATTTTATAGCATTTCCAAAATGTTGTAGTCTTTTGACAGCATTTTAAATGCTGTTGTTTTTGAACTTGACTATGTTTGAAATGACTAAATATCTATTACGGCATGTTATAAATGCCGTTATTCTCGAACTAAACTAGTTTGGAAACTATAAGCTACTATAGTACTGTATAAATGTTGTCGTGGCTTTAATTTGACAATGTTTTGAAATGTTATAAAATTTAACACGGTTTGTGTTATATTTTAAAGTGTTAAATGATTTAACTTTTGAAAATTTTTATTTGTGAATATAAGGAGTTTTGAATATATTTTAATATTTAAATTTGAATTTTTAAGGAATTTGAATTGAATTTGAATTTAAATAAAGTTTACTTGGTTATGTGTTAAATGGAATGAAATGTAATAAGATAAATGAATTGGTGAATGTGATTTTGAAAGGTGTTTTGTAATGATATTTGAAATAATAAATGAATGATATATTTGATTTTAAAATGATATTTAGATTTGAATATTTGAATTTGAATTCAAATAATGATATGATAATGAGGTTTTGAAAGAATATGATATTTTAATGATTTTGAAATGGTTTGGAAATGATTGAGCTTTATTTTGATAAAGGATATGAATGTGGAATAATATTTGATTTTCATTTATTTGATAAAGGATATTTGAAGTTTATATTTGTATGAAAAGATATTTTGTTTAATTGTAATTTAAGTTTTTTTTTAATAATGTTGGATTTATGAAATGAATATTTCAGAACGAAATAATAATGAAATTAGATTTGAGATACGAATATATGGAATTATAAAGTTTAGTTTTGAAATGTGGGATATTAAAGTTTGGAAATATATTAAAATTGGATTGTTTATTTTGTAGATCAAATTTATATTTGAAATTTGTAAGATTTGAAATGTTTTGTTAGAAAACTAAACTGAATTGAAACTAATGGTTTGAATTGAATTAAATTGGAAATTTGAAATTTTGGTTTAATGGAATAAATTTGTAAAATGTAAAGAATTAAAAATTGATTTCAAATGTATGATTTCGGAATGTTATGATTTTCAAAGTGTAATGATTTCACTATAAGAGAAACGGCTATTTCCAACGGTGATTGACCGTTGGAGGCTGTTGGAAAGCCGTTGGAGGCCGTTGGAATTGCCGTTGGTATACACTTCAACAGTTTCCAACGGCCTCCAACGGCATCAACGTGGATATACCAACGGCTTCCAACGGCAAATTTTCCAACGTGGCAAAGCCTGTTGACCAACATGCCGTTGGAAATCGTTGGAATACGCCGTTGGACGCCGTTGGAAACCGTTGGAGTTAAATGGCCAATTGGCCGTTGGTAGCCGTTGGAAGCCGTTGCAAATCTGAGTATTTTTTTATATAAAAGCAGTGGTGCTTGCTTCCAGCCACACATAACCACAATTATATCAAAACAGTTCCATTTCAAGCATATACATATAACAACTATATCCAAACATATATCCAAACATATATATATATAACCAAATCTTACATATATTTCAACATAAACCAACAACCAAACAGAACACAACATAACCATCATTAAAAAATCCAAACCAACATCAATAAATCCAAACCAACATCCACAACCAAACCATCAGAATGTATGAAATCCAAATATACACAAACCATCACATCAAAATGTATCAAATTCTCACCAACTCCAAAATATACATGCCAATAACAAAACATACCTAAATCACTCAGCACCAGAACCACCAGATGAAGGAGGCTGTCCATACTGTGCGATGAACTCCGCCATACGCCGGTTCAACTCCTCCATCCTCGTTTCATGCAGCAAATTGCTTTCCTGCATCTCAGCAAGCTCGGCTCGTAGCTGCGCAATCTTTTCTTTATCTTGAGCCCTTTGATATTCTTTCTGGGCTGTCTGAACCTGTAAACAAATTTAAATTATCAACTGCACTAAAAAATTAGTATTAAAATAATTGCAAATTAACTAACCGATTGGCTTCCATATCCGTAGCGTCTGCCGCTGGTCAGTGGATCCATGACGGACTCAAAAATGGCGTCCTCCTCATCCGGGGTCAAGTGAGCTCGTCCCATACTCCCAAGTAAGGCTGTCCGCGCTTCCTGAAACTTTTGCTGTCATGCAAAATATAATTGAATTTATTTAATTACGTTATTTCAATTAACTTGTAAGTTTTAGTTACTTATGTTATACTTACATAGGCAGCACGCGCATTGTCATCGTGGTCCCAAGAGTAAGAAACTTCGCCGGAATCATCGACCTGAGTCAATGCATGTGTATGGGTAAACACATCCCAATAACTAACACCCCCCCCCCCCCCCGCGTTGTCTCTCCTGAAATATGCACACATAAATATACATTATTTATGATTTAACAAATTAAAACTTGAAATAATTAACTATTTGTCCTATTTAATAATTATACCAAATCTTTCCGGTGATGATGGAAAGACTTGGAACCACCGCGATGTGTAACGGGGTTCCTGCTCCTGTTTGCAGAATTCCTCTCGGACTGCCTCTGCAAATTTAAATTGAAAAAAAAATTGTTTTGACAGTTTTAATTATTTATATATTATTGCCTCAAACAATTTAAATTAAATATATGATAGAGATTTACCACAAAATCCTCGTTGCTCCACCAGGTGGCTAACTCATCAAAAACAGCTTCACTCATCCAATGAGGCCTCTTTCCCGATAATTTGATGTTGTTAATCGTTTCGCGATAGTTTTTTGCAATTTTGCTGCTCCAATGGCGACGGACAACCGAAACATCAGAATCGGCCAAGTCCACTTCTCCCTGCACGTTTGAAAAAATATGAGTTATACAGTTGCTATAAATAGTGCAAACATAAATTGACATAATGTACATGACTACATAATGCAATAATTGCTATACCACACATACCAAAAAGTCCTGCCAGATAGCCTCTCGCACCCCCTCTGGTATCGCAGTCCACCTCGGCCAACACGAGGTCATACGAGCCATATACGCCCGTCGCGAGATCGTGAGTACTATGTTGGAAGGCTCCAACGAAAACCCACCGTTGTGTAAAAACAGAAAAAAACATTTAATATTCCGTTACTACTATATATATTTGATAAAAGATTGTATGGAATAAAATTCAATTTTGAAACTTTATACTTACCTGCCATGGGCTTTGGGTTTCAGCCATAGCATAGGCCGAACACCCGGCTGTGAAGGACCAGCATCATCACCTCTCTGTGAGCTGGAAGATCCGGAGTGTGAACGTATGTGTCCTGACATACCTATATGAAATCATAGTATAAAGAAAAGCAAGGGTAACATTGATTAATTTAATTGCAAATGGTGTCAGAATAATGAACATGGCGTAACATACATTATGGCGTAACATAAAAGAGACTTTGTGATACATATCATATAAAATTACTTTGGAAATAGAAAAATGAAAAAAAATTACCTTCTCAAAATATTGATTAGTGGTCAATCCTCATCGCTTCGGATTCCGACTCTTCTTCGCACTCTATATTTTGTTCATCTATACTCTCAAATGCTTCAATTAATGCGTTTGATACATCGTTTAGAGGTCCAAAATCTATTTGATCGTCGGTTAATATTATTCCTCTATTTTCCTCGATATCTGCTTGGTAAGCTTGTTGTTTAGGAATATTTCGTCCATCTAATTTAAACCTTGGTTTGGTTTTAAAAACAACCGACCAATCTATTTTATCTCTTCTTAAAGATGGGTAAGGAGCATAATAAACTTGAAGAGCTTGTTTGGCAAGTACAAAAGGGTCGTACTTATAATACCTCGAAGTATGTTTTATTTCTATAAGATTATATTTTGGATCCACGTTTATTCCAGAACCTGAAACGTTGTTGAAACAATTGCATTTAAACAAAAATACTTCTTCCGCGGGTCGAGTGAAATATGTCAACTGCAAAATCTGGGTCGGCACGCCATAAAAGTCATTTATGTGATCATTTGGATCATCACTACCTTTGACAAATACACCAGTATTGTTAGTTGATTTTTCGGCACCGTATTCTTTGGTATTAAATTTATATCCGTTGACAAAGAATATTGGATATGTCTTGACTATCCTTTTTGGTCTCATAGCTAAATGTTTCAATCCTTCATCTACAACACATTTTGTTGTATCAAAAACGTAGTTAGAAAACCAAGCAGCAAATTCTTTACCGATATCGTCGTTTGGATGTTGTGATTCGTAAATACTGCAATTATAGAACAAATGTTGCATTATGATTAAAATACATGTGTGCATATATATTTTTGTATACATATGTGTAGACGTATGTGTATATATATTACCTAATAAATGGAGCAACTTCGGAACAGTTGAGGAGAATGTACGTGTGTGCTACTTGATAATCTCTATCATCCAACCATACTTCCACACATTTACCAGCAGGCCGACCAGTTTTTTTAAAAATAGATAAAGTCGCTTGACAATCATCTTCATCAATGCCTTCATCATTACGCGTAGCACTTTCAAATGATATGTTCACATGGTCGCTGAAATAGTGAGAGAAAAAACGAAGCTTCTTCTTCGATGTACGATTTGCAAATCGAACCTTCAACTCGAGCTTTCTGTCTCACTTTTTTCTTTAGATGATTTAAATACCTAGAAAAAATTATTTTAATTTAATTTTGTATACATTTAATTAAACCAATATGTAATAAACTAAATAGTAATATACCTTTCAAATGGATACATCCATCCATATTGCACAGGCCCTCGAAGACGTGCTTCAAGTGGAAGATGAATTGGTAAATGCTCCATAACATTAAAAAAACCTGGAGGAAATATTTTTTCCAGTTTGCAAAGCAATGTCGGGATTTCTTCCTCAAGTTTATGTAGACGATCAACTTTTAATGTAGTTGAACAAATTTCTTTATAAAACAGACTAAGTTCTGTTACAACAGTCCAAACTTTTACGGGCAACAGTTCTTTAAAAGCGACGGGTAACAAATTTTCCATCATAACATGACAATCATGACTTTTCATCCCGCCAAGTTTATTGTTCTTATAGTAAACACATCTACGAAGATTAGAAGATATGCCATCTGGGAATCGTAATCCTTCCACCCATTTTAAAAGTAATTTAACTTGATTATTTTCTAGCTCATAGCAAGCTTTTGGCTTTTTTGTGTCATTTGGTTTTATATGAAGCTCAGGACGATTATATATTACTTCAATATCATGTCTTGATTTCAAATCATCTTTCGTCTTCCCTTTAACATTCAAAATTGTATTAAACATATTATCAAACACGTTTTTCTCATTATGCATCACGTCAATATTATGACGAATCAAGAGATTTTTCCAATTAGGCAATTCCCAAAATATGCTCTGTTTGCACCAGTTATGTATTGATGATTTACCCTGAATTTCAATTTATTCTCCGGTTTCATGTATCTTTGGATAATCCTTTACAAGTTCATAAATTTCTTCGCTTGACCAAACCGTAGGTGGTCTCAAAGTTTCACGTCTATTAGGTGTAAAGTTTTTTTTATCTCTTCTAAAAGGATGATTAATATGAAGAAAACATCGATGACAGTCAAACCACGAAACTTTCTTTCCATGAGGTAAAAAAATTGCTCGTATTTCTTCCATGCAATAAGGACAAGCTAGACAACTGGCCTTACTCCAACCTGAAAGCATTGCATATGCAGGAAAATCGCTGATTGTCCACAATAAAGAAGCATACATGCGAAAGTTCTTTTTTTGGAAAATATCATATGTCTCTACTCCCTCGTACCATAATTTTTTTAATTCATCAATCAATGGTTGTAAATAAACATCGATTCCTTGTGTCGGATCATCGGGACCAGGGACGACAACTGTAAGAAACATATGTGGAGTTTTCATATACATCCAAGGAGGTAAATTATAAGGTGTGACAATTATAGGCCAGGACGAATGTTTCGAACCAAATTGAGAGAATGAGGAAAATCCATCTGTACATAAACCAAGTCTAACATTACGAATTTCGGACGCAAAATCGGGATATTTCTGGTCAAAATGCTTCCATGCTTCCCCATCAGCTGGATGGGTTAACGTACCTACTTCCTGTGTTCTCACACCGTGTCATCTCATATGTTGCGCAGTTACAGAAGATGCATATAACCTTTGAAGTCTAGGAGTAATTGGTAAAAAATGCATACGCTTATACGGGACTTCCTTTACCTTTTTCTTTCTTGGTTTGTATCTTTCCTGATTACATATTTTACAATTTCTAAGGTTGATATCTTCCTTCCAAAACAACATGCAACCCTTTAGACGCGTATCTATTTTTTGATACGGTAAACCAAAAGCCGACATCAGTTTTTTTACTTCATAATGATTTTCGCACATTAGATTATTAGAGGCATATGTCGTTTCGCAGCTTGTACAACAGCCGTAAATCCAGATTCTGTGAGGTTGTATTTGGATTTCATCGCAATGTATTCAGCAGTTACTGATAACTGGGTTCCGCTTGTGCAGCCTTCTCAAAGGGGTTTTTTCGCGGCATCTAACAAATCATATTTTTTTTTGCCCCAATATTTGGTTCTTCTTCAGCATTACCATCGTCATCAGTTAATTGAGGAACAGGAAACATTGAATGTGCAGCATCTTCAACCATATGTTCTACAAGATTTGTCGCACCAATTTCATTACTCACCACCTCCTCATCTTGTACAGGATTAGATGCTAACTGTTCCCCATGACGATCCCAAATCAAATAGTTCGATACGAAACCGTACTAACGCAAATAAACTCTAACCAGTTGTGGTATCAAATACTTTAACAGTTTGCACTTACTACATGGACAACGGATTTCTTTGTAGTTTCCGTTATTACGTAAATCAAAATCCATAAATACGCTAACACCATTATTAAAATGTTCACTTGTTGAGCCTTCAGTATCGACCCTTCGTTTTTTGTACATCCAGCTCCGATCAGTAAAATAATTGTCCATTTACCTACACATATAATTAAAAAGTACGATATAATTTTGCGTTGACATTTTTTATTAAAACAATTTTATAAACATTCTTCTTGTTTTTGTTATATCTGTTAAAATAATACTTAAAGCTTATTTTGAAATGAACATTATATTCTATTTAAACAATTTTATTAGCGAATTTGATATTAATTGATCATCGACACTTTGTTGATAGGTCATCCTACCTCCCATTACAAATACAATAACGTAATTAAATCGCATAAATCATTTCAATTTAAACGATCCAAGAAAATTTCGACAGCACCTCGCTTTTGTTCCCTGAACAGTACACAATTGCGTGTACACAGGGAACATAAAGGGAAGCGCTGTCGAAATTTTGCGAACCGTTTAAACTGAAATGATTTACGAGATTTAATTACGTTATTGTTTTTGCAACTTGTCCAATACAGGGACAAATCCAACAAATACTGTATACGATAAATATAGATGTCCGTTCTGTTAAAAAACGAATATCCACACAACGATCATATACAATACTTATCAGACGGGGCCAAAAACACTCTAAGAGTTTAAATTTTTAAATTAGCGATATAAAAGTTTAAATTTTATTTTCATAAAATTTAAACTTTTATATCAATAAACAAATTGTTGAATCAACGCATATATAATGATTTTTTCCTAAAGCAAAAAAAAAAAATCCAGTGTGTGCGCGCAACGTATAAAATAAACGAACAATGTTATACATATAATCGCATCACAAATCACATTCAGTCATGCACAAACTGTATCACGTATATATCGTATCATAATATGTCAAAAGTGAACAATTTATATGTCAATATAATCACTTAATTTCTACGTACGTTTTTACGCAATTCAATCACCAATATAATAACAAGTGAGGTTCATGCTTAGGTTAGTGACAATTATTAAGTTTGAAACTAATTTAATAATAAACCTAATTTAACAAATCGTAGTTAAACATGCAATAATTAGTTTAATAACAATAATTAAGGTCCAATACACTACACTACACGAACAATAGCACAATACATACATTAAAATTACCAATTTAACCTAAAATAAAAAATTTAACAAAATTAGGGTTTTAGCAAATAATACCTGATTTCGGAGGTTGTGAAGCTTGCAAACGAAGATGGGGATGCTAGAACGTGTAGAAGGGGATAAAATGGGGTTGGAAATGTTTTAGGGGGGAAATGGGGATTTTTGGAATAAATTTCGGGTGAACATGGAATGGGGAAGAAGAAGATCGAGCTGCAGGTTACTCGCGGTTTTCCAACGGCCGCCAACGGCATATTTCCAACGACTTCCAACGGCAAGTGTTCTTTGTTATTAAAAAATTCCGGAAAAAAGCTTGTCGTTGCTAGCCGTTGGAAGCCGTTGGTCAATGGCTGTTGGAGGCCGTTGCCCCCGCCCGTTGCTATAAACAGTAATTCTTGTAGTATTTCAAGTATTTTGGTTTCGAAAAAGTTATACTTTGAAAGTATTATGAATTTTTTTAAAGGTGAATATATGTTTGAAATGGAAATGATAAACTATTTGATTTGAATATAGTTTTGAAATAAAATGGTTTTGGTTTCGAAGTATAACTATTTTGAAAGGCATATAGTTTTGAAATGAAATGATTTGATTTTTGAAGTATAAACTATTTTAAAATGGCCGCGGCGTTATAATAACGATTGGTTGTTAAAGAGACCGGGATCGGAAGTTGTCATACTCTCTGCCAACTCCGAAAATCACTTTAACAACTGTGTACGCGGTGGAGATTCCAAAATGAAGTAGGATGGTGGCGACGTTCTTGAGGTATATTACGTGGACCCAACTCCCGTGAGTTGGCATAAGGTGGCTAAAACATGAGCGATCTCGGGCCAAGCGAGGTCATTCCTCCGATCGGACACATTACTTCGATACTATACTCTTACTTGTGATTGATTAGATGGTCATCCTCCGATTTTGATATAGGAGTGTGTTCCGAGGTGGGCGTACGTGGCTGCTGCGTTACCACCAGCCCATGTGCGTAATTGGTATATTTACCCTGGTATTGCCTTGTGTGCCGTGTCACCTACCATGCCGAGCCTTTACTACAAGTTTGTTTTTCTCCCGTAGCCCGTGTGGTATCCTCTGACAGTCACCCGTAGTGGAGATGGCATGATATTGGATGGACTACTGGGACTATTATGCGTGAAGGGTGATATGGGTAGCTCAGAACGCTATTTAAAAGTATGTTTATTTTACTATAGACATTATTATAGTAGCGCAATATTACTACATAGTAAATAGTTTAACGGATCCTTAAAGGATGGGCGATCCCAAGCATCCTTTAAGTTACTGATGCATTTTGTTACTGTTCACTTGAGTTTATTTACAGTTCATAAGTATTTATGTCCTGACTCGAGTGTTTTGTATTTTGCTTTACGCTCGAGTCAGATTGAGTGATTCAGCATTCAAGACTCACCTTCGGAGTTGGAGCTTTGCTTGTAGATCCAGCCATCTATTTGCTTTCAGTATCCAGTGTTTCCAGTGATGTATTTTGATTTGTACTTGATGTATCTTGTTACTCTTCTGTTGTATATTATTTAACTCTGATGTATCTTATATATATAGTAGCTTCATGAACTACTATCTCTTTTACTTCCGCTGCATTATTAAATACTCTGTGTCTGTGATATGTGATTATGTATTTATTGTATATTCTGAGATTTGCCAAATTTTATTTACAACGCGGTATTTTGAGCAATTCAAGTCCGACATGTGCGGATACAAATGGTTGAAAATATCGGGTTGTTACATATTATTATATCCAGTACCGAAGAAGAATATTGTATTTTCAGTAATGTAGAAAATAATAAAGAGAAATGCACATCTGCATATTGAGTTTGGATATGCATAACTATGAAAAAAGTGAAAAATGCAAGGAGATAGGAAGTGTGAGATGGAAAGATATATGACCACAATTGGATCATATGCTCTGGAATTTCACCAAAATAGAGAAAATGATAAAGAATATGATTCTAATTCAATCTAAACATTGTTGATATGGTATATTTGTAGACTATGGCTGCCGGTTCTACATCAAGTAGCAAAGATATGTTTACATTTTCTATTTGATGTGAAGATTTGTGAAGGTCGCCAACGCCATTGAAATGAAAACGATAATTCTACCAATGACTTCTCTCTTCTGAATGTACAGTGGTATGGATGCAATGCATCTGGAAATAACTTTATTTAAAAATGCAAAATCAAGCGTATGATATATTACGGAACTGCTTCAAAATAAGAGTAAATACATCAATAAACGTCCACCAAATTTGCTTTCTTTAACTGCATTTCTTTTACCTTTTTCTTTTGAACATGTACCACATGCACTACTATTTCAACTAAATTTCTTAAATAAAAGAAATATTAATGCATGTTAAACTCTCAAAGTGGTTCTATTTAACATAGCCATAATTAGAGAAATTTTCCAACCTAGAAATCATGAACATAAATTCATAAATCGAATCATGCACTTGATTAGCAATAAGCATCAAACAACTAAACTGCATAAAAATGATGGACAGATTTGACTCGCTACTAAAATATAGTTAGAAAAGTTTCATCTTAGATATATAATTCTTGGTGAAAATTAATCAAAAAGTAGAGAGAAAAGATCAAAGAAGAGGATCAAATCACAAATCCAGTAGACGAAATTAAAAGGATTAAAAAAAAAAAATACCAAGGAGCATGGCACGAAGGAGCAAGCTTAGGATTATATCTTTGACAAAACGCAGAACAGAACATGAGGATTGGAATGATTGAACTTGCCACTTGTGTTTGAAGGTGCAAATGTTTAAGAGATGAGAGGAGGGTATTTTATGGGTGGAAAAGTCAGGACTAATGAAGAATGAGGTAGTTTCATGCAGTAACTCGGAAGAGAATAAGATTTATTTGAGAGAAAAAGTTAGAAGGAAAACTCATTTAGTTTTTCTTCTGAATTAAAGAATGTATTTATAAGAAGAAAAGTCAAAGATAAATAAATATGTGGAGGAAATAAATGTAAAAGAACTCTTCAAATGAAGGAGAAGTGGAAATAGGAGTTGAGGTTAAATTAAAGAAAATGATATAAAAAATTGTACACTAAATTTTTTATACAATGGAATAAGTTTTGTTAACCTTATTTCCCTTAAGCCACGTAATGAATAATTCGTTCTTTTATACTTTCAATCATACTATATTTGTTTCTACCTTAAATATGGGTATACATTGATTACGGAATATAAAGTAAATTAAAATGAAGACATATATGAACAAATAATTTTTTTAAGAAAAAACGGATGAAAAATAAAAATAGCGATCAAATCATGAAAATCTGCTTTATATGTCAAAGTTTCATAATACAAAAATTCACATAAAGACATAAAATTTAATACACGCATCTATTATTTCCAAAACCACTAAGATCATGGAAATATTAAGGTAGAAGAGATTAATTATATTATTTAGAAGATACAAAAGTTAAAATCATTAAACATTTTCAACTCTTGGAGAAAAATACCACTTAACCCGAAACTGAAAAATCAAAAGATGGAAAAAATGAAGTTTAAGAAAATTTTAAATTTTACATTAACCCGCTCTCAAATTATAGATCCGATGGTTGATGATCGAAGACAAAAAAAAATTATGAACAAATATTTCATATAAAGATTTGAAAGCATATTCCAAAATATAAACTGTAGATGTAAACTAAGCTAGGCAATTTTAAAATATTGATTATAACATTAAGACTATAAAATGAACGACAGACAAAATGCTAGAGTAAAAAATTTGATATGAAAAAAATTAACATAAACCCAGACATTTATAGTAGAATAGGCTTGAAAAACAGTCAAAATATTTCAAAATATTTTTACGGGTGCAAACTGGTATGATACCAGACTAAGAAATCATACAATGGAAAATAGAACCTTTTGCTATCATATAGAGCAATATTTATATATTGTGCATAATATCTTTTAATTTTAAAACGTTATGAAGGCTAACAATTATACGTCTTTACAAATTAGCAATGTTTGAATATTAAGTAACCTACGACTTTATATTATCTCGACTATAGCAGGATGTTGGTTATCACAAACTTAAATCGTTTTTGTTTATGACCTTACCTTCTACATGTTTCTAAAAAATAGGTTAGAAACAAAGCAGATAAGAATATATTTGGAAAACAGCAATTGGTACTTTGCATTAAATGACAGCAAGATTATTAACAAAAACTATGCAAATGTTAGGAGCATCAGCAGTCCAAAATTTAAAGAACTTATATTTTAAGTCATAATACATGCGAATACTTTAGGATCAACTTGTACGTAACTTATATCTGAAAAGGGGAATTTTCACTCAAAAGTCTTTTTTTGTGCAAGGTAATCATTTTTAAGAACAGCACGTCTAAAAAATTAGTTCTAATGACAATTTTGTAGGAGAAAGATAAACGAAGTTATCATTTTCAATTATACAGAAATAATGATAAATGAATTTATCATTTTTCTGTATAACTTAAAAAGATAAATGAATTTACTATTTTTTTGTAATTTGTCCTTCAAACTAATTATTCATGAGTGGTGTCCTTAAAACTTATTACCATGGAATGGGAAGCCCTTCAATCTAATTTTCACTTTGAAAAACCTAAATTAATAGCAAGCACAAGAATTACAACTATACTTAATTTTAGAAGGTAGGAAGATAGCTGTTAAAAAGATCAGCCTTTTTAAATACATCAGTAATAGAAATGATATATAAATTTTATATCATGGTTATTATGCCCCTAATATAGTTAATATAATTAGCATTATCAATTTAGCTTAATTTAAGCAGATTTGGGAAAAGAATATACAACATGATAATGGAAAAAGGAGTAACAATTTGGAATAATAACGAAACTGATTAGATGCAGAGTAACAATTTGGAATAATTGTCTATGTATGTACAAGATAATAAAAAATTGGTTTTATCAACTAAAAATGGATTTTTTTCCCAACTTTAGGAAAGGTATACAAACTAACAGAAAAGGTAATTCTCAAGGTTGAAAACAAATTTCTTGGTAGGTTATAAATACACGTACGTCCAAAAATAATGGTGAAACGGGTAGATTAGGAAATGTAATAAGTGAATAAACGCACCTCGTTATCTTGAAGTCGCATAGTGAATTCAAACACATCATTGCTTTTAAGGTTGACGGAGTCTCACAGTCTGTCAAAGCGCACTCGGATCGTTGCTCCAACAGTGTCAACACTAAGTGACTCCAAAGATGAATGTAGATCATCCATTACTGAAAACGCTGTAGAAAAAAGGAATTTATCAAGTGAGTTGGTTGAGTAACATGTGTTAGGTAGGTCTTGAGGAAGGTAATAAGGAGCAAGAATACATTACCTGTGGTGTAGTTATCAAGTGGATCGTGTTTTAGATGTTTTGTTAGATGGTAATGGGATTTCATGATTATTATATACCTGGAAAATATTAATTGGAAAGAAAAAAGATTTGGCTATTAATCATGATAACACGGTGTTTCCGTAGATTTGAGTTATGAATAATGTATTGTTGAGATAGTTATCATTAAAAAGGCTAGTTGGCTGTTTTCTCCTTTATGAGCTAAAAAATGTGGATTGTAAAGTATTGATGAAGCATTTAATGTAGTCACGAATTATTGTTAAGCATGGTTTACTTGTTTTTATTATTATACCAATATATATATATAAGTTGGATTCTATAATTAAATCGTACGTCAGTATAGTACAAATATTAAAATAGAATGGAGTATTGTTACATTGTCACCCATTATGCATCATTTGCACTGTCATATAATTGAAATAATAATAATGCATATAACGGTACTTTAAATTTTAATAATTATCTCCTCCTACAATATCTAATAGCATGGATGACAATATTGCAAATTTCAATGCGTTATGCATATTATTTATCTCCAAATGAACGCAGAATAAAATTGTGACCATTCACTTTGAGCATTCATACCATAATATCAAACCATGATTTTGTTCTTATCTTATCAAGTTTCTAGCAATGGAAAATAAAGTAGCGTTTATTCTCAGTATTAAAAATTTCTAACGTACTTACCGAATTAATGTTTAATGTGTAACTATTTCATGAACATTTTCAACTTGAAAATGGTCATAAGTATGTAAAGTAAATTGTTCTAACTCTTGTACTCCAAGCAATTTAAGTTTAATTTATGATACTTAAAAGTGGATCCAAAAGCCATCAAATTCTTTGTCCAAATCAGGGGGAAAACGAAATACCATCTTAAGCAAGAGAGAAAAAAGTCAAATCAAAATTAGAACTTTGCATTCTCTCAAATATTTTAATTCCTTCAAACAATCATAATACATTAAACCACCCTAAATGCTTGAACCAAAACTGGAAAAGGCATAAATAACTATTATACGAAAGCAATTAACTCATCTAAGCTGAACCACTAAAATATTTTTAACAAAAAGGATACAAAGGCTCAGTCAGCTAGCATATTATTTGTAAAATAGAATGCATCTTCATTCCTTAAGTGCCTGAACATAACCTGGAATGATTTGGATAAAGCGAATGGTTTATTGATATTATTTTAGAGTATACTTAAGAATGAAGTTGAGATCTAAACATGCCTATAAGAATAAGAAACCTATAACGCAAGAAAGAAAATATTTAGAGGCACCTAACTTTAATGATAGAAATTAAATAACCAAAGGGAAAACCAAAATTGATGTCCTCTTTACTTTTCTCTTGCTCAATCTTCTCTTCGCCAACCTGAGTTTTTGCAGCTACACTATAGGGAGCACTGTAGGGACGAAAACATGCTAAATTAAAAATGATCCAGTAAATATTACATGCTAAAACTTAAGTATATTATATCACTGTTAGAATTCCTAAAGGTCAAGTGAATGAAAAATAACATAAGTCCCACATCGCCAATTTATTGAGAGGTATATTAGTTTATATATGCCTTTCTCAAGTGGAGGTTGGGGGCATGGGGCTCCCAAATGTATGCTTCGTTGTGAGGAGGGAGATCATGCATCACCACCACACGCGCGCGCGCCGCCGCCGCCGTCCGACCGAACCGGGCCGGGTTTGGGTCTGATATGACACTCATATTTTTACTGCAAACTGGACCGGGCTTTCTGACAGTTGCAGGCCATACGAACAGATGCGGATCTGTTCGGCAGCGGACGCGGGTTGAATAGGCGCGAGCGGGTGCGACCCGACACGACTTCTGAAGTGATGCGCGCGCAGGCGGAAGCGGGTGCAGGGCAGCGATAAACAGAAATGACTGTACGAAGAGGTACAGACGCGACTGTTTGAGCGAACGGGTACAGAGTAATATACTCATTACGATCTCGAGCAGAATACGTCTGTTGTATCTTGGGAGAATTTTGAAATAAAATTCTTAAGGAAATTGTTACGACAAGCCTCAGACGGAATTTATATACTGAATTCCAGTGTAGTGGAATTCTAATTAATAAACTTGTGCGACGAGTTTATTGTAGCATGCTGTCTGTTTTAGTACACTAGACATATAACATCTTAAGAATTTTTACTGTTTTACACTAAAACAGAGATGTTAACAGTTGACAACATGAAAATGGATAAGTCCAACTTTTCAGCGGTTATTTCTGAATGCAATTTGATTCAGAACCCTAACCAATGGTGGGTTGACACAGGAGCTACTCGTCATGTTTGCTCTGAAAAATCCATGTTTTCAACATACCAGAAATTCGATCAGAAAGAAACAATCTACATGGGTAATTCTGCAGTTTCCATGATCGAAGGCAGTGGCACAGTTATCCTCAAGTTCACTTCTGGAAAAACTGTCAAATTGAATGACGTACTTCACGTTTCAGACATACGCAGGAATCTCATCTCTGGTGCAGTCCTATCAAAGAAGGGATTCAAGATGGTGTTTGAGTCAGACAAGATGGTTCTGTCCAAAGCTGGAATGTATATAGGAAGGGGATATTTATGTGACGGCCTATTTAAGGCAAATGTAGCCGTTACCGGCAATAAATCTATGATTCTGATTGTGCTAATAATAAAATTGAAGTCTCTTACTTGCTTGAGCACGAAATTTTACTATGGCACGATAGATTAGGACACATAAACTTCCGAAGAAATTATCAAACTTGGGATTGATTCCAAATTTCCAAGTAGATAAGAGCTACAAATGTGAGACATGTGTAGAAGCAAAAATGGTCAAACAACCATTTAAATCTGTTGACAGAAGCACCGAACCATTAGGTTTGGTACATACAGATTTATGCGATTTTAAATCACTACCTACAAGAGGCGGGAAAAAGTATTTCATTACTTTTATTGACGATTATACGTGATATTGCTATGTATATCTTTTAAATAGTAAAGATGAAGCAATCACAGCGTTTATAAAATACAAGGCTGAGGTAGAAAATCAGTTAAATAAAAAGATCAAGATATTGAGATCTGATCGAGGTGGAGAATATGAATCACCATTTGAACAGTTCTGTGCCAAAAATGGTATAATTCATCAAACAACAGCTCCATATTCACCACAACAAAATGGTGTAGCCGAGAGGAAGAACAGAACGTTAAAAGACATGATTACTGCCATGCTTTTAACTTCTGGCCTACCGACGAACTTGTGGGGGGAAGCCATAAATATGTCTAATCACATATTAAACAAAGTTCCTCACAATAAAACGGGAACAATTCCATATGAGATATGGAAAGGATACAAACCAAGCTTTAAATACCTCAAAGTGTAGGGGTGCTTGGCAAAAGTTCATGTTCCGCCTTCCAAGAGAGTCAAACTTGGACCAAAAACAGTAGATTGTTATTATCTTGGGCCAACCCAAAATAGTAGTGCCTACAGATTTTTGGTATTCAAGTCTGATATAAATGATATTCATGTAAATACAATCATGGAATCAAGAGATGCCTCGTTCTTTGAAGATGTGTTCCCACATAAAAGAAACGATGAAAATCCTGTCCCAAAAAGGACAAGAGATAACAGAGATGAGACATGTGAAGATGAAACTCATCAGGACAACGAGGAGCTTGAACCAAGAAGAAGCGTAAGGGCAAGAACTTCCAAAACATTGATTCGGATTTTTTAACTTATATGTTAGAACACGAACCTCAAACGTACAAGGAAGCAATGTCATCTTCTGAATCTTCATGTTGGAAAGAAGCAATCCAAAGTGAGATTGATTCAATTCCAAGTAATAAAACTTGGGAAATAGTTGATATTCCACCTGGAATAAAACCAATTGGCTGCAAATGGATTTTCAAGAAGAAATTGAAATCAGACGGCTCTATAGATAAATATAAAGCCAGATTGGTAGCCAAAGGATATCGTCAAAAAGAAGGAGTAGACTTCTTTGATACCTATTCACCGGTTACACGAATAACCTCTATAAGAATGTTAATAGCAATTGCTTCCATATATAATCTGGAAATTCATCAGATGGATGTCAAAACAGCATTCTTAAATGGAAATCTCGATGAGGAGATTTACATGGAGCAACCTGAGGGATTTATTTTCAAAGGAAATGAAAACAAAGTCTGTAGATTAGTCAAATCATTATACGGACTAAAACAAGCTCCAAAGCAATGGCACGCAAAATTTGATAGTGTCATGATGAGAAATGGTTTTCGTATAAATGAATGTGATAAATGTGTTTATTACAAAATGGTTGGACAATCATATGTGATGATTTGTCTATATGTAGACGATATGCTAATCTTTGGTCCTAATACTAAAGTAATAGAGACTATAAAGAAGATGTCAATCAACAATTTCGACATGAAAGACTTAGGAGTTGCGGACGTTATTTTGGGAATCAAAATAATAAGAACACCTAATGGAATTGAACTATCTCAGTCACACTATGTAGACAAAGTGATTGAAAAATTCCAAGAGTATGGAATTAAATGAGTGAGGACACCTTTTAATCCATCGGAAGTACTGCATAAAAACACTGATGAGAGTGTAATGCAAGTGGAATACTCTCGTGTAATAGGATGCTTAATGTATCTGATGAATTGCACAAGACCAGATATTGCTTACGCGGTAAGTCGACTAAGCAGGTATACAAGTAATCCAGGGAAGGAACACTGGAAAGCACTAATGAGAGTGTTGGGATATTTAAAGAATACCACTAATTTTTCCTTACATTATGGAAAATATCCTGCCGTCTTAGAAGGATATAGTGATGCAAACTGGATTGCAGATTCAGAGGAATTAAAATCCACAAGTGGTTATGTCTTTACCCTTGCAGGAGCAGCAGTGTCATGGAAATCTACTAAACAAACATGCATAGCTCGATCCACCATGGAATCTGAGTTTATCGCATTAGATAAATCAGGCGAAGAGGCAGAATGGCTTCGTCAATTCTTAGAAGATATTCCATTTTGGCCAAAACCTGTGACGGCCATATGTATTCACTGCGATAATCAAGCAGCGCTAAGTAGAGCGAAAAACCTTGTGTATAATGGCAAATCACGACACATACGTCGTCGCCATAACACAGTTAGGCAGTTACTCTCTAATGGAACTATTTCCATAGATTATGTGAGAACAAAGGATAACCTAGCGGATCCATTTACTAAAGGTTTATCAAGAGAGAAAATTGACTGCGCATCGAAGGGAATGGGTTTAAAAGCCTAAACCAACAAGAGTTACCTTATACGGAAACCTATCTTAGCGACTGGAGATCCAACGGACTAGGATCAATAGGCAAACCAGTTATGAGTAACTCAAGAAGTAATGCATTTGTCTGGACTTGGTCCTACTCCATTCCTATGGTGCAAAATATAATGCATGCCTACAGAAGTTTTAAAGGTTAAAACTATGTTTTTTAATGATGACCATATCTTGGAAATAACAAGTGGGGTATATGTAGGATACTCTTAATGGTTGCGATCACCTATGTTAGTGTGAGCTGGGTCGGCTCTATGAGAATACTAAAAGGCTTTTATTCTCTAAAACACTCGCAGAACCAAAAATTACACAACCAAGAGATTGGATGAGAAGGGAATCAATGCTTCGTAAAGCTTATTGTCTGGATATACAATAAAGGCCGACGGTTCAAGATGAAATAATTCACCGATTAGCCAAGTAGATCCGATAAGTTTTAACTAGGGAAAGTTCAAAGTGAAATATCTACTTATCCACGATAAAGCATTATTCCATATGTACTCTGTGATATTTCGCTTCGTGTGGGGGATATGTATATTATCATTCATGTGGGGGATTGTTAGAATTCCTAAAGGTCAAGTGAATGAAAAATAACATAAGTCCCACATCGCCAATTTATTGAGAGGTATATTAATTTATATATGCCTTTCTCAAGTGGAGGTTGGGGGCCTGGGGCTCCCAAATGTATGCTTCGTTGTGAGGAGGGAGATCATGCATCACCACCACACACGAGCGCGCGCCGCCGCCACCGTCCGTCCGACCGAACCGAACCGGGCCGGGTTTGGGTTTGGGTTTGGGTCTGGGTCTGATATGACACTCATATTTTTACTGCAAACTGGACCGGGCTTTCTGACAGTTGCAGGCCATACGAACAGATGCAGATCTGTTCGGTAGCGGACGCGGGTTGAATAGGCGAGAGCGGGTGCGACCCGACACGACTTCTGAAGTGATGCGTGCGCAAACGAACAGGTGCGGACGTGGGTGCAGGCCAGCGATAAACAGAAATGACTGTACGAAGAGGTACAGACGCGACTGTTTGAGTGAACGGGTGCAGACACGACCGTTCGGAAGAGATACGGACCAACTATAAATAAGAAGGAAAACTGATCACTTTCCTAACTAATTTTTCAGAATCCGAATCTTCTTCTTCTCTTCTACTGCCATACTCTAAATCACAGAGTGATATACTCATTACGATCTCGAGCAGAATACGTCTGTGGTTTCTTGGGAGAATTTTGAAATAAAATTCTTAAGGAAATTGTTACGACAAGCCTCAGACGGAATTTATATACTGAATTCCAGCGTAGTGGAATTCTAATTAATAAACTTGTGCGACGAGTTATTGTAGCATGCTGTCTGTTTTAGTACACTAGACATATAACATCTTAAGAATTTTTACTGTTTTACACTAAAACAGAGATGTTAACAGTTGACAACATGAAAATGGATAAGTCCAACTTTTCAGCGGTTATTTCTGAATGCAATTTGATTCAGAACCCTAACCAATGGTGGGTTGACACAGGAGCTACTCGTCATGTTTGCTCTGAAAAATCCATGTTTTCAACATACCAGAAATTCGATCAGAAAGAAACACTCTACATGGGTAATTCTGCAGTTTCCATGATCGAAGGCAGTGGCACAGTTATCCTCAAGTTCACTTTTGGAAAAACTGTCAAATTGAATGACGTACTTCACATTCCAGACATACGCAGGAATCTCATCTCTGGTGCAGTCCTATCAAAGAAGGGATTCAAGATGGTGTTTGAGTCAGACAAGATGGTTCTGTCCAAAGCTGGAATGTATATAGGAAGGGGATATTTATGTGATGGCCTATTTAAGGCAAATGATGCCCTATCCAAAGCTGGAATGTATATAGGAAGGGCAAGAACTTCCAAAACATTGATTCGGATTTTTTAACTTATATGTTAGAACACGAACCTCAAACGTACAAGGAAGCAATGTCATCTTCTGAATCTTCATGTTGGAAAGAAGCAATCCAAAGTGAGATTGATTCAATTCCAAGTAATAAAACTTGGGAAATAGTTGATATTCCACCTGGAATAAAACCAATTGGCTGCAAATGGATTTTCAAGAAGAAATTGAAATCAGACGGCTCTATAGATAAATATAAAGCCAGATTGGTAGCCAAAGGATATCGTCAAAAAGAAGGAGTAGACTTCTTTGATACCTATTCACCGGTTACACGAATAACCTCTATAAGAATGTTAATAGCAATTGCTTCCATATATAATCTGGAAATTCATCAGATGGATGTCAAAACAGCATTCTAAAATGGAAATCTCGATGAGGAGATTTACATGGAGCAACCTGAGGGATTTATTTCCAAAGGAAATGAAAACAAAGTCTGTAGATTAGTCAAATCATTATACGGACTAAAACAAGCTCCAAAGCAATGGCACGCAAAATTTGATAGTGTCATGATGAGAAATGGTTTTCGTATAAATGAATGTGATAAATGTGTTTATTACAAACAGGTTGGACAATCATATGTGATGATTTGTCTACATGTAGACGATATGCTAATCTTTGGTCCTAATACTAAAGTAATAGAGACTATAAAGAAGATGTTAATCAACAATTTCGACATGAAAGACTTAGTAGTTGCGGACGTTATTTTGGGAATCAAAATAATAAGAACACCTAATGGAATTGAACTATCTCAGTCACACTATGTAGACAAAGTGATTGAAAAATTCCAAGAGTATGGAATTAAAGGAGTGAGGACACCTTTTAATCCATCGGAAGTACTGCATAAAAACACTGATGAGAGTGTAATGCAACTGGAATACTCTCGTCTAATAGGATGCTTAATGTATATGATGAATTGCACAAGACCAGATATTGCTTACGCGGTAAGTCGACTAAGCAGGTATACAAGTAATCCAGGGAAGGAACACTGGAAAGCACTAATGAGAGTGTTGGGATATTTAAAGAATACCACTAAATTTTCCTTACATTATGGAAAATATCCTGCCGTCTTAGAAGGATATAGTGATGCAAACTGGATTGCAGATTCAGAGGAATCAAAATCCATAAGTGGTTATGTCTTTACCCTTGCAGGAGCAGCAGTGTCATGGAAATCTACTAAACAAACATGCATAGCTCGATCCACCATGGAATCTGAGTTTATCGCATTAGATAAAGCAGGCGAAGAGGCAGAATGGCTTCGTCAATTCTTAGAAGATATTCCATTTTGGCCAAAACCTGTGACGGCCATATGTATTCACTGCGATAATCAAGCAGCGCTAAGTAGAGCGAAAAACCTTGTGTATAATGGCAAATCACGACACATACGTCGTCGCCATAACACAGTTAGGCAGTTACTCTCTAATGGAACTATTTCCATAGATTATGTGAGAACAAATGATAACCTAGCGGATCCATTTACTAAAGGTTTATCAAGAGAGAAAATTGACTACGCATCGAGGGGAATGTGTTTAAAAGCCTAAACCAACAAGAGTTACCTTATACGGAAACCTATCCTAGCGACTGGAGATCCCACGGACTAGGATCAATAGACAAACCAGTTATGAGTAACTCAAGAAGTAATGCATTTGTCTGCACTTGGTCCTCCGCCATTCCTACGGTGCAAAATATAATGCACGCCTACAGAAGTTTTAAAGGTTAAAACTATGTTTTTTAATGATGACCATATCTTGGAAATAACAAGTGGGGTATATGTAGGATACTCTTAATGGTTGCGATCACCTATGTTAGTGTGAGCTGGGTCGGCTCTATGAGAATACTAAAAGGCTTTTATTCTCTAAAACACTCGCATAACCAAAAATTATTCAGGACCAAAATGAACACAACCAAGAGATTGGATGAGAAGGGAATCAATGCTCCGTAAAGCTTATTGTCTGGATATACAATAAAGGCCGACGGTTCAAGATGAAATAATTCACCTATTAGCCAAGTAGATCCGATAAGTTTTAACTAGGGAAAGTTCAAAGTGAAATATCTACTTATCCACGATAAAGCATTATTCCATATGTACTCTGTGATATTTCGCTTCGTGTGGGTAATATGTATATTATCATTCATATGGGGGATTGTTAGAATTCCTAAAGGTCAAGTGAATGAAAAATAACATAAGTCCCACATCGCCAATTTATTGAGAGGTATATTAGTATATATATGCCTTTCTCAAGTGGAGGTTGGGGGCCTGGGGCTCCCAAATGTATGCTTCGTTGTGAGGAGGGAGATCATGCATCACCACCACAAACGCGCGCGCGCCGCCGCCGCCCGTCCGACCGAACCGAACCGGGCCGGGATGGGTTTGGGTTTGGGTCTGATATGACACTCATATTTTTACTGCAAACTGGACCGGGCTTTCTGACAGTTGCAGGCCATACGAACGGATGCGGACGCGGGTTGAATAGGCGCGAGCGAGTGCGACCCTACACGACTTCTGAAGTGATGCGCGCGCAAACGAACAGGTGCGGACGCGGGTGCAGGGCAGCGATAAACAGAAATGACTGTACGAAGAGGTACAGACGCGACTGTTTGAGCGAATGGGTGCAGACACGACCGTTCGGAAGAGATACGGACCAACTATAAATAAGAAGGAAAACTGATCACTTTCCTAACTAATTTTTCAGAATCCGAATCTTCTTCTTCTCTTCTACTGCCATACTCTAAATCACAGAGTGATATACTCATTACGATCTCGAGCAGAATACGTCTGTTGTATCTTGGGAGAATTTTGAAATAAAATTCTTAAGGAAATTGTTACGACAAGCCTCAGACGGAATTTATATACTGAATTCCAGCGTAGTGGAATTCTAATTAATAAACTTGTGCGACGAGTTTATTGTAGCATGCTGTCTGTTTTAGTACACTAGACATATAACATCTTAAGAATTTTTACTGTTTTACACTAAAACAGAGATGTTAACAGTTGATAACATGAAAATGGATAAGTCCAACTTTTCAGCGGTTATTTCTGAATGCAATTTGATTCAGAACCCTAACCAATGGTGGGTTGACACAGGAGCTACTCGTCATGTTTGCTCTGAAAAATCCATGTTTTCAACATACCAGAAATTCGATCAGAAAGAAACACTCTACATGGGTAATTCTGCAGTTTCCATGATCGAAGGCAGTGGCACAGTTATCCTCAAGTTCACTTCTAGAAAAACTGTCAAATTGAATGACGTACTTCACGTTCCAGACATACGCAGGAATCTCATCTCTGGTGCAGTCCTATCAAAGAAGGGATTCAAGATGGTGTTTGAGTCAGACAAGATGGTTCTGTCCAAAGCTGGAATGTATATAGGAAGGGGATATTTATGTGATGGCCTATTTACCGGCAATAAATCTATGTATTCTGATTGTGTTAATAATAAAATTGAAGTCTCTTACTTGCTTGAGCACGAAATTTTACTATGTCACGATAGATTAGGACACATAAACTTCCGAAGAAATTATCAAACTTGTGATTGATTCCAAATTTCCAAGTAGATAAGACCTACAAATGTGAGACATGTGTAGGAGCAAAATGGTCAAACAACCATTTAAATCTGTTGATAGAAGCACCGAACCATTAGGTTTGGTACATACAGATTTATGCGATTTTAAATCACTACCTACAAGAGATGGGAAAAAGTATTTCATTACTTTTATTGACGATTATACGCGATATTGCTATGTATATCTTTTAAATAGTAAAGATGAAGCAATCACAGCGTTTATAAAATACAAGGCTGAGGTAGAAAATCAGTTAAATAAAAAGATCAAGATATTGAGATCTGATCGAGGTGGAGAATATGAATCACCATTTGAACAGTTCTGTGCCGAAAATGGTATAATTCATCGAACAACAGCTCCATATTCACCACAACAAAATGGTGTAGCCGAGAGGAAGAACAGAACGTTAAAAGACATGATTACTGCCATGCTTTTAACTTCTGGCCTACCGACGAACTTGTGGGGGGAAGCCATAAATATGTCTAATCACATATTAAACAAAGTTCCTCACAATAAAACGGGAACAATTCCATATGAGATATGGAAAGGACACAAACCAAGCTTTAAATACCTCAAAGTGTGGGGGTGCTTGGCAAAAGTTCCTGTTCCGCCTCCCAAGAGAGTCAAACTTGGACCAAAAACAGTAGATTGTTATTATCTTGGGCCAGCCCAAAATAGTAGTGCCTACAGATTTTTGGTATTCAAGTCTGATATAAATGATATTCATGTAAATACAATCATGGAATCAAGAGATGCCTCGTTCTTTGAAGATGTGTTCCCACATAAAAGAAACGATGGAAATCCTGTCCCAAAAAGGACAAGAGATAACAGAGATGAGACATGTGAAGATGAAACTCATCAGGACAACGAGGAGGTTGAACCAAGAAGAAGCGTAAGGGCAAGAACTTTCAAAACATTTGGTTCGGATTTTTTAACTTATATGTTAGAACACGAACCTCAAACGTAAAAGGAGGCAATGTCATCTTCTGAATCTTCATGTTGGAAAGAAGCAATCCAAAGTGAGATTGATTCAATTCCAAGTAATAAAACTTGGGAAATGGTTGATATTCCACCTGGAATAAAACCAATTGGCTGCAAATGGATTTTCAAGAAGAAATTGAAATCAGACGGCTCTATAGATAAATATAAAGCCAGATTGGTAGCCAAAGGATATCGTCAAAAAGAAGGAGTAGACTTCTTTGATACCTATTCGCCGGTTACACGAATAACCTCTATAAGAATGTTAATAGAAATTGCTTCCATATATAATCTGGAAATTCATCAAATGGATGTCAAAACAGCATTCTTAAATGGAAATCTCGATGAGGAGATTTACATGGAGCAAACTGAGGGATTTATTTCCAAAGGAAATGAAAACAAAGTATGTAGATTAGTCAAATCATTATACGGACTAAAATAAGCTCCAAAGCAATGGCACGCAAAATTTGATAGTGTCATGATGAGAAATGGTTTTCGTATAAATGAATGTGATAAATGTGTTTATTACAAACAGGTTGGACAATCATATGTGATGATTTGTCTATATGTAGACGATATGCTAATCTTTGGTCCTAATACTAAAGTAATAGAGACTATAAAGAAGATGTTAATCAATAATTTCGACATGAAAAACTTAGGAGTTGCGGACGTTATTTTGGGAATCAAAATAATAAGAACACCTAATGGAATTGAACTATCTCAGTCACACTATGTAGACAAAGTGATTGAAAAATTCCAAGAGTATGGAATTAAAGGAGTGAGGACACCTTTTAATCCATCGGAAGTACTGCATAAAAACACTGATGAGAGTGTAATGCAACTGGAATACTCTCGTGTAATAGGATGCTTAATGTATCTGATGAATTGCACAAGACCAGATATTGCTTACGCGGTAAGTCGACTAAGCAGGTATACAAGTAATCCAGGGAAGGAACACTGGAAAGCACTAATGAGAGTGTTGGGATATTTAAAGTATACCACTAATTTTTCCTTACATTATGGAAAATATCCTGCCGTCTTAGAAGGATATAGTGATGCAAACTGGATTGCAGATTCAGAGGAATCAAAATCCACAAGTGGTTATGTCTTTACCCTTGCAGGAGCAGCAGTGTCATGGAAATCTACTAAACAAATATGCATAGCTCGATCCACCATGGAATCTGAGTTTATCGCATTAGATAAAGCAGGCGAAGAGGCAGAATGACTTCGTCAATTCTTAGAAGATATTCCATTTTGGCCAAAACCTGTGACGGCCATATGTATTCACTGCGATAATCAAGCAGTGCTAAGTAGAGCGAAAAACCTTGTGTATAATGGCAAATCACGACACATACGTCGTCGCCATAACACAGTTAGGCAGTTACTCTCTAATGGAACTATTTCCATAAATTATGTGAGAACAAATGATAACCTAGCGGATCCATTTACTAAAGGTTTATCAAGAGAGAAAATTGACTGCGCATCGAGGGGAATGGGTTTAGAAGTCTAAACCAACAAGAGTTACCTTATACGGAAACCTATCCTAGCGACTGGAGATCCCACGGACTAGAATCAATAGGCAAACCAGTTATGAGTAACTCAAGAAATAATGCATTTGTCTGGACTTGGTCCTACTCCATTCCTATGGTGCAAAATATAATGCATGCCTATAGAAGTTTTAAAGATTAAAACTATGTTTTTTAATGATGACCATATCTTGGAAATAACAAGTGAGGTATATGTAGGATACTCTTAATGGTTGCGATCACCTATGTTAGTGTGAGCTGGGTCGGCTCTATGAGAATACTAAAAGGCTTTTATTCTCTAAAACACTCGCAGAACCAAAAATTATTCAGGACCAAAATGAACACAACCAAGAGATTGGATGAGAAGGGAATCAATGCTTCGTAAAGCTTATTGTCTGGATATACAATAAAGGCCGACGGTTCAAGATGAAATAATTCACCGATTAGCCAAGTAGATCCGATAAGTTTTAACTAGGGAAAGTTCAAAGTGAAATATCTACTTATCCACGATAAAGCATTATTCCATATGTACTCTGTGATATTTCGCTTCGTGTGGGGGATATGTATATTATCATTCATGTGGGAGATTGTTAGAATTCCTAAAGGTCAAGTGAATGAAAAATAACATAAGTCCCACATCGCCAATTTATTGAGAGGTATATTAGTTTATATATGCCTTTCTCAAGTGGAGGCTGGGGCCTGGGGCTCCCAAATGTATGATTCGTTGTGAGGAGGGAGATCATGCATCACCACCACACGCGCGTGCGCGCCGCCGCCGCCGTCCGACCAAACCGCGTCGGGTTTGGGTCTGATATGACACTCATATTTTTACTGCAAACTGGACCAGGCTTTCTGACAGTTGCAGGCCATACGAACAGATGCGGATCTGTTCGGCAGCGGACGCGGGTTGAATAGGCGCGAGCGGGTGCGACCCGACACGACTTCTGAAGTGATGCGCGCGCAGGCGAACAGGTGCGGAAGCGGACGCGGGTGCAGGGCAGCGATAAACAGAAATGACTGTACGAAGAGGTACAGACGCGACTGTTTGAGCGAGCGGGTGCAGACACGATCGTTCGGAAGAGATACGGACCAACTATAAATAAGAAGGAAAACTGATCACTTTCCTAACTAATTTTTCAGAATCCGAATCTTCTTCTTCTCTTCTACTGCCATACTCTAAATCACAGATTAATATACTCATTACGATCTCGAGCAGAATACGTCTGTTGTATCTTGGGAGAATTTTGAAATAAAATTCTTAAGGAAATTGTTACGACAAGCCTCATACGGAATTTATATACTGAATTCCAGCGTAGTGAAATTCTAATTAATAAACTTGTGCGACGAGTTTATTGTAGCATGCTGTCTGTTTTAGTACACTAGACATATAACAATCACATCAATATACCACTGGAATGGTGATGAGATTAATACTTTATAAAGATCACAATGTAAATGCAAAGATGAAAAATCAAAGCTAGCAATTAAGGCATACTTTTTTTATGTTGGACTATATCATTAATTTATGTAAGCACTAATGCGAACCCGTGCTTCGCATACGGGTTGTAGCTATATTTTGTGTTTAATTATCCCTGTATCTTTGTTTTCCTGTGGTGTTATCCTTATGGTATTATTTAAGAAATTCATTTCACTTAGATTTTTCTAATAAATTGTTTAAATTTAAATTGGTATATAAAATAAACTGTAAAGAATAAACAACATTAAAAAATTTGGATTTTTTGTGATCTAACCAGATTTTTCGTTCTTAAGAATAAATTTTCTAACTTCGATAATTTTCAAAGCAGAACATGAAGCCAAAAAAATATCCAAAGTATTAAATTTTTGTTATATTCAAAACAGAATATTTTAACAACACTTTACAATGCCTCATTTTAAAGAAGAATCTTATTTCTTATTGTAAACTTCTTATATCTGTTGATCTTTGTTGAAAAACAGAGTGGACATACAAACATAGCTATGCACGCACCCATCATAAACAGAAGAAACCAATCATAATGTAGTCAATCCATGTAGCAGCTCTCGTTATATATTTAGCAAACATAAGATGGCTAGATGTCTGTAAGAACCGACTTTTTATTTTTTATTTATTTTTTCCAACAGGTTAAGTTATGTTTGTAACATCAATAACAATAATAATTATATAAAAAGGAACGTCTACACACCTATTTATAAATATGCCTGAAATAAAATAGTGTTCGAAAACAAATATTTGACATCAAAATATGTACAACTTAATCCCAAGGAAAAAATTAAAGCCAAATATGAAGTTATATATGTGTGTATAAGAGTGAAAGGGTGTGCCTGAGCACGTGGGTGTTTGTGTGTATTTATGTCTTTTTGTTTTTTTACATGTATAAATTAAATGCACGTAAGCAACTTAATGCCTTTGTCTTTGTGGTGATGCTGATGAAAATGTCCATTGTGCCTCCCTGCAAAAATATGAAAATAAAGTAAATATAATTGTGGATCACAAAAAAAATTCATCAAGTAGCACATAAAAAAACATGAAACTGTTATAGCGACAATTTGATAGAGTCCTCCATGACTTGAAATGCATCAAGTAATTTGGTAGGATTCAAATTATATATACTTATTCTTTAAGTAGATTGGGTGATTTTAGACAAAACAAACATATTAGTGAGACTTTACGTTAGAGGGTAGTGTATATTAAATAAATGAATGTTAACATAACCAAGTGCCCCTATGGTGGACGAATCCATGCCAAGCACACACGGTAATTTGTTGTCTATACCATATCCATTAATGATTTAAAGCATAAATAATCAATTTGATGGAAGAACTTTTGACTTTTTTTTACATCAGGTAATGTGACTCTACATGTCCACTGTATGAAATATCTATACCTTTATTTCCTTTATGATTCTTTAAAGGATGAAGATGGAGGAGGAAATCACATTGAATTTAAACTGTTAATAACATGGTGCTTTAGACTCATCTTTAGTTCTATTGTCTCTGTAGAAGCAAAAATAAGGTCGCAGTTATTGATTGAGTAGATTCACTAATAACGTGTAGGAATAGAGAAAGGCCTAACTTATTTGACTTAACTCAAAATGATAATACATAAACAATCAACATCTGATTGTATTAGCAAAAATATATTGTATTATGTGTAGTGGTTTATAGTGACAGCTAACTATAGCATTTGAAAATCAGGTACATAAATAAATTATGGTAGTATAATAATATACTTTTACTGCTGTCTGCAGCGAACAATCACCAATGTAAAAAAGTTTTTGCAACAAAGAGTACGAAACTAAATTACGTACCTATCATTAACCCGCCATATCATTTGTTAAAAAAATATTTATTAATCCACTTAATGCTATCACCGATAGGTCTATTTCTGAAATTATAGTTTGGGTCAAAAAGTTTTGAGAACACGTTTAGTACATATACTTTGGGGGTTGATTTATGGAATCGGATGAGAGCTGTAATCATAGTTTTAAAAAATATTAAACAATCGATTCAAACTAGGTTCTTATTAAATGAAATGGTCTAATAAAGTATATCAATTTTGATCAGCAATACATGGACATCACACTCATTCAGAATAGAAAAAGAAACATCGGTTTAAGGAAAATGAAAAAACAGACGGTACTAAGTTCAAACACGCGTAAATCTACAATGTTCATTTCTGAAATCATATTTGATGGTGCAATTATAAGTAAAAAAATCATATACTGAGGAGATAGGTTGACATATTATCTAATAGATATTAAAGTTTTGAAAATATGGATGCATGGATTGTAATTACTTCTGGAATTTTAAGGTATAGACATAATATACACATTAACAAATAATAAACCTGCAATTGGAGTAAGCAATATAAGTTTTTCCTAATTTAGTCTAAACATTTGTGGTAAATTGTATAAACATATAGGGAAGAATGCATCATATCCGATAAAAACTCTCTTCCCAAAAAAACTGTGCGAAATTGTATAGGTTACGTTATGTTGTTTCAAAAATTACTACATAAACTCAGTCAAACAAATTAAACAATTAGCATTTGCAGTTTCATAGCCAGAAAGCGCATCAAAGTGAAAATGCACAAACAATGTACATATAATGGTACGTGCAAGTTAAATTTTAAAAACATATTAATGTTGTGTGCTATGGTTTACAGTAACAGCCAACTATAGCATTTGAAAATCAAGTACATAAATCAATTAAGCTAGCTTAGTAATATATTTTTACTACTGTCTGGATTGACCAACCGACTGATGTAAAATGGTTTTTCAATAAAGATCATGAAGCCAATTTACATACTTATTACTAATCTGCCGTATCATCTGTCACAAAATTATTTATTGCTCAAGTTAATGCCACTACCGATCGATCTATTTCTAAACTTATAATTTGGCTCAAAATGTTTCGGGAACAGGTTCACTACATATACAGATAGAAATTATGTAAAATGTTGTTGTAATGATTTTATCCAGATAATAGAACTCGAGATTACAAACTGTATTACATAAGCCTTTATATAGGCTGAGACAATAATATATTAGTAATGGGCTGCGGTTGGCCCAAAGTACTACAACCCGCTTATAATGTATTGGTTATAATGTAACCCGAATGAAACCCTCGCAGTCAGATTTTATTGTTCGCTTATTCAGCCCCCTCAAACCCAAATTAGGTTTAGGGTTTGTGAGCGATTTTAGATCTGCCGCAAACTTGCAAGCTCAGAGAAAATTAAATTAGGCGATTTACACCAGTAGACGCCAATCAGAAGCCTCCATGATTAAGAGGTGTTATTCTCTGTCAAATACTTCGACATGCTTGTTTGAGAGATCAAGTTGTGTTGCTGGTCAGTGTATGACTTAAGTGACCCTTGAAAAGTTTTAGCTATACAAGTATTGGTCTTGGATCTCAGGTCGCTCTCGGCTTCATCAACGTTGAGTTGGTGGTTGCTGTGCGCTTTAGATGACACTTGTTGAGCTTCAGGAATATAAATTTGTGCTCTAGATCGCAGATTACTGTTGGCTTCGTCAACATTGAGCTCGTGTCTGAAGCGAGTGAAGCTCTGTCTTGACAGGGGTTTGGTCAGAATATCAGCCTTCTGGTAAGTGGAAGGTACGTAGCCAACTCTCAATTCTCCTTTGACAACTTGCTCTCGTATGAAGTATAGATCCAATTCTGTATGTTTCATACGAGAGTGTAAAACTGGATTGGCAGTGAGAGAGATAGCACTTTGATTATCACACCATATTGTAGCTTTGCTATTGAATTTGACGTGTAATTCGCTTAAAAGTGACTTTATCCACATAATTTCTGCAGTAGTACTAGCTATGCTTCGGTATTCTGCTTCAGTACTAGACCTTGATACAGTTTGCTGCTTTTTAGCACACCAAGATATAAGATTTTTGCCTAAGAACACACAATAACCTGTAGTTGATTTTCTGTCGTCATAATCTGTAGCCCAGTCAGAATCAGAGTAGCCAGTAATATGCAGTAAAGAACATGATTGTAGAATTAGTCCTTGATTAATAGATCCTTTTAAATATCGCAAAATCCTCTTTACAGCCTTCCAGTGCTCATCTAGTGGTTTTTGCATAAATTGGCTGACTTTATTAACACTATATGTGATGTCTGGTCTGGTTATGGTGACATACTGCAGTGCCCCCACTATACTCCTGTATTGTTTGTCATTTAGAATTGGATCACCTTTGGTTTTTGAGAGGTGTAATTACTTGTCATTGGAGTGGGAAGAGGATTAGCCTTATCCATCTTGGCCTTGACAAGAATTTCATTGATATATTTTTTCTGGTTAAGATGAATTTCTGAATTTGACACCCTCTTGACCTCGATGCCTAAAAAGTAACTTAACTCTCCTAGATCTTTGATGGAAAATTCTTTCTTTAGGTGTTGTGTGATGTTGTCAATTTCAGGTCTGCTATTTCCTGTGATGATAAAGTCATCCACATAAATTAGTATATATGTGATTGTATGATTAAGAAATTTAATAAACAAAGAGTTATCAGATTTTGTTTGATTGTATCCATGTCTGCATAGAGTAGACTTGAGTTTCTCAAACCAGACTCTAGGTGCTTATTTGAGACCATAAAGTGCTTTGTTGAGTTTGCGCATAAGTTGTTCACTGCCACTCTTTGTAAATCCATGTGGTTGCTCCGTATATACTTCTTCCTGCAATTCACCATTAAGAAAAGCATTATTTACATCTAATTGTTGAATGGCCCAATTCTTATGCAAAGCAATTGTTAAAATTATTCTGATTGTTGTTGGTTTCACAACAGGGGAAAAGGTTTCATTAAAGTCAAACCCATTTTGTTGTGAAAATCCCTTTGCCACCAATCTTTCTTTGTGCCTAAGGATTGAGCCATCTGGATTTTTCTTTAACTTGTATGTCCACTTGCACCCTATAATATTTTTATTTATAGGTTGTGGCACAAGATCCCATGTATTGTTTTTAATTAATGCATCATATTCTTCTTTCATAGCTGCTTTCCAGTTGTCATCTGCAACAGCTTGTTGATATGTGCTAGGTTCACTTATGTTTGATTCAATGCTGTAGACTTTTGGTTTGAATATACCACTCTTTGCCCTTGTTATCATGTGGTGACCAGTGCTTGCAGGGACAATGAGGTGATTTTCTTCAGTGTTAGTGGTCCCTTGCTGATCATCAGTGGGCTGTTGATCATTCAAAGCTTGACATGAATCATCTGAGTTGTTACTGCCTGATTCAGTGACTCTCAATGATGCTATGCTTTGTCCATGACCTGGTTCACTTGGTTCACTTGTGAGCACTGTGTGTTGTGGGTAGAAATCTCTCCTGTCATGGTTATCTTCACTTCGAACTGGTATAATTATCTCTGGTGAAGAGATTATGGGAGGTACAGAATATTTTGCATTGTATACTTTCTGAGATGTCTTAATATCTGCATTGCTAAAAGGAAATTTATGCTCATTAAATATTACATGTCTAGATATGTATACTCTGCCATTGCTGTCAAGACACTTGTAGCCTTTTTGATTTGTGGGATAACCCAAGAATGTGCAGGGTCTGGACCTGTAGTCAAGTTTATGTGAGTTATATGACCTTAGATAAGGAAAATACCGACATCCAAATATCTTTAATGTTTGATAGTCTGGTCTAACTTTAGTTAGCACTTCCATTGGACTTTTGTATTTGAGTACTTTTGTGGGCAGTCTATTTATCAAATGAACTGTAGTAGAAAAGGCATCAGGCCAGAATTTTAGTGGCATTGATGCTTGTGTTAATAGAGTTAGACCAGTTTCAACAATATGTCTATGTTTTCTCTCAATAAGGCCATTTTGCGCAGATGTGTAAGGGCATGTGACCCTGTGTGTAATTCCTTTATTTTGAAAATATCTCCTTAATGGCAAAAATTCCTTACCTCCATCTGTCTGCATAATTTTTACCTGATTATTTGTCTGCCTTTCAACATTTGTGATGAATTGTATCACTGCATTGTTAGTCTCAGATTTTGATTTTAACAAATATATCCATACATGTCTAGAATATGCATCAACAAAGGAAATATAATATCTGTAACCATAATCAGTGCTAATTGGAGCAGACCCCCAAATGTCTGCAGCAACTAGTTCAAGTGCATTATTATACACAGTTTCAGAATCTGGAAATGCAAGTTTATGACTTTTGCCTAGCTGAAAAAATGTACATATATAAGAATTGGGAATTTTATTAACAAGAATATTATCACATCCACTCAAAACATGTTTAATAACATTGATACTGGGATGTCCCAGTCTGCAGTGCCAAATGTCAAACTTTTCAGTTCCTTTTTCAACATTTCTTGTTTCAACTACATGACACCATTTATTTTTGCATTCAGATTTTCTTGAGCTTATGACATCAAATTTGTATAACCCATTGTGTTCTCTACCCTGCAAAAGAACTTTATTAGTTAGATTATCCTTCACAACACAGTATTTTGAGTGAAATTCAAAATATACATCATTGTCTTTGGCAAATTGTGAAACACTCATCAAGTTTTTCCTAATTAATGGTACTCTTAATAGATTTTTAAGATAGAGTTTCCTAGTACCATTAATACTTGCATTTCCAGTGTGAGATATGTGTACTGGCTTACCATTACCCATATACAGTAATTGTTTACCTTTGTATTCCCTGTTGCCAAGATTCAGTTGACTCAAATTGTTTGTCACATGATTAGTTGCACCAGAATCTGGAAACCAGCTGTCATCTTGAGTGTCTTCAATCTTTTCTATGCTATTGTTTGTACTTTCTGACTTAGCTTCTTGCTGCATGTTGACCAGATTAACACTAGGGTTTTGAGATCTTGCATTGTTATTGCTTTGTTGTGCTGGAGTAAAGTTAGCATCAAATCTGAAGTAGCACTTATTTGCAGTGTGACCATACTTTTCACATATTTGGCATCTTGATTTATTGTTATTATTGTAGTTTGATCTGCCATACCTTCCTCTTCCTCTGTTAGATTGACCACCCCTGTAACTGCCTGACTGATTTCTATTGTTTTGATTCCTGTTTCTGTTGGTGGATGCATAGTTGATATTACATTCCATATTCACTGGTTTCTTTAGCTCTAACCTACCTTCATTTGCAATTAGCATTGACTGAACAGATTGAAGTGAAGGTAGTTTCTCATTAGATGATATTATGGCTACAACTGCTTCATAATCTTCATCCAACCCACTTAATATACACAGTATTTGTTCTGTGTCTGCAACTTTATGTCCTTCACATGCTAGTTGATCACATATGGTTTTTGCCTTTGACAGATAGTCTCTCATACTAGCACTGTCTTTTCTTAAGCTCTGCAATTGTCTTTTATATTGCATTATTCTTGCTGCAGATTGAGAACTGAATGTTTCTCAATTGTGTGCCAGATCTCATGTGCAGTTTTGCACCCAACTAACTGTGGCATCAGATTTGCACTAACTGAAGACAATAGCCAAGAACTAATCAGGCTATCTTGTCTTTCATGAGTAATATAGTCTTTATTATTGACTAGTTTTCCTTCGTTATCTGTAGAGAATCTTGGTGGGATGATTAAAGTGCCATATACGTATTCTTGCAACCCATAGCCTCTTATGGCTGTTTCAATCTGGAATTTCCACAACAGATAGTTGGATTCATCTAGTTGAATGGTGATAATCTGGCTTTGTGGTTTGATGATGGATTTGATCAGATCTTGAGTGTTGTTAGACTGATCTTCAACAGTTCTTGAAACAGAACTTGGGGACATGGCAACATTGCTATTTTCGTCGGCCATATTGGGAAGAAAAGGCAGATGAATCTCTGACAATCAAGAAGATGTCTGATACCAAATGTTTGAAGACAGGATGGGAAACAAAAAATGACAGGAAAGAACCAAGAAGTGCAACCAAGAACAGGTGAATGATGAAATTTCTGACACCTGACTTCAGGCACGGCACGGTGGGTAAAGGTAAACAGAATCTTGAAATTTCTGATGATATAAGTGCAGCCGAAGAGGGATCAATGATGAGGGTTCTCTGATGTCCTTCTTGGCATGGCACTTGAATCAGATGATGAAAGAAATCTCTCAAATGATGATTTTATCTCTGATGAGAGTGATCTGCTGTTAAGCAGTTTTCTCTAGGCTCTGATACCAAGATAGAAATTATGTAAAATGTTGTTGTAATGATTTTATTCAGATAATAGAACTCGAGATTACAAACTGTATTACATAAGCCTTCATATAGGCTGAGACAATAATATATTAGTAATGGGCCGCGGTTGGCCCAAAGTATTACAACCTGCTTATAATGTATTGGTTATAATGTAACCCGAATGAAACCCTCGCAGTCAGATTTTATAGTTCGCTTATTTATACTCTAGGAGTTGATTTATGAAATACGGTGAATTGTAATCATAGTTTAAATAATAGTAAACAATACAATTCAAAGTATGTTCTTGTTAACTAAATGGTGAAATAAAATTATATCAATTTTGATCAACGATAGTAAATGAGCAGCATGCAATGCATTTGAAGTTAAAAAATGGAAAGTGGAAATAAGGGTGTCATAAATAATTAACCCATGCCAAATTTATCCATGAAGTGCTAAAGCAGGAAAAAGTGTATTAACAAATTGTGTTTAATAAAGTAAAACAAAATGTTTAAAAACTTAATTTATCAACACCAGTTTTGTAAGGTATAACCATAATATACACATCAATTATAAATTTGCAACTGAAGTAAGAAATGTAAGTGCTTTCTGATTCAGTCTAAACATTTATAATAAATTGTATAAACATATAGGAAAGAATACATCGTATCCAACAAAAGCCCTCTTCCAAAAAAAGTGTGAAATTGTATAGGTTACATAGTGTTGTTTCAAAAATTACTAAGTAAACTTAGTTACATAAAATTTAAAAAACATATTAATATCGTGTGCAGTGGTTCTACAGTCAGAGCCGACTATAGCATTTGAAAATCAGGCACATAAATAAATTATGCTAGCTTAATAATATATTTTTACTGTCGTTCCTCCAAAAGTTGCTTATAAATTGAACCAAATTTCTGCCCTCCATCACTACCAATTTGATAGACATGGAGAGAGAGTTTATAAATTGTGATAGTTGCAAATCACACTCTTACATGGACATTATTCATTTTTCTAGACCAATGCAGGTACTCAGAATGACTCAATCAAATATAAATATGGAGCAAAGACAATTAAATAGTTTATAACTACTACGACCGTAGGTAGACTATTATACTAAAGGCAATTGAAAATTGGATTGGTAACCACTTAGTCTCTTGCAGTTATAGTGATTTGCATACTCAAAAAATGAAACGTTATCAGCTTTTGAGTTTTTGATACAGGTTAGTAGACAGTTTACTTTACCTCCTTTTACTCTTAATTTGTGTGTTTCTAGATAAATATAAATATATAAATATATAAATAAATATCTTAGTGATACATCTTATAATTTAAAACATCACATGGACAATTAAATTATTTTTTGAATCTATTGTCTGGTATGAAGGTGTTTATGTGATTATATAATTTTTGATATAAGTTAAGATTTATTATGAGAAGTATATTTGATAATACGACATAATAAGCACTGTACACCACAAATTACATTCATCTGGCCGAGCCCGGGAAATTCTTAAAAAATCAATCCCTTTTATAAACCGCTAGACTATAGCAGTTCACGTTATTTCAATTATTTATTACTACTTATACCGATGATGCACTTACAACAACATGGCAAACAAATAGCGTGGATGCTATAAACCATGCTTTCCAGTTACAAATTCTAAAATGTTTGGTATATTAAGTGAACAAATTGAGCTTTTACTTCATCAGGAGATCCCAAAATGTCCTATTTTTATGAAAAATGATTGTTACATTCAATCTTCAAAACTTTCCATTTTAACTTTCATTTTAAGAAATACATCTTGTCGATTAAAATATCTCACATTTCAATTCACTATAGCACACACTTTTAACCTTGCATTCAATCAATCTAAAAATCCAAAAGGTTAATAAATCTATGCTCTGCATAGGTCCATAGAGTCTGTTCCCTTCCATCCTACTCCATATATGAGTACCCATCCTTACTGCTTCTGTTGCCATCATTATTCTCTTGAAGAGTACATATGCTTAGAACAACAATCAACACCTACAAAATAAAATTATAGAATAATCTTCTTTGAACAATCGTCTTCCATTGAAGTGTCCATACGTACTAATTATACTATTATATTTTGACCTAGAAGATATAATAATTTCAGTTTAAAACAATCAAAACCAGCAAAGAAAAAAGAGATAGCTTCTAATGAGTTGGATGCCTTTGCTCAGCTACTTTAATCCTTAAAAGAATAGTCATATCTGTATAAATAGAGTATAATATACTAATATTCACACATATATCTTCCATTTTGTAATTATGTAAAGTCATATTATAAATTTAAAAAAACGTGATTACCTTGCACGTAACTTAAGGATACCATGGACCCTTTGTAAATTTTAAGGATGAAATCATCATTCTACAGTAGTTAGAAGAAAAATAAATAAATGACGGGATAAACATACACGGTCGACCAAAAAATTAGTAGCAAATCACGGAAATTAATAAATTAAGAGATTATTCTTCGACTTAGAAATCAATGGTTCAGAAACATCTTCCAAAAAAAGAAGTTAAAAGCATCAAAGGGGAAAATGATAGAGAGAGTACCTGCACTTGAAAACCAATCGACGCCTTCAGGACAATAAGACAGGCGATTGGAGAAGAGCGGTAGCCGCCATCGAAAGGGTGAGGGAGAACGACAACTGCAAGCAAAATTGACAAACAAACAAACAAACTTTATCGGCGCTATGAAAGAAAAGATAGAGGTTTCTTGCCGGTTCAAATAAAAGAAAAGATTACCATGGTAAAGAAGAACACGAAAACCTAGAAAATCCAAAGCGTAGATGGCAAGGCAGGATGCGGCGTAGCAATATTTAGATTTGAGTTGGCAGCCATAAGGGAAGAATGAAATGTAGAATTATTTTTTGTGGAGAAGAATGTCGTTTCTTCCCCCACTATGCCGACTCCATTGGCCCAATTTAATTTAGGAGTACATAAAGAAAAGGAAAGCACGAGATGGAAGGAAAAGGGAGCAGGCATGCGCGTGACGGTTCAGTTCAAAATTTTCACTCGAAATGGATGGAGGCCTGTGCGCTCTAGAAACTAAACTCACTAATAATATAACTTTCAGTTTAAAACAATCAAAATCAGCAAAGAAAAAAGAGATAGCGTCTAATGAGTTGGATGACTTTGCTCATCATATCTGTATAAATAGAGTATAATATATTAATATTCACACATATATCTTCCATTCTGTAATTATGTAAAGTCATATTATAAATTTAAAAAAAACATGATTACCTTGCACGTAACTTAAGGATACCATGGACCCTTTGTAAATTTTAAAGATGAAATCATCATTCTACAGTAGTTAGAAGAAAAATAAATAAATGACGGGATAAACATACACGGTCGACCAAAAATTAGTAGCAAATCACGGAAATTAATAAATTAAGAGATTATTCTTCGACTTTGAAATCAATGGTTCAGAAACATCTTCCAAAAAAAGAAGTTAAAAGCATCAAAGGGAAAAATGATAGAGAAGTACCTGCACTTGAAAACCTATCGACGCCTTTAGGACAATAAGACAGGCGATTGGAGAAGAGCGGTAGCCGCCATCGAAAGGGTGAGGGAGAACGACAACTGCAAGCAAAATTGACAAACAAACAAACAAACTTTATCGGCGCTATGAAAGAAGAGATAGAGGTTTCTTGCCGGTTCAAATAAAAAAAAGGATTACCATGGTAAAGCAAAATACGAAAACCTAGAAAATCCAAAGCGTAGATGGCAAGGCAGGATGCGGTGCAGCAATATTTAGATTTGAGTTGGCAGCCATAAGGGAAGAATGAAATGTAGAATTGTTTTTTGTGGAGAAGAATGTCGTTTCTTCCCCCACTGTTCTGACTCCATTGGCCCAATTTAATTTAGGATTACACAAAGAAAAGGAAAGCACGAGATGGAAGGAAAAGGGAGCAGGCATGCGCGTGACGGTTCAGTTCAAAATTTTCACGCAAAATGGATGGAGGCTGTAACGTCCCGAAAAATTTCGACTTTCGAAAATTCAACATCGACACTCACTTTATCGATTGCCGAGAAATCGAAGGCCGAAAACCGAGATGTTATGGGTTTTAAAAAGAATTTAAGAAAAGAAAAAGAGAGAAAAGATAGAAAATAGAGAGGAAAGAAGATAGACGATTTTTTTTTTAGAAAACAGAGAATTTTTAAAATAGAAAGAAATGAGAAGAGAAAGGAAATGGAACACAGAAGAAAATAGGACGGAACAGAAAAACAACAGAACAACATCAGAATCTCACAATTCGCAGCGGAACAACATATAATAATAAATGAATAATCTTTAAACAAAGAACTATATCAGTTATTACATTACATTTCATTTCATTACATCATATCATCAGAGTGTACAACATCATACAACAACAAACAGTGCAGCGGAAAAGAAATACTATATAAACTAGTAATACGCCATGCCATCCAGCTTGCCTCCAGCAACTCCAGAATATCCAGAATATCCTGATAAACCTAACTCTTAACTGCCCGTGTGGAAATTTGTGGGCACCCAGAGTTTAGGAAGGAAAACAATAAACTCCGAGTCAGTCATGTGACTGGTGTGAGAACTCAAAACAGTTTATTTACTTTAAAATCAAAATAGAGGAATATTTTTAAATCAATTCGCAATGCTTTTAAAAATGAGACTACCATAAGGCCTCCCGCACACACACACAATGCAAACGCAGAATCGGAGGAGATTTCTCCTTATGATAGTCAAAGATGCTTGATACGCATTTAAAATAACATTTGATATTATTATTAGTGCATAGTGTATAACAAATTCATTTCGAAAGTAGAATATAAATCTTAGCCAACATACGACCATTATCGTATGCCTACTATAGCTACTATCCAAACAGTGGTGACCACCATAAGTGAATAGCAGGTTCTACAACTAATACCGTACACGTTTCGTATTGGGAATTGGATTTCCAACAAATGGTCAGGCCAAGGAACTTCCCATTGCCACTGAGAATGCCTCTGGATGGACATCCCCGTGAACCAAACCGGATCTCTACCAACACAAGGTCGGGTTACTCCTAACTGAGCAACAACTGACCGAATATGCCATCCCCCGGTCCTTTGGGACCTTTTTCCGAGAGCGCTCTCTAATCAATTCACACAATCATAAAGTGTTTTCAACATGAGTAAGCATCTGGGCTCCATACCATGATACCACCCTTTTCCAGAAGGAAATGGACACATCCTAAAGGGTGCTACCCCTCATAACCTTGCTGCATCTTTCCTGTTTTGACCATTTCCGGGATGTGAGGCTCGACGAAGTCACGTCCACAAAAACATACTTTATACAAAAGCCATGCTTTGGGTCAACAAATGATCAACACAATGATCACAAGGATAGACGATCAAATAAACGATCCTATCACAAATAATCAACACAATGATCATTTCAGCATCACTAAGCATGTTACATTACCAAACTGGGAATATATCGCTGATAACTTCAACTATATAACCTTTGAGCACATACATCTCAAAGAAGGGTGTTAAGCAAAGAATAAATTCTCCGCCACCAACAGAAATATATTTGAAAGAAATCGGCTTTATATCTCAACTTGTAATGTCAGACATACAATCCATACAAGTCTGTTCCGGGCTCGAACAGAACCGAAGGCACTTCTTACGAAGCCCTTGCAATACGGGTATTCACAATCCCGATCGAATTTCCCATCACTTAAGGAATCTCTATACCAGGAGCTACCCAGTGCAGAGACAATCGATAGGTCATCCTATCGCTTTCACAAATACTCGGTCTTCAACACCGATCTTTAATGCAATTCACAACGACGTATCACATATTCGGAGTGGGTTATACGACCCCATGGTCCTTTCCCGGTTAACCCGAATAGTGAGCGCTTATTCAAAAATAAGTGTGGCATTCACATTCAAACAAATCACATCAATTACCCATTCAAAGGGAAATATTGATAGTCGGTTATTGAACTATCACTGGATATGCACACATCACCAGATTCCAAATAATTTTCCAAATTATTTATTTTCCAAAATATCTTTACAAGATATATAATTTCAACACTTCAAAAAATAAATCAATATTTATTTTTCTAAACCAATCTCACTTTCTTTTATAAATTCCTTAGTGAATTTATATTCCAAAATATTCATGCATATACGATTTCAATTTATCATTTCAATTTATCTTCCAAAAGATAAATTCTAAATATTCACTTTATATTGGAAAACATTTCCATACTTATTTATTCATAAGTAATTCACAAATCTTTTTATTTTCAACCTTGGAAAATATTTAATATACTTAAATCGAATTAAGTATATATTTCATTCTTTAAGGAAATCATTCTCTTAAACATATTTATTTGGGCCAAAACGAATGTTGCGTAAAACATCGTTACGACAACCCAAAATCACTAGTATAGGGATTCGAAATTTAAATAGATATATAAATCCCAATACTATACAAAACACTTCCTTTCGGAAATCATTTACTATAACAATAGTGTTATAGTCCACCATTCCCTCTTATTTCTCGAAAACGTCTATTTCAACAATAAATGTTGAAATCTATGATTTCGAATCTCAACACAATTAAAACATCGTTAAATCGTTTTAATTCTATTTAAAACATTCACATTCAATACATTTTCTTTAACGTATTATTCACTATTCAAAAACGTGAATATACTTCATTAACAAATTTCATCCTTTCTATTCATTTTATTTTAAAGGATTATTCACTGTCTAAAAACGTGAATATAACTCCATTTATAAGTTATAACAATTAACTTATCAAAATAAGTCGTTTGCGAATTTATAAAACAACGTTTATAAATTCCATTTCCATTTATTTCATAACAACTTCCTTTATAAATCTTCTTTATTTACCCATTCGATTTATAATCTTAATTATAAACCAAAAGTCCAAATTATAAGTCAAACACTTATAATTTATTTATTTGCAAAAAGCGTTCCTTTGAACTTTACAAATTTTATAAACCTATTGTTTATAAAATTCCATTTATAACTTCACCGTTATATAATTCTATAAATTTCATTCATTAATGAATTTCATTTTCACTTCATTCAAACACTTATAAAAACTCGTTTTATAATGTCAATATTTCGATTTATAAATATCCATTTATAAATCTCTTAATATAAATCAATTTAAATTATTCTTTTAAAACGTCTTTAAATTCCTTTATAATTTCATCATTTCGATTTATAAAATAATCAAATTTTATAAATCCTATTTTTAAACTTTTTATAACAAGTTCAGAATTCCATTTAAACTCTTTTATAAAGTCATTAATTCCTTATTTTCAAAAATCAGCTTTTAACTATATTTCACAAAAATCATAATTTTATAACTTCTAAAATTATATAACGTTTATTTATTTAAATGGATCAATTCCAAAAATATTTTTATATTTCAAAAAATCACTTTGAAAATCATTTTAAAATCCCAAATTTGGTCCAATGATGCTACACACCAAATAGTCAATCACGACTACAACGATCCATCATATATCGATATGATAATCCATCAAATATTAATATATCTGAAATCAAATAAATACTGTTGAGGAATCCAGTTGGATCCCTCCAACCTGTTTCCTGCATCCAAAAACATTAGCACAATACCAATTTCGCTCCAGTACGAAATTATCGCGGTATATGTTCTTAATAAATATTATCCGCTTAATAACGGCGCAATAGGGTCTCATCCGCTAAACAAAAAATGCGGGAAATCAACAACTGCAATATATACATATGCCAATATATATATATTGATATTATATATAATACCAATTTCACTGTTTATGAAATATTCGCGGTATATGTTTTTAATAAATAACATCCGCTTACTAACGGCGCATAATGTCTATTTTAACAATCAATAATTTACAGTCATCATTCAAACATGCATTCAAATATTTTAAATCTAACTATTTAAAATAAAATCGAAACTGATTCGATTGAGTGAGAAGTTCTCACCTTGGTTTTAAATTCCGTTTTAGCTTTTATTTCGAATAAAATTAAACGCGCGTTTAATTTTACCCGAAATTCTCACTAACTCCAAACGACTCCAAACCAACTCCATCGCGTAGTGCTCGTCCATACGATTCCAACGCAACTGAGTTTGCATTTTTTCGACCTCGTATGAAAAAGTTATGAATTATTGAAGTTTGTACACGATTTATATACACAAATCAACATAAACTTTAAATTTTTACACCCCAACTCATCTCAGCCCTTAGATCCATCACCTGCAGATCTTGGCCGTTCCCCCCCTCTTCCTCATCACGTTACTCACTCCAGGTTATTGCCGTGCATAGAACCCATAAGCAAGCAAACTAGGGTTCAACCTTGCGAGCTCATTTCTCGACGAAATCCCATCAAACCACTTGCAAATCGAAGCTCTTCGCGAGAGCTACCTCCACCACCAACCACTTGGAGCTCGGCCTGCACATGACCCCTCGAAATGCATGCGAAATCTGCAGAGAACGGCCCATTTTGCTCCTCCATCGTCGCTCCAAATTCGATCATCACCGTATGGAATCGAAGCTCTCGTCGAGCTCTTCAACTTCCGTGTTGAACACTTCGCGTAATTCTTTACGGATTGAGAGAGATTGAGAGAGGAAGTGGAGTAGTTTCTGGCCATCCATCATAAAGTGGCGGCTGGCTATTATAAATTAGGGTTTAGAATGATATTTTTATCAAATTATGAAGGCAAGGGGTCTATTTATAAGGAACGAGCGACACTATTCATCCCGGAAATTCCGAACTCCGATTTAGACGCCGTAACCAGCGTACCTAGGGTTTACCCCGCGTTCCGGACACAATGGAACAGGTTTCGGAAGCTAATTCGGAAGTATGTGCGAGTTATGGCACCAAACGCTCAATTTAAATTAAACCGATTTAAATCGATTTCTAGGCGTTTTAATTTGTACCGGACAAACGGTAAATCCAATTGACTTGAAATTTGAAACCTTACAATAATATCACATTACGGATCCGATGAAACTGGTTTCGTCGAAATCCGAGACTTTTTGAAAAATGGCTATTTTGACTCGCCAAATTTAAATTAAAAATAATTCGATGCGTTTCGAGCTGCCACGATCAAACGATAGCTCCGATTGATACGAAAATTAAAATCCGATAATAACTAACTATTACGGATCCAATGAAACTGTTTTCGTTCAATTCTGAGACTGTTCAAAAATTGGCTATTTTACAGTCGATTATTAAATATTAAAATATTCAATTTTCACAAATTAACTTTTAATTCGATTTTAAAAGTTCTAAAATATTATTATAACTCCCATATGATAAAATAAAATTTTACAAATCATTTTCAATCATATTTAACTCAATTTTCAATTATTTCCATAATTTAACGTATTAAATTATCGATTTAATTATTCAATTAAATCCAAAAATTCAAATAAAAATTTATTTGACTTATAAATTCACTTATAAATATTTAAAATAAATAAAATATTCAAATTTTAATTTATAAAAATTCTGGGTCGTTACAGAGGCATGTGCGCTCTAGAAACTAAACTCACTAATAATATAATACTAATAATACAATATTATAGATTATTAACAAATGATGGAGAATTCAAACGCATCACCAGATCGAATTGGAATGAAAAAGAGACAATGTTGGTTCTTACTCAATGCATATTTTGTTGAAAAATACTTAAATTCGCTAGAAAATCAATGTTTTGGGAAATTGATAGAAGCTGAAGGCGATCGAAAAAATTTGTCTATGAACCAAAAACATTAATTTTACCACAGTTAAAAAAATGCACGATAACCTTGTCATCATCTTCTCAGCAAAGTTTCGATCTGAATGTGAAGATCGAGATGAATTTTTTTCTCTCATTATTATTTAATTTTCAGAAGGAGTGAGAAGAATAGAGTAGATGAAAGAGTTTTTAAATAATGGGAAAAACATGTAAATCTAAATATTTTATCAATAGGATGTATACCACTCATAGCAATTTAATTTTATATAGAGTGCCCATAAAATTTTACCATATCATATCCAAAACTGGAGTGTTGATAACAATACCCAATAGAATTCGAGCCCTCACACATACAAATATCGCATTTAATCATTGGTTGGTATTCAATAGAAAAAGCACATCGGTGAAAAAGCACGTCACTAATTTGCATTAAATCGGTGAGAAGTTGGAATCCACCCGTTTTTAGATAGCCATTAAAATTTCATCTTTCTTTATCTATTATAAATTATATATAATAGGAAAATTTCTAAAAGAAGTTTTTGAAACTTTAACAGTTCCTTCGTGGTTAACCCTGCTGTAGCCACTACCGCTACCTCCTAGACTTATTTTACAGTCAGCCTCACGACTTGTCAACAAATCCTCATTTATGGCTTGTGCAGGGGTAAGAGTCAAAGCTTCATCACTGACATAATGAGAGAACGTCCTATCATGTTGCACTCATCAACCTAATAGGATGAAAGAACACAAAAATTGAAGAATTAACAATTTCACTTTATGTATTTACTAAAATATACTTCAGTACTTTTACAATTCTCTCATATGTTAACCCTATGTTCTCTTTAACACGAATTTTCCATAAATGAAGCCAATTGTGCACTTCTGAATCTATCCATTACTGGAAAAAATAAAAACAATTATGAAAATTTCTATCTTTTGAATTTTAATATATTAGCGTTAAATTTCCACATTTATAAATCATGAATATGAGTTCTCAAATTTTTCCCAATCGATTTATTATGGTTGTCGCTTTTCAAGTCATTGGTCAAATCAATATTTCTCTAGGTGACTTTTTAGTACGATCAATTTTTTTATTTCCCCCAAGCTCTCTGCTAACAACTTAATCCCTAACCATGATCTCTACCTACTCTTCTATGACTCCGACTTTCACACTTTTAAAAGTTAAAGCTATAATCTTTGTGATTGGAACATCTACGAGTATATTAATCTTGATGAGTGAATGTTTGTTTTTGAACTCAATAGATCATGTGTTTATTAATACGAGGTTGAGCTTAGGGGCGGTCGATTGCATGGAATGGGTTGAATGGGGAGGATCAGAGGAGAGTGAATACTTACCGTTTGACTTTTGAGCAGTAAAAGCCGTATTGGAGGCTTGTTGCATCAAATGTGTGTTTAACGGTTTTAATTTTGATAACCCCAGGTTAACTAAGGTAAGATACAAACTATATTACATTACTTTGCCAACATGCTTTACCGATCTTAATTTTCTTGGTCATAGCCATTTTTGTATGTTTGAATTAAGGCCTTACAAAGAAAGATACTAATGAGCATATTGACCGAAGAAATCATTTAAAAGATGATCTTTTTATTTCTTAATATCATTATCCTAAAAAGTAATGTAACATCCCGTAAATTTCCATAACTAATATTAATAGAGTATTTTGGTAACTTTACTTATAGGATTAGAAATTTAATTTTACAACCAATAAAATCAAGTAATAGAAATTATACCATTACGGAGATTGAATTTTTGTGATTGAATTCAACTATGAGAACATCATTTCTTAATTTCATTCTTAGATTTTCCCTCATTTCAAACTTTCTTCTTTTTCCTCACTCGACTCCATCCAAAAAACACAATTCCTTCTTCCACATCTCAAATCAAAGATGTCACAAACTACGTACCGAAGCAAAGAGTCTGACGCTCTGATACAAATTTCAATTCGATTTGAGGAGATTCTAGATTCGTCAATATTAGATCAGCGTAAAAGATTAGCATTTTCATATCAAATTGGAGGCACTAATCGATATGTTGTGACTGAAATTAGTTTATTTATCATAGCGCTTATACTTGTATGAGATTGGTTCTAGTTTAAGCATGGGTGTTAGTTTTGAATTTAATAACGATTAACCACAGTTTTAATGAATGATTAAGTGAATTAATATATATAATGAGTTATTTGATATATAGGCTCAACTTGAATGCAAAAGATTGATGTAACAACCCGCATATTTATCGATTTTATATGTAAATATTTTGTTTAAATATTTCATCGTTAGTCGGATTTTAGTCCGAAAAGCTACCTTTTGCATACGGTCGAATTAGGACTCGGGACCACTCCCATTAAGTTTAAAATGTCGTTTGCGACCTTTTTGAGTATAAGCTTCGATATGTTTGGAGAAAGTTGATTTTTGCTACTTTTCACCTTGGGTTTGAGTTTGGGTTTAGCCATTAGCCAACTAATACTTAAAACACTGAACCCCTCCTCCCCATTCTCCCTCACTTCTTTCTCTTTTCAGTTTTTATAGCATTAATGGTGGGAGAGATTGGAAATTAAAACTCCAAAACCCTAGTTCCTTTTGCAACTTCAAATTCCTAGCTCCAAACTCAAGAAGAACCCATTGGTAAGCTTCTCTTCTTCTTCTCCAACTTATTCTCTTACCAATTTCAGAAATTCCTAAACCTAATTTTGGGAATGTTCTTATTTTTGAGCATAGATTCAAGCTCATTTAGGTTGTGTTGAAGAGAGGTTGATTCTCCATTTGCTTTCAAGCTTCTTCTTGTTTGATTTTTGTGAAAAGGTGAGATTTTTAATCTCACATCTAAGTCTATGAATTATCTTCGATTGTTAGGTATGAATTCCTAACACTTATTCGTGTGCATTTGCTTTTGGTTTGGATTGATTTGGTGAATATCCCAATTTTTGGTGTTTTGGGTTCAATACTTTAAAAATCATAACTTTGGTGTTTGAACATGTGTTTGGTGATGCATCGAGGAGCCAATAGGGCAGGGTAGTCGTTAGGCATAATTCCCTTGCGTCTGTGCTCGTTCGGTTGCGAATTGGTGGAGGTTACATATCAATTTATGGGCATAAATTTGCAGAGCATCAGGTTCGGCCGACCGACCCCCCTGGTCCGGTCGACCGACCTGCTAATAAAAGTGCAGTGCACTTCTCTGTTTCTGGTTCGGCCGACCAACCCCCCTGGTTCGGTCGACCGACCTGATGCCCGAGAAGTTTTTCAAAACAAGGTTCGGTCGACCGAGCTCTGTAGCCGGCCGACCGACCTGATGATTTTTGCCTGCTTTGCCTTGTTGCTTGAATTTCCAACTTAAATCGATTCGTGTTGTTTCCTATTTATTGTTATCAATTATTATGACTTTGATGACTCCTTTTTAGGGATTTTTTTTGAGTATCCATTTTGATGGATTCTTTATCGGTTTCGTTGGATTTTTATTCACATCTTCGTATGTGAATTTTAGTGGTTGATTGTTCCTACAATCTTCTTTGTGTTTTGTCACTTTAAAAATATAAAGGTTTTCTATACTAGTAGTAAATATCAAAACTCTTTCCTCAAACGATTTCAATACTATTTTAATACCAAATTCGTTTATAAAACCGTTTTCCAATCTATTAGTATATATGTAAACCTTTACCTCACTCGTATGAGAAATCTAATTAAACGACTTAGTAAAACAAGTGGTATGAAACGCTTGCGTTCACTTTATCGGTTAATTCTTGGACTTGTTCGATTGAATCTCTTGTGACAATTTTATAGTGGAGATCTACAGTTTGTTCGTAAATATTTAAGTTAAGCAAGTGGTTATGGGACATGAAGCTAAACTCATATATTTACTAGCTTAGTGTAATTGACACTTCTCGTTGATCATGACGATCATTTTTGTGATTTAGAATAGCAATGTGCGATGTCTCTTTGTCTGCGAGGGAGACTAAACCCCGTTTTGTGGAGTTTCGACTCAAATTGGTGGGGTAGCAACCCACGGTCTTTGGACCATTCGTGTGTCAAATTAATGGCTAGCTACCATGAGATAGCTTCTCGTTCATGTGTTACAGCTGTTGGTGAGTTTTCATGCTCCCGTTCGTGTGATAGGCCTCCCCCCTATTTTGTGTGATTTCTGGATTTCGTGTGTCGAATTCTGGGATTTTCTTCTTCACCTATTTTTGTGATTTCTATTGATATGATTTATCAATTTTTGTGCATAGATGAATTTGTGTGTCATTGACTTTTGTGATTTCTGGATTTCTTGAGATGATTTCTAGAATTTGTGTTTCACCAATTTTCGTGATTTCCATCGATAAGCTATATCGATATTTGTGTATTGGTGAATTTGTGTGTCATTGACTTTTGTGATTGGCATTGATATAATATGTCATTTATTGTGGTTTGGTGAACGAAATGAGATGTATGACATTTCTTTGATTCTTGTGTAGATTTGGTGATATTGATTAATCTCTCGTTGATTCTCAATTACTAGTATATATCACAGCTTGGCATTGTGATTATTATTTGTGTTCAGTCATATCTCTTATTCTATATCGTATCATCTGATATTTATAGTTAGACTGATCCGTTTATTATTTTCTTATTAAATAATACTCGGGTCAGACCGAGATGTTACAGGTGCTTCTGCTTGACTTCTCTCTAGGGATCGATTTCTCTGACTTTTGGTTAACTACTTAGATTAGTAGTTTTTGTTGTATACATTTGAGATATAGACTCCATAATGTATACTTATTCTTTTGTGTAGTTCATGTAACTATTCTTTTGTGATATTGTGGATCTCTTTAGACCACTACTCTGATGTACACTTCCTAGTGTAATATTCATATCTATTTCCGCCTTTGTGATATGAATTGTCTGTGACTGATTTATGTTATGTTTATTTCTATATTTTTTTCCGAAGATATTATAGCCACTGTGTAGTAGCTTTGAGTTTGTGTCAGTATGTCGGATTTCCCTCTTGATATAGAAATGCATGTTATATTATCTGACATACCGGTGCTCGCGCAAAGAAATTACACGGATGGTCGCTCCTCAACAGCCTTATTCTCCGTGCTAGTTGACAGCATTCACCGTAATGTTCTTGTCTAGCGTGGGTATAGAGGTGGGGCGTCACAGCTTGGTATCAGAGCCAAACTTCGGAACAATATGGAATATTATAACAAGGATCATCGTCCTAAGTCTTTCTTAGGGGTCGTGCATTAGGATTTTATTCGGATCTACGTACCATTCTATCCTATTTTCTTTTATGATTCCTTGTTTTGTCTATCAAAATTGCTTGATATTCATTTGTGAATAACCTTCTTCTTCTTCCTTCTTTCTTTCTTAAGGAAGAGAAATGGTTAGACCAGGCCGTCCCAGCGCCGGTCAATCTAGTATTCCACTCCAAGATGGAGTTTTTATGACTGCTCAACAGCTTCTTAATTTAGTGATGAATGCTCAAGCAGCTGGAGCTAACCCGGAACCTACTCACCCAAAATCGGGATTTGCACGCTTGTGTAGCGATTACACCAATTTGGGTGGGGAGCCATTCAAAGGTTCCGAAACTGTTATTGAAGTACAGGCCTGGCTAAGGTCATGCGATCGAATCTTTTTTCGCATGAATCTTATTGACCTTCACCGAGTTCAGGTGGCCTCTAGGATTCTCCGAGAAAGAGCATTGGACTGGTATGAGCTTCTTATTTCTGAGATTAATGAAGCAGATCTCACCTGGGAGAAATTCCGGGAATGCTTCGAGTTGAAATTTGTACCGGAAGCAGAGAAAGTGACATTGGCTCGACGATTTATAGACCTTGTTCAAGGTGAGTCCTCCGTGACTGATTACGTCGCCTCCTTCGAGTCGCTTTCCAAATATGGAGTTGAATACATCAACACCCCTTTAAAGAAGAACCAGAGATTCGTCTATGGCTTAAACAAAAATCTCAAGAATCCATTACTTCTAAAATTAGAAGTTTCTTTCGACCAACTCGTTGATATTGCTCTTCGTCTTGAAGAGGCGGATAGGGAGAATGATGTTGAAGTGGTGGGTTCCAAACCAAACTTCAACAACAAGAAGAGGCCAAACAAATTCAAAGGCTCTTATCCCAATAAGAAAGGGAGGCAAGCTACTCCTGCTGAAAAGACCTTTTCCTCTACTCAGGGGAAATGCTATAATTGTGGTTCGAAAGACCATTTTGCGAACAAGTGTTCAAAGCCTCGTACTTGTCGCTATTGCAAAAGCCCGGACCATTTTATGCATGTATGTCCCAAACTTCAAAATAGGAAGGAGGGAAAGCTTAATGTTGCTCAAGCTCCTGGCAACACATCTCGTGGCCAAGGTATTACTCATTCTATTCTGTATGGAATTATTTTATTTCGTGATCATCCTATTCGAGTTCTTTTTGATACGGGTGCGTCCCATTCTTTTATATCAAAAGAACTTGTTGATACTTTTTCTTTGGATGCTTTGTGTTTAATGACTTCTTTGAGAATTGCGAATCCGGTTGGTGGATCCGCAACAATCAGTTTATTGTGTAGATTATTTTGTGTGATTTTTCTTTCTGAGCCGATTTGCATGTTATGCGTTATTTAGGCTTTGGAATGATTTTGGGAATGGATTGGCTTAACCGTTATGAAGCTCATATCCTATGTCCTGAGCGGACTATTCATCTTCGACATCCTCAATCTGTTAAGCAGATTTCTATTAATCTTAAAGATTCAGATTCCAGCTTGGCCGCATCTTTATATTCTTTAAATCCTCGTGATGACGATGATGATGAGGGTGATATTATTTCTCTTATTCACGTCGTTTGTGAATTTTTCGACATATTTGAGCCCGTTTTAGGATTACCACCTAAGCGAGCAATTGAGTTCAGAATTAATCTTATTCCTGGAGCTCAACCTATCACTCGCCCTCCTTATCGTATGTCTAATAAAGAAAACGAGGAGATGCGTAAACAATTATCTGAATTGGAGACGAAGCAATTTATTCGCTCTAGTTCCTCGCTTTGGGGAGCTTCAGCTATTTTTGTGAAGAAATCCGATGGTACACTTAGGCTTTGCGTTGACTACCGCAAGCTTAATGATCTTACTATCAAAAATAAATATCCTTTACCTCGGATTGATGATCTATTCGATCAACTTAGTGGTGCTAGAGTCTTTTCACAATTAGACTTAGCTACTGGATTTCATCAGCTTCGTATTGCAGAGGATAGTATTCCTTTGACATCGTTCCGTACTCGTTATGGATCTTATGAATGGCTTGTTATGCCATTTGGTTTGACGAATGCTCCGGCGTACTTCGTTGACCTTATGAATAGAGTTTTTAAAGACTTCCTCGATCGATTTGTTCTCATCTTTATCGATGATATTCTTGTGTATTGTAAAACCGAGGAGGAGCATGAAAAACATCTTCGGATTGTGTTGGAAACTCTTAGGAGTAATCAATTAAAGGCAAAATTTTCTAAATGCCACTTTTGGCAATCTCGTGTGAAGTTTCTCGGTCATATTATTTCCGAATCCGGAATTTCCGTGGAGATTGAAGCGATTCAAGATTGGAAGAGACCGGAGAGTGTGACGGAGATTCGTAGTTTTCTTGGATTGGCAGGTTATTACCGCCGATTTATCAAAGACTTTTCTAAGATTGCCGTGCCTCTCACTAGCTTGACTAAGAAATGTATTAAATACATTTGGTCGGACAAATGTGAAACTTCTTTTCAGAAATTAAAAGAACTCCTTTTAGATGCTCCTATTCTTGTTATTCCCGAGGGGAATCAAGATTTCGTTGTTTATACCGATGCTAGTCGCGTTGGTTTGGGTGCCGTTCTTATGCAAAGAGAACGTGTTATTGCTTATGCTTCTAGGCAATTGAAGCCTGCCGAGACTAGATATGCCACTCATGATTTAGAACTCGTGGCTATTGTTTTTGCTCTCCGGATTTGGCGTCCTTATCTTTTAGGAGAGAAATTTGTTCTTTATACCGATCATAAATCCTTGAAGTATTTATTCTCTCAAAAGGAACTAAATTTGCGTCAACAGCGTTGGCTCGAATTTCTTGCACCTTATGATCTTGATATTCTTTATACTCCCGGTAAGGGTAATCGTGTCGCCGATGCTCTTAACCGTAAATGACAAGCTGTTGTTTCTATGATGATATCCGAATGGAACGATCTCGAGATCTTATCCACTTGTGAGATTCGAGACCGCGTATCCAATTTGTGTTCATCACTTGTGTTATGTAGCCTTGAGGCTCATCCTTCTCTTTTAGACCGCATTCTTGAAGCTCAAAGGCTAGATCCCGAATTGGCTCTTCTTGGCCAAAATATTAAGGATAAGATTGATATTGAAGGTTTGAAGGACTTTGATATCGATTCCCGTGGCGGCATTCGGAGATTTGGTAGACTTATTGTGCCAAATATTAGTGATCTTCGTAAAGATATTTTAGAAGATTCTCATCGTTCTAAATTTACCATTCATCCCGGTAGTAGTAAAATGTACGCGGATATGAAGCGACTTTATTATTGGGAGGGAATGAAACTTGACATCGCTAACTTCGTTAAGCGTTGCATGACTTGCCAACTCGTTAAGACCGAACATCAAAGGCCCGGTGGGTTATTGCAACCTTTAGAAATTCCAATTTGGAAGTGGGACCAAATTTCCATGGATTTTATAGATGGCCTTCCCCGTTCTCGTTCGGGTCATGATAGCTTATGGGTGATCGTTGATAGACTTACTAAATCCGCCCATTTTATTCCCGTTCGGTCTAACCGAACCGTTCCACTTTTGGCCAAGCTCTTTATCAAAGAGATTGTTAAATTGCATGGGGTTCCTACTTCTATTATTAGCGATCGTGATCCATTGTTTACTAGTGGGTTTTGGAAGAGTCTTCAAAAAGCTTTGGGAACGAAGCTTAATTTTAGCACCGCTTATCATCCTCCGTCCGATGGACAAACTGAGCGTGTGAATAAAATTCTTGAAGATCTTCTTCGTTCTTGTGTGCTTGATTTTGGTGGAAGTTGGGAAGATCATATTTCACTTGTTGAATTTTCCTATAATAATAGCTTCCAATCTAGTATTGGTATGGCACCTTTCGAGGCACTCTACGGAAGGCCATGCCGATCTCCTTCTTGTTGGCTTGAGACCGGTGAGAAGCTGGTTTTAGGTCCAGATTTTATTCGTGATTGCACAGAAAAGATTGATCTTATTCGTCATAGGATGAAAGAAGCCCAGAGTAGACAAAAATCCTATGCCGATAACCGGAGAAGGAAGTTAGAATTGTCTGTGGGAAATCTTGTGTTCATTCGTGTTTCACCTATGAAAGGTGTTGTACGTTTCAGTCGATCGGGAAAATTGGCGCCTCGATATATTGGGCCATTTCCATCACTGAACGTATTGGTTCCATGGCTTATCGCCTTTTATTACCGGCTCAATTTTCTGCTATTCACGACGTGTTTCACGTTTCTCAACTTCGAAAGTGCCTTCGAGATTCCGATTCTGTTCTTGAGCCCGGTGTTGTGGAAGAGATTGAAGTTTCGCCTAATTTAACTTATGAGCAACATCTTATTCGTATCATTGCTTCGGAGGTCAAACGACTTCGAAATAAAGATGTTCCGCTTGTTAAAGTTCAATGGTCTTCAAATCCTAAGGATTGTTCTTGGGAATCTAGAGAGTACATCGAGCGAACACATCCGGACTTACTTTCTCGTGCTCTTTAAGGTGAACTTCTTATTTCAAACTTCTTTTGTGTTGAATATGCTTTTATGGTTGTTACTATATATCTTCTTCTTAAAATATTGCGAGGACGTAATTTCTTTAAAGAGGGGAGTCTGTAACAACCCGCATATTTATCGATTTTATATTTAAATATTTTTTTTAAATATTTCATCGTTAGTCAGATTTTAGTCCGAAAAGCTACTTTTTGCATACGGTCGAATTAGAACTCGGGACCACTCCCATTGAGTTTAAAATGCCGTTTGCGACCTTTTTGAGTATAAGCTTCGATATGTTTGGAGAAAGTTGATTTTTGCTACTTTTCACTTTGGGTTTGAGTTTGGGTTCAGCCATTAGCCAATTAATACTTAAAAAACTGAACCCCTCCTCCCCATTCTCCCTCACTTCTTTCTCTTTTCAGTTTTTATAGCATTAATGGTAGGAGAGATTGGAAATTAAAACTCCAAAACCCTAGTTCCTTTTGCAACTTCAAATTCCTAGCTCCAAACTTAAGAAGAACCCATTGGTAAGCTTCTCTTCTTCTTCTCCAACTTATTCTCTTACCAATTTCAGAAATTCCTAAACCTAATTTTGGGAATGTTCTTGTTTTTTAGCATAGATTCAAGCTCATTTGGGTTGTGTTGAAGAGAGGTTGATTCTCCATTTGCTTTCAAGCTTCTTCTTGTTTGATTTTTGTGAAAAGGTGAGATTTTTAATCTCACATCTAAGTCTATGAATTATCTTCGATTGTTAGGTATGAATTCCTAACACTTATTCGTGTGCATTTGCTTTTGGTTTAGATTGATTTGGTGAATATCCCAATTTTTGGTGTTTTGGGTTCAATCCTTTAAAAATCATAACTTTGGTGTTTGAACATGTGTTTGGTGATGCATCGAGGAGCCAATAGGGCTGGGTAGCCGTTAGCCATAATTCCCTTGCGTCCGTGCTCGTTCGGTTGCGAATTGGTGGAGGTTACATATCAATTTATGGGCATAAATTTGCAGAGCATCAGGTTCGGCCGACCGACCCCCCTGGTCCGGTCGGCGGACCTGCTAATAAAAGTGCAGTGCACTTCTCTGTTTCTGGTTCGGCCGACCAAACCCCCTGGTTCGGTCGACCGACCTGATGCCCGAGAAGTTTTTCAAAACAAGGTTCGGTCGACCGAGCTCTGTAGCCGGCCGACCGACCTGATGATTTTTGCCTGCTTTGCCTTGTTGCTTGAATTTCCAACTTAAATCGATTCGTGTTGTTTTCTATTTATTGTTATCAATTATTATGACTTTGATAACTCCTTTTTAGGGATTTTTTTTGAGTATCCATTTTGATGGATTCTTTATCGGTTTCGTTGGATTTTTATTCACATCTTCGTATGGTAATTTTAGTGATTGATTGTTCCTACAATCTTCTTTGTGTTTTGTCACTTTAAAAATATAAAGGTTTTCTATACTAGTAGTAAATATCAAAACTCTTTCCTCAAACGATTTCAATACTATTTTAATACCAAATTCGTTTATAAAACCGTTTTTCGATCTATTAGTATATATGTAAAACTTTACCTCACTCGTATGAGAAATCTAATTAAACGACTTAGTAAAACAAGTGGTATGAAACGCTTGCGTTCACTTTGTCGGTTAATTCTTGGACTTGTTCGATTGAATCTCTTGTGACAATTTTATAGTGGAGATCTACACTTTGTTCGTAAATATTTAAGTTAAGCAAGTGGTTATGGGACATGAAGCTAAACTCATATATTTACTAGCTTAGTGTAATTGACACTTCTCGTTGATCATGACGATCATTTTTGTGATTTAGACTAGCAATGTGCGATGTCTCTTTGTCTGCGAGGGAGACTAAACCCTGTTTTGTGGAGTTTCGACTCAAATTGGTAGGGTAGCAACCCACGGTCTTTGGACCATTCGTGTGTCAGGTCTTCGGACCATTCGTGTGTCAAATTAATGGCTAGCTACCATGAGATAGCTTCTCGTTCATGTGTTACAGCTGTTGGTGAGTTTTCATGCTCCCGTTCGTGTGATAGGCCTCCCCCTATTTTGTGTGATTTCTGGATTTCGTGTGTCGAATTCTGGGATTTTCTTCTTCACCTATTTTTGTGATTTCTATTGATATGATTTATCTATTTTTGTGCATAGATGAATTTGTGTGTCATTGACTTTTGTGATTTCTGGATTTCTTGAGATGATTTCTAGAATTTGTGTTTCACCAATTTTCGTGATTTCCATCGATAAGCTATATCGATATTTGTGTATTGGTGAATTTATGTGTCATTGACTTTTGTGATTGGCATTGATATAATATGTCATTTATTGTGGTTTGGTGAACGAAATGAGATGTATGACATTTCTTTGATTCTTGTGTAGATTTGGTGATATTGATTAATCTCTCGTTGATTCTCAATTACTAGTATATATCACAGCTTGGCATTGTGATTATTATTTGTGTTCAGTCATATCTCTTATTCTATATCGTATCATCTGATATTTATAGTTAGACTGATCCGTTTATTATTTTCTTATTAAATAATACTCGGGTCAGACCGAGATGTTACAGGTGCTTCTGCTTGACTTCTCTCTGGGGATCGATTTCTCTGACTTTTGGTTAACTACTTAGATTAGTAGTTTTTGTTGTATACATTTGAGATATAGACTCCATAATGTATACTTATTCTTTTGTGTAGTTCATGTAACTATTCTTTTGTGATATTGTGGATCTCTTTAGACCACTACTCTGATGTACACTTCCTAGTGTAATATTCATATCTATTTCCGCCTTTGTGACATGAATTGTCTGTGACTGATTTATGTTATGTTTATTTCTATATTTGTTTCCGAAGATATTATAGCCACTGTGTAGTAGCTTTGAGTTTGTGTTGGTATGTCGGATTTCCCTCTTGATAAAGAAATGCATGTTATATTATCTGACATACCGGTGCTCGCGCAAAAAAATTACACGGATGGTCGCTCCTCAACAGCCTTATTCTCCATGCTAGTTGACAGCATTCACCGTAATGTTCTTGTCTAGCGTGGGTATAGAGGTGGGGCGTCACATCTTGGTATCAGAGCCAAACTTCGGAACAATATGGAATATTATAACAAGGATCATCGTCCTAAGTCTTTCTTAGGGGTCGTGCATTAGGATTTTATTCGGATCTACGTACCGTTCTATCCTATTTTCTTTTATGATTCCTTGTTTTGTCTATCAAAATTGCTTGATATTCATTTGTGAATAACCTTCTTCTTCTTCCTTCTTTCTTTCTTAAGGAAGAGAAATGGTTAGATCAGGCCGTCCCAGCGCCGGTCAATCTAGTATTCCACCCCAAGATGGAGTTTTTATGACTGCTCAACAGCTTCTTAATTTAGTGACGAATGCTCAAGCAGCTGGAGCTAACCCGGAACCTACTCACCCAAAATCGGGATTTGCACGCTTGTGTAGCGATTACACCAATTTGGGTGGGGAGCCATTCAAAGGTTCCGAAACTGTTATTGAAGTACAGGCCTGGCTAAGGTCATGCGATCGAATCTTTTCTCGCATGAATCTTATTGACCTTCACCGAGTTCAGGTGGCCTCTAGTATGCTTTGAGAAAGAGCATTGGACTGGTACGAGCTTCTTATTTCTGAGATTAATGAAGCAGATCTCACCTGGGAGAAATTCCGGGAACGCTTCGAGTTGAAATTTGTACCGGAAGCAGAGAAAGTGACATTGGCTCGACGATTTATAGACCTTGTTCAAGGTGAGTCCTCCGTGACTGATTACGTCGCCTCCTTCGAGTCGCTTTCCAAATATGGGGTTGAATACATCAACACCGCTTTAAAGAAGAACCAGAGATTCGTCTATGGCTTAAACAAAAATCTCAAGAAGCCATTACTTCTAAAATTAGAAGTTTCTTTCGACCAACTCGTTGATATTGCTCTTCGTCTTGAAGAGGCGGATAGGGAGAATGATGTTGAAGTGGTGGGTTCCAAACCAAACTTCAACAACAAGAAGAGGCCAAACAAATTCAAAGGCCCTTATCCCAATAAGAAAGGGAGGCAAGCTACTCCTGCTGAAAAGACCTTTTCCTCTACTCAAGGGAAATGCTATAATTGTGGTTCGAAAGACCATTTTGCGAACAAGTGTTCAAAGCCTCGTACTTGTCGCTATTGCAAAAGCCCGGACCATTTTATGCATGCATGTCCCAAACTTCAAAATAGGAAGGAGGGAAAGCTTAATGTTGCTCAAGCTCCTGGCAACACATCTCGTGGCCAAGGTATTACTCATTCTATTCTGGATGGAATTATTTTATTTCGTGATCATCCTATTCGAGTTCTTTTTGATACGGGTGCGTCCCATTCTTTTATATCAAAAGAACTTGTTGATACTTTTTCTTTGGATGCTTTGTGTTTAATGACTTCTTTGAGAATTGCGAATCCGGTTGGTGGATCCGCAACAATCAGTTTATTGTGTAAAGATGTCGAGATTATTTTGTGTGATTTTTCTTTCCGAGCCGATTTGCATGTTATGCGTTTTTAGGCTTTGGAATGATTTTGTGAATGGATTGGCTTAACCGTTATGAAGCTCATATCCTATGTCCTGAGCGGAATATTCATCTTCGACATCCTCAATCTGTTAAGCAGATTTCTATTAATCTTAAAGATTCAGATTCCAGCTTGGCCGCATCTTTATATTCTTTAAATCCTCGTGATGACGACGATGATGATGAGGGTGATATTATTTCTCTTATTCACGTCGTTTGTGAATTTTCCGACATATTTGAGCCCGTTTTAGGATTGCCACCTAAGCGAACAATTGAGTTCAGAATTAATCTTATTCCTGGAGCTCAACCTATCACTCGCCCTCCTTATCGTATGTCTAATAAAGAAAACGAGGAGATGCGTAAACAATTATCTGAATTGGAGACGAAGCAATTTATTCGCTCTAGTTCCTCGCCTTGGGGAGCTTCAGCTATTTTTGTGAAGAAATCCGATGGTACACTTAGGCTTTGCGTTGACTACCGCAAGCTTAATGATCTTACTATCAAAAATAAATATCCTTTACCTCGGATTGATGATCTGTTCGATCAACTTAGTGGTACTAGAGTCTTTTCACAATTAGACTTAACTACTGGATTTCATCAGCTTCGTATTGCAGAGGATAGTATTCCTTTAACATCGTTCCGTACTCGTTATGGATCTTATGAATGGCTTGTTATGCCATTTGGTTTGACGAATGCTCCGGCGTACTTTGTTGACCTTATGAATAGAGTTTTTAAAGACTTCCTTGATCGATTTGTTCTCATCTTTATCGATGATATTCTTGTGTATTCTAAAACCGAGGAGGAGCATGAAAAACATCTTCAGATTGTGTTGGAAACTCTTAGGAGTAATCAATTAAAGGCAAAATTTTCTAAATGCTACTTTTGGCAATCTCGTGTGAAGTTTCTCGGTCATATTATTTCCGAATCCGGAATTTCCGTGGATCCTTCAAAGATTGAAGCGATTCAAGATTGGAAGAGACCGGAGAGTGTGACGGAGATTCGTAGTTTTCTTGGATTGGCAGGTTATTACCGCCGATTTATCAAAGACTTTTCTAAGATTGCCGTGCCTCTCACTAGCTTGACTAAGAAAGGTATTAAATACATTTGGTCGGACAAATTTGAAACTTCTTTTCAGAAATTAAAAGAACTCCTTTTAGATGCTCCTATTCTTGTTATTCCCGAGGGGAATCATGATTTCGTTGTTTATACCGATGCTAGTCGTGTTGGTTTGGGTGCCGTTCTTATGCAAAGAGAACGTGTTATTGCTTATGCTTCTAGGCAATTGAAGCCTGCCGAGACTAGATATGCCACTCATGATTTAGAACTCGCGGCTATTGTTTTTGCTCTCCGGATTTGGCGTCCTTATCTTTTAGGAGAGAAATTTGTTCTTTATACCGATCATAAATCCTTGAAGTATTTATTCTCTCAAAAGGAACTAAATTTGCGTCAACAGCGTTGGCTCGAATTTCTTGCACCTTATGATCTTGATATTCTTTATACTCCCGGTAAGGGTAATCGTGTCGCCGATGCTCTTAACCGTAAATGACAAGCTGTTGTTTCTATGATGATATCCGAATGGAACGATCTCGAGATCTTATCCACTTGTGAGATTCGAGACTGCGTATCCAATTTGTGTTCATCACTTGTGTTATGTAGCCTTGAGGCTCATCCTTCTCTTTTAGACCGCATTCTTGAAGCTCAAAGGCTAGATCCCGAATTGGCTCTTCTTGGCCAAAATATTAAGGATAAGATTGATATTGAAGGTTTGAAGGACTTTGATATCGATTCCCGTGGCGGCATTCGGAGATTTGGTAGACTTATTGTGCCAAATATTAGTGATCTTCGTAAAGATATTTTAGAAGATTCTCATCGTTCTAAATTTACCATTCATCCCGGTAGTAGTAAAATGTACGCGGATATGAAGCGACTTTATTATTGGGAGGGAATGAAATTTGACATCGCTAACTTCGTTAAGCGTTGCATGACTTGCCAACTCGTTAAGGCCGAACATCAAAGGCCCGGTGGGTTATTGCAACCTTTAGAAATTCCAATTTGGAAGTGGGACCAAATTTCCATGGATTTTATAGATGGCCTTCCCCGTTCTCGTTCGGGTCATGATAGCTTATGGGTGATCGTTGATAGACTTACTAAATCCGCCCATTTTATTCCCGTTCGGTCTAACCGAACCGTTCCTCTTTTGGCCAAGCTCTTTATCAAAGACATTGTTAAATTGCATGGGGTTCCTACTTCTATTATTAGCGATCGTGATGCATTGTTTACTAGTGGATTTTGAAAGAGTCTTCAAAAAGCTTTGGGAACGAAGCTTAATTTTAGCACCGCTTATCATCCTCAGTCCGATGGACAAACTGAGCGTTTGAATCAAATTCTTGAAGATCTTCTTCGTTCTTGTGTGCTTGATTTTGGTGGAAGTTGGGAAGATCATATTTCACTTGTTGAATTTTCCTATAATAATAGCTTCCAATCTAGTATTGGTATGGCACCTTTCGAGGCACTCTACGGAAGGCCATGCCGATCTCCTTCTTGTTGGCTTGAGACCGGTGAGAAGCTAGATTTAGGTCCAGATTTTATTCGTGATTACACAGAAAAGATTGATCTTATTCGTCATAGGATGAAAGAAGCCCAGAGTAGACAAAAATCCTATGCCGATAACCGGAGAAGGAAGTTAGAATTTTCTGTGGGAAATCTTGTGTTCATTCGTGTTTCACCTATGAAAGGTGTTGTACGTTTCAGTCGATCGGGAAAATTGGCGCCTCGATATATTGGGCCATTTCCTATCACCGAACGTATTGGTTCCATGGCTTATCGCCTTTTATTACCGGCTCAATTTTCTGCTATTCATGACGTGTTTCACGTTTCTCAACTTCGGAAGTGCCTTCGAGATTCCGATTCTGTTCTTGAGCCCGGTGTTGTGGAAGAGATTGAAGTTTCGCCTAATTTAACTTATGAGCAACATCCTATTCATATCATTGCTTCGGAGGTCAAACGACTTCGAAATAAAGATGTTCCGCTTGTTAAAGTTCAATGGTCTTCAAATCCTAAGGATTGTTCTTGGGAATCTAGAGAGTACATCGAGCGAACACATCCGGACTTACTTTCTCGTGCTCTTTGAGGTGAACTTCTTATTTCAAACTTCTTTTGTGTTGAATATGCTTTTATGGTTGTTACTATATATCTTCTTCTTAAAATATTGCGAGGACGCAATTTCTTTAAGGAGGGGAGTCTGTAACAACCCGCATATTTATCGATTTTATATTTAAATATTTTGTTTAAATATTTCATCGTTAGTCGGATTTTAGTCCGAAAAGCTACTTTTTGCATACGGTCGAATTAGGACTCGGGACCACTCCCATTGAGTTTAAAATGCCGTTTGCGACCTTTTTGAGTATAAGCTTCGATATGTTTGGAGAAAGTTGATTTTTGCTACTTTTCACTTTGGGTTTGAGTTTGGGATCAGCCATTAGCCAACTAATACTTAAAAAACTGAACCCCTCCTCCCCATTCTCCCTCACTTCTTTCTCTTTTCAGTTTTTATAGCATTAATGGTGGGAGAGATTGGAAATTAATACTCCAAAACCCTAGTTCCTTTTGCAACTTCAAATTCCTAGCTCCAAACTCAAGAAGAACCCATTGGTAAGCTTCTCTTCTTCTTCTCCAACTTATTCTCTTACCAATTTCAGAAATTCCTAAACCTAATTTTGGGAATGTTCTTGTTTTTGAGCATAGATTCAAGCTCATTTGGGTTGTGTTGAAGAGAGGTTGATTCTCCATTTGCTTTCAGCTTCTTCTTGTTTGATTTTTGTGAAAAGGTGAGATTTTTAATCTCACATCTAAGTCTATGAATTATCTTCGATTGTTAGGTATGAATTCCTAACACTTATTCGTGTGCATTTGCTTTTGGTTTGGATTGATTTGGTGAATATCCCAATTTTTGGTGTTTTGGGTTCAATCCTTTAAAAATCATAACTTTGGTGTTTGAACATGTGTTTGGTGATGCATCGAGGAGCCAATAGGGCCGGGTAGCCGTTTGGCATAATTCCCTTGCGTCCGTGCTCGTTCGGTTGCGAATTGGTGGAGGTTACATATCAATTTATGGGCATAAATTTGCAGAGCATCAGGTTCGGCCGACCGACCCCCCTGGTCCGGTCGGCCGACCTGCTAATAAAAGTGCAGTGCACTTCTCTGTTTCTGGTTCGGCCGACCAACCCCCCTGGTTCGGTCGACCGACCTGATGCCCGAGAAGTTTTTCAAAACAAGGTTCGGTCAACCGAGCTTTGTAGCAGGCCGACCGACCTGATGATTTTTGCCTGCTTTGCCCTGTTGCTTGAATTTCCAACTTAAATCGATTCGTATTGTTTCCTATTTATTGTTATCAATTATTATGACTTTGATGACTCTTTTTTAGGGATTTTTTTTGAGTATCCATTTTGATGGATTCTTTATCGGTTTCGTTGGATTTTTATTCACATCTTCGTATGTGAATTTTAGTGATTGATTGTTCCTACAATCTTCTTTGTGTTTTGTCACTTTAAAAATATAAAGGTTTTCTATACTAGTAGTAAATATCAAAACTCTTTCCTCAAACGATTTCAATACTATTTTAATACCAAATTCGTTTATAAAACCGTTTTCCAATCTATTAGTATATATGTAAACCTTTACTTCACTCGTATGAGAAATCTAATTCAACGACTTAGTAAAACAAGTGGTATGAAACGCTTGCATTCACTTTGTCGGTTAATTCTTGGACTTGTTCGATTGAATCTCTTGTGACAATTTTATAGTGGAGATCTACAGTTTGTTCGTAAATATTTAAGTTAAGCAAGTGGTTATGGGACATGAAGCTAAACTCATATATTTACTAGCTTAGTGTAATTGACACTTCTCGTTGATCATGACGATCATTTTTGTGATTTAGACTAGCAATGTGCGATGTCTCTTTGTCTGCGAGGGAGACTAAACCCCGTTTTGTGGAGTTTCGACTCAAATTGGTGGGGTAGCAACCCACGGTCTTTGGACCATTCGTGTGTCAGGTCTTTGGACCATTCGTGTGTCAAATTAATGGCTAGCTACCATGAGATAGCTTCTCGTTCATGTGTTACAGGTGTTGGTGAGTTTTCATGCTCCCGTTCGTGTGATAGGCCTCCCCCTATTTTGTGTGATTTCTGGATTTCGTGTGTCGAATTCTGGAATTTTCTTCTTCACCTATTTTTGTGATTTCTATTGATATGATTTATCAATTTTTGTGCATAGGTGAATTTGTGTGTCATTGACTTTTGTGATTTCTGGATTTCTTGAGATGATTTCTAGAATTTGTGTTTCACCAATTTTCGTGATTTCCATCGATAAGCTATATCGATATTTGTGTATTGGTGAATTTGTGTGTCATTGACTTTTGTGATTGGCATTGATATAATATGTCATTTATTGTGGTTTGGTGAACGAAATGAGATGTATGACATTTCTTTGATTCTTGTGTAGATTTGGTGATATTGATTAATCTCTCGTTGATTCTCAATTACTAGTATATATCACAGCTTGGCATTGTGATTATTATTTGTGTTCAGTCATATCTCTTATTCTATATCGTATCATCTAATATTTATAGTTAGACTGATCCGTTTATTATTTTCTTATTAAATAATACTCGGGTCAGACCGAGATGTTACAGGTGCTTCTGCTTGACTTCTCTCTAGGGATCGATTTCTCTGACTTTTGGTTAACTACTTAGATTAGTAGTTTTTGTTGTATACATTTGAGATATAGACTCCATAATGTATACTTATTCTTTTGTGTAGTTCATGTAACTATTCTTTTGTGATATTGTGGATCTCTTTAGACCACTACTCTGATGTACACTTCCTAGTGTAATATTCATATCTATTTCCGCCTTTGTGACATGAATTGTCTGTGACTGATTTATGTTATGTTTATTTCTATATTTGTTTCCGAAGATATTATAGCCACTGTGTAGTAGCTTTGAGTTTGTGTCGGTATGTCGGATTTCCCTCTTGATAAAGAAATGCATGTCATATTATCTGACATACCGGTGCTCGCGCAAAGAAATTACACGGATGGTCGCTCCTCAACAACCTTATTCTCCGTGCTAGTTGACAGCATTCACCGTAATATTCTTGGCTAGCGTGGGTATAGAGGTAGGGCGTCACAATTGAGTTCTAATGTTATAAACCAAGTTTTTAAGGCATATGAGACTCGAATGGGCAATGGGAACATACATGATGATGACAAAATTAAAACCTTATATTAATTCAGATATCAACAACGAGTAAACTTGAATTTTAATAGTAATATAACATACTAAATATGGGATTTGAAGTTAAAAATGATATTGTTACTAGATGAATAATAGAAAAATGCTAAGATGTTTGGATGAAATATGCGATGAAATGATAAAACTATAACAATGATCAACATCAAAACGAATAAGAAAAACTAGAAATAAGAACATTGAAATTTGGTTTCATAAAGTGGAAGAATGGCTTCTTTTTATAGAATTAACCGGTAATCATTACTAATTTACGGTACAATCACTGGACCAATTATCTAATTCTGGGCTAGATTTAACTTAGACCCTAGCACGCCCTAAATGATGAAAGCATGTTGGGATCAGGTTTTCGAGATAGGTCAAAGATGGTTTATCTCATGTGACTTTGGTATAATGTGATTTGTATAATATTTGATTAGATGTAAGTGAGTGTATGCAATGATTGTATTGAACAACTCTTTAATGTTAGTTGCTCCTATGACATCACCATGGCATCACAAATCGCATATATTCAATGATGTGGCTCAAAAGAGGTGAAGTGTTCATAAGCAGGCTTACACAACCTTCGACAGATGCACCATTGATGTCCATTGGTTAAACGGATAATGAACGTAGGATGTCTTTTACCATGTTATTGTTTATATCATGTAGTCATATGTGACATGACCTTAATTAATTAGTCAACCATATATTTTATGTTGGTCTAACTCTATGGACATAGGTGCCAGAGATTAATGTATGTTTAAATATAAATTGTACAGTAGCGATGTTATAAAAGTGTATTTGTAATATATGTTAAGTATATTTGTTTCACTCACTCAGATCGTCAAAATAGCGGGCATCCTGTGATTGCAGTTTATTTCAAATCCATGCCCAATTATTTGAAATTTGATAAGAAGGCACCAAACTTTATAATCTCAAATTCAAATAATTAAACAAATAGTGGGCTTGCATATAACAAGTAAGAATAAGTGAAGAGCACACAAAAAATCATAGTAATAGACGAGCACATAGTAAATTTATTAGGTAAAATGGCTTACACCACATAATAGTCATCAAAATGAGGTGATGGCAGTATAATGTTATGTGTACATTTAAAATCCAAACGAAAGACCGAAATACACATAGTACCATACCATGATTTTATTAGCACACAACACACTCCTACAGCCTTTAGTTACTCCCGATCAATGTAGCTATATGTCCATTAGTGGCAAGACAATGCAATAGCTAGGTATGACCCAAACACCCTATGTAAAAGAGTGCTTGGCTTTGTGACATCTAGGCATGTTAGCACACAACATGTTACACTGTAACGTCTCGAAATTTTGGTCATTTGGTTTTCAACATTTAATACATTTTTAAATGTTGAATTTGAAATATTAATTGATTTTGAATATGAAAATTTTGGTTGAATTAGTGAAATGGTTTAGAATTTCAAATATAGCGATTAAATGGATTTGGTGAATAGTAAATTTAATATTTCAAATAGGGTAAATAATTGAATTTGTGATTTAATATGAATTGAAATGGTTACTAATATGGATATAAATTCTATTTGAATTATAATTAGTTAGTTAGTTTTCACAATTGTAATTTCAAGTAATTTCATCGATTTTGAAAATCGTTCAATTTAATCGACACGTTAAAATAGCCTTTCGGGGGCATATTATCGGATTCGACGAAACAAGTTTCGTTGGATCCGTCATAGTGTATTATGAACGCCAAGCGGCATGGCTCGTTTGGAGTTCATCATAAAAAGTATGTGAATAGTCGAAATGATAATAAAATAATATATATGCACCTATATATACGCGCGTATACAACCCTAAACCTAATTTTTTTTTCTCGCCATCGCCGATTATCGTTCAATGGCCGAAAGGCACCTACCTTCTTCATCAATTATCTCCCAATTCATCGATCTTTAGGATTTTCCATCAACTGGAAAGTTGTAGAGCACATCGACCTCTCCACATCCAACTGTGGAGATCGCCTGCAGTTTAACGAGATGGCCAGAAATCAACCACGAAGGGTTTCTGCTCATTCGCATTTTTCGAGATGCAGGGTGCGTCGAGCTTCGCATGGCTTTGGGCATTAGTGGAGCTCGCGTGGGTGCACACGATGGCAGTGGCCGATCATCTTCTGGGGTATCATGGTGGTCGCGGCTAATAGTTGATCGAACGGCATTGGGTTTGTTCGTGAGTTTATGCGTGGAACGATCGTGATGAAGGAAGAAACAACATGTGGCCATGATTTGCTAGTTCTAGATGAATGGACAGATTTCTCCTAGGTTATAAACAATTTTTTTATTTATATTGATTGTATCGAAATCTTATAAAATGAATATCTTTCACATACGAGGTCCGATTGAGATGAAAAAAGCGGCGTTGGAGTCGTATCGACAAAGGCTTTTGTAATGAATCGAAGTGGCAATTATTTGAAGCTGAAATATTTTCAATTTCAAATAAAAGGTGAGTTTTCATACACTCATAATTGACCAAAATAAATTTTGTCTTACTTAAATTTATATCGTGAAGTGGTTTAAATTTATTTGTTGTTGGTTGATAAATTTAATTGATATTTAAATTGACATCTGAATTAATTGGTAGAATCTGAATTAACAGTAAAATTGAATTAAAATTAACTGCTAGTAAAATCTTCGATTATCGATAATTGGTTGATTGTTGTGATTATTGACTGTATGGATAGTGGATTGAGACGGATGCTAATGATTGATATTATGGATGTTTGGATGTTTATTTATGTTTAATATATCCTGTTATCATCCTGGATATTATTTACGGTAAATAAAATTGTAAATTTAATTATTTCGAATGAATTAAGAAATAAGTTAAAATGATATATACCTATAGCATTATTTTGGATTGGAATGATATATATTCATCCTTGAATTAAATTGAAATAATTTGTTCACTTAGCGATAGGATATAAAATTATATACAGATATCGAAATGGTTAAATAAATGATTTTCAGATTTTAACTTGAAACTATTTAAATTGATTTTTACTATATGAACTAAAATCGAATTTATGGAAATGGAATCATTTTTGAACTCGAGCTCGAAATGTTAAAAATGAACTTGTCAATCGGAATTGCTTAAAGAATCGATTTTGAAATTTTGAATTAATAACTGATAAACCATTTGGATGATGGAAATTGATTTGTTTAAGTGATTTGAACTTTTACTCGAATTTTGAAATAAATCCAAGTAAAATAAATTTAAATGGATATTCAAAATTTGAGCTTGGAATCGAATTGAAATTAATTAGAACCGAAATCGAAATTAATTTAATTTGGAATTGAAATTGAAATTGATTTGAATTAAAATTGGAATCAAAGTTAATTTGAATTGAAATCTAAATTGAATCGATTTAAATGGAAATGGTAATTGAAAATTGATTTGAATTGGAAGTTTGGAATTGGATCAGTTTGACTTTGTTATTTTTTTCAAAACAAATATTTTATTATATAAATTGTTTTTTAAAAAAACATATCATCAGATGTTTAAATTACTTTGATTTTCCAAACTATTTTGCTATATAAATCATTTTCAATACTCAAACTTTTTTATATTAAACTATTTTAACTTTTAAACTATTTAAAAAATTTCAAACTATTTTCCTAAAATTCAAACTGGTCAGAGTGGGAATGTTTATAATTAAATCATGGATTTAAATGCGAATTGGGTTAAGTTGAAGTTACAACCTAAATGGAAATTCGAAATAATTTTGGGAGCGAAATCGAGAGATTGAGGCGAAAATGATTTTGAAGTGGAATAGCGTATTTTGAGTAAATATGATGATTTTGAAATGGATTTGATTTGAAGCCAATATGATATTTTGATATCAAGTACAAATTGTTTTTGAAATATAAAAGTACCAACCTGTGCGTAAAACGACGTTTGTTTGTTAAAGTGACCGGGGCCTCTTATTGGCATACTCTCTGCCAATATTGGAACCACTTTAACAACTATGTATGTAGAGGAGACTCCAGAATGAAGTGGTAGGATTTGGCATGGATTTAAAGAAAGAGAACGGTGATGGATAGACCCCAACACTTGTGCCAATTTGAAATGACTAAAAAGGACGGATTGATAGAGCCAAGTGGGCTGATTCCCCCTAGCGGACATCCGTTCTTTGATTTTATTGGAATCACTCCATTTTATTACTCTTGTTGTTGGTTTCGATTAGTGCACCTTGATTTGGGATAGCCTCCCTTTGACTCGATATGGGATGGATGGACGTGGTGGACGGTCATGGATATAATGCATTACCACCAGCCCTGCGACCCGAACTTGTAGTATCCTACCTTGGGCATTGCCTCACCTACCTTGTCATACTTTTATCCTTATACGAGACCCTTACGATTTTTGTTTAGTGTTATCGTATCACCGCGCATCACTGACCACCGATGTGCTACTAGTTGTGTCAAATGCAAATTGTACGCCAATGCTTAAAAACGCATTAAGGAGGATTAGTTTAAAGCCTTGATGCTAAGAAAAATATTTATTTTAGCGATTATACATTATATATGTAGCGTATTCTACTACATATAAACATTTTGATGGACCCTTAAGAGATGGAAAATCCCATAACATCTCTTGTGTTATTGCACGCACGTTATGCATTGGATAGGAGATGTGAAACTCATAAACATCTCTGATGCCACATGCGATATCGATTAGACTCACTTAAGAATATTTTAGTCTTGACTCGAGTGTTTTGTCTTTTCATTACGCTCGGGTTAGTCCTGACTTTTCAGCTTATTGAAGATTTATTCTAGAGGACAAACACGAAGATTTGGTATATTATTACTATTGTTATTCCTACATCATGTTGTCTATTGCATTACTTTATTTATCCTTGATTTATATAACTCTGATAAATGTTGTATAAATTACAATCAAATGTATAATATAAATAGCTTCATGAACCGTTTATTTGATTATTATATTTTATCGTTCCACTGCGAGACTTTGTATTTGTTTTCTTCTTCTTTTCTAATTTTTATTAATTAACCTCATTGATTATCTATGTTCCGGATTGTTTAAGTCAGACAAGGGTATATTATTGTCGATTTAAACCTTTCGAAATGCGGGTCATCACATACGTCATAGAATTAATAAAAATAAAAATACATAAAAAAGGTATTTTGGGAATTTTCCAAAAAATTGAAAATTGAAATTTTACAGACTAAGGAATTTAAGAAATCTGACTTCTCCATGACATCAAGTAAAATTTTCTAGCCCAAATTCATTTATAAAACATTAAAAATGGAGTCTAGAGGAATGGGACATGGATTTATTACTATAGCGCATGTTTTAAGAAGAAATTAGTCAAGGCCTATATGGGCTAAGGGAGGATTGTAATATCCCGATATTTTCAACCATTTGAATCCACACATATCGGACTTGAATTGCTCAAAATATCATATTGTTAATTTATATTTAGCAAACCAGCATATATGGTAAATAAATAATCATAGAATCACAAACACAGAGTAATATAACAGTAAGTAGTGGAAACAAAAGAATAGTAGTTCATGAAGCTACTATATATATAATAGAGTTAAATAAGATACAACAGAACTCACGAATACATAGAGATCTCAATACAGTAGTCTATAACAAAATCTGAATATATCACTGGAGTCAACTGAATAACTGAAAGCTGAATAGATAGATGAATCTCCAAGTGAAGCTCTATCTCCAAAGGGAGTCTTGAATGCCGCGACACTTAGTCTGACCCGAGCGTAAAGCAAAACACAAAACGCTCGAGTCAGGATTAACATTCTTATATCAATAAATCCAACTCAAGTGAAATATCAACTGAAATACAAGTGACTCAAAGGATGTTTGGGATACCTATCCTCTAAGGATCTGCGGAACTATCTACTGTGTAGTACAATACACTATTATAACATGTCTACAGTAAAGTAAACTATTAAAATAGCGTTAAAACGTTATCCATATCCCCCTTAACACATTTTTATATATTCCTGTAGTCTATAAGTACCGTAACTTCCTGTAAACTAGCCTTATCAGAGGGCACTCAATATGTACGGTACAAAACAAACTCGTAGTGATCTCGATAAGGTAGATGACATGGCACAACTAGGCAATGCCAGTGCAGATATACCAATTACACTTCCAGGCTGGTGGTAACGCATAGCCACAGCTACCGTCCACCTCGATCCACACCCCCAAAATCAAAGGTGCACACCAAATCAATCACAAAGTGATAGAATGGCAATCGAAGAAATGTGTCCAATCGGAGGAGCTACCTCACTTGGCCCCTCAATTGCTCATGTTTTAGCCACCTTAAGCTAACTCACGGGAGTCAGGTCCATGTATGTACTTCATATAGGATCGTCGCCACCATTTTATTTTATTCTGGAATCTCCACCACGTACACCGTTGTTAAAGTGGTTTTCGGTATTGGCAGAGAGTATGACAATAATCGATCACGGTCTCTTTAACAACCAAACGTTATTATACCACCATGGTCATTTCAAAATATCATATTTCAAAACCAAAATATCATATCCATTTTAAAACCTATCAAATCAGATATCATTATTCCCTTAAAATATATTCATTTCAAAAATCATAGTACTTTCAAAATTATAACACTTTCGAAACCATAACACTTGAAATTATAACACTTTGGGAATCATAACACTTTGAAATCATAGCACTTTGAAAATCATAACTTTGGAAAACCATAACACTTTCCTCTAAACAGTTTAGATATAAATAATAGTATGTATAATAAAATAGTTTACAAAATAGAACAGTTTATAAAATAAAATAATTAGTATATTAAAATAGTTATAAGTTAAAATAGTTTATAAAATATAGTTTATATATATTAAAATAACTATAAAAAATAAAATCTCTTTATATACATTAAAATGCTTTATATAATAAAATAGTTTCCTGAAAGTTCACAATTGATTTTTATATCAACTCAATTACAAAATCCCATTTAAATCAAATCTCAGTTCTTCCATTTAATTCCATTTTAATACCAATAAACCACTTAATATTGATTTCAAATATAGATTTGAACTACAAAATAAACTTTAGCTATTTCAATAGTTTCAAAGCTTTAAGTATTCAAACATTTGCAAAATTAAATTTAACAGTTTCATATATGTATAGAATTCACTTTACTATTATTTAGTTTTGAAATATTTACCTAATCATTCCAATATCATTTAAATAAAACTTCAAATTACAAATTTAAATAAACTAAATATCCCATTTTAATATGTAAATTTGAAAATATTCATTTAAATCACTTTTAATCAAAATCAAGTTATAAAATCATATCCTTAAAATCTCAAATTTAATAAATTTCAAATCAAACTTATTTGAGTATAATTCTTAAATAAATACAATTTCAAACCAATTTGTAATTCTCTTTCCAACCTTAATTTATTTAAAATTATTATAAAAATCTATCTTTAAAATATAATTTCAAATAAATACTTAAACATAATGTATATTAATTAAATTAAATTTTATTATTAAACTTACTATTATATTAAAACTTATTTTATATATTTAAAAATAGTAAAATTACAAGTAAAATCTTAAAATTTATAATTTCAAAACTAACTTATAATTTAAAAAGTTTAATCATATAATTTAAAAAATCTAAAATTTAAACGTTTATAAAATAACATTTATATATAATATTTAAAATCAATATTTATGTAAAACTATAAATATTTCCTTTTTAAAACTATGGAAACATTTCAATACACACACACACCACGGTGTTTGTACATAGTTTTCTATCCTTTGGTCAAGTGATAGGGATATTTATCATTTCAATCTGCAATTTAAATATCTAAGGGTATATATCTTTTCAATCCGCAATCTCAAATTCAATGTTAATGAAAATCGCTTGGGTTTATCATTTCAACCCATAACGATTTTCTCCTATTCTACAAAATCGTTCGGGTGTGTATCATTTCAACCCATAGGGAATTCTATACCAACAGGGAACTTGCAGAGTGAGAACAATGATTATAATATTATAACCTATCAATAACAGGTATATATCATCAATAACAGATCAGGACGTCAAATGTCACAGGTGAACAGTTACAGATAATGACATATCATATATAACAACATATTTCAATTGTCGTTTCAAGTGAAATCAAATTTAATAAATATAAAAACGTTAATCGTGAGTGATTGCTCATCTTTCGAGGCTACGGAGACAATGATAACTGAGATAATGGCATAGATATGCACAGGGATACAGAAACGAGCAATACAAAGCGAATTACAGCTGGAATCGACGGAAACAAATCAAGATAAGCTATTGATTGATGGAAACGAAGCTGATGACTTGGTATTGACGAAACAAATCAAAACTGGATCGATGCAGATAAATGATATAAGTGAACTTGTATATATGACTGTATATAACTATATATATAAATCATATTCTAAATTCAAACACTTAAATTAGATATATATGTATTTCAAAATCAATATCAAATCCCTCCACATACTATATATATAATCGAAAACCAAATTCACATATATATAAAAACTAATGCATATACGCATATATACAAACTTACATACAGATTATAAATAAAAATCAATATTTATTATTAAATCAATATAAACAATTGATTATAATATGTATAAAACTTTAACAGTAAATTAAAGGTTTTTAAATCAATGTATAATATGTTATATAACTTGCTTAAACAACATATATAAGTTGATATAATACATATAAAACACATATATAATATTGCATATATAACTTATATTAATATATATATATATATATATATATGTATATATGTATGTATGCATGTATGTGTGTGTGTTTGTGTGTATAAAAAAAGAATATATAAACTAATGATATATCAGTATAAACTAGCATATATGGTTAATACATAACCAACATAATATATATATATATATATATATATTATATCTCATGCACAGTGCCTGAAATCACTTCCTAAACTAACATATGAAAATCTGAACTTAATATAATATGTACCAGCAACATTACTAATATATATAGATTAATATATATATATAAACATAGCTATATGTATATTATAGTGTTACCATATATACAATTATATATATATCGACCTATATATAGTATACTTATATAACACTGTAGGCTTATAAAATACAGTACTGCAACCTACATAATATATATTATTATATACAGCAGATTTCAAAACTTGCATCACTAGCATATATATATATATATAAACTATAATATGTATATATATAATATAACACTTACTTTATAAAAGGATGTTGCTGCTCTTGGGTGGCACGATGGGGGTCTCGGCCTCGTGCAGAGGGAGGAAGAGTGGCCGAGGCCAGTGAAAGTTAGGTAGAAAGGTTGGAGAATGGGAGGTGCTGCCTGCTTGGGCGTTGACCGAGGTGGTGATGCACGTGGGGATGTCGTGAAGGGGTGAGGGGAGGTTTTTTGAGTGGCTGGCTACGTGTTAGTGGAGAGTGGCGGAGGCGCTTGGGGATGGGTTCGACCAGAGGTGGTGATTCTTTCAAAGTGGAGAGAGGCCGAGAAGAGGATGGTTATTGAGTTTGGGATGAACGTGGGTGTAACGGTGAGGCCGAGTCTGATGTGCGGTGGTGGATCGGTGAAGAGGCGAGTTGAGTGTAATGTGGAGGCTGCCGCACGCGATGCGATGGGGTGGCGGGTTACTTCCCACTGTGTGGTTACGTGAGTGTGCTCGACCGAGCATAAGTTATTCACAAATAATGATGAAGAGAAGTGGATGAGCAGCAGATCTCAGAGAAGAAGGAGAATATACAAGTATTATAATCTATATTTTCTTTCAAAAGTAATATAGAACGAAATAAAAGAACAATATAAATAATAATGAAACTATGGGAAATCGAAAAGTTAGAAAATAAATTTCTGGGAATCTAAAACAGGTGGCTATTCTATTTCACCAGGTAGATAAAAGATATACGAATGGACCCAGGAAGGTGAAAAGGCTTAAAACGCAGAACCGATACGGAAATCGTTCTGTAGATGCGCTGTCCATCGGACACCGAAACACACATACGAATATACTGCGGAGATCAGCACAACGAGACGATCAAAATGGTATACAGATATCAGTGCTATGATCATCCTATCAAAAGTGGATATTCGGTACGGGAAATGCTGCTAAAACGCCGAAAATAAGAAAAACGGAGCAATAGCCGTCAAATTTGACAAAACGGAATATGACGTCTCACTCACAAGATGATTTACAAATTTATTATGTAAAAATATTCAGGTTTGGAAAACATTTTGTTATCATCAAATATTAACTGATTTAAATAAAATTTCACAACAGAATTTACTTCCATATTTTCTAATTACCATTTGCTATGTTTAGACAGACATATTCCAAATATTAAAATTTTATTTCCAAATTCAATCATTTAAAATTTCACAAAAATTCTGTTAACTGCGTTATAAAAATCATTAAAATTTACAGGTTGTTACACTCTCTCCCACTCAAAACTTTTTGCCCCGAAAAGGAACGAGATAGGAGAATAGAATAGCCAGAAGGGAAAATAGATTAAAATACAAATTAAAACAATAAATTTAAAACCATATAAATTTCAGTTTAAATAAATTAATATTTAATAATTTGGTTTAATTCCTTTTTATTAATATGTAATATTCATTTGTATTCATATTTTGTTAGGTTTTAATTTACTCCACTTAGCCTATCTTATTTCATAGATTAATTATATTGACACTTATTATGGTTACAAATTTATTTATAAATTACCTTAATATCATTTTAAATTATATATTATTCAATTACATATTCAATTTCTGAATAATTTAGGCAAGTTATATATTGGAATGTAATTAAATATTATGCAAATAAAATTTTCCAATTTAATTATTTCAAGTTTTAAATACTTATTCAAAAATTTTGGCTTCGTTTTATAATTGAAATCATCCTTTTAACATAAACTTAAGATTAAATTTCCAGTTTACTTCAAACCATTTAGAGATAAATGCATATATATACTATATATCAAATCAAATAAATAATCATATACTTATATATATATATATATATATATATATATTATACAACAAGTCATACTTAAAAATTCAAATCAAATTTATTTTTTCTGAAATAAAAGTGCAGTAAAGCTACGAATTGGTCTCTCTATTTTGAAACTCGAAAACAAATGTCGATGATGCTGCAGTCATCATCGAAATTATTTTCCAGCGGCAAAAGAAGAGAGTGTCGATTTAAAAGTTTGTAATTCTTTGGAAATGATTTTTATTCGAAAATACTTTAAAATAAAATACCCTAAGAATTTAAAACTAAATTTTCTAAAATATCAGAAATTGAATTCTCAAATTCTCAATTCAAATTCATTTAAATTCCAAATCAAATTATAACCATGTTTTTTAATTTCATTTATTTATACTATATGGCAATGCTAATTGGTTTACAAACAATAAATGATAATCAAATATTATCATTTCTACAACCAATGCAGTAAACCTTTTAATTTCAGAAAATCTTATACTTATATATATATATACAATATAATCATACAAAATTTATTTCATTTACCAAATTTGAAAATAATATTGTGTCAGTTTGCTCTGTTCAAGTGTTTTGGAATTCCTGTCGACAACGTTTGATCAGACGAATCGACCGAAACCCAAATCAACATTAACAACTCAAAAACCACAATATATAAAACATTTTAATATAATTCACAAATACAATACCTCACTCGATGATACAAAAAAATGGATTTCAAAGCAAGGATAAAGATTCAAATTAGAGGGACCCTAACCAAAATAGTTTAACTAGAAGATAGGCTCGAAACGAGGATAAGATGATTAAATAACAAAAGAGAAAAGATGGATAGACTTATATAAATCGTGGGCAACCTTAACCGGGACAACCGTGACTTCAAGAACAAGATCGATGCGGAGTAAGATTGATCACAAGAGAATAGAATTCAGGTATAGCAAGAGATAACATCATCTAAACCGAGGATATAGGAATCTCCGGTGAATCAATGCTTGTTGTAAAGGAGTTTCACCCCTTTATTATAATGGAGCTATGGGATACTCCAGAATCAAGAAAATAGGAATATGGAGAGACAAGAATGGATTCTAGAACGAAGGAGGAAGTTTCAAAATTCAAAGGAAACTAAGTCAAAGAGGAAGAAATTCAAGCTCGAATGAAGGTGTACCTTTAATTAAATTTACTATATATGCTAAGTTTTTCCTAAAACCAGAGCTCTGCTGCCACATGTAACATCTCGCATGGTAGTGGGGTAACGCCCACCACAGCATACCCTGGTACATGCGTTCTGTTTTTACGGCCAGCCTCTCGACTGCACCAACCTCGCAGGGACATGTAGGAGTAAGAGTCAACCGTTCGCTACCAAACTAATAAGCGAGAACCCCCTATCATGCTGCGCCCCTAAGTGCATAAACAAACACACATGTCAAACTTGAATTGCTCAAAATATCATATTTTTAATTTATATTTGGCAAAACTCAGCATATACGATAAACAAATAATCACAGAATCACAAATACAGAGTAATATAACAATAGGCAGCAGAAACAAAAGAATAGTAGTTCATGGAGCTACTATATATATACATATAACAGAGCTAAACAATATACAATATAAGTCACGATTACATAGAGGTCCAATACAATAGTCTACAACAAAATTTGAATATATCACTGGAGTCAACTGAATAACTAATAGCTGAATAGATAGATGAATCTCCAAGCGAAGCTCCATCTCCAAAGGTGAGTATCGAATGTTGTGACACTCAGTCTGACCCGAGCATAAAGAAAAACAAAAAACACTCAAGTTAGGATTAACATTATTATATCAATAGATCCAACTCAAGTGAAATATTAACTGAGATACAAGTAACTCAAAGGATATTGGGGATACCCATCCTCTAAGGATCCGTAGGACTATTTACTATGTAGTACAACATGCTATCATAATATGTCTATAGTAAAGTAAACTATTAAAATTGCGTTAAGGCGTTACCCATATCCCCCTTAACACATTTTTATATAGTCCCATAGTCCATACAGTATCGTAACTTCCCGTAAACTGGGCTTATCAGAGGGCACTCCGTAGGTATGTTAAAAAACAAACTCCTAGTGGTCTCGAAAAGTTAGGTGACACGGCACAACTAGGCAATGCCAAGGAAGATATACCAATTACACTTCCGGGCTGGTGGTAACGCATAGCTGCAGCTACCGCCCACCTTGATCCACACTCCCAAAATCAAAGGTACGCACCAAATCAATCACAAAGTAATAGAATGACAATCGAAGAAATGTGTTCGATCGGAGGAGCTACCTCACTTGGCCCGCCAATTGCTCCTGTTTTAGCCACCTTAAGCTAACTCACGGGTGTCAGGCCCACGTATGTACCTCATGTAGGATCGTCGTCACCATCCTACTTCGTTCTGGAATCTCCACCGTGTACAAAGTTGTTAAAATGGTTTTCGGTATTGGCAGAGAGTATGACAATCACCGATCTCGGTCTCTTTAACAACAAAACGTTATTATACCACCATGATCATTGCAAAATATCATACTTCAAAACCAAAATATCACATCCATTTCAAAACCATATCAAACCTAATTTCATTATTCCCTTAAAATATATTCATTTCAAAAATCATAGTACTTTCGAAGTTATAACACTTTTGAAACCATAACACTTGAAATTATAACACTTTGGGAATCATAACACTCTGAAATCGTAGCACTTTGAAAATCATAACTATGGAAAACCATAACACTTTCATCTAGACAGTTTAGATATAAATAATAGAATATATAATAAAATAGTTTATAAAATAAAATAGTTTATGAAATAAAATAATTAATATATTAAAATATTTATAAGTTAAAATAGTTTATAAAATATAGTTTATATATATATATATATATTAAAATAACTATAAAAAAATAAAATCTCTTTATATATATTAAAATGCTTTATATAATAAAATAGTTTCCTCAAAGTTCACAAATCAAATATTTACTTAATCATTCCAATATCATTTAAATAAAACTTCAAATTACAAATTTAAATAAAATAAATATTCCATTTTAATTTATGTAAATTTGAAAATATTCATTTAAATCACTTTTAATCAAAATCAAGTTATAAAATCATATCTTTAAAATCTCGAATTTCATAAATTGTAGATCAAACTTATTTGAGTATAATTCTTAAATAAATACAATTTCAAACCAATTTGTAATTCTCTTTCCAACCTTAATTTATTCATAATTATTATAAAAATATATTTTTAAAATATAATTTTAAATAAATACTTAAACATAATATATATTAACTAAATTAAATTTTATTATATTAAATTTTATCATTAAACTTACTGTTGTTTTAAAACTTATTTTATATATTTAAAAATAGTGAAATTATAAGTAAAATCTTAGAATTTGTAATTTCAAAACTAACTTATAATTTAAATTTTTTAATCATATAATTTAAAAATCTAAAATTCAAACCTTTATAAAATAACATTTATATATAATATTTAAAATCAATATTTTGTGTAAAACCATATATATTTCCTTTTTAAAACTATGGAAATCATATATATATATATGTATATGTATATGTATATATATAGACACACACAACACGATGTCTGTATATAGTTTTCAATCGTATGGTCCAGTGATAGGGATATTTATCATTTCAATCCGCAATTTAAATATTTGCGGGTATATATCTTTTCAATCCGCAATCTCAAATTCAATATCAATGAAAATCGCTTGTGTTCATTATTTCAACCCATAATGATTTTCTCCTATTCTACAACATCGTCCGGGTATGTATCATTTCAACCCATAGAGAATTCTATACTAACATGGAACTTGCAGAGTGAGAACAATGATGATGATAATATAACCTATCAATAACATGCATGTATTATCAATAATAGATAGAATATAAATAACAGATCAGGATGTCAGACGTCACAGGTGAACAGATATAGATAATTGCATATCATATATAGCGATATATTTTAATTGTCTTTTTAAGTGAAATCAAATTAATAAATATAAGAAAGTTAATTGTGAGTTATTGCTCACCTTTTGAGGCTATGGAGACAACGATAACTGAGATAGTGGCACAGACATGCACATGGATACAGATACGAGCAAGGCAATGTGAATTACAGCTAGAATCGATCGAAACAAATCAAGATAAGCTATAGATTGATGAAAACAAAGTTGATGACTTGGTATTGACGAAACAAATCAAAACTGGATTGATGCAGATAAATGGTATAAGTGAATTTGTATATATGACTGTATATAACTGTATATAACTATATATACATAAAATCGTATTCTAAATTCGAACACTTAAATTAAACATATATGTATTTCAAAATCAATATATATATATATATATATATATATATATATAAAATTGAAAACCAAATTCGCACATATGTAAAAACTAATGTGTATACACATGTATACAAACTTACATATAGGTTATAAATAAAAATCAATATTTATTATCAAATCAATATAAACAATTTATTATAACATGTATAAAACTTTAACAGTAAATGAAAGGTTTTAAAATCAATGCATAATATATTATATAACTTGCTTAAACAACATAGATAAGTTGATACAATACATATAAAACACATATATAATACTGAATATATAACCTACATTAATATATATATATGTATGTATGTATATGTATGTGTATATATATATATGTATAAAAATAGAATATATAAACTAATGATATATCAGTATAAACTAACATATGTAGTTAATTTATAACCAACATAATGTATATATTATATCTCATGCACAGTGCCTGAAATCACTTCCTATATTGACCTATATATAGTATACTTATATAACACTGCAAGCTTATAAAATACAGTACTGCAACCTACATAATATTTATTATTATATACAACAGATTTCAAAACTTGCATCACTAATATATATATATATATATAAACTAATATATATATATATATATATATATATATATATATATAATATTCCACTTTCTTTATAAAGGGATGCTGCTGCTCTTGGGTGGCACGATGGGGTCTCGGCCTCTTGCGGTGGGAGGAAGAGTGACCGAGGCCGGTGAAAGTTAGGTGGAAAGGTTAGAGAATGGGAGGTGCTACTTGCTTGGGCGTTGACTGAGGTAGTGATGCACGTGGGGATGTCGTGAAGGGGTGAGGGAAGGTTTTGTAAGTGGCTGGCTACGTGACAAAGGAGGGCGGCGGAGGCACTTTGGGATGGGTTCGGCTAGAGGTGGTTATTCTTTTGAAGTGGAGAGAGGCCAAGAAGAGGATGGTTTTTGAGTTTAGGATGAACGTGGATGTAACGGTGAGGCCGAGCCTGATGTGCGGTGGTGGACTGGCGAAGAGGCGAGTTGACAGTGATGTGGAGGCTGCAGCACGCGATGCGATGGGGTGGCGGGTTACTGTCCACTGCGTGGTGATGTGAGTGTGTTCGGCCGAGCATAAGTTATTCACAAATAATGATGAAGACAAGTGGATGAGCAGATCTCAAAGAAGACGGAGAACATACGAGTATTATAATCTATATTTTATTTCAAAAGCAATATAGAACGAAATGAAAGAACAATATAAATAATAATCAAACCATGGGAAATTGAAAAGTTAGAAAATAAATTTCTGGGAATCTAAAACAGGTGGCCATATTATTTCACTTGGTAGATATACGAATGGACCCAGGAGGTGAAAAGGCTTACGTGGAACCTATATGGAAATCGTTCTGTAGATTTCGCTGTCCACCGAACGCCGGAATACAAATACGGGTATACTGTGGAGATCAGCATGACGAGACGATCAAAACAGTATACAAATATCAGTGGTATGATCGTCCTATCAAAAGTGGATATTCAGTATCGGAAATGCTGCTAAAACGCCGAAAATAAGATAAACGGAGCAATAGAAGTCCAAATTTGAAAAAATGAAATATAATGTCTCGCTCAGATGATGATTTACAAATTTATTACATAAAAATATTCAGGTTTGAAAACATTTTGTCGTCATCAAATATTAATTGATTTAAATAAAATTTCACAACAGAATTTACTTTCATATTTTCTGATGAAAATTTATCATTTGCTTTGTTTAGACAGATGCATTCCAAATATTAAAATTTTGTTTACAAATTCAATCATTTAAAATTTCACAAAAATTCAGTTAATTACATTTTAAAAATCATTAAAATTTACGGGTCGTTACACTTTCCTCCACTCAAAACTTTTCATCCCCGAAAAGGAACGAGGTAGGAGAACAGAATAATCAGAAGGAAAAAATAGTTTGAATTACAAATTAAAACAATAAATTTAAAACCATATAAATTTCAATTTAAATAAATTAATATTTAACAATTTGGTTTAATTCCTTTTTATTAATCTGTAATATTCATTTGTATTCATATTTTGTTGGGTTTCAATATATTCCACTTAACCTATCTTATTTCATATATTACGTATATCGAAACTTATTATAGTTACACAAATTTATTTATAAATTCCCTTAATATCATTTTATATTGTATATTGTTCAATTACATATTCAACTTCTGAATAATTTAAGCAAGTCATATATTGGAATGTAATTAAATATTATACAAGTAAAAATTTTCCTAATTAAATTATTTCAAGTTTTAAATATTTATTAAAATTTTTTTGGCTTCATTTTATAATTGAAACCATCCTTTTAACATAAAACTTAAGATTAAATTTCAATTTACTTTAAACAATTTAAAGATAAATGCATATATATACACTATATATCAAATCATATAATCATATACTTATATATATTATACATCAAGTCATACTTAAAAATTCTAATCAAATTTATTTTTTTCCAGAAAAAGTGCAGCAAAGCTATGAATTGGTCTCTCTATTTTGAAACTCAAAAATGAATGTCGATGATGCTGTAGTCATCACCGATATTATTTTCCTGCGGCAAAAGAAGAGAGTGCTGATTTAAAACTTCAAAATTCTTTGGAAACAATTTCTATTCGAAAATACTTTAAAATAAAATACTCTAAGAATTTAAAACTAAATTTTCTAAAATATCGGAAATTGAATTCTCAAATTCTCAATTTAAATTCATTTAAATTCCAAATCAAATTATAACCATGTTTATAATTTCATTTATTTATACTATGTGGCAATAGTTATTGGTTTACAAACAATAAATGATAATCAAATATTATCATTTCTACAAATAATTTAGTTAACTTTTTAATTTTAGAAAATCTTATACTTATATATATGTAATATAATCATACAAAATTTATTTCATTTACCAAGTTTGAAAATAATTGTGTCAGTTTGCTCTGTTCAAGTGTTTTAGAATTCCTATCGATAACGTTGATTAGGCGAATCGATCGAAACCCACATCAACATTAACAACTCAAACACCACAACATATAAAACATTTTAATATAATTTACAAATATACTATCTCACTCAAAGATACAAAAAAATGGATTTCAAAGCAAGGATAGAGATTTAAATTAGAGGGGCCCTAATCAAAATAATTCTAAATATAAGATAGGCTCGAAACGAAGATAAGATGATTAAATAACAAAAGAGAAAAGATGGATAGAGTTATATAAATCGTGGGCGACCTTAACCGGGTCAACCGTGACTTCAAGAATAAGATCGATGCAAAATAAGATTGGTCATAAGAGAATAGAATTCAGGTACAATAAGAGATAACATCATCTAAACCGAGGATATAGGAATCTCCGATGAATCAATGCTTGTTGTAAAGGAGTTTCACCCCTTTATAAATCATACAGTGGAGCTATGGGATGCTCCAAAATCCAGAAAATACGAATAGGGAGAGACAAGAATGGATTCCAAAACGAAGGTGGAAGTTTCAAAATTCATAGGAAATCGAAATATACCGCGAAGAACAGCACGACGAGATGATCAAAATGTATACAGATATCGGTGGTACGATCATCCTATCAAAAGTGGATATTCAGTACCAGAAATGCTGCTAAAATGCCGAAAATAAGATAAACGGAGCAATAGCAGTCCAAATTTGACAAAACAAAATATGATGTCTCACTCAAAAGATGATTTACAAATTTACTATGTAAAAATATTCAGGTTTGAAAAATAATTTATTATCATGGAATATTAACTGATTTAAATAAAATTTCACAGCAGAATTTACTTCCACATTTTCTGATGAAAATTTACCATTTTCTATGTTTAGACAGACGTATTCCAAATATTAAAATTTTATTTCCAAATTCAATCATTTAAAATTTCACAAATATTCAGTAAATTACGTTATAAAAATCGTTAAAATTTACGGGTCGTTACAAGGATTTTGGGATTTGTGCCTTTATAATGGTCTCTAACCCTATTTAACCACATTCTCCACTTCTCTTCATAATGTAGCCGTCGCTTCATCTAAACTCATTAATTCCCCTCCTTCTTCTTCAAATCTAAAAATAAATCTCTTAAAACAAAAACTAAATCAATTCCTCTAAACTGTAAAAACCCGGAATTTTCGATTCCGAAAATTCCAGGTAGTTAGGGAAAAGAAGAAAGAGATAGAAGAAAAAGAAGAAACAGAAACATCAGCATCTCACATTCGTAGCGGATAAAATATAATAACAAATAATAACAGTTATATAAAGGAAAATTGTACTTATTAGATTGCACTTTAATACATCAGAGTTACACAAATACACAAACACTGGACATATACAACCATGTCCCAGATAACCACGAAATATATCGCAGCGGATACACTCCATACGTTCCTGCCATCCAGCTCGCCTCCTAAGCTCCAGAACATCCTTACCTGAAAATCAGTAATACTGGGTCTAACCCGAGCATTACATCAAAGTAACACCCGGGTCAGGCTGGAAACCAGCGTGAGTAAATTCATCTAACAAGAAATACTAATACATAAGATTTACTTAAAACCCGGGGTAACTCATACTTTTCTACAAGTTCACAACTTGTTAAGCATACCTATTTTACAAATCAATCTCTTAGTTTCAAAGGGTCCATATTATCCCATTCCACCCTATTGATCTCATATACCAAATCCATATAGAATTATAGTAGTTTTCAATTCGAAGTGGTTTCGGGTATTTACTGATACCCGATCCCAGTCTCTTCGAATCCCATGTCACCTTATCCCAAGTTATACAAGTGAAAATATAATTCAAACGTTAAATACAGGATGTCACTTCACATAGCACTTCATCTTGATAGATAGCCACATTATCATTATCAACCCAATCATATCATAAAACATTTCATATTAGAGATATCAACCAATTCAAGGCATTTGACATCATCCAATCATTCATAAGCAAGATTGATCATTTCCAAAATTATTTTAATTTATCTCTAATTAAATTAATTACTATTCTTTAATCACTTAGATTACCTTTGGTTAACATTAATTAATTGCAAACTAATTAATTAATTATCCTTTAATTATCCATCTTAATTAGTCACCCTTGATTTATCATCCTTTAATTACAATAAGTAATTAACTCTTAATTAATTACATAAATTAATTAACCTTTACTCATCCATATTAATTACATTGATCTGTAATTAATTACTCAAATTAATTATCCTACACATTGACTAATCATTCCTTTAACTAATCACACATATTAATTAACCAATCATTGATTTATTTCCTAAATTAATCAATTCTTGATAGAATAATCCTTTAATTAATTACTCTAAGTAATTAATCCTTAATTACTTCCAACAAGTAATTGTCCCATTGGTAAATTTTCCTCAATTAATTGACCTTTAATTATTAATTAACTTACTCTTGGTTATGAATTAATAAGTCTCTAATTAATTAGCTTATAATTATTAGATTAATTAACTACCCTTAAACATCAATTAATTAGATAAATTAATTACTAAATCATCCAAGATCTTAATTAACCTTAAGATAAACCACTTATCTTTATTTATTTTCTTAAAAATCTTATTTAATAACTTAAGAAAATAATTAATCATTAACCCATAACTTAACTTAAACCCCTTTAAGTTTATGATTTAAACATATTTAATCATCTTAATTTAATTACACTACTAATTAAATTTAACGTCTTTAGGAATTAACTCACTAGACTGAAATAAATAATACAGCTTATTAAATCAATATTTGACTAAACGCTTTTATTTAAAATAATGATTTAATTAATTATCAAAAACTTAATTACAATGCAAGTAAGAAATTATACGGGCTGAAGCCCTCAACGATAAAGCATGACCCAACCCGCTTCTTCTTCTCCAAACTTCGCCCGAACTCCGTTCCATTCCATCTCCAGGAGCACAAAATGATCGGCAACACATCGACGCATGAAAAAAACCCGATCGAGGGTAACTCGAGACCATCTTCACGCATGAGCCACCCTCCATCTCGTCGCCTCACGCGAATCCCTGAAACCCAAATGTGCACACTAACATACTCGTACACGTGCACCATTGCGCCGATGCCTAACTGACCTCGCGATCATTCGAGTCGACTCCCTTTTACTTCCCTGATCACCATCGATGCCACGTTGAAGACCCAAGCTTTCCCCATCAAAAATACAACCCTCAGGCGAACTATCGAACGAAACCCGAAGTCCAACTACGACGAACTTCTCTCACCCCTCGCCATCGTACACCACTAATCCACCATCGATCGAAATCCCTTCCACAACACTACCTTTCTGCCAAAAGCCAAGAGCCCCGGCTGCGCCTCTAACTCCCTTATGACCCACGTTCGCCGACCTCCCAATATCTTCCCAAAACCCTACAATCCATCACCTTACCCAAGCTAAGGCCAAACTGAAAAAAACGGCCACAGTCGATGACTTCACTAGGTCCACCACCCTCCTCTAGATCTGGCCGCACCACCTCACGACGACGAGGTCGTCAAAAAATAATTTTCGAATGGAAACTGAATATTTCCAAATATCTTGCAATATAGGTAGTTAAAAATCATGATTTAACCTTTTAAAATCCTATTTCTATAAGGGTAATCAACATGCATGCTTAAATCTTGGATTCAATTACATTGAAATTTCACGAAAATATGATATTTACTGTAAATCTTGACATAAATGAAGTATGCAGTATGATTTCCACACAAATCAGTTTTTAACTAAGACTATATTAAGAAATAAACATTTCCTTAGTCTATATCAACATACATTGTGAACTAGATGACGTGATCTAGATTTTTGAATATTGAGATGAACCAAATTTTCACATCATCACAGATAACAACACAATTTAAATTCCAGTTTAAGAGTAAGGTTTCTCACTGCCTTGCTTTTCATGTCTAGTCATGAATATAAATATTAACACTCATATATATATATATATATATATATATATATATATATACAAAAAAATCATTTTTATCAACATGCACAGCATCATTCAATTCATACTTAGAAGATCATTGCACTGCCAATTTGAGATATATCACTTTTCCAAGTTTACTCACCTGTCTTGTAAAAGCATAGAACAGGCTCCCTGATTTTGATCTGATTTCCAATTTGAAACTGAGTTGAATTGATTTCAAGCTTAGTTTGCTTCAGGCTTTGCTTGAAAAGAGGTTGCTTGCTGTTTTGAATTTTGAATTGATCTGATTTGAAATCTTGATTGTGGAGATGAATTGAACTTGATTTTCACCTTTTTATTTGTTTACAGATTCTACTTCTTTTCTGATTTTGTATTTTAGATTTATAGTTTACATTTTATTTTGTTTAGTTTGAAAATGAGGAAAAGAGAATAGAAGAAGAAATGGCGATGTATATATAAAACTTTGTTTTAATTTTAATTATTAGTTTTGAAAATAAAAGACAATTGACACTTGTTTACTATGCATAATATTATTCTTACAAATGTTAAATTGATGACAAGATTGACTTACACTTGTAAATATGCATATTTTATGGTTTTTAAATGTTTTTCATAAAGATTTATGTTATGATTTTCATTTAGTTTGTATTCGTGTATATATATATTAACTTTTATTATATTTAATTTAATATGCTTTAATAAATATATTTACAATCCATATTTATCATATATAAACTTAAAAAAAGAATTTAAACCTTTTTATTAAACCCTTTTTAAGCTTATCATATATTTAAATGTTCATCTCATGTTTTGAAAATATAGAGTTTACTTTAAATAGCTTTTGCAAATTATCATATTGAACTTAAATAATTGCTCTCTAACCACAATATATACATATATATACTTGTATACATGTATAAAATTTCAAAAATAATAGAGTTTACACATATCTATTTATACATTTAACGATTTACTATTAGATTCATTATTTTAATTCAACTATTACTATAGTTTTCGAATTCACATATATACATCCAAACGTCTTTAATTATCTAATTTATCTATTTAATCCGAATAAAATCAATATCCCAATAGTTTATAATTAGTTAATTATCCAATTAATAGTTGTTCAAAATCTAGGTTATCACATTCCTCCCCTTCTTCGAATCTTTTCGTCCTCGAAAAGGAACGAAGCCAGAATTATTAAGATGCTTATTATTAGAAAAATTATTCTTTGATCACTTTTTAAAATACTTCAAAATCTATATAATATTACTAAAATAATTTTTATAATAATACTTTTATAACTCAATGTTTCAACCAGTCCATCCTTGTTCTCACAAAAATTCGGTTATACGTTGATCAGGCGTAGGACTGAAAATCTATAAGTACTTAGCAGACCCATTTTCAACATCCAGTGAAAATACTTGGAAAAATATATTTTGTTGAAAATATAGAGTACATTTTGAAAATGGAGGAAATATCTTTGGTGAGAATGCTCTGGAAATCATCACCCCATCCATGGTCGCAGTTACATTCCAGGGTTATTTTGCCATCACAGCAAAAGTCTATGTAGCTGTAGGCAACTCCGTGCCCCTTGATTACGCCATGGAACCCACCACAGATCGTAGTTATATTCCAGGGTTACGTTGTCATCACAACAAAAGTCCATGCAATTGTAGGGACCAGCGCCCTCGATTTTCGCTGCCAAATGAAACTTCACCACTCCCATATAGGTCGCAGACTACATCAGTCAAATCCCAATGCAGCCTTAGGCTCTCACGTCCTCTCGACTTTTGCTATGTCACTATAGGTCGCAGTCTACCGATGTAAAATCGAATGTAGACTGTTGGCTCTCAGCAGCATACATGACTTTCGCTATGGTCTGCAGAAGATTGCACCGACATCGAGTTACACTGTCGTCACAGCATAACCCAAATGCCTCTGTAGACATTAGCACCCTCGACTTTTGCTACCAAATAATCCTCAAGAACTAGTTTGTCCGGACTCCTCACAGGATCAACTTTAGAGCCTACCCCCTTTTTGACCCTCAAGGCAGTACCAACCTATGGTACTCCTGAGAAGTTCATTTCAAGGGAGCGCCTTTTTCTCCAGAGCCATTTTCAAAACACTTTATACTATACACATATAGTATCTTCCAAATCATACACCTAGTATGAATCTCAAATAAATTTCCTTTCTCAAAATCGATTATTCCAAAATCGATAATTCTCAAATTAGGCTTTTCCAAATTCCAATATTGATTTTACCCAAAAAATCAAAAGCCTTTCCAAATCTAAAGGTTTCAAAAACCTTTTCCAAAAATCATTCTCATGAGAGCCTTTATATATGTATATATAGATATGTATAACTTTTAAAAACTTTGGATCTCTTCAAACTTGCATAAAACCCCTTTTATACTTCAAATATTTTCAAAACCCTTTTCTTCTGGCTATAGATTCAACAAAGGAAGTTTTATCATATATATAACAAAGATACATAACTTTGTTTATGAAAAATCAAATATTCAAATTTGATTACTCTTTACAAAACCACTTATCATATAACTTACTTCCATAAAGTAAATTTCTATTATAGAAATATCCAATTTCCACTTTGTTTCATCATATATTTCACACAATATACTTTTCATTTCAAAAGCATTTTACAGTTTTTATCCACAAATTTCCTATATCAATTTATTCAAATCTGTACGATGTACACGTATCATCCGTACGCATTATCAATCTGATCGTTCAATCGATCACACAATTTCTCTTCCGAACTAGTATTGTCTACTCAGCTTCCTAGTGCGGACTCAGATATGGTTTCATGATTAGAAACCGTCATTCTCCTTACATAGCCATAACTATGATAGAGAATATCTAGAACCAATCAAAAATCCATATCCAGGTTCGTCGTCGAAAATCGAGTGAAAAGTCCCCACTCGAATCGACATACAATGTCGAAATTCTGTGCTCGAATCAGGATCAAATCACTATGCGAATAGAATAATATAAGTACATCCTACGTATTTATCCTCGTTGATTATTAACCAAATCAATTCTCTTTTCTATTCACATTCACTTATGATTTCTATACACTTATTCACCATTGCTTCAATCCCATTTGGATCATCACCTCAATTCTTATCTCAATTGGGTATTTAATCATAAACAGTTTGCACTCTGACCGGCTTAAATTTTGAAAATAGCTTGAAGAATTTAAAAATAAATAAGTAATTGAAAAACAATTATTAATTTGTAAAATAGCTGTAAAATAGTTAAGTAATTATAAAATAGTTTGGAAAATAGTTAAGTAGTTATAGAATATTTCGGTAATTGCAAAATAGTTGTAAAATAGTAATTAGTTATAAAGTAGTTGAAAAACAGTAATTAGTTTATAAAACAGTTGAAAAATTGTTAAACAGTACCAAAAATAATTGTAAAATAAAGATAGTTTGGCTTTAAAAAAGAAAGATTGTATAGTAAGTAGCTTGGAAAATAGATTTATGTTAAAATAATTTATTTTGAAAATAGTCCAGAGCCAAACAGTTCAATTCCCAATCTCCAATCCCATCAATTCAATTTAAATTTCCACTTCTATTTAAATTGACTCAACTTCAAATTTAAATAACTTCAATTCCTATTGAAATTGATTTAATCCCAATTCAAGTTGAACTTAAAATCATTCAACTTCAGTTTCATTTCAAGTTAATCCAACTCAAATTTTCCATTTGAATTTTTAAACTTATCCTTCTTTAATCACAATTCCAATTAATTCAAATCAAATCCAATTGGAACTAATTCAATTTAAATCTTAACTTTAAACCATTTCGAATTATAAATTCGAGTTAAATTTTAAATGTTGATTTAATCACTTAAATCAAATTAACTTTTATTAAATCAATAATCTTTAAACAATTTAATTTTGAGTCCAATTTTAAAATTCCATTTTAAATTATCTTACTTAACTTATTTCAAAGTTCAAATAAGAATTCAAAAATAATTTTTTTCTTCAAAATTTAATTTATTACCCAATTTATCTTCTAGTTGGAACCGACTCTTAAACAATTTTAATTTACAAATTCAATTCTTGACATTCAAATCTTAAGTTCAAAGTGATTCTATATCCTTAATTTCAAATTAAATTTTTATTTCCCATCTATTTCAATAATGGATATATTACCACAATCCATTTCTTTATTCATTTAAACAAATCCAATTCACAGTTTAAAGATTATTAACAACAACAGGATGATATTATCCAAATTATTTAAACATCATCCATTTCCAATTTCCAAATCTCAAACCCATTTTGAGATCACACAAACTCCCAATTAAAATCAACCATTTAACTTTCCTGGTTAAAACTTAATTTCATCTTGAAATTCCCAAATCAGGTTATTCATTCAAAATTATTTAACTTCCTCCAAGTTAAATTCAATTTACTTAATCCAGTTGTTAGCACCAGAATTGGTTACTAACACCCTTGAGTAGAGTTATGTAAAGAGATTAATGAAGAAAATAAATTCAAATAGAGGATAGTGTGCTAAATTAAACATAAGAAACAAGACACCAAATTTATAGTGGTTCGGCATAACAGCCTACGTCCACTTTGAGGTTAATCTTTATTGCTTTTCTCATTAATCGATTACAGGTACAATCCGTACACCAACTATTTGATTACAATTGTTAAGCAAAAAAGATAAGTCTTGAATGCGGTAGAGTCACCCCGGTGTTCTCGAAAAAAGGTCCCTTTCACCATGCCCCTGCCTCTCTATTTATAGAAGAAGATGGGTTGGGCTTCCCTAGTGGGCCTAGTAGTTAGACAGTTCGGCCCAAAATGAGTGAACTCTGTGTGCCGAACCACAAATGCCGATCGGTGAATGCCGAGTGCTTCCTTAATGCCGAATGAGGCAATGTGTTGAGTGAAGAGTGCAAGCCGAACAAGAACCGATGCCCGTCGAGAGGAGATGCCAAACGAGGCCGGAATGCCGAACGAGCTTCATGCCGGTCGAGATTGAATGCCGAACGACTTTGACATGCCGAACGGCCCTCAATGCCGAACGAGGTCTAGATGCCAAGCAGTGTGGAATGCCAAACGACTCTGACATACCGAACGACCCTTAATGCCGAACGAGATCTGGATGCCAAGCAGTGTGGGATGCCGAGTAGTATGGAATGCCGAACGACTCCGATATGCCGAACGACCCTTAATGCCGAACGACGTCTGGATGCCGGGCAGTGTGGAATGCCGAACGACCATGCTGTGTCGAACGACCCTCAATGCCGAACGATATACAATACCGAACGGCCCTCAATGCCAAACAACCATAGATGCCAAACGGCCCGGTCATGCCAAACAGGGACAGATGCCGAACGAAGTCTCTTCATTAAGTCTTTGGTTGCCCGGTCAAGCCATTGGGAAACACTTACCCCCCAAAGTGTATTATGTGGATAAACATGATACGCTTTGCGTCACGAGTCCTCCATGCTTTGCTTCAAGCCCTGGTTTCATTTCCTCGATGGTACTTTCTCTTGAATGCTGAACGAGTCAGTGTATGCCAAACGACATGCCGATACGGAACGTCATATAAATGCCGAACGATTTAGCTGATGCTGAGCGAGGGATGCGCACTGGCCGATTCTATCGGTCATTGTCCCTTCAACTCCTTTCTTCCCCTATAAAGGTCGGCACTTCACTTCTTCTTCTCTTTTTCATTTTTACCTCCGCTATCCTGTATTCGTGAACTTTGCTTTTTAACAAACTCCAAATAATTAACCACTCTTCCCTCCTCAAACATCGTACGTTACTTTACTCCTTTCCCAAATCAATCGAAACTAATTAAAACCGCTCTCCTTATTTCAGAATCCCCCAAGTTTTCGAGCCATTTACTAGGTAATGACCTTTCTCTTTGAACGCCACCCCTTGGCTAATAAAGTTAGCACGAGATTCAAGTTGGTGAATCTCTGTAGAACCGTGGCTAGTAGGTGTCACTCGGATGAGGGAACCAGATCATGATTAGGATGTGTTTTAAGGCTAAGCAGTGTGGGAAAAAAGGAGAGGTCAGAGGCATGTGAAGGAGGGAAAAACAGAGGAGGAGTAGGGATTAGTTAGAATCCCGATCGGCTCGGTATGACCTGCCAAAGGACTCGACCATGTCATTTGGTAGGGATGGAGAAAAAGAATAAAATTGTTATTAAGGATGGAGTGTCGAGCGTTGTGGCTTGGCGTAACTTTGGTTCGGCACGATTCTCCATATGCCAAACAGTGGAGTGGATAAGTGGAAGGATGTCGTTGTTGAGAGTAGAATGCCAAGCTATGCGGCTCGGCATGAGGGTGGTTCGGCATGACCCCCTCATGCCGAACGGTGGAGAGGACAGATGGAAGTAAGGAATGCCGAGCGATGCGGCTCGACACGTAGTGGTTCGGCATGACTCCTTTATGCCGAACGGCGGAGAAGACAGATGGAAGCATGGGATGCCGAGCAGTGGACTTGGCCGAATGGTATTTAGGCCGAGCTGGGTTGAGGTCGAGCAAATTTAGGCCGAACGGCATTTATGCCAAGCGGCATTTAGGCGAGCGAGTTTTAGGCCATGTGTTTCAAGTGTCGCTCGGCCTTGACCTTCGATGAATTGATAACAACAGTCGAAATCATTCCAACTTGAACATAACCCTCGTCAAATTCACTTATTTCCCATGCTTAATCATATGACAAAAACAAGGACAAGGACTTAAGCGAACCAGCATATCAAACTAATCCAGACTGGTAACTCCCCAGTTTCAACAATCATAAGTCTGAATTTAAATCGATAAAAACAAATAATAGCCTTCAACATATAGTGCCAATGTCCGAGTCCAAAATCGAAAACATCATAAGACAGGCTTTCGGAGACGGTCAGCGATGATGGTCTTCGAAGATGGCAGTTCAAAGCTTCAACTTTATATCGTCAACTCTGTGACTTTTAATTTCTCGGTACTTATATTTGAATGATCGCACTAGTTCGCACACCACACAGGGGGAATATTTATGCTGTTAAGTCTAATGTCGATTATTTTTCAAGTATAGTTCAAACAGGTACTCTGTTAGATCCAATCTTCATTAAAGATGTCTAGGAAATCTAGCTCTGCTACGATCTCAGATAGACCGGGGCCATCCTCTCGAAAAGAAGTCGTAGATACTTCATGTCCGTCAACTACCCCCGCTCAATACTTTTCGAACCCGGTGACTACATCTGTCGACTTGGCTCCCAACGCTTTGGAGGCAGCAATTTTTCTAGATGACCCAATCGATTCTCAGGCTTAAAAAATTAACGAAAGTACGCTCCGTCAGATCTGCTCTATCCACGGAATCCCCTTTGATTATGTATTAGTTCCATTGGGGCATGATCGTCCACACTTCCCCCATTTGGATACACAACTTGCAACAAATTCATGTGTTGGGTTGGCAGCGTGCCACTGTTCAACTCATTTCTTCGAGACATGTTGCAGTACATCGACATTGCTCCGTCGCAACTGCATCCGAACAGCCACACATTCATCTACGTCACTTGTATCCTCTTCATGAGTGTCCTCTCTAGGCTTCCAACTCTAGGCGAAATTCGATACATATTGCATCAAGAGACGAAAGGATAGCCCTTCTTTCGTGTTTCTCGAGTCGTACAACAAATGTCAAATCTTAACTGGGGCATGGAGCAAGTTTGCCCTGTACAAACATGAATGGTTTTACGTGCGCTGTCCTCCCGGTTTTGCGAGGAGATGGGTAGAAGGAAGTAAGTCTTTTTCCTGGGTCGACACTCATGTTTGGTCGAAGCTGTACCGTTTCTAACTCTCTTCCATCTTTTCAGGTATCAATTCGCGTCTCGAGGTCCTCGGATATTCTGAATCCGTTGAAGCTATTCGAGCCATTCCCGTCGAAGACCGGGACATCAGAACTCTCATTTCAAATGAGAAGCTTACAAAGTTTGGGATGTTGGCAGAAGGTCGCCGAATAAGCCTCCCTCAGGGAGTTACAATACCCAGGCCTGCCTCTGGCAAAGGGAAAAAACAAGCTGAGTCTTCAGCACGTAACGCCCCTGACACACTAGAAGAGAGGGAAATAAAGGAAACTGAAATGCCTTAGGCATAAGATGAGAACGTTAGTCCTGCTCGGGATCCGATAGTTGAAGTTCACGACATCGAGACGTCGCCTTCCCCTTCGAAGGGGAAGAAGAAACTAACATATATGCTGAGGAAGAAAACAGTCGGTGGAACTTCTAAAGTTACTCTCATTCCCGTGGAGAAAGAAGCCTCCTCACAGCATTTAGAAAGTTCCCTAAAAGGCCTGTCGAACCTTTCCATACCTGATGATCTACTCAACTACGACTTTGATGATCCAGAGGCCCTTAAGCTTCCTTCACCCACGAGAGGCGATGCAAGCATTCAAGCCCATAATCAGGGAGAAAAAACTCCTATTAGTAAAGAAGCTGTTCCGTCGGGGGAAACACTAGGACACACACAAACACATGCACTACACCCTGTACTTAAATTTCCGTTGTCGCCCTATTCTTTGCTATGTCGTCGTTACTTAAACTTTGTGTAGGTGACATGAGACGCACGCACGGACTTGACTATCTTCGCGGTTCATCGATATTTTATCAGTCAAGATGGGATTTAGATTCTGGAAGACACCGAGACAGGGACGACGATGGCGATAGGGATTATCATTCCCGAGATTCATTGTCTCGGAAGAAATCTTATTATCAGCCCAAATACCATCATAATCCCCCTTCTCACTTGGAGCAAGGCAGAGATAAGCACGACCATAAAGGGTCGCAATCCGATGTCCCTCATGATCAACACTTTGATTCTTCTACCATACGACAGTCCCGGGATCCTTACAAGAAAACCGAACTTTCAAAGCCATTTCCTCCTATGCCCGTAACAGATCCAACGATATCGGAGAGACTGATAGGGCTCAAGGCTAAATTCCTAAAATTCTGCTTTGATGGCCTGAAATTCCTTCTTGCGATCCATCATATTCCGAGACATGTCAAATAGAGCATTATCGCCTGCAACAACGACGTCTATGTTCAACATGACGCGTTCATTCATCTTGTAGAGAAAGTGTCAGAAGTCTCCATAAAGTGCAAGCATGAGATTGATCGCCTGAAACTTGAGGCCATCCATGACAAAGACATTATTAAAGCTCAGGACGAAGAGCTTGCTTCTTACAAGTCTCAGTTAGTAACCGCCTAATAGAGCGCCAAAGATACTGCCGAAGCCGTAACTCGTATGGAATCAACCCATAAAAAAGAAATCGATGAGGTAGTCCAACGCTGTGGGGCTCTAGCTTTAGAGAAAGACTCAGTGCAGAAGGAGAGGGACGCCTTTGCCCTCCGAGTTAAGGAGCTGGAGGAGCAACTCCGCAAAGAAAAGGAGGAGAAGATCGCTGCCCAAGAAGAGTCGCAACGATATTGCAACGAGATCGTTGCCACACGACTTCTAAAGGCAAGCTTGAGGATGAACTTTCTAAGGTTGAGATGCTAAAGAATGAAGCCCGTGAAGAGGGCAAGAAAATAGCGTCTGCGGAGGTCGACCCCCACCTTGATGTGGCTAAAGAAGCAGGTTGGGAGGAGGTCAAAAGCATGTTCGACCCACTAATTGTAGAGTTCAATGCCCGCGTCCTCATGCACCAAGACTTAACTTTTCTGGGTGAGGCCTACCTCGAATCTTTAGCCGAGGCATGTGAGACCTTAATAGAAATCAGGATGGCCGAACATGGTACTAAGGAGGTTGATGAAGGAGATTTGATAAAAGAATTTCTTAAGGGAAACAAGCCTTCGGACATGTCTGCGGCAAAAGCTCTTTACTGCAAAGGCTCCCCCTCAACGAAAGGGAAAGAGGTTATTGCCGGTCCATTCAGGATCGAGTCTCAAGTTCATGCGCCCACTTAGCTGGCCGATCGGTCGATATTTGATCCCTTGAGCAGCATGTTGGTTATGATCCGGAGGATCCCGGCCTCGGCATTCATATTTTATCTCCTATACCAGAGGGTGAGACCCCTCTGACGGTTGAGAGCCAGCCGGAACCTGGTAGATAACTCTTCGCTTTATCATTCCAAAAGTCGTCGTTTTTCACTCGGAGCTATCATATTCTAATGCTTGTTTTTCATGATTTTGTGCAGGCCGTTCTGATCTCGAGCCCACTCTGAGGAACGATGTCGCCAAGGAGGTGAAGGAAAAGACAAGTGAGGCCACTCACGCAGGAGAGGCTCCCAGTTCAGATGCTTAGATGATCGGAGCGCTTCATGAGGATAAGTCCGAGACTTCCTCTCCCATCGATGGGAGTTATGAAATCGAAATTGCAAGCGCCTCTGAACACACATCTAAACTGAGCTTGAAGGAGCAGCTTGAGAAGGAGAAGAAAAAGATGGTTGAGATCAAAGTCGAGTCTCAAGCTGTGGACCTGAACAATCCTTTGAATAAGCCGTTGAAGGTCATCCTCCCTGGCGGGTCCAAGCCTATGGAAGTTCCCCGTACCTCTTCAGTTGTCACTCCCTCATCAAAGAAAGTTATCAAGGGCAAACGCATAGAAGAGGAGTCGTCTGGAAAACGGTCGATGAAGTTAAAGGAGTAGTCGTCGCTCTCATTCAACGAGAGTTAGTTTAGATTATATAATTATTTTTATTTATTTTCGTAGTTCTTGTAAATAAACTTTTGACTCCGAGCTTCGGAGAAGTTGCAGTAGAAACTTATTTTTGATGAATAAAACTTAGTTCTTTTGCCTTTCAGAAGACTTCTATTGTTTAGTTTTCTATATAACCGTGGTCAAAACCCAAGCAATTGCGAGTTACATGAACTTCTCGATTCATCTTCAAATAAGTTGATAATTTTTTGGCATTGCTCATTCTTTATTCCATGCTCCGGGTACTTATTCTCCAGTCCGTACGCAAGGGTTCGATAACCTCAAGTCACTTGTATCCAGTCCACCCTCAGGGGACTTGGACATTTAAATCGTTTATTCTCTAGTCCACGCTCTGGAGACTTAGAGTATTTCAGTCCGCACGCCGGGGGCTTGGAGGTTTTAAGTCGTTTATACTCTGGCTCACACTCCGGGGGCTCGTAGTACTCCAGTCTGCACTCCGAGGACTTGAAGATTTCGAGTCATTTATGCTCTGGCCCGCACTCTGGGGACTTAGAGTACTCCAGTCTGCACTCTGGGGACTTGGAGATTTTAAGTCATTTATACTTTTGTCCGCACTCCGGGGACTCAGAGTACTCTAGTCCGCACTCCGGGGACTCAGAGTACTCCAGTCCGCACTCCGGGGACTTGGAGATTTTGAGTCGTTTATACTCTAGTCCGCACTCCGGGTACTTAGAGTACTCCAGTCCGCACTCCGGGGACTTAGAGATTTTGAGTCGTTTATACTCTGGTCCGCACTCAAGGGACTCAGAGTAATCCGGTCTGCATTACGGGGACATAGAGGTTTTGGGTCATTTGTACTCTGGTCTACACTACGAGGACTCAGATTACTCCAATCCGCACTCCGGGGAATTGGAGATTTTGAGTCATTTATACTCTGGTCCGCACTCTGGGGACTCAGATTACTCCAGTCTGCACTCCGGGGACTTGGAGATTTTGAGTTGTTTATACTCTGGTCCGCACTCAGGGGAATCAGATTACCCCAGTCCACACTCCGGAGACTTGGAGATTTTGAGTCGTTTATACTCTGGTCCGCACTCTGGGGACTCAGAGTAGTCCAGTCCGCACTCTGAGGACTTGGAGATTTTGAGTCGTTTATCCTCTGATCCGCACTCTGGGGACTCAGAGTACTCCAGTCCTCACTCCAGGAACTTGGAGATTTTGATCGTTTATACTCTGGTCCGCACTCTGGGGACTCAGAGTACTCCAGTCCGCACTCCGGGGACTTGGAGATTTTGAGTCGTTTATGCTTTCGTTCGCACTCTGGGGACTCAGAGTACTCCAGTCCGCACTGCGAGGACTTGGAGATTTTGAGTCGTTTATACTCTGATTCGCACTCTGAGGACTCAGAGAACTCCAGTCCGCATTCCGAGGACTTGGAGATTTTGAGTCGTTTATCCTCTGGTCCGCACTCTGGGGACTCAGAGTACTCCAGTCTGCACTCCGAGGACTTGGAGATTTTGAGTCGTTTATGCTCTAGTCCACACTCTGCGGACTCAGAGTACTCCAGTCCGCACTTTGGAGACTTGGAGATTTTGAGTCGTTTATGCTCTGGTCCACACTCTAGGGACTCAGAGTACTCCAGTCCGCACTCTGGAGACTTGGAGATTTTGAGTCGTTTATACTCTGGTCCGCACTCTGGAGACTTGGAGATTTTGAGTCGTTTATGCTCTGGTCCACACTCTAGGGACTCAGAGTACTCCAGTCCGCACTCTGGAGACTTGGAGATTTTGAGTCGTTTATACTCTGGTCCGCACTCTGGGACTCAGAGTACTCCATTTTGCACTCCGGAGACTTGGAGATTTTGAGTCGTTTATACTCTGGTCTGCACTCTGGGGACTCAGTACTCCAGTCCGCACTCTGGGTACTTGGAGATTTTGAGTCGTTTATACTCTGGTCCGCACTCTGGGGACTTAGAGTACTCCAGTCCGCACTCCGGAGGCTTGGAGATTTTGAGTCGTTTATACTCTAGTCCATACTATGGGGACTCAGAGTACTCCAGTCCGCACTCCGAGGACTTGGAGATTTTGAGTCGTTTATACTTTGATCCGCACTCTGCGGACTCAGAGTACTCCAGTCCACACTCCAGGGACTTGGAGATTTTGAGTCGTTTATACTCTGGTCCGCACTTTGGGGACTCAGAGTACTCCAGTCCGCACTCCGGGGACTTGGAGATTTTGAGTCGTTTATGCTTTAGTCCGTACTCTGGGGACTCAGAGTACTCCAATCTACACTTCGGCGACTTGGAGATTTTGAGTGCTCGTGCACGTTCGTACGTCAGACAGCATAATGTATCTCTTAGTTATTCGTCACAGCGTTATCATACACAAAAACATTGACAATTCATGGAGAAAATGGCTTCAAGCCTTTATTAATGCAAACAAGCTAAATTGTCTTATTACATGCCGTAAACTAGGAATAAAAACTTGCTGGAAATAAATGCAACTAAAATATGAAAGAGATGAACTAAGTGTAATAATGCCGCAAATGCTCGCTATTCCATGCTCGGGGGAGTGTCGCACCATCAACGGTGCGGGGTTCATACGTGATGGTACCGGGAAATCCCGTTTCAAAACGAGATCACCCACATCAAAGATTCTCGATCAAACTTTTTGATTATAATATCGAGCGACACGGTGCCTGTATGCGGCCGCTCTTAATTTTGCTTCGTCACGCTTTTCATCAGTGAAGTCCAATGATTCCAGCAAAAGATCTTGATTTGACTTATGGTCGTAATAAGTTACTCGATGTGATGGAACTTCAAGTTCTACGGGTATGACAGCTTCCATGCCGTATGCCAACGCAAATGGAGTGTGGCCAGTCGCGGACTTATGGGTGGTTCTGTAAGCCCAAAGCGCTGTTGGAAGCCCGTCCACCCACTTGCCTCTAGCCTTTTCCATACTTTTTTCCAATATGGATGTGATTATTTTGTTTATGGCTTCCACTTGTCCATTGGCTTTGGGATGAGCAACTACTGCAAACTTTTTCTCAATACCATATTTTTGGTAAAATTCCTTGAACTCTTTGCTTTCAAATTGAGTTTCATTGTCTGTAACGATGGTTCGTGGAAGGCCAAAATGACATATAATATTTTATACAACGAAATTGATGACCTTTTTTGTGGTGATAGTGGCCAAAGGCTCTGCTTCTGCCTACTTGGTAAAGTAATCGACCGCTACTATTGTGTATCTTGCACCACCTTTGGATAGGGGTAAGGAACCGACCAAGTCGATCCCCCATATTGCAAATGGCAAGGGACTAACCATTTATGTGAGTTCCGTCAGTGGAGCTCTCAGGATTTTCGCATATTCTTACATTTGTCACATCTTTTCACATAGTTTGCGGCATCCTGATTTATAGTCGGCCAATAGTGTCCATAGCGGAGGATTTTCTTTGCTAATGTCTACCCCCCAGTATGGTCGCCACATTCACCTTCATGGACTTCCTTCAGTACTCATTTTATGTCATCATGGGCAATGCACCGGAGTAAGGGGGTCGAGAATCCTTTTCGATACATTACTCCATCTTGCATTACATAACGTGAAGCCTTACGAATGACTTTTCGTCTTTCGCTCTTTCTTTCGGGCACGACCCCGTGTAACAAGTACTGCTTGAATGGGCTCATCCATGATTCCTTCTCGATTTCTGTTTCTAACATGAAATCTACCTCCATCATATTTATGCTCGGACACATGTAAGGTTTCAACAGGAAACAATCCCATCTGCTGCGCATCGCCAGTGCTTGTAAATTTTGCCAATGAATCGACTGCTCTGTTTTGCTCACACGGGACATGTGAAATATCATAATACTCGAGATTCGCTAGCAGCTCTTGAACCCGGACCAAATACAGGGCAAGTCTCTGCCCCTTTTCTTGATAGTCCCCCTGCATTTGGTACACCGCCAGTTGCGATTCGTAAAAAATTTCAACCGATCTTACTCCCAGTTCTTTAATAAGTCTTAAGCCGGCAATCAATGCTTCATACTCGGCTTCGTTATTTGTTGCTGTGAATTCGAGCTTCAAAGCATAGAAAACTGATCGGTTCTCAGGAGTCACAAGAACTATGCCAACCCCTGAACATTGGTCGTTAGATGCCCCATCGGTATACATCTTCCATCGAACCGGAGGTATGACATTGTGGGCGTTTGATTCATCTATCATGGTGAATTCAGCAATGAAATCAGCTAGCACTTGCTTCTGTAGGCCCTTCGCAGGTAGGTAATATTGAACTGACTCAACTCGATATTCCATTTTAACATCCTTCCAGAAGTTTCCGGTCGTTGGAGTACCTGTCGCTAGGGCTGATCGGTGTAGACACTGATCGAGGGTCCCTGGAAGTATGGGCGAAGCTTGTGTGATGCAATCACCAAGCAATAGGCTAGTTTCTCAATCCTGGGATAATTTCTTTCTGCCCTCGTCAAACGTTTACTGACATAATACACTGGCTTTTGAACTCGGTCCTCCTCGCGAACCAAAGCCGTACTGATAGCATGCTGGGATACTGCCAGGTATACATACAACATTTCATGGTCAATTGGTTTTGATAGCACCAGAGGACTTTCTAGATGTCTAACCAGAGCTCGGAATGCTTCCTCACAGTAGGACGTCCACTCGAAATTCCTCTTTCCTTTCTTTATCACATCAAAGAAAGGAATGCACTTATCCGTGGCTCTGGATATGAATCGACTCAGCACGACCACCTTTCCGTTCAATATTTGCACTTGCTTTATAGTTCTGGGCATTTGTATGTCCCGAATAGCTTGAATCTTTTCCGGGTTAGCTTCAATTCCACGTGCGTTCACAATGAAACCCAAGTATTTTCCTGATGCAATGCCAAAAGAACACTTCAAAGAGTTAATCTTTATCCCGTAATGCCTGAGTAGATCAAACATCTCTGCTAAGTCTCGGATGTGGTCGTTTGACTGTCGTGACTTCACGAGCATGTCATCCCCATAGGCTTCCATCGTTCTACCAATATGGTCTTTAAACATTTGATTCACTAGACGTTGATAAGTTTCTCCAGCGTTTTTCAATCCAAAAGGCATTACTACATAGCAATATAACCCTACATCTGTGACAAAGCCGGTGTGTTCTTGGTCTGGAATGTGCATCGGGATCTGATTGTATCCCGAATATGCATCCATGAACGACAATAATTCGTGTCCGGCAGTAGTGTCAACGAGCTGGTCGATTCTAGGTAAATGGAAACTATCCTTCGGGCATGCTTTATTCAGATCGAAGTAATCAACACAAGTTCTCCACTTCCCATTCGCTTTTCTTACCGGCACAGGGTTAGATACCCATTTGGGGTAGAGGGCGTCGCAGATGAACCCATTGGCTTGGAGTTTATCCACCTCCTCTTTGAGGCCAGCGGACCTCTCCGAGTCCATGCCTCACCTTTTCTGCTTCACAGGAACATATTTTGGGTCTATGTTCAACATATGACTCGCAATAGTGGGAGAAATCCTGCACATATCAGAATGTGTCCAAGCGAAAACATCCAGATTCGCTCGGAGGAAATCAGTGAGGTCCTTGGCCACTGATGGATCGAGTTGTGATCCAATCTTAAGAACTCGTGATGGCTCATCCCGGTTGACTGGAATGTCAATCATCAGCTCAGCCGGTGCTGCATTCATTTCTCTGGGTTCCTCATCATCATCTCTCGGATCTATGTTTCTAAGGATCTGAGAATGTCGCCCGAGCCAGGGCTCGGGCACTACTTGTCAATCATCAGTATTTAGGATGCGGACGGAGCTGTCTGTAACCTTCTCTTTTTCTCTCCACTGAGCTTCCCTCAGCTCTACCACATAACATGCGCGACCTGTCGCCTGATCGCCATGTACTACACCGACTTCTTTTTTCTATCGGAAACTTTAATGTCAAACACCATGGGGCCAAAGCAGCCCCAAACTCTGCCACGGCCGGACGACCCAAAAATACATTGTATGGAGAGTCAACATCCATTACTATGAATGGTAGGATTCACACTCTTCTACGCTCATTTTCCCCCAGTTCAACTGGTAACTCAATATACCCCATCGCGTCGGTTGCGGCACCATTAAAGCCGTGGATACGAGCTTTGCATGGTTTTAAATCTTTTGTCTCCATCTTCATTTGGTCATAAGCCTTCTTGAAGATGATGTTGACAGAGCTTCCACAATCAATCCAAATCCTTTTGACATAAGCTGGCCCGACTGTTGCAGATATGACCATCGGGCGATAGTAGGAGTCTCCACCCTGTCTGCATCTCGACTCCTAAACACTATATCGTCTGTCATCATGCGTTGCTGTTTTGCGGGGGTTCCATCTTCCACATTCGAACAACATTCATAATTCGCATGCCTCTAGGAGGTAGCATATCGTTCCATCTCCTGCCAATTCTTGTCTGCAGGATGAGGTCCTCCGACTATAGTGTTTATGATCAACCTACCTACGGTCCGGGTAGGTTCCTTTGGGTGACGTGGAGCCGGCCCGCGTCCGGGGCCTGACGTTCCTTGCCTACCCTCTGGTGAGTTGTTAACAAACTCCCGCAGCTTTTTCTGCCGGATTAACTATTCTATGGCATCATGGAGGTGTCTACACTCCTCGGTATTGTGTCCGTGGGTCTCATGGAAGCGACAGTACTTCCCCGTCTGTTTCTGTTCCTTAGTGTACTCCTTTAGGCGCGACTTTCTGTATTGGAAGGTGTTACAGGTAGGTAGGTAAATGTTTTCAAGAGACGTATTCAGGGGGTGTATTCGTTGTAGGTCGGAATCCTCGACTTCCATTTCCCCGTCTCTTTTTTCTTTTCAGGATTTCCATCTCCGGATCCTTTAGACTTCCCAGGCTAATTCTGGACGTTGACTTGAACTTTTCCCGAACTGTCACCGGATTGCTTCATGGCGATGTTACTTTTTACAGTGTCCTGAACAGGCCCTGGTGCCTTATCTCTTCTCGTCCATCGAGCTTCCTCCCTCCTTATAAACTGGTGAGCTTTGGAATAGAATCGCTCCAACGTAGTTGGGGGCTTTCTCGCCAACCAATCTCTAAACTTCGAGTCTGGATCTACGCCTCGTGTTACCTCCATCAAAATTGCATGGTCGTTAGGGTTGCTAACTTCAATGGCGGCAACATGAAATCTCTACAAGTATGCTTTCAAAGACTCTCTCGGAGCTTGGATCACGCTTGATAAGGACATCACGCCCTTTGGATGAGTAGCATATATCCTGAATTGTTCAACAAATTTCAATGCCAACTCGTCGAAGCTGGATATAGACCATGGTGGAAGCCGAGTAAACCACATAGTGGCGATCCCAGACAAAGTGATTGGGAAGCACTTACACTTAGTTGCGTCATTCGCTCTTGCAGAATCCATCATCCATTCGTACCTCATCACATGTTTCCTAGGGTCAGTTTTCCCTTCGTAGGCTGGGATAGTCGGCATACTGAATTTCTTGGGATACTCAGCCTGTAGAATAATGTCTGTGAAGGGAGTATGACTTCTGAACACTCCCCAATCTTCGTTGGTCAAGCCTTGGTTTTCTCCCATTAACTTCCTGACCATGGCTGATAAGTCTGGAGTTTGTATGGAAGATGGAAGGTTGGGTTCCATTCCATGGGACCGTGCGGGTTGATGTCCCGCTTGCTGGCGGTCGGGCAAACGTGCATCCTGGAGGCCAGCTTGATTTGGGTCTTGGTGAGCCGGGCGTCCGATCTCCTCATGTGCCTGACCCCTGGCGAATCGATCAGTGGCACCTGCCTATGCAGCTTTAGTCTTACGGCGTCTACGCCTAAGAGGTTCATCAGCTGAAGTCGAGCTATCAGATGAAGAATAAGGAGTAGGACTACTTCCAACATTATGACGCCGCTGCTAGGCAAGCCGAGTCATGAGATTAGTGTTGGCTTGAATCTGCTCAGCCAATTGCCTTCTACTTCCTTGAGTTCTCTTATCAAGTCTTTGAACTCTGTTCGGGAAACGACCTCCGTTTGATTTTGGATGGAGGGCCCTACGCCTTGAATTTCTTGTTGGTTTCTAGGTCCAACTTGTTGCACACTAGCAGTCTCATGGACGTCCGCATTGTAGGAGGCTGATCGGGTGCGTGGTCTTCCCATAGTAGTGTTGTCGGTCGGAACTCTGAATAGATTCAACGGGCGTCCAATGAATAAGTCGGATCTCCTTCGGGGGATTTTTTCAATCCAAAAGCTACAAAGTAGATCCTATCGACCTGAAAATTCAATTCTCAGTGAAAGCACCAAAATGTTAGCACCAGAATTGGTCACCGACACCCTTGAGTAGAGTCATGTAGAGAGATTAATGAAGAAAATAAATTCAAACAGAGGAATGTGTGCTAAATTAAACGCAGAAAACAAGAACACCAAATTTACAGTGGTACGACGTAACTGCCTACGTCCACTTTGAGGTTAATCTTTATTGTTTTTCTCACTAGTCGATTATAGATACAATCTGTACACCAACTATTTGATTACAATTGTTAAACGAAAAAGAAAGTCTTGAATGAGTCTCGAATGCGGCAGAGTCTCCCCATTATTCTCGAAAAAAGGTCCATTTCACTGTGCTCCTGCCTCTCTATTTATAGACGAAGATGGGTTGGACTTCCCTGGCGGGCCTAGTAGTTAGACTGTTCGGCCCCAAATGAATGCTGATCAGCAAATGATGAGCGCTTCCTTAATGCCGAAGGAGGCGATGTGTTGGGTGAAGAGTGCAAGCCGAACGAAAACCGATGCCGGTCAAGGGGAGATGCCGAACGAGGCTGGAATGCCGAACGAGCTTCATGCCGATCGAGATTGAATGCCGAACGACTTTGACATGCCAAACGGCCCTCAATGCCGAACGAGGTCTAGATGTCGAGCAGTGTGGAATGCCAAACGACTCTGACATGCCAAACGGCCCTCAATGCCGACCGAGGTCTGGATGCCGAGCAGTGTGGAATGCCGAACGACTCTGACATGCCGAACGGCCCTTAATGCCGAACGAGGTCTGGATGCCGAGCAGCGTGGAATGCCGAACGACTCTGACATGCCGAACGACCCTCAATGCCGAATGAGGTATGGATGCCGAGCAGTGTGGAATGCTGAACGACCATGCTGTGTCGCATGGCCCTTAATGCTGAACGATATACAATACCGAACGACCCTCAATGCCGAACGACCATAGATGCCGAACGGCCTGGTCGTGCCGAATGGGGATAGATGTCGAACGAAGTCTCTTCATCAAGTCTTTGGTTGCCCAGTCATGCCGTTGGGAAACAATAGTCAACTTTACACAATTTGAATTCCCTTTCAAATTTTAATCTTCAAATTAATAATATTTCCATTTAAGTTTAAAAACTTACTTCACTTTGGGTTTCACATCACATCCCAAGGAAAATTCAAAACTCAACTTTAGAGTTTATTTCAAATATACATATTTATTTCCTTTACACACTAAATTATCCTTAAATTTTAAACCACCTTCGGTCTTTGAATTCAAAACAAATTCCTTTAAATTTTAAACAACTTTTGTTTGAAACAGGGCCCTTTTTTCAAATACATTAAATAACATTTCTTTATCACTTTGAACAATTTTCAAATTCTGGGCCCAGATTTAAAACTTCACAATTCATATCATCTTCAATTCCAATTTATAAGTCATACTTGCCTAAATGTTTTACTTCCCTAAAACATTTCATTTGCTTACTCATTAATATATATTTTATTATTAAACGCAACAATCATTTATGATAATAACCAAGGAAAAAATTCATTATTATCTCATTCTGAAACTCTTTTCCAAATTCAAGATTTTAATTTCAGTTTGAATCCATTTCAAACTTATTTTTATTCAATTTCAGTTTGGTTGTATTTCTATTACCCCTTAATTCTTATTATTTTATTTAATTCCAATGATTTAACAACCAGTTTATTTGAATATATAGTGGTTAAAAGAATCATTGCTTTATATATAAGCTTATATAAAAATCATTTACTTTTAAAACCATTAAAACCTTTATAGAAGAAAATAACAAGTACGCTCTCATATATATACTACACTCAACTCATTCTAGGGTACTACTTACCTTATCTTTAATGAGTAAACCCTCCAAGGCAAAGGTTCTCGCTTAACCTTCTGCTCTGATACCAAATGTAACAAACCGGAATTTTTGATTTCGAAAATTCCAGATAGTTAGGGAAAAGAATAAAGAGATAGAAGAAAAAGAAGAAACAGAAACATCGACATCTCATATTCGCAGCGGATAAAATATAATAACAAATAATAACAGTTATACAAAGGAAAGCTGTACTTATCAGATTACACTTTAATACGTCGGAGTTACACAAATACACAAACACTGGACAAATATAACCATGTCCCAGATAATAACAAAATATATCACAGCGGATACACTCCATACATTCCTGCCATCCAGCTCGCCTCCTGAGCTCCAGAATGTCCTTACCTGAAAATCAGTAATACTTGGTCTGACCCGAGCATTCCATCAAAGTAACACCCGGGTCAGGCTGGAAACCAACATGAGTAAATTCATCTAACAAGAAATACTAATACATAAGATTTACTTAAAACCCGGGGTAACTCGTACTTTTCTACAAGTTCACAACTTGTTAATCAATACCTATTTTACAAATCAATCTTTTAGTTTCAATGGTTTCATATTATTCCATTCCAACCTATTGATTTCACATACCAAATCTATAAAGAATTATAGTATTTTTCAATTTGAAGTGGTTTCGGGTATTTACCGACACCTGGTCCCGATCTCTTCGAATCCCATGTCACCTTATCCCAAGTTATACAAGTGAAAATATAATTCAAATGTTAAATACAGGATGTCACTTCACACAGCAATTCATCTTGATAGATAGCCACATTATCATTATTTAACCCAATCATATCACAAAACATTTCATATCAGAGATATCAACCAATTCAAGGCATTTAATATCATCCAATCATTCATAAGCAAGATTGATCATTTTCAAAATTAATTTAATTTATTTTTAATTAAATTAATTACTATTCTTTAATTACTTAGATTACCTTTTCTTAACATTAATTAATTACAATATTATTAATTAATTATCCTTTAATTATCCGTCTTAATTAATCACCCTTGATTTATTATCCTTTAATTACAATAAGTAATTAACTCTTAATTAATTACACAAATTAATTAACCTTTACCCATCCATATTAATTACATTGATCTATAATTAATTACTCAAATTAATTATCCTACACATTGATTAATTATTCCTTTAACTAATCACACTCATTAATTAACCAATCATTGATTTATTTCCTAAATTAATCAATTCTTAATAGATCAATCCTTTAATTAATTACTCTAAGTAATTAATCCTTAATTACTTCCAACAAGTAATTATCCTATTGGTAAGTTTTCCTCAATTAATTGACCTTTAATTATTAATTAATTTACTCTTGGTTATGAATTAATAAATCTCTAATTAATTAGCTCATAATTATTAGATTAATTAACTACCCTTAAACGTTAATTAATTAGATAAATTAATTACTAAATCATCCAAGATCTTAATTAACCTTAAGATAAACCACTAATTTTATTTATTTTCTTAAAAATCTTATTTAATAACTTAAGAAAATAATTAACCATTAACCCATAACTTAACTTAAACCCCTTTAAGTTTATTTAATGATTTAAACATATTTAATCATCTTAATTTAATTGCACTACTAATTAAATTTAACATCTTTAGGAATTAGCTCACTAGATTGAAATAAATTATACAACTTAATTAAATCAATATTTGACTAAACACTTTTATTTAAAATAATGATTTAATTAATTGTCGAAAACTTAATTACAATGCCAGTATTAAATTATACGGGCCAAATCCAACAGCGATAAAACACGACCCAACCCGCTTCTTCTTCCATAAACTTCGCCTGAACTCCATTCCATGCCATCTCCAGGAGCACAAAATGATCGGCAACACATCGACGCATGGAAAAAAAATCGATCGAGGGTAACTCGAGACCATCTTCACACATGAGCCACCCTCCATCTCGTTGCCTCACGCGAATCCCTGAAACCCAAATGTGCACACTAACATACTCGTACATGTTAACCATCACGCTGATTCCTAACTGACCTCGCGATCATTCAAGTCGACTCCCTTTTACTTCCCTGATCACCATCGATGCCATGTTGAAGACCCAAGCTCACCCCATCAAAAATACAACCCTCAGGCGAACTATCGAATGAAACCCGAAGTCCAACTACGACAAACTTCTCTCTCACTCGCCATCGTACACCATTACTCCACCTCCATCGAAAGCCCTTCCACAACACTACTTTTCTGCCAAAATTCAAGAGCCCTGGCTGCGCCTCTAACTCCCTTATGAACCGCGTTCGCCGACCTCCCAATATCTTCCCAAAACCCTACAATCCATCACCCTACCCAAGCTAAGGCCAAATTGAACAAACGTCCATGGTCGATGACTTCCCTAGGTCCACCACCCCCTCCAGGTCCGGCCACACCACCTCACGATGACGAGGTCGTCGGAAAATAATTTTCAAATGGAAATTGAGTATCTCCAAATCTCTTACAATATAGGTTGTTAAAAATCATGATTTAACCTCTAAAAATCCAATTTCTTCAAGGGTAATCAACATGCATGGTTAAATCTTGGATTCAGTTACATTGAAATTTCACGAGGATAATGATATTTAGTGTAAATCTTGACATAAATGAACTATACAGTATGATTTCCTCACAAATCAATTCTCAACTAAAACTATGTTAAGAAATAAACATTTCCTTAGTTTATACCAATATACTATATGAACTAGATGATGTGATCTAGATTTTTGAATGCTGAGATGAACCAAATTTTCACAGCATCACAAATAACAGCACAATTTAAATTTCAGGTTAAGACTAAGGTTTCTTGCTGTTTCAGTTTGAACAGAGCCTTGCCTTTTCATGTTCCAGTCATGAATATAAATATTAACACTCATATATATATATACACACACATAAAAAAATCATTTTTATCAACATGCACAACATCATTCAATTCATACTTAGAGATCATTGCACTTCTAATTTGAGATATATCAGTTTTCTAAGTTTACTCACCTGTCTTGTAAAAGCAGAGAATAAGCTCCCTGATTTTGATTTGATTTCCAATTTGAAACTGAGTTGAATTGATTTCTAGCTTTAGTTTGCTTTAGGTTGTGCTTGAAAAGAGGTTGCTTGCTGTTTTCAATTTTAAATTGATCTGATTCGAAATCTTGATTGTGGAGATGAATTGAACTTGATTTTCACCTTTTCTTTTATTTACTTCTTTTTTGATTTTGTATTTTAGATTTATAGTTTGTATTTTATTTTGTTTAGTTTGAAAATGAGGAAAAGAGAATATAAGAAGAAATGGTGATGTATATATAAAACTTTGTTTTAATTTTAATTGTTATTTTTGAAAATAAAAGACAATTGACACTTGTTTACTATGCATAAAATTGTTTTTACAAATGTTAAATCGATGATAAGATTGACTTACACTTGTAAATATGTATATTTTATGATTTTTACATGTTTTCATAAAGATTCATGTTATGATTATCATTTAGTTTGTGTGTGTGTATATATATATAATTATTGTACTTAGTTTAATATGCTTTTATATTAATAAATATATTTACAATCCATATTTATCGTATATAAACTAAAAAGAAGAATTTAAACCTTTTTATTAAACCCTTTTTAAGCTTATCATATATTTAAATGTTCATATCATGTTTTGAAAATATAGAGGTTACTTTAAATAGCTTTTGCAAATTATCATATTGAACTCAAACAATTGCTCTCTAGCCACAATATATACATATATATACGTATATACATGTATATGGACACATTTAAAATTTCAAAAATAATAGAGTTTACACATATCTATTTATACATTTAATGATTTATTATTAGATTCATTATTTTAATTCAACTATTACTACAGTTTTCAAATTCACATATATACATCCAGGCATCTTTAGTTATCCAATTTATCTGTTTAATCCAAATAAAATCAGTATCCCAATAGTTTATAATCAATTAAATACCCAATGAATAGTTATTCAAAATCCGAGTTATCACATAAACAAAACAAGAGGATAAAATAGAAAGAAAGATGGATTCAAATCTAAACATTTGCAACCTAAATAGAGAAGGAGAGGCATTAAATCCAATCGAATTAGAGAAGACATGTATGGAGATTTCTTTAAAGGCAGCAAATAGAGGTGAGTGAAATTATCTACAAGAGGAATATATTGTATATAAGCAAATAAATTTCCTTTATATATCAGTTTAGATTAGATGTGCATTCAAAATTAAATTAATGATTTTAAATTGGAGATCTACATGAATTGGACAATTGGGAGAAACCTAGAATACTATTTTGATGATAGAAACCATTATTAATTGGGTGAAGGGTAGATTGAATAAAGTTCACCCTTAAAATAATAATGATATGATTTTTCTAATAGACTTGAATTAATTTAAGTGAATCTATACATATAGCTCTAAAGTCATATAGATCTGATTTTATGCAATAGGTACGAATTATTTTAGATGAAAAAGGTGAATCAATGTATATATCTTTTAAAATCATCTAGATTTAACTTTATCAATTTTGAATAAAACTGAATATATGTAGATGAATTATTGAATAGTTTATATACAATCAATTGATGCAACGGATGTTGAAAAATTATAAATCCTCTGTCCTTACCAATGTTAAAAAATAAAAACAAATGCAATAGATGCAAAAAATAATATAATACGTCTATACGTAGATGAAGATCTCCACCTCTCCTCTGGAAACTTCAAGCGTCTTCAGTTAAACTTGAAACTACTAGGATCTGGCCCAAGTATTAAAAATACCCGAATCAGGCTTGATAAACCAACATGAGATACTCGAAATTTTAAATGCCGATTTCAATCAAAACCTTTGAAAAGAAGGGTATCCCAAAAGACCACGCCCACACATAAATACAGACGAGTTTTTACCTTATGATAAACAAAATACTTTATACTAAAAACACTTTGATATTATCTTTAATGACATTCTTTTGAAACACTTTTCAAGTAATTTATCAAAATAAAGTACCATACCCAGACTAGGTCAAACAGAATATACCAAGATGGAATATATGATATGAAAGGGGTAGCTGCAATGTTTGCAAAGCATTACAGCTATTTTGGAAATACAACTAAAACCGTAAAACTTGTATTGAAATTGGATTTCCAACATGATAGGGAACTAGTGACCTTTTCCTTCGATCCACGCATAGCTACTTTAGTTCCAACGGTGCCTTAGTTGCTTTTCTCAAATAAATCGCTTGGAATTGCACTTTCTACACTACCAATATCCGATACCCTTATCGCTTTTCACAAGCAAGCTACTATATGCCTTGAGGATCCATATTCTATTGGACTCCTCCATGCTCATACAACCAATAGCCTGAAATATATGCCCTACAGACTATATTATTGTCCGTTTCATCTTTGGGATATGAGGCTCGTGAGGCTACACTCAATTTCAACAAAGCCATGCTTTGCTATTCACAAAGCCACACTTTATTCTTCCATAAAGCACATTACACTTAGAATGCCACATTTCCATTCCTTAATCACACAACTAATTTCTACCAATGTATAATTCCTAAGATCGTACATCTCAGAAAACGGTGTTAAGCTAAGAGAAGTTGCCTTCTCTGCCATCAAGTAGATAATATGTTGATAGAGATCAATTAATATGATCAAAAATTCACTATCAGACATTTTTCCGTACAAGTTCATTCTGGGACTAAACGAAACCGAAGGCACTCCTCCTACTACCATTAGTAGCGAACAGTCCTTGCAATATGAAGATTTCAAAACACGATAGGACCAGTACTATAATAAATGTCTCTATAATGAGAGCGACCCAGAGAATGTCAACAAGCTGTCCTTCCACTATAAAGATCTCCGGTCTTCAATACAATAAAGATTTTCGAAATGCAGTCATCACTGCCGTATAAATATAGTATGATATAAACCCCTGGGACTCATGACAGCAATACTTACATTCTGAAAGTCCATAGTCTTCAATAATTGTCATCTTTAGCATGACTTCACTTTCGAACATATATATTGGTTCGAAATGGTTTTTGGATAGGAGTTACCCAAATTCGATACCGGTTACTTCAGACCAATCATTGAGTAAAAAGATGTAAAGTTCGTATATGATTACCAATCATCAATTAATTTAATTCATCTTTTTATTCATTCATAGATATCTCTTAGAGATATAATCATTGAATCATTTCTTTATTTTTTTTCATAGTGTACAGAATCATTTGGTAAATTTAAACATTTTTAATCTTGGAATAATTCCAAATCAATCGACCTTTTATTTAGGAAAACATTTCCAAATCATTCCTATGCAATCCAAGTTATTTAAATTTGGAAAACTATATCTTTTATACTTTAGGAAATTTTGATCCGAGTAAACCAAATTTACTATCTCATTTGTCGAGTCAGTCCGGATAGGCAGGGAGAGCAGGAAATTGGTTTTCAAACTCAAGCCTAGACACTATCTCTCTAACACCCATAAGGAGGTCAAGTAATTTTATCGACTCTAAATCATTTACATGTTCTGTTAATTTTTGGTCTTTTATTTAACCATTCCATGAGTCCTTCATATCACCTTTAAATTACTTGATTAATTTTTTAAAAATGTTTACAAAAGATTTGGAAAAGAATTGTTGCATTTAAAACTATAATTTAAAAGTTACAGAAAAGTGCTGCGGAAAGTGTTTTTGTGCTATACTGATCAAAACGACTTTTCTATCATTTGGAATTTCATTTTTATAGCTCAAATCACTTTTGAAGAATTTTAAAAGACTTTTAGAATTTATTTAATATTTATAAACAATTTAAAATTAACATTTTCGAAGAAATTTAGTTTTAGATTCCGAACTTCAAAACCGCGATTTTTGCGAAACTTGTTTTTACTCACATTTCAAAATTTACCTATCAAAATCTCTATTTTCTTTCTTCATTTGAAAACTATAGTCATAAGAGTTTGGAAAATTCTTATAGCAAAGAAATCCGACTCAGATTCCTTCCTACAGAAGGATTTAACTTTTATGTCCCAAAATCGCGAACTGCCGTTACGCGACGCACCTAATTTTGGCTCCAAATTCATTATTTGACAAAATTTCTCCAATTTGAACTTTAATGTTTATAAAACATTTATAAACCATTTTTAAATATTTAAACCAATATTTTCCATATTAAATCTCTTTTTCACTTTTAAATCATTTCATAATATTATATTTTAATATTCATTTTCATCCTTTTTATATATTCAAAACCATTGAGACGCTAAATAAACTCCATAAATATATTATATGAATTTTTTCTATTAATTAATCATTTTTATTATGATTTCTCATAATTTATCACAACCAAGTTATCAACCATATAAACATTCATATAACCAACCATATAATCAATCAAGTTATCAAACATGCATTTAAATTTATAATTTTAAACATGCAAATATTGTTTTCTTAAGTAAATCCAGTACTCACCATGATCATATCAAACTTCCTACCAACATTCAAATCACCAGAACACTTCATCTAAATCATTACTAAACTTCACTAATACATCACTAAACAATCTACTTTTCTTTCAAGTGTGCGACCATCATTTCTACCTTCTCTTTGCTTATCTCCAAAGCTTTCGACCTCACCTCCCAAGCACCAACAACTCACGGCCTAGCCATTAAAGAGGAGAGAAAGGAGTTGCGGTATTCAAAGTGGAATGGTGTGTATATATATATAATTACTTATATATTTTTATCTTTTTTCTATATTTTTTCTATTAGTTTAGTTAGGAGGAAGCCATTAAAAAGCTTGAGAAAGAAGAGGATGAAGATGAAGAAATGAATGAATGAAGAAGTAAGTGCATGTATTTATAGCCTTGGAAGCCTTAAGGGCTAAGTTACTTCACAAAAATATCTCTATTTTATTATCCATCACATCTTAACTTTCCTCCACCCCACTTACCATGGTCTACACGTTAGTCCTCCCCCCATGTGCTCCATCTCCTCAAATCACTTCATGTCCAAATTGTTGACTTTATGCAAGCCTAAGGGAGAAGTTTCATAAAATATCTTTGATATTTTTAACATATATATATATATATATATTATATTTGTGTTTATGTTATATGTATGTATATGTAACGACCCGTTAAATTTGGTAATATTAAATGAATTAATATAATATGTTCTAATCTAATTTAGAATGAAATAAAGTCTTAAGATTTTATTTGAGTAAGTGTAGAAATTTGTTATAGTAATTGGAATTTAAAGTAACAATAAAATTTATGACAATAAATTTGTATAATGTAAATTGTCACATTTTGTTGAAAGTTAATTTTAAGAAACATACAAATGTTGAATCAGTGGATATTAATAAAAATATTTACTAGAATGGAATTCAATTAATATAAAATAAACAGTGGTGATTGTACATTTGGTTGTAATTATAAATAGAGTGACCGTTGAATAAACCAATGCAATATGTGAAGGTAAGTAATTTTCATAAATGGTCAATAATAAACGCACTTAAAAGGGTAATAAAATTTGTTTGTTTAGGTGATTACGTATTGATAAGCTATAACTAAATCTGCAGTTTGGTAGTAAATGGGATATGAGAAGACAAAGGCATTTAGAAAGTAATAGATGGGATTCATAATAACAAGTAGTAAATTTATGCATATATTTGGGCGTTTGCCAGAATTACCAAATTTTACCATTCATATAATTTATTTTATTAAATTCTATAGCAACATTGTTGTTAATAATGTTGTTAGTGAATTTGGATATAAAAGAATGACAAGTGTAGGTTAACCATTTATTTTATTTTGTTAAGAATGGAAATAGTTTGAAATAGATCTGAATAGATTTTTTTTTGGGTTGTTTATGTGCCTAGTTAATAAGGGAGAGTTTATAAAAATAAAAAGGAATGCACAAGTGAAATGTATATAAGCAAAGGTTATTTATACCCACAAATTTGTTTAATTACTGTATAGGAGATTTAAATGTATAGTTAATTATGAATTGTAGACACGGTTATTTAATCTAATTGTTGAAAAATTAGGTGAAATATAAATAGGGAAATAGCGTAATTGTTGCACTTGAATAAAAAATAAATTTAAGAATTTATGACAAGAATTTAAATTTCCTATGTGTTTATATATATTGGTAAAATTGTAACTATATGGGAATTTAGGAAGTAAAATAAATGGCAGTGAGGGATAACCAATTTAATGCAATACAAAGGTGGTTGGAACGACTGTTGGGTTTAATGGAGTATATATAAACAGTGAAAATCATTATAATCTCTTAATTTAATACGATTGTTTAATTAATACTAAAAGAATAAAGTTGAAATAGTATTAATGTAATAAAAACTTTAATAGATTGCAATTGTATTATGGAAGTAAATTGTTAATAAATGAATGTAAATATTAACAAATTTATGGAAATAAAATATAAAGGAATGTTGGATAGAACATAAGTGAATGAAATTTGATAGTACGTTAATTTGGAGGTAAATTTAAGAAAGAATAACAACCATTATAAATTTCCTAACTTATTTGTCAATGAATGTATTTGGGAATAGAGTTCTTTTATATGTTGGATAGTTATAATGTTGTTATTAAGAATGAACGTTACTTTATTAAGCATAAATATAGTAACGTAAGTATGAATAAATTTATAGAAACGTAAGACTTACTTTAAGGTAATATTTGAGTGTAGACTTTTGAAATAGATTTGACAACAATAATTATTGTTCGTTACCTATCTTATTTGTTGTTAAGTTTATTTCGAAATCAAATCCCAAATGTATTCACTAAACTTTTGCAGTTGCGTAGTTTTGGTTTGTAATTGCAGTAGTTAGTTCTATAAGGTGAGGTCTATACTAATTTTATTTTAATTGGACCATTGGTTGATATAGACTTTAGAAAGCGAGATTTATAATTTTTAATTTGAGTATTTAATTCAACAAATGGTATTTATTATTACAAATAAAATGGAATTAAACGTAAAATATTAATTAAAATGGAATTTGTAAACATTATAGTGAAATCTTGAACTAATGTTAGTAGCATCTTTATTTTAGGTATAAGTTTAGAATATAAAGGTTAAAAAAAAAAATCTTAAGTATGGGTTTTGAGGATTTAATTTATAAAATTCTTAAATATAAGAAAGTGTAAAAATTAACATTGCAATTAATGTACTTGTCAACTTTAATTCACAGCTAAACTTGTTAGGTCATTTAAATTGATTATGAATTTTTTTTTTTTGGCAATAAAATTTAGTCAATTATAGAGTTTTAATATAAAATTGGATTTTTATAATTTATTTAATTTATGTAATGAATATTAAAAATGGCCATTTTGGCCACGGACTCGGATTTCGACGAAACCAGTTTCATCGGATGCGTATCGGTGAATTATTATAGGGTTTCAAGTTTCGTATCGATCGGACCTGTCGTTTGATCGTACGGACGCGAAACGCCTTGAAATCGAATTAATTAAAATCAATTTGAAAACAATTTGGAAATTTTGTTTTCAGCATAACTTCTTCATACGATCAAATTTGGACGTGAAACTTTTTCCATCGCGTTCACGATATTTTAAATTACCTATCTGGATATATGGGTTTGATAAATTTCGTTCCGGGGTCAGAACGGGTTTTTGGGCCAACTACCGTTTAGCGCGTTCGTTATCCGTACCCACCTAGCCTTCTTCTATTTGTCTATATATATGCGATCATAAACCCTAGCCTCCTTCCTATTGTCATTTGGCTGTACGTACATTTTTCTTCATCTCCTTCTCAACTCCTCATTCTAATGGCAGAAAAAAAAAGAACCTAATTCTCAAAAAAAAAAAAAAATTCAATTTCAAAAAAAAAAAAAAAAAAAAATTGCGGATCTGCAGCAGCTTCTGGTTGCGCTTCGGGTTTCAGGGGAGAAAACCCTAGAGCAACTTCGGGTCAGGAAGAAAATGACCCGGGTCGCTCCGGGTCGTTTTGGCGAAAACTCCAAGCAAGCACCGGGGAATTGAGGTGGCGCACCGAAGTCGAACCCGAAGTCGACCCAGGACCAGAATTTTTCATTTTTCAAATTTTCATAACTTTTGCATACGAGCTCGGATTCGCGCGCGGTTTGTTTTGATGGGATCGTATCGGAATTTCTGACGTTTTGACGCTAGTTTGGACAAATTCTGAGACCGTCAAAATTTTGGGTTTAAATTGGATTTGAATTCAATTTAAATTCAAAAGGTGAGTGTTTTAACCCACTCACAACTACTAGAATATTTTATGTTTGTTTAAATTAATTTTAGAAATGAATAGAAATTTATTTATGAGTATTTGGCATGTTTATTTTATTCATATCTGTTGAATTGTATTTATTTAATTTAACTGTTAATTTAATTAATTTATTGCGTATAAATTTACAGTTAAAATTTATTTGTTTGTATGTGAACTGCTAGTTAACAGTTATATAATTTATTTCTGAATATAGACTGTAGATTAATAGCTGTTAAATTTAATTTGAATAAAATTGCCAGTATTACCTGTTATGTAGTACCAAAAATAATATTGTTATTGATTGATATTGATTGATGATTGCGATTTGGATGATGGATGATGTTGATGAATGGATGTTTATTGTATATCATTAAATTGCAAATTTTCATGCATATTTCATTTCATTCGGGATTGTGGTTTGATATATAACTTGACCATAGGATAGAAAATTATATACAGGCACCGCGGTCTATATATAACTATTTTAATGTGATTTCTATGGTTTGGATGGAATACGGTTTATAATAATCTTAAATTTTATATTGTATAAATATTTTTCTTCCATATATATATACATATGAAGTTGAAAATTTTGACATTAAACGGTGTATAAAAATCTTTAATAAAAATGGAAGAAAATTAAGAAAATGGAGTTTAATAATATATATCATATGTTTAAATGTGAAGTTTGGAAATTTTAAGATATGATATTTATGATTGGATTTTTCCCAAAATAAATTAAAATGAATATTCTAGTATAATTTGAATTGGGAAAAATATATATATTATTACTAGAAATTGAAGTCTTATTTTTTATGGATTTTATATGAATCAAGACTAATTAATAGAACAATTGATTTGTTGAAAGAATAAAATCCAACTTTAGTTTAAATATTGATACTCAAAATGGATATACGTATATATAAATAAATTGAAGTGGTTTTGGAACGTGAGAGAGATAATATAAATTTTGGTTTAGACTTTAATAAAGAAATGTATTTGTAAAGCCATGAGAACTATTTTCTTTACAAAGTAACATTTAAGTTAAACCATTTAATTCATATACCGTTGAATGTCCAAACCATTCAAGTTTTAGAAGTTATGGTTTTAAATTATGATTTTCAAAATACTATGCTTTGAAAATATTTGATTTTCAGACGTTATGAAGTTAAAGCATTTTGATTTTGGAAAAGAATTATATTTGGGATAAGTGATAAAATATGGTTTTGGTTTTGAAATGATATCGTATTCATGGTTATGAAATGGAATGTTTATTCTGATTTTTAAAGTATAATCTATTTTTAAATGACCGCGGTGTTATAATAACGATGGGTTGGCAAAGAGACCGGAATCGGATATCTGACATACTCTCTGTCGATACCGAAAACCACTTTGACTAACCGTGTACGCGGTGGAGATTCCAGAATGAAGTAGGTGGTGGCGACGTTTCCTGTAAGGTAAATACGTGGACCCGACTCCCGTGAGTTGGCATAAGGTGGCTAAAACAGGAGCTATTCCCAGGCCAATGAGGTCATACCTCTGATCGGACACTCCTCTTCGATATTATACTATGACTTTGGATTGATTCAGTGGCCACTTTTATTTTGATTTTGGGGAGTTTGTTCGAGGTGGGCGGTAACTGCGGCTACGCGTTTCCACCAGCCTGGGTACGCAATTCGTATATCTACCCTGGCATTGCCTAGTTGTGCCGTGTCACCTACCATACCGAGCCTTGTACGAGTTTGGATTTCTCCCGTAGCCCGTGTGGTATCCTCTGGTGGCTTCCCGATCAGGAGGGACTATGATATTGGATGGACTACTGGAACTATTACGTGTTAAGGGCTATATGGGTAACCCCTTAACGCTATTAAAAAGTAAGTTTATTTTATAAATAGACACTATTATAATAGCGCAATATACTACATAGTAAGTAGTTTAACGGATCCTTAGGAGATGTAAATCCCGAGCATCTCTTGAGTTACTGTACTCATATTTATTTCTGTTAATTTAACTCACATAAGATCTTTTAGTTCTGACTCGAGTGTTTTTGTCTTTTCAAATTCGCTCGGGTCAGTCCGAGCGTTTCAGGATCGAAGACTTTAGCTTTGAAGGACGAAGACGAAGGAGTCGTATTATTATTATCTATAGTATTGCACCACACTCATACTGTTCCGCTGCATTGTTTGTATTGGTATGTGTAACTCTGATATTTATTGTATAAAGAAGAATTAACTGTTTTGTAACCGTTTATGAACTGTATATTTATTATTATATTTTATCCTTCCGCTGTGAGATTCTATTTTGTTTTATTTCTTCTCTGTTTTTCTTATTTACCCCATAACAATCCGCCCTTTGCGTATGCTTTTAATTGGCACGTGTGTCGGTTTAAAGTGTGCGAAAAGGCGGGATGTTACAGTTGGTATCAGAGCTTTGGTTTAGCGATAAACCTTGGTTTAGTGGGGTTTGACTCTTTGTTAATAGGGTAGTAATACCCTATGGGAGTCGCTGAGTGTATATATATGAGAGAGCGTATTTGTTAGTTTTATAAAAAGATTTTAATATTATGTTACTCTATTTCATTTTGTATTTATAAATTCTGGTTGATGCATGGGACGCTATGCCATCAATAGGGATTTCTAAACACTTAATAGGACAGACCGACATAATATTTGTTTTTAATATAGGTGAATGAAATAATTTTGCCTATTATATTTTCTATATATAAAAATATTTTTTATAAAGATATATATATTTTGGTTGCTATAGATTGGGTGTTAGGTAATAAAAAATATATTAACTGAAGCTAAGTTGAAATTATAATGAATCAAATTGGAGATTTTTAGAACCTAAGTCCGGGACTTTGAAAAATTTCTGCTTTCAAAGGATTTATGAAATATAATGATTTGATTTATAACTATTTTCTTATATAAATATTTAGTATAATTCGAAAGAATTGGTTTAAAGAGGATTTTGAAGAAAATAAGTTTGTACTTTCCCCTCTGTCGCTGGAAAATAATTTCGGTGATGACGGCCGCATCATCGACTTTCATTTTCGAGTTTCGAAGGGAAAGGCCACTGTAGTAAAATTCTACTGCAGATTTATTTGAAATTATCTAAAATTTTAATTATTTTAAATATAATTAGAGATATATAAGTTGTAAGAAATTATTTATCCATCATTTTAAAAATATTTGAAATTTGACCCGGTACTTAATTCTTAAATTTCCATTTATTAATGGTTTAAATTATTTGGTGAAATAAAGGTTAAGTAATCAATGAATTAAAAGGGTTGAGATTAAACTTGTATAAGTTCTTTTGCTTTTTCTTTAACATAAATAACTTACCAAGTATAAAAAGTTGAAATGTAAATTAAGAGTGGAATAGAATATTATGCAAGTAGAATTTTTGGAAATAATGAAGTATTCAATAAATTACTGTTGTAAATAAGAATTTAATGGTATTAACTTAAGTGATGATTGGAATTTTACTAAAATTAAAGATTGTATTATTAATAGGTGATTTTAACCTTAAGAAAGTAAAAAATGAAATTCCTTAATTTATAAAGTTTGATTGTAGGGTTATTAACTTAAGTACGCCTTAATTTCCCCTATTCTAATATAATGGAAGTAGGAAAAATATAAATGACTGCAATCCATAGTTAATGAATGAGTAAAATCTTTCACTTATAGGAATGCAAGTTATAAGGTTAATAGATTAAGTGTAAGTAGAGGGTTACTGTAATTAAATATAATGGAAACTTCAACATTAAATAAATGAATGAGATTAAAGGTAAGTCGAAATTGTAATTTATAAAACGAATATATATTAATTAAAGGAATGGAGAAGAAACTTGTAAATTTTCACTTACATTCTTAAAACATACATAACTTACCATATAATAAAAAGTTGCAATGTTAGTAGGAAAATGTAAGGGGAAATCTTACAAGTGAAGAGTAAGGTAATAAAGGTATTCTATTAATTTGCTATTATTAATGAGAATTAATTGTATAGACTTAAGTTAAATTGGAATACAAATATAATGAATTTTGTGATAAATGGAAAATGAAAATTTGTAAGAAATAAAGAAATCACTCCATAAATGAAAGAAAGAAAATCAAACCATTGAAGCATGAGATAAATGTATAATAAATAAATTTGGGTGTTGGTTTGAATTGTGTTGTTTGATTTATGTTGTTGGGTAAGAAATTTGAAGTGGTTAAATGAATAAGTATCTATCTTTGTTCCATCTAAGACTGTTGAGTAAAGGATGCACTTGATAGTTAATTTCATTTCATACAAATTTCAAGTTTGAACCCAAACAACTATTTGTTTGATGGATTAAATGGTTGCTTTGTTTGTGTATGTATGTTGTTTGTAAGGTTGATGGTTGTTGAATTGTTTGGTTGATTAATGATTGAATCCATTTGAATAGTTCACTTTAAAATAAATATTTAACCTTTTAGATTATATAAGTGAATACAGGTGATGGAAGCAACTGCTACTGCTTTTGGTTCCAAAATAACAAGCGTATATTGCCCGACAAATAGGTACGTTTTCGGATTACGTTTAAAGCGCTATTTTTCCCGTGTTGGGATATAAAATTTTGATAATATATGTAATATATTTGTATATTTTGATATTATATTTTCTCCCGAGCCTCTCCGTACAAAGGAGACTCTGCCAAAATTTTCCAAAAATTTTGGACTTAGAATTTTGTGAAAATGTTTTCCAACTTTAATAATTTAAGTATAAAAGGTTATAATGACTATAAAACGGGCATATCTCATTTAAGGAAATTAATTTAGTAAATTATTGTTATAAGTTAATATTTGAAATAAGAGGTACTGCTTTATTCTTCTTTCTCCCTTCTTTTTCCTTTTCGGGGACGAAAAGTTTTGAGTGGGGGAGATTATAACGACCCGTTAAATTTGGTAATATTAAATGAATTAATATAATATGTTCTAATCTAATTTAGAATGAAATAAAGTCTTAAGATTTTATTTGAGTAAGTGTAGAAATTTGTTATAGTAATTGGAATTTAGAGTAACAATAAAATTTATGACAATAGATTTGTATAAGGTAAATTGTCACATTTTGTTGAAAATTAATTTTAAGATACATACAAATGTTGAATCAGTGGATATTAATAAAAATATTTACTAGAATGGAATTCAATTAATATAAAATAAACAGTGGTGATTGTACATTTGGTTGTAATTATAAATAGAGACTAAGTAAAAGTGACCGTTGAATAAACCAATGCAATATGTGAAGGTAAGTAATTTTCATAAATGGTCAATAATAAACGCACTTAAAAGGGTAATAAAATTTGTTTGTTTAGGTGATTACGTATTGATAAGCTATAACTAAATCTGCAGTTTGGTAGTAAATGGGATATGAGAAGACAAAGGCATTTAGAAAGTAATAGATGGGATTCATAGTAACAAGTAGTAAATTTATGCATATATTTGGGCGTTTGCCAGAATTACCAAATTTTACCATTCATATAATTTATTTTATTAAATTCTATAGCAACATTTTTGTTAATAATGTTGTTAGTGAATTTGGATATAAAAGAATGACAAGTGTAGGTTAACCATTTATTTTATTTTGTTAAGAATGGAAATAGTTTGAAATAGATCTGAATAGATTTTTTTTTGGGTTGTTTATGTGCCTAGTTAATAAGGGAGAGTTTATAAAAATAAAAAGGAATGCACAAGTGAAATGTATATAAGCAAAGGTTATTTATACCCACAAATTTGTTTAATTACTGTATAGGAGATTTAAATGTATAGTTAATTATGAATTGTAGACACGGTTATTTAAACTAATTGTTGAAAAATTAGGTGAAATATTAATAGGGAAATAGCGTAATTGTTGCACTTGAATAAAAAATAAATTTAAGAATTTATGACAAGAATTTAAATTTCCTATGTGTTTATATATATTGGTAAAATTGTAACTATATGGGAATTTAGGAAGTAAAATAAATGGCAGTGAGGGATAACCAATTTAATGCAATACAAAGGTGATTGGAACGACTGTTGGGTTTAATGGAGTATATATAAACAGTGAAAATCATTATAATCTCTTAATTTAATACGATTGTTTAATTAATACTAAAAGAATAAAGTTGAAATAGTATTAATGTAATAAAAACTTTAATAGATTGCAATTGTATTATGGAAGTAAATTGTTAATAAATGAATGTAAATATTAACAAATTTATGGAAATAAAATATAAAGGAATGTTGGATAGAACATAAGTGAATGAAATTTGATAGTACGTTAATTTGGAGGTAAATTTAAGAAAGAATAACAACCATTATAAATTTCCTAATTTATTTGTCAATGAATGTATTTGGGAATAGAGTTCTTTTATATGTTGGATAGTTATAATGTTGTCATTAAGAATGAACGTTACTGTATTAAGCATAAATATAGTAACGGAAGTATGAATAAATTTATAGAAACGTAAGACTTACTTTAAGGTAATATTTGAGTGTAGACTTTTGAAATAGATTTGACAACAATAATTATTGTTCGTTACCTATCTTATTTGTTGTTAAGTTTATTTCGAAATCAAATCCCAAATGTATTCACTAAACTTTTGCAGTTGCGTAGTTTTGGTTTGTAATTGCAGTAGTTAGTTCTATAAGGTGAGGTCTATACTAATTTTATTTTAATTGGACCATTGGTTGATATAGACTTTAGAAAGCGAGATTTATAATTTTTAATTTGAGTATTTAATTCAACAAATGGTATTTATTATTACAAATAAAATGGAATTAAACGTAAAATATTAATTAAAATGGAATTTGTAAACATTATAGTGAAATCTTGAACTAATGTTAGTAGCATCTTTATTTTAGGTATAAGTTTAGAATATAAAGGTTAAAAAAAAAAAAAAAATCTTAAGTATGGGTTTTGAGGATTTAATTTATAAAATTCTTAAATATAAGAAAGTGTAGAAATTAACATTGCAATTAATGTACTTGTCAACTTTAATTCACAGCTAAACTTGTTAGGTCATTTAAATTGATTATGAATTTTTTTTTTTGGCAATAAAATTTAGTCAATTATAGAGTTTTAATATAAAATTGGATTTTTATAATTTATGTAATTTATGTAATGAATATTAAAAATAGCCATTTTGACCACGGACTCGGATTTCGACGAAACCAGTTTCATCGGATCCGTATCGGTGAATTATTATAGGGTTTCAAGTTTCGTATCGATCGGACCTGTCGTTTGATCGTACGGACGCGAAACGCCTTGAAATCGAATTAATTAAATCAGTTTGAAAACAATTTGGAAATTTTGTTTTCAGCATAACTTCTTCATACGATCAAATTCGGACGTGAAACTTTTTCCATCGCGTTCAGGATATTTTAAATTACCTATCTGGATATATGGGTTTGATAAATTTCGTTCCGGGGTCAGAACGGGTTTTTGGGCCAACTACCGTTTAGCGCGTTCGTTATCCGTACCCACCTAACCTTCTTCTATTTGTCTATATATATGCGATCATAAACCCTAGCCTCATTCCTATTGTCATTTGGCTGTACGTACATTTTTCTTCATCTCCTTCTCAACTCCTCATTCTAATGGCAGAAAAAAAAGAACCTAATTCTCAAAAAAAAAAAAAAATTCAATTTCAAAAAAAAAAAAAAAATTGCGGATCTGCAGCAGCTTCTGGTTGCGCTTCGGGTTTCAGGGGAGAAAACCCTAGAGCAACTTCGGGTCAGGAAGAAAATGACCCGGGTCGCTCCGGGTCGTTTTGGCGGAAACTCCAAGCAAGCACCGGGGAATTGAGGTGGCGCACCGAAGTCGAACCCGAAGTCCACCCAGGACCAGAATTTTTCATTTTTCAAATTTTCATAACTTTTGCATACGAGCTCGGATTCGCGCGCGGTTTGTTTTGATGGGATCGTATCGGAATTTCTGCGTTTTGACGCTGGTTTGGACAAATTCTGAGACCGTCAAAATTTTGGGTTTAAATTGGATTTGAATTCAATTTAAATTCAAAAGGTGAGTGTTTTAACCCACTCACAACTACTAGAATCTTTTATGTTTGTTTAAATTAATTTTAGAAATGAATAGAAATTTATTTATGAGTATTTGGCATGTTTATTTTATTCATATCTGTTGAATTGCATTTATTTAATTTAACTGTTAATTTAATTAATTTATTGCGTATAAATTTACAGTTAAAATTTATTTGTTTGTATGTGAACTGCTAGTTAACAGTTATATAATTTATTTCTGAATATAGACTGTAGATTAATAGCTGTTAAATTTAATTTGAATAAAATTGCCAGTATTACCTGTTATGTAGTACCAAAAATAATATTGTTATTGATTGATATTGATTGATGATTGCGATTTGGATGATGGATGATGTTGATGAATGGATGTTTATTGTATATCATTAAATTGCAAATTTTCATGCATATTTCATTTCATTCGGGATTGTGGTTTGAAATGATATATAACCGCAAAATTTTATATCTTTTAAATTGCGGATTGAAATGATAAATATCCGTATCACTTTACCATAGGATAGAAAATTATATACAGGCACCGCGGTCTATATATAACTATTTTAATGTGATTTCTATGGTTTGGATGGAATACGGTTTATAATAATCTTAAATTTTATATTGTATAAATATTTTTCTTCCATATATATATACATATGAAGTTGAAAATTTTGACATTAAACGGTGTATAAAAATCTTTAATAAAAATGGAAGAAAATTAAGAAAATGGAGTTTAATAATATATATCATATGTTTAAATGTGAAGTTTGGAAATTTTAAGATATGATATTTATGATTGGATTTTTCCCAAAATAAATTAAAATGAATATTCTAGTATAATTTGAATTGGGAAAAATATATATATTATTACTAGAAATTGAAGTCTTATTTTTTATGGATTTTATATGAATCAAGACTAATTAATAGAACAATTGATTTGTTGAAAGAATAAAATCCAACTTTAGTTTAAATATTGATACTCAAAATGGATATACGTATATATAAATAAATTGAAGTGGTTTTGGAACGTGAGAGAGATAATATAAATTTTGGTTTAGACTTTAATAAAGAAATGTATTTGTAAAGCCATGAGAACTATTTTCTTTACAAAGTAACATTTAAGTTAAACCATTTAATTCATATACCGTTGAATGTCCAAACCATTCAAGTTTTAGAAGTTATGGTTTTAAATTATGATTTTCAAAATACTATGCTTTGAAAATATTTGATTTTCAGACGTTATGAAGTTAAAGCATTTTGATTTTGGAAAAGAATTATATTTGGGATAAGTGATAAAATATGGTTTTGGTTTTGAAATGATATCGTATTCATGGTTATGAAATGGAATGTTTATTCTGATTTTTAAAGTATAACCTATTTTTAAATGACCGCGGTGTTATAATAACGATGGGTTGGCAAAGAGACCGGGATCGGATATCTGACATACTCTCTGTCGATACCGAAAACCACTTTGACTAACCGTGTACGCGGTGGAGATTCCAGAATGAAGTAGGTGGTGGCGACGTTTCCTGTAAGGTAAATACGTGGACCCGACTCCCGTGAGTTGGCATAAGGTGGCTAAAACAGGAGCTATTCCCAGGCCAATGAGGTCATACCTCTGATCGGACACTCCTCTTCGATATTATACTATGACTTTGGATTGATTCAGTGGCCACTTTTATTTTGATTTTGGGGAGTTTGTTCGAGGTGGGCGGTAACTGCGGCTACGCGTTTCCACCAGCCTGGGTACGCAATTGGTATATCTACCCTGGCATTGCCTAGTTGTGCCGTGTCACCTACCATACCGAGCCTTGTACGAGTTTGGATTTCTCCCGTAGCCCGTGTGGTATCCTCTGGTGGCTTCCCGATCAGGAGGGACTATGATATTGGATGGACTACTGGGACTATTACGTGTTAAGGGCTATATGGGTAACCCCTTAACGCTATTAAAAAGTAAGTTTATTTTATAAATAGACACTATTATAATAGCGCAATATACTACATAGTAAGTAGTTTAACGGATCCTTAGGAGATGTAAATCCCGAGCATCTCTTGAGTTACTGTACTCATATTTATTTCTGTTAATTTAACTCACATAAGATCTTTTAGTTCTGACTCGAGTGTTTTTGTCTTTTCAAATTCGCTCGGGTCAGTCCGAGCGTTTCAGGATCGAAGACTTTAGCTTTGAAGGACGAAGACGAAGGAGTCGTATTATTATTATCTATAGTATTGCACCACACTCATATTGTTCCGCTGCATTGTTTGTATTGGTATGTGTAACTCTGATATTTATTGTATAAAGAAGAATTAACTGTTTTGTAACCGTTTATGAACTGTATATTTATTATTATATTTTATCCTTCCGCTGTGAGATTCTATTTTGTTTTATTTCTTCTCTGTTTTTCTTATTTACCCCATAACAATCCGCCCTTTGCGTATGCTTTTAATTGGCACGTATATCGGTTTAAAGTGTGCGAAAAGGCGGGATGTTACAGTATATGTGAGTATGTGATACGTATACATGCGTATAAATATGTGTTAGTGTCATTTATAATATCGCAATGACTTGAAACGACTTTCGTTTGTTAAACCGTTGAAAATCGGGAAACTATTTCCCAATCACATTTACTTCTAATTTAAATTACATGTATATGTAAAAAATCCAAAAATAAATTCCTTTTCATTATTAATTAAGTAAAATGACCTCATTTGAGTTATATAACCATTTAAATCAATATTAACAATTATTTACAAAAATTGCTATTTTACCGATAAAGCGATATTGATTTTTCTTATATTTTGAAATCACTTTTATAACTTTATAAAATCATTATAAATGATTCATTATCACTTTGAATCTATTCAAAATGGATTATTATCATTTATAAATATTTATTTTAATAATTATAATAATTATTAAATCACTAGATCTCAATTTAAAATCAAAAATTAATTATTAAATACAAGGGATTAATGATGCATATATACTTTTAGTTTCTCAAAACTAAATTAAATTATTTTATTTTATATTCTTGTTCAATTATAAAAATAAATGTAAATATCCAGCTCCGTGCGCGACATTTTACGGTTATAGAGCTGTTCAGGTATTTTCTAAAGTTTATGTTTTCATAAATACTTATTCAAAATAAGATTACCGTTATTATGATGTATAAAAATCACCCAAACGTAATATCTGATTCGATCAACTATTCGGATCCACAACTTTACTTCCAAACTAATATTGATCTCTCGATCCTTTAGTATGGAGTCTGATCAGGCTTTTTCTGATCATAAAATTTCATTTTCCTTACATAGCCCTCAACCATGATAGAAAACTCAAGTACCCAATCATAAACCCTCACCAATGTTCATCGTCAAGAATCGAGTGATAAATCCTTTTTCAGACTGGTTAAGCACCTCAAGGTTCCATACTCGAGTCTTAGATCAAGATCGTGAGATGAAATAATCTACTTCCAACTTATTTAATTTTTCTTTTTAAATCTTTATGAAAACTTTTCCTAAAACTTTTATCTTTTAAAATTGCTTATTTCTATATAATTACTTTAAATATTTATTTCCAAATATTTTTTTAAAGGAAAACGTATCATAAAACTTTATTTCTTTATTCAAATTTTATAAAGATACTTCTTTATACATAAGCATTTTACATTTTTATTTCCAAATATTTCTACTTGAAAACAAATTTCTTTTCAAAAGATAAATAGCTTTTTATTATAATAGATTTTTAAACATGCCTTAATGGTTTTTGGAAAATTTAATTTCAAAATAATTCATTAAATTGATAAATCACCATAAACTTCCTTTAGCTAATATCAAATGTGAAAACATTCTTTATTTAGTTAAAAATTTCTTTATCAATTAGCACTCCTTTACTGAAACTTATATATATATATTTCTTTTTTACTTATACTAGTTTTAATACTTAAAAGTATTTATATACTTATTCACAAATTACTTAACAAGTTTTTTTATTCTTACGTTAAAATAACATCGAAGAGATTAAAACAATTACCACCAAAACATTGTTGTAATGAACTTCTCATTTTACAACAGATTAATTCTAATATTTTCTATCTTTTTATAAAAAGCTTCCATACTTGTTATTATCTTTAAAATCCTACTATTAAAGACCAAAATATACCCATAAAATTTCTTCCAAAGTGTCATTCAAAGGTTTAAAAAAACAAATGTTGCTTAAAACTTTGTTTACAACAAATCCAAAACCATTCATTGATGACTTTAAACATTAATTCTAAAGTTCAAAGCAAACCCATGCTTACCGATTAAGATAATACACTTTGATAAAAATTGACAACTATTAATTTGTCAATTAATCTTTCACATTATCCTTTGTAACTTTAGAAAATTATATTGATCGAGTAACCCAAAAATGATACCAAGGAACTGGGTACTACCAATAGTATCACATATTTCCTTAACAAGAAGGGAAATGCCTAAAGAGAAGCGTTTACCATCAAGACACATCTCCTGCCCATTTTTAGTTATTTTTGAGTCACTCGGATCAATTAATCATAAAGTTGTTTTTCGTTTCAAAATCCCTATTTAGAAATAATACTATTATTATTATTCTTCTGAAAATCATTTGAAATTCCTTTCGCAAATACCAAAATTTAAATTCTCAAAAATTCCATTATAAAGCAGTTTTATAAATCCATTTTATAAAATCATTTACATAAAACAAATTCATAAGATTTATTTATCTTAAATAAATTCCTTTAGTACTAAACCAAAATTATTATTTTATCGAATACCCCATAATAAATTACGAAACTAAATTCACAAGGTGTTCCTACTTAAACTTTTAAATTAAACAACCAATCAGTTAATGATAATAACTGAGTATTATCCTTCTCTTAACCCATAAACTAACACACATAAATATTGTATATCTTTCTATTCCTTTATACTTAAAATATAATCCTTTTAAAACAGTGTGTTGGTTTGCTTTGTTTAAGTGTTTAGAAATCCCTATCGATAACGGTGATCGGGATCATCGACCAGAATCTATAACCACTCAACAAATAAATCAACAGAAAACATTTTTTTATATCAATAACAAATACACACTTATATATAATACTCTCAAACTCATTCTAGGGTGCTACTAATCCTATCTCTAATGAGTTGCTTATTCTAAGGTGTTACTAACCCTATCTATAATGAGTTTTACCCAACCAAAGCCTAGGTGTTCGCTCAACCTAAGCTCTAATACCAAATGTAACAACCGGGTTTTTCATCCCTCGGGAATCGACACTAATACATCCTCGATATTCACATGCCGCAATTCTAAGTGCCGGAAAGCCGGATTGTTAGGGAAAAAGAAAATAAAGATAGATCAAAATCCCACACGAAAGGGATAACATATATTATTTCAACAATAATATTTATAGTGGAAAAATTTGAATACAATATCAGAGTCTAACCTAAATTCAGCCTGGACAGTTATAAATCCTTTTTCCTTACAAATGTTGAAAAATAAAAACAAATGCAATAGATGAAACGGATAGTAGAATACATCCATACTTTGATGAAGATCTTCAGCTCTCCTCTGGAAACTCCAAGCATCTTCAGCTAAACCTGAAACTACTCGGATCTAACCCGAGTATTAAAATTTACCTGGATCAGGCTTGATAAACTAGCGTGAGATACTCAAAATTTTAAATGCCGATGTCAATCAAAACCTTTTAAAAGGAGCATATCTCATAAGATCACGCCCACATATAAATACAGACAGGTTTTTACCTTATGATTACCAAAATAATTTATACCGAAACACTTTGTTATTATTTTTAATGAATTTATTTTGAAACACTTTTCAAGTAATTTATCAAAATAAATTATCAATACCCAGACTAAGTTTATGGTAATATATCCAGACTAGGTCAAACAGAATATACCTAGATGGGGTATATGATACCAAAGGGGTAGTTGCAATTTTTGCAAAGCATTATACCTATTTTGGGAATACAACTAAAACCGTAAAGCTCGTATTAGAATTGGATTTTCAACATGATAGAGAACTAGTGGTCTTTTCCTTCGATCCATGCATAACAACTTTAGTTGCTACGGTGCATTAGTTGCTTTTCTCAAACAAGTCACTTGGAACTGCACTTTCTACACTACCAATATCAGGTAGCCTTATCACTTTTCACAAGCAAGCCATAATATGCCTTAAGGATCCAGATTCCATTGGACTCCTCCATACTCATACAACCAATAACCTAAAATATATGCCATGCAGACTACATAATTACCCATATCATCTCTAGGATGTGAGGCTCGTGAGGCTACGCTCCATTTTAACAAAGCCATGCTTTGCTATTCACTAACCCACGCTTTATTCTTCCATAAAGCACATAGATTGCCACATTGCCATTCCTTCACTACAAAACTGATTTCTACCAATGTAAAATTCCTAAGCTCGTACGTCTCGGGAAAGAGTGTTAATATAAGAGAAGTTGCCATATGACCGAAAATGCACCGTCCGACATTTGTCCATACAAGTTCGTTTTGGGACTGAATGAAACCGAAGGCACTCCTCCTACCACAATTATTGTCGAGTAGTCCTTGCAATCTGAAGATTTCAAAACATGATAGGACTACTACTATAGTAAATGTCTCTATATTGGAAACGATCCAGAGAATGTCAACAAGCAGTCCTTTCGCAATGAAGATCTACGGTCTTCAATACAACGAAGATTTTTAGAATGCAGTCATCACTGCCATATGAAAATAATATGAGGTAAACCGCTGGGATTCATGACAGCAATCCCTACATTCTAAAGATCCCCGGTCTTTAATAATAATCATCTTCAACATGTCTTCACTTTCGAATGTATATATTGGTTCTAAGTGGTTTTCGGATAGGAGTTACCCAAATCCGACCCCGGTTCCTTCGGACCAATCATCAATTAAAAATATATTAAGTTCATATATTATTATAAATCATTAATCAATTTAATTCATCTTTTTATTCATTCACAAATATACCCTTGGAGATTTAATCTTTGAGTCATTTCTTTATCTTTTTCACAGTATATGGAATCGTTAAGCCTCATTTATCAAATCATTTGGTAAATTTAAACTTTTTTATCTTGGAATATTCCCAAATAAATTCTTTATTTTTAAACAATTTTCAAGTAATTTATTAATATACCCAGACTAAGTTTATGGTAATATATCCGTACTTGGTCAAACGGAATATACATGGACGAGATATATGATACCAAAGGGCTAGTTGCAATGTTTGCAAAGCATTGTACCTATATTGGGAATACAACTGAAACCGTAAAGCTCGTATTGGAATTGGATTTCCAACATGATAGGGAACTAGTGGCCTTTTCGTTCAATCCATGCATAACAACTTTAGTTCCTACGGTGCTTTAGTCGCTTTTCTCAAACAAGTGACTTGGAACTGCACTTTCTACACTACCAATATCAGGTAGCCTTATCGCTTTTCACAAGCAAGCCACAATATGCCTTAAGGGTCCAGATTCCATTGGACTCCTCCATACTCATGCAACAAATAGCCTAAAATATATGCCATATAGTCCACATAATTACCCATATCATCTCTGAGATATGAGGCTTGCGAGGTTACGCTCAATTTTAACAAAGCCACGCTTTGCTATTCACTAACCCACGCTTTATTCTTCCATAAAGCACATTCCGCTTAGAATGCCACATTGCCATTCCTTCATCGCAAAACTGATTTCTACCAATGTAAAATTCCTAAACTCGTACATCTCGGGAAAGGGTGTTAATATAAGAGAAGTTGCCTTCTCCACCACCAAGCAGATAATACATTGATAGAGATCAAGTAATATGATCGAAAATGCACCGTCCGACATTCGTCCATACAAGTTCGTTTTGGGACTAAATGAAACCGAAGGCACTCCTCCTACTACCATTAGTATAGTAGTCCTTGTAATCCGAAGATTTTAAAACATGATAGGACCACCGCTATAATAAATGTCTCTATATTGGAAGCGATCCAGAGAATGTCAACAAGCAGTCCTTTCACTATGAAGATCTTCGGTCTTCAATACAACGAAGATTTGCAGAATGCAGTCATCACTGCCATATAAAAATAATATGAGGTAAACCGCTGGGACTCATGACAACATTCCCTACATTCTAAAGATCCTCGGTCTTCTATAATAATCATCTTCAACATGTCTTCACTTTCCAATGTATATATTGGTTCTAAGTGGTTTTCGAAGAAGAGTTACCCAAATCCGGCCTCGGTTCCTTCGAACCAATCATCAGTTAGAAATATATTAAGTTCATATATGATTATCAATCATTAACCAATTTAATTCATCTTTTCATTCATTCACAGATATCTTTTGGAGATTTAATCTTTGAATCATTTTTTTATCTTTTTCACAGTATACGAAATCATTAAGCCTCATTTATCAAATCATTTGGTAAATTTAGACTTTTTAATCTTGGAATAATCCCAAATAAATTCACCTTTTATTTAGCAAAACATTTCCAAATCATTCCTATGCAATCCAAGTTATTTAAATTTGAAAAATTATATCTTCTATTGGGAAATTTTGACCCGAGTAAACCATATGTACTATCCAATTCGTCGGGCCAGTCTGGATAGCCAGGGAGAGTAGAAATCTGGTTTTTTGAACTCAAGCCTAGACACTATCTCTTTGACACCCGTAAAGCGGTCAAGTTATTTGATCGACTCTAAATCATTTACATATTCCACTAACTTTTGGTCATTTATTTAACCATTCCATAAATCCTTCAAATCACCTTTACAATAATATATTAATCATTTTAAAACGTTTACATAAGATTTTGAAAAGAATGGTTGCGTTTAATACTATAATTAAAAGTTATAGAAAAGTGCTTTAGAAAAGTGTTCCTGAAAGTGCTTTTTAAGCTATATTGATCAAAATGACTTTTCTATCATTTGATAATTCAGTTTTATAACTCAAATCACTGTTAAAAGACATTTAGAATTTATTCATATTTTATACAATTTAAAATTATCATTTTCAAAGAAATCCAGTTTTGGATTTCGAACTGCAAAACCACGATTTGTCAAAAAATTGTTTTACTCATATTTCAAAATCTACTTATCGAAATCCCGATTTTCTTTGAAAACTATGGTCATAAGAGTTTAGAAAATTCTTATTGCAAAGGAATTTGACTCAGATTCCATCCTACAAAAGGATTTAACTTTTACTGTGCTAAATCGCGAAAACCGTTACGCGACACGCCTATTTTTGGCTCCAAATTCATTATTTGACTAAAGTTCTCCAATTTGAACTTTAATGTCTATAAAACATTTATAAACCATTTTCATACCTTTAAACAAATATTTTCCATATTAAATATCTTTTTAACTTTCAAATCATTTCATAATATTATATTATTATAATATTCATTTTCGTCCTTTTTATGTTTTCAAAACCATTGAGAGGCTGAATAAACTCCATACACATATTATATGAATTAGTTTTCTATTTATTAACCACTTTTATTTTTATTTCTCATAATTTATCACAACCATGTTATCAACCATATCAACATCCATATAGTCAACCATATAATCGATCAAGTTATCAATAAGCCTTTAAATTTATAATTTTAAACATTCATATAATTATTTTTTTAATGTTAGTAAATCGAGTATTCACTATAGTCAAATCAAACTTCCTACCAACATTCAAATCACCACAACACTTTATCTAAATCATTACTAAACTTCACTAATACATCACTAAACAACTCCACTTCTCTTTCAAGTACTCGACCATCATTTCTACCTCCTCTTTTCTCACGGCCTCACCTCCTTGCTTACGGCCCTACCTCCATCACCTCCAAAACTCTCGGCCTCACTTCCTATGCACCATCAATTCACGGCCGATGCCATTGAAGAGGAAAGAATGGAGTTATGATATTCAAAGTGGAATGGGGTGTGTGTGTGTATATATATATAATTACTTATATATTTTATCTCTTTTTTTAATCTTTTTTCTATTATTTTAGTTAGGAGGAAGCCATTGAAAAGCTTGAGAATGAAGAGGAAGAAGATGAACAAATGAATGAATGAAGAAGTGAAACGGTGCATGTATTTATAGTCTTAGAAGCCTTAAGGGCTAAGTAACTTCACAAAAAATATCTTATTTCATTATCCATCGCATATCAACTTTCCTCCAACCCTCCTATCATGTTTTACACGTTGGTCCTCCCCCTTCATGTGATCCATCACCTCAAATCACTTCATGTCCAAATTGTTGACTTTAAGCAAGCTTAAGGGTGAAGTTTCATAAAATATCTTTGATATCTTTAATATGTGTGTGTGTATTTGTATATATGTTATATGTATGTATATGTGAGTATGTGATATGCATACATGCATATAAATATGTTTTATTGTATTTATAACATCGTAACGACTTGAACGACTTTCGTTTGTTGAACCGTTAAAAATCGAGAAACCATTTCCAAGTCACATTTTCACTTCTAATTTATATTACATATATAACTAAACAAAATTTGAAAATAAATTCCTTATCATTAAAAATTAATTAAAATGATCTCTTTTGGATTATAAAACAATTTAAATCAATATCAACAATTATTTATAAAAATTGCTATTTTACCGATAAAGTGATATCGATTTTTCCTTATATTTTCGAATCACTTTAATAACTTTATAAAACTATTATAAATGATTTATTATCACTTTATAACTATTCAAAATGAATTATTATCATTTAAAAAATATTATTTGAATAATTATAATATTTTTTGAATCACTAAATCTCAATTTAAAATCAAAAATCAATTATAAATGTGAGGGCATCACTAATGATGTCATATATACGTTTAATTTCCTAAAAATAAATTAAATTATTTTATTTCATACTCTTGTTCAATTATAAAAATAAGTGTATGTATCCGACGCCATGTGCGATGTTTTATGATTATAGAGCAGTTTATCGATAAAATGCCATTTTATTGGTATTTTTCCAAAGTTTACATTTTCATAAATACTTAACCAAACTAAGATTACCATTATTATTTATTGTTCAAAAAATAATTAATCTATGTTTTTAAAAACTTATATTTGAATATTTTAAAAATAAATATAAGTTATCAAACTATAAATTAGTGGGTCGTTACACACTATCTACTATGTCACTATATGTTAGACTTAATGAATAGTTGGTTTCGTTTGACGGGAAAACCATTATCGTAATCTATATGGTCTTAAAAGGTGCGATTATATGTCACCTTTATTTCTTGATTTTTTTATGTTGGTTTACTAGAGTGATCTGGATGTGATTGTCTTATAATTCTCGGGTCATCCCTGTGTACGTTTTAAGATTTAGCTACAGATGCATTGGGTCTTATGGAGAAGAGCTAGTTGATTACCTACCATAGTATTCTTATTTCCATTGCATTTGTATATTATATATATCAGCATTATGATGACAGATGGTTATAACTATATAGGGTGATAATAGTACTTAGGCTTTAGTAACTCTGAAATTTTTGTATTTGGAGTAACCTTTTATACCATTCCTTTGATACTAATTATCATTGCATTGTGAGATTCTGATGTTGTTTTCTCTCTTTCTTGTTCTATTCTTTTTTGTTTTCTTTTACCCTAACTTTCTTTCTTTTCGACACTTGAGTGTTCGACACACGAATACCTTGGATGTATATAGTATCGGCATTCGAGGATCGAAAAGTCAGGTTGGTACAATGATTTAGAGCTTCATCTCTGACTACAATAAGAGAGACCCCTATCATGTTACACTCAGCAACCCAATAGGATGGAAAAAATTCAAGAACTAACAATTTCATTTTATGAATTCACTAAAATATACTTTAGCACTTTTGTAATTCTCTCACTTGTTAACCTTGTGTTCTCTTTAGCATAAATTTTCCATAAATAAAGCTAATTTTGCACTTCTGAATCTATCTATTACTAGCAAAAAGAAAAATAAAAATAATTATGAAAATTGCTATCTATTCGATTTTACTATATTAGTATTAAATTCCATATTTTGTAAGTCGTGAACCAGCAATAACGACCCATCCTCTCGACCCCAAATTTCGATACTAATACATCCACGGTATTCATGTGCCAAGTATCCAAGTGCCAGAAGGATGAATTAATAGGGTGAAATAAAAAGAAAAAATAGACAAGAAAGAAGAGAATACACATCAGAATCTCACTAGTGGAATGGTAATATATAATATCAGAAGAACAGTACAAAGGGTTACTCTGATACATCAATTTCGGAGTTACAAAACCTAAGTACTGTCATCAACCTGTACAATTATAACAGCATGCCCTTACAAATGCTGATACATACAATAGTAGTGCGGCTAAAATAAGAATACTATGATAGGTGAAACATCCATCTCATCTTCTCATGTTCTAATGAACAACAACGAAAACCTTTCTTTCTCAAACTACTCGAAAGAGTATGCGAGGAATTTAGGGAATACAAAAATCAAACGTTATAAATCTGGTATGGGAAACTCAAGAAATATATAGCTAACATATAACAGTACTTTTGAGATTGCATGGAATGCCATAACAGTTATCCTCTCAAAAGGACCACTATCTAATAAGTACATAAGATGATATAATACAAAATGTAGAAATATAATTATTGCAACACAGCTGGAATAGTTACATTGACTACATTCAATAGCATATTAGGAGTACAATCAAATCTGATAAGGAATGTTCGCATATTGGATTTTCCATAGAGATCTCTTTGGTGGAGCCAAATCGATTCTCCTGTAAAAGTGTCAGAAAGTACCTTTCAAGCATTGTATATCTCTAGATAAAATAAACCATTTAGGTAAACACAAGCGGCCCAGCGTCCGAACGTAAACATGAACTACGTGAACCAAATATCATCAACCTCCCCGAACCATCGATAAGTATCTCTAGATATAGAGTTCATAATACCCTGACATGGGTCGCTAAATTCTATGTTGCGAGGCTTACCAAGTTTTTAGTCATTTCCAATAGTTCGCCATTTGCACACGAGTCTTTGTCACTCGAAAAGAACACGAATCCCAAAGTGGATCCCCATATCTTGAACTGACCTCAAAACCAAATGTGGATTCCAACATCTCGAACAAATCCATTTCCAAGAGATATAATATGTATCTTAGTCTTGAAGTGGTTTCCAGTAAGTAAAACACTGATTGATCCCGATCTCTTTAAGACTGAGTCGATGAACTTAACATTCAATGATAATGAGAGTAATCGTATATGGGAACCAAGTCTCATATATTTATCACATTTTCGATATTTTCATCTCACACTATCCCTCAATTAAGAGCGAAGACTATTGATTTGAGCTCTATTGCTCATATCTCTACATGAATATCATTCTTAATTCCCAAAGATAGACAAGCCTACTTCGTCGACTTTTTATGCTAAGTATACAACTAAATGTTTTCCATAAACCAGTAAACATACAAAGTACGATCAAGTAATATAAAGGATAATAAAGTCATATAAGCGACTTCTTATCCCTTTTCGGTTTAACTAATCTTTTATTAGTAAAACCTCTTTTATCTAATAAAACATTGTTTATCCATTTCTGCTGTTCATTTGTACTCTTTCAATACTTCAAAATGGTATAAGTATATTCACAAATCATTAACAAAATTTCTTACTTTAAACCTTTACTTTTCTATACTTCAAAAAGAATTCGTATACTTGTCTCAAATGGTATAAGTGTATTCACAAATCATTAACAAGACTTCTTACTTTAATCCTTTACTCTTTCTATACTTCAAAAAGTATTCATATACTTACCTCAAAACGTATAAGCATATTTATAAATCATTAACAAAATTTCTTACTTTAACCTTTACCTTTTCTGTCTGTTTTTCCAAAAGATCCTTAATTATAATTTCCTTTAAAATATATGTTTTAAAGATCTAAGTATTTCACAAATCCATTCAAAAGGTTTAAGACTAATGTTACTTAAACATTGTCACTACAAACGCAAAGCCTTTTCACTTATGCTTATCTTTAAAACATTCTTTTAAAGATCTATTTACATTCATAAGTATAATAAAAAAGGATCAAAGATGAATTTTATTAAAACATTTTCATAACAAACCCAAAGTCATTCTATACTAGTTTTATCTTTAAAACATTCTCTTTGAAGATCTAAGTGTACACTTAATTAAGTTCAATAGTCAACTAAGCGACTATCTAGTCAAAATAATTACTTATACAAATCAATGTTCATATACATAACTCGTTTTCGACATTTTAGCATAACACTTACTCGTTCAAGTGTGAAGCTAGGTAAGTTAGAGCACTGGTTACATCAAAGCATTGCCTAGACACTTCATTCTTTAAGGATTTTAGTGTTAAGTATACTATTTTTGATTTACATATGTTTAACCCATTTTCGAAATTTCCGACTTAACGATTCCTTATTTAAGAGGAAAGTCCAATAGGTTAGAACTCTGTTGCTCTGTCCCTACTCAACGTAATCTTAACTCTTAGAAATAAAGAAGCTTACTTCGTCGGCTTTTAGAGTTAATCAAAGTTAATTACCTTTTAAAAAGTTAAGCAAACAACATGATTAACATGTTTTCGACATTCCAAATTAATTATTCCTCATTCAAGAAGGAAGCTCAATAGGTTAGAATTCTATTGCTCCGTTCCTACTCGACATCAATCTTAACTCTCAAAAATGAAGAAGTCTGCCGTCGACTTTTAGTGTTAAGCCTAGTCAATTACCTTTTTCAAATTTATATACTTTGAAAATACTTGCAAATAGATTTCAATTATCTATGTAAAATATTGGTTGCACATAATTAATTTGTAATTTGATGAAAATTAACAAAACATACTTTACATTTTGCACCACTTTATTCCAAGATTCATAAATAATCATTAAAACTATATTTAAACTACTAATCTTTTTTCATACCCAAATATATTTTATTAGAACATCAATAAAAAGATTTTATAAAGAAAAGAATTTAGAAACCATTAAAATTATGGAAACAAGTCAAACATTGCATTTTAAACACTTAAAACCATAAGCGACTAGCTACAACATTTATAAATGTTATTAAAAGTCCTTGTTAAAACAACATTGAAGAGGACCATCTTTGCGATTAGTTTTGACCACTTAAACAAATGATTTAGACTTGAAATTTTTATAGTAAGTACTAAGATAAGGATACTTAATAACCATGGAAATATATCCCTAAGAATATCTTTCCATTTATTTATAGGAATTCCCAAACATAAGGGATTCAGAAGTGCACTTATAATGACCATTCCCGCTTCAAACGCTTTCAAACTTACTTCATTTAACACACAAGTTAAACAAAAATTTAAACATCAAGTAAAGACCATGCTACATGTTTAATAGGGTAATGTAAGTAATGTTATATAATATAAAGTTTTCATTTGTTTTCAAAAGCAAGAGGAGTCCAAGGATTATAATTTTATGTAGTTAATGTCATTTTAACTTTACAATTCAAACACAACATATATATACGTAGTATAAACTTATAATATAATGTGATAACTCACTCAAATCCAAGTTAACAACCAAACCAAAGAACAAGAACCAAGGAAACCATTTCTACCATCATCTCGTCACCAAAGCAACCACCTTCGCCTCTAAAATCTCAAATCTGTGCCTTCCCGCCCCATCATAGCTCACGGCCAAGATAGGTTCCCCTTTCTACTCTATTATTCTTCAACTTTTTAGACTATATACCATGTTCTAATGATATTCCAAGGTCTTTGGGAAAGTTTGGTTGTGATTGGAGTTGATTTGAATAAGATTTGATAAAATTAGAGAGGGAAAGAAGGTGAAAAAAGACATTAAATAGCTTAGTTTTCATTTGTGAATTTTTTTAATTCCTATGGGTACACCTCTCCTTATATAGGATCAAAATGGTGTTCCATAAGCTTGCATTCACCCCCAACCATGCCATGGAAGCCTTACCTCCTGTCACTTCTCCTTTAAGTCACTTCTTTTTTATGCAAATTACACTTATACCCTTACTATGATAATATCTTTTATCCTAAAGGAAGGTTCTAGAATGTTCCATGCTTTATGAAGAGGGGTGTGTGTTATTTAGTTTCTAATGTGTTCATTTGATCATTATATGAGTGCGTAAGAGTTCGAACAACTTACATTGATCGAAAAGCTGTTTACCGATAAACCGATTTTCGGTTACATTATCGATATTTTTTCAAAGTATTTATTTATGTAATTTTTTTCCAAAACAAGTGTACCATCATTACTTATAATTTGAAAGGGCATTATAAAGTTTATAAATCATTTTAATAACATTTAATCCAAGATTCAAATTTTAAACAATTCAGATATTTAAATACGAAATGTCTGAAATTCTGGGTAGTTACATTCTCCCCCACTTAGAGTATTTCATCCTTGAAATTCCTACACAAGAAAAAAAAGAAACTATCATGAAGCAATACTTAACAGTATTCAAAATTACTTAGCAAAAACAACTCATGCTTTTCTCCGAGTTCAGAATCCTCTCATTGCATAAGGATGATAAACGACCTAATATACGTTTCGTACACTTAACATCGTTAGATTGTTACTTAGTCGATCATTCATGCTACCTTATAACAAATCAAAGTGTCATCACCTGAACTTCTATAAGCCAATCAAAACATAGTATGCAAAAACTAAAGCCCGGATAATGCACGTCGACCATCAGTATGCAATATCAATTCCGATCACTTGCTCGATTACATAAATTTCATTTCCTAACTAGTATAGATCACTTGACCTCTCTAGTGCGGACTTCGATCAGTTTCCTTGATTAGAAACCACCATTCTCCTTACATAGCTATATACTATAAAAGAAAACTTCAGGACGAATCTGTATCAAGTGTTCATCATGAAGAATCTAATGAAAAACCCTCATTTTGATTAGTGTAAATCACCTTGAAATCATGTACGCGAATATTGGATCAAGAACATCCATGAGAATGTAACGATCTATGTACAACATACGTATTTATCCTATTGGTTTCTCAACTATACCAATATCTTTTAAATCACATCCTTTTATATAAACAATATATCTTGTTTAATACTAAAATCATTTATGAAACATTTCATAAAACTTAACTTTAAATTTATAAAAAGTTACAACTTAAGTTCATATTCGTATAATACTTCATGACATCCTAAGTATATACAAAAAATCAAATTTTGTTTTGCTCAACAAGCATATTTAACCAATTCAAAATTTATTTTAACCTACTACCTTTCCTAATTCAAGTGTTATATATACTCAACTTTTATATTTTTACAAAATACTTAGCCTCAAGTTCTAACGATTCGTAAACTTCCGACTGTGCAAAATAGTCAAAAAATCCCATTTCATTTTGACAAATGAAATCAGCCAAATAACATATCGTGCATGATGTGCATACCATACAATCCTAATGCTTGGGCTACAATTGTACAAAAAATATCTTAACAAATTTCAATAATTTATTAAACACACTTTACCCAAAAAGGGAAAATATGAAAAGTTCCAACATTTATTCCGGGCTTTGTCACTAGCCCTCATATAACAACCCTGGTTTGGAGATTATCTATCAATACTAAATTATAATGGTAATTATAATTTAATATTGTAAATTAAATTAAAATTGGAGAAATTAAATTGTTTATTTGGAATAAATAATAAAATCGGAATTAAATTGTGAAAATAAAGCTTAGAACTTTATTTTGTTTTGTTTGGAGTGATAATAAATAGAATATGGCTTTAAATAAAGAAAATGACTTTATTTTAGAGAAAATGCAATAATTATATTAATTATTGCCCAATTGCTTCTTTTAATAGTTTTTAAAAGAAGTATTTGATTTTTAAGGTATTTTATTTAAATAAAAAGGTGGAAAATGGTTTAGAAATATGTCTTGACTATAAATTAAGTTTGGAAATGGTTTAAAATAATTTTCTAAGTAAGAAAATGATTTTTATTGAATTTTAGAAGGTAAAAATGTAGACTTTTACATTTATTGGTGAAAATTGTGTATTATTGTGAAATAAAGGATTTTAATAATAATAATGTTTTAAAAATAAAGATTAATCTTTCTATATAGTGCAAAATAATTTATTTCATGTGTATGTAAGTTTACAATTTTATTTGTGTGAAAATGTGAAAGAAAATGACCTTTGCTATTTACATATGGGTAAATATATGTATTTTATTTCTAATTTACTGTGTATTTCCTATTGCATGTCTGTACGCTACAAGAAATCCCTATATTGATTGCAAATTTGGATGGCGTTGTAAGCTAGCTTGTTGTAATTTGCCACTTACACATAAATTATTAATCTTTTTCCCGCTATTAAACACAGTCCCAAAAATGAAAGCAGCAACTTATTCACTTTCCCTCCATCCGTGCAAATCGTTCCATTACACGTCACCAAACAAAACCGTTCAATAGAAGGTCCATCCACCCTCCATTCGTGCTAATTCCTCTTGTTTAATCGCCATTTTCTCTCGATTCTGTTATCTACTCATGTCACGGTGACCGTGTTCAAAGCTTATAGCCGGTAATTTTCTAGTTTATTGTCGTTTTTTTATTTTAAAACTGATTCAAATTAGGGTTTGTTGTATGCTTGTATGCTTGACTTAGGGTTTTTGTTGGTTAAAATTTAGGTTTTATGTTTGATTCATTCCACTATGTCATATTTTGGTAGTCTCAAATCTTGTAAATTTTATAATTATACATACCGATCATTGTAATTTTAATAATATGAAGCATAATATAAAATTTAAAGGATTTTAGGTCTACTGTGAATTTTCCCCCTTTTAGCAGCACTAATTATGATGTATCAATTATACTGCGCTACACTTGTACCTTTTTTTCTTTTTTCTTTTTTTAGGTTTTATGCCTTTTGATTGCTGCTATTGCTTTCAGTCAATACCCTATACTTATTTTCTATAATCTTTGTATTGCAACATCTGGGTCATCTTATTTTAAGCCTATTGCGATATCTTTTTTGATGCTGAGTATGGTGGCTATGTAGATGTTAAATAAATACCCGATTATTATGCCGATCTTATCATTATTTTTTTGAAAATAAAAATGTATATTATAGTCCAGGTGTTGCTAGAGATACTCTTAGATTATGAATTTATTTTGTGTCATTACTCTAAAACGTACTGTTATATAATTAAACAAATTATTCCAGCAAATTACCCAAATTTCTTGGTAGGACCTATAAATGCGAGGACCTTGGAGGATGTCTTCGACCATCATGGAAGGACCCTGAAATTTTGAAGTTGCATTTTGTAATTTTAATGGGTGTCTTATTCTTAAAAATAGTAATGAAATGATATCACACTCAATTAATTTAGCCATTTAGATGATTAAAAATGGGTGCAGGAGGTACAATTTGATGCATCTACTATTACAAATGAAAAAACCGTTTTGAAAGATTCAAAGTCTAAAAGATGCAGGAGGTATAGTTTTTTTCCTCTTCCCATTTGTTATTTAAGTATGGCATGTTTTTAGGTCTGTGGTATAATTTCTCTATGAAAGTGGGTTACTTAAAATAAATGTGTGTTTCTTCTCTATGAAAACAACCAGAGTTATTCATGTTACAGATATAGTAATGCATGTGCATTGGTTATTAGTTGGAACTTCAAATGTAATTATGGTCAACTATCTTGAAACTTAAACATTAGAGAGAATAATGCTTGCTATAAATAATTGTCGACAAGGATAGGAAAAGCATAAATCACCTTGTATGAAATTGTGACTGCATTTCGGTTTAGAAGAAGGCCAAATTATGTCTATAGTCACACACTTGGGTTGCAACTATGCCCAGCTTTTTATGAAATTATGGTTATATCTCGATTTATGGAAGAAGACCACATTATGCATCTGTATTCTAGTGTTTTATTTTAAACATTTCTTTAAAAATATACATGAAAAATAAAAGCTAATTTTGAAAATTGTGGTAATACGCGTTTATTTTTGACCCTTTCTCTATAATTTGGATGAATGAAACGTAATTTAAAAAGTTTTATTAAGTGGAACGTTGTGCTATATTTTTGAGTATAATGAGATGCAACTCATGTTTTATGCTTATAATGTTGCTTTTTTATGTAATGAACATAGAGAAGTAACTTGGTATGTGTAGGACAATACGTTTCATTATGGCAGTTACTTGGATGCTCTAAGAGGGTTACGGGTAGCAACACAAGGAGCAAGATGAGGCACAAAAGGTTTGTTTTTTTAAAGTACTTTCTGTTTTTTTGTATATGATTAATTTTCAATTTTGAAAGCGGGTTTGTAGCAGAAATCCAAAGTAGCAATTATCTATTTTAAACAGTTCAACTATATAGATTTTGATATTTTAGGCCCACTTGGTCAATTGTCCATAGATTATTAGTTTTTTCCTATTTGATAACATGCATGGAAAAAATAGGCCATGAACGAGGACATTTTTTGAATTGAGGGAATATGATTTTAGAAAAAAAGCTGGCCATCTTGAACCTTTGACAATAGTGCTACTTACTCTTGTCTACTTGTGATTAATTTGTCATTTTCCCGATTAATCATATGTCATTAAGAAACTAGATTTGAATGGATTTTAGGTTCAGATCAAGCATATAGGAGGGTTATAGTAGGCATATACTTCACTTGATTGCTGAATTTGTTAAATTTTGATTGTATTATATGACTAAATTATAAATTGTTTCGTTTACTAATGGACTGCCCCTGCTGCATATATTATTATGGCATGCTGACAAATGGTTTCTAGTCTTCACATTTGAAATTTTTGGTGAAAAATAAGGTGCTAGTATAAACAACGAACAAGACTGGTATGTCTATATTTTGCAACCTAATTCAAACAGTTGCAACTTTACTTTGTTTATTTGCCTTTGGACCGTTGATTTTCTAAAGCATGGTATAAAGTATTCCAACATGGTGAATTAAAGAAAGGGCAGTTCTGAACGAAAGCTTTTAAGCCAAATATTCGGAATTCGTACAGTCCACTTGTAAAGATTGACTCATATATAGTGTTCGAATCACTACTTTTTACTTACCATGAATGACGAATGACTCATTCTATGAGCATAATATACATATGTTCAGAATCTATTTCATTGGAGTTCATGACAATGCCCATCTTGTCACATTTGTGAGATTTGTTCCTTATGTACCAATGGAGTTATATATGTTTTATTTGTTTTTAATGATGACACTAGTTTTTGTTATGTTTACAATTTTAATATCTAGGTTAGCCGTAGTGCTGGTGACCCCAGTAAACTAACATTTGCAGACGCTGTGATAGAGCATATTATTGTTATTGTTAGCCACCACCACACAAAGTAAAAGTTCATAATACAAATTTGACATTTCATTATGTATGTTGGTTATTCTTGGCTTTTGTTTTCACTTAATAGAACGTTGGTCATGGGACTTGTGTGTACAAACAAACAAGGTGTCACAGCTATGGCTCCAATGTCCCTGGCAATGGTCCAAAGTACTAGGCAATGATTGAAGAATTACACCGAACAGAACCGAACAGAACCGGCCAGAAAATGGAAGTCCTGAAGAAGAAAAATAATTATGCAGAATGAGGCTTCATGATACTTATTTTATTTCGTAGGTATGCAAATACATGTTACCGTGCATTCATGGGCAGAAGGGACTGTAAGTACATGTTATTTGCTTTCATGAGCTGAAGGGACTGCAAATTCAGGTATATTTATTGTTACTTTTTAGCATGTATAAGTTTTACAACTTATTTGCTTTCATAGGTATGCAAATACATGTTTGTTATTTGCATGACTATCGACAATTTTAGCATGTCAAGGCTCAAGCACGATATTTGAGCATAAAGTGCTCTATTTGCTTAACATGCTGCATTGAATTAAGTTTATTAGGTTAATGGTTGAATTCTTCATAATACAGATATTGATGTTGTGTTCGATTTTATAAAGATGAAGATAGTACATATACTTACAGGTTGATCCTTTATCAATAATTTTAGCAATTTTGCCAAAGGTATGATACAGGGGCACCACAACTGTAATTTTGATGATGTAATTTAAAAACTTCCAGCAAATGCAATGGAATATGCTGAAATATTGGTGAGTTTTCATGACCTATGAATCAATCTTAAAACCTATGAGTGTTCAAATCTAACAACGCTATATCAACATATTTCCATGACTATTGGTGATTGTCAGTATATTCCTTGTATTGTCATAGATATTTGCATTTAAAAATGATGTCCATTTTTCATATAAAAAGAGAAGACTCGAAATCCACTAAGTCCTTGTAACAAATAAATTTAAATGCGTTCATTGTAAGGACCAATATGTTTGAATAACTCACTTTGTAGATAATCAGTGATATAAGTTTTGGATAATCTCTAAATTTAGCGACAGAGAATCACTACTATTTCTTTTGAATTTATTCTGGAAAGAGTACAAAGGGTTTCCTTGCTTCCTTATGCTCCAAATCTGCAACAAAATAGCATCGAATCCCTTATGATTTAGCTAATGATTAAAAAGATTAGAAGAAGATTTGATGTTTATGGCTTCCTCTCCTAAGAGAGGAGAAGAAGTGAATGGTCTGAGATGGAAGGGAGGAGAGTTTCATAGGGGAGAGTGGGCCAAATTTAAATAGCTTAAATGCTCTGGAAGGCATGATCCAATTTGCAGTAAGTATGATTTCTGCTTTTGTTACTCCAAGTATCTGTAGGACTAGTAGATTGAACGGAGACAAGTAAAGAGGGGACGAGTGCTTGGTTGAGGGGGACAACTCCTTCAAACTAAGAGGGTTATCACCTAGTTTTTGTGTAGAAAAGCGCATTAAGTTCAAGTCTCCTGTGACAATCCAAGATTCATTGGCTGATTTGAGGCAAGGCGGGTGGTTCAGGAAAGCTGGTTTAAAATCGCCGTGAGGGCATAAACAAAAGTGAGCTAAAAGGTGGTGGATACAGAGGAATGATGGGCTTGGTAGTGTATGTATTAGTTATATGCATAAATTTTGGTTAGCCTGAAGGTATAGGGGTTCCATACGGTCAAAAGTCTGCCATAAACTTCTATAGGATTTATTCAAACTAGGATGAACGAATTTATATATTCAATTGATATGTATTGCATTTATTTTTTCAACAATGATAACTCTTCACCATCACTACCAAAACCAAGCTTAAGTTTTATAAAAGTGAATTTATGGATCAGATCAAAGATTTTTCTTTTCATTACTTTTTTTAGCACATATAGTTTCTAGAGTTTTTGACGTGTTTGTTTTTCTTTTTAGATTCATACTAGGATGGATGAGTTTACATATTCAATTGATACTTATAAGCTGAGTTGATTCATTCTTGTTTCGCCATGGTTGGAGTTGCCGGCATTCTTTTCACCGATGTAAGTTTTTTTAATATAAAAAACTACTGCTGTAAGTTGATATATACGCACCTTCACACATGCTCATAATTGAAGCGTTTAGTTTTTAAAATCGAGGCGTATTTGCCTCAGTTAGCATCAAACTAAAAATGTTCATCATTATACGTATATGTACATTTCATGTTTTGTTATATTTTCAATGCAGGTCAAAATGATGCTCAAACTATGTGATATTTTTAATGTCTTTAGAACATAAAGCTGCTGGAAGTGAAGGTTATAATTTTTTTAGCACTTATGTTTTTCCATTTTGTTTGAACATTTGGTTAGACTAAATACGAATATTACTTATATAATACATCCTCCTTTTTTGGTTCAGATTTTTAGTTGAAATGATAACTATAAATTACAATAACCTTTAACATATCATCGACATAAATACAATTGCACGTATATAAATTCTGTAACTTGATACATAAATGAAATTAATTCTCATCTTTATTTGTTTGAAAGTTGATATTTTTGCAATAATTAAAAAAAATTAAAATTACTAAGCTTTATTACATTAAAATAGTTAAAATTAACTAAGTTTATAAAAATTGACTAAAATAACTAAACTTAATATTTATAAAAATCGTGCTCTCTATTTTGAAATCATTGTTAATTTTTTATATAAATTGACTAAGTTTTACAACCAATTTTATGAAATTAACCAAGTTAACTGAGTTTTGTAAAAATTAATTAAGTTTATAAAAATTAACAAAGTTTATAATAATAATAATAATAACAACAACGACAATAATAAATTAACTTAGTATAAAATAATTAAGTAAATTAATTAATTTTTATAAAATTAATTAAGTTGTATAATAATTAACTAAACTGATTAAGTTTTTTAAAATAATTAAGTTTATAAAATTTCTAAGTTTTATAAAAATTAATAAGTTTATTACAATCGACATGCAATTTTTTAGTAAATATTTAAAACAAAATATAACATTAACAAAGTTATCTAAGTTTTATAAAAATTAAATAAATTTATTAAAATGAACCTAATTTATAAAAAATAACTAATTTTCATAGAAGTTAACTTAGTTTTATAGAAATTAAGTAAGTTTAAGTTTTAAAAATAAACTAAATTTATAAAAATAACAAAGTTAATAAAATTTGAATATAAAACTTGACCAAGTTTTATAAATATTCGATTAAATTAATTAAGTTTGTAAAATTTAACCAAGTTTTATAAAAAGCTAACTATGTTTTATGAAAATTTAATTAATTTTTGTTAAATTAAACTAAGTTAGATAAATTATAAAAATTAACTATGTTAACCAAGTTTAATAAAAGGCAAATAATTTTTTACCTTAACTAAGGTTTAGAAAACTAAAATAGATTTATAAAAATTAACCAAGTTGTATAAAAATTTAAATACGTTAAACAAATTGTATATAAATTAAATAGTTATCTAAATATTGACTAGATTTTGTAAAAGGTAAGCACATTTACAAAATAATAATTAAGTTTATAAAATTTAACAAAGTTACCTAAGTTTTATAGAAACTAAATAAATTTATAAAAATCAACCTAATCCATAAAAATTAACTAATTTCTATAGAAGTTAATTAAGTTTCATACAAGTTAAGAAAGTCGATAAAAAATTACTAAGTTTATAAACTTTAATTAAGTTTCTAAAAGAAATTAAGTTTATAAAAATAACAAGTTAATAAAATTTAACTAATTATCATAAAATTTAACCATGTTTTATAAACATCCGACTAAATGAACTAATTTGTAAAATTTATCTAAGTTTGATAAAAAAATTAATTGTGTTTTATAAAAATTTAACTAAATTAAAAAAGTTTTTATAGAATTTATTAAGTATCATAAAATGCTAAGTTAACTAAGTTGCCAAAAATTTAAACTGGTATTATAGAAATAAATCAAGTTTTATTAAAATTAAAAGTTTTAAAAAATTAATGGTATCTGTACTCGTTTAAATACAACAGTGGTTTACAATTGAATACGTGCATAAATATCGGATGTTGTTATTCAAAATTGTCACTTTATATGCATAATTTTCACGAGTCTTGTCTATTACGACTGAAAATTGAATTTTTTCTTTACAGATAACAAATACATTTGGCGCTAGCAAGTAGCAACAAGGTGATTTGAAGTTATATATAGTGTCATGTGTATCTTTAGTGTTTGAATATTTCTATGTATCCTTTTGGTACGATTGCTTGTGTATAATATTAGTATTGTTTACTTGCATTTGTAATCTTCATACGTAGTTATGATATATAATGAGCACATGTTGTTTTGGTGTAATTTTATTTGTTTACATATAGCGTATTGATAATCAAATGTGATCTTACTGATATTTAAATTCGGTATACATATATGCATTGAAACGTCAAAAAGAAGCACAGTAAGTCTTATGCAATAATATGACAGCATTAAAAAATGCTATAAAAGGTAACGATAGCGTTTTTAAACTGCTATAATATAAAACTTTTTACAGCATTTTATTCTTGCTACCTAATAACACTTCCTATTTATGACATGTTTTTTTATAGCGTGTGCATAAACGCCTTAAAGCAATTTACAGCATTTTTCAAACGCTGTTAAAAGAACACAATCATAGCGTTTTTGTTGTTGCAATCGTAGGTGATAGACTTAGAACAACATATTGATATACAACGTTCATAAAAACTCTATAAAAGCCTTTAATAGCGTTTTTTAAACGCCATTAGAAGTCCAAATTGTTGCAGTGGTATATTGAAGTTTTATAGGTTTTTGAAGTCATTTCCTTATAAAAGTTTCAATCTTTCTTCAAGTTATCAAGATTTGATCTTCTCTATAGCAAGGTGAGTGATAAACTCACAATTTCTAGCTTAAGCAAAGCTTCAAAAATCAAAATTTGAGCCTTTGTAATCATATTTTTGTTGATAGTATTCTTTCTGTGAATCTAGTTTGGGTTGCTTCTTTGCATGCTTATATCTTTTGTTTTCGACAAAGAATTGTTGCCGGATTTCTTGCATTTGGTAGCTTGCATGTTGAAGTTCATTTCTACAAATTTTTGTTGAAAAATATTGTCATTTGGATGTTCAAAACAGTGGTTGAAAATCTACTTGAAAGCAGATTTTTGCATGTAGAAACTGTTTGCTGAGTTGCTGCAAACATGGCCTGAGTCCATGTTTGAGATAGGATAACTCTTTCATTCCTTACTGAAATTGCTTGATCCTTTTTTTTAAAGATAGTGTTTTCTACTATAAGCATACCAAATTTCAGATCATTTAGACCCAAATAGCTTATAGAAATATGCTGCTGAACTTTTATCCCGAGCATGTTTTTGCCCAGAGTTTTACAGTGAAAACTCTGCCTGAGTTCAACTTTGAGACATCATTGCTTTCTCATACTCTATTTAAATTGCATGATTCTTTTTATTTGAAATTTAAAATTTTCTATTATGCGTCTACCAATTTTCAACTAAATTCAAGGTAATTTGGTCCTTTGTTTCATGTCTGGAAGTTAAACCCAAGATAGTTTTCAGGTCTGGGCATATTCTGATTTTCAAACTGTTGCAATCATGACCTGAGTCCATGTTTGGGAGAGCGCAATTTTTTCATTTCAATCAGAATTCATTGATTCTTTTTTTGTTTGAAGGATGAAGTGTTGTACTTTGTTCACACCAATTTTAATTCAATCAATGATCGTTAGGCCACTTTTTTTATGTCCAAAAGTTGAACTCAGAGAAGACTTCAAACCTGTGTATTATTTTGCCTAAGCGTTTTTATGTTCTTTTTTTGTCCGACTTTTGACTTTTACTTCTTGTTTTGTGATATTTTTGAATTTTTTTGAGGGCTATGATGCCTATCAGTAGCTAGCCAAGTTTTGATGAATTTAAAATTCAAATTTGAATTGAATTTGAATGACAGTTTTGAGTGATTTCGAGCATAAATTTTTCCAAACAATTTTGAAATAATTTTTAAAATAAGTTGGCATTTAAAATATTTATTATATAATATTTTTTAAATTATTTTAAGCTATGAAATCTATTTATTCTCTATAATAAAGGAATTTTCAAATAGTGTCTTCAAAATTGATTTCGAAAAATGGTTTTAAAAGCTTGTTTTCTCTAATAAATTATTTTATATATAAATACACGTTTTTGCATTGTTCGAATGAGTGAGAAGGAGAATTAAATGGTTTGTAAAACACGTGGTGTGGAATACGTGCATTTATCTTATCAGTTAGTTCTTGACATTTTCGTGTGATCGTTTTGACTTTCGGGTCGAGTTTACCGATGAGATGAGGTAAAAAATTTACCTCTTTGAACGTGAAATTTACTAGCAGTTAGTAAACCGCTTAGTGCGAACGTGTGGTATGAGACGCATGTTAACACTATTCGGGTTCCTATTCGAGAGTTTGTGACACATTTCCATTGCGGCATGCCAGTACTGGACCTTCGAGCCATTACCACTGCCGCGTTTGCCATTGCAGCGTATTTGTCTTCGAGATGTTTGCCATTATGGTGTATTTTCCTTTGCGGCTTCCATTATGGCATATTGTCGTTGTGACGTTTTGCCTTCGGGCAAGGTACCTATTTGAAACAACAGTACTTGGCAAGGCTTCGTCCACATGCTCGTGCAAACACTTTTGAGATGGTTTCTTTAACTATTTTCCCTAGTGTATCGCCCCTTTTCGGAATTGGTCCTTTGAACCATTTGATATATCTTTATGGCGATTACATTTTGGGAATTTGAACTCTTGGAAGTTCTATTTTTGAGACTTAAATTGCCTACACTTGCGTTATATAAGATTTGCCTTATGGCGTTTACTTGAGATTTTATTCTTCTCTTTGGAGATATATTTGCCTTATGGCATGTTTGAGACGAGATCTCTTTATGCATGTTTTGGGTTTGCCAAGATGGCGGGTTTAGGTTTTCCCCTAAACTATATTTGATGTTTTATGAATGCCGATGATTGAGGCACGCTACTTTTAGCATTTTATGGGTTATTTTATCTCTTTTGAGATTATATGTTTATGTAGTGATACCATATTATCACTTGATGTAATCATACAATTTAGTTGTCCCTTCTCACTCGAGAATTTTGTCACATTATCCTTATGCTCATATTATCGCTTATCACTGTTAACTAATTTGTTTAGCTAGACTGACCCGTGTATTTTATACTCGGGTCAAATCGAGGTGTTTCAGGTTAGGTACATTTGGATTTAGCCTATTCTGCTTTCTCATGGACTCTATTCTGCTTGCTCTTTTTGTCATAGCTTTTTGTGTAGTCTATTTGGTTTGATACTCTGGTATGTATATTCTTTTGACTCGCTTGTATTTTATGGTTGCTATACCACTTGACATGTATCATTTTGTATACTCTATGATGTATCTGTATGTATATATATAACAGTGTGTGTGTGTGATGATCTACTATCCTGTGATGTGTTTTGCATTCAAGCTGTTGTATTTTTTTTTGATAGATCCTATAGCCACCTATAGCTTTGTATTAAGTATTTATTGGATATGTCGATCCACTTGAGGTAGAAAAAATATATCGCATTTGTTGACGTATTCGCAAGGCTATAGATGGTCGCTCCTACCCAGCCCTATTATATACATTAGTAGATAGTATTACCTAGTAATACTCTTTGTTAATGTTGGTCTCGGGGTGGGGTGTCACAGCTTGGTATCGGAGCCGTGTTCAGAATAAAATATGGTAAACACAGAACATAAACACATATCATGGTACATCAAAGTGTAATACAAATGTTATGAATCCCTGAATCATCGTGCCCTTTATCTTATCGTGTCCTTTGAGATTGAAGTTTGGGACATGCCTAAGAATATTTTTATTCCATAGTATTCCAAAAATAGAATTGATGACATCTTGCTTAGGAGTAATCCGAATCGTGATTGTTTTATTCGAGTCCTCTTCGATATGGGTGCTTGACACATATCTGTATCAGAGGAATTTTTTGATGCTTTTTGATGATCTTATCTTGTGATTTTTTTGAGGATTGTGAATCCTATTAAGGGAATCAGCAATATTCGGTATGATGTTTGAGGATTTTGGAATTGTTCCTTGTTGCTTTTCTTTTCGAGTGAATTAGCACGCTATTTTTATCTAGAGTTTGGTATGATTTGAGATGGTGTGGCCTGCATATTATCAAGCCGCATTCTATGATTCTAAGGATCAAATATTTAGGTATCCTAATTTTGGCTAATTCGTTGTTTCTTTTTCTTTAGAATGTTAATGATGATTCTGAAGTATCTTTATTCACTCTTGAGTTTTTGAGATGTTGATAATGTATCTCGAACTCCAGTCATTATGACTTTGTTGATTTCTGTGAGTTTGTTTGGGTTTGTTACTCCATCGAGCAATCAAGAATTGTATTGACCTCATTCCTAGTTCTTAGCCTTTCGGTCATCCTTCCACGGGGATGTCCACTAAGGAAATTTTGTGATTCATTAAATTTAATTGATGTTTTCGTTCTTGCCTCTTTTTAAGATATCCTCATTGGATACTTAATTGTTGATCTACCTTGTAAAATTGCTTCACTCGAAGTAATGATATGTCGTTAATGTTCTTCTTCTCATTCGAGAAGATATCTTAACCTTACTCTTATATCTCGTTGATCTCTTTTAATCCATTAGCGGTGCTAGGGTCATCCCTCAGCTTGAACTTGCATCGATTTTCATGAGCTACGAGTTGCAGAGGATAGCGTTCTACTTATCGCATTCCACACAGTCTATTCCATCAGTCTTGTGAATCGAGTATTCTGGGAATATCTTGATGAGTTCTTATGTTTTTGATTTGAGTATAAGTTATAACTGAGTTTTCAAATCTTTCGAATTGAAGATATTTTTTAAGTGAAAATTGGATTTTTTTAGAAAAACAAAGAATATTTTGAGTATTATATATGATGTATTTCTTTTTAAAGAAAATGATTTTTTATGTTGGGTTGTTCGTCTAGTGCTTTAAGAATTCTAGTCGATGCACCTGATCAACGTTATCGATAGGAATTTCCTAAACACTATGATGAGACAGCCAGACACGGTAAATTGAGTTTTAATAAGTAAAGTTTGAAAGATAATTACTATGGTGGAGTATTAATTTTTTAATTTAAAGTTTAATGAAGCCATTAAACCATAATGAGTGTTGGATGAGTGGCGAGGTAGTTTTGATCATTTAATAAACACTGCAGCCAATTGATGGGGTCGTTCACTATTAATGAATGGCGAGGAAATACCCATATATTATTTAAAATTTGAGAAATTTAATATGGTAATTTGGATAAGTAAAAATGAATAATTCTAATTAAGGGGATATCTTAATTAGAAGAAAATATCATTTGATGCTTTGGTTAATAAAGTGATGTATTTAAGGTAAAAGAATACTTTGGTTTGAAAATTAAAATCTTAATGGAATATTTTAGTACAAGTTATTTTTAATGACAATAAAAATTTATTTTGACACTTAGTTATTTGAGTAATTGTAAAGGTTAGATATAAAACTCTATCTTAAGAGAAAATAAAGAAATGTTAGTTTAGAACCTTTTGTATAAATTTGTGAGCCAGTTTTTGGTTTTAAACCTAAATTGTATTAAAACTTGTGCATTTGAAATTTCAAAATTCTTTTGGAAACAAGTTCGAATAAATTATTAACTTTAGAGATCCCCGGACGAGAGAAGAATGAAGACTACAATGACTCTGTTAATTATTTTCATGTTGATAATTAGATGGAAATTTAATTTTTGTGACAAGTGGAAATGTGAATTGTTTTGATAAATGAATAATTCATGTGGTATAATCATTTTAAATTGTGAGAATAATTTTAAACTTTATACATATATCCCGAAATTTATTTTTGTGGATAATCAATAATCATCTCTGGATAATGGAAGAGATTGGCCATCTCTTCCAAAATGATTTTTCAAGTTAATCGTTTTAAAGTAGATTTTGGAAAGTAATGAAAATATTTTCACTTAATAAAATGTTTTATGATGATTACATAAAGTTAATCATAATTTTGTATATCTTATCTTTCCGGGGAAAAAGAAAATCATTTAATAAATGATTTAGCAAAAATCTTGTTTGAAAATGTAGTATGAAATTAAAATGGTTTTGGAAAATTTCAAATTTCAAATTGATTTAAAAGTTGAAATTTTGTTTGGAAACAAGTGCTATGCTAAAGCAGCAATTAATTAAGGTTTATAACTCCAAATGAGTTCAATCTTTTTGCAAATTAAAGAGCTTTTAGTAAGCTATAAAGTTTCTTTTTACCACTTTAAAAGATTTTGAAATTTATTGAGTCTAAATTGGGTTTGAAAGTGGATAGAATTTCTGTCCTCTTAAGAAATTTCCAAGATTAAGCTGAAAATAAATCTAGCATAACTTTCAAACCGTAAATCCGATTTTGATGATCTTTATACCGATGGAAATCTTAGACTTAGTATAATAACTTTTATTTTATAAAAAATTTCAGGTTTGGTTGTTTGCTGGGTCAAAACATGTCTTCTTTACAGCAGGCCTGAAATGAAATTGATCAATTTCCCCTTAATAATTACATGCAACACTTCTTATTTATGAACATAAACTAACACCATTGATTTGAGTTAAGTATATATGAAAACAGGATAACTGGATTATATTTTGAGCAAAAATATTATATATAAGATTGTGCAAACTCGCTTTAAAATGCTAAAAAAGGTATGTTTTTGGATTAATTTTAAGAGTTAAATGATGGCATATATTTTGTTTCCGACCTAATGGTCTATGTATATTATATAAATCATTTTTCTAATATTGTACACAACCCTCCGTACAAAGGAGAATCCACCGATTTTTTTGAAAATTTCTAACACTTAGAAAATTTTAGAAACAAAATTGAAAAAAATAATATGTTGCAAACTAGAGAATACCTATGGAAGAATTAGAGAATAAACAACTTAAACTTTATTTATTCTAATGAGGAGTAATGAGTTTAAATTTGAAATCTAAGTAAGAAGTTATGTAAAAAAAATATTCAAGTATTGAAAATTGTGGTTATAATTATAAAAATATTGAATTTTGAATCTTTAATAATTTTTGATGAGATTTTATACATATGTTTTAGTTCCTTGTGTTTGTCTTACTGTTATGTTATCTCTAACGATGTGCATTTGTGCAGTCGTTTGAGTATGGTGGCCTTCAACGAAACCACCTTTTGGTTGATCTATCTTGCTTCTTTTGTGTCTATAATGTATCGGTGTGGTTCCTTCCGTACTGTCATAGGAAAATCATATCGACAATCATTTTATTGGTCAGAATTCAGTTGGAGTTGTGCTAAATTCCAACCTTACTCGAGGAGCTTATGAGAAATCAATCTCATTCGATTGATCCTTTGGGTAGCATTTTATTGCGTTCTCATTCGAAGGTGAGACGCCTATGAAATCCTGTGTATTACTCGAAAAATTCAATGGTTCGCTAATTCCAACATTAACTCTTTGTAAACCATAGAATTAATCGAGCAAGCCATATCTTGGTTTTCTACCATTCTATTTTGAGAGCAAGAGAATTTTCAAACTCGAGCTTGTCCATCTTTCTTTTGATTGATGAAATTAAAAGGTTGAATATAAACTCTTCACTAGAAATTGTGTGGATGCAATTTTGTTAAGGGAGAGAGTCTATAACAATCCTGGTTTGGAGATTACTTATCAATATTAAATTACAATTGGAGAAATTAAACTGTTTATTTGGAATAAATAATAAAATTGGAATTAATTGTGAAAATAAAGCTTAGAACTTAATTTTATTTTGTTTGGAGTGATAATAAATGGAATATGGGCTTTAAATAAAGAAAATGACTTTATTTTAGAGAAAATGCAATAATTATATTAATTATTGCCCAATTGCTTCTTTTAATAGTTTTTAACAGAAGTATTTGATTTTTAAACTGTTTTGTTTAAATAAAAAGGTGGAAATTGGTATAGAAATATGTTTTGGCTATAAATTAAGTTTGGAAATGGTATAACATAATTTTCTAAGTAAGAAAATGATTTTTGTTGAATTTTAGAAGTTATAAATGTAGACTTATACATTTATTGGTGAAAATTGTGTATTATTGTGAAATAGAGGATTTTAATAAAAATAATGTTTTAAAAATAAAAATAAATCTTTCTATACAGTGAAAAATAATTTATTTCATGTGTATGTAAGTTTACAATTTTATTTGTGTGAAAATTTGAAAGAAAATGGCCTTTGTTAATTACATATGGGTAAATATATGTACTTTAGTTTAAGTATGAATTAAAACTTAGGCTGATTTGATTTCCTTTATTTCCTGGGTCCAAAGCCCATATATCTTAACCAAATAAGTGAGGAAAAAAGAATTTACTTACCTATAGTTCATAATTTAGCTACTCTTCTTCTTCCTTCTTAAAACAAATACAGTAAAAGAAAAGCTCCATTTTCTTCCAACCAAGCTTTCAAATTCAAATCTTTTTCAAATAAATTGTTGTTCTTATCAAATCTAATATGAAACTAAAAGGTAATCTCACTCAAAACTTCACTACTTCATCAAAATTCTTATTTGAGAAGATGGGCCTTTCTAATTTACTATGTATTTCCTGTTGCATGTCTGTATATTAAAGTTTTGCAGGTTTTTGAAGTCGTTTCATCATAAAAGCTTCAATCTTTCTTCAAGTTATCAAGCTTTGATCTTCTCTACAGTAAGGTTAGTGATGAACTCACAATTTCTAGCTAAGCAAAGCTTCAAAAATCAAAATTTGAGCTTTTGTAATCATATTTTTGTTGATTATATTCTTTCTGTGAATCTAGTTTGGGTTGCTTCTTTGCATGCTTATATCTTTTGTTTACGGTAAAGAAATATTGCCATATTTCTTGCATTTGGTAGCTTGCACGTTGAAGTTCATTTCTGCAAATTTTGGTTGAAAAATATTGTCATTTGGATGTTCAAAACAATGGTTGAAAATAAACTTGAAAGCAGATTTTTTGCCTATAGAAACTATTTGCTGAGTTGCTACAAACACGACCTGAGTCTATGTTTGAGATAGCATAACTATTTCATTCCTTATTTAAATTGCATGATTCTTTTTTTGGTTGAATGATAAAGTTTTCTACTATAAGCATACCAAATTTCAGGTCATTTCGACCTATGTAGATTATAGAGATATGCTGCCGAACTTTGATCCGGAGCATGTTTTTGCCCAGAGTTTTACAGTGAAAACAAAGTCTGGGTTCAACTTTGAGACATCATAACTTTCTCATGCTTTATCAAATTGCATTATTCTTTTTTTGAAAGCTGAAGTTTTCTACTATATGTCTACCAATTTTCAACTCAATCCGAGGTAATTTGGTCCTTTGTTTCATGCCTGGAAGTTAAACCCAAGATGGTTTTCTAGCTTGGGGCATATTTTGTTTTCGAACTGTTGCAATCATGTCCTGAGTCCATGTTTGAGATAGCGCAACCTTTTCATTTCCAGTCAAATTCATTGATTCATTTTTGTTTGAAAGATGAAGTTTTCTACTTTGTGCACAACAATTTTTAGTTCAATAAAATGTTGTTAGGCCACCTATTTTGTAGCGACCCGACTTCCTATCTCCAGGAAATCGCATCACTAGTGAAGAAAGAAAGGGATAGAAGAAGAAAAGAAAGAGAAAGAAGAAAGACAACAACATCAGAGAACTCACAGCGGAACGAATAAAATATAATATATCAAATAAATTAATACATAGTATCATAATACATCAGAGTACACATCTTACAACACACATTAGACAGTTATAAACATCTGTCGAATTCATACAACTCAAGCACAACAGCAAACACACAGCGGAATCAATATATATCTACACGTCGAAGCCTCCTGCTCCATATCTCCTCCAAAGTTCGTCAAGAAAACCTGAATCACTTGACTACTCATACATAATATGAGTACCCAAGAGTTTAATAAAACAGAAAATAAACACTCGGGTGGAACAGGGGTCTGGTGTGAGTAAACGGGTTAAAATTTCTTAACTTTAGAACACCTTTGAAAAGAAAAGGTATCACGTAAGACTTCCCACACATAAACATGGAAAAGTTTTTACCTTACGCTAACCAAAACATTTGATAGAAAATCCAGTGATATTATAATAGTGTCTAGGGTTTTCAAGTAAATAGGAAATAACCGAAATTGTTACATTTATTAAATTCCAGCTACATAGGTACACAAACAAAACCGTAGGGTCTCGTAGGAAGAATGGGTTTCCTTCAATGGCAGGGCTACTGGGGTACCGCCCGTCACAGTACGTGGCCTAGATCACCGTACCGAGGAGTACTCCCACTACCCTGCAACACAAGGCCGGGACCATTCCTTACTGAACAGTCCCAAACAAGACAACCCCGGCGGTTGTCCGGAATTCAACCGCCCCACACAGCCGAATAAAAAGGGACTTCTAGACAGGAGTAAATCTTGCTCTCCAGTGGGAGCGACCCACGAAGCCTTGCTGCACCTCCCCTGTTTTAGCCATTCCCGGTTGATGAGGCTTGAGGCTGCGATTACCTTTAAAGAACACATCTATCTTAGAATGCTCATCGTCCGCCTGACGATGCGCTGAAAGCATTCAATCCATACAAGTTCGTTCCGGGTTCGAATGAAACCAAAGGCACTATCTCGTTGCACTCATTTTGGAATCACCCTCAGAGTCAACGACCATAGCCCTTGCACTCTAATCTCCATCTCGAACCTATAAGTACTATTCCGTCAAACTCATTACGGAATCACCCACAGAGTTATACTGACGTATAGCCCTTACACCTCGAGTCTTCACTTGCTCCACTTGGATTAACGACCTAACGTTTAATTGGAATCGATGTGGTTTTCGGATATCCAAATATGGAAACCCGATCCCGGTCTCACCGAAACCAAACGCCATTTTAATGTCCAAGTTGTACTTAAGGGATTTAAACAGTTTAACTTATTCAGGATGATATAAACAGATAGATGAATAACATTATCACAATAGATAATTCATATCAACATTCATTTCACAAAGCAGCATATCACAAATATCATAGACATCCAAATCATCCAGTATCAACCAAACACCCAATATCAATTATCCAATATCATTCAACATCCAATATCGATCACTCAATATCAACCATCCAATATTAATCAATTACCCATAGCAGAATTGATTAACTCTTAATCAATTTAATTAATCTCTAATTAAATTAATTATTATCCTTTCATTACATTCAAGTAATTATCCTTAACCATATTCAGTAATTAACCTTTAATTATTATCATTAATTACAATAATTAATGATCCTTCATTAATTAATTAACTATAATTAATTACATTAATCCTTAATTAATTACAATTAATTAATTACACTTTAATTAATTGCTTTATTAATCATCCTTGATTAATTATATTATTAAATAATCTTTATTAATTAATTAACCCTTTTGATTAATTAAATAATTAACTTATAATTACTCATCTCATTAATCTTAAACAGTAATTATCAATTTGTAATTACTTATCTTAATTAATTAACTTCTAAATTAATTATATTAATTCTTGATTAATTAATCCATTTAATTAATCTTTAATTATTAAGTAATTATTATTCAATTAAATTAATTAACAAATCCTTAATTAATTACTTAAATAATTAATTACAACTTTAACTAATTACACTTAGTAATTAATCTTAAATAAATCTCATTCATTAATTAATCACATTAATTAGTTAATTAACTAAAATAAATTAAGTAATTAACTCTTAATTACTTATATAAGTAATTATCCCTAATTACTTTTTTTTAATAAATCTTAATTATTTTCTTAACAAAAATTAATTCCATCATTAAATAAATCTTAACTAATTAATTACTCCATAATTAATTAACTTTAAAACAATTATATTAATCAATTCTTTAATTGATAATATTAAGTTATTCCATTAATCACTTTCATTAATTACTACCATGAGTAACTTCCCTAATTACTTCCCTAAGTAATTAACATTCTAATCACATTCAAAAATTAATCATTGACTACTTCATTAAGTAATCACACTTAGTTAATTCACAATTAAGTGATTATTTAAAATTAATAAATAATTAACTAATTACTTAAAATTAGTTAAACAATTAATTAATTAATTTCTTATATTAAAAAGATACTACTTAATTTATTGACTTATTATATTTCCAAAATCCTTAATTAATTAAGAAGACATTTATCTTAATTAATTCTTTATTTAATTACAAATCATATCAAATATTCTCAAGTTACAAACATGATAAATTATCCCTATCTATCTTCATAATTATTTGAATTAATCAAATTTTTATAATTTAATATCCAATTATTCTATTTGGTTTCAAATCTTAATATTAACCTTATTTGGAAATAAGGCATTTTTTTAAAAAACAATTTCAAATTTAATACATTATAAATTATCTAATTTAAACTTTTTAATTCCAATATAAATTTGAAAACTTGTTATTAAATCGTTGCATATACCTTACTTAAACTTTGATTTAATATCTAGATTCAAAACATTCTTTTAAATTGAACTTCGAAATTTAATTAGATAATTATAAAAACAATCATCTTAAAACATTTTAAACTTGAAATCTAAAATTCAATTAACACTTTTGTAAGTTTGAATAGCATTAATCTTTACATCAAGGGTCAAGTTTAACTTTAATAAATTCGTTTTTAAAAATTTGAAACCTGATATCAAAATAACAACATGTAAACCTGTACCCAACCTATCTAGATTCACATACCCTAATACTCGAGCTATCCACATAGAAACCCCGAGTACAAACCCAGGCCGCTCTCGCGTCAACCCCGAAGCGACTAGGCCCCCATCCCCTTCGAGTCGTCCCTGGCAAAAACACGAGTAAAACGTGAGAACCCGCCACGCTTTCCTTCGTCTTCCCCAAAACAGAACCCATCTGATATCCACCGTGCATGGTGCACGTGCACCGCCGATCCACCCAACTCCGGCCACCTTCCTGACCGCCAACCCATCACACAAGTCCTCAATAATCTATTCTACCACCCAGGTTTCAAAAATCCAAGCTAGAACGAAAATTCAACTTCGGTTCGAAAACTGCAGCAAACACGGCCTCCAAAATTCCCCAAACGCCGACGCCACGACAACATTCGATCCTCGCCGACCTCACCTCAGAAACGCCACCACATGAACTCCATATTCCCCCATATGCGCAAGCCTACGATCAAACACTCACGACGAAAATCCTATGACAGTTCAAGCCGAACCCATTACCAGTTAAACCCTACTTCACTCAAATTCCCTTAATCCACTATCTAGAAAAATTATTTTGTATTTTTCCCATAATCTACAACATTCAAGCAAGATTCAACCAAAGAATCGAATCAAATTATTGTGTAAATCCTTGGCAGTTCACAAAAATTCTCAAAACGATCAAACCAAAGATTCACATGATTTATCAAACTAAAAATCATGAAACATATACCAAAAATCATGATTTCTAGTCACTAATTCATTCATGCAATCTAAATCAACAAACAAGATTATTTATTTTTCATGTGTAATAGTATTTTACTGTAATTTAAAAATTCTGAGTAATCTCTTCAATTTAAAATCTTATAATTATTTTTAAAAGATACACTATATGATTACAAACAACATTCATTAACATACCATAGTCCAATTCATGATAAAACCAAAGTTGTTTAGATTTTAAAAAAAAACACGACTGTTCCTATTAAACACAGTATTCAGTTTTCAATTTACAGGAAATAAAATATTTTAATTTCACATGCAATCCAATTTAAAACGAATTTTCATTTAACATCAATATAGATTTACACATGCATCATCATTAAATCACAAGTTATACTAAACTGTTTTTAAAAGATGGTTTACTCACCTGTTCATTAGAGAAGCAGAGCAGATTAAACTTTCCAGGTTCTTGAACTTTAATTTAGTAAATGCATTTGCTGATGAAGTTAATTCCCTTGCATGCCTTTGATTTTGATGTTTACAGGTTTCTTTTCTTTTGCCCATGATTCTTTATTTAAGTTGCAGAAGAAATTGAAGTTTGTAGGTTGCCATTTTTAGGTTGAAGTAGGATTTTGAAATGCAGTTTAAATTTGAAGGTTGAATATCCATTTGAATTTGCAGGCTTTACAATTGCAGTACTTTAAATTTGCAGGTTCTAGTTGAAGTGAAGAGCTTTGATTTTGATTTTAAAATCTCAGGTTTGATATAGTCAGATTTTTTTTTCCATTAATTTCTGGTTTTTGAATCTTTAGAAAAGAAGATAAAGGGTAAAAGAGTTTTGTTTATCTAGATTAAAGAAAGTATAAGATTAAAATAAAGACACTTGTTCAAAAACTTACAAATGTCATTTTATTTGCTCAATTGATTAACAAGTGTTATTAAGAAACCTAACATGGTTACACATGTCTTAAGTGTTTTTAAATTGAATTTTTATTTAATTTTAAATGTAAATATAAACTTACATTTTTACTTACTTTATTGATAAGTACTTACATATATATAAATAAATTTATTTTTAAAGGAAATATTCTAAAACTAATTATAATATAAATATACATCTTATAACCATTTTAAATTTAAGCAATGTAAAACAAAACAAAGCTTGTTTAAATTCTTTTCAAACTATCATATTTTAAAAACAAACAATTATTTTACATTTTGAAAACAAATGAATTAATTTTTAAATTAACTTCTGAAAATATAAATTAAAACAAAGCTTAAAATTACTATTCATTCATACATCAATTATTAATAGATTAAATTAAATTTCCAAACAACTCAAATTATAACATATACATACATATACATTACAATTTGAAAATTCAACTTTTATTTTAAACAAAAGGTATTCCATTCACAATATATATATATATATATATATATATATATATATATATATATATCAAATGTATATATTATAAATAGAATTAAAATTTTATTAGCTATGAAAAACAATTCTTATCAACATCGCCAGATTAAAATTTATTAACCTTTAAAAGATTAAATTTACAAATCTTAAATTAAAATTACAAAGAAAATTATCAAACCAATTAAATTATTATTGTGGATTATTAAATCGATATTGCCCTAAAATTCCGGGTCGTTACAATCCTCCCCCCTTAAAAGAATTTCGTCCCCAAAATTTAAAAGCAAAGGTAATTTAATAATCCAACAAAGATTTAAATTTCAATTAGCAAAGCATATCCTAACAACCAGTTACTAACAATCAAAGCAATCAATCACACAAACAAACTTAACTAATTATCCTGACATAAATCAAAATAAAATTCTAATACTATCTCGAGTTTCCCAAGTAAAAATAACCGGGAGACTCGCTCTTCAAAAGCCAACAAACTAATTACACTACCAAAATCCAGAGCTCCTCTCTTCTCTAGATTCATCAATCTGAAAGAGCATCAGATTACTCTCAAATTCAGTTCAACATCTAACTCCAACTGATCTACAGATTCCATAACCAACAATATACCATACACGTATTCCCTCAGAGATACGTGAAATTCAATGAATTCCAGGTACCCAAACTGGCAATTCAATCTTATAGTCAACAGATCTTATCTTATCAGAACACAGATAAGAAATCTCAAATGCCTCAGAACTACCCATCCAATCTTATCCACTATTAGTTCTCTTAACCAGAGAAATCCTAACAACAAATGAAGTCTTCAACTTCAAATTCCAAAACTCCTTATCTCATATCTGTATAACTCGACTGACAATCCAGGCTTCCAATCTTCTTTCTGATCAGCTCAACCTATGCTGATACTTCAAGAAACAACTAGACCAAAGCAAACAGAACTTAATTCCTTCTTTGTACAGCTTCTAGCTCGCTTCCGCTGCACAACTCTGATTCTGAAATAGAGGAGAATACTGTTGATGAACACAAGTACAAACTTATTCAATATATCCAGAAAATTTGTTCATCAAATCCATAAAATCTGAGTAACTCATCTGACTCAGTCACACAATCTTACTACAGAATCCAACTCAAAAGCTAGATCTAACCAAATCCAAATTCCTAAATTTTCTGAGCTGCTACACCAATCTCTACTTCTCCAAGAACCATCCTACAACCAGGCTAACTTCCAAATCACTTCTGGAACCAAAACAATATGGAACTCAGCTCCAGATGCAGACAAACTTCTGATTACATCAACAGCTCCTACTTCCTTATGAGAATCCTCAGTCTCAAACAAAAGAATGCCCAAGAAAATTCCAAACCAATCGCAAGTCACTTTTGCGATCCAACCTAATTCGGATTCCAAAGAAACTGTCCTTTCTTTACCAATTAGTACAGCTTAAAGCTTTTCCAAACAAGGTTAATTCTTCAAGATAACTTCCACCAACTGCTCGGGCTGCTACTTGAATAAACACCAAGATTCCCGAACCATCGGAGAAACAACCAACTTGCTACTTCCCAAACTCTACTTCGATGATACTACGAAGCTAAAAGACCTTCTCGTCAGCACACCGAACACTTCGAGCTGAACTGCTACCACAACTATCCACAGACTTCTAATCCAAAGCTCCTCGAACCCCAAAACCATCTACAAACCACACAAAAGTCCCCCGAGATGGTAGACACCCAAAAGAAACTCGGGCTCCAAACCAAGCATCAACATCTCGCTCTTCTTAAAAGATGACAAATAAGACCATGCCGAAGCGAAGAAACTCATAGACCTTAGTCTCATATTCCAGAACAGCCAACTTCCATACTGAAGATCCGGATAACTTCTACACAGACGAGCCTTACCCGAGGCAGGTAAAGACTGCTCCTTAACCACCTTTAAAACTGCTTCAAGAGAAAACATCTTCTGGAATATCCATGGATACTGCATCTCATCTCGCAGTTATCGAGATACCACCACTTACTACTGCACTACCATCAAATCCAAACTCAAGAATAATTCGCTCACCCAAGCGAAATGGTCTTGCCTAAAGATCAGGAGTCAGTGTCCAAACTTACACTTCAAAGATAAACTCCGAATATTGAAAAAGATTTCCTTCGGATATCAAAAAAATCCTTACTCCAAATTACACATCTTACTTGAGACGGTATTAGGTCTACAGTCTCGACAAATACTTCCAACCTTAAACATATGGACATCTTCCATTAGTGGTAGTCGTGTTACAAACATATACCACTACTCCATCTACCTCTAAAACTTATGTTGGAAAATCCGAACAGATAACCCAACAGATCAGGTAGATATAAATATATATAGTTATATAAAAATTACAAATACGCTCTCTCAAGAAAGACACCACTACAGAGCCTAGGTATTCACTCAACCTAACGCTCCCTAAAGAAAGACACACTCAGAGCTTAGGTATTCGCTGAGCCTAATGCTCTGATACCAAATGTAGCGACCCGACTTCCTATCTCCAGGAAATCACATCACTAGTGAAGAAAGAAAGGGATAAAAGAAGAAAAGAAAGAGAAAGAAGAAAGACAACAACATCAGAGAACTCACAGCGGAACGAATAAAATATAATATATCAAATAAATTAATACATAGTATCATAATACTTCAGAGTACACATCTTACAACACACATTAGACAGTTATAAACATCTGTCGAATTCATACAACTCAAGCACAACAGAAGAAACAGATACCAAACACACAGCGGAATCAATATATATCTACACGTCGAAGCCTCCTGCTCCATATCTCCTCCAAAGTTTGTCAAGCAAACCTGAATCACTTGACTACTCATACATAATATGAGTACCCAAGAGTTTAATAAAACAGAAAATAAACACTCGGGTCAGACAGGGGTCTGGTATGAGTAAACGGGTTAAAATTGCTTAACTTTAGAAAACCTTTGAAAAGAAAAGGTATCACGTAAGACTTCCCACACATAAACATGGAAAAGTTTTTACCTTACGCTAACCAAAGCATTTGATAGGAAATCCAGTGGTATTATAATAGTGTCTAGGGTTTTCAAGTAAATAAGAAATAGCCGAAATTGTTACATTTATTAAATTCCAGCTACATAGGTATACAAACAAAACCGTAGGGTCTCGTAGGAAGAATGGGTTTCCTTCAATGGCAGGGCTACTGGGGTACCGCCCGTCACAGTACGTGGCCTAGATCACCGTACCGAGGAGTACTCCCACTACCCTGCAACACAAGGCCGGGACCATTCCTTACTGAACAGTCCCAAACAAGACAACCCCGGCGGTTGTCCGGAATTCAACTGCCCCACACAGCCGAATAAAAAGGGACTTCTAGACAGGAGTAAATCTTGCTCTCCAGTGGGAGCAACCCACGAAGCCTTGCTGCACCTCCCCTGTTTTAGCCATTCCCGGTTGATGAGGCTTGAGGCTACGATTACCTTTAAAGAACACATCTATCTTAGAATGCTCATCGTCCGCCTGACGATGCGCTGAAAGCATTCAATCCATACAAGTTCGTTCCGGGTTCGAACGAAACCGAAGGCACTATCTCGTTGCACTCATTTTGGAATCACCCTCAGAGTCAACGACCATAGCCCTTGCACTCTAATCTCCATCTCGAACCTATAAGTACTATTCCGTCAAACTCATTACGGAATCACCCACAGAGTTATACTGACGTATAGCCCTTACACCTCGAGTCTTCACTTGCTCCACTTGAATTAACGACCTAACATTTAATTGGAATCGATGTGGTTTTCGGATATCCAAATATGGAAACCCGATCCCGGTCTCACCGAAACCAAACGCCATTTTAATGTCCAAGTTGTACTTAAGGGATTTAAACAATTTAACTTATTCAGGATGATATAAACAGATAAATGAATAACATTATCACAATAGATAATTCATATCAACATTCATTTCACAAAGCAGCATATCACAAATATCATAGACATCCAAATCATCCAGTATCAACCAAACACCCAATATCAATTATCCAATATCATTCAACATCCAATATCAATCACTCAATATCAACCATCCACATTAATCAATCACCCATAGCAGAATTGATTAACTCTTAATCAATTTAATTAATCTCTAATTAAATTAATTATTATCCTTTCATTACATTCAAGTAATTATCCTTAACCATATTCAGTAATTAACCTTTAATTACTATCATTAATTACAATAATTAATGATCCTTCATTAATTAATTAACTATAATTAACTACATTAATCCTTAATTAATTACAATTAATTAATTACACTTTAATTAATTGCTTTATTAATCATCCTTGATTAATTATATTATTAAATAATCTTTATTAATTAATTAACCCTTTTGATTAATTAAATAATTAACTTATAATTACTCGTCTCATTAATCTTAAACAGTAATTATCAATTTGTAATTACTTATCTTAATTAATTAACTTCTAAATTAATTATATTAATTCTTGATTAATTAATCCATTTAATTAATCTTTAATTATTAAGTAATTATTATTCAATTAAATTAATTAACAAATCCTTAATTAATTACTTAAATAATTAATTACAACTTTAATTAATTACACTTAGTAATTATCTTAAATAAATCTTATTCATTAATTAATCACATTAATTAGTTAATTAACTAAAATGAATTAAGTAATTAACTCTTAATTACTTACATAAGTAATTATCTCTAATTACTTCTTTTAATAAATCTTAATTATTTTCTTAACAAAAATTAATTCCATCATTAAATAAATCTTAACTAATTAATTACTCCATAATTAATTAACTTTAAAACAATTATATTAATCAATTCTTTGATAATATTAAGTTATTCCATTAATCACTTTCATTAATTACTACCATGAGTAACTTCCCTAATTACTTCCCTAAGTAATTAACATTCTAATCACATTCAAAAATTAATCATTGACTACTTCATTAAGTAATCACACTTAATTAATTCACAATTAAGTGATTATTTAAAATTAATAAATAATTAACTAATTATTTAAAATTAATTAAACAATTAATTAATTAATTTCTTATATTAAAAAGATACTACTTAATTTATTAACTTATTATATTTCCAAAATCCTTAATTAATTAAGAAGACATTTATCTTAATTAATTCTTTATTTAATTACAAATCATATCAAATATTCTCAAGTTACAAACAAGATAAATTAACCCTATCTATCTTCATAATTATTTGAATTAATCAAATTTTTATAATTTAATATCCAATTATTCTATTTGGTTTCAAATCTTAATATTAACCTTATTTGGAAATAAGGCATTTTTTTAAAAAACAATTTCAAATTTAATACATTATAAATTATCTAATTTAAACTTTTTAATTCCAATATAAATTTGAAAACTTGTTATTAAATCGTTGCTTATACCTTACTTAAACTTTGATTTAATATCCAGATTCAAAACATTCTTTTAAATTGAACTTCGAAATTTAATTAGATAATTATAAAAACAATCATCTTAAAACATTTTAAACTTGAAATCTAAAATTCAGTAAACACTTTTATAAGTTTGAATAGCATTAATCTTTACATCAAGGGTCAAGTTTAACTTTAATAAATTCGTTTTTAAAAATTTGAAACCTGATATCAAAATAACAACATGTAAACCTGTACCCAACCTATCTAGATTCACATACCCTAATACTCGAGCTATCCACCTAGAAACCTCGAGTACAAACCCAGGCCGCTCTCGCGTCAACCCCGAAGAGACTAGGCCCCCATCCCCTTCGAGTCGTCCCTGGCAAAAACATGAGTAAAACGCGAGAACCCACCATGCTTTCCTTCGTCTTCCCTAAAACAGAACCCATCTGATATCCACCGTGCATGGTGCACGTGCACCGCCGATCCACCCAACTCCGGCCACCTTCCTGACCGCCAACCCATCACACAAGTCCTCAACAATCTATTTTACCACCCAGGTTTCAAAAATCCAAGCTCGAACGAAAATTCGACTTCGGTTCGAAAACTGCAGCAAACACGGCCTCCAAAATTCCCCAAACGCCGACGCCACGACAACATTCGATCCTCGCCGACCTCACCTCAGAAACGCCACCACATGAACTCCATATTCCCCCATATGCGCAAGCCTACGATCAAACACTCACGACGAAAATCCTATGACAGTTCAAGCTGAACCCATTACCAGTTAAACCCTACTTGACTCAAATTCCCTTAATCCACTATCTAGAAAAATTATTTTGTATTTTTCCATAATCTACAACATTCAAGAAAGAACCAAATAATCGACTCAAATTATTGTGTAAATCCTTGGCAGTTCACAAAAATTCCCAAAACGATCAACCAAAGATTCACATGATTTATCAAACTAAAAATCATGAAACATATACCAAAAATCATGATTTCCAGTCACTAATTCATTCATACAATCTAAATCAACAAACAAGATTATTTATTTTTCATGTGTAACAGTATTTTACTGTAATTTAAAAATTCTGAGTAATCTCTTCAATTTAAAATCTTATAATTATTTTTAAAAGATATACTATATGATTACAAACAACATTCATTAACATACCATAGTCCAATTCGTGATAAAACCAAAGTTGTTTAGATTTTTAAAAAAAACATGACTGTTCCTATTAAACACAGTATTCAGTTTTCAATTTACAGGCAATAAAATATTTTAATTTCACAAGCAATCCAATTTAAAACGAATTTTCATTTAACATCAATATGGATTTACACATGCATCATCATTAAATCACAAGTTATACTAAACTGTTTTTAAAAGATGATTTACTCACCTGTTCATTAGAGAAGCAGAGCAGATTAAACTTTCCAGATTCTTGAACTTTAATTTAGTAAATGCATTTGCTGATGAAGTTAATTCCCTTGCATGCCTTTGATTTTGATGTTTACAGGTTTCTTTGCTTTTGCCCATGATTCTTTATTTAAGTTGCAGAAGAAATTGAAGTTTGCAGGTTGCCATTTTCAGGTTGAAGTAGGATTTTGAAATGCAGTTTAAATTTGAAGGTTGAATATCCATTTGAATTTGCAGGCTATACAATTGCAGTACTTTAAATTTGCAGGTTCTAGTTGAAGTGAAGAGCTTTGATTTTGATTTTAAAATCTCAGGTTTGATATAGTCAGATTTTTTTTTTCATTAATTTCTGGTTTTTGAATCTTTAGAAAAGAAGATAAAGGGTAAAAGAGTTATGTTTATCTAGATTAAAGAAAGTATAAGATTAAAATAAAGACACTTGTTCAAAAACTTACAAATGTCATTTTATTTGCTCAATTGATTAACAAGTGTTATTAAGAAACCTAACATGGTTACACATGTCTTAAGTGTTTTTAAATTGAATTTTTATTTAATTTTAAATGTAAATATAAACTTACATTTTTACTTACTTTATTGATAAATACTTACATATATATAAATAAATTTATTTTTAAAGGAAATATTCTAAAACTAATTATAATATAAATATACATCTTATAACCATTTTAAATTTAAGCATTGTAAAACAAAACAAAGCTTGTTTAAATTCTTTTTAAACTATCATATTTTAAAAACAAACAATTATTTTACATTTTGAAAACAAATGAATTAATTTTTAAATTAACTTCTGAAAATATAAATTAAAACAAAGCTTAAAATTACTATTCATTCATACATCAATTATTAATAGATTAAATTAAATTTCCAAACAACTCAAATTATAACATATACATACATATACATTACAATTTGAAAATTCAACTTTTATTTTAAACAAAAGGTATTCCATTCACAATATATATATATATATATCAAATGTATATATTATAAATAGAATTAAAATTTTATTAGCTATGAAAAACAATTCTTATCAACATTGCCAGATTAAAATTTATTAACCTTTAAAAGATTAAATTTACAAATCTTAAATTAAAATTACAAAGAAAATTATCAAACCAATTAAATTATTATTGCGGATTATTAAATCGATATTGCCCTAAAATTCCGGGTCGTTACATATTTTATGTCCGAAATATGAACGCAGAGAAGATTTCGGACCTAGGTATTATTTTGCCTAAGCGTTTTATGTTCTTTTTCCGTCCGACTTTTGACTTTTACTTCTTGTTTTATGATATTTTTGAATTTTTTTGAGAGCTATGATGTCTATCAATAGGCTTGCCAAGTTTTGATGAATTTGAAATTCAAATTTGAATTGAATTTGAAATTCAAATTTGAATTGAATTTGAATTGAATTTGAATGATGGTTTTGAGTGATTTCTTTGATTTAGAGCACAGATTATTTCAAACAATTTTGAAATAATTTTTAAAATAAGTTGGCATTTAAAATAATTATTATGTAATATTTTTTTAAATTATTTTAAGCTATAATATCTATTTATTCTCTATAATAAAGGAATTTTCAAATAGTGTCTTCAAAATTGATTTCGAAAAATGGTTTTAAAAGCTTATTTTCTCAAATAAATTATTTTATATATAAAATACATGTTTTTGCACTATTTGAACGAATGAGAAGAGAACTAAATGGTTTGGTAAAACACGTGGCATGGGACACGTGCGTTTATCTTATCGGTTAATTCCTGACTTGTTCGTTTGATCGTTTTGACCTTCGTGTCGAGTTTACCGATGAGATGAGGTAAACTTTTTACTGCTTTGAGTGTGAAATTTACTAGCGGTTAGTAAACCTTTTAGTGCGAACATGTGGTATGGGACGCACGTTAACACTATTCCGGTTCCTATTCGAGAGTTTGTGACACATTTGCCATTGCAGCGTGCCAGTACTGGACCTTCGGGTCATTGCCAATGCGGCGTATTTGCCTTCGGGACATTTGCCATTATGGCGTATTTTGCATTGCGGCGTACTTGCCAATGCGGCGTATTTTTCGTTATGACGTTTTCCTTTGGGCGAGGTACCTATTTGAGATAACAGTACTTAGCAAGGCTTCAGCCACATGCACGTGCAAACACGTTTGACATGGTTTCTTTGACTATTTTCCCTAGTGTATCGCCCCTTTCCGGAATTGGTCATTTGAACCACTCAATATATCTTTGTGGCGATTACCTTTTTGGAATTTGAACCTTTGGAAGTTCTATTTTTGAGACTTGAATTGCCTATACTAGCATTATGTGAGATTTGCCTTATGGCGTTTACCTGAGATTTTATTCTTCTCTTTGGAGATATATTTTCCTTATGGCGTGTTTGAGATGGGATCTCTTTATGCATGTTTTGGGTTTGCCAAGATGGCGGGTTTAGGTTTTCCCCTAAACCGTATTTGATGTTTTATGAATGCCGATGATATGAGGCTCTCTACTTTTAGCATTTGATGGGTTATTTATCTCTTTTAAGATTATATGTTTATGTAGTGATACCATATTATCACTTGATGTAGTGATACCATATTATCACTTGATGTAATCATACAATTTAATTGTCCCTTCTCACTCGAGTATATTATCACATTATCCTTATGCTCATATTATCGCTTATCTCTACTAACCGATTTGTTTAGCTAGATTGGCCCATGTATTTTATACTCGGGTCAGACCGTGGTGTTTTTCAGGTTAGGTACATTTGGATTTAACCTATTCTTCTTCCGCATGGACTCTAGTCTACTAGCTCTTTTTGTTATAGCTTTTCGTGTAGTCCTTTTTGGTTTCATACTCTGATATGTATATTCTTTTGACTCGCTTGTTTTTTGTGGTTGCTATACCACTTGACATGTGTCATTTTGTATACTCTGTGATGTATCTCGGTGTGTGTGTATATATATGTTATCATCTACTGTTCTATGACGTGTTTTGTGTTCACGTTGTTGTATTTTGCTCTGATAGATCCTATAGCCACATATGGCTTTGTATTAAGTATTTATTGGGTATGTCGATCCTTTTGAGAGCATTTGTTGACATATTCAATAGATATTTACGACAAGGCTATAAATGGTCGCTCTTATCTAGCCCTTTCGCTGCATTAGTAGACAATATTACCTAGTAATACTCTTTGTTAATGTAGGTCTTGGGGTGGGGCGTCACACCTCGGGCACCCTACATAGTATGTATAAAACTTTTCTACAAAAAAAATTCATACTTAATTTCTTTTCAATATTAGAACTACGCACTGGGTTTTATTTCAAATCATTTTAAAATAATAATGCGTGTGCGTGCGTGCACGCGCGCGCGTGCGTGTGTATATAAATATATTTCTTTTGTATACCAAGTCATATTTCAGAATTAATTCGAAATCTATTTTACTAAAACAACTATATAACATCCTCGACTTAAAAACCTGAAAATGAACGCTAATGATGTTGAAGCCATCACTAGAGTTATTTTCAAGTGAGGGGAGTGAGTTCAGTACATCGCATTCATGTCTTTCGAAATTAATCAAAATCATTCAAAATGGCATAAAATACTTCGTAAATATTTCTAAGTATCATGATTCCAGTTTCTTTAACAAATTTCGTAAATACTTGCTTTCAAACAAAACTACTACTACTTTTCAAAATTTCAAAAAAAATTTCAAAAAAATCAGGATTTAAGTTCTTAAAAATATCAATTAAAACTTCTCATAAACTAGTCAAGCACAAATCAACAATCAACAACTGAAAGTTATTGCCCTTAAACTGGTCGAGCATGACTAAACTAATTAATGAAGGATAATACGTAAACATCATTAACCCCTACATTTAATAAACTATATTTTAACAATTCACACTTATATAAGTTACTTATATAAGATCATTTTCACAGTTATAATTACCTTTAAGGTAAACGTTTATAACAAATACAAATACACTCTCATATGTATAATATACTCAACTCATGCTAGTTCCATTGCTCTATCTCTTAATGAGTCATACCAACCAAAGCCAAGGTTCTAGCTTAACATTCAGCTCTGATACCAGCTGTAACAACCCGCCCTCTCGACCCCTAAATGTCGACACTAATATACCCATGATATTCACGTGTTGAGCATCCAAATGCTGGAAGAGGGTGAAATAAAAAGAAAAAAATACAAGAAAGAAGAGAACACATATTAGAATCTCACCGGCGGAATGGTAATATATGATATTAAAAGAACAACATAAAGGGTTACTCCGATATAGAAATTTTGGAGTTACAAAACCTAAGTACTATCATCAGCCTTGACAGTTATAACAACATGTCCTCACAAATGCTGATACATATACTAGTAATGCAGTGGAAGTAAAAATACTATGGTAGGTGAAACATCCAACTCATCTTCTCGAGCTGCAATGAACATCAATGAAAACCTATATTTCTCAAACTACTCGAAAGAGTACACGAGGAATTTAGGGAAAACAAAAACTAAGTATATAACATAAGTCTGGTATGATAAACTCAAGAAGTATGTGGTTAACATATAATAATACTTTTAAGACCACATGGAATGCCATAACGATTATCCTCTCAAAAGGACCACTATCTAATAAGTATATAAGATGATATATTAGATAATGTCTAGGGTGTAGAATATAAATATTAGAACATAGATGGAATGGTTACATTGGTTACATTCAACAGTATATTAGGATTAAATCAAATCCGATAAGGAACGTTCACATGTTTGATTTTCCATGGAGATCTCTCAGGTAGAGCCTGGTCCCATCTCTTGCACAAGGGTCAGAAAGTGCCTTTCGGAGTCGCGTATCTCTAGATAAAATATATCATTTAGGTAAACACAAGCAGCGAAATGTCCAAACATAAACATGAACAACGTGAAACAAATATCATTAACTTCTATCTGCTAACAATCAATAAGTATCTCTAGATATAAAGTTGATAATACCCTGACCTAGGTCGCTAAACCCCAGTTTGTGAGGCTTACTCTATTTTTAGTCATTTTCGATGTTAAGGTTAAGTTTAGCATCTTTCACACGAGTCTTCATCACTAGAGCAAAATACGAATCCTAAATTGGATCCCACATCTTGAACAGATCTCGAAACTATATGTGGACTCCAATATCTTGAAAAAATATGTTACCAAGAGATATGACATGTATCTCAGTTTTGAAGTGGTTTTCGGTAGGCAAAAACACTTACCGATCCCGGTCTCTTCAAGACTAAATAGACGAACTCAGTCATTCAATGATAATGTGAGTGATCACATATAGAAGCCAATTCTCGTATACTTATCACATTTTCGTTATTTTCATATCATACCATCCCTCGGTCAAGAGTGAAGTCAATAGGTTAGAGCTTCATTGCCCATATCTGTACATGAACATTAGTTTTAATTCCCACAAATAGACCAGCATACTTCATTGGCTTTTAGTGCTAAGTATATGACCAAATGTTTTCCATAAATGGTAAACATACAAAGCACAATCAAGTCATACAAAGCATGATTAAGTCACATAAGTTACTTCCAATGCCCCTTTTGTTTATTTAGTCTTTTATTAATTAAAATCTCTTTTATTTGTAAAACTTTTTTATCTAATAAAACATTGTTTATCGATTTCTATTATTCATTTTTCTCTTTAAATACTTCAAAAGGTATTTAAAACTTTACTTTTTCTATACTTCAAAAGTATTCATATACTTATCTCAAATGGTATAAGTATATTCACAAATCATTAACAAGATTTCTTACTTTAAACCTTTACTTTTTCTGTACTTCTAAAGTATTCATATACTTATCTCAACTGATATAAGTATATTCAAAATCATTAACAAGATTTCTTACTTTTCTATACTTCAAAAAGTATTCATATACTTATCTCACAGAGTATAAGAATATTCACAAATCATTAACAAGATTTCTTACTTTAAACCTTTGTTTTTTTATCCTTTTTCCAAAAGATTTCTTGCTTATAATTTTCTTCAAAATATTCATTTTAAAGCTCTTAGTGCTTTCACAAATCCATTCAAAAGGTTTAAGACTAACATTGCTTAAACCTTGTTGCTACAAAGCCAATACCATTTCACCTATGCTTACTTTTAAAACATTCTTTTAAAGATCTATTTACAATCATAAGTATAATAAAAAAGGTTAAAAATAATATTATTAAAACATTGTCACAACAAACCCAAAACCATTCCATACTTGTATTATCTTCAAAACATTCATTTTAAAGATCTAAGTTAATAATTGGTTAAATTCAATAGTCGACTAAGCGATTATCTAGTTAAAATAATTGCTTATACAAATCAATGTTCGTATACTTAACTCATTTCCAATATTCAACGTAACTATTTCACATTCAAGAGTGAAGCCAAGTAAGTTAAAGCACTGGTTTCATTAAAGCTTTATCTATACACTTCATTCTTGAATCTCAAAAATAGACAAACATAATCGTCAACTTATAATGTTAGGTATAGTATAAATGATTTTCATTAACAAGTAACAAACAACATGATTAATCGGTTTTCGACATTCCCAACTTAACTATTCTTCGCACAAGAGGGAAGCCCGGTAGGTTAGAGCTCTATTTCTCTGTCCTTACATGACATCAATCTTAACTCTTAGAAGTAAAGATGCCTACTTCGTCGCCTTTCGATGTTAAGAAAAGTTAGTTACCTTCTAAAAAGGTAAATAAACAACAAGATTAACATGTTTTTGACATTCCAACTTAATTAGTGCTCATTCAAAAGGGAAGCTCGGCAGGTTAGAGCTCTATTGTTCCGTCCCTATACAACATCAATCTTAACTTCCAAAAATAGAGAATTCTATCTCATTGGCTTTTAGCGTTAGGCCTAGTTAATTACCTTTTTCAACATTTATATACACTTTAAAAATACTTGTAAATAGGTTTTTTGCGATGGCCTGGAAATTTAGGCAATATATATTTAATAATTTCATTATTTTAAAATGGGAAATATTGATTTAATAATCCAATTCAAATAGGATTTATCTTTTGGAAATTATTATTATTTAGTTTGATAAATGATATTCTTTTCAAAAATTTATAATAATAATTTAATTTGAAAATTTTATTGTTTTCAAATGTTAAAAATATTTAAATAATAAAATTATCTTTCTAAGCTGATTTAAAGATATTTTATTTATAATGTATATATGTGTATACATTGTAAATAGGAGTTTTGATTTTAATTTTAATTTAAATTAATAAAGGATATTTTCAAATTCATTTTATATATAGATGTATAAATTATGAATTGATTAATTTGATTTAAAATTGGTATTGAAATCTTTTCAAAAATAAATTTAAAAGTCTTTCTTATATCTTCAAAGAAATATAAGTAATATTTATTTTGTTTATAAATATATAATAGTTTAAATAGTATTTTATAACAAAAGTTTATTTTAAGAATTGTTTTTCTTTTGAAATAAGATTTAGTTTATTTATATTAAAGTATAATATTTTGATTTGAAACTCATGAATAAAATGAATTCAACATTTCTTTTCTTTTTAATATTTTCTCTTTTGAAAATTAGTTTAAAAAATTATTATTTTAAATATTCAAATGAATATTAATGTGTATAATTTTATAAGGAAGTTTATATGTAAACATGTAAGGCTAAATATTGATAAAAACATTTGAAACATTTTAAATTAAATTAGAAATGGCTTTAGAAGGATTTAAATACATTTATAAATAAAGAAATCTATCTTTTATACTATTGTGTATATGTGTTAAGTTTTTAATACATAAAGTAGACACTTGTAATCACATTACAAACTTAATACAACAAGTTGCAATGTTTGTTTATTTTTGAAATTTATTCTTTTAGATAAGAAAATGTAACAAATGCATTTTGTTCAACCATTTATCTTCAATTGAAAAACTGAAAATCAGATTTAAGTAAAAATCAAAACCCAAATTTGATTCAAATCTACAATCAAATACAATCACAATTTGCTTGCTCCTCCAATTTGATTCAAATCTGCAAAACTCAAATTCAATAGTTCAATCTTCAAATGTGAAAAACCAATTCTTGTTCTAAATCAAAACCCAAATACAATCTAAATTCTGCAAATCAAAACTATGTAAAATCTGCAACCATATGTTTAATCTTCAAACCAGAAATTTGTTGAAGTTCAACTTTAAATTCATGAAGATGGAGTTCAGCTGCATGATCAAATCAACTATAACTGCTGCAGTTCTAATTCAACAATCTAAATGCGGTTTAAAATCAACTTCAACATCAAGAAGAGCAACTTCAACATGCAGATTTCAAATTTTCTATGCCAGGAAATGTATTGCACTGATGTCCTCTGTTCTTCAAATAAGTGAGTAAACTTCTTATTTTAAAAACAGTTTTTCTTAAATCAAAGCTAAATAAAATTTCCTGAATTCAAATATTATTTCACATAAATTAAAATCTGGCTGATGAATACTGCTATGTTTATTTTTAGAAGCGAGTAACCTCATAATGCAAAAAGGTTTAAAATTTTCTAATGCACGTAAATACTTAAGAATGAGCATGCTTGTCTGAAATTCTATTTTGATGAATATTGTGCTTGAATATGTATAAACAGATATATAGGGTCACAGAAAACTGTATACTTGATCCTGTTTATAAAACTTAAAATTCAAATAAGAAAAAAACCCAATGCTTCTTGAATTTATTTCAGTTAGGATTTGTTACGATAGCAAAGGAGGTTGCTCAGTATGAAATTTTGAATATAAATCATAATTTAGTTGTATTGAAAATATCTGTTACCTCTACAGTAAACATTTTCAATAAACAAGGATATCAAACATCATTAATTATTTAAAACAAGTTTATAATAGGAATGTATGTTAGAAATCAGTAATTTTAAAACAAATTTCACATTTTTAAAATGACTGTGGAGTTAGTATTTCTGTTTGAGCAAAATTTGGGGTTTTTGGGTTTGTTTGATGATCTAGTGGATTTTGGAGGCTGTGGGTCTTTCTGGAGGTGGAATACAGGTGGAGGGGTAGGGGAAAATTGTCAGAAGTTTTGTTAGTGGGTGGTGGCGATGGCAGTAGTGATTTCTAGGTTTTAACCCTTACTTTTAAGGGGATCGAAGTTTAGTCACTTCTCTGCCTCTCTGTTGCATCGAGTGATGCAGGACTTTGGGGATTGGAAGAGGAGACATAGGCGAAGGGATGGCCGGTGTCGTAGGTGATAAGATGGTCGGAGGTGAGTTTGCGCGGTGATGACAGGATTGGGGTTTTTATTGCTGTGTCGAGCTCCAGGTTTGCTGGGTTAACTCGGTTTTGATTCGAGCTGCTGTGGGGAGTTTGGTGATCGTGATCATGCTTGGGGGTTAGTCGGTGACTTGGTGGAAGGGAATATGATGGCTGAAGATCGCCGGAGTGCCGGTGCATATGCACCGTGCACATTTGGTTCTGGTGAACTACTTGTGGGGTTAATGCAGGGAGATGACTCGAAGATGGTCTCGGGTTTTTGTCATTCTGTCTCGAAGCAGCTGGGTTGGGAACTCGAAGTATGTATGGGGAGTTCTCGGGTTAGTGTGTTGCAGGTTTGAAACCTGTCAATATGCATTTTTTTTGAAATTTGAATGAAATTCAAATTTTAAAGTAGAAATTTGATTTAAGTGTAAGTTGAATCTGAATTCAAATGAAATTTTGAATTCAAAGTTTTTAAAAATGAAAATTTTAAATTTTAAGCAAGATTTAAATTGAGTTTTGAAATCAAGTTTAAATATAGTTTTCAGGTTTACTTTGAAAACCAGATTTGAACTCAAAATAGTATTGTAAATTTTTTAAATAATGGACAGATTCAAATGTTTTAAAAGTAGATTTAAAAATGAATTTGATTTCAAATAAGGTTTAAACTTGAAAGAATTTATTTCCTTTAATATTTGAATTAAAGATATGAAGTGTTTAACTTTAATTTGAAAAGTTAAATAATCATTTTAAAACTTGTTTCTTTAATAAAATTAAGTAATTTGGTTTTTAAACTTTTCTTATATATTTAAGTAATGAATGTTCTCTAACATTTATTTTTATTTTAAGGATTATAAGTTTATTTAAATTTTGGATAATGTTTAAATGGTTAAACATTTTGAAATCTTAAATTTTTAAGATGGAAATTGAATTTCATTTAGAAATGTATTGTTTTAAATACATTTGAATGTTAATAAAATCATTAATAATTAAATGAATTATTTTGAAAATATTTAAGATAATTAAGAAAATTTACTTATTTATTTGATTTTAAAGAATGATTTAAAATTAATTTTTAATTAGATTTGATTAATTGATAATTAGTCTAAGATAAATTCCCTAAGTAAGTAATTAATTAAAATGTTGTTAATTAATAAAAATAATTATCTAAGGATAATTAATTAATTAATTAATTTTGATAATTAACTAGATTAATTAATTGAATATAATCTATTGCAAATTGTTAAGTGTAATTACTTGATAAAAGTAATTAAGAAATTAATTACTTATTATAATTAATTGTAATAATGTGATTTATTAAGTTGATTAATTTAGTCTAATTAATTTAAGTAAATCATTTGATGATTAAATGAGAGTAATTACTTAATGTAATTAATGGAGCAGGATTACTTCGAGAAGTAATAATTGATAATTAATAGAATGTAATTAGTGAAGATGAGTAATTTGGATAATTACTTTTGTAATTAATCAGGGGATTAATTAATGAAGATAACTAATTATTGGATAATTAATTTGTTAATAAGTAATTAACGATAGCTAATTACTGAATTGAATATTAATCAAGGGTGATTAATAATTGTATTTTAAATTTAGATTAATTACTAAATATAATTAATTTTAAATTCAGTAATTAATTTAAATATAGATTAGAGATTATTAATTAATATAATTAATGATATAATTAAGAATTGTTTAATTTAGGAATAATTAATTATTAAGGGATTAATTAATTATTATTAATTAAGGATAAATGTAATTAATTATAATTAATTAATAAATGAAGTAATTAAATGTTAATTACTTATGATTAAGGTTAATTAATTTGTGAAATTAATTACTTATTGTAGTTAGAGGATGATTAATCAAAGGGGTTTAATCAAGTTGAATACTTAGTGAAAAATTAACTGGGTTAATTAATTAATGGATATTAAGCAGGATTTAAATGTGGAAATTAATTAGAGATAGAAGTAATTAATTTATTTCATTTTAAATTAATTATAATTGATGGTTAACAGAATCATTGCTTATGGATGATATTGATTGGATGGTTGTGAACTCAGAAATGAGATAAGTAGTATCTATAGGATATGGATGCTTAGATAAAGTACGATATTATGGATTATCTGGTTGTGATGGTTATCTGGTCGTGATGGTTATCTGTTGTCATACGGGTTATCTGCTCATGATGAGAATGTGATTATCTATTGTGATATGTAGCTTATCTATCTGTGTGAAATAGATAATAATGAAATGAGTTAATTGTTTAAAACCCTTAAGTACAATTTGGACATTAAATGGCGTTTGGTTTCGATGAGACCGGGATCGAATTTCCAAATTTGGAATTCCAAAACCACATCGATTCTAATTTAAACGTTAGGTCGTTAATCCAAGTGGAGCAAGTGAAGTCTCGAGGTGTAAGAACTATACGTCAGTATAACTCTGTGGGTGATTCCGTAATGAGTTTGACGGAATAGTACTTATAGGTTCGAGATGGTGATTTAGAGTGCAAGGGCTATGGCCGTTGACTCTGAGGGTGATTCCAAAATGAGTGCAACGAGATAGTGCCTTCGGTTTCGTTCGAACCCGGAACGAACTTGTATGGATTGAATGCTTCCAGAACATCGTCAGGTGGACGATAAGCATTCTAAAATTGATGTGTCCTGTAAAGGTAATCGTAGCCTAATGGCTCATCAACCGGAAATGACTAAAACAGGGGAGGTGCAGCAAGGCTTCGTGGGTAGCCTCCACTGGAGCGCAAGATTTACCCCTGTCTAGAGGTCCCTTTATATTTCAGCTGTGTGGCAGTTGGCGACGATCAATCTGCGGGGTGGTCTTGTTCGGAACTGTTCAGTAAGGAATGGTTCCGGCTTTGTGTTGCAGGGGAGTTAGGGTGGCTCCTCGGTAAGGTGATCTAGGCCACGTACTGTGACGGGCGGTACCCTAGTAGCCCTGCCATTGATGGAAACCCATTTTCCCTACGAGACCCTACGGTTTTGATTGTATTACCCACTTTTGTGGCTAGTAGCTGGAATTTACTGAATGTAACAATTTCGGCTATTTCTGATTTACTTGAAAACCCTAGAAACTGTTATAATATCACTGGATTTCCTATCAAATGTTTTGGTTAGCGTAAGGTAAAAACTTTTCCATGTTTATGTGTGGAAAGTCTTATGTGATACCTTTTGTTTTCAAAGGATTTGCTAAAGTTAAGCAACTTTTATCCCCGTTTACTCACACCACTCCCCTGTTTGACCCAAGTGTTTATTTTCTGTTTTATTAAACTCTTGGGTACTCATATTACGTATGAGTAGTCAAGTGTTTCGGGATTGCTTTGACGAGTTCTTAAGGAGACAATGGAGTAGGAGACTTCAGCGTGTAGATATATATAGTGGTTCTGCTGTGTTTAAGTTGTATCTGTTTTCTCTGATGTACTTGAATTGTAATTGCTAGACAGATGTTTATAACTGTCTAGTTTGTGTTGTATTAGCTATATAACACTGATGTATATGATACTATGTAAAGTTTTGTGTGATATAATATAATTTATTCGTTCCGCTGTGAGATTCTGATGTTGTCTATTCCTTTCTTTTCTCTTTTCTACCCCTTTCTTTCTTCTTAATGATGCGTCTTTCCATGGAATGAAAGGCGGGTCATTACATTTTTAATATTTTTGTAAAATATTACTTGAAAATAACTAATTTATAATTTGATGAAAAATTAAAAAACACATTTTTTACGAACAAAATTCACTAATAATCATTCAAGCTATATTTAAACTTCTAATCTTTTTTCATACTAGACACATTTTATTAGAACTTCAATGAAAAGATTTAATAAAGAAAAGAACTTAGAAACCATTCAAATCACAAAAAACAAGCCAAAATGTCGTATTTTAAACACTTCGGACCATAAGCGATTAACTACATCATTTATAAATGTTGTTAAAAGTTCATGTTAAAACAACATGGAAAATCACCATCTTTGCAACTCGTTTTAACCACATAAACAAATGATTTATTAGGGTACTTAAAAACAATGGAAAGAAACCCCTGACTGTGAGGAATGCGGATTACTGATCTTAAGGCTAGAGTTAACACTAGAGGGGGGGGGGGGTGAATAGCATTTATAAATAATCACTAAATCTTTTTGAGTTTATGTTGATTTATACACAGATGTACACAATATACAAGTGTAGATATGATCAAAGAAACAAACACAGACGTAGAAATAAAGTAAAAGGCAGTAAAGGAATGAACACACCGGATTTTATACTGGTTCGGAGTTACCCTATATCCATTCCCGCACACAAGTACGGATTTCCTTTCAAAAGCAATTGTACAATTACACCCTCGATTTCAAGGCTACGAGGTACACCCTCCAGAATCACAAGCCTCTGGGTAGAGATACTTGATTTTCCGAGCCACAAGTTCACCCACTTGATTTTACGGGTAATAAGTTCACCCAATTGATTTCCAAAGGCTACAATCACACCTTGTCTCGCTTGATTGATTTTTAAGGCTACAATCACACCTTTTCTCGCTAAATTGATTACAAAAAGCCTATAACTCTGAATAGCACTGAGGATCTTGTTGAGAGAGTGATAGAGAATCAAACTACGAATGATCGAGTTCAATTAATGTTGATTTCGGCAGAGTAATGGTAAGAATATGTATTAAGAAAAGTGGAAGAAGAAAAGGAGTGAAAAACCAGAAAATCTGATGTAAAATTCGTTGAAACTAACCCCTATTTATAGAAGAACAACAGTCATGTCAACTCGTGAAGAGTTATGACGAATAGATACTTCTTTTGAAATTTAAATTTTAAACTCAACCGACACCATGTCGACATGGGGTACTTGGGCATGTCGACATCCCAACGGATTTTTTGGTGTTTTGATTTTCTTTGAAAATAACTTTTATTTTATATTAAAACTATTTTAAACTTTATAAATGTACTTGACTATAGTTAAAATTTATAAGTAAATTTAGAGAATAATATATATACAGAATTTAACTATAATTTTATATTTAAATCTAAGTATAAATATTTAAAAGTTAAATATATTATATTAAAAGATAGTTTAAAATCAGGAGTATTTGGACTTTGAAATTAAAGATGATTTTGGGGCTAAAATTGTTTAAAATCAGGATAGAGGTTTTTGATGCTTTTAAAAGGAAGGTTTTGAAATCATTTTGAAAACAAGATATAATTTTGAAAAATCATTTTGAATAAAAAGTTTAGTGGATACAAAATAATGTTCCACTAGATTTTCGTAGGTTCCATCCTACTTAGGGTTCCATCCCTTTAACAGGCTCGAAGTGGATTCCATTCCACGAATAAATTGGATTTTAAGATGCCAGTGCCTTTCTATAAGTTTTAACAAAATTTGTAATTAAAGAATAAATTACTTGAATTCTTGAACTCTTGATAATCTTGATACTCATGAGTCTTCAATCTTGATATCTTGAATCTCTATATTGTACAGTCTTCGTTTTTGGTAGCTGCATGGTTAAATCCTGCATATACATATACATCTAAACTTATAGTGTTAGTATTTATTTTTTGTAATCTATTCGAAGGTTGTTATCATCAAAACCATCATCTCACGGACTAACAATCTCCCCCTTTTTGATGATGACAACCTTTGTTTATAAAATATTATTTCTATCCTAATAACTCCCCCTAAAACTAATAACTCCCCCTTAATCTATGCCTAATTATCCTATTTTATACTTCTCCCCCTTTGTCATCAACAAAAACAAACTCCTCATCATTCTTGGACTAAAGTACCTGCATCGATAACCTATACAAAGAAATATATAATAGATAGATTAAGGAATAATTATACTTATGAACATGATAACTTAATCAAATGCTATATACATTTCAATGTATATTTACATGTTGTATGTAGCAAACATTAAACCAATCAATCCACACGAGTATCAATCCAAACCAAATCAAATTAATTCAAACAAACAATTCAAACAAAGAAATAAAATCAAACGTTACGTGGAACTTCCACCCATCATTCTTCTCCAAAGATTGGGTCTGCCTTAACAGCATCCCAATTTTCATTGTCGTTGGTGAGAGAGACTGGAGGATGTGCTTCGTTATCATCCTTGTGTAGGGAGGAAATCATCCATCGTAATGCATCGAAATGCCTTTCTTGCTCTTTGATCATCTGCATTTGACTCAATTCTAAGTGTCGCTGGTTACGAAGAATGAACGAGAGAATACTCTTGAAGGAATTAAAAGTTTCTTCAAGAATTTCGGATAAATTGTGAATTGGATTAGCCAAAGTTGAATTTGTGAAAGAAATGAAGAACTAGAAGATAGGAAATAATTTTTAGTGAAGAATTCTGGAAGAAATAGGTATATATAGGTGTATAAATACGTTTGAAATGAATAAGCATATGGTTGCTATTCAAATTTCAAATTCAAAATGAATTGTCATTTCTGACCAGTACATGTCGACATGGTCATAGGGTGTATGTCGACATGGGTTAGTGGAAAAATATGACTAGTTAAATCTTGTGAATAATTGTGTGTGTATATATATTATATACTAACATTTATTCTGGAGATAAGATAAAAAAGATAACAGAAAGGAAATTTCATTTCATTGCATACTAAGATGATACAATGATTAAACATACGAAACTACATGAACTTTTGAAATAAAACAAGCTAAAACACATACAACATGATACGAAAAGATAAAACTAGTTAGAGGATGATGATGATGAAGAAAGTCCAAGTTTCTTGCTGACTTTGGAAATGAACCTGTTCATCTTGGATGAAATTTTGTCCAACTTCTTACTAACGGATCGTTTAAGAATCCATTGATTCTCAACAATCATCTTTTGATTTTTGAGAAGGGTTTTGGTGGATGGATTAGGAGGATAGTCGATGCTTTCCAAAGAGGTTTCACCTTCTTCTTCTTCAATTTCCATTTCATCCCCTTCTTCTTCTTCTTCTTCCCCTTCCTCTTCTTCCATTTCCTAATGAGCCAACACTCTTCCTTTTCGGCGAGGGTCTCATAAGGTTGAAAAACAAATGGAATTTTCATAAGCAAAATGTTGGAATGATTGAAAACTTTTCTAGAAATAAATTCTTCGCCTTTGAAATCCACTCCAAAATAGTTAAAAATCCGAGCGAGATAACATGATACAAAGTATTCTCGCCTATTTCAAGATTTTTAGGACGAAGTTCATCCAAAGCGCCCAATTTATGTCATAGTTTCCAAAAATAGAAAAAAGTGCTTTGCAAACTTTTGAAGTAGGATTGTTAAAATTCCCCGATCTTGCGGTCATAGTACGTTGCAAAAGAAGATTGACAATTCTTGCCTTTGGTCGAAAATTTCGATTTTTGAATTCAAAATTATCGTTCCCTTAAAAAATGTGATGAAATGTCTCACGATCATTTTCATCGATTTTAAAATTAGAAAGATCAATTCCTGTACACTTGCAATCGAGAATAATACCCAAAAGATCACAATTCTAGTGCCTTTGACACTACTCTAAATTTCATTCTCATTTCCATGATAAAATCCACGGTTAAAATTAGTATAGAAAATTTTGACAAGATTTTGATAGAAAACAAAATCATTTTGAGAAGCATCAATAAGACTAAGAACACCATTGTTTGCAAAAAGAGAATCAAGTTCATAAGAAGAGAAATCTGAAAAAATAGCAAACTTTCCGGGATGGACTTTGGCATAATTAGCATAATTGATGTATGATTTTATTGCCTCCGGATCATTGAATAGTTGCTCTTTTATTTTTCTGGAAATTCTCATGGTGGAAGGGTTGCTTGAAGAAGCCATTAAAGTAGAGAGTAGAGAGCTTGAAGTTATGAAGAGAGAGTTTGAATTTGAAAATGAGAGTGAAAAGATATGATAAACGATAGTGAATAAATAGATTCTCAAAGGACATATTCTCTGGTCAAAAGATAGCTTTTCAGAGAATTGAATGAAGTGAAAAAATGGAGGGAAATTCAAACATTTGAATTCAAATTTTGAAATTCAAATTCTGGTACCCATGTCGACATCATGGTAGGGACCATGTCGACATGTGCCAGTGAATTTTTGTGAATTATTTTTCTTAAGTTCTCCAATAAATATATATACTTTATTATATATTTCTGAAATATTATTGGACTAATAATATATTTCAGGAAGTATTATTATACTATTAAAAAATAATAATATAAAAAATAATAAAATAATAAAATAAAATAGAAAATAAATTTTTAAAATTCAAACAACACACCAATTCAAAATTAATCAATCAAGCAATCAAACATCTAATTCTAAGCAAGCAATTTCAACCAATTATATTGTAAATGTGTACCTTTTTCTGAGTCCGTTTCTCTGAATTCGTCGGAGTCGTGAACTGCTGTGAAACACAAATTCGAATTATCTGTCTTCTGATCATCATCTATTGAGGACGAGTCTGAATCATCTAGAGTGGCAGTAAATGCACGCTTTTGTTTCTTTGTTGGATCATTGTTCATAGGAGGATTTGCCTATCTGGATACAGACAGTCTCTTTTGATGTGGCCTTGTTCATCACAGTTGAAACATTTGACATTGTTTGGCACTATATTCTGATTTCCAGAGTTCTTATAGTTGTTTCTCTTGAGATTATTCATCTTTCTATGTTTCAGGAATTTCCTAAAATTTCTGGTCATCAAGGCTATCTCTTCATCACTATGGCTGTTTGAATCTGATCCATCAGTCAATGCATTGAATGCCATTGATTTTTTTCAGATGTTTTGCTTTCTCTTCTCCCGATCATTTGAACTTCATGCCACATTAGATTTTCAATTAATTCTTCTATCTTTAAAGTACTGATGGCATTTGCCTCTTCGATAGCAAGTGTCTTTTGATCCCATTCTGCAGTAAGAGAATTTAAAATCTTTCTAACTTGATCTTCTTTAGAAAATTCCTTTCCCAAAGATATTAGAGAATGCACAATATCCTGAAATCTACTATACATATCTGAAATAGACTTATTAGGATTCATTTTAAATAATTGAAACCGATTTATGAGCATGGAAATTTTGGTCTGTTTAACTTTGCTTGTTCCTTCGTGAGTAACTTGCAAAGTTTTCCATATTTCATATGCAGACTTACAAACTGACACTCTATTGAACTCATTTCTATCTAGTGAACAAAACAAAATATTCATTGCCCTAGAATTATTTTATGCAACAGTCTTTTGCTTAACAGTCCACTGTGCAAAATCAGTTGTGGGTTCAAAATATTCAGTTTGTGTAATATTTCAAGTATCTAATCCTATAGATTGTAAATATATTTTCATCCTATATGCCCAATATGCATAGTTACTGCCATTAAAAAGTGGTGGTCTAACAGTAGACTGACCTTGTACAAATGAACTAGTGACAAGAATACTAGTGTTAGTAACAGTACCAGTGTTGGTAGCCATTTTGAAAACTTTTCAAAAATCAGATTATGAAACTTTGAAAACCTTGCTCTGATACCAATTGTGAGGAATGCGGATTACGGTTCTTAAGGCTAGAGTTAACACTAGAGGGGGGTGAATAGTGTTTATAAAGAATTACTAAATCTTTTTGTGTTTATGTTGATTTATACACAGATGTACGCAATATACAAGTATAGATATGATCACAGAAACAAAGACAGATGCAGAAATAAAATAAAAAGCAGTAAAGGAAAACACACACCGGATTTTATACTGGTTCGGAGTTACGCAACATCCAGCCCTGCACACAAGTACAGATTTCCTTTCAAAAGCAATTGCACAATTACACCCTTGATTTCAAGGCTACGAGGTACACCCTCCAGAATCACAATCCTCTGGGTAGAGATACTTGATTTTTCGAGCCACAAGTTCACCCACTTGATTTTACAGGAAACAAGTTCACCCAATTGATTTCCAAAGGCTATAATCACACCTTATCTTGCTTGATTGATTTTCAAGGCTACAATCACACCTTTTCTCGCTAAGTTGATTACAAAAAGCCTATAACTCTGAATAGCACTAAGGATCTTGTTGAGAGAGTGATTGAGAATCAAACTACGAATGATCGAGTTCGATTCAATGTTGATTTCGACATAGTAATGGTAAGAATATGTATTAAGAAAAGTGGAAGAAGAAGAGGAGTGAAAAACTAGAAAATCCGATGTAAAATTCGTTGAAACTAACCCCTATTTATAGAAGAACAACAGTCATGTCCAGTCGTGAAGAGTTATGACGAATAGACACTTCTTTTGAAATTTAAATTTTAAACTCAACTGACACCATGTCGGCATGGGGTACTTGGGCATGTCGACATCCCAAAGGATTTTTTGGTGTTTTGATTTTCTTGAAAATAACTTTTATTGTATATTAAAACTATTTTAAACTTTATAAATTTACTTGACTATAGTTAAAATTCATAAGTAAATATAGAGAATAATATTTATATAGAATTTAACTATAATTTTATATTTAAATCTAAATATAAATATTTAAAAGTTAAATATATTATATTAAAAGATAGTTTAAAATCAGGAGTATTTTGACTTTGAAATTAAAGATGATTTTGGGGCTAAAATTGTTTAAAATCAGGATAGAGGTTTTTGATGCTTTTAAAAGGAAGGTTTTGAAATTATTTTGAAAACAAGATATAGTTTTGAAAAATCATTTTGAATAAAAAGTTTAGCGGATACAAAGAAATGTTCCACTAGATTTTTCATAGGTTCCATTCTACTTAGGGTTCTATCCCTTTAACAGGCTCGAAGTGGATTCCATTCCACGAAGAAATTGGATTTGAAGATGTCAGTGCTCTTCTATGAGTTTTAACAAAATTTCAAATTAAAGAATAAATTACTTGAATTATTGAACTCTTGATAATCTTGATACTCATGAGTCTTCAACCTTGATATCTTGAATCTCTATACTGTACGGTCTTCATTCTTGGTACCTGTGTGGTTAAATCCTATATATACACACACACACACACACATATACATATATATATATATATATATATATATCTAAACTTATAATGTTAGTATTTATATTTTATAATCTATTCTAAGGTTGTTGTCATCAAAACCATCATCTCACGGACTAACACTAACAGTATCTTTCCATTTAGTTATAGGAATTCCCGAAATAAGGGATTTACTTATAATGACTATTCTTGCTTCAAACACTTTCAAACTTAATTCAATTTAACAAATGAGTTAAATAACCATTTAAATATCAAGTCAAGGCCACACCACATATTTAAGAGGGTAGTGGAAGTGAGGTTATACAATACAAAGTCATCATTTTCTTTCAAATGCAAGAAGGGTCCAAAGTTTATAACTTTACTTAGTTAGTGTGACTTTAACTTTATAATTCAAACACAACATACACATACATATACACACAATATATACTTATAAGATATCGAGATAACTCACTTAGATCTAAGTTAACAGCCAAAACAATGCACAAGAACCAAGGCAATGCTTCCTACCATCACCTCATCACCAAGGCAACCACCTTTGCCTCCAAAATCTCAAATCCATGCCTTTCCCTCCCCATCATTGCTCATGGCCAAGATAGGTTCCTCCTATACTCCATCATTTTCAACTGCTTAGATGCTAAATATTATTCTAATGATATTATAAGGTCTTTCAGAAAGTTTGGTTGTGATTGGAGTTAGTTTGAATACGATTTGAGAAAGTTAGAGAGGAAAAGAAGAAGAAGCAAGTCATTAAAAAGCTTAGTTTTCATTTGTGAATTTGTGATTAATTCCTATGGGTATACCCCTCCTTATACTGGATCATAATAGTGTTGAATAAGCTTGCATTCACATCCCCCAACCATACTATGGAAGCCTAACCTCCAATCACTTCTCCTTTAAGTCGCTTCTCCTTTATGCAAATTACACTTATACCCTTACCATGATAATATATCTTATCCTAAAGGAAGGTTCTAGAATGTTCCATGCTTTATGAAGAGGGGTGTGTGTTACTTAGTCGTTAGTATGTTCATTTGATTATTAGACGACTGCACAAGAGTTTGAACAACTTATATATGATTAACACATTCAAGAGAATATGATTTGCAAAAATATTTAGTCATGTTTTTACACTGAAATCAAGTGTGTTTAATTTAAATTTGTATTTCTAAGTTGCAACATTTACTTTTTTATAAGTTTGAATTTTATTTATACCATTAATTAATAAACAATGAATTTGTAAATGATGTTTATTTATTTAAATGTTATTTATTTATTAGATCATATTCTTAAGCGTAGAGGGATAGTTTGATTTTGTGAAACAATTTAAATGTTTTAACTTAGTTTGAATAGTTCTAATCTAGCCTAGAAATAATAGGCTAAAAATAATAGAAACAACACCTACATTTAATTAGGATTTTACCGATTCTTTTTAGGTACTTGTACGTAGAATAATAGATAATAATTAAAGTATACATGAGTAAAGGGTATTTTGAAAGTTCATGGTCGAACCAAAAGTTTGCGCTTCCAAACCAATAATTAATAAAGATTTATTTCCCATTTATTGGAGTTACAATCTTTTAAATTCCTTTCTCATCAGTTAATTATCCTAAATGTGAAAATTACGTGCAAGCGTCGTTATTAGCTTTTTATTTAATTACTATAAGCGCAGTAAATTATGTACAATTATCTACATTAATTAAATATATTTTAGTTATATATATTCACTAGAATATTCTTTTCCATGTTCAATGATTGGAATCATATTAAGAAGATTATCCGCTATAAGTTCCATAAATTAGCTCGAAACAAAGGTAATAACTTTAAAAGATTACATTATTTGGAATTACAAGCAATCATCATTTATTTTTATTACTGAAATTGACAGTCTAAATTATAATGAATTCATATTTTACACATCTCTTTCTCTTTCTATTTGCATATATTCCTTGTTAGGTTAAATGATGAAATTTTCTAAAAGGTAATAAATTAAACTAATTTACAAATATTAAACGGATCTAAATTCCAACAATTCCAAACATAGAAAAGTTTATTAGCTAGCAAGATTAGGGTAATAATCCAAATTTGTAACATTATTATATAATCTGTTTTAGATCTATAATAAATTTATTTCAAATCAATATTTTGAATTCATACTTTTGAGACTGATTTCTGTATCAGATTGTAAATAATTCTAAGCTAATTCATAAACAAGAATATTCAGGCAATGTTTGTTATATTCAGGCTACAATTAAGTTTGTTGCACCCAACTCACATACAATTATCCAATTAGGCATAAAAATCAAACAAACACCGATGGGACAATTTTCATATTGTAAGAATCTATAAAATTTCCCACTCAACTTTTAAAAGTGATCCAAATTTCCAGATCTGAAGTAGAACATTTGATTCATCTCCAAATCCCTTTTAATGCAAGAGATAGGCATAAAAGAGCATTTACATTAGGCATAAAAGGGCATTTACATACTTTAGAATTATAGATCTAAGAAGAGATTTGAGATAGAGAGAGAAAATAGATACAAATATATAGATTACCTTAAATATGCATATTGTTGATTCTATTCTCATCTCTTTTTTATTAGATTTTGGTTCTTCTCCTATTCGTATGAATATAGATACAAATATCTTATCTTTATAATATAAGAGGAAAGTAGAGAAGAAGAAATGGCAGTGCTTCGCTACTGCCTTAAGAAAAATATGAGAAGATAAGGGAGAAAGCTAGGCCTGAATTTATAGGCACTAGAATCAAGCAGAACCGTTAGATCGAAATATATTAAATCCGGACCATACATGGTCTAGGTTTACTGTAGCCACCATACATAAAGCGGTCGACCGCCGCTTCCTAGAGGTTGACCACTCTGATATACGGGTCGACCTGCGGGTCCCAACTAATAAATTAAAAACGTTAATATTTCTAATTTATTTATTTATTTTCTTTTCGAATTCGTTTTTCATCCGTAACTTCTTCGTTTAGACACCGATCGCAAAACTCAAAATATGAAAGTTGCTCAGAATTTTACCACGAATGCAATAGTGCAAGCTTTGTGTTAAAATTCCACCATTTGCACAAATTCCATTTTCGGAGCCTAATTAATTGATCAACTAACTAATAAATAACTAACACCAAATTACAGCATGTTACATTCTTTCTCCCTTAAAAGGAATTTTGTCCCCGAAATTTCACCAATGGCTAAGTCAAGGTTTTGCCTCCTAATTATACAAAACCACAAAAACAATGAGTGTATAAATTTTTTTGCAACTGAACGTGCATAAGTGCACAGTGTATTACTGCATAAAAAATATGTATGCAGAATGATTCTAAATCAGATCCTATATAAATGCATTTCTATTGAAAACACTTTTGGAAACATGATACGAACAACCTTTATATATACCGATAATTCTATATGCATGCAGCTTTTTGAAAAATCTTTTCAACTAAAACCCTCATACTCCTACGAATTATAGTATGAAGCAACCAATTTTTTGTCCACTACCTACCATCCAATAATCTAACACAGCGAAAAATCACTTTCTAAACTTTACTCTTATGCCAGGAAAAGAAATTTATGTGGAGAATTTAACATTCTTACCACTTTATATTCTTCCTATTCTCATAGTATAGTGAAAACTTCCTTGTTACTTCGGATTTACTCTAAATTTTAAATGACAAAAACGTATAAGGAAGCTTATTTTTAATCTCTGAAAAATTAAGTCTAAAAATAGACTCGTGCACATCGTTGACAAGATATGGAAATAGAAATTCCAAGGCTAAAACAATTTTCCATTATTATCACTTGCATTTATTGCATCGTCAAACCTGATGCACTACTAAACTCACAAATTCTAACTCTATTTGCCTTGCCTATGCTTAATATATGGCCTTCAAAATCAAATATTTTACAAAAATATTTCTCATTTTTCAAATTTGTAAGTCATTTGTAAAATAAAATCCCAAAATATTTCGATGCACATTTTCCCTTGAAATAAAATTTTCAAACAAAGACTCTAAAAATAATTTAAGAATAAAAAGAAAAAACTAAAATGTAGGGGCTCCTACCGATCAACCAGCTAAGACTCCGGGCTCGGATGCTAAAGTCATAGGGGCTCTAGATGAAGAACATGTCGATGACCAATAGGGCCAGGATGAAGTAAAGCACGTCGTAGTGACCCATGCCTCCGAACACACTGATAAACTTAGCATGAAGGAGCACATCTAAAAGGAGGAGATAGAGTTGCAAGCTGAGAGTGTCAAAGTGGATATTACTCTGCTTCAAGTTATACTGCCAGGTGGCGTTACTCCTGATGTGGTCATCCTTCTGTATCTGAAAGTGAGACTGCCTCTGTCTTTGAAAGCATCTATCCTAAGGATAGCAAGGGCAAAAAAGGGTCGAAGAGGAGAGGATGAGACGGTAGCTCTGTAGAATCCACCTCGAAGAAGCCTAAAAGGGAGAAAAATAACCGTCGAACAGGCTTGGGTAGCGAGTAGCTATATAGCTAGTTTGTTTCCATTGGTCGCAATTGTGCAGGTTTGGCCTCCGTTTTGGTTTTTAGTTTCCGAAATAAATTTGTACTTAGTTTCCAAGTATGTGAAATAAGATTCTTTTGTTTCTGTTCATCTTCTGTACAAAATTTGTCTAAGCGTTCGAGCTATTGCGTTTCCCATTCAATGTACTTGTAGTTCATGACTTGTCTTTAAAGCTTCCACGTCTTTCCGTCGTTTGTTGCTTCGAGCGTTGATTTGACAAATCCATTTCAAGGCCTCCTTTTGGTCACAGACTTAAGTCATATCAAACACTAGGTGCAAGTCATAATATTACATTGTCGTATTCAGCAATTCAGTGAGTATAATTCTACTCCCGGTATTGGGTTGGCGGAGTTATTTTGTGGACGGTCGGGTCCTATCCTTGATGAGTTTATACTCCTTATATTGGGTTTAAACTAGACTTGGAGAATGAATGATCAAATCACACTCATTCATTTTGTTTATACATTTATCCACACTCTAGTGATCCGAGTTAGCCGATCGGCGGTCTACCACACCCGTTTGGAATTTATAATCCAGCCTACACTCTAAGGACTGAGATTGCTCTGGGAAATGATCGAATTACATTCCTTTGATTAATTCCCATGCCCCGAATGTAACATATACGATTTTGCCGGGATCCGAAGGTCGGCATTCTTACATCCACTGCATCAAATGCCGCATAATTGAATGCCGGAAAACCAAATTGTTAGGGTTAAAAAGAAGAGGTAGAAGAAAAAGATAGAAGAAGAAAGAAAACAGAACAGAAACAATAACAGAATCTCACATTCGCAGAGGAACAACATATAATAGATAAATGAATAATCTTTAAAACAAAGAACTATATCAGTTATTACATTACATTATCATCAGAGTGTACAACAACAATATACAACACAATACAAGAATGGACAACTATACAAGCATGTCCCTACAAGTGAATTATACAGCGGAAAGATAATATCATATACAAGTAATACACCTTGCCATCCAGCTCGCCACTTGAGCTCCATAGCACTCCTGAATCCAGAATGACTGATAACCTGACTCTAGACTGCCCGTGTGAAAAATTTTAGGCACCTAGAGTTTAGGAAGAGAACAATAAACTCCAGGTCAGTCATGGGACAGGTGTGAGAACTAAAACAGTTATTCATCTTTTAAAACAACAACAACATAGAAATTGAAAATATTCGCAATGCTTTTGGAAAATGAAACTACCATAAGGCCTCCCCGCACACACATAATGCAAACGCAGAATTGGAGGAGATTTCTCCTTATGATAGTCAAAGATGCTTACTATGCAAAACAAATCATTTTTGATATTATTATTAGTGCATAGTGATGAAAGAATTTCGAAAATCGAATATAAATCTTAGCCAGCATAGACATTTCGAACTATGCCTACTATAGCTACCATCTAAATAGTGGTGACCACCACAAGTAAATGGCAGGTTATACAACTAAAACCGTACCGGGTTCGTATTGGGAATTGGATTTCCAACAAATGGTCAGGCTAAGGAACTTCCTGCTGCCACATGGGATCGCCTCTGGCGGGACGTCTCGAGAACTTAACCAGCTCTCTGCCAACACAAGGCCGGGTTACCTCTGCAACTAGGTAACTACTACACTAATATGCCACCCTCGGTCCTTTGGGACCTTTATCCGAGGGCCCTCTATCACCAAGCAACAACCACACAGAAAAATGAGATTGGAGCAACCACATAGGTTAAGCATCAGGGCTCCATACCTGACACCACCCTTTTCCAGAAGGAAATGACATACCCTAAAGGGCGCGACCCTCATAACCTTGCCGCATATTCCTGTTTTGACCATTCCCAGGGTGTGAGGTCCGACGAAGTCTCATCCACAAAGCTACGCTTTTTTACAAAGCCACTCTTTGATCAACAAATGATCAATAAATAATCATCACATAGCAACACTCAGCATGCCACATTACCAAATTGGGAATATATCGCTGATAACCTTCAACTACAAAACCTCTAAGCGCGTATGTCTTAGAGAAGGGTGTTAAGCTAAGAGAATAAATTCTCCGCGACCAACAAAAATGTATTTGAAAGAAATCTGCTTTATATCTCAAAATGTAATGTCCGACATGTAACCATACAAGTCTGTTCCGGGCTCAAACAGAACCGAAGGAACTTCAAAAGAAGCCCTTGCAATCCGGGTATTCACAATCCCGATCGAATTTCCCATCACAAAGGAAATCTCCATACCGTAGCTAACGGTGCAGAGACAATCGATAGGTCATCCTACCGTTTTCACAAATACCCTGTCTTCAATGCTATCCATTACGTCATATCACTATTCGGAATGGGTAATCCGAATAAAGAGCGCAATAATTTAAAAATAAGTGTAGCATTCAATTTCAACCAATTCACAACAAAAGCCACTTAAGGGTCAATATTGATAGTCGGTTATTTAACTATCAATCAATATTCACAACATAATCCGATTTCAAATAATTTCCTAAATTATTTATTTTCAAAATATCTTTATAAGATATATTTTCCACACTTCAACCATTTGAAAACCAATGTCAAATCAATTTACACCCTTACAGCTTTCATTCCAAAATGGTTCATTTAAACCAATTAAATAAATCCTTACCGATTTATTTAAATTTACGTTCCAAATTCATAAATTTATTTCCACACTTTTAAAAATAAATCAATGTTTATTTTTAAAACAAATTTCCCTTATAAATTTTCATAGTGAATTTACCTTTCCAAAATATCTATGAATATACGATTTCCAAATCAATTTCTAATATTCATTTTCAATTTATCTTTAAAAGATAAAAATTTCAAAACATTCACTTCATATTGGAAAAACATTTCCATACTTATCTAATAATAAGTAATTCACCAATCTATTTATTTTCAACATTTTGAAAATATTCAATATACTTAAATCCAAATTAAGTATATATTTTATTATTGAAGGAAAACTTCTCTTAAACACATTTATTTGGGTCAAAACTAATGTTACGTAAAACATCGTTACGACAACCCAAAACCACTAGTATAGGGATTCGAAATTTAGATAGATAAATAAACCCCAATACTATTCAAAACTTTTCCTTTCGGAAATCATTTACTATAACAACAGTGTTATAGTCCACCATTTCCTTCTATTTCTCAAAAACATCTATTTCAATAATGAATGTTGAAATCTATGGTTTCGATACTTAATTCATTTTAAAACATTTTTGAATTGTTTTAATTTCTATTTAAAATATCACTTTCCCAAAATATCTCTTTAACATATTATTCACCGTCCAAAATCGTGAATATACTTCATCTACCAAATTTAATTTCTACATATTTTATTTGAAGGATAATCCACTATCCAAAATCATGAATATATTTCCTTTAATAAGTTATAATAATTAAACTTATCAAAATAAGTCGATTCGAATTTATAAAAAAACGTTTATAAATTCCATTTATATTTTATAACAACTTTAACTTATAAAATCACTTTATTACACAAATTCTATCCATATTCCATTTACACGCCAAAATCCAATTTATAAGTTAATTACTTATAAATCTTTATTTTACAAAAATCCATTCATTTTATAACTTCACAATTTATAAATCTATAGATTTCATCCACTTATGAAATCCATTTATATTTATTTTAACACTTATAAAAACTCGTTTTATAACTCTAATATTTTAATTTATAAATATCAATTTTATAAATCTTTTATATCAATCATTTATAATAATTCAAAAATCCCAATTTAAACCATTTTATAAATTAATCAACTACTTATTTCAAAAATCACATTTCGGTTACATTTCACAAAAATCATAATTTTATAACATAAACATTTCAACGTTTATTTATTTAAAATGAATCAATTTCAAAAATTAATTTTATTATGGATTCTCAACTTAAATTTTCAAAAATCAAATTATATTTATTTTCGGCATCAAACGATACCAAAATATATTCGGCTAAATTTTAGCCTTTAACGATTTTAATCACAAAGATAATCACGCAGATTATAAATAGATCAATAAATGGATCAACACACTACATTGAAACCAATTCAATTATTTGAGGAATCCAGTTGGATCCCTCCAACCTGTTTCCCTGCACCCAAAGATATTAGCACAATACCAATTCCGCTTCAAGATGGAATATCGCGGTATATGGGATTTATAAAATATTATCCGCTATTATGCGGCGCAATAGGGTCTCATCCGCTATATAATGCGGGAAAATCAACTCCAAATACATATATAATACCAATTCCATACAAGTTGGAATTATCGCGGTATATGTTTTTAAAATATAATATCCGCTTAATATACGGCGTATAGGGTCTATTTAACACAATAGATAACAATTTATCATCCAATCACACAATCAAGCAATTTTAAATTTAACTATTTAAAATTTAAATCGAAACAATTCGATTGAGTGAGAAGTTCTCACCTTGAGTTTCCGATAATAGTTGTAGCGTTTTATTTCGAAATTTTACCCAAAATTCAAACTAGCTCCAAACTAGCTCCATAGCGTAATGCTCGACAAAACGAACCCAACGCAATTCGTTTCGTAATTTTCCGACCTCGTATGACAAAGTTATCATATTTAGAAGTTTATACAATTTATAATACAAATCAATTTACAATTTATTTAAATTTTTATAACCTAGCCCTAATCTGGACCACCATTCCTAGATCAAATCGTGGCAGCGAGATGCTCTTCTTCCCTCACGCGTTCGGCTATAGGCAACACGATAGAACCGAACCCATCCAAGCCGAACTACGGTTGAATATTGCCTCCTCCACGCTCGTCTATATTTCTATCATATACTGTCATTTGGAAGCCCTCGATGAACTCCACCTTCGGCCCTAAGGGCTTGAAGCTCGGTCGTGTATTTTCCCTTGAAAGTCGTGCCAAATGTGCGGCCTTCATGCTTAATTTGCCTTCGATTTGCGCCACTAAAAACGATCACACCCGTATAGAATCGAAGCTCTCCTTACCCTCTTCCATGTTGTAGTTGAAGCTTTCTGGAAATAATCGATGGATTGGAAGAAAATTAAGGAAGAACGAGGGTGTATTTCGTCCATTAATAAGGATGGTGTCGGCTGTAACGTATTTAGGGTCAGGGTTTCAATTGGTGAAGGTGGATGGTCCTTTTATAGAAATTTCTCAACGCACAATTCATCCGTGATTTTCCGAACTCCAAATATCACGCGGTGACTGGCGTTTCTAGGGTTTACCCCACGTTCCGGACACAATGCAATAGGTTTCGGAAGCTATTCGATCATCTATGCGAGTTACGGAAATAAACGATCAAATTTAAATTAAATCGATTAACCAAATTTCTGTGCGTTTTGGCTTGCCCCAGACAAACGGTAAATCTGATTGACATGAAATTTGAAATCTTGTAATAATATAACATTACGGATCCGATGAAACTGGTTTCGTCGAAATCCGAGACTGTTTGAAAAATGGCTATTTTAGCTCGTCAATTAAATATTAAAATATTCAATTTTCACAAATTAACTTTTAATTCAATTTTAAAAGTTCAAAAACATTGTTCTAACCCCAACATGATTTAATATAGCTTTATAAATCATTTTTAATCACATTAAACCCCATTTCTCATTATCCACGAAATTTCAAATATTAACTTATCGATTTAATTATCCAATTAAATCTAAATATTCGAAAAATAATTTATTCGACTTACGAATTTTACCTGTTAATATTTAAAATCAATTAAATATACAATTTTTAATTGACAGAAATTCTGGGTCGTTACATTTAAGGATAAATTGAAAATGAATATTGGAAATCGATTTGGAAATTGTATATTCATAGATATTTTGAAAAGGTAAATTCACTATGGAAATTTATAAGGGAAATTTATTTTAAAAATGAACATTGATTTATTTTTAAAAGTGTGGAAATAAATTTACGAATTTGGAACGTAAATTTAAATAAATCGGTAAGGATTTATTTAATTGGTTTAAATGAACCATTTTGGAATGAAAGTTGTAAGGGTGTAAATTGATTTGAAATTGGTTTTCAAATGGTTGAAATGTGGAAAATGTATATTATAAAGATATTTTGGAAATAAATAATTTGGGAAATTATTTGAAATCGGATTATGTTGTGAATATTGATTGATAGTTAAATAACCGACTATCAATATTGACCCTTAAGTGGCTATTTGTTGTGAATTGGTTGAAATCGAATGCTACATTTATTTTTAAATTATTGCGCTCGTTATTCGGATTACCCATTCCGAATAGTGATACGACGTAATGGATAGCATTGAAGACTGGTGGTGAAGACCAGGTATTTGTGAAAATGATAGGATGACTTATCGATTATCTCTGCACCGTTAGGTACGGTATGGAGATTTCTTTTGTGATGGGAAATTCGATCGGGATTGTGAATACCCGGATTGCAAGGGCTTCTTTTGAAGTGCCTTCGGTTCTGTTCGAGCCCGGAACAGACTTGTATGGTTACATATCTGATATTACATTTTGAGATATAAAGCAGATTTCTTTCAAATACATTTCTGTTGGTCGCGGAGAATTTATTCTCTTAGCTTAACACCCTTCTCTAAGACGACGCGCTCAGAGGTTTTGTAGTTGAAGGTTATCGGCGATATATTCCCAATTTGGTAATGTGGCATGCTGAGTGTTGTTGTGTGATGATTATTTATTGATCATTTGTTGATCAAAGAGTGGCTTTGTGAAAAAGCGTAGCTTTGTGGACGAGACTTCGTCAGACCTCACACCCCGAAAATGGTCGAAACAGGAATATGCGGCAAGGTTTTGAGGGTAGCGCCCTTTAGGGTATGTCATTTCCTTCTGGAAAAGGGTGGTGTCAGGTATGGAGCCCTGATGCTTAACCTATGTGGTTGCTCCAATCTCATTTTCCTGTGTGGTTGTTGCTTGGTGATAGAGGGCCCTCGGATAAAGGTCCCAAAGGATCGGGGGTGGCATATTCGTGTAGTAGTTACCTAGTTGCAGAGGTAACCCGGCCTTGTGTTGGCAGAGAGCTGGTTAAATTCTCGGGACATCCAGCCAGAGGCGATCCCATGTGGCAGTAGGAAGTTACTTACCCTGACCATTTGTTGGAAATCCAATTCCCAATACGAACCCAGTACGGTTTTAGTTGTATAATCTTCCATTTACTTATGGTGGTCACCACTGTTTAGATGGTAGATATAGTAGGCATAGTTCGAAATGTCTATGCTGGCTAAGATTTATATTCTATTTCCGAAATGCTCTCATCACTATGCACTAATAATAATATCAAAAATGATTTGTTTTGCGTAGTAAGCATCTTTGACTATCATAAGGAGTAATCTTCTCTAATTCTGCGTTTGCATTGTGTGTGTGCGGGGAGGCCTTATGGTAGTTTCATTTTCCAAAAGCATTGCGAATATTTTCCACTTCTATGTTGTTGTTGTATTAAAAGATGAATAACTGTTTTAGTTCTCACACCAGTCCCATGACTGACCTAGAGTTTATTGTTCTCTTCCTAAACTCTGGGTGCCCAAAATTTTCCACACGGGCAGTCTTGAGTCAGTTTATCAGGTCATTCTGGATTCAGGAGTGCTATGGAGCTCAAGTGGCAAGCTGGATGGCGAGGCGTATTACTTGTATATGATATTATCTTTCCGTTGTATAATTCACTTGTAGGGACATGTTTGTATAGTTGTCCATTCTTGTATTGTGTTGTATATTGTTGTTGTACACTCTGATGATAATGTAATGTAATAACTGATATAGTTCTTTGTTTTAAAGATTATTCATTTATCTACTATATGTTGTTCCGCCGTGAATGTGAGATTCTGTTATTGTTTCTGTTCTGTTTTCTTTCTTCTTCCATCTTTTTCTTCTACCTCTTCTTTTTTTCCCTAACAATTCGGTTTTCCGGCATTCGATTATGTGGCATTTGATGCAGTGGACGTAAGAATGCCGACCTTCGGATCCCGGCAAAATTGTATATGTTACAACGAAGTCTGAGGAAAAAGTCGAAGAGTCGCCAGTCATATCAAGACCGCTTTTACTTCACATTCATCCCGTAGAATCTGGAGGCACAGTTAGTTAATGGGTGGTTGAGTCAAACCCGTTCTCTTCTTTATACTCAACCCATCAGATTGCGGGAAAGATTTAATGGATGAATGGTCTAGTCAAGTTTAGTTTGTTTAATTCAAATATGGACCCGAGTACTTGGTTGGCACCAAACTCCAAGTACTTGTTGGTTTATATTATACATTTATGGATGTAAGTTGGTCGTATATCACAACTATTGTATTATGTATAAACAATTCATAGATACGGAAGGAACTTTTGATTTTATTGTAAATTGAAAAGGTAGCGACAAAATCTGTCTTATTACATGGCTTTGAATTTAACTGCAAAAGCAAATTCTAAATAAAATTCAACTTAATGGAAAAAATATAAGTGAAATAGCATCGTAAATGCTTGCTATTCCATACTCTAGGAAGTGTGATGCCATTGACAGTCGCTACCTTGAAAGTTCCATCCCTAAGCTTATGATTGATGATGTATGGTCCTTCCCATTTGGACCACTGTTTGCGGGGCTAGGAAAGATCCGTTTCAGTAGATTGCTAATTTTAAAGGTCCGATTCGGACTTTAACATTATAGTATCGGGCGACTCAATGTCGGTGTGCAAATCCCCTCAAAACATCTTCTTCACGCTTCTCGTCGAGCATGCCCAAAGATTCCAGAAGGAGATCTCTATTAGTTCTAGGGTCGTAATAAGTCACTCGATGCGAAGGGACTTCAAGTTCCACAGGAACCATGGCTTCGTAGCCATAAGTAAGGTTGAATGGAGTATGGCCAGTCCTGGAATTGTCTGTACTCTTGTATGCCTATAATGCCGACGGGAATTCATCAACCCACTTGCCTCTAGCCTTTCCAAACGCTTCTTCAGAATGGACTTTATGACTTTGTTGACATATTCGACTTGTCCATTAGCCTATGGGTAAGCAACTGCCATAAATCTTTTCTTGATATGATGTTGGTAATAGAAATCTGTGGATTCAGTACCATCGAAGTGGGTCCCATTGTCGGTTATGATTGTTCGGGGAAGACCAAAATGACAAATGATGTTTTTAACAACAAAATTGATTACTTTACTCATAGTGATCATGTCCAAAGGTTCGGCTTCAGCCCATTTAGTGAAGTAATCAACTGACACGATGACATACTTCACAACACCTTTGGAAAGCGACGAGGTGCCGATGATATCTATACCCCAAGTAGAAAATGGATATGACTGACCATCTGAGTGATTTGTCGGTCGGGCTCTCAGAATTTTTGCAAACATCTGGCACTTATCACATCGTCTATCATAATCAGCTGCTTCTCGATTGAAAATTAGCCAGAAATAACCATAGCATAGCATCTTCTTTGCTAAGGTTTAACCCCGGTCTGCACGCCACATTCTCCTTCATGGACTTCTCTTAGTACTCACTTGATTTCATCGTTGGCGATACACCGAAGCTGGGGGATGTAGAAACCCTTATTGTACATAACTTCTTCTTGGAGGATGTATCATGACGCATTACGTAGGAGTTGTCATTTTGCAATCCTCCATTTAGGATGGATCCCCCTTTGCAAATAATCTTTAGTCGGAGTCATCCACGACTCCTTATCGGGCTCCATTTCTAAGACCCAATCAATCACCATCCGGTCAATGCTTAAAGCATTGAGTATTTCAATTGCAACTAAGCCCATTTGCTGTGCATCCCTAGAACTGGCCAGCTTGGCCAGTGAGTCGCCTTTGTCATTCCGCTCTTTGGGAATGTGCATAATGTTATAATGCTCAAAATCGGTTTGCAGCCCTTGGACCCGATTGAGGTAAGGAGCAATTCATGCTCCTTTGGCATGATATTCTCCCATGACTTGATACACTACTAATTGGGAATCGTAGAAAATTTGCAAAGCTTTTACTCCCTGCTCTCTAGCCAGTTTAAACCTAGTGATCAAGTCCCCATATTCAACTTCGTTATTCGTTGTAGGAAAGTCAAGTTTTAGGGCGTAGCATATCAAGCATTCCCCAGGGGTTACCAGTGTGACTACGGTACTAGAACACTGATCATTGGAAGCTCCATCCATGTACATCTTCCACTGGATGGCAGGTTCTTTACTGCTCTTTAGAAAGTCATCTTGTGCTGTGAATTCGGTTATAAAATCCGTTGGTGTTTGTCCCTGGATAGCTCTTTGAGGGGGATAAGTGATATCGAGTTGGTTCAATTCAATATTCCATTTAAGCAACCTTCCAAACGTCTCAGGTCACTGCAGGACACGTCATAATGGTTGATCGATGAAGACATTAATAGGATGAGCCTAGAAATAAGGGTGGAGCTTTCTTGATGCAGTCAACAGGCAATATGCAAGCTGCTCCAGTTTTGGATAGTTACTTTCAGCACTTGTCAACCGCTTGCTAACATAACACACCGGCCTTTGGATTCGATTCTCTTCGCGCAGCAATGCGGTACCTATGGCATGTACCAACATTGCCAAGTAAATATACAAGTCTTCATGACCCAGTGGCTTAGACAAAATAGGGGGCCTCTCCAAGTGATGTATTAGAGCTTGAAATGCGACAATACAATCCTGTGTCCATTCAAAGTTCCTCTTCCCTCTCATGATTAAGTCAAAGAAAGAAATGCACTTGGCGGTGGCTCTGGAGATGAATCGGCTCAGGGCGGCGACCTTCCCATTAGATTTTGCACATGCTTGATTGTTTTAGGCACCAAGATATTCCTTATTGCCTAAATCTTCTTGGGATTAGCTTCAATTTCACGAGAGTTGACGATGAAACACACGAATTTTTCCAACGTAACGCTAAAAGAGCATTCTATGGATTAAGTTCCATTCCATATTTCCAAAGAATACTGAACATCTCCACCGAGTCATCGATGTGGTCATTTGACCGCGGTGACTTCACTAGCATATCATCCACGTATACTTCCATCGATCGCCCAACCGGTCTTTGAACATCCGGTTAAAGTCTCGGGTCATTAGCTCTAGCATTCTTTAATCCAAAAGGCATCACAATGTAGTAGTATAATCCCAAGTCGGTAATAAAGCTGGTGCGTTCTTGGTCTGGGACATGCATCAAAATCAGTATGTGCCTATGAAAGAAAGCACTTCATGTCCAACGGTTTAGTCTACCAGCTGGTCGATCATTGGAAGTGGAAAGCTATCTTTCTGGCGTGCCTTATTTAAGTCCGAGTAATCGACGCATGTCCGCCACTTTCCATTAGCTTTTCTCATAAGGACTATATTAGAAACTCATTTCGGGTAGAGGGCGTCACGGATAAACCCATTGTTCTTGAGATAATCTACCTCCTCTTTAAGCGCAGCAAATGTCTCTAGATCCATGTCGTGTCCTTTTGTTTCACCGGGACATGCCTCCGGTCGATATTCAATGCATGGCTTCGATGTCAGTGAGATGCCACACATGTTAAAATAAGTCCAAGTGAATACATCAAGATTTGCTCGGAGAAAGCCAGCTAATTCCTTCATCATCTTTGCACTAAGCTGTGATCCGATCTATAGGACTCGTCATGCGTCGTTATGGATGATCGAGATGTCAATCGTCGGCTTGGCGGGTGCAGCCTTGGTTTCTTGGGGCTCCTCTTCTTCATCTCTCATATCTATATCTTTATAAGATCAACTGTGGTGCCCAAGACAAGACTCGTACGCTGATTGCTAAGCTCCAATAGTTATTATGCAGAGAAGCCTCTCTGCATCCTTTTTTTACTCCCTTCGTCGAGCTTCTCGTCGAGCCTCTCTCAACTTAGCCACATAATAGGCACATCCAATCGCTTGAACTCCATGGATAGTTCCCACACCATTCTCTGTCGGGAATTGTAGCGCTAAGCACAAAGGGACGATAGCTGTCCCGAATTCAACGAGGGCCGGTCGGCCCAAGAAAGCATTATACGGAGATTTCACATCCATCATAACAAATTCAACACCTGCACTTTCCTTCGGTTGCCTTCTCCTAACTCCACTGGTAGCTCGACATAGCTTGCTGCTTCTGTTGCATACCACTAAAGCCTTGAATACGGGCTTTGCAAGATTTTAGAACTTTGGCTTTGAGTAACATTTGGTCGTATGCCTTCTTGAAAATAATATTCAGAGAACTTCCTCAATCAATGAGAATCTTTCTCAAAAGCCAAGGCCAATCATGGTCGAGATTACCATTGGGTCGATCGTAGTGGCCTCTACCTTGTCTGCATCTCTACTTAGAAACATGTTATCATCTATCATAGTTTGCTGCTGCTTTGTCGAAGCACCGTCCTCCTTATTTGAGAAACTTTCAAAGTCAACGTGTCAAATAGGGTTCACGTAACGCTCTGTTTCATTCTAACTCTTGTCGGTCGGATGTGGTCCTCTAAAAATGGCATTAATAACTAATCTCCCTGAGCATGGAGGTTCCTCAACGCTAAGCGGAGCTTGTCCTCGATTGGGTAGGATGTCCCCTGCCTGCCATCATGCGGGGCTTTAACAAAATGCTGCAACTTTTTTCCTGAATCAACTTCTCAATAACATCACGGAGGTGGAGACACTCGTTCATGGTATGTTTATAACTCTCATGAGATCTATAGTACTTTTTGGCCTGTCTTTGCTTCTCGATTAAATCCTTCGAAGGTGGTTTCTTATACTACATAGTGTTACAGATTGATACATACACATTTTCTAACGATGTATTCAATGGAGTGTATGTATCAAAGGATGGGATCCTCAGCTTCCCTTTCCTAGAATCCCGTCTCTGATCGAGGTTTCTATCATCGCCTTTCTTTTGCTCATTCGGTTTGTTTTGAACATTGATCTGAACTTTTCTGAAACTGTCACCAGATTGCTTTATTGCCACATTACTCTGTATTCCCTTGGTGCTTAGGCCTACAACATCTCTCTTTCTTGTTCACTTTGCCTCCTTTCTTAAAAACCGAGTCGCTTTTGCAGAGAAATGGTCCAACGTAGAAGGAGGCTTTCCTACTAACCAATCGCCAATTTGGAAACGTGGGTCAACTTCCCTAATTAGTGCTATAAGCATTGCATCATCGTTTGGAGTACTAACTTTTGTAACAGCTGTATTAAACCATTCTGCAAAAAAATTCATTGACTCCTCCAGTACTTGGACCAAGCTCGAGAGTGGCATTACATCCTTGGGGCGAGTCATTTGCATGTGGAACTACTGTAGGAACTTCTTTGCTAACTCAAGAAAACGGGGAAACACCCGCACTCGACAGCGTCGGTGGCTCGGGTGGGGTCCATGTGTCATTCGTACATTAAGAGATGCTGCATGGGGTCAGTTTCCCCTGCATAGGCAGGCATCGTGGGCATATGCAACCTCCGCGAATATTATGTATATAGAATGTTGTCGGTAAATGGAGTATGACTTCTAGAGAGTCCCTAATCGTCATTGGCCATGCCCTGACTTTTTTTACTAGCTGGCCCACCATAGCTGTTAAGTCCGATGTTTGGAAAGTTGGTGTCAAGCGGTAATCATGCTCCACCTCACGTGAATGACCTGATCCATGCCCCTGGGTAGTGCCATGTTGCTTTGGCTCCTCTCGCTCTCGATCCATTTCTTGAGTAGCAATTCTATCGTCGACTCTCAACTTCGGTTCAACCATTATTTTCCTAAGCTACAACACTTTGATTGATCGTGGCACCTCCAGAGTAAGCGCCTCCACATGCACACTGATCCTTCCTTGATTATAAGGCTCATTGTCGATCCCCTTGGGGGTTCGGCACTGATCGCCTGATGTTCCAAGTTCATATGGAACTGTTTTGCTGCATTTGCTTCCGTGATAGTTGTCAGATGAGAGGAAATTTTCTGATCCTGGATATGGAGTTGGCTCCTTCCAAGTCATTCCACCTTGATCTTTAACCGGTTCATCAAGTCGATGTTAGCATGAATTTGTTGATTGAGCTGCCGACGGCTATCCATCAATCCCTTCATTAGGACTTCAAAATCAGCTATAGTGATATATTCAGCTGGATTTTGGACATCAACAGCCGCTGGTTGTACATTTTGATTAACTTTTTGAACACTAGAATTATCATTTCCTTCAACAACACAGGAAGCACTAAACTTTCCTCTAGTCATGGCTAATAGCTTCCTTCTAAATGTTCTCAAAATCTCATTAGTAACAGAACTTATTGGTAGAAATATGGTTCTATCTCATGGTTATGGGAATCCACCAGTAGATGATGAGATCCAATCAGCCTGAGAATTCGTTTTTAATGAAAGCGCCAAAATGTTTACATCTAAAGTTGGCACAAACACCCAATATATTATATGTAGAGAAATAAATGAAGAAAAGAAAAATAAAATAGAGGAAACAAGAAGAAAACAAGTAAAAACAGTGACAAACAAATTTATAGTGGTTTAGCATTAAGTGCCTACGTCCACTTTGAAGAGATAAACTTTTTTAGTGACTTGAATTTCTGAGTACAAAAGGGATAAGGTCGGAATCCGTCATTACCATGGAGTACAAATAAAACAACAATTTGTAAAGATCCTTTGAATGAGCTAAGAACCTTGTATTTATAGGGGTAGACGATCGAATATATTCCTAAATATTCGTTGGCAAAATCTCCAGATGCAGACGAGATCACTCAAAAAATTTCAAGTCTCAATTCCCAGTATTGAGCGATCGGGGTCAATCGACCTTCCTGGCCATGTGGCGAGCTACGATCGATTAGGTGGGTCCTCCTCCATGCTAGCTTCATATTTCTAAAGTCATTTGCATAGTTTCTTTCAGGTTTTAAGAGATATCGATCGATTCCCATTGAGTGCAACTGCTGATCAAAGTTGTTCATAACTATAGTGATCCCATACGGATCTCCTGCCTAGGGGAAGCACTATTGCACACTTAGAATGTTCTGTAGAGTCTATCTCTTGGCTTCGCTTAATCATTTCTTCATATTGTCATTTGTTCTTGATCTTTGGACTCGGTTATCACCTCTCTGAACTGCTTTCCTTATCTATCATCAAGTTTAACTTTACTAGTTGGCCTGGATGTAGCCAAGTCAAAAGGTTGGATAACACCGAGTATGTTACATTGACACCTAAAAAAATGCTGATGGCTCCCAGAACTAAAGATCACCATAAAAAGTTTGGTCTTCTACCTCTTAACACCAACTATTATTTATTTAAGTAAACAAGCACCCAAAAATTTAAAAAACATAGTAGTTACTTCTCATATTTCCTAAACCATATTCAACTCTTTTCAAAACACAATAAAATTAACATAACATACACAAAAAATCGAAATTAAAAATATTAAATATCTTTTTTCATCCGTATTTAGAATGATGAAATTCTAAATATATACTTACTATAATAGTTAAAAATTGGTTTATCAAGTCAACTTACACGTTTTTTGACGCATTTGATCGTCTTCTTCCATATTTTGGCTATCAAGTACTTTTTCATTTGAAACAACAAGTGCATTCTCAATTTTATTTTGATTGGTATCCTCCATCTAACAACTAAAAATGAAAAGAAAAATATAAAGAAAAAAATGGCATAAAAGTTATGATAAAACATTACAATTTAATAAATTATATTGAGGTTTTCAATAACAACATCATCAAATTTTACATTGTCCGACTTTCTGTTAGCCAGGGGATTATTAACCTCAATCTAAAATAATAAAAAAAAAATTAGACAATAAATTTAAGATTGATATGTAAAAAATGTAAACTTTAATAAATAAACAGTACTTTAACATCTTTATGTTCATCCATTGATTTTTCACTTGGCTTCATCGATTAGACTAAAACAGAGAGAGATTCTTCCGCTTTTAAAGTTTGAAAATGATGATTTGAGATAGTAAACGTGAGTTTTTATGAGAAAGATAAATATGCTATGGTTGTTTGGACCTGAATAAGAAAACATGTTTTGGTGGCCATAAGAATATGCAAAAAATGAATAGGTAATAAAACTTTAATGGTAGCCGAAAGCATTTTCCTGGATGTCTATAACGGTCCACATTTTTAATTTTTTGAGAGATAGCTAAGAAGCTTAATGAACTAGCTTTAGGAGTTATACTATTTCGGGATGATTAGCTAGAACTCAATTGGTTTATCTAATCACTTGGTTGTTAAGAATTATATACATTATATGAGTAAATTCAAGCATAAACTTCATATATTTCTCATAACAATCCATGAAAGGTTTAAGATGTAGTGATTCACTATCCACATATTACATGGAGCTTTAAAGAAATTAAGAAAGACATTTCCCATGATAAGCTCAAATTTTTTACAAAGAAATCCAAACAATGTATTGTACTATACAAGTAAATTAAAGAAATAAACCCATGAAAGTGTTCCACTGTATGTACCATGTTCTGGACCAAAACTGCCACTGCACCTCTAGCTATTTCCATGCTGATAGAATACTTTCATCCTCCATATAAACAAATACTTCAACAGTCATGCTTATTTCAAAAGAGTCCATGGTTTTAACTCTCATCAACCCTGTACATAATTCCAATATGTAAATTATAGTGTTCTTTGAAGAACTTCCATTTAAGTTTAATTTGGCACGTATAAAAACATTACCTATACATACCTTGGCATATTGCATATACTTATTTAGCTTTGTATTTTCAAGTTAGTAATGACAGTTAATAATTGATGGATTAGGATAGAGAATTCTTAAAGAAGAAATGTTTTTTGAAACAAGCTTTGCATTTTGTCATGCTGAATAAAATCATCATATTTGAAATGGTTAATCTAGGATGATACTCATTCCCTATGAGTATATTCAAAACTAACAATCAAATACCACTTGCACAAATTTGCTAAACATCCGTATCAATATATGCTGGAATAATAAGCATCAAGTAAACAAATACTAAAGAACAGAAAATTACAATATGTATATCGATAGCTAATTGTGATATAGAACCATGCATACGAATAATTGAAAATATGTTTCTTCCATTTGTTTATCGGTGAAATATGTATTGAGCTATGTTTATTGTGAACTCATCTTTGCAGATTAGAGCATTATAACCGAAAATAAAATTATAGATTGTATATTATCTTAAAGTAATCTTTTATCTTAATTCCAAACATGCTTATAAATATTGTATAGAAATAGTGAGATGACCTGTTTCACTTGCAAAAGTGACAGCAGGAAATCAAAGAATAAGACTTACATGGCCATTTTAGGATATCATAGAAAAGCCACCAAGGGAGCATAATAACATCATAGCATTGCAAGACTTTTAGCAGAATGAACAATCATATATATGAATGCCAATTAAATTAATTTTTTATCCGTCCCTGTAAACACGAAGTCCTTGTAAATCGTCGAACCGAATTGGATGGAGGTATTCAATTTCTGTCCTAAATGAAATTGGATCGGACACGGACCATACATGGAACAAATGAGATTTATAGATGGAACCCAGTACACAAGGCTCTTGCATAATAACGGGCTCTGAGGAGGTCGATAATGTACGTAGTCTTTCCCTCGCATTGCGAAGAGGCTATTTTTGGACTTGAACCTTGGCGCTCAGATCACCAAGCAGATGATCTAACCGTTGCACCAAGGCACCAAACAAGATTTATGCTCGTACCAATTTTGGTGACCTAATTTATGTCCTAAATAAAATCGAACAAACATGGATGGATGTTTTTCGAACGTAGGCTCAAACGGACATGGACAGACAATGTTATTTACATCACATTTCATGTTTTTAATATATTTTCAATCAATTATATTATTTTTACCAACATATACCAAAGTGTAAACATTTTATTAATCTTTACTCAATCAACCAACCAAACAATTGTTATAGATATTTTGAAGAACATTACAAATATATTGAATTGTAAGAAATTCGGACGAATTCAAATGATACGGATCGGACAAGATTTTTGCTTGTACAAATTTTGTTGTCATAACTCATTTCCTAAATGAAAATCGAACGGACTCGAATGGTATTTTTTCTTCCACGGATTCGAGCGGACATCAGACGCTCGAACAAAATTAACATGCATATGGATATCCAAAACATATTAATTTTTGGATGCAAACATAGTGATATGTACTCCGTTAGCATTTGATACAACCACGTTTGGAAAGATAGGTGAAAAATCCAATAATATAAACATTTACACTTCCGTGTGAAGGATCATTGAGGGTGAACCTCTGTTGGAAGCAAATATTAATACTCAAGATAGGGGTTTACGTCTTCGTTAGAATGCTCAAAAGAATTTGTTTATATACCAAATAGAGTTATTAATTTTATTATATATATACGCAATATTTCAATTTTGAAAGGTTTAAATTTAAATTTAAATACTAAATTTGCATGATTGAAATAAAGAAATTTAACGTTGTTATATAAAAATAAAAATAAAGAATATAGATAAAAGAATCTTAACTTAAAAATAAATCAACTCTTTCAAATTAACCACATTTGGAATAAAACTGTGATCACAAACACTAATAGGTTTGGCTCAGTTGGTTGCTGGTTCGTACTACGAGATCAAATACCACAACTTCGAGTATCAAGATCAATGCTCATTGGCATTAATGAACCATTTAAAAAATGGTGATCACAGACCTACACATTGGTTAAAACTAGATAGCAACAAGATGCCAATCTATTGATAAAAACTTATGATCTCAAAATTGAATCTATAACAGCAGCATTGGTTGATAGGTGATACCATATAAAATATGGAAAAACCAGAAAGGCGGTTCAGATCTAGACTAGCTCTTCAAATAATGAGCTCAATTTTTACACAGGACTAATTGCTTCATTGTATGTCACCTACAAGTGCCAGAATATTCATACCACGACTTAACCTCTAGGAGAACCATAATAAGAGTACACAAATTTAGGGCAACCTGTAACTGACATATGCAAACAAGCATATATCTTATTGTATTCATCTTATTCACAAATGCACAGGCTAACAGTCTGGTATCAACATAAAACAAGGAAGAAGCACATACCACTTAATGTACCAAACAATCTTCGGCATTATGAACACTTCCAAACTTAGGAAGATCATAGCTAACTGAAAACTTTAACCACTTCTTCTTCTCAATGTAGTTCAAACTCAGATACAAAACAACGTTAATGACTACATCACCAAGACTGACCAGACTAATCTTCATAGTAAAAAAATCCAAAACCAACCCCTAACACCACCGCAGGAGGACGCAGCATCAAAGAACCCCCAATTGTCCCTAACGGTACCCTATAAGGCTAAGAAACATTAGGGTATTTCATCCCTGGCCTTATAAACACACTGAACTCCATTATCATACCAAGGCAGTACAAGTTCAGGATTTGGACTTTGGTCGATTAGATTTCTTAGATTTTATTTTATAATAAAACAGCTATTCCACTTACACATGTACGGGAACCGAAGCGATCCCCAGACATGCTCTGAGATGGTAATAGACCGCTCTGCCTGGAGAGACAATGTCTAGTTTATCCTGTTGTTTGAGATAGAACATATAGGATTTGAATTTAATAAATAAACTCGAATTTCTTGAAATATACTTTTGACAGAGAGTTAAAGGATAAATATTGAAAACCATCTTGAAAATGATTGCTTTATGATCCAACCTGGAGAGGCAGGGTCTGGAGTGTAGGAAGTGAGTTGCTTCGTCGGAGAGCGATAGGATCGACTCACTTAACGTTGTTTCCTATTCATCGAAATGTGATTGGATTGGGGTTCGATCAGAGCCCGGAGTGGCCATGCTCAGTCTAGGATTTAGGCCATGACATCGCTAAATGTTCAGAGACACTGAACCGGAGTGCAGGGGGTGTTGTCGCTTCGCCGAAGAGCGACAGGATCGGCTCACTCGACGTTGTTTCCCCTTCATCGAAGAGTGACAGAATGAGATCCATAAAGAGCACAGGGAGGCTATGATCGGTCCAGAAAGACCAAGGCATCGCTATATCCCCTCGCCGGGGCCAGAGTGCAAGGGATATAAAGCAACGCTGAAGCGCAACAGGATCTTTCTATTCGATCGCTAGGTTTGGAATGGACTAAGCAAGGGTCCGAAGTGACCATAAATAGTCCGGAGAGGCTATAGAATTTGATTACTGACTTTCAAAAGTGGAAATGGATAATGATTCGGCATCGAACAGCCAAAAACTTGATTGACAATACTATATCTATGAATAAAATATAAGCACATTGCATCCGATCTGAAGTTATTCAAAACACACCCTTTTTCCAAAAGGCATGTTTTGGGGGGCAAAGTGTTATCCCACCTTTTAGAAAAGTTGAGACATCAAGAAATTAACAGAAAATCAATGATTACTCGTTCTGAATATTGATTACACATCGTAGGTTCACTATGGATATTGATGAATTTTGTCCGAGTCTGGATTGGGCTAAAATTGACAAGACATGACTAGCAAAGCCGTGAAAGCCGATGTTTCAGATTTCAGGTCAATCAGAGTTCGTATGATCGAGATATGGTCAATACAAGTTGAGAAAGACACGCTGTTCGTATCCATCAGGGCACCTGATTTAGAATTGATCATGTTCGAATCGATCCACGGTGGCGCTGTTCGAATCCATCAGGTTTGTATCGATCAGAGTGAACCCATATTCTTATCCATCGTTTAGTTCGAATCGATCCATGAAATCCTGTTCGCATCCATATGTTCGAATCGATCTAGAGAGTCATCACATCGGCTCTGTTTGCAATGGTCATGTTCATACTCCTCTAAGAAACACACTGTTTGTGTCGGTCTATTGAAAGCCTTGTTCATATCGATCGAACAATTGCTATCGAACAATTGCTATTCGTTCGATTCACAGGAATCATGAACCACTAGTTCGTATCGATTAGTTGAGAGATACAAACAGAACCAAGATCGATCGATACGAACAATGCATCACCCTATAACCGACCAATGCGAATGGAACCATAATAATCGATGCGAATAGAGCTGCAAACGATCGATATGAAATCAATGCTCTTCGTTGATGCGATATGAAACACGAACCATCGATGGGAATGAAGCAAAGGCAAAGGAACAACTCGGTCGACTCGGCACAAAAGGTGGAATGATCCAAGAATCTTGTGCCACGTCACCTCATGCACACGTGCCTGTATCGATTCGAACAGAAGCGATACGAAGTCATCGATTCGAAAATGATAGCCCACCGAAAAATCAATTACATCGATCATATCTCATAATCTACAAGCCCAAATGCTATGAAATTTTCATAGAAGCTTACGTACACGCTAACGAAGGTTCATGCCAAGTTTCGATTCCATTGGAAAAAATCTTGATCGATGCGAATTACTTTCGTATCGATCACGGAACGAGTCAAAACTTCATGGGATCGATCGTGTGGGCCCACTCACGTGCCAGAAGGATTTTTCCAAAGTTTGAGTGAGATATTTACATGGAGCGCCTATAAATAGCCCACAAGTGCCTACAGGAAGAGGACTTTTGGATCCTACGACGCTCAGACTCTTCCAAAATCTCCATTGCACTCAAACTTCGTTGTTGTACTTGAATATAACTGCTGCAATTCATTGTAACCAGCAAGAACATCAATAAAAGATTATCATTCGAAGTGGACGTAGGCCGAAGATAGCCGAACCACTATAAATCCTATGTTTCTTTTCGTTATTTTCCTATTATTTCGCCTGGATTTGAGATTTGTGTTAGAATATTGCTGATCGGTATTCATACATTGGTGCTTTCATGATGTTTGGGGTTTGTGACCAATTTTAGCGCAAACAAATATAACTACATAAAAACTTCCTTAGGTAGGGGCGTACCTATATGAGGCCCAACGAGGGCTGCTGCCCCCACTGGATATTGCACTTGTTTTAGTTTTTGATATTTATTATGGAATTGGGCTTTGTGGGCTGGTAGGACTAATGCAATAGTAGAAGTTATGTTTTTTCATCGTGATAACACATAAAGCCAATAGAAAAAAAGAATTCATCATTCTCGCTTCTCAAATGAAGGACATTTAGAGAGTTCTTAATCCTACCAAGCAAAGAGGTCTCTTCAGATTTGGAAATTGAAAAGTTCCTAGCAATTGTTTTTAATTCTTTACGATCCTACCAAGCAAAGAGGTAATTAGTTTGTTTTGAAATTGAAAAACTCTAAAATAGTAAAATATACGGATTTTTACTATATGAAATCGAATTTCAAAGATGCTTTGATTTTTTTCCTTTTTCATTTCAAGTATATGGGTAAGAGAAATTTCGTATGATTTGAATATTTATTTTATTTATTTGTAATGCTTCTATATTTGAATTGATTACCAATTGCTGTCATATTGACTTAGTTAGCAAAAACCAAATGTTCGTCCTAAATATGATTGAATAACTAAATTTGGTTTTTATTTCATATTCCTAGCAAAATTATAACTCGTTGTTTGTCTTCTAATTGGTTCTTTGGAATTTATTTAAGTAAATAGTATAATAAATAATATGCTAAGTGAGTTGTCATAATGTTTTAATATTTTATCATGCATAAATTGAATATTAATATATGGCTTTTGTGGATCAAAATTGTGTTGATTATTGTTACGAAGATATGGCTATTTTTTAAAGTTCAGTCCTCATTGACTCAAATCTCTACACATGCCACTAGCCTTAAGTAAGATTTTCTTAGGGTTATGTACTTATCCTACTAAGGTACTAACCAAGTCCCAGTAGTTGAGTAACTAGAAAAGAGTGTTTAGGTACAAATTCAACATTTTTACATATCCTACTAACCATCTCTTTGGCTGCATTTTAGGTATTGATACAATTTTCATAACTAGAAATATAAGCAGTGGCAAGGCTTCAAGACAAACTGTAGCCCAACCTACGATGACTAAGCCTTGATAGTTCAGAATGTTAAAATAGCGGTTAAGGCTAGTACTGAAACATTTCTGAACCATCTTTCTCATAATGCCGACATACCTGTTTTAATGTAATCCAAGAAAAGAATGGGGTAGAGAGCAATGTTGATAAAACCACTAAGCCACTTCATCCAGCCCTGGTTAAATTTCCAAAATGTGCCTAGGGCAGAAAATAACCATACTGCGTAATCCCCATTTTCGGCAAACATAGCGCCTAGTTCTACAGTGATTAGGGCTTCAGGTATGCTCCGCACTATTGGAAAGACTAGAAAGCCGATAATGGCTAATGGAGGTCCTGCTGCTTTTGCGGTGTCTTTTATACCGAAAGGACAATGCGAAAACTCGTAAAAAATTGAGAAAATGAGCGGCACTATTGACGCTTTTTTACGGTATCGATTTTGGTTGCCACTTCTAGGATTCCATACTCATGTTCCACCATTAGCAGCTCTACAAAAATGATGTTGCTGATATTCTGAACAAAGTACACATAATCACAAGGTTAGTCAATTTTACTCTTTTACATATATTGCAATTTGGTATGAGTCGATCAATTATAAGGAATTTAGTTTAGAAATCTGATCATTTTGGAAAATAGTAGAGTAAACCATGTTCGTTAGATATTTTTAGAGTAATACTTCAACTGAAACTTGCATAACAATTCATAGGATTCAATTGTATAACAGGAACTCTTAAGATACTTCTATGTGTTGGCAGAGTTTGAATGTAAATATCTACTGATTGTTGGTAAGGAAAATAGAGAAGATGTTTAATTTTAACATATAATAAAAAGCACCTTGCAATCGGACAAAGCATCTCCTAAATTTAGTCTTGAAAAGGGAAATTTAATCATTCTACTATTATCTACTAATATTTTTTTCATATAGACCATCTCTAACACTATTCACATAGGATAGATTTTAAACAAAATAAAAAGGAAAATTCATAAACTTTCTGATTTTGTGTTCTGCCGAAAGTCACAATATCCTCATGACCGACCCTAATATGTATAAAATTCTAATATCCATTGTGTGTATTTAGTTTATTCAAACTGTTACAAAATCTATGTTTAAGATCTTGTAAAATTAAAAACCCTACATAATTATTATACCACTGATTCGCAGGAGCATGTATTGAATTTTGTTCAAAAATCAAATTGAGACACTACAAGAAAAACCATTCAACGGTTGCAAAAAACTGTGGCGTTCTATCATAAATGCAACCAAAAATATTTTTCCCAAAATATGTTTCGTGACTAAATTTTTTTTGTTCCCGCTCCTTAGAAAACTTTTTCCGCCTATCCAAAAATAAATGTGACCCGTCATTTTTCTCCATCTCATGTATACTTAGAAAACTCTCTCCCAATTTGGATCTACTTCTGTAGAAATTTTTTTCCCTCTTCATCATCATCTTCACCGAGTCTTGAATTATCGTCTTCTTCATCATTACTTCGTTTTCCCTTCATCATCGCGCTACTCCTCTCCTCTCCACAGTCAATCGATTCCTCTTTCTATCTACTGCCATTTGATTGAGATTCTACACAAATCTTAAATCGATATGGATTTTATACTCTATTTTATGATTATATATTTGTTTATATGTTTTAATATTGATTATATAAATCGAACTGCGAAAACCCTAATATTGCAAAAACCCTAATCGGGGTATCTATTGTAGAGAACATCATGGCTTGCATTTATCTTTTAATCGCAGAAGTTCATGCATTAACATGCCTTCAACTGTCGTAGCAATTCTGAGACAAATTTCAAAAATGGATGCAGAAAAGAAAGCAATACAAAGGGCCATTTGGGATAGTTCTATCTAATGACAATTGAGATGGAAATAATAAACAGTGTTGAAAAGTACGGCACACATAAAAGTCTGTATCATTTTGTGTCTGAGCTTCTTAAATAATGTAAGTATTGTATTTGCAGTTTATTGATTGTGTTCTCGGATTCAGAGGATGTATCCATGTGCTTTTGAGTTCTCTTCGGTAAGTGTTCCTTCATACACACCTGACTAATGTTGTTGGGAGTTGATCTGTTGGTCATTTTTCATAAAAAGCAATATCGTCGTCGTCCATTCATATTTGCAGGATTTCTTAGTTGATTTTCTCGACTGTATGTTGTCTTTCTGCTTTGGAAACTTTTTGTGTAACAGGTATTTGTATATATTTTACATTTTTTTTAAAAATTATACTGTACCCATACCAATTAATTTGAAACCACATACTCGAATTCTATATCCTTTTATCCTCTGCTACCATAACATGTGTTTTATAAATCTTTTTTTGCTGTGTCAGTGAAAAGGAAAGGCAACATTTTAACATATCCGAATCATGTGGATGTGTATGGGTATACTTATCGAGTTTAAGGGTAGCCAAGGGCAGCGTGCACCCACACTACAACCCTTTCTACGATCCAACAAGATATAGTGTCTCGATAACCCCAGCAGCAGCAGCTCTCGCTCCAACCATTTGGCCTCAGTTTCACTTACGATGGGCATGCCCCGAAGAAGCACGTGGAGGTGAGCTCGAATGGCAGCATCGTGCAATGGCCAAACAATACACCGACATGTCTAAGGTACACTGTCCATTACAAAGTTGTTACCCACATTTTTTAAGACTGCGAGGAAATATGTACTGTGCCCCCAGCCCATACCCTATGTATATTCACATGTACAGTGTAGCCGGCAAGGATCGAATCATCGATCTAACCAGTGGAAGCCGGTTTACCTCAACCAACTATGTTTGAAATAGTATTAATACTAAGTTTGGCTGCATATTGACATGTTAATCCAATAAAAATATAGAGCTTAAAGGGTGTAGATAAATAATAACATTGATTTTCGAAAAAAGAACCAAAAGACTGTGTAAAATTGTCATAGATAATTAATACTAAGTTTGGCTACATATTGACATGTTAACTGAGTTTAACAACACAAACAGTATGTAATAAGAAAAATTCATTAGAGATATTGAGTAGCATGGTATTATAAAAGGTGTATCTGATGACTTTTGCACCATTTCAACAAAATAAGTTACAATTATCCACCTTACTATTATAGACCGTGTTGTATATACTAAGTGGCTTTCTGAAAAGCTTTTCAAAAATAAAAAAGTTAAACGGAGTACTGAGAAATTGATATAGTATTATTCTATTTCACATAATTATGTATACTTTTAAGAAGCAAATTTGAATTGCCAGTCACACCAAGAAATTTGCAAGTTATGTTACATAATAGATACTTGACCTACATGTGTAATATAATATTACACGAACTGTTCTTATAACAATGTGATAAATGGATTGTGTCAATCTAGATATCAAACATATTATGACTGTTGTATGACGTTGATAACTTTGTCCCGTATCCATAAACAGACTTGTACCTCATTTTGGCACTGGTTCAGTTTGGATGAATTGAGATGATTCACAGTATAGGCAACATTTTGGTGATGTTGCTGGAGTTATGTAGTGCAATGGTATGTCCTGAAACAAGGATAGTTTAACAGAGAGAGCGGGAGGTGAATGCTGCTGTCAGATTTGTGTATGTTGAAGTGGATATATGTATGCACAGAGACAGGTGAGTGGTTTGTAGATATATCTTTAACACTGACACTAGCCTTTCGATTAGACTGTAATACCTTCTGATTTCTAACAAACTGATATAGGTATACCATGAAATTTAGATTGTATTTGATATATTATTTGTTTTTTCCTCTTTAACTACACAAAAGTAGATTGTGTTAAGATCTTTCTTTATATTTCACGGTACATAAATCATAAGACTTCCAAACAGATCTTCTACAATGCCTTTGTTAGCTTCTCTTATGATCTGCAGCACGTACATATCTTTCCTTTGTTTAAAGCAAACATCAACTGATAACAAACCTGCAACAGTAACACAACATATACAAACATCTTCTTATAATCCTGAATCTACTGATACAGTGATTGACAATGGAAAGTTGGCTTAAGTTTTTTGTTCTAGACAATGGAAAGTTGACTTAAAGTTTTTTTTGTTCTAGACAATGGAAAATGGAAGAGGCGGCAACAGAAAGAAAAAAAGAAGTAGGAACAGATGAGTTTGTTAATGTGTGGCAGTGGTTGAAGCAATGAATGTTGTCAGTTTGTCACTGTGCAGACGGGTTTGTTAATGTTCCAGCAATTTATGGTTAGGTGGCAGATGTTGGAGTATGTTTTAGCGGACAGGTCTGTGTTTGTGGTGTGACAATGGTTTGTACTGTGGTGGTTGTATTTAGAAGATGGTTTGGAATGCTGGAGTGCATGGTGGTCGGAGAAATTGGCAAGTCAGTAGTTGAATTGAAGGCAGTTTTGTGTTTTTTGTATGGACAGAGGTGTTGTATACACTGTAACAGTAGTGTTGTGATAGTTGAGCAGTGATATGGCAAGGTAGTAAGTCGGTTTGATGTGGGGAGGGGATGGTAACTTAAGTGAAGAAGAGCAGAGGGTGTTTGTGGAGACAAGGTGGAGGCAAGGCAGTGACATGTAGCAAGTGATGAGACAAGGCACTGTGGGGTAGTAAATGTGTTGTTTGGTGGAAATTGAAGTGGTTGATGATGGTAAATTTAGGAAGTAGTATGAAGTGGATGGAGTGGTATGTAGTTATAGGCTGTGTATCAATGGCACAGTGAGACTGTTGTTTCTGCAGTGTTAAGGTGGAGAGGTGTCTGGTTGTTGTAGTTTGTAGACTGTATTGTAAAGTTTCAGGTTTGGGGATAGCAGCAAGGCAGTGCACTGGAAATTGAAGTGGCACTATAAAATGCGTTGAAGCAGTTTTATAAAATAGAGAGGAAATGCACACAGTGCACAGCTACTCCTGAATGCTTAAAACAAATAGTTATGGAAGTTCCACTTGATCAAAAACTAAATACGCTGTGGAGTTTTATCAGAACGCATCTCCATTCAAAAATCCTTGTATTTCTTTCAACTTGTAAGCAGGTATATTCATATTTATTTTATTTATATCACACGCAATTTACTTTTTTTGAAATCTACACATAATTATGAAAAATAAGAGAGTTATGAATTATTCTGGTTTTCGATTTTGTTAGTGCTTGAGTCAGTTATGAATGATTCTGGTTTAATTATGACAAATAAGAGAAATTCTATAGCGTTATGCTATACAATTTATTGACAGTTTATCTCAACTTACATTGACTGCAAGATAATGAGTACATATTGCATACTGTAAAATGTGAATATTGATTTCTAATTGTATCCAACAGTTTGAAAATTATAATCGGACACATGCATCATTGGTTCAACTAGATTTATGATTTTTGTTTTGTGATTGTTCTACTACTGTTTTCTGAAGATATTATGGATCGACCTTTCTTATTCTGCAGTTTTTGGTACATTAACATGATTTGCGAATCTACTCTTATGTGCAAACATAGAGATTTGTCTCAATATGGGCCATCTAGCATCCCTCAAAAAAGGTTTTTTGTTGGATATTTCCTGCTTATATAAATAAAACAAAGCTGCATTAGTATGCACAGAAAAGTATTTTCCCATGTTATTTCAAAATTACCCGTGTCGTTTTTTTTTTCGTACATAGTTATTTATACACTTGCAAGTTATCAAAATTATGTTGTAATATAGATATGTGTTTGGTGCTGGCATCAAATTATGGAGATGGGTGAGAAAGAAGGCTTGGAAGGCCGATGTCCAGCTTGTCGCACCACATATGACAAACGAAGAATCATTGCAACTGATAACTGCAAAAGGTTTGAGTGTCTTTGTTAGGGAAAAAGTTTCTAATTAGTTGCATTAGTAATTTCATTATTAAATGGTTATAATATAACTGGTAGGATGGTGACTGAAGAGAAAAAGTAGAAGTCACAGAGGACAAAGAATAAATCTGGTGCCAGAGGCAATTAAGTAATTTGAATAGTGCAGAGAGAAGATTTGAATATTAATTTTCCATGGCCATTTTATCCTGTACCTTGTAAATTACATGTTTCAAATAAATGATTGCTTGCATTTTCGTTCATCCATTGTATTCCTATGTTGGATAATCCTTTGTAGCATATGGGACACTCATATTTTCACCCTATTGCATACAACGCTATTTTCTTAGAAATTTTAAAAAGCATATTTTCATTTATAGAAGGCTGGTATCCAATTAGATGATTGGGATCAGCTTTTGATAACTTAGGTTGAAATTTCATCAATGCATAAACAAGAGCATTTTACTTGCAAATGAAATGGTTATATATTGTGATATATGCCTTTACTTTTTTGGTTATTAGTAGGAATGGGATTTAAATAGTTTATAATGCTTTGAATTCTACTATTTGACTACTGTGCTTACAGGTACATTACTTATGCAAGAGAGGAAGAGGCTATTAGATGTATAGAATATGTCCACAATTTTGTATTAGAGGATAGACCTTTGAGGTAAGGCTTTCAACTAACAGTGAAATATTTTGCACCAACTTTTCTTACCTTCATCATATCAGTAACATTGTATTATTCGTTGTAGAGCATGTTTTGGCACTACAAAGTATTGTTACATTTGGTTGAGAAATATGGTAAGATGAAATAGTTAAGTTTACCTTTTGTTGAACATTCCACTTCAAATTTCATAACATTATTTCCATGCAGTGTGCAATAATCCATATTGTGTATATTTACATGACATAGGAAGTCAAGAGGACAGCTTTACTAAAGACGAGATCATATCAGTTTATACACGGTAATATTTTCCCTAAAAATTGACATACCACATAACTTCACTATGCTCCACATTGCAGTCATAAATTTGTTATAACATCCTGCGTAATTGAATCGTGTTTTCATCTTATTTATGGTCTAAATTCCTTTTGTTATATTTTGTTACTACATTCAGCTTGCTGTTTCAATAATTCCTTGATTTGTAATGTGGTTGTTGTATGCTGTGTACCTCTACTCTATCAAGTAGATGAAAATATAGTCTGGATATGTTGGCAGTGTGTTGTTTGGATGTAGGGTGGTATATGAAGCAAGTGTTAAAGAGGAGTGACTGGAAGATTGAATGGGAGATTGCTGAGTGGTCGAAGTGTGGAGATGATTGAAGTGTGGTCGAAGTGCATTTGTACCGAACTATAGAGATATGCAATGCACGAAATGTTAGGTTGCAGTAGGTCTGTTGAGTGATCAGAGGAGTTGTGGTTAGGTTTCAGAAGCACGGTGGTTCGATTGTACCAGTGATGAAGAACAGGAAAGATGGACGAATTGTTTGGCAGGTTCGAATTTTTTTTGGTTGTGTTGTGGGGTGAGTTGTGGGTATGGTCGGAAGTTTGTATCAAATATGATTGTAAGGAAGTTTTGGTGGAGAAGTTGATTGTGTTGTGTTAGAAGTTGGCGTGAACAAGTAGTGTACATGCATAGGGAATGAAGGAAGGAAATGGGGATGTTATCAGGTGAACTTGATGTTTTGAATGGAGTGCATGGTTGAAGAGGATGGTTGTCGTATGGCAAGTCTAGTGCACAGACTTCACAAATATGATGTAAAAGTTGTTGGACGATTACAATGTGCTCACATCAGTGGTTAATACGCAAAGGCATATTTGTTTGAAGTATTATAGTCTAAGGACTTCTATATTTGTCCATTTTTGATCTTTGATACCTTCACCTCACAAATATTTAGTAACATGATTATTATTGTTTACAGGTAGATAAACGTTCATGAAGAATTCAAGCAGCAGCACTGGTTTTTGGTATGGTAGTAGCACATGTATGTAGTTAGGTTGATTAAAACTGTTATGAAACTATTATGAGACTAGTATGTATGGTAGCAGCACTACTTTAGCTGCGTGTACTATTATGAAACTGTTTATGGTAGTTTGGTTGTGTAAACGTATGGTTAACCTTTTGTCTTAACACTAATGTTATGATATAGTGGTGATTATGTAATTTCTTTTGTTTGTGTTATTGTGGTTCATTGAATGTGTTATTTTTGAATGTGTATGTGTTTATATATTACGTTATTGTATAAGTTTTGAGGTTATTGAATTGGAGGAGAAATCAGATGTAGTCGTGGAACAGCAGGCAATAAAAATCGAAACATACGGTGCCGGAGAAAAACCGCCACCAAAAATATTTTTTGTAGTGTTTAAAAAGCGCTACAGAATCAGCAATTATAGTAACTCAGATAATCTCCGTGGTGTTCAAAAAACGCTGCAAAAAATAATAAAAAGTGCAACAAAAAAATAAGATAGTAAACGGCACCTTTTCGGTGGCATTTCTTAAACGCTGTAAAAATATCTTTAGTAACGTTTAAAAAACGCTGCCGAAAATTCATTTATAGTGGCGTTAAAATAAATGCAACAAAAAATCATGGATTTTTAGTCGCATGTTTTCTAGCGGCGTTTATCAAAACGCCGCCAAAACTTTTTGTAGCATTTTTTGAGCGCCACTAAAAATAAAATTTCTTGTAGTGAGATAAGGTAATAGGAAAATCATGGTGATACTGAATGATAAAACAGTTTTATAGAAGATCAAAAATGAAAAAAAAACTAAAAAATCAACTTATTAGCCATTGATTCAAATAAGCAAGTAGATTTAGAGTTACGCCTGATTTCGAATTCATTGCAAAGAATTAGAACTTCCAAAATAATTAATTTTTCAATGCGATCTGAAAGTTTAAAGGCCCGTAAATCCGTACTTCTCGAATCAACATAATTCACATTAGTTCGACTCAAATTGAATGGAAAATACGAATCTGTAGGGTGGAGAAGAAGAAAGAGGTACAAAACAAACAAACAAACAACAACACAGAATCTCACAATCGTAGCGGAACAAAATATAATATATAATAACAGATTTTTTTCATACAAAAGAATCTGTAATTGTTTTGTACTTATAATAATCAGTGTACAACAATCAATACATCAAACAGGACAGTTATATAACTTGTCCTTACATAGTGAAAATATAAACCAAGTACGGAGATACGTCTCTGTCATCCAGCTCATCTCCAGAGCTCCATAGCATGCAATATTGAAACTGTAATACTCGGTCTGACCCGAGCATTATAATAAAATAACACCCAGCCAGTCTGAAAAACTAGCGTAAGAAAAACACACTCAATTTGAGTTATTAAAATTATCAAAATCCTTTGGAAAATAAGGGTATCTAGTAAGACCGCGTCACACATAAAGACGACTGGTTTTTCCATTACGATAACCAAAACATTTTATAGAAAAATCATTTGATATTATAATAGCGTCTACAGAAAGTAAATAGAAAATAGCTGAAATGCTTACATCTCACCTTTCAGCATAGTTGGGCATAATCAAAACTGTACGACACTTATTGGAGAATGGATTCCATCGAATAACTAGGCCCCTGGGGTACCGCCCATCACAGTCATCTCTAGAAAAATGTACCAGGACCACGCCGGGATCCCCTGCTACCCAAGACTGGGCTACCCCTAACCTGAATAGACCGAATATGTTATCATCCTAGGTGTTCCCACCCTTACCATCGAGCGCTCCTTCTTTCATGCACAACCATATCCATAATATATAGGTTTCCGATGACATCTAGAAAGGTGATAGCATACCCTAATTGGGTGCAACCCACTTAGCCTGGCTGCATCTTTCATGTTTTAGTCATTCCTGTTTGATAGGCTCGAGGCTAAGCGTTACCTTTCAAGAAACAATTCTACTTAGAATACTCATCGTCCTCCAATGACGATGTTCTGATAGCATTCGTCCATACAATTTGTCTTGGGTTTGGACAAACCGAATCACCGTCTTCATCATCTTCACGGTATTCATTCGTTAAATTCAAACCGGATCGAAGTGGTTTTCGGATAGTTAAATCTGATCCCGGTCTCTTCGAAATGATTAACGAAATTGGCCAATATTGGAAGTCGATTATTTAACTATCGATAAAACATCCATACGCAGACACCGGGCCTTATAATATATTTTTTCCGAAATATCTATTTTTTTTCAAAATAGATTTATAAGATATATCTTATCCTTGCAACATTTGAAAACTATTTCAAATACCTAAATCCATTACCGAAAATTTCCAAACCATATCAACACTTAGAAATATTTTCAATTTTCCATTTTTATTCTTAGGAAAATATTACAAGTCTTATTTTCTAAAGTCTTTCAAATATCAACACTTATGAAAATATTCGTAACTTATCTCATACGTCTTCGGAATCACTAATAAATCCCTTTTTCCAATTCCCCAAAACCCAGTATACTTATTAATAACCCCATTCAACAATTTATAACTTCTTTAATAAATTCAGATTTCATTTCAATCCCCGTATTCATACATTTTGAAATTTCATTTCCTCCAAATACCTTTATAAAATTCCTTCCCTCAAAACATATCCATTTAAAACCCCATTTATGCATCTCGAGAGAATTTATAAATATATTTTTTACTTCACTTCAAAACTCTATGTTATATATAAAATAAGTATTTAAAGAATATTTATTTTTTTCTTAAAACTTGTTCAAATAATTATTTAAAATATGGAAAACACTTTTTATAAACATCAATAACTCATTTTTGGATAAACCGATATATTTTCAAAGCTGATTTTAAAAGTTAGAATTTTACTAAAATAAATACATAATATTTAAAAATCTACTTACCGAAGTATTTCAATCTCAACTAATTTAAAATTTCATAGTTTAAATAATAAAATTTTCCTTACAAAGACAAACTTACTTCTTAAAATTTAATATATATATATATATTAAAATCTTAATAACCAATTCAACTTATAAATTCCTCTCGATTTCCATCATATCACTTCCATTCCGATTTCCTTAATCGTTCTCACTTTTCAAAAATAGTATCCACTATTTTTTTCACCCTATTTCAATATTCTAATATAAATTCACCCCATAAATTTATATTCTCAATTTATCATTCTGATATCGTTTTCCTTTATTTATAAACATCGTTTATAATTTCTTTATAACTCCTTTGACTTTTTACTTGATTTTAATAACAATCTTATTTATAGAATTCCAATTTCATAAATCCACCCTTTTTTAATCTTATTTATACTTCCAATCTATTTTTAATATCGACTTCAAATTCTTTTTACATTTTCTGAATATCACTTACAAATTACTTTATATAATTCATTTTAAAAATCTCTATCTTAAAACAACTTTACAGATAGTTAAGTACAATTTAAACAAAAATTTATTATTTTTATTTCCCAATTCAGTTTTCTTCGAAATAACCAAATTTCCGATATAAATATTTTTATATCCAAAATTCCCTTTTATTCTACCGAATTCAAAAGAAAACTATTTAAGGTATTTAAAAATACCAATATTAAAGGCCAGTGCTACTATAACAACCAATAATTTAAATTTCAACAAAAATCGATAAATGATTATCTACACACATCATATATCACTATATATGAAAAATAAACAATACATTTGAGGAATCCAGTTGGATCCCTCCAACCTGTTTCTCAGCATCCACAGATGTTAATACAACATAAAAAAATACCAATCCCATTTCGAGGGAGATATCGCGATATATAGGGTCATCCGCTATTATGCGGGCCGCATAGGGTCTCATCCGCTATAATATATGGGAATATCACTCCAATTACTAGTATATATTCTACTATACATATAATATAATATCATCCAACAGATAATCAATACAACCAACATCTAGAATTAATTTTAACTATTAAAAATTAAAATCAAGCGATTATAAAAGAGTGAGTTTGACTCACCTTGATTTTTTTTTATTTTCCAAATATCCTGATTTTAAACTAAATCAAAAATCTTCGATTTAATTTAAAATCCCAATGAACTCCAAAAAATTCCAAACAACTACCAGAAATGTGAATTTTACAGCTACGAATTTATCATGATTGACTTCGTGATTTGTAGACCTCCTACGAATTTACTATGGATTAATCAATTGCAAAATAGCTTAATTTAGAGTTAATACAGATCAAAAACTATTTTCTAAAAAAAATCTCACCCTCTGCTCTGCCTGCTTCAGGTGCTACCCACCCAGCCTTCGACAAACCCTGCTTCACCATTGACGAAATCCACCACCTTTGACTAACCCAGCATCCTGTCCATTTTTTATCCCAACAATAGATGCCACAAACTCATTTTTTCTCTTCTTATCTCCAGAAAGCACAAATATGATTGAACCCTTGATTATACAGAGTATCAATAACTTGCCATGCATCTTCTCAATTCTTATCCTCAAAATAAATCAATCCAGCTAAAGTACCATCAACCCCGACTTGTACAACTGACCGATTATTAAACTCTGCATCGGGTAATAGATTGAACAATGCCATGCCTTTCCTCCCAAAGCCGTGTTCCTTTGAACGCGAATTTCAGCCGCTATCGACCACAGGTGCCATCGCCATCAGTTCGCACGTCACCGCAATCTCCAACCTTGCGCCCCCTCCTTCCAAATCGCTACTGCGACCAACGAAACCCTAGCTCCTACCCGCTACTTCGACTTCCCAATCGAACCCATGAACCACCGAATGATAAGCTGCCCCATCCACCCTTGCGCGCGCTGAGTTCGGCCATCGCGACCTTGTCGTGATTCACTCTACTGTTTTATTTTTATTATTACTAAAAGGAGAGGAAGAAGATATCACCATTTCGTATGAAAGGAACGTGAAGGTTATGTGATTCGAAATGGGTTAGAGTGGCATGAGTACGAGCATAGGTCGGCCGATGTTGACTTGATTTGTTTACATACATACATACATACATACATACATACATACATACATACATACATACATACATATATATATATATATATATTCAAAATATCTTTTTTTAATAACCTAATATTTCGAACTCCTATCAGGGTGTACTGACAGCCGTTTATAATGTTATACCCCTATTCCGAACACAATGGAAAAGGTTTCGAGTCCTAATTCGATCGTATGGAGAAGATAGCCTTTGGACCCAATTATTATATCAAATTTTCGATATTAGTTTCGACGCATTTATATTCCGTACGATCAAATGATAACTCCAAACACTACGAAATTGTGAATTCGATAATAATACATTATTACGGATCCGATGAAGCTGGTTTCATCGAATTCCGAAACTGTGTCCCGAATCGCTATTTTAACACGTCGATTAAATCGATGATTTTTGAAAATTCTGAAATCGCTTAATTTTTCAATTTAAAAAAGTCTTACTAACTAAACTATAATTCCATATCAAATAGTTAAATCATTTAAATATTCAAAATCAAACAACGAAAAATCCAGGCCGTTACATTCCTTCCCCCTTGAAATAATTTCGTCCCCGAAATTGCTGAGGTGGGAAAATGCTCCAAACCCATCACCTTTCAAAATCCACTTGGTGAAAATTCAATATTCACTTTTCTAATCTCTTATTCTTTGCCAAAGAAATTAGTTTTCAATTCTAATCCCAAAATCCTTTATTTCGATTTTAATTCGAAAAGATTTGTCATTAACAAAAAATTTCCAAAATTTTCAAACATCCAAAATTTTCGAATTTTTTGGCAGAATCTCCCTTTACAGAGGACATTTTGCAATATGACAAGAGAGATAAATATGTATACATCGACCCACATGGTCGAAAAACAAAATATATATCAATATTTTATATTTTTACAATATTTAATCCGAAAACATACCATATATTAGCATTTTTGAGCATTATTAAGCGAGCATTTTTACTTCATATGCAATTTCGCAACCCAAATCTAGCCCGACAGCCTCTGGGTACCTGTACTTACTCAATTTAAACATGTAAGTACTAAAAACATGAAATTCAATAGTATTTCATTCATTTAAATGGTTAAAACACATAGATTCATAACGATGCATGCTAACACATATTTATAAGCAATTAAGTGATTCCAATACTAGTTTAATTACTTCCAATCGATCCATATATCATTTTATTCAATTCAAATGGTTTACAACCAATTTTCTTGCATTAAAATCATTTTTATTTCAATAAACTCATATCCATTCCATATTGAATTAAAAATCAATTTTATTCACTTCTATTAATTTATAGAATTTTATTTACTTCTGTTTGCGTTGAACAACAAATTTTTCTATGCAAATTCTGCGCTATTCGTTTAAATAAATAACCATTTAAGCTCATAGCTATTTTAAATTGATTCCAATCAATTTATATTCAATTCTATTCCATTTCAAATTTATTCTAAATCAATTTATGTACATTCCATTCATATTATATTCAAATCCATTTTACTTGGCTTGAAATCATTCCATGCTAATTTATTAAATAGCCATTTCATAAATTTATTTAAGCCAAGCTTCCATTTTAACTTAAGTTAATTCATTTATTTCAAATCGTTTCAACTCCATAACTTAAGTTATTTTCTTCTTGTAAACAAGTTCCAATTCAAATTTCTAATTTGATTTTTATTCAATCAAATTCCAATCCATTTACTAATTAATTTAATTAGTTCATTCATCCAATCCACTTCACTTTTAACTCCATATTCAAATTCTTCTCTAATTTATTAAAATAATATCCAAGGCCGTATTCAATTTATTTAGACCTATACGGAATTTATTTATAACTTAAATCACCACTTTTTCAATTCAATTCCCCTTTATTCGACACATTCCCAATTATATTCAATTTGCATACCATTTAAGCTGAAATTCAAGTTCTATTTCCAATATCTACTTTTTATTCTCAATCCAATTTATGTTACCAAGTTAAGCTCTATTTCCATATTCGGTTAAATAATTTTTTTAGCTAATTAGTTCACTTCCATTATATAACCCAATATTTGATTTTTATTTTACTTCATTTAATTCCATGAGTTCATTTTCTTTTTATAATTCAAATTTTTATTTTAGTTCCTTCACTAAAATATCAAATCATTTTATTTTGGGTTTTCTATTTCACCTTCCAATATTGTAAGCTCTTTAACTTATTTGCTTACACTTCCAAAAATTTTATACTCGAGTATATTTACGTTTTTATTATTTACTCAAGATTATACATCACTAATAGCTTAAATATACTTTTATTCCATTAGTTTAATTTTTTTTATAAGCTATATAATTTATTGTTGTTTAGTTACTTTAATATTCGCATTTACATATTTCATTCAATCCTATATAATTCAAATCCATTTCACCTTTTTATTTAAATTCAATTCGTTTTTAACCAACATTTTAAAACTATATTCGAGTTTTTCTTACTTATATTAAATTTCACTCCAAGAATTTTTTTTGTCCGTTCAGTTTTAAATCAAGTAACAATTAAATTTCAATTTCTAATTTTTTTCCCACTTCCTTACTTATATTCATATAGCAATTATTATCTCAATTCCCAATAAATTCATTTAGCTTTCCCTAAGTTAAATTAAATTCACACAATTCTATTCTAATTTACTTAAGTTAAAATTTATTTTTTCAAAACTCAAATTCCATACTTTCGTTTGAAATTATCCTCACTTTATAAGTATACCTATTTCCAAGGTTTTCTCCCTACATTTATATTAAAATTCCAGAATTCAAACATTGGGTATATATTTCAAACCACTTTGAAATCAAATACACATACACACACACTCTTTTTGCTTAAGAAACCACTTCCTTTGAATTTTAAAATCAACCTGATTTTTATCCAAACAATTCCCTCGGAATTCTCAAAGCAATCACTTTTTTCTCTCTCAAAACAATCCAAAAACAACAAACACGGTAGCAATTCGTCACTTAGAAACTCGAAAATGAACACCGATGATGTCACAATCATCATCAGAGTTATTTTCCAATGACCTTAGTGAGTTCAGTGCTATATCTCTTCCAAAATTCATTAAACCCATTTTTCGATTCAAAAATATCTCTAAAATAATAATACTATTATTTATCTTCAAACACTTTGGAAAATACTTCCAAAAATCTCCGGGATTCATATTTTCCAAAATCTGGTTTGACTCCATTTTTAGTTTTAATTTATTTGTATAGTTCACACTTATACAATTTTAATTTTGGTTTTTGTAACTATTCCAAATTTTTAAATCTTATTTTGGTTATATAACAACAACCAAACACACCACTATAATGATTTTCGGACAATTATTCTTTTATCAAATATAATTTTGGGTAAAATTATTTCATTTACCCGCTTCAAAACCATACTGTGTCGGATTACTCTATTCAAGTGTTTAGAAACTCCTACTGATTTGGTGGCGTCCCACTACTCGAATAGAATTTATATACCACTCAACAGATAAATTAACACAATATAAAACCATTTATATTCACTAACAAGTACATGCTCAGATCTATTACTACACTTAACTCATTCAAGAATACTACTGACTCTATCTCTAATGAGTAATCCCGCACCAGAGCCAAGGTTCTCACTTAACCTTCAACTCTGATACCAAATGTAAAGGCCCGTAAATTTTTACTCCTTGAATCGACCATAATTCACATTAGTTCGACTCAAATTGAACGGAAAATACTAATCTTTAGGGTGAAGAAGAAGAAAGAGATAGAAAAAAAACCAAATAATAACACAGAATCTCAAAATTACAGCGGAACAAAATATAATATATAATAACAGATTTTTTCATACAAAAGAATCTGTAACTATTTTATACTTACAATCATCAGAGTACAACATCAATACATCAAACTGGACAGTTATATAACTTGTCCTTACACAGCGGAAATATGAACCAAGTACGGAGATACGTCTCTGTCATCCAGCTCGTCTCCTAAGCTCCATAGCATTCTATCTTGAATCTGTAATGCTAAGTCTGACCAGAGCATTATATAAAAATAACATCCGAGTCAGTCTTGAAAACCAGCATGAGAAAAATGCACTCAATTTGAATTATTAAAGTTATCAAAATTCTTTGAAAAACAAGGGTATCTAGTAAGACCACGTCACACATAAACACGATGGGTTTTTTTCTTACGATAACCAAAACATTTTATAGAAAAATCGTCTGATAATATAATAGTGTCTATAGAAAGTAAATAACCAATGCGTCTCATGTTTTAGCATAGTTGGGCACAATCAAAACCGTACGACGGTCATTGGATAATGGATTCCTCGAAAGACTGTGCCACTGGGTACCGCCCACCACAGTACACCCCAAGAACAATGTACCAAGGACCACATCGGGATCCCCTCCTATACAGGACCAGCCTACCCCTAACCTGGATAGACCGAATATGTTATCACCTCGGGTGTTCCCATCCTTACCATCGAGCACTCCTTCTTTCATGCACAACCATATCCACAATATATAGGTTTATGAGGATATCTAGAAAGGTGATAACATACCCTAATTGGGTGCAACCCACTTAGCCTTGCAGCATCTCCCCTATTTTAGTCATTCCCGATTGATGAGGCTGGAGCCTAAGCGTTGCCTTTCAAAAAACAATTCTACTTAGAATGCTCATCGTCATCCAATGATGATGTTCTGATAACATTCGTCCATACAAGTTGTCCTAGATCTAGACAAACCAAATCATCTTCTTCATCATCTTCACGGTATTCATTCGCTACGTCCAAACCAGATCAAAGTGGTTTCAGATAATTAAATCCGATCCCAATCTCTTCGGAACGATTAACGTAATTGGCTAATATTGATAGTCGGTTATTTAACTATAGATAAAACATCCATAAGCAGACACTAGGCCTTATAATATATTTCCCCAAAATTTCTATTTTTTTCGAAATAGATTAATAAGACATATCGTATCATTCCAACATTTGAAAACAATTTCAAATACATAAATTCGTAACTAGAAATTTCAAACCATCTCAACACTTAGAAATATTTCTAATTTTCCATTTTTATACTTAGGAAAATATTACAAGTCATATTTTCCAAAATCTTTCAAATATCAAGACTTAAGAGAATATTCATAACTTATCTTATACGTCTTCTGTAACAACCCGCATATTTATCGAGTTTGTATTTAAATATTTTATTTAAATATTAACTCGTTAATCGGATTTTGGTCCGAAAAGCTACTTTTTGCAAACGGTCAAATTAGGACTCGAGACCACTTCCATTGAGTTTGAAATGCCGTTTACAACTTTTTTAAGTATAAACATCGATAGGTTTGGAGTTAGTGAAATTTCACTAACTTTTCCCGCTTTGGACTTTGGGTTAGTTTAGCCTATTAAGCCCAAGTTCCGACCCTCTTCTCCCCACTCTTCATAAATTTCCTAACTAATCAAGCTTTGGCATTAATGGTGGAGGGAATGGGAAATTAAAATTCCAAAACTCAAATTCAATTGCAATCCATCTTTCTACTCCAAATTCAAGAAGAAGACATTGGATTCAAGCTTCTTGTGCTTAGATAGAAGAAGGATTGATTCTTGCTTGCTTAAAACTTCATTTTCATTGATATTTGGTGCAAAGTTGAGATTTTTAACTCACATTCTTGTCTATAACTATCTTGGGTTGTTGGGAATGATTCCCTATCACTTTAGCATGAATATTTGCTTTTGGTTTGGATTGGATTGGCGAAAAACTCCGATTTTTGGCGTTTTGGCGAAATTTCTGCATTTAGGTCGTTCTGGCCATTTTTAGGTCGTTCGGAGTTAGGTCGTGTGGGCCTTAGGTCGTAGGTCGCGTACGAGATAGCTCCTAGATCGTTCTGACCACTTTTCGTGTGTTCGGAGTTAGGTCGTTCACGACCTAGTACTTAGGTCGCTCGTGAGTTGGTGGCGTAGGTCGTTTAACTCTTAGGTCGTTAGGCCTTGTGTGTGGAGTTAGGTCGCCTGCTTTCCTTAGGTCGTAAGTCGTGTGTGCTTTAGGTCGCTCGTGAGTTGGTGGCGTAGGTCGTAGGTCGTTTAACTCTTAGGTCGTTAGGCCTTGTGTGTGGAGTTAGGTCGCCTGCTTTCCTTAGGTCGTAAGTCGCGTGTGCTTTAGGTCGCGCACTTTCTTAGGACGCGAACCCTTTTAGGTCGTTGACCACACTAGGTCGCTTGGCCTCTTCACTGCTTAGGTCGTTAAACCCTTCCTCTTTTGGGTCGCTCCCCTTTATTTCTTAGGTCGTTGTGGCCTTAGGTCGTGATATTTATAGGTCGCGGCAAAGTTAGGTCGCTCGACCCATGTTGCCGTTAGGTCGCTCGATCCTTGTTGCCGATAGGTCGCGTGCTTTCTTAGGTCGCGTACCTTTAGGTCGCGTGTCCTCTCTACCTCGTTAGGTCGCAAAGAACTTTAGGTCGCTCGACCTCCTTACCCACCAGGTTGCGCACTTAGTTAGGTCGCTCAGCCATTGTGTTAGGTCGCGTGAACCCTTAGGTCGTTAGACCCCATTTTGCTTTAGGTTGTAGGCCTCTTGCCTTCACTTAGGTCGAACCCCGTAAGCGGTGGCGTTGCCCCCGCACCCCCACCTTGGGGGGTTGCCACCCCCCCGGACCCTCCCTCCGTAGGGGATCTTATCTGAAAAACATTGAGCTGATTTCCTTGGATTTTATTCACATCTCCGTATGCGATCTTTGTGACTGATTGTTTCTACAATTGCTTCTGTGTTTTGTCACTTTATAATATAAAGGTTTCAATACTAGTAGTAAATATCAAAACTCTTTTAACAAACAATTTCAACTCTATTTTTAATAACTAAGCTCTTTTCTTAAACCGTTTTCCAATCTATTAGTATATACAAACCTTTACCTCACTCGGATGAGAAATCTAATTAAACGACTTAGTAAAACAAGTGGTATGAAACGCTTGCGTTCACTTCGTCGGTTAATTCTTGGACTTGTTCGATTGAACCTCTTGTGACAATTTTATTAGTGAAGATTTACAGTTTGTTCATAAATATTTAAGTTAAGCAAGTGGTTATGGGACATGAAGCTAAACTTCTATATTTACTAGCTTAGTGTAATCGACACTTCTCGTTGATCATGACGATCATTCTGATGATTTAGACTAGCAACTGTGCGATGTCTCTTGTTGCGAGGTTAGACTAGACACCACTTGTGTGATTCCACTCACACATACCTTTTTGCTTTTTGGTTAGTATGGACCTTAATCTGTGTGATTCCATTCACACATGTGGGGTAGCTCCCCTTGGTCTTCGGACCGTCATGTGATAGGCCTCTTTCTCTTTTCTATGATTTCTGGACTTCTTGCATTGATTTCTAGAATTTATGTCATTGACTTGTTATGAGTACAAGTTTGGGGTATGATGCCCTTTCCGAATCTTTGAGAAGATTCTTGTGATATTGATTATCTCTTATTGATTGATCTTCTGTTGATCATTATTTACATACTTATAGTGGTATGTCATTATGGATGTTTATGTTTATGCCATATCTTTTATGTTATATCATGTCATCTGATATTTATAGCTAGACTGACCCGTTTATTATTTTCTTAAATAATACTCGGGTCAGACCGTGATGTTACAGGTGCTTCTGCTTGACTTCTTCCCAGGGATTCATCACTCTGACTTTTGGCTAACTGTTTAGATTAGCAGTTTTTGTTGTATACACTTGAGATATAGACTCATAGTTGTATTCTTTTGTATAGCACGTGTTGCTATTCTTTTGTATTATCGTGGATCTTACTGACCACTACTCTGATGTACACTTTCATGTGTTAGTTATATATTCATATCTTCTTCCGCCTTTGTGATATGGATATCTGTGACTGATTTGTGATATGATTATTTCTATGTTTGTTTTCGAATATTATTTATAGCCACCATGTGATAAGCAATTACATGGATGGTCGCTCCTCAACAGCCTTATTCTCCGTGCTAGTTGACAGCACTGCTCCGGAGTGTTCTTGGCTAGCGTGGGTATAGAGGTGGGGCGTCACATCTTCGAAATCACTAATAAATCCCTTTTTCCAATTCCCCAAAACCCACTATATTTATTTATAACCCAATTCAACAATCTATAACTTATTATATAAATTCAGATTTGATTTCAAATCCCCGTATTCATACATTTTGAAATTTCATTTCCTCTGAATCCCTTTATAAAATTCCTTCTGTCAAAACATATCCATTTAAAACCACATTTACGCATCTCGAGAGAAATTATAAATAAAAATTTTCAATTCACTTCAAAACTCTATGTATATATAAAATAAGCATTTAAAGAATAATAATTTTTTATATATTTTTTTAAAATATGTTTCAATAATTAATTAAAATATTGAAAACACTTTTTATATACATTAATAACTCATTTTTGGATAAACCAATAAATTTTTAAAGCTGATTTTAAAAGTTTGAATTTTACTAATATAAATACTTAATATTTAAAAATCTACTTACCGAAGTATTTAAATCTCAACTAGTTTAAAATTTCATAATTTAAATAATAAAATTTTCCTTTCAAAAAAAACGTACTTCCTAAAATTTAAAATATATATCTTTTAAAAAAAATCTCAATAACCAATTCGACTTATAAATTCCTCTTGTTTTCCATCACATCACTTCCATTTCGATTTCCTTAACCGTTCTCGCTTTTCAAAAATAGTATCCACTATTTTTCTCACCTTATTTCAATATTCTAATATAAATTCACCCCATAAATTTATATTCCCAATTTATCATCCTGATATAATTTTCCTTTATTTATAAACATCGTTTATAATTTTTTTATAACTACTTTGATCTTTACTTGTTTATAACAAAAATCCTATTTATAAAATTCCAATTTCATAAATCAATCCCTTTATAAATCCTATTTATACTTCCAATCTATTTTTAATATCGACTTCAACTTCATTTTACATTTCCCAAATATCATTTATAAATTACTTCATATAATTCATTTTAGAAATCTCTATCTTAAAACAACTTTATGAATAGTTAAGTACAACTTAATTTTTTTGTTTCCCATTTTAGTTTTCTTCGAAATAACCGAATTTCCCATATAAATATTTTTATATCCAAAATTCTCTTTAATTCTTCCGAATTCCAAAGAAAAATATTTAGGGTATTTAAAATAGCAATATAAAATGCCAGTGATACTATAGCATCCAATAATTCAAATTTCAACAAAAATCAATAACAAATTATCTACACACATCGTACATCACTATATATGAAAAATAAACAATATATTTGAGGAATCCAGTTGGATCCCTCCAACCTGTTTCCCTACATCCATAGATGTTAATACAACATAAATAAATATCAATCCCACTTCGAAGGGGATATCGCAGTATATATGTCATCCGCTATTTTGTGCGGGAATATCACTTCAATTACTAGTGTATATATAGACTACTACATATGTAATATAATATCATTCAACAGATAATCAATCCAACCAACATCCAGAATTAATTTTAACTATTAAAAATTAAAATCTATCAGTCCAGAAAGAGTGAGTTTTACTTATCTTGATTTTTTTTGTTTGATATCCAGATTTTAAACTAAATCGAAAATCGTTCGATTTAATTTAAAATTCCGACGGACTCTGAAAAATTCCAAACCACTTCCAGAAATGTGAATTTTGCAGCTACGAATTTATCATGATTCACTTTGTGATTTGTAGACCTCGTATGAATTTACTGTGGATAAATAAATTGTGAAATAGTTTAACTGAGAGTTAATACAGATCAAAAACTACTTTAAAAAAATAAATCTTACCCTCTGCTTTGCCTACTCAAGCACTACCCTCCAGCCTTCGATAAACCCTCCATTACCATTGACGAAACCCACCACCTTTAATCAACCCAGCACCCTATCCCTTTTTGATCCCATCAATAGATGCCACAAACTCAGCGGTGCTCTTCTTATCTCTAGAAAGCACATATGTGATTGAATCCTTGATTATACAGAGTATCAATAACTTATCGTGCATCTTCCCAAATATTATCCTCAAAATAAATCAATCCAGCTAAAGTACCATCAACCCCAACTTGTACAACCGATCGATTATTAAGCTCTACATCGGGCAACGGATTGAACAATACTATGCCTTTCCTCCTAAAGTCACGTTCCTTTGAACGTGAATTTCAGCCGCCATCGACCACAGGTGCCACCGCCATCTGTTCGCGCGTCATCACAACCTCCAACCTCGCAACCCTCTCCTTCCAAATCGTGACTGCGACGAACGAAACCCTAGCTCCTACCCACTACTTCGACTTCCCAATCGAACTGATGAACCACCGAGTGATAGGCAGTCCCATCCACCCTCGCGAGCGTTGAGTTCGGCCATCGCATCCTAGTCGTGATTCATCCTACTGTTTTTTATTATTATTACTGGAAGAAGAGGAAGAAGACATCACCTGTAACAACCCGCATATCTTACGAATTTATATTTAAATGTTTTATTTAAATAAAGCATCGTTTGTCAGGTCAAAGTCCGAAATGATACTTTTTGTAAATAGTCGAATTGGGACTCGAGACCACTTCCATTGAGTCTAAAACGATGTTTGCAACATTTTTGGGTATAAACATCGATATGTTTGGAGTTGATTAGAATTTTGATATTTTCATTTAGGGCTTTGGGTTTGGCTTTCAGCCTAATAACCTAATAAGATAACCCAACTCATCTAATACCCTAACTCCCCCTCCACTCCTCTTCATTCATTCATAACATTTCCTAACACTCTCAAGCTAAAGAAAAATGGGGGAAGAGAAAAGAAATCAAAATTCCTAAGCCTTAGTTTACTAGGAAATTCAAGATTTAAGCTCCAAAATCAAGGAGAAGCTTAGGTAAGCATCCTCTTCTTCTTCTTCTCCACCACAATCTCATTCCAATTTTCTGAAATTCCTAAACCCTAACTTAAGAAATATTTGCTTATGAGCTTAGATTGGAGCTTCTAGAGTTGAAGTTGAAAAGTGGTTGATCTTTACTTTGTTTAAAAGCTTCTCACTTGTTGTTTTTGTGTTTAAAGGTGAGTTTTTGAACTCACATCTATGTCTATAACTTTCATTATTGTTAGGTATGAATTCCTAACATCTATTCATGTTCATTTGCTTTTTATTTGAATTATTTTGTTGAATTTTCCAATTTTGGTGTTTTGAAGTCAAAATCTTTAGTGATCCTATCTTGTATGTTTGAACATGTTATTTGTGGCATATCGAAGAGCCTATAGGGCTTGGTTGTCGATTGACACAAATCCCTAGCATCCATCGCTCATTTGATCGCTTTCGGTTTGGATTTGCCCTCTTTGGGCTTGGCTGATTTTTTTGCCTAGCAGAAAAATCCAGATATCTGATGAAAATCTAGACGTCTGGTTGAGAATCCAGACGTCCGGTTAAAAAATCCAGACGTCTGGAAGAGGTCCTTGGAAAAAGAATAAAACGCAGAGACAAAATACAGACGTCTGGTCAATGGTTCAGACATCTAGTTAGTGATTCAGACGTCTGGTTGAAAATCCAAACGCCTAGGAGGATTTTGGAATTTGCAGAACCCGAATCCAGACGTCTAGATTTTCAACCAGACGTCTGGAACTGTCCAATTTTGCCTATTTTGGCTTTTTTAAGTGGATTTTCAATTTTTAATCGATTTTTGTTGATACGGTTAGTTGTTATCATTTATTATCGAATTGATGACTTCTTTTCCGAAATTTTTAGGATTATCCATTTGTTGGATTTGATATCGATTTTTATGGATTTAATTCACGTCGTCGAATGTGGATTTTTGGTGACTGATTGTTTTTACAATCATTTCTGTGATTTGTCACTTTTAAGATACAAAGGTTTCTATACTAGTAGTAAATACTAAATCTCTTTCGTCAAAACGATTTCAACATTTACTTTCAACATAAAGCTCGCTCGTAAAACCGTTTTCAATCTATTAGTATATACAAACCTTTACCTCATTCATATGAGCAATCTAATTAAACGATTTAGCAAAACAAGTGGTATGAAACGCTTGCGTTTAATTTGTCGGTTAATTCTTGGACTTGTTCGATTGAAATCTCGTGACAATTTTCGAGTGGAAATCTACAATTTGTTCATAAATATTTAACTTAAGCCAGTGGTTATGGAATTTTCGATATTAATTTCAGCGTGTTTGTATTCTGTACAAACAATAACTACAAAAACTATGAAATTCGAAATCCAATAGTAATACATTATTACGGATCCGATGGAAATGGTTTTTTTCAATAAAATCTTACTAACTAAATTATAATTCCAAATCCAATGTTCTAAACAATTTAAATATTTAAAATCGAACAACGAAAAATCCGAACCGTTACAAAAACATTCTCTTTGATTTTGATTTTTGATACTATGAATCTAAGAAGTTGAAAGACAAGCTATAAGATTGAGCTAGGTCCTTGTGATATCTTTATTAGTAGTAGAACTGAAACAAAATCTTTTGGTCTACTACGAAATTCAAAAAATACCGTTATGTGCAAACCAGTGGTCAGAAGTTTGAATTCCACCAAGAAATCTGTGTCCAAAAAAATTCCAATTTCCTTTTACATTTTTCATTTTTTTATTAAAACTACATAGAAATTTTAAATTTTATAAAGACTTTTCATATGCATGTGTGTTGTACGTGACCTAAAATATCATTGATGTATTCTTATGTTAAATAACTGGTTCATGTAAAAACACACGACTAATGGTTGATTTAAGACCGTACATAAAAAGTCACTACTGGATTGCAACATCGAACCTTCTGGTGGGAAGCGTGTTTTAAAAGAAACATAGAAAATGTGGAAACCATAAAATTCAAAACTCCGTCGAACACAACTTTATCTTTATAATGCATTCGAGGAAAAAATTGGTCAATCGTTGAAATTTATATTCTAGGATGTTAAGTTAATAATTGAGTTGGAAATCATATTATTTATATTACTACAATTTATTGTAATTTTTTTTATTATGTCGTGTCATTTTTTCTATTTATCACTGGTTAAATAATATAATAATAGCATGGATGTTACTATTAATTGACTTGTTAATTATAAATGAATACCTTGAGTGCTTTATATAAAATTAAGACGTTGTGTTTTAAATTTTGAAATGATCAAATCGATCATTAAGAAAGTTTGTTTTACATAGTTCGCGTAAAATTAAACAATGTGGAGCCAAAAAACAAAGAGTGTTGAAAATTTTATCTTCAAAATGTCCCTTATATATCTTATTAAATCTTTCTGCTATTATTTACTTGATTCTATGCAAAAATCTACCAAATCAATTTTCTATTCTTATTTTAATATTAAAATTATTTTTTTGAACAAATGTTTTATAAACTCGAATATGTTTTCTAAAATCACATATTTTCAATAAGAAAATAATTTCTATATTAACATATTATCATATGTTTATTGTTGAAAATTTGGAACAGTTTTTTTTCAAGATTTCCTCTACTTACTTTGATATTTGAATGATAATATGATTAATATGTTTATTGCTTATAGAAATGATTTTTTAGAAAAGTTCAATATTTTTTCTAAATAATATAGTTTTAAGGATAACATTTTGTTTCCAATATATTATCATTATGGGTTCAATTAATCACATAATATATGTAGTTGTAATAAAGTAACAATTTTTTAGTTCAACCATTAAGTTTTGAAAATACCCTTACGACATAGATGAAGACTGCGAAGTCACAAATTCAAATCTCGCTCAATGTAAAAATTAATCTGTATAATTATCTATAGAGTTTGGAATATCGTTGTAGTTAGAGGTTTGAATCTCCATAAGGACCATATTTCACACATTTTTTCTTTCTATTTTTAATTTTTCATATCTTTTCTCTTCTAAGTATTAATAAATAAGTATTCATTTTTTATTTATTTCAAAGCTATATCGAATGCACTTCTTATGTTGATTTTTGTATAATTTGATCATATTTTATGGAAAAAAATCTTTTTTAAATATTTAAAAATAGAAAACTATTTCACCTAATAATTATATGAAATCTTTTCTATCGGTAATGTTTTGCAAGATGTTCAACATTTTCTTATATTCAGAAGATTTCTAAAAAGATTATCATTATAATAGAAAATAAAGATTAGATATACACACGTATATCTGTGTGTGTATTTTTGCATTAATTTATTTCTTGAATTCAATATTTTTAAATTTTCCAACTAAACATTTCAGTATAAAAATATCATCAAATCGAAAACAACTAAAACATAGATAAATGTTTGATTATTTAAATTAAATATATATTGTGTTTGAAGCTATTTTTATACACACGCTCAATGCATGTGTCAAAGTGCTCACCGCCTATTATAAAATATTAACATTACTTTCAATCTCATTAGTAAACATGTAACAAACCGAGATTTTTGACTTCTGAAAATCGACATTAATACACCCACTGTATTACATGACGGACAATCGAATGCCGTAAATACCAAATCGTTAGGGAAAGTGACGCAGCGGATAAATCGAAACAAACTTCAATTGATGGAATGTAGCAATCGGTGAGTTGAGAATACTGCAAGGCCCAAATCCGTTGATCCAAAGATACCGGATTCTAGCTATCTTCGTCTCGTTGATCGCGCACGATGCCGAGAAAGAAGATCTACGTTTCTTCGCACGTTGATCTAGCGCACTAGATACCGTGAATCGGTTTCTACGATCGTTGAATCGAGCGCACTCGATTAACCGAAAGAGGAGATAGGAGATCACACTCAACTACCAATTTGTATGAAAGCACAAAGCTAACAAAAGAGAATTTTATTCAAAAAATCAACAACTTTACAAATGACTCAACCCTGCTATTTATAGAGTTTACAACACACACACAACTCAACATTGGACAACACTTAGGTCGCGCACGACTTATTACAACACACACTTACAAACAACCCATCACACGCCCTATATTAGGTCGTTGCCGACTTAACAGACACACAGCACCCTTCCAGCGACCTAAAACAACGGTAACTCAACCCTCCTACGACCTACGACTTTACTAGGTCGTTGCCGACCTAACTGATTACAAAACAGTAGGTGCTTCACACATAACGACCTAAAGACCAACGGCTCACACTTGTCTGCGACCTAGCACATCAACGGCTTATGATTTAGGTCATTCGCGACCTAAAGGAGCGGCTTCAGAAATCATTCCGTGACCTAAAGGAGTTAGATCGTACGCGACCTAAAAACGCGGCTTCCTCCATACGACCTAAGGGTCTGTTAGCTCGTAGCTTCTTTCCACATGTTTCTTTAGGTCGTAGACCACCTAACATTCCTTCCATAGGTCGTGAGCGTTCTTCAACATTATCATTAGCTCGTGGCCGACCTAAGTCTTCTTCCTTAGGTCGTTGCCGACCTAAAACATCAGAACGACCAAAAAACGAAACTTCGTTAACTCGTGTTGCCTCTTCGTTAGGTCGAAAACGACTTAACTCCTCTACATTAACTCGCATCTTTTCCCCACATGGTTCCTTAGATCGGAGCCGACCTAGGCCTTCACATCCTGGATTCCATTTAGGTCGGAAACGACTCAATCTTTCTTTACTAACTCGTGTGTCTTCCTCCTGTAACCCCTTAGGTCGGAGCTCATTAGATCGAGGCTCGTTAGGTCGGAACTCTTCACCTTGTGATTTCTTAGGTCGTGCTCGTCTTAAAAACAAGTTAGGTCGGAGCCGTCCTATGACTTCGTCTCTCTGGTTTGCATCATCCTTCCCGGGTTGAGAAAAATTCGTCCTCGAATTTGTAAATTTTCCTACATCTGATTGTTCGTCTTCATAATATGGCACAAGATGTTTAACATTGAACACGTCAGAAGTGTACACATCCTCCGGCAGCTTCAACTTATAAGCGTTTTCATTAATCCGTTTCACAACTTCCACAGGACCAATTTTTCTAGCTTTCAACTTGTTATAAGCACCCACCGGAAAACGATCCTTCGTCAGTACAGCATAAACCAAATCACCTTCCTTAAATTCAACATTCCGTCGTTTCAAATCAGCAGCCCGCTTATACTTCTCATTTGACTTTTCCAATCGTTCTTGAACGATTCTATGACATTCCGTCAATCCTTCAACAAAATCAGCAGCTCGTTTAACCGTCCCCTTCGGTTGTGGTACCACCGCTAAGTCCAACGGTCCCTTGGGTAAATTTGAATATACAATCTGAAATGGACTGAATCCCGTGCTACGATTCACTGCATGATTATGTGCAAACTCAGCTTGACATAACTTCATGTCCCAACTCTTCAGATTGTCCTTCACAAGACATCGCAACAAATTTTCCAACGATCTGTTAACAACTTCGGTCTGTCCGTCTGTTTGTGGATGATAAGCACTACTAAAATTCAACTTCGTTCCCACCATCTTCCACAAACTTAACCAAAAGTGACTCAGAAAACGAGTATCTCTATCCGACACAATAGACTCTGGCAATCCATGAAGTCGATAGATCTCCTTGAAAAATAACTGAGCAACACGAACAACATCCGCCGTCTTCTTGCAAGCAATAAAATGTGCCATTTTAGAAAATCTGTCAACCACTACATATATAGAATCATTACCACGCTGCGTTCTCGGCAATCCCAATACAAAGTCCATACTCACATCAACCCATGGTTTAGCCGGTACAGGCAACGACATATACAACCCAGCATTGGTCGCGGTTCCTTTCGAAACTTGGCAAATATGACATCGCTCCACAAACCTTCCCACTTCTTTCCTCATCGACGGCCAAAAGTAAGACTGTGAAATCAATTGCAAAGTACGATCACGGCCCACATGCCCTTCCTCGTGTAACTCCTTGATAATTTTCAATCTCAAACTACAATCTGGAATACATAATTGATTCCCCTTGAACAAGAATCCATCAACCATCGCAAATTCGTCGGTATTTCCTTCCTTGACTTTCTCTACACATTTCACAAAGTAAGGATCTTCTTCAATCAGCTCTGGCAACATTTCAAACCCTGTCACCTCAACCTTCAATGTCATTAATAAATGACTCCTCCTGCTTAATGCATCTGCTACACGATTCATCACCCCTGACTTATGTTTCACGGCAAAAGTAAACTGTTGTAAATAAGCAATCCATGATGCATGTCTCGCTGAAATCTTGTCTTGCCCCTGTAAATGCTTCAATGCCTCATGATCAGTGTACAGAACAAATTCTTTCTGAAATAGATAGTGCCTCCAGTGCTTAACAGCTTGTACCACAGCATAGAATTCAACGTTATATGTACTGTATCTCATCTTTGCTCCTGATAACTTTTCACTGAAATAAGCAACTGGCTTCCCATTCTGACTCAGAACTCCTCCAATACCGACCTTCGATGCATCAGTATGCAATTCAAACAATAACTGAAAATTCGGTAAAACAAGAATTGGTGCAGACGTCAACAATTCCTTGATCTTCTCAAAAGCAACCCCCGCTTCCTCTGACCATACAAACTGTTTCCTCTTCATGCAATCAGTAACTGGAGCCATCACGCTACTGAAGTGCGGAATGAATCTTCGGTAGAATGATGCTAGCCCATGAAAACTTCTCACCTCTGTAATCGTCCTCGGCTGTGGCCAATTCCTGACTGCTTCCACTTTATTCTGGTCAACTTGAATTCCTGCTTCCGAAACAATATACCCCATAAATAAAACACTTCTTGCCATGAACACACATTTCTTCGTAGCAGCATAAAATTGTTCCTCGCGAAGAATAATCAACACTTCCCTCAAATGTAGAACATGCTCCTCCATACTCCTGCTATATATCAGAATATAATCGAAATAAACTACCACGAACTTCCCAATGAATGGTCTAAAGATTTGATTCATCACCCGCATGAATGTACTAGGTGCATTTGATAAACCAAATGGCATAACCAACCATTCGTATAACCCCTCTCTCGTCTTAAACGCTGTCTTCCATTCGTCTCCAGGTCTAATCCGAATCTGGTGGTAACCACTTTTCAAATCAATCTTCGAAAAGATAGTTGCCCCACTCAACCGATCTAGCAAGTCATCCAACCTCGGCATGGGAAATCTATATCTCACGGTAATCTTGTTCAATGCTCGACTGTCAGTGCACATCCTCCACGTCCCATCCTTCTTGGGTACCAATAAAGCTGGTACAGCACAAGGACTCAAGCTTTCCTGAACACGTCCCTGTTCTAACAACTCTTCCACTTGCCTTCGTAACTCTTCATGTTCCTTCGGACTCATTCGGTAATGTGGTCGATGTGGTAAAACTGCTCCCGGAACAAGATCAATTTGATGTTGAATGTCTCTAAGTGGCGGTAACTCCTTAGGCAACTCTTCTGGAAACACATCTTCAAACTCTTTCAAAACTGGCTTTGCTTCTTCTGGAATTTCAACCTCTTCACTGCTCTCTCGCCCAATCAACAAATAGACTTCAAGTTCCTCTTCAACTTCTTTAACAAACTCCTTCAAAGTCAACAGAGTTTTCAATTCCTCAATCTCCTCCAGCTTGCTCTCCTTCTGTTGTTGCTTCTTGGGAACCAAAGTGATTTTAGTACCCTCGAACATGAAACTATAGCTATTGGCTCGACCATCGTGTTGTACTGCTCGATCAAACTGCCATGGCCTGCCCAACAACAGATGACACACATCCATGTCCACTACATCGCACCAGATTCATCTTTGTATTTCTTCCCAATAGAAAATTTCACGCAAGCTCTTCTCCCAACTTTCACTTCACCACCCTTCCTTAACCAAGCTAACTTGTATGGTTTAGGATGCTTCTCGGTTTTCAACTCCAATTTCCTCACTGCCTCTGTAGAGATAATATTATCGCAACTCCCAGCATCAATGACAAATTTACAAACTTTCCCAAGAATAGTGCAAGTAGATTGAAATATGTTATTCCTCAACCAACTATCTTCCTCCTCTTGTTTTGGCGTCAAACAAGACCTCCTCATCATCAGATTACAACCTTCGTCTCCCGACACTTCTTCTTCCTCCTCAACATAAGGTGAATTAGAACATTCAGCTTCTTCCTCCTCATCCTCAGCTTCAACTATCATAGTTCTCTTCTTCGGCTTCGGACATTCATTGCTTTTATGACCCATCTCCTGGCAGTTGTAACATTTGAATCCACTGCCAACCTTCGCCTTCTCACCCTCCTTCACAACTGGTTTGGCAACAGCTTTAGTAACATTAGAACTTCCACCGACACCCTTTGCTTGATTGTTAGAATTAGTAAACACACCACCTCCATGCCTTCCTTGCTTTTCCCAAGCTAACGCCTTTTGATGTGCCTCCGCTGCAGATCTGGGATCGAACATATTAACCATATCCTGGATCTGCATCCTCAACCCTCCAACAAACCTAGCAGTCAGCTGTTCTTCTGTCTCCATTATATCGTTCCTGGCAATGAGTTGGTAAAATTCATCTGTATAGTCATTTACTGATTTTGTCCCCTGCCGTAGATTCTGCAATCTCTGGTACATAAGTGATTGATAGTTGTATGGTAAAAATGTAGCTCTCATCAATTTCTTCATCTTCTCCCAAGATTCTATCTTTGACTTTCCCATTCGTTCTCGAGTAAGTTTAGTTTGCTGCCACCACGCCAAAGCTCTCCCCCTCAGCCTTGTAGCAACTAACTTCACCCTTCAATTCTCCGGAACCTCCTTGAAATCAAAGATTTCCTCTACATTAGATAACCAGTCTAAAAATTCTTCAGGAACCATCCCACCTTTAAATTCCGGAATCTCCATCTTCATTCCCGCTTCCCAACGTCGATCATCATCCATAACCCGATACTGACGTTGTCCTTGATCTTGATCTCGGAAATGAACACTCACTCTATCACCATCAAATTCCTCATCAAAGTCTGATGCACATCGTTGTCTTTCACGCCCTCCAACATCTCTACCACCACCACCCCTACTACCAACATCCCGTCTAACATGATCATCAACATTCCTACTACTTCGTTTGTCAACACTCCTATGCTCTTGACTTTCTCTCCTCTCCCGTTCTGAATGTGATGACACTCTACTACCCCCACAGATGGATTCAGGTGAATTTCTTCTTCTACTTTGATTCATATCAATCATAAGCTTCTCCAACCTACCAATGCCTTCATCAATCTTCTCATGCATACGTTGCTCCATTTGATCGGCTTCTTCTCTTCGATACAAAGCTTCAACGTTTTGATGTCGGTTAGCTCTTCTAGGCGGCATGATTGAACAACAAAATCTTCAAGTCACGGCTTCACAAGCTTCCACACAACTTCACAAGGCTCGGCCTTAAACTTCTCTTGACTCGGCCTATACCACTACACAACTTAGCTCGGTTCAAGCTCAAGTACTTCAACACAAATCAAATTCAAACAAATCTCCACTCTAGATCCAAAATGGAATGGATCGGAATCTTCAAACTCGTTGCAACTTCAAGATGAACACGATAAACTCCAAATACTTGGCTCCAAGAATCAACTTAGCTATGATTGGCTAAGTATGGCTCTGATACCAAAACTGACGCAGCGGATAAATCGAAACAAACTTCAATTGATGGAATGTAGCAATCGGTGAGTTGAGAATACTGCAAGGCCCAAATCCGTTGATCCAAAGATACCGGATTCTAGCTATCTTCGTCTCGTTGATCGCGCACGATGCCGAGAAAGAAGATCTACGATTCTTCGCACGTTGATCTAGCGCACTAGATACCGTGAATCGGCTTCTACGATCGTTGAATCGAGCGCACTCGATTAACTGAAAGAGGAGATATGAGATCACACTCAACTACCAATTTGTATGAAAGCACAAAGCTAACAAAAGAGAATTTTATTCAAAAAATCAACAACTTTACAAATGACTCAACCCTGCTATTTATAGAGTTTACAACACACACACAACTCAACATTGGACAACACTTAGGTCGCGCACGACTTATTACAACACACACTTACAAACAACCCATCACACGACCTATATTAGGTCGTTGCCGACTTAACAGACACACAGCACCCTTCCAGCGACCTAAAACAACGGTAACTCAACCCTCCTACGACCTACGACTTTACTAGGTCGTTGCCAACCTAACTGATTACAAAACAGTAGGCGCTTCACACATAACGACCTAAAGACCAACAGCTCACACTTGTCTGCGACCTAGCACATCAACGGCTTATGATTTAGGTCGTTCGCGACCTAAAGGAGCGGCTTCAGAAATCATTCCGTGACCTAAAGGAGTTAGATCGTACGCGACCTAAAAACGCGGCTTCCTCCATACGACCTAAGGGTCTGTTAGCTCGTAGCTTCTTTCCACATGTTTCTTTAGGTCGTAGACCACCTAACATTCCTTCCATAGGTCGTGAGCGTTCTTCAACATTATCATTAGGTCGTGGCCGACCTAAGTCTTCTTCCTTAGGTCGTTGCCGACCTAAAACATCAGAACGACCAAAAAACGAAACTTCGTTAACTCGTGTTGCCTCTTCGTTAGGTCGGAAACGACTTAACTCCTCTACGTTAACTCGCATCTTTTCCCCACATGGTTCCTTAGATCGGAGCCGACCTAGGCCTTCACATCCTGGATTCCAGTTAGGTCGGAAACGACTCAATCTTTCTTTACTAACTCGTGTGTCTTCCTCCTGTAACCCCTTAGGTCGGAGCTCATTAGATCGAGGCTCGTTAGGTCGGAACTCTTCACCTTGTGATTTCTTAGGTCGTGCTCGTCTTAAAAACAAGTTAGGTCGGAGCCGACCTATGACTTCGTCTCTCTGGTTTGCATCAGAAAGAATAAGAACTAGAAGAAAAAAATAGAAATAACAACACAGAATCTCAAAATCGCAACGGAACAATGTACAATAGATAACAACTAATCTTTATACAAAAAGAACTACAACTATTTTTATACATTACATCATCAAAGTACAACACAAATCAATAGCACAATACATGATAGTTATAATAACTTGTCCTCACAAAAGCTGAATATACAGCCTACAATACACAGCGGGATATAAATCAGATGTAGAAGATACGTCTTTGCCATCCAGCTCGCCACCTGAGCACCATTGCATCCTATCTTGAATCAGTAATACTAGGTCTGACCCACGTATTATAATAAAATAACACCCGAGTTAGTCTGGAAAACCATCGTGAGAAAAACACACTCACTTTGAATTATTAAAATTTTCAAAATCCTTTGAAAATCAAAGGTATCTCGTAAGACCACGCCACACATAATCACAACGGGTTTTTATGATAATCAGATTATTTCGTATCAAAATCATCTGATATTATAATAGTGTTTAAGTACAATACTTATTCAAATAGTTGAAATGCTTGCATCTCACGTTCCAGCATAGTTGGGCATAATAAAAACCATATGGCACTTATTGGAGAATGGATTCCAGCTGAATGACTAGGCACTAGGGTACCACCTGTCGCAGTAAATGTTTAGAAACAATGTACCGAGATCGAACCCATCGATCCCTGCCAACACAAAAGCGGACTATCCCTGACCTGGATAGACTGAATATGTAACGACCCGGGTTTTTTGAACGGTTAATTTAACATATTTAAATGGATTTAAATATTTGATTTGAATTATGAATTGATTTTGAATATGGAAAGTATGGTTTTCATTTATAAAGTAAATTCATGATCTAGGATAAAATGATTTATTGGAAAATTCGACTTTTGAATTATATAATTGGTAATTAGGAAAAATATAAAATCTAGAGTTATAAGCTTGTCAAAAATATTTCAAAGGCTTATAAAATTTATATTGATAATACTGAAAGTAATAGAATGGGCAAAATTGAATTTAATAGTAGTTTGTTCAATTTTAAAAATACATCGTTTAAATTGATGATCAAAAATAGCCTTCCAAGTCACAGTCTCAGATTTCGAAAAAATCAGTTTCATTGGATCTGTAATATTTTATTAATATCGAGTTTCAATTTTCATAGTATTTCTAGTTGCTATGTGAGCGTACGATATGTAAACGCGCTGAAATTTATATCGAAATCTAATATTAAATAACTGGGTCCAAAAAGCTATTTTCTTCATACGATCGAATTAGGACTCGAAACTTTTCCATTGCGTTCGGAATAGGGGTATAGCATTATAAACGCCGAGCGGCACGCCTCGATAGGAGATCGAGATTTTGAGTTACGATTTTGAGATGTTTAAAGATTTAAATTTAAATTTATATATATAATTTTTGACTAGTCAAAACTTATCATATCGGAACTTTTTCAATTTTTCAAATCATTATGTACCGCCTTAGCTGACACACAATGTTTCCTTTCCTTCATTCAATCAGTTCAAAATTTTGTTTAATATCCCCGAACTCCTTAGTTTCTAAAGCCAAGTATCGAAAAAAATGAAAATCGGATTCAAAAGGAAAAAATGGACGAAGGAAAAAAAGAGGGCATTCGAAATCGAAATTTAATCTGTTCTTCCTTCCTTCTTCAAATCAAATTCGCGGCTCGAACGAAATAGAGGGATCGCGAGCCGTCTTCCTTTTCATCCCCGATCAACAGTAATGGCTGAGCTCGTTCAAAGAACGTTTACACCGTGACATCATCGCGATTTTAGGTCGAGCTCGACCTGCTATAGGGATCGAATTCGCATGCGAGGAGGAGGTAAGGATTCTTCTCGATGGTGCGTACGTGGGAGTTGACGAAGATCCGGTGAGGGATGGAGGCGTTGCGAGCTCAGGGCGGGGCAGTGGACGGAGTGGAAGAGAATACTGGAAGGGGTCAACTCGATTGGGGTTCGCGAGCTCGACGATGCTATGGTCAGTAAGGTATTATTTTGTAAGTAATCTAAATTGCTGAATTTGGATAGTTTTATTTTAATACGATTCAATATATATGTGTGTGTGTATAGGATAGGAAAAAAATATACTGGAACTTACTGTCTTGTTTTAAAATGTATATATATATATACACACACACATATCTATGCTAGTTTAAAAGAAGATACTGTAAAGAAGATACTATGAGAACATGTATAGTTATCATTTTGGAAATATAAGGGTTTTAATTTTTGAAGTTCACTTAGAAATTTGATTTTAAAAGATTGAAATAGGAATTTTAAAATGTTTATGTGAAAATAGATTTTTGAAAGTCTATCATTTATTTAAAAATAAAGTAAGTATACATATTTTAAATGTTATTTAAAATAAAAAATAAAAAGAAAGTAGTTGAAAAAAATCCTTATTTAAGTAATTTATAAAAGGAGATAAATGGCCCAGTTTATTTCAAATATTAATAAATCATCTAATGTTATACAAGGACTAAAATCGAGAAACAAGTCGGAATGGAACTAGAGTGGAATAGACTGCAAATTAAAATCAAAGTTGAGTTAATCTTATTTAAATTTAAATGGTTAAATTTAAATAATTGGTTGAATGATTGAATTGATTTGATGTGCTACATGATATATAGTAGTATATAGTATATATTGGAGTGACTGATTTTCCGCATTATATAGCGGATGAGACCCTATGCGCCGCATAATAGCGGATGATATTATAAAAACCCATATACCGCGATATTCCACCTCAAAGTGGAATTGGTATTATTGTATTGTGCTAACATCTGCGGATGCAGGGAAACAGGTTGGAGGGATCCAACTGGATTCCTCAAAACATTTAGATTTGTTCTAATATTCTGCGATTGGATTATTTGATATGCTTTGATGAATTATATTGATATTTGGAATACTGGATACCATGGTTTGATTGAATATATTTCGGTACACTGAGCCGTCAAAATATATAGAATTGGATTTTTGAAAGAAATATAAGAGTAAATTTTTAAGTGAAATAATTATAGAGAATTTGAATAAAAATAAGAACGAATTGGAAAGGAATAAAAGTGATTTCTAAAATCCTAATAAATTCCGGGTATGAAAAAGGGATTTGAATAAATAGAGAAATAATGAATTTTAAACTTAAGTGAGGTTATATCAAGAAATAAAGAAATTATTTTAAAATTCAAGGTTTGAATTTATTTTAAAAGGATAAAGAAGGGATTTGGGGAATCTAAAATTGATGTTTCAGTTAAAAAGATTTTAAATCATAAGTAAGAAATAAAATCTGAAGTTAATGGGTTTTGAAACAAATTAAGTGGGTAAAGGAATTTATATCAAAATGGAGTAATTTGGAAATAAATTTGAAAATTGATTTATGTGTTTAAAATTGGAATTTTAAAAGGGAAATGAGACAATGAAATTTATAAACTGGGTTTATAAAAGTGAAGTAATATATCAGTGGATATTTGGAAGAATAAATTCACGGTGGAAATTTATTAAAGAATGGGTAAATTTGTTTAAAAATAAATAGTGATTTATTTTTAAAGGATGTGAAAGAGGAGTGTATTTCCCTGGATAGCCAAGTACATTTTCGAAGCAAACTTTTAAGTATAAGTTAAAAGTTTAAAGTTGTTTTAAATGCATGTTTAAGAAAATTTATTATTTTTAAATGTTTAAATTTTAAAGCAAGTATTTTTTAAATTTATCTTAGTAGTAGTTTACTTAAAGGTGGCTTGGTACTATATTTCCAAAAGAGAAAATTTAGTTTTAAATTTTATAAAGTAGCTTTATTTTAAATAGTCTTAAAGTATATATTTTTAAATAAAGTATTAAGGTAGTTTTTATTTTAAATGTTTTAAAGTATAATTTATAATAAAGTGTTTTAAATTATATTAAAAATATAAAGTATTGTACTTGGTGTTTCCAGTGAAAATAAATATTTGGGAATTCATTCCATGAGAAGAGTGGTTTGAAAACTGTTTTCAAAGGGTTGAAAAGTGGAAACAATCTTGTGAAGATATTTGAGATTAATAAATAATTTGGTGAAATTATTTATGTTTGATGGTTGTTTGTGAATGCTATTTGATTGTTAAATAACCGACTATCAATATTGGCCAATGCGCTGATCGTTTCAAAGAGAGTGGGAGCGGGATTTATTTCTTGAAAACCACTTCGATCGGGTTTGAACGTTTTCGTGTGGAAAACAAGAGTTTGGATTCGAAGGTGGAGCAGTGAAGTGTAAGGGCTAGTCGCTACTAATCCTGAGGTGATCCCAAAATGGATGTAGTAGGAGTGGTGCCTTCGGTTCCGTTTTATCCGGAATGGACTTGTATGGATGAATGCTTTTAGAATAACGTCAGGTGGACGGTGAGCATTCTAAGTGATATGTTCTAAAAAGGTAACGCTTAGCCTCGAGCCTCATCAACCGAGAATGACTGAAAATTAGGGGTTATGCAGCAAGGCTAAGTGGGTAGCACCCATTAGGGTGTGGTCATCCCTGTCCAGATGTCCCTTTTTATTTCGGCTGTTTGGCGGTTGCTGATCCAAACTGCGGGGTGATCTTACTCGGGATTATCCACTAAGGGGTAGTCCCGGTCTAGTGTTTCAGTGGATTAGGAGGGATCCTCGGTACGGTGATCTAGGCCACGTACCGTGACAGGTGGTACCCCAGTGCCTAGTCATTAGTTGGAAATTCATTCTCCCTACGCGCCTTTACGGTTTGATTGTGCCCACTTGTAACGACCCAAAATTTCTATTAATTTAAAATTTGTATATTTAATTGATTTTAAATATTAATAAGTGAAATTTATATGTCGAATAAATTTTATTTAAAATAATTGGATTTAATTGAATAATTAAATCGATAATTTAATATGTGAAAATACAGAAATAATTGAAAATCGAGTTTAATATGATTGAAAATGATTTGTAAAATTTTATTTAATCATATTGAAGTTATAGAGATGTTATAGAACTTTTAAGATTGAATTAAAAGTTTATTTGTGAAAATTGAATATTTTAATATTTAATTATCAACTGAAAAATAGCCAATTTTCGAACAGTCTCAGAATTGGAAGAAACTAGTTCCATTGGACCCGTAATAGTTTGTTATTATCGGATTTCAATTTTCGTAGCAATCGGAGTTTTCGTTTGACCGTGGCAGCTCGAAACGCATCGAAATTGTTTTAATATTAATTTGGCGAGTTAAAATAGTCATTTTTCTAACAGTCTTGGATTTCGACGAAACCAGTTTCATCGGATCCGTAATGTGATATTATTGTAAGGTTTCAAATTACGTGTCAATCGGATTTACCGTTTGTCCGGGGCAAGCCAAAACGCATAGAAATTAGTTCAAATCGATTTAATTTAAAATTGATCGTTTATTGCCGCAACTCTCACAGATGATTGAATTAGCCTTCGAAACATGTTCCATTGTGTTCGGAACGCGGGGTAAACCTTAGAAACGCCAGTCCCCGCGCGAGATTTGGAGTTCAGAAAAATTCGATGAATAGTAAATTGGGCAATTTTCTATAAAAGGACGTTCTATTCACTCATTTGCAAACAACTAAAATAGGGTTTCATCTTCTTTGCCCTAGCCACCAGAATTGAAACCAATGGCCGAAAACAAATCAACTTCTTCCTCAAATTCCGATCAATCTATCAACTTTCACAAGAAATTATCAACTACAAACTTGTAGACAACATCGAGAACTACCTATCCAACGGTTATGATCGAAATTAATGCGGTGGATTGATGGCAATTTCCATTCGAACATGCGCGTCTCGTTCACAGTTTTTGAGAAAAGGGGGAGGCCGAGCTCCACCCAGCTTTGGCCGAGTACAGTGCTTGTGATTTAATGAGGGTATAAAATAATAAAAGAAAATGTTAATTAATTTACGTTTTAATTTGTACAAACTTTAAAATGTTGTAACTTCTTCATACGAGGTCGAAAAATTACAAAACGAGTTGTGTTGGCTTCGTTTTGACGAGCACTATGCAATGGAACTTGATTGGAGTCATTTGGAGCTAGTTGAAATTTCGGGTAAAATTAAACGCACGTTTAATTTTATTCGAAATAAAACGCGGAGACGAAATTGAAACCAAGGTGAGAACTTCTCACTCAATCGAATAGTTTCGATTTAAATTTTTAATAGTTAGATTTAAAATTGTTGATTGTATGCCTGGATGATAAAATTATTATCTGTTGTTGATTGAAATAGACATTATGCGCCGTTAGTAAGCGGATGTTATTTATTAAAAACATATACCGCGAATATTTCACCATATAGTGAAATTGGTATTATATATGTACTTGGAGTTGATTTTCCCGCATTATATAGTGGATGAGACCCTATTACGCCGTCTATTAAGCGGATAATATTTTTATAAATCCCATATACCGCGATAATTCCGTACTGGAACAGAATTGGTATTGTGCTAACATCTTTGAATGCAGGGAAACAGGTTGGAGGGATCCAACTGGATTGCTCAACTGTATTGATTTATTTACAGATATTGTGATATTTGTTGATTATCGTATCGATATATGATATTTGGATGTCATGATTGATTATTTGGTACTGTTGCATCATCGGATCCATTTTTGAAGTTTTAAAATAATGATTTTGGTTTTTAAAAGAATTTTTAAAGTAATTTTTGAAAGTATACGTTTTACTAAATTTCGAATTGTTAAAATAAATAAACATTTTAATTTTATTGTTATAAAAGTTATATTTTTGGAAAATAGTACTTAAGTATGACTTTGGAGTTATATAAGTTTTAAATAACGTTTTGTAAATTATATAAAAAAAAGATTAGTTTATTTAAATTGAGATTTTTGAATTATTATAAAGGATGTATATAAAAGATTTTTAACATTGATGTTTATAATAAATATATACATATATAATATTAGAATTATAAAACGAGTTTATTAAGTGTTAAAATGAAGAATAAAATGAATTTCATTAAAAATTATAGATTTATAAATTGTGAAATTTTGAAATGAATAGATTTTCGTAAAATAAAAGATTATAAGTAATTAACTTATAAATTAGATTTTTGGTATAAAATTGAGTTATAAATTGAACTGGTTTATAAAAAGGGATTTTTATAAATCGAAGTTTATAAATAGAAATGGAATTTATAGACATTGTTTACAAATTCAAAATCAATGAAATTTGATGAATTGAATATAGAAATTTATTAAAAGGAAATATATTCGTAATTTTGGATAGCGAATAAATTCTTGAAATAAAACGTGTAGTAAATATTGAAATTTGGTTAGTGAAGTATATTCACGATTTTGGACAGTGAATATATTATTAAATAAAATTGTAACAACCCGGTACTTCGCAACAATTAATAATCGACATTAAAAACGATTAATTGATTTTTAATTGCTGTTGAGTATTTTTTTCAGCTGAAATTCACATTGGAAAATTGGTTAAGTATCGTTGAGCTTTGCAAATTTAAAATTCGGCGCATCCATTTTGATGCCGTATGGTTTGAGTATAACCCGTTCTTTCTCCCCCCTTTTTTCATTTTTATTCGTAACCCTAAAACTAAACAAGCGAACGAGAGTAAAAAAAATGGTGGCTGTTCCTTTTCTTCTTCTTCGTCCAAATTAGGGCTTCGATTTCGATTTTTGCTCGTCTCTGTGATGCTCGGCCGCTTCTATTAGGTCGAGTTCGTCGCCGCTTCGATGCAAGGTGAGTACTTTTTGTAACTCACATCTAATTTGAATTTCAGAGATTTTGAATTGGGGTTTTAATTGAAAGTTCGAATCCCTTTGATGTTCGTTCGTATTTATATATATGTTGAAATTGTCTTTGGCTTTCTGATTATTCTACGAAAGTGAGTTATCTGACCCTTTTTGAATTTATATACTTTCGTCACTTGATTCGCTCGGCCATTCGACTGTGGTTCGTGTTGATGATTTTGGGTCTGTTCGACTTCCTTTAATTGCATTCGTGTATTTTTGTTTGAGTTCATTAGCCACCACAGTTTCGAAATGATTTCTTCCATTGTTGATTTTTTTTTTAAACAGCTACATGATGCTTGTATTTATCTGGAAGTTTTGCATTTCCGGTCTTTGTCATTTCCTGCCTATATGCATACACTTTGTAAATGAAGTTGCACGTGTGTTACTTCGAGTTGGATTCATGTAGTCTTGATAGTATTGAGCTCTGTAGCACTTATGGCGTCACAGTAACCTGCCGACCTTGTTCTTGACCCACAGCATGCTTTTCCATGTGACCTTTTATTAAAAGAATTTGACTTTGTTTTGAACTGCAACTTATTACTCTGCTTAGAGTTAAATTGGTGGATTCATGAGTATGTTTCATCCCTCAATGCTTGCATGATAACTTGTTTCTACTGTTAGGAAATGTGCACATACAAACATGTATATACATACATATGTATGTATATATGTGTGTAATTTGTTGTGCCCATACACTTGGCCGAGACATGAACTCTGTTGTAGTTTTGAATTCTTGTTGTATTGTGTTATTTGTTGCTCTTGAGGCTGGTTCATGTTTTCATGTTGGTTTTGTTACTGTGCTTGTGTGGGTCTGGTCACTTCAGTTTTCCATGGCATTCATTTTGGTCTCTCCACGTATATACATATATACATACATGTATGTATATATGTGAGTGATGGCTATGTTTTCTTTCCTTGCTGCGTGCATGTGAAGTATTTTACAATATTGCCTTTTTATGGTGAGGTTCACACTGCCACATTGATTTGGAATTGATGCATATTGAATCACTGTCGTATTGACATTGTTTTACTGTTTATATATATACACACGTGATAGCCTCAGCCACTTTGATTCTAATTGGAAATTGCTTCTTTGAATTTTCTGTTGCATAAAAGTTAGCTGTCTGGTCGTCATTGTACGAGGTCACTGCCCTTGTATTATGTTACATGCAGCAGCACCATCCTTTTGTCGACAATATTTGAAACTGTCGCGTGTTTGGATCTTATGAATCTAGTATGACTTGAGTATTGTCCCTGTTTTCACTGCATATGGCTTTGCATCTTCTTTATGTTGCATAGCTTGTCCTTTGGGTTGAGCATTTATGTCTGCAGTCTTCACTGCAATCTTTGTCTACATATCAGGTTGTTTTCATGTTGCACATGAATATGATCATTCATATCTGCTGCATTACTGTTTGAACATTCACTATTTGGTTCATTGTTATAGCTCGACAGTTTTGGGATAATGCACATTGTCACTGTTTGATATATTTGCGTTTCAGTTGTGCTGTTGCATTTGGGATATATTGGCTTGAGCTCGAGTGCATGTAACATTAGCTTTACCTCTGTCTTTATTTATTGTTTGCATTCTTGTATATGCATTTGTTGAGTTGTTCACTGATGCAATACTTGTTGCCCTTCATTTAAAACCCTGTTGCATTTCGGTTAGTGGCTACATTAAGTTGTTTTCATGTGTGATACTTGTGGTGACTGCAGTATTTGTTGCAGTTTGCCTTTGTATTCATTAGTGACTGCAGTTTCATTTTATATGCAGTTTCGCTTTGTGATTTGCATCGCATTGATGCAATTGGATTTGTTTTTTCCTAATTTCAGTTGAGTTCGGCACTTACGTTGTCGTTGCTCGATCGTTTAGTTTCGAGGCCATTTGTACTTGTGTTGAATCTGATTTTGATTTGACCTTGTGCTCGTTTGTGAATTTTCATTGGGTACATCATCACTGTAGTGGCAAGGCAGTGCACGCAAGCGTGAACTGCAGCCACACGGTATTGAGTTTTTGGGTACGACATCACTATAGTGGCAAGGCAGTGCACGCAAGCGTGAACTGCAGCCACACGGTATGGCGTGTATGACATTCTATTTGTTTTGACTTATGGATCTTTTTGCGTATTCCATATTCCGTAGTGGCGAGGCAGTGCACGCGTGCGTGTACTACAGCCCTACTTGAATTAATATTTTAATTGGTATTTCAATGGTTTGAACTGTTTTGTTTATTTCAATTCAATATTATGAATTGCATTCTGATTTGGTTTAATTACTGTCGTCTATTCATTATTTAATTATTATTGCTTCTGTGCACTAATAACTGAGTTTGAATTAGACTGACCCGAGTATTATTTTCTTTTGAATCTAATACTCGGGTCAGACCGAGTATTTCAGGTTGTAGATATTCTGCTTTGGGTTGCTGCTAGAGCTATGAAGTTCTTTCATATCTTTTGGAGTAGTCGTCGTCATTTGTAGTAGTCTGTATAATTGTATAGGAAGATATGTATTCATGTATATTATATACGTTAATGTACTTGTATATGTAACTTCCTGAGTCGACTGTGGTAGTTGTATCATATGTACCGTGTCATATGTATTGTATCAAATGTATTGTAACTGACATCAGTTATATATATATATGAGACTTTCTGTTTTATTTGTGTTCCGCATTATATTATCTGTGTAATATTTTATATTTACTGTTCTAAACTATTATGAACCATCGTAGTTCGTTTTATACTGGAATAGGGGTATGTCGATGGGAGAAAATAAATCAGAGATGCAAAATGAAAGAATATATATATATATATATATATATATATTTATATGCCACTCCTATCGAGATAACCAATACTAGTGTAAGGCCTAACTACTGATGGCCGCTCCTCAACAGCCTTATTCTCCGCGCTAGTTGACAGCACTACACCGTAGTGTTCTTGGCTAGCGTGGGTATAGAGGTGGGGCGTCACAGCTTGGTATCACAGCTTGGTATCAGTTGTGATAATTAAATATTCGTTGATTTGTGATTTCTGATTATCGTTTCTGATAATCAGATATTTATTGTTTCTAATTATCGCTTGTGATAATTAGATATTTGAGATTTAATTATCGTTTGTGATAATTAAATATTTACGATTTAAGATTTGATTATCAGTTGTGATAATTAAATATTCGTTGATTTGTGATTTCTGATTATCATTTCTGATAATCAGATATTTATTGTTTCTAATTATCGCTTGTGATAATTAGATATTTGAGATTTAATTATCGTTTGTGATCATTAAATATTTACGATTTAAGATTTGATTATCAGTTGTGATAATTAAATATTCGTTGATTTGTGATTTCTGATTATCGTTTCTGATAATCAGATATTTATTGTTTCTAATTATCGCTTATGATAATTAGATATTTGAGATTTAATTATCGTTTGTGATAATTAAATATTTACGATTTAAGATTTGATTATCAGTTGTGATAATTAAATATTCGTTGATTTGTGATTTCTGATTATCGTTTCTGATAATCAGATATTTATTGTTTCTAATTATCGCTTGTGATAATTAGATATTTGAGATTTAATTATCGTTTGTGATAATTAAATATTTGTGATTTAAGATTTGATTATCGTTTTGATAATTGAATATTTGCTGATTTGAAATTTGATTACCGTTGTGGTAATTCCTGATTATCGTTTTTTTTATATAGTTAGATATTTGTGTTTTCTAATTATCTTTGTTGATAATTAGATTTGCTGATTTTACTGTTTTCTAATTATCGAATCGGTGATTAGATATTGCTGTTTTGTGATTTCTGTATTCTGAATATCTATTCGATAATTAAATTTTATTGAGAATTTGTGAATTTCTTTTATGAAATTAAAAGATTTCTTTGGTGTTTATATTATACTACGTCGGTGTACCGGCTCAATTTTCTGCTATTTATGACATTTTTCACATCTTCCAATTATGGAAATGCCTTAGGGATTTCCGATCCTTATTCTTGAGCAACCTTCTATTCACATCATTGCTTCGGGGGTGTAGCACCTTCGAAATAACGATGTTTTTCTCGTGAAAGCTCTGTGGTTCTCAAATACTATGGATTTCACTCCGAAATCCAGAGAATTCATCGAGCAAACACGTTCTGGCTTTCTCTTTCATGCTCTATATGGTGAACTTCTTCTTTCAAATTTTGTCATTTTATGATGACATGCTTTTACGGTTGTTACCTTTTGTCCATTTATTCCTTAAGATTGCGAGGTCGCAATTTCTTTAAGGAGGGGAGTCTGTAACAACCCGGTACTTCGCAACAATTAATAATCGACATTAAAAATGATTAATTGATTTTTAATTGCTATTGAGTATTTTATTCAGCTGAAATTCACATTCGAAAATTGGTTAAGTATCGTTGAGCTTTGCAAATTTAAAATTCGGCCCATCCATTTTGATGCCGTATGGTTTGAGTATAACCCGTTCTTTCTCCCCCCCTTTTTTCATTTTTATTCGTAACCCTAAAACTAAACAAGCGAACGAGAGTAAAAAAAATGGTGGTCGTTCCTTTTCTTCTTCTTCGTCCAAATTAGGGCTTCGATTTCGATTTTTGCTCGTCTCTGTGATGCTCGGCCGCTTCTATTAGGTCGAGTTCGTCGCCGCTTCGATGCAAGGTGAGTACTTTTTGTAACTCACATCTAATTTGAATTTCAGAGATCTTGAATTGGGGTTTTAATTGAAAGTTCGAATCCCTTTGATGTTCATTCGTATTTATGTATATGTTGAAATTGTCTTTGGCTTTCTGATTATTTTTCGAAAGTGATTTATCTGACCCTTTTTGAATTTCTATACTTTCGTCACTTGATTCGCTCGGCCATTCGACTGTGGTTCGTGTTGATGATTTTGGGTCTGTTCGACTTCCTTTAATTGCATTCGTGTATTTTAATTTGAGTTCATTAGCCACCACGGTTTCGAAATGATTTCTTCCATTGTTGATTTTTTTTTAAACAGCTACATGATGCTTGTATTTATCTGGAAGTTTTGCATTTCCGGTCTTTGTCATTACCTGCCTATATGCGTACACTTTGTAGATGAAGTTGCACGTGTGTTACTTCGAGTTGGATTCATGTAGTCTTGATAGTATTGAGCTCTGTAGCACTTACGGCGTCACAGTAACCTGCTGACCTTGTTCTTGACCCACAGCATGCTTTTCCATGTGACCTTTTATTAAAAGAATTTGACTTTGTTTTGAACTGCAACTTATTACTCTGCTTAGAGTTAAATTGGTGGATTGATGAGTATGTTTCATCCCTCAATGCTTGCATGATAACTTGTTTCTATTGTTAGGAAATGTGCACATACAAACACGTATATACATACATATGTATGTATATATGTGTGTAATTTGTTGTGCCCATCCACTTGGCCGAGACATGAACTCTGTTGTAGTTTTGAATTCTTGTTGTATTGTGTTATTTGTTGCTCTTAAGGCTGGTTCATGTTTTCGTGTTGGTTTTGTTATTGTGCTTGTGTAGGTCTGGTCACTTCAGTTTTCCATGGCATTCATTTCGGTCTCTCCACGTATATACATATATACATACATGTATGTATATACGTGAGTGATGGCTATGTTTTCTTTCCTTGCTGCGTGCATGTGAAGTATTTTACAATATTGCCTTTTTATGGTGAGGTTCACACTGCTACATTGATTTGGAATTGATGCATATTGAATCACTGTCGTATTGACATTGTTTTACTGTTTATATATATACACACGTGATAGCCTCGGCCACTTTGATTCTAATTGGAAATTTCTTCTTTGAATTTTCTGTTGCATATAAGTTAGCTGTCTGGTCGTCATTGTACGAGGTCACTTCCCTTGTATTATGTTACATGCAGCAGCACCATCTTTTTGTCGACAATATTTGAAATTGTCGCGTGTTTGGATCTTATGAATCTATTATGACTTGAGTATTGTCCCTGTTTTCGCTGCATATGGCTTTGTATCTTCTTTATGTTGCATAGCTTGTCCTTTGGGTTGAGCATTTATGTCTGCAGTCTTCACTGCAATCTTTGTCTACATATCAGGTTATTTTCATGTTGCACATGAATATGATCATTCATATCTGCTGCATTACTGTTTGAACATTCACTATTTGGTTCGTTGTTATAGCTCGACAGTTTTGGGATAATGCACATTGTCACTGTTTGATATATTTGCGTTTCAGTTGTGCAGTTGCATTTGGGATATATTGGCTTGAGCTCGAGTGCATGTAACATTAGCTTTACCTCTGTCTTTATTTATTGTTTGCATTCTTGTATATGCATTTGTTGAGTTGTTCACTGATGCAATACTTGTTGCCCTTCATTTAAAACCCTGTTGCATTTGGGTTAGTGGCTACATTAAGTTGTTTTCATGTGTGATACTTGTGGTGACTGCAGTATTTGTTGCAGTTTGCCTTTGTATTCATTAGTGACCGCAGTTTCATTTTATATGCAATTTCGCTATGTGATTTGCGTCGCATTGATGCAATTGGATTTGTTTTTTCCTAATTTCAGTTGAGTTCGGCACTTACGTTGTCGTTGCTCGATCGTTTAGTTTCGAGGCCATTTGTACTTGTGTTGAATCTGATTTTGATTTGACCTTGTGCTCGTTTGTGAATTTTCATTGGGTACATCATCACTGTAGTGGCAAGGCAGTGCACGCAAGCGTGAACTGCAGCCACACGGTATTGAGTTTTTGGGTACGACATCACTATAGTGGCAAGGCAGTGCACGCAAGCGTGAACTGCAGCCACACGGTATGGCGTGTATGACATTTTATTTGTTTTGACTTATGGATCTTTTTGCGTATTCCATATTCCGTAGTGGCGAGGCAGTGCACGCGTGCGTGTACTGCAGCCCTACTTGAATTAATATTTTAATTGGTATTTCAATGGTTTGAACTGTTTTGTTTATTTCAATTCAATATTCTGAATTGCATTCTGATTTGGTTTAATTACTGTCGTCTATTCATTATTTAATTATTATTGCTTCTGTGCACTAATAACTGAGTTTGAATTAGACTGACCCGAGTATTATTTTCTTTTGAATCTAATACTCGGGTCAGACCGAGTATTTCAGGTTGTAGATATTCTGCTTTGGGTTGCTGCTAGAGCTATGAAGTTCTTTCATATCTTTTGGAGTAGTCGTCGTCATTTGTAGTAGTCTGTATAATTGTATAGGAAGATATGTATTCATGTATATTATATACGTTAATATGCTTGTATATGTAACTTCCTGAGTCGACTGTGGTAGTCGTATCATATGTACCGTGTCATATGTATTGTATCAAATGTATTGTAACTGACATCAGTTATATATATATGAGACTTTCTATTTTATTTGTGTTCCGCATTATATTATCTGTGTAATATTTTATATTTACTGTTCTAAACTATTATGAACCATCGTAGTTCGTTTTATACTGGAATAGGGGTATGTCGATGGGAGAAAATAAATCAGAGATGCAGAATGAAAGAATATATATATATATATATATATATGCCACTCCTATCGAGATAACCAATACTAGTGTAAGGCCTAACTACTGATGGCCGCTCCTCAACAGCCTTATTCTCCGCGCTAGTTGACAGCACTACACCATAGTGTTCTTGGCTAGCGTGGGTATAGAGGTGGGGCGTCACAAAAATGGTTATTTTTGGGAAAGCTATATTATAAAATGAAGTTAATTATTTTAAAAAGATGTTTTAAAATGTATTATGAATCGAATACATAAATTTCAACATTCATTGTTGAAATAGACGTTTTCGAGAAATAAGGAAATGGTGGACTATAACACTGTTGTTGTAGTAAATGATTTCCGAAAGGAAATGTTTTGTATAGTATTGGGATTTATATATGTATTTTAATTTCGAATCCCTATACTAGTGATTTTGGGCTGTCGTAACGATGTTTTACGCAACATTTGTTTTGGCCCAAATAAATATGTTTAAGAGAATGATTTCCTTAAAGAATGAAATATATACTTAATTTAGATTTAAGTATATTGAATATTTTCAAAAATTGAAAATAAATAGATTGGTGAATTACTTATTATTAAATAAGTATGGAAATGTTTTTCCAATATGAAGTGAATGTTTGAGATTTTATCTTTTAAAGATAAATTGAAAATGAATATTAGAAATCGATTTAAAAATCGTATATTCATTGATATTTTGGTATTGTAAATTCACTATGAAATTTATAAAAGAAAGGGAAATTTGTTTAAAAATAAACGTTGATTTATTTTTGAAGTATGGGAATAAATTTACGGGTTTGGGACGTAAATATAAAGTAAATCGGTAAGGATTTATTTAATTGGTTTAAATGAACCATTTTGAAATGAAAGTATTTCCGTGTAAGGAAAATGGTTGAAATTTATTTTCAAAAGTGGTAAAGGTGAAAAGTGATTTGAAAATTTGTTTTCAAAAGGTTGAAGTGTGGAAATTATATATCTGGTAAAGATATTTTGGAAAGTAAATAATTTGGGAAATTATTTGGAATTTGGTGATGTTGAACACACTTATTGATAGTTAAATAATCCGACTATCAATATTTACCTTTAAATAGGTATTCGTTGTGATTTGCTTGAATTTGAATGCCACACTTATTTTTGAATAAGCGCTCATTATTCGGGTTAGCTGAGAAAGGACCTTGGGGTCGTATAACACATTCCGAATATGTGATACATCGTTATGGATTGCATTTGATGACCGGTGTTGAAGACCGGATATTTGCGAAAATGGAAGGATTACCGTCGAATGTTTCTGCATCGGCTGATCCCCGATATAGAAATTTATTACCCTTTGTGATGGGAAGTCCGGTCGTGATTAGTGAATATCCAGATTGCAAGGACTTCTTTGTAAGTGCCTTCGGTTCCGTTCGATCTTGGAATAGACTTGTATGGATGTGTGTCTGACGTTACAATTTGAGATGTAAAGCTGGTTTCTATCAAATATATTTCCGTTGGTGGTGAGGAGAATTTATTCTCTTAGCTTAACACCCTTAGAGGTTATGTAGTTGATGGTTACTAGTGATACATTCCCAAATTGATAATGTGGCATACGAAGTGCTGTTGAGCATTTGTTGAACAAAGCACAGCTTTTGTATAAAGCATGGCTTTGTGGACGAGACTTCGTCGGACCTCACACCCCATAAATGGTCAAAACAGGAAGGATGCAGCAAGGTTATTAGGGGTAGCGCCCATTTAGTGTATGTCACTCCTTCTGGATAGAGGTGGTATCATGGTATGGAGCCCAGATATTTAACCTATGTTATTGCTGCAAATTTATTGCTTTGTGGTTGTTGGAAATCGAGGATCCTCGGATATAGATCGGTTATGATCGGGGAATGACATATTCGTGTCAGTAGTTACCCAGTTAGGGGTAACCCGGCCTTGTGTTGGCAGAGATCCGGTTTGGTTCTTGGGTCGTCTTTCCAGAGGCATACCCATGTGGCGATGGGAAGTTCCTTGGCCTGACCATTTGTTGGAAATCCAAAGAAACAATACGATCTTGTACGGTTTTAGTTGTATAACTTGCCATGGAATGTGGCGGTAACCTGCTGTTGAACATGGTAGCTATAGTAGGCATACGATAATGGTCGTATGTCGGCTAAGATTTATATCTTTACTTTCAAAATGATTTTTCCTACACTATGCACTAGTAATAATATCAAATGTTCTTTTTAATGCGTATCAGGCATCTTTGACTATCATAAGGAGAAATCTCCTCCGATTCTGCGTTTGCATTGTGTGTGTGTGCGGGAGGCCTTATGGTAGTCTCATTTTCTAAAAAGCATTGCGAATCTATTTTAAAATTATCATGTTCTTTGTTTTAAAAGAATAATCTGTTTTAATTCTCACACCAGTCACATGACTGACTCGGAGTTTATTGTTTTCCTTCCTAAACTCTGGGTGCCCACCAATTTCCACACGGGCAGTCTAGAGTTAGGTTATCAGAAAATTCTGGAATTCAGAAGTTGCAGGAGGCAAGCTGGATGGCATGGCGTATTCACTAGTATATAGTATTTCTTTTCCGCTGTTTGTTGTTGTACACTCTGATGATGTAATGAAATGTGATGTGATGTAATGTAATTAATAATTGATATAGTTCTTTGTTTAAAGATTATTCATGTATCTATTATATGTTGTTCGCTGCGATTGTGAGATTCTGATATTGTTCTGTTGTTTCTTTCTGTTCTGTTCTATCTTTTTCTCTCTTCTTCTATCTTTTTCTTCTTCTTTAACCCTAAAGGCTCGTAAGTTTGTTCCTCTTTGGCTGGAATTTCTGGAATGTTGCTAGTTCAAAGGAGTACGGATTTTCGGGCTTTTACATTTGGTATCAGAGCATATGGTTAAGCGACATAAATGGCTCTACTGGGAATTACTCATTAGAGATAGAGTCAGTAGTACTCTAGAATGAGTGTTAGCGTAATAATAGATATGAGTGCATATTTGTTAGTGAATATGAAATTGTTTTATATTGTGTTTGCTTATCCGTTGAGCTGTTTATGAATTCTGGTCGGTGCGGGGTGTACAACCGTAATCGATAGGGGTTTCTAAACTCTTAAACGAGGCAAGTCGAAATAGTATCATCTCAAATTGGGTAAATGAAATAATTTTACCTTGATTATATTTTGTATATAAAGGAATAATTTTTCAGAATTATTAAAGTGTATATGAATTGCTTGCTTGATTGTTGAAAATGTAAGAATGTATGCAAGTAAACAAAAGTTGTTTGAATAAGTTGAATGAAATATATTGTAAAAGAATAAGTTTTATAAATGAAGAATTATAAGTATGAAGTTATAATTAAAATGATTTACAATTGTGAAATAATCTTACATATAAGAAGTGAAACTGTATGAATATATTTATAAATATGGGTTGTAATTAAAACTGAATTTGAAAATTTTGGAGATTTGGAAAGTTTATATCCCTTTTGATTTTGAAAATGAATTTCAAAGGATTTGGAAAAATGTTTTGAAGGGATGAAAGCTCTAAACTCTTTCAGGTCGCTGGAAAATAATCCCGATGATGATTGCAACATCATCGGTGTTCATTTTCGAGTTTCCGAGAGAAGTATTGCTGCCAAATTATTTTAAATGAAAGTTGATTTCAAAACTGATTTGGATTTTTGAATTCAAAAGATAATCGGAATTGGATTTATAAATGGAAATTTAAGTTAAGTTAAACAAGTGATGTTCGAAATGGAATATAACTTAAGTAAAGATGAATGAATTTGATTTTGGTGTCGAAGTAAATTAATAAGTGAATTAACGAAATGAAGTCATTAAGAATATGAACATGAGTTATATAAATGAAATTCAACTTGGAATGTTAAATAAACTAGCAATTGAATTAATAAACGGATTGAATATTAATCAATCTAATGTGAATGGATGGAATGTTAATCAATTGAATGTAAATAATTGATATGAAATAATGGATGTAAGTATTAATTCATTAAGAGCTAATTAAATAAATTGAATGTAAGTCAATTTAATATCAACCAATTGGAATTAAAAGTGTTGGACCAAATTAAATGTAAATTGAATAATTTGGTTATGTTAAATAAACATTGGTTGTTATTTGATTGTTAATTGATTGTATATAAATTCATTAAGTGTTAATGAAAGTGAATTAGCGAAATTGGAAGCTAAAGAAATTGAATCCAACTTGGAAGAAAATGAACTTGAATAGAATTGGAATTTGATTTGGAAATGAACCAACTTGAATGTAAATTAGTAAATGCAAACTAATTGAAATTGGATATGAATAAATGTTAGTAAAATCCAATGTTAATGAATCAATTGGAAAACCAATTCATTAAATGTTAATGAGAAGTAAATTTATATTGATTCGGTAGTTGCATTTGTTGCTTTTGTTGCATTTGCTATGTTGGCACATGTAGTTGCTATGTTGCTATATGATGTATATTGATGTTATTTTCATATATGCATGTTTCTCATGTTGTTTTTGAGTGTTTAGTAGGTGCGGATTACGCTTGCTTCGCATTTGGAGCTCGCTTTCGCGCTATATTAGCCGTATACGCTCGCTAATAATAAATAAGGTACATATCTCAGATTAAATATCGTACTTTTACACTTTTTTCCCTGCGGGATGCCTCATCACTTGATGAGATGTATATTTGTGATATATATACTGTCATTTTTTTACGGATCGAGCCGCGCAAAGGAGACTCTGGCGAATTTTTTCGAAAATTTAAGGCGTTATAATTTTTTTAGAAAATTGGGAAAATTTGTGAAAACTATAATTTTGATTTGGAATCGAAAGTTAAACAATATTGTTGATGTTGAAAAGAATAACTAAGTTTGGATTTGGAAACTTAGTAAAGATTTTGTATGAAGTTTAACTATGAATTTTGAGAAAGTTAAACACTTAAGAGATTTGAAAAATCTAATTTGAATGGTTTGTTTTGAAAGTTAATGGATTCTATAACTTTTCCTTACTTTGCAATTTCGAGGACGAAATTCTTTTAAGGGGGGAAGTATGTAACGACCCAGAATTTCAATTAATTTAAAATTTGTATATTTAATTGATTTTAAATATTAATAAGTGAAATTTATAAGTCGAATAAATTTCATTTCGAATAATTGGATTTAATTGAATAATTAAATCGATAATTTAATATGTGAAAATACAGAAATAATTGAAAATCGAGTTTAATATGATTGAAAATGATTTGTAAAATTTTATTTAATCATATTGAAGTTATAGAGACGTTATAAAACTTTTAAGATTGAATTAAAAGTTTATTTGTGAAAATTAAATATTTTACTATTTAATTATCGACTGAAAAATAGCCAATTTTCAAACAGTCTCAGAATTGGACGAAACTAGTTCCATTGGATCCGTAATAGTTTGTTATTATCTGATTTCAATTTTCGTAGCAATCGGAGTTTTCGTTTGACCGTGGCAGCTCGAAACGCATCGAAATTGTTTTAATATTAATTTGACGAGTTAAAATAGTCATTTTTCTAACAGTCTCGGATTTCGACGAAACTAGTTTCATCGGATCCGTAATGTGATATTATTGTAAGGTTTCAAATTTCGTGCCAATCGGCTTTACCGTTTGTCCGGGGCAAGCCAAAACGCATAGAAATTAGTTTAAATCGATTTAATTTAAAATTGATCGTTTATTGCCGTAAATCGCACAGATGATCGAATTAGCCTCCGAAACACATTCCATTGTATTCGGAACGTGGGGTAAACCTTAGAAACGCCAGTCACCACGCAAGATTGGAGTTCGGAAAAATTCGATGAATAGTAAATTGGGCAATTTTCTATAAAAGGACGTTCTATTCACTCATTTGCAAACAACTAAATTAGGGTTTCATCTTCTTTACCCTAGCCGCCAGAAATGAAACCAATGGCCGAGAACAAATCAACTTCTCCCTCAAATTTCGATCAATCTATCAACTTTCATAAGAAATTATCAACTACAAACTTGTAGACAACATCGAGAACTATATATCCAACGGTTATGATCGAAATTAATGCGGTGGATTGATGGCAATTTCCATTTGAACGCGTGCGTCTCGTTCACAGTTTTTGAGAGAAGGGGGAGGCCAAGCTCCACCCTGCTTTGGCCGAGTACAGTGCTTGTGATGTGCTTCGAAGTGGGGGTGGCTGATCAACTTTTCGACAACGTTTGTGGGTGCGATGTCTAACCCTAGGTCGGCAAAGATGGGTTAGTGTCTGCGTTTCTTTTACTGGGGAGGAGGATACGTGCGTGAGGAAGAAAGGTGGATGCGGCCCAGATATTGCAAAGGGAAATGGATGGCTCTGATTTAATGAGGGTATAAAATAATAAAAGAAAATGTTAATTAATTTACGTTTTAATTTGTACAAACTTTAAAATGTTGTAACTTCTTCATACAAGATCAGAAAATTATGAAACGAGTTGCGTTGGCTTCGTTTTGACGAGCACTATGCAATGGAACTTGGTTGGAGTCATTTGGAGCTATTTGAAATTTCGGGTAAAATTAAACGCACGTTTAATTTTATTCGAAATAAAACGCGGAAACGAAATTGAAACCAAGGTGAGAACTTCTCACTCAGTCGAATAGTTTTGATTTAAATTTTTAATAGTTAGATTTAATATTGTTGATTGTATGCCTGGATGTTAAAATTATTATCTGTTGTTGATTGAAATAGACATCATGCACCGTTAGTAAGCGGATGTTATTTATTAAAAACATATACCACGAATATTTCACCATATAGTGAAATTGGTATTATATATGTACTTGGAGTTGATTTTCCCGCATTATATAGCGAATGAGACCCTATTGCGCCGTCTATTAAGCGGATAATACTTTTATAAATCCCATATACAGCGATAATTCCGTACTGGAACGGAATTGGTATTGTGCTAACATCTTTGGATGCAGGAAAACAGGTTGGAGGGATCCAACTGGATTCCTCAACTATATTGATATTGTGATATTTGTTGATTATCATATCGATATATGATATTTGGATGTCGTGATTGACTATTTGGTGTTGTTGCATCATCGGTTCCATTTTTTGAAGTTTTAAAATAATGATTTTGGTTTTTAAAAGAATTTTTAAAGTAATTTTTGAAAGTATACGTTTTATTAAATTTCGAATTGTTAAAATAAATAAACATTTTAATTTTATTGTTATAAAAGTTATATTTTTGGAAAATAGTACTTAAGTATGATTTTGGAGTTATATAAGTTTTAAATAACGTTTTGTAAATTATAAAAAAAAGATTAGCTATTTAAATTGAGATTTTTGAATTATTATAAAGGATGTATATAAAAGATTTTTAACATTGATGTTTATAATATATATATATATATATAATATTGGAATTATAAAACGAGTTTATTAAGTGTTAAAATGAAGAATAAAATGGATTTCATTAAAAATTATAGATTTATAAATTGTGACATTTTGAAATGAATAGATTTTCGTAAAATAAAAGATTATAAGTAATTAACTTATAAATTAGATTTTTGGTATAAAATTGAGTCATAAATTGAATTGGTTTATAAAAAGGGATTTTTATAAATCAAAGTTTATAAATAGAAATGGAATTTATAGACATTGTTTATAAATTCGAAATCAACGGAATTTGATGAATTGAATATAGAAATTTATTAAAAGGAAATATATTCGTAATTTTGGATAGCGAATAAGTTCTTGAAATAAAACGTGTAGTAAATATTGAAATTTGGTTAGTGAAGTATATTCACGATTTTGGACAGTGAATATATTATTAAATAAAATGGTTATTTTTGGGAAAGCTATATTATAAAATGAAGTTAATTATTTTAAAAAGATGTTTTAAAATGTATTATGAATCGAATACATAGATTTCAACATTCGTTGTTGAAATAGACGTTTTTGAGAAATAAGAAAATGGTGGACTATAACACTGCTGTTATAGTAAATGATTTCCGAAAGGAAATGTTTTGTATAGTATTGGGATTTGTATATCTATTTTAATTTCGAATCCCTATACTAGTGATTTTGGGTCGTCGTAACGATGTTTTACGCAACATTTGTTTTGGCCCAAATAAATATGTTTAAGAGAATGATTTCCTTAAAGAATGAAATATATACTTAATTTAGATTTAAGTATATTGAATATTTTCAAAAATTGAAAATAAATAGATTGGTGAATTACTTATTATTAAATAAGTATGGAAATGTTTTTCCAATATGAAGTGAATGTTTGAGATTTTATCTTTTAAAGATAAATTGAAAATGAATATTAGAAATCGATTTAAAAATCGTATATTCATAGATATTTTGGAATTGTAAATTCACTATGGAATTTATAAAAGAAAGGGAAATTTGTTTAAAAATAAACGTTGATTTATTTTTGAAGTATGGTAATAAATTTACGGGTTTGGAACGTAAATATAAAGTAAATTGGTAAGGATTTATTTAATTGGTTTAAATGAACCATTTTGAAATGAAAGTATTTCCACGTAAGGAAAATGATTGAAATTTATTTTCAAAAGTGGTAAAGGTGAAAAGTGATTTGAAAATTTGTTTTCAAAAGGTTGAAGTGTGGAAATTATATATCTCGTAAAGATATTTTGGAAAGTAAATAATTTGGAAAATTATTTGGAATTTGGTGATGTTGAACACGCTTATTGATAGTTAAATAATACGACTATCAATATTTACCTTTAAATATGTATTTGTTGTGGTTTGCTTGAATTTGAATGCCACACTTATTTTTGAATAAGCGCTCACTATTCGGGTTAGCCGGGAAAGGACCTTGGGGTCGTATAACCCATTCCGAATATGTGATACGTCGTTATGGATTGCATTTGATGACCGGTGTTGAAGACCGGATATTTGTGAAAAACGGAAGGATTACTGTCGAATGTTTCTGCATCGGCTGATCCCCGATATAGAAATTTATTACCCTTTGTGATGGGAAGTCCGGTCGTGATTAGTGAATATCCGGATTGCAAGGACTTCTTTGTAAGTGCATTCGGTTCCGTTCGATCCCGGAACGGACTTGTATGGATGTGTGTCTGACGTTACAATTTGAGATGTAAAGCTGGTTTCTATCAAATATATTTCCGTTGATGGCGGAGAATTTATTCTCTTAGCTTAACACCCTTAGAGATTATGTAGTTGATGGTTACTAGTGATACATTCCCAAATTGATAATGTGGCATACGAAGTGCTGTTGAGCATTTGTTGAACAAAGCACAGCTTTTGTATAAAGCATGGCTTTGTGGACGAGACTTCGTCGGACCTCATACCCCGGAAATGGTCAAAACAGGAAGGATGCAGCAAGGTTATTAGAGGGTAGCGCCCCTTTAGTGTATGTCATTCCTTCTGGATAGAGGTGGTATCATGGTATGGATCCCAGATATTTAACCTATGTTATTGCTACAAATTTATTGCTTTGTGGTTGTTGGAAATCGAGGATCCTCGGATATAGATCGGTTACGATCGGGGAATGACATATTCGTGTCAGTAGTTACCCAGTTAGGGGTAACCCGGCCTTGTGTTGGCAGAGATCCGGTTTGGTTCTCGGGTCGTCTTTCCAGAGGCGTACCCATGTGGCGATGGGAAGTTTCTTGGCCTGACCATTTGTTGGAAATCCAAAGAAACAATACGATCTTGTATGGTTTTAGTTGTATAACCTGCCACGGAATGTGGCGGTAACCTGCTATTGAACATGGTAGCTATAGTAGGCATACGATAATGGTCGTATGTCGGCTAAGTTTTATATCTTTACTTTCGAAATGATTTTTCCTACACTATGCACTAGTAATAATATCAAATGTTCTTTTTAATGCGTATCAAGCATCTTTGACTATCATAAGGAAAAATCTCCTCCGATTCTGCGTTTGCATTGTGTGTGTGTGCGGGAGGCCTTATAATAGTCTCATTTTCTAAAAAGCATTGCGAATCTGTTTTAAAATTATCATGTTCTTTGTTTTAAAAAAATAAACTGTTTTAGTTCTCACACCAGTCACATGACTGGCTCGAAGTTTATTGTTTTCCTTCCTAAACTCTAGGTGCCCACCAATTTCCACACGGGCAGTCTAGAGTTAGGTTATCAGAATATTCTGGAATCCAGAAGTTGCAGGAGGCAAGCTGGATGGCATGGCGTATTCACTAGTATATAGTATTTCTTTTCCGCTGTTTGTTGTTGTACACTCTGATGATGTAATGAAATGTGATGTGATGTGATGTAATAATTGATATAGTTCTTTGTTTAAAGATTATTCATTTATCTATCATATGTTGTTCCGCTGCGATTGTGAGATTCTGATATTGTTCTGTTGTTTCTTTCTGTTTTGTTCTATCTTTTTCTCTCTTCTTCTATCTTTATCTTCTTCTTTAACCCTAAAGACTCGTAAGTTTGTTCCTCTTTGGATGGAATTTGTGGAATGTTGCCAGTTCAAAGGAGTACGGATTTTCGGGCTTTTACACCACTATTGCTGAAACGTGAGATGCAAGCATTTCAGCTAGATTCTATTTTACTTTCTATAGACACCATTATAATATCAGACGGATTTGATAAATAGTGTTTTGGCTATCGTAAGGTAAAAACCCGACTTGTTTATTTATGGCGTGGTCTTACGAGATGCTTTTGTTTTCAAAGGATTTTGAAACTTTAATAATCAAATTGAGTGTGGTTTTCTCACGCTGGTATTCCAGACTGACTCAGGTGTTATTTAACTAAATGCTCGGGTCAGACCGAGTATTATAGAATAATGGAAAGAATGTTATGAAGCTCTGGAGATGAGCTGCATGGGGATACGTACTTCCATACTTGTTTTAAATATTCTGCTATGTTGACTAGCTGTGTATTCTGTTTTGTGAGGACATGCTATGATTACTGTCCAGTTGTGTGTTACGTGTACTTTGATGATGTAATGTATAAACAGATATGCTTTTGTGTAAAGATCTGTTATCATCTATTATATTTTATTCCGCTGCGTTGGTAAGATTCCGATATTATTGGTTGTTTTCTCTTCTTCTGTCTCTTTCTTTCTTAACGCCAATGGTTCGTATTTTTGTTCTCTTTGAGTTGATATGTTGAAGAATAGTGTCGACTTAAGGGGTACGGGTTTGCGGGCTGTTATAGAATATGCTATCACCTCGGGTGTTCCCACCATTTTCGAGCTCCTTTCACACGTAGTGATTATATACTAGGTTATCTAGAACGATGATAGACATACCCTACTTGGGTGCTACCCACTTAGCCTTACTTCATCTCCCCTGCTTTTCAGTCATTCCCGGTTGTTGAGGCAAGAGGCTATGATTACCTTTTTAGAAATATTCACCTAGAATGCTCATTGTCCTTCAATGACAATGTACTGATAGCATTTATCCATACAAGCCCGTTCCTGGTCCGAACGGAACCGAAGGTCCTATTCCTACTACATCCATTTTGGAATCACCCTCGGGATTAGTAGCGATTAGCCCTTGCACTTCACTGCTCCATCTTCGACTCCATGCTCTTGTCTTCATTACGAAAACGTACTCGTTGGATCGAAGTGGTTTTCGGATAATTTATCTGATCCCGGTCTCTTCGAAACAACGTTCGACATTTTCGGTAAACTCAACCCCAGTTCTTTAGGAAATACACAGACGAAAATAAGATCGAAGTTCACCTCCTAACCATTAGTGTATGGATTTCCTTACAAACGTCCTAGAAGAACAAAACGAGATTATACGTACAATATATCACATTGAACGGTAACCGTACCATATAATTCTCGTAATTCTCCTAGATATTCCCAAAGTTATATTTTTGATCCAGATTTGATAGTCGATTATTTAACTATCAAATAAACAATCATTCAACCAAATATTCCATTTTCACCGAATAACTCCAAATCTCTTCTTAATTTAATAAAACTAAAGCTCTTTGTCCACAAAATATGCTTGTCTTATCAAGTTAAGTAAATCACCAAAACTTCTTTCAAAGATACTTAAAAAACCTTTAAAATAATTTAGAAAATACCTCCGCGGTATCAAACCATGGATTCACAATTTAATGGTTACGTCTCTAACCTAGAGAAATTCAATACTTAACTATAGGCACTTACTGCCTCCGATTACGCCATGCGGATATACCAATACCTCCCAATCTTTATGTGAAAATTTTCAAAATATTAGTTATGAAATTTCTATAATAATTTCCCAAGATAATTTTGGGAAATTACACTTTAAAATAAAAAGTTGTCGTATAATATAAATATTGAATAATTTATCCCTTCAAAACAATAGTACTGGTTAATACTTTAATAAAAATTTACTTAACATCAACCATTTATAAAACTACTAAATTAATACTTAAATATCCTTGAAGAATTTTAAAATAACTAAACAATTAATCTTCTAAAATATTCCTTAAAACTTTATATTTCTAGTTAATACTTAAAAATCCTTCTTTTAAAATAAACTTAACTTTCCCGAAAAATATATTTCCAATTCGAACATTAGCCAGTCTAGTTATTTATAAATCCCTCTCGATATATTCCAATTCCGTAAATTTCCTTTTTCACATTTCAACAAATAAAACTACTATTTATTTTTAAAACAATTTACCCATCTCCTTATAAATTCCCACCAAGAATCTATAATTTCAAATTATCCACTGATAATTTACTTGTATCACCCGAATCGGCCCTCGTACGCATGAGATAATTTTTTCATAAGTTGAAGATAATTTAATTTAAACTTAAAAATTAAATTATTTCAAACTTATAAAACCATACCCAATAGAAAAGGAGCCCGGCCCAAAACAAACAGTGTTCTTCCAAAAATTGAAAATCGGTCCCCGCTTCCAGATCGTCTTCCCTATGGCCGCGCTTCGAACGGCCATCAGACTCCCCTTCCTCCTCGAAATCCACTTTCGACTTCACCCATCGATTTCCCATTCATACCGCACCTACCCAAACCACCCCCTTCGAGTTCGACGCGACCCATATCATCGCGTTATGCCACCACTTCGTGCTTGACCCTGAAATGTCGCTCCTCCTCATCTTCGATCGCACGCCTCCAAACGATCCCCTCCAGCTTGCCTTCCCATGCCAATACCGATCTCGAGCTTCGCTTACCTTATCGCTGCCCCAAACCGACCGTATCCCTAACCCTAGCATTCGAAACCCACCTCGACATTCACTGCCGCCTTCCACTAGCATCGACATACCATCACCACGTAACCTAGACGGAATAAAGTTGTGAAATTCAAATTTAGGAATTTATTTAACCATTTTTAAGCGAGTATCATATGAGTTATTTTTTTCTTCAAAGCTTTTATTATATATTTTTCTGTTTGAAGCTATCAGTTACCTGATATAAAGAGAGAAGGGGGAAACAACAAGACGTTGGCGTGTAAAGGGGGCTACAACGATTTTGAAATGAAAGGGAAACATACTGATGTGCTATTATTCATCAAATCAATTATATATATTATTTAAATTTTAATCGTCTCGAATCCGTAGCTTAAAATCTTGACCTCCTGTCGAGGCATGCCAATAGGCGTTCACAATGTTATAACCCTATTCCGAATGCAATGGAAAAGGTTGCGAGTCCTAATTCGATCGTATGGAGAAGATAGCATTTGGGACCCAATTATTATATTAAATTTTCAATATAAATTCTAGCGCGTTTATATTCCGTACGGCCAAACAATAACTCCAAGCGTTACGAAATTTGAAATTCGATAATAATACACTAATACTGATCCAATGGAACTAGATTCGTCAAATTCCAAGAATATGCCCAGAAGGCTATTTTTAAATGTCATTTTAAACTATTTATTTTTAAAACCGAACAAATCACATTTAAATTCAATTTTAAAACTTTTATTATCTCCAGTATAATCAATATAAATTTTATAAGCCTTTAAATTATTTTTAACAAGCTTAAAACTCAAGGTACGCTATTTTCCTAATTTCCAATTAATAAATTTAATAATTAAATTGTCCAATAAATAGTTATATTTGAAATTCATGTTAAAATTTAACTTTTAAATATTTAAAATCAATTAAATATTCCAATTTCAAACACTCAAATTTTGGGTCGTTACATTCGTTCCCCCTTATAAGAATTTCGTCCTTGAAATTGCTAAGTAAGCAGAATGGTACAATCCCGTTAACTATTTTCCCAAAACCGGATAGTTTTAAACAATTTTTCAATCCAATCTATTTAAACTACATTATCACTATCACTAACTTCCAATTTCATCCATGGATTCCAAACAATATCTTTTACTAAACCATTTCAAATTAAAATTCCAAATCAAATTTCAATTCTCAAAATTTCTTCAAAAATTTTCCAACTCCTTAAATTTTCGAAAAAATTTCGCCAGCGTCTCCCTTGCATGGCTTGATCGGAACAACTACAAAACTGCCTCTATAGCCCCATATTTTTAAAAGAAAAAAAAGCCAAGTGGCTAGATCAGAAAACCATCGATTTTATATAGCAATTAGACACATACCTTTTGTCGGGAAATCAAATTTTACTCTTGAAATTGAAGGCATCAGTTTATCTTTTTCTTTTAATTACCTACGCCCTACTTAACAATGATATCCAATCATTTAATTCCAAAATCATTTTATTTATTTCTTTTCAAAATTTTCAAAACTTAAGGTCGTTGTACATATATCATTCGTACGTAGTATCAAATCCGATTGCTTGCTCGATCACACAATTCCACTTCCGAACTAGTATCAGTCACACGACCCCATGGTGCGGACTTAGTTCTAGTTCCTTGATTAGAAACCGTTTTTCTCCTTGCATAGCTGTATACTATAATAGAGAATTTCAGGATCAATCAAAAATCCATATCCATGGTTCACCATCGAAGATCGAGTGAAAAATCCCAACTCAGATCGATATAACTATCTCAAAATTCTGTGCTCGAATTTGGATCAAATCGTTATGCAAATAAAAACATATACGCACATCATACGTATTTATCTCAATTGATTATAAGCTATATCAATTTTCTTTTTATTCACATTTATTTTGATTTCCATTCACTTATCCCCAATTATCCTTTACACAACTCTATTTAATCTTCATTCAAATATTAACTTAGTATATTTCTCAATACCAACTTCACTTGTTTATATCCATTCCTATTCAAATTTAAATTTTCAATTCCATTGGAATTCAATTTACCTTCCATTTGCTGATTTATTTCCAATCAATTTCAATATTGAATTTTATCAACCATCTCTCAAACCCTATTTAATCCACTAATTTTTTTAATTAGTTCCATTCACTAAATTATTTCATATCTCAATCAAATTTTATTTCCAAACCTTTATTTTATTTAGTCCACTCGAACTAATTTTTCAACTCCACTTCGTTTACATAATTCAAATTAAACATCGTTCTAATATTCAATTTCAATTCCATTTACTTAAAAATTAAGTTAATTTGTTCATCCACTAATTATTTCCAACTTAATAATTTCTATTTCAATAATTATTTCCAGTTGGCATACTTAGGCTAAATTTTCAAATTTCACTTATTTAAATTCAACTTTAGTTAAATTTCACTCCACAAAATCAAATTTTCAAAATTTCTGGTGTCATCAAACTTACTAATATTCTATTCACTAATGCCCTCCAATTCACTTTATTTAATTGGTTTGCCTTACTAATTTATTTCATTATCACATTTACTTTTATTAAACTCCTCTTAAGTCAAATACATTCCAATAATCAAATTCCAAATTCTTGTAAGTTTTTAAACTTATTTATATTCCATAATTTTTTTGAATAAACTCCCAGAGTTTAAACAATTACTTATGTATTTCAAAAATCGCTTTTGAAATCATATACATCCCAAAATCCTTTGGTATATCAAATTATTCCTTTAAATTTCAAAATCAAACTAGTTTCGCAAACAAATTCCAATTCAAAACATTCAGGTAGCAATTCCTCCCTTGGAAACACGGAAATGAACAACGATGATGCTGCAGTCATCACCGAAATTATTTTCCAGCGACCGAAGTGAGTTCAGTGCTTTTATTTTCTTTTAAGTTATTCTTAAATAATTTTAATTCAAAAATATTTCCAAATAATAACACTATTATTTTCCAACTTTGAAAAAAATTTACAAATCCAACAGAATTTAAATTCCCAAATTTCCAACCTTTGCATCCTTTCAAATCTATATTTAAATATCCCTTGGAATTTTATTCTGTTTCAAATTATAAGTCACGTTTATAACTCATATTTATAAACTCCATATTATTATGTAAATTAATTTCTTAACTTTGGTTACAATTTCAATTTTTATTCAATTTCCACAACAACAATGATAATAGTTTAATATTATCATTTCCTAGCATCCAAGCAACCATATATAACTATAATAATTCTAAAACAATTATTTCCTTTATATATAAAAATAATTTAGGTGAAATTATTTCATTTACCCCATTTTAAGACAAAACCGTGTCGAATTGTTCTATTATAATGCATAGAGATCCTTATCAATAACATTAATTACACGTATGGATGAGAATCCATAAGTCACTCAACAAACCAATCAACACAATATAAAACAATTTTATATTCACTAACAAATACGCATTCATATCTACCAATACGCTCAAACTCATTCTAGGGTGCTACTGACCCTATCACTAATGAGTAATTCCACCCGAGCCAAGGTTTTCGCTTAACCTTCAGCTCCGATACCAAGTGTAACAGACTGGGATTTCGACTTTCAAAAATCGACATTAATACACCCATATATTACATGACAGACAATCGAATGCCGAAAATACCAGATCGATAGGGAAAGAAAAAGTGGTAGAAGAAGAAAATAGAAATAACAACACAGAATATCACAATTGTAGCGGAACAATATACAATAGATAACAACTGATCATTGTATAAAGAACAATAACTGTTTTTATACATTACATCATCAAAGTACAACACAAATCAATAGCACAATACTGGACAATTATACTAACTTGTCCTCACAAAAGCTGAATATACAGCCTACAATACACAGCGGGATATAAATCAGATACGGAAGATACGTCTTCGCTAACTAGCTTGCCTTCTGAGCTCCATAGCATCCTATCCTGAATCTGTAATACTCGGTCTGACCCGAGCGTTATGATAAAATAACTCCCGAGTCAGTCAGGAAAACCAGCGTGAGAAAAACACACTCAATTTGAATTATTAAAATTTTCAAAATCCTTCGAAAATCAAAGGTATCTCGTAAGACCACGCCGCACATGATCACGACGGGTTTTTACCTTACGGTAACCAAAACATTTCATGTCAAAATCATCTGATATTATAATAGTGTCTAAGTACAAATACTTATTCAAATAGCTCAAATACTTGCATCTTGTGACGCCCTACCTCTATACCCACGCTAGCCAAGAACATTATGGTGAATGCTGTCAACTAGCACGGAGAATAAGGCTGTTGAGGAGCGACCATCCGTGTAATTGCTTTGTGCGAGCATCGATATGTCAGATAGTATAACATGCAATACTTTATCAAGAGGAAATCCGACATACCGACACAAACTCAAAGCTACTACACAGTGGCTATAATATCTTCGGAAACAAATACAGAAATAAACATAACATAAATCAGTCACAGATAATTCATATCACAAAAGCGGAAGAAGATATGAATAAATAATTAACACATGGAAGTGTATATCATAGTAGTGGTCAAAAAGATCCACAATAATACAAAAGAATAGTACCACGTGCTATACAAAAGAATACAACTATGAGTCTATATCTCAAGTGTACACAAAAAAATAAACTACTAATCTAAGTAGTTTGCCAAAAGTCAGAGTAATGAATCCCTGAAGAGAAGTCAAGCAGAAGCACCTGTAACATCTCGGTCTGACCTGAGCATTATTTAATAAGAAAATAATAAACGGATCAGTCTAACTATAAATATCAGATGAAATGATATAGAGTAAGAGATGTGACTAAACACATAATAATCACAATGCCAAGCTGTGATATATATAAGTAATTGAAAATCAACAAGAGATTAATCAATAACACCAAATCTACACAAGAATCAAAGGAAGTGTCATACTCCTTATTTCGTTCACCAAACCATAAATATTGACGATCATATCAATGTCAATCACAAAAGTCAATGACACAGAAATTCACCTATGCATAAAAATTGATAAATCATATCAATAGAAATCACAAAAATAGGTGAAGAAGAAAATTCCAGAATTCGACACACGAAATCCAGAGATCACACAAAATAGGGGGAAGGCCTATCACACGAACAGAAGCATGAAAACTCACCAACATATGTATCACACGAACGAGACGCTATCTCATGGGAGCTAGCCATTAATTTTTGACACACGAACGACCCGAAGACCATGGGGCGCTATCCCACATATGTGAGTTGAAACTCACACAAACGGGGTTTAGTCTCCCTCGTAGACAAAGAGAGGTCGCACATTGCTAGTCTAAATCACAAAAATGATCGTCATGATCATCAAGAAGTGTCAATTACAGTAAGCTAGTAAATATATGAGCTTAGCTTCATGTCCCATAACCACTAGCTTAACTTAAATATTTACGAACAAATTGTAGATCTCCACTAGAAAATTGTCACAAGAGATTCAATCGAACAAGTCCAAGAATTAACCGGCGAAGTAAACGCAAGCGATTCATACCACTTGTTTTACTAAGCCGTTTAATTAGATTTCTCATATGAGTGAGGTAAAGGTTTGTATATACTAATAGATTGGAAAACGGTTTTATAAACGAATTTGGTATTAAAATAGAATTGAAATCGTTTGAGGAAAGAGTTTTGATATTTACTACTAGTATTGAAACCTTTATATTTTTAAAGTGACAAAACGCGAAAATGATTGTAGAACAATCAACCACCAAAATTCACATTCAAAGACGTGAATAAAAATCCAAAGAGATCGATCCGAATCCATCAAAATGGGTATTCCCAAAAATTCCAAGAATAGAAGTCATTAAAGTCGTAGCAACAACAAGTGGGAAATAACACGAATCGATGGAATTTGGAAACCAAGCAAAAATATGCACAAATATGCATAATTAGGCAAATAGGTGCAGGTCAGTCGACTGACTAAAAGGTCCAGTCGACTGGACCAGAGGCATGAAAAATAATTTCCTGCAGTCAGTCGACTGACCTAAAAATTCATTCGATTGAATGCAGGGGAAACAGAGGACCCGAGCCTCAAGTAGTTGCCTTTGGAATGCCTATGTGCTACAGCCAGTCGACTGACTCAAAGGTCCAGTCGACTGACTGGCATCAAGGCTTCTTTCCAGCCTATAAAATGAAGATGCAATCTTCTTCAAAATGCAATCGAGCGAGCACGGTCACTAGGGGTTTATGCAAATCGACTACCTGGCCCTATAAGCTCTTCGATGCATCACCAAAACAAGTTCAAACAACAAAGCTATGATTTTTGAAGATTTGAACTCAAAACACTAAAATTTGGAATGTTCACAAAACATATCCAAATCAAAATCAAATACACATGAATAAATATTAGGAATTCATACCTAACAATCAAAGATAATCATAGACCTAGATGTGAGATTAAAAATCTCACCTTTGAACCCAAACGATTGAAGAAGATGCTTGAAAGCAAAGGAGAATCAACCACTCTTCAAATGCAACTCAAGAAGCTTGATTCTAAGCTTTAAAAGAAGATCATTCCCAAAGTTAGGTTTAGGAATTTCTGAAATTGATAAGAGATTGAGTTGGAGAAGAAGAAGAGAAGCTTACCAATGAGTTCTTCTATTAGTTTGGAGCTAGAACTTGATTTGCAAAAGAAAACTAAGGCTTGAGTTTTAATTTCTCATCTCTCCCACCATTGTTGCTAAAGCTTGAGTATTAGGAATTGGAAATGAAGTAAATGAGGAGGAGAGGGGTTGGGACTGAATACATAAGTGGGCTCAGCCCAAATCAAAACCCTAAGTGAAAACGTAGCAAAAATCAACTTTCTCCAAACATATCGAAGCTTATACTCAAAAAGGTCGCAAACGGCATTTTAAACTCAATGGGAGTGGTCCCGAGTCCTAATTCGACCGTATGCAAAAAGTAGCTTTTCGGACTAAATTCCGAGTATCAAAAAAATATAGTTAAATAAAATATTTAAATATAACATCAACAAATATGCGGGTTGTTACAGACTCCCCTCCTTAAAGAAATTGCGTCCTCGCAATATTTAAGAAGAAGATATATAGTAACAACCATAAAAGCATATTCAACACAAAAGAAGTTTGAAATAAGAAGTTCACCTCAAAGAGCACGAGAAAGTAAGTCCGGATGTGTTCGCTCGATGAACTCTCTAGATTCCCAAGAACAATCCTTAGGATTTAAAGACCATTTAACTTTAACAAGCGGAACATCTTTATTTCGAAGTCGTTTGACTTCCGAAGCAATGATACGAATAGGATGTTGCTCATAAGTTAAATTAGGCGAAACTTCAATCTCTTCCACAACACCGGGCTCAAGAATAGAATCGGAATCTCGAAGGCATTTCCGTAATTGAGAAACGTGAAACACGTCATGAATAGCAGAAAATTGAGCCGGTAATAAAAGGCGATATGCCATGGAACCAATACGTTCAGTGATAGGAAATGGCCCAATATATCGAGGCGCTAACTTTCCCGATCGACTGAAACGTACAACAACTTTCTTCGTCAAGCTAGTGAGAGGCACGACAATCTTAGAAAAGTCTTTGATAAAACGACGGTAATAGCCCGCCAATCCGAGAAAACTACGAATCTCTGTCACACTCTCCGGTCTCTTCCAATCTTGAATCGCTTCAATCTTTGAAGGATCCACGGAAATTCCGGATTCGGAAATAATATGACCGAGAAACTTCACACGAGATTGCCAAAAGTGGAATTTAGAAAATTTTGCCTTTAATTGATTACTCCTAAGAGTTTCCAACACAATCCGAAGATGTTTTTCATTCTCCTCCTCGGTTTTAGAATACACAAGAATATCATCGATAAAGATGAGAACAAACCGGTCGAGGAAGTCTTTGAAAACTCTATTCATAAGTTCAACGAAATAAGCTAGGGCATTCGTTAAACTAAATGGCATAACAAGCCATTCATAAGATCCATAACGGGTACGGAACGATGTCAAAGGAATGCTATCCTCTGTAATACGAAGCTGATTGAAATCGGTAGCCAAGTCCAATTGTGAAAAGACTCTAGCACCACTAAGTTGATCGAATAGATCATCAATTCGAGGTAAAGGATATTTATTTTTGATAGTAAGATCATTAAGCTTGCGGTAGTCAACGCAAAGCCTAAGTGTTCCATCGGATTTCTTCACAAAAATAGCTGAAGCTCCCCAAGGCGAGGAACTAGAGCGAATAAATTGCGTCGTCTCCAATTCGGATAATTGTTTACCCATCTCCTCGTTTTCTTTATTGGACATACGATACGGAGGACGAGTGATAGGTTGAGCTCCAGGAATAAGATTAATTCTGAACTCAATTGCTCGCTTAGGTGGTAATCCTAAAACGGGCTCGAGTATGTCGAAAAATTCACGAACGACGTGAATAAGAGAAATAATATCACCCTCATCATCATCGTCATCATGAGGATTTAAAGAATATAAAGATGCAACCAAGCTAGAATCTGAATCTTTAAGATTAATAGAAATCTACTTAACAGATTGAGGATGCCGAAGATGAATAGTCCGCTCAGGACATAGGATATGAGCTTCACAACGGTTAAGCCAATCCATTCCCAAAATCATTCCAAAGCCTAAATAACGCATGACATGCAAATCAGCTCGGAAAGAAAAATCGCACAAAATAATCTCGACATCTTTACACAATAAACTGATTGTCGCGGATCCACCAACCGGATTCACAATTCTCAAAGAAGTCATTAAACACAAAACATCCAAAGAAAAAGTATCAACAAGTTCTTTTGATATAAAAGAATGGGACGCACCCGTATCAAAAAGAACTCGAATAGGATGATCACGAAATAAAATAATTCCATCCAGAATAGAATGAGAAATACCTTGGCCACGAGATGTGTTGCCAAGGGCTTGAGCAACATCAAGCTTTCCCTCCTTCCTATTTTGAAGTTTGGGACATACATGCATAAAATGGTCCGGGCTTTTGCAATAGCGACAAATACGAGGCTTTGAACACTTGTTCGCAAAATGGTCTTTCGAACCACAATTATAGCATTTCCCTTGAGTAGAGGAAAAGGTCTTTTCAACAGGAGTTGCTTGCCTCCCTTTCTTATTGGGATAAGGGCCTTTGAATTTGTTTGGCCTCTTCTTGTTGTTGAAGTTTGGTTTGGAACCCACCACTTCAACATCATTCTCCCTATCCGCCTCTTCAAGACGAAGAGCGATATCAACGAGTTGGTCGAAAGAAACTTCTAATTTTAGAAGTAATGGCTTCTTGAGATTTTTGTTTAAGCCATAGACGAACCTCTGGTTCTTCTTTAAAGGGGTGTTGATGTATTCAACCCCATATTTGGAAAGCGACTCGAAGGAGGCGACGTAATCAGTCACGGAGGACTCACCTTGAACAAGGTCTATAAATCGTCGAGCCAATGTCACTTTCTCTGCTTCTGGTACAAATCTCAACTCGAAGCGTTACCGGAATTGCTCCCAGGTGAGATCCGCTTCATTAATCTCAGAAATAAGAAGCACGTACCAGTCCAATGCTCTTTCTCGGAGCATACTAGAGGCCACCTGAACTCCGTGAAGGTCAATAAGATTCATGCGAGAAAAGATTCGATCGCATGACCTTAGCCAAGCCTGTACTTCAATAATAGTTTCGGAACCTTTGAATGGCTCCCCACCCAAATTAGTGTAATCGCTGCACAAGCGTGCAAATCCCGACTTTGGGTGAGTAGCTTCTGGGTTAGCTCCAGCTGCTTGAGCATTCGTCACTAAATCAAGAAGCTGTTGAGCAGTCATAAAAACTCCATCCTGGGGTGGAGTGCTAGATGGTACGGCTCTGGGGCGGCCTGGTCTAGACATTTCTCTTTCTTTAGAAAGAAAGAAGAAGAAGAAAAAGGTCATTCACCAAATTTAATATCAAGCAATTCTTGATAGATAAAACAAGGAATCATAAAAGAAAATAGGATGAATCGGTACGAAGACTCAAATAAAATCCTAAAGCATGACTCCTAAGAAAGACTTAGGACGATGATCCTTGTTATAACATTCCATATTGTTCCGAAGTTTCTCTCTGATATCAAGCTGTGACGCCCCACCTCTATACCCACGCTAGCCAAGAACATTATAGTGAATGCTGTCAACTAGCACGGAGAATAAGGCTGTTGAGGAGCGACCATCCGTGTAATTGCTTTGTGCAAGCATCGATATGTCAGATAGTATAACATGCAATACTTTATCAAGAGGAAATCCGACATACCGACGCAAACTCAAAGCTACTACACAGTGGCTATAATATCTTCGGAAACAAATACAGAAATAAACATAACATAAATCAGTCACAGATAATTCATATCACAAAGGCGGAAGAAAATATGAATAAATAATTAACATATGGAAGTGTATATCATAGTAGTGGTCAAAAAGATCCACAATAATACAAAAGAATAGTAACACGTGCTATACAAAAGAATACAACTATGAGTCTATATCTCAAGTGTACACAACAAAATAAACTACTAATCTAAGTAGTTTGCCAAAAGTCAGAGTAATGAATCCCTAGAGAGAAATCAAGCAGAAGCACCTGTAACATCTCGGTCTGACCCGAGTATTATTTAATAAGAAAATATTAAACGGATCAGTCTAACTATAAATATCAGATGAAACGATATAGACTAAGAGATGTGACTAAACACATAATAATCACAATGCCAAGCTGTGATATATATAAGTAATTGAAAATCAACAAGAGATTAATCAATAACACCAAATCTACACAAGAATCAAAGGAAGTGTCATACTCCTTATTTCTTTCACCAAACCATAAATATTGACGATCATATCAACGTCAATCACAAAAGTCAATGACACACAAATTCACCTATGCACAAAAATTGGTAAATCATATCAATAGAAATCACAAAAATAGGTGAAGAAGAAAATTCCAGAATTCGACACACGAAATCCAGAGATCACACAAAATAGGGGGAAGGCCTATCACATGAACGAGAGCATGAAAACTCACCAACATATGTATCACACGAACGAGTGGCTATCTCATGGTAGATAGCCATTAATTTTTGACACACGAACGGCCCGAAGGCCATGAGGCGCTACCCCACATATGTGAGTTGAAACTCATACAAACGGGGTTTAGTCTCCCTCGAAGACAAAGAGACATCGCACATTGCTAGTCTAAATCACAAAAATGATCGTCATGATCATCAAGAAGTGTCAATTACAGTAAGCTAGTAAATATATGAGCTTAGCTTCATGTCTCATAACCGCTAGCTTAACTTAAATATTTACGAACAAATTGTAGATCTCCACTAGAAAATTTTCACAAGAGATTCAATCGAACAAGTCCAAGAATTAACCGGCGAAGTAAACGCAAGCGTTTCATACCACTTGTTTTACTAAGCCGTTTAATTAGATTTCTTATACGAGTGAGGTAAAGGTTTGTATATACTAATAGATTGGGAAACGGTTTTATAAACGAATTTGGTATTAAAATAGAATTGAAATCGTTTGAGGAAAGAGTTTTGATATTTACTGCTAGTATTGAAACCTTTATATTTTTAAAGTGACAAAACACGAAAATGATTGTAGAACAATCAACCACAAAATTCACATTCAATGACGTGAATAAAAATCCAAAGAGATCGATCTGAATCCATCAAAATGGGTATTCCCAAAAATTCCAAGAATAGAAGTCATTAAAGTCGTAGCAACAACAAGTGGGAAATAACACGAATCGATGGAATTTGGAAACCAAGCAAAAATATGCACAAATATGCACAATTAGGCAAATAGGTGCAGGTCAGTCGACTGACTAAAAGGTCCAGTCGACTGGACCAGAGGCATGAAAAATAATTTCCTGCAGTCAGTCGACTGACCTAAAATTCAGTCGACTGAATGCAGGGGAAACAGAGGACCCGAGCCTCAAGTAGTTGCCTTTGGAATGCCTATGTGCTACAGCCGGTCGACTGACTCAAAGGTCCAGTCGACTGACTGGCATCAAGGCTGCTTTCCAGCCTATAAAATGAAGATGCAATCTTCTTCAAAATGCAATCGAGCGAGCACGGTCACTAGGGGTTTATGCAAATCGACTACCCGGCCCTATAAGCTCTTCGATGCATCACCAAAACAAGTTCAAACAACAAACTATGATTTTTGAAGATTTGAACTCAAAACACTAAAATTTGGAATGTTCACAAAACCTATCCAAATCAAAATCAAATACACATGAATAAGTATTAGGAATTCATACCTAACAATCAAAGATAATCATAGACCTAGATGTGGGATTAAAAATCTCACCTTTGAACCCAAACGATTGAAGAAGATGCTTGAAAGAAAATGAGAATCAACCACTCTTCAAATGCAACTCAAGAAGCTTGATTCTAAGCTTTAAAAGAAGATCATTCCCAAAGTTAGGTTTAGGAATTTCTGAAATTATTAAGAGATTGAGTTGGAGAAGAAGAAGAGAAGCTTACCAATGAGTTCTTCTATTAGTTTGGAGCTAGAACTTGATTTGCAAAAGAAAACTAGGGCTTGAGTTTTAATTTCTCATCTCTCCCACCATTGTTGCTAAAGCTTGAGTATTAGGAATTGGAAATGAAGTAAATGAGGAGGAGAGGGGTTGGGACTGAATACATAAGTGGGCTCAGCCCAAATCAAAACCCTAAGTGAAAAAGTAGCAAAAATCAACTTTCTCCAAACATATCGAAGCTTATACTAAAAAAGGTCGCAAACGGCATTTTAAACTCAATGGGAGTGGTCCCGAGTCCTAATTCGACCGTATGCAAAAAGTAGCTTTTCGGACTAAATTCCGAGTATCAAAAAAAAATATTTAAATAAAATATTTAAATATAACATCAACAAATATGCGGGTTGTTACACATCTCACGTTCCAGCATAGGTTGGCACTATCAAAACCGTACGGTGCTTATTAGAGAATGGATTCCAACTGAATGTCTAGAAACACTGTACCGAGATCGAACCTATCAATACCTGCCAGCACAAGACCGAACTATCCCTGACTCGGATAGACCAAATATGCTATCACCCTAGGTGTTCCTACCCTTTTCGAGCTCCTTTCACACATAGTGATAATATCCGAGGTTTATCTAGAAATGTGATAGACATACCCTACTTGGGTGCTACCCACTTAGCCTTGTTGCGTCTCCCCTGCTTTTAGTCATTCTCGGTTGATGTGGCTAGAGGCTACGATTACCTTTTAGAAATATTCACTTAGAATGATCATTGTCCTCTAATAACAATGTACTAATAGCATTCATCCATACATGTCCGTTCTTGGTCTGAAGGAACCCAAGGCACTATTTCTACAACATCTATTCTGGAATCACCCTCAAGATTAGTAGTGCTTAGCCCTTGCACTTCACTGCTCTATCTTTGACTCCATGCTCTTGTCTTCATTACCAAAACGTACTTGTTGGATCGATGTGGTATTCAGATAACTTATCCAATCTCGGTCTCTTCAAAACAACGTTCGATATTTTCGATAAACTCAACCCTGGTTGTTTAGGAAATAAATAGACGAAAATAAGATCGGAGATCACCTCCAAACCGTTAGTGGACGGATTTCCTTATAAACATCCTAGAAGAACGAAATGAGATTATACGTATAGTATAGCACCTCGAATGGTAACTGTACCGTATAATTCCCGTATTTCTCCAAGATATTCCCAAAGTTATATTTTTGGTCTAGATTTGATAGTCGGTTATTTAACTATCACATAAACAGTCATTCAAACAAGCAGTCCATTTTCACCAAATAACTCCAAATCTCTTCTTAATTTAATTAAATTAAATCTCTTCATCGACAATATATGCTTATCTTATCGAGTTAAGTAAATTCACCAAAACTCTTCTTTCAAAGATAATTGGAAAACCTTTAAAATAATTTGGAAAGTGCCACTGCGGTATCAAACCATGGATTCACGGCTCAATGGTTCCGTCCCTATCCCAGAGAAATTGAAGACTTAACTGTAGGCACTCACTGCCTCCGATTATGGCATGCAGATATACCAATACCTCCAAATCTTTATTTGAAAATTTTCAAAATAATACTTATGAAATTTCTATAATAATTTCCCAAGATAATTTTAGGCAATTACACTTTAAAATAAAGAGTCACCATAATATAAATATCGAATGATTTCTCCCTTCAAAATAATAATACTGGTTAATTCTTTAATAAAAATTTACATAATATCAACCATTTATAAAACTACTAAGTAACTTAAATATCCTTGAAGCAATTTTAAAATAACTAAATAATTAATATTCTGAAATATTCCTTAACACTTTTAAATTTCTGGTTAATATTTAAAAAACCTTCTTTCAAATAAATTTAACTTTCCCGGAAAATATATCTCCAATTCCAACATTAGCCAGTCTAATAATTATAAATCCCACTCGATTTATTTCTGGCTTGACTTGCGTTCCAATTCCGTAAATTTCTTTCTTCACATTTCTACAAACAAAACTACTATTTATTTTTAAAACAATTTAAACATTACCATATAAATTCTCATCGCGAATCTATAACTTCAAATTATCCACTGATAATTTACTTTAATTTATATCGTAACTTCGTTTCTAATTTCCATAAATTTCATTTCCCGTTTTATCCCTGTTTCATAACACTTAATCGATTTTTCATCGATTTCCAAATTAAATTCCATTTTTTAATTAATGTCTTAGTTAACCCAATTTATCCAAAACCCACTGACTTCAAGTTCACTTCCTTTTTATGATTTAAAATCTTATTTAAATCTGGAATATCAATTTAATATTATTATTTTTCAAAATTACCCCTTTTATTTTTCCAAACCATTTAAATCTTAAACTTAAAAATACATTCTTTTAATTTATTCAATTTCACTATAAATATTTTACTTTAAAATTCCCTTTTTCCTTTAAAAATTCATTATTCATATTTATGATATTTTAAAATACCAAAAATCTATCCAACAATACTATAGCATCCAATAAATTTAATTTTCCAATATTATCAATCACAGATTAATCAAATAAATCATATCATTGAATATGTAAATAATTTCAACATTTTGAGGAATCCCGTTGGATCCCTCCAACCGGTTTTCCTGTATCCACAAATGTTAATACAATATAAAAAAACACCAATCCCACTTCAAGGGGGATATCACGGTATATAGGGTCATCTGTTACCATACGGGGCGCATAGGGTCTAATCCGCTATATATTCCAATACATGCACAAACTATTATATATAATATCACATCCAACTGATAATAATTTATCAATTTAATCAATGAAACAATAATTAATTTTAACTATTTAAAATCAACTTCTGTAATCTAAAATCGAGTGAGATAAACTCACATTGATTTTATCATCGCTTTCGCGTTCAGATTCCAATTGAATCTGGACGCGTTTGAAATTGTATGAAAACTCCGAAAGCTCTATTTTCGTCCCAACCAATTTCTATGCATAGATGGTGACATTGCGATCCCAACACCTCTTGTACGTCCGAATCGGCCCTCGTACGCATGAGATAATTTTTTTATAAGTTGAAGATTATTTAATTTAAACTTAAATATTAATTTATTTTAAACTTATAAAACCATACCCAACAGAAAAGGAGCCCGACCCAAAACAAACAGTGTTCTTCCAAAAATTGAAAATCAGTTCCTGCTTCCAGATCGTCTTCCCCATAGCCGCGCTTCGACGGGCCATCAGTCTCCCCTTCCTCCTCGAAATTCACTTCCGACTTCACCCATCAATTTCCCATTCGAACACGCACCTACCCAAACCACCCCCTTCGAGTTCGACACGACCCACAACATCGCGATTCGCCACCACTTCGTGTTCGACCCCGAAATGTCGTCCTCCCCATCTTCGATCGCACGCCTCCAAACGATCCCCTCCAGCTTGCCTTCCCATGCCTATACCGATCTCGAGCTTCGCTTACATTATCGCTGCCCCAAACCGACCATATCCCTAACCCTAGACTTTGAAACCCACCTCGACTTCATTGACGCCTTCCTCTAGCATCGACGCACCATCCACCACGTAACCCAAACTGAAGAGAGTTGTGAAATTCAAATTTATGAATTTATCTCATCATTTTTAAGCGAGTACCATATGAGTCATTTTTTTCTTCAAAGCTTTTATTATTATTTTTTTCTTTTTGAAGCTATCAATTATGTGATATAAAGAGAGGAGGGGGAAAGAACGACATGTTGGCATGTAAAGGAGGCTACAGTGATTTTGAAATGAAAGGGAAACGTACTGATGTGCTATTATTCATCAAATCAATTATATATATAATTTAAATTTTAATCGTCTCGAATCTGTAGCTCAAAATCTTGAACTCCTGTTGAGGTGTGCCACTAGACGTTCATAATACTATACTCCAATTTCGAACGCAATGGAAAAGGTTTCGAGTCTTAATTCGATCGTATGAAAAAGATAGATTTTTGGACCCAATTATTATATTAAATTTTCGATATAAATTCCAACGCGTTTTTATGCCGTACGGCCAAACGATAACTCCAAGCGTTACGAAATTTGAAATTCAATAATAATACATAATTATAGATCCAATGGAACTTGTTTCGTCAAGTTCCGAGACTGTGCCCCGGAAGGATATTTTTAAATGTCATTTTGAACTATATATTTTTAAAACTGAACAAATCGCCTTTAAATTTAATTTTAAAACTTTTATTATCTCTAGTATTATCAATATAAATTTTATAAGTCATTAAATCATTTTAACAAGCTTAAAGCTCAATGTTCACTATTTTACCCAATTTCCAATTAATAAATTAATTGATTAAATTGACCAATAAATATTTATATTTGAAATTCAAGTTAAAAATTAACTTTTAAATATTTAAAATCAATTGAATATTCCCATTTCAAATACCCAAATTCCGGATCGTTACAAAACACTTTCCATCAAATTAATTTTTGCCTTTACAATTAGTAAACAATGCCAATCTATGAGTTATGTCTAATAAAAAGAGATTAGTTGTTGAGTCAAGTTACCTAAATAACATTGTAAATTAAATCAAAATACTCTTAAATAGGTTTTAAACTCCGCCATAAATGATTCATTTGCTGATGAAATAGATGTGTTGATCAAAAAAAGAGAAAACAATTATCACAATAATATTCAATATGTTGTCGACCACCATACTACGTTTATATTAAACTTCTCTACAAGTTTTACAAGGATAAAATGATATTAAAAATTAAATTTTAAACTTTAAATTTCAAATTGTAGCTATTTATTTTTCATGTGTGGGACATGAACCATTTGTGCAATTTATCATTGTCTTTCCCTTGCATGTTATTTACATAGTTTATTTTGCACTTTATATGAGGATCATCTACCATTTGTACTAATCATTTTGATTTCGCAAAAGTTAGAATGTCCGAATGAGATTAGCGAGCACTGCCAAGCACAAAGATAAAATGATATGAAACACCATAAATTTCTATTTTTCCTTCTTAATATTTGTGCCTGGCCTTATAATACTTACACCACTCGTTTGTTTTGCACGCATGAAGTGCATGCTATTAGATCTTGTGTGTTATTATTTAAACCGGATTGTGTGGTGAAAATCAGAAGGCAACAAGGGATATTGCAAAATAGGAGTGCTATTGAACGCTCCTGTGACGACACTGAATTTCTGAGCATTTCAAACTGGAATATTTAATTGATTTTAAATATTTGAAAGGTTAATTTTAACTTGAATTCCAAACATCACTATTTATTTGATAATTAAATTTTTGAATTTAATAATTTGAAATTGGGTAAATTATTGAATCTTCAGTTTTAAGCCTCTTAAAATAATTTGAAGGCTTGTAAAATTTATATTGATAATACTGAACATAGTAGAAGTGTTAAAATTGAATTTGGAAGTGCTTTGTTAAGTTTTGAAATTTTATCATTAAAATCGATATTTAAAAATAGCCTTCCGAGGCGTAGTCTCGGATTTCGACGAAACCAGTTCCATTGGATCCGTAATATTGTATTATTATCGGATTTCAAATTTCGTAAAGTTTGGAGTTGTTGTGTGAGCGTACGATATATAAACGCGCTGAATTTTTATCGAAAATTTAATTTAATAACTAAGTTCAAAAAGCTATCTTGTCCATACGATCGAATTAGGACTCGAAACCTTTTCCATTGCGTCCGGAATAGGGATATAACATTAGGAACGCCTAGAGGCATGCCTAGATAGGAGGTCGAGTTTTTAGCTCGATTTCGAGACGATTTAAAATTTATATAATATTGTTATTTTGACTAGTCAACCTGTAGTTGAAATAATGTCACACTAGTCTTTTTCCATTCACTGGAATACCGTAGCCCATCTGCTACACGCGACCATCGCTTCTTGTCTCCCCAATCTTCTTTTTATTTTGCACGCAACCGATCATTCCAGAGGGATAACAGCTGCCTTCACATTTACAACTACGAATTCCTACTCTTCCCTCATTTCGTAGTTCTTAACTAACAAGCCTCCTTTCCCTTCCTTACCGAAATCATAAATCGAAAAAAATAGGCCGAGCTCAGAAAAATGTCTCACGCGACATTCCAAATTCACGAGCATGTACAAGGCATAGCGGCGGTTATTCGAGTAAAGTATCGACGATCTGAAGATCGGTCGAGACGCTGGCATCGACGATGCGTGGGTGAGAAAGGTCCAAAACTTGGTCAACGTTGTTTCTTTGGGCGTGATGTCAATTTGGGAGAGCAGGGAATTATCGGTAGATCGCGTAGGCAAGTGGCGGCGCCGCTTCTCGACCATTGGCTAGGGTTCATGGTGGCGGGTCGAAAGCTTGTGGACTTCGAGGCCACATATGCAGAGGTTTGAAGATGGGGCTGGGTTCGATTTATGAGCGGTGTTTGCCGCGTCTGTGAGTGGAAGCTGGGCTCGGTAAGGTATAATTCTTCTTTTCAATTTAATTTAATGTACATATGTATATATCAATATGGTTTAAAAAAGAGACTGATATATATATATATATATATATGATTTAGAAAATATGAGAGTTTATGGAAAAATAATAATAAAAATTAAATAAACAAGTTTGTACACATTTTTAACTTACTAGACAATTTTAAAATAATGTATATTAGTAATTAACTTGTTTAATTTATCTATTTAATTATTTTAGTTACTAATAATATTTATTAAAGGGAATTTGTTTAGGATAAGTTATTAGTCCAAATTTAATTATTAGTTAATTAAATTATACAAGGGAAAGCAAATTGTTTGATTTATTCAAATATTATTAAATCATACAATTATTTATTCAAGGGTCTTAAATCATGAAGAATCAAGTCAGTTGAAGTGGATTGCAAATATAAAGCAAATGCGAGTTAATTTCACTCATCTGGTTTGATATAAATTTAAATGATTAAACTTAAATAATTGGTTGAATGGTTGAATTGATTTGATGTGCTATATTATAGTATATAATATATGTTGGAATGATTGATTTCCCGCATTATATAGCGGATGAGACCCTATGCGCTGCATTATAGCGGATAATATTATATAAATCCCATATACCGCGATATTCCACCTCGAAGTGGAATTGATATTATGCTAACATCTGTGGATGCAGAGAAATAGGTTGGAGGAATCCAACTGGATTCCTCAACATTTATTTAAATTTAATATTCTCTGTTGTGATTATTTGATATTCTATGATGAATTATATTAGAATATTGAATGCTATGGTTTGTTTGAATATATTTTGGTACACTGAGTTATCAAAATATATAAATTGGATTTTTGGAAAGATAATAAAAGAGTGGAGTTTAAGTAAAATATTTATAGCGAATTTGAATAAAATTAAGAATGAATTGAAAGAGAATGGAAGTGATATTAAAATATTAATAAATAATTCCGAGTATGGAAAAAAAAGGATTTGAATAAACAGAAATTATTGAATTGTAAACTTAAGTGATATCATTTAAAGGAATAAAGAATTATTTTAAAATTCAAGGTTTAAATTTATTTAAAAGGATAAAGAAGTAATTTGGGAAATCTAGATTTGGTATTTTCAGTTAAAAGTATTTTAAATCAAAATTAAGGAATTAAATCTGAAGTTAATGGATTTTGGAATAAATGGGGTAAATTGGAAATCAATTTGGAAATTGATTTAGGTGTTTGAAATTGGATATTTGGAAGGATAAATTCACGATGAGAATTTATTAAAGGAATGAGAAATTTTTTTAAAAAATAAATAGTGATTTATTTTTTAAGGATGTGAAGAGAAGTGTATTTCCCTGGATAGCCAAGTACGTTTTCAAAGTAATTTTTAAATATAAGCTAAAATTTTAATGTTGTTTTAAAAAGCATATTTTAGGAAATTTCTTATTTCTAAATGTTTAAATTCTGAAGTAAGTATTTTTCAAATCCATTATCGTAGCAATTATTTAAAAGTGGCTTGGTATTTTGGTTTTAAAAGAGAAAATCTAGTTTTATATTGTATAAAATGACCTTATTTTAATTATTTCTAAAGTATTATTTTTAATAAAGGATTAAAGTAGTTTTTTTCTAAATTTAAATGTTAAAGCATATTTTACAATAAAGTGTGTAAATTATTTAAAAAAGTCTAAAGTTTTGTGCTTGGTGATTTCAGTGGAAATAGAAAATATTTTGAAAATTTATTCTGCAAGAGGAAGGCAGTTCGAAACTGTTTTCAAAAGGGTTGAAAATGGAAATATATCTTGCGAAGATATTTTGAGATAAATAAATAATTTGGGAAATTATTTATTGTTTGATGGTTGTTGTGAATGTTAATTGATAGTTAAATAACCGACTATCAATATTGGCTAAATGCGTCGATCGTTTCGAAGAGACCGGGATCGGGATTTATTTCTCAAAACCATTTCGATCCGGTTTGTAAGTTTTCATGGAAAAACGAGTTCGGAGTCGAAGATGGAGTAGTGAAGTGCAAGGGCTAGTCGCTACTAATCCTGAGGAGGTTTCCAAAATGGATGTAGTAGGAGTAGTGCCTTCGGTTTCGTTCGAACCCGAGATGGACTTGTATGGATGAATGCTTTCAGAACATCGTCAGGTGGACGATGAGCATTCTAAGTGAAATGATCTAAAAGGTAACGCTTAGCCTCAAGCCTCATCAACCGAGAATGGCTGAAAATCAAGGGTTATGCAGCAAGGCTAGGTGGGTAGCACCCATTCAGGGTGAGGTCATCCCTGTCTAGATGTCCTTTTTTATTTCAGCATAGTGGTACGGTTGCTGATCCCAACAGTGGGGTGATCTAACTCGAGGTTATCTAGTAAGGGGTAGTCTCGGTATTGTGTTGCAGGGGGTCGGGAGTGATCCTCGGTACTGTGATCTAGGCTACGTACCATGACAGGTGGTACCCCAGTGCCTAGTCATTAGTTGGAAATCCATTCTCCGTACGTGCCTTTTACTAGTTTTGTTTATATTACCCACTCTGTGGCTAGTAGCTGGAATTTAACAATGTAACAATTTCGGCTATTTGATTAAGTATTTGTATATAGACCCAATTATAATATTAGAGGATTTTATAAGAAACGTTTTAGCTATCGTAAGGTAAAAACCCGACATGTTTACTTGTGGCGTGGTCTTACGAGATGCTTTTGTTTTCAAAGGATTTTTGAAAATTTAAAAATCAATTTGAGTGTGATTTCTCATGCTGTTATTTCAGACTGACTCGGGTGTTATTTAACTATAATGCTCGGGTCAGACCGAGTATTATAGGATACATGATATGATGCTGTGGAGCTTAGGAGTTGAGCTGGATGGCGATACGTACTTCCGTAGTTGATTATTATCCCGCTGTTTATCCAGTTGTATGTTATTGATGTGGAACTCTAATGATGTACTCTGATGATGTATCTATAAACAGATATAGTATTTTTTTTTTGGGTGTAATGATCTATGATTACTTATTATATTTTATTCCGCTGCGGTGGTTAGATTCTGATGGTGATTTCTATTTTCTTCTTCTACCTCTTCTTCCTTAACCCAAATGGTTCGTATTTCCGTACATCTTGAGTTGATTGATGAAGAATAGTGTTGACTCAAGGGGTACGGATTTGCGGGTCGTTGCAGTTGGTATCAGAGCGAGGTTGGTGATAACCTTGGCTCTGGTGGGATTACTCATTTAAATAGAGTCCGTAGTACTCTAGAATGAGCCGGAGCGTATTAATAGATATGAGCGCGTATTTGTTAGTGAATATAAAATTGTTTTTATATTGTGTTGATTTATCTGTTGTGTGTTTATGGATTCTGGTCGATGTGTGGGACGCCATGTCATCGATAGGGATTTCTAAACTCTTAAACAAGATAAACAGACACAGTATTGTTTTAAATAGGGTAAATGAAATAATTTTACCCAAATTATTTTCATATATAAAGGGAATAATTTTTCGTAAATTGTTATAGTTATATATGGATGCTTGGTTGTTAAAAAGTGATAATATTAAATTATTATCATTGTTATATGAGTATTGAATAAGAAATTGAAATAATAACCAAAGATTAAGGAATAAATTAATAAAATAAATGGAATTTGTAAATGTGATTCATAATTGAATACGAAATTGAAACCATAATTAAAAACTAGAAACAAATTCATATACAAATGAGATTTGTAAATATAAGCTATAAATGTGAATTATAGTGTGATTAATAATTAAAATAAGACAAAATTCCAAAGTAATGTGTGAATAAAAATTTAAAGGATTTGGATTTTGGAAATTTAGATTGCTTTGAATTTGAAAATGATTCTCAAAAAAGTTGGGAAAAGTAAAATATATTTGAGAAATATTTTTGAATTGGATTTGAAATCTAGAGAGATTTGGAATTTAAAAATATTTGAAAGGTTTTAAAAGAGATAAAAGAATTGAACTCTTTACGGTCATTGAAAGATAATTCCGAAGACGATCGCGACATCATCGGTGTTCATTTTCGAATTTCCAAGAGGAGGATTGCTACCTGGATGTTTAGGATTAATGTTTGTTTGAGAAATTGAGTTTGATTTTGGAAGTGAAAGGGAATAGTTTGGTTTAGATATGCATGTTTTCAAAATTCAATTTTTGACATTTTAGTAATGAGTTTAAATGGTAAGCAAAAAGAAATTTAAACTGAATGTTGAACTTAAGTTTGAATGAAAAAGATTAGTCAAGTTGGACTAAATTAAAAAAAGTTTTGAGATTAAAATTAGCAAGTAACTAATTAATTAATATGGTATGCAAATGAAATGAAATTGAATGTTGGATGATGTTTGATTTAAAATTTTGTAAAATAAAGTGCAGAATTAGTTCAAATGGACCAAAAATAACTAATGTTTGGAAATAAAATTTATTGGTTGAAAATGAATTTGTGAATGAATAAATGAATTTATAATTGTAAGTAAATGAACTGAAATTGGATATTGGAATGATATTAAATGGAATTAAGTCCTTGCTTAGCAAAATTCAAAAGAATGGTATGTAGCTAGATTTAACTGGATTTAAGCTAAATAAAATTGAATTGAAATGAATTCAGTTGAGTTATAGATGATATTGAATGGAATAAAATTCTTACTTAAATAAATAAAAGTAAACTAAGTAAGTAAGTATTGAATTGGATTTAAATAGATTTGGTGTGAGTTGTAAACAAATCCAATTCAAGTATAAATTGAATGACCTTATTATTAATAAATTCTATAATGAATTGTTAATGTGAATTAAAATTTAAAAATGGATAAAAGAATAAACTAATTGAATAAAATAGTGAAATGGTTGGGATTTGATCAAAGGAAAATCAAATCAAAGATTGTGAATAAATTAAAAATGGGATGGAATCAAGTGTGAATTGAGTTGGAATCAATTAAATGGTTATAAAGCTTAAGTAATTATTTATTCACATTTATATTGTCAAATTGCATAAGAAAACGGGTCGTTCGATGTAAACGGGATTAGATAAATTCTATGAGTTATTAGAAGTGAAATAGGATGATTTTGAAATCAATTGGAAGGAATATGAGTTTGTTTTGCTTAGAATGAATTAAATATAAGCGAGTAAGTTGTAAATCGCTTAAACTGAATGGAATGGTTTGAGAATTGGTTGTAAGCAATTGTAATAAGTGTCGGAACCTTATATGTGCTTATGGAAATTATATAACGTGCACTATATGTGAAATTTATGTGTTAGCTATTGAAAGTAGGTGAAATGTTAATAAATTGCATATATTTAGTACTTATATGTTTGGATTGAGTAAGTACAGGTACCGGGAAGTCGTTGGGCTGGGTTTGATCGCGCAAAATGCAAATTAAATTAGCCGCTTGCTTGAAAATGCTAAATAAAGGTACGCCTACACAGTAAAAATAGGAAATATGAACTGTTTTTGTTTTCCGACCGTGTGGGTCGATGTATATATATTTATATCTCTTGTCAAATTGCAAAAGCTCATCCATACAAAGGAGACTGCCAAAAAATTTCGAAAATTTTTGGAGTTAGAAATTTTTAAAATTTTCACTAACGGCAAAGGATTTAAAATTGGTAAGCAAATAGATTTGAAACTGAATATTGAAATCTAATTTAAAATTGTGTATGTAAAGTAAGGTGAAATCGAAGAAATTGTTTGAAGAAACTAAAGGTAGAAAAGTTTGCAAATAAACTTTTATTTGAGATTTTAAATAAATTAGTAAGTGGGACTAATAAAAGGAAATGGTTAATTAAATATGGAATTGGAAATCCAGTGTAAAAATAAGGTGAATAAGATTCAATATGCAAAGTTTGAAGGCAAATTGATTTCAAATGGAATCGTAAAGGCAAAATGAATAGAAATAGATATAAACTTCAATAGTCAAGTGAAAATAAAGTTAAGAGGTGTATAAAATATTTATATTGAACTTAAGAAATGAAAGGTGAAATCCTTAAGTAAGTTTGGTATTGGAAATATACTAAGTGAATAGTTGAATGAAGATTAAAATTGGAAGTTGTGAAATGGGATAATTGGGAATAAGAAAATAGAAATCAAATGAATATGAATAAAAAGAAAATTGATATAGTTGATAATCAATTGAGATAAATACGTAGGTGTACGTATATTGTCTTTATTCGCATAGTAATTTGATCCAGATTCGAGCATAGAATTTCGAGATAGTTATATCGATCCGAATTAGGATTTTTCACTCGATTTTCGACGACGAACCCTGGATATGGATCTTGATTGATTCTGGAAATTCTCTATCATAGTTATGACTATGCAAGGAGAATGACGGTTTCTGATCAAGAAACCAGATCTGAGTCCGCACTCAGAAGTCGGGTGGACGATACTAGTTCGGAAGTGAAATTGTGTGATCGAGCGAGTGATAGATTTGATATTGCATACGAATGGTATATGTACATCATACGGGCTTAAATGAATAGATATTGAAATTTTGTAAAGGAGTCAAATAGATGATTTTGAATGTTGTGATTGAATATTATTAATAAGTAGAATATACAGGTATTATGAAGGAAAATGAAAATTGGTTTTGATTTCAGAAGATAAATTTGAATTGCTCGACAAAAAGATATGTGTTTAAATTTCTGTATAAAATTTGATTGGGTTTTCGATCTAGCAACTTGGCTTTTTATTTTCTTTTAGAATTTGGGAGCCCGTAGAGGCATTTTGTAGTTGTACCAAGCTAGCCGCGCAAAGGAGACGCTGGCGAAATTTTTCGGAAATTAGGGAGTTAGAAAAATTTTGAGAAAATTCTAATAATTCAAAATTTGATTTTGAATTTAAATTTAAATTTAAATTTGAATTTATAATTTGAATGGTTGACGTAAGTAACGTTGTTTGGGAATTATGGATAGGTTTGGAAAGGTTAATACAGATGATAATGCGTCTTAAACAAAAGATTGTTTGGTAGTTGTTAAAAATCGTTTGGTTTTGGGAAAATAGTAAACGGGTATTGGACCATTCTTCCTAACTAGTAAATTCGGGTACGAAATTCTTTTAAGGGGGGAGGAATGCGATGACTCGGAATTTCTGAGCATTTGAAATTGGAATATTTAATTGATTTTAAATATTTGAAAGGTTAATTTTAACTTGAATTCCAAATATCACTATTTATTTGATAATTAAATTTTTGAATTTAATAATTTGAAATTCGGTAAATTATTGGATCTTCAGTTTTAAGCCTGTTAAAATAATTTGAAGGCTTGTAAAATTGATATTGACAGTACTAAACATAGTAGAAGTGTTAAAATTGAATTTGGAAGTGCTTTGTTAAGTTTTGAAATTTTATCGTTTAAATCGATATTTAAAAATAGCCTTCCAAGACGTAGCCTCGATTTCAATGAAACTAGTTCCTTTTGATCCGTAATATTGTATTATTATCGGATTTCAAATTTCGTAATGTTTGGAGTTGTTGTGTGAGCGTACGATATATAAACGCGCTGAATTTTTATCGAAAATTTAATTTAATAACTAAGTTCAAAAAGCTATCTTCTCCATACGATCGAACTAGGACTCGAAACCTTTTCCATTGCGTTTGGAATAGGGATATAACATTAGAAATGCCTAGCGGCATGCCTCGATAGGAGGTCGGGTTTTTAGCTCGATTTCGAGACGATTTAAAATTTAAAATTTATATAATATTGTATATTTTGACTAGTCAACCTGTAGTTGAAATAATGTCACACCGGTATTTTTCCGTTCACTGCAGAATACTATAGCCCATCTGCTACACGCGACCATCGCTTCTTGTCTCCCCAATCTTCTTTTTATTTTGCACGCAACCGATCATTCTAGAGGGATAACAGCTGCCTTCACATTTAAAACTACAAATTCCTTCTCTTCCCTCATTTCGCAGTTCTTAACTCACTAGCCTCCTTCCCCTTCCTTGCCGAAATCATAAATCGAAAAAAACAGGCCGAGCTCAGAAAAATGTCTCACACGACATTCCAAATTCATGAGCATGTACAAGGCATAGCGGCGGTTATTCGAGTGAAGTATCGACGATCTGAAGATCGGTCGAGACGTTGGCATCGGCGATGCATGGGTGAGAAAGGTCCAAAACATGGTCGACGTTGTTTCTTTGGGCGTGATGTCAATTTGGGTAGAGCAGGGAATTATCGGCAGATCGCGTAGGCAAGTGGCGGCGCCGGTTCTCGAGCATCGGCTAGGGTTCATGGTGGCGGGTCACAAGCTCGTGGGCTTCGAGGCCGCATATGCAGAGGTTTGTCGATGGGGCAGGGTTCGATTTATGGGCCGTGTTTGCCGCGTCTATGAGTGGAAGCGGGGCTCGATAAGGTATGATTCTTCTTTTCAATTTAATTTAATGTACATATGTATATATATCAATATGGTTTAAAAAAAGAGACTGTTATATATATATATATATATATATATGATTTAGAAAATATGAGAGTTTATGGAAAAATAATAATAATAATTAAATAAACAAGTTTGTACACATTTTTAACTTACTAGACAATTTTAAAATAATGTATATTAGTAATTAACTTGTTTAATTTGTCTATTTAATTATTTTAGTTACTAATAATATTTATTAAAGGGAATTTGTTTAGGATAAGTTATTAGTCCAAATTTAATTATTAGTTAATTAAATTATGTAACAACCCGCATATTTATCGATTTTATATTTAAATATTTTGTCGTTAATTGGATATTGGTCCGAAAAGCTACTTTTTGCAAACGGTCAAATTAGGACTCGAGACCACTTCCATTGAGTTCGAAATGCCGTTTACAATTTTTTTTAAGTATGAATATTGATATGATTGGAGATAGTAGAATTTCACTACTTTTTCACTTGAGACTTTGGGTTGGGCTTTTAGCCTATTAGACCCAACCTTCACCCCTCCTCTTCATAACTTCATTTCTATTTTTTCCTAAGTCTTCAAGCTTCTTCAAAAATGGTGGAGGGAATAAGAAATTAAAATTCCAAAACTCAAATTCAATTGCAATCCGTCTTTCGACTCCAAATTCAAGAAGAAGACATTGGATTCAAGCTTCTTGTGCTTAGATAGAAGAGGGATTGATTCTTGCTTCCTTAAAACTTCATTTTTCATTCAATTTGTGCAAAGGTGAGATTTTTATCTCACAAATCTAGTCTATAACTATATTGGACTGTTGGGAATGATTCCCTATCACTTTTGCATGCACATTTGCCTTTGGTTTGGATTGGATTGGCGAAAAACTCCAATTTTTAGCATTTTTGGAAATTTCCTGCACTTAGCTCGTTCTGGCCACTTGACTCGTTCGGTGATAGGTCGCAAGGTCACTGGGTCGTAGGTCACAGGGCTTTAGGTCGTTCTGGAAGAATTGGCACTTCGGAATTAGGTCGCTCACGAGTTAACTCGTTAGGTCGCTCGCAAGTTAGTACCATAGGTCGCAGGGCTTTAGGTCATTCTGGAAGTATTGGCACTTCGGAGTTAGATCGCTCGCGAGTTAAGCCTTAAGTCGTAGGTCGCTCACGAGTTAGGCCTTAAGCCGTAGGTCGCTCGCGAGTTAAGCCTTAAGTCGTAGGTCGCTCGCGAGTTAAGCCTTAAGTCGTAGGTCGCTCGCGAGTTAAGCCTTAAGTCGTAGGTCGCTAACGAGTTAGGCCTTAAGCCGTAGGTCGCTCGCGAGTTAAGCCTTAAGTCATAGGTCGCTCACGAGTTAAGCCTTAAGTCGTAGGTCGCTCGCGAGTTAAGCCTTAAGCCGTAGGTCGCTCACGAGTTAAGCCTTAAGCAGTAGGACGTTCGCGAATACCTTAGGTCGTGAACCCTGTTAGGTCGTTAGGCCTATAACCCGTTAAGTCGCGAATACCTTAGGTCGTTAGACCCATAAGTCGTTAGGTCGTATGACCTTATAACCCAATAGGTCGTTGGACCTTATCCCGATAGTTCGCGTGACCCCTTAGACCCTTAGGTCGTTAGACCTCATTTTGTCTTCACTAAGTCGTACCGTTTTGGTCGGGGCGCTGTCCCCTGGACCCCCGCGACTTGACCGGGCAGGTCGAACCCCGTAAGTGGTGGCGTTGCCCCCGCACCCCCACCTTGGGGGGTTGCCACCCCCCCCCCCCCCCCGGACACCCCCTCCGTAGGGGATCATATCTGAAAAACATTGAGCTGTTTTCCTTGGATTTTATTCACATCTCCATATGCGATCTTTGTGATTGATTGTTTCTACAATTGCTTCTGTGTTTTGTCATTTTATAATATAAAGGTTTCAATACTAGTAGTAAATATCAAAACTTTTTTAACAAACAATTTCAACTCTATTTTTAATAACAAAGCTCTTTTCTTAAACCGTTTTCCAATCTATTAGTATATACAAACCTTTACCTCACTCGGATGAGAAATCTAATTAAACGACTTAGTAAAACAAGTGGTATGAAACGCTTGCGTTCACTTCGTCGGTTAATTCTTGGACTTGTTCGATTGAACCTCTTGTGACAATTTTATTAGTGAAGATTTACAGTTTGTTCGTAATTATTTAAGTTAAGCAAGTGGTAATGGGACATGAAGCTAAACTTCTATATTTACTAGCTTAGTGTAATTGACACTTCTCGTTGATCATGACGATCATTCTGATGCTTTAGACTAGCAACTGTGCGATGTCTCTTGTTGCGAGGTTAGACTAGACACCACTTGTGTGATTCCACTCACACATACCTTTTTGCTTTTTGGTTAGTCTGCACCTTAATCTGTGTGATTCCATTCACACTTGTGGGGTAGCTCCCCTTGGTCTTCGGACCGTTATGTGATAGGCCTCTTTCTCTTTTCTATGATTTCTGGACTTCTTGCATTGATTTCTAGAATTTATGTCATTGACTTCTTATGAGTACAAGTTTGGGGTATGATGCCTTTTCCGAATCTTTGAGAAGATTCTTGTGATATTGATTATCTCTTATTGATTGATCTTCTATTGATCATTATTTACATACTTATAGTGGTATGTCATTATGGATATTTTATGTTTATGTCATATCTTTTATGTTATATCATGTCATCTGATATTTATAGCTAGACTGACCCGTTTATTATTTTCTTAAATAATACTCAGGTCAGACCGAGATGTTACAGGTGCTTCTGCTTGACTTCTTCCCAGGGATTCATCACTCTGACTTTTGGCTAACTGTTTAGCTTAGCAGTTTTTGTTGTATACACTTGAGATGTAGACTCATAGTTGTATTCTTTTGTATAGCACGTGTTGCTATTCTTTTGTATTATTGTGGATCTTTTGAGCACTACTCTGATGTACACTTTCATGTGTTAGTTATATATTCATATCTTCTTCCGCCTTTGTGATATGGATGTCTGTGACTGATTTGCGATATGCTTATTTCTATGTTTGTTTCCGAGGATTATTTATAGCCACCGTGTGATAAGCAATTACATGGATGGTCGCTCCTCAACAGCCTTATTCTCCGTGCTAGTTGACAGCACTACTTCGTAGTGTTCTTGGCTAGCGTGGGTATAGAGGTGGGGCGTCACAGCTTGGTATCAGAGCCAAACTTCGGAACAATGTAGAATAACTTAACAAGGATCATCGTCCTAGGTCTATCTTAGGAGTCATACCATAGGATTAATTCGAGTCTTCGTACCGATTCATCCTATTTTCTTTATGATTCCTTGTTTTATCTATCAAGATTGCTTGATGTTCATTGGTGAATAACCTTCTTCCTTCTCTTCTTTCTTTCTTAAAGGAAGAGAATGTCTAGACTAGGCCGTCCCAGAACTGGATCATCTGGTGCTGCTCCCCCGGATGGAGTTTTTATGAATGCTCAACAGCTTCTTGATTTAGTAACTAATGCTCAAGCAGCTGGAGCTAACCCGGAACCTACTCACCCAAAGTCGGGATTTGCACGCTTGTGCAGCGTTTACACCAACTTGGATGGGATGCCCTTCAAAGGTTCGGAAAATATCATCGAGGTCCAGGCTTGGTTAAAATCATGCGATCGAATCTTTTCTCGCATGAACCTTATCGATCTCCACCGCGTTCAGGTGGCTTCTAGCATGCTCCAGGAGAGAGCATTGGACTGGTACGAACTCCTTATTTCAGAAATTAATGAAGCGGATCTCACCTGGGAGTAATTTCAGGGACGCTTCGAGTTAAAGTTTGTACCAGAAGCTGGGAAAGTAACCTTGGCTCGACGTTTTATAGACCTTGTTCAAGGTCAATCCTCTGTGACTGATTACGTCGCAGCCTTCGAGTCGCTTTCCAAATATGGGGTTGAATACATCAACACCCCATTGAAGAAGAACCAGAGGTTCGTTTATGGCTTAAATAAGAATCTTAAGAAGCCACTACTCCTGAAACTAGAAGTCGCATTTGATCAACTCGTCGATATCGCTCTTCGTCTTGAAGAGGCTGATAGAGAGAGTGATGTTGAAGTGGAAGGCGCTAAACCAAACTTCAACAACAAGAAGAGGCCAAACAAATTCAAGGGTCCTTATCCCAACAAAAAGGGTAAGCAGGTAACCCCTGCGACAAAGTCTCCTTCTCCTAGTGGTGCGAGTTGCTTCAACTGTGGGTCTGGGGATCATTATGCGAATAAGTGCTCTAAGCCCAAATCTTGTCGCTATTGTAAGAGCCCGGATCATTACATACATCAGTGCCTCAAGCGTAAAGGCAAGAAGGAAGAAAAGATGAATGTGGCTCAAGCCCCTGGCAACACATCTCGTGGCCAAGGTATTTCTCATTCCATTCTGGATGGTATTATTTTATTTCATGATCAACCTATTAGAGTTCTCTTTGATACGGGTGCATCCCATTCTTTTATATCAAAGGAACCGGTAGACACTTTTTCCTTAAGTGTTACTGCATTGATGACTTCTTTAAAAATTGCGAATCCTGTTGGTGGATCCACAACTCTTAGTTTGCTTTGTAAAGATGTGGAGATTATTTTATGTGATTTTTCTTTCCTAGCCGATTTGCATGTCATGCGTTACTTAGGCTTTGGAATAATTTTGGGAATGGATTGGCTTAACCGTTATCAAGCCCATATCCTATGTCCTGAGCGGACTATTCATCTCCGACATCCACTATCTGTTAAACAGATTTCTGTTAATCTCAAAGATTCAGAATCCTGTTTGGTGGCATCTTTATATTCTTTAAATCCTCGTGATGACGATGATGATGATGAAGATGATATTATTTCTCGTATTCACGTTGTTCGTGAATTTTCCGACATATTCGAGCCCGTTTTAGGTTTACCACCTAAACGAGCAATTGAGTTCAGAATTAATCTTGTTTCTGGAGCTCAACCTATTACTCGTCCTTCTTATCGCATGTCCAATAAGGAAAATGAGAAGATGCGTAAACAATTATCCGAATTGAAGACGAAGCAATTTATTCTCTCTATTTCCTCACCTTGGGGAGCTTCGGCTATTTTCGTGAAGAAATCCGACGGTACGCTTAGGCTTTGCGTTGACTATCGCAAGCTTAACGATCTGAATATTAAAAATAAATATCCTTTACCTCGGATTGATGATCTATTCGATCAGCTTAGTGGTGCTAAGGTCTTTTCACAATTGGAGTTGGCTACCGGTTTCCATCAGCTTCGTATCGCTGAGGATAGCATTCCTTTGACATCATTCCGTACTCGATATGGATCTTATGAATGGCTTGTTATGCCATTTGGGTTAACGAATGCTCCAGCTTATTTCATTGACCTCATAAATCGGGTTTTCAAAGATTTCCTCGATCGGTTTGTTCTCATATTCATTGATGATATTCTTGTGTATTCAAAAACCGAGGAGGAACATGAGAAACATCTTCGGATTGTATTGGAAACTCTTAGGAGTAATCAATTAAAGGCGAAATTTTCTAAATGCGACTTTTGGCAATCTCGTGTGAAGTTTCTCGGTCATATTATTTCCGAATCCGGGATTTCCGTGGATCCTTCAAAGATTGAAGCGATTCAAGATTGGAAGAGACCGGAGAGTGTGACAGAGATTCGTAGTTTTCTCGGTTTGGCAGGCTATTACCGTCGTTTTATTAAGGACTTTTCTAAGATTGTCGTGCCTCTTACTGGCTTGACTAAGAAGGGAGTTAAATACATTTGGTCGGACAAATGTGAAGCCTCTTTTCAGAAATTGAAAGAACTCCTTTCCGATGCTCCTATTCTTGTTATTCCCGTGGGGAATCAAGATTTTGTTGTTTATACTGATGCTAGTCACGTTGGTTTGGGTGCCGTTCTTATGCAAAAAGAACGTGTTATTGCTTATGCTTCTAGGCAATTAAAGCCGGCCGAGACTAGATATGCCACACATGATTTAGAACACGCGGCTATTGTTTTCGCCCTTCGGATTTGGCGTCATTATCTATTGGGAGAGAAATTTATTCTTTGTACGGATCATAAGTCTCTGAAATATTTATTTTCTCAAAAAGAACTTAATTTACGTCAACAACGTTGGCTCGAGTTTCTTGCACCTTATGATCTTGATATTCTTTATACCCCCGGTAAGGGTAATCGTGTCGTCGATGCTCTTAGCCGTAAACAACAAGCAGTTGTTTCTATGATGATATCCGAATGGAACGATCTCGAGATTTTATCCACTTGTGAGATTCGAGAGCGCGTATCCGATTTATGCTCATCGCTTGTTTTATGTAGCCTTAAGGCTCATCCTTCTCTTTTAGACCGCATTCTTGAAGCTCAAGGGCTAGATTCTGAATTGGCTCTTCTTGGCAAAAATATTGAGGATAAAATTGATATTGAAGGTTTGAAAGACTTTGATATCGATTCTCGTGGCGGCATTCGAAAATTTGGTAGACTTATCGTACCAAATATTGGAGATCTTCGTAAAGATATTTTAGAAGATTCCCATCGTTCTAAATTCACCATTCATCCCGGTAGTAGTAAAATGTACGCTGATATGAAGCGACTTTATTATTGGGAGGGAATGAAATCTGATATTGCTAACTTTGTTAAGTGTTGCATGACTTGCCAACTTGTCAAGGCCGAACATCAAAGGCCTGGTGGGTTATTGCAACCTTTAGAAATTCCAATTTGGAAGTGGGATCAAATTTCCATGGACTTTATAGATGGCCTTCCCCATTCTCGTTCGGGTCATGATGGCTTATGGGTGATCGTTGATAGGCTTACCAAATCCGTCCATTTTATTCCCGTTCGGTCTAACCGAACCGTTCCTCTTTTGGCCAAACTCTTTATCAAAGAAATTGTTAAATTGCATGGAGTTCCTACTTGTATTGTTAGCGATCGAGATCCATTGTTTACTAGTGGATTTTGGAAGAGTCTTCAAAAAGCTTTAGGAACGAAGCTTAACTTTAGCACTGCTTATCACCCCCAGTCCGATGGACAAACCGAGCGTGTGAATCAAACTCTTGAAGATCTTCTTCGTGCTTGTGTGCTTGATTTTGGTGGAAGTTGGGAAGATCATATTTCACTTGTTGAATTTTCCTATAATAATAGCTTCCAATCTAGTATTGGTATGGCACCTTTCGAGGCACTCTACGGAAGGCCCTGCCGATCTCCTTCTTGTTGGCTTGAGGCCGGTGAGAAGCTGGTTTTAGGTCCAGATTTTATTCGAGACTCCACAGAGAAGATTGAACTTATTCGACATAGGATGAAAGAAGCCCAGAGTAGACAAAAATCCTATGCCGATAATCGAAGAAGGAAATTAGAATTTTCTGTTGGAGAATCTGTTTTTATTCGTGTTTCACCTATGAAGGGTGTTGTACGTTTCAGTCGATCGGGGAAGTTAGCGCCTCGATATATTGGGCCATTTCCTATCACTGAACATATTGGTTTCATGGCTTATCGCCTTGCGTTGTCGGCTCAGTTTTCTGCTATGCATGACGTATTTCACGTTTCTCAATTACGGAAATGCCTTCGGGATTCCGATTCTATTCTTGAGCCTGCTGTTGTGGAAGAAATTGAAGTTTCGCCGAATTTAACTTATGAGCAGCATCCTATTCGAATTATAGCTTCGGAGGTTAAACTACTTCGAAATAAAGATGTTCCGCTTGTGAAGGTTCAATGGTCCTCAAATCCTAAGGATTGCTCTTGGGAATCCAGAGAATTCATCGAGCGAACACATCCGGACTTGCTTACTCCTGCTCTTTGAGGTGAACTTCCTATTTCTTTTGTGTTAATATGCTTTTATGGTTGTTACTTGTTATTTCCATCTTATATATTGCGAGGACGCAATTTCTTTTAGGAGGGGAGTCTGTAACAACCCGCATATTTATCGATTTTATATTTAAATATTTTATTTAAATATTTTGTCGTTAATCGGATATTGGTCCGAAAAGCTACTTTTTGCAAACGGTCAAATTAGGACTCGAGACCACTTCCATTGAGTTCGAAATGTCGTTTACAATTTTTTTTAAGTATGAACATTGATATGATTGGAGATAGTAGAATTTCACTACTTTTTCACTTGAGACTTTGGGTTGGGCTTTTAGCCTATTAGACCCAACCTTCACCCCTCCTCTTCATAACTTCATTTCTATTTTTCCTAAGTCTTCAAGCTTCTTCAAAAATGGTGGAGGGAATAGGAAATTAAAATTCCAAAACTCAAATTCAATTGCAATCCATCTTTCTACTCCAAATTCAAGAAGAAGACATTGGATTCAAGCTTCTTGTGCTTAGATAGAAGAGGGATTGATTCTTGCTTGCTTAAAACTTCATTTTTCATTCAATTTTGTGCAAAGGTGAGATTTTAATCTCACAAATCTAGTCTATAACTATATTGGACTGTTGGGAATGATTCCCTATCACTTTTGCATGCACATTTGCCTTTGGTTTGGATTGGATTGGCGAAAAACTCCAATTTTTAGCATTTTTGGAAATTTCTTGCACTTAGCTCGTTCTGGCCACTTGACTCGTTCGGTGAAAGGTCGCAAGGTCACTGGGTCGTAGGTCGCAGGGCTTTAGGTCGTTCTGAAAGAATTGGCACATCGGAATTAGGTCGCTCACGAGTTAACTCGTTAGGTCGCTCGCGAGTTAGTACCATAGGTCGCAGGGCTTTAGGTCATTCTGGAAGTATTGGCACTTCGGAGTTAGGTCGCTCGCGAGTTAAGCCTTAAGTCGTAGGTCGCTCACAAGTTAGGCCTTAAGCCGTAGGTCGCTCACGAGTTAAGCCTTAAGGCGTAGGTCGCTCCCGAGTTAAGCCTTAAGTCGTAGGTCGCTCGCGAGTTAAGCCTTAAGTCGTAGGTCGCTCGCGAGTTAGGCCTTAAGCCGTAGGTCGCTCGCGAGTTAAGCCTTAAGCCGTAGGTCGCTCACGAGTTAAGCCTTAAGTCGTAGGTCGCTCGCGAGTTAAGCCTTAAGCCGTAGGTCGCTCACGAGTTAAGCCTTAAGCAGTAGGACGTTCGCGAATTCCTTAGGTCGTGAACCCTGCTAGGTCGTTAGGCCTATAACCCGTTAAGTCGCGAATACCTTAGGTCGTTAGACCCTTGAGTCGTTAGGTTGTTAGACCCTTGAGTCGTTAGGTCGTATGACCTTATAACCCAATAGGTCGTTGGACCTTATCCCGATAGTTCGCATGACCCCTTAGACCCTTAGGTCGTTAGACCTCATTTTGTCTTCACTAGGTCGTACCGTTTTGGTCGGGGCGCTGCCCCCTGGACCCCCGCGACCTGACCGGGCAGGTCGAACCCCGTAAGCGGTGGCGTTGCCCCCGCACCCCCACCTTGGGGGGTTGCCACCCCCCCCCCCCCGGACCCCCCCTCCGTAGGGGATCTTATCTGAAAAACATTGAGCTGTTTTCCTTGGATTTTATTCACATCTCCGTATGCGATCTTTGTGATTGATTGTTTCTACAATTGCTTCTGTGTTTTGTCATTTTATAATATAAAGGTTTCAATACTAGTAGTAAATATCAAAACTCTTTTAACAAACAATTTCAACTCTATTTTTAATAACAAAGCTCTTTTCTTAAACCGTTTTCCAATCTATTAGTATATACAAACCTTTACCTCACTCGGATGAGAAATCTAATTAAACGACTTAGTAAAACAAGTGGTATGAAACGTTTGCGTTCACTTCGTCGGTTCATTCTTGGACTTGTTCGATTGAACCTCTTGTGACAATTTTATTAGTGAAGATTTACAGTTTGTTCGTAAATATTTAAGTTAAGCAAGTGGTTATGGGACATGAAGCTAAACTTCTATATTTACTAGCTTAGTGTAATTGACACTTCTCGTTGATCATGACGGTCACTCTGATGCTTTAGACTAGCAACTGTGCGATGTCTCTTGTTGCGAGGTTAGACTAGACACCACTTGTGTGATTCCACTCACACATACCTTTTTGCTTTTTGGTTAGTCTGCACCTTAATCTGTGTGATTCCATTCACACATGTGGGGTAGCTCCCCTTGGTCTTCGGACCGTCATGTGATAGGCCTCTTTCTCTTTTCTATGATTTCTGGACTTCTTGCATTGATTTCTAGAATTTATGTCATTGACTTCTTATGAGTACAAGTTTGGGGTATGATGCCTTTTCCGAATCTTTGAGAAGATTCTTGTGATATTGATTATCTCTTATTGATTGATCTTCTGTTGATCATTATTTACATACTTATAGTGGTATGTCATTATGGGTATTTTATGTTTATGCCATATCTTTTATGTTATATCATGTCATCTGATATTTATAGCTAGACTGACCCGTTTATTATTTTCTTAAATAATACTCGGGTCAGACCGAGATGTTACAGGTGCTTCTGCTTGACTTCTTCCCAGGGATTCATCACTCTGACTTTTGGCTAACTGTTTAGCTTAGCAGTTTTTTTTGTATACACTTGAGATATAGACTCATAGTTGTATTCTTTTGTATAGCACGCGTTGCTATTCTTTTGTATTATTGTGGATCTTTTGAGCACTACTCTGATGTACACTTTCATGTGTTAGTTATATATTCATATCTTCTTCCGCCTTTGTGATATGGATGTCTGTGACTGATTTGCGATATGCTTATTTCTATGTTTGTTTCCGAGGATTATTTATAGCCACCGCGTGATAAGCAATTACATGGATGGTCGCTCCTCAACAGCCTTATTCTCCGTGCTAGTTGACAGCACTTCTCCGTAGTGTTCTTGGCTAGCGTGGGTATAGAGGTGGGGCGTCACAAATTATAAAAGGGAAATTAAATTGTTTGATTAATTCAAATATTAATAAATCATATAAGTATTTATTCAAGGGTCTTAAATCATGAAGAATCAAGTCAGTTGAAGTGGATTGCGAATATAAAGCAAAGGTGAGTTAATCTCACTCACCTGGTTTGACATAAATTTAAATGATTAAATTTAAATAATTGGTTGAATTGTTGAGTTGATTTGATGTGCCATATTATAGTATATAATATATCTTGGAATGATTGATTTCCCGTATTATATAGTGGATGATACCTTATGCGCCGCATTATAGCGGATAATATTATATAAATCCCATATACCGCGATATTCCACCTCAATGTGGAATTGGTATTGTGTTAACATTTGTGCATGCAGGGAAACAGGTTGGATGAATCCAACTGGATTCCTCATCATTTATTTAAATTATTTAATATTCTCTGTTGTGATTATTTGATATTCTATGATGAATTATATTAGAATATTGAATGTTATGGTTTGTTTGAATATATTTCGGTACACTGAATTATCAAAATATATAAATTGGATTTATGGAAAGACAATAAAAGAGTGGAGTTTTAAGTAAAATAATTATAGCGAATTTGAATAAATTAAGAATGAATTGAAAGGGAATGGAAGTGATATTAAAATATTAATAAATAATTTCGTGTATGGAAAAAAAGGGATTTTGAATAAACAAAAATTAATGAATTGTAAACTTAAGTGATATCATTTAAAGGAATAAAGAATTATTTTAAAATTCAAGGTTTAAATTTATTTAAAAGGATAAAGAAGTAATTTGGGAAATCCAGATTTGGTATTTTCAGTTAAAAGTTTTTTAAATCAAAATTAAGGAATTAAATCTGAAGTTAATGGATTTTGGAATAAATGGGGTAAATTGGAAATCAATTTGGAAATTGATTTAAGCGTTTGAAATTGGATATTTGGAAGAATAAATTCACGATGAGAATTTATTAAAGGAATAAGAAAATTTGTTTAAAAATAAATAGTGATTTATTTTTAAAGGATGTGAAGAGAAGTGTATTTCCCTGGATAGCCAAGTACATTTTCAAAGTACATTTTTAAATATAAGATAAAAGTTTTAATGTTGTTTTAAAAAGCATGTTCTAGGAAATTTATTATTTCTAAATTTTTAAATTCTAAAGTAAGTATTTTTCAAATCTATTATCATAGTAATTATTTAAAAGTGGCTTGGTATTTCGGTTTTAAAAGAGAAAATCTAGTTTTATGTTGTATAAAGTAACCTTATTTTAATTATTTCTAAAGTATTAGTTTTAGTAAAGGATTAAAGTAGTTTATTTTCTAAATTTAAATGTTAAAGCATATTTTACAATAAAGTGTTTAAATTATTTTAAAAAAATCTAATGTTTTGTGCTTGGTGATTTCAGTGGAAATAGAAAATATTTGGGAACAGTTTGAAACTGTTTTCAAAAGGGTTGAAAATGGAAATATATCTTGCGAAGATATTTTGAGATAAATAAATAATTTGGGAAATTATTTATTGTTTGATGGTTGTTGTAAATGTTAATTGATAGTTAAATAACCGACTATCAATATTGGCCAAATGCGCTGATCGTTTTGAAGAGACCGGGATCGGGATTTATTTTTCGAAAACCACTTCAATCCGGTTTGTACGTTTTCGTGAAAAAACGAGTTCGGAGTCAAAGATGGAGCAGTGAAGTGCAAGGACTAGTCGCTACTAATCCTGAGGAGGTTTCCAAAATGGATGTAGTAGGAGTAGTGCCATCGGTTCTGTTCGAACCCGGGACGGACTTGTATGGATGAATGCTTTCAAAACATCGTCAGGTGGACGATGAGCATTCTAAGTGAAACGATCTAAAAGGTAACGCTTAGCCTCAAGCCTTATCAACCGGGAATGACTGAAAATCAGGGGTTATGCAGCAAGGCTAGGTGGGTAGCACCCATTCAGGGTGAGGTCATCCCTGTCTAGATGTCCCTTTTTATTTCGACTTAGTGGTGCGGTTGCTGATCCCAACCGTGGGGTGATCTTACTCGGGATTATCCAGTAAGGGGTAGTCCGAGTCTTGTATTGCAGGGGGTCGGGAGTGATCCTCGGTACTGTGATCTAGGCCACGTATTGTGACAGGTGGTACCCCAGCGCCTAGTCATTAGTTGGAAATCCATTCTCCCTACGTGCCTTTTACGAGTTTTGTTTGTATTACCCACTCTGTGGCTAGTAGCTAGAATTTAATAATGTAACAATTTCTGCTATTTGAATAAGTATTTGTATATAGACCCTATTATTGTAACGATCCTGAATTTTTAACAATTTAAAAATGAAGATATTTAATTAATTTTAAATATTTGAGATAATTTTAAAATTGAATTCCAATAAAACTATGAATTGGCGATTAAATTTTAGAATTTAATCTATTTAAAGTTGAATAGAAATTTGAATTTGACTTTGGAGTTGAAATTGAACATTGAATTTATATTTTAAATTTGAACTAATGACTTAGAAAAATAATTTGGATTTAAGAATTATTTATGTAAATTAATAAATCGATAGTTAGTTTTAATAACAATTTTCTTTAACTTAATTATAATAAAATAAAATCTGAAATAAATGGTTTAAATTAGAATTATAAATAAATCTACATGAGATAGATTTTTATAGTTACAAATAAAAGGAAATAAATTATTAATAAATTTTGTAAAATAGTAAGTTGAATAAATAAGTAAAATGAACTATGTAAAATCAACAAGTATATGAAGTATTATAAAAGATAAGGATGAACACTTGTGAAAGCAAATAACAAAGGCAATAAAATAAAAATTAAAAAAAAATACAAGTGAAATAAAATAAGAAAAAAAATGGATTGCAAAATCTTAGTACACTACTATGTATCTCCTCTCTGCAAAATCTCGTACCCATCAGCTACAAATGCCTAGTTCCACGCCGTTTTTCACGCCTTCCTCCATGCCTAAATCACGTTCTCCTCTGCATAATACACGAACCCCCCTTCCCCTATCATCTCATTTTCATACGAAAAAAAAAATGGCGTCTTCGTCTTCCTTCAACCATTAGGGCTTCAAGGCGTTCGTCGCCGCCTCTGATTGCTCAAAGATTTCTGCTTCAATTCGATTCGTCTCTCGTTCGCCTTCACAAAAATTGGGGGGCTTCGACCTTGTTTATATTGTGCTGTGCTCAGTACTCTTCGGCTGTTTCGATTATCAAAGGTGAGTTCTTTACTCACGATTGATTTTAATACAAGTTCTTAAATTTGTGGAATTGAATGCTTGGTTGCATGCTATGTTTTTGGGTGTTATCTGTTATCATTGGCTTGGTTACTTGAATCTGAACTAACAGGAACAGATGTTTTGTGAATTTTCGTTTAAAACTGTTAAGGACAGATGCTATTTGCTGTCACTTGCTCGATTTGCTTGAATTTTCAACTGATGAGAACAGATGCTGTTAAATTTATTTATAAATTGATAAGAACAGATGCTGTTAAATTTTTTTTAACTGATAAGAGCAGATGCTATTTGGTTTTGTTTTTAAAACTAACAAGAACAGTTGCTATTTGATGCTTGTTTTTTTTAACTGATGAGGATAGATGCTTTTGATTTCACTTGCTGATAATTTGATTTTATTTTTAAACTGTTGGGAACAGATGCTAATTGATATTGTTTTCTTAAAAACTGTTAAGAACAAATGCTATTTAAATTTTAATTTTAAACTAATAAGGACAGATGCTATTTCATATTTGTTTTGAACTGTTAAGAACAAATGCTATTTGACAATTTGTTTTTAAACTAATAAGAACAGATGTTATTTAAAATTTAATTTAAATTGATGAGGGCAGATGCTATTGATTTAAGTTTTAAACTGTTAAGAACAGATTCTACCCAATATTTGATATGTGTTTTAAATTGATAAGAACAGATGCTACTTAAATGTTGTTGAACTAAGTAGCATGCATTTTGTGGTCTGCCTTGTTGCTAAGTCATTTCTGTTGACATGTTGTTGCATTCCTCTCTTGTAAACCTGAGAGTTGAGTTTTTTTTTTTTTTTTTTAAATCTGGGAAAACTCAAATTTTTAAAAGCTATGTTTTAAATTAAAGTATAGTTGAATTAAATTCAAGTGAGTAAATCAATGATTTAAAAACAGTTTCTACTTTTAAAACCAAGCCATCTGGATTTTGCAGAAATTTAAGTTTAATTTGAAATGTTGTTCAAACAACAAAATCAAAACCAGTGATTAGTAAAATAAAAATGAATAATAACAACTACCCTATTCTTTCTTTTGGCAAGTAAACATGACTATTTATAGGTTGTTTGAAATTCCATATGTGCATGAGTTTGAATTTGCTTGATTTTATTCACTGTCTCATTGCAGTTATCTTGGTTCAAAACTGATAATTGCTATTGGCATTTTATTTTGCTTGTTACTGTGTTGCCCTATCACTAGTGTACTCACTCATTTGAGTTTGTATGCTGTTCACTTGATAGTAATCAAGTCTGAATTGCTATGGTTTCGTCTACGAACTACTTCGATTTTGCCTTGCTTTAACAGTGACTTCGGTCACTTTGATTCTGCAGATGCTATTTAAATTTTAATTAAACTAATAAGAACAGATGCTATTTGGGATTTATTTTTGAACTGTTAAGAACAGATGCTATTTGTTTTGTTTTAAAATTGATAAGAACAGACACTATTTGGAGTTTAATTTAAACTGTTAAGAACAAATGCTATTTGTTTTGTTTTAAATTGATAAGAACAGATGCTGTTAAATTTTTATTTTTTTTACTGTTAAGAACAGATGCTATGCCAAAAACTTTGCTTGTTTGGGTTGTTGCTGCATGAGATGGATGTGAATTTATTTATATTGTGATGGATACTGCACTTGCATATGGCACTGCAGTGAGTTAATGCTCCAGGTTTTGATGTTTGGGTTGCAGAGTTTTGCCTCGGGTAGGGTCTCGAGTTAATTGGGAAAAAACTCGAAGCAAGAGGAATTTTGACTCGAAGTCAAATAGGGTTGCTTGAGTTTGCTTTGTTTCAAATTGTAAATAACAGAGCTGTTCTTCAAAATTAAATTTGAAATTGAATGAAATTTGAATCTGAAGATGAATTCAAAATATTTGAATCCTGAGGTTGAAATAATTTGAATACAGAAATTCAATTTTGGGTTTAAATGAAAAATAAATAAAAGGAGAAGAAACAGGAAACTGTTTCCAGATTTTAAGATTTGATATAAATTACAAACTAGAAAGTTAACTTTGGATTTTAAACTAAATTTAATAATGAATTTAAATAAGTTTAAATTTTGTTCTTTTGAAATTATTTAAATTCTGGAAATTTTCAAAGTTTAAGTTTTTTTTAAATAAACCAGAAACTATTTTCTGTTTTAAATGTAAAGGAAAATTTAAAATTTGCAGGGTGGAGCTCTGCATTGTTGTCACTTGGTCTGTTTTCACTATGGTTTCATGTTTAGCTTTGCGGTTTGGTTTCACTTTGCATTTTATCGCGGTGACATTTGTTCTCTGTTCACTTGTATCATTGGTTATGTAGCAGTATTCATTGTTGATTGTTCCCACTCACTGCTGCATATTGTTCATCAGTTCATTTTTATCTGTTCCCTATGTTGTTTGCAACTGTGTTGCACTTGTATCACTGGAATTTGCATTTTTGTCTGCATATTGGTTTGTTTGTACTTTGGTTGTCACTGGAGTATTTGAGTTGGGCTTGCCTGTTTAGTTGAGTTGCAGGCTTTGACTTCTGATACCCTGACCATTTCATACTTGTATATTTGCAATGCTCGGCTTGAATTTATTCTCGGCCTTCATGTGCCCTTTGTGCATTGTGTTTTGTATCATTGGGCTGGTGCTGTTGTAGTGAGCTCTGTACTTCACCATACTGTTGAGTTTCCTTTGGGATTGAACTTGAGCATTTCTTTGCAGTGATTTGTCTTTCTTTGCACTTGCACACTTGCTCTTGTTGGCCACGCACACGTGTTGGCGAGGCAGTGCACATGTGTGCAAAGTATACGTGTGTACTGCAGCCACACGGGATTGACAGAGAATAAAAATTTGAAGTTGTTAATATAAAAATCCATAATAGATTTAAATTGATTCATGTGATTCATCATCTCTGTTACCATTTTATTCAGTTCATTACAAATTTATTTACTTGAGTTAAGATTATTCCTGACTCGAGTGTTTTGTGTTTTGCAATTAACGCTTGGGTCAGACCGAGTATTTTTACAGCTTGAAGATTTTCAGGCCGCGAAGTTAGAGAGAGGGGATTTCGGCATTCACTAAAGTTTTAAAGAGATTTTTCTTGTATTTAATAAAAGATATATTCCGCTGTATAAAAATTTAATGCATTGTACAAACTCTGTATATAAAAGAAAAATTCATTTATGAATAATATTATGATTATTCTGTGATTCTGTGGCTGATTCTGTTTAAACTTTATAAACTGAACAACAATCCGTCATTTTGAACGTTTCGAGTTGGTTTAATTACCGACTAGAGGCGGTCAGAGCGGCGGGTCGTTACAAAAGTGGTATCAGAGCTTTGGTTTACTCAAAGCTCAGTTTATGATGTTTAATATGAATAGTTACTAGAACCACTATAAAGAAAGTGCTTTTCAAATTTAAAGAAGTATGAAGTTGTTTTCTTTAAAGTAAAAGGTATTTTGAAAATTAGAATTATTTTGAAAATTCCCCTCTCTAAATGTGAGTGTGCGATAGTTTATATTCGGTGAGGTCTTCTTAGATTTGGGTTTCGATCGTTCGGAAACTCATTATCGAATTATTGAGATCTATGAAAAATGAAATATGACTTAAGTGAACTAGTGAATTAATGAATTGGTTTAAATTGGTTTAAATCGAATAACTTGAATATTTCGAGTAATAATTGTGAAATAAAATGATACGTCAATTTAGTTATAATCAAGTGGATTATTGAATTATAACTTAGGAATTTAATTCTGAATTCTTTTGAGAAATTGTTTTCAAATGTGAAGAACGAATTGGTAAATGAATGGATTATAAGTATTTAACTTATAATATGAACTTTTGGGTATATAACTGAGTTATATAAATTGAATTGAATTGAATTAACAAAGAAGATTTATAAATCAAAGTTTTATAAATAGAAATGGAATTTGTGAAGATTGTTTATAAATTCGAAACCAATTGAATTTGAAATAGAAGTTATTAAAGGAGATATATTCGTGATTTTGGACAGCGAATTATCCTTTAAGTTAAATATTGTTATAGTAAATGTTGGTTGGGAATTTTATCCACGATTTTGGACAGTGGGTAATCCTTTAAAAATGAAAATAAGTTGTAGAAATGATGAAATTGGTTGACAAAGTATATTCACGATTTTGGACAGTGAATATATTAGTGAATAAAACAGATATGTTTTAGAGAGAAAGATTGAATAATCCAACCTCTGCTAATAAAAATTTCGAATATTGATAGGAAACTTCGAAAACACCTTGTTAATTATAATGGCGAAAACCGAAGCACAAAAAGCTGCACGCCGTGAACGAAGAGAAATTGCTCGTAGAGAAGCAGGAGCGAGACGTGCGGAAATTGAAAGGAGATTCACTGAAAGGCAAGCACCTGGTCCATATGATGAGGTTATTTGCTATCGATGTCATAAAAAGGGACATTATGCCCTTAAGTGCCGAGAGAGGAGAAAGATAAGGAATGTGGATGACCGATTTGCTCGTCCGGAGATTGTGTGTTTTAAATGTCAGGAGAGGGGGCATTTTCTTAGTCATTGCCCTAAAGTGAAAAAGAAAAAGTGTGTACTCAATTTACCCGTCGATAGAATGACAATCTGCTACCATTGTCGTCAGTCTGGACATATAGCCAGAAACTGCACCGAAAGACAACAAGGAGAGCAAGCTATAGCCCGACCAGCTAGAGCGAAAAGTGCTAAGGTGATAGATAAGGATGGAAACATCTCATATTATTGCAATAACTGTAAGGAATGGGGACATGTGGATTTTGAATGTGTTAATTCTCCTTTAACAAAATATGAAATAGTGTCATCCGAAGATGAAAGTTTGGCAAAGATGCATACTATCGGACAAGAAGTCGTTAGTCCTTAATTATTCTGAATCTTAAACCAATCGATATATTTTGTAATACTATCTTTTGTAATCCACAATCTTCTGTGTACGTCTTTTAAAAGTATTAAGCTATGTAAAATTTTGTACGGAAGAAATATTTTAATGAAATAGCATTTTGGGAAGTGATATTATGGAAGGAAGTTTAATTGTTGATTTAACTGTATGAATCAAACTGAGTTTGATGTGAAGTTTATATTTCAAGCTTAAAACTATTGTCTAAAATAGTTAATGTGGAAATATGAATTTAATGGAACTAAATCGATGAATGATTTACTAAAGAACTAGTTGACTATTTTTGAAATAGAAAGTAAATGCAAAGTTCAAATAGAATTTAAATTTCAAATTTGAAGTTGTCAACATGATAATCCATTATAGGTTTAAATAGACTCAGTGATGAATTTGAATTTAAACGTGCGGAGAATTAAATTAAGTGGAAAACTTAATATTGAAAAGTTGAAATCGGTTTAAAACTGATATTGTGAAAAGTATGAAGAATTCAAACTATGAATTAAGTTGAAGTTGAAAAAGTTAATAGTTTTAAAGATGTTTTAAAATGCATTAACTATCGAATGCATAGATTTCAACATTCAATTGTTGAAATAGGCATTTCGAGAAATAAGGAAATGGTGGACTATAACACTGTTGTTATAGTAAATGGTTTCCGGAAGGAAATGTTGTTTATAGTATTGGGATTTATATATCTATCTTAAATCCGAATCCCTATACTAGTGATTTTGAGTTGTCGTAACGATGTTTTACGCAACATTCGTTTTAACTCAAATAAATGTGTTTAAAAGAATGATTTCCTTAAAGAAAGAAATATATACTTAATTTTGATTCAAGTATATTGAATATTTTTCAAAGTGTTGAAAATAAAAGATTTGTGAATTACTTATTATTGAATAAGTATGGGAATATTTTCCAATATGAAATGAAAGGTTTGAAATTTTATCTTTTAAAGATAAATTGAGAAATGAATACTTGAAATTAGTTTCAAATGGCTAAGTGTGAAAATTATATATCTTGTAAAGATATTATTTTGAGAAATTTGAACAATTAGTTCAACTTGGAAATTTTTCAAAGGATTGAATCTTGAGTTAAATTGAGTTTAACTTTGACACCAAAAATAATATAAGTTCAGCTTTGAATTTTGGATAGTCGATTGGGATTGTATGTCTAATATTGTGAATTGATGACATAGCATTTGATCTCTATTAAATATATATCTGTGGTGGCGGAGAATTTATTCTTTTAGCTTAACACCCTTCTCTGAGACGTACGAGCTTAGAGGTTATATATCGATAGACATCAATTATGTGTTGAGAATTGACGATGTAACGTGAAATCCAAATCGAATGTGAAGTCGATAATGAATTGGATTGTGAATGTGAATTAGGTTTGAGATAACCTTAAATTTTCAAATCGATTTAGAGGAAAATTTTAAACGTGATGGAAAATTGGAATCCTCTATTTGTTGTGAATGTGAATTGAGTTTTCGTAACTTATATATGTGAATATAATCGAAAACCATCAGTTTAGAAAGTCATTATTATGAAAATCCTGTGTAGGGTTACATAGATATGATAAGTACGAAATGTGAAATGAAGTACTATATGTATATGACATATGTTTTCTAAAAACTGAGGATATGGAAATGTACCTTCCATTTATTATGTGTGAAAGTGATTGGAACTCGGTGGAGTGTCCATTGTAAATCGTAGCTACGTAGAATTCCATTAGTGGAATGTCCAATGGGACTGATATGATATCCCAATCGTGTTTGGGATTATGTGATTGATGCTGGCGTAATTCGTGGGGTGTGATGCCTACAGTTACAAGCGATTCCACTGAGATAGTGGCGCAACCGCCGAGTAAACTGCGATCTGGAAAACCGAAGCGTAATTCGAGGGGCGTGATGCCTAAGGCTACGAGCGATTCTACTGAGATAGTAGCGTAACCGCCGTGTGGACCGCGATCTAAGGTGATAACCATGGCGAAATTCAGGAGTGATGAGAAATCTGAGATTACAAGCGATTCTACTGAGATAGTAGCGAAACCGCCGGGTAAACTGTGATCCAAGGGGGAACGGACTTTCCATATCCATTTTTAAAAGAATTTTTAAAAAGTATTTTCACTGGGAGTTGAAGCAAGTATGTTTAGTACTTGGAGATTTTTAGTCTTGCGTCTGATCAGCGTATGCCTAAAGTCTGTGAGAACGACGATGGACTTGTTAAACTTTGAGTTATCAAGTATTTTCAAAACTTTGAATAGAAAATCAATAATCTGAAATTAGAATTACATAATTCTAACTTAATGAATTAAGGGAGAAGATCTTTAAAATATCTTGAAAGTCCACAGCTTTGGATAAGATATATTATGCAAATATTTAGCATGAAAGATTTAAAGTTAAAAAATCTGAGTTTTGTAAGTCAAAAAAAATTGGTAAAAGACTTTTGTGTCTTGATTATTGAAATTGACGAACAAAACTATTGAAATGAAATAAATGGAATGAATTCTATATTTATTTGCGAATTTGAAACTTGGTAAAATTATGTAGGATATAAATATCGGTGAGATTTTAGCAAACGTTTTTCCTAACTTATAATTTCGGGACGAAATTCTTTTAAGTAGGGGAGATTGTAACGATCCTGAATTTTTAACAATTTAAAAATGAAGATATTTAATTAATTTTAAATATTTGAGATAATTTTAAAATTGAATTCCAATAAAACTATGAATTGGCGATTAAATTTTAGAATTTAATCTATTTAAAGTTGAATAGAAATTTGAATTTGACTTTGGAGTTGAAATTGAACATTGAATTTATATTTTAAATTTGAACTAATGACTTAGAAAAATAATTTGGATTTAAGAATTATTTATGTAAATTAATAAATCGATAGTTAGTTTTAATAACAATTTTCTTTAACTTAATTATAATAAAATAAAATCTGAAATAAATGGTTTAAATTAGAATTATAAATAAATCTACATGAGATAGATTTTTATAGTTACAAATAAAAGGAAATAAATTATTAATAAATTTTGTAAAATAGTAAGTTGAATAAATAAGTAAAATGAACTATGTAAAATCAACAAGTATATGAAGTATTATAAAAGATAAGGATGAACACTTGTGAAAGCAAATAACAAAGGCAATAAAATAAAAATTAAAAAAAAAAATACAAGTGAAATAAAATAAGAAAAAAAATGGATTGCAAAATCTTAGTACACTACTATGTATCTCCTCTCTGCAAAATCTCGTACCCATCAGCTACAAACATGCCTTGTTCCACGCCGTTTTTCACGCCTTCCTCCATGCCTAAATCACGTTCTCCTCTGCATAATACACGAACCCCCCTTCCCCTATCATCTCATTTTCATACGAAAAAAAAAAAATGGCGTCTTCGTCTTCCTTCAACCATTAGGGCTTCAAGGCGTTCGTCGCCGCCTCTGATTGCTCAAAGATTTCTGCTTCAATTCGATTCGTCTCTCGTTCGCCTTCACAAAAATTGGGGGGCTTCGACCTTGTTTATATTGTGCTGTGCTCAGTACTCTTCGGCTGTTTCGATTATCAAAGGTGAGTTCTTTACTCACGATTGATTTTAATACAAGTTCTTAAATTTGTGGAATTGAATGCTTGGTTGCATGCTATGTTTTTGGGTGTTATCTGTTATCATTGGCTTGGTTACTTGAATCTGAACTAACAGGAACAGATGTTTTGTGAATTTTCGTTTAAAACTGTTAAGGACAGATGCTATTTGCTGTCACTTGCTCGATTTGCTTGAATTTTCAACTGATGAGAACAGATGCTGTTAAATTTATTTATAAATTGATAAGAACAGATGCTGTTAAATTTTTTTTAACTGATAAGAGCAGATGCTATTTGGTTTTGTTTTTAAAACTAACAAGAACAGTTGCTATTTGATGCTTGTTTTTTTTAACTGATGAGGATAGATGCTTTTGATTTCACTTGCTGATAATTTGATTTTATTTTTAAACTGTTGGGAACAGATGCTAATTGATATTGTTTTCTTAAAAACTGTTAAGAACAAATGCTATTTAAATTTTAATTTTAAACTAATAAGGACAGATGCTATTTCATATTTGTTTTGAACTGTTAAGAACAAATGCTATTTGACAATTTGTTTTTAAACTAATAAGAACAGATGTTATTTAAAATTTAATTTAAATTGATGAGGGCAGATGCTATTGATTTAAGTTTTAAACTGTTAAGAACAGATTCTACCCAATATTTGATATGTGTTTTAAATTGATAAGAACAGATGCTACTTAAATGTTGTTGAACTAAGTAGCATGCATTTTGTGGTCTGCCTTGTTGCTAAGTCATTTCTATTGACATGTTGTTGCATTCCTCTCTTGTAAACCTGAGAGTTGAGTTTTTTTTTTTAAAAAAAAAATCTGGGAAAACTCAAATTTTTAAAAGCTATGTTTTAAATTAAAGTATAGTTGAATTAAATTCAAGTGAGTAAATCAATGATTTAAAAACAGTTTCTACTTTTAAAACCAAGCCATCTGGATTTTGCAGAAATTTAAGTTTAATTTGAAATGTTGTTCAAACAACAAAATCAAAACCAGTGATTAGTAAAATAAAAATGAATAATAACAACTACCCTATTCTTTCTTTTGGCAAGTAAACATGACTATTTATAGGTTGTTTGAAATTCCATATGTGCATGAGTTTGAATTTGCTTGATTTTATTCACTGTCTCATTGCAGTTATCTTGGTTCAAAACTGATAATTGCTATTGGCATTTTATTTTGCTTGTTACTGTGTTGCCCTATCACTAGTGTACTCACTCATTTGAGTTTGTATGCTGTTCACTTGATAGTAATCAAGTCTGAATTGCTATGGTTTCGTCTACGAACTACTTCGATTTTGCCTTGCTTTAACAGTGACTTCGGTCACTTTGATTCTGCAGATGCTATTTAAATTTTAATTAAACTAATAAGAACAGATGCTATTTGGGATTTATTTTTGAACTGTTAAGAACAGATGCTATTTGTTTTGTTTTAAAATTGATAAGAACAGACACTATTTGGAGTTTAATTTAAACTGTTAAGAACAAATGCTATTTGTTTTGTTTTAAATTGATAAGAACAGATGCTGTTAAATTTTTTTTTTTTTTTACTGTTAAGAACAGATGCTATGCCAAAAACTTTGCTTGTTTGGGTTGTTGCTGCATGAGATGGATGTGAATTTATTTATATTGTGATGGATACTGCACTTGCATATGGCACTGCAGTGAGTTAATGCTCCAGGTTTTGATGTTTGGGTTGCATAGTTTTGCCTCGGGTAGGGTCTCGAGTTAATTGGGAAAAAACTCGAAGCAAGAGGAATTTTGACTCGAAGTCAAATAGGGTTGCTTGAGTTTGCTTTGTTTCAAATTGTAAATAACAGAGCTGTTCTTCAAAATTAAATTTGAAATTGAATGAAATTTGAATCTGAAGATGAATTCAAAATATTTGAATCCTGAGGTTGAAATAATTTGAATACAGAAATTCAATTTTGGGTTTAAATGAAAAATAAATAAAAGGAGAAGAAACAGGAAACTGTTTCCAGATTTTAAGATTTGATATAAATTACAAACTAGAAAGTTAACTTTGGATTTTAAACTAAATTTAATAATGAATTTAAATAAGTTTAAATTCTGTTCTTTTGAAATTATTTAAATTCTGGAAATTTTCAAAGTTTAAGTTTTTTTTTAAATAAACCAGAAACTATTTTCTGTTTTAAATGTAAAGGAAAATTTAAAATTTGCAGGGTGGAGCTCTGCATTGTTGTCACTTGGTCTGTTTTCACTATGGTTTCATGTTTAGCTTTGCGGTTTGGTTTCACTTTGCATTTTATCGCGGTGACATTTGTTCTCTGTTCACTTGTATCATTGGTTATGTAGCAGTATTCATTGTTGATTGTTCCCACTCACTGCTGCATATTGTTCATCAGTTCATTTTTATCTGTTCCCTATGTTGTTTGCAACTGTGTTGCACTTGTATCACTGGAATTTGCATTTTTGTCTGCATATTGGTTTGTTTGTACTTTGGTTGTCACTGGAGTATTTGAGTTGGGCTTGCCTGTTTAGTTGAGTTGCAGGCTTTGACTTCTGATACCCTGACCATTTCATACTTGTATATTTGCAATGCTCGGCTTGAATTTATTCTCGGCCTTCATGTGCCCTTTGTGCATTGTGTTTTGTATCATTGGGCTGGTGCTGTTGTAGTGAGCTCTGTACTTCACCATACTGTTGAGTTTCCTTTGGGATTGAACTTGAGCATTTCTTTGCAGTGATTTGTCTTTCTTTGCACTTGCACACTTGCTCTTGTTGGCCACGCACACGTGTTGGCGAGGCAGTGCACATGTGTGCAAAGTATACGTGTGTACTGCAGCCACACGGGATTGACAGAGAATAAAAATTTGAAGTTGTTAATATAAAAATCCATAATAGATTTAAATTGATTCATGTGATTCATCATCTCCGTTACCATTTTATTCAGTTCATTACAAATTTATTTACTTGAGTTAAGATTAATCCTGACTCGAGTGTTTTGTGTTTTGCAATTAACGCTCGGGTCAGACCGAGTATTTTTACAGCTTGAAGATTTTCAGGCCGCGAAGTTAGAGAGAGGGGATTTCGGCATTCACTAAAGTTTTAAAGAGATTTTTCTTGTATTTAATAAAAGATATATTCCGCTGTATAAAAATTTAATGCATTGTACAAACTCTGTATATAAAAGAAAAATTCATTTATGAATAATATTATGATTATTCTGTGATTCTGTGGCTGATTCTATTTAAACTTTATAAACTGAACAACAATCCGTCATTTTGAACGTTTCGAGTTGGTTTAATTACCGACTAGAGGCGGTCAGAGCGGCGGGTCGTTACAATTATAATATCAAAGGATTTTATAAGAAATGTTTTAGCTATCGTAAGGTAAAAACCCGACATGTTTATTTGTGGCGTGGTCTTACGAGATGCTTTTGTTTTCAAAGGATTTTTTAAACTTTAATAATCAATTTGAGTGTGATTTCTCACGCTGGTATTCCAGACTGACTCGGGTGTTATTTAACTATAATGCTCGGGTCAGACCGAGTATTATCGGATACAGGATATGATGTTGTGGATCTCAGGAATCGAGCTGGATGGCAATACGTACTTTCGTATTTGATTCTTATCCCGCTATGTATCCAGTTGTATGTTATTGATGTGGAACTCCTCTGATGTACTCTAATGATGTATGTATAAACAGATATAATATTTGTTTTTGGTGTAAAGATCTGTGATTACCTATTATATTTTATTCCGCTGTGATGGTTAGATTCTGATGTTGTTTTCTATTTTCTTCTTCTACCTCTTCTTCCTTAACCCAAATGGTTCGTATTTCCGTACATCTTGAGTTGATTGATGGAGATAGTGTTCACTCAAGGGGTACGGATTTGCGGGTCGTTACAGCTCCTATATATATTGTAGGAAATAATCAACCGGTCCTATTCTTCGATGTCTTGGTGGACCAATTGATATTTTAATTAACTAAAAATATATATGAAATGTGTAGTGGAGATTGAATTGATCCATGAAGACATCGAAAATAGGCCTAGGTGATTTCGACCCATAGATTGCTCTAGTTATTCTTACTATATAATCATATATAAGTATGAATTTCGCATGCCACAATGTATTTTTCCATGGACCATGATGGATGTTTTCTGCTTAATTCACGTCTAGTTGTAGCAACTAATACTCACAATCTATAAATGTTTATTTAATAATTTTGTTGGAGAACTAAAATCACTAAAATCAAGCAAAATATAAGTATGCGTTGAAAAAAGCAAACATTCCATTTTTACTAATTTGCAATGAAATAGAGACGTCGTCTTTCAAGGAGAGAAAGAGAGAGAGAGAGAGAGAAGAAAATGATCAGAAGTTGAATTGTATTAATGGATGTTGTCACATCCATGTTAAAACACTTTCCAACGCCTTTTTAAGTGGGAAATATTACACTGATTATCAGTTTTCAATTTTGACGGTTGTTATGCATTCAATTTTCCATTTTTGTATTCCCAAATCCAAAATTTAAAACCTAGACAAATTGTACACGTAAATTATTTTGGTAAGCATTAAATTATAATATGTTTATTTCATTTTTAATTAATTTTAGTTAAACATTAAATTATAATACGTTAGAAAAATTTTAGAATCAAAGAGATCTTAGAAGACATTTTTGTAGAAAACAAAGTAGATATGATTAGAGAGATTTAAGGATATAACGACCCGTGATTTTCGATAATTTTAAAAACATTAATTTAATCAGATTGTGGATTAATATTGGAAGATATAAAAAAATTGTAATTTAATTAACGAAATAATAACTAAAGTGAAATGCAACAATGTTATTTATAGTTAATTATTTACAGCTTGAATGGAATTCCAATTAGTCGAAATAAGGTAAAGGTATGCTTGGTAATAAATTTAATAAAATAAAATAAAAGTAAATATTGAATTAACCAAGGAAATAAAACTACGATTAATAGTAATTGAACGAAACGTGTTTAATAACACTAATGGTAACATTGGTTGTAAGTAATAAACTTATAAATAAAATTGAAAGTGAATAGCGACAATTCTTATAAGTTACCTATTTATGTAGTCCATTTAATTTAATTGGAAATTAATTGTGATTAAAATGAAATTATAATTGAAATTAAGATGGAATCTGAGAATATTAGTAGATCATGAATCCGACGCTAATTTCATCCATTTGACAACAATGAATTGAATAATAGAACGAAAAGTAAATTAAATGGAATTTATTGGAAATTAAAATTTTAAATTTTGAATTTAATGAAATTGAGGTTAACACTGAAATTGATAAATTTATCAACTCGAAATTGACATCTAAATTTATTTAAATTGGTGTAAATGATTAAGAAATTTAAAAATAATAAGAATTATCAATTATAAAATTGAAATTGAAATTTTGATTTATTTAATTAATGTAAAAATAGCCACTTTGGCCACTGACTCCGATTTCGACGAAACTAGTTTCATCGGATCCGTAACAGTGAATTATAGTAGGATTTCAAGTTTCGTAGCAATCGAACTTGCCATTTGATCGTACGGACTCGAAATGCCTAAAAATCAATAAAATTGAAATCAATTTGAAATAAATTGATTTTAGCATAACTTTTTCACACGATAGAAATTGGACTTGAAACATGTTCCATTGCGTTCAAAATGTTTAAAACATCTATTTTGATATACGGGTTGACCCATTTCTGTTCCGGAGTCAAAATGGGCTTTTCGGGTCGTTATCGTTCAATTTTCCAAACCAATCAAGCCCATTTGTTTCCATTGTGTTCTGCCTATATATATGTCGTTATAAACCCTAACAGCCTTTCTATTTCTCATTTCTATATGTACAGAATTTCTGTTGCTCCTCTTTCTCAATGGCAGACAAACCGTAAAATTCACAACCCAGTTTCAATCCAAAATCAAATCAAAAATTTCAAAATCCTCAATATATGTCGAATTATATATCGATTTGAAGATCTCGACGAGCGCATCTCGGATCTATAATTCATTTTCCCATTTAGGTCACTGTTTGTCCAGAAATCGAAGAACAATTTTCGACCGTTCGTTTCGTCTTGATCGACTTCAACGGATCGTCAAATTGACGATACCAGGTGGTGGAGAGAGGCGTGCGCAGTCCATCGAAGCACGTAATTGTCGAATTAACGGCTAGATCTGCCGTAATAATACGAGTAAGGTTTCAAAGGGAAGCGGCGGCCGGCTTTTGTGCTGCGTCGTTCGTCGTTGATGTGATGTCATGAGTCCCAGGGAACACTCGGCCGGAGGTTGGGAGGGTTTTGGCGCGATTGGTGCTGGCGTAAGAGGCCGGTGGTGGTGTAGAACTCCGGTCAGAATTGATTTGCGCGTGTACGATGATGTCTAGGTTCGATTCGAGCACGTGAGAGACGACATGCCTATGTGATGGTGACTCGTTTTTTTATTTTATTCAATTTAAATTTCAATTCAAATTGTTCTATTGACATAACTTTCACGTATGAGGTACGTTTCAAGCGCAGTTTTCTCCGCTAGGTTCGTATTGAAGTTCCAAACATTTTGGCGCCGGTTTGGACGGATTCTGCGACTGTTCAATTTTTGGGTTTAAATTGGATTTATCAATTTAAATTCAACAGGTGAGTGTTTTAACCCACTCGCAACTTCTAAAATTTCTTATGTTTGTTTAATTGATTTATGATGTGATTAGAAATTTATTTATGGTTGTTTGGCATATTTTGAATCATCATCTCAGTTTATTAGAACTTATTTGGATAAAATAGTTATTTAATTTATTATTGAATATAACTTCCAGTAAATACCTGTTATTTGTTATCTGTTCTACATTAATGTTATTGATTGAATTGGATGATGATTGAGATAAATGTTTGATGATTGATATTGGATGAATGGATGTTGTATTTTATGCTGTTATAAACTGCAAGTTGTTATGGATTTTTAATTCATTCGGGATTGCGGTTTGAAATGATATATAACTGTATTTATATTTTAAATTACGGATTGAAATGATAAATATCTGTATCACTTGACCATAGGATAGAAAATTATATACAAACACCGTGGTCTATCTATAAAAATAATGTTTGATGTTATTGATTGAAATGATAAATGATATGTAACGACCCGTAAATTTAACTGGTCTTAATAACGTTGTTAATTGAAATTTTGTGGGATTTTAAAACGATATAATTTTAAAATATAAATGTGATATTTGAAATGCGTCCAGTTAAATAGAACAACCTGTAAATTTTCGTCAGAAAATACGAAAGTTTATTTCTTGCATAAATTTACTTCAATTTAATCGCTTTAAAAGCGATGAAAATAAAATGTTTTCGGAACCTAAATATTTTTACATAGAAAAAATTCTAAATCATATTCTGAGCAAACGCTATTTTTCGTTTTTCCAAATTCGGATTTCTTTAGCTCCGTGATCTTATTTTTCTACGTTTTTCTTGCATTTTCCGCTAGTAGAAAATTCGAATTTTTATAAATTCGATCGTACCACTGATATCTGTATACCGTTTTGGTCGTCCCGTCGTACTGATCTCAGTGGTATATTTGCTTCTATTTTTCATACCCTGGTATGTTGTGAAATCAGTAAAACGATTTCCATATCGACACCGTTTAAAAAAAAAAATTGAACTTCACGTGACCATTCGAATTCCTACCATACAATGTCAACAGCCTCTAGTTTTTTTTAAAGTTCCTAGAACTGTTGCCTGTTGTCATTCCATCACTCTAATTTATTGTTTGTCTGTTCGTGCATATCTCTACACTCTCTTATTTAATTTCTTTTACCTTCTCTGTTACCTTCTTATTAAATATTTTATATTACAAGCTACATGTTTCCTCTCTCTCCGTGTCTATTCTTATTTCTAAAAAATATAAATAAGCTATAATACTTTGCTTACTGCTATTTGAAATTTTATGCATATCAAAGTATATATTACAAAACCAATTATATACTATTTCTAATTTGGAAGATAGCTTGCTCCTCTTGCATTTCTGGGTTTTCAATCATGCTAGTTGCAAAGTCGGTCTCGCTCAACCTTAACCGCCACCTCCACCTCGACCGCGTGCAGCCCGGCCTCCGATGCTGAGTAGCCCTCTCCCTCTCTCTTCTGGCTTTCATCGCCACGGCCTCAACAACCCGTCATCTTCACCGCCAGAAACTATCGCCACCCACCACATTTACAACAGACGTGAAATCCAAAGGCCACCTTCCACCTCCTATAGGCCTCTGACACCCAAGCCCGCACAGCCGCCATGGTGACCCGATCTGGTGATCGGCGGCGTGACTGATCCTCTTTATCCGTGCTCCTTGATCTGTTACCGTGATTGTTTCTTTTGCTGTTTCTCATTGTTTTGGTTGGAAATAAAAGAATGGAATTCTGGAAGAAATGAAATGGCGTTGACTAAATTTTTAACGACTAAAGGTATATACTGCTTCTCTACAAATGAGTTCTTTTATGGACTTTGTTACAGGGCCGCACGGCTGTGGGTTCCAGCTCCTCCTCCTTTGTTTTTTTCTAGCCAGCATCCTCTTATATAAAAGTATATTATAACTTGTTTATATATATATTATATTTTCAAGTTACATCTTATATATGCGTACAGTATTCATTTTTTCTAGTAGTATTCTATATGTGTGTGTGTGTGTGTGTGTGTGTGTTTATATAGATATGATTTACTGGGTTATATATATTAGCTTATAAAGTTATGAAGTGCTGAAATGATATGTAGTGTTATCAGATATCAAAGCTCATATATATACCTATTCGTATGCTAATATGTAGATTGTTGCTTGTGGTCTTTTGTATGTTATATATATATATATATATATATATATATATGGAATTTTAAAGTAAAGACTTTTGGTTAGTTATATTGATTTCAATTTAAATATATATGTGGGTTGGTTGGTGGTTCCTTGTATCCTATGTTGTTTAAGGATGTTTATGCGGGTTTTGATGTGTAAACATACGTATATGTTATGTTTGGGTTATTGATTTATGATTTAATGATACAATTGTTATATATATCTTTAAAGCACTATAGTTGAATTTTAGGTACTGGACTAAAATATAATACGTATATGTCTATATTTGGTTTTGTGAACATGGGTGTTTATTTTTATATGTGTGTTTTGATTTAAAAACAAGGATTTTTAATTTTATATATTATTTTAACATTCGTTTTAAAATTAAATATTGATTTCATAATGGCAATTATATAATTGTTGTTTATATCAAACTGATTCTGATTCGGTTCATCAATTGATATCAGATTCTGTTCATCGAATTCGTGCCAATCTTGCTTTGATTTGGAAGTCGTGCTTGCATTTCATAACTCAAATTCCATCGTCTATTCTCTAGCCTCGAAAGGTGAGCAATCACTCACGATTAACTTTTTTTATTTATTAAATTTGATTTCAATTGAAACGACTACTGAAATATGCTGTTGTTAGTTATTTACATTGTTATATGTACGTTATTACCTGTATCTGTTCACCTATGACATCTGACACCATTATCTGTTAATTATTTGTGCGATGATAATACAGTTTGGCTGAAAATTGATTGATTGTTGATGTTTATATTGGACGTTAAATTGTTAATGTTAAAGTGATAAATAGTATGCAATTGAATTTGATATACGATAGTTAACAATTTAAAAATGGATTTGTATGTTGAATGTGATTAGTTAAATATGACCCTTTTTAAATGTTAAATTAATTGACACATAGAATTTGGTTAAGTACACCTTAAACCGTTGAATGTATGTTGTATAAATTGTTGTAGTATAAATTGAATAATGGATGACAAGTGAAGAGCCGCATAAAATAATAATGTAATAATCTTTAGTCTACATTAAATGATAGTGTAGATTCTAGAAATAATTATATTAATTTGCAAAAACAACAATGTGAATTAATACGATTATTTCGGGATTATTTGAATTAATTATTAGATTGTTATTGATTGTTGTTATTGCTTGTTTATTTACTATGACACCATCCCAGTTATCACACTGCAAGTTCTCTTTGTTATGCTTTGATTTTTGAATTGAATTAGAATCGGGTTGAAATGATAAATACCCAAATGAATTTGACTTAGGATAGGGAACTAAATAACCGATTGGTCAAAATTTGATTTAAAAATAAAATAAAGATTTTATTTGAATAAAGAATAAGTTTTCGAAATGAAGTAGGAATTTGAATTTAATGAAAGGAAAATGTTAATATTTAATATTTGAAACAAAATATTAACATAGTAGTTATTGAAAGAACGTTGTCTTAAAATAAATTATTTCGGTAATAAAATTTGGAATTGTTCATTGAATTAAGTTTGAAATTATTTAATAATTAAGTTGAAATTATTTAATAATTAAGTTTGAAATTATTTAACAATTAAGTTGGAAATTAATTAATAATTTAGTTGAAATTATTAAGTTTTGAAATTATTTAATAATTAAGTTTGAGATTATTTAATAATTGAATAAGATTGAATTATTTGAGAATTAAACAAAAATTTGAATTCTTTTATAAGAGAAATTGAACTTTTGATTAAGTGAATTTGAACTTCGTTAATAAATGAAATTGGGTTTCTTTATTTATTCAGTTTTGGAAAATTATTTAAGTAAGTTAATAAGTAAAATTGAACTTCATGAATAAGTGAAATTTAGTTACTTTATTTGAGTTTTGAAATTTGTAACTAAGAAAATAAATAAGCGAAATTGGATTTCTTAAACAAGAAAAAAATGTGATTTATTGGAATAAATATAAGAATTGTAATTTAAAGAGTTGATTTGACGAATCTAATTTAATTAAATTTGAAGTTTTTGATATAATGAAGTTGAACTTAAGTAATTGATTTAATGCATTGGAATTTAAATAGAAATTGTTTTGAATGATAAATTTAACTTAACGAATATTGAATGAAGTCGATGAATGAATTTAAATTGATTTGAATGTTAAATTAAATTAATTTAAATAATTACGAAATGAAATTTATATTCGAACTTGAATCAATATTTGAATTGTTTAAATAAAATCTGAAATTGAATTATAAGATTTTGAAATGGTAATTTGGAAGTTTTGAAACGTAAATTTGGAAATTGACTAGAAAGACAAATGAAATGATGGTTTATGAATTTTAATGGAAATTGAATTTGATTTGGTTTTGAAATATATTAAATGACCAATCGGTGTAATAATTACGAAAGTTATTAGAGAAACCGGAATCGATTATGGATATACTCTTTATATAAACCGAAAACCACTTTAATAACTATACGCGGAGTGTGATCCAGAATGAAGTGGTTGGAATGATGTACGTGATGATTGAAGAAAGAGAACAATATTGGATAGCCTTGACACTTGTGTCAAATTGGAAATGACTAAAACAGGAGCCGTGCCGGGTCAAATGGGGTTAGCCACCTCGAGCGAACACACTTCTTCGCAAACTACTCATTACTTGTTATTGGTTGGTGTACCCTCGTAATTTTGGAAGTGTTGTTTCACGGTGTTGCGATCGTTGCGGCGATGCGTTCTCACCGGTCCGGATCAGGCAAACGGTAGTTTCACTACCTTGGGTATTGCCTCATGTGCCTTGTCATACTTGTATCCCATATACGCGACCACTACGAATTTGTTTTGTGTTATACCTATGGAGTACTCCCTGATATTCCACTAGTTTACGGTGGAGTTTACAGTGCTGTATAGACTATAATGCTTTTATAAAATGTGTTAAGGGGGGTAATAGTAACGCCTTAACACTATCTTGATATTTTATATTACCGATAGACGTTATCTATTTAGCGTATATTACTACATAGTAGATAGTTTAACGGATCCTTAGAGGACGGTTATTCCAACGTCCTTTGAGTTACTTGTATTTCAATTGTTATTTCACTTGAGTTGGATTTATTGATATAAGAATGTTAATCCTGACTCGAGTGTTTTGTATTTTCTTTACGCTCGAGTCAGACTGAGAGTACCAGCATTCGAGGCTCACCTTTGGAATTGGAGCTTCGCTTGGAGATCCAGCTATCTATCCAGCTTTCAGATATTCAGTTGATTCCAGTGATGTATTCTGATTCTTGTATTTGACTATTGTATTCGAGACATCTGTTGTAACTTATTTAACTCTGTTATATATATATATATATATATATATATATATATATATAGTAGCTTCATGAACTACTATCTTTTGCTTCCGTTGCATATTATTACTCTGTGTCTGTGATTCTATGATTATTTATTTACTGTATATCTGAGTTTTGCCAAATTTAAATTAACGATTCGGTATTTTGAATTATTCAAGTCCGATATGTGTGGATACGAATAGTCCAAAATAGCGGGTCGTTACAGTTGGTATCAGAGCTTTTGGTAGCTCTAGGCAAAACTTAACATATAGGGTAAATATATTTACAGAATCACTTTCATTCGAGTTTCAATCTCTTTCTTTTGACTCAATTCCTTTGAATTTTAGAACATTCCCTGCGGTTTCAAAATTCATTCGTGTCCCTCACTATTCGTCTTCTTTCAATTCTGGAGCACCCCACAACTCCACTTCGAATGATCTTTATAACGAATCAGCGGTATCACCAATCTTCGAATTATTTGTAAAGGGGTGAAACTCCTTTACAATAGGCATTGATTTACCGGAGATTTCTGTATCCTTGGTTTACGATGCTATCTATCTCCTGCTATGCCTGAATTCTATCACTTGAGATCGAATGTTGATTTACCTCAGAATTCTGCATTGATCTTATTCTTGAAGTTACGGTCGACCCGGTTAAGGTTGCCCGTGAATTAAATAAGCTTATCCATCTCCCGATTCTGTTAATTGAATCATCTTATCTTTTCTTTCGAACTTGTATTCGAATCAGAATTCTCTTTAATTTGATTTCCATCAAATTGGAATCTCTATCCTTGCTTTAAAATCCATTATTGTATCGTCGAGCGAGGAAGTGTATTTGTAAATTAATATTTAAATGTTTTATATATCTATATATTGTGATGTTTGAGTTGTTGATGTTGATTCGGATTTTCGATCGATTCGTCTGATCAGCGTTATCGATAGGATTTCCAAAACGCTTGAGCAGAGCAAACTGACACAATATTGTTTTCAAATTTAGTAAATAAAATAATTTTGAACGATTATATTATAAATAAGTATAAATTTTTTCTAAAATTAAATTGTTAATGAATTTATTGTCAGAAATGATAATATTTGATTTTCATTTATCGTTTTGTAAACTATTGACTATTGCATAATATAAATAAATGAATTTATAAAACTTAGTTATAATTTGATTTGGAATTTGAAGTGAATCAAAATTAGAATTTGAGAATTTAATTTCCGAAAATTTTGAACTACGGTTTTAAAGTTTAAAATGTATAGTACTCAAAATATTTTCAAATAGAAATCATTTCAAAGAACTTAAAAAGTTAAATCAGAGCTCTTCTTTTTGTCGCTGGAAAATAATTTCAGTGATGACGGACATATCAAAGTTTCGAAGTGGAGAGACTATTCTGTAGGCCTGCTACACTTTTTTTTGGAAAAATAAATTGAATTGAACTTCTAAACGTGACATGATCTATAATATATATTGAAGATTTTTAAATTTGATTTGATATATTATGAATAGATATATATTTATTTTATTTCTAAGTTATTTGAAGCTAATCGGAAATAAATTCTTAAAATTTGTTAAAGGATGATTTTCAATTATAAATGAAGCTAAATTCATTTTATATAAATACTTAACTTGAAATAACTGAATTGAAATTTTTTATTTGTATAATACCCAATTGCATTCTATTTATAACTTACATAAATTGCTCAAAAGTTGATTACGTAATTGAATATTATACAATATAAATGGTATCAAAGGAATTTTTAAATAAATTTGAGTAGTTATAATAAATGTAAATATACTTAATATATATGTGATAGAATATATTAAGTAGAATAAATTTAATAATAATTTGGAATAAAGAAGAATTAAATTGGTCGAATAAAGTATGATTATAATAAATGACTATTTAAATTTATGATCTTTGAAATTTTAAATTTAAGATAATTGAATATTATACAATATAAATTGTCTTTTGAAATAAAAATGTGAGTGCGTATAATAAATGCTATACACTTAAATTTTTATTTTAAAATATTAAGTTAAATAAATTATAGATGTAATTAATTGAAGAAGATGTGTTTTGAAAGTTAATAAATTGAATTAAATCAACTTAAGCTAGTATCTTGAATTAATTGAATTTAAATTGAATTTCATTTGAAAGAAATTTTTTGTACTTAACGTTGATAAATGAGAAATCAAATCAATTTAATGAAAATCATGAATTTTAAAACAAATTATGGAATATAAATTTATTTAAATTGAAAGTTATGTGGTTTAAATTAATTGTTTTATTTTGGAATTCCAATCTATTTTCTTCTGGTCGTTTCTATTCTCCTACCTCCTTCCTTTTCGGGAACGAAAAGTTTTGAGTGGGGAGAATGTAACGACCCGTAAATTTAACTGGTTTTAATAATGTTGTTAATTGAAATTTTATGGGATTTTAAAATGGTATAATTTTAAAATATAAATGTGATATTTGGAATGCGTCCAGTTAAATAGAGCAACCTGTAAATTTTCGTCTGAAAATACGAAAGTTTATTTCTTGCATAAATTTACTTCAATTTAATCGGTTTAAAAGCGATGAAAATAAAATGTTTTTGGAACTTAAATATTTTTACACAGAAAAAATTCTAAATCATCTTCTGAGAAAACGCTATTTTTCGTTTTTCCAAATTCGGATTTCTTTAGCTCCGTCAATCTTATTTTTCTACGTTTTTCTTGCATTTTCCACTAGTAGAAAATTCGAATTTTTATAAATTCAATCGTACCACTGATATTTGTATACCGTTTTGGTCGTCCCGTCGTACTGATCTCAGCGGTATATTTGCTTCTATTTTTCATACCCTGGTATGTTGTGAAATCAGTAAAACGGTTTCCATATCGACACCGTTTAAAAAAAAAATTGAACTTCACGTGACCATTCGAATTCCTACCATACAATGTCAACAGCCTCTAGTTTTTTTAAAGTTCCTAGAACTGTTGCCTGTTGTCATAAAATCACTTTAATTTATTGTTTGTCTGTTCGTGCATATCTCTACACTCTCTTATTTAATTTCTTTTACCTTCTCTGTTACCTTCTTATTAAATATTTTATATTACAAGCTACCTGTTTCCTCTCTCTCCGTGTCTATTCTTACTTCTAAAAAATATAAATACGCTATAATACTTTGCTTACTGCTATTTGAAATTTTATGCATATCAAAGTATATATTACAAAACCAATTATATACTACTTCTAATTTGGAAGATAGCTTGCTCCTCTTGCATTTCTGGGTTTTCAATCATGCTAGTTGCAAAGTCGGCCTCGCTCAACCTTAACCGCCACCTCCACCTCGACCGCGTGCAGCCCGGCCTCCGATGTTGAGTAGCCCTCTCCCTCTCTCTTCTGGCTTTCATCGCCACGGCCTCAACAACCCGTCATCTTCACCGCCAGAAACTTTCGCCACCCACCACATTTACAACAGACGTGAAACCCGAAGGCCACCTTCCACCTCCTATAGGCCTCTGACACCCAAGCCCGCACAGCCGCCATGGTGACACGATCTGGTGATCGACGGCGTGACTGATCCTCTTTATCCGTGCTCCTTGATCTGTTACCGTGATTGTTTCTTTTGCTGTTTCTCATTGTTTTGGTTGGAAATAACAGAATGGAATTCTGGAAGAAATGAAATGGCGTTGACTAAATTTTTAACGACTAAAGGTATATACTGCTTCTCTACAAATGAGTTCTTTTATGGACTTTGTTACAGGGCCGCACGGCCGTGGGTTCCAGCTCCTCCTCCTTTGTTTTTCTCTAGCCAGCATCCTCTTATATAAAAGTATATTATAACTTGTTTATATATATTATATTTTCAAGTTACATCTTATATATGCGTAAAGTATTCATTTTTTCAGTAGTATTCTATATATATGTGTGTGTTTACATAGATATGATTTACTGGGTTATATATATTAGCTTACAAAATTATGAAGTGCTGAAATGATATGTAGTGTTATCAGATATCAAAGCTCATATATATACCTATTCATATGCTATATTGTAGATTGTTGCTTGTGGACTTTTGTATGTTATATATATATATATATATATATATATATATATATATATATATATATATATATATATATGGAATTTTAAAGTAAAGACTTTTGGTTAGTTATATTGATTTCAATTTAATTATATATGTGGGTTGGTTGGTGGTTCCTTATATCCTATGTTGTTTAAGGATGTTTATGCGGGTTTTGATGTGTAAACATACGTATATGTTATGTTTGGGTTATTGATTTATGATTTAATGATACAATTGTTATATATATCTTTAAAGCACTATAGTTGAATTTTAGGTACTGGACTAAAATATAATACGTATATGTCTATATTTGGTTTGTGAACATGGGTGTTTATTTTTATATATGTGATTTGATTTAAAAACAAGGATTTTTAATTTTATATACTATTTTAATATTCGTTTTAAAATTAAATATTGATTTCATAATGGCAATTATATAATTGTTGTTTATATCAATCTGATTCTGATTCGGTTCATCAATTGATATCAGATTCTATTCGTTGAATTCGTGGCAATCTTGCTTTGATTTGGAAGTCGTGCTTGCATTTCGTAACTCAAATTTCATCGTCTATTCTCTAGCCTCAAAAGGTGAGCAATCACTCACAATTAATGTTTTTTTATTTATTAAATTTGATTTCAATTGAAACGACAATTGAAATATGCTGCTGTTAGTTATTTACATTGTTATATGTATGTTATTACCTATATCTGTTCACCTATGATATCTGACACCATTATCTGTTAATTATTTGTGCGATGATAACACAATTTGGCTGAAAATTGATTGATTGTTGATGTTTATATTGGATGTTAAGTTGTTAATGTTAAAGTGATAAATAGTATGCAATTGAATTTGATATACAATGGTTAACAATTTAAAAATGGATTTATATGTTAAATGTGATTAGTTAAATATGACCCTTTTTAAATGTTAAATTAATTGACACATAGAATTTGGTTAAGTACACCTTGAACCGTTGAATATATGTTGTATAAATTGTTGTAATATAAATTGAATAATGGATGACAAATGAAGAACCACATAAAATAATAATGTAATAATCTTTAATCTACATGAAATGATAGTGCAGATTCTAGAAATAATTATATTAATTTGCACAAACAACAATGTGAATTAATACGATTATTTCGGATTATTTGAATTAATTATTGGATTGTTATTGATTGTTGTTATTGCTTGTTTATTTTCTTTGACACCATCCCAGTTATCACACTGCAAGTTCCATTTGTTATGCTTTGATTTTGAATTGAATTGGAATCGGGTTGAAATGATAAATACCCAAATGAATTTGGCTTCGGATAGGGAACTAAATAACCGATTGGTCAAAATTTGATTTAAAAATAAAATAAAGATTTTATTTGAATAAAGAATAAGTTTTCGAAATGAAGTAGAAATTTGAATTTAATGAAAGGAAAATGTTAATATTTAATATTTGAAACAAAATATTAACATAGTAGTTATTGAAAGAACGTTGTTTTAAAATAAATTATTTCGGTAATAAAATTTGGAATTGTTCATTGAATTAAGTTTGAAATTGTTTAATAATTAAGTTTGAAATTATTTAACAATTAAGTTGGAAATTAATTAATAATTTAGTTGAAATTATTAAGTTTTGAAATTATTTAATAATTAAGTTTGAGATTATTTAATAATTGAATAAGATTCAATTATTTGAGAATTAAACAAAAATTTGAATTCTTTGATAAGAGAAATTGAACTTTTGATTAAGTGAATTTGAACTTCGTTAATAAATGAAATTGGGTTTCTTTATTTATTCAGTTTTGGAAAATTATTTAAGTAAGTTAATAAGTAAAATTCAACTTCTTGAATAAGTGAAATTTAGTTACTTTATTTGAGTTTTGAAATTTGTAACTAAGAAAATAAATAAGCGAAATTGGATTTCTCAAACAAGAAAAAAATGTGATTTATTGGAATAAATATAAGACTTGTAATTTAAAGAGTTGATTTGACGAATCTAATTTAATTCAATTTGAAGTTTTTGATATAATGAAGTTGAACTTAAGTAATTGATTTAATGGATTGGAATTTAAATAGAAATTGTTTTGAATGATAAATTTAACTTAACGAATATTGAATGAAGTCGATGAATGAATTTAAATTGATTTGAATGTTAAATTAAATTAATTTCAATAATTATGGAATGAAATTTATACTCGAACTTGAATCAATATTTGAATTGTTTAAATAAAATCTGAAATTGAATTATAAGATTTAGAAATGGTAATTTGGAAGTTTTGAAACGTAAATTTGGAAATTGACTTAGAAAGACAAACGAAATGATGGTTTATGAATTTTAATGGAAATTGAATTTGATTTGGTTTCGAAATATATTAAATGACCAATCGGTGTAATAATTACGAAAGTTATTAAAGAAACCGGAATCGGTTATGGATATACTCTCTATCTAAACCGAAAACCACTTTAATAACTATACGCGGAGTGTGATCCAGAATGAAGTGGTTGGAATGATGTACGTGATGACTGAAGAAAGAGAACAATATTGGATAGCCTTGACACTTGTGTCAAATTGGAAATGACTAAAACAGGAGCCGTGCCGGGCCAAATGGGGTTAGCCAGCTCGAGCAAACACACTTCTTCGCAAACTACTCATTACTTGTTATTGATTGGTGCACCCTCGTAATTTTGGAAGTGTTGTTTCGCGGTGTTACGATCGTTGCGGCGATGCGTTCTCACCAATCCGAATCAGGCAAACGGTAGTTTCACTACCTTGGGTATTGCCTCATGTGCCTTGTCATACTTGTATCCCATATACGCGACCACTACGAATTTGTTTTGTGTTATACCTATGGAGTACTCCCTGATATCCCACTAGTTTACGGTGGAGTTTACAGTGCTGTATAGACTATAATGCTTTTATAAAATGTGTTAAGGGGGATAATGGTAACGCCTTAACACTATCTTGATATTTTATATTACCGATAGACATTATCTATTTAGCGTATATTACTACATAGTGGATAGTTTAACGGATCCTTAGAGGACGGTTATTCCAACGTCCTTTGAGTTACTTGTATTTCAATTGTTATTTCACTTGAGTTGGATTTATTGATATAAGAATGTTAATCCTGACTCGAGTGTTTTGTATTTTCTTTACGCTCGAGTCAGACTGAGAGTACCAGCATTCGAGGCTCACCTTTGGAGTTGGAGCTTCGCTTGGAGATCCAGCTATCTATCCAGCTTTCAGATATTCAGTTGATTCCAGTGATGAATTCTGATTCTTGTATTTGACTATTGTATTCGAGACATCTGTTGTAACTTATTTAACTCTGTTATATATATATATATATATATATATATATATATAGTAACTTCATGAACTACTATCTTTTGCTTCCGCTGCATATTATTACTGTGTCTGTGATTCTATGATTATTTATTTACTATATATCTGAGTTTTGCCAAATTTAAATTAATAATTCGGTATTTTGAATTATTCAAGTCCGACATGTGCGGATACGAATAGTCCAAAATAGCAGGTCGTTACATTATGGATTTTTAATTCATTCGGGATTGCGGTTTGAAATGATATATAACTGTATTTATATTTTAAATTACGGATTGAAATGATAAATATCTGTATCACTTGATCATAGGATAGAAAATTATATACAAACACCGTGGACTATCTATAAAAAGATTTTGAAATGATTTCTATGGTTTTGTAAAGAAATATATGGTTTATATAATTATCGATCCTAGATATTATATAAATGTTATTTTATTCTTAATTTTAAGCTATGAATAAATTGTTTTAATATAGAATAAGCTTAATAATAAGTTTGATTTCCATTGTGATAATATGGATAAGTATTTAAATTTTATTTTAATATAGAGTTTACAATGATTTAAATGAATTAAAGTTGGAAGATAAATTGAAAATTTATTTGAAATTGAACTTATTTAAGAATTAAACGCAATGAGTTTGATGGGAAATTTATTAATTTGTAGATTTTAAAAGGTATGTTTTTTTATATAACTTGATTTTTGTTTAAGGTGAATTAAATGAGTAATTCGAGTATGAATGGTTTGAAGGAAATGCTTACTTATTGGTAATTTGGGATTTATTTAAATGATAATGGGTTTATTAACTAAAATATTTCAAAACTAAATAATAGAAAATGGAATTGTTGAATCGTAATTACCAAACTTAGTTTTGAAATTATTGGATACTTAATGTTTGAAATATATTGGATTTGAAAGGGTTTATTCTATGGATCAAATCTGTTTTGAAATCGATAAAATTTGGAATAGTTTACTTGGAAACTGAATCGTGTTGAAATTTATGATTTGGGATTTGGTAAAATTTAAATTTTAGAAATTCGTTTTGTTTTAGAATTGATTTGTGAAATTGAAGAAGCTAGTTATTTTATAAAATATAATAATATTTGAACCATTTAAGTGGTGGAAGTTATGTTTCAAAGCATTATGATTTGAAAGGGTTATATCTCGAGTGTTTTGATTTCAAAGTGTTATAACTTTGAAAGTGCTATGATTTTGGGTTTTTATAAAAATGATTTCATATTGATTTGGTTTTTAAAATGGAAATGATATCGTAATTATATGGTTTTGAAATGGATATTATAATTTGGTTTGAAGTATAAATTATTTTAAAATGACTACGGTGTTATAATAATATTTGATTGTTAAAGAGACCGGGATCGAAAGTTGTCATACTCTCTGCCAACTCCGAAAACCACTTTAACAACCGTGCACGCGGTGGAGATTCCAGAATGAAGTAGGATGGTAGCGGCGGTTCCTTTGAGGTATATATGTGAACCCGACTCCCGTGAGTTGGCTTAAGGTGGCTAAAAAAGGAGCGACTGACGGGCGAAGAAGGTAGCACCTTTTACTGGACACACTCCTTCGATACCTTTCTATTACTTTGTGATTGATTTGGGCCCTTTGATTTTGGGGGTGTGGCTTGAGGTGGGCGGTAGTGGCTGCTATGCGCTACCACTAGTCCGGAAGCGTAATTGGTATATCTACCCTGACATTGCTTAGTTGTGCCGTATCACCTACCCTAGCGCGCCTTGTACGAGTTTGGTTTTCTCCCGTATCCCGTGGAGTATTTAGGGTAGTCTCCCGATCTGGAGATGCGCTGATACTGGATAGACTACTGGGACTATTACGTGGTAAGGGCTATATGGGTAACCCCTTAACGCTATTTAAAAGTAAGTTTATTTTACTATTAGACATTATTATAATAGCGTATATTACTACATAGTAAATAGTTTAACGGATCCTTAAGAGATGTGAATCCCGAACATTTCTTAAGTTACTGCACTCACGTTGACACTGGATAGGAGATGTCAAAAACCCGTAAACATCTCTAGCGCCGTTCCACTCATATTTATTTCTGTTGATTTGACTCACATAAGATCTTTTAGTTCCGACTCGAGTGTTTTGTCTTTTCAATTCGCTCGGGTCAGTTTGAGCATTTCAGGATTCGAAGACTTTATTTCTGGAGGACGAAGACGAAGATTGTATTACTATTATCTGTTATATTATTCACTGCATTATGTACTCCGCTGCATTTTATTATTCTCTGATGTGTGTAACTCTGATGTGTATTGTGTAAGTATAATCAAATGTTTCGTAAAACAGCTTCATGAACTGTTTATTTGATTATTATATTTTATCGTTCCGCTGCAAGATTCTATTTTGTTTTTTTTTCTTTCTCTGCTTTTTCTTATTTACCCCATAACAATCCGCCCTTCTGTATAGTTTGAGTTAGCACATGTGTACGCTTAAGCGTACAAAAGGACGGGATGTTACACGTGGTATCAGAGCTTTGGTTTAGCGATAAACCTTAGCTTTGTGGCGTCTGACTCTTTATTAATCGAGTAGTAATACCCTACGATGAGTTGCTGAGCGTGTGTGTGTGTATATATGAGGGAGCGTATTTGCTAGTGTTATGAAAGGTTTTGATATTGTGTTAATTTGTTCCTTTTGGTATTTATAAATTCTGGTTGGTACATAGGATGCTACGACATCAATATGGATTTCTAAACACTTAATAGGACAAACCGACACAATATTTATTTTGAATATAGGTGAATGAAACAATTTTGCCTATTATATTTTCTACATATAAAATAAATTTTATAAAGGTTATATTTGGTTGTAATATATTGGATGTTAGGTAGTGAATTTATAAATATTGATTGGAAACAAGATTTGAAGAAAACAAAATAAATGAAAATGGAAAATTTTAGAACTTAAGTTCCGGCGTTTTGAAAATTTCTTTCGAATGATTTTGGAATATCATAATAATATTATTAGAAGTGTGTTCTGATATAAATATTTCAATATAATTTGAAAGAATCGTTTTAAAGAAAATTTTAGACAGAAATAAGTTTTGTACTTCCCTCTCCGTCGCTGGAAAATAATTTCGGCGATGAGTGTACGCATCATCGACATTCATTTTCGAGTTTCAAAGTAGGAAGGCCACTGCAGTAGTTTTACTACAGATTTATTTTGATAAGCAAACATAAATTTTAAATTGTTTTAAATCTAATTGGATATATAAGTTGCAAGGATATACATTTATCTATTAATTTAAAATGATTTGGAATTTTACCCGGTATTTAGTTCTTAAGTTTCCGTTAATAAATAGTTTCAATTATTGTAGTGAAATTGAATGTAACCAATTAATAATTGAAACCTCTAATAAAAATCAGAGATTAAATGCTAGGTTATAAATGAAATTTCAAGAAAGTTGAAATTTGTAACCTATAAAAACAAAAGATATGATTTTTGAACATTAAATTAATTTAAAAGAAAAGAGATAAACTTGTATAAATTTCAATTGCATTCTTAAAGCATATATGTAACTTACCAAATATAAAAAGTTCTAATGTTTAATAAAGAAAATTTGATAGAATATTATACAAGTAAAAATTTAAAATAATGAAAGTATTCAATGAAATTCTTTAATAAATAAGAATTCGATGTTGCAGTTGTTATAAACTTAAGTACATTTGAAAGGCTACTTTAATATAATAGATAGGTAAGTATTATATATAAATGAAAATTTGCATGTAATAAATGAAAATAAATGACATAAACACTGAATCAATGGATGGAAATGAAAATTTGCAAGAAATAAATGTAAATTAAAAAGATAAATCTTTATATGAATGAAAAGGGAATCAAAAAACAAATGTATTAATAATAATGAACCTGATCTATTGTTTGAGATTGTTGTTTGTTTGGTTTATGGTTGTTGGGCAAGGATACTTTAAATTTGTTTGGATGTACAAATAATCTATTTAGTTTCATCTAAGACTGTTGAGTAAATGGCGCACTTAATAGTTTATTTTCCATTCTGTATAATTTAAAGTTTTTGAACCCGAACTATTTGTTTTGTTTGATATGAATGTATAATTGATTTGTGTTGATTTTATGTGATGGTTGTATGTTGGTTGTAAGTGATTGTTGTTATATTGATTTGTTTGTTAGTGGATGGAAAAAAATTAATATTTCATTCTATATAACTATTAACTCTTTTTTGATCATATAAGTGAAATACAAGTTATGGAAGCAATTGCTACTGCTTTTGGTTTCATAAAATAAGCGTAAATTGCCCGATAAATAGGTACGGTTTCGGATTACGGTTTATAGCGTTATTATATTGTTTTTTCCGTGTTGGGATATATGTTATTTTGGAAAATATATGTCGTATATTGTTATATTGATATTATATTTTCTCCCGAGCCTCTCCGTACAAAGGAGACTCTGCCAAAAAAATTCGTGAATTTTAGACTTAGAAAATATCATGAAATATCATCCACAAATTTTTGTTACTTGAATATAAAAGGATTTAATGGTTATAAATTTGTATATTTTATTTAAATTAATTAATTTTGTAAATTTATTTGCTTATAAAGTTAATATTTTTGAATAAGATGTATTGTTTACTTAATTCTTCCTTTTCCGTTCCTTTCCTTTTCGGGGACGAAAAGTTTTGAGTGGGGGAGAGTGTAACGGCCCGTAATTTTCGATAATTTTAAAAATGTTAAGTTAATCAGAAATTGTGGACTAAGATTGGAAGATATAAAAAATTTGTATTTTAATTAACGAAATAATAACTAAAGCGAAACGCAACAATGTAATTTATAGTTAACTATTTACAGCTTGAATGGAATTCCAATTAATCGAAATAAGGTAAAGGTATGCTTGGTTATAAATTTAATAAATGAAAATAAAAGTAATTATTGAATTAACCAAGGAAATAATACTGTGATTAATAGTAATTGAACAAAACATGTTTAATAAAACTAATGGTAACATTGGTTGTAAGTAACAAACTTATAAATATAATTGAAAGTGAATAGTGACAATTCTTATAAGTTGCCTATTTATGTAGTCCATTTAATTTAATTGGAAATTAATTGTGATTAAAATGAAATTAGATATCTAAATATTGCGTTAATTAAAATTAAGATGAAATCTAAGAATATTAATGTAACAGATCATGAATCCAATGTTAATTTCATCCATTTGACAATAATGAATTGAATAATAGAATGAAAAGTAAATTAAATGGAATTTATTGAAAATTAAATTTATAATTTATGAATTTAATGAAATTGAGTTTAACACTGAAATTGATAAATTTATCAACCCAAAATTGACATCTAAATTTATTTAAATTAGTGCAAATGATTAAGAAATTTAAAAATGATAAGAATTGTCAATTATAGAATTGAAATTGAGAATTTGATTTAATTAATTAATTATTAATTTATTTAATTAATGTAAAAATAGCCATTTTGGCCACTGACTCGGATTTCGACGAAACTAGTTTCATCGGATCCGTAACGGTGAATTATAGTAGGATTTCAAGTTTCATAGCGATCGGACTTGTCGTTTGATCGTATGGACTCGAAACGCCTAAAAATCAATTAAATTGAAATCAATTGAAATCAATTTGAAATAACTTGATTTTAGCATAACTTCTTCATACGATGGAAATTGGACTTGAAACCTGTCCCACTGCGTTTAAAATATTTTAAAACATCTATTTTGATATATGGGTTGACCCATTTTCGTTCCGGAGTCGAAACGGGCTTTTCGGGTCGTTATCGTTCAATTTTCCAAACCAATCAAGCCCATTTGTTTCTATTGTGTTCTGCCTATATATATATATATATACATATATATATATATATATATATACACATACATACATATATACACACACACACACACATATATATATACATACACACACACACACACACACACACACACACACATATATATATATATATATATATATATATATATATATATATCGTTATAAACCCCAACAACCTTTCTATTTCACATTTCTGCACGTACGTAATTTCTGTTGCTCCTATTTTTCAATTGCAGACAAACCCTAAAATTTACAACCAAGTTTCAATCCAAAATCAAATCAAAAATTTCGAACTCCTCAATATATATCGAATTATATATCGATTTGAAGCCCTCGACGAGCGCATCTCAGATCTATAATTCATTTTCCAATTTGGGTCATTGTTTGTTAAGAAATCGAAGAAAAAATTCAGCCGTTCGTTTCGTCTTGATCGACTTCAACGGATCGTCAAATCGACGATACCAGGTGGTGGAGAGAGGCGTGCGTAGTCCATCAGAGCAGGTAGTTTGTCGAATTAACGGCTGGATCTACCGTAATAATTCGAGTAGGGTTTCGAAGGGAAGCGGCGGTCGGCTTTTGTGCTGCGTCGTTCGTCGATGATGTGATGTCGCGAGGCCTAGCGAACGCTTGGCCGGAGGCGGGGAGGGTTTTGGCGCGACCGGCGCTGGCGTAGGAGGCCGGTGGTGGTGTAGAACTCCGGTTAGAGTTGATTTGCGCGCGTGCGATGATGTCTGGGTTCGATTCGAGCACATGAGAGACGGCATGCCTATGTGATGGTGACTCGTTTTTTTATTTTATTCAATTTAAATTTCAATTCAAATTGTTCTAATTGACATATCTTTCACGTGCGAGGTCCTTTCAGATGCGGTTTTCTCCGCTAGGTTCGTATTGAAATTCTAGACATTTTGGCGCTGGTTTGGATGGATTTGGAGACTGTTCAAATTTTGGGTTTAAATTGGATTTAAATTCAAAAGGTGAGTGTTTTAACTCACTCACAACTTCTAAAATTTCTTATGTTTGTTAAATTGATTTATGATGTGATTACAAATTTAGTTATGACTGTTTGGAAAATTTTGAATCATCATCTCAGTTTATTTAAATTTATTTGGATAAAATAGTTATTTAATTTATTATTGAATATAACTGCCAGTAAATACTTGTTATTTATTATCTGTTCTATATTGATGTTATTGATTGAACTGGATGATGATTGTGATAAATGTTTGATGATTGATATTGGATGAATGGATGTTGTATTTTATACTCTTATAAACTGCAAGTTGTTATGGATTTTTAATTCATTCGGGATTTTGTTTGAAATGATATATAACCATATTTATATTTTAAATTACGGATTGAAATGATAAATATCTGTATCACTTGACCATAGGATAGAAAATTATATACATACACCGTGGTCTATCTATAAAAATATTTTGAAATGATTTCTATGGTTTTGTAAAGAAATATATGGTTTTATATAAATATCGATCCTAGATATTATATAATTGTTATTTTATTCTTAATTTTTAAGCTATGAATAAATTGTTTTAATATAGAATAAGCTTAATAATAAGTTTGATTTCCATTTTGATAATATGGATAAGTATTTAAATTTTATTTTAATATAGAGTTTATAATGATTTAAATGAATTAAGGTTGGAAGATAAATTGAGGATTTATTTGAAATTGAACTTATTTAAGAATCAAACGCAAATGAGTTTTGTAACGACCCAGAATTTTTAATAATTTAAATTTGAATATTTAATTAATTTTAAATATTTATAAGTGAATTTATAAGTCAAATAAATTTTTATTTGATTTATTAGATTTAATTAGATAATTAAATCAATAATTTAATATGTTAAATTATGAAAATAATTGAAAATTGAGTTAAAAATGATTGTAAATAATTTGGAAAATTTTATTTAATCATACTGGAGTTATAGAAATATTTTAGAACTTTTAAAATCGAATTAAAAGTTAATTTGTGAAAATAGAATATTTTAATATTTTATAATCGACTGTAAAATAGCCAATTTTTGAACAGTCTCAGAATTGAACGAAACCAGTTTAATTGGATCCGTAATAGTTAGTTATTACCGGATTTCAATTTTCGTGTCAATCGGAGTTATCGTTTGACCGTGGCAGCTCGAAACGCATCGAATTATTTTTAATTTAAATTTGGCGAGTCAAAATAGCCATTTTTCAAAAAGTCTCGGATTTCGACGAAACCAGTTTCATCGGATCCGTAATGTGATATTATTGTAAGGTTTCAAATTTCAAGTCAATTGGATTTACCGTTTGTCCGGTACAAATTAAAACGCCTAGAAATCGATTTAAATCGGTTTAATTCAAAATGAGCGTTTACAGCCATAACTCGCACATACTTCCGAATTAGCTTCCGAAACCTGTTCCATTGTGTCCGGAACACGGGGTAAACCTTAGAAACGCTGGTTACGGCGTCTAAATCGGAGTTCGGAATTCCCGAAATGAATAGTGTTTTTCGATAATTTTCTATAAAAAGGGCTCACATTCTCCAATTTGCAACAACACTTCAAAACCCTAACAAACATCACCAGCCGCCTCCTATTCATTCATGGCCGAAATCTTCTTGCATTCACCCCTCAAAAAACTTAAAATCCAAGCATCGAATCGAAAATCCTTCAACTGGAAAAACGTGAAGCGCTTCGAGATGCTTCAATCCAACGGCTGAGATCTGAAATGATGAAGTATGAGGGCTTCAAGGGGCTTGCGTTCGGCAGTTGTTTCGTCTCGTCGTGCGTGCGCAGGGGGTAGCCGAGTTCCATGAGCTTCTGGCCGAAGGTGGAGCATGCGGAGGCGAACGAAATGGCACTTCCTGATCGACAAATTGTTGAGCGTGGAGGTGGAGATGTTCAACCCTAGTTAGGGTATATTGGGTTCGGTTTCGTTTATGAAACCTGTAGGTTTCGTGCGCGTGAACGAAGAGGAGGGGGAAAGATGATGGTGGACGGCCTGATGAAGGGGGGTGTGGATCCAATGGCAGATAATGGTTTAGGTTGTAAATAATTAAAGTTAGTTGTAAATTAAGTTATTTAAATCGTGTATGATCTTATAAAATGCATAACTTTTTCATACGAGGTCGAAAAAATGCAAACTCAGTTGCGTTGGAATCGTATGGACGAGCACAACGCGATGGAGTTGGTTTGGAGTCGTTTGGAGTTAGTGAGGATTTCGGGTAAAATTAAACGCGCGTTTAATTTTATTCGAAATAAAAGCTAAAACGGAAATTAAAACCAAGGTGAGAACTTCTCACTCAATCGAATAGATTTCGATTTTATTTTAAATAGTTAGATTTAAAATATTTGAATGCATGTTTGAATGATGACTGTAAATTATTGATTGTTAAAATAGACATTATGCGCCGTTAATAAGCGGATGTTATTTATAAAAACATATACCGCGAATATTTCATAAACAGTGAAATTGGTATTATATATAATATCAATATATATATATATTGGCATATGTATATATTGCAGTTGATTGATTTCCCGCATTTTTTGTTTAGCGGATGAGACCCTATTACGCCGTTATTAAGCGGATAATATTTAATAAGAACATGTACCGCGATAATTTCGTACTGGAGCGAAATTGGTATTGTGCTAATGTTTTTGGATGCAGGAAAACAGGTTGGAGGGATCCAACTGGATTCCTCAACAGTATTTATTTAATTTCAGATATTTTGATATTTGATTGATCATCATATCGATATATGATATCGTTGTAGTCGTGATTGACTATTTGGTGTGTAGCATCATTGGACCCAGATTTTGGGATTTTAAAATGTTTTTAAAGTGATTTTGAAAATATACTATATTTTTGGAATTGATCCATTATAAATAAATAAACGTTATAATTTTTAAAGTTATAAAAATTGTGGTTTTTGTGAAATATAGTAAAAAAAGCTGATTTTTAGAAATACGATTAAAAGTTGATTTTTAAGAAATATGAACTAATGATTTTATAAAATAATTTAGATTGGATTTTTGAATATATGATAAAAGTTTAAATATAGGATTTATAAAATTTAATTATTTTATAAATCGAAATGATGAAATTATAAAGGAATTTAAAGACGTTTTAGAATAATAATATAAACTGATTTATATTAAGAGATTTATAAATGGATATTTATAAATTGAATTATGGACATTATAAAACGAGTTTTTATAAGTGCTTGAATGTAGTGAAAATGAATTTCCTAAATGAATGAAATTTATGAAATTATAAACTGTGAAGTTATAAATGAAATTTTATAAGCAATAGGTTTATAAAATTTATAAAGTTATCGAAAGAATGAATTTTGGATAAATAAACAATCTTATAAGTTAAGATTAATAATTTGGGAAGTTAAATGAACGATTTTGTAAAATAATCGTTTTATAAGTAATTAACTTATAATATGAACTTGTAGTTTATAATTGAGTTATAAACTGGAATAGGTTAATAAAGGAATTTATAAAAAGGAAGTTTTTATAAATAAATAGAAACGGAATTTATAAACGTTGTTTTATAAATCCGCAAATGACTTATTTTGATAAGTTAATTGTTATAACTTAGAGATAGAGTTATATTCACATTTTGAACAGTGAATAATCCTTTAAGTTAAAGTGAATAGAAGTGATGAAATTTGTTAAGGTAGTATATTCACGTTTTTGAATAGTGAATAATACGTTAAAAAAATTGTTTTAGATATGATGTTTTAAATAGAATTAAAACGATCTAACGATGTTTTAAAAGGTGTTGAGATTCGAAACCATAGATTTCAACATTTATTGTTGAAATAGACGTTTTCGTGAAATAAAAGGAAATGGTGGACTATAACACTGTTGTTATAGTAAATGATTTCCGAAAGGAAATGTTTTTGTATAGTATTGGGATTTATATATCTATTTTAATTCCGAATCCCTATACTAGTGATTTTGGGTTGTCGTAACGATGTTTTACGCAACATTCGTTTTGGCCCAGATAAATATGTTAAGAGAATGATTTCCTTAAAGAATGAAATATATACTTAATTCGATTTAAGTACATTGAATATTTTCTAAGTGTTGAAAATAAAAGAGATTTGTGAATTTCTTATTAATAAATAAGTATGGAAATGTTTTCAAATATGAAGTGAATATTTAGAATTTATCTTTTTGAAGATAAATTGGAAATGGATAGTTGAAATCGTATATGCACGAATATTTTGAAATATAAATTCATTATGGAATTTATAAGTGAAAAGGGAATTTGTTTGAAAATAAATGTTGATTTATTTTTGAAGTGTTGAAATTTTATATCTTGTAAAGATATTTTGAAAAATAATAATTTGGAAAATTATTTGGAATCTGGTGATGTGTGCATATCCAGTGATAGTTCAATAACTGACTATCAGTATTTCCCTTTGAATGGGTATTTGATGTGAATTGATTGAATTTGAATGCACACTTATTTTTGAATAAGCGCTCACTATTCGGGTTAACCGGGAAAGGACCATGGGGTCGTATAACCCATTCCGAATATGTGATACGTCGTTGTGAATTGCATTGAAGATCGGTGTTGAAGACCCGGTATTTGCGAAAGCGATAGGATGACCTATCGATTGTCTCTGCACTGAGTTGCAACGGTATAGAGACTCCCTAAGTGATGGGAAATCCGATCAGGATTGTGAATATCCGGATTGCAAGGACTTCTTTGTAAGTGCCTTCGGTTCTGTTCGATCCCGGAACAGACTTGTATGGATTGTATGTCTGACATTACAATTTGAGATATAAAGCCGATTTCTTTCAAATATATTTCTGTTGGTGGTGGAGAATTTATTCTTTGCTTAACACCCTTCTTTGAGACGTACGAGCTCAAAGGTTATATAGTTGAAGTTATCAGCGATATATTCCCAGTTTGGTAATGTGACATGCTGAGTGATGCTGAAATGATCATTGTGTTGATTGTTGTGATAGGATCATTTATTTGATCGTCTATCTTAGTGATCATTGTGTTGATCATTTGTTGACCCAAAGCATGGCTTTTGTATAAAGTATGTTTTTGTGGACGTGAATTCGTCGAGCCTCACATCCCGAAAATGGTCAAAACAGGAAAGAAGCAGCAAGGTTATGAGGGGTAGCACCCTTTAGGATGTGTCCATTTCCTTCTGGAAAAGGGTGGTATCATGGTATGGAGCCCAGATACTTACTCATGTTGAAAACACTTTGTTATGATTGTGTGAATTGATTAGAGAGCGCTCTCGGAAAAAGGTCCCAAAGGACCGGGGGATGGCATATTCGGTCAGTTGTTACTCAGTTAGGAGTAACCCGGCCTTGTGTTGGTAGAGATCCGGTTTGGTTCTCGGGGATGTCCATCCAGAGGCATTCTCAGTGGCAATGGGAAGTTCCTTGGCCTGATCATTCGTTGGAAATCCAAAGAAACAATACGTGACTTGTACGGTTTTAGTTGTATAACCTGCTATGGAATGTGGCGGTAACCTGCTATTGAACATAGTTAGCTATAGTAGGCATACGATAATGGTCGTATGTTGGCTAAGATTTATATCTTTATTTTCGAAATGATTTTCCTCTACACTATGCACTAGTAATAATATCAAATGTTATTTTAAATGCGTATCAAGCATCTTTGACTATCATAAGGAGAAATCTCCTCCGATTCTGCGTTTGCATTGTGTGTGTGTGCGGGAGGCCTTATGGTAGTCTCATTTTTAAAAGCATTGCGAATTGAGTTTAAAAATATTCCTCTACTTGATTTTAAAGTTAAATAAACTGTTTTGAGTTCTCACACCAGTCACATGACTGACTTGGAGTTTATTGTTTTCCTTCCTAAACTCTGGGTGCCCACCAATTTCCACACGGGCAGTTAAGAGTTAGGTTTATCAGGATATTCTGGATATTCTGGGGTTGCTGGAGGCAAGCTGGATGACATGGCGTATTACTAGTTTATATAGTATTTCTTTTTCCGCTGCACTGTTTATTGTTGTATGTTGTTGTACACTCTGATGATATGATATGATGTAATGAAATATAATGTGATGTAATAACTGATATAGTTCTTTATTTAAAGATTATTCATTTATTATTATATGTTGTTCCGCTGCGAATTGTGAGATTCTATTGTTGTTCTGTTGTTTCCTTTCTGTCCGTTCTATTTTTAAAATTCTTCTATCTTCTATTTTTCAAATTCTCTGTTTTCTTTCTCTGTTTTCTAAAAATTGTCTATCTTCTTTCCTCTCTATTTCCTATCTCTTCTCTCTTCTTTCTTTTTCTTTTCTTAAATTCTTTTTAAAAACCCATAACTATTCGGTTTTTCGGCAACGAAAATCCGCAGTCGTTACAAGTTTGATGTGAAATTTATAAATTTGGAAATTTTAAAAGGTATGTTTTTTTATATAACTTGATTGTTGGTTAAGGTGAATTAAATGAGTAATTCGAGTATAAATGAATTGAAGGAAATACTTAGTTATAGGTAACTTGAGATTTATGTAAACGATAATGGATTTATTAAGTAAAATATTTCAAAACTAAATAATAGAAAATGAATTGTTGAATCGCAATTGCCAAACTTAGTTTTGAAATTATTGGATACTTAAAGTTTGAAATATATTGGATTTGAAAAGGTTTATTCCGTGGATCAAATCTGTTTTGAAATCGATAAAATTTGGAATAGTTTATTTTGAAACTGAATCGTATTGAAATTTATGATTTGAGATTTGGTAAAATTTAAATTTTAGAAATTCGAGTTGTTTTAGAATTGATTTGTGAAATTGAAGAAGCTAGTTATTTTATAAAGTATTTTAATATTTAAACCATTTAAGTGGTGGAAGTTATGTTTCAAAGCATTATGATTTGAAAGGGTTATATCTCGAGTGTTTTGATTTCGAAGTGTTATAACTTTGAAAGTGCTATGATTTTGAAAAAAAGATATATCTGAAATAAAAATGATATTATATTGATTTGGGTTTTTATAAAAATGATATCATATTGATTTGGTTTTTAAAATAAAAATGATATCGTAATTATATGGTTTTGAAATGGATATTATATTCTTCCTTAAGTATAAATTATTTTGAAATGACCGCGGTGTTACAATAACGTTTGATTGTTAAAAAGACCGGGACCGGAAGTTGTCATACTCTCTACCAACTCCAAAAAACACTTTAACAACTGTGCACCCGGTGGAGATTACAGAATGAAGTAGGATGGCGGCGGCGGTTCCTTTGAGGTATATACGTGGACCCGACTCCCATGAGTTGGCTTAAGGTGGCTAAAACATGAGCGATTGACGGGCAAAGAAGGTAGCACCTTTTATCGGACACACTCCTTCAATACCATTCTATTACTTTGTGATTGATTTGAGCCCTTTGATTTTGAGGGTGTGGCTCTAGACGGACGGTAGTAGCTGCTACGTGCTACCACCGGTCCAGAAGCGTAATTGGTACATCTACCCTGGCATTGCCTAGTTGTGCCGTCACCTACCCTAGCACGCCTTGTACGAGTTTGGTTTTCTCCCGTAGCCCATGGAGTATTTAGGGTAATCTCTCAATCTGGAGATGCGATGATACTGGATGGACTACTGGGACTATTACGTGGTAAGGGCTTTATGGGTAAACCCTTAACGCTATTTAAAAGTAAGTTTATTTTACTATTAGACATTATTATAATAGCGTATATTACTACACGGTAAATAGTTTAACGGATGCTTAGGAGATGTGAATCCCGAACATCTCCTAAGTTACTGCATCACGTTGACACTGGATAGGAGATGTCAAAAACCCGTAAACATCTCTGACGTCTTTTCACTCATATTTATTTCTGTTGATTTAACTCACATAAGATCTTTTAGTTCTGACTCGCGTGTTTTGTCTTTTCAATTCGCCCGGGTCAGTCTGAGCATTTCAGGATTCGAAGACTTTATTCTGGAGGACGAAGACGAAGAATGTATTACTATTATTTATTATATTATTCACTGCATCATGTACTCCGCTGCATTTTATTATTCTCTAGTATGTGTAACTCTGATATGTATTGTGTAAGTATAACCAAATGTTTTGTAAAACAGCTTCATGAACTATTTATTTGATTAGTATATTTTATCATTCCGCTGCAAGATTCTATTTTGTTTTTTTTCTTTTTCTGTTTTTTCTTATTTATCCCATAACAATTCGCCCTTGTGTATGGTTTGAGTCGGCATATGTGTGTGCTCAAGCGTACAAAAGGGCGGGATGTTACAAAGGAGACATTTGACTTCACATAATTTGGTTTTACAAACCTACAGTAGACAAATCTAATGGTCGATTCGATTATTAATTCCACCAGTTTTCACATACCCATCTGCATTTAAACAAATAAAAATATAACTTGTATAACGATACAAAAAATAACATAGTGTACTCAGTACTCTACTATTTTCGAAATGATATTAATGCCTTCATAATTTAATGAAACATACCTAATAGATCAACAACATGATTTAACGAAACATGCCCATTTGTATTATGTACTTTGTTCAGAAAATCAACAACATCGATGACGTAGAACCACCAATGGGAGAAGCCGAGTAAAAAACCAAAAAAGAAGGGCTACCCAAAACTCATACCATAAAAAAGCGTCAACAATACCCCTCATTATCCTAATATTTTATGAGGTTTCGGGCGGTCCTTTCGGTACAGAAACACCGTTAAAGCGGTAGGACTACCACGGGCATCATTGTAGGTTTTCTAGTCTTTCCAATAGCGTGGTAGGTATCCGAGGCCCTAACACTACATAACTAGGCACAATATTCCTCAAAAATAGGAGCTATGCAGTACGGGTATCTTTAATCCTAGGCCCATTTTGGAGATTTTAGCATGGCTGAATGAAATGGCTTAAGTGGTTTCATCGACAACGCTCTATATCCAGTTCTCTTATTTGATTACATTAAAGCAGGCGTGCCTGCATTGAGAAGAGGATAGCCTAAAAATGTTTCATCACTAGCCTTAATCGGTATTTGAACATTCTAGAATTGTCAAGGCTTAGTCATAGTTCGTTAGGCAACAGTTTGTATATATTGAAGTCTTGTCACTGCTTTCATTTCTGGTTATGGAATTATATCGATACCAAAACTGCAAAATTGCAGTGGCATGATGTTGTGTGCAAATTAGGTTCGTCTAAATAACACTGTAATGTAATGTGAAGTCATAATGAAATAAGATCACCCTAACAAATTGAATCAGTATGTGAACAATATAAACAATGAAAATGGGATACAATAAAACTAAAAGGTATTGGTACTGATACATAATATATAATATTTCTGGGTAACACACAAAATCTAGCACTCCAAATAAAGACTTAACAAAGCTCATAAATACACTCAAAAGCAACAGTAAAAGCTTACAGAATTTCACTAAGTTTCTATCCCAAGGCACTACATGTACTATTATAATAATATTATGTTACTATTATAATAAATCATGCACGTTACTATTATAATAAATCATGCACTTATCCACCAACATTTTTTTCCCTAGCTCTTCACACTCCATGATGCCAGTTGACGTAGTTGGCGCAACGTATTCAAACTACAAAAAGGTTCCACCGAAGCCATGCCGATGTAATAATCCATATAATAGCATGTAAGTCGTATTCTCGCATGCAAACTTGAAAGAAAACAAATAATGTTTAAAGCTTAAGTGTGTCTGTGTACGCACACACATATGTGAACGAAACATAACCCTATCACCTGATAATACCGGGAGTTATTCCTCTATCCCCATTTTACTTGTTTCCATGTCCCCTATTGCATACCAACCATTCATTTATCCATCATCACATTCTACTTTAATACGATGAGTCCAGTATACAAATTAAATAATTGAAATGTATGGCTGATATTTAATGGGGTACATGGGGACACAGAAGTCAGAGATAGAGATATTAAGTTGCATAATACCAGGTCTAAAACTCCAACTTGTTGTGATGAGGCTGACTTAATAACCGACTGGACATAAGTAAACTGAACAAAAAAAAGTTCTATATTCTATATATTTAGTGGTCAAAAGGAAAATTTACATTCTTATGTCTTATGTTTTTCATGTAGAAATAAATTGCTTTCTTATGACTTATATTCTTTTATGATGAAACATAAAATCATAAACGTGTGTTAATATAATATTATGTTATCATTCCATCAAAGTTAACCTGCATATTTTGACATGTCAGAGTCTTAGCTTCATTTTGTGTGCTAATAAGAAATTTTCAAGTGGATTTATAACTGTCCATCACGAAGTATTTTATGAAGTAATCTTCCTTCTCATGTCAGCAAAAATACACTTGATTACCATATAAGAACATGGTTTATGATAAAGGACAAAATATAATTTTCCACATGATATACATTTTACAAAGTAGTGGTTTTGGAGAAAGAAAATGAAGATTTTAAGCAAGGTTTGAGAACTCGGTTTCAGCTAGTTGAAATTTTCTCAGTTTCGGTTAGTTTTGAAAATATCAGAAATTTTGGTTTTGGTTTCGGTCCCCGTTTTATATATTTTTTAATGGAAATGTAATAATAAGTATTGTAAATAAATTACAGAACATAAAACATATACTCTAAAAAAACAAAATAACATTACACTACAGAAAATAAAGCAGCCCAACAAAGTTACTACATACATCTGATGCAAAATAAATGACCCAACCCAACACTTGTATAAAAAATAACATTCCACTGCTTAAACACAAATAAAACAGCCCAACAAAGTTTACCAAACCTAACTCTTATTTCTTCTCCCGCCCCTAAAATATTAGTCTCCCGCTTCAGCAACTACGACAAAAAAATAAGAACACAAATAAAGCAGTCTTGAATAAAAGCTCGTCGCTATTAGAGGAAGCTTGAATTAGGCCTGTCAAATGGGTTGGGTTGGGTCAAAATGGGTTGGATCGAGTTTGACCCAACCCATTTATGACCCATTCTTTTTTACCCACTTATGACCCTAACCATATATGACCCAGCCCGTTTAATAAGTGGGTTACCCATTTAACCCATTTAAAGATTTAGGGGTCGTTTGCATTACAATAAATAAGTTGTTTTTTTGCTTATAAAATGAAAAAAAAAAAGTCAATATGGATAAACAAAACAGGAAAATAGGCACAAGGAAAAAGTTACAAAAAAATTTAGTCTCAGGGACGGTAAGTTTTTTTTTAGTCTGAAGGACACTTTTAAATCTACCGACTTTTAAAAGTCACTTTTCAACTTATTGCAAAAGCAATTTTTTTTTTGCTTTTCGACTCACATAAGTCGATTTTTTATATGAAAAAATTCTAAAAAAATGTATTTTCAAATTTCAAAATTTCACATTTCAAAATTCAAATTTAAAATTTTCAAATTTCGAAAATTCAAAATTTTCACAGTTCAAATTTCAAAATTTTAAATTTCAAATTTCAAATTTCAAATTTCAAAATTTTCGAATTTTAAAATTTGAAATTTCAAAATTTTGAACTTTAAAAATTCAAATTTAAATTTTCAAAATTTTAATTTTCAAATTTAAATTTCAAATTCCAAAATTTGAATTTTGAAATTTCGAATTTTGAAAATTTGAATTTTAAAAAACGAAATTTTGAAATTTTAAAATTTTGAAATTTAAATTTTGAAATTCGAAATTTGAAATTTCGAACTTTAAATTTTGAAATTTAAAATTTAAATTTGGAAATTACGAATTTTAAAATTTGAAATTTTTGGAAATTTCGAATTTTGAAATTATTGGAAATTTTGAAATTTGAAATTTTTGGAAATTTCGAATTTTGAAATTATTGGAAATTTCGAATTTTGAAATTTTGATATTTAAATTTTCAAATTTTTGGAAATATCAAATTTGGAATTTGAAATTTTGAAATTTAAATTTTGAAATTTTTGAAAATTTTGAAATTTGAAATTAGAAATTTTAATTGCAGTCTGAACAGAAAAAACAGCGGCTTCTACAGTAGGTGAAGTTCAAATATGAAGATGCAGTGGCCTGTTATTTTTTAACTACAACTGTCAATTTTCATGAAAACTACATTATATGTTTAAAATTCTTATTTTTAAAATTTATACTAAAATTTAATGTTTTTAATAAGTGGGTAAATGGGTTACCCACTTATAACCCTTTTAAAAATGGGTCAACCCAACCCATAACCCATTTAATAAAATTCATAAATGGGTTGACCCAACCCACTTAAAAGTAGGGTAAATGGATTGGGTTAATGAGTTGGGTCATATTTTGACAGGTCTAGCTTGAATGATGCTCGAAATAAGCTACCTGATTAGAAGTACTAAGCAGTCTGATGTTGGAAGTATGCTGCCTGATGCTTGAATAAGGCTTGAATGAAGCTCGTCGCTACTAGAAGCCCGAAGAATTGCAAAAGGATGCTTCAATTTAATTGAGATAAGTATTCGATTACTTCTAGATTCAAAATTGTTTTTTTCTTTTGCTTTTTCAACGTATTGATACCGCGTGTTTTTCTTGTTGTTCCCCTCCTCTTCTTCTGATTACAATTTTGATTTTTTTAACTTTGAATTTTTGAACGGGACGGGATTTTGGCATAATCTCGTCCCGCCAGCGGCCGGAACCGGTATGAGTGGGTCGGAATTTCGTGGTTCCAGCCGGAACCTCGTGCCATGATTTTAAGCAACAATTAAGTACTGGATATATTTATCCATTCACTAGTTGAGCTTATAAAGTAAGATAAGTGTGTGTTATCTTTTACCTCAAATATGCTTTTTGGCATTGCAGATTACAATCAGGCCTCCAGATAAAAGTGACCTTGCAAGCACAATGGAAAGAGCATCAACTCTAAAAGCTAATAATAAGAGCAGTGAGCATAACTAGAGCACCAATATAAATAATTAGTTTCATAAAAGCATCAGTAGTGTCCCACTCACCTTGCATTAGATATCCAATGAAAGAATCTGAATTAACTAAGCAACAGTTCGGGGATCATTTGCAAAATAATACATGAATCATCTTTTCTTTATTCATAATTTCTTAGACCTGCATATAATATAAAATTTATTAGCAGTCATATCATCATCAGAAAAAAAGATGCCATGTTTTACTACTCATGCAATGCCCATAAATATTTTTCTTTCACCCTTTTCTTTCTAGATTGTGAGATAATGCTTTATCTTCCTTTTTTACATTTAAGCTCTTGGTTTATCGGCTGTGACCACTTTATACCTAGCTGTACATAGACCTATGAAAATTAAACTTAAACATTTGCACGAGTAGAAAGACTCATTCCAACAATAAGATTGTACTTTAGCAGAATATTTACTGTAATTTTACGATCTACTGTAAAAGGATATTTCAACAAAGCTTTATCACAATGAATTCAATAGAAATATAGTAGAGTCAAGAGATGATTGTAGGTGCACAATTTCATAACCACGTGAATTTGATGTTTTATTACAACTTAATGTAAAATATTGATAACTACATTTATTATTTTATATGAAAAGATATTTTCTTTTATCTCTTTACATATAAAGAACTGTTTTATTTCTGTGTGCGTAAAATGATATATCCTTCAATCATTTTAGTGAAAAGGCTAAATAAAGAACTGCTTTATCACAATAAACCTTTTAACTTGTATATGAATGTGATCCTACTGTTATTTTCCATCAAATCTATGTTTTCATTAATATATACTCCTAATACGTTTTCTATTGAAAAGGCTAAATAAATATATTTTGATAATATATTTACCTTTATCATTTATATTTAAACTAAAAGATAATTGATAAAGGTGAATTATAAAAGATAAAAGAATAGAGGATAAACTAAATTACTAAAAGGTACTGGATAATTATAAAATATAAATGAATGGATAATAAACTGAAAGAATAAATGATATAATATAAAAGAATAAATGATAAACCAAAATAAAAGAATGAATAAACTACAAAATGATATAAATGAAAAAGAAGACTAGAAGATAAAAGGATAAAAGACATACCAAAAGATAAATCATATCGCATGGTTATATTTATAAATGTGAATTCAAAAGTTAAGGCATTTGCCGGAGAATTCAAACGCCTAGCATGAATTCTATACATCAAATATCATTTATTTCTTAAAAGATGGGAACAAGAAAATGTATTTTTTTTTCTCAGGTATGTATGACCATGGCTAGAAATTCAAATTATTCTGGCTTTAACTATGAAACAAATGACATTTCCTCAAAAAACATAAACGGCAGATGTAGCAAAGTATGGTAGCTGATCACAAATTTGACCATCCTCACAATCTTAAACAAATAATCTTCAGTCCCATGTATTACATAAATGAAACTTTCTTCTGTGTATTAAACCTTCTGTTACCTCTAGAAGAATCACCCTTTCCATGTGTTCTCCTTTCGTTTGGTTTTCCATTGAAGTTTGTCCTTGGTTCATTTGGTCTCCCATTAAAATTTCTCCTTGGACCATCCACTTCAACTTTCACTCTCTTAACCGTTGTTTCACATTCTCCTGATTACCATTACACCCTTCATGTCACTTTCATCTTCATCACTTTGATATCTTTAATATCATAAATCTCAGAGTACTCATCCTCATCTTCATCCTCCTCGTCCTCGTCGCCTTCACCTTCATCATACTCCAAAACATCACTCCCCCTCCTATCCTTTCTCTTACTCTTCTTTCCCTTCTTCTTGCCCTTACCACTCTCCTCCTTCCCTTTCCTCGTCAAATGTATATACTAGTACCCCATCAATGGATGCTTCTCCCAAAGCAAATCCCTCCTATATGCCTCCTACAAAACCACTGTCTGAGTTCTCAACTTGTTCGACAAGTAAAACATCCCTGGATGATGCAAAATCATCTTCCTATACCCGGTATTTAACCCTAAATATCTGGCTACCATCTGCAAGGTCTCCTTTATCATCTTCTTCGAGACAGTCAAACTCAAAACCATGCATCATCCTCACTGCCCACTTCTCCCACAAATCACTTTTCTTCTTCAGCCTCGACCCATCTTCGTAAGGGCTAATGTATGGAAACTTCTGCCACTCCTCCACCCACTTTCTAACCCACTTCTCCATTGAGAACCCCATTGAGTATTTCAAAGGAAATCCGAGGCTCATACCTTTTTTGTACCCGCCTGTTCTTTCAACATACCTCTCCATCTCCGAAACCGCTAGATCTTTGCTGTAGCAAACGAGCTCCAGATCAAATCCGCCTCTACACCCACCGCCCTCCACGATTTGAAAATAATCCGGATATTCGGGTAGCAAATTTTTTATGAACTCGTCTGGTAGTCCAAGATCCCACTTTAGATTGTTGACGATATCGATCGGGAGCTTATGATTAGGGTAGAGCATGAGGAACCGGAGGAAGCGGTAAACGGTCTCAGCCTTGCAAGAGTTGTAGACGAGCTTCCCCTCCTTGTGGATCTGGATGAGGGGATTGGAAGGTTGGAAGAGGGTTGCGGGCTGTCGGAAAGGAGGGTCTTGAGGAAGGAGTGGGTGAAGAGGCCGAGGAGAGGAGGCGGAGGGATTGATGGTGGTGAGAAGAGTGGGGAAATCGGAGGAGTTGATCAGGAAGTTTTTGAGGTTTTGGAACGGGAGGAGGTGTTTCTCTTTCTCAACGGCATGGTCAAGAGCGCTATCTCGGACCCAGGGGACGCGTGCTTCGATGAAAGTTCGGATTTGGAGAGTGGATTGTTGATTGGGGAGGGTGGAACTTTTTGAGACGGAACATTTTTTTTGATTTGGGGATGAAAGACCGCTAATAGGGATGGAAAAAAATAGGGTTTATATGGAGTTTAGAATAGAATGGGTATTGGCCAATCGTATTAGGCCCGAAAATGGTACAAAGTTTTTGGTCCGTGCCGGACCTGAATCCATTTATAAGTGTCTGACCTGAATCATTTATAAATGCGGATATAGGTTTTGACTTGAACTAGCAAGTCGTGGTTCAGGCCCGACCTGGTTATTATTAGGATTGGATATGGTTTCATTAAAGTACGGTTCAGTTAGTATTTTGTCGTTATTAAATATGAGTGTGTATGTTATTTTTTTTACCATTTTATTTGTTAGCATATATATATTTTTGCATACGTTATTCTGAATTTGGTTACATCACTACTTGATTTGTATGGTATCAATTATTTATCTATAATTTTTATAAAAATTATAGGTTCATTGTGTTCAATGCCAATAGTCCAATCAACCTCGTGCATCTTCAATTAAGTAGTGCCTAGGGTCAATCATCTGTGTAATGGTTCAATCAACCTCATGCATCTTTAGTCTAATGTCCAACAATTATCTATAATTTGGCTCAAGTATTGATTTTGAATTACCTATCGGATTTGGGACGGACTCGGGTTTTATATATTGTAATCAGACTCGGTTTCAGATTTTAAGATACCCGGGTCGAACCTGACATGTTGATAGTCCTACTTATACCCCCGCTAAATTAAATGAAAATATCAAACCCTATTTTTCACTCTTAACAACCTTGTCAATTCCGGTTTTACCTCATTCTTCTATCTTACTTTGTTCTTCAATCTTATTTTACTACAATAACATATCAAGGTTACTGTTCTAACAGTAAAGAGAGAAAAATTTCTTATTCTTATCTCATTGAATCTATTAAATAATACTAAAGCATAACAATTTAAAAATCTACTGAATCATTTTACATTTAAATATCAATATTTAATAACTTCTATAATTATTCACAAAATTTTCCTAAGATTAATCACATTATTTTAAATTCAAGTCCATATATTTAAATTAATTAACTGATCTAAAATTGACCTTTGAAATAAACCCATTGAAATAATAGTGGTTATTTTGTCTAACAAGTCCTAATTGATGATAATTCTAGATATTGTGTACTGCAAATATATTGACAAAAATTGTATGATTAGTATTTCATTCAACCAGTATAACTCAAAATTTCTATAATTAATTACAAAGTTATCCAAAGTTATCCTTTATTCTATTACATTATTCCAATCCAAGTTTACATAATTTCTTTCCGTTTAATATTCAATTACAAAGAAAAATATACATAATATCTCTTTTGGAAGTTGTTATTTTATTGTAAATGAATATATACACAATTTTTTTATTTCTAAAATACGAATTATTACAAACACATCCAATGTTTTTTTCTTTTTGAAATTGGTAAATTAAGCGCATTCTTTACCGTTAATAAAATTTATTTTTGTTAAGAATGATATTAAATTAATTGTAAATGATGAATAATGTAGTTTTTAGTTTTGAAAAATAAAGAATATTTTCAATAAATACGTTTTGTGAAAATATTAAATTTGAATTATGTATTTCCATAATTTATGTCAACTAAGGAATAAATATATTGTATTTTAAGTAGAATTTTCTTCTTTGGTATTTTATTGTCTTTTTAAGGCAAATGTTAATTACCTTTTGAAAAGTGCTTATTACAAATTAAAATTATTGAGGTATGAAACAACGATTTGAAAACAAATTTTTATATAATCAGATAACAATATGATTGTAATGTTTCTTTTAATTAACATTTTTTTAATGAGATAAATATTTTGTATTACTTAGACATCAAAATATACTTATTATCTTGATGCTGATATTAACTGCAAGAACGTTAAATGCATAAAAAAAATAAAAGGATCTATTACTTTTACACATTCATTTTTAGGAATTTCTTTAAGTTATATTTCAATCAATATATCATTTATCTTTTGAATATAAGTATCAAAAACAAAATATTAAACTCAAAATTTATGTTCACAAAAAAATTTGTATTGAAATTTATAAAAATATTAGTTTGAAACAACTAAGAATGTAAACTTTTACTTATTTTCTTAACGAATACTAAATGCTCACAAAAATCAGTATCTAACTCATTATTATTTACAAAAAGGATAGTTTAATTTTTATACAAAAGTAAAAATCATAACTCACATGACAAAAATTATGTACCTAAAATTAGTAAATTTAATAGATAACTCGATTATTTTAACAAATGTACCTATAATAAATTTAACTCTTTAAAAGTATGTAAATAATTTTTTTTCTAAAACATGATGTGTGTAATGCAAGAGTTACCCATTATTTAGTTTACAATGCTTACATCTAATAAAGCTTTTATTTCATGATAAAATATTCAAATCTCAAATTTGTGAAACCCCGAATCAACTTTTCTTGTTTCAAGAAGATGCGATCATTCAACCATGTGCATCAACATTTGCTTCGAAGCATTCTTTTCTTCAATTTCCTCTTCTTCTTCATCCATTTTTTTCATGCTTCAAGACTTTCTTTTAGAGGTATATGCACTAATTGGCAAATGAAACTAGGATAACTTTATCCTTATTCATTTTTACTTTTTAATGGGGTGGGTACGAAGACTAGTGGGGTGTTAATAGAATTTGCCATGAGCATTACTTTCATTTACCTTAATTTTCCTTTAATCATTTTTAGCCATTAATCCAAAATTATTAATCAAGTAATGGAGAATTCAGACTTGCCTCTAGGTGATATTGTAAATGAAAAAGAGACAAGGTTGATTCTTACTCGAGAAAGCATTCAGGTTCCATTGAGGCTCGTTTGGATCAACTTAAATAAGTCACAGGTTTTCTTTTAAAAGCAAAAATCAGTTCATCATGGCTTTCAAAAAGCACAAAATTACTTATATAGGTCTATCCAACATGCAGATTTTATTGAAGAATACTCAAATTCGACAAAAAGTCAACGTTTCATGAATGGATAGAAGCTGAAGACGATCGAAAATATTGACTGTAAATAATAAACACTGGTTTTTACCTCAGTTTAAAAAACACGTAATAACTTGGGTAAACAAATTACATTGTCATCACGTTCTAAGCATATTTTAGGTCCGGTTGTGAAGATCGGGATGAATGTTTTATTCTCACCATTATTTCATTTTCAAAAGGAGTGAGAAGAAGAAAGTAAATGAATGTTTTTAGGGCTTTGATGTTTTTAACTAATGGGCATATATATATTGTAACATCCCGCCTTTTCGCACACTTTAAACCGACACACATGCCAATTCAAAGCATACGCAAAGGCGGATTGTTATGGGGTAAATAAGAAGAAAAAAAACAGAGAAGAAATAAAACAAAATAAAATCTCACAGCGGAAGGATAAAATATAATAATCAATATACAGTTCATGATAACTGTTTACAAAATATTTATTTTACTTATACAATGAATATCAGAGTTACACATACCAATACAATCAATGCAGCGGAAATTTAGAGTGTGGTGCAATACTATAAATAAAATAATACGACTCCTTCGTCTTCGTCCTCCAAAGCTAAAGTCTTCTATCCTGAAATGCTCGAACTGACCCGAGCGAATTTGAAAAGACAAAACACTCGAGTCAGACTGAAAGATCTTATGTGAGTTAAATTAACAGAAATAAATATGAGTACAGTAACTCAAGAGATGCTCGGGATTTACATCTCCTAAGGATCCGTTAAACTATTTACTATGTAGTATATTGCGCTATTATAATAGTGTCTAATTGTAAAATAAACTTACTTTTAAATAGCGTTAAGGCTTTACATTTTCCACATTAACACGTAAAATGCCAATAGTCTATACAGTACCGTAATACCTCCTGATCGGGAGGCTATCAGAGGATACTCCATAGGTACGACACAAATAGAAACTCGTAATAAAGGCTTGGTATGGTAGGTGACACGGCACAACTAGGCAATGCCAGGATAGATATACCAATTGCTATCCAGGCTGGTGGAAACGCGTAGCCGCAGTTACCGCCCACCTCGGACTAACTCCCCAAAATCAAAATATAGAAGTGGCCACTGAATCAATCCAAAATCAAAGTATAATATCGAAGAGGAGGGTCCGATCAGAGGAATGACCTCATTGGCCTGAGAATCGCTCATGTTTTAGCCACCTTATGCCAACTCACGGGAGTCGGGTCCACGTATTTACCTTATAGGAAACGTCGCCACCACCTACTTCATTCTGGAATCTCCACCGCGTACACGGTTAGTCAAAGGGGTTTTCGGTATCGACAGAGAGTATGTCCATATCCGATCTCGGTCTCTTTGCCAACCCATCGTTATTATAACACCGCGGTCATTTAAAAATAGGTTATACTTTAAAAATCAGAATAAACATTTCCATTTTAAAATTATGAATACGATATCATTTTAAAACCCGAAACAATATGATATCCTTTATCCCAAATATAAACCTTTTCAAAAATCCAAATGCTTTAAAATTTATAACGTCTGAAAGCCAAATATCCTTTCAAAGCATAATATTTCGAAATTCATAATTTAAAACCATAACTTATAAAACTTGAATGGTTTGGATATTCAACGGTATATGAATTAAAAGGTTTAACTTAAATGTTACTTTGTAAAGAAAATAGTTCTCATGGCTTTACAAATACATTTCTTTATTAAGTCTAACCCAAAATTTGTATTATCTCTCTCAAGTTCCAAAACCACTTCAATTTATATATATATACGTATATCCATTTGGAGTATTAATATTTCAAACTAAAGTTGGATTTTATTCTTTCAACAGATCAATTGTTCTATTAATTAGTCTTGAATATTCACATAAAATCCATAAATAATAAGACTTCAATTTCTAGTAATAAAATATATATATTTTCCCAATTCAAATTATACTAGAATATTCATTTCAATTTACTTGGGAAAAATCCAATTATAAATATCATATCTTAAAATTTCCAAACTTAACATTTAAACATATGATATAAATTATCAAACTTCATTTTCTTAAAAAAAAATTCCATTTTTAATAAAGAGATTTATACACCTTTTAATTTCAAAATTTTCAACTTCATATGTATATATATGGAAGAATAATATTTATACAATATAAAATTTAAGATTATTAGAAACCGTATTCCATCCAAACCATAGAAATCACATTAAAATAGTTATATATAGACCGCGGTGTCTGTATATAATTTTCTATCCTATGGTCAAGTGATACAGATATTTATCATTTCAATCCGCAATTTAAAAGATATAAAATTTTGCGGTTGTATATCATTTCAAACCACAATCCCGAATGAAAGGAAATATGCATGATAATTTGCAATTTAATGATATACAATAAAACATCCATCAACATCACCCATCACCCAAATACAATCATCAAGCAATATCAATCAATAACAATTTATATTTGATAATATATAACAGGTAATAACTGGCAATTTTATTCAGATTAAATTTAACAACTATTAATCTAACAGTTTATGTTCAGTAATAATTTATATAACTGTTAACTAGCAGTTTATAGGCAAACAAATAAATTCTAACTGTAAATTAATACGCAATAAATAAATTAAATTAACAGTTAAATTTAATAAATGCAATTCAACAGCTATGATGAAATAAACATGCAAAATACTCATAATTAAATTTCTATTCATTTCTAAAATTAATTTATCAAACATAAAAGCTTCTAGTAGTTGTGAGTGAGTTAAAACACTCACCTTTTGAATTTAAATCGAATTTAAATTCGATTTAAACCCAAAAATTCGCCCGTCTCAGAATTCGTCCAAACCAGCGTCATCAAGTCCGGAATTAAATTACGATCCTAACAAAAAAAAATTCGCGTGAATCCGAGGTCGTATGCGAGAGTTATGTCGAAAATTGCACTCGAATTCAAAATTAAAAATAGACAAAAGTGGTACACATTCACACACCTCAACATGCATAGTGCAACGTCACCAGAAATTTTGTGCGTTCCTTCCTCCCTCACGCAACAGGCAAACACGGCCCCCCCCTCCAGATCAAGGAACCGAACCCAACCAACAACGTTGACCGCCACTTTGACCAAACTTGCACTCCACCAGACACCACCATACGCCGTGCCACCACCACCATGGGCTCCAGCTCGCCACGCCGCACCCCCCCATATAGGTCCGGTCGCCCAAAACTCCACCGGCCGCCTATGAAAACGAAATCCAAATCAAAAATTGCTCCACATCCAACCGTTGATTCTCGAAACAAAACACATAGATGCGCTCCCCATCGTCCTCTCTTCAATACCCAGAAACCATTCGACGATCAGACGAAGTTTGTTACGGCGATGATGAACGGTTGGGACTGTTTTGAATTTATTCTGGGTAAATGGTAACTCCAACTGAAAAACAAATTTCACCATGGGATTACGTGTTTCGAGAAGATCGACATATATTAATTTGGAATTTTTCTGAAGAGTTTGAATTTTCATTGAAATTTTGAATTGATTGGATCTAGGGTTTACACCCATTGAAGAAGAAGAGGAGCTTGAAGAAAGTATACGCGCAGATGGAATGAAATTAGGCGGAGGCTAGGGCTTGTAGCTGGGTTTATATAGAGGGTTAGAGGTAGTGTAGATAGACCGTAGAATGAACGTGCGGAACAAACTATGGCCCAAAAAGCCCGCTATGTCTCCGGAACGAAATTTCGTAAATCTATATATCCAAATAGGTAATTTAAAATATTCTGAACGCGATGGAAAAAGTTTCACGTCCAAATTTGATCGTATGAAGAAGTTATGCTGAAAACAAAATTTCCAAATTGATTTCAAATTGATTTTAATTAAATCGATTTCAAGGCGTTTCACGCCCGTACGATCAAACGACAAGTCCGATCGATACGAAACTTGAAACCCTATAATAATTCACCGATACGGATCCGATGAAACTGGTTTCGTCGAAATCCGAGTCCGTGGCCAAAATGGCTATTTTTATATTCATTAATTAAATTAAAATAAATTATAAAATCCAATTTTATATTTAACTTCTAATATTGACCAAATTTATTCCTTATATAATTCATAATCAATTGAAATGATTTAACAAGTTTAGCTGTGAATTAAAAGTGGATAAGTATATCAATTGCAGTGTTCATTTCTGCACTTCCCTATATTTTAGAAATTATAAATAAAATTCTCAAAACCCCATATTTTAGATTTTTAACCTTTATATTCTCAACTTTCACCTAAAATAAAGATGCCATAAACATTAGTTCCTGATTCACATCATTATTCTTTAAGTCTAATTTAAATCTCAATAACGTAGTATTTAACGTTAGAATCCATTTTATTATGCATAAATTCCAAATTTTACTGACCCAAATTTTCTTCTTTTCATTCCATATCAATTGTCAATCCTATAAGAAAAATTAACATTAGGTTCATACTTATTACAAATAACTCCAATTTCTTCCAAATAATAATTACATAACTATTAAATATTAAATCCATTTAATTGCAATAAATTCAATTGATTGCAATTAATTTCCAAATAAATTTGGATCTTTATTTGGTTATACAAAAAAAATCCGTTATCACTTACCTAACAAAGTTATTATTATTTAAGATCTCATTGCATCCACATTTTCACATTTTCATTTCCTGGTTTCTTTACTTTATTCTACATAAATTATTATAAATGGGATTTTTCTTGGTTACATCTTATTTGTATTTAACATTACTCATTCACCAATTCATTTCACTTTAACTGCGGTAAATTGGCGGATAAATTGAATTTGATTCCCAAAATTTAAATTAACAAGCAACAAGAATAGGTAACACACAATAGTCGTTACGCTAAATTCTAGTCACCTAAATAAGCTTTTATTACTTTACAAAATGGAATAACTTTTAAACTCATAAATGTAATACCAAAACCGTTATAAATCCAATAAATTTCCAAATCGAAGTTTGTACACATTTTACACAACTATTATGATTTCTCACAGAACGTTGAATTTATTAAATGACCATTTATTATAATTTAATTCCCTTAATTGAATCAAATGCTTATAATTTTTACATTCTTACCATTCCTTCCCATTATAAATTCATTAACGGATTTACAAATCTCTATCTTCCAAATATTAAATACCCAAACTGATTACAACCACTGTTCTTATCAAATTTTCATAAATTTGTTCAAATCTATACTCTTTTTCCATATAAATAAATTTTATGTTACTACTAGATTTTTTTATCCACTACAGCCATTAAATTTTTACTATCTACACTTATTACATCTTTGTATTAATGAATCCCATTCAAGTTAATATTTATATTAATATTCACAAATTCAACATTTATATGTTTCTTAAAATTAACTTTCAACCAAATGTGCCAATTTACATTTCATTTCTATTCAATATATATTCATTATATTCCGTTCATTCGGGTACTGCATTGAAATATATTTATTCTCTAATACTAACGTTATTATCATTAAATTATGATTGGATTCCAAGTTTTTATTCAATACCTTGAACAATAACTTACATATTAACCAAATCCTTCTTCTACTTAATTCAAATTGGATTATGTTCCAATTCCTATAACCTAGGTCTTGAGTCACCATTTACATAATTAAATTTATCGTTTATTTCAATCTTCGTTTATAATTTAAAGTTCTACTAAACTAAATTACAAAACTTATGAACTTTAACAAATTTAATCCACCAATTAAATTTTTCTGATGTTTATATATTGCAATTCAATTCAGTTATTATTTCATTAATACCATTTTAATCAACTAATTATGACTTATAACCACAACACAAATCTTCGTTATTCTACCTATTGCCATATAACATTTCAATTGTTAAATCTTTAATCTCAGTTACTATATCCAACTCCTACATTTATTATAAATTAGATTAAAAATTATATTAAGTTAATCCATTTAATATTATCAAATTTAACGGGTCGTTACATATATATATATATATATATATATATATATATTATCAATAGGATGTGTACCCCTCATAACAATTGAATTTTATACTGAGCGCTCATAAACTTTTGCCCCCTCATATCCAAAACTGGAATTTCAATAACATTTCCAATAGAATTCGAGTTCTCATATATATATACAAGCACGTCACATTTAATCTTTGGTTGGTATTCAACTGAAAAGCACGTCGGTGAAAAGGTGCATCATCAATTCAATTAAACCAGTGAAAAGTTGGAATTCACCTGGTTTTAGATGACCATCAAATCGTCATCTTTCTCTATCTATTATAAACTATGTATATAATAGGAAAATCTCCAAAAGAAGTTTTTGAAACTATAACTGTGTCCTTCGCGGCCAACCCTACTATGGCCACTACTACTACCTCCCAGACTTGTTTTACAATCAGCCTCTCGAATTCTCAACGAACCTTTGTTTCTGGGTTCTATAGGGGTAAGAGTCATTTCACCTCAGATCACGATATGAGAACCTCCTATCTATGTAGTTAAAGCCTGCTAAAGCCTCATTAAATCCTTGTTTGTAGTGCATAGCGCTCTTTAACATCTATGCTTTTTTAATACAGCAGTATTAAATAGTAGATCCACTTTATGCCCCGTTTTTTTCCACTACGTCCACTAAATCAAGGCTTTTTATCACCTGCTTTAGCAGCATTAATATAAATAAGTTAATTTGACTAGTTCGCTTTTAACCAAATCAAAAAATTAGTGTAAGTGTAACGACCCGTAATTTTAGGTAATTAAAATATTAATTAATTTAATAATAATTTTGTAATTTAAAGCTGGATGAAATTAAAATTTAAGATTTATAATGGCAGTAATAATAGGACGAAAGTTAATAATGTTAATTTAAGTTAATTATTAACAATTTGAATGAAATTCTAATCAACTGAAATGTTTTAAATGTTACAAATTGAATATAAGAAAACAAATGTAAATATTGAATTAATTAATGAAATAGTATCTAATAAGTGGTGATTGAATAAAATTTGGGTTATGTAGGTAATTACAACATTTGGTGTAAATAATAAACTTATTAATGTGGCTAAAAGTTAATGGTGACAAACTTTATATGCTACCTATTTATTTAGCCTGTTAAATTTGATCTGGAAATCAACTTCAATTAATTCGCTTAATTATTGCAGTTAATGTGGATTTAATTTGATAATTATATAATATTAATTCAATAAGATGTAGCCAATGAAACTGGTTGTAATGGAATAAAATTAGCGTTGTAGTAGTAATTATAATACTTGTTGTGGATAATGAACTTATAAATGTTATTAAACATAGAAATGATGAGAAATGTTATTTGTTACCAATTTAAATTGAAAATCAATTATAATTAAATGAAGTTAAATGTACATCAATGTGAGTTAAGACAATAACTGCAAATTGTGAATGTAATAAAATGAATAGAAATGTTAGTTATACTCATAAGGATATAATTTGTGTAATAAAAAGAAGGAAACCAAGATAAATAAATTAATTGGGATTTTAAATTGTAATGTGTAAAATTGAAATTTTTTCAAGATAATTGAATTATAGTAGTTAATACAAATAAAAGTTGGAAATTGTAGCATATTAGTGAAATAAGATATCAACGGATATTAAGCATGTTATTAGAGTAATAATTGATTGAATTTTAAGTTGAAATCAAATAATTTCTATTTGTTGGAATTAAATTATAGTTAATTTAATTTAATTACAGTTGGAATTGAACACCGTAGTTAGTGTCATAATCAACACTGAATTGTTATATATAAACTTGTATTAAGTCATTGTAAATGTCTAAGTGATTAAAGATGATGAAATTTGTTAATTATCAAATTTGAATGAAAAAGTGATTTAATTAACTAATATTAGTTTATCTAATTAACATGAAAATAGCCATTTTGGCTACTGTCTCGGATATCGACGAAACAAGTTTCATCAGATCGGTAACGGTGTGTTATTGTAGAATTTCAAGTTTCGTAGTGATCGGACTTGCCATTTGATCGTATGGACTCGAAACGTCTAGAAATCAATTTAATTGAAATCAATTTGAAATAAGCCGATTTTGAAACAGCTTCTTTATACGATGGAATTAGGACCTGAAACCTATTCCATTGAGTTTAAAATAATTGAAAACATCTATTTTGATAAATGGGATGACCCACTTTAAATCCGAAGACTGAACGGGCTTTTCGGGTCATTTATCATTCAACTTTCAATTCGATTTGGTCCATCCGTTCTATTTTTGATCAACCTATATATAGCCTGTTATAAACCCTAACTATTTCTTGTTCCAATTGTCTATACATACAATTCATCTGTCTGCTTCTTCTTCTCATTGGCAGAACCAAATCCAATTATAAAATCCTAATTCCCAAATTGCAAATTCAATTCCAAAAATCAAACTCCACCAAAATATATCATATTATATATCAATTCGAAGCTCTCGATGAGCGTTTTTCACTGGAATGATTCGTTTTCCAATCGGATTCACCATTTGTGAGACGACCCGCCTTTCTTTCCATAGAAAGACGCATCATCTTTAAGAAAGAGGTAGAAATAGAATAGATAGAAGAAAAGAACTCAACAATATTAGAATCTCATAGCGGAACGAAACAAAATATAATATATAACATAACTATTACATAGTCTATTACATATAGAGTTACATAGATACAACAACACAAGATAGACAGTTATAAAAGTCTGTCTATCATACAACTCAAATACAACACATACATTATAGAGATACATCACAGCGGAAAACACCATATAATTACAAACGCTGAAGCCTCCTGCTCCATATCTCCTCCTGTATTCGTCAAAGCAAACTTGAATCACTTGGCTGCTCGTAAAAATTTGAGTACCCAAGAGTTTAAGAAAAACAGAATAAGCTCTGGGTCAGACATGGGTCTGGTGTGAGTAAACGGCTTAAAGTTGCTTAACTTTAAAAACTTTTGAAAACAAATGGTATCACGTAAGACTCCCCACAAATAAACATGGGTAAGTTTTTACCTTACGCTAACCAAAACATTTAATAGGAAATACAGTGATATTATAATAGTGTCTAGAGTTTTCAAGCAAATAGAAAATAGCCGAAATTGTTACATCTATAAAATTCCAGCTACTAGCCACAAAAGTGGGTAATATAATCAAAACTGTAAAGGCACGTAGGAAGAACGGGTTTCCATCAATGGCAGGGCTACTGGGGTAATGCCCATCATAGTACGTGGCCTAGATCATCGTACCGAGGATCACTCTTGACCCCCTACAACACAAAGCCAGAACCATTCCTTACTGAACAGTCCCGAACAAGACCACCCCGGCGATTCTAGCTAGCAATCACCCACACAGCCGAATAAAAAGGGTAATCTAGACATGGGTAAATCTCGTCCTACTTGGGCATGACCCACTTAGCCTTGCTGCACCTCCCCTGTTTTAGCCATTCCCGGTTGATGAGGCTTGAGGCTGCGATTACCTTTATAGAACACATCTGCCTTGAAATGCTCATCGTCCACCTGACGATGTTCTGAAAGCATTCAATCCATACAAGTTCGTTCCGGGTTCGAACGAAATCGAAGGCATTATCTCGTTACATTCATTTTGGAATCATCCTCAGAGTTAACGACAACAACCCTTGCACTCTGAAAACTCCATCTCGAACCTGAAAGTACTGTCTACGTTATACTCGTATTGGAATCACCCTTAGAGTTTTTTTAACGACAGATAGTTCTTACACTTCGAGTCTTCAACTCGATCTTCACTTGAATTCACGACCTAACGTTTAACTTGGATCGATGTGGTATTCGGATAATCAAATTTGATACCCGATCCCGATCTCATCGAACCAAACGTGTCTTAAAGGCCAAGTTGTTTAAAAGTTTAAACAATTCAATTCAACTCAATACAATTCATTGCTTTGAATTCACACAACATTAACACAGATAAATATCACCCATTTATCATTGATATAACCAATATCATATCACAGAATGTCACAACACATATCATCAATAGATATCATTCAATTTAGACATTCAACAACCAATCATCCATAAGCAAGCATTACCAATTCATACCATGATTAATTTAATTACTTAAATTAAATTAATTACTTAAGAATTAATCACTTAATGTTGCTTGTACAATCATTAATTAATTACTAACCTTAATTAATTAATCCCTTCTTGATTAACTCAATTTATCAATCGCTAATCCCAGATTAATTATCCTTTAATCATCAATTAATAAATCTCAATTATTAATTAATCTCCTTTAATACAAAGTAATTAATCCTTAATTATTTTCATAATCAATTAATTAACCCTTAAGTAACTGATTAATTATCCATCAATTATCGATTAATAACCTTAATTATTAATCGCTATCTCTTAATACAAATTAATTAATCCATAATTACATTTATAATTAATTAATTAATTAATTATTAATTAACTAATTAACTATCTCTTAATTATTAATTAATAAACCTAACTATCAATTATTAATTAAGAACTTAATTACAAATTAATTATTCCTCAATTACCGGTTGATTAACCATTTAATTAATCCTTAATTAACTGTTAACCCATCCTTAATTAACAGATAATCAATTCTTAATTATCAGTTGATCAATCCTTAATCACATTGATTAATCAATTAATCACCATTTAACAACTTCTTAATTAATCCTTAATTACGGATTAATTATTCTTTAATTATTTAATTAATAAAACCTTAATTATTAATTAATAAAATTTAATTACAAGTTGAGCACTTCTTAATTACTAATTAAGTAACCTTTATTACTTAATTAACAACTTATTAATTACTTAATTAATAAATCTTAACCACTTGATTAATTAAGTTTAATTACACTTAATTACTTGATTAATGAATCCCTAATCATTAAATAATAATCTAGTTAATGGTCTTTTAATTATAATTTAATTAATCTTAAATTAATTAACCTTAATCCTTAACCATTTGTTAATCAAGTAAATTATTTCCCTTAATTAATTTCTTAATCAATCCTTTATAATTATACTAATTTATTTAAACTTAATTTCTTTAAATTAACTTAATCAAAATTAAAATATTAAAACCTTAATTAAGATAAACATTATCTTATAAATGCTTTAATTTCCTTAACATATTCACATCATTACCTTTATAACTATCCTTACTTAATTAAATTATTAATTAAGTTTTTGAGTTGAAATAATCATTTAGCTTGATAAATTAAAGTTATCAAAATACAACTTTAAATAACTTAAATATTTACCAATTTATAAATTTTAAAAGCTAGTTTCAAATTTGAATTTAAAACTTGTCTTTTTATATAAACTTTTAAAATTACATTCAAAACTCGATTTTTAAAATCACTTTGAAATTTCTTAACAATTTTTAAATTTAACAAACTTCAAAACTTCTTAAAATATGTTTAAGAAAACATTTATTAAAACATCAAGTAATTTATATAAAGTTTAAACTAATTTAAATTTTTAAAATTTCAAAATAACAAGTTTTTAAAACTTTTTAAAACTTTAAACTGCTTTATACTTTCTGCTTCGAGTCGAAACCGAATACCACTCGGGTTTAAACCCGAGTTCTCCTTCTTCCCATCTTTTTTTTAAAAAAATTTGATTAAAAATTGAAGATTCTAAAACTACAGGCAAACCACTTCCAACATACTCGAGTATGAACTCGAGCTTCCCTGCCCATTTCTCGAACACGACTTCGAGACATTCCAAGCCAAAAATACTGACACCCAAAACCGACCCCGTGCACATGCACCTCGCCGTTGGTCGCCTCCAACCTACATCATCGCCTCCGGCAACTCATCCATCACCACAGCAACCCAATTCGACCACCCAAACATTCATACTCACCACGAATTGAAATTGAGCATTACTGATGAACCCAAACCCAAAACGACCTCACATAATCTCCCTTCGACCACCAAGCTCCGGTCACCAGAGGTCGCGCGGTGCTGACCAACTCTTGCCAAGCTGATAAGATAACTTCTGCCAGAAGTTCATAACACTCGATCCAACAGAGCTCACGAGGAAACCCAAAATCTAAACCATACAAAAACTAGGGTTATAATCAAATTCCGGTCATCGCCGATGCCATAGTCCCCTATAGTCACAACCACCATTTTTGCTTGAAACCCCATGACCTCCTCCACCTCCAGTAGCAATTCCGACCAACCCAAAATCTCCCTCTTCTAGAGATTACCAAAATCCAATTTCCAGAAAAACCCAAATTTCTCATTCAATTCAACATCTTAAATTTGAATTTTTGTTTTAAAAATCATAATCTTTAATGATGATTCAATACATATACATGAATCAATATAATTCAAAATTTTATTTAACACATTATATAAGTTTTCACTGCAATATTCTAGTTTACAGGTAATTTCCGAACTTATATTATTAAAACTTGTTTTCATAATCAAAATGGAGTTTAACCTCAACTAATTTGTTTGAAAACCCTAAGCTACAAAGTGTTTAGATGGAATGTTTGAATTTTTGTTTATTTATAACACTCTGTAATCAAGAATGAACAGAGGAATACAAATTACAGGCATGCAGAAACAAATACAACCATACTTACCGATTTATATACAACTATTAACACACGCAGGAATCAACATCACAGTATTACTTAAGCAAATTTTTTTATCCTACTTAAGTTTTAAATTAGTTGTTTACTCACCTTTTTGAATTTGCACAGAGTTTGGAAACTGGAATGGAACCGAGTCCCCTTTTTGAAAGTTTGAAAACTGTGTTGATGTTCATGACTTCTGAAAGCTTATGTTGCATGATACTAGATTCCGTAAAACTGGAACAAGATGATGATCAAGACTTTTAAAAGTGGGTTGTTTCCAGGTTGCATTATACTTGCAACTTGATTCACAGGCATGCATTTTTGAAACATGCTACATGTTTTGATAAAAGTATTACAGAGTTGAGGAAAAGTGCTTTTACAGGTTTTGATAAAAATATTACAGGGTTTGGAAATGTTTCAGACAAGATATAGATGCCTGGTTTCAGTTGTATGGTTTGTGGAGATCAGTATTTGAAAAAAAACTACAGGTTTTTGAACTTGAGGATTTGAATATTGTTTCAGACTTAAAGTTACAGGATTGTAAAAATGTTTTCAGTTTTGAGCATGTGATTTTAGGTTTTCAGATTGAACTTTTGAGAATTTTTAATACAAGAGTGGCCATAAATTACATGTTTGAATTCAAAGAAAAAGAAAGGAGAAGATAATGGGAGTTTATATGATGAATTTTAAGGTTTAATAAAATTTAAAGAGAAAGAAAATTAAGAAAAAGACACTTGTTAAATTTTGTTACATCTGTCATAAACCAAAGCTTACTTCATAACACATGTATTCAATGAAGCTTTAAAAATGAACACATGTCATTTCTTATTTTTAAATTATTTAAAAATGATTTTTAAAAGCCTTTATTATCAATTTTCTTAATATGTAATAATTTACTAATTTATAAATGCCTTTTAAAAATTTATAAATCCTTTTTCTTTTCTTATAAAAATAAAAATTTCAAAAGAAAATAATATATAAACTAATTAGATTCCAAATAAAATAATATAAGATTATTTAATCCATTTTTACATGCTAATTTAAATGCTTTTGCATTTATTAAATAAATATTTCTAAATTTATATAAATAAAATTATTTTGTTTTAAATTAATATAAAAAACTTATTTTTTTTAAAATAAAAACTTTTATTCATAAATCCTTTTATATACAAAATTATTTCCAAGATATAAATTCTTTTTAAATTTCAAATTCCAATTCAAATTTCAAATTTTAAAATTCAAATTCAATTTAAACTTCAATTTCAAATCAAATATATCTTTATTAAATTAAACAAACACACTTTTAAATTTAGAAATATTAAATTCTAATTTTAAAGTTAATTTTTAAATAAACATATATTTAAACAACACTTATTGACGCAGCGGATTAATCAAACAAAACTTCAATCGATGAAATGTAGCAATCGGTGAGTTGAAGATACCAAAATGCCCAAGTTCGTTGATCCAAAGATACCGAACTCTAGCTATCTCAAACACGTTGATAGCGCACTATACCGTGTTCAAAGATCTACGATTCTTCGCACGTTGATCTAGCGCACTAGATTCCGTGAATCGGCTTCTTCGATCGTTGAATCGAGCGCACTCGATTAACCGAAAGAGGAGATAGGAGATCACACTCAACTACCAATTGTATGAAAGCACAAAGCTAACAAAAGGAAATTTTATTCAATATTCAACTCCCCAAAATGTACAACACACGCGCTATTTATAGCTTTCACAACTCAACACACACAAACCCTCACCTGACTCTTAGGTCGGCGACGACTTACGACCTAACTTAGGTCGTGGCCGACTCAACACAAGGCAGCTCAACCCCAGAACGACTCAACCCTGGCCGACTCAACAAGCACGACCTACATACATCATCATATGACCTTAAGACGACTCACCATAGGTCGTATGCGACCCAACACTTCATATGCATGACCGACTCAATATTACCCCTAGGTCGGTAACGACCTAAAATACAACACGATCCAACTACATACCGACTTAAAACTCACGACATACGACTTACAACATACAACAGTACACGACTCATCACAACAAACGACTCAACACGACCGACTCAAGCGCATGCTGCCTCATCTCCTTGCCACCTTAACTCCCTCCGACTCAAAGCCTTCACTTGCTGGGTTTTTCTTTGCTTCGCGTTAAGTCGTTGACGACTTATACGTTGAGTCGTAGACGACTCAAGTTACCTCAATATTGAACGACTCATAGTTAGACCCGGCAACTTGTTCCCCATTGCTTTAATAAGTCGCAAATGACTTATGGATAGACCGATGAGTCGTGGACGACTCATCAAGTACGAACTCCTCCAAGCTTCGTTAAATCGGCACCGACTCATGCTTCCACTATCCCGTGACCGACTCATCAAGCATGCACGTCTTAAGCTCGTGTACGACTTACGACTTAAATCCAAAGCTCCTTGACTCGTGCACGACTTAATATGGTCTAACTTCTGAATTCCTATATGCCTTGCTGCATCATCCTCCCCTGGTTGAGAAAAATTCGACCTCGAATTTGTAAATTCTTCCTCAACAATCTCACCCCCATGATATGGAATTAAATGCTTGACGTTAAAAACATCAGAAGTATAAACATCATCTGGTAACTTTAATCGATAAGCATTCTCATTGATTTTCTTTAAAATTTCAACTGGACCAATTTTCCGTGCCTTCAACTTGTTATAAGCACCCACCGGAAAACGATCCTTTGTTAATACGGCATAAACCAAATCACCTTCTTTAAATTCAACATTTCGACGTTTCAAATCTGCAGACTTCTTATACTTCTCATTCGATTTCTCCAATCGTTCCTGAACGATTTTATGACATTCAGTCAGCTCATCAACAAAATCAGCAGCTCGTTTAACTGTTCTCTTTGACTGTGGTACAACTGCTAAATCCAATGGCCCCCTGGGTAAATTTGAATAAACAATCTGAAACGGACTGAATCCTGTGCTCCGATTTTCTGCATGATTATGAGCAAATTCTGCCTGGCATAGCTTCATGTCCCAACTTCTCAAATTATCTTGTACAAGACAACGCAACAAATTTCCCAATGACCTGTTAACAACTTCTGTCTGCCCATCAGTTTGTGGATGATAAGCACTGCTAAAATTCAACTTCGTTCCCACCATTTTCCACAAACTCAACCAAAAGTGACTCAGAAAACGAGTATCTCGATCAGAAACAATAGATTCTGGTAAACCATGAAGTCGATAAATCTCCTTGAAAAATAACTGTGCCACTCGAACTGCATCTGCTGTCTTCTTGCAAGCAACAAAATGTGCCATCTTTGAAAACCTGTCCACCACAACAAATATTGAATCATTTCCCCTTTGAGTTCTCGGCAAACCCAAAACGAAATCCATGCTAATATCAACCCATGGCTTAGATGGTACTGGTAATGGCATATACAATCCTGCATTCGTTGCTGTTCCCTTTGAAACTTGGCAAATATGACATCGCTCCACGAATCTTTCAACCTCTTTCCTCATTGACGGCCAAAAGTAAGACTGCGAAATCAACTGTAAAGTACGATCACGGCCAACATGTCCTTCCTCGTGCAATTCCTTCACAATCTTCATCCTCAAACTACAGTCCGGAATACATAAACGATTTCCTTTAAACAGAAAACCATCAACCAATATGAATTCATCGGTACTCCCATCCTTCACTTTCTCAACATATTTCACAAAGTAAGGATCTCCTTCAATAATTTCTGGCAACATTTCAAACCCGGTCACTTCAACCTTCATTGTCGTTAACAAATGACTCCTCCTACTTAAAGCATCAGCTACTCGATTGGTCACCCCAGATTTGTGCTTAACGACAAAAGTAAACTGCTGTAAATAGGCAATCCACGATGCATGTCTTGCTGAAATTTTATCCTGTCCCTGTAAATGCTTCAATGCTTCATGATCTGTGTAAAGAACAAATTCCTTCTGAAACAAATAATGCCTCCAATGTTTGACAGCCTGAACAACAGCATAAAACTCAACATCGTATGTGCTGTATCTCATCTTCGCCCCTGACAACTTCTCACTAAAATAAGCAACTGGTTTCCCATTCTGACTTAGAACTCCTCCAATTCCAACCTTCGATGCATCAGTATGCAATTCAAACAATAATTGAAAACTAGGTAGAACAAGAATTGGTGCAGACGTCAACAATTCCTTGATCTTCTCAAAGGCAACCCCCGCTTCTTCTGACCACACAAATTGTTTCCCTTTCATGCAATCAGTCACTGGAGCCATCACGCTACTGAAGTGTGGGATGAATCTTCGGTAGAATGACGCTAGCCCATGAAAGCTTCTCACTTCTGTAATTGTCTTTGGCTGTGGCCAATTCCTGACTGCTTCAACTTTGCTCTGGTCAACTTGAATACCTTTCCCTGAAACAACATAACCCAGGAATAAAACACTGGGTGTCATAAACACACATTTCTTTGTAGCAGCATAAAATTGTTCTTCACGAAGAATAAGCAACACTTCCCTCAAATGTAGAACATGCTCCTCCGTACTCCTGCTATAAATCAGAATATCATCGAAATAAACCACAACGAACTTCCCAATGAATTGTCGAAAGATTTGATTCATCACCCGCATGAATGTACTAGGTGCATTTGACAAACCAAATGGCATAACCAACCATTCATACAACCCCTCTCTAGTTTTGAAAGCTGTCTTCCATTCGTCTCCAGGTCTGATACGAATTTGATGATAACCACTCTTCAAATCAATCTTTGAAAATATAGTTGCCCCACTCAACTGATCCAACAAATCATCCAACCTCGGCATAGGAAATCTGTAACGAACAGTGATCTTATTCAAAGCTCTACTATCTGTGCACATTCTCCAAGTTCCGTCCTTCTTGGGTACCAACAATGCTGGCACAGCACATGGACTCAAACTCTCCTGAATACGCCCCTGCTCAAGCAACTCTTCCACTTGCCTTCGTAACTCCTCATGTTCCTTCGGACTCATACGGTAATGTGGTCGATGTGGTAACACTGCTCCTGGAACAAGATCAATCTGATGTTGAATGTCTCTAAGTGGTGGTAACTCCTTTGGCAACTCCTCTGGAAAGACATCTTCAAATTCTTTCAAAACTGGCTTTGCTTCTTCCGGGATTTCAACTTCTTCACTACTCTCTCTTCCAATCAACAAAAACACTTCCGGTTCTTCTTCCACTTCTTTGACAAATTCCTTCAAAGTCAACAGAGTTTTCAATTCTTCAATCTCTTCTAGTTTGCTCTCCTTCTGCTGTTGTTTCTTAGGAACCAAAGTGATTTTAGTACCCTCGAACATGAAACTGTAACTATTGGCACGACCGTCATGCTGAACTGCTCTATCAAACTGCCATGGTCTGCCCAACAATAAGTGACAAACATCCATATCTACGACATCACACCAAATTTCATCCTTGTACTTCTTTCCAATCGAAAAATTCACACAAGCTCTCCGACACACTTTCACTTCACCTCCCTTCCTTAACCATGCTAGCTTGTACGGTTTAGGATGCTTCTCAGTCTTCAAGTTCAATTTCCTCACAGCCTCTGTAGAAATAATATTATCACAACTTCCCGCATCAATAACAAACTTGCAGACTTTCCCCAGAATAGTGCATGTCGACTGAAAAATATTGCTTCTCAACCAACTACAATCCTCCTCTTGCTTTGGTGTCAAACAACTTCTCCTCAACATAAGATTACAACCTTCATCTCCAAACAATTCTTCTTCCTCCTCAACATAAGGTACATTTGAATACTCTGCCTCCTCACCATCATCTGCTTCAACCTCTGCAACCATGGTTCTCTTCTTCGGCTTCGGACATTCGTTGCTTTTGTGACCCAACTCCTGACAATTATAACATTTGAAAACACTACTAGCCTTCGCCTTCTCAGCCTCCTTCACCACTGGTTTTGTAACAGGTTTAGGAACACTAGAACTTCCACCAACACTCCTTGCTTGATTATTGGAATTAGTAAACACACCACCTCCACGCCTTCCTTGTTTCTCCCAAGTTAACGCTTTCTGATGTGCTTCTGTAACTGTTCTAGGATCAAACATATTAACCATATCCTGGATCTGCATTCTCAATCCCCCAATGAATCTAGCTGTCAGCTGTTCTTCTGTCTCCATAATATTGTTTCTAGCAATGAGTTGGTAAAATTCATCAGCATAATCACTAACAGACTTCGTCCCTTGCCTCAGATTCTGCAACCTTTGGTACATAAGTGATTGGTAATTATAAGGTAAGAAAGTAGATCTCATCAACTTCTTCATCTTTTCCCAAGATTCTATCTTTGACTTCCCCATTCGTTCACGAGTAAGTTTAGTTTGCTGCCACCATGCCAAAGCTCTCCCCCTCAGCCTTGTAGCAACTAACTTTACCCTTCGATTCTCCGGCACCTCCTTGAAATCAAAGATTTCCTCCACATTAGATAACCAATCTAAAAACTCCTCAGCAACCATCCCGCCTTTAAACTCCGGAATCTCCATCTTCATACCCGATTCCCAACGTCGATCATCATCACTAACCCGATACTGACGTTGTCCCTGATCTCTGTCTCTGTAATGAACACTTCCTCTTTCACCGTCAAACTCATCCTCAAAGTCAGGTGTATAGCGTTGTCGATCCCGTCCTCCAACATCTCTAACACCACTTCTACTACCAACATCCCTTCTATCGTGATCATCAACATTCCTCCTACTTCGATTGTCAACACTTCTATGCTCTTGACTTTCTCTTCTCTCTCGTTCCGAATGTGATGAAACTCTACTATTTCCACGGTTTGATTCAGGTGAAATTCTCCTTCTATTCTGACTCATATCAATCATTAATTTCTCCAATTTACCAATGCCTTCATCAAATTTTTCATTAATACGTTGTTCCAAAAGCTCGGCTTCTTCTCTACGATACAAAGCTTCAACGTTTTGATGTCGGTTAGCTCTCCTTGGTGGCATGGTTGTAAACTTCACAAGACTCCAAAAATTCAACACAAGACTTCAAGCTTTCCACTCAACAAAGCAATCTAGGCTCAACAATACACGGCTAGGCTTGTCTCGGCTCACACTAACTCGGCAACGAGTTAACGATTCAAGTAAAGTCGGCTCCAACTTGTCTCGGCCTTGACACTTCACGGCTTGGCTTCAAACTTACTCCAAAACCCTCCAAAAATTGGCGCGCAAACACCAATTAAAAAGCCAAACAAAGTCCAACTCCTCGATCCAAAATGAAATGGATCAAACACTCCAAACTTGATGCAACTTCAATATGAACACGATGAATTCCTTCAAACTTCAAAAACTTCAAAACTTGGCTCCAAGAATCAACTTAGCTATGATTGGCTAAGTATGGCTCTGATACCAATAATGACGCAGCGGATTAATCAAACAAAACTTCAATCGATGAAATGTAGCAATCGGTGAGTTGAAGATACCAAAATGCCCAAGTTCGTTGATCCAAAGATACCGAACTCTAGCTATCTCAAACACGTTGATAGCGCACTATACCGTGTTCAAAGATCTACGATTCTTCGCACGTTGATCTAGCGCACTAGATTCCGTGAATCGGCTTCTTCGATCGTTGAATCGAGCGCACTCGATTAACCGAAAGAGGAGATAGGAGATCACACTCAACTACCAATTGTATGAAAGCACAAAGCTAACAAAAGGAAATTTTATTCAATATTCAACTCCCCAAAATGTACAACACACGCGCTATTTATAGCTTTCACAACTCAACACACACAAACCCTCACCTGACTCTTAGGTCGGCGACGACTTACGACCTAACTTAGGTCGTGGCCGACTCAACACAAGGCAGCTCAACCCCAGAACGACTCAACCCTGGCCGACTCAACAAGCACGACCTACATACATCATCATATGACCTTAAGACGACTCACCATAGGTCGTATGCGACCCAACACTTCATATGCATGACCGACTCAATATTACCCCTAGGTCGGTAACGACCTAAAATACAACACGATCCAACTACATACCGACTTAAAACTCACGACATACGACTTACAACATACAACAGTACACGACTCATCACAACAAACGACTCAACACGACCGACTCAAGCGCATGCTGCCTCATCTCCTTGCCACCTTAACTCCCTCCGACTCAAAGCCTTCACTTGCTGGGTTTTTCTTTGCTTCGCGTTAAGTCGTTGACGACTTATACGTTGAGTCGTAGACGACTCAAGTTCCCTCAATATTGAACGACTCATAGTTAGACCCGGCAACATGTTCCCCATTGCTTTAATAAGTCGCAAATGACTTATGGATAGACCGATGAGTCGTGGACGACTCATCAAGTACGAACTCCTCCAAGCTTCGTTAAATCGGCACCGACTCATGCTTCCACTATCCCGTGACCGACTCATCAAGCATGCACGTCTTAAGCTCGTGTACGACTTACGACTTAAATCCGAAGCTCCTTGACTCGTGCACGACTTAATATGGTCTAACTTCTGAATTCCTATATGCCTTGCTGCATCACTTATTAAATCAAAATGTTAAGCCTATAAAAAATCAAATTTATAAAATAACATAAATTAAATAATTATTCCATTTAAAATCAATTTATCTCTAAATTAAAATACATCACATAAATTTTAATTTGGATATTTATATTTGAAGATAACAATTTATCAATCTTAATTAATTAAATTAAGAGATTATCTCATTTTAAATTCCCCGAAATTCTGGGATATTACATTCCTCCCCCCTTAAAAGAATTTCGTCCTCGAAATTTAAAATAAAGATAATCCAAAATCTTTTATTTCATTTTAACCATTCAAGCATTCCTATCAACCAAACATTATCAACCAACAACAATCCATCCAAACAAATAGTTTATTTAAACAACCAACTCATTCAATCAAACAATCCCAGCTATCCGGACATAGATCCAGATAAGTCTTCCTAAAACTATTCAGAGTTTCTTAAGACAAACTCTGAAATCCTAACTCCACAACAAAAGATAGATCGTTCACGTATTTCCTTACATGAGATACGTGAAAAACAACGTGAATTCCAGCCACCCAAACTGGCAATTCAATCCTGAAGACTACAACACCAATCTTCTCCTGATAAGCTCCACCAACGCAGATACCTCACAACTAAAACTGGACCAAGAACCAGACGATCTCCCGAATCTACTCCACAGATTGGAATTCTACGAGGCCTTCTAAACAAAGCTTCATAGGGTGGCATCCAGACCTTCCTAACATCCAAAAAATCCAAAACACAAGCTCTCTCAAATACCTAAGATTTGATTCATCCTTTCCATTGGTCTGGGAATGATAGGTTGTACCCATATTAAATCTCGAACCCAAAACCGATCACAAAGCCTTCCAAAACTAGCTGGAGAAGATAAGATCACAATTGCTAACAATGTTGACTGAAACACCAATCAGTCAGACAAACTCTCAAGAAAACTCAGCCAAAGATGCTACAGAACGGATTGCCTTAACCAGAATAAGATGGGCGTTCTTGGTTAATCAATTCACAATCACCCATATTCCTATAATTCCCTCTTTGGTCCTTGGCAAACCGTCGGAGAAATCCAAAAAAATCACTTCCCACTGGAACTTCCACTTCGGAACCTCCAAAGACTACAACAAACCAGCGGTCTTCTGCTGATCACCCACACTTGCTGAAAGATCGCACATCCAAAGATGAAAGCAGCTACATCCTACTTCGTACTTGGCCACTAGAAGATTCTCTACATGTCCATATATCTCTGAACACCCTGGGCTGGACACTCAACTCGGAGCGATGACTCCCTGCCAAAACTTCTTGCTTTAAAATCCAAGAATTCGGGACACAAATCCTTTTGATGATCCTCAATGTTCCCTTGACCGTCCATCTCAAAACTGGAACACTGACCATCATTGACTCACTTCATTCATCTCAGACACACACAAATGTACGAACAGATCTCAAACTTATTCTTACCATCAGAGATAGCTAGAATAGGCATACTAGTCAGCCTTGCCTTCAAATCCGAGAAAATCACTTCACACTCAGGTCCACTTTTATTCCTGTAGAACTCTGCCAAACCAGAAAAATTCGGTTGCTCCTACTCCTGATTAGTAGCTATCCAGGCCGAATCTATAGAAATACCATCACCAAAACAAAATGCTTCCTCAAAGCCTCTAATCCCAATTCCAAATGTCGCTGGCTCTCCTCTTCAGACTTGGAGTAGACAAGAAAACATTGATGAACACAAGAACAACTTATACCACACATCCCAAATGCTTGATTCATCAAATCCACACAAAAACTCAAAAGACTCATCCATCTAGGCCACAAAGACAACAGTTGAACTCCAACTGGGAAAAACTAGGCTGAACAACAGGCACTGCTTCCAAAACTAAGACGATCCAAATCTCTATCTCCCGATGAGCAAAACCATCACTCCTTCGGAACATCCATAAAATCACTGACCACCTCGATGGATTCTAAACCTCCTGGAGATACCTCACTCCATGCAGAAGATGACTCAAAAGAACTCTGGCATCATCGCAAGTCACTTTTGTGATTCTTCTCAACTCAACTTCCAAAGATACAATCCTTGCTTCACACATCAACCACCCAATACCATCCAACCAATCCAAATTCAAAACAAGATCAAAACCCTTTAGATCAAATAAAAAGGTCTCTAGAAAAACTACGGGGAAGATAAGAAATCTTAAGCTTCCACAGATTTGATCTATCTCGGTTATCCATCTATAGGGATAGATACAAAGGTAGAAGGGTCAACAAAACAAAGAGAGAGATAAAACTCCTTTAGAACTCATGTTGGAAATCCATATAGATACCTAACAAATTTATATAAGCATATAGTTAAAAATTACAAATACGCGCTCTCAAGATAGACACCATTCCAGAGCCTAGGTATTATCTTAACTATGCTCTGATACCAAGTGAGACGACCCGCCTTCCTTTCCACAGAAAGACACATCATCTTTAAGAAAGAAAGAGGTAGAAATAGAATGGATAGAAGAAAAGAACTCAACAATATCAGAATCTCACAGCGGAATGAAACAAAATATAATATATAACATAACTATTACATAGTCTATTACATATCAGAGTTACACAGATACAACAACACAAGATAGACAGTTATAAAAGTCTGTCTATCATACAACTCAAATACAACACATACATCATAGAGATAAATCACAGCGGAAAACACCATATAATTACAAACGCTGAAGCCTCTTGCTCCATATCTCCTCTAGTATTCGTCAAAGCAAACCTGAATCCCTTGGCTACTCGTAAAAATTTGAGTACCCAAGAGTTTAAGAAAAACAGAATAACCTCCGGGTCAGACATGGGTCTGGTGTGAGTAAACGGGTTAAAGTTGCTTAACAGTAAAAACTTTGAAAACAAAAGGTATCACGTAAGACTCCCCACAAATAAACATAGGTAAGTTTTTACCTTATGCTAACCAAAACATTTGATAGGAAATACAGTGATATTATAATAACGTCTAGGGTTATCAAGTAAATAGAAAATAGCCGAAATTGTTACATCTATTAAATTCCATCTACTAGCAACAAAAGTGGGTAATACAATCAAAACCGTAAGGGCACGTAGGAAGAACGGGTTTCCATCAATGGCAGGGCTACAGGGGTATGCCCATCACAGTACGTGGCCTAGATCACCGTACCGAGGATCACTCCCGACCCCTACAACACAAATCCGGAACCATTCCTTACTGAACAGTCCTGAACAAGACCACCCTGGCGATTCTAGCTAGCAATCGCCCATACAGCCGAATAAAAAGGGACATCTAGACAGGGGTAAATCTCGTCCTACTTGGGCATGACCCACTTAGCCTTGCTGCACCTCCCCTGTTTTAGCCATTCCTGGTTGATGAGGCTTGAGGCTGCGATTACCTTTACAGAACACATCTATCTTGGAATGCTCATCATCCACCTAACGATGTTCTGAAAGCATTCAATCCATACAAGTTCGTTCCGGGTTCGAACGAAACCAAAGGCATTATCTCGTTACACTCATTTTGGAATCATCCTCAGAGTTAACGACAACAACCCTTGCACTCTGAAAACTCCATCTCGAACCTGAAATTACTGTCTACGTTACACTCGTATTGGAATCACCCTCAGAGTTATTTTTAACGACAGATAGTTCTTACACTTCGAGTCTTCAACTCGATTTTCACTTGAATTCACGACCTAACGTTTAACTTGGATCGATGTGGTTTTCAGATAATCAAATTTGATACCCGATCCCGGTCTCATCGAACCAAACGTGTCTTAAAGGCCAAGTTGTTTAAAGGTTTAAACAATTCAATTCAACTCAATACAATTCAATGCTTTGAATTCACACAACATTAACACAGATAAATATCACACATTTATCATCGATATAACCAATATCATATCACAGAATGTCACAACACATATCATCAATAGACATCAATCCAATAGATATCATCTAATTCAGACATTCAACAAACAATCATCCATAAGCAAGCATTATCAATTCATACCATGATTAATTTAATTACTTAAACTAAATTAATAACTTAAGGATTAATCACTTAATCTTACTTATACAATCATTAATTAATTACTAACCTTAATTAATTAATCCCTTCTTGATTAACTCAATTCATTAATCCCTAATCCCAGATTAATTATCCTTTAATCATCAATTAACAAATCTTAATTATTAATTAATCTCCTTTAATAAAAAGTAATTAATCCTTAATTACTTTCATAATCAATTAATTAAACTTTAAGTAACTGATTAATTATCCATCAATTATCGATTAATAACCTTAATTATTAATCACTATGTCTTAATACAAATTAATTAATCCATAATTACATTTATAATTAAATAATTAATTATTAATTAACTAATTAACTATCTCTTAATTATTAATTAATAAACCTGATTATCAATTATTAGTTAAGAACTTAATTACAGATTAATTATTCCCCGATTACCAGTAGATTAACCATTTAATTAATCTTTAATTAACTGTTAACCCATCCTTAATTTATAGATAATCAATCCTTAATTATCAGTTGTTCAATCATTAATCACATTGATTAATCAATTAATCACCATTTAACAACTTCTTAATTAATCCTTAATTACAGATTAATTATTCTTTAATTATTTAATTAATAAAACCTTAATTATTAATTAATAAAATTTAATTACAAGTTAAGCACTTCTTAATTACTAATTAAGTAACCTTTATTACTTAATTAACAACTTATTAATTACTTAATTAATAAATCCTAACCACTTGATTAATTAAGTTTACTTACACTTAATTACTCGATTAACGAATCCCTAATCAATAATTAATAATCTAGTTAATGATCTTTTAATTACAATTTAATTAATCTTAAATTAATTAACCTTAATCCTTAACCATTTGTTAATCAAGTAAATTATTTCCCTTAATTAATTTCCTAAATAATCCTTTATAATTACACTAATTTATTTAAACTTAATTTCTTTAAATTAACTTAATCAAAATTAAAATATTAAAACCTTAATTAAGATAAACATTATCTTATAAATGCTTTAATTGCCTTAACATATTTACATCATTACCTTTATAACTATCCTTACTTAATTAAATTATTAATTAAGTTTTTAAGTTAAAACAATCATTTAGCTTGATAAATTAAAGTTATCAAAACACAACTTTAAATAACTTAAATATTTATCAATTTATAAATTTTAAAAGCTAGTTTCAAATTTGAATTTAAAACTTGTCTTTTTATATAAACTTTTAAAATTACATTCAAAACTCGATTTTTAAAATCACTTTAAAATTTCTTAACAATGTTTAAATTTAACAAACTTCAAAACTTCTTAAAATATGTTTAAGAAAACATTTATTAAAACAAAAAGTAATTTATATAAAGTTTAAACTAATTTAAATTTTTAAAATTTCAAAATAACAAGTTTTTAAAACTTTAAACTGCTTTATACTTTCTGCTTCGGGTCGAACCCGAATACCACTCGGGTTTAAATCCGAGTTCTCCTTCTTCCCATCTTTTTTTCTTTAAAAAAAAACTTTGATTAAAAATTGAAGATTCTAAAACTACAGGCAAACCACTTCCAACATACTCGAGTATAAACTCGAGCTTCCCTCCCCATTTCTCGAACACGACTTTGAGACATTCCACGCCAAAATATTGATGCCGCGCACCAGGCCCTGAGTCGCGTGAGCGACCTAACACCATCCTTGAGTCGCATGCACGACCTAACACATGCCTTGAGTCGCATGAGCGACCTAACACCATCCTTGAGTCGCCTGAGCGACCTAACGACCTATGAAGCTAACGGCTCAGGAAAACAAGGCCGTATTTCTTAAGTCGCTCGGATAAGCCGCATTGTTATCTTATGTCGCTCATTCTTAGGTCACGCCATGATAGGTCGCTGGTTATTAAGTCGCTTGCTATATGCCGTATTGTGCTTATGTCACTAGGTTGCATATTTGCTTATGTCGCTGAAGCTGTATTATCATCTTATGCCGCTTGAAGCTTAAGTCGCTTGGTGTTAGGTCATGTATTGTTATGTCGCTAAGTCGCATAGTGTTATAACTTATATTGTTTTGTTAGTTCGTATGTCGTGTTATTTGTTAAGTCATGTATTGATGTAAGTCGCCTGTGTGTATGTTAAGCCGTGAGTTGTAAATGTTGAGTCGTGTGTGTGTGTGTTGAAAGTCCCTATAAATAGGGGTGTTGTGTCACTTGTAAAAAGTAGTTGATTTTTGAGTAAAATTTGTTTGTGTGCTTTTTCAACTTTTGTTGAAGTTGAGTGTGATCTCCTTCTTCTTCCATCTTCGGATATTCGAGTGCGCTCGAATCAACGAATTTGAAGCCGATTCATGGAATCTCGTGTGCGAGATCAACGTCGAAGAATCGTAGATCTTCTAACGTGGAATCGTGCGCGATCAATATTTTGAAGATAGCTAGAATCCGATATCTCGAGAGATCAATGGATTTAGGTATTTATCTTTCTATCGGTTTAATTGACACGAAATCCACATTTCATGAGGAAGAAAGTTGCGTCAATTTGTATCAAACATTATTAGGACGTCAAAGTTATATCCGCTGCGTCACTTATTTGGTATTAAAGCTAAGTAAGATCAAGGGAGGTTTGAGCAGAGCTAAGTAAGATCAAGGACGAAGCCGAGTTAAAGCCAGGCAGTTCAAAGCCGAGCTAAGTTAAAGTCGAGTCAATCCAGTTGGGAGCCGAACTAGGTTAAGTCCGAACCGAGTTTAAAGAAGTTAGATTGGAGACGGAAATGAGATTGTTGGAAGATCATGCCTCCGAGACGTGCTAATCGCAATCATAATGTTGAAGATGTGTATAAAAGACAAGAAGCTGAACAGATGGAGCAACGTATCAATGAAAAGTTCGATGAAGGTATTGGAAAGTTAGAGAAATTGATGAAAGACATGAATCAAAGTCAAAGGAGAACGTCATCAGTTTCGAACAAGAGTGGGAACCTGGTTTCACCATCGGTTTCGGGAGAAAGGAGAATGTCACCCCAGTCTTATCGGGAGAGGAGTGAATCTTCAGTTTCAATGAGGCGAGAACACCATGAGTATCGAAATGAAGAAAGAAGAACTCATCATGGATTTGAAGATGATCCATATTGTGATACTGAAAGACATGATAGAAGGGACATGCGTGATCGTAGAGACATAGATGGTCGAGATCGATATCGACATACATATGATTTTGAGGAATATGGTGATGGAGGTAGTATTTATTATCGAGATCGAGGCCAAGTGCGAAATCGATATCTTGATTCAGAAATGATCGTAATAGGAGTCAGGTATGAGGATGAAAATTCCAGAATTCAAAGGTAGTATGCAAGCAGAAGAATTTCTTGATTGGTTGTCTAATGTTGAAGAAATTTTGGAATTCAAAGAAGTGCCTGAGAATCGCAGAGTTCAGTTAGTTGCTACGAGACTAAGGGGAAGAGTTATGGCTTGGTGGCAGCAAACTAAACTAACTCGGGAGAGAATGGGAAAATCGAAAGTTGTCACTTGGGAGAAGATGAGAAAGATGATGAAAGCAACTTTCTTGCCGTACAATTATCATTCTCTTATGTATCAACGTTTGCAGAACTTGAGACAAGGGACGATGACAGTGAATGATTATGCAGATGAATTCTATCAGTTGATCACGAGGAATGATATTATGGAGACCGAGGAACAGCTAACGGCTAGATACATTGGAGGGTCACGAATGCAAATTCAAGACATGGTGAATATGTTTAATCCAATGTCTGTTGCTGAAGCACATCAGAAAGACTTAGCTTGGGAGAAGCAAGGAAGACGAGGAGGTGGTGTGTTTACGAGTTCCAACAATCAGAATAAGGGTGCTAGTAGCAGTGCTAATGTTTCCAAGGCCGTTAAACCAATTGTCAAAGAAGCCGCTAAAGCAAAGGTCGACAACGATATCAAGTGCTATAATTGTCAGGAGTTTGGCCATAAAAGTAATGAATGTACAAAGCCAAATAAGAGAACATTAGTTGCAGAGGAATGTGAGTATGAAGATGTGGAAGCTGAAGTTGACTATTCTCAACCATCAAAGTTTGATGATGATGAAGAAGTTGTGTCAGGAGATGAAGGGTGTAACTTGATGATAAGGAGGTCTTGTTTAGTGCCAAAGCATGAGAATGATTCTAGTTTGCTAAGAAGCAATATCTTTCAGTCTACATGTACTATCTTGGGAAAGGTTTGTCGATTTGTTATTGATACGGGAAGCTGTGATAACATTATTTCGAAAGAAGCCGTTACAAAGTTAGGGTTGAAGACTGAACAACACATTTGACCTTACAAACTAGCATGGCTGAAGAAAGGTGGAGAAGTGACAGTGGGAAGACGAGCTTTTGTTACATTTTCTATTGGGAAGAAGTACAAAGATGATCTATGGTGTGATGTTGTAGATATGGATGTGTTTCATTTACTATTGGAAAGACCATGGCAATATGATAGAGCCGTACAACATAATGGTCGCACCAACAGCTATAGTTTCATGTTCGAAGGTACTCAAATTACTTTGGTTCCTAAGAAGCGTGAGCAAAGTGAAAGCAAAGCAGAGAAGAAGGTGGAATCAACTAGCCTATTATCGACGAGGGAATTTGTTGAGGAAGTGAAAGGTAGTGCTGAATTGTTTATGTTGATTGGGTATGAAACAAGTGAAGATGTTGAAATTCCTACGGAGGTCAGACCGGTGTTGGATGAATTTGAAGATGTTTTTCCTGTGAAATTGCCCAAAGAATTACCGCCGATGAGAGATATACAACACCAAATTGATCTAGTGCCGGGTGCTGTTTCACCGCACATGCCACATTATCGTATGAGTCCGAAAGAGCATGAAGAGTTGAGGAGACAGGTTGAGGAGTTGCTTGAGCAAGGGCGTGTTCGAGAAAGTCTCAGTCCTTGTGTTGTACCAGCTTTGTTAGAGCCGAAGAAAGATGGTTCATGGAGGATGTGTACGGATAGCAGAGCACTCAACAAAATAACTGTCAGATACAGATTCCCTATGCCAAGGCTTGATGATTTATTGGATCAACTTAGCGGGTCTGTAATCTTTTCAAAGATCGATCATAAGAGTGGATATCATCAGATACGCATAAGACCAGGTGATGAATGGAAGACAGCATTCAAGATACGGGAAGGATTATATGAATGGCTGGTTATGCCGTTTGGTCTATCTAATGCACCAAGTACATTTATGAGGGTGATGAATCAAATTTTCAGACCTTACATTGGGAAGTTTGTTGTTGTTTACTTTGATGATATTTTGATCTACAGTGCAAGCATAGAGGAGCATATTCAACACTTGCGAAAGATGTTAACCATTCTTCGTCAAGAACAATTCTATGCAGCGACGAAGAAATGCATGTTCATGATGCCAAGTGTTTTATTCTGGGATATGTCGTATCCAAGGAGGGAATACAGGTGGATCAGAGTAAAGTAGCCGCAATCAGAAATTGGCCACAGCCCAAAACTATCTCAGAAGTTAGAAGTTTTCATGGGTTAGCTTCATTTTATCGAAGATTTATACCGCACTTTGGTAGTGTGATGGCCCCTGTTACTGATTGTATGAAGGGAAAGAAGTTTTCATGGACGGAAGAGGTAGGATATGCTTTTGAGCAAATCAAGGAACTTTTAACCTCAGCGCCCATTCTAGTGTTGCCAGATTTTCAATTACTATTTGAGTTACACACAGATGCATCTAAAGTTGGAATTGGAGGAGTTTTGAGTCTGAAGGGTCGTCCAATTGCCTATTTCAGTGAAAAACTTTCTGGAGCAAAGATGAGATACAATACTTATGATGTGGAGTTTTATGCAATTGTGCAGGCTGTGAAGCATTAGAGACATTATTTGTTCCATATAGAATTTGTTTTGTATACGAACCATGAAGCATTGAAACATTTGCAAGGGCAGGATAAAATTGCAGCTAGGAATGCATCGTGGATAGCTTATTTGCAGCAATTTACATTCGTCGTGAAGCACAAGTCTGGAGTAACTAATCGTGTTGCCGATGCATTGAGTCGAAGGAGTAGTTTACCAACAACTATGCGAGTAGAGGTGATGGGTTTTGACTTACTTCCAGATTTGCTTACTTCAGATTCATATTTTTCCAAGATCCTAGACAAAGTCAAGCAGGGAAGCATGGATGTATATGTGTTCGTTGATGGTTTTCTATTTAAAGGAAATCAATTGTGTATTCCAGATTGCAGTTTACGAATGAAGATCATCAAAGAATTGCATGAAGAAGGACACGTGGGCCGCGACCGTACTATGCAGTTGATCTCAAAGTCTTATTTTTGGCCGTCAATGAGAAAAGAAGTTGAAAAGTTTATTTAGAGGTGCCATATTTTTCAAGTTTCAAAGGGGACCGCGACAAATGCAGGTTTATATTTGCCATTGCCTATACCTACTAAGCCATGGGTGGATGTTAGTATTGACTTTGTATTGGGTTTGCCGAGGACGCAAAGTGGCAATGATTCTATCTATGTGGTGGTCGATCGTTTTTCAAAAACTATACATTTTATCGCATGCAAGAAGACGACAGATGAAGTTAATGTTGCACAGTTATACTTTAGAAAGATCTATTGTCTTCCTAGGTTGCCTGAATCTATCGTATCAGATAGAGACACTCATTTTCTGAGTCATTTTTGGATGAGTCTATGGAGAATGGTTGGAACAAAGCTGAAATTTATTAGTGCTAATCATCCACAGACGGATGGACAGACAGAAGTTGTGAACAGATCCCTGGGTAATCTATTGAGATGCCTCGTGAATGATAATTTGAAGAGTTGGAATTCCAAGCCGTGTCAAGCTGAGTTTGCACACAATCATGCAGTTAATCGTAGCACTGGTTTCAGTCCATTCCAGGTTGTTTATTCAACAATTCCGAAGGGACCATTGGATTTATCTATAGTACCACAGCAGAAAGGAGTGATCAAGCGAGCTAGTGATTTGGTGAATGAGTTGCAAGAATGCCACAAGGTTGTGCAGGAACGATTGCTTAAGGCGATTGAGAAATATAAGCAATCTATAGATATTAAACGGCTAAATGTTGAATTCAAAGAAGGGAATTTTGTATATGCAGTATTGACTAAAGATCGATTTCCTGTTGAAACTTACAACAAGCTAGCTGCTAGAAGGATTGGTCTTTTGGAAGTCGTGAAGAAGACTAATGAGAATGCTTATCAGTCAAGATTGCCAAATCATATCCATACTGCTGACGTTTTCAAAGTCAAACACTTGATTCCATATCATGAGAATAAGCATATCGAAGAAGAGGAAAATGTGAATTCGGGGTCGAATTCTTTTCAACCATAGGAGGATGATGCATCGCACCAGGCCCTGAGTCGCGTGAGCGACCTAACACATGCCTTGAGTCGCGTGAGCGACCTAACACAATCCCTGAGTCGCCTGAGCGACCTAACGACCTATGAAGCCAACGGCTCAGGAAAACAAGGCCGTATTTCTTAAGTCACTCGGATAAGCCGCATTGTTATCTTAAGTCGCTCATTCTTAGGTCGCGCCATGATGGGTCGCGGGTTCTTAAGTCGCTTGCTATATGCCGTATTGTTCTTATGTCACTAGGTCGCATATTTTCTTATGTCGCTGAAGTTGTGTTATCATCTTATGCCGCTTGAAGTTTAAGTCGCTTGCTGTTAAGTCGTGTACTGTTATGTTGCTAAGTCGCATAGTGTTATAACTTGTATTGTTTTGTTAGGTCGTATGTCATGTTATTTGTTAAGTCGTGTATTGATGTAAGTCGCCTGTGTATGTTATGCCGTGAGTTGTAAATGTTGAGTCGTGTGTGTGTTGAAAATTCCTATAAAATAGGGGTGTTGTGTCACTTGTAAAAAGTAGTTGATTTTGAGTAAAATTTGTTTGTGTGATTTTGCCACTTTTGTTGAAGTTGAGTGTGATCTCCTTCTTCTTCCATCTTCGAATATTCTAGTTCGCTTGAATCAATGAATTTGAAGCCGATTCACAGAATCTCGTGCGTGAGATCAACGTCGAAGAATCGTAGATCTTCTAACGCGGAATCGTGCGCGATCAACATTTTGAAGATAGATAGAAACCGGTATCTCGAGAGATCAACAGATTTGGGCATTTATTGTTCTATCGGTTTAATTGACACGAAATCCACATTTCGTGAGAAAGAAAGTTGCGTCAATTTGTATCAAACATTATTAGCACGTCAAAGTTATATCCGCTGCGTCAAATACTGATACCCAAAACCGACCCCGTGCACATGCACGTCGCCGTTGGTCGCCTACGACCAACGTCATCACCTCCGGCAACTCATCCATCACCACAGCAACCCAATTCGACCACCCAAACATTCATACTCACCACGAATTGAAATTGAGCATTACTAATGAACCCAAACCCAAAACGACCTCACATAATCTCCCTTCGACCACCAAGCTCCGATCACCAGAGGTCGCGCGGTGCTGACCAACTCTTGCCAAGCCGATATGCGACCTTCTGCAAGAATTTCATAGCACTCGATCCAACAGAGCTCACGAAGAAACCCAAAATCCAAACCATACAAAAACTAGGATTATAATCAAATTCCGGTCATCATCTACGCCACAGTCCCCTATAGTCACAACCACCATTTTTTCCTGAAACCCCATGACCTCCTCCACCTCCAGTAGCAATTCCGACCAACCCAAATACTCCCTCTTCCAGAAATTACCAAAAATCCAATTTCCAGAAAAACCCAAATTTCTCATTCAATTCAACATCTTAAATTTGAATTTTTGTTTTAAAAATCATAATCTTTAATAGTGATTCAATACATATACATGAATCAATATAATTCAAAATTTTATTTATCACATTATATAAGTTTTCACTGCAATACTCTAGTTTACAGGTAATTTCCAAATTTATATTATTAAAACTTGTTTTCATAATCAAAATGGAGTTTAACCTCAACTAATTTGTTTGAAAACCCTAAGCTACAAAGTGTTTAGATGGAATGTTTGAATTTTTGTTTATTTATAACACTCTGTAATCAAGAATGAACAGAGGAATACAAATTACAGGCATGCAGAAACAAATACAACCATACTTACAGATTTATATACAACTATCAACACATACAGGAATCAACATCACAGTACTACTTAAGCAACAAATTTTATCCTACTTAAGTTTTAAATTAGTTATTTACTCACCATTTTGAATTTGCACAGAGTTTGGAAAATGGAATGGAACCGAGTCCCCCTTTTGAAAGTTTGAAAACTGTGTTGATGTTGATGACTTTTGAAAGATTATGTGATACTGGATAGCTTAAAACAGGAACAAGATGATGATCAAGATTTTTGAAAGTGGGTTGTTTCCAGGTTGCATTGTACTTGCAACTTGATTCATAGGCATGCAGTTTTGAAACATGCTACGGGTTTTGATAAAAATATTACAGAGTTGAGGAAAAGTACTTTTACAGGTTTTGATAAAAATATTACAGGGTTTGGAAATGTTTCAGACGAGATATACATGCCTGGTTTCAGCTGTATGGTTTGAGGAGATCAGTATTTGAAAAAAAAACTATAGGTTTTTGAACATGAGGATTTGAATATGGTTTCAGACTTGAAGTTACAGGATTGTAAAAATGTTTTCAGATTTGAGCATGTGATTTCAGGTTTTCAGATTGAACTTTTGAGAATTTTTAATACAAGAGTGGCCATAAATTTCTTGTTTGAATTCAAAGAAAAAGAAAGGAGAAGATAATGGGAGTTTACATGATGAATTTTAAGGTTTAATAAAATTTAAAGAAAAAGAAAATTAAGGAAAAGACACTTGTTAAATTTTGTTACATCTGTCATAAACCAAAGCTTACTTCATAACACATGTATTCAATGAAGTTTTAAAAATGAACACATGTCATTTCTTATTTTTAAATTATTTAAAAATGATTTTTAAAAGCCTTTATTATCAATTTTCTTAATATATAAATACTTTACTAATTTATAAATGCCTTTTATAAATTTACAAATCCTTTTTCTTTTCTTATAAAAATAAAACTTTTGAAAGAAAATAATATATAAACTAATTAGATTCCAAATAAAATAATATAAAATTATTAAATCCATTTTTACATGCTAATTTAAATGCTATTGCATTTATTAAATAAATATTTTCTAAATTTATATAAATAAAATTCTTTTGTTTTAAATTAATATAAAACAAATCTTATATTTTTTAATAAAAACTTTTATTCATAAACCCTATTACATACAAAATTATTTCCAAGATATAAATTCTTTTTAAATTACAAATTCTAATTCAAATTTCAAATTTCAAATTTCGAATTCAATTTAAACTTCAATTTCAAATCAAATATATCTTTATTAAATTAAACAAACACACTTTTAAATTTAGAAATATTAAATTCTAATTTTAAAGTTAATTTTTAAATAAACATATATTTAAACAACACTTATTAAATTAAAATGTTAAGCCTATAAAAAATCAAATTTATAAAATATCATAAATTAAATAATTATTCCATTTAAAATCAATTTATCTCTAAATTTAAATACATCACATAAATTTTATTTTGGATATTTATATTTGAAGATAACAATTTTATCAATCTTAAATAATTAAATTAAGAGATTATCTCATTTTAAATTTCTCGAAATTCTGGGATATTACAATTTGTCCTGAAATCAATGATTTATTTTTGACTGTCCATTCCTAGGGTTTCCGACCCTACAACGGATTCTTGACTATAAGGCGATCGGAGGGTATGGTCTTGTAGAGATCGACGAGTAGCACTCATTTGTGGGTTTCGTTGTTGCCAAAGGTGTTTGGGTTGGCCGAATTTAACACGAGTAGCAGGGGCGTTCATCATGGCGGCGTGGCGAGTACGGTATACCGGAGATGGCCGCGACCCTCTAGATAGGTCAGCTTTGGTCGAGCATTACGGTGATGCTCTTTGATCGCGAAGGTACCGTTTATAGGCGGCGGTGAAATTGGATTTAGGGTGGTAGCGCTGTACGTAAAGGGCTGTGAGTTAGGGTTCATGAGCGAAGGGGTAAGGGACCGTATTTTTATTTTTTTATTTTTATTTATTTATTTTATAATTCAAATCGTAATGTTCTGATTGTCATAATTTTACGACGTGGTCCGATTAACGGGCGGTTTGTTTCCCTACGATCATGTTGAAATTCCAAACATTTTGATGCAAGTTTGGTTGAATTCTGAGACTGTTTAATTTTTAGGCTTGAATTAGATTTTAAATCGTTTTAAAACCAAAGGTGAGTGCTTTAACCTACTCAACTACTAAATGTTCTTATGTTAGTTGAATTAAATTTATGACTTGATTAGAAATTTATTGATCGATGTTTGATATATTTAAATTGTCATCTAGTCAAATTTGACTTTCATTGCATTTAATCATTGTTTAATTTAATATTGAATTTTAAATTGTCAATTTAATACCTGTTATTGATAATCAGTTATCTATTGATGTTTTTTGGTTGATTTGAATAATGGTTGTGATGGATGTTTGTTTATTGATATTGGATGACTGGATGTTGTATTGTATATTGTTATAACAGTGCAAGTTCCCTATGGGCTGAAATGATACATACTCGAACGATCTATATATTAGGAAAAAAGTCATTATGGGTTGAAGTGATAGAGTCGAGTGATTTTATGGATTTTATTTAATTCAGGATTGCGGTTTGAAATGATATATAACCGCAAAATTTTAAATTGCCGATTGAAATGATAAATATCTGTATCACTTGACTTTAGGGAAGAAAATTATATATGGACACTGAATTGATTAAATTAAATGATTTTTGAATCTTTAAAATTTTTGAATTCAGTTAATTAGTATTTTGAAATAGAAATTGAAGTATATAAACTGAATTATTTTCGAAGCCCATGCGTAAATTTTGAAATTGGAATTTGATTTAATGAACTATTCAAAGGATTTAAATTTGAATTTTTAAAGTTGAGGTGTCAAATATAAGTGAATTTATCAGAATTGAGTTATTGAAATGTTTGGATATAATTTTGAAATCTATTTTAAACTAATTTAAACTATTTAAATGAAATTAAATAGTTTAATTAATTTAAACCAATTCAATTTATTTTAATCTATTACAATCTGTTTAATCCAATTTAGTCCATTTTACATATTTTAAACTAATTAAAATTATCTAACTATTTTAAATCTATTTAATATAATTTAAATCTATTTAATCTATTTTAAATTTATTTAATCTATTTTAAATTATTTAACCTATTTCTAATTTATTTAATCTATTTTAAATTTATTTAATCTAACTTAAATCTATTTAATCTATTTTAAATCTATTTAATCTATTTTAAATTTATTCAACATATTTTAAATCTATTTAATCTATTTTAAACCAATTTAAATCATTTTAAATGTATCTAAATAAATCAAATAAAATTTAAATTTATTTAAACAATTTACTATTTAAACTAATTTAAATATAATTTAGACTACTTTTAAAACAATTAAAATTATTTATGACTACCTAAACTAATTTCTAAAATTTCAGACTATGTAAAGTTAATATATTTATATTTACATCCTTGATGATGATATAACCTAAGTTCGTATTTGGAATTGATAACTTTTGAGAAATGACATATTTGAGTAAATATGATTTTTGAAAGTGAATATGGTTTTGAAAGTGAATATGATTTCGAAAGTGATATGGTTTGAAATCAAATATGATATTTTGATATTAAGTACGAACTGACTTTTTGAATTGTAAAAGAACCATCCGCCGTGAAATAAACGTTTGGTTGTTAAAGAGATCGGGATCGAAGTTTGTCATACTCTCTACCAATACCGACAACCACTTTAACAACCGTGTACATGGTGGAGATTCCAGAAATGAAGTAGGATAGTTTGGTGAATGATTTCTGTATGAGGTATGACGCGACCCTGACTCCCGTGAGTCAGCTTAAATGTGACTAAAATAGGAGCCACACTGGGCCAAGTGAGGTCATCCCTCTTATCGAGCATATTTCTTCGATACCATTCTATTACTTTGTGATTAATTTGGTGGCCACCCTTGATTTGATTTGGGAGTGTGTCCGAGGTGGGCTGTAGTAGCTGCTATGCGTTACCACCAGTCTGGATCCGCAATTGGTGTATCTGCCTTGGCATTGCCTCGAGTGCCATGGTCACATGCCCTAAAGCGCATTCTACAAGTTTGTTTTGTACTATACCTATGGAGTGCCCTCTGAGTAAACCTCATGGAGGAGCTTACAGTACTGTATAGACTATGGGAATATATAAAATATGTTAAGAAGGATATATGTAATGCCTTAATGCTATTTTAATAATTTACTTCATTGTAGACACTATTATAATAGCATATTGTATTACATAATAGATAGTTGAATAGATCCTTAATACATGGGAATCCCGAACATCTCTTAAGTTGCTGCACTCACGTTAGACGCGGGATAGGAGATGTCAAACTCCGTAAACATCTCTGATGCCGTCACACTCATATTTACCATTGATTTAACTTACATAAGATCTTTTAGTTCCGGCTCAAGTGTTTTATCTTTTCAATTCACTTGGGTCAGCCTGAGCATTTCAGGGTTGAGACCTTATTTCTGGAGGACGAAGACGAAGATTTATGCTATTATTACTTATGATATGTATTCCACTACATTATGTTGTTCTGCTACATTTATTATTTATTTATTTCTGCTTTATGTAACTCTGATTTTTGTGTTGTAAAGAATAATCAAATGTTTTTATAAAACAGTTTCATGAACTATTATTTGATTTTTGTGTTTCGTCATTCCGCCGTGAGATTCGGCATTTGTTTTATTTCTTTCTCGTTTTCTTATTTACCCCATTAAAAATCTGCCCTTTTGTACGGTTTAAGTTCGATGTATGTGTCTGCTTAAACATCCAAAAAGACAGGTCGTTACAAAAGACCTAATTTTAAGAAATAAACGCCCAATATAGGTTAAAAATCTATTGTAGTCGCCAAATTGGACTGCATAAACCATATAATTCTTTAGTTTTGTTATATAAGATTGAACATTATTTCTTTTCCAACACAAATGTTGTGAGAATGAGAATAAATTAACTTTAAATATTTAGTTTTATATCTAATGAAGCTTTTGCACCTTCACCATTTTCCGTAATATCCCAGCTTTATTCCCATTATAACTTTTTGCACCTCCACCGGTATGGAACCGCTAAGCGCTTTAACCGCACAGCCACTTATTATGCTACACTCGGCAACTATATAGGGTTGAAGAAAACGAAACTGAAGAATTAACACTTTCATTTTATGAATTTACTAAAACATATTTTAGCCCTTTTTCAATTCTCTCATTTATTAACCCTATGTTCTCTTAAACATAAATTTTCCACAAATGAAGTCAATTTGCACCTCTGAATTCATCCATTATTGGCACTAACAAAACTAAAAATAATTACAAAAATTGGTATTTTTAGGTTGTTAATAGTCACAATAGCATTAAATCTCCACATTCTATAAATTATGAATATGACTTCTCAAATTTTCTACATCAATTTATTATGGTTGTGACTCTTCAAGCCATTGGTCAAATCCATCATTCTCCATGTGACATTTTAGTACAATCAATTGTTTTGTTTCCCACCTAGGCTCTTATCCTCTACCAACAACGTAAACCTTAACCATAATATCTGCCTACTTCTCCACGACTCAAACTTCCACAGTATCAAAAGCTAAAGCTATAATCTTAGTGATTGGATCAACGACGAGTATATTAATCTCCACGGGTGAATTTTTTTTCTCGAACTCAATGGATCCTCATATTTTTTGACTCAATGTTGAGTTAAAGAGGCGGTTGGTTGCATGGCATTGGTTGAATGGGGAGGATTATAGGAGAATGTATACTTACCTTTTGACTTTTGAGTAGTAAAGGCCACATTGGAAGCGTGTTGCATCAAATGTATGTTTAATGATTTCAATTTTGTTAACCTCAAGTTAACTGAGGTAAGATACCCTCTATATTATATTACTTTACATACACTCTTTATTGAACATAATTTTCTTGGTTATAATCATTTTGCATGTTTGAATTCACGAACTTATAAATATACCCTATAAATCATTCATCGACTAGAGAAATCATTTCAAGAATGATCTTTTTATTTCTTAATATCATTATCTTAAAAAGTAATGTTACACCCTATAAATTTCCATAACTAATATTGATAGGGTATTTTGTTAATTTTACTTGTATGGTTAAAAATTTAATTTTACAACCCGTAGAATCGAGTAATAGAAATCATACCATTGCATAGATTGAATTTTTTTGATTGAACTATAAGAACATCATTTCCTAATTTTGTTCTCAAACTTCAGAGTACGTACTTTTCTCCTCATTTCAAACTTTCTTCTAATTCCCTATTCAACTCGTTTCAAAAAACTAATTCCCTCTTCCACATTTCAAATCAAACATTAATTTTCCCAAACTACATATCGAAGCAAAGACTGGGACACTTTGGTACAAATTTCAATTTAATTAGAGGAGATTCTAGATTCATCTACATTAGTTCACTAGAGGAGACTGGCAAATTCATATCAAATCGAAGGCACTAATTGGTGTATTGTGAGTAAAATTAGTTTATTTATCATCGTGTCTATACATGTATGAGACTGTTTCTAGTTTAAGTATTGCGTTTTGTTTCGAATTGAATAACGATTATCCATGGTTTTAATGAATATTAATGAATGACTAATTAATATATATATATATAATGAGTTATTTGATACATAGGTTCAACATGAATGCAAACGATTGATTTAATCGTATAAAATAAGTTTTTAAGGTATATGAGACTCTAATCGCCGATGGGAATGTACATGATGATGACAAAATTAAAAACCAGTATTAATTCAGATACTAACAATAAATAAACTTGAATTATAAGAGTGATATAACATAATAAATATGGGATTTGAAGTTAAAAAATGATACTTTTATTGGATTAGTCCAACTGGTTTTCCAATCTCTGATTTAATTCATTCTATTACGATTTATCTAAAGATGATAAGAATAATAATTCCAGTAAAATTATAGGCTAAATACCTTTTTATTTTCTTGAAAACATAAATATTTGCAAATGATTTAACCTTTAAAATCATACTTAAAACAAGGAAAATTATAGCCTTTACTTACACAAAACATTTATGTTAAGATTTATGCTTTTATAAAATGATGTTAATGAAAATTATAACTCCATGTGACCAAACTAAATCCATGTGTGTTTTGTAAAACGCGACATGGATATAGCCGGCATGGGTCATCGCCCCTCTTCATTATCAAACAATGTTAAAGTCTTCGATTTATAAAACATTCTTTAGTTGATAATAACTATGTCGTGTATACAGTATAAAGTTTCATAAGTTGAAGGTATTAAACTTAAAGTTATGGGAATATCGAGACTTACATTGGGCGAGATCATCGTCGTATAAGGTTGACATGTAAAGTAACAATATATAAGCAACATTACTATATAGCTGATATAGAAAATAGCAACATCACTGCGTTATACGGTCGGTGATGTTATAAAGAATAGGCAATATCATTAACACTATAGATATCAATGCCGATATGGACAAGAGCAGCATCTCTAAAATAAGAGTTTGAATTGGTAATTAAAGGCATAGCTGTCTTATGGGGTCGGCAACATTATTGGAAAAAGGCAGCATTGGATACTTCAAAGTTCACCATGTCGATTTTGATACTATGCTTTTACTTCAACCAAGGCTAATCCATTTCATACTAACCGGTCTTGATATCCTATGCATCACCTATGATTTACGTCGAAGATCATAGTAATGGCATGGTGAAAGGTGGCATCATTGACTTCGGCATAACATACTTGTAATTACCTTAAAAGCTACTAATTTGCTATAAAAGTAAATTCTTTTTACCAACTCCTATTGTTTGTTCAAAATCTCATTTCATAATAATTTTATTTATCAAATGCTTTTCAAAAATTTATCATAAACCAGAAATATCATTCCCAAAGCATTTGAAAACCAATTATTTTATAATTAATATAAAATATTAAGCTTTTCTAGTCCAATAAATTCATAATAAAAGAATGGGAAGAATCCCAAAAATCAGAATAAATCATATTTTAAATATTCTTAACATATAAATATTTCGGGGCTAAAAACAGTATTTTAATTATTTTTAATAACCAAAACTTGAAATAAACTATTTTCTTCACTTAAGAAAATCATAAAATATTCATACTTAATTAGAAATTTTTGAAACTAAAAATGCACTTCTAAAATAATATTTTGAACATCATATATAAATTTCAAGCTTTTTGGGTATCAAATGATAGGTTTACTAACTCAAACTTGTCAATTAATTTCATAATAAATTCCATAATTCATCAATAAGTGTATAATCATCCAAACATTAAACATGGCATAACCTCAACCATATAATTTTGGATTTAATACTAAAGTCAAAAATAAACAAATATATTAAGAGATATATGTCATTATTCACCTTGATTTGATTAAGAAATTTGAGATTTAAGTTTGAATTGATTTCCTATATAGCTTTAATCTTGGTTCCTAGCTTTACTTCTCTTGAAATCCTTGATAATGGCCAGTCATTTTTATGTTTTTGTTTGTATAAATGGAAGTGAGGAGGAAATAAGAATGGGAAGGTTTTTGTTAAGGAAAATGCCCCTTTTCCTATTTTGTTCTCTTCATAATCCTCCTTTTTAATTAAAATTTAATCATTCTTACTAATTTAATTCTTAAGGCACGACCTATTAATTGATCAAATCTCATTTTTCTTTATCATCCTACATTATTGTATTTAATTTATTTAATTAATGTCCCAAATAATATCAATCAAAATTAGGAGTTTTACATGCTGTCACCCTTACCTCGTTTTTCTATTGCACATTTCTTACTACTTTAATACAGTAAGGTGACACATAGATTACTCAGACGAGATAAATTTTAAAGGAAGTGTACTAATTAACCTATCAAAGCTGATCTAACCAATAGGAATATGTGTGTGTGTATGAATTTTTTTTACAAATACGTGCTCTCAAAGAATTGTCCTTAACCCAAAGCTTAGGTGTTCACTAAACCTAAGCTCTAGTACTGTGTTTAATGATCCACCTTTCGTACTCTAAAAGATGCATAGTTGGAGTAAAAGAAAAGAAAGACAGGACCAAAGTAAAATAGAGAATCCCACAAATCAACAGATTAATATATAATTGTCAACATAATATCATGCATAGTTGCTTCTATAATAATATATTAGAGTCATAATAGTATAAATTTCAGCCAGAGATAGTTATAACTGCATGTCTCCATATTGTCGATCCAAAGTACATACATACACAGCGAGAATACAGTAAATAGCTAGATATTGATGAAGTCACCGCTCCAAGCTCCTTTAAAATACATCTGTAAGGAACTTGTACTACTTAGCTACTCATACAAATTTGAGTATCCAAGAGTTTTAGGGAAAGAAAATAAAAAACCAGGTCAAACATGGGTCTACTATAAATAAACTCCAAAAAACAGAATTATTACTTTAAGAACTCTTCTAAAATCAAAGTTATCTCATAAGACCATGCCACACATAAATCCTAACATGTTTTTACCTTACGATAACCAAACGCTTTATATAGAAAATCCAGTGATATCATAATAATGTCTAACAATTTAAAGTAAATACTAAATCATTGCTAAAATTGTTACATTAATTAATTCCAGCATAATAGGTAGGACGATCCAGAATTTTTGGATATTTGAAATTGAAATATTTAATTGATTTTAAATATTTCAAAGTTAGTTTAACTTGAATTTCAAATATCCCCATTTATTTGATAATTAAATTATTAAATTTTACTACTAGAATTGGGTAAAATATTAAATTTGAGTTTTAAGCTTATTAAAACCATTTCAAAGGCTTATAAAATTAATATTAGCAATACTGAAGATAATTAAAGTGATAGAATCAAATTACAAGGTGATTTGTTCAGTTTTGAAAATATATTGTTTAAAATGAATTTAAAAATAGCCTTCCGAGGCACTGTCTTGGATTTCAACGAAGCAAGTTCAATTAGATCCGTAATAATGTATTATTATTGGGTTTCAAATTTCGTAGCTTTTGGAGTTGCCATGTGATATTACGGTAGATAAACGCGTTGAAATCTATATCGAAAATTCAATTTAATAGCTGGATCCAAAAAACTGTCTTCTCCATACGATCGAGTTTGGACTCGAAACGTTTTCCATTGCGTTCGGAATAGGGTTTAACATTATAAACGCCAGCGGCATGCCTTGATAAGATGTCATGATTTTAAGCTACGAATTCAAGACGATTAAATTTGAATATAAATAATATAATTGCATTGAATACTGTAGCAGCCTATGTAGACACGCAAGGCAATTTAGGACACGTGCTCTTCCTGAAGACACGCGTTAAAAAAAATTAGAAGCCTTATCTTCCTCAATATGTACAAAAAAATTCAATCAGAGAAAAAATGTTGTTCTCCTCTTTTTCCTTTTAAAAGCCTTTAGTTTGAATTAAAAAAATGGCGACTATTCCTCTTTTCTTTTTCATTCTAGCTTCAAATTCGAACTTACGGTTTCTTCTATTTCATTTCGCAGGTGAAACTAAAATCGAGAGAGGGGGGATTTCATGGTTCTGGACTCGGCTGAGTGGGGAAGTCGCGTGCGTTCGAGCTGCGAGTCGTTCTCTTGATTGCACGGTGTCTGGATGGGACAAGCACTACAAGAAAATTTTCCTTTAATTGCAATAATCGGTTATGTTTCAAGGGTATATGCACCATTGGCCAGTTAAACTATAAAAATTAAGAAACAAACGCGGCTAAATGAATCCCGCCAACAATTCAGTGAAATTTTGCTAAAACTTATAGAGTCGCTCATACATCCTTCTAATGCTTATCCTCCTCTCAATCTTTGTAACACTTATCCCGCCAACATTCCTCCTCTCAAAATAAGCACGAAACCCTTTAAAAATTTATTCTTTGGATTTTCTTTCTCCCTCATCTTTATCTTCCAAAATCGCCACGTCTTTGGCTTCACCAAAATTGATTAACGAAGAGAAAAGATGATAATTTCATGCAGGGGAGAATGTTAGCGCTGCTGGAAAAGGAGAAAACACATGCCCAAGCGGTTGAGTGATGGGGAAGGTTTTGCGGTGAGGATTGGATGAGGATTTGGTGTTGGCGACTTTGGCATGGAGACGAGGCACGGACCTGATGATGATGCAGTTGACCGCGGGATTGGCAGTGGCGATTTGGAGGATTTACGATGTAGTTTGTTGGCAGTGACGGAGGACATCGATGTGGACGAGGCCAATATTCTCAAGAGATAAGAGAATTAAATCAGAAAGTTAAACTTCTTTGTTCTTTCATTTTTGTAACCTGCTTGAAACTTGATTTGACGAAAAAGCATGAAAGTTCTTTGGGAATTCATTTTTGTTTGTTTTTTATTGTTATTTTCAAAAAATAAACCATTAACAAAAAAATATCTTTATTTATATTTTTATCTTAGGAGACAAAACAAGGATCTAAGAACAAGCCATTTATTATTGGAACTGCTACTTTAAGAGAATACCGAGCGTAATCTTCCATAATGCTTTCTGAAATTGATGCTGAACCACACCCCTTATTTCATGTAAGTATCTCTGATATGTATGAGCTTAAAGTATTGTCACAAGTGTTGTTCCCCTAACCACTCTTTATGTTGCCTGCTAATTAGGCGCATATTTAGTGGTAAGGCACTTTAAATATTAATTAATTATCACACTATAAATTAAGGTTTGTAGAGGCACTTCACATATAGTGTACATCTTAATTATCAGTTCTAGAGCTAGTGCTAGTAAAGTTCAGAGTTGTAGTTGTTATGCAACTAGCTAGGCCACTTGCTTTAGCAACACACACAAATACACACACACTGATTATATGCTAAATCAAATGTGACATTTTTAAAAGAGTTTCCACGTTGTTTGAACTTTGAAAAAATATATTAATATTTATATACCGAATTAAATTATTGATGTTGAACTATATTTCTCCTCAAATGTTTATTCTGTCCGTCAATACTTTATTAATAAAAAAATGAAGCGAAATAAACATGATTGTGCTACCTTTATTGGGATCCAATGTTTGAATTTCAATAATATTCAAGAATGTGTATGAGTTATTTATGTTTTTGGGTAGTTGAACTTTTAATAATTTCTTCTTTTTAAGAAGGTGGAGATTCTATTATATGTGACAATGATTTTATTGTTGTATTTTGCTTTATCTCTTTTCCACTTAAGTTGAAACTTTGTGTAGCATGTAATCTATGATAAGGTAACATGAAGAAGTGTAGGTTTCGAATTTATGAAAAATCTAGTGTTGATGATGTCATGGCAGTTGTACAACAGTTCAATGGATATGTGAAAGTGTCTCTTTTAAATTTTATGCTCTGCTTTAGCATTGGTTCAACTTTTCAAACTTGCTATTAGCCATTCACAAGATTGATTTCTTTTTTATATACATCATGTAATAAGAGTCAATTGAAAACTCATGGTGCTAGCTTGAGTTCCCCATTGCAATTGCAATTTCTGACTCCATCTTTAATTAAGTTGTGAGCTAACTGCACACACTAATGTAGTTTTCTAAATGCAATTTGATTTGCATAAATATACTTATACTATAGAAATTGTTCTTGAAATAGCTTATAAAGCATTCCTTCAGTTTAGAACTGCATATAATGATGCATCCTTCTATTAATGTACAATGAAAATGAAACAGGAGCTTCAAGGAAGTGCATCGAGAGTAAATTTAGGGCCACCTCCACCAAAAGAGGATCATGCATAAAATAGGAGGCGTGGCAGCTTCAACTAAGGCAAAAGATTATACATTGGTAATTTTTGTTGTTCATAAGTGTAATGCTCAATATTTATTAGGGGTCTTTTCACTCATGCCTGTAGATTTTCTTGTGCATCTTAAACGTAAAATTAAAATAGTATAAGATTTCCTACTGATATTCCTTCTACTTGGTCCTACAATAGAGTTACCATCTTCCGAAAAAATATTAATTCTTGCAAATATTTATCACAACTACCCATCTATACATAATTCCTCTAATCATTAATTGTGCAAGCTCTTTTGCAGTTGCAAAATATAATTTTTTTAGCATTGTGGAAGGAGTTCGATGTGGTCAAGTGGGGATAAGTTAGAATATGAGGACGTTTCATATTGTGATTCATAAGTTCCTTTTTGAAGATAGTTAGGTGAGTTAAGATGTTCTTTAGAGTAAATATTGAAGGTCTGCTGATGAAGATCTAAATGGTTGCAAAGTGAAGCTTCCAAAAAGTTTGGGGGAGGATGGTTGTTCATTGATGTGTTAGCTTTCATGGACGGGATAAGAGGTTGAGTATGTGGAGAGGAATTTAATTTTGTATGAATGTGGGAATAGTGGATGATGACTTCATGATTTGATGAAAGGATAGCTTGCATGGAAATGTCAATTGAATCTATGAGTGAAGTAGACAAGTGTACTCTTTCATTAATGTGGTCTTGAATGCATGTTGCTTGTTTTGCAAATGAGTGAAGAGTAGAGAGGGCACTTGCTGATGAATTGGATGATGCTTGATTATTAGAATATAGATATTGCCCAGATTCTTGAATCATTGCCAGTTCACTCCCTTATTCTTGTTGTTGTTCTCAGCAATTTGGGTTAAGTTAAAGTTGTTGGCCATTATCGAGTGGGTTGAGAGGTAGGTAGCTCAAGTATTGAGGTTGTGGTCATGTTATTTTGATCTTGAGAGAGTAGTGTAAGCACATGGAATTTTTTCTAGTGCACATAGAATTTCCCTTTTCCCTTATTTTTTATTACCAACTACTGATCATTTGCATTTTCACTTAGATTATGTTAAGAAGGCTGAAGATGCCATCGATTATGAAGACTTTGACAAACAGTCTGATGGATATTATCTCTCTTAAGTGATGTTGACTTCTTTGGATAAAACGAGTTCTGTCTTTGACGAAGATAATTATAATGAGGATGATGAAACTATAGACCAAGTGGGAGGGATTGACAGAAATGTTGAAAAACATAGCTGCTATGCTGTAGGTACATTCACTAACTGCAAATGATTGTTGATACATAGATTTAGGATTTCTGTTTATAAAGGAAAAGCTTATTTATTAATGTTTCTTAATAGATTCTACACCGTTTTGCTGTTTATGCTTTCTTATTTGGCTGCAAACAATTTCATTGATTTGTTTTGTTTGCTTGTATACTCTTAATTAATATAGTGGGTTTGCTCGTAAATATTTGACTATAGGGAAGTAAATGGGTTAATTGGTAATTCTTAAATTTAAGGGGTACACCGTGGAAGTTTAAAATATATTTGGATTTATTTGGTCTTGCGACAACTTCCTGCAAAAATGTATTTTACTTGAGAGGTTGGAATGGTTCGTTTGAATTTGGTGGCAGCCGGTTTGAATTGGGTTTCAAACTGGTCTGCTTTGTGGTTGAATGTGAGGAGAAATTGATGCAAGTATGGCAGGCCGTGATGTATTTCAGGTAAGTGATGGTAGTTGTGGTAAAATGCGATGAAGAATGAAATGTTGCAATGGCAATTTAGGTCACGGGGTAGTGAAGTGGAAGAAGCAGTGATGTAGTGGAGAGGTGGACGGTAGTTAGCTGCAGTGAAGTCTTATGGGTTGAGGATGGTGATTGCTAGTCGGCAATGATCAGGAATTAAATGGTGGAGTGGAGTGTTTTGAATGTTGAAGTGATCAGTGATGTGGTGATTTTCTTCGGGTTGATGATGGTTGTGAAGGATGGTGGTCGGACAGTTTGGAAAGGAATGGTTGTGATGGTGATAAGACAATTTGCAGTTGTCAAGTCTGGTATATTATATGTGATGGAGGCAATGGAATGATATGGATTGGTTGTAGATATCAAAGTTTGATGACGTGGGTGGTGATTTTGTGGTGGCCTGGATGTTGTAGCTGAGGTTCAGGGAAGAGTTTGTTTTGCGAAGTAGTTTGTGAAATGGTGATTGAATTGTTGTGAAATGGTTCAGAGAAGAGCTCTGGTGGTTCAAGAATGGGTTTGTGTTGTGAAGAGGACTGTTTTGTGAAGAGCAGTGACCTAGCAAGGGGATGATTGGTGGAAATGAAGTTGAAATGGGCTGGGGATGTTGTAGCACTGGTGATGGCAGAAGTTCGAGTAGTTGTTGCTTGACAGTGGTAGTTAGGGGTGGTATCACTGTGATGAAATTACTCTGTACATTGTTATTTAATTTCATGTTAATGCATCTACTATTTAGTATGCAAACCTTCATTATGTCGCTGACGTTATAAAAATGACATAGGCATGGCATTGTTGTTATCCCACTTTTTGGGTAAAAACTGGAATATCAACAAATTCGCAAGGAATGATGGATGTCGGGATTGGAAATCGATTGGGATCAAGGCTACGGTCGATATTATTAAAATTTGGTTGAGTTTCGATCGGGACGAAATTGATTGGAAATGATGATAAGGACTAGGAAAGGCTATGTTTCAATTTTCAGGATAATCAGAGTTCGTATGAAGGAGATATGATCTGCTGGGCACGTTTTTACCTATTACCGGTCCAAAACAATGTCGGTCCAAGCTCCATCTTCAAACAATGCCGGTCCAAAGCATAGCCGAACCAGCCATCTTCCCTTCCCACCGAACCAACTCCACTTCCTATCACCACCGAACCAACTCCACTTCCCTTCCCACCGAACCAAGCTCCACCTGTCCAAGGCCTCGCCGAACCAACTCACCACCGAGTCAAACCAACCACTACCGGATCGGGGTACCGAACCAACCCACGCTCCACACACTACCGGTCCAGTCAACACTCCACTCACCACCGAACCAAGGAGCTACCGAACCAACTTTGCCAGGCCAGATTGCATCAGCCCAGGCCCACCTACAGCTATATACATCCAAGACCTCTGCCCCCAGCCTCACTCTATAAATAGAGGGGCAGGGGTACAACAATGGCGGACAAGTTTGAGAGCTCAAGCCTGAAAGGAACTTTCAAACAACTTTGATATACTTGTAATCAAAGCTTTGTACTTGTAATCGGATCGGAAAAGGAGAATAACATCTAAAGTGGACGTAGGCACATTCTGGCCGAACCACTATAAATCTGTGTGTCTTTTACAGTTTAGTCCCTGTTTTTTACATATTTGCATAAACCACTCAAATCACTACGAACAACATAAAATCAACTAAATGATACGACTTGGAGGTGTTTGCCCATTTTTTGTGCAAACATATTTGGGTTATTTGCTGAGATCTGTGATTTGTGTTTGAATATCGCTGATTTGTATTCATACACTGGTGCTTTCACGGTGTTTGGGGTTTGTGGCCAATTTTGGCGCAAACACTTTGGTGCTTTCACTGAGAAGGACTAACACCCGCTGCATCGGATAGAAGTTTGGATTTGGAAGACAATGGCTAGGCAAAACAGTAGAAGGCTAAGGGCTGAGAGAAGCCAACAGGAAGGAAGTCAACAAGCATCCTCCGGAGGTGAGGAAGTACCAGCTTCGATCTACATAACCCGCGATGAAATGGAAGCCATAAGAAATTCACTGCAAGAGAGGTTGTTGAAGAGTCAACAGGAGATGATGCAGACTTTCTTGGAGCAAATGAGAGCTGCAGGGACCCGGAACTTAGGAACGGCTATAGCAGCCGTGGATGCAGGACAAGGAGCTAGGGTTATGGAACCCAATGGAGGACAGGATGCAGAGCCAGAGGGCAATCGACAAGGACTTGGGGGCAGGCCCGCAGGATCCAACAAAGGAGGACCTTTGGAAGGAGTTCAACAGGCTAGAACTAACGTTGCTGCTAGCGAGCCACATGAAGAGTATGTACCGGAATTCCCTCGGGGGCAACCCCCGACAGACAACGCTGGATTGGTGGATATAATCAGCAAGACTGTGCGAGGTGGTTTGACCAACGGAGACTTGGAAGGAGTGAATAGGAGTCCGTTTGCTCGGGAAATAAGGATGGCTCAGAATCCACCTAAGTTCAAGCTACCTAGCATGGAGGTATACGATGGAAAGACAGACCCTATGGATCACTTGATGAGGTACACCAGACACATGGAGGTGCTGGGGGCATCAGAGGAAGTGATGGCCCGATGCTTCCCTTTGTACTTGACGGACTTAGCCGCGATGTGGTTTAGGCAGCTGGGAGAAGGATCTATCAGGACTTGGAGGGAATTGGTGGAAAGGTTTTTGGGACAGTTTCGGGTTCATGTCAAGAGACCGAAGAACGTGATGACATTGACATCGGTAAAGCAAAGGATCGATGAATCGCTTAGAGCCTTTCTAACTCGATTCAGTGCCGCAGTTGCTTCAGTGGATCGGCCCGATCCATCGATGGTTTTAATGGCAGCAGTATCAGGAGTCAGGGAGAACTCGGATTTCAAGGTATCTCTGATACGAGATCCCCCACGGGATCTCGACGAATTCTTTCACGAGGCAGAAAGGTTCCTTCGAAAAGAAGATGCGAGTACATATTTAAAAAAGGTTAATGCAGTGGAGGTTGGAGGACCATCCATCAAAGGTTTGGATAAAGACAAAGGAAAAAAGGAAGTTGGACGATGGTTCTGGAAATGCTAGGAAGCAATGGAAGGATCCAAAGTTTTCCACGTACACAGGATTGAACGAGACGCTGGAGCGGATATACCTGGATACTCGGAATCGCCTTCCCTATCGGAGGCCGGCTAGGAGAGAACCAACAGAACGGGAAAGGACATCAGGAAGTCACTGTCTCTTTCATGATTTGGATGGACACAACACCAATAGCTGCAGGCACCTAAAGGACATAATTGAGGAGCATGTAAGGAATGGACAACTGCCACAATATGTTGGACCTCGGAATGCAACGGCGGGGCAGGAGCAACCGCCGCCTACCTTAAGCTACGATGGTGGGAGGCCCAGGAATGATGGTCGGTTGATCATCCATTGACTAGGTTAATATGAAATAAGTAGCGAACTATTGGCAAGCAACCAAGTCATTTACACATGTATGGGGACGGAGATAGCCCCTAGGCATGCTCTGAATGATGATAAACTGCAATGCTATGGTTTGTGAAATTTTTCTTTTGCTTTTGGATTGGACACTGCTTTTCTTTTCGGTTTTCGGTTTTGGAGCTTGGATTGAGCTCCTGGTTTTTCTTGCTTTTTGATTTGGATTTTCCTTTGGATGATTGTTTTCGGTTTTGGATGCTGGTTTGGATTTCTGGTTTTGATTTGGATTTTGGATGTGGATTTTGGATTGGATTTTGATTGGATTTTTATCTGTTTCTTGATAAACGGTCGTCGGGTATGGATTATGCCTGGCAAGGGGTGAGTCGCTTTGCCCGAATGTGGTAAATTGACTCATTCAGGTCGTCGAGTATGGAATATGCTCGGCAAGGGTCCGGAGTGACCAGGATTCGGCCTAGGACTTAGGCCCTGTATTATCAATTGTTATTTTCAGGTCGTTGAGTATGGACTATGCTCAACAAGGTTCCGGAGAGACCAGGATTCGGCTTAGGACTTAAGCCATGGCATTGTACAGCATCCAGGGACATTGGACCAAGGTCGTCAAGTGTGGATTACGCTTGGCAAGAACCCGGAGAGGTTAGCTCAACGTCCAGGGACACTGGACCAAGGCCATCAAGTGTGGATTACGCTCAACAAGAACACGATGAGGCTAGCTTAACATCCAGGGACACTGGATCACGACCGTCAGGTGTAGATTGCGCTTGGCAAGAGCCCGGAGTGGTTAGATTTGGATATCAAACCGGAGAGGTCCTGGATTCAGTTATTGGCTATTGGATAAGGATGGTTTGGGACTCGATTGTCGAGTTCGAATAGACATGGAATTGGCTCAAGCTTTGGTTATTGGATTTGGGATTGGATATCGACTCAGAGCAGTCAAGGATGATAAACTCTTGCAATATGGTTATGGACTTCAGATATTGGATTCGGAATTATTCAAAACACGCCTTGTTATCACAAGGCATGTTTTGGGGGGCAAAGTGTTATCCCACTTTTTGGGTAAAAACCGGAATATCAACAAATTCGCAAGAAATGATGGATGTCGGGATTGGAAATCGATTGGGATCAAGGCTACGGTCGATATTATTAAAATTTGGTTGAGTTTCGATCGGGACGAAATTGATTGGAAATGATGATAAGGACTAGGAAAGGCTATGTTTCAATTTCCAGGATAATCAGAGTTCGTATGAAGGAGATATGATCTGCTGGGCACGTTTTTACCTATTACCGGTCCAAAACAATGCCGGTCCAAGCTCCATCTTCAAACAATGCCAGTCCAAAGCATAGCCGAACCAGCCATCTTCCCTTCCCACCGAACCAACTCCACTTCCTCTCACCACCGAACCAACTCCACTTCCCTTCCCACCGAACCAAGCTCCACCGGTCCAAGGCCTCGCCGAACCAACTCACCACCAAGTCAAACCAACCACTACCGAATCGAGGCTACCGAACCAACCCACGCTCCACACACTACCGGTCCAGTCAACACTCCACTCACCGCCGAACCAAGGAGCTACCGAACCAACTTTGCCAGGCCAGATTGCATCAGCCCAGGCCCACCAGCAGCTATATACATCCAAGACCTCTGCCCCCAGCCTCACTCTATAAATAGAGGGGCAGGGGTACAACAATGGCGGACAAGTTTGAGAGCTCAAGCCTGAAAGGAACTTTCAAACAACTTTGATATACTTGTAATCAAAGCTTTGTACTTGTAATCGGATCGGAAAAGGAGAATAACATCTAAAGTGGACGTAGGCACATTCTGGCCGAACCACTATAAATATGTGTGTCTTTTACAGTTTAGTCCCTGTTTTTTACATATTTGCATAAACCACCCAAATCACTACGAACAACATAAAATCAACTAAATGATACGACTTGAAGGTGTTTGCCCATTTTTTGTGCAAACATATTTGGGTTATTTGCTGAGATCTGTGATTTGTGTTTGAATATCGCTGATTTGTATTCATACACTGGTGCTTTCACGGTGTTTGGGGTTTGTGGCCAATTTTGGCGCAAACACTTGTTAAATCCAAGTAGCGATTTTATCAATTTTTGTTATTCATGTTTGACTAATGCTTAGTGCAAGCGTTCACTTATTCCTTTTTGTTCTATTTTAGGTTTTTTAGTTGCTAGGGAATCATGGTTACATGGAATCTTTTTTCAAAAAGAAAAAAGCATTATTCTACAACTACAAGCAACTTCCCATTCAAATAATGCTTGATTTTGACTTTCTTTATGGCGAGTCTTGTTTTCCTTTTCTATTAGTAACTGTGATGAATTATCTTGAGTTTGAAGTTTATATATCTTTATTTCAGGGAGGAAGACACCTTCTGTAGCCGGAATAATAAATCCAGGTGCCGAGGGATTTCAAAAACATTTTTTTAGCCGAAAGGAAATTGCCATTCCAGTTCATCCTAGGTCAGTTATTAAATTATTAATCAGATACTAATGGATGTTAGAAGTAGCCAATAAAATTACGAAGTAATTTTCTATTTTAGCAACTTTTTTATGCATGTTCCATCACATTAGCATCTGTTATTAGCATCTGTTGATTATGGAGCAGCTTCAAATGTTGTTGGAACAGCTACATTTATGCACACTCCCTAACTTAACCACATATAACACAATACTAATTATTTTGTTTTTTGCTGTAGCATTAAAGCAACTTGTATTGCACATCTGACTGCTAATGTATTCATAAATTTTGCATCATACAAGAGGTTGGTGCTATACATATTTGTGCAATTCAGTCAATGACAGTAGATTCTAGTTCACGTCTAGTTTGAGTTTTACTAAATTTCGTTTAATGTTTGGATTACAGTGCAGCTGCTTTATCATTATCTGCTTTGAAATGGCCAACCATTCATGTAGTAGCAATTATAGCTGAAGGAGTTCCAGAATCAGACACAAAGCAGCTCATGCCTATGCACGTGCAAATAAAAAAGTAAAATTTTGTCAGTTTATTTTACTAATATCTATTTTTCCTGCTTTTACCCAATGTTTTGATGAACATAATACAAGTTGTTAATGGTCCTGCTCCTGTTGGAGGAATCCAAGCTGGAGCTTTTACCCAATGTTTTGATGAGCATGATGCACTAGTCCAAAATGTAGCCGAAACTGATGACAAATGAGGTAGCCGATGATTGTATAAGTGGGTATTGAAGGTAGCCGAAACTTTTATCTTGAAACTACTGTATTTATGCACTAGTTGTGTGACTATGTACGGTTATGTATTACTTCTGTATCAATGTATGGTAATATACGACTTGTGTTTATAGTAGTTCATTTGTTCATGTATTTTTTGTTTATTATTGAACTATTTATTACTACTGTTTAATATGAATTATGAATAAAGTGAATTGGAGAGTGAACGAGCTAGCAGAATGTGAGAAACAGACAAAGAAAAGCAAAAATATTTAGTGGCATTCATCAAACGCTACGGAAAAAATATAATGGCAGAAAAAAATCGCTGCCAAAAAATATGGTGGCAGAAAAAACGCAACGAAAAAAAATATTGTTGCGGCGAAATATATGTTGTGGCATATAATAAACGCAGCTATAAGGTTTGGGTTTAAGTTGTAACCCAAACACAACTTTTGGTGGCGTTTCAACATGATACAAAAAAAGATTTATGGTGACCTTTTTTTGCCGCCGCAATAAGGCACATTATAACGGCGTTTACAAAAACACAACCAAAAATATTAGTTTTTTAATTGCATGTCTTATGGCGGCGTTCCCTAAAACACCACCATAAGTTATGGTTGCGTTTTTTATGCGCCACCAAAAGTACTTTTTGGTGTAGTGAAGGCGGCATCAGTGGTTTAACCGGCATCAATCGAGGCATCGCGAGTGGCGACTGTTCTTGGAGGCATGATGGGAATGAAGCAGGTTTCGGCTTTGGCTTCGTGATTTTTTGGTGATGTTCGTCGCTCGGGAGCGAAAGACGGCGGCGTGTGAATGCAACAGATGGTTGTTCGAGCATAGCATGGTGTGGTTCTGGCTTAAGGACAGTGGGGTTCATGTCAGAGTTGCATGCACGGCTGGGTAGGCGTGTCTCGTATGTAGACTATTGGAGAAGAAGAAGCTCTATGGCTTCTTGGGTCGCGTCGACGGTGCTTGCGAAGGAAGGTTGTCAGTAAGGTAACGATTCACTTTTTGTTAAATTTAAATTGAATAAATAAATGCTTATATATATATATATATGCAAGGAAAGAATTACTGCCTTATTATATATATATATATATATATATATATATATATATATATATATATATTTACATCATATAATTTACAAGTGAGGTTTAAAAAGGATTTTTTTAATCTATATATATATGTATTGTAGGTAGATCTGAACAAAAATAAATATATAAAATCTGGAGCAAAAAGCTTTTATTTAGTTTGAAAATATAAACTAGTTTTAAAAAGAATTTTAAGATAATTTTGTTTACAACTGGAAATAGAGATATATTAGGCTAGTTATTTATTTAAAATTAGAAAATTTAAAAGAAAAGTTAGCTAAGTAAACCTATTAAATTGGTAATTGATTGTTCGATTATTTTAAATATTAATAAACCATATAATGTTTATACAAGGTTGGAAAAATCGTGAAATCAAATCGAGATTGGAGTGGATTGCAACCAATAATCAAAGGTGAGTTAATCTCATTCATTTGGATTACCGATTTAATTTAAATAGTTAAATTGAATTATTGGTGTATTGTTTGAATTGTCTGGATGTGATATTATATATTATAGTGTGTATATATTGGAGTGATTGATTCCCACATTATATAACAGATGAGACCCTATGCGCCTAGCATAATAGCGGATGACCCTATATACCGCGATATCCCCCTCGAAGTGGGATTGGTATTTTATATTATGCTAACGTCTGTGGATGTTAGGAAACATATTGCAGGGATCCAACTGGATTCCTCAAAACGTTGAATTTATTTTTTATTCAGCCATGTGACTTATTTGATGATCTGTGATAGATTATATTGATTATGTTAGGGATTGAATTTATTGAATGCTATAGGTTGGGTGAATATATATTGGTATTTTGAGAAATGGAAAATATATATAAAGTTTGAATTTTTAAAGGAAAATGAAAAGAAAAATTCTTAAGTAAGTAATTATTGGGAATTGGATAAATCGAGTAATAAATTTTAAAGGGAATTTAAAACCAGGAAATCGGTTTGAAATTGATTTAGTGTTTTGGAAAATGTGATTTAAAGGAAAATGAGAAATGGAAATTTGTAAACTGGTTTTGTAAATGAAGTGGAATATTTATCAATGGATAAATTTGGAAGTATAGATTCCGATGGAATGTATAAGATAAGGTGCAATTCATTTTAAAAATAAAAAGGGTGATTTTAATTTTAAAAGATGGAAAGTATATTTTTCCTGGAAAACTAAGTATATTTTCGAAGGAAAGATTTCAAAGTATAAACTAGAAGTTTAAAAATGTTTTTAGAATGTTTTAGAAAATTTATCATTCTAATTATTTTTAAGGTAAAAGTAAATATTTATATAAGTTAATTATGTTGGTTAATTATTATTTTTTAAAGGTAAATTATCATTATGATTTTTAAAAAGGAATTTTAACATAAACATTTGATATAATAACTTTATTTTAGAAAGGAATTTTGCTTAAGTTATACGCAGAAACTCTTATAAAAATTTCTTAAGTATTGTTTCTATTTAAGTGATTTAATAGCCTTAATGTAAATAATTTAAGTATATGTTTTTGGAAGTGATTATAAGGATATGGAAATGTGTTTTAAAAATAGAAAGTGGTTTTATTTTTGCAAGTGTTGAAAGAAAATTACGGGATTGGGACGTAAATTAAATTGGGCTAAATCGAGCGGGATTTGTAAAGGATTTTATGGGTTATACTGAAATGGAAGTGTATTTTCCTGTAAAGCCAAGTATATTTTTAAACGAAATTTATATATATATATATATATATAAGTTGGATGTTTAAAGTTATCTAAAAAGAAAGTTTTAGGAAATTTTTTATTTAATCATTTTAACATTTTAAGTAAATATTTATTAAGTTAATTATAGAAGTGTTTACTTTAAAGGTTTAACTAGTATTCGATTTAACAGAAGGTTATTAAATATTTATACTCTATCTAATAGTTATTTTAAAATTAGTTTTGGCTTAAGTTTTACGTGAGAAATTATTATAAAATTTATAACTAGTATTTAAATAAAGTGTTTTAAGTAGTTTTATTTTAAGTGTTTTAAAGTATATATTTTGGATAAAGTGATTTAAATTATTTAAAAACCTAAAGTATTAAGACTTGGTGATTTCCAATGGAAATAAAATAATTGGGTAGGAATTTATTCCGTGAGAGAAAAAGCGATTTGGAAACTATTTTTAAAGGGTTGAAGTATAGGAAAGTATCTTGCGAAGATATTTTGAAATAAATAATTTGGAAAATTATTAAGGTCTGATGGTTGTTTGTGGATGTTATATAATAGTTAAATAACCGACTGTCAATATTGGCCAATGCGCTGATTGTTTCGAAGAGACCGGGATCGGACTAATTTCCCAAAAAATACTTCAATCCGGTTTGAACATGTTCGTGAGGAAGACAAAAGCTTGGAGTTGAAGATTGAACAATGAAGTGCAAGGGCTAATCGCTACTAATCCTAAGGGTGATTCAAAATGGACATAGTAGGAGTAGTGCCTGCGGTTCCGTTCGGACCAAAAACGGACTTGTATGGATGAATGCTATCAGAACATCGTCTGAAGGACGATAAGCATTCTAAGTGAGATGTGTTCTAAAAGGGTAACGCATAGCCTTGAGCCTCATCAACCAGGAATAGATAAAACAGGGGAGGTGTAGCAAGGCTAAGTGGCTAGCAACCAATTAGGGTAAGATCATCCCTGTCTAGATGTCCCTTTTTATTCGGCTGTGTGGACGGTTGCTGATCCCAACCACGGGGTGATCTTATTCGGACTATCCAATAAGGGATAGCTTCGGTCTTGTGTTGCAGGGGATCAGGGTGGATCCTCGGTACTCTAATCTAGACCAGGTACTATGACAGACGGTACCCCAGTAGCTCTGCTATTGATGGAAACCCGATCTCCAATAAGTGCGTTCGTACTTGTTTGTATACCTATTAAGCTGGAATTCAATGAATGTAACAATTTCGGCTATTTGAATAAGTATTTGTATATACAGTACTATAATATCAGAGGATTTGATAAGAAATGTTTTGGTTATCGTAAGGTAAAAATTTGACATGTTTATTTGTGGCATGGTCTTACGAGATACCTTTGATTTTTAAAGGATTTTGGAAACTTTAATAATCCAATTGAGTGTGTTTTCTCACGCTGGTATTGTTAGTCCCTAAGAAGATTGTTTTGATGACAACAACCTTAAAATAAGATTATAAAATATGAATGCTAACATTATTGTTTAGATATATATGCATATGCATGATATATATACAGGTACCAAAGAATGAAGACTGTACAGTATAGAGATCCAAGAACTGATAAACTCAAGATCGAAGATATCAAGATTCAAGACTCATGAGTATCAAGATTATCAAGAGTTTAAGATTTCAATATAAGTAATTTAGTTAGGAATTTCATTAAAACTCCTAGAAAAGCATTGACATCTTAAAATCCATTTTATTCTTGGAATGGAATCCAATTTGAGCCCGTTAAAGGGATGGAACCCTAAGTAGGATGGAACCTACGAAAAATCTAGTGGAACAATGTTTCGTATCCACTAACTTTTATTCAAATGTTTTACAAAATTATATCTTGTTTTTAAAATGATTTCAAATTCTTCCTTTTTAAATCAAAAACATCTATCCTGGTTTTAAAATACTTTTAGCCTCAAAATAATCTTTATTTTCAATATCAAATTATCCTTGGTTTTAAACTAGCTTTTAATTATTACATATTTAACTTTTAATATTTACACTAAGATTTAAATATAAAATTATACTAAAATTGTATATATACCAAAATATTATTCTCTATACTTATTTATGTATTTTAACTATAGTTAAATATATTTATAAAGTTTAAAATAGTTTTAATACAAGATAGAAGTTATTTTCAAAGAAAAACAAATTACCAAAAATAACTTAGGCCTGTCGACAACCCAAGGAACCCTTGTCGACAAGGTGATAGTTTATTTCAAAAGTTTAAATTTTAAAGTAAGTGTCTATTCATCATATCCTTTCATGAATGGACATAGCTGTTGTTCTACTATAAATATGAGCTGTTTTAAACGAATTTACATTCATATATTCTCTTATTTTCACTCTTCTTCTTCTTCCACATTTCTTTATATACATTTTTACCATTACTCTGCCGAAATCGCCATTGAATCTAACTAGATCATCTCTGATTTGATTCTCTATCGCTATCTCAACAAGATCCCGGTGCAATTCAGAGTTCTAGACTTCTTTGTAATCAATCGAGTGAGAAAAGGTGTGATTGTAGCCTGGAAAATCAATCAAGTGAGAAAAGGTGTGATTGTAGCCTGGAAAATCAATCGGGTGAACTTGTTGCCCGTAAAATCAAGTATCTCTACCCAGAGGATTGTGAATCTGGAGCGGTGTACCTCGTGGCCTTGAAATCGAGGATGTAATTATAAAAATTGATTTTGAAAGGAAATCTGTACTTGTGTTGCGGGACTTGATGTATGGAAACTCCAAACCAGTATAGAATTCGTTATATTCTTTCCTTTATTGCTTTTACTTTATATCTGCATCTGTGTTTGATTCTGTAGTCATATCTGTGTCTGAATATTCCATACATTTGTGTTCAAATTAATATAAACTCAAAAAGAATTAGAAATTCTTTTAAACACTGTTCACCCCCCTCTAGTGTTAATTCTAGCCTTAAGATCCGTAATCCGCATTTCTCACATTTGGTATCAGAGCAGGGTTTTCAAAGTTTCATAATATGAATTTTGAAAAAGTTTTTAAAATAGCTATGTTTAAAACACTTGTTAATACAAGTTTAGAAATATTCAGATCGTCATTGTCTCATGAGTCTGCATATAATCAATATTCAAATTCAAGTTGTCTATCAAAATTGTATGATGTGCAGGAAACATGTTTTATGGGTGTTGAGGAATCAATCCACAATGGGAAAATTATGCAGATCAAAAAGACTAAATAGATACTCGATAGTGGATGCTGTAGACACATGACTGGTAATCCGAATATGCTAAATGATGTAATATACAAAGACAGAGGATAGGTTAACTTTGGAGACAACTCAAAAGGATATGTGACTGGCATCGGCAAAGTCGGTAACTTTGAAACTCCTATTATTACTAATGTTTTGCTAGTTAAGAATCTGAAACATAATCTGCTAAGTATTAGTCAGCTTTGTGATAAAGGATATAAAATTAAATTTGAAAAAGATAAGTGTTACATTGAAGATAATAATTCAACCATAATATTTGAGGAATTAGGAAAAAGAATATTTATATTATTAGTATGAAAGTTTCAAACGATAACCTGTGTCTTTTGGAAAATACAAGTGACCCTTGGATTTGGCATAAGAGATTCGGGCATTTGAATTTTAAACTCTTATCTAGACTGTCAAAACATGATCTAGTAAAAGGTCTTCCTAAAATGAATTTTAAAGTAGATAGTTTATGTGATGCATGTCAATTAGGAAAATTTAGGAAAAGTTCCTTTAAATTAAAGGATATGATTTCAACTTCAAAACCTCTTGAATTACTTCATCTTGATTTATTTAGTCCATCTCAAATTCAGTCAATAAATCGTAGTAAATATGTTTTTGTAATTGTAGATGATTATTCTAGATTTACATGGACAATATTTTTGAAATATAAAAGTGATACTTTGAATGTTTTAAGAACTTTACAAAAAGGATTCAAAATCAACTTTCTGTAAAAATTATAACCATCTGTAGTGATCACGGTGGTGAATTTGAAAATGAAAAGTTTAAGGAATTCCGCAACAAAAAAGGGAACAACACACAAATTTTCATTTCCAAGAACTCCATAACAAAACGGAGTAGTAGAACGTAAAAATAGGACATTCAAAAGTGTGCGAGACCTATGCTTTCAGATAGTAAATTACCAAAATATTTTTGGGCAGAAGCAGTTGCTACCACCTGTTATATTTTCAATAGAATTTTAATTAGACGTTTAACTGATAAGACATCTTATGTACTTCTTCACATAAAGAAACCTAAGGTATCTTATTTTAGAATTTTTGGAAGCAAATGTTTTATTTTAAATACAAAACATAGCTTAGATAAATTCGATCCTAAATCAGACAATGGTATCTTTATCAGTCAAGAAAAATATGCTAAAGACCTAGTTAGTAAATTTGGTTTGACTACTACAAGTGGAAAACCCACTCCCATGGCAACCAATAAGTACCTAAGTAAAGAAGATCTCTCGAAAGATGTAGATCAAAAATTATATAGAGGAATGATTAGATCACTACTTTATATCACTGCTAGTAGACCTGATATCATGCATAGTATTTGTCTCTGTGCAAGATATCAATCCAAACCTAAAGAGATCCACTCAAAAGTTGTAAAACGTATCATAAGATGTGTTAAACACACCTTTGATTATGGCTTATTTTATCCTAAAAATGATTCTTTTGAATTAATATCTTACTATGATGCTGATTATGTTGGTTGTAAATCAGACCGAAAAAGTACAAGTGGAACTTGTCACTTTTTGGGGCATTCTCTGATTTCCTGGTTTGTAAAAAGCAAAACACAGTTTCTTTATCAACAACCGAAGCAGAATATATTTCTGCTGCTTTGGCTTGTTCTCAAGTAATATATATGCAACAAAATTTAAAAGATTTTGGTTTAAATATCTCAAAATCACTAATTTATTGTGACAATACTAGTGCAATAAATTTATCCAAAAATCCTACTCATCATGCTCGAACTAAACATGTTGATATCAGACATCATTTTCTTAGAGATAATATAAGTAAGGAAGTAATTACTCTCGATTATATCAATTCCAAGAACCAAATTGCTAATATCTTAATAAAACCCTTAAATGAATCTATATTTACTAAATTAAGAAGAGAATTAGGTATTTGTTCAATAACAGAAATATAGAATATAAATAAGAAGTATAATTAAAATTAAATTAATCAAATAGAAAATATATAAGTACTTTGTCGACAACCATCCTTTACCCCTGTCGACATATAACGAATTTTTCTTTTGAAATTTTCCCACCAAAATTCAAATGGGTGGTTACATAGTCTTCTTATTTCAAAATTTGTTCATTCTTCCTGTCCTTTCTCTGATCCAACTTCTAAAAACAATAAAACAATGGCCTCCTTCTCCAAATCAAATAAAAATTCAACCTTTTCGCTCCCTGCTCCTTCTACTGGACCATTTCAACGAATTACGCTTGCACTAGTGATAAAAATGGAGATTTCCTTAAAGGATGCACTGCAACTTATGACTGAAATTCAAGTAGTGCAAATTAGAATGGCCAAAGAACAAGAACAGCAAGGCAAAATCCTCAGAAACTTGCAAAAGTTTCTAATGGACAATCACGCCAATCCCATCTTGATTGATGAAGAATCATAAGGTGATCAAGTGCGAGAGGACAGCAAGGAAGAAGAAGCCCTTATGGACGAAGAGCACGCTGAAGAAGACGACAAAGTTGTTTGCGTTAGCGAAGCGTGCTTTGACAAGGACGGAAATCTAGTCGAATAACGTGGAAATTTCTGTTTCCATTACCCAAATTTCTCGGTTCATAGATCTCCCATTTTCAAGGATACACATTAGTTTCTTTTCTCTCTTTCTTATCGTTATATGCTCTTACTTACATTTTCTACGCAAATGTAAATATAACAATATATAGTTAATAAATGATTTGTGTTCTTATATTTGAATTCTCACATTATCACTATATAAGTATTATCATATATGGATTCTTAGTTAGGATAGTTAGTAATTAAGGGCTAAGTTTTAGTTTCAGGATTAAGTGTTGATTATTTATAATAACACTATCATTATAATAACATGTCATATAGTATTAAATTAAGGGGGAGTTATATAGTTTGGAGTTAGTTTTTGTTGATGATAAAGTGGGAGAAGTATAAAATAGGATAGTTAGGCATAGATTAAGGGGGAGTTATTAGTTTTAGGGGGAGTTATTAGGATAGAAGTAATGTTTTATAAACAAAGGTTGTCATCATCAAAAAGGGGGAGATTGTTAGTCCCTGAGAAGTAAGTTTTGATGAAAATAACCTTAGAATACAAATATAAAATATAAATAATAACATTATTATTTAGATATATATGCATATGCATAATATATATTTACAGGTACCAAAAAATGAAGACTGTACAGTATAGAGATTCAAAAACTGATAAACTCAAGATTGAAGATATCAAGATTCAAGACTCATGAGTATCAAGATTATCAAGAGTTCAAGATTTCAATATAAGTAATTTAGTTAGGAATTTGGTTAAAACTCCTAGAAAAGCACTGATATCTTAAAATCCATTTTATTCGTGGAACGGAATCCACTTTAAGCCCGTTAAAGGGATGGAACCCTAAGTAGGATGGAACCTACGAAAATCTAGTGGAACATTGTTTTGTATCCACTAACTTTTATTCAAATGTTTTACAAAATTATATCATGTTTTCAAAATGATTTCAAAATCTTCCTTTTTAAATCAAAAACATCTATCCTGGTTTTAAAATACTTATAGCTTCAAAATAATCTTTATTTTCAATATCAAATTGTCCTTGGTTTTAAACTATCTTTTAATTATAATATATTTAACTTTTAATATTTGTACTTAGATTAAATATAAAATTGTAGTAAAATTGTATATATGCCAAAATATTATTCTCTATACTTATTTATGTATTTTAACTATAGTTAAGCGTATTTATAAAATTTAAAATAAGTTTAATAAAAGATAGAAGTTATTTTAAAAGAAAAACAAATTACCAAAAATAACTTAGGCCTGTCGACAACCCCAAGAAACCCTTGTCGACAAGGTGACAGTTTATTTCAAAAGTTTGAATTTCAAAGGAAGTGTCTATTCGTCATATCCTTTCACGAATGAACATGGCTGTTGTTCTACTATAAATAGGGGCTGTTTTAAATGAATTTACATTCATATATTCTCTGATTTCACTCCTCTTCTTCTTCCACATTTCTTTATATACATTTTTACCATTACTCTGCCGAAATCCCATTGAATCTAACTAGATCATCTCTAGTTTGATTCTCTATCACTATCTCAACAAGATCATAGTGCTATTTAGAGTTATAGATTTCTTTGTAATCAATCGAGTGAGAAAAGGTGTGATTGTAGCCTGGAAAATAAATCAAGCGAGAAAAGGTGTGACTGTAGCCTGGAAAATCAATTGGGCAAGCTTGTTGCCCGTAAAATTAAGTATCTCTACCCAGAGGATTGTGAATCTGGAGCGGTGTACCTCGTGGCCTTAAAATCGAGGGTGTAACTGTAAGAATTGATTTTGAAAGGAAATCCATACTTGTGTTGTGGGACTGGATGTAGGGAAACTCCGAACCAGTATAAAATTCGATATGTTCTTTCCTTTATTGCTTTTACTTTACATCTGCATCTGTGTTTGATTCTGTAATCATATCTGCGTCTGAATATTGCATACATTTGTGTTAAAATTAATATAAACTCAAAAAGAATTAGTAATTCCTTTAAACACTATTCAACCCCTTCTAGTGTTAATTCTAGCCTTAAGATCCGTAATCCGCATTTTTCACAGGTATTACAGACTGACTTGCATGTTATTTTGCTGTAATACTTAGGTAGGACCGAGTATTATAGGATACAGATTCTGGATGGACTGCTATGGAGCTCAGAGGATGTGCAGGATGGCGAGACGTATCACACGTATCTGTCTTATTTCTGCTGTGTTTGGTATGTTGTGTAGTCAGCTTTTGTGGGGACCAGTTAATATAACTGTCCAGTATTTTTCTATTTATGGTGTTGTACTCTAATGATGTAATGTATAAATCAGATATAGTTCTTTTGTATAAAGCTCAGTTATTATCTATTATAAATTGTTTCGCTACGATTGTGAGATTCTAATGTGGTTTTCTATTTCTTCTTCTACCTCTTTCTTCTTTAACCCTAATGATTCATGTTTCCGACCACATTAAGTTGAACTGTTGGAGACTATTGTCGGATCAAAAGGGTACGGATTTGCGAGCTGTTACACTTGGTATTAGAGCCCAAGGTTTAGCGAGAACCTTGGCTCTGGTGGGGATTACTCATTAAAAATAGAGTCCGTAGTACTCTAGAATGAGTTTGAGTGTATTAATAGATATAAGCACGTATTCGTTAGTGAATATAAAAATATATATTTTATATTGTGTTGATTGGTTTGTTGAGTAGTTTATGGATTCTGCTCAATACGCGTATTTAACGTTATTGATAGGGATCTCTAAACACTTGAATAGAACAATTCGACACCGTATTGTTTTAAAATAGGGTAAATGAAATAATTTTGCCCAAATTATTTTTATATATGAAAGAAATAATTTTCAGAGTTATATAATTATATATGGGTGCTTGGTTGTTAGGAAATGATGATATTAATTTATTATCATTATTGTGTGGAAATTAAATAAGAAATTAAAATTATAACCAAAGGTTAAGGAAATAAATTCATTAACAGAATGAGGTTTGCAAATGTAAATTGTAAATGTGACTAATAATTGAAAATGAAATAAAAATTCCAGAGTAATATTTGAATATGAATTAAAAGGATTTGGAATTCGAAATTTTAGAATTAAATTCCTTTGGGTTTGGAAATGGTTTTCAAAAGTTTTGGAGAAATAAAGGTGATATTATTTCAGAAATATTTTTGAATTGGATTTGAAATCTGGTGAGATTTGGAACTTAAAAAACTTTGAAAAAGATTTTACAAGAGATAAAAGCACTAAACTCTTTTCATCGCTGGAAAATAACTCCGATGATGATCGCGACATCATCGGTGTTCATTTTCTAGTTTCAAAGTGCGGAATTGCTATCAAAATGTTTTAAATTGGAATGTTCACAAAACAGGGTTTGGTTTTAAAATTCAAAGGATAATTTGATATGCAAATGAATTATGGATGTACATTTGGTTTCAAAAATGATTTTGAAATGTTGAGTAATTATTAAAAAGACTCTGGAATCTTATTTAAAATTCTTATGGAAATACAAATGGATTTGATAACTAGTAAATTTTAAATTTTCTAGAATTGAAAATTTTTAACTTGAAGAAGAGTTAAAATTATGAAGTAAGTAAGAAAACGAAATAAGTTAGAATGTAAGCCAATTAAATGAAGTAAATTAAAAGAATTTAGCAAATGGAAAGTAAATAAGTTGGCAAACTTGTAGAAATTAAAATTTTGAATTAATTGAAGTGTAACTAAATCAAGGAAAATAAAAGTGAATTTAAAGAAAAATATAAGAAGACGAAGTAAAGCGGTCCTTGAAATAAAAATTCATTAAGTTAGAAATAAATGTGGGAATGAATCAAACTAATTTGAATTGTAAGTAAATGGAATTTAAGCTGAATATTGGAACTCAATTTGGATTGGGTTAAGTAAGTAAAGTAGTAGAATTAGTTCGAAGTGAACTAAAATAATAAAGTTTGGAAATAAAAATTGTTTGACATTTAAAGTAAATGAGTAAGTGGAAATAATTAAAGATATAGTAATTAAATATGGTTTGAATGAGATCAATAGAATTCAATAATTAAGAATGGAAGATAAAATTGAATTCAAAATGGAGATGAAAATTTAGGTTAAATGAAAATAAATATAAGAGCTTAAGTGGTGAAGTAAAAATTAATATTAAAGTATACAGAATATTTATAATAAACTTAAGGATGGTAAATGGTGAAATTCTCAAGTAAAAATTGGTATTGGAAAAATATTCCAAGTTAATATTTGAATGAAGATTAAGTAAGAGTGGAATAGGATAATTGAGAATAGGAGCATGGAAATCAAATGTGAATAAAAAGAGAATTGATATAGCTAATAATCAATTGATATAAATACGTAGGATGCACGTATATTATTTTATTCGCATAACGATTTGATCCAGATTCAAGCATAGAATTTCGAGATAGTTATATCGATCCGAGTTGGAATTTTTCACTCGATTTTCGACGGCAAACCCAGAATATGGATTTTTGATTGATTCTGGAAATTCTCTTTCATAGTATAGGACTATGCAAGGAGAATGACGGTTTCTGATCAAGAAAACAGATCTGAGTCCGCACTAGGAAGTCGGGTGGACGATCTAGTTCGGAAGTGAAATTGGGTGATCAAGAGAGCGACTAGATTGGATATTGCGTACGAATGATATGTGTATATCGTACGGACTTGAATGAAATAGATATTGAAAATTTTGTAAAGAAGTGAATAAAATGATTTTGAATTTTGTGATTGGATATTATTGCCAAGTAGGATATATAGGTGTTTTAAAAGCAAAAGGAAATTTATGATTTTGGTTTCAGAAGATAAAGTTGTATGGCCCGACAAAGGCTTATAAAATTTATATTGGCAATATTGAAGATAATAAAAGTGATAGAATCGAATTTAAAGGTGATTTGTTCAGTTGTGAAAATATATTGTTTAAAATGATATTTAAAAATAGCCTTCTGAGGCACAGTCTCGGATTTCAACGAAACCAGTTCCATTGGATGCGTAATAATGTATTCAAATTTCGTGGCTTTTGGAGTTATCGTGTGATCATACGGTAGATAAACGCGCTGAAATCTATATTGAAAATTCAATTTAATAACTGGATCCAAAAAACCATATTTCTATATGATCAAATTAGGACTCAGAACCTTTTCCATTATGTTTGGAATAGGGGTCTAACATTATAAACGTTTAGCGGCAAGTCTTGATAGGATTCAAGATTTTAAGCCACGAATTCAAGACGATTTAAATTTGAATTTGAATTTAAATATAAATAATATAATTGCATTGAATACTGTAGCAGCCTATGCAGACACGCAAGGTAAATCGGGACATGTGCTCTTCCTGAAGACAGGCGTTAAAAAAATTAAATGCCTTATCTTCCTCAATATGTACAAAAGAAATTTCAATCAGAGAAAAAATTTTGTTCTCCTCTTCTTCCTTTTAAATGCCTTCAGTTCGAATTAAAAATGGCGACTGTTCATCTTTTCTTTTCCATTCTAACTTCAAATTCAAACTCATGGTTTCTTTTATTCCCCTTCGCGAGCGAAACTGGAATCGAGAGAGAGGATATTTCATGGATCTGGACTCGGCTAAATGGGGAAGTCACATGCGTTCGAGCGGCGAGTTGTTCTCTTGATTGCGCGACATCTGGATGGGACAAGGCGGCATCTGGATGGGACAAGGCGGCATCAGTGGTTTGACTGATATCGATCGAGGCATCGCGAGTGGGAATTGTTCTTGGAGGCACGATAGGAACGAAGCAGGTTCCGGCTTTGGCTTCGCGATTTTTCGTCGCTCGTGCTCGAATGACGACGGCGTGTGAATGCAACAGATGGTCATTCGAGCATAGCTTGGTGTGGTTATGGCTTAACGACAGTGGGGTTCATGTTAGGGTTGCATGCACGGCTAGGTAGGTGTGTCTCGCATGCAGACTATTGGAGAAGAAGAAGTTCTATGGCTTCTTGGGTCGGGTCGATGGTGCTTGAGAAGGTAACGATTCACTTTTTGTTAAATTTAAATTGAATACATGAATGTTTATTATATGTGCAGGAAAAAATTACCGCTTTATCATACAGAGAAATATATATGTATACACACACACATATATATATAGTATATAATTTACAAGTAAGGTTTAAAAAGGAAATTTTGATTTTAATCTATATATGTATATAGGTAGATCTGAACAAAAATAAATATATAAAGTCTGAAGTAGAAAGCTTTTACTTAGTTCGAAAATGTAAACTAGTTTTTAAAAGCATTTTATGATAATCTTGTTTACAAATGGAAATAGAGATATATTAGGCTAGTTATTTATTTAAAATTACAAAATTTAAAAGGAAAAGTTAGCTAAGTAAACCTATTAAAATGGTAATTGATTGTTCGATTATTTTGAATACTAATAAACTACATAATGTTTATACAAGGTCGGAAGAATCATGAAATCAAATCGGGATTGAAGTGGATTGCAACCAATAATCAAAGATGAGTTAATCTCACTCATTTGGATTACCATTTTAATTTAAATAGTTAAATTAAATTAATGAATGATTGTTTGAATTGTCTGGATGTGATATTATATATATATTGGAGTGATTGTTTCTCACATTATATAGCAAATGAGACCATATGTGCCTCGCATAATAGCGGATAACCCTATATACCGCGATATCCCCCTCCAAGTGGGATTGGTATTTTATATTGTGCTAACGTCTATAGATGCAGGAAAACAGGTTGGAGGAATCCAATGGATTCCTCAAAACGTTGAATTTATTTTATATTCAACGATGTGAGTAATTTGATGATCTATGATAAATTATATTGATTACATTAGGGATTAAATTTAATTAATGCTATAGCTTGGCTGAATATATATTGATATTTTGGGAAATGGAAAATATATTTAAATTTTTGGATTTTTAAAGGAAAATTAAAAGAAAAATTCTTAAGTAAATAATTATTGGGAATTGGATAAATCGAGTAATAAATTTTAAAGGGAATTTAAAACCAGGAAATCGATTTGAAATTGATTTAGTGTTTTGGAAACCGTGATTTATAGAAAAATGAGAAATGGAAATTGGTAAACTAGGTTTATAAATGAAGCGAAATATTTATTAGTGGATAAATTTGGAAGTATAGATTCCGGTGGAATTTATAAGAAAAGGTGCAATTCATTTTATAAATAAAAAGGGTGATTTTAATTTTAAAAGGTGGAAAGTATATTTTTCCTGGAAAACTAAGTATATTATCAAAGGAAAGATTTCAAGGTATAAACTGGAAGTTTAAAAATGTTTTTAGAATGTTTTTGAAAATACATTATTCTAATTATTTTTAAGAGAAAAGTAAATATTTATTTAAGTTAATTATGGTAGTTAATTATTTTTTAAAGGCAAATTAGTATTATGATTTTTAAAAAGGATTTTTAACATAATTTTTTGACATAATAACTTTATTTTAAAAAGGAATTTTGGTTAAGTTTTACTCAAAAATTCTTATAAAAATTTCTTAAGTATTATTTTTGTTTAAGTAATTTAGTAGCCTTAATGTAAATAGTTTAAGTATATATTTTTGGAAGTGATTATAAGGAGACGGAAATGTGTTTTAAAAATAGAAAGTGGTTTTATTTTTAAAAGCGTTCAAAGAAAATTACGGGATTGAGACGTAAATTAAATTGGGATAAATCAAGCAGGATTTGTAAAGGATTTTATGGGTTATAGTAAAATGGAAGTGTATTTCCCTGTAAAACCAAGTATATTTTTAAAGGAGATTTATATATATATATATATATATATATATAAGTTGGAAGTTTAAAGTTATTTAAAAAGAATGTTTTAGGGAATTTTTTATTTAATCATTTTAATTTTTTAAGTCAACATTTTTTAAGTTAATTATAGAAGTGTTTATTTTAAAGGTTTAACTAGTATTCGATTTAAAAGATGGATATTAAATATATATAATCTATCTAATAGTTATTTTAGAATTAGTTTTGGCATAAGTTTTACTTGAGGAATTATTATAAAATTTCATAACCAGTATTTTAAATAAACTGTTTTAAATAGTTTTTATTTTAAGTGTTTTAAAGTATATATTTTTCGATAAAGTGATTTTAATTATTTAAAAACCTAAATTATTAAGACTTGGTGATTTCTAGTGGAAATAAAACAATTGGGTGGGAATTTATTCCACGAGAGAAAAAGTAATTTGGAAACTATATTCAAAGGGTTCAAGTATATGAAAATATCTTGCGAACATATTTTGAAATAAATAATTTGGAAAATTACCAAGACCTGATGGTTGTTTGTGGATGTTATATGATAGTTAAATAACCGACTATCAATATTGGCCAATGCGCTGATTGTTTCATAGAGATCGGGATCAGGATTAATTTTTCGAAAATCACTTCGATCTGGTTTAAACATTTTCATAAGGAGGACAAGAGCTTGGAGTCGAAGATAAGCAGTGAAGTGCAAGGGCTAATCGCTACTAATCCTGAGGGTGATTCCAAAATGGATGTAGTAGGAGTAGTGCCTTCGGTTCTGTCCTAACCGGGAATAGACTTGTATAGATGAATGCTATCAGAACATCGTCAAGAGGATGATGGGCATTCTAAACGAGATGTGTTCTAAGAAGGTAACGCATAGACTCGAGCCTCATCAACCGGGAGTGGCTAAAAAGGGGAGGTGCAGCAAGGCTAAGTGGCCAGCAACCGATTAGGGTAAGGTCATCTATGTCTAGATGCCCCGTTTTATTTGGCTGTGTGGGAAGTTGTTAATCCCAACCACGGGATGATCTTATTCGGACTATCCAGAAAGGGATAGCTCCGGTCTTGTGTTGCAGGGATCAGAGTGGATTCTCGGTACTCTAATCTAGACCAGGTACTATGACGGGCGGTACCCCAGTAGCCTTCCATTGATGGAAACCCAATCTCCAATAAGTGCCTTCTGACTTGTTTGTATACCTATTATGCTGGAATTTAATGAATATAACAATTTCGACTATTTGAATAAGTATTTGTATATAGACACTACTATAATATCAGAGGATTTGATAAGAAATGTTTTGGTTATCGTAAGGTAAAAACCAGAAATTTTTATTTGTGGCGTGGTCTTACAAGATAACTTTGATTTTTAAAGGATTTTGGAAACTTTATTAATCCAATTGAGTGTGTTTTCTCATGCTGGTATTCCAGGCCGACTCGGATGTTATTTCACTATAAGCTCGGGTCAGACCGAGTATTATAGGGTACAGATTCTGGATGGACTGCTATGGAGATCAGGGGATGTGTTGGATGGCGAGACGTATCACGCGTATCTATCTTATTTCTACTGTGTAGTCAGCTTTTGTGGGGACAAGTTAATATAACTGTCCAGTATTTTACTATTGATGAAGTTGTACTCTTATGATGTAATGTATAAATTAGATATAGTACTTTTGTATAAAGCTCGGTTATTATCTATTATAAATTGTTCCGCTGCGATTGTGAGATTCTGATGTTGTTTTCTATTTCTTCTTCTACCTCTATCTTCTTTAACGGATGGTTCGTATTTCCGTTCACTTTGAGTTGAACCGTTGGAGAATATTGTCGGCTCAAAAGGGTACGGATTTGCAGGATGTTACAATAGATATACAACTAAGTCCGAAGGCACTTAATGGAATATGGGTTCCATCAATGACAGGGTTAGTGAGGTATCGTCGGTTATAGTATGCCTCTAGATAAATGTGCCGAGGTCGAAAACCTTTCGACCCTTGCATGACAAGATTAGCCTATCCCTTGCTGGATGGTACTGAATATGTCACCACCCCAATTGTGATTAACAACCATTTTTGGGTTACTAGCACACAAAATATGAGAATATCGAACTAGATCAGGTGATGACTATACCCTAATGGGAGCGACATACTTAGTCTTACGACACATCCCCTACTTTAGTTATTCTAGGGTTGTGAGGCTTGTGGTTACACTTTACCTTTCTTTAGCACATCCAACATGGAACGTTAATACTACCTTTTCAGCAATAATGTTATGTTAGAATTCATCCATACAAGTCGTTATAATTCGAAGTGGTTTTTGGATAGCGCTTGATGTCCAATCTCAGTCGCTTTGAACCAAAATTCGAATAATTAAAATGGGTCAAGTTATGTATATTAGACAACTCCACTATTTGGGTGTAAGGATTTTCATATGGGAAAAACCTTCCTTATACTTAATTTATCATGACCCATACATCAAAATGTACTCCCTTGTATTTATCACGTTTGCGACATTTCGACTCTCTATCCCTTGCCTAAAAAATCAAGTTTTAGGTCTCACAAATAAAGAAAGCTTGTTCATCGGCTTTTAATGTTAAATACGAGATGACTTACTTCTAATAAAATGTGTTAATGTTTTATAATAACTTATTCTTATATGTTTGGCAACTTAATAGCATAGACAAAGAGAAACCCTTGTTTTATACCTCATTCACTTACAAAGAAAGCTGCCGTTAAATAAAACTAATCCTTATAGATAAAGTAATTAAGAATAAGTAATTAAGAATAAAACCTTTGACTAAATAAAATTAAATCTTAATTAAAATCCCAATTAAATCTTAAATAAATTTTAATTAATTAGTTAAAAATAAACCTTACCCGATTAGTAATTAATAAATAATTAAACCCTAATTAATTGAACTTAATTAAATAAAAATTAATCCTTAATTAACATGTTGTTTTATTAATAATTAATTTAGAACTCTCTTGGTTATCAAATATGATTAGCATATTTAATATTTAAGTACTAATTACCTTTAGTTGACTTATAATTAAAGACTAATTATCTTTAATTAACTAACTAATTAATTAACTAACTCATACTTAAATACGGAAAATAATAACTACGTTTTATACTTAAATTATGATTGATAACGAGTTTCAAAATATTTAAGAACACCTTAGTTGAGGAAAAAGTATTTGGTTGTCTAAACTACATAAATAGTGACTATCGTTGAGGATACCATAACTATTCAAACTAGTTTCACTTGTCTAATATCCTTCAAACTTTTACGTTTTACTTACATTTCAAAACATTGTATGAAGTTTGAAAACTAAAATAAAGTTCGAAATTAAAAAAATTTCTAGTAAATTAAAATAGAAAACATACCTATAGTTTTCAATGAATCTCAAGTCAGTTTAAGAAGTAAAAATGCTAACTTTTCTTAGCATTTATAACACAAACATGATTACATCTATTCATATGCCATAATAAAAAACCATAAGCAAGATCACATTTTTCATCCATTCAGAAATTTAGACATCAACTTCAAGTCTAGTCCAACGTCACATACAAGCATTCATATGTATATTCTAAATAACACGTAATCCATCAGTCAATCAATAATTTACAACAATAACAGTTAGCATTAACAAGATTATCTTTCCTAAAAATAAATGAATTTTACTCACCAAAGCAATGAAAAAAACCAAATTATCATTAGGGCTTGAAAGCGCCTTAGATCTTGGATCTCTCTTAGAAAAAACTTGATTTTGGCCCGTGGAAATGGACTTTAGGTTGGCCTAGGGGGATGGGCTCGGTCTAGCATGATAAGTGGAATTAGGTTAGTCTTTTGGTTAAATGGAGGTATAAGAAGAGAAAAGGAAGCGCTTTTAAGGATTTTTAAAAGTGAAAAGAGAAGAAAGAAGAGACTTTTAAGTTTAGCAAAATAAATGGCGATTAAAGAACTTTTGATAAGCTTAAGGAAGATAGTGGATTTTAGAAAAGTAGCAAATGAAATGAGAAGTGAGAGAGAGAGAATTTCCAAATTGGTTTAATGAAAAATGAATTTAAGGAAATTACTTAAATGCCCTTAAGTACATAACTTCCACTAATTTTGTGCCACATCAACCCATCTACTTCCTCCCCTTATTGTACACGCAACTACATGAAGCCTTCCCCTTTGTCCAACAGGTTTCACACTACCTTATACTTTGAGGCTGATTGATAAGGTGACATTTCCTTATTTATTTATTTTTTAATTTTTTTGAAAAAGAAATGTCACATCTTCCATTTTACTTAAGTAAACTCATTTTCACCACTTATTACTTAACTACACCTATCTTACAAATATATGTATGAGTATATATTAACTAAAATGTTTACAACCATTCCAACAACTTTTAAATGACAAAAAACGGAAATTCGAAAAACGATTTTCGGTCACATTTTCAAATTTCATTTGAACTAATTATTTTTTAGGAGCATTTTGAAAATTATTTCACCATTACTAGTTGTTATTTAAAAGGGTTATTTTTGAGTAATAAAATCCATTTATTAATTATTAAAATATATTAAATATCTATGTTTAAAGTTATCAATTTTGGGTCATCATAGGATGGGTGCGCTCGGATAGCAAGTCCCCTCCTCGAAGAATAAGTGGATGGAGTTTGCTTGGATATCTGGAAACCTCATCGAAGAGCGGGTGGATTGGGCTAAATCTTGAGTAAAAATAATGTGATCCACAGAGATAAAAAACTAAATCAGATATATGTAATGTGATCCAGAGAGAAATTAAACTTCAGTATTTGAAAGCCTTATGATTTCACAATTAGTTTGAATGATGGAAGAATGTCATCGCCACAATGTGGTTGGCTTTACTTATAATGGAATGTTAGGCGACACTAAACGATTTTTAAGTAATGTTCCAATCGTTGGCGGTGCACCTCATTGAGTAATAATGCTTGATAGCATGATATAGTACTAACCTAAAATAGATACATCCCAAGCAAACATGAGACAATATAGATATTGAGTTTTGATAACTTAATCTCAGGCGAACATGAAAATACCTTGATTTATGTTATATGATATGATAACTGTGGAAGAAACATGGAAAAATTATGATTTGTAGCTAACACTTAAGTAAGGACTTGAATCCTTAGCTGTGATGTCTAGAACGACCTTTGATCTTCAGGTTAATCCGAAAGAACTAGATGGTTTGCCGTGATTTGGAGCGATGGAAAGTAGAAAACGCAAATAACATCAATTTTCCAATCTCGAGTTTCTTCTTGACTAAAGCACAACTTATGTGCACAAGGTGTACTTAAGGGTAAACGATAACTGAAAACTTTTCACATCTCAGAATAGAGTCAAATGGATGATTTGAAGTTCAGAATGATGATGGAATGGCTTAGGAACTCGGGAGCAAGCCCATGATTGCCTTAGAAGGTAAATTTAGAAGTTTGAAGCCCCAAAGTGATAATGAAAGGCTATCAAATCGAGAGGTTGAGAAAAGCACTAGATAGCGAGAAGTCTGCCATCTACTATTTTGGATAGTTTTGTTGTGGTCAAGTAATATGACCATAAAGTGGTCGTCTCAAGGCTTATGTCTGAAGGAGTGGGTGAAAAACTCCAAAGTTAAGTAGAAAATGACAAGTGCTAAATGAATGTAATGATCCGCCTTTTCGGTCCTCAAATGTCAACACTTAACACATCCACGTTATTCATGTGTCAAGCATCCATGTGCTGGAAAGACGGGTCATTAGGAGTGAAAGAAAAAGAAAGATAGGAAGAAACTAAAGAATACAGAATCTAATAATGGAAAGGAACAATATATAATAATCAATATAAAATTTTACATAATCATTTCCAATTTGATACATCACAGTTATAATAGCACAATTTCCTACTCAGACAGTTATAATTTGCTGTCCCTACATAACCGATACAAATTTATCCAAAACAGTGAAAATAAAGAAATATATGAGAGATATATCTTGGACCTCTGGCTCATCTCTTGAGCTCTCAAGCATCCAAAGCTAATCTGGAAACATGCTCGGGCTGACCGAGCATTATTAGAAAACAATGTCTGGGTCAGTTTGGTAAAACCAACGTGAGAAATTCAAGTCATAAGAAATTTTATTATAACTTTTAAAATCCTTTTAATCAAAGGATTCTCGTTATACTTCGCCGCACATAAATACAGAAATATTTTTATCTCACAATAACAAAAATATTTTTATCACAAAATTCAGTGATATTATAATAATGTCTAAGGGTTTAAAGTAAATATATCAAGGAGCTGTGATGTGTGTACATGACAATAAAATTAGGTATACAATCAAAACCGAAGGCTCTTATTTGAGAATGAATTTCCAACAAATGGCGAGGTAAGGGACTACCGTCCAAAAAATTGTTCACCTCTAAATAAAATGTATAGTGATATCAAAAGCATTTCAATCTCTGCCAACACAGGACCAGTCAACCCCTTACCGAATAGTAAGAATATGGTCACAACTTAGCTGTGATCAGCAATTAAAAATGCGGCTCGATGCATACACAAAGATGTCGACACTAGATCTAGAGATGATCATACCCTAATGAGTTTGATCCACATAGCCCTGCTGCATCTACTCTATTATTGCCATTCCTGGGGTGTGAGGTTTTGAGAGGCCATGATTAAATTTTTCTTATAGTAGACCATCTTGGAATGCTAAAACTGCCATCCAGTTAGAAATGCAATGCCAATGTTCATCAATACAACTTGTACTAGGGTCAAACAAACATTCAACATTTACTATTGTGACGCCCCACCTCTATACCCACGCTAGCCAAGAACACTCCGGAGTAGTGCTGTCAACTAGCACGGAGAATGAGGCTGTTGAGGAGCGACCATCCATGTAATTGCTTATCACACGGTGGCTATAAATAATCTTCGGAAACAAACATAGAAATAATCATATCACAAATCAGTCACAGACATCCATATCACAAAGGCGGAAGAAGATATGAATATATAACTAACACATGAAAGTGTACATCAGAGTAGTGGTCAGTAAGTTCCACGATAATACAAAAGAATAGCAACACGTGCTATACAAAAGAATACAACTATGAGTCTATATCTCAAGTGTATACAACAAAAACTGCTAATCTAAACAGTTAGCCAAAAGTCAGAGTGATGAATCCCTGGGAAGAAGTCAAGCAGAAGCACCTGTAACATCTCGGTCTGACCCGAGTATTATTTAAGAAAATAATAAACGGGTCAGTCTAGCTATAAATATCAGATGACATGATATAACATAAAAGATATGGCATAAACATAAACATCCATAATGACATACCACTATAAGTATGTAAATAATGATCAACAGAAGATCAATCAATAAGAGATAATCAATATCACAAGAATCTTCTCAAAGATTCGAAAAGGGCATCATACCCCAAACTTGTACTCATAACAAGTCAATGACATAAATTCCAGAAATCAACACGAGAAATCTAGAAATCATAGAAAAGAGAAAGAGGCCTATCACATGACGGTCCGAAGACCAAGGGGAGCTACCCCACATGTGTGAATGGAATCACACAGATTAAGGTCCAGACTAACCAAAAAGCAAAAAGGTATGTGTGAGTGGAATCACACAAGTGGTGTCTAGTCTAACCTCGCAACAAGAGACATCGCACAGTTGCTAGTCTAAATCATCAGAATGATCGTCATGATCAACGAGAAGTGTCAATTACACTAAGCTAGTAAATATAGAAGTTTAGCTTCATGTCCCATAACCACTTGCTTAACTTAAATATTTACGAACAAACTGTAAATCTTCACTAATAAAATTGTCACAAGAGGTTCAATCGAACAAGTCCAAGAATTAACCGACGAAGTGAACGCAAGCGTTTCATACCACTTGTTTTACTAAGTCGTTTAATTAGATTTCTCATCCGAGTGAGGTAAAGGTTTGTATATACTAATAGATTGGAAAACGGTTTAAGTAAAGAGCTTTGTTATTAAAAATAGAGTTGAAATTGTTTGTTAAAAGAGTTTTGATATTTACTACTAGTATTGAAACCTTTATATTATAAAGTGACAAAACACAGAAGCAATTGTAGAAACAATCAGTCACAAAAATCGCATACGGAGATGTGAATAAAATCCAAGGAAATCAGCTCAATGTTTTTCAGATAAGATCCCCTACGGAGGGGGGGTCCAGGGGGGGTGGCAACCCCCCAAGGTGGGGGTGCGGGGGCAACGCCACCGCTTACGGGGTTCGACCTGCCCGGTCAGGTCGCGGGGGTCCAGGGGGCAGCGCCCCCGGTGGGGTGCGGGGCAGCGCCCCGACCAAAACGGTACGACCTAGTGAAGACAAAATGAGGTCTAACGACCTAACGACTCAAGGGTCATACGACCTAGGGGTCTAAGGGGTCAAGCGACTTAGTGGTTGCGACCTAGAGGTGTTCGCGACCTAACGATGACTCACGACCCAACATGGCCGACTTAACAGAGGTCGCGACCTAACAGGATAACTCGTGACCGACTTAAGAGTTGCGTGACTGAAGGGTTCCACGACTTAAGGGTTGCACGACTTAAGAGTTGCACGACTTAAGGGTTGCACGACTTAAGGGTTACACGACTTAAGGGTTGCACGACTTAAGAGTTGCACGACTTAAGGGTTGCACGACTTAAGGGTTACACGACTTAAGAGTTGCACGACTTAAGAGTTGCACGACTTAAGAGTTACACGACTTAAGAGTTGCACGACTTAAGGGTTGCACGACTTAAGGGTTACACGACTTAAGGGTTAGGCCAGGAGCGACCTAACGAGATAAGGTCCAACGACCTATCGGGATAACTCGTAAACGACCTATGGATGAACGACTTAACTCCGAACGAGCTAAAAATGGCCAGAACGACCTAGGGTTAACTCGTGAACGACTCACGACCTAGGGACGAACGACTTAACTCCGAACGACCTAAAAATGGCCAGAACGACCTAAGTTTAACTCGTGAACGACTCACGACCTAGGGACGAACGACTTAACTCCGAACGACCTAAAAATGGCCAGAACGACCTAAGTTTAACTCGTGAACGACTCACGACCTAGGGACGAACACTTAACTCCGAACGACCTAAAAATGGCCAGAACGACCTAAGTGCAGAAAATTCACCAAAACGCTAAAAATTGGAGTTTTTCGCCAATCCAATCCAAACCAAATGCAAATGTGCATGCAAAAGTGATAGGGAATCATTCCCAACAGTCCAATATAGTTATAGACTAGATTTGTGAGATAAAAATCTCACCTTTGCACCAAATATCAATGAAAATGAAGTTTTAAGCAAGCAAGAATCAATCCTTCTTCTATCTAAGCACAAGAAGCTTGAATCCAATGTCTTCTTCTTGAATTTGGAGTAGAAAGATGGATTGCAATTGAATTTGAGTTTTGGAATTTTAATTTCCCATTCCCTCCACCATTAATGCCAAAGCTTGATTAGTTAGGAAATTTATGAAGAGTGAGGAGAAGAGGGTTGGAACTTGGGCTTAATAGGCTAAACTAACCCAAAGTCCAAAGCGGGAAAAGTTAGTGAAATTTCACTAACTCCAAACCTATCGATGTTTATACTTAAAAAAGTTGTAAACGACATTTCGAACTCAATGGAAGTGGTCTCGAGTCCTAATTCGACCGTTTGCAAAAAGTAGCTTTTCGGACCAAAATCCGATTAACGAGTTAATATTTAAATAAAATATTTAAATACAAACTCGATAAATATGCGGGTTGTTACAACTATCTTCTATTTTGGAATCACCCTCAGAAGAATAGTATAGATCCATAGCATACTTAATAACGATATATTGAACGTTATTAGTTTGAAGTGGGTTGAATAAGCCATACTTATTTTAAACCGATGTCTCCTAAACAAAGCGGTAATTTCCAACTAACTCATTTACGCTTCTTTAGAAGTGTGCAGTAAATACTCAAGTCCTCACCGGAGAACTTGAATATACTCAACATACTTCCTGAGTTAAAAACAGTATCATATTTGATAGTCGGTTATTTAACTATATAATAAACAATCAAATAATAATCCAAAGATTTAATTTACCCATAGCTACCACTAAGCCTCAAAATAAGTTATCATTAATTCATGTTTCTTTTCAAAATGTTTATCAAAACATGCATATAGTGCTCTCGCTGACATAAGTATATTCACAAAGCAGTTGTGAAAGTTTTATCATTCCAAAATCATATTGAAAGGATCAAACAAATGTTATTTAGATTAGAGATAAGGATAACGCCAAACATTATTCCTTTGGTGTTAAGCATGGAATGAAAGTTCCACAACACCGTAATTAAGTATGTCAATTAAGGGAAACCTCATCTCCAATTCTTTTATAAATTCTTTGAATAAATTTTTAATAAATCATTTTCATTTATGAAATATCATTTTCTCAAATTTTAAATTCATTTATAATACTCTGTTAAAAATATCCAAAAATCATTCATAAAATCTTTTATAAATTTTTATTTAAAATTCCCGTTTTAAAATATCATTTACCAATATCACTTGTAAATCTCCTTTAAATAAATTCTTTAAAGAATATTTTTACAAAATATCATTCGTAAATACCTTTATCAAAATAATTGACAACTTACAAATTCATTTAAAACTCTTAGAATTTAAGTCTATTTAAAAACCATAAATTTTATAAATTTGAAACGAGACTTAATAACCACAATGGTACTGAATCAAGCAACCATGTATTTAAATTTACCTGCCAATTCACATAACAATTATTTGCATAAAGCAACATACACGTAAATAAAAATTCTTAACTACGGGGAATAACATGTTCATATTAACTAATTGGTAAACGCATATGCAAACAATATAATAGCAGTATAGTGGTTTGTCCTGCTAAAAAGATGTCCAAACAATCCATTAAGTTTAATTATAGCAGAACGAGGATTTATTCTGCTAATAGATGTCCAAACAATCAATTCAATTAAGTTATAGCAAAATGAGGATTTATTCTACTAGCAGATATTCAGACAATTTATTAAGTTTAATATATAACTCAATCGTAGATGTTTAGCTGTTTAATGGCACAGACAACATATCTCTTAGTTTAAAAATCGGGTTACTTATAAAGAGACCTGATTTAAAATAATTGATAGAGTTTAAAATTAAACATTTATTAAATAATAATTAATTTTTTATTTAATTACTAATTAAATCATCATTAAATTACTAATTAAACATTAATTAACTTTAAATAAAAATTAATCAAACTTACTTAACCATTAATTAAATCTTTATTAAACCTGATTAGATTAATTTATTAAGCCATGCTTAATTCGTAATTAGCTACTAACTAACCGGGATTTAATATTGATTAATTAAACTCAGTTCCACTAAATTAAATAAAATTAATTATTAATTAACTTTTAACTTAATTGATCATTAATTAAACTTCCTTAATTAATTAATTAAAATTAATTAGCATTAATTCATAATTAAACACTGATTACTTAATTTAATTACAATTAAATAATAATATTCCTAATTAAATAATTTATTAATAAATTAATCATTAAACCTGTATTTAACTACCAAAATAATTAACTTTTATTCTTGACTAATATTTTGAAAATGATTTTAAAAAACCATCTCAAAGAAATCACTTTAAGATCTAAAACACTAATTTTCCCCGAATTGCATTCATAGCCCTATTGCATGAATGGAACTCGTTAAAGCTAGATCTAGTTTAGATCTTACATCAATCTCAACTTTTTGCTTTACTTTTAACTTTACCTATTTGAAAAAAATTTTAAAAGTTTTTATTTTCAAAAATAACACAAAGTTTAAATCTTCGAAAAAAAATTAGTAACTTGAAAACTAGAAAACAAGTTTTGATTCCTTTTCATGCGATCTCAAGTCGTAATAGCATATTAAGATGCTAACTTTCATATCACATATTCAACATACATGCTCACAAATACAAATTTATGCAATCACCACATACAGGAGCAAAGTTAACAACTTATCATAAATCTAAACTTTTAAACCACATTTTCAAAATCTAACCACCACATCGTAAACAACTAGCATATATATTAAACCAACACATGAAGTCCAACATTCTCAAGCAAAATATCACCCATTATTTTTGCTAACATAAAAGGTTCAAAAGATTTCCAAAATAAATAGTTTATGTAATGTTATGCCCTTTCGAACCTCGAATTTCGACGCTAATACATCTATGGCATTCGTGTGTCGGGCATCCAAGTGCCAAAAGGACGAATTATTAGGGTGAAATAAAAAGAAAATGAAATAGAACAAGAAAGATGAAACACAATATTAGAGTCTCACAATATAACGATAATATATAATATTAAATGAATAGTACAAAGGGTTACTCCGATATAGAAATTTCGATGTTATCGAAACCTAAGTACTATCATCAACCTGGACAGTTGTAACAACCTATCATCACAAATGTTGATACATTAAATAATAATTCATCGAAAGTAAGAATACTATGGTAGGTGAAATATCCAGCTCGTTTTCTCGAGCTCCAAAGAACATCAATGAAAGCCTACCCTTCTCAAACTATTCGAAAAAGCACGCGGGAAATTTAGGGAAAACAAAACCAAGCGTCAGACATCAATCAGGTATGAGAAACTCAAGAAACATGCAATCAACATATATTCGTACTCTTGAGACCACATGGAATGCCATAACAATTATCCCCTCAAAAGAACCATCATCTAATAGGTGCATAAGGTGATATAATAGCTAATATCTAAGGTGTAGAATGTAAATATTATAACAAGTTGGAATGGTTACATTAGTTACATTCAAGCATATTAGAAGTACAATCAAATCCAATCAGGAATGTTAGCATAATGGATTTTTTCTACGGAGATCCTTTCGATCAACTGAAATCCAATCTTCAGGCACAAGGGGTTAGAAACTACCTTCGAGCGTCGAATATCTCGAGATAGAATATACCATTAAGGTAAACATAACCGGTCCACATCTAAATATGTGATCCCGAATACCATCACCTCCCATACGCAATATCGATAAGCGTACTCTAGATATGGAGTGAAAATATCCTGTCATAGGACAACCAAACCCCAAGCAATGCCCCTACCCTGTTTTCTGCGATTTTCGATATCCAAGTCATGCTAGACATCTCTCATACATCTTCATTACTCGAACAGAATGCGAATCCCAACTTGGATCCTCGCATCTTGAACAGATGTTGAAACCACACATTGATTCCCATATCTCAGTAGATCGTGGAACTACACTTGGATTCCCACATCTTGAATAGATCATGAACAACTATATGTGTTCAAGCAACTTAAATAGATCTCGAATCTAAACATATATTTCAACATCTAGAACTAATATACTTCCAAGAGATAGAACATGTTTCTTAGCCTTGAAGTGGTTTTCAATAAGCAAATCACTTACCGATCCTAGTCTCTCAAAGACTGAATCGACGAAACTAGTCATTCATCGATAATGAGAACGATAATATGGAAACCAAATCTCGTATACTTATAAAGATTTTGATATTTTCATCTCATGCTATCCATCTATCAAGAGTGAAGCTGGAAGGTTAGAGTACTATGGCTCATATCCCTACACGAACATCAGTCTTGATTCCAACAGATAGATAAACATACTTTATTAGCTTACAGTGCTAAGTATATGATTAAATGTTTTTCATAAACGAGTAAACGTACAAAGCACGATCAAGTCATACAAAACACAATTAAGTCGTATAAGCGCCTTCTAATCCTCTTATTGTTTAATTAGTCTTTTATTAATTAAGACATCTTTTATTAAAAAATCTTCTTTTATCCAGTAAAACATTATTTATCAATTTCTACTATTCATTTGCACTCTTTTCAATACTTCAAAAAGTATTTATATACTTATTTCAAATGATATAAGCGTATTCACAAATCATTAACAAGATTTCTTACTTAAAACCTTTGCATTTTCTATCTTTTTCAAAAGATTCCTTACTTATAATTTCCTTCAAAATATTCATTTTAGGACCTAAGTGCTTTCACAAATCCATTTAAAAGCTTTAAGACTAATGTTACTTTAATACCATCACTATAAACCCAAAACTATTTTGCTTATGCTTATCTTTAAAACATTATTAAAGATAAATTTACATTCATAAGTATAATAAAAAAGAGTTAAAGATGAACGTTATTAATACATTGTCACACCTTACCTAAAACCATTTCATACTTGTATTATCATTAAGACATTCTTTTAAAATCTAAGTTAATATTTGATTATGTTTGATAATCGACTAATCGATTATCTAGTTAAAATAATTTCTTATACAAATCAATGTTCCTATACATAACTCGTTTCCGTCATTCCTGACTTAACTATTCCACATTCAAGAGGGAAGCCCAGTAGGCAAGATTTCTATTGCTCCGTCCCTTATATTAACATGTTTTCGACATTTCAACTTATATTATTCCTCATTCAAGAGTGATGCCACGTAAATTTAGGAATTGGTTGCTCCAAGCCTTGACTTGACACCTCATTCTTGAATCTCACTAACAAACAAGTTTACTCATCGGCTTTTAGTGTTAAGTCTAATCAATCACCATTGTCAGAACTTATATATATATATATATATATATATAATAACAATAATACTTTAGAAATACTTGTAAAATAGGTTTTAAATATCGATGTAAAATATTATTGAAAATATATAATTTAGAAGTTTGATTAAAAACATGTTTTACATTTCGTAGCACTTTACTTTTAAAATTCATAAATGATTATTAAAACTATATACAATCTTTTATTCTTCTTTTCATACTCATATACATTATATAAGAATGTAACAACCTGGATTTTTCGTTGTTTGATTTGGGATATTTAAATGGATTTAAAGATTTAAGTGAATTATAGATTGATTTTGGATATGTAAATTTAGGTTTTTATTTATATATAAATTCAGAATTTAAATATAGGGATTTATTGAATAATTTAATCATTGAATTTTATAATTGAATATTTGGTAAATTATTGTATTTAGAGCTTTAAGCTTGATAAAAATTATTTAAAGGCTTATAAAATTTCTATTGATAATAATGAAGATTGTAAAAGGTTTAAAATTGAATTTAAAAGTGATCTATTCAATTTTAAAAATAACTTGTTCAAACTGACATTTAAAAATAGCCTTCCGTGTTACAATCTCAGAATTTGAAGAAACTAGTTACAATGGATCCATAATAGTGCATTATTATTGGATTTCAAATTTTATAGTATTTAGAGTTATCGTTCGATCGTATGGGATAGAAACACGCTGAAGTTAATACTAAAATTCAATATAATAATCAGGTCCAAAAAGCTATCTTCTCCATATGATCGAATTAGGACCTGAAACCTTTTCCATTGCATTATGAATAGTGGTATAACATTATAAATGCCTAGCGGCATGCCTCAACAGGAGATCGAGATTTTAGGTTACGAGATCGAGATGAGTTGAAAATTTATATATAATATATATATATATATATATATATATATATATATGTACGTATGTATATGTATATATATTCATTTGAGTGATAATATTCCCATCAGCCACTTTTCTTTTCCATCAACCCACTGTAGCCTTTTTTCCCCCACATGCTACCCATTATCCTTAAATCACGTACTGCTTTCCTTCTTCTTTTCAAAATCAAGTCGATCCGACGAAAAGAAAAAAACAAAATCAATCAAACGAAATATCCCTCTTCGATCCAAAATTCAAATTCAAAAATCGTTCCAGAGTAAATAAAGAGGTATCGGGCGATTTGAAATAACAAAATTGAAGCTGACATCATATATACAAAAAAAAACATTGCCATCGAATTGAATTGGATCGTAAGTGCCAGGCTATTGTATGCACGATGGCTGGCGAGGGGAAAAGGCATTTCCAAGGAGGTGGCAGTTCGCGTACGAAGTCGTGGTCGATTCCAGAGGCTCATAACTGATCTCAGGAGGGGAGCGACGCTTGTGGTCAAGGCGAAAAGAGGTAGGGCAATGACGTTGCGGGGTCGAAGTTGTCATTGGTGGTGTTATTTAGGGTCACGGTGGAGACTGCAGTGTGCGTCGGGGGAAGCGACGCTCACATTGGACCTCGAGTTGAGGTGCACGTATGCACCTGAGGTAAGCTAGGAGTAGAGTAGCTAGTAGTGGAGGTAGAGTAGGTCAGCGAGGCTGCTTCATCGTCAATCGGTGGAGTCGCACGGGTAATTATCTGTGGGTTTTTTCCAGTGATATATTATTAAATTTGAAATATTATAAATGCTATAATCTACTCGTATGAGGTAAAAATTCATTTGGGGATTTTCAGAGTCAGTCGAGATTCTAGATACATTTAAAAATTTGGATATTCGGCCAACAAAAGAGTCAAGGTGAGTAAAATCTCACTCATTTGGATTGCTGGAATAATTTAAAAATGTTGAATTTAAATTATTGGTTGTTTGGTTGATTTTTGTAAAATTATTATTGTTTAATGTTAAATATATATAGTGGTATATATATAGTATTTGGAGTGATATTCCCGCATATATAGTTGTATATATAGTATCCTAGTTATAGAGAATAGAAATTTGGAAATATTCCTAAGGATTGAGGTGTTGGAAGTATTCTGTTACGGATTTGAGCATTTGAAAAATTGTTTTCAAGTGTTGAAAGAAATTGATATGTCTTTATAGATATTCTGAAGTAATATTTTAAGAAAGATTATATTAAGGCCAGATGATTACTTATGGATGTTTATTTGATAGTTAAATAACCGACTATCAACATTGGCCAATTTCGTTAATCGTTTTGAAGAGACCGGTATCAGATTCAATTATCTTAAAAATTACTTCGATCCGGTTTGAATGCAATGAATGAATACCGTGAAGATGTTGAAGACAATGATTCGGTTTGTCCAGACCTAGGACAACTTGTATGGACGAATGCTTCTAGAACATCGTTATTGGAGTACGAAGAGCATTAAGTAAAATTGTTCTTAAAAAGGTAATGCTTAGCCTGGAGCCTCATCAACAGGGAATGACTGAAAATCAGGGTAGATGTAGCAAGGCTAAGTGGATCGCACCCAAGTAGGGTAAGGTTACCCCTATCTAGAGTCCTTTTTATTCAGCCGTCGGTTGCTGATCCTAACCGTGGGTAATCTTATTCGATCTATCCAGTTTAAGGGTTACGTCGGTCTTGTATAGTAGGGGATTTCGAAGCCATCCTAGGTACATTGTTCTAGAGGTGTATTGTGACAGGTAGTACCCTAGTGCCTAGTCATTCAGTTGTAGTCCAATCTTCAATACAAGCTTACTATTTTGTTGTAGAGCCTAGAATGTTGGAATTTAACCAATGTAACAATTTCGGCTATTTGAAAAATTATTTGTATTTAGACACTATTATAATATCCTGGATTTTCTATAAAAAATGTTTTGTTTATTGTAAGGTAAAAACCCGTCGTATTTATGTGTGACGCGGTTTTATGAGATACCTTTGTTTTTCAAAGGATTTTGATAACTCTAATAATTCAAATTGAGTGTGTTTTCTCGCGCTGGTTTTCCAGACAGGCTTGGTGTTATTTTATTATAATGATCAGGTCAAACCGAGTATTACATATTCATGATAAATACTATGGAGCTTGGGAAACTAGCTAGAGGAGTTTCAGACGTACTTTCCGTACTTAACTTATATTCCGCTGTGTAAGGACAAGTTATATAAATGTCCAGTTTGATGTATTGATTGATGTACTCTGATGGTTGTAAGTACATAAACTGTTACATATTCTTTGTATAAAATCTGTTATTATATATTATATTTTGTTCCGCTGATATTATGTGATTCTATGTTGTTGTTTCTAATTTCCTTTTTCCTCTTTGCTCTTCTTTACCCTAGTTATTCGCTCTTTCATACACTTTGGGTTGAACGAGGAAGAATTATTGTCAACTCAAGGGTTACAGAACTACGGGTCACTACATTTGGTATCAGAACTGAAGGTTAAGCTTGAACCTTCGCTCTGGTGGGGATTACTCATTAGAGATAGAGTCAGTAGTACTCTAGGATGAGTTTAGTGTAATAATAGATATGAGTGCGTATTTGTTAGTGAATATAAAATAGTTTTATATTATGTTGACTTATCTGTTGAGTGGTACTTAAATTCTTGTCGAATAGTGGGACGCCACTAAGTTGATAGGAGTTTCTAAACACTTGAATGCGGTAAACTGATATAATATTGTTTTGAAGTAGGCACATGAAATAATTTTACTCAAATTATATTTTTATATAAAGGAAGTAATTTTCTAAAATTATTATAATATATTTGGAGTGTTTGGACGACAACATTATAATTGAAACAAGATTATAGATAGTTTACATAACCAAATAGACATTTTATAAATATGGATTATACATTTGAGTTAAAAACTAAGGCTTGATTAAAAACCAAAGTTTGAAAATTTAATCCTGGAGATTTTTGTAAGTGATTTTCCAAAGTATTCTGAAATAAATAATAGTAATATAATTTTGGAGATATTTTTGAATGGAAAATTGATTTTAAATGGATTTTGAAGATGTTATAGCACTGAAATCACTTCGATCCCTGGAGAATAATTCTGATGATGATCAAGACATCATCGGTGTTCATTTTCGAGTTTCTAATGATAAATTGCTATTGTGGTCATTGTTTTGGATTGGTTTGGGGAAAAACAAGTTTGTTTTGAAAATTCTGAAGGAGAATTACTTTGGAATGGAACCAAGTGAAATTTAAATTTCAATGGAATGGTTTGTTAAAACAAAGGGTTATATGTATGCATATAACTGATTTCAAAGAGATTTAAAATAAATACCGCGTGTTTGAATTTTCGAATCCTTATTCAAATAATTTAGAGAATATCAGGAAATAAGTTATAAGCTTATAAAAATTGAAAATGATTCTAAATGGAAAATAAAATATGGAATTTGAGTTTGGAAATGAATTTTACTTCGAGTAAAGTTAAATTGAATAAATTAAACATAAGCAAAGCAAATGGAGTAAATAAATGAAGTGATGATAATAAATGGGGTTTTAACTTAAGTGAGTTTAATTAAATGGTATGAATAAAAATTTAAATTAGGCTAAGTTAAATAAATATTAGTTGAATTTTAACTGAAATAAAAATTCAATTGAGTTATAGATTATATCGAAAGGAATTAAATTCTAACTTAAAGAAGTGAAAGGAAATGGTATGAAGTTTAGACTTAACGTAAGTTAAGTGAAATAAAAATTGAATTGGAAAAATAAATTTCGATAGCTTATAAAAATTAAAGTTTATGGAATAGAAATATGCTTGGGATATAAATAAAATGTGAATGTGCTCAAGGATAATTGGATGTAAAAATGAATGAGTTGAGGGACTTATAAAAAGTTAAAAGTGAAACAAAAACCTAGAAATAAGATTGTTTGACATTTTGGTAAGGCAAATAAATCAAACTTGAAATATAAAAGAAGTTTGAGCCCAAGATTTTTTTTTAAATGAAGTCATGTTGAAATAAATAAAATTCAGACATTAAGTCATAAATGGAAGTGAACTAGTTAGATAATAAATTAGTTAATTAAACATGGTAATGGAACCTAACTTGATTAATAAAAATTGGATTGTGGATTAAAAATGGATTTTGGCAAATGAAACTTGAGTTATAAATAAAATTCGACTTATATTGTAAGTAAATTAAATATAACTAAAATGTTGTCGAATAAAATAAAATTGGATTGAGATAGAAATAGCTTATGTTACGAATAAAAACCCAATTAGTATGTAAAATATATTGAATATGGTCTCGATATGGTTTAAATGAATTTAAGAATGAATGCAAATGTGGAATTAAAATTAAAATGGATTAAGTGAATGAATTAATTGAATTAATTAGTACAATGTAATGAAATTTGACTAAATAAGAATCAAATTAAAATGGAAGTAGAATTTGTTGCAAAAAGAAATGAACTTAAGTTATGGAGTGAAATAATTTGAAGAAAATAAATCAACTTAAGTAAATATTTTGAATGGAAGCTCGGCTTAACTAAATTGTGGAATGGTTATTTGATATAATATCGTGGAATGAATTTGAGATAAATAAAATAGATTTGGATGTAATGAAGGTGAATATGGATGGAATGCAAGATGAATTGATCGGAATCAATTAAAAATGAAATGGAATAAAATGCAAATTGAGTTGGAATCAATTCGAGATACTTATAAGCTAAAGATAACCTATCGTCGAATTTGCATGGAAAAAATTGGTCGTTTAACGTAAACGAAAGTAAATGAAATTCATGTGAATAAATGGAAAGTGAATAAGTTGATTATTAATCAACTTGGAATGAATATGGGTTTGTTTGAAATAAAAATGAATTGGATGCATGTAAATCGAGTTTAAATCATTCAAATTTAATGAAATAGTATATGGATTGGTTAAAGCCACTAAGATGATATTGGAACGTTATAAATTGCTTGTAGATAATTGCCCAGTATGCATTGCTTATAAAACATATGTGTTTAGAACATTTAAATAAGTGAAATTTATTGGAATTTCATATATTTGGTAATTACGTGTTTAAATTGAGTAAGTATAAATACCTAGAGCTGTTTTGCTTGACTTTGATTGTGCAAATTGAAAAATAAAATAGCCGCTTGCTTAAAAAGCTATAATAAGGCACATTTTCGGATTAAATAATGCAAAATAAGAATATTGATATATATTTTATTTTTTGGCAGTGTGGTTCAATGCATATATATTTATCTCTCTTGTCATATTGCAAAAGTTCCTCCATACAAGGGAGACTCTGCCAAATTTTTTTGGAAATTTAGGGTGTTAAAAATTTTCTAAAATTTATAGAATTTTTTTTAATGATAAATTAATTTCAAATTGAATTTAAAAATGAAGAATTTCAAAATTAATAGTGAACACTAGTTATTAGGGAGAAGCAAAAGATTAGAGAAGTGAATATCGAATTTTCACTAAGTTGAATTTTGATAAGTTAATGGGTTTGGAGCATTCTTTTTGCCTTAGCAATTTCGGAGAAGAAATTCTTTTAAGGGGGAAGGAATGTAACGATCCGGATTTTTCGTCATTCGATTTGGGATATTTATATGGTTTTAAAGATTTAATTTGAATTATAGATTGATTTTGGATATGTAAATTTGGGTTTTTATTTATAAAATTAATTCAGAATTTAAATATAGTGATTTATTGAATAATTTAATTATTGAATTTTATAATTGAATGTTGGGTAAATTATTGTATCTGGAGTTTTAAGCTTGATAAAAATTATTTAAAGGCTTATAATATTTATATTGATAATAATAAAGATAATATAAGGTTTAAAATTGAATTTAAATGTTATTTGTTTAATTTTAAAAATAGTTTGTTCAAATTGACATTTAAAAATAGCCTTCCAAGGCACAGTCTTGGAATTCGACGAAACCAGTTCCATTGGATCCGTAGTAGTACATGATTATCAGATTTTTAAATTTCGTAGTATTTTGAGTTATCATTTAATCGTACGAGATAGAAACGCGCTGAAGTTAATACCGAAATTCAATATAATTATCGGGTCCAAAAAGCTATCTTTTCCATGCGATCGAATTAGGACTGGAAACTTTTCTATTGCGTTCAGAATTGGCGTAATTATAAATGCCTGAAGGCATGCCTCAATAGGAGATTGAGATTTTAGGTTACGAGATCGAGACGAGTTGAAAATTTATATAATATATATGTATATATATTCATTTGAGTGACAATATTCCCATCAACCACTTTTCTTTTCCATCAACATAATATAGCCTTTTCTCCCCCACACGCTACCCATTTTCCTTAAATAACGTACTTCATTCCTTCTTCTTTTCAAAATCAAGTCGATCCTATGAAAAGAAAAAAATGAAAATCAATCAAAAGAAATATCCCTCTTTGATCCTAAATTCTAATTCACGAAGTCATCTTAGAGTAAATAAAAAGGTATCGAGTGATTTGAAATATTGAAATCGAAGCCGACATCGTATATAAAAAAATTCTTCGCAAGCGGTGGCAGTTCGCGTACGAAGTCGCGGTTAATTCCAAAGGCTCATGACTGTTCTCGGGAGGGGCATGATGCTTGTGGTCAAGGCAAAAAGAGGTAGGGCAGCGACGTTATGGGGTCGAGTCGTTGGTGGTTGTGTTGTTTAGGGTCGCGGTAGGGACTACTTTGTGCGTTGGGGAAGCGACACTCACGTTGGACCTAGGGTTGAGGTGCGCATGTGCACCTAAGGTGAGCTAGGTGGGTAGCGTGGCGAGTAGTGGAGGTAGAGCATGTCGGCGAGGCTGCTTCATCGTCAGTTGGTGGAGTCGCATGGGTAATTAGCTGTGTGTTTTTTCCAGTGATTATATTATTAAATTCAAAATCTTACAAATGTTATAATCTATTCGTACGGGGTTAAAAATTCATTTGGGGATTTTCAGAATCAGCCGTGATTCTACATAGATTTAAAAATCCAAATATTCGGCCAACTAAAAAGTCAAGGTGAGTAAAGTCTCACTCATTTGTATTGCTGGAATAATTTAGAAATGTTGAAATTAACTTATTGGTTGTTGGGTTTATTTTTGTAAAATTACTTGTTGAATGTTAAATATATATGGTGGTATATATAGTATTTGGAGTGATATTTTCGCATATTATAGCGGATGAGACCTTATGTTCCCCGTATAATAACAGATGACCCTATATACCGCAGTATCTCCCTCGAAGTGAGATTGGTATTTATTTTATATGCATTAACATCTATGGATGTAGGGAAATAGGTTGGAGGGATCCAATTGGATTCCTCAAATTTATTGTTAATTTTTTATATATAGTGATACATGATTTGTGTAGAGTAATCTATCATAGATTATGGTAGTGATTGAATTATTAGATACTATTGTAGCACTTTCCTGAATTTCGATAACCTAAATACTATAAATATTTTAATTTTTTTTATGGGATTGAAGGAAATTTGAAAATAATATAAATACTGGAATTGGAGTTATTTTAAAGAAATTTAATTGGAAAATAAAATTTTAATTGAATTTGGTTATTCTTAACTATTGTGAATTAGTAAATGAATATTTTTAAAACGAATTATATAAAAGAATTTATAAGTGATATTTTAGAAATATAAAAAGATGTTGAAATCAATACTGAAAAATAGATTGGACGAATGAATGGAATTTATAAGAAATAAAATTTATATAATGGATTTTTATAAATAGATTAGTTTTTATAAAGGATATACCAAAGGGGGTTATAAAATTGATCAACGACGTTTATAACGGAGGAATTTGATATCAAATGATAATTAGGAATATAAATTCATTAGAGGAATTTATAATAGAATATGGAAACAGGGATCAGAAAAATGGAAAATTCTATTTGAAATGAGAATGGTTAGGAAATCGACAATTAATAGATATGTGTGGAATCGAGAGGAAGTTATAAAGTAAATTGGTTATTGAGATTTAAAAAAAAAAAAATTAAACTTTAAAAAGTTAGTTTGTTTTAAAGGAAGGTTTTATTATTTTTAAACTATGGGATTTAAATTAGTTAAGATTGGAATACCACAGTAAGTGGATTTTCAAATATTAAGTATTCAATATATTAAATTTTAATTTATTTTTGAAAAAAAATCAGCTTTGAAATTTATTTGTTTAGCTAAATAGGGTTGCTGATGTTTATAAAAGAGTTCGATACTTTAGATAATTATTCAAAACTTGTTTCTAAAACTAAATCATTTTTCTTTAAAATCCTTATTATATATACGTGTGTGTGTATGGAATTTGAAGTGACTGAAAATTATATTTTATATATTCCCTCTAAATTCGAAAAGGGGATTATAAATGGAAATGATTTTGTGGAGAGGAAATTAATTGTGATTCCAGGAATTTTTGGAATAAGTTACGGATAATTTTCTTTGAAATGCTAATATTGAAAGGATTTGGAAAATAAGACTGGTAATATTTTCCTAAGTATAGAGAATAGGAATTTGGAAATATTTCTAAGGGTTGAGGTTTTGGAAGTATTCTGTTACGGATTTGAGTATTTTAAAAATTGTTTTCAAATGTTGAAAGAAAGTGATATGTCTTTAAAGATATTTTTAAGTAAATATTTTGAGAAAAATTATATTAAGACCAGATGATTGCTTATGGACGTTTGTTTGATAGTTAAATAACCGACTATAAATATTGGCCAATTTTGTTAATCGTTTTGAAGAGACTGGGATCGGATTTAATTATTCGAAAAACCACTTCAATTTGGTTTGAACGTAATGAAAAAATACCATGAAGATTGTGACGACCCGACTTCCAATCTCCAGGAAATCGCATCATCTTGAAGAAAGAAAGGGATAGAAGAAGAAAAGAAAGAGAAAGAAGAAAGAAGAAAGACAACAACATCAGAGAACTCACAGCGGAACGAATAAAATATAATATAACACATAAAATATTACACAGTATCTTATTACATCAGAGTACACAACTTACACAACACATATTAGACAGTTATAAACATCTGTCTAACTATACAACTCATGAATAATAGATACATATACCAAACAAACACAGCGGAACCAATATATATATATATATCTACACGTGGAAACCTCCTGCTCCATTACTCCTCCAGAATTCGTCAAGCAAACCTGAATCACTTGACTACTCATTCATAATATGAGTACCCAAGAGTTTAATAAAATAGAAAATAAACACTCGGGTCAGACAGGGGTGTGCTGTGAGTAAACGGGTTAAAATTGCTTAACTTTAGAAAACCTTTGAAAAGAAAAGGTATCACGTAAGACTTCCCACACATAAACATGGAAAAGTTTTTACCTTACGCTAACCAAAACATTTGATAGGAAATCCAGTGATATTATAATAGTGTCTAGGGTTTTCAAGTAAATAAGAAATATCCGAAATTGTTACATCTGTTAAATTCCAGCTACTAGCCACAAAAGTGGGTAATACAATCAAAACCGTAGGGTCTCGTAGGAAGAATGAGTTTCCATCAATGGCAGGGCTACTGGGGTACCGTCCGTCACAGTACGTGGCCTAGATCACCGTACCGAGGAGTACTCCCACTCTCCTGCAACACAAGGCTGGGACTATTCCTTACTGAACAGTCCCAAACAAGACACCCCGGCAGTTGTCCGGATCAACCGCCCCACACAGCCGAATAAAAAGGGTCTTCTAGACAGGAGTAAATCTTTCTCTCTAGTGGGAGCTACCCACGAAGCCTTGCTGCACCTCCCCTGTTTTAGCCATTCCCGGTTGATGAGGCTTGAGGCTGCGATTACCTTTATAGAACACCTCTATCTTAGAATGCTCATCGTCCCCCTGACGATGTGCTGAAAGCATTCAATCCATACAAGTTCGTTCCGGGTTCGAACGAAACCTAAGGCACTATCTAGTTGCACTCATTTTGGAATCACCCTCAGAGTCAACGACCATAGCCCTTGCACTCTAAATCTCCATCTTGAACCTATAAGTACTATTCCGTCAAACTCATTACAGAATCACCCACAGAGTTATACTGACGTATAGCCCTTACACCTCGAGTCTTCACTTGCTCCACTTGGATTAACGACCAAACCTTTAATTGGAATCGATGTGGTTTTCGGATTCCAAATATGGAAACCCGATCCCGGTCTCATCGAAACCAAACGCCATTTTAATGTCCAAGTTGTACTTAAGGGATTTAAACAGTTTAACTTATTCAGAATGATATATAAACAGATAGATGAATCACATTATCACTATAGATAATTCATATCAACATTCATCTCACAAAGCAGCATATCACATATCTCATAGACATCCAAATCATCCAGTATCAACCAATCACCCAATATCAATCATCCAATATCATTCAACATCTAATATCAATCACTCAATATCAACCATTCAATATTAATCAATCACCCGTAGCAGAATTGATTAACTCTTAATCAATTTAATTAACCTCTAATTGAATTAATTACTATCCTTTAATCATTTGGATTATCCTAACTTCCTCAATTTCGAACAAATGACTCATTGAAAAATTTATTCAACATTTTCCCAAATTCTACATTTCAAATACTGCCTACGATCCAAAATTCAACTCGAATCATCAAGTACTTCGACTGCAATCACCAAAAACTCAGAAAAGATTCAAACCCAAAATTCCCACCAGTTATTGATCTAAAAATCGTGATTTGAGTTTCAATAGTCATAATTTCTCACTTGCAATAATATTATAAAATCAAAACTTAGGTTTGCATCAAAAAAAATTGACCCAATTTATGAATTTACTGTAATTGTTAAATTTTAGAGTTAATTATTCAATCTTACAACCTGAGACTATTTTTAGATGCTATAAGATTTGATTACAATCATCTCTTCTTTACAAATCAAGGGCAAAAACAAATTCAATATAGGATTACTGATTTAATATGAAATTGGTGCCTGTTACATTTATACAGAGCATAAGTTTAACTTCTCAGGCAAATTAAAGATTCAAAATTTCAACCATGCATTCAAGTTTAAATCCAAAATAACTCATCAACATCATGCTGATCAATCACAAGATCAAGATAAAATTCAAAAATCAAGAACTGTTTTTAAAAGAAATCCATTTACTCACCAAATTGAATTTTGCAGAGCATATTTTGATTCCAGGTTCCTGAACGTTTATTTGAAAAGCTTTGATATGCATGTTGTTGAAATCCTTAGAAATGTAGGTTGAAATTGCAGAACTTATTTTGCAGGTTGCAGATTCACTTAATGTTGCAAATTGAAATCTACAGATTGAAGAGCAGATTGATCTTCATTTGAATTGCAGATGGGATTTTGCAGTTCCAGGTTTAAATTAAATTCAAATTTTGATCATCATTTGCTTTTGTAGATTTGAAGTTGCTGATTTACTTTTGCTTTGCAGAACTTTAATTTCAGATTTGAGAATAAATTTCTATTTTGAATTAAGTTGAAAAACAAGGTAATGAGAGCGTTATGAAGAAACTAGTTTTCTTCTCAAAATATTTATTAGAATTAAAGAAAATGAGATTCAAAATAAAGACACTTGTTACTTATACTTTTTAATTGACTAACATGTCTTATTTAGATATGTTAATATGAATACACATGTCATTAAGTATTTTTAAATTGAATTTTATTTAATTTTAAATGTAAATATAAACTTACATATTTACTTACTTTATTGATAAATACTTACATGTATGTAAATAAGTTTACTTTTAAAAGAAAATATCCTAAACTAATTATAATAAAAATCTAAAACTTATACATATATATTTATAACCATTTAAAATTTTAAACATTATAAAAGAGAACAAAACAAAACTTGTTTAAATCATTTTTAAACTATCTTATTTAAAATAACAATTATCTTATACTTTGAAAACAAATGAATTAATCTTTAATTAACTTTTGAAAAACATTATGTTTTAAAAACAAAGCTTCAATTTCAATATTCATTCATTTATAATTTATTAATAGATTAAGATTAAATTTCAAACAATTCAAAATTATAACATATACATACATATATATTACAATTTGAAAATTTATCTTTCAATTTAAAACAAAAGAATATTTCCACTCACAATATATATCAAACATATATATATATATATATTATAAAATAGAATAAAATTTCATTATCTTTTGAAAAACAATTCTTATCAAATTTTGCCAGATTAAAAATTTACTAACCTTTAAAGATTACATTTACCAATTTAAATTAAAATTATAAAGAAAATTATCAAATTAATTAAATTATTATTGCAGATTATTAAATCGATATTCCCAAAATTCCGGGCCGTTACAAAGATGATGAAGACGGTGATTAAGTTTGTCCAGACTGAGGACAAATTTTATAGACGAATGCTTCCAGAACGTCATCATTGGAGGACGATGAGCATTCTAAGTAAAATTGTTCTTAAAAAGGTAACTCTTTACCTCGAGCATCATCAATCAAGAATGACTGAAAATCAGAGGAGATGCAGCAAGGCTAAGTGGGTCACACCCAAGTAGGGGAAGGTTACCTCTATCTAGAGTCCCTTTTATTCAGGTGTGTGGCGGTTCCTGATCCCAACCGCGTGGTAATCTTATTCGGTCTATCTAGTTTATGGGCTAGGCCGATCTTGTGTAGTAGGGGATCCTGGAGTGGTCCTCAGTACATTGTTCTAGAGGTATGCTTTGACAGGTGTTACCCTAATGCCTAGCCATTCAGTTGGAATCCATTCTCCAATACGAGCTTACGGTTTTGTTTGTAGAGACTAGTATGCTAAAATTTAATTAATGTACAATTTCGGCTATTTGAATAAGTATTTGTATTTAGACACTATTACAATATCACTAGATTTTCTATGCGTTAACTCCGCTTTGCTAACGACCTAAGAGATAACACGAGTTAACAATCTAAAAGTATAACGACTTAGCGAGTTAAGGTATTGAGCGACTTAACGACTTAAAGAAGCCACGACTTAACAGTTTAAGAGGATGGACGAATTAAGGGACTGACGACTTACTAGCTTAAGGTTTCTACGACTCAAGGGAAACAACAACTCAACGGACCAAGAAGTCTACGACTTAAAGCCTCTGCGACTTAAGATATGTCATGACTCAGGGGAAGTGCACGAGTTAAAGAGCCTGCGAGTTAAAAGCTTACGAGTTAAGGAACTAACGACCTAACAGAATTAAGACCTAAGCGACTTAGGGAATGTTACGACTTAAGAAAGTCCACGACTTAAAGACGTTACGACCTAAGACTTAGAGAACAAGTTCAATACCATGCCGCAATAAGATGACTCGTCGACGACTTACGACCTAGTTTAAGTCGTACACGACCTAAAACCGCAGAGCCAAGATTTTAGTGCTGCCTCACTTTAAACCGTGACCTCTTAACTCGCGAACGAGTTAGGACTTGAATCCAGATGAACGAAGAAAAGCTCAGAACCACTTCACTTACCCCACTGCCTGCCGACTCTTGAACCTTGAGTCGAGCGCGACTTACGACTCTCCATGAGTCGTGCGCGACTCATGACTTGAGAGAAAAACTACTGCCCAGAATCACACCTATAAATACGCGATCACCTCCAACGTTCAGGGGACTTTTGGGCTCATTCTTTCCAAGCACCGATACTCTGCTACATTCCAAACCAACTCAACACTCAAAGCTTTCAAAACACGTAGAACGCTATCAACAACTTCAAGAAGAAATTTCATGCATCCGACATGGATTTGAGGACTTTCACTTACATTGAAGTTTAAGCTACTTGTTCAAAGTGTTTAGTAGTTCAAAGTGTATTGTACTTGGGAAGAATTGTATCATCTTTTAACGAAATCATCAATAAAGATATTCAGAGTGGACGTAGGCAAACTATTGAGCCGAACCACTATAAAATCGTTGTTATTTGCTGCGTTTTCTGTGGTTTTCTGCTTATACTCTGTTCCCGAATCATCGGGTGGTGCTTTCACAACTACACTTTACACACCGTGGTGTTAGCGTTCAAATTTTAGCGTTAACAGTTTTGGTGCTTTCATTGAGAGCTGAACTCAGGCGAATTATCATCATTGCTCCACGAAAGTTTGTTGAAGTAATCTCTCTGAAGACTAGAAGTTTATCTGAAATCATGGCTCCGGGGAGAAGGAGTAGATCGGTTAGATCTGGAAATGTTCAAGAGGGAACCTCCACTTCCCCAGTACCTAATCAAGCCACTCCACCTGTTGGGGTCACAAAAGCGGAGTTGGATGCTGTAATCCTAGGGCTGAACCAGCAGATAAATGCACAAAATGCACAATTGGAGGCTCAGAATGCCCAAAATGCCCTAATTTTGAATAAGTTGAACGATTTGCTTAGGGTAAACCGTCAACCAACGGGTAATGAGAGGAATTTTGCTGGCAACATTCATGACACTGAAGAAAGAAACATTCTGAGAGGGCTGCCAGCCCCTTTGAGCGGACATTTCCTGAAGTTGGTGGATCTAAAGCTCGAAATGATGAGGGGTATCTTTCTGAAATGGTTCGACAAATCATGAAAGAAAGCATGCAAAGGGATGAAGACGAGAAGGAATGGGGTTTCGCTCCAAGTAAAACCCTGTTTACCGAAAGGATCTTAAAGGCTGAGTTCCCAAGGAAGTTCGTCCCTCCAACTATCCCAGCTTACAAGGGAACAAGTGATCCGAATGAATTCTTGTATAAGTATGATTGGCACATGACAGGTGCCAGAGCTTCTGATGAAATAAAGTGCCGATATTTTCCTGTATATTTGGAAGGTGTAGCTCTGCTTTGGTTCACCAAGCTACCAATTCGGTCTATAGATCAGTTTTCTGACCTAACCCGGAAATTCAAGGAGCAGTTCAGACTATATGCTTCAAAAGCCAAAGATATCATGTCATTGTCAAGTTTAGAACAGAATCCAGGGGAAACTATCAGATCTTTCTTGAATCATTTTAATATAGCACTGGCCGAGGTAGACAATGCAGAACCACGGATGATCTTGACCTATCCGATGAGGGCCATCGACAAGTCGAGCGAATTTGGAAAATGGCTTAACAGGAAGGAACCAAATTCCCTTGAAAAATTCTACAAGAAAGCAGATGAGTTCATACGCCTGGAAAGCCGTCCTGTACCAGTAAAGGCAGTATTGGAAAAAGCTGAAGATAACATTGCTGCTCCACGCAAGAATGAATCTGTAGGACAGAAAAGGGAAAATAACAATGGGAAGAAACAGAAAAATCTGAAGAAGCCTCGTTCCTTCAAGTCATCGGAATATACTCCTTTATCAGATACGCCGGAGCGTATTTATCTTGCCACTAAAGATTCTGTTGATTATCCTAAACCTCTCGTTCTGAGAACCGGGAAAAAAGCTGTACAAAGCGGGAAGTTTTGCCGCTTCCATAATCAACCCGTTCATGATACCGATGAATGCCGCCAATTGAAAAATTTGATTGAAGAGTTGATAAGGGAAAACAAGATGCAGCAATTTGTGGAAAAGAATAGCAGCAATCCTGCTTCGTCTAGTCAGGGGCAACGAGCTCCTGTTCATCAACCCAGGACAAGTGAGAAGGCTATAGGGCATGAATCCGGAAGGCCTGTTATCAATGTCATTACGGGAGGACCTCACCCAGCAGGCAAGAGCTGGGGTGAGATGGAAAGGTACACCCGGGCTTTGAAATATGTACCGTCCGAAGAAGATGTCTTTGTTTTGGAAGATGCTACGCCCCTGAAACGACAAAGAACTTTCAATGACGATATTGTGTTCAGAGCCAGGGATTTCACAGGTGTTGAAGCTCCTACCTTGGATCCCTTAGTCATCTCGGCTGGTATCAGGCCAGCTATTGTCAGAAGAGTTCTCATTGATTGTGGCGCATCCTGCAATATCCTCTTCAAGAAAACATTCGACCAAATGAAGATCACTATGGCCGATGTGCAAGCCTCGTCGCAAAAAATCGCTGGCTTCACTGGGGAGCCAAAACAACCGATAGGAACCGTTGATTTGCTTGAAGAACTTGGAGAGGGAGAAAGAAAAGTAGTCCGCAATCAAACTTTTGTGATTGTCGACGATGCTTATAATGCTTTCCTTGGCCGTCCAACTCTCGCAGCGTTCAAAACTGTTCTGGCCCCATGGTGCCTCACCATTAAATTCCCCACAGACAATGGAGTGGGAGTTATAAAAGGGGATCAAAATGCTGGGCGGGAGTGTTATCTGACAGAGCTGCGAGAAACTAGGAAAAGAGAAATGGGAAAGGATGCGGCAACCCCAGTCCGCGTCAAAGAACCAACCTTGTAGCAATTACAGGGCGGACCCTACACTGGCGAGCACAGCGGAGCACGAAAAGAGATGGATCCTAGAAAAGCCAGTGCAGGGGAGAATAGAGTGGTACCAGTGGAAACGACAGTACCAGTACCTGTTGACTCAAAGGACCCAAATAAGGTGTTGAATGTGGGTTTGCAACTTCATGTGTCAATTCAGAATATCTTAATATCTTTTTTAAAAGCAAATTTGGATTTTTTTGCTTGGACTCATGCCGATATGTGTGGAATATCCCCAGAAGTTGCAGTACACGCTTTGAATATTGATCCAAAATTTACACCTGTGAAGCAGAAAAGGAGAACTCAAGGTCCAGAAAGGTCAGCAGCATTAAAAGAAGAAGTTGATTGGCTCATGGAGAATAACTTTATCAAAGAATCTACCTATCCGAATTGGGTTTCAAATCCAGTGCTGGTTAAGAAAGCTAACAGAAAATGGAGAGTGTGCATCGATTTTTCAGATCTAAACAAGGCCTGCCCCAAAGACTGCTTCCCGTTACCCAGGATCGATCAACTGGTAGACGGAACAGCGAGACATGAATTGTTATCTTTTATGGATGCCTACTCCGGATATAACCAGATCATGATGCATGAGCCAGACCAGGAGGACACGAGCTTTATTACCGATGTTGGTCTTTACTGCTACAGAGTTATGCCCTTCGGGCTGAAGAATGCGGGGGCAACCTACCAAAGACTTGTTAATGCTATGTTCAAACCACAATTGGGCAAGACTATGGAAGTCTACATTGACGACATGTTAGTAAAGTCTAAGAAAGCAGTGGATCACATAGAACACCTAGCAGACATGTTCGCAGTCCTCCGAAGATACGGAATGAAGCTTAACCCCTTAAAATGTTCATTTGGAGTGGAATCCGGAAAGTTCTTAGGTTTCATCGTGAGCGCTGGGGGCATTGAGGCTAGTCCAGCTCAAATTACCGCCTTAAAGGAAGTCAAAGCTCCTAGAACGAAGAAGGAATTGCAAAGTCTCAATGGAAAAGTCGCCGCCTTGAGTCGGTTCATTTCCAAAGCCACTGATAAATGCATCCCATTCTTTGACGCCCTAAAGAAAGGAAAGAAAAACTTTGATTGGACTCCCGAATGCCAAAAAGCCTTTGATGAATTGATTCGCCATATGGAAACGCCTCCAATACTTTCTAGGCCCGGCGATGGTGAGGGTCTTCTTATATACTTGGCAGTATCATCTCACGCTTTAAGTGCAGCGCTGATACGAGAAGACAAGAGGATTCAACATCCGGTTTACTATATCAGCAAAAGACTCATTGGGGTAGAGATGAATTACTCCAAGTTGGAAAAACTCGCCTATTGCCTACTGATTGCATCGAGGAAGTTGAGGCAATATTTTCAAGCTCATCCTATCAGAGTCCTCACTGATCAACCTTTAAAGCAAGTCCTATTTCGTCCTGAGACTTCGGGTCGTCTTCTAACGTGGAACATTGAACTCAGTCAATATGACATCACTTATCATCCCCGAAAGGCAATCAACGGACAAGCTTTAGCAGATTTCATCGCAGAATTCATAGATAAGGGTAACAGTGAGGAGGAAACGATCGATGATTTCCCAACCCAATGGAAGTTATATGTTGATGGCGCGAGAAATGACTACTGTTCTGGAGCCGGAGTTGTACTTGAAACCCCTGAAGGTCGATCATTATGCTACGCACTGAGATTGGAATTTCCTTCAACGAACAATGAAGCAGAATACGAAGCTCTTATCGCTGGCTTGAGAATTGCTAAGGAACTAAACATCCGAGCATTACATATCTTCAGCGATTCTCAGCTTATTGTATGCCAAGTCAAGAAGGAATTCCAAGCGAAAGGGGGAAATCTTCCTGCCTACTTGTTAAAGGCTTGGGAACTCCTGTGTGACTTCGATCATTACACGATAAGTCATATTCCTCGAGAAGAAAACACGAAAGAAGATTCTCTCGCAAAGTACTCTAGCACAGGCGAAGCTCAATTTCTGGGGTTGACTCCAGTAGAAGTCCTGTTGGATCCAAGCATTGATGAGATGGATATTGATTGGATCATGAGCGTGTCTCAAGAGCAAGAATCATGGATGACTCCAATAACAGAATATCTGCTCAATGGCTCTTTACCGGAAAATTCAAAAGAACGACAGAAGCTACTGAGGAAAGCCTCTCGCTATATAGTCCAGGATGGCCAATTATACAAACGGGGATTCTCAATGCCGTTACATCGATGTGTATCTAGGGAAGAGTCCAAAACAATCCTAGCTGAGGTGCATGGGGGAGAATGTGGTGATCATTTAGGTGGTCAAACTTTAGCAAAGAAGATTCTCCGATACATATATTTTTGGCCAGAAATTAATCGAGATGCAGCAGACTATTCCCGAAAATGTGACAGATGCCAAAGATTCGTAAAAATTCCTAGAGCACCTTCCACTGAACTCACACAGATGGTCAGCCCATGGCCGTTTGCAATATGGGGGATAGACCTTGTAGGACTGTTACCAACTGCCAAATCTGGAATCAAATATGCCATTGTTGCAGTAGATTATTTTACTAAATGGGCAGAAGCTGAACCACTGGCTACTATCACCTCTAAAAAGATGATAAGTTTTGTGACTAAAAGTATCATTTGCAGGTATGGTGTGCCTCAAAAGATAATTACAGACAATGGTACTCAATTCGAAAGTGAAGAATTCCAAGATTTTTGCAAACGATTCAAAATCCGAAAAAGCTTCTCAGCAGTAGCTCATCCGCAGGCAAACGGGCAGGTGGAAGCAGTAAATAAAATTATCAAGTCAACCATCAAGAAGCAACTTGAAAGAGAAAAAGGTGGTTGGGTCGATAATCTACCGCTAGCACTATGGGCATACAGAACTACCCACAAAACTACGACTGGGCATACTCCGTTTTCATTGGCATACGGGTCAGAGGCAATGATTCCGGTAGAAACAGAGGTCCTTCACATAGAAGAATCCATTTCAATCAAGCGGAGAATGAAAAACTACAGCTTGAGGCACTAGATCTCCTTGATGAAAAAAGAGAAGAGGCTGAGCTCAGAATTGCAGCTCATCAGCAAAGGATAGCCAGACATTTCAATTCCAAAGTTCGCCAACACAGCTTTGAGATTGGAGATCTAGTCCTAAAGAGAATTATGACGACGACAGGTGTGTTTGGGCCAAATTGGGAAGGACCATATGTCATAGGTCAGAAGCTTCTTGACGGCACATTCAAACTCACTACTGTCGAAGGAGATCAAATTCCAAGGGCTTGGAACAGCAATCACTTGCACCCATACTTTACTTGATAGCTTTGTTGAAATATTGTAAAAAGAATTGTGAATGTATGATTCCTGTAATTGAAAGCGATTGTAAAACCGATGCAAGTGAATAATGAAAGACTATAAAGTGGATGTAGGCCCAAATTCTTGGCCGAACCACTATAAATCTTGTGTTTCTTATTATTATTACATGTTTGCTTTATTTTCGATATGAAAAGTACATTAAATGTATTGCTGAAATGTCGATTTGAATTTTTGCAGACAACGAAAATAAAACTTGCACATTACAAGACCAAGTGATTCTGGTTATCATTCAGCAAACAAATTTCGAGTCACAAAAGCACAAAAGTCCCGAATTCAATTCCTAGATAGGAAGTTCTTCAATTGAACGGCCAATGATTTCGCCGGAAACGGGCCATTGCTCGTAAATTGAGATCGTTTAACAAACAAACATCCAATTAAGAAGCTTGTGCCCATTCCAGTGAACTTGCCTAACAATGAAGTACACTTCCTTGGATTAAACAAACTACTTGTAAGAGAAGGGAGTGCAAGCTTGAAAAGAAAAAATAGAGAATCGCTGAAAAGGCATAAGCAAGTGGAAAAGGAACAACTAAAGCCCTCTTCGGAGGCACAAGTCCTCTTTAGAGGCATAACTCTTCGGAGGATAAAGACCTCTAACGAGGCATATGCCGCAAAAAAGAAAGTTCTCTACTCAACCAAAAAAGATTGGAGAAGTCATGACCCTCCAACATGAGAGAGTAACTTCCAGGCAATCCTCGGAGGCACATTTCACCAGGAGTTGAAGTGTGACAACCGCTCTTCGGAGTTTCACTTCACCAGAGTTGAAATGTAAAACAAAATGAAAGCCCTCTTCGGAGGCCCATTTCACCAGGAGTTGAAGTGCAACAGCCGCTCTTCGGAGTTTCACTCACCAGAGTTGAAATGTAAAACAAAATAAAAGCCCTCTTCGGAGGCCCATTTCACCAGGAGTTGAAGTGCAACAGCCGCTCTTCGGAGTTTCGCTTCACCAGAGTTGAAATGTAAAACAAAATAAAAGCCCTCTTCGGAGGCCCATTTCGCCAGGAGTTGAAGTATAACAGCCGCTCTTCGGAGTTTCACTTCACCAGAGTTGAAATGCAAAAAAAAAGGAGAGCCTCTCCCAAGGGGCAGAAACAAAAAGACCTCTTCCCAGAGGCACAATAAGACAGAAAGACCTCTTCCTAGAGGCAGAAATGAAAAGACCTCCTTCCGGAGGCACAATCAAGCAGAAAGACCTCTTCGGAGGCACACGTTTCACCAAGATTGAAATAAAACTTCCAGGTGTTGAAACGTAAAAAAGTCTTCCTCAGAGATGCAACTTTTCAAAGAAACAAAAATCAAGAAGCCCTTTACTGTGGCAAGTAAAAAAAAAATCCTCATCAAAGGCACATTTTAACTTCCAAAGGAAGAATGAATTACTTATTCTAGAAAATTCTCTTCCTCAAAAAGAAGTTGAAGTACCTTTCAAATATCCGCTTTACCACATAGAAGATTTCATTCAGTAAAATGTGTATATGCACAAAATAAAAAGTGATATCTTCGAAGGATGAAGCGTAGAAACTTGTTTGTACTCTGTTTTTTAACGAAATAATATTCCTCAAAATGTGGAATAATTATTCTCTAAAAAATAAAAGTACAAGTTCCTCATAAAATAAAATATTACAATGAGCTTATGGTATAGGGGCAACATGGTATAACTACATCGGTAAAATTGCGCTCAAACAATATATACCACAAGCTCACTGCAATATCGCATTGCAATATCGTACAAAGAAACTTGTACAAAAATGAATAATAAATGCATTCTCAGATACAGACAGAAGTTTGTACAAAGAAAAAGAATCATTTTATTCAACACTATTAGAATTTTATACAGGTACAGGTTCTAAAGTAAAAAGCCAAAGAAAAGCTGGGGGCCGGTACCCGCACAATCCCCGACCAATACATCCAAAAAAAACAAAAAAACAAAAAACGAAAGAGCTAAATCTTAGAATTCTTCAAAGTACAAAAAGTCAGAAGCATAAAAGTGCCGAAAAAATTCTAAGTGTGTGTGACGTGCAAACTACGCGCATCAAACTACGAACCATTCTTTAATTGAGGAGTGGTTGTGGGTGTAATAGTTAGCGTCAACTCTTGAGTCGACGGAGTCTATTGCAGGATAGAAGTCGCTTCAACTAATGAAGACGAAACCCCGGTAGTGATAGGATCATCTTTAAAGATCTCTTGCGAGGTGGCAAAGAGGTCGCTCAGCCCTTCGAAAGTATCGTCCCTACTCTGCTTGGAAAGGCTAGTTTTTTGGCCTCTTCGCCAGATTTCTGTGACAGTCGGGGAGATCCATGGGGCTCTTCTTCCTCAATAACCGGGGAAAGTTCGACAGATGGCCCCGCAACATCAACAGAAGTGGAGCACTTCACTAGCGAACCCTCAGGAGCAGGTCCTTTTGGTATGGATGTGTCTGTAGAAACCAGGACATCTGATGCTTTAGGTGGGGAGTCTGGAACCTCGCAGGGGTGTGTGGAGCGAGAAGGGTGAAGAAGTCCGAACTGGTGAAGGAATTCATCGTTCAGCAAAAATTTCATATCCCGTTCTTCAACCAGTACTGCTACAAGCCTCTCCAAGGTTGGCTTGTGACTGGGATCTCTACAAGGAGGGGGAAGCACTGAAATAAAAGAAAAGAAATGATGACGAAGTTAACACTTGGCAATTCGAACTTCAAAAGACTCAGAATATAAAGGAGGTAAAAGTAGATGATCTTACTTCCTTCTCTCCACACAGCATAAAACCCCGGGGGGCAACGGACATAGAAAAATTGAGTCAAAAACCCATGAGCGCTGTCAGGAAGACCGATGATCAATTTATGATTTCGAGCACTTCTCACGACAGTAATAGAGGGGTGATCTTTAGTCCTGGTGAAAGAGCATAGGAAGCAAATCTCGTCAAAGCTTAGGAATCGATCAAGCGTCCTCCTAAACAGTACACACAACCCCATTAAAATGGCATAACCATTGGGGTGTAATTGGGACGGGGCGATGGCCAATTGACGAAGAAGTTGTTGGAAAAAGTCATTGAAAGGAGGAACGCCCCCACTCAGGCACATTTGTCGATTGACCGTTATAAAGCCAGGGGGTGCTATGTCAGCAGTGTTACTTCTCTCGGGAAGAATGGCATCTGATTCAGCGATGCCAAACTGAGTGCACAATTGGCGGAAAACTCTGTACGATAAAGTAGAAGAGGCTCTTTCGGGAGGATTGACCAGAGGAGCCGGAATTACAGTTGCCTCTCCAGTCTGAACCATTGTATCTTCTTCCTGAGAAGTCATTCTACACAAGCAACTGGATATTCAAATGTGAAGGTGCACGTTTCCTAAAAGTGTGAAGTGTCGTGCAAAACTAATAAAAATAGCAAGTAAATATAACTGGAATTAAACTAGTCGATGATTGATCGATTACAAAATTTCAGAACTTGTTAATATAAAGTTCAAGCATAATATTAGTGCAGGATGGTCAGTTTTAATTGACTATTTCAGTGTTGCTTTAATATTTTGCTTGAAATTGATGAAAGCACTTCGTTCACACAATTTATTTGAGTTAATTATCTGTTATTAACTAATCTGTCATTTGACGTGGGCAGTCGATGGCAGTATATTTGTCCCATTTTTCTGCAAGTGTTGTGTTTAACAGGTTGATAGCGTTAAAGTTAGAATAATCTGTAAAGAAACGCAACAAAGTTCAAGCAGTATATTCTGGTAATTCAAATTGGAAGTACAATCAAGTTTTGTCGACATCTTGAAGTTTACAAATTTTTGTTCAAGCCATTTAGTCACAGTCCAAAAATCCTTTAAGTCCTAAGTCGTTCACAACCTAACAGAGGGATGAAATTTGCTTAGGAAACAATTCGGCAGTAAAAGATTGTCCATGTGCTGAGTCGTCCACGACCTAAAGGATAAGTCGTCCACGACCTAAAGGTTAAAGTCGCAAAGCTCCAAATCAAGATAGTATGAATTCGGCTAAGTCCTAAGTCGTCAGGAAATTAACACGACCTAAAAGTTGAGTCGTGTATAACCAAAGTCGGTCGATTCGAAAGCAAGCTAAGTCGTAAGAATTTCAAGTTATCCCCTCAACCAGCTAACCCCTCTCCAACCCGATACCCGTTATCGCCTAAATAACATCAAACCATCATCCCCTCAACTAAGCCTGTTATCCATTCACCCCATCAACTCATCAAACATCGATCCAAATCATCATGAAGCCGCCATAAGTCTAGTGCGGTGCTGTAATCTTATGAATCGCGATGGCAACGTAGCTAACGGTGATTGTAATCGATCGCAACTTGACTCAAAAACTAGGCAAGGCGTGCGAAGATGATTTGGGGTCAGGGGGTAAAAAGATTGGTGTTTCAGCAATAGTCGCAGTTGGTTTAGGGATCAAGTTCACTTACAATGTAATGGAAAAGATGAACTGTTGGTCGATTATCTTGGATTTGCCTTCGAAAACTTGAAAAGTCGCTAATGGCGGAAAAGGATATTGAAGCGGTAAAGAAGGAGGAAACGGGTTAATAGGCTATATAGAGGAAGAAGAGGAAAGTGAATGGACGCACGAGTTAGCCTATCCCTTAGGTCGCTCACGGCCTTGCAGAATTAAGTCGAAGCACACAACCTACGACCTAGGTGTATACTTCGAGGGGCAAATGTTAACTCCGCTTTGCTAACGACCTAAGAGATAACACGAGTTAACAATCTAAAAGTATAACGACTTAGCGAGTTAAGGTATTGAGCGACTTAACGACTTAAAGAAGCCACGACTTAACAGCTTAAGAGGATGGACGACTTAAGGGACTGACGACTTACCAGCTTAAGGTTTCTACGACTCAAGGGAAACAGCAACTCAACGGACCAAGAAGTCTACGACTTAAAGCCTCTGCGACTTAAGATATGTCATGACTCAGGGGAAGTGCACGAGTTAAAGAGCCTGCGAGTTAAAAGCTTACGAGTAAAGGAACTAACGACCTAACAGAATTAAGACCTAAGCGACTTAGGGAATGTTACGACTTAAGAAATTCCACGACTTAAAGACGTTACGACCTAAGACTTAGAGAACAAGTTCAATACCATGCCGCAATAAGATGACTCGTCGACGACTTACGACCTAGTTTAAGTCGTACACGACCTAAAACCGCAGAGTCAAGATTTTAGTGCTGCCTCACTTTAAACCGTGACCTCTTAACTCGCGAACGAGTTAGGACTTGAATCCAGATGAACGAAGAAAAGCTCAGAACCACTTCACTTACCCCACTGCCTGCTGACTCTTGAACCTTGAGTCGAGCATGACTTACGACTCTCCATGAGTCGTGCGCGACTCATGACTTGAGAGAAAAACTACTGCCCAGAATCACACCTATAAATACGCGATCACCTCCTACGTTCAGGGGACTTTTGGGCTCATTCTTTCCAAGCACCGATACTCTGCTACATTCCAAACCAACTCAACACTCAAAGCTTTCAAGACACGTAGAACGCTATCAACAACTTCAAGAAGAAATTTCATGCATCCGACATGGATTTGAGGACTTTCACTTACATTGAAGTTTAAGCTACTCGTTCAAAGTGTTTAGTAGTTCAAAGTGTATTGTACTCGGGAAGAATTGTATCATCTTTTAACGAAATCATCAATAAAGATATTCAGAGTGAACGTAGGCAAACTATTGAGCCGAACCACTATAAAATCGTTGTTATTTACTGCGTTTTCTGTGGTTTTCTGCTTATACTCTGTTCCCGAATCATCGGGTGGTGCTTTCACAACTACACTTTACACACCGGGGGTTAGCGTTCAAATTTTAGCGTTAACACTATGAAAAAATGTTTTAGTTATCGTAAGGTAAAAACCCATCGTATTTTTGTGTGATGCGGTTTACGAGATACCTTTGTTTTTCAAAGGATTTTGATAACTTTAATAATTCAAATTGAGTGTGTTTTCTCACGCTGGTTTTCCGAACTGGCTAGGGCGTTATTTTATTATAATGCTTGGGTCAGACCGAGTATTACAGATTCAGGATAAATGCTATGGAGCTCGGTAGACTAGCTAGAGGAGTTTCAGATGTACTTTCTGTACTTGACTTATATTCTGCTGTGTAAGGACAAGCTATATAACTATCCAGTTTGATATAATGATTGATGTACTCTGATGGTTGTAAGCACATAAACTATTACATATTCCTTTGTATAAAATCTGTTATTATATTTTGGTTCACTACGATTGAGAGATTCTGTATTGTTGTTTCTATTTGTCTTCTACCTCTTTCTTCTTCTTTATCCTAGTTATTCGCTCTTTTGTACACTTTGGATTGAACAAGGAAGAATTATTATCAACTCATAGGGTTCGGAACTGCGGGTTGCTACAACGAACTTCGATAAAAATATTTTATAAAGAAAATAATTTATAAACCATTTAAATCACAATAAGCTAGCCAAAACGTCGCATTTTAAACAATTAAAACCATAAGCGACTTACTACAGCATTTATAAGTGCTGTTAAAAGTCCTTGTTAACCATCATTGAAAAGCATAATTTTTGCAATAGTTTAACCACTTAAACAAATGATTTAAGATTTGAAATTTTTATACTAAGTACCACCATCATGGTACTTAAAAACAATGGAAAGAAATCTCTAAGAACATCTTTCTGTTTATTTATAAAACTTCTTAAAAACAAGGGATTCCAAAGTGCACTTATAAGGACCATTCTCACTTCAAATACTTTAAAACTTACTTCAATCTAAAACGCAAGTTAAATAACCATTTCAACATCAAGTTAAGACTGTGCCACATGTTTAGTAGGGTAATAGAAGTGGGGTTATACAATATAAATTTATTATTTTCTTTCAAAAGCAAGATGGGACCAAAGTTTCTAATGTTTGTTAGTTAATGATGCTTTAACTTTATAATTTATATACAACATATATGTACACGGTATATACATAAGTGATAGTGAGATAAGTTACTTAAATCCACGCTTAACTAAAGGACAAACCTACAATAACCAAAGGATCATCTCCTTCTATCAACACAAGACTAAGGATCCAACCTTTAGCACTCCTGAACCAAAGCCACTATCCTCCTTCTCCTCCATGCTCACGGCCCATCCAAGCTCCCCCTCTTCCTCTAACCTTCTCTCACTTCTTACTTTCTAATCATGTTTCCCATGATTTCTTAGGCCCAAAGACAAAGTTTAAAAGTGATTAGAGAAGATTTGATTAACTTTTGAAAAAGTTGGAGAGTAATTAGTAGATTAGTGCTTAAGCACTTCTACCATTTTCAATTCTACTACTACATTTCAAGCTTTGTAACATTTTATGAATGAATACTAAGGATATAAACCTCCTTATATAGGCTTAGGCTTGAAAAATGGGCCATATTTGCTGATTCTATGCTCTGTAATTCTTATAGAACTTCAAAATGTGTCCCTTCTACTTATAATTACACATGTGATCCTTAAACTTGTTCCCTTGATCTACTCCCCTTGATATTCCTTTCCACTTTGTATCATCTTGGGGTTGAACTTCCTTTTATTTGGGCTACCATTGTTAGGAGCTGCTGTCAGCTTCCTTTCCATAAGAACTTCATGCCTCAAAGCCATATCTACTAAATCCATAAAAGATCCTTTTGGGTAAGTAGTCATTTTCTCTTGAAAATCCTCCTTTATTCCCATCAAAAACTTCTCATTCTTCTTAAGCGGTGTACCGATGAGTTGTAGTCAAAAACATGAAATGTAATGATCCTATTTTTTAGCCCAATTTAAATTGGTAATTATTATAATTTTTTGGTTAATTTGTGAATTAATTGAGAACTAATTTTCAAATTTGGAAATAAATATATAGAAAGAGATTGTAAAATAGATTTTTGGTTTGAAATTCAAAAATAAATATATTGAAATAAATTGGATTTAGAAATTATACTTTAAAGTTAATAAGAATTTGTTTTCTAATTTTAATATATATATATATATCTGTGTGTGTGTGTGTGTGTATCTATATTTCGAAGTTATGATCTGAAATTAAATATAGTAACTTTCAAAAGGCTATTTTAAGTTAAATTCTTATATATAAAACATATGTGATTACTTATTAATGTATAATTAGTTTTAAAATCATTTTTAAGGTTATATAAATAGTTATAAAGGTAAGTGTTGTAGATAAATATTTTTAATTTAAGTAAGATTAATAAAAGGCTAATGTTCTTTCTTTTAAAATTATATATGAACTAAGTATAGTTTGTAAAAAATAAAAGTTTAAACATAATACATTTTCTTAATGTAAATATAAACATAAGAAAACATATTAAATAATTTATAATAACATAAGTGTTTAAAATAAAATTTATAAATTAAATAAAGTAGGGGTTTAAAACATAAAAATATTTGTTTTTAACAAGTGTAAAATAAAAATATCATGTATTAACATTTGTAGGCTTTGCATGCCATACAATAAACAAGTGGCAAATAATTTTTTCTTTTAAATTTGAATTATATAATAACATGTTTAGTGAGAAAACATGCTTCATTTTCTTTCATTTAAGAAATCTGGAAAAAACCAGAAAACAAAAGTAAAAATCAAAATTTGTTCTAAACAAATACAAGATAGCAGTTTCAAAACATCATGTACAAATTCATCTCAGCTAAATCAAGCATTCCCAGATCGAAATAGTTTCCAGTTTCAAAATACAGGAAGCTACTCTATTTTATGCGGTGAGCAAACTGACCTATTTAATTTTGAATCTGTGATATATTTTGATGTTTTATGAAGTGGTTGTTGTGAAAAATGATGAATGAATGTAGATATATCTGCATATGTGTGTGTGTGTGTGTGTGTGTGAATTGAGGTATGCATGCCTGTGTGTATATGTATATACTCTGTTGTATCAACAGACCCAAAATCCACTAGAGAAAGAAAAAATTCATATCTTCATGTTTAAATCGTTTCAAGTTATGATTCCTCAAAGGAAAATGTTCATAACAATGTAAAGTTATTTTTAAAAATAGATTCAAGTAAAAATAATTAGTAATTACTTTGAGATATAAAAATTACAGTGAAAACATTTAAATCAGGAAAATTCGTTGATTTTAGTTTAATAATTTGACTTGATAATCTGATTCGACCTTGTAAATGATGAATTTTAATAATAAAATCATGATTTTTAGTTTTGATTTGAGGAGGGATTTTGGGTTGGAACGGAAAACTTGTTTTCGCCGATTCTCGTCGACCCATAATGAATTGAATGTCGTGATCATTGGTGAAGGAGGCTGGATGTCTGTGGATCATGGGAAAAATGATCGAAGCAATTATAGGTCACTACGGATTTGGGTCGGCGACTATCTAGGGTTAGGAAAAGGTTTGGTCGATGAGAGATTTGAGGCTAGTTCATTGACGTCGGTGAATCGAAATCAATCGAATTCAAGGGAAACGTAGCTCGGGGTTCTGGTGAAACTTTGGTCGAGGCAGCGATGTCGCAGGTGGTCGTTATCATCGTGGCAAAGCGGTTTTTGGTGAACTATGTTGTTCCAAAGAAATCGAGAAGCTCGATTTTGATTCTCAAGCATATTTGTCAATCTGAGTGTTAAGGGTGCTCGGCGTGGTCGAAGACGATAGGCAGGCGGTGGCATTGAGGGTCAAAACACCGACGAATGATCGTACACATGCACGAGTATCAGTAGTGTATCTGGGTGTTGTAGTGTTTGAGGAAGATAAAGTTTTCTTCGGGTCTGGCTTGGGAATAATTGTGGTTGGTCTCGGGGAAACAAAGAAGAAGGAAAACTAGGTGTTTGGCTTGGGAAAACAGAGGGGAAACTCGGGTTTGTTTAATTTGATACCAGGTTTCAAATTTTGAAAAAAAGGAAAACATGCTTTCCGCTTTTACAATTTTTAAAATAAAATCTATACCGGGTTTGAAGTTATAAAACAAATATTATGCCAAGGTTTAAAACTAAAGATATGAACAAGTTTCAAAGGAAAAATGCTAAGGTTAAATGTTTTTGAACAGTTTTGAAAATTAATTGATTTTGAAACAATTTTTATGATGATAATGAATAAATTTATAAGTATTTTTAAATGGAGTTTGATAATGCTTGAATTTAGAAAGTGTTTGAAATAAGTATACTAGAAACTTTAATTAAGAGATGATTTTGAATAAATTTATTTCAATTCAGATAAGTTGTAATGATATAATTTAGCGATTAATTAAGGTATATGGTTTATCTTAATTATTTAAGGTCTTTGTAATTAAAAATATAATCTCTTAGTTAATTCAAGTATAATTACTTAATGAAAGTAACTAAAAGTTATTCGATGGAAGTAATTAAAGGATAATTACTTAATAATTAGAGATTAATTAATTAAAGTGATAAATTAAAGGATGATTAACCAAGGTGATTAATAAATTAATATGATCAATTAAGAATTAATCAATTGATATAAGTATTTAAAGGATAATTACTTAATGTAATTAATAAAGGGATAATAACTTACTGAAATTAATTAAAGGATAATTATTTAATGAAATTAATTAAAGGATAATTAGTTAATTAAAGGTTGATTGATTAATTGATTAAGGTTGATTAATGATTAAAGGTTTATAATTACTTTATGTAATAAATTAAGGGTTAATTAATTTTGTAATTAACTTAAGGTTAATTTATTTATGTGGTTAATAAAGGAATAATTAATTAATTATGGACAATTAATTAAGGCGGGTAATCAAGGATTGATTAATTAATTTCACTAATTAATTAAAGTAATAACAAATGGTTTATAATTTGTTAATGTTAATTAAGAAGGACATAAAAGTAATTAAAGTAATTAATTTAGTTTAGGTGGAGATCAAATTAAATTAACTAGGGATTGAATGACTAATTAGTCTTGCATATGGATGTTTGAATGCTTGAATTGATTGTTATCTCTGACCTGTAATATTCTATAATGTAAATTGCTTGAATTGATCTGTGAGCTGTGATTTACTTATCTGTGTTGAATTTACATATTATCTGTGAATATGTGAATGAAGATAAGCGTTATAGGATTATACCGCTTATCAATATTGCTGTGTTTGGATTGTGATGATTGATGATATTGTACTGTTGTGTAAAACCCCTGGACTACACCATACACACACAAATATGGATTTCACGGGAAATGGGTTATGTCACAGATATTCTGAATTTAAATATTTTTTTAAAAATTTAAACTTTGAATCCAAATGGTTTGGAAATGAAATTGAGTTGAATATAAAAAGCTTTTGAAAAGGAAATTTTGAAATTGGAATTTAGTTTGAATATAATATGTTTTGTTTAAGTTTTGAAATTATTTTGGAAATATGGTTTGTGTAACGACCCAGAATTTTGATCGTCAGATTTTGAACATTTAATTTAATTTTAATGTTAAATCTGGATTTTGAATTGATTTTGAAGTAAGAAGACTTTGGTTAAATCAATATAATTAGTTAAAATATGGAATATGGTAATTAAATTGAATTTGAATAATAATAATTTGTGAATTGAAATAATTTGTGAATCTGGAGGCAAATGGAACGGAAACGGTTTCTAAAATTTGTTCTAAGTCTATTTGGATTTGAATTATAATATTGGACTGCTGGATGGAATTAAAAGTCGATAAGTAAAGTTTAGAAATTTTATATTAATTTAATAATGGAATTTAATAATATAATATTATAAATAATCAGATTTGGTTCGTAATGAATCTGAATGATTTCTAACGTGAATGTAAATTCTATATGATTGATAACTAAGTTAGTAAAATTTTGAAAGTAATTTTTTTAGTGATTTCGATGAATTTGGAAATCGCTCGAATTAATCGACGAGTTAAAATAGCCATCCAGGGACACAGTCTCGGAATTCGACGAAACTAGTTCCATTGGATCTGTAATAGTTAGTTATTATCGGATTTCCATTTTCGTAGCATTTGGAGTTACCGTTTGCTCGTATGGGTGAGAAATGCGTTGAAATTAAAATTGAAAATTTAATATTTAAACTCGATTCAAAAAGATATTTTTCGCATATGATCAAATTAGGCTCCGAACCACGTTCCATTGTGTACGGAATGTGGGTAAAACCTTATAAATGCCAGGCGGCATGTGAGATTTGAACTTCCGTTTGTAAATGCTTGTTAAAATTGGATTTAATATTAAAATAATATTAACAAATGTTTATATATTCGCGTTTTTCTCAGTAATCCTAGTTGGCCGCCGCTAGAGGCATTCTCAATGGCCGAAACACATCGACATTCATATCTAATTTGCGATCAATCCATCACGTAATAGCAAACTCTTCCAACTGGAAGATCGAATAGCTCGTCAAGAGCTTCAGATCCAATGGTCAAGATCGATGGAAGCGGATCGCCAGAATCTGCCCGTGAAGGCCGCGCGTACGTGCGCATTTTTTGTGACGTAGTGGTAGCCGAGCTTGCTCGTTTTCTGGCCAGGGGCGCGCGCCGTGTGGAGCTTCGACATGGAGGTGATGGATCGTCGTATAGGCGAGTAAAGAAGGAGCGGTTTGAAACCTTGGTGCGACCAATGGGTTCGATTTTGCTGATAGTGTTCGCGTGAGGAAGAAGATAAGGGACGACCGTGATTCGTTGGTATAAAACAAAAATTTTGTTTTAAAATTTTATTCAAACACTTAAAAATTCATATCTCGTGCGTTCGTTATCAGATTTCGACGAAACACGAAGCGCCGGAATCGCAGCGATGAGATCTACGCTGCAATGCAAATTTGAAGACGATCAAAGCTAGCGAAATTTTTGGGTTAATTCGATCACAGTCGATTTAATTCGGAAATTTAAACGCTCATCAAATTTAATGTGAGTTAATCTCACTCACATCTACATACCGTTTAATTTAAATAGTTAATATTTAAATAATTAAGTGATTGGTTGAATATGAATATTAATATTAGTCTAGATTGATATTTATTTGTTGTGCTAACTTCTGTGGGTGTAGGGAAAGAGGATGGAGGTACCCAACTGGATTCCTCATAATATAGAAATTTTATTCGTAATCCGTGATATATTTCAATTATATCCTATGATAGAATGATTTGGAATTTTATTTGCTGTGTATGGTTGGATAAATATAAATGTGGTATTTTTAGACTATAAATAAAATAAATTGGGATTAAAAGGGAATTGAAAGCAAATTTGAGAAATGAGTTTAAGGAAATTAAATTCAAGATATTGGTTTAGAATTTGAAGTGTTTTGAAATTGTGATTTACAAAGGAAACGAGGAATAGAAATGTATAAACTGGGTTTATAAATGAAATGGAATATTTATCGGTGAATAAAGTTTGAAAGATAGATTTTTGGTGGGAATTCATATAAGAAATGCAAATTGTTTAAAAGCAATAGTGAAATTATTTTTAAATAGATGAAAAATGTGTTTTTCCCTGGAAATTAAGGATGATTCCCAAGAAAGCTTTCAAAATATAAATTAGCAGTTTAAAATGTATTTTAAAATATTTTAGAGAAAAAATATATATTATTTTTAATCATTTTTAAGTATAAGTAAATATTTAATTAAGTTTTCAAAAAGGAAATTATAATATAAATATTTGATTAATAACTTTATTTTAAAGGGTAATTTTGTTTTAAATTACTTAGAAACTCCTCTATATTTTCTTAAGTATTATTTTCATTTAAGAAATTTCTAGTTGCCTTATTCTTAATATTTTAAGTATATTTTGGAAGTGATTTCCAAGAAATAGAAATGTGTTTAAAAATAAAAGGAGTTTATTTTGAAAATGTTAGAAGAAATTTACGGAGTGGCAACGTAAATTTAAATTGAGATAAATCAAGTAGGATTTATAAAAGGAATTCTTTAGATTTTTATGGAATGGAAGAGTATTTCCCTGAAAATCCAAGTACGTTTAAAGCAGATTTTTAAGCAAAAGTTAAAGGTTTTAAATTTGATTTTAAAAGAATGTTTTAAAGAAAACTCTTAGTTAAGTTGCAAAGATTTCAAAAGTAAATATTTACTAAATTAGTTATAGTAATAATTATTTTTAAGGGTTTATTGGTATTATGTTTTGAAAGGAATATCATTAATATTTATATTTTATAAAATAGTTTTATTGTAAAGATAGTTTGATTCAAGTTTTATTCGGAAATCTATATAGGATTTCATAACTTTATTTTAAAACTTAGTATGACTTAACTTTTATTTTGAAGAAAAATGGTTTATACTTTATAAAGCAGTTTTATTTGAAACATTTAAAAAGTATGTATATATGTTAAATAAAGTATGTAAATAGCTTTAGTTTAAATTATTATAAATCTGAAGTATTTGGCTCAGATGTTTTCAGTGGAAATCAATATTTGGAGATTTATTCCATAAGGAGTGTGTATGTTTGAAACTGTTTTCAAGGGATTGAAAATGGAAATATATCTTATGAAGATATCTTGAGGTTAATAATAAATAATATGGGAAATTATTTATTGTGTGATGGATGTTTGTGAATGTTAATTGATAGTTAAATCACCGACTATCAATAATGGCCAATGCGTTGATCGTTTCGAAGAGACCAGGATCGGGATTTATTTTTCGAAAACCACTTTGATCCAATTTGTACGTTTTCATGAGGAAGACGAGTTCGGAGTCGAAGATGGAGCAGTGAAGTGCAAGGGCTAGTCGATACTGACCCTAAGGATGATTCCAAAATGGATGTAGTAGGGGTAGTGCCTTTGGTTCCGTTCGAACCCGGGACGGACTTGTATGGATGAATGATTTTGGAACATCGTCAAGTGGTCGATGGGCATTCTAAGTGAAACATTCTAAAAGGTAACGCTTAGCTTCAAGCCTTAACAACCGGGAATGACGGAAAATCAGGGTTTATGCAGCAAGGCTAGGTGGGTAGCACCTATTAGAGTAAGGTCATCCCTGTCTAGATGTCCCTTTTTGTAACGATCCGTAAATCCATACCCCTTAAGTAAACACTATTCTACATCAATCAAGTAAAGTTGTACAGAAATACGAACCATTTGGGTTAAAGAAGAAGAAGTAGAAGAAGAAAATAGAAACAACAACCGAATCTAACCAATGCAGCGGAATAAAATATAATATATATTAACAAGTCTTTACACAAAAGAAAACTGTAACCGTTTATACATACATCATCAGAGTTCCATATCAATAACATACAACGAGACACACAACGGAATAATAACCAAATACGGAAGTACGTATCGCCATCCAACTCATCTCCTGAGCTCCCCAGCATCATATCCTGTATCCTATAATACTCGGTCTGACCCAAACATTACAGTTAAATAACACCCGAGTCAGTCTAGAATACCAGCGTGAGAAAATCACACTCAATTGGTTATTAAAGTTTCAAAAATCCTTTGAAATCAAAAGCATCTCGTAAGACCACGCCACAAATAAACATGTCGGGTTTTTACCTTATGATAACTAAAACACTTTTATTAAATCCTCTGATATTATAAAAGGGTCTATATACAAATACTTATAAAATAGCCGAAATTGTTACATTATTAAATTCCAGCTACTAGACAGAGTGGGTAATACAAACAAAACTCATAAAAGGCGCGTAGGGAGAATGGATTTCCAACTAATGACTAGGCACTGGGGTACCACCTGTCACAGTACGTGGCCTAGATCACAGTACCGAGGAGTACGCCCGCTCCTCTGCAACACAAGACCGGGACTACCCCTTACTGGATAATCCCGAGTGAGATCACCTCGTGGTTGGGATCAGTAACCGCCCACTAAGCCAAAATGAAAGGGACATCCAGACAGGGATGACCTCACCCTGCTTGGGTGCTACCCACCTAGCCTTGGTGCATAACCCTTGATTTTCAGTCATTCCCGGTTGATGAGGTTTGAGGCTAAGAATTACCTTTTTAGAACATATCCCTTAGAATGCCCATCGTCCACCTGACGACGTTAAAAGCATTCATCCATACAAGTCTGTCTCGGGTTCGAATGGAACCGAAGGCACTATTCCCACTACATCCATTTTGGAAATATCATCAGGATTGGTAGCGACTAGCCCTTGCACTTCACTGCTCCATCTTCGAATCCAAAATCGTTTTCCACGAAACGTACAAACCGGATCGAAGTGGTTTTCGAGAAATAAATCCCGATCCCGGTCTCTTCGAAATGATCAACGTATTTGTCCAATATTGATAGTCGGTTATTTAACTATCAATTAATATTCACAAACAACCATCAACCAATAAATAATTTCCCAAATTATTTATTAATCCCAAAAATATCTTCAATTGATATATTTTCACTTTTAAAACCCTTTTGAAAACAGTTTCAACTACCTTCCTTTCTTAGAATAAATTCCAAGTATTTTCTATTTCCACTGAAATCACCAAGCATAAAACTTTAGAATTTAAAATAATTTAAAATGCTTTACTTGAAATATACTTTAAAACATTTAAGTTAAAAACTACATCAATACTTGATTAAAAACACATATTATACGAATATTCGAAAATAAAGTTACTTTATAAATATAAAACCAGGTTTCCACTGTTTAAAACAAAAAACTAAGTCACCTTTAAATAATTATTACAATAATAGATTTGAAAAATATTTACTTTAGAATTTTAAACATTCAGAAATAATAAATTTTCTAAAACCTGCTTTTTAAAACAACATTAAACTTTTATCTTATATTTTAAAATTTGCTTTGAAATGTACTTGGCTATCCAGGGAAATATGCTTCTCTTCACATCCGCTAAAAATAGATCACTATTTATTTTTAAACAAACTTTCTCATTCCTTTAATAAATTTCCACCTTGAACTTATTCTTCCCAAATATCCTCTGATATATTTTACTTTGATTTTATAAACTCAGTTTATAAATTCCACAGTCACATTCTCCTTTAAATTTCCAAACACTTGAATCAATTTCCAAATTGATTTCCAATTTACTCCCTTTTATTCCAAAATCCATAAATTTCAGATTTTATTCCTTAATTATGGTTTGAAATACTTTTAACTGAAAATACCAATTTTAGATTTCCCAATTTACTTCCTTATTCTTTTAAATAAATTTAAACTTTGCATTTTAAAATAATTATTTATTCCTTTAATTGATATCACTTAAGTTGGCAAATCATTAATTTCTGTTTATTCAAAATCCCCTTTTCCTACTCGGAGTTATTTATTAAAAAATTTAAAAATCACTTTTATTCTTTTCCAGTTCATTCTTTAATTTATTCAAATCTTTTATGATTATTTTACAAAAAAATTCACTCTTTTATTTTCTTTTCAAAAATTCAATTCTATATATATTTCGATAACTAAACGTACCGAAATATATACAAGCAAACCATAGAAATCAATATTTCCAATTAAAAATAATATTCATCATAGAATATCCAATATCCATAATACAGAATATCAAACTACTCTAAATAATTTTGAGGAATCCTGTTGGATCCCTCCAACCTGTTTCCCTACATCCATAGATGTTAGCACAATATATAATATCAATTTCACTTTGAGGTGGAATATCGCGGTATATGGGATTTATATAAAATCATCCGCTATTATGCGGCGCATAGTGTCTCATCCGCTATAAAATGCGGGAAAATCAATCATTCCAATATATATTATATGCTATAATATAGCACAATAAATCCATTCAATCATCCAATCAATTATTTAAATTTAACTATTTAAATTTAAATTAAAAATTCAGTTGAGTGAGATTATCTCACCTTGAATTTATTTGCAATCCATTCCAATCCAGCTTGCCACCTACTCAATTTTTAACCTTGTATAAATATTTTGCAGTTTATTAATATTTGGATTAACCGATCAATTAATTCCTAATACTTTGGTTTTAACTACTAATTTGGTTATAAATAAATTTTCCTTTAAATAAATATTTGAACAAATTGAAAAATCATTTACCATTAAATAACTTAATTAGCTAAGGCTTTAGTTTTAGACTAATTTCTCTTTAATAAAATATTTAACTGAAATTTAACTTTCAGAACTGAATTGAACAAAATAACCTCTTGTAAAAATAATTAAATAAGATTTATTAAATAAAACTACCTTTATAATGTATATAAACTGCATTTAAAATCTTTACTAAGATTAAAATTTTATTTTATTTTCTGCTTGCATAACTGAAACTGCATATCATTATATATTATCTATTTTTATTTTTATTTTCCGTTCAACATTAACAAATTATATCTTCAAGAACTTACATATATTCATATATGTATTATTTTAAATTGATTCAAACTGAAAGAGATAACAAGCGCTTACCTTACTGCGAACGACGAACATGATTTGAAATCGCCAGAACCAGTGAATGCTAGGCCGACCAGACCTCCACCATCCCTCGCCGACCTCAGAACCAAACGCGAGCTTCCAGAGGAGAATCGTCGTGCCTAGAAACCACCTCAACTTCGAAACGCCTCCCACTGCTTCACGCGATACAAGATCATCAACCCTGACATCTTCAACTAGCATCACGCCAGCTACTGCTTCGATTACCTCTCGCGACCTCATACTCGAGATCCCTAACCCTAAACGAGCTCGTCGCCCTCACCCACCATTGTTCGAATCCCTACAGCATCGCCTCACAATTCGATTTCCGGCGTCCCATTGACCGCGACTTGAACGCGAGCTGATTTGGATGAATGGTGTTTGAAAATTTCGATCGCAAATTCCTTACGAACCAGTATGATAAGAATGGAAATCTGCACTAGATCCTCTTTGTTTTGATTTGGTTTACGAACAAGGAGGTCGCAATTGGTAAATGCTGAACGAACGAAATTTCGATTCTCATATCCCCCCTGTTCCCCCATTTTTATTTTTTATTTATTTTTTATTTTGAACTAAGCTCTCAGATTTTAGTTTGAAGATAATCAAGGCTAGGGTTTGATTTAGATAAATGGGACTGAGTTGACGTTGTTATCCCGCTTTTTGGCAAAGCCGTGATACCAAAAGATTGGTCGAAAACGGAAGACAGTTCGTCTCAGAGAATGGTTATACTTCACTTTACTATGGATATCGATGAATTTTGCCCGAGTCCGGATCAGGCCACAATTGATAGGACACGACAAGAAAGGTTGTAGGAGCCATCATTTCAAGTTTCAAGTCAATCCGAGTTCGTATGCTCAAGATATGATGGATTCAGTGTGAAGAGAAATAGTCATTGTCTGGTTCGAAACCATGAAGTTCGAACCCATCCTTTTCGAACCCATCCTGTTCGAAACCATCCACGCCCTCTCCTTCGAACCCACCTAGTTCGAACCCATCCACGTCCTTGCCTTCGAAGCCATGGAGTTCGAACCCAAGCCACGTTCGAACCCATCGGCTAGTACCTGCCTCGACTCCATCGCTTTCGACTCCATCGCCTTCGAATCCACCACAGTGGCCTACCTTCGAATCCATGACTTCACTCGGCCTCGCATCCTCACTTCGAACCCATCGAGTGACCCAGTTCGAACCGATCAAGTTCGAACCCATAAGGATTCCTGGATTCGAATCAGTCACGTTCGAACCCAGGAATACTTCCTATTTCGAATCCACCGAGTCAATCGGTTTGGATGACGTGTTCGCCGTAGTTCACGGAGTCGAAGCGGTCCATTCAGAGATAAGTTAGGATCGATTCGAAAAATGCGCAACACGTCACTGCAAGCCCACGTGCACTGATGGATTCGAAATCATGGGTTCGAACTCATGGGTTCGAACGACACAGCCAACCAAGAAAACCCCATTTCGAACCGAGCATATCTCCTTAACCACAAATCCAAATGCAACCAAATTTTCACAGTAGCTTCCATATGAGGTAAAGATTGTCCCTGCCAAGTTTCAGCTCGATTGGACCAATTCTTGATGGGTTCGAAATCACTTCGAACCGATGTCAGATCGAGACGAAACTTGGTGGGATCGGTCACGTGGGCCCACTCACGTGCCAGAAGATGTCTCACGAAGTTTCAGCCAGATCTGGGCCTCCAACGCCTATAAATAGCACCCTGAAGCCTTCAGAAAGGGGGATCTTCGGAGAACTTCTTCCATTGAACGCCAAGACTCTGCCGGATTCAAGTTTAACTATCCGAATCGCTGTTGTATTCAGATTTCAAAGCAATTGTCAGCTGTAATCCATTGTAATCGATTGAATCGAGCAAAGCAATAAAGAGAAACCCTTCAAAGTGGACGTAGGCACGAACGCCGAACCACTATAAATCTTGTGTTTGTGATTGTTGCTTGTGAATTACTGTGATTTGTTACTTAGAGCTGAATTCTATATTGATTGTTGCTGAGTTCTGTGTTGATTATTATCGAGTTGAGTACGTAAACAGGTGCTTTCGTGATATTGGGTGTTTGTGACCAATTTTGGCGCAAACATTTTGGTGCTTTCACTGAGAGAGTAATTCAGGAAGAAGTTGAATTTAAAAATCCAAGAGTTCAAATCTAGGAATTATGGCAAGACAATCGAGTAGGAGGCCAAGGCCTGAGAGAAGCGAACCACAAGGAAGCCAAGAGGCTTCCTCAGGAGCAAATCAACCATCGATATACATCACTAGGGACGAGATGGAAACTATGATGAAGAGGCAAGAGGAAATGATCCAGAGTTTATTCCAACAGATAGGACAGCTTGGAGCACAAAATAGGGAAGCCAATGGAGTCCAGAACGGAGCGGGACCATCCGGCGTAGCACCAGAGCTAGGGGGCACACATAGGGACAATGTTGACCCAACCTTGGAAAGAGAGAGAGAAGGATCTGCGCAACCTAGGAGTAGTAGAGGAGTGAACGCTCAGTCAAGGGGGCAGATCCCGGAGTTACCTCGTGAACTCGGGGGGCAGGTTGGAAGTAGTGAACAAGGATTACATCTCGGAGACAATGACCGATTAGCAGAGATAGTTAGGAGAGCTTTGAGAGGCGGTATGGTGAACAAAGATTTGGAAGATGTTAATAGAAGTCCTTTTACTTCAGCAATCAGGCAAGCTAGGAACCCACCTGATTTCAAACTACCATCATTGGATATGTATGACGGGAGAACGGACCCCACGGTCCATCTGACAAAATATATGAGGCATATGGAAGTGCTGGGGGCATCGGAGGAGGTTATGGCCCGGTGTTTTCCATTATACTTGACAGATATCGCTGCACTATGGTTTAGACAGCTGGAGAACGGATCCATCGGAACATGGAATGGTTTAGTGGAGAGATTTATGAGGCAATTCAGGGTCCATATTACAAGACCCAAGAACGTGATGACTCTGGCAACTCTAAAGCAAAAAGCCGGAGAGACCTTGAGAAGTTATTTAGCACGATTTAATGCAGCAGCAGCTTCAGTGGATAGAGCGGATCCGTCCATGGTGGTAATGGCAGCTGTGTCCGGAATAGCCGACGGCACAGAGTTCAAGAATTCATTGACCAAAGATCCACCCATTGATCTAGAGGAATTCTATCATGAAGCAGAAAAGTTTTTACGATTAGAAGATGCGAATGCCGAGAGAGAAGAAGGAGATGGGATAGAAGTTTTTGCATTTAGAGACGAAAAGCCTCTTAAAAAAGATTCGGATAAAGGTAAAAGAAAGATTGAGAATGACAGAGACAGATCAAAGCGGCAACGGAGGGAGCCGCGATTCACCACCTACGCTGAGTTGAACGAGAGCCTGGAACGAATTTATCAGGATACCAAAGAACAGATTCCGTATCGTAGGCCGATGCGAAGGGATCCTACCTCTGACGAAAGAAAATCAGATAAGTTCTGTGTATTCCATGAATTAAATGGTCATAACACTAACGATTGTAGGCACCTGAAGGATGAGGTGGAAGGGCATATCAGGAACGGTATGCTCCTTCAATATGTAAGGAGGCGAGCTCCTGCGGCGGAACCAGAGTGACTACCGTCCACATCAGCTAGAGGCGACCCCGAATCAAGGCACCGTATGGTTATCAATTGAATGAAATAACGATGAACAAGTTGTAAACTTCCACTACCGCAAATAAATCATTTACACATGTGCGGGATCGCGAACGATCTTCAGGCATGCTCTGAGTGATCATTGACCGTTTCGTAGTGGAAACTTACACTTTGACATCCATGCTTTGCTTTCATGTCATTTCAATTTGAACATTTAGACTCTGTTTGTTTGGACAATTGTTTTTGAAACTCATCCGTTTAATAGATATTTGATTCTGATAACTCTGGAATGGCTAAGCTACTTACACATGTATGGGGTCGCGAACGGTCCTTAGGCATGCTCTGAGATGGCGATGAACCGCCCTGACAAACGATCCAGGATCTCACCCGAACGTGACCCTGACATCGATAACATCAAGCCCTCCCGGGCACACAAATCCGCCTCGAACGGCACACGATCGCGAACGATCACTCTCTGCCTTGAACGGCACCGACCGCGAATGGTCATGATTCACTAATCATAAAATCCGACCTCGAACGGTCACGAATTCGCCTCGAACGGCACACGATCGCGAACGATCACTTTCTGCCTTGAACGGCACAGACCGCGAACGGTCACAGATTCGCCTCGAACGGCACACGATCGCGAACGATCACTTCCTGCCTCGAACGCCATCGATCGCGAACGGTCATGGCTCACTGATTATGAAATCCGACCTCGAACGGTCACCATTCGCCTTGAACGGCACTTGGTCGCGAACGATCATCATTTGCCACGAACGGCAGTCGACCGCGAACGGTCCCATCTCTTCATTCGCCGCGAACGGCATCGACCGCGAACGGTCCTATTCCATCTTATGCCACGAACGGCACGGACCGCGAACGGTCCCGATTCACTTCAAGCAGCATACGATCCCGAACGATCGAAGCATGAATTTATACGCTCGACCGCGCACGGTCGCACTTCACCTCGAATGACTCGATCACGAACGATCGTCATTTGAAGTTGAGCGCTTGACCACGAACGGCCGCACTTCATCCCAAATGGCTCGATCCCGAACGATCGTCATTTGAGGACATATGAAACTATTGAGTTCTTTGCAGGTTGATAATCGGATACGAACATCCAACTCAAGGCATTACAAAACACACCTTCCTACAGCAAGGCATGTTTTGGGGGGCAAAGTGTTATCCCGCTTTTTGGCAAAGCCGTGATACCAAAAGATTGGTCGAAAACGGAAGACAGTTCGTCTCAGAGAATGGTTATACTTCACTTTACTATGGATATCGATGAATTTTGCCCGAGTCCGGATCAGGCCACAATTGATAGGACACGACAAGAAAGGTTGTAGGAGCCATCATTTCAAGTTTCAAGTCAATCCGAGTTCGTATGCTCAAGATATGATGGATTCAGTGTGAAGAGAAATAGTCATTGTCTGGTTCGAAACCATGAAGTTCGAACCCATCCTTTTCGAACCCATCCTGTTCGAAACCATCCACGCCCTCTCCTTCGAACCCACCTAGTTCGAACCCATCCACGTCCTTGCCTTCGAAGCCATGGAGTTCGAACCCAAGCCACGTTCGAACCCATCGGCTAGTACCTGCCTCGACTCCATCGCTTTCGACTCCATCGCCTTCGAATCCACCACAGTGGCCTACCTTCGAATCCATGACTTCACTCGGCCTCGCATCCTCACTTCGAACCCATCGAGTGACCCAGTTCGAACCGATCAAGTTCGAACCCATAAGGATTCCTGGATTCGAATCAGTCATGTTCGAACCCAGGAATACTTCCTATTTCGAATCCACCGAGTCAATCGGTTTGGATGACGTGTTCGCCGTAGTTCACGGAGTCGAAGCGGTCCATTCGGAGATAAGTTAGGATCGATTCGAAAAATGCGCAACACGTCACTGCAAGCCCACGTGCACTGATGGATTCGAAATCATGGGTTCGAACTCATGGGTTCGAACGACACAGCCAACCAAGAAAACCCCATTTCGAACCAAGCATATCTCCTTAACCACAAATCCAAATGCAACCAAATTTTCACAGTAGCTTCCATATGAGGTAAAGATTGTCCCTGCCAAGTTTCAGCTCGATTGGACCAATTCTTGATGGGTTCGAAATCACTTCGAACCGATGTCAGATCGAGACGAAACTTGGTGGGATCGGTCGCGTGGGCCCACTCACGTGCCAGAAGACGTCTCACGAAGTTTCAGCCAGATCTGGGCCTCCAACGCCTATAAATAGCACCCTGAAGCCTTCAGAAAGGGGGATCTTCGGAGAACTTCTGCCATTGAACGCCAAGACTCTGCCGGATTCAAGTTTAACTATCCGAATCGCTGTTGTATTCAGATTTCAAAGCAATTGTCAGCTGTAATCCATTGTAATCGATTGAATCGAGCAAAGCAATAAAGAGAAACCCTTCAAAGTGGACGTAGGCACGAACGCCGAACCACTATAAATCTTGTGTTTGTGATTGTTGCTTGTGAATTACTGTGATTTGTTACTTAGAGCTGAATTCTATATTGATTGTTGCTGAGTTCTGTGTTGATTATTATCGAGTTGAGTACGTAAACGGGTGCTTTCGTGATATTGGGTGTTTGTGACCAATTTTGGCGCAAACAGACGTTAGCGTGCCTGAGATAATTTGCTACAGTGACTACAAAATGAAATTTTAAAATTCTGATGTGAAATTATTTCAGCTGTGATTTGAATGGTATATTATTTAAATTCAAATCGTCTCAATAAAATTTTCAATGCGTTTATATATTGTATGCTCACTCAACAACTCCAATCACTATGAAAATTGAAATCCGATAATAATACACTATTATGGATCCAATGGAACTGGTTTCGACAAATTCCGAGACAGTGCCTCGGAAGGCTATTTTTAAATTCAATTTAAACTAAAATTTTAAAACTGAACAAACCACTGCTAATTTTAATTTTACAACTTATATTATCTTCAACGTTATCAAAATAAATTTTACAAGCCTTCAAATTATTTTTAACAGGCTTAAAACTCCAGATTCAACATTTTACCCAGCTTCTAGAAATTAAACTCCAGATTCAACATTTTACCCTGCTTCTAGAAATTAAATCCAATAATTAAATTCCAGATAATGGTGATATTTGAAATTCAAGTAAAAATTAACTTTTAAATATTTAAATCAATTAAATATTTCGATTTTAAAGGCTTAAAATTTCCGGCTCGTCACACTTTTTATTCGGCTTAGTGGTGCGGTTGCGGATCCCAACCGTGAGGTGATCTTACTCGGGATTATCCAATAAGGGGTAGTCCCGGTCTTGTGTTGTCGGAGATTGGGAGTAATCCTCGGTACGATGATTTAGGCCACGTACTATGACAGGTGGTACCCCAGTGCCTAGCCATTAGTTGGAAATCCATTCTCCATATGCGCCTTTTACGGATTTTGTTTGTATTACCCACGATTGTGGCTAGTAGCTGGAATTCAATGAATGTAACAATTTCGGCTATTTTAATAAGTATTTGTATATGGACCCTATTATAATATCAGAGGATTTTGATAAAAAAATGTTTTAGCTATCGTAAGGTAAAAACCCGACATGTTTATTTGTGGCGTGGTCTTACGAGATGCTTTTGATTTTCAAAGGATTTTGAAAACTTTAATAATCAATTTGGGTGTGTTTTTATCAGCTGGTATTCCAGACTGACTCGAGTGTTATTTCATTATAATGCTCGGGTCAGATCGAGTATTATAGATTACAGGAAAGGAGCTATGGAGCTAAGGAGAGGAGCTGGAGTCCGAGACGTATTATCTGTACTTGATTATATCCGCTGCTGTGATTTTTTATATTGTCAGGCTGGTAATTGTTATTTGTTTGAGATATACTCTGATGATATATTATATAAAACATATATAGTTTTCATTTTGTGTAAAGATCTATTATTAACTATTATATTTTGTTCCGCTGTGATTATGAGATTTTGTTATTGTTTATTTCCTTCTTTCTTCTATCTTCTTTCCTTTTCCTCAACAATCTGAGTTTTCCGGCACTTGATCGTCGGCATATTATACTGTGGAGTATTTTGTGTCGATTTTCGAGGGTCGAGAAGGGCGGTTCGTCATAGTTTGAAAGGGTTATACAATTTGTACAATATATATACGAATTTTAAACCATTTTGAGGTATATTGAATAAGTTATTTTGGGAATTTAAATTTAACCCAGGTTTATACTTTAAAGGTTATGACTTGTGCATATTTTATCGAATTTTCCCGAAATGAAAAGCATTTGTTTTCAAATGATAATGGCTTTCATATGACGAAAGAACTTCCAGTTTTTTTAAAAGGATTTCAAGTTGTGAAATGGAAATTGTTTTGAAAGGTATGAATGAATCTTTGTTAAAGATTGGTGGTTAGAGATTTGGTGAACTTTGTTTTCAAATTGAAGAGGATCTTCAAGGGTGAATCTTTTATTTAAAAGATTAAAGTGGAAATTTGTTTAAACCATTCAAAAGGAAAGGTTTTGGGCTAAAAGTTGTGACTTAACTAAGATTCCAATATATCCATATGATTTTAAAATTAGCGCTCGTTATTCGGTTTAGCCGGGAGAGGACTTTATGTCATAAAACCCATTCTGAATAGTGATATGACGTAATGGAGTGCATTTAAAGACGGAGGTAAAGACCGGGTATCTTCGAAAACGAAAGGATTACCTGTCGAATGTCTCTTCACAGAGTCGCGTCGATATAGAGATCTCCATATGTGATGGGGATCCGATCGGGATTGTAAATACCCGGATTTGCAAGGGCTTCTTTGAAGTACCTTCGGTTCCGTTTGAACTCGAAACGGACTTGTATGGATGTATGTTTTATGTTACACTTTGAGATGTAAAACTGGTTTCTGTCAAATACATTTTTGTTTGGTGGCGGAGAATTTATTCTCTTAGCTTAACACCCTTGTCTAAGACGTATGAGCTTAGAGGCTATGTAGTTGATGGTTACTAGTGATATATTCCCAATTTGGTAATGTGGCATACTAAGTGCTGCTGATCATCTGTTGATCAAAGCATGGATTTTATGAAAGCGTAGCTTTGTGGACGAGACCTCGTCAGATCTCACACCCCTAAAATGGTCAAAATAGGAAGAATGCATCAAGGTTATGGGGTCATGCCCTTTAGAGTATGTACATTTCATTTTGGATAAAAGTGGTATTATGGTATGGTTGTTGAGAGCTACCCATGTGGTTGTTGCAAATTTGTTGGTGTTGAGAGCTCTCGGATAAAGGTCGGTGAAAACTGGGGGATGGCATACTCGTGACAGTTAGTTACCTAGTTACAGTGGTAACCCGACTTTGTGTTGGTAAAGAGCTGGTTAAGTTCTTGCAGTGTCCCTCCGGAGGCGTACCCATGTGGAGGGAAAGTTCCTTAGCCTAACCATTTGTTGGAAATCCAATCAAACAATACGAATCATGTACGGTTTTAGTTGTATAACCTGTCGTGGAATGTGGCGCTAACCTGCTATTGAACATGGTAGCTATAGTAGGTATACCATAATGGTGGTCTGTTGGTTAATATTAATATTATACTTTCTAAAGGTTTTTTGCACTATGCAATAATAATAATATTAAAAGGATTTTCACGTATCAAGCATGTTTGACTATCATAAGGAGAAATCTCCTCTAATTGTGCGCTTGCATTGTTTGTATGCGGAGAGGCCTTATGGTAGTTCCATTTTCCAAAAATGATTGCGGATTTCTTTTTTACTTCTTTTGTTGTTTTTTTTTTCAAAACAACTGTTTTTGTTTTCTCACACCAGTCCCATGAGTGACCTGGAGTTTATCGTTCTCTTTCTAAACTTTGGGTTCTCATAATTTTCCACACGGACAGCCTAGAGTCAGGTTACCAGATAGTCAGCCAATAGGTGTAGCTTTTGGCAATCTTTGGAGTCTTTGGTTTTGCGATCGCATTGTGTTTCAGTTCAGCATGATCTGTAACAACCCGCATATTTGTCGATTTTATATTTAAATATTTTATTTAAATATTTCATCGTTAGTCGGATTTTAGTCCGAAAAGCTACTTTTTGCATACGGTCGAATTAGGACTCGGGACCACTCCCATTGAGTTTAAAATGCCGTTTGCGACCTTTTTGAGTATAAGCTTCGATATGTTTGGAGAAAGTTGATTTTTGCTACTTTTCACTTTGGGTTTGGTTTGGGCTCAGCCCTATGTTAACTTATGCTCAAATCTGAGCCACTCTTCCCCACTCACCCTCATTCTCTTCTCTTTTCAGTTTTTAGAGTATTAATGGTGGGAGAGATTGGAAATTAAAACTCCAAAACCCTAGTTCCTTTTGCAACTTCAAATTCCTAGCTCCAAATTCAAGAGAACCCATTGGTAAGCATTCTCATCTTCTTCTCCAACTTATTCTCTTACCAATTTCAGTAATTCCTAAACCTAATTTTGGGAATGTTCTTGTTTTGAGCTTAGATTCAAGCTCAATTGGGTTGTGTTGAAGAGAGGTTGATTCTCCATTTGCTTTCAAGCTTCTTCTTGTTTGATTTTGTGAAAAGGTGAGATTTTAATCTCACCTCTATGCTTATATTTATCTTCGATTGTTAGGTATGAATTCCTAACACTTATTCGTGTGCAATTGATTTTGGTTTGGATTGATTTCGTGTATATTCCAATTTTTTTGGTGTTTTGGTCTAATTTATGAAAATCCTATTATGGATATTTGAGGCATATCGAAGAGCCGTTTGGGCTGGGTTGTCGTTCGACGTAATTCCTTAGTCATCGCCTTTTGCTCGTTCGATCATTTTCGATATTCGTTTGGCCATTTTTGGCCTAGGTTCAGGGAATGCCCTGAACCCCAGATTCAGACGTCTGAAACGTGATATTCAGACGTCTGAATATTGTTCTGGGAAGATTTCTATTCCCAAATTCAGACGTCTGAATATATGGTTTCAGACGTCTGAATTGGTTCATTTGGAACCAGAAAGGAAATAGGCTAAAATATGCCTATTTCAGACGTCTGAAACGCTTGATTCAGACGTCTGAATTGTGTTCTGGAAATCTTTATATTTCCAGATTCAGACATCTGAACCACTTGTTTCAGACGTCTGAAACTGCTGTGTTTTGCCTATTTTGCCTATTTGCCTATTCGCTTGAGAATTCCAATTTAAATCGATTCGTGATGATGCTATTTGTTGTTATCATTTATTATGACTTTGATGACTCCTTTTTAGGAATTTTTGAATATCCATTTCGACGGATTCTTTATCGGTTTCTTTGGATTTTATTCACGTCTTCGAATGTGAATTTTAGTGATTGATTTTTCTTACAATCTTCTTTGTGATTTGTCACTTTAAAAATATAAAGGTTTTCTATACTAGTAGTAAATATCAAAACTCTTTCTTCGAATGATTTCAACACTATTTTATTACAAAGATCGTTTTCTCAAACCGATTTCTAATCTATTAGTACATACAAACCTTTACCTCACTCGTATGAGAAATCTAATTAAACGGCTTAGTAAAACAAGTGGTATGAAACGCTTGCGTTTACTTCGTCGGTTAATTCTTGGACTTGTTCGATTGAACCTCTTGTGACAATTTTCTAGTGAAGATTTACAGTTTGTTCGTAAATATTTAAGTTAAGCAAGTGGTTATGGGACATGAAGCTAAACTCATATACTTACTAGCTTAGTGTAATTGACACTTCTCGTTGATCATGATGATCATCTTTGTGATTTAGACTAGCAATGTGCGATGTCTCTTTGTCTGCGAGGGAGACTAAACCCCGTTTTGTGGAGTTTCGACTCAATTTGGTGGGGTAGCAACCCATGGTCTTCGGGCCGTTTGTGGAGCTTCGGCTCAATTTGTGATGGTTAGCAACCATGGAATTAGCGTTCCGTTTGTGATACACGTGTTGGTGGGCATTATGCTCCCGTTTGTGATAGGCCTTTTCCCCCCTTGTGATTTCTGGATTTCTTGAGATGATTTCTAGAATTTGTGTTTCACCAATTTTCGTGATTTCCATTGATAAGTTTTATCAATATTTGTGCTTTGGTGAATTTGTGCATCATTGACTTTTGTGATTGACATTGATATTATTGTCAATATTTGTGCATTGGTGAATTTGTGCGTCATTGACTTTTGTGATTGACATTGATATTATTGTCAATATTTGTGCTTTGGTGAATTTGTGTGTCATTGACTGTTGTGATTGACATTGATATAATCGTCAATATTTGTGGTTTGATGAACGAAATAAGGAGTATGGCATTTCTTTGATTCTTGTGTAGATTTGGTGATATTGATTAACCTCTCGTTGATTTTCAATTACTTATATATATCACAACTTGGAATTGTGATTATTATGTGTTTAGTATATCTCTTATCCTATATCGTTTCATCTGATATCTATAGTTAGACTGATCCGTTTATTATTTTCTTATTAAATAATACTCGGGTCAGACCGAGATGTTACAGGTGCTTCTGCTTGACCTCTCTCTTGGGATTGATTTCTCTGACTTTTGGCTTACTACTTAGATTAGTAGTTTATTTTGGTATATACATTCGAGATATAGACTCCATAATGTATACTTATTCTTTTGTGTAGTTCATGTAACTATTCTTTTGTGATATTGTGGATCTTTTTAGACCACTACTCTGATGTACACTTCCTAGTGTAGAATTCATATCTATTTCCCCCTTTGTGATATGAATTGTCTGTGACTGATTTATGTTATGTTTATTTCTATATTTGTTTTCGAAGATATTATAGCCACTGTGTAGTAGCTTTGAATTTGTGTCGGTATGTCGGATTTCCCTCTTGATAAAGAAATGCATGTTATACTATCTGACATATCGATGCTCGCACAAAGCAATTACACGGATGGTCGCTCCTCAACAGCCTTATTCTCCATGCTAGTTGACAGCATTACTTCGTAGTGTTCTTGGCTAGCGTGGGTATATAGGTGGGGCGTCACAGCTTGGTATCGGAGCCAAACATCGGAACAATATGGAATATTATAACAAGGATCATCGTCCTAAGTCCGTCTTAGTTGTCGTGCTTTAGGATTTAATTCGAGTCTTCGTACCGATTCATCCTATTTTCCTTATGATTCCTTGTTTATCTATCTAGATTGCTTGATATTCAATTTGGTGAATAATCTTCTTCTTGCTCTTCTTTCTTTCTAAGGAAGAGGAATGTCTAGACCAGGCCGTCCCAGTGCTGGACCATCTAGTGTTCCACCCCAAGATGGAGTTTTTATGACTGCTCAACAGCTTCTTGATTTAGTGACAAATGCTCAAGCAGCTGGAGCTAACCCGGAACCTACTCACCCAAAGTCGGGATTTGCACGCTTGTGTAGCGATTACACTAATTTGGGTGGGGAGCCATTCAAAGGTTCCGAAAGTGTTATTGAAGTACAGGCTTGGCTAAGGTCATGCGATCGAATCTTTTCTCGCATGAATCTTATTGACCTTCACCGAGTTCAGGTGGCCTCTAGTATGCTCCGAGAAAGAGCATTGGACTGGTACGAACTTCTTATTTCTGAAACTAATGAAGCGGATCTCACCTGGGAGAAATTCCGAGAGCGCTTTGAGTTGAAATTTGTACCAGAAGCTGAGAAAGTGACATTGGCTCGACGATTTATAGACCTTGTTCAAGGTGAGTCCTCCGTGACTGATTACGTCGCCTCCTTCGAGTCGCTTTCCAAATATGGGGTTGAATACATCAACACCCCTTTAAAGAAGAACTAGAGATTCGTCTATGGCTTAAACAAAAATCTTAAGAAGCCATTACTTCTAAAATTAGAAGTTTCTTTCGACCAACTCGTTGATATTGCTCTTCGTCTTGAAGAGGCAGATAGGGAGAACGATGTTGAAGTGGTGGGTTCCAAACCAAACTTCAACAACAAGAAGAGGCCAAATAAATTCAAAGGACCTTATCCCAATAAGAAAGGGAAGCAAGCAACCTCCGCGGAAAAGACTTCTTCCTTTGGCCGTGGGGAATGCTATAATTGTGGTTCGAAGGACCATTATGCGAACAAGTGTCCAAAGTCTCTCTCTTGTCTCTACTGCAAGGTTCCCGGTCATGTTATATCTTCGTGCCCCAAGCTTCAGGGAAGGAAGGAGGGAAAACTTAATGTTGCTCAAGCCCCTGGCAACACATCTCGTGGTCAAGGTATGCCTCATTCTATTCTGGATGGAATTATTTTATTTCGTGATCATCCTATTCGAGTTCTTTTTTATACGGGTGCGTCCCATTCTTTTATATCAAAAGAACTTGTTGATACTTTTTCTTTGGATGTTTTGTGTTTAATGACTTCTTTGAGAATTGCGAATCAGGTTGGTGGATCCGCAACAATCAGTTTATTGTGTAAGGATGTCGAGATTATTTTGTGTGATTTTCCTTTCCTAGCCGATTTGCATGTCATGCGTTATTTAGGCTTTGGAATGATTTTGGGAATGGATTGGCTTAACCGTTATGAAGCTCATATCCTATGTCCTGAGCGGACTATTCATCTACGACATCCTCAATCCGTTAAGCAGATTTCTATTAATCTTAAAGATTCCAGCTTGGTTGCATCTTTGTATTCTTTAAATCCTCGTGATGACGATGATGATGACGAGGGTGATATTATTTCTCTTATTCACATCGTTTGTGAATTTTCCGACATATTTGAGCCCATTTTAGGATTACCACCTAAGCGAGAAATTGAGTTCAGAATTAATCTTATTCCTGGAGCTCAACCTATCACTCGTCCTCCGTATCGTATGTCCAATAAAGAAAACGAGGAGATGCGTAAACAATTATCCGAATTGGAGACGAAGCAATTTATTCGCTCTAGTTCCTCGCCTTGGGGAGCTTCGGCTATTTTTGTGAAGAAATCCGATGGTACACTTAGGCTTTGCGTTGACTACCGCAAGCTTAATGATCTTACTATCAAAAATAAATATCCTTTACCTCGGATTGATGATCTATTCGATCAGCTTAGTGGTGCTAAGGTCTTTTCACAATTAGACATAGCTACTGGATTTCATCAGCTTCGTATTGCAGAGGATAGTATCCCATTGACCTCGTTTCGTACTCGTTATGGATCTTATGAATGGCTTGTCATGCCATTTGGTTTGACGAATGCTCCGGCGTATTTCGTTGACCTTATGAATAGAGTTTTCAAAGACTTCCTCGACCGGTTTGTCCTTATCTTTATCGATGATATTCTTGTGTATTCTAAAACCGAGGAGCATGAAAAACATCTTCGGATTGTGTTGGAAACTCTTAGGAGTAATCAATTAAAGGCAAAATTTTCTAAATGCCACTTTCGGCAATCTCGTGTGAAGTTTCTCGGTCACATTATTTCCGAACCCGGAATTTCTGTGGATCCTTCAAAGATTGAAGCGATTCAAGATTGGAAGAGACCGGAGAGTGTGACGGAGATTCGTAGTTTTCTTGGATTGGCAGGTTATTACCGCCGTTTTATCAAAGACTTTTCTAAGATTGTCGTGCCTCTCACTAGCTTAACGAAGAAAGGTATTAAATACATTTGGTCGAACAAATGTGAAACTTCTTTTCAGAAACTAAAAGAACTCCTTTCTGATGCTCCTATTCTTGTTATTCCCGAGGGGAATCAAGATTTCGTTGTTTATACCAATGCTAGTCGCGTTGGTTTGGGTGTCGTTCTTATGCAAAGAGAACGTGTTATTGCTTATGCTTCTAGGCAATTGAAGCCTGCCGAGACTAGATATGCCACTCATGATTTAGAACTCGCGGCTATTGTTTTTGCTCTTCGGATTTGGCGTCATTATCTTTTAGGAGAGAGATTTGTTCTTTATACCGATCATAAGTCCTTGAAGTATTTATTCTCTCAAAAGGAACTTAATTTGCGTCAACAGCGTTGGCTCGAATTTCTTGCTCCTTATGGTCTTGATATTCTTTATACCCCCGGTAAGGGTAATCGTGTCGCCGATGCTCTTAGCCGTAAACAACAAGATGTTGTTTCTATGATGATATCCAAATGGAACGATCTCGAGATCTTATCCACTTGTGAGATTCGATACCACGTATCTAATTTATGCTCATCATTTGTTTTATGTAGCCTTGAGGCTCATCGTTCTCTTTTGGACCGCATTCTTGAAGCTCAAAGGCTAGATCCCGAAATGGCTCTTCTTGGCCAAAATATTAGGGATAAAATTGATATTGAAGGTTTGAGAGACTTTGATATCGATTCTCGTGGCGGCATTCGGAGATTTGGTAGACTTATCGTACCAAATATTAGTGATCTTCGTAAAGATATTTTAGAAGATTCTCATCGTTCTAAATTTACCATTCATCCCGGTAGTAGTAAAATGTACGCAGATATGAAGCGACTTTATTATTGAGAGGGAATGAAACTTGACATCGCTAACTTCATTAAGCGTTGCATGACTTACCAACTCGTTAAGGCCGAACATCAAAGGCCCGGTGGGTTATTGCAACCTTTAGAAATTCCAATTTGGAAGTGGGACCAAATTTCCATGGATTTTATAGATGGCCTTCCCCGTTCTCGTTCGGGTCATGATAGCTTGTGGGTGATCGTTGATAGACTTACTAAATCCGCCCATTTTATTCCCGTTCGGTCTAACCGAACCGTTCCTCTTTTGGCCAAGCTCTTTATCAAAGAGATTGTTAAATTGCATGGAGTTCCTACTTCTATTGTTAGTGATCATGATCCATTGTTTACTAGTGGATTTTGGAAGAGTCTTCAAAAAGCTTTGAGAACGAAGCTTAATTTTAGCACCGCTTATCATCCTCAGTCCGATGGACAAACCGAGCGTGTGAATCAAACTCTTGAAGATCTTCTTCGTGCATGTGTGCTTGATTTTGGTGGAAGTTGGGAAGATCATATTTCACTTGTTGAATTTTCCTATAATAATAGCTTCCAATCTAGTATTGGTATGGCACCTTTCGAGGCACTCTATGGAAGGCCATGCCGATCTCCTTCTTGTTGGCTTGAGGCCGGTGAGAAGCTGGTTTTAGGTCCATATTTTATTCGTGATTCCACAGAAAAGATTGATCTTATTCGTCATAGGATGAAAGAAGCCCAGAGTAGACAAAAATCCTATGCCGATAACCGGAGAAGGAAGTTAGAATTTTCTGTGGGAGATCTTGTGTTCATTCGTGTTTCACCAATGAAAGGTGTTGTACGTTTCAGTCGATCGGGAAAATTGGCGCCTCGATATATTAGGCCATTTCCTATCACTGAACGTATTGGTTCCATGGCTTATCGCCTTTTATTACTGGCTCAATTTTCTGCTATCCATGACGTGTTTCACGTTTCTTAACTTCGGAAATGTCTTCGAGATTCCGATTCTATTCTTGAGCCCGGCGTTGTGGAAGAGATTGAAGTTTCGCCTAATTTAACTTATGAGCAACATCCTATTCGTATCATTGCTTCGGAAGTCAAACGACTTCGAAATAAAGATGTTCCGCTTGTTAAAGTTCAATGGTCTTCAAATCCTAAGGATTGTTCTTGGGAATCTAGAGAGTACATCGAGCGAACACATCCGGACTTACTTTCTCGTGCTCTTTGAGGTGAACTTCTTATTTCAAACTTCTTTTGTGTTGAATATGCTTTTATGGTTGTTACTATATATCTTCTTCTTATAATATTGCGAGGACGCAATTTCTTTAAGGAGGGGAGTCTGTAACAACCCGTATATTTGTCGATTTTATATTTAAATATTTTATTTAAATATTTCATCGTTAGTCGGATTTTAGTCCGAAAAGCTACTTTTTGCATACGGTCGAATTAGGACTCGGGACCACTCCCATTGAGTTTAAAATGCCGTTTGCGACCTTTTTGAGTATAAGCTTCGATATGTTTGGAGAAAGTTGATTTTTGCTACTTTTCACTTTGGGTTTGGTTTGGGCTCAGCCCTATGTTAACTTATGCTCAAATCTGAGCCACTCTTCCCCACTCACCCTCATTCTCTTCTCTTTTCAGTTTTTAGAGTATTAATTGTGGGAGAGATTGGAAATTAAAACTCCAAAACCCTAGTTCCTTTTGCAACTTCAAATTCCTAGCTCCAAATTCAAGAGAACCCATTGGTAAGCATTCTCTTCTTCTTCTCCAACTTATTCTCTTACCAATTTCAGTAATTCCTAAACCTAATTTTGGGAATGTTCTTTTTTTGAGCTTAGATTCAAGCTCAATTGGGTTGTGTTGAAGAGAGGTTGATTCTCCATTTGCTTTCAAGCTTCTTCTTGTTTGATTTTGTGAAAAGGTGAGATTTTAATCTCACATCTATGCTTATATTTATCTTCGATTGTTAGGTATGAATTCCTAACACTTATTCGTGTGCAATTGATTTTGGTTTGGATTGATTTCGTGTATATTCCAATTTTTTTGGTGTTTTGGTCTAACTTATGAAAATCCTATTATGGATATTTGAGGCGTATCGAAGAGCCGTTTGGGCTGGGTTGTCGTTCGACGTAATTCCTTAGTCATCGCCTTTTGCTCGTTCGATCGTTTTCGATATTCGTTTGGCCATTTTTGGCCTAGGTTCAGGGAATGCCCTGAACCCCAGATTCAGACGTCTGAAACGTGATATTCAGACGTCTGAATATTGTTCTGGGAAGATTTCTATTCTCAGATTCAGACATCTGAATATATGGTTTCAGATGTCTGAATTGGTTCATTTGGAACCAGAAAGGAAATAGGCTAAAATATGCCTATTTCAGACGTCTGAAACGCTTGATTCAGACGTCTGAATTGTGTTCTGGAAATCTTTATATTTCCAGATTCAGACGTCTGAACCACTTGTTTCAGACGTCTAAAACTGCTGTGTTTTGCCTATTCTGCCTATTCACTTGAGAATTCCAATTTAAATCGATTCGTGATGATCCTATTTGTTGTTATCATTTATTATGACTTTGATGACTTCTTTTAACGAATTTTTGAATATCCATTTCGATGGATTCTTTATCGGTTTCTTTGGATTTTATTCACGTCTTCGAATGTGAATTTTAGTGATTGATTGTTCTTACAATCTTCTTTGTGATTTGTCACTTTAAAAATATAAAGGTTTTCTATACTAGTAGTAAATATCAAAACTCTTTCTTCGAATGATTTCAACACTATTTTATTACAAAGATCGTTTTCTCAAACCGATTTCTAATCTATTAGTATATACAAACCTTTACCTCACTCGTATGAGAAATCTAATTAAACGGCTTAGTAAAACAAGTGGTATGAAACGCTTGCGTTTACTTCGTCGGTTAATTCTTGGACTTATTCGATTGAACCTCTTGTGACAATTTTCTAGTGAAGATTTACAGTTTGTTCGTAAATATTTAAGTTAAGCAAGTGGTTATGGGACATGAAGCTAAACTCATATATTTACTAGCTTAGTGTAATTGACACTTCTCGTTGATCATGATGATCATCTTTGTGATTTAGACTAGCAATGTGCGATGTCTCTTTGTCTGCGAGGGAGACTAAACCCCGTTTTGTGGAGTTTCGACTCAATTTGGTGGGGTAGCAACCCATGGTCTTCGGGCCGTTTGTGGAGCTTCGGCTCAATTTGTGATGGTTAGCAACCATGGAATTAGCATTCCGTTTGTGATACACGTGTTGGTGGGCATTATGCTCCCGTTTGTGATAGGCCTTCCCCCCCTTGTGATTTCTGGATTTCTTGAGATGATTTCTAGAATTTGTGTTTCACCAATTTTCGTGATTTCCATAGATAAGTTTTATCAATATTTGTGCTTTGGTGAATTTGTGCGTCATTGACTTTTGTGATTGACATTGATATTATTGTCAATATTTGTGCATTGGTGAATTTGTGCGTCATTGACTTTTGTGATTGACATTGATATTATTGTCAATATTTGTGCTTTGGTGAATTTGTGTGTCATTGACTGTTGTGATTGACATTGATATAATCGTCAATATTTGTGGTTTGATGAACGAAATAAGGAGTATGGCATTTCTTTGATTCTTGTGTAGATTTGGTGATATTGATTAACCTCTCTTTGATTTTCAATTACTTATATATATCACAGCTTGGAATTGTGATTATTATGTGTTTAGTCATATCTCTTATCCTATATCGTTTCATCTGATATCTATAGTTAGACTGATCCGTTTATTATTTTCTTATTAAATAATACTCGGGTCAGACCGAGATGTTACAGGTGCTTCTGCTTGACCTCTCTCTTGGGATTGATTTCTCTGACTTTTGGCTTACTACTTAGATTAGTAGTTTATTTTGGTATATACATTCGAGATATAGACTCCATAGTGTATACTTATTCTTTTGTGTAGTTCATGTAACTATTCTTCTGTGATATTGTGGATCTTTTTAGACCACTACTCTGATGTACACTTCCTAGTGTAGAATTCATATCTATTTCCGCCTTTGTGATATGAATTGTCTGTGACTGATTTATGTTATGTTTATTTCTATATTTGTTTCCGAAGATATTATAGCCACTGTGTAGTAGCTTTGAGTTTGTGTCGGTATGTCGGATTTCCCTCTTGATAAAGAAATGCATGTTATACTATCTGACATATCGATGCTCGCACAAAGCAATTACACGGATGGTCGCTCCTCAACAGCCTTATTCTCCGTGCTAGTTGACAGCATTACTTCGTAGTGTTCTTGGCTAGCGTGGTTATAGAGGTGGGGCGTCACAATGGTGGTTCGGGCTTCTTGATTTGGAGTCTTTGGAGTTTGGCATTGAAGATATTGTTTTCCGCTGCTGTTGTTGTCTTATTCTTTCCGCTGTTATATCTATCTCTGATAGTGTTGATCATTCATTTGTATCATTATTGTATCAAATATTATGTATCAACAAAGTTATTCATTTGTTTCTGCTAGGTTGTTATCGCCTAATGTTGTTATAAGCTCCGGCGAACCAGACTCAACATTTGAATATGTGGCAATCGAATACGGGTGACGTATTTAGGTGTCGATTTTCGAAGGTCAAGTCAGGGTCGTTTCATTTGGTATCAGAGCTGAAGGTTGAGTAAGAACTTTAGCTCAGGAGTATAACACATTAGGTGGCTCATTAGAGATAGGGTTATAAATACCCTAGAATGAGTTTCCCTTAGATATCCGTTCATATGCCTCAGTCAATTCTCTTACTATTCACTGATAGTGAGAAATAGTGTAAGAAGAGGACGAGGTAGGGGACAGGGTAGTACCACTAAATGGTCAATACCCTACAACAACAAGGAACAACTTTTCTCATCAATCTCTTTTGATCATCATCCGATATCAATTCTTTGATGATTTCTTGGCAGCTACAAGAAGAAGCTTTGATATGGTGATGACCCTACGAATTTTGTCTACATTGTAGAAAAGTATCTATTTCATATTCAAATCATCAGTTTCTATCAATCTTTTCATTTTTAATTTTAATGAATTTGAAATTTTAATTGGAATAAATTGGTTAATAAAATATGAAGCTGAATTAAATTGTATCCTCTTGTCTATTCTTTGGGGTCCAAATAAATTCTACGAATGGTTAGTTATCATTCGGACTAACCAATGCCCTGCATATTTCGTAGACCGGATGACCTGAGTATTTCATAAAATATTGAATAGATTTGTTCTCGTATCTATTGATGATATTCTGATTTGGTAAGCCAAATATAGAATAAATATTTCAGCTTGATCTGGAAAGCTATTTCTCTATCTTTTCATATGTTCTTTATTGTCTTCCTATCTAGCAAATTTCGAGGACGAAATTTTCTTAAGGGGGGGAATCTGCAACGATCCCCTTTTTTATCCCAATTTAAATTGGTAAATAATATAATTTTTGGGTTAATTTTTGAACTAATTGAGAACTAATTTGAAAATTTGGAAATAAATATATAGAAAGAGATTGTAAAATAGAATTTTGGTTTGAAATTCATAAAAAAATACATTGAAAATAAATTGGATTTAGATACTATATTCGAAAGTTAATAAGAATTTGTTTTCTAATTTTAATACATATGTGTGTGTGTATCTCTATATTCGGAAGTTATGATTTGAGATTAAATGTAGTAACTTTCAAAAGGCTATTTTAAGTTAAATTCTTATATATAAAATATACGTGGTTACTTATTAGTGTACAATTAGTTTTAAAATCATTTTTGAAGGTTATATAAATAGTTATAAAGGTAAATGTGTATAGATAAATATTTTTAATTTAAGTAAGATTAATTAATGGCTAATGTTCTTTCTATTAAAATTATATATGAACTAAGTATAGTTTGTAAAAATAAAAGTTTAAATAAAATACATTTTCTTAGTATAAATATAAACATAAAGAAACATACTACATAATTTTAATAACATAAGGATTTAAAATAAATTTTATAAATTAAACAAAGTAGGGGTTTAAAACATAATTTTTTTGTTTTTAACAAGTGTAAAATAAGAATATCATGTATTAACATTTGTAGGCTTTGCATGCCACATAATAAACAAGTGGCAAACAATTTTTTCTTTTAAACTTAAATTATGTAATAACACGTTTAATGAGAAAACATGCTTCATTTTCTTTCATTTAAGAAATCTAGAAAACAAAACCAAAAAACAAAAGTAAAAATCAAAACTTGTTCAAAACAATACAAGATAGCAGTTTCAAAACATCATGTACAAATTCATCTCAGCTAAATCAAGCATTCCCAGATCAAAATAGTTACCAGTTTCAAAATACAGGAAGCTTCTCTGTTTTATACCAGGTGAGAAAACTGACCTATTTAAATTTGAATCCGTGATATATTTTAATGTTTTGTGAAGTGGTTGTTGTGAAAAATGATGAATGAATGTAGATATATCTGCATATATATATATATATATATATATATATATATATATATATATATATATATATCTGTGTGTGTGTGAATTAAGGTATGCATGCCTGTGTTTGTATATGTATATACTCTATTATATTAACAGACCCAAAATCCACCAGAGAAAGGTAAAATTCATATCTTCCTGTTTAAATCATTTCATGTTATGGCTCGTGAAAGGAAAATGTTCATAACAATGTAAAGTTATTTTTAAAAATAGATTCAAGTAAAAATAATTAGTAATTAATTTGAAATATAAAAATTACAGTGAAAACTTTCAAATCAGGAAAATTCGATGATTTTAATTTAATGATTTGACTTTATAACCTGATACGATCTTGTAAATGATGAATTTTAATAACAAAACTGTGATTTTTAGTTTTGATTTGAGGTAGGATTTTTGGTTTGAACGGAAATTTCGTCCATTCTCGTTGACCAACGACGAATTGTATGTCGTGATCGTTGATGAAGGAGTCTAGATGTCTGTGGATCATCGAAAAAATGATCGAAGCAATTATAGATCGATGTGGTGTTGGGTCGGCGATGATTTTGAGTTTAGGAACAGGTTTGGTCGATGAGAGATGTGACGCCCCACCTCTATACCCACGCTAGCCAAGAACATTACAGTGAATGCTGTCAACTAGCACGGAGAATAAGGCTGTTGAGGAGCGACCATCTGTATAATTGCTTTGTGCGAGTACCAATATACCGGATAAAATATAACTTTTCATCTCAAGAGGAAATCCGACATACCGACACGAACTCAAAGCTACTACACAGTGGCTATAATATCTTCGGAAACAAATATAGAAATAAACATAACATAAATCAGTCACAGACAATTCATATCACAAAGGCGGAAATAGATATGAATATTACACATAAAAGTGTATATCATAGTAGTGGTCAAAAAGATCCACAATAATACAAAAGAATAGCAACACGTGCTATACAAAAGAATACATCTATGAGTCTAAATCTCAAGTGTATACAACAAAATAAACTACTAATCTAAGTAGTTTGCCAAAAGTCGGGATGATAGTCCGATAAGGAGTCAAGCAGAAGCACCTGTAAAATCTCAGTCCGACCCGAGTATTATTTATAAGAAAATAATAAACGGATCAGTCTAGCTATAAATATCAGATGAAGTGATATATAATAAGAGATATGACATAAACATATAATAATCACAATGCCAAGCTGTGATAAATAAGTAATTGAAAATCAACAAGAGATTAATCACTATCACAATAATCTACTCAAGATAAAAAGGAATGTCATACTCCTAATTTCATTCACCAAGCAACAATAAATGACATATATATCAATGCCCATCGTAAAAGTTGGTGAAACATAAATTCCAGAAATCAACACACGAAATCCAGAAATCACAATAAAAGGGAACAACGACGTCGTACAGTGGGACATCCGATGAACCAAATCACAATAAAAAGGATGGCCAATCCCCAAAAAAACTGGACATCGACGCACCTAGAAAGACACGCCCCATGTACAGTCGAACATCGACGCACCTAGAAAGATACGCCCCATGCTCTAGCATCGACGCACCTAGAAAGATACGCCCCATGCACAAATAAACAACGATGCACCTAGAAAGATGCACCCCATGTAATGTCGAACATCGACGCACCTAGAAAGATACGCCCCATGCTCTAGCATCGACGCACCTAGAAAGATACGCCCCATGCACAAATAAACATCGATGCACCTAGAAAGATACATCCCATGCATAAATAAACATCGATGCACCTAGAAAGATACACCCCATGTAATGTCTAACATCGGTGCACCTAGAAAGATACACCCCATGCAAAGTCGAACATCGACGCACCTAGAAAGATACGCCCCATGCATAGACGAACATCGACGCACCTAGAAAGATACGCCCCATGCCCCGACTTATTGAGCCGATTGCTCCACGAAGTAAACAAACATCGATGCACCTAGAAAGGTACACCCCATGCATAATAAAACATTGACGCACCTAGAAAGGTACGACCCATGTATAAAATGAGATGAAACTCAATAAAATGAGGAACAGTCCTCCACATATACAAAGAGACATCGCACATTGCTAGTCTAAACCACAAAGATGATCGTCATGATCAAAGAGAAGTGTCAATTACAATAAGCTAGTAAATATATGAGCTTAGCTTCATGTCCCATAACCACTAGCTTAACTTAAATATTTACGAACAAATTGTAGATCTCCACTAGAAAATTGTCACAAGAGATTCAATCGAACAAGTCCAAGAATTAACCGACGAAGTAAACGCAAGCGTTTCATACCACTTGTTTTACTAAGTCGTTTAATTAGATTTCTCATACGAGTGAGGTAAAGGTTTATATATACTAATAGATTGGAAAACGGTTTTATAAACGAATTTGGTATTAAAATAGTATTGAAATCGTTTGAGGAAAGAGTTTTGATATTTACTACTAGTATAGAAAACCTTTATATTTTTAAAGTGACAAAGCACAAGGGGGATTGTAGAAACAATCAATCACAAAGATCACATTCGAAGATGCGAATAAAAATCCAACGAAATCGATAAAGGATCCATCGAAGTGGATATATCTAAAATTCCCGAAGAAAATAAGTCATCAAAGATGATAATAAATGATGACAATAAATAGGATCATCACGAATCGATTTAAATTGGAAATTCAATCCAAAAAGGCAAATTGGACTCAAACAGCTGGTTCAGTCAACTGAACAGAGTTTTCAGTCGACTGACCGTGTATCTAGAAATTTTCTAGGTTCAGGAAACTTTCTATTTCCAGGTTCAGTCGACTGTGCAGAGTTTTTCAGTCGACTGAATCATGCATGGAAACTTTCGGGTTCCAGGTTCAGTCGACTGAACAGAGTTTTCAGTCGACTGAATCATGCCTGGGCTGTTTTTCAGCCTATTCAAATGAAGAGCAAATTCTTTCAAAATGCAACCGGACGAACATTGGCTCTAAGGGTTTATGCCAATCGGCAACCCGGCCCTATATGCTCCTCGGTGCATCACTAAAAGCATGATCAAACATCCATAAAAGGATTTTCACACAAATTTGACTTAAAAACCTAAAAATTGGAATATTCACAAAACCAATCCAAATCAAGAGCAAATGCACATGAATAAGTGTTAGGAATTCATACCCAACAACCAAAGATAATTATAGTCATAGATGTGAGATAAAAATCTCACCTTTGAACTAAATTTATGAAGATGAAGCTTGAAAGCAATGGCAAGAACAAGCACTCTTCAATCTCAACACTAGAAGCTTGAATCTAAGCTTAAAAGAGAAACATTCCCTAAATTAGGTTTAGGAAATTTCTGAAATTGAATGGAGAAGGAGTTGGAGAAGGTGAAGGAGATGCTTACCAAAGGGTTCTTCTTGAGTTTGGAGCTAAAGCTTGGATTTGCAAAGGAAGTTAGGGCTTGGAGTTTTAATTTCCTCTTCCACCCTCCATTAACATAAAAGCTTGAGTATTAGGAAAATAGAAGAGAAGTGAATGAAGAGGAGAGGGTTGGAACTGAGTTAGTAAGTGGTTAATTGGCTCAGCCCAAACCAAAGCCCAAAACAAAAGTAGCAAAAATCAACTTACTTCAAACATATCGAAGCTTATACTCAAAAAGGTCGCAAACGTCATTTTGAACTCAATGGGGGTGGTCTCGAGTCCTAATTCGACCGTATGCAAAAAGTAGCTTTTCGGACCGAAATCCGACGAATGATAAAATATTTAAATAAAATATTTAAATATAAAATCGATAAATATGCGGGTTGTTACAGACTCCCCTCCTTAAAGAAATTGCGTCCTCGCAATCCTTAAGAGGAAAATAAGAAGTAACAACCATGGAAGCATATCAACACAAAAGAAAATTGAAATAAGAAGTTCACCATAAAGAGCACAGAAGAGTTAGCAAGAACGGGATCGCTCAATGAATTCTCTGGATTCCCAAGAGCGATCCTTAGGATTTGAGAATCATTGAACTATCACAAAAAGAACATCTTTATTCCGAAGGCGCTCAACCTCCGAAGTAATGATGCGAATGGAATGTTGCTCATAAGTCAAAACTGGTGAGACTTCAATTTCATCAATAACACCAGCTCGAGAATAAAAATAGGAAACCTAAAAGCATTTCCATAGTTAAAAGACGCAGAAAACGTCAAGAATAGCAGAAAATTGAGCCAGTGCAACGGCGTAGTACAATCACGGTACGCCCGAGAAACTAGAAACTCGAATAATCTGGAACACCAACGTAGTACAAAGACGGTACGTCCAGTGAACCAAAAAGCCAAGTCATTGATGTAGTACAAACGGTACATCCAATGTATCCAAAAAGAAAAGACATCGATGTAGTACAAACGGTACATCCGATGAATCAAAAGCAAAGACATCGATATAGTACAAACGGTACATCCGATGAATCAAAAGAAAAGACATCGATGTAGTACAAATGGTACATCCGATGAATCAAAAGCAAAGACATCGATGTAGTACAAACGGTACATCCGATGAATCCAAAGCAAAGACATCGATGTAGTACAAACGGTACATCCGATGAATCAAAAGCAAATAATTCGGAACATTGACGCAGTACAAAAACGGTGCGTCCAACGAACCGAAGCCTGAATGATTTTCGGAACACCGACGTAGTACAAAAACGGTACGTCCAATGAACCGTACACAATAAAAGGACATCGGACGCTAGTCCTTAAAAGGAATGAGATAAAACTCAATAAAATGAAGTACGTCAAAACGTTCGATGAACTTGATAAAGAGATAATTCCTTTCATACATCATTAAAGAATCAACCACTAGTTGCTTACGACAAAGCGCATTGGCGACACGATTTCCCTTCCGGGAATAAAAAGAATATCAAGATCATAAGATGCTAGGAACTCGAGTCAACATGAAGTTCCTTATGAGAAAATAATTATTCCAAAGATTTATGATCGAGGTAGAGAACAAATTTCTCATCCAAAAATGATGATGCCAAATTCCAAAAGCAAAAACAATAGCCACGAACACTAGATCATGAGTGGCATATCTAGTCTCGATAAGCTATAATGATTTAGAAGCACAAGAGATAGCACGTTCTCTATGGCAAGAGAATGGCATCCAAACCAATACGACTAGTATCGGTACAAATAGCAAAGTCTTGGTTCCCCTTCAGGAATCACAAGAAAGAATAAGAGTATCGAAAAGAAAGAACTTCTTTTAAATAATTCTCTTTCCCAAAAAGTTAAAACTTCCAAAATTACATTTTTACTTTTATGTAATAATCTTTCTACAAAAATTTTACATTTTTACAAGTCAATATATCGTGTCTGACTCTCTCATCAAAGCGTTTAGGAAATTCCTATCAATAACGTTGATCAAGCGCATCGACCAGAATTCTTAAAGCACTCAACGGGCAATACAATCACAAAAATCATCTTTTATAGGATAAATAAATCTCTTAAAAAGTTTTAAGAATATTCTTTGTTCGTTTCAAGAACAAAAATCCAGTTTTACTTATAAATAAATCTTATGAAAAAGATTTGCAAAATTTTTAAATTACTATTTTCATCCAAAATCAGTAAATACAAGAATAGTCTCATCGGAATATTCATAGAATATTCGATTTATAAAGTGGATGAAATAAGCTGGACAAATTTGAATGACATAATAAGTCATTTATAAGAATCATAACGAGTGCGGAATGCGGTAAGTGGAATGCTAATTTCCGCAACTCGTAGCAAACGAAAACCGGTGGTAAAGTCCAACTGAAAAGACCTTAACACCACACAAAAGATTTCTTAGGCGATAATCCTAAGACAAACTCAAAAATACCGGAAAATTTCTCTAACTACATGAATGAGAGAAATAACACTTTCCTTATAAGTGGGCTTAAGGAAAATAAATGATGCTATCAAGTTGTAATCAAAATCATAAAGGAAAAATAGAAATCTGCTTAATAGATTGAAAATGTCGAAGATGAATAATCCACTTGGAAAAATAGGATATGGGCTTCACAATTTAAGCCAATCCTTACAGAAAAAGTCAATTCCGAAGCCAAAGTAAATATCGGCTCGGAAAGAAAAGTCACATAAAATAATTTTCGACATAAATAAAAAGAAAATTGAGTGTTGCGGATCTACCATCCGGATTCACAATCCTCAAAGAAGTCATCAAACCCAAAATATTTTCAAAGAAAAAGAATCAACAAGTTCTTTTGATATAAAATAGTGAGATGGAACCTATATCAAAAAGAACACGAACAAGATAATCTCAAAGCAAATGTCATCAAGGATTGAATGAGAAATACCTTGACCAAGAGAAGTATTACCAGGAGCTTGCACTACATTGAGCTTTCCCTCCTTCTTACTTTGAAGTGCAGGACATGCAGTAATATGGTGACCCGAATTTTTGCAATAGCGACAAAAGAGGGGTCTCGGACACTCCCTTGCATAGTGGTCTGTTGAACCACAATTGTAGCATTGTCCACTACTAGAGGTAGGAGTCTTCGCTACCGGAGTTTGCTTCTTCCCTTTCTTATTAGAATTGGGGCCTTTGAACTTAATTGGCCTCTTCGAGTTATTGTTGAAGTTCTGTTGGGCACGCACAACTTCAACATCACCTTCATTATCGGCCTCTTCAAGACGAAGAGCGATATCAATAAGCTGATCAAATGAAACCTCAAGTTTCAAAAGCAATGGCTTCTTAAGATTCTTATTCAAGCCATAGACAAATCTTTGATTTTTCTTCATCGGGGTATTAATATACTAGACCCCGTACTTAGAGAGAGATTCGAAAGATGCGACGTAGCCCGTCACAGAAGATTCACCTTGAACAAGGTCTATGAAACGCCGGGCTAAAGTTACTTTTTCAGCCTCCGGCACAAATTTCGATTCGAATCTTTCCCGGAATTGCTCCAAAGTGGGATCCGCCTCAACGATTTCAGAAATTAAAAGCTCATACCAATCTAATGCTCTTTCTTGGAGCATGCTAGAAGCCACTTGGACTCGATGTAGATCAATAAGGTTCATGCGAGAAAAGATGCGATTGCATGATTTGAGCCAAGCTTGAATTTCAATAACACTCTCGGATCGCTTGAATGGCCTTCCATCCAAATCGGTGTAGTCTCTGAACAAGCGTGCAAAACCGGATCTAGGATGAGTAGGCTCTGGATTGGGTCCGGCAGCTTGAGCGTTCTTCACGAGATCCAAAAGCTGCTGAGCAGACATGAATACTCCATCCTGAGGAGTAGCACTAGATTGACCGGCGCTGGAACGGCCTGGTCTAACCATTGCTCTTCTTTAAGAAAGAAAGAAAGAAGAGGAAAAAGTTATTCTCAAAATGAATATCAAGCAATCTTGATAGATAAAACAAGGAATCATAAAGAAAATAGGATGAATCGGTACGAAGACTCGAATTAAATCCTAAAGCACGACTCCTAAGAAAGACTTAGGACGATGATCCTTGTTATAATATTCCATATTGTTCCGAAGTTTGGCTCTGATACCAAGCTGTGACGCCCCACCTCTATACCCACGCTAACCAAGAACATTACTGTGAATGCTGTCAACTAGCACGGAGAATAAGGCTGTTGAGGAGCGACCATCTGTATAATTGCTTTGTGCGAGTACCGATATACCGGATAAAATATAACTTTTCATCTCAAGAGGAAATCCGACATACCGACACGAACTCAAAGCTACTACACAGTGGCTATAATATCTTCGGAAACAAATATAGAAATAAACATAACATAAATCAGTCACAGACAATTCATATCACAAAGGCGGAAATAGATATGAATATTACACATAAAAGTGTATATCATAGTAGTGGTCAAAAAGATCCACAATAATACAAAAGAATAGCAACACGTGCTATACAAAAGAATACATCTATGAGTCTAAATCTCAAGTGTATAAAACAAAATAAACTACTAATCTAAGTAGTTTGCCAAAAGTCGGGATGATAGTCCGATAAGGAGTCAAGCAGAAGCACCTGTAAAATCTCAGTCTGACCCGAGTATTATTTATAAGAAAATAATAAACGGATCAGTCTAGCTATAAATATCAGATGAAGTGATATATAATAAGAGATATGACATAAACATATAATAATCACAATGCCAAGCTGTGATAAATAAGTAATTGAAAATCAACAAGAGATTAATCAGTATCACAATAATCTACTCAAGATAAAAAGGAATGTCATACTCCTAATTTCATTCACCAAGCAACAATAAATGACATATATATCAATGCCCATCGTAAAAGTTGGTGAAACATAAATTCCAGAAATCAACACACGAAATCCAGAAATCACAATAAAAGGGAACAACGACGTCGTACAGTGGGACATCCGATGAACCAAATCACAATAAAAAGGATGGCCAATCCCCAAAAAAACTGGACATCGACGCACCTAGAAAGACACGCCCCATGTACAGTCGAACATCGACGCACCTAGAAAGATACGCCCCATGCTCTAGCATCGACGCACCTAGAAAGATACGCCCCATGCACAAATAAACAACGATGCACCTAGAAAGATGCACCCCATGTAATGTCGAACATCGACGCACCTAGAAAGATACGCCCCATGCTCTAGCATCGACGCACCTAGAAAGATACGCCCCATGCACAAATAAACATCGATGCGCTTAGAAAGATACATCCCATGCATAAATAAACATCGGTGCACCTAGAAAGATACACCCCATGTAATGTCTAACATCGGTGCACCTAGAAAGATACACCCCATGCAAAGTCGAACATCGATGCACCTAGAAAGATACGCCCCATGCATAGACGAACATCGACGCACCTAGAAAGATACGCCCCATGCCCCGACTTATTGAGCCGATTGCTCCACGAAGTAAACAAACATCGATGCACCTAGAAAGGTACACCCCATGCATAATAAAACATTGACGCACCTAGAAAGGTACGACCCATGTATAAAATGAGACGAAACTCAATAAAATGAGGAACAGTCCTCCACATAGACAAAGAGACATCACACATTGCTAGTCTAAACCACAAAGATGATCGTCATGATCAAAGAGAAGTGTCAATTACAATAAGCTAGTAAATATACGAGCTTAGCTTCATGTCCCATAACCACTAGCTTAACTTAAATATTTAGGAACAAATTGTAGATCTCCACTAGAAAATTGTCGCAAGAGATTAAATCGAACAAGTCCAAGAATTAACCGACGAAGTAAACGCAAGCGTTTCATACCACTTGTTTTACTAAGTCGTTTAATTAGATTTCTCATACGAGTGAGGTAAAGGTTTATATATACTAATAGATTGGAAAACGGTTTTATAAACGAATTTGGTATTAAAATAGTATTGAAATCGTTTGAGGAAAGAGTTTTGATATTTACTACTACTATAGAAAACCTTTATATTTTTAAAGTGACAAAGCACAAGGGGGATTGTAGAAACAATCAATCACAGAGATCACATTCGAAGATGCGAATAAAAATCCAACGAAATCGATAAAGGATCCATCGAAGTGGATATATCTAAAATTCCCAAAGAAAATAAGTCATCAAAGATGATAATAAATGATGACAATAAATAGGATCATCACGAATCGATTTAAATTGGAAATTCAATCCAAAAAGGCAAATTGGACTCAAACAGCAGGTTCAGTCGACTGAACAGAGTTTTCAGTCGACTGACCCTGTACCTGGAAATTTTTCAGGTTTCGGAAACTTTCTGTTTCCAGGTTCAGTCGACTGTGCAGAGTTTTTCAGTCGACTGAATCATGCCTGGAAACTTTCGGGTTCCAGGTTCAATCGACTGAACAGAGTTTTCAGTCGACTGAATCATGCCTGGGCTGTTTTTCAGCCTATTCAAATGAAGAGCAAATTCTTCCAAAATGCAACCGGACGAACATTGGCTCTAAGGGTTTATGCCAATCGGCAACTTGGCCATATATGCTCCTCGGTGCATCACTAAAAGCATGATCAAACATCCATAAAAGGATTTTCACACAAATTTGACTTAAAAACCCAAAAATTGGAATATTCACAAAACCAATCCAAATCAAGAGCAAATGCACATGAATAAGTGTTAGGAATTCATACCCAACAACCAAAGATAATTATAGTCATAGATGTGAGATAAAAATCTCACCTTTGAACTAATTTTATGAAGATGAAGCTTGAAAGCAATGGCAAGAACAAGCACTCTTCAATCTCAACACTAGAAGCTTGAATCTAAGCTTAAAAGAGAAACATTCCCTAAATTAGGTTTAGGAAATTTATGAAATTGAATGGAGAAAGAGTTGGAGAAGGTGAAGGAGATGCTTACCAAAGGGTTCTTCTTGAGTTTGGAGCTAAAGCTTGGATTTGCAAAGGAAGTTAGGGCTTGGAGTTTTAATTTCCTCTTCCACCCTCCATTAACATAAAAGCTTGAGTATTAGGAAAATAGAAGAGAAGTGAATGAAGATGAGAGGGTTGGAACTGAGTTAGTAAGTGGTTAATTGGCTCAGCCCAAACCAAAGCCCAAAACAAAAGTAGCAAAAATCAACTTACTCCAAACATATCGAAGCTTAGACTCAAAAAGGTCGCAAACGTCATTTTGAACTCAATGGGGGTGGTCTCGAGTCCCAATTCGACCGTATGCAAAAAGTAGCTTTTCGGACCAAAATCCGACGAACGATAAAATATTTAAATAAAATATTTAAATATAAAATCGATAAATATGTGGGTTGTTACAAGAGATTTGAGGCTAGTTCATCGACGTCGGTGTATTGGGATCAATCAGACATAGGGGAAACGGAGCTCGGGGTTCTGGCGAAACTTTGGTCGAGGCGGCGATGTCTCAATTAGTCGGAATCATCGTGGAGAGGTAGTTTTTGGTGAATTGTGTTGTTCTAGAAATAAATCGAGAAGCTCGATTTTGATTCTCGGGCATATTTGTTGATCTGGGTGTTTTGGTTGCTCGGCGTGGTCGAAGACGATAGGCAGGCGATGGCGATGAGGGTCAGAACGCCGACAAAAGATTGTACACATGCACGAGTATCAGTAGTGTATCTGGGTGTTGTAATGTTTGAGGAAGATAAAGTTTTCTTTGGGTCTGGCTCGAGAATAATTGTGGTTGGTCTCGGGGAAACAAAGAAGAAGAAAAACTCGGGATTTGGCTTGGGAAAACGAGGGGGGAAGTTTGGGTTTGTTTAATTTGATAACAGGTTTCAAATTTAAAAAAAACGAAAACATGTTTTCAGGTTTTAAAATTTTGAAAATAAAATCTGTACCAGGTTTTAAGTTATAAAACAAATATTATACCAAGGTTTAAAACTAAAGATATGAATAAGTTTCAAAGGAAAAATGTTAAGGTTAAATGTTTTAAAATTCTTTTGGAAATTAATTGATTTTGAAATAATTTTTGTGATGATAATGAATAAATTTCTGTGTATTTTCAAATGGAGTTTGATAATGCTTGAATTAAGCAAGTGTACGAAATAAGTATATTAGAAACTTTAATTAAGAGATGATTATGAATAAATTTATTTCAATTCAAATAAGTTGTAATGATATAATTAAGTGATTAATTAAGTTATATGGTTTATCTTAATTACTTAAGGTCCTAGTATTAAAAATATAATCTCTTAGTTAATTCAAGTATAATTACTTAATGAAAGTAATTGAAAGTTATTTGATGGAAGTAATTAAAGGATAATTACTTATAATTAGAGATTAATTAATTAAAGTAGTAAATTAAAGGATAATTAACCAGGATGATTAATAAATTAATATGATTAATTAAGAATTAATTAATTGATATAAGTAATTAAGGGATAATTACTTAATGAAATTAATTAAGGGATAATTACTTAATGAAATTAATTAAAGGATAATTACTTAATGAAATTAATTAAGGGATAATTACTTAATGAAATTAATTAAAGGATAATTACGTAATGAAATTAATTAAAGGATAATTAATTAATTAATTATAGGTTGATTGATTAATTAATTAAGGTTGATTAATTAAAGGTTAATTAATGATTAAAGGTTTATAATTACTTTATGTAATTAATTAAGGGTTGCTTAATTCTGTAATTAACTTAAGGTTATTTTATTTATGTGATTAATTAAGGATAATTAATTAATAAGGATAATTAATTAAGAGGGGTAATCAAGGATTGATTAATTGATTTCATTAATTAAATATAATAATAACAAATGGTTTAAAATTTGTTAATGTTAATTAAGCAAGACTTAAAAGTAAACAAAGTAATTAATTTAGTTTAGGTGGAGATTAAATTAAATTAGTTAGGGATTGAATGACTAATTAGTCTTGCTTATGGATGTTTGAATGCTTGAATTGATTATTATCTCTGATCTATAATATTCGATGATGTAAATTATTTGAATTGGGCTCTGAACTGTGATTTATTTATCTGTGTTGAATTTACATATTATCTATGAATCTGTGAATGAAGATAAGCGTTATAGGATTATACCGCTTATCAATGTTGTTGTGTTTGGATTGTGATGATTGATGATATTGTACTGTTGTGTAAAACCCCTGGACTACACCACACACACACAAAAATATGGATTTCACGGGAAATCGGTTATGACACAGATATTTTGAATTTAAATATTTTGTTTAAAAGTTAAACTTTGAATCCAAATGGTTTGGAAATGAAATTGAGTTAAATATGAAAAGTTTTGAAAAGGATGTTCTGAAATTGAAATTTAGTGTGAATATAATATGGTTTGTTTATGTTTTGAAATTATTTTGGAAATATGGTTTGAAAGAGTTATACAAGTTGTACAATATATATATGATTTTAAACCATTTTGAGGTATATTGAATAAATTATGTTGGGAATTTAAATTTAACCCAAGTTCATTCTTTAAAGGTTATAACTTGTGCATATTTGATCGAATTTTCCCGAAATGAAAAGCATTTGTTTTCAAATGATAATGGCTTTCATATAACAAAAGAACTTCCAGTTTTTTGTTAAAAGGATTTCAGGTTGTGAAATGGAAATTGTTTTGAAAGCTATGAATGAATCTGTGTTAAAGATTGGTGGTTAGAAATTGGTGAATTTTGTTTTCAAATTGAAGAGGATCTTCAAGGGTGAATCTTTTATTTAAAAGATTAAAGTGGAAATTTGTTTAAACCATTCAAAAGGAAAGGTTTTGGGCTAAAAATTGTGACTTAACTAAGATCCCAATATATCCATATGATTTTAAAATTAGCACTCATTATTCAGTTTAGCCGGAAGAGGACTTTATGTCATAAAACCTAATAGTGATACGATGTAATGGAGTGCATTTGAAGATGGTGGTGAAGACCAGGTATTTTCGAAAACGAAAGGATTACCTGTCGAATGTCTCTGCACTGAGTCGCACCGGTATAGAGATCTCCATATGTGATGAAGAGTCCAATCAGGTTTTGAATACCCGGATTTGCAAGGGCTTCTTTGAAGTGCCTTCGGTTCCGCCCAAACCCATAACGGACTTGTATGGATGTATGTCTGATGTTGCACTTTGAGATATAAAGCTGGTTTCTATCAAATACATTTCTGTTTGGTGACGGAGAATTTATTCTCTTAGCTTAACACCCTTCTCTGAGATGTGTGAGCTCAGAGGTTATGTAGTTGATGGTTACTAGTGATATATTCCCAATTTGGTACTGTGGCATACTAAGTGATGTTGTACATTTGTTGGTCAAAGCATGATTTTTGTGACAAGCATAGCTTTGTGGGCGAGACCTCTTCGGACCTCACACCCTGGAAATGGTCGAAGCAGAAAGAATGCAGCAAGATTATGAAGGTTGCGCCTTCTATGGTATGTACATTTCCTTCTATTTAAAAATGGTATCATGGTATGGAGCCTAGATATTTAACTTATGTGGTTGTTGCAAATTTGTTGGTGTTGAGAGCTCTCGGATAAAGGTCGGTGACGACCGGGTGATGACACCCTCGTGACAGCTAGTCACCTAGTTACAGAGGTAACATGGCCTGTGTTTGTAGAGAGTTGGTTAAGTTCTCGAGGCATCCCCCCGGAGGCATAACCATGTGGTAGGGAAGTTCCTTAGCCTGACCATTTGTTGGAAATCCAATCAAACAATACGAGCCCTGTACGGTTTAGATGTATAACCTTTCATGGAATGTAACAGTAACCTGCTATTGAACATGGTAGCTATAGTAGGTATACCATAATGGTGGTATGCTGGCTAAGATTAATATTATACTTCTAAAGGTTTTCTGCACTATGCACTAATAATAATATTTAATGGATTTTCACGTATCAAGCATGTTTTACTATCATAAGGAGAAACATCCTCCAATTATGCGCTTGCATTGTGCGTGTGCGGGGAGGCCTTATGGTAGTTTCATTTTCAAAAAAGCATTGCGGATTTCTTTTTACTTCTTTTGTTGTTTGTTTCTATTCAAAACAACTGTTTTTGTTTGCTCACACCAGTCACATGACTGACCTAGAGTTTATCTTTCTCTTTCTAAACTCTAGGTTCCCATAATTTTCCACATGGACAATCTAGAGTCAGGTTATCAGATAGTCAGCCAATAGGTGTAGCATTTGGCAATCTTTGGAGTCTTTGGTTTTGCGATCACGTTGTGTTTCAGTTTAGCATGATGGTGGTTGTGGCTTCTTGATTTGGAGTCTTTGGAGTTTGGCATTGAAGATATTGTTTTCCGCTGCTGGTGCTGTCTTATGTTTTCCGCTGTTGTATCTATCTCTAATAGTGTTGATCATTTCACTTGTATCATTGTTGTATCAAATGTTGTGTATCAATAAGGTTATTCATTTGTTTCCGCTGTGTTATTATCACCTAATGTTGTTATAAGCTCCGGCGAACCAGACTCAACGTTTGAATCTACGACATTCGAATACGGGTGATGTATTTGGGTGTCGATTTTTGAAGGCTGAGTCAGGGTCATTTCATGGAAAATCATTAATCTCATATTATCATAAATAAAGAAACATACAAGAGAAACATCTTGGACTCCAGCTCGTCTCCTGAGCTACAAAGCATCAAAAGCTAATCTAAAAACATGCTCGGGCTGACCCTAGCATTATAAGAAAATAACGCTAGGGTTAGTCCGGTAAAACCAACATGAGAAACTCGAATCACAAGAAATTTTAATATAATTTATAAAATCCTTTGAAATCAGTGGATTCTCTTAGGACCTCGATGCACATAAACACAAATGGGTTTTTATCTTACGATAACCAAAATATTTTTATTATAAAATCCAATGATATTATAATAACAACTAAGGGTTTAAAGTAAACATATCAACTAGCCCTAATGTGTGTACATGATAGTAATAATAGGTACACAATCAAAACCGAAGGAGCTTATTTGAAAATGGATTTCCAATAAATGGCAAGGAAAGGGACTACCAAAAATCTGTATACAATTAGATAAAATGTACAGTGAGATCGAAAACCTTTCGACCTCTGCTAAAACAGGACCAGCCTATCCCTTACTAGATAGTACCAGATATGATCACCCCTTGGCTGTGATTAGAAACCAAAAATGGACCCTAAAGCACACATAGAGATATCGACACTAGGTCTTGGAATGATCATACCTCAATGGTGCAACTCACATAGGCCGGCCGTATCTACCATGTTTTTTCCATTCCTAGAATATGAGGCTTTGAGCGGCCACGATTACCTTTTCCTCATAGCAGACCATCCTGGAATGCTAACGCTGCCCCCTGGCAAAAATGCAATGCTAACATTCCTCCATAAAAATTGTTCTGGGAATGAACAAACATTCAACATTTACTATCTTCCATTTTGGAATCACCCTCGGAAAGAATAATATAGCTCCATAGCATAATTCATAACTATCCATCACGAATATTATTAGTTTAGGCGGTTCAGATAAATCATACTCATCCGAAACCGACGTCTCCATAACTAAGCGTCAGGCTAACTGAATTTCGGTTCATTGGAAGTATGCAACAAGTATTTGAGTCCTTATCGAGAAACTAGAATATGTACAACATACTTCTTAAGTTAAAACAGGTCCAAATTTGAATGTATGTTATTTAACTATCAAATACACAATTAGGCAACAATCTAGATATTTAATTTAACAATAGCAGCCACTAAACCTCAAAATAAGTTTTCTTTTATTTAAATCTCTTTGCAAAATGTTTATTAAAACATTCATATACTTATCTCATGGACATAAGTATATTCGCAAAACATTAATGAAAGTTTTTCTCATTTTAAAATCATATTAAAAGGATCAAACAAATTTTATTTAAATTAGAGATATGGATAACCCTAAACACTATTCCTTCGGTGTTAAGCATCACTACACCAACAAGCTATTTTTGCCACTCCTTCATCCGCCAAATTGGATGCGGCTTAAAGCCATATCAAATTAGAAATGGCTAATAGTCGCATCTAATAAATTTAACACGGTTATAAGCCGTAGCAAATTTGATACGGCAATAAGACGTATCTAATTTCGTGCCTATTTCTGGCGCAAACTTTTACAGTTAATACGCACGTCTTTCATCCAAATAATTCACTTCCCCCCTCCCCCCATTTAGATATGGTTCTTAGCTGTATCAAATTTGATATGTGTTTTAGCCGTATCAAATTCATGCTAATTTTTGGTGCGAACTTTTTACTGCCAAAACGCCTAGATCTGTTCTTTCGTTCCTTTTTTCCCCAAAACTACTTCGTTCCTGCTAGCTAATTTGATTTTCTTTCTTCACATATGCCAAAACGCGCCCCAAATCTATATTTCTTTCTTCACAAACGTTGGCAACTCCAGCGCCGTTCGACAACCCTAATGCTTCAGCGCTTTGCTTGTTCAGTTCAGTGGTATATTTAGGGTTCATTTCCATTGATTTTATGTTTAGGGTTTCTATTCTTTAATTGGTAATGCATGAATGCTGAGCTTGCCAATTTAATGATTTGCCTGAATCGTGATGGTCTATGGAAACAAGAATCAAGTTTGCAGTAGCAGCTTAAAGTTACAGAATAACAAAATCATGTAAATAAGAGAGATGTTTCACAGTACATAAACTAGCTTAATTAGGAATACGATTAGAATGTTCAAAGTAAGAGATAATCTGAACTTGAGTATATGTCTATTTTTGCATACATTTATGTTTATAAAAAGTGTGGCTATATATATATATATAGTAATAATACAAATTGAAATAGTAGAAATATATTGAAAACGAGTGCATGATGGTGTGATGGGGGTCGTTCCCCTAAATTATGATTTGAAATGTTGAGCCATTGCCAATCATTTGAAGAGGGGCAATCCCTCTTATGTTTGAATTTTTAGTTGACAAATATTAGATGCCCGACTGATTTTAATTTAAAGCTATGCTTTTTTGCTTAGCTTTAAAATGCAATGAAAGATATATATTTTTGTTTATGGTTTGGTCAATATCATCTTAAATAAATGAGTTTTCTAAGAAAATAATATCCATTTTTTAATTCAATTTGTTTCCAGTAATTTAATTTTTTGATTGATTCAAAATCATATATGGTTATAATGATTTATGATTTAACTCGGTAATTGAAATACTTTACAAAATCAAAAGGAATATTTTGCTTAAACTCATGAAATAGTTCATTGTTCAAATTCTAGATGTGCTTTTTAAAAAAGGGTAATTTTGACATGTTGTAAATAAATATTGGAATAGTGGTGTTGCATTTTTATAAGGTGCCGGTGTTCCATGGGATAAAAATGAACTTTGTGGTATGAGGAAGAACTCTGTTGGTTGTTTTACAACAATATCTAATCTTGTTGGTTTTATGTTTTCAATCTTGTCAAAGTCATAGTGTCCAACCCCAAGAGTGTATTTAAGGGTAGTAAGGATATGCATAATTTTGATACTTACCGACAACATTTATTTTTATGGCTAAGGCAAAAAATATAACCATAGTTTCATCTTCTTGATTTACTTGTAGAAAATAATTTAAAGGTATACTTGGTAAGTTTAATTTTATAAAAAGAAAATGGTTAGAGCTTAAGGTTAGACATTTTATATGCAATCCTTGTAGCCACCTAGTGTATGCCTATTGTTGACATGTTTAAAAATGGTAATATATTTTGTTTCATACATTCATGGAAGGTGACAAGAAATGGAGGGTATTCGAAGGAAGTAAAGCTAGTTTAGTGTGTTTATCTTCTGGAACAGTCTCATCCAAAGGTATGCGACTCTCAGGTTCAAAGTATATATGTGTGATGCAATAAATAATAGATACCTTTATCTTTCCACTGCATGTTTCATCTTGGATAGCATAAAAGATCTCTGGTGTAAATATATACACTCCATAGTTGATGTGATCACTTTCCTGAACATATAAATTAAGTATAAAATACAATAGTTTACAAACACAAGGGAAATTAGCACATATACAGAACTGAGTACTTACAAAAATTTTAGGCTTCTTTATGTAATGCAACAAATTCTTTTGATTTAGACTCAGCTACGCCAAACTGATGCCCTAATTCTATAGAGACCTATTTGTGCGTATATAACAATAAAGAAAATATATGAAGAAAGAATAAAAAATACAACTCAGAATTATGTTTAGGTTCTTTAAAAAGCTGAAGTTTTATATAAAATTATGTATATCTAAATTCATTAAATCTCTATGACTTTAAATAAAGTACAAATCGTTAATATTACTTCCACTGATGTCTTGATTTAGTATGTAATTGATTGGATGTATTTCTTGACTTGAGAAGGAAACATTGGTTAAGATATGAGTTGCATAGAGGGATGAGAAATAAACTAGATATGATTTGAAATACACCTATAGCTGAATTGGATCTTATTAATAAAAAGGAAATATCTTTTAACAATTTCTTTTTAGTTCACTTATTCAAAGCAAATGATAAAGATGATAACGGTGGAGAGGAGCATGATATATATATATATTATATAGTCAATTGTGATAGTACAAAATGTAGGAAGAATCCAGTTCCTGATAGTACAAAATGCATAGAATTACCAATGATCAGGTGGTTTCTTTGATTATATTATGTAATATATAGTAACTTAAAGTATAGTTTCTTTACTTTATTATATAATATACATCTAACAGTCAAATAAAGTATTTTTTGTGGGTTTATTGTCGACGCTCTCAGATTTTACAAGCAAACTTTCATTTTTTGATTGATACTAGAGGTAAACAAGTCTGCACTTTTAGTGTTAGGTCTGTATTTTTGCAATTAATGGACAATAATGTTGTTGATTTAATTGGGATGAATTGGAGATCATGAAGTCCACCATCTTCTATGACTAGCACAGTTAAAGACAACAAAGACATGTGCATTGTTAAAAACGGATAAAATTAGGGTTGTGTACCTCAATCATTGTATTCGGTTCATTGACTTTCTTCTCAGCATCGGCAAGCTTAGCAGTCGTCTCTCTCTTCTCATGTTGGAGCTCTTTGTTTTCCTTTAAGCTCGATGAATTCAAGTTCAAATTCTCTTATTCCCTTCAGTTTCCTTTCAAGCTCGGCATCTTTTCTCACTGATTCTTCTTCTTTTACGTGTAAATGGGAGCAGCAGCGATTGGCCTTAGGTCTGCCCTGAGCTGTATCTGCCTTTGCAACTCCTTTATTTTGTTCCTTGCAACCTCTAATTCTTTTCTTGTTGTAACTGCTATAGCCACCTCTTCCTGTAACTTCTTTCTATCTCCTTGCATTGAATTGATTGTTATGTTTAACATATCCACTTCAGCTGTCTTCAGTTTTAGTTGTTTGTGCAACTTGGTGAAGTCTGATTCTTGTTCTTTAATACGTAATATTTGGATTAGAGTTTTCAAGCTTGATTTAATTAAGTACTGTATCAATATCTGCACTTGCTTGATGATCAACATATTAAGTTACTCATTAGATTAGAGCTAGTATATATGCTAATATCATATTATTGTTCATACAACATTACATAAATATTACTGTTCATATTACTGTTCATGCAACATTACATAAATAAATAATTATAGGATAATTTTACTTTTAAAAACATTATAATTTTATTACTTATGTTTATCGGCCTAAAAACAAACGTTGATAGTTACTTTAAAGTGTCATACATGCTGTTATTAGTAAGTTTCCTTACAAAGGATGTAAAATTACGATGCAATATAATTTGGTAAAGCCAATTTAAACAAAGAATAGGAGTAGCATCAAGAAGACGAGTACCGCTAAGCAAAATAACATGCTATTTTATACCAAGGTAAAATTATGCTCATGTCTCATGTTCTGTTATATATTATATAGGAGGGCAGTTTGTCTTTTAGCATAGACAAACAATGGATAAATGAATCAGATCTAAAACCTACATGCTATATAGACGGGGTGTAGAAGTTCATTAGTTTTGTTGAAGAAAACGGTGGTAAGAAAGGAGTGTATTTATGCCCTTGCACCCGGTGCAAAAATATAAAGACACTCAAATTAGATGACATTCATTTTCATTTGCTTAGATGGGGTATTATCCAATCATATACAGTGTGGTATTTTCATGAGGAAAAAGGGCGGAGATGGAAAAACAACAACCAGTTAGTCATTCCACAACTACTGATGAGTTTGAACATATTAGGATGGAAGATTTGGTCAATGATGCAGATAGATTTCATCATTTTCAACCTAATAATCCATTTCCTGATCATGCTAATGTTGGAGAGCAGTCTACTGATTATCCAGATTGGCAGGCCTGAAACGACCAGACTTTCTTACCACAAAAAATCGCATCATTTTTAAGAAAGAAAGGGATAAAAAAAAGAAAAGAAAGAAGAGAAGAAGAAACAACATCAGAATCTAAACAAAGGAACGAATAAATTATATTAATAACATAAACATTGCATAGTTTACAACAATTATCAGAGTTACACAGATATACATCACATACTAGACAGTTATAAGCACCTGTCTAGTTATACAACTCATTACAATACAAGAAACAACTTAGAGAAATCTACACAGCCGAAAACTACATATATCTACACGCAGAAGCCTCCTGCTCCATTTGCTCCTCCATAATTCGTCAAACCTAACCTGAATCCCTTGGCTACTCGTAAAAATTTGAGTACCCAAGAGTAAAAGAAAACAGAAGATAAACTCCGGGTCAGACATGGGTCTAGTGTGAGTAACAGGTTAAAGTTGCTTAACTTTCAAAAACCTTTCGAAAAGAAAGGTGTCACGTAAGACTTCCCACACATAAACATGGAAAAGTTTTTACCTTATGCTAACCAAAACATTTGATAGGAAATCCGATGATATTATAATAGGTTTAGTGTTTTCAAATAAATAAGAAATAGCCGAAATTGTTACATCTATTAAATTCCAGCTACTAGCCACAAAAGTGGGTAATACAATCAAAACTGTTGGCACTTATTGGATTTTGGATTCCATACAATGGCAGGGCTACTAGGGTACCGCCCGTCATAGTACGTGGCTTAGATCAACGTACCAAGGAGTACGCTCACTCCCCTGCAACACAAGGCCGAACACATTCCTTACTAAACAGTTCCGAACAAGACAACCCCGTGGTTGTAGCTAGCAACCACCCACACAGCCGAATATAAAGGGACATCTAGACAGGGGTAAATCTCGCTCTCCAGTGTGGGCTACCCACGAAGCCTTGCTGCACCTCCCCTGTTTAGCCATTCCCGGTTGATGAGGCTTGATGCTACGATTACCTTTATAGGACATATCACTTAGAATGCTCATCGTCCACCTGACGATGTTCTGAAAGCATTCAATCCATACAAGTTCGTTTCGAGTTCGAACGAAACCGAAGGCATTATCTCGTTGCACTCATTTTGGAATCACCCTCAGAGTTAACGACAATAACCCTTGCACTCTGAATCACCATCTCGAACCTATAAGAACTAGTCTTTCAACTCATTACGGAATCACCCATAGAGTTATACTGACATATAGTCCTTACACCTCGAGTCTTCACAAAGCTCTACTTTGATTCACGACCTAACGTTAATTTGGATCGACGTGGTTTTCGAATATCCAAATATGGAAACCCGATCCTGGTCTCATCGAAATCCAAAGCATGTCTTTTAGGTCCAAGTTGTTTTAAAGTTTAAAACAAATTTAATTATCTATATACACACAGATAGATAACTCACAAATCACAATTGATAATCAACATTATCAAATAAACAGGTAATCCACATTATCAATATCAACATAGGTAATCCATATATTACCATCACAATAGATAATCTATATTATCATCAAAATGCAAGCAAACATTCATACCATACAACATTACTTAGTTATCTCATTTCTGAGATCACAAACATCTAAGACATATCAATATCATCCATTCATACATAAGCAATGATTTACTCATCAAAATATAATTAATTTAAAATGAATTAAATTAACTATCTCCATCTCTAATTAATTTAAAATGAATTAAATTAATTACTTTATATTTAATTAATTTAAAATAAATTAAATTAATTACTTCACCAATATAAATCTTGCTTACTCAACCATTTAATTGATTACAATCAATTAATCATTCATTATTAATTACCTTAATTAATCACTCTTGATTAATTATCCTTAATTACATCATGTAATTATTCTCAATTAACTTCATAAATTAATTATTCTCAACCTAATAGTAATTAACCTTTAATTAATACAATTAATTAATTAACTATAATTAATTACATTAATCCTTAAATAATTACATTAATTAATTACCTTTAATTACTTATTATTGATTTATTAATCATAATTAATCATCTTTAATTACATCATTAACTATAATAATTAATGAACTTTAATTATGCTTAATTAATTATCTTCCTAAATTAATTACCTTAAGTAATTAACTTATAATTATTAATCATCACAGATTAATTACATTTAGTAATTAACTAGCTTAATTACTATATTAAACCAAAATTAATTATCCCTTAATTAATTTCTTAATTAACCCCTTGATTAATTACTAAGTAATTTAATCCAAATTACTTCATTCTTAAACAACTCCTCTTAATTACAACCTGTGATTATTAATCAATTACTAAACTAAGTAATTTCCAAATCATTAATTACATACAGTAATTATCTTTAAAATCCAAGTGTTTAAAATTAATTAAACTTAATTAAATAAATAAAAAATCATATTTAAATAAATTAATTACCTTAATTAATTAATTTCTAAATTACTTCATAAAGTAATTACACTCAAACCATTCACAAATGATTATTATTAAATTAATTAATCTAATTAATTACGCAAATTGACCACATTAATTAATTATTAAATAATCCCGGTTAATGACCTTCATTAACCATTCTCTAATTATTTTTATTAAGTAATTAATTTAGATTAATTACAAATTAAATTATCTTTGATTATAAATAATTAAAGTCTAATTATTTAACTAATTAACCTTAATTTAAAACTTAATTGCATAATTTACAATTCATTAATCATTTATTTAAAAATCTAATTTATGATCTTAAATATAAATTGATTAATCATTAAGCAATATTAATTAATCGTTAATCAATATTAATTGTTCCCTAATCAATTAATTATTTAAATTAATTAATTAATCTTAATTACCTTATCAATTAAATTACATTAATCTTAACTTAAATTTAAGATAAAACCATTTCTTAATTACGTTTAAAACAAATTTGTTTGAAACAAAGTACTTTTGAAATTACTTTTAAATTTCATTTCAATACAAAATTTTAAAATGAATAAATTTAAACTTAATCAAAGTTTAATCAATTTAAAACCCTTTTAAAATTTCAAGACAAACAAGTGTTTGTCTTAGAAATGAAATTCATAAGAATTTTGAAAACTAAGTTCATTTCAGAATTTCAATAAATTTTAGTTTACATTGTTTAAATCTTCCAAATTTAAATCTTCTTTTAAATTTTAAGACTGAAATTCATATTTGATTCCCAGATTTAAATTCAACTTTAAATCTGCTCATATTTTTAAAAACTTCAAATTTAAAATTTGAAACTACTCACCATTATAAAGTAGATTATCCAGTTTAAGTTTAAAAACTTTATATGATTATTTATTAAAAACCGAGATTTAAAACTAACTTGAATTTTAAATTTTCAAACTTAGATTTAAAACTAGGTTTAAAACTACCTTTACATTAAAAAAAACTTCTGTTTTAAAATTTTCAAACACACAGTACAGGTTTACTGTTAAAATCTGTAGACTAAGAATACCCGAGAACACCCAAATATACTTCGAGATAAAACCCATTTTCCCCAAGACTATTGCTCAACAACTTCGAGTCAAAGAAAGATTTACTCGAGACACTTCTATGCTAAACCAAACGTCACTAGTAACTCATCGCCGTGCATATACACGGCGACTCCGGCCATCATTGGTTGCCATGGATGATCGCTACACATCAGAATCCCATCCTACAACACATCACGAACATCCAAAACAAGCTACAACTCACGAAAACAAATTCAACCCCCAATTCAAAACCTGGAACAGAAAATCAGGTTTTCTGTCAAAACCTATCAACGGCGAATATTCGCTACTCCGACCAACTGAGTTTCCCCATTCCGGCCTCGAACTCAACCACACACCATCTACTGATCCTCAAAAGATCATAGCACTCGATCCATCCTTCTCCTCAAACTGACCCAATTCTTAGACCCATTCAAAACTAGGGTTTAACAAAAGATTTTCAAACTGCACCTACTTAATTTCAACATCACTAATGATTTTTACAAGAATCTATAAACCTTCCTCTACAACTCAGAAGAATTTGAAGCCTCCTCAGTCCAATGATCACCAGGATTTGGTTAAAATCCACTTTTAGTTCAATAGCTAACTACCACCATAACTATACTCTAAAAATTCTGATTTTTGATTTAAAAATCAAGCTTCAGTTAGTACTTTAATTTATGAAACTGAATTACAATACTAATATGATTTGGGTTTTTTTTAACCTGCATTGATGTTTCCAGTGTTTCCCTGAGACAACTACTCATATTTAAACTACTTAAAGTTTAAATCATTATCTTCATACAGTTAAACAACTCTACTAAATAAATTTCATCATATCATAAACCAATTAAAAGATAAGATTTTAAATAAAAATTTGTTTGGAAAATCGAGAAACAGAACAAATAATAAAAGCGACAGCATGCACACATTACATTTACATTTATACACAGCAATACTTATATATATCAAACAATCTAGCATGCAATCCTATTTTTAACTTTAAAATTTTAAAAGTTACTCACCTTATTTAATGCAGAGCTCCGTTTGACTTGCTTTTGAATTTTGCAGAAAAGAAAATGCAGGCATGATCTTTGTTTTAAAATCTGAGTTGCAATTATGTTGAAATTGGAATGCTCATGATCCCTGATTAACCACTTGCATGCAGATACATTTGAACCAGCTTCAAATTTGAAATTGTGCAGAGAGTAGATGCAAACTTGATTATTTCCAGGTAAACAGAATGCAGGCCCTTCGTCCTTTTTTTAAGTGACATGCAAATTCATTTTCCAGATTTTGAGTAATGCAGACCTTCATGATAAAGGGGGTTTTGATTTTTAGGAAGTGCAGATTTCTGGATTTTGAGGATGTTCAGATTTTCTCTATTTCCAGGTTTATAAAAATGCAGGTCTACTTGAATTTGAGGAATTTGTGTATGTAGATTTTTATTGATATGAAGGATTTGAATATGCAGGCTTTGATTGTTAATATGAAGATGGGTTTTGATCTTTTCTTTTTGATTAAGGAAATGAAAAAACAAATATGAATGAAGATGCAAGCTTATATAAATGTATTTCAGATTTAATCAAATAACAGAAAAATTAAAACAAAATTTACACTTGTAAAAATTTATTCAACACTTGTCAATTTGTTATGTTAAATTTTTAACACTTGTTAAATGAATGAAATTAAGAGATCACACTTGTCCCCTTTAAATAATTAGTACTTAATTTACAAATTAATGTGTGTATTATCCTAATTTTAATTTGTTAGTTTATTTTTAAAATTGTGTATAAATTTATAAAGGAAATAAAAACAAACCATGTTTATAAAATAAAACTTATACATATTAAAAATTAAAACAATTAAAACTTATGCTTTGGAATTTTAAATTCAAATTAAATTCAAAATCAATTATTTTATAATCAAGTTATGTATATAAATTTAATTTTGAAATAACAATTACAAATTTTATTCAAAATCTATTTATGAAGACAATACACTATTAATATTGTTTTTATAAATATCTTATTATTAAATTAAAATCATTTGAAAAGAAATTACATTTTTATCCATAAAATATCTATTTTATTTAGCCATAAAACGTTTTGTTAGTTTATTCTAAATTTAAAACTCAAGCCAAATTATTTTAAACATTTAAAAATTTTTCCTTATCACTCTTAAATCATATATTTATTTATTAAATAGGTTTAAAAACTTAATACTTACTTAAATTGAAATTTCCAAATTATAATGTATATATTAGAATTTTAAAACATGATTCGCCTATTACTTTTAATCACTTATCATTTATTTTATAACTTTGAAAAGCTTAAATATTAAATAAAAACAAATTTTCAAATTACTACAAATATTTAAAACTAGAAAATATGTTTTACTTATTAAAACAATGCTAATCTATTAAAAATATGAACCATATATTTATATTGTAAATAGAAACCAATTTATTATTTTTAAAGGATAAAATAAACAATTGAATATTTATTAAAGAAGATTATTAAATTTATTTGAATTATTATTAACAAAATATCAATATCAGTTTAATTTTAAAATACAGATTATTAAATTGATATTGTTAAAAATTTCGGGATATTACAATCCTTCCCACTTAAAAGAATTTCGTTCGTAAATTTAAAACAAAGGTAATTTAATAATCTCATTAAAGATTTATTTTAGAACACAAGCATATATCAAACATATGCTAACAACCAAAACAACCAATTCAACCAATCAAACAAATCTAATTATGCAGACAATCAATACTATGAAGCTACAAAGCTCTTATTCAACTATATCTACAACACTATACAAGATATCAGACTGCAGACGAGTCTGACTCAACAACCAAAACTCCAGAACTGCTGGTTCCATAACCAGAGATAGATCATACACGTATTCCCTCAGAGATACGTGAAACTCATCGAATCCCAGTTATCCAAACTGGCAATCCAATCCTGTAGATCAAACACTTATTCTCCAAGATCACAGAAAAGAATCCAAAACTCTTCAGAGCTAACTTCTCAGACTTACCCAATCTTATAGCTCACTTTTGATCGGAGAAAAAATTATCCAAAATCAAACCTCCGACTTTAGAATCCAAATTCCTCCGACTCTAATCCACAAAGCTCTTCAGACGATCTTGAGCTGTTTACAACCTTCCTGATCAGCTCAACCTTTGATGATGCCTCTAGAAGCAAAAAAAAACCAATCAACACAACAAAATGATCTTCTCAAGATCAACCAAAACAAAGAACTCAAACTCTACTCCTCAACTTCAGAAGACAACAACTTCTTCTGTCCAGAAAAGAAAAGCAGATACACTCCCAAACAGCTTCCGCTGCGCAACTCTGATCCGAAGTAGAAGAAAATGCTGAAGAAGAGCACATTCCATAAATAAGGTTCAACAAATCCATAATAAAAATTCAAAAGTTCCTCCAAAACTCTAAGCTGCTACACCAACTAAATCTCCTTGGAGCTATTCTATTATAAAGCTGAACCACCGGTACCACTCCTGAAATCCTGGACGATAAGGAAACTCAACTTCTAGATGCGGACAAAACTCTGACTTCTCTGAAGACATCCAGAAAAACTCTGATAACCCAAGAGAACACTCAAACAATCGCAAGTCACTTTTGCGACCCACCCAAACCAAACCCAAAGAAAACTGTTCTCCCTTTACCAAACAGAATATCTTACACTTAACTAGCCAACCCATCGAAGAAACGGGTCCACTCAACTGCTTCTGAACTCCACTCCATAAAAACTACTAAGCCATAAGATCTCTTGCCAAATCCAAGAATACTCCAAGCTGCACTGCTGCCACAGATGCCAAAAACTTCCTGATCCAAAGCTCTTCGAGAAAATCGCACCTTAAACCAGACAGAAACATCATGCTGAATCCAGCCACAACACTAAAGCAGACTCACCTCCTTAATTTGTTCCAAAGAAAACATCTTCGGGAATATCCATAGTCACTACATCTCATCACACAGCTACTACTTCCTGAGGTATCCAAAATACCATTACTCGCTTCTGGCCAGCCAACAGATCCAAACTCGACTCATCCAACTTCAAAGAATTAACTCCGAACCTTAACAGGTTACCTTCAGAGATTAATGAAATCCTTCATCACTACAGAAATCACTCGAGATGGTATTAGGTCTACAGTCTAGACAGATACACTTCCAACCTCAAATATAAAACTCCAACAAATGGTAGTCGTGTCACACACACCACTATCCCATCTACCATTATACTTATATTGGAAAACCTGAACAGGTAAACCAACAGATAGGTAGAAATAAATATATTTATATATTTAAAATTACAAATACATTCTCTTAAGAAAGACACCACTACAGAGCCTAAGTATTCACTCAACCTAATGCTCTGATACCAGCTGAAATGACCCGACTTTCTTGCCACAGAAAATCGCATCATTTTTAAGAAAGAAAGGGATAGAAAAGAGAAAAGAAAGAAGAGAAGAAGAAACAACATCATAATCTAAACAGCGGAACAAATAAATTATAGTAATAACATAAACATTACATAGTTTACAACAATTATCAAAGTTACACAGATATACATCACATACTAGACAGTTATAAGCACCTATCTAGTTATACAACTCATTACAGTACAAGAAACAACTCAGAGAAATCTACACAGCGGAAAACTATACATATCTACACGTAGAAGCCTCTTGCTCCATTTGCTCCTCCACAATTCGTCAAAGCTAACCTGAATCCCTTGGCTACTCGTAAAAATTTGAGTACCCAAGAGTTTAAGAAAAAGAAGATAAACTCCTGGTCAGACATGGGTCTGGTGTGAGTAACAGGTTAAAGTTGCTTAACTTTCAAAAACCTTTTGAAAAGAAAGGTGTCACGTAAGACTTCCCACACATAAACATGGAAAAGTTTTTACCTTACGCTAACCAAAACATTAGATAGGAAATCCGATGATATTGTAATAGGTCTAGGGTTTTCAAATATATAAGAAATAGCCGAAATTGTTACATCTATTAAATTCCAGCTACTAGCCACAAAAGTGGGTAATACAATCAAAACCATTGGCACTTATTGGATTTTGGATTCCATACAATGGCAGGGCTACTGGGCACCACCCGTCATAGTACGTGGCCTAGATCAATGTACCGAGGAGTACGCCCGCTCCCCTGCAGCACAAGGCCAGACCCATTCCTTACTGAATAGTTCCGAACAAGACAACCCCATGGTTGTAGCTAGCAACCACCCACACAGCCGAATATAAAGGGACCTCTAGACAGGGGTAAATCTCGCTCTCCAGTGGGGGCTACCCATGAAGCCTTGCTGCACCTCTTCTGTTTTAGCCATTCCCGGTTGATGAGGCTTGAAGCTACGTTTACCTTTATAGGACATATCACTTAGAATGCTTATCATCCACCTGACGTTGTTCTGAAAGCATTCAATTAATACAAGTTCGTTCCGGGTTCGAATGAAACCGAAGGCATTATCTCGTTACACTCATTTTGGAATCACCCTCAGAGTTAACGACAATAACCCTTGCACTCTGAATCACCATCTCTAACCTATAAGAACTAGTCCGTGAACTCATTACGGAATCACTCACAGAGTTATACTGACGTATAGTCCTTACACCTCGAGTCTTCACAAAGCTCTACTTTGATTCATGACCTAACGTTAATTTGGATCGATGTGGTTTTCGGATATCCAAATATGGAAACCCGATCCCGGTCTCATCGAAATCCAAAGCGTGTCTTTTAGGTCCAAGTTGTTTTAAAGTTTAAAACAAATCTAATTATCTATATACATACAGATAGACAACTCACTAATCACAATTGATAATCAACATTATCAAATAAACAGGTAATCCACATTATCAATATCAACATAGGTAGTCTATATATTACCATCACGATAGATAATCTATATTATCATCATAATGCAACCAAGCAGTCATACCACACAACATTACTTACTTATCTCATTTCTGAAATCACAAAACATCCAAGACAAATCAATGTCATCCATTTCATACATAAGCAATGATTTACTCATCATAATATAATTAATTTAAAATGAATTAAATTAACTATCTCCATCTCTATTTAATTTAAAATGCATTAAATTAATTACTTTATCTTTAATTAATTTAAAATAAATTAAATTAATTACTTCACCAATATAAATCTTGCTTACTCAACCATTTAATTGATTACAATCAATTAATCATTCATTATTAATTACCTTAATTAATCACTCTTGATTAACTATCCTTAATTACATCATGTAATTATTCTCAATTAATTTCACAAATTAATTATTCTCAACCAAAAAGTAATTAACCTTTAATTACTATAATTAATCAATTAACTATAATTAATTACATTAATCCTTAAATAATTACATTAATTAATTACCTTTAATTACTTATTATTGATTTATTAATCATAATTAATCATCTTTAATTACATCATTAATTATAATAATTAATGAACTTTAATTATGCTTAATTAATTATCTTCCTAAATTAATTACCTTAAGTAATTAACTTATAATTATTAATCATCACAGATTAATTACATTTAGTAATTAACTAGCTTAATTACTATATTAAACCAAAATTAATTATCCCTTAATTAATTTCTTTATTAACCCCTTGATTAATTACTAAGTAACTTAATCCAAATTACTTCATTCTTAAACATCTCCTCTTAATTACAACCTGTAATTATTAATCAATTACTAAACTAAGTAATTTCCAAATCATTAATTGCATACAGTAATTATCTTTAAAATCCAAGTGTTTAAAATTAATTAAACTTAATTAATTAAAATAAACAATCATATTTAACTATATTAATTACCTTAATTAATTAATTTCTAAATTACTTCATAAAGTAATTACACTCAAACCATTTACAAATGATTATTATTAAATTAATTAATCTAATTAATTACGCAAATTAACCACATTAATTAATTATTAAATAATCTCGGTTAATGACCTTCATTAACCATTCTCTAATTATTTTTATTAAGCAATTAATTTAGATTAATTACAAATTAAATTATCTTTAATTATAAATAATTAAAGTCTAATTATTTAATTAATTAACCTTAATTTAAAACTTAATTACATAATTAACAATTCATTAATCATTTATTTAAAAATCTAATTTATGATCTTAAATATAAATTGATTAATCGTTAATCAATATTAATTAATCATTAATCAATATTAATTATTCCCTAATCAATGAATTAATTAAATTAATTAATTAATCTTAATTACCTTATCAATTTAATTAATTCTAAAACATTAATCTTAACTTAAATTTAAGATAAAACCATTTCTTAGTTATGTTTAAAACAAATTTGTTTGAAACAAAGTACTTTTGAAATTACTTTTAAATTTCATTTCAATAAAAAAAATTAAAATGAATAAATTTAAACGTAATCAAAGTTTAAACAATTTAAAACCCTTTTAAAAATTTCAAGACAAAAAAGTGTTTGTCTTAGAAATGAAATTCATAAGAATTTTGAAAACTAAATTCATTTCAGAATTTCAATAAATTTTAATTTACATTGTTTAAATCTTCCAAATTTAAATCTTCTTTTAAATTTTAAGAATGAAATTCATATTTGATTCCCAGATTTAAATTCAACTTTAAATCTGCTCATATTTTTAAAAATTTCAGATTTAAAATTTGAAACTACTCACCATTATAAAGTAGATTAACCAGTTTAAATTTAAAAACTTTATATGATTATTTATTTAAAACCGAGATTTAAAACTAACTTGAATTTTAAATTTTCAAACTTAGATTTAAAACTAGGTTTAAAACTTCCTTTACATTAAAAAAAACTTCTGTTTTAAAATTTTCAAACATACAGTACAGGTTTACTTTTAAAACCTGTAAACTAGGAATACCCGAGAACACCCAAATATACTTCGAGTTAAAACCCATTTTCCCCGAGACTGTTGTTCAACAACTTCGAGTCAAACAAAGATTTACCCGAGACACTTCTATGCTAAACCAAACATCACCAGTAACTCATCGTCGTGCATATGCACGGTGACTCCGGCCATCATTGCTTGCCATGGATGATCGCTACACATCAGAATCCCATCCTACAACACATCACGAACATCCAAAACAAGCTACCACTCACGAAAACAAATTCAACCCCCAATTCAAAACCTGGAACAGAAAATCAGGTTTTTTGTCAAAACCTGTCAACGGCGAATATTCGCCACGACCACCTAAGTTCCCCCATTCCGGCCTCGAACTCAACCACACACCATCTACCGATCCTCAAAAGATCATAGCACTCGATCCATCCTTCTCCTCAAACTGACCCAATTCTTAAACCCGTTCAAAACTAGGGTTTAACAAAAGATTTTCAAACTGCACCTTCCTTACTTAATTCAACATCATTAATGATTTTTACAAGAATTTATAAACCTTCCTCTACAACTCAGAAGAATTTCGAGCCTCCTCAGTCCAAAGATCATAAGGTTTGGTTAAAATCCACTTTTAGTTCAATTACTAACTGCCACCATAACTATACTCTAAAAATTCTGATTTTTGATTTAAAAATCAAGCTTTAGTTAGTACTTTAATTTATGAACTGAATTACAACACTAATATGATGTGGGTTTTTGTTTTTTGTTTTTTTAACCTGCATTGATGTTTCCAGTGTTTCCCTGAGACAACTACTCATATTTAAACTACTTAAAGTTAAAATCATTATCTACATACAGTTAAACAACTCTACTAAATAAATTTCATCATATCATAAACCAATAAAAAGATAAGATTTCAAATAAAAATTTGTTTGGAAAATCAAGAAACAGAACAAGTAATAAAAGCAACAGCATGCACACATTACATTTACATTTATACACAACAATACTTATACATATCAAACAATCTATCATGCAATCCTATTTTTAACTTTAAAATTTTAAAAGTTGCTCACCTTATTTAAATGCAGAGCTCTGTTTGACTTGCTTTTGAATTTTGCAGAAAAGAAAATGCAGGCATGATCTTTGTTTTAAAATCTGAGTTGCAATTATGTTGAAATTGGAATGCTCATGATCCCTGACTAACCACTTGCATGCAGATGCATTTGAACCAGCTTCAAATTTGAAATTGTGCAGAGAGTAGATGCAAACTTGATTATTTCCAGGTAAATAGAATGCATGCCCTTCTTCCTTTTTTTAAGTGACATGCAAATTCATTTTCCAGATTTTGAGTAATGAAGACCTTCATGATAAAGGGGGTTTTGATTTTTAGGAAGTGCATATTTCTGGATTTTGAGGATGTTCAGATTTGCTCTACTTCCAGGTTTATAAAAATGCAGGTCTACTAGAATTTGATGAATTTGTGTATGCATATTTTGATTGATATGAAGGATTTTAATATGCAGGCTTTGATTGTTAATATGAAGATGGGTTTTGATCTTTTCTTTTTGATTAAGGAAATGAAAAAACAAATATGAATGAAGATGCAAGCTTATATAAATGTATTTCAGATTTAATCAAATAAAAGAAAAATTAAAACAAAATTTACACTTGTAAAAATTTATTCAACACTTGTCAATTTGTTATGTTAAATTTTGAACACTTATTAAATGAATGAAATTAAGAGATCACACTTGTCCCTTTAAAATAATTAGTACTTAATTTACAAATTAATGTGTGTATTAGCCTAATTTTAATTTGTTAGTTTATTTTTAAATATGTATATAAATTTATAAAGGAAATAAAAACAAACCATGGTTATAAAATAAAAATTATACATATTAAAAATTAAAACAATTAAAATTTATACTTTGGAATTTTAAATTCAAATTAAATTCAAAATCTATTATTTTAAAATCAAATTATGTATATAAATTTAATTTTGAAATAACAATTACAAATTTTATTCAAAATCATATTTATGAAGACAATACACTATTAATATTGCTTTTATAAATATCTTATTATTAAATTAAAATCATTTTAAAAGAAATTACATTTTTATCCATAAAATATCTATTTTATTTAGCCATAAAACCTTTTCGTTAATTTATTCTAAATTTAAAACTCAAGCCAAATTATTTTAAACATTTAAACATTTTTCTTTATCACTCTTAAAATCATATATTTATTTATTAAATAGTTTTAAAAACTTAATACTTATTTAAATCAAAATTTCCAAATTATATTTTATATATTAGAATTTTAAAACATGATTCACTTATTACTTTTAATCACTTATCATTTATTTTATAACTTTGAAAAGCTTAAATATTAAATAACAAAAAAATTTCAAATTACTACAAATATTTAAAACTAGATAATATGTTTTACTTATTAAAACAATGCTAATCTATTAAAAATAGAAACCATATATTTATATTGTAAATAGAAACCAATTGAATATATATTAAAGAAGATTATTAAATCTATTTGAATTATTATTAACAAAATATCAATATCAATTTAATTTTAAAGTACAGATTATTAAATTGATATTGTTAAAAATTTCGGGATATTACAAGGCCAATGAAAGTAAGAAGTATAAATCACTTTTTGGTAGCGTAAAAGGGCCACTGTATCCTTTATGTTCTAAAGGGATTACGAAGCTGTATGCCATTGTGAAACTGAATGGCTTGAAGAACCAATACGTCTTTTCAAGTAATGGTGTGACTGCACTCCTCGAACTAATAAAGGAGTTACTCTCCGAAGGTAACACGCTTTCGCCAACGTACTATGACGTGAAAAATATCATTAAGCAAGTTAGGATGAATTACAACACTTATGATACATGTATTAATGATTGCATATTGTACTGGAAAGATGATGTGAATAAAGTTTCTTGTACAAATTGCAATGAACCAAGATAAATGACATTATTCAACGAAGAGAGAAAAGGCATCAAAGTACCTCGAAAGACATTAAGACATTTCCCTTTAATTTCTAGATTGAAGAGACTGTATACTGTACCATAGATAGTAGATGTGATGACCTAACATGGTCGTGCCAAGTCTGATCCAACCGTAATGCATTATCCATGCGACACTTCTCAATGGAAAGCCGCATATTCTTTTGACCAAGCTTTTTCTACCGAGCCACGAAATGTCACACTTGGAATAGCGACAGATGGTTTATGTCCACATGTTCTCTCTCTAACCCTTACAGTTGTTGGCCAGTAATTGTAGTACCATATAATCTTCCTCCGTCTATATGCATGAAATGGAAGTTCTCACTATTAACATTGTTGACTTCTAGGCCAAAACAACCAGGGAATGATATTGATGTTTATTTACAGCCATTGATAGACGAGTTAAAGCAGTTACGGGAAGGAGTCGTTACATTTGACTCGTTAAATAAATTTGAGTTCACAATGAGAGCTAGGGTGCTGTGGGCAATCCATGATCACCCTGCTTTTGGCACTTTACCGGGATGTACAACTCATGGTTATTTTGCATGTCCTATTTGTGGGGAAAACACTCGTTCATATCATCTTCCTGAAAGTAAGAAGATGTGTTACATGGGACATCGAATGTTTCTTCCGAACGAACATAAGTTTCGATACGATAAGACAAATTTCAACAACGAACAAGAACTTCGTCGTCCTAAATGGCCATTGACTAGTTTTCAAGTTGAAAAGAAAGTAGCGAATATCAAAATGAAAGTTGGTAAACAAAAAGAAGAAATTAGTCGAAAATGGAAAAAGTCAACCAATGAAGAAGTTGACGATGTTTCTGGATGGTATATGAGGTCTATCTTTTTTGTTTTACCACATTGGAAAGCAAATTTGATCTGACATAATATTGATGTTATGCATATGGAGAAGAATGTCATGAAGCATCTCATCATCACCATTATGGACCATAATGATAAGTCAAAAGATGGCATCAATTCACGCAAGGATTTAAAAATCATGGGTATAAAACAAAAGTTATGGGTGATGGAAGATCCTGAAACAAATAAAATAATCATACCAAAGCAACTTTCACTTTGAGCAAAGAAGAAAGGATATGGTTTGCACCGTTTTAAAAAAATATGAAAGTGCCTAACAAATTCTCTTCTAACTTCCACAACAATGTGAGTATCAATCCTCCTGAACTAAGAAATATGAAGTCACATGATTACCATGTCATAATGCAACATTTGCTTCCGGTATTGCTTCAACATTCTTAGCCACAACATAAGGATCTATGAAATGTTGTTCATCGTATTAGTCTATTCTTTAACATTTTGTGTTCAAAGGTGATCAATAGGGAACATCTTTTAAAAGCAAAGGCTAGCTTAGTAGATGCAATGTGTGTTTTTGAAAAACATTTTCCACCTGCATTTTTCGATATCAGTGTCCACCTTTTGGTTCATTTAGCCGACGAAGCATTGATTTGTGGCCCTATCAGATATTGATGGATGTATCCCTTTGAACGGTAAATTCCTAATTTCAGTTATGTACATCAATATTTGACATAAATAGCTACCATGTAGAGTATATAATTGATCACATTCATAGGTTGATGAAAACATATAAAGGATATGTGCGCAATAGAAGATACATCGAAGGGTGTATTGCATAAGGATATATCGTACAAGAAGCTAGTTTTTACTGCATGGAATATATGCCAAATGGAGGTGATGACAATCATAAACATACCCGCGAAGCATTTTTAGACAAGGACGATGAGTTTGCTAGTGAGATACCTCTAAATAATGGTAAAGGCATAACATTAAGCCAAGTGTAGTTTGAACAAGTGCGTAGATGGGTCCTTAATAAGTACGATGGATTGGATGAATGGAACAAGTAAGTTCACGAACTTGTCCTGAATTTCCATTTTTTTAATTCAATTTATATATATATGTTTTGATATGATTTTTCCATAGGAGGTATAACTCATATGTGAAAAGTACTAGATTTCAACCTCGAGGCAGGGTTACGGCTGTGGAAGCCGTTCAAAGTTTTACTCTATGGTTACGTAACGAGGTATTACATTGTCTTAAATATTTCATGTGTTTATGAGCAGGCAATACACCTTTGTGAACATGCTTATTGACTTATTTTGTTTTATATAGTTGTTAAAGACCATCGATGTTGATCCAACTCTGTGGCGGCTAGTGCACGGGCCGAAGTTCATAGCGCGTAGTTATATGAAGTACCAAGTGGATGGATTTTCATTTTCCACTAAAAAGTACGAAGACGTATGGTAACACAAAATAGCTGTGCATGCATGAGAGCAATTACAAAATTTAGAGCGAGTGGTAAGGATAAAAATTATAAGGAAGCAGAAACAACGTATTACGGAGTCATTCAGCAGATACTTGAGTTGGATTACACTGAATTCAAACAAACAGTTTTTTATTGTGATTGGGTAAAGGTCGAGGTTAAGGTAAATGGTTGCAAAGTAGATCCCATTTCAAACCTGATCATGGTAAATTTAGGGAAATTAAAGAACAAAAATAATGTGAATGATGAGCCATTTATTCTTGCATCAGAAGCGAGTCAATTGCTCTACTCAAAAGTTTTAAAAAATAATGGATGGTCTGTGGTTTTGCATACACCAAAACGGTTGACTACAAATGTGGATGACATTGAGTTCCTTACCGTCTATCAATCAGCTTTTGAAGACAATGACAAATTAGAGGACCTTACCAAATCCATATGTTAACTTATTAGTATTCATACATCACATGATTATGTGTCTGTATATTTTTAATTGCACGATTGTGCATGTATGTTTTTAATTGCATGACATATATATTTTTAATCACTTTTGTCTTCTCATTGTTCCTAATATACGTGGGAAAATAGGTAAATTGACGTATTGTTCATTGTTTTTTTAGATCTTCTTCATCTCGCCTTGAGATCTTATTATAATTTTAGAACTTATTTCCATCCTCGGAAAAACCACGAGACAAATATTTTTTGAGTGGAACGGAGATTGGCATAAAAACATTTTATTTACTTTAGAAACTTTAGTAGACATAAAATTTGTTTTGTTGTACATTCGCAAATACAAATAAAATTCAAAAGAACAATCTAAGACAAATTATACTCTCTACTAATATTATTGAAAAATGACTGATTGGGGTCCTGTGTTCATATCAGTTATTTTGTTGATCGTTTTGTCTCCTGGACTTGTATTTCAGCTCCCTGGCAAACACAAAATTGTGGCTGCAACTTTCAGACGAGCGGAGTTTCTGTACTTGTTCATGCCATCATTTACTTTGCATTCATTGCCATTTTCCTACTCGCTATTGGAATCCATATGTACTTCGTTTAGACCTTCATGATGTAATTCCTAATTACTTGGCACCATTCACTGGTTCTGTTATCATTTCTTCATCATTGTTGTTTTCTTGAATACTATTTTATATATGAAAGGTTGGTTGTACTTGAATTTGTTTATGAAAAATAGCATATATGATGCTTCATCCACACTTTGTGTATACAAAACATTATCTTATATTCTCAAACATGAGTTTAATATACATAGTCTCAGAAGATATATAAGATTGTTTACTTTATATGATTTTTATTTAAAAAAGATTAATATCTGCATCAACCTGTCGTCCATTATATCTAAAATTTATAACTCTTTCAATAAGCTAAAGTTAAAAATACGATTGTTCAAACCACATAGTTAGTAAGTGTTAACTCTTATGTTTCACGACTCAACGACCTAAAGAGATAAGCGACCAAAGGAGTTAAAGTGTGAACAAGCTAACATGAACGAAGTTCTGCAGCGACCTAACATCTTGCGTGACCTAGTGACCTAAAGCGACTCAGCGACTTAACGAGTTAGAAGGTCCAACGACCTAACAACCTGAAGTATGAGCGAGCTAACATGGATGCAGCAACCTAGCGACCTAATGAACTAGGCGATCTAGCGACCAACAAGATAAGCACTCGAGCGACCTAAGTATATAGCGACTTAACAACGCAGCAAGCTTCAAAGATCACCACTTCAATTAGATCGCCCGCGACCTAAGTTAGTCAAAAATGGTCCTGCGTTACATGTTAAGTCGTTCACATTCCGTAGCTCGCCCAGGATGTCCGAACGAAGCCGTAACTTCTGATGCCGCTTCCCCCTAGGTCGCCCACGACCTAATCCACTCGGAGAAGACCAAGTGCAAGCAAGATGAGCCGTAGCTCGCATCCCTACGACCTACGACCTACCCTTACGTCGCCTACGACCTACGACCTAAACCCTAGGTCGCCCACAACCTACGACCTAACTCTAGAAAATTTCTATAAATACCGTGCCTACACCACCGAAGAGGGGATCTTTTGGCTCATTTCTGGAACGCCCATACTCTGTTGATTTCTCAACTCACTCGACGCTTCAAACACGAAAGGCACTTCAACGAACTTCGAGAAGAAATCTAACACATTCGACATGGATTCAAAGAGTTCTTCTACATCGGAGTTCTAGCTATTTGTCTCAGTAGTGTTGTAATCGAAGATTGTTGTAAAGTTGTAACCGATTCAGCAATAAAGAATATTAAAGTGGACGTAGGCTTAGCATGAAGCCGAACCACTGTAAAACTGTTGTCTCTTTACTGTTTTTTCTGTGACTTTCTACTTACTTCTAATTCTCGTATTGACGGGTGGTGCTTTCACTTAATCTCTACTTACACCGGGGTGTTAGCGTTCAATTTTAGCGTTAACATTTTTGGTGCTTTCACTGAGAACCCAACTCAGGCTGTTTTCATCATTGCTTCGCAAAAGTTTGTTGAAAGAATCTCTCTCAAAACCAGAATTCTATCAAAGATAATGGCTCCTGGAAGAAAGCACAGATCTGATAGATCCGGTGATGTCCAAGAGAATACTTCCACTTCTCCTTCGTCAAGTCAAGTAGCACCAAGTGCTGGAATTACACGAGCGGAGTTAGATGCTGCAGTGTCCGGGTTATACCAGCAGATGGAAACCCAGAATGCTTTAATGCTTGATAGGTTAAATGCTTTGCTCGGAGCTAACCGTCAACCGGTGAATAATGAAGAAAACCTCGCTGATAATGTTCATAATCCTGAAGAAAGGAATATTCCTCAAAGAGCAGCTTGCCCCGCCAAAGAATCACCTCCCCAAGCTAGAGGATCCAGACTGCAACCGACTCTCCGCGAACGTTTGTCCAGGCAAACTTTCGAGAAAATGGCTGAAGTCTGTCCTGCAGAGCCTTTAAATGATGAGGAATACCTTTCGGGCATGGTTAGACAAATCATGAAAGTGAGCATTCAGAGAGAAGAAGATGAAAAAGAATGGGGATTCGCTCCTAGCAAGAATACGTTCATTGAAAGGATTTGGAAAGCTGAATTTCCAAGGAAGTTTTTTCCTCCTACCATCCCAGCTTATAAAGGAACAAGTGACCCTAATCAATTCTTGTACAAGTATGACTGATACATGACTGTTGTCAGGGCATCTGGTGAGATCAAATGCTGGTTCTTTCCGGTATACTTGGAAGGACTGGGTCTACTCTGGTTCACAAAGTTATCGGTCCGATCCATAGACCAGTACTCCGATTTGACTCGGAAGTTTAAAGAACAATTCAGGCTGTATGCTTCGAAGGCAAAGGATATTATGTCACTGTCTAGCCTGGAACAGAATCCTGGGGAATCTATTAGATCTTTCTTGAACCACTTAAACATAGCTTTGGCTGAAGTGGATAATGCAGAGCCACGAATGGTCTTGACCTACTTGATGAGGGCAATAGACAAATCGAGTGAATTTGGAAAGTGGCTGAAGATGAAAGAACCAAACTCACTTGAGAAATTCTATAAGAAAGCTGATGAGTTCATGCGCTTGGAAAGCCTTTATGCACCGGCTAAAGTGGCATTGACAGAGGTCAAGAATAACACTGCTGCTCCTACCAAAAAAGAGTCCGGAAGTCCGAAAAGGGAGAATAATGGCGGGAAGAAACAGAAAGATGTGAAGAAACCTCGCTTCTTAAAACCTTCAGATTTCACCCCTTTAACTGATACTCCGGAGAATATCTTTTTCGCTACTAAAGATGTCGTGGAATATCCTAAACCACCTGAGTTGAGAGTTGGGAAAAAAGCTTCTCAAAGTTGGAGATTTTGTCCGTTTCATAATCAACCCGGTCATGATACCAACGAGTGTCGCCATCTAAAAAGTTTGATTGAAGAACTACTGAGAGAGAACAAGTTGCAGCAATATGTTAAGAGAAATAGGAATGACCCGACTTCATCTACTAAGGACCAGCAACTTTCTGATCATCCATCCAGCTCGGGCGAGAGGACCACTACGTATGAATCAGAAAGGCCTGTTATTAATGCGATTACGAGAGGTCCTCACCCAGCAGGCAGAAGCTGGGGTGAGATGGAAATATATGCCCGTGCCTTGAAGTATGCGCCAACAGAAGAGAGTGTTTTTGTGTTGGAGGATGCTGCACCTTTGAAATAGCAGAAAACTTTTAATGATGATATTGTGTTTAGAGCCAGGGACTCTGTAGGCATTGAAGCTCCAACCATGGATCACTTGGTCATCTCTGCAGGCATTGGGCCAGCTATTATAAGGAGAGTGCATGTTGATTGCGGCGCTTCTTGCAATATTCTCTTCAAAAAGACATTCGATCAAATGAAAATTCCGATGGCAGATGTTCAGGCATCATCGCAAAAAATTGTTGGGTTTACTGGGGAACTGAAGCAGCCAATTGGAACTATCGACTTGTTCGTGGAGCTTGGAGAGGGGCAGAAAAAGGTAGTCCGAAAGTAGAATTTTGTAATTGTTGATGAATTCTCTGCCTACAACGCCTTTCTAGGCCGACCAACTCTTGCGGCTTTTAGGGCAATTCTCGCTCGTGGTGCCTTACTATGAAATTCCCCACGGATAATGGAGTTGGTGTTATTAAAGGGGATCAGAATGCTAGGCAAGAATGTTATCTTATAGAGTTGCGTGAAGCAAGGAAGAGAGAGATGGGCAAAGATGCGGCAGCCCCAGTCCGCATTAAAGAATCAACCTTGTAGCAATTACAGGGTGGACCCTGCACTGGCGAGCATAGCGGGGCATGAAGAGAAATGGATCCCAAAAAAGCCAGTGCAGGGGAGAATAGAGTGGTGCCAGTGGAAGTAACGGTGCCGGTACCTGTTGACCCGAAAGATCCAAACAAAGTGGTGAATATGGGTTCGCAACTTAGTGTGGCGGTTCAAAATTCCTTGATATCATTCTTGAAAGAAAATCTGGATGTATTCGCTTGGACTCATGCTGATATTTGTGGAATATCCCCGGAAGTTGCAGTACATACTCTGAATATTGATCCGAAGTTTACGCCGGTAAAGCAGAAAAGAAGAACCCAGGGTCCTGAAAGGTCAGCAGCATTGAAAGAAGAGATAGATCGGCTCATGGAGAATGGCTTCATTAGGGAGTCTACTTGTCCGAATTGGGTTTCAAATCCAGTACTGGTTAAGAAAGCTAATGGAAAGTGGAGAGTATGCATCGGCTTCTCAGATTTAAACAAATACTGCCCCAAAGACTGCTTCCCGTTACCCAGGATAGATCAGTAGGTGGATGAAACAGCGGGGCATGAATTGTTATCTTTTGTGGATGCTTACTCCGGATACAACCAGATCATGATGCGTGAGCCGGATCAGGAGGGCACGAGCTTCATCACTGATGTTGGTCTTTACTGCTATAGAGTCATGACCTTTCGACTGAAGAATGATGGGGCAACTTACCAAAGACTTGTCAATGTTATGTTCAAGCCATAGATTGGCGAAACTATGGAAGTTTATGTTGACGATATGCTGGTAAAATCAAAGAAGGCAGTAGACCATATGGATCACTTTGCAGAAATGTTTGCAGTCCTCCGAAAGTTCGGAATGAAACTTAATCCTTTGAAATGTTCATTTGGGGTGGAGTCCGGAAAGTTCTTGGGTTTCATTGTGAGTGCTAGGGGCGTTGAAGCTAATCCTGCTCAGGTTGCTGCCTTAAGAGAAGCCAAAGCTCCTAGAATGAAAAAGGAATTGCAAAATCTCAATGGAAAAGTCACTGCCTTGAGTCGGTTCATTTCCAAAGCCACTGATAAATGCATTCCATTCTTTGATGCTCTGAAGAAAGGAAGGAAAATTTTTGACTGGACTCCTGAAGGCCAGAAAGCTTTCGATGAGTTGATTCATCATATGGAAACGCCTCCAATACTTTCTAAGCCCGACAATGATGAAGATCTATTCGTATATTTGGCAATCTCATCTCATGCTCTTAGTGTAGCGTTGGTACGGGAAGACGCAAAAATTCAGCGCCCGGTCTATTATATCAGCAAAAGATTCACTGGGGCAGAGATGAATTATTCAAAATGGGAAAAGCTTGCCTATTGTCTACTGATTGCATCAAGAAAATGAGGCCATATTTCCAAGCCCATCCTATCAAAGTCCTCACTGATCAACCTTTGAAGCAAGTCCTGTTTCGCCCTGAGACTTCGGGTCGTCTTCTGAAGTGGAATATTGAACTCAGCCAATACGACATCACTTATCATCCCCGTAGAGCAATCAATGGACAAGCTTTAGCTGATTTCATCGTGGAATGTACAGATAAAGGTGATAGTGAGGAATATGTGACTGATAATACCCCAATTCGATGGAAATTATATGTTTATAATGCAAGAAATGATTACTGTTCCGGAGCTGGGGTTGTGCTTGAAACCCCTGAAGGGCAGTCATTGTGCTACGCATTGAGATTGGAATTTCCTTCGACAAATAATGAAGCAGAATATGAAGCCCTTATTGCCGGCTTGAAGATTGCTAAAGAGATGAATATCAAAGTGTTGCAGATCTTCAGTGATTCACAGCTTATTGTATGCCAAGTCAAGAAAGAGTTTCAAACTAAAGGAGGAAATCTGCCTTCTTACTTGTCAAGAGCCTAGGAACTTCTCGATGATCTTGACCATTATACGATAAGTCATATACCCCGGGAAGAGAACATGAAGGCAGATTCTCTCGTAAAGTACGCAAGCACTGGTGAAGCTCAATTATTGGGATTAGTTCCTGTGGAAGTCATGTCAGCTCCAAGCACTGATGAGATGGATATTGACTGGATCATGACTATATCTCAAGAGCAAGAATCGTGGATGACTCCGATAATGGAATATCTGCTCAACGGTTCTCTACCAAAAAATTCAAAGGAGCGTCAGAAGCTGTTGAGGAAAGCCTCTAGATATATAATTCAAGATGGCCGGTTGTACAGGCGGGGATTCACAATGCCATTACTTCGATGTGTGACCAAGGAAAAGGCTAAGATAATTCTAGCTGAAGTACATGGAGGAGAGTGTGGAGATCATTCAAGTGGTCAAACTCTAGCAAAGAAAATTCTCCGTTATGGGTATTTTTGTCCAGACATTAATTGTGATGCTGCAAGCTATGCTCGAATATGTGACCGATGGCAGAGATTTGCGAAAATCCCAAGAGCACCTTCCACCGAGATAACACAGATGGTCAGTCCATGGCCATTTGCTATTTGGGGAATAGATCTCATCGGGCCTTTACCAACCGCCAAGTCCGGAATCAGATATGCCATTGTTGCTGTTGATTATTTTACTAAATGGGCTGAATCTGAACCATTAGCTACTATTACCTCTAAAAAGATGATAAACTTTGTAACTAAGAATATCATTTGCAGGTATGGTGTGCCTCAAAAGATAATCACGGACAATGGAACCCAATTCGAAAGTGAAGAGTTCCAAGATTTTTGCAAGCGATTCAAGATCTAAAAAAGCTTTTCAGCAGTGGCTCATCCGCAGGCAAACGGGCAAGTGGAAGCAGTAAACAAAATTATCAAATCAACCATCAAAAAACAGCTATAAAAAGAAAAAGGTGGTTGGGTCGATAAGCTACCGCTAGCACTATAGGCATACAGAACTACCCATAAAATTGCGACTGGGCACACTCCATTTTCATTGGCATATGGATCAGAAGCAATGATTCCGGTGGAGACAGAAGTCCCTTCACACAGAAGAATCCATTTTGATCAAGCTGAAAATGAAAAGATGCAACTTGAAGCATTAGACTTCCTTGATGAAAGAAGGGAAGAGGCTCAGCTCAGAATTGCAGCTCACCAGCAAAGAATTGCCAGGCACTTCAATTCCAAAGTTGGCCAACACAGCCTTGAGATTGGGGATCTAGTCTTGAAAAGGATCATGACAGCAACAGGAGTGTTTGCACCAAACTGGGAAGGGCCGAATGTCATAGGCAAAAAACTTCTTGATGGCACTTTCAAACTGACAACTGTCGAAAGAGATCCAATTCCAAGGGCTTGGAACAGCAATCACTTGCGCCCATATTTTACTTAAAAGAACAATGGATGTATGATTCTTGTATTGAAAGCCATTGTAAAGCTAGTGCAAGTGAATAATAAGAACTATAAAGTGGATGTAGGCCCAGTTCTTGGCCAAACCACTATAAATTTTGTGTTCTCTACTATTATAAACTGCCTATTTTATTTCGATATGTAAAGTACTTTAATTGTATTACTAAAATGTCGATTTAATATTGCAGGCCATTAAAACAAAGCTTACCCATCACAAGACCAAGCGATCCTTGACATCACTCAACAAAAAAATGTTAAGCCATGAAACTTCCAGACTCAAATCCTATATAAGAAGTGCTTCAAGCAAACAGTTAGTAGTTCCGTCGGAGGTGGGCCCTTGTTAACTAATTGTGATCGTTTGTGCAAACAAACATCCGATTAATTAGTCTATGTCTGCCCCTGCGAACTCACTTAACAATGAAGTACACTTCTTTGGATAAAATAAACTACTTGCAAACGAAAGGAATGTGTGCTTAAAGACGATAACAAGGAGTCGCTGATATGTGCAAATGGCGAAAAGACATGGGCGAGCAGGCATGAGACAACCAAAGACCTCTTCGGAGGCACAAGCCCTCTTAGGAGGCACAACTCTTTGGAGGATAAAGACCTCTAACGGGGCTTGCCAGAAAAAGAAAGTTCTCTTTCTCAACCAAAAAGATTGGTGGAATGACCGGAGGCACCTTCCCAAGTTGAAGGCACAGGGCACTCGTTAACTAGCTGAGATCGTTTGTGCAAACAAACATCCAAGTAACTTGTGTCCGCCCCGTGAATCCATCCAACCATGAGAAAGAAACTTCCAGGCAAAAGCCCTACTCGGAGGCACACATTTCACCGAGATCTGAAATAAAACTTCACAGGAGTTGAAATGTGCAAAGCCCTCTTCGGAGGCCCATTTCACCAGAGTTGAAGTGCAAACAGCTCTCTTCGGAGACACACGTCACAAGAGTTGAAATGCTAAAAGACCTCTTCGGAGGCACACATTTCACCGAGATCTGAAATAAAAATTCACAAGAGTTGAAATGTGCAAAGCCCTCTTCGGAGGCCCATTTCACTAGAGTTGAAGTGCAAACAGCTCTCTTCGGAGACATACTTCACAAGAGTTGAAATGCTAAAAGACCTCTTCGGAGGCACACATTTCACCGAGATCTGAAATAAAACTTCACATGAGTTGAAATGTGCAAAGCCCTCTTCGGAGGCCCATTTCACCAGAGTTGAAGTGCAAGCAGCTCTCTTCGGAGACACACTTCACAAGAGTTGGAATGTGAAAAGCCCTCTTTGGAAGCATACTTCTACTTTCAAGAAAAAAATCAATTTCTCCATAATGAGAATATTTTTCTCCAAAGATTGAAGTACAAATCAAAGCCTTCTTTCGAAGCCCACTTCACCGTATAGGAGAATTCACTACTTTTCTTTCAAACAAAAAAAGAAGAGAGAAAGTAGTGATCATCTCCAAAAGTTGAAGTGTAAAAAAAAAAAGACTTCTCCAATATAAGGCGCATTCTACTAAATCAGAGAAATATTCCCTTAAAATGGAAAAAAAAATTATTCTCTAAAGTACGGATGCAAGCCTCCTTAAAATGGAAAAGTTGTTCCCCAAACAAAGAGCACAAGTCTTCTCGAAACAGAAGAGTTGTTCTCCAAAATCTTGCCAATGTGAGTGAGATTGCAATAAACCATGGTATGGGGGCAATATAATATAGTTACAAAAATAAAAAGCAATGCTCAAGCAACATACCACAGGTTTACTGCAATGTCACACAAAGAAAATAAAGAAACTTGTATAATAAAGAAGAATAAATGCATTCTCGAATACAGACAGAAGTTTGTACAAGTGACAGAATCATTTTATTCCATACTATGAAAATTTTATACATGTGCAGGTTTGAAAATAAAAGAAGGCGGGGACCGGTACCCGCACAATCTCCGGTCAACACAAGTCTTTATATATACAAGCAAAAAAGCAAAAAGTATAGGACCAAACCCATCACTTCTTCTTCCTGCCACCTTTCGAGCCCTCCCCTGGCCGGATGATTAACTTTTTAGGTCGCCTTGTAAGAGTAGGGGAAGAAAGAGGAAGGGGTGCAATTGGAATTTCTTCTGCTTTTTTCTTCACTGGCAAAAGCTTCCCTCCTTTTCTTTGAGACTCCACGCTTCCCCTTCTTCCTTGAAGAAGGCTCACTGCCCGGAGTAAAAAGTGCAGACAACTTTATGTCATCAGAAATAGTTTGCTCCAGAGTTCTTTCGCCTTCTTCAGGTTCCTCGGCCTTCTGTTCTTGTGAAGCGACCAGGTCATCCAGGCCTTGAAGAGCTTCTATATGCTCCTCTTGTGACCACGGTTGAGAGGCGGAAGGAGGAGTAATTTGAAGAGGCGGAGAGGGAACAACTGGAAGAGGGGAAGTCTGGACAACACTTGGTGCTTTCACCACAGGAGAAGAGAAGTTAAAGTCAGTATCTCTCATAAAAAGAGGAGAAAGTGGCGCGTCAAGATTTAAGTAATAATCAAAAAGTTCATCAAGCTCATGTGAAGTAAACAAGCAGTCCACTTGAGCAAGATCAGCATTGAGATTACCTTGAGAAGTAGGCTTTACTATGTCAACTTCAAAGTCCTGTGCTTCAGTGCTTTCTTGAGTCTCATCTCCAGTGTGGGCGGTTGCACTCTCAATGACAGCTTTAGCAGGAGATGGAGGATGGGAACTGGAGCCAACAATATCGATGTCGGCCGAAATCGAAGGTTGAACTGTGTCGGTTGGGGTTGCCTTCCCTAAATGTTCTCCTTTTGCCATTTCGGCTCTCTCTTTAGCGAGTTGCTCCTTTCCCCTGGCAAGAGCAGCAAGTGCATCGTCAACTAGATAGTGCGCCTTCAAATATATTTAAGCATATCCAGCGTCTCCAAGCATATCAAGTGCGGCTTCCCACACTTTGGCCAAAGTGATTTCGTACTTCGGTCCCAAAAATCTAAGGCTACCGCGCCCCAGAACACTATGTATGTAGAACTCGAAAAGTAGAGCTGATTTCGGCTTTAGTTGCCATATGAGATTCTTCAGCTGCTACTTTGCCGGCAATATCTTCATCACGCTCTTTTTCAACTTCAAAAAGTCGAGCTTTTAGCATTTCAACTTTCAAATTCTACGAGCTGGTTTTTTCTCGCAGCTGAGCAATGTCAGTTCGGTAGCTTTCTACAACTTGCTGTTGTGCTTCAAATTTAGCTTCAGCATCTCTTTGCCCAGCGTGAGCATCTCTCACATGTTTTTGAAGACTTCTTCTTTTTGAGAATAAGAAGTGGAATAAGTGGCAAGCTTTTCTTTAAGTTTTTCAACTTCCGCTTCAAGCTTCTCATTGTAAGCGGCAATGCTCTTCATCTCTGCATCATGCTGATCGAGTGCTTTCTACCACTTGGATTTATTATTTTCCAGAGTCAGCATGGCTTCGAGATTTGCATGGTTTACTCTTTGAAGTTCGTCAACAAGTTTCTGCCAACCAGACATTCTCTCGATATCGAGTTTGACGGCATCAAGATTTCGCAACATGGCTTGCTTGTCGATTGGGACCAAGTCAAGATCGAAACGCGCTCCCTTTAAACACCAGTGCGGAAACCGGCTTTGAAGAGTAGCCGGACCCTGTCCAACTTGATACGGTGGCCTACCGATGATTGTTTGAATATCAGCTCTTTGAAGGGCAAGAGAGCTGGAAGGGATTTCCAAAGAGATGGGAGCAGCGGGTTTTTCAGAAATTTCAGATGTCGGTTTTTCACCAAGTTTGGCCCTTTACTCGGATCTTCAGCGACATGACTTTTTCCTTTGCCATCACAGGATTTTCGTTTGTGAGAATCATCCTCTCTCTGGGAAGAATCATGTCGTTCGTCCCTTCTCCCGTAGCGTTCTTCATAAGCACACCTCTCGCGAGCTTTCCTCGCAGCTCTTTCTTCGTCGTTTTTGCAGGAAGTAGGAAGATACCTCTTGGGTCATAAGAACCGCGTCTTCCATAGTGCTTGAAATCATCATAGTAAGAGCCGCTTCGTCCCATTGGAGAACTTGAAAATGAAGAAAAGACAAGTTCGGAAATCTTCAAAGCAAGGACGTTGAATGCATAAAAGTGCCGAAAAATCCTAAGTGTGTGTAACGTGAAAACTACGCGCGTCAAACTACAAACCACTCCTTGGTTGGGGGGTGATGACGGATTCTGCAACAAGTGTCAACTCTTGGGATGACGGAGTTTGTCGCAAACAGATGTCGCTTCTACTACTGGAGAAATAACTTTAGAAGTAGTGGTATCATCTTTAAAGAGCTCCTGTGAAGTAATCATCAAGTCGCTCAACCCCTCAAAAATGTCGTCACCATCATGCCCGGCAGGACCTTTCCCCTCAATTCCTTCATCAGCAGTCTTCCCGGATTGGTGAGGAGGTTCCTCTTCCTCAATGACCGGGGCAAGTGTAAGTTTGCCGGATGACCCCACAACGTCAATAGAAGCAGAACACTTCACCAGTGTATCCTCAACAGTAGCTTCTTTCGGTGTAAGTTCTCCGACGGAAACTGGGGCATCCGATGTCTCTACTGGAGAATCAGGGACTTCATGAGGCTGAGTAGAACGGGAAGGGTGCAGAAGTCCGAATTGGTGAAGAAATTCGTCTTTCAGCAAAAATTTAATACTTCTTTCCTCAACCGCCATGGAACTTAATCTTTCAAAATTTGGCTTGTGGCTGGGATCTTTAGAGGGAGGAAGAAGTGCTGTAAAAATAAAGAATGAAGTCAGCACCTAGCAACTCGGACTTTGAAAAGATCAAATGGAAAGAGCGGGGATAAGCAATCCTACTTCCTACTCTCCAGATGGCGTAAAATCCTGGAGGGCGACGAATGAAGAAGAATTGATTTAAGAACCCGTGGGTGCTTTCCGGAAGATCGACGATCAATCTACGGTTCCTGGTGCTTCTCACGAGTGTGATAGAGGGATGATCTTTGTTCTTTGCGAATGTGCACAAGTAGCAGATTTCCTCAAAGCTCGGAAGACGATCAATTGTCCTCCTGAACATCACACAAAGTCCCACTAGGATGGCGTGGCCATTGGGATGCAACTGGAAGGAAGAGATGGTTAATCGGAGAAGGAGTCATTGAAGAAAGTCACTGAAAGGAGGAATAGCACCACATAGGCACATCTGACGATTGACAGCGATAAAACCGAGAGGTGGCCTGTCAGCAGTATCGTTTGGCCCGGGAATTAAAGCATCTGCTTCAGCAATACCAAACTGAATACGTAGTTGGTTGAACGCCCGCTGACTCAGGGAAGTTAGAGTTCTTTCCGGGGGATTGTACAGTGGATTGGCTATCGGGAAGACCTCTTCAACTTGCTCTATTATTTCTTCTTGAGAAGACATTCTACACAAGGAACTGGATATTCAAATATGAAGGTGCACGTTTCCTAAATGTGTGAAGTGTTGTGCAAATCTAATAAAATGACAAGCAAATATAACTGAAATTAAACTAATATGCATTTGTCAATTATAAAGTTTCAGGGCTTGTTGTTTTAAGTCCAAATACAAGTGCAGCGTTGATGCAAACAAATCATCCTTAATTGATTAATATTGCTTTGCTTTAATACTTCACTTGAATTTGTTGATTCACAACATTTCATATAATTTCTTTAAGTTGATTATTCTTTATCGACTAATCTGTCATTTGATGTGGGCGTTCAGTGGTAGTATATTCATCCCATTTTTCTGCAAATGTTGTGTTTAACATGTTATTAGCATTAAAGTTAATATAATCTGTAAAGGAGTACAACAAGTTCAGGCAAGTTAATTCAACAGTTCAAGTTGGAATCCAAGTTAAGTTGTGTCACGTTTTTGCAAGTTTTCAAGTTCAAGTGACCTAGCATGGGTCAGAGTTCCATCAAGTCATTCTGTTCAAGTCAAAAATTCATTATTTATGCTTCTACAAGTTAAAGTAATGCTTCAAGGCAAGGCAGTGTGAATCTAAGTCCTAGGTCGCTCACGACCTAACAAGTTGGGTTGAAATTGGTCTAGGTCGTAAGAAGTAATTTGGCGGTGAAAAGATTTAAGTGCTAAGTCGCTCGCACGACCTAAAGACTAAGTCGCTCATACGACCTAAAGACTAAGTTGCTAATACGACCTAAAGACTAAGTCGCTCACATGATCTAAAGATTAAGTTGCTATGAGTTAAGTCGCTCAGTTCCTTTTAGGTCGCAAAGATTCTTAAGTCGGTCGGTTTGTTAGGACGGTCAAGTCTGTTAAGTCGTAAAAGGTGTATGTCGCTCAAGATATATTAGGTCGCTTCCGATGTAGCTCGGCAACATAAAGCTATCTCCCATCAGAATCTCTAAGATCTGTCCTCCACTCAAGTGTTGCCATGTGTCCATCACCATTGCATCACCCAAAGGCATTACGATGTAACTCGCTATCCACTAACCCATTAACCCGATTAACCATGATCCCCTTCTCTCCTCGAACCGCTTAAACCTTTATCTCTCCATACCGCCAAATTACCCAAAAAACCAATTCAAATCGCCACAGATTCACCACAAATCCGATGCACTGCCGTGTTATCGCGAATTACAACAACAATATGATCGATAGCAGTCTCAAATCAATCAAGACATGGTTCGCGATGAAACGCGGCATAAAAAATAAATTGGAGCCGTAAAATGGGGAGTTAGCAATTCAACGATGGACGTGGTTGAACGGCGATCAGATTCACTTACGTAATGTGACGAAAAGATGGTCGGTGACTAGTTGGTTGGAATTTGTCTTCGAGAACTCAGGAATTCGTCAATGGTGATTTCAAATAATGAAGCAAGTGAGGAGAAGGAGGAAGGAGATGAACAACTTACATGCAAGGACGGTGGAACATGAATCGGCACGAGCGACCTAACTACCTCATAAACCGCTCATGACCTAGTGATTCAAGATGGCACGAGTTAAGAAGTATCGAAGCACACGACCTAGTCCCTAGGCGTATACTTCGAGGGGCAAGTGTTAACTCTTCTGTTTCACGACTCAGCGACCTAAAGAGATAAGCGACCAAAGGAGTTAAAGTGTGAACAAGCTAACATGAACGAAGTTCTGCAGCGACCTAACGTCATGCGCGACCTAGAGACCTAAAGCGACTCAGCGACTTAACGGGTTAGAAGGTCCAGCGACCTAATAACCTGAAGTATGAGCGAGTTAACATGGATGCAGCGACCTAGCGACCTAATGAACTAGGCGACCTAGCGACCTAGTGACCAAACGAGATAAGCACTCGAGCGACCTAAGTATATAGCGACTTAACAACTCAGCAAGCTTCAAAGATCACAACTTCAATTAGATCGCCCACGACCTAAGCTAGTCAAAAGTGGTCCTGCGCTACATGTTAAGTCGTTCACATTCCGTAGCTCGCCCAAGATGGCCTGACTAAGCCGTAACTTCTTATGCCGCTTCCCTCTAGGTCGCCCACGACCTACTAATCCGCTCAGAGAAGACCAAGTGCAAGCAAGATGAGCCGTAGCTCGCATCCCTACGACCTGCGACCTACCCTTAGGTCGCCTACGACCTACGACCTAAACCCTAGGTCGCCCACGACCTACGACCTAACTCTAGAAAATTCCTATAAATACCGTGCCTATACCACCGAAGAGGAGATCTTTTGGCTCATTTCTGGAACGCCCATACTCTGCTGATTTCTCAACTCACTCGACACTTCAAACACGAAAGGCACTTCAACGAACTTCGAGAACAAATCTAACACATTCGACATGGATTCAAAGAGTTCTTCCACATCAGAGTTCTAGCTATTTGTCTCAGTAGTGTTGTGATCGAAGATTGTTGTAAAGTTGTAATCGATTCAGCAATAAAGAACATTAAAGTGGACGTAGGCTTAACTTAAAGCCGAACCACTATAAAACTGTTGTCTCTTTACTGTTTTTTCTGTGACTTTTCTACTTACTTCTAATTCCCGTATTGACGGGTGGTGCTTTCACTTAATCTCTACTTACACTGGGGTGTTAGCATTCAATTTTAGCATTAACAGTAATGCTACTAACAAAGGCATGCGTGATCAAGTGTATTTACAGATATACAACCTATCACCTATGTATGTGCACAAAAACATTGTAGTTAATCAAAACAAGCTTAAATGGCTGACTGCGGTCCAGTGGTGATCGCACAAGTTCTGTTTATAATTCTGACTCCAGGCCTTCTTTTTCAACTGCCTAGAAATGGAAGGGCAGTTGAATTTTGCAATTTTCAGACTAGTGGAATATCAATCTATGTCCATAATCTTCTTCTTTTTGGTTTGATCGCTATTTTTCTCATTGCTGTTGGCGTTCACATATCCACCGGTTAATTCTCTCTGTTACCTAGCTATCCGTGTAAGCATAGTCTATACGTATTTTTATGAGATATATGATTATGATATATATCAGATTTGTAGTTGATATTAAGCCTGTTGAGATAAATTGTTAGGATAAATGTATATAGAGGGTGTTTGTTATAAGAATATCTGTACACACAAGGAAATGTTTATGAAGAGAGCTTGTTCGGACTATTTAATATAAAGTTAACAGATGGTAGACTAATAGAAATATTCCTAATCTAAAAGTCAATTTCCTGAGATGATACCTATGAGGATATTAGAAGTACTAAAAAATAGATTCCTGAATTATTGATAGAGCTATTTAAAAAGCAAGAGTGTGGATCATACAAAGTAATATTAGCATGTGTTGTTGGTTGAGGCAGTGCATATTATATTTTGCATTACAAATTATTGAAAGAGCTATTTAAACAGATTCATACAAAGTAACATTATATTTTGCAGGAAACCATGTCATAAAATCCAACATCTTCACATTCATCATGTTCAGAAATCAAGAAAGTGGATCAAAACTTTTCCGGTCTCAGATAATGCTGGAAAAATTGCTACTGTGCTTGGTAAATTAGTAAGAGCTAATGTGCCTATACCATATATAAGTTGGGACAAAATACCCGGAATATAAAAGGACAACGTTTGGAACGAAGTGGTGGTAAGTATATATTTTTACATATATTCATTACTATTATTATCCTCAGGATTTGATATCTTGAATTCGCTACTATGCTTCAGGATTTGATATCTTGAATTGGTTTTTTGTGTTTTGTCTTTTTGCAGAAATTTTATGAGCTCGACCCGCTTTCAAAGGAATTGTTTTTAAAGAGAATGTCAGAGGCTTTTAGGAGACACAAGCAACACTTAAAAACAACTTATTATGACACTTTCAACAATGACGATGAACGGATGAAAATTTTTCCACCTACAATTGCTCAAGAAGATTGGGAAGAGTTCTTAAAAATGAGGCAATGCCTGAAGCGAGTGGAAGAAGAGAGTCAGGCAAAAAGAACATATCATTGCTCAGTTATGCTCACTATGCAGGACGTAAAAGTCACGCTAAAGTAGAACAAGAAATGGTAATTTATACTCATTTTCTTTCAAAAATGATAAAAATCACAACTAACATATTTTATATATTGTAGATCGCTGCTAGTCCATCAACAAATATCAATCATCGTCAAGTATGGGAGAAGACACACAAAAAAAGATGGTAGCATATCAAATGCCACTTTTTCATACTTCGTAGGTCAAAAAAATACTAACTTGCATATTCTTTTCATTAAACATTTTTTAGTGTTATATATGTGAAGGGAAACACAACTGTGATTGTTTGCACTAATTGCTGATATTTTATAAATATTTCAGGATCAAATTGCGAAAGAAAAAGAAAAGATCACTGATAGTGATGAAGAAAAATTGACAGTGGATGAAGACATCTTATCACAAGTGCTTGGTGAGGATGCCAGGAGAAGGAGCCACGGTGTTGGGACCGTTGTACCAAAGACTAAAGTTAAGTCTTGTGCCATTGCACATAAACGACTCAGACATGTTCGTGGAGACCATGAAGAGTTGAAAATGAGGGTGGGAAGTTTGGAGGGTATAGTGGGAAATTTGTCTGGGCAATTGGAGGTTCTGATCAACATGGTGGGAAACATCGAACATGGAATTCGCGCACCGGGCAGTTCTTCCGATGGAGGACACACCACACAATTCAATGCTCCAGAATTCGTTGCTTCTCAGTTCCAGAATTCGACCGATGTTGCGAACAATAAAAGATGTGAAATCCTCAACTCTGATTTAGACATAATAGCAACAGGTATTTATTACAAGCTTTCTATTTTTAGTTGCTTTCGAGCAGATATTTTGTTGGATAGATCAAGACATCTTTATTCAGGTATCGTATGCCGAGATTCTACATCATCCAAAATCCATGGGAAATATGTACCACTCGCACATGAAAAAGTGTTGTTGGACAACATACTGCTACCAGATGAGAGAACCAACAAAATAAATCATCAATTTGCAGAGACCTTTGCTGAAGTTGGAGTGGGTGGGTATGTGTGTCATCCGAAGGATCTTATTCAATATCTTTAGATGTTGGAGCAGGTATATTTTCTGTTTATGTTAATATTTTACTATGTGTTGTTTTTTGAAACCTCTTCCACTATATAAATGACATGTCATATTTAATTTAATTTCTTGTAACCTCGTTCTTTCTGCCTGGCCTTAATGTGTACACTTCCTACCTTGACCTTTGTTCCAGTTCACACATCAGTTTGTAGCACATTCGTTCACTAATGCATGCTTCTGTCACACGACCAATTTGCAGCATCATCTCTCCTTTATCTTGCAGCTAGTTTAATGTTTCAGTGAGGTAGTGCTGTGAATTAAACCCATGTAAGTTAAAACTAATATTTTATATGTTTAGATTTTCTATTATTGATATGTGCTGCTTAAACCCATGCTCAGAGGAAAACTAGTTTAATTATTTTAATGTCCAAGTGTTGACCAGTAAAATAATCTCACACAATGGGAGGTAATTAGTCATTAGTAATGAATGTGAAACCATGTAAGATCGTATATTGTTTAGGAAAATTTGAAAAATCTAGACAACGATTTGTTATTATTAGGTAATGAGGTTGTTTTTTTTACATACTAATAATAATACAAGTCAAGTATAATTATATTATTATTCATTAAGATTATATGCTATATAAGAGGTAGGAAAGGCAGTGGATGCTGCATTCAATGAAGAGTGGATCTTGATTAAACTATTCTTCTTTGATCTTTGTAACAAATATTGGAAGTCTGGCTTAGAATATAAAGTACTAACCTAGTTGCATTAGTTTATGCTTTAAGTTGGTGTTTATATCTGATTCTTTCCTACTAGAGGGCTTCTATTATAATTGTTGTAATATTCTTTTGATACTTATAAGTGGAACTAGGAAGTAATTGATCACTAGAAACTATTGTCTCCAGTAAGACAATGCTAACTTGTAGTGAAAATATTTGACAATCTTAATAGCTCCCTTCATTTGTTTAATTTTGCCACGTAAGTCCTGTTTTAATTTTACTTCTTAGTTGTCTTAATATCTTCAAATGTGAACAGCCTGTTGTGTTCTTAAGTCAATTTCTCCGGTTGTTAAGTTTTTACTCAGGATGTAAAGTCTTGTATTGTGTATTAGTAGATGTTACTTCACTTGCCAATCTTTTTACTACCATCCAAACGTAATTAAATATGGTTTGGTATATAATATATCTACCAAAAATATCTAGTTTTATGTTTTCCATGGTCATATATTACCAAACTAAAAGAGGGTAAGATTGATCTCGTTTGGGTATAAAATTTAACAAGCTAAAGAAATGCCCCACATCGTGTCATCAAAATCTTAGTAGAACCGTATGTCATGGTCACAACCGACTTCATAAATATTGCAATTGTGGTCCTAGAATATCAATAATGTATGTACATTAATGACTACTAGTATAAGTTGGACCAAAAACTTCGGTATCTTGCTAAATGCTAAGTATGAAGAATGATACTGTCCCAAACCCAATCACCACTTTAATATACTTAGGTTTTTGATAAACAAAATTACTTGAGTAGTAGTGTAAATGCCTAGGATTAATGCTGTACTTGCTACTAATATGGTAACTTGCACTTTAATATTTGTACTTTTCTTCCTCGTAACTCCATTGAGAACCAGATACAACACTCACATGGAAAATGCTTTTGGTTTGCCATATGCCCTTTGATGCTGGATTTCCTTTATGGATCTAGATAAATCAGAATTACATTTGTAAACTTTTAGATCAAATCTCTATTACAATCATGACCAGATACAGCATGTGCTGTTGATTGAGGCAATGCACATTGGCACTGCATGCACATTGAGGCAGTGCGCATTGGCACTGTCCAAAGTATTCTCTGCACTATTGTCCATGTCGTAATAGTAATTTCACTGCAAATGTTTACCACTCTAGTTGGTATCATATTCCCACTCTATATTGACACACTCATTTGGTTTGTTTTGTTTCAAGTACTTATTGGCATGGCGTGTCACTATGGATTAATGCTCATTTGGAATTTTAGATGTGGACAATGTGTTTTTTAATCCTTAGACCTTAGTTATATTATCATAAGTAGTTGTATTGTCATAAGGCAGATTTGGAATTTCCGTTTGGTTTATCGTCATAAGTAGATATGGGACTTTAGTGATTGTTTGCCAGCAAGTCCTTAGACCTTAGTTGTATTGGTTCCTGCAGTAAAACACTGTAAATTCATATTATGCTTATATGCAATATCCGTATTATGTAATTATATTGTTAAGCTATTACGCATTGCAATGCGGATTATTGAGTCATTTGAATCTCTGTCTACAATATTACTTGTTTTGATGTCTTGGAATGATTATATATGTGGTATTGAATATGAACCCATGATCGTATAAATTGATGGAATATGTGCAGTACCAAATTAAACAGGTAGGAGTAGGTCATTAGGTATGGCTAAAAGCCGTATCTAACTAACAAGATAGACACGGCCATCAGCTGTATCTAAATGACCTATAGGATTCGGTTCGAGGTTCAATTAGATACGGTTTTAATCCGTATCGAATTTATCACTTACGTACGGCCTTAGGCCGTACCTAATTGGGCTTTTAGATATGGTTTTAATCCGTATCTAATGCACCTATTAGATATTGCTTTAAGCCGTATCTAGCAGGACAATTAGATACGGCTTGGAGCCGTAGCTAAACAATAAAGATGCCATTTTTTGATACGGCTTTTCACCGTATTTAATGTGGTTAGATACGGCTTTTAGCCGTTTCTAAATACCATTGTAGGTGTAGTGCATGGAAAGAAAGTTTCACACCATCCTAATTATGAAGGTCTATTTAGGAAAACCTTATCTCATATTATTTTATAAATTCCTTCAATAAATCCTTTTACTAAATCATTTTCATTTATGAAATCTCCTTTGCTTAAATTATAAGTATATTTATAAAACTCTTTTACAAATATCCAAAAAAACATTTATAAACTCTTTTATAAATCTTCATTTAAAATACCTTTTTGAATTATCATTTACCAATATCTGTAAAGACCCGCCATTCATACCACAGAATTACGCATCACTAATAAGAAAGAAAGTGATAGAAAAGAGAAAGATAGAGAAGAAAGAAGAGAAAACACATCAGAATCTCAACAACGGAACGAATAAATTATATTAATAACATAAGATATTACATAGTATCATATACAACATCTATCAGAGTTACACGGCTTATACATCACATACTAGATAGTTATAAACACCTGTCTCGTTATTACAACTCAAAACAATCTTAGAGAAAACAAAAAGATACCAAACACAACAGAACACTATACATATCTACAACGCTGAAGCCTTCTGCTCCATTTCTCCTTCACAATTCATCAAAGCTAACCTCAATCCCTTGGCTACTCATAAAAATTTGAGTCCCCAAGAGTTTAAGAAAATAGAAATAAACTCCGGGTCAGACATGAGTCTGGCATGAGTAACAGGTTAAGGTTGCTTAACTTTCAAAAACCTTTGAAAAGAAAGGTATCACGTAAGACTTCCCACACATAAACATGGGTAAGTTTTTACCTTACGCTAACCAAAATATTTGATGGGAAATCCAGTGATATTATAATAGGTCTAGGGTTTTCAAGTAAATATGAAATAGCCGAAATTGTTACATGATTAAATTCCATCTACTAGCCACAAAAGTGGGTAATACAATCAAAATCGATGGCACTTATTGGATTTTGGATTTCATACAATGGCAGGGCTACTGGGGTACCGCCCGTCACAGTATGTGGCCTAGATCAACGTACCGAGGATCCACCCTAAATCCCCTGCAACACAAGGCCAGAACCATCCCTTACTGGACAGTCCTGAACAAGACAACCCCGCAGTTGGTGTGCATTCCAACTACCCACACAGCCGAATAAAAAGGGACCTCTAGACGGGGGAAAATCTTGTCCTACTTGGGCATGACCCACTTAGCCTTGCTGCACCTCCCCTATTTTAGCCATTCCCGATTGATGAGGCTTGAGGTTACGATTACCTTTATAGAACACATCTATCTTAGAATGCTCATCATCCACCTGACGATGTTCTGAAAGCATTCAATCCATAAAGCTCGTTCCGGGTTCAAACAAAACCGAAGGCATTATCTCGTTACAATGATTTTGGAATCACCCTCATAGTTAACGACGATAACCCTTGCACTCTGAATCTTCATCTCGAATGTGAAAGTACTACTCCGTTAAACTTGTATTGGAATCACCCTCAGAGTTCTAACGATGAATAGTCCTTACACCTCGAGTCTTTACTCTTAACTTGAGATTCACGGCCTATCGTTAATTTGGATCGATGTGGTTTTCGGATATCCAAATCTGGAAACCCGATCCCGGTCTCATCGAAATCCAAAGCGTATCTTTTAAGGCCAAGTTGTTTTAAAGTTTAAAACAATTCAATTTCATTATCTATATACACACAGATAGATAATTCGCATATCACAATAGATAATCAATATTATCATCATAAACAGATAATCCATATTATCATTATATACAGATAATCCATGTTATCATCACAAAGCAACCAAAGCATCCATTTCACACAACATTACTTATCTCATATCTGAGATTTCAAACCAATCAAGGCAAACAATATCATCCATACATACATAAGCAATGATCTATAATCACACGATCTATAATTAATTTAAATGAATTAAATTAATTACTTCCATCTTTAATTAATTTAAAGTGAATTAAATTAATTACTTTCATCATATAAATCTTGCTTACATAACCATTAATTAATTACAAATTAATTAATTAATCGTCTTCTAATTAATCACCTTAATTAATCACCCTTGATTAATTATCATTTAATTACATTCAAGTAATTATCCTTTAATTTATTTAACGAATTAATTATCCTTAACCAAAAATAGTAATACTTCATTAATTAATTAACTATAATTAGTTACATTAATCCTTAATTAATTACATTAATTAATTACCTTTAATCACTTATCATTGATTAATTAATCTTAATTAATCAATCTTAAATTACATCATTATTTATATTAATTTATGATCCCTAATTACCTTCTTAAATAATTATTTTTTTAAATTAATTATATCAAGTAATTAATCTTAATTAAACCATAATTGTTAATTACTCTTGATTAATCACATTCAATAATTAGCTACCCTTAATTACTTCATTAAATAAATTAATTATTCCTAATTAATTATCCTTAATTAATCCCTTGATTAATTACACAAAGTAATTTAAACCAAATTACTTCCACTACTAAATCATCTTTAATTAATTACATCCAGTAATTACCATTACTAATTACTTCACTACGTAATTACATTTCTTTAATTACATTAAGTAATTATTATCAAATCATCTAGTGTTTAAATTAATTAAACTCAATTAATCAATTTAAACTAATTACATTAAACTCAATTAATTACAGTAAGTAATTAATTTCTTAATTACTCCCATTAAGTAATTATTCCTAAACAATTCACAAATGATTATCATTAAATTAATTAATCTAATGAATTATTAAAATTAATCATATTAATTAATTATTAAATAATCATAAGTTAATGACCTTCATTAACCATTAACAATTCTTTAATTACTTTTCTTACGTAATTAAACTTACATTAATCATTATTAATTACAGATTAATTTATTTTAATACCCAATTAATTAACCTTTAATTATTTGATTAATTAAGTGTTAACTATAACGTAATTAATTCTTAATAACTTGATTAATTAATTCTTAATTATTAATTAAAATCTAACTAAAAATCCTTAATTACAAATTAATTATTCCTAATTAATTAATCTTAAACCTTAATTAATTAATTTAAACCATTAATTACTTATTTAATTAATCCCAAATCATTAATTAATTAAGTAAATTAATTACCATTTTAATTAGCTTGATAATTTCAAATCATTAAATCTTCATTTACTTAAAGATAAAAACATTTTCTTATTAATGATCAAATTATCATTAAGAAAACATTTGAAAATAATTTGTTTTCAAATTTACTTTTAAATTTCATTTCCAAATTTAAAATTTAAGATGAATACAAATTTAACTTAAACAAAGTTAAAACAATTCAAAAACCTTTTCATTTCACAAGTTAAAGAAATATTTATTTTATAAAGAAGCTTAAAAAGGAATTTAAAAAGGAAATTCATCTTTAAATTTAAACCAATTTAAATATACACTTTAACGTACAAAGTTGTTTAAATGTTTCAAATTTAAAACTTCTTTTATTTCAAAAATCGAAATACATATTTAAATCTTTGACTCCAGAATTAAACTTAACTTTAAAACTTACTTACTGTTATCCCATTTTTTGGTCAAAACTAGGATATACATGTTGTGTGCGTTTCCACCACGACCGGAGCAAAAAGAAGCAAGCAAGCATACATAAGTCAAGGGTTTCACTCAAAGTTCACATATAAAAGTTCATTCGGCGCTCCAACACTCAAGCCCATTCGGCGTCTACAACATATGGTTCATTCGGTAATCATCACCAGAGTCATTCGGCATATCTAGAATAAGGCTTCATTCGGCAGCGTCATCCGGCATTCCCAGTGCCAAAGTACATTCGGTATTCATTCATTCGGCAGTATGAAGCAGAGCCTCATTCGGCATTTAGAGTTCCGGATCTCATTCGGCCAAACATGCCTCCAAACTCACCACCGAACCAAGCTCCACCGGTCCACTCCTTTCCTACCATCGAACCATCCCCTACCTATCACTACCGAGCCATGCTACCATCGGACCAAACCCACCATCACCGGTCCAAAATCCACCGAACCATCTCATCCTTCATCCTCCTACCAAACCCAAGCTCCACCGGTCCACTCCTTTCCTACCACCGAACCAGGTGACCACCGAACCGAAGCTTCTCCATCCTTCTCTCCAAGCATAGCCGAATCAAGGAATGCCGAACCAAAGTTGGCAGTCCAGATTGCTTCAGCCCAAGCCCACCAACAGCTATAAACATCCAAGACCCCTGCCCCCAGCCTCACTCTATAAATAGAGGGGCAGGGGTACAACAATGGCAGACAAGTTTGAGAGCTCAAGCCTGGAAGGAACTCTCAAACAACTTTAGATACTTGTAATCAAAGCTTTGTACTTGTAATCTAAAGAAAAAAGGAGAATACCATATAAAGTGGACGTAGGCACGTTCTGGCCGAACCACTATAAATCTGTGTGTCTTTTATAGTTTAGTCCCTGCTTTTTATATATTTGCATAAATCACCCAAATCACTAAATACAACATAAAATCAACCAACTCATACGACTTTGGGTGTTTGCGACCATTTTTTACGCAAACATTTTGGTGCTTTCACTGAGAAGAACCAGCTCCCGCTACATCGGATAGAAGTTGAATTTGAAAATCTAAGAATTCAAATCTAAGAGTTATGACGAGACAAACAAGTAGAAGGCAAAGGCCAGAGAGAAGTGAACACCAAGGAAGTCAAGAGGCTTCCTCAGGAGGGAATCAAGCGTCGATCTTCATCACTAGGGATGAGATGGAGGCCATGATGAGAAGACAAGAAGAGATGATCTAGAACTTACTTCAACAAATTGGGCAAATTGGAGCATAAATCCAAGGAGCAACTGGGGTTCAGAACGGGGCAGGACCATCTGGCGCAGCACCAGAGCTAGGGGGCACTCACGCAGAGCATGTTGATCCGACCCCGGGAAGTGAGATGGGGGCATCCGAACCACCTGGTAGCAATAGAGGAATGAACGTTCAGCCAGGGAGGCATACACATGAAAACTCCCGCGGACTTGGGGGGCAGGTTGAAGACAGTGAACGAGAAATACAGCTTGGAGACAATGACAGATTAGCAGAGATGGTTAGAAGAGCTATGAGAGGCGGTTCAGTAAACAGAGACTTGGAAGATGTAAACAGGAGTCCTTTCTCTTCTGCGATTAGGATGGCTAGGAACCCACCAGAATTCAAGCTACCATCATTGGACATGTACAACGGGAAAACGGACCCCACGGTCCATCTAACGAAGTATATGAGACATATGGAAGTGCTGGGGGCATCAGAGGAGGTTATGGCCCGGTGCTTTCCACTGTATTTGACGGACATTGCAGCGTTATGGTTTAGGCAACTGGAGAGCGGCTCCATAGGAACATGGGCAGATTTAACTGAGAGATTCATGAGGCAATTCAGGGTTCATATTGCGAGACCCAAGAATGTGATGACTTTGGCAACCTTGAAACAGAAAACTGGAGAGACTTTGAGGAGCTTTCTAACGCGATTTAATGCGGCGGCAGCATCAGTGGATCGACCAGATCCATCTATGGTCATGATGGCAGCTGTATCTGGAATAGCTGGTAATATAGAGTTCAAGAATTCATTAACCAAGGACCCGCCTATGAATCTGGGAGAGTTCTATCAGGAGGCTGAAAAGTTTCTGCGTTTGGAAGATGCTAGTGCAGAAAGAGAGGAAGAAGATGACGTTTACGTAATCAAGAGCGGAAACCCACCTGGAAAGGGTGCGGAGACTAGCAAAGGAAAAAGAAAGGCTGAGGATAATGATGACAGGACAAAGTGGCTACGAAGAGAACCACGCTTCACCACCTATTCAGAGCTGAATGAGAGTTTGGAATGGATTTATCAGGATACCAAGGGGCAGGTTCCGTATCGTAGACCAACGCGAAGGGATCCAACCTCTGACGAAAGAAAATCAGATAAGTTTTGTGTATTTCATGAATTGAATGGTCATAACACTAATGATTGTAGGCATTTGAAGGACGAGGTAGAAGGGCATATCAGGAACGGTATGCTCCTTCAGTATGTGAGGAGGCGAACTCCAGCGGTGGAGCCAGAGCGACCGCCCTCTACGTCAGCTAGAGGTGACCCTGGATCAAGGCACCATTTGATTATCCATTGATTGCTTGATTAAAATAACGATGAACAGGTCGTAAGCTTCCACTAACGCAATTAAATCGTTTACACATGTACGAGATCGCGAACGATCTCCAGGCATGCTCTGAATGATCATTGACTGCTTCGGAGTGGGAACTTACACTTTGACATCCTTGCTTTGCTTTTTTTTCGATTTGAACATTTGAATTCTTCCTGTTTGGACATTTCTGCTGTAAGGTACTATTGCTTTAACATTTACAATTCTATGAAAAAATTATTTACTTGTATGCCCGTTGGATCGCGAACGGTCCACGAGCACCTATTTCATGGCAACGAACTGCCGAAGTCTTTGATTCGAAAAATTCCCCCAAACAATGACTCTAACACTGATAACATTAAGTCCCCCCCGGGCACACTCATTCGCCTCGAACGGCACCCGACTTCGAACAGTCACAATTCGCCTCAAACGGCACTCGACTTCGAACAGTCACAATTCGCCTCGAACGGCACCCGACTTCAAACAGTCACAAACTCGCCTCGAACGGCACAACTCGCCTCGAACGGCACAACTCGCCTCGAACGGCACAACTCACCTTACCTCAAATGGCTCGATCGCGAACGGTCGTCATTTGAGGTCCGCCACCTGATCACTGACTGTTATGCCTTACCTCAAATGGCTTGATCGCGTACGGTCGTCATTTGAGGACCACCACTTGACCGCGCACTGTCGCACTTTACCTCGAATGACTCGATCACGAACGATCGTCATTTGAAGTTAAGCGCTTGACCTTGAACGGTCCCCACTCGACCGCGCACTGTCGCACTTTACCTCGAATGACTCGATCCCAAACGGTCGTCATTTGAAGTAAAGCGCTTGACCTTGAATGATCACATTTCACTACAGATGACTCGATCCCGAACGATCGACGCACGGATTTATGCGCTTGACCGCGCACGGTCGCACTTCACCTCAAATGACTTGATCACGAACGATCGTCATTTGAAGTTAGGCGCTTGACCATGAACGGCCGCGCTTCATCCCAAATAGCTCGATCCCGAACGGTCGTCATTTGAGGCCATATAAAATATCAAGCTCTTTACAGGTTGTCAACAGGATACGAACATCCAGCTCATGGCATTACAAAACACGCCTTCCTACCGCAAGGCATATTTTGGGGGGCAAAGTGTTATCCCATTTTTTGGTCAAAACTAGGATATCCATGTTGTGTGCGTTTCCACCACGACCGGAGCAAAAAGAAGCAAGCAAGCATACATAAGTCAAGGGTTTCACTCAAAGTTCACATATAAAAGTTCATTCGGCGCTCCAACACTCAAGCCCATTCGACGTCTACAACATATGGTTCATTCGGTAATCATCACCAGAGTCATTCGGCATATCTAGAATAAGGCTTCATTCGGCAGCGTCATCCGGCATTCCCAGTGCCAAAGTACATTCGGTATTCATTCATTCGGCAGTATGAAGCAGAGCCTCATTCGGCATTTAGAGTTCCGGATCTCATTCGGCCAAACATGCCTCCAAACTCACCACCGAACCAAGCTCCACCGGTCCACTCCTTTCCTACCACCGAACCATCCCCTACCTATCACTACCGAGCCATGCTATCACCGGACCAAACCCACCATCACCGGTCCAAAATCCACCGAACCATCTCATCCTTCATCCTCCTACCAAACCCAAGCTCCACCGGTCCACTCCTTTCCTACCACCGAACCAGGTGACCATCGAACCGAAGCTTCTCCATCCTTCTCTCCAAGCATAGCCGAACCAAGTAATGCCGAACCAAAGTTGCCAGTCCAGATTGCTTAAGCCCAAGCCCACCAGCAGCTATAAACATCCAAGACCCCTGCCCCAGCCTCACTCTATAAATAGAGGGGCAGGGGTACAACAATGGCAGACAAGTTTGAGAGCTCAAGCCTGGAAGGAACTCTCAAACAACTTTAGATACTTGTAATCAAAGATTTGTACTTGTAATCTAAAGAAAAAAGGAGAATAACATATAAAGTGGACGTAGGCACGTTCTGGCCGAACTACTATAAATCTGTGTGTCTTTTACAGTTTAGTCCCTGCTTTTTATATATTTGCATAAATCACCCAAATCACTAAATACAACATAAAATCAACCAACTCATACGACTTTGGGTGTTTGCGACCATTTTTTACGCAAACACTTACATTTTTAAAACTTCATTTTTAAAAATTCAAACTACTTAAACAATTTGAAGTAGTTTAACAATTTAAATTTAAAAAAACTTTATTTTTTTTAACAGAGATTCACTAACTTGAATTCCAGATTTTAAACTTTGATTCAAAAGTTAGTTTAAAACTTTACTTTACATTTATAAACTTCAGTTTTTTTTTTAAAATTTTAAAACAAACACTGCAGGTTTCTTAAAACCTGTAACCAAAGTATAACCCGAGGCACCATCCTACAATGCTTCGAGTCCAAAACCCAACTTCCCTGAGCAAACTACTCAACAACTTCGAGCAACACGAGTACAAACACCAAACCAAACACAACTTCACCAGACAACAGTGCACCGTGCACATGCACGATGCCGTTGATCATCTCTGGCCAACTTCGACAATCTTCCCACATCGACAAACAACTACACATCTCACCACGATCATCAGATCTCTTACCAAAACTCGAGATCAAATTCGAGACTCCAAAACCAAACCTGGAACAGAAACCACTATAATGCATACCAAACCTGGCAACGCCTCGCCTTCGATCCTCCACCGCCGTAGATTCTGCAACTCCGACCCTGACCTCGTCTATGAGCAAGCTATCATCCCTCAAAGCCGCACTGCACTCGATCAACCCAAACTGTCGAGGTGATCGATTCATTATACCTAGTTAAAACTAGGGTTCTAACCAAAAATCCACTGCTGCAACGTCCTCGATGAAATGCATCGCCATCAAGCATTTTTCCTAGAATCTATGATCACTCCTCCATCATCAGGAAGAACCCCGACCCCTCTAAACACATAGATCACCAGAAAAACTCTGAAGTTCATTTCCAGTTCAAACCCAAACTGCACCTTTAATCCCAAACTAAAAATCTTGATTCTTGTGTTAAAAATCATATTTTAGTTGATGTATTCGATTTATAGTACTGTATTTATAAATTAAAAGGTTTGAGTTTTGATTTTATTTAACATGCACATTTGTTTAAATACTTCCAGAGACCATCAGGTTTTAATATGACTTGATTAAATTTTTAAACATTAATTTATACCTAAAAAAACATAATTTGTTTAAAACCTAAGTTCTATTAGTAACTAGATTAATAGAATATAAATTTTGAATAAAAACTTTAGTCTGGGAACACAAACAGGAAACATTGAAACACACAGTATATACACACTTACATATATTCATAGATAATGCCAAAAATTCATATAAACATATTTGTTTCAGAGAATAGCATGCAACCAGATTTACTTCAAGATTTTTAAATGTGAAGTTACTCACCAGATTTTAGTATGAAGACAGGGCTTCCATTTTGAAAAGCTTTGAAAACTAGTTTTGCTTCAAAACTTGAATGCTGAAATGCCTCTGATTTTTGTAAACAGTTTTTGAACTTGAAAAGCTTTGATCTTTGAACTTTAAAATCATGAGTTGCTGAAAAGATTTGCATGCAGTAGAAAATTTCCAGATTGAAGAAAATATAGGCTTGTACATATTTCAGATTGCATTTGAAAAATGTAAAGGCATGCATGTTTGAAAATGCTTTTACAAGGTATAGATTTACAGGGAATTGATTTGAAAATGTTACAGGGAAAATGATCTTTTAATTTGGATTTAGGTTTGTGAAATGGTTTCAGGGATTATAGATGAATTTCTGGTTGCAAATTTTAGATTTTAGTTTTGAGGGGATTCTGTTTTAATTTCTCCTTGGGTTTGAATAAGAAAATAGAAAAGAAATGTAGTTAAGAAAACAAAGGGGTTTATATAAATGAAAGATGCGGTTTATTAAAAATAAAGAAAATTAAAGTTTTTTTTTTAAAATGACACTTGTCTCAAATTCTAACATTTGTCATTAACCTTACTTTATTAAGTAACACATGTCTTTTAATTTATTAGTTACATGTAATTAAAGTTTTAATATAAGATTATGCTTAATAAATTAGTTTATAATTATATATATATATATATATAGATAATTTTAAAAGAAACAAAGAAATTATATTCATAAATAAAAGTTTATACAAATATTTAAAAATCCACAACAATTTAAAATATCTATACTTTTCAAATTTCAAAACTTTAAATTCAAATCCAAATCAAATTCTAAAATTTAATTTGAAATAACAAACTATTTATATTAAAATTTATTTGTAAAACCAATACATTATTAATATTGTTTTAAAATAACAAATTATCATTTTGAAATAATTTATAAAAGAAATTATCTCTTTATTAATAAATTACTTATTTTATCAAACTATATTTAAAAAGAAAACAAAATAAACTTTATTGTTAATTAAATTAAATTTAAATTTAAGCTAAACACATTTTAAACAATTTAAACTTACCTTAACAATTTAAAACCATATAGTTATTTACTAAATATCTTTGAAAAGCTTATACTGAATAAAATCAAATTTCCAAACTACCAAAAATATTAGAATTAGAAAACATGCCTTTATTTATTAAATTTAAAACAAAACTTATCTATTTACAATATATATACAAATGTGTGTATATATATATACACACACATTATAAATAGATAACAATTTACACTACACCATAAATGGCCTTCTGCAACACAAAAAAAATGTTGGCTCAGGCCCAAAAAATGTTGCCATAGGCCTATGGCAACACTTTTAGGGTGATGCAATTTTTGCTGTTGCCTTAGACCTCAAAGGCAACATTTTGACTATCTAAGGCAACATAAGTAATATTGTTGCAATAGAACCCTATTTGGGTCTATGGCAACACCCATAGGTATCTGTAGCAACATTCCAAAAATGTTGCTATAGATAATAACTTTCTGAAGTTGTGGGGCCCACATCTTATGGGGCCCACATCTTGTGGGGCCCACAATGTGGGGCCCACGACCCAGCTGGGTCCATCCCTATGGCAACACCTTGAATGACTATTGCAACATTATTTTAAGCAACATTTATAACCCGGTGGCAACACTATTATGAAGCTACTGCAACGCTATTCTGAAGTTACTACAACACTATTCTGAAGCTACTACAACACTATACTGAAGCTACTGCAACACTATACTGAAGAGACACTAAGAGCACATAGAATGGTACAATATCACATAGAACACTTGCATAATACACAATACAATATCACATAAAACACTTGCATAATACACAGCATAATACACAGTACAGATAACAATTCATACAGCAGTACACATCACAATTCATGCCAGTTACCCCAAAATATCCAGTTACCCCAAAATAATAAAAAGCTACCCCAAAATATTCGGTACACATAACAATTCATAAATGAGACTTAAGAGCTGGTACCTCCTGTCAGATTATCAGTCTCATTGGACATGATTGTGGAAGTTAGATCCTCTACATTGATGTTCATCTCCGGGTTGGCATCACCAAATTTCTTAAGCACCCTAGCCAAATTCTCTTGTACCTTCTGATTTACCTTGGATTCTAGCTGTACTTCCATTTCTTCGACAAGCCTTTGCCTTAAGTCATGTACGTAAGCATTTGTTAGAGCCTCGGTTGATTGTTTTGCACACTTTGCATGCCTCCCTATAAGCAAAGGACGACCTTGTGATTTTCCATTCGAAATTACTGTTTCAACGGTATTTCCTCCTTCTCCACCGGCCATTGCCTTTTGAACTAAGTCCTACAAAATAAAGCCACATCAAAATTACCCTACAGTAAATGCAGAGAATGCAGCAAATGCTTACATATGGATTGTGTACAGCATATGCAGAGAAAGCCACATTTTGGAAAACAATTTGTTTATGTGCATGTAAATAGAAAACAATTTATAACATATATACTAGTAAAAACTGGAAAACAATTCCGTCGACACCCAGCTACGGCTTCGTCATCTGGATTCTGAGGCTTCAAACGGCCATTCATTTTATTTATGCACATATGTGTATTACTATAGACATATATTTTTATATAAACCAAGTCAGTAATCCCTTTAACCAAATTAATTTCTTCGTTTCCAGTTTTTGTGTCATTTCTAGCCAAACGCAGACTAGAAAAGGAAAAAAATGGCTGAGGGATCAAAATTCTTAATCTCACAATATACTCAATTACAATTTCCAAAGCAAACATCTATGCCGTTAGTACGTTTGCGAAACTCAGGTTCAACAAGTGTTTCAAGGACAGTTTCAAAGACATGAGCATACATGCACATGAGAAAGACATGAACAATGTGCAGCATGTGCAAAACAGAACAAAATTATTACAAAACATAATTATTACTTACAAGTTTGTAATTCATTACTTGAGGATTAGACACATACTCACCTTCATTTGTTCTCTTATGACTTTTAAGAAAATATGCTGCATTAGATGGTGTCTCCTGATACAAGTTCAATTGATAGTTTAGCATACACTCTCTTCGGTCAAAAATGTAAAGTATCACATACCATCTTATGACGAAGCTGGGCGAACGATTTTGGACCAACGGTGTGTGTGTCTTGATACGACTTACGACTATCAGAATTTTTCAGGGCTTTTTGCTAAAAAATACACAAAAAACAAAGTACTCGTTTATCTCACAAAAAAAGTACTCGTTTATCTTGCGAAATAAATAATATATACGTATACCTGAATCTCATCATCTGCCCAATACCTCAAGAGCACTTTAAAATCCTCCACTGGGATGTTGTCCGGCTTATTATCTAGCCTCTCCTCATCAGTCTTATAAGCTTTATAATGAGCTGTTTTTATGCAACTCTTGTACCCCTTCCAACAGTCACGAATAGACTTCAACACCCAGTTTTCACATTAATCCGGAATAATATACCGTTGCTTAAATATAAATCAAAGATAAAAAAGAATAAATCAATCAAAATTCAGATACATTATAGTTAATAGATCAATATTACTTATTAAAGTAAAATTCAGCAAAATTATAGTTAATAATAGATTACCTTAACATAATCTCATAGAGATTTCTTCAACTTTTCAGGAACATCCGACCAAGATTTATGCGTAAGTGGCACAGACCTTTTCAATGTTCCTAAAAAGTTGCTAAGTTCAGATATTACTTTGTCATCATCTGAAATAGGTTGGAACCACTGGTTCATCATAATTACAACTCTTTTGTCATTCTCCCTTGTATGAACATTAAACATCTTTGTGTGACCTCTGAGTCTTTTAGGAACTTCACCTTTAATTAAAATGAAAAGTCCCGTCAAATAATAACATAAATCATAATGTAAGTTCGGTACTTAAATATTAATCCTACTATAATATTAAATATTATTATCACATCAATTCAGTACCTACATTTTCAATGTCTGGCAAGACATTCTCTGCAACATACTTATTTGCCATACCACCTACACTAGCTTTTGCAGCATTTTTCTTTTGTCATTCCCGCAGAGCCAAATAATCAGCCATTGTTCCTTTTCCTTCAAATTCTTCTTAGTTGAACTTACTACCAGGCTTGGGCTTGGGCTTGGGCTTCTCAACTTTTCCTTTTCCTTTGCGACACCACTAGCTGAACGAGTTTGTGGTCCACTAACAGGCTTGGGCTTCTTAACTTTTTTAGTTCTCTAAATTGTATATATAAGTAGGAAATAAGATTGGATTTTATAGTTATTATTTTCATAAGTAGAAAAAATAAGATATGTAGCAATCACACACCTTTCTTGGACTTTGTGAAGTATCATCTTCACTATGCTCCTTATGGTCCGGATTATATTCCTGATCACTATCCACATCCTCTTGCATCTTTTACTTTATCTTTTTTTTTGTTTGCATTTGTCAGTTCAACTGAAATTGCAGGCACACCTAGAGAAGCAAGAACTTCGTAGTTCCTCATCACATTAACAGCTCTATGTACTTCATAATCTTTTAGGTTCATCATCATCTTAGCAGCCCTCTGTACTTCATAATCTTTTAGAGATAGTAGAGGTGCAGAATACTCATTTGGAGGTGGTGGAGGTGGTAGATGAACATCCTGCAAGTATATAATAAACAGGAGCATCATAGTAATTATGCTGCAAGAGTAGTACAAAATATTCAAATTACAATAAGATCATCATAATAAGAATTCTTCAAAACTGCATGCCACTTTCATCCATATCTTCTTCTTCCGATGTTGGTAAACGTGATTCCAACTTCCTCTTAACACTTGATGAGCTCAGATTCACTGTTGAATCGCTTATTTTTGTTTTTTTTTTCTTTGTCATCTTCTGAGGATTTACCTGATTAGCTACCTTTAGATTCACGGTTGCATTGTTGGGTTCTGGATTATTCAGCCGTGTCGACTTTCGAGGACTCCTCACCTCAGCTAACTTTAGATTCTCGGTTGCATTTCTGGGTTCTGGAATATTCAGCCGTGCCGACTTCTGAGTACTTTTCACCTCAGCTAACTTTAGATTCACGGTTGCATCGTTGGGTTCTGGATTATTCAGCCGTATCGACTGCCGAGGACTGTTCACCTCACCTAACTTTAGATTCACAGTTGCATCGCTATTCAGCCGTGCTGACTTCCGAGAACTGTTGACTTCAGCTAACTTCTTGTTTTTTTGGTTCTGTTGTAGTTGATGAGCCGTCACGTACTGTCGTTTCACTGGTTTTGTAGCTGCAACAATACAATGATATTATAATCATAATCTTTAAATGTTATAATCAAAATATCACAATAATTTTTTTTGCTATATCAAAATATCACAATCTGCAAATGATATTAACTATCCATTTATATATACCTGTAACCAGATTCTGCCTTGGCCGCATGATTACATACGGCTGCATTTGCTTCAGTGGCTCAATTGCAGTATCGACAACGTTGTCGATATAAAAATCCAAGTTGCCACTACTTTTAACTCCTTTGACTAATTCGGAGAGGTCCGCATCATTCGTCACTAACTTCATTACCCACCCTTCTCACCATTTCTTATATAAATTCCTCCTATTTCGATGTATTGAAGGTCATCCTTCACAAACTCCATGAGCACTGTATACGACAAGTAGTCAGGATCAACCCTCTTTACCACAGTATCGGTTCCACCAACATATTGTGCCTTCTGAAATGCACCCTTGTGATGAAATGTGACTTGCATGAGTTCCCCCATCCTATACAAAATGGACACAGAATGGTGAGTTTACATTGGAAGCAAGATATGAAATAATAAAATGGGCAGGTATATTAGAAACAACAAGGGAACACATAAAATCAGAACAAGTTACAAACAGTCAAGTAATTAAAAAGTAGTAAATTAATTATGAAAATCAAGAGATACAGAAGTCGTTCCTTAATTAAGAACCAATACATAAATAGAAGTTACTTGATATTGCTACATAGAAATCAAGAGGAAGTTTCCTCTATGCTAGGTGGAATGAGGATTTGTGTTGCCGGGACGTCATCTCTATACCACCTAACATCACTAACTTGATTTCCTATTCCATTACCACATTGAACATCATGTAAAAATGGATCATCTTCATTTCCATTTTCATTTTCGACTTCACACCAGTCCCTCAGCAATTTCTTAACAACATTATAAAGTGTTGTATCAGTTGGATCTTGTACATAAAATACTTGTTGTACTTGTGAAGCCATAACATACGGATCAGATTTCTGGCACAATCTATTAAAATTAACTCGAGTCATCCCATACAAATCTTTCTCTTCTTGGTACCAGCAACACTTAAATAAAACCACTGAAATTTCTCCCCAATAATCAATTTCGAGTATTTGTTCAATTGCTCCGTAGTAACTAACATTACCAACCAATGGATTTTGATCTTTTGAACTTGCAAAGCTAGTGGTCAAGGTAGTCAAGAATATACCACTATTCTGTGTTTTACACTTAGCATCTCTATATTTTGTATGGAATCTGTATCCATTAATAACATATCCACTAAATTTCCTAGCTGTCCGATTAGGTCCCATTGCAAGCACTTCTAGCTCTTTCGAAATGTCCTCTTTTTTCCCAACCTCATCCTTCAACCATTTCCAGAATTCTTCAGTATGTGCTCTCTCTCTCTTTTATATCTTCTCGATATTACATGACCATTAATTAAAGCTCGATGTTCCCTATAATAATTATGATGGTATTAATATCAATAAAGAAATATTCTAATTCTTTAGTACTTGCTAGAATAAAATTAGAACATAAAAACTTACTCTTTTAAATTATCTATTTCCTCGTTACCACAATTGAATAGAATGTATCGATGACATGCCATCCACTCAGATTCTTTTAGATGAATAGCTTTTCCGTCTTTATTTCTTCTTGTACAAATAGCATATTCCATATTTTGTGGACAACTTTCAAATTTAGGTACTGCATCACCACCACATAAGAATCTTGAGCAGAATGTCAAGCATTCTTCTGCCAAGTAACCTTCGGCTATGGAACCCTCCAGTTTAGATCTGTTGCGCACATAAGATTTGAGTTTAGCTAGATAACGCTCAATCGGAAACATACATCGAACGTGCACAGGTCCACTGTATTCAACTTCCTTGCACAAGTGAACCGTCAAGTGAACCAGTATGTCAAAGAAAGCCGGTGGAAATATCATTTCAAATTGGCAAAGAATTTTGACAATTTCTTGTTGTTGCCTCTTCACAACTTCCAAATCAATTACTTTGCCCCAAAGACCTCTTAAGAATGCACCAAATCTTATCAGAGGCAATGCAACCTCAAGCTTCAGTGTATTTTCACAACAAATAGCAACAAGTAGTGATGTAGAAAATGAGCATCATGGGTCTTGTACCCTGATATTTTCCTTTCCTTCGTGTGAACATACCGACTGATATTGGCTGCACAACTGTATGGAAATTTAACATTCGCCAGTACTGAGCAAAATATTTCTTTTTCTTTATTCGTCATGTCAAATATGTCAGCCCTAATCTCAAAGTGTTCGCCGTCATTTGATAAAATGGGATGCAGGACCTTCCTAATGCCCGTTTCCTGTAAATCAAAACGAGCATTCAAATGGTCTTTTGACTTGCCACTAATATTTAGCAAAGTACCGAGTATGTTGTCGCATATGTTTTTCTCTATATGCATAACATCAAGGTTATGTCGCAATAAATTGTGTCTCCAATACGGTAAATTGAAAAATATTGACTTCTTTTTGAAAGGGGAATCCTTTTTCTTCCCAAAATTATTTTCAAAGTCACGCAACAGTTCTTCAATGTCAGTTCCTAATAAATTTCCCGGAATCTGTCCTATTTCAACTTCACCATTGAACCTCCTCTTATCAAACCTCCACTTGTGTTTCGGATCTAGAAATTTTCTATGATTCATGTAGCACATTTTTTTACTATGTTTCAAGTACATTGAAGAAGTCTCATAATGGCATACAGGACAACCCAATTTACCCTTTGTGCTCTAACCGGATAACATTGCATACCCCGGAAGATCGCTAATGGTCCACAACACACTTGCACGTAACATGAATTTTGATCGGTAAAGGCATCATAAATTTCTATGCCTAGATCCCATAATTCTTTCAACTCTTCAATTAGAGGCTGCATATATACATCAATTTTATACTTTGGAGACTCTGGACCGGAGATGAGTGTTGAAAGAATTAGATTTTCGGGCTTCATGCACAACCAAGGTGGAAGGTTATAGTTAACTAATACAATTGGCCATGTACTGTAAGTTGTACTCATTGTACGAAAAGGATTGAATCCATCATAGGCTACACCCAATCTGATATTTCTATTTTCTGATGAGAAAACAGGATACATAGCATCCATCGCCTTCCAAGTCTCGCTATCAGCTGGATGTCTAAGTTTTTTGTCTTTTTTTCGACCCACAGAATGCCATCTCATAAGTTGTGAATACTCCTTGCATATAAACAGCCTTTGCAGCCTTTGATTTAGCAGAAAGTAACGCATTACTTTTGCCGGGACTTTGTGAATCAACTTCTCTGGATCATTGTCACGGGTGCCTTTCTTTTCCTCTTCCCACCTCGAAATACCACAAGAGTTACAGACAGCTTTATCTTCATTTTTTTCCCAATAGAGCATGCAATCGTTTGGACATGCATGTATTTTTTTGTAATCAAGACCTAAATCTTTAATGATTTTCTTCGCGGCTCTAAAAGATAAAGGTATGTGGGCCTGTGGAAAAGCCTCTCTCATCAACTCTAGTATATCCCCAACTGCAGACTCTGTAATTCCATGTACACATTTTAAAGAATAAAGCCTGATGATAAAACTTAATCTCGAAAATTTTGAACAGCCAGGATATAATGGCTGCTTTCCATCTTCGATAAGGTGATAAAATCTTTTAGCATCAGCATTTGGTGCATCAGAATTCTCATCTTCACAGTTCTGCATATTTCCACGAGTACGGTGCAACATTTCACCTAGATTATCTCCAAAATCACCTGCATCACAGTCTATATCTTCATCACTCCTTCCAAAATTTGGGTGAGAAATCTCACAAATCCATTTCACATACAATGGAGATGGACCATTGCAGATGGGATGATCATAAATTATATCTAGATGACGCCACTTGCTATTTTTACATTTCTTGCATGGGCACGTCATTTCATCGCCTACGGCCAATTTAGAAAAACCGTTTTGTATAAAGGCTCTTATCCCGCTAATATATCCTTCACTAAACTTTAGAAGTTCTATCCAAATGTTTTCGCTGTCCATCACTACAATTATGAATATGAGTATTTTAACATAAAAAGATAAAATTTGTGTGTGTGTCCAACAAGAGGAAACCTAGACAAGTCGAATTGTTAATTCAGGTGGAATTAACAATTTAAAGTAGTTTAAATCGAAACGCTAAAGTGATGGGAGAGAGTGTTATACCTCAAAATCTAAATTGAAGCCCTAAAGTGATGTGAACAATGCTTTAACCCCCAAATCGAAGCGAAATCACTGAACAAAGCTTGAACCCCCAAATCGAAGCCCTAATCGAACCGAAATCGCTGAACCCAAAATTAAGAATGTTCGCTTGAACCTTTGTAAGAAGACAGAGAAGAATGAAAATAAAAAGTTATTTGCGGGGACTTTTTTTCTTCGCGGCTCTAAAAGATCAAGGAGTGGTGTTCGGACTGATGAGGTGTCACGTTCTCTAACGTAGGATCTGCCTTGGTAGATTGGCGTGGATTGCCATGAAAGATATGTAAAGTTCTGGTGTAGCAACACTATAAAAAATGTTGCATCAATTACACTTGTTTAGCCAGAGCAACACATTTTTATGGCTAAGGCAACACCAAAAATTCAACATTGCAGTAGGACCAAAATTGTATAGCTATCGCAACATTTTACCTAGCAACACCTTGTAAAAATGTTGCAGAAGGCCATCTATGGCGTAGTGTTATTTACTTTAAAAGATAAAATATACCAATTAAATATTTATTCAATTAGATTATTAAATTAAATTCAAATTTTATTAAAAAGATTATCAAATCAATTTAAATTTTAGTATATATTATTAAATTGACATTGCCAAAAATTCCGAAATATCACAGTATCACTTGTAAATCTCCATTGAATAAATTCTTTATAAAATATTATTTATAAAATATCATTTGTAAATACCTTTACCAAAATAATTATACAACTTATGAAATCATTTAAAACTCTTAGAATTTAAGTCAAATTAAAAGCCATAAATTTTACAAATTTGAAAGGAGACTTAGTGACCTCAATGGTACTGAATTAAGTTACCGTTTATTTAAATTTTCCTTCCAAGTCCCATAACAATTAGCTACATAAACCAACATATATGTAAATAAAATTCGTAACTAAGTTTGGGAATAACATGTCTATATAAACTAACTGGCATATGCATATCGAAATAACATAATAGCAGGACGGTAGTTTGTCCTGCTAAAATGATATCCAAATAATCTATTAAGCTTAATTATAGCAGAATGAGGATTTATTCTGATAATAGACATTTAAACAATTTATTAAGTTTAATATTTAACTCATTCGTGGATGTTTGTCTATTTAATAGTACAGACAAGAAATCCCTTATTTTTAAAATCAGTTTGCTTATAAAGTAAAGTGACTTAAAATAATCGATAGAGCTTAAAATTAAATCTTTATTAAATAGTAATTAGTTATTTATTTGATTACTAATTAAATCTTCACTAAATTCTAACTAACCTTAATTAAATCTAATTAAAACTTAATTAAACTCAATTAATCTATAATGAAATCTTCATTAAACTTGATAATATTAATTTATTTAACCCTGCCTAATTAGTAATTAACTACTAATTAACCCTAAATTAATAATAATTAATTGAACTTAATTACACGTAATTAAATAAAATTAATTATTAATTGACCTTTGACTTAATTAATCATTAATAAACTTCCATAATTAAATAATTAAAATTAATTAACTTTAATTCATATTAAAACACAAATTACTTAACAATTAGAATTAATTAATAATATTCCTAATTAAATAAATTATCAATAAATTAATCATTAAACTCATATTTAATTACCTAAAAAAAAAATTTATTTACTTAGTTAATATTTTGTAAAATATTTTCAAAAACCATTTCAAAGAAATCGCTTTAAGTTCTAAACACTAACTTCTCCCGAACTGCATTCATAGCGATTATCGCTATGAATGCAACTCGTTAAAGTTAGATCTAATTTAGATCTTACACCAACCACAACTTCTAACTTTACTTTTAACTTTACTTCTTTGGAAAACGCATGCAAAAAATTTCATTTTGAAAAATAACACAAATTTTAAATATTTGAAATCTTTTAGTAACTTGAAAACCAAAAAAAAAGTTTTGGTTCCTTTCTCAATGATCTCAAGTCTTAGTAGCATACGAAGATGCTCGCTTTCGTATCATTTATTCGACATACATGCTATCAAGTACAAATTTATGCAATCATCACATACATGAGCAAAATTAACAACTTTATCACAAATCTATATTTTTAAACTCTATTATCCAAATCTAACTACCATGTCACAAACAACTAACATATATATCAAACTTACACATGAAACACCAACATTTTCAAGCAACATATCATACACAGATTTTGCTAACAGAAAAAGTTCAAAACTTTTTCCAAAATAAAAAGTTCACTCACCAAAATCTTTTCAAATTGCAAAAAGTTTGTAACATTGAAATTACATTGGAAAAAGCATGCTTTTGTGCTCAACCCTTGGAATAGGCTCGGCTTAGTCTCAAAGTGGCTTGACCATAAGTCTAGCTGGGTACGACCTTGCTGGTGAGGTGGAGATAGGGCTAAAAACATGAAAAGGAAGAGAAGCAGGAAGGAAAAAAAGCGTTTTAACAAGATTTTAAAAAGATTTAAAGTAGAAAATTTTGATTTTTAAAACTTGAAGTATTCAAGGAATTCATTAGGTCGCAAACAAGAACTTGAGATTTTTAAAAGTAAAGTGATGGGATAAAATGAAATGAAAATTTGGAGATTTGTATGTATAAAAATGGATGAAATAAAATTACTAAAATAATGTCAAGTACCACTACCCCCATTACATTTTTTCCACATCATTACCTTATACATCCCTTTTGATCCACATGCCAAAAACCCACGGTCGATCTCTTTTGCCCAATATATAATACTCTTTACATGTACTATGATGTGAGTGATTAGATGTCACTTTATTCTTATTTTTTATTTTAATTTTTATAACTTGATAATAGTCACATCTTTCTTACATAAGTACACTTATGTTAATAAACTTTATTTGATTTTATAATCCATGTTTAATTCATCTAAAATGTGTCAATATGTTAACTAAGGGGTATAAAACCTTTAAAACAACCTTTTAATGGTGAAAATTGGAAATTTTCAAAATCTTTTTGGTCACATTTTCTAATTTCTTTTGAAACAAATATTTTTATAAACAAAATTAAAAATCTTTTTACCATGTTATTATTTAAAAGGAGTATTTTGAGTTATAAAATCTATTAATTAATTATTTTATAATATATTAAACATCTCTATTTAATGATTAAATTTTGGGTCGTTATAATGAAGCAAAATCTTTCGGCACTGAAATGTTCTCCTAAGCCAAAAAGTGCTCGAAGCTCAAAGACTTGATGACGTAAGATGAAGTTAAGGAAAAGCCGAGCAATTGCACAAGGTAAACCTCTTAGTACAGACATGCTTTTACCACAGGAAGACTTTGTCTTCCTCCCTACTTACATTGATTGGATCCTTAAATGGCCTTCGGCGCTTTGGCGACTCCGATGGAAGATTCTCCTATAAATACCAAGACTAGAACTACCATTAAAGGAAATTTTAGACCTTTGCCACTTGATATTATTCTCTCTTCTCCTCTTAGAACAACTAGCTAATCCGAGATCCACTTGATCATTATTAGATATGATTGTAAACTATGTATTCCAAAGTGAAACCAACCAATAATAAGAAACAAATGACTTCTAATATGCTCGTAACAGAAAGTACGAGTCATCGGGGTTTTAGAACATTATATGATACAGAGATTGATATAAGATTTAAAGCATTCTACACTTTCAAATCACACTACAGAAGAAATCAAAATACAAATACTAAAAATAAGCAGATCAAATAATAGTCTATACAATGTTATTTTTATTATAAATACAAGGTTTCATAGTGTCCGGGGCCAACAAAGCATTATGAATCAATCCTTGAAGATTACCTTTATATTCAAAGTGCATTCTCATTTGTTGGAAAGCCCAAAAGCATGCATTTTTAATATTAAGTGCTGAATATTACACCTTTAGATTTGCTTTTAGACTCTTGTATGTTTAACTATCTTCTTTCTTCTTCCCTTTCTAAACAAAAATTTGGGTGTATTTTCATTCTCAGAAATTTTAGTCTACACTACAATTGTTGGACATTTTAATGTGACTTTCTTTTTTCCTTTCTATTTGATTAAAATAACAACTTGAATTAGAACATATAAAAAATCAACAAACTAATAGAAGATATGGTCTTTGAATGAATAATAAACAATAAATAATGATTTTCATGCATGTGTTAACATGGACATAATTAGATTTTCTATGTTCATGTACATAAATTCATGGATGAAATTGGTTTGCGTCATACATGTAGTTTATCACCAGGTAGAATTTGAATCTTTAACTAATTCTACTGGTAATGTGTAGAAGAAAGTGATATAATGATATTAATTGTATATATCTCTACTATTAATAAGAGAATTTAATGAATATATTCACAGTGTCCTTTTGATGTTTCAAAACTGTCCAACATCCATTAACGGAATCTGATCAACGATATGCCACCATCAACACCATTTCCTTATCAATCATCCATCAATGTGATTTCATTCTCAATTTGAAATAAGTGTTGTGACTAAAAAATCCTTTCGCATTTATAGCACATATGTCGACAATTTTTTTTTCTTAAATAAAATGTTACACTAGTGAATATCAATGATAATTACTATGATGCACAAAACATAAATGAATAAAATATACTAATGATTGATATTTGATACATTAAATATATTGATTTCATAACTATAACTGACAGATTGCAATTTACTAGTCAGTCTCCAGGCTACTGTTTACATGTCATTTTTAGCATTTGAGTGACATTATAGCATTCCAGGCAAATTAGTAACTTTATTTAATGTCATTGCACCTAGTTTTCATAGGAACTATAAATACAGTTTTGATGATCAGAAGAAAGAATAATGAATTTTAATGTTTATTCCATACTTTGTATTGTTTATTTGAATTTAGATATTAGATGAACTAGTCAGATCTGTATGTGGTTATTTCAATATTTTGTAAACTTCATAGATGTTCCTCGATATTGTTTTACATTTTTCAATACTGTATGAACTACTTTGATATCTATGTGGTTCTTTTGCTTATTCAAAGAATGGAAATTTGTTAGTTTTTGCATTCATATGATGTTTGGACATATCATAGATAATGAGTTTTTTCTCAAATATGTTGAACACAAATATGTATATATTTTAAGTTTTGAAAGTTGTAACGACCCGTAATTTCGCTACTTCGAAAATAAGGGATTTCTTTTATTAAATTTAAAAGGGTTTGATAACCTAAATACATAAGTTATATATAGTAAATAATAATGGAGAAATTATTTATTCTTATAGTTAATAATTAATAAGTATAAAATTTGGATTTTAGGACAAATATGTAAAAGTTAAGTTTCGTAAAAATGAATAGATGCCTAAATAAGTTATTTTTAAGTATTTTTTTAAAAGTTAAATGATGTTAAAATCACTTAATAAAGATAATAGAAGTAAATTAAAGGGTTTAAAAATATGTTTTTAATCGTTTTACAAAAATGTTCAGATTTTGTCGTATTTTGTCAGTTTTAAATACACTGTAAAAATAGAGATATTGATATTATTTAAATATTCAAATATAGAATTTCCAAACTTAATCATTTTTTATGTGGTACATAAGAGTGATAAAATTATTTTTAGAATTAAATAGATATTTTGAACTTTTGTGGTAAAATTGACAAAAACCGGTTTTCGATAAAAGTTAATATACATTTGAAAATTTGTTGTAAATGGTAAATAACCTTTTTAACGATTATATAATGATATGATAATAATAAAAATTTGATTTATAATGATTTTATAAACATATAAACTTGTTTTATACATATTGTCAAATTTTGTCGCACGTTGGCAAATCAATGTCGTATTTTTACAATTATATTTTAATGTTATTAAATATGGTTTTATAACTAAAATGAACTTTTTGTAACTATTTTAATATGATAATAAACTTATTTTCACGTTTTGTTTACATAAATAAGTAATTTAACTAAAATGTCAAAATATGACCATTAAACTTTTTGTCGAAAATCAACGTTTTATCGATTTAAAGTTGTCGCAATGTTATTGCACATTTATTTCTTATATATGAACATATATTCAAATATTATAAGTATTAATTAATTCATTAATCAAGTTTACATTTACTAAACAAGATTAGAGAATTCTAGAAAACAATTAGCAAAAATAAATACAAAAGGACAAAACATGTCACATCAAATCTAACTAAATCTTTACTTTTCTTTACTTAAACATTAAGTGATTAAGACATAAAATGGTGATGTGATAAGGTGATGGTAAGTGTTGAAAAAGTAAGGATATTTTTGTAAGAGGTTAATTTGGTAATTTACCACCTTTTTTTTATAAATAGCAAGGCATGCCTCTTTTATTCTCACAAAAATTATTCTCTTCCTCTTCCTTTAAGCTATTTTAATGGCTTCTCTCCTTAAGAGAGGTAGGGGTTAAAAATAGTGGAGTGCTTAACACTAATCCACTTGTTACTCTCTAACCTCTTCTTAAACAACTTATTAATCCACTTATTCCTATTCTCTACTTAAAAAATGGCCTTGGGTCATGAGTTTGGATGTTGATAGTGGGGATGGCGTGAGCAATACGGAAGGGCGAGGCTATGGCTAAAAGCAAAAAGGGATGTAGGGTGGTGGCCGAGTTGGAAAAGGTGGAAGAGTGTTTAGTTGGTGGTTTTGCGAAGTGTTGGTTGATATGAACGTTGGTAGAAAGTTAATCAATTAGGTTAAATGTGCGAAATTCTCATTGCTTTTGAATTATATTGAATGTCAAGTTTAATTGTTATATTAAATAATTACCATTTGACGATATGCATGTTTGATTAAATTGTTTGAATATGTTGGATGATCTATTTCAATGTTATGAAACTTATCATATCATACCGATTATTGTATAAGTTGATGACTTATGACTGGTTGTATGGTTGTTATGTTAACATGGACTTCATTTACTATCATTATTGATTAAGTAAATCCTTTTGTTAAATAAGACCCAATTTCGGTGATATGAGATACTTTGTAAAAATAAGTCTCTATTTTTAAAGTAAAATAGAATTTGAACTCGAAAGTATAATTGGATTTGAAATCAAAGGTAAAATCGAAAGTGAAATTGAAATTGATTTTGAAATTGAAATTGACAATGAAATTGAAATTTAAGTTGAAATTAAAGATGGATTTGAAATAAAATTTGAAATATAATTTTTAATTAAGTTTAATTTGAAATTAGAACTAAAATTGAATTGAAACCTGATTTTAAAATTCAATATCAAAACAATAACAATAAAATAATTTTATAATATGAAAATAGTGAAGATACACTTTAAATACTTCTAAAAGTAAATTGTTGATTTAAAATGATTTGAAATGATTTTTGTAAGTAATAAAGTTCAATTTGAATAAATTATTTCAAATATTGTAAATCAACTTAAAAGTAGGCGCGTCGCGCAACGATAGTTCACGATTTCGTGCCGAAAAGTTCAAATAAATGTATAGAGTGGAATACGGCTCTGAATTCTTCGGATAAGAAAATTATGGACTATTATATCCAAATCTTCTAAATGAAGAAAGAAAATCAAGATTTCATTAAGTAGATTTTGAAATATGTCCAAAATAATTTTCTAGTAAAATCGCGCTAATGCAGTTAAGTGACCATAACAGAAAATCTGTTTAAATGATTGTAACGACCCGAAATTTTCGAAGCCGAAAATTCCAGATAGTTATGAAAAAGAAGAAAGAGATGGAAGAAGAAGAACAGAAACATCAACAGCTCACATTCACGGCGGATAAAATATAATAATAAATAATAACAGTTTACAAAAAAATACTATATCTGTCGATTACATTTAATATACATCAGAGTTTCACATATATACAGTCACAGTTACATACAATTATCATGTCTCGGATTAGTAATAATATAAATACAGTGGATATACTCTATACGCTTCTGCCATCCAGCTCGCCTCCTGAGCTCCAGAACGTACCTACCTGAAAATCTGTAATACTCGGTCTGACCCGAGCATTACACCAAAGTAACACACGTGTCAGGCTGGAAACCAGCGTGAGTAAACTCAACTAACATGGAATACATGCATATAACTTATATATACCCGGGTAGCTTATATCAATTTAACCAATTCACAATCTGCTACAGGCAACACTTAATTTACATATAAATTTCTAAGTACCAAACTTAGATAAAATAATACAATTCACTCAAATCATTTCATTCCAACCTATTGATTTTACAAATCAATTTATTAAAAATTCGAAGTGGTTCTGGGTATTTCTCTAATACCCGTCCCCAGTCTCTTTGAAACTCATGTCATCCTAACCCTACGCAACATCTCATATCAATGATATCAACTCATCAAAGCATCCAATACCCTTCAATCATCCATACACAAAGCTTAATCGCATACACATCAATTCAATTGATTCTAATTGAAATTTCAAACTTCAATCACTTAGATTTCCTCATTAATTAATTCCAAATCAATTAATTAATCAACTCTTCCATATCCATTCATCTTAATTAACAACCCTGACTTAATTTTCTTTATATTCAGGTGACTATCTTTAATTCCTTTCACGATATTAAATATTCTTAACCCATAATCAATAAGTAATCTTTAATTACTTCACAAATTAATTAACTATAATCAGTTGCACTAAGTATTCTTAATTACTTATATTAATTACCCTCTCATAAATCACTTATTCTGAATTAATGAATCTCAATTATTCAAATCTTTAATTACTTCATTAATTATATACAGTATCGATTTCCAATTATATTTCAATTTATCTTAATCTGAATTACATTAATTAAAATACCATATTAATCATTCTTGATTTATCTTACCTTGCAATTAACTATTCATTTATTTTCTTCATTAAATAAATCAATTTCTCCTTAATTAATTATCTTAATTAATCTCTTGTTTAATTACATAGTAATTGTATTTTATTAACGTCATTAAACTATTATTTATCAAGTCATCAGATGATTATTCTGAATTACTCTCACTTAATTAATTAATTCATAACTTAAGTTATTGATTAATTCAAACGCTTAAATACTAAATTAATTAACCCAAACCATTAATTAATTTAATTAATTAATTATTCATTTTAATCACCCTTATATTTCCTCCAAAATCCAATTTATATATTTCGATAACGCAGGGTACCGAAATATTCAAGCAATCCACATCATTCAAATTTCAAATTACCAATAATATCCATCATAGAATATCAATCATCCAATATATATTATACTACCATATATAATATAGCACATCAAACAAACTAATCATCCAACCAATCATTTAAATTTAACCCTTTAAATTTAAATAGAAATTCGAAGCGTAAGATTTACTCACCTTGTTTTTTTTACTTCATTTAAATAAATTAATTACTCAAAACTTAATTATCTTAATTAATTTCTTGATTAATTTCACAAAGTAAGTGTATCCTAATTATTTTTGTTAACAAACTATCATTAAATTAATTTCATCCATAAATTATTTATTAATTTACTTTCCCAAGAAATTATAAATTCACTATTCCATAACTATTAATTTATAACCTTCATTGTTAATTTATAAAACTTAATTACTCATTTGTAACTCTCTAATTACAAATTAATCGATCACTGATGAAAAATCACTTACTTAAGTAGTCTTTAAATTATTTCATAAATTGTCAAATCTTAATCATACTTGAGGTAAACATCTCCTTTGTTAAATGCTAATCACATTACTAAAACATTTACCTTTAAATAACCTTTACCGATATTCGTAAGATAATCAAGTTTTAAATACCCTTTAAGTATTCAACATACTTAGTCTAACAAGAAACTGTTCTTAATTACAGTTTAACAGACCTTTCATTCAAATTTAGTTCCCTGTCTCCGGGTTGGACCCGATGATAGCTCGACCTTGCATCGGGTTATCTTCCCCTGTCTATTCATATATTGTTCCTTTTTAAATAAGTTTAAGAAGAAAAAAAACAAACTGCCTTCCACTCTAAAACTCTGATAAACCAAGTTACTCAGATGAACCAAAATTTTTTTCACACTCTGAAAGGAAAATCAAATAAAATGAATTTACTCACCTTGATCCGAACGCGGCCTCCAACAAAATCACGGCAACCTCCCTTATCGCGATCGATTAACAACCCAGAGGACGAGAGAGAGAGAGAGCGCGACCTCCTCTCATGCCTATGAATTCGAGTTCGAGCCGAGTCGAACTCTACCTGTCCACGCGATGCCGAAGATCTCGCGAAATCTTCCTCTTCGACGTGGCTACTCAGTATGAATTCAATTGAACTCAAAGACGAGGGAATACTGGAAAGCTTCTGATTTCGATGTCGATTTCGTTTGCTCTTGATTGCAGTCGAACGACAGAGAAGGCCCCCTTTTTTTTTAAAGATCGGGTTCGAATGAATGGGAAAAAGGAAACAACTAAAGATATATTGATATGGAGGTAAATGTAGAGGAGGTAGTTGCAGTGTTTTTGAACGCAACAGGCTTCTCTTGTACGCCATTTCCTTTATTAGATATTTTTATCATGATGTTATATAATATACGCAACAAGCTTCCTAAAATCAAAGATATAACAGAATGTACGCAGCAAGCTTCTCTTAATATTATATAAATATATATATAATATTTCTCCACTTACGTACTAACAAAAATCAAAGATACAATATTTTTAAATCCAATAATTTAAAATAACAAATAATTAGTGATATATGGAATTCAATTTAAAATTAACCTGTCAAATATTTAAACTCAATTTATTATTCTGATTGAAATTGTCAAAAATATCGGGTCGTCACATTCTTCCTCCCTTAAAAGAATTTCGTCCCCGAAATTACTAGATAGGAAGAATGGTCCAATACCCGTTTACCTCTTTCCAAAACTCACTATTCAACATCCTACCAACTATCTTTTATCAAAAACTCATTATCACATTAACCAACTTTTCAAAATCTTTTATTGTTTCAAACAATATTCTTTCGCTCAATCGTTTAAATTTCAATTAAAAACCAAATTTTGGATTATCAAAATTTTCCCAAAATATTTCTGACTCCCTAAATTCCCGAAAATTTTTGCCAGCGTCTCCTTTGTGCGGCTAGCTCGGTACTACTACAAAAGGCCTCTACGGGTTCCCAAATTCCAAAAGAAAACAAAAGCCAAGTGGCTACATCAAAAACCCAATCCAATATCATTCAGAAAATTTTAAATACATAACTTTTGTCGGGCAATTCACATTTATCTTTTGGAATCAAATCCAAATTTCTTTTCCCTTTTTAATACCTGCATAACTTACTTAGCAATAATATTTCATCATAGCTCTTTCAAATCTTTACATACTTTTCCTTACAGAAGTTTTCATACTCGTTTCTATTCAAACTAGTTTTCCCCACTTCATACGATTTCAATTTGTTTTAAATTTTTCGTATTGAATTTTATCTTTTAAGTATAACCGATTCACATTAGTTTCATCTACTAGTTTGTTTTAATTTTTAATTTGAAATTGTTTGTCCTTAACAAAAATTTTCCAAAATTTTCAAAAATTTTCTAACTCCCAAAATTTTCGGAAAATTTTGGCAGAGTCCCCTTTGTACGGAGGAGCTTTTGCAATTTGACAAGAGATATAAATATATATACATCGACCCACACGGTCGGAAAAAGCAAAAACAGTTCATATTTCCTATTTTTATTGTGTAGGCGTACCTTATTTAGCATTTAAAGCAAGCAGCTTATTTATTTTAGCAAATAGCGCTACCAAATCCAGCCAAACGACCTTCAGGTACCTGTACTTACTCAATTTAAATATGTAAGTGTCATATAAAAATAATCTATTTGCATCTCACATACTTTTAATGGCTAAATACAAGCATTTCACTTATATTCAATAGCTAAACACATATTTGTCATAAGCAACAAGCACCAAAACGCTTCCATAAGCGATTTATATAATCTTAAAGCTAATTCAATTTCTTTCCACCAATTTATACTCCATTTCATTTAATTTCAATGGTTTGCAACTCAATTTCTTACCTTCCATTGATTATTAATCCAAACAAGCTCATATTCAGTTTAGTTGATTTCAAAATCAATTTATTTAATCTCTATTAGCCCATAGAATTTTAATAACTTTTATTTACGTCATACGACGATTCATTCTATACCGATTCGTCAATATTCATTTAATAGAGTATTTATTTAGTTTATAACTACTTCAAATTACCTTTCAACTCATCCTGTAATTAATATCATTTCATTTCTAGTTTATTCTCTAACCATTTATTTAACTCGACATATACATTCTTGTATTCTTATAGCCATTCCCAAATTAATTCAATCCAAGCTTTTATTTAATGGGCTTTCACTCTTATTCGAAGCCAATCTTCCACAATTTTAAACTTGAGTTAATTTACTTTAATTTATTCCAACATCAAAATTAAGTTTACTTCTATTTGATTCTCATCTAATCAACTTCCATTAAATTTAGTTAGCCCATCAATTTTAAATTCACCTTCACAATTTCCAAAACAATGTCCAAGCACATACTTAATTCATTTATACTTCAAATTAGTATGCTACCAAATTTAAGTTCAGTCTGATAATCCAATTCCAATCACAACTTTGATTTAGTTTTTATTCTATCAGACTTCATTCATTTATTATTTAATGCCATTAACTCATTTTATATTTCACTTTCTTAATTCATTTGCAAATTTATTTTATTTATACAAAACCCTTCTTAATTTATTTCTACTTACCTGGGTTTTGTTTGCAACCCAACCATTTATTATTATTATTCACTTCCACTTCATATGACAACACTTCTCTTATATCCAATTTACTTGCAAATTTCATTAAATATTATTCAAGTCACACTTGGATTTTATTTGCAATTCATCCCATCACTACTTCGATCCCATTCTATTTTATTTTTATTTTTACAACATCTCTTCTTATTTAATTCATTATCAAATCCAAGTCGAATTCTATTAACAATTCGAATTCACTTCCAAATTCCATTATTAACTTACAATCCATTTATTTACCAAAGTCAAATTTTTTTAACATACTCAATCACACAATTATTTAACCAATTTGCTTACTTCCAATTTTATATCAAGATTCGATTTTATTGTAAAAATCACTTTATCAATTTTTCTCGAGTTCAGTTTAATTTTATAATTCCCCTTTATTTTAAAATTTAGATATGCCTTTAAATCCAAATAATACAATTAAAATAGCTTTTTATAAAAATACTTTTATAACTCGATGTCTCAACCAGTCTATCCTTGTTCTCACAGAAATTCAGTCATACGTTGATCAGGCGTTGGACTGAAGATATATAAGTACTTGGTAAACCCGTTTTCACCACCCAGTAAAACATTTGAAAAATAATTTTATTGAAACTATAGGAATCGGGTTTTTGAAAATAGAGAAAATATCTTTGGTGAGAATGCTCTGGAAATCATCACCCCCATCCATGGTTGCAGTTAACCCGATGATTACGTTGACGTCCCGACAAAATCCACAGATAACTATAGGCCTCCGCGCCTCACGATTACACCATGGAACCCATGACATATCGCAGCTATAACTGGGGTTACATAGCTATCACAGCAAAAACCCATATGACTGTAGGCATCAGCGCCATCGAATTTCGCTACTAAAAATGAAACTTCTCCACTCCACTTGACCATAGATCGCAGTCTACCGATGTTGCGTTGCCTTCCCGGCAAAATCAAGTGTAGACCATTGACACTCATCCTCCACACGATTTTCGCTATGGTCCCTGTTAACGCTTAAATTTGAACGCTAACACCCCAGTGAGTAGATAACAGTTATGAAAGCACCACCCGTTGGTACGGGAACAAGATACAAGTAAAGAAATTGCAGAAAAGCAGTAAAAGACGACGGTTTTATAGTGGTTCGGCCTAAAATCGAGCCTACGTCCACTTTGATCTCTTTATTGCTGAACAAGTACAACTTATACAACTTTCTTCAATTACAATCCACTCTAGACTGTTAGTACAAACTTTGACGGAGAATTATCTTTCAAACTCATGATAAATGATGTGGATTCTCTCTCTTGAATTTGATGTAATGTCTTCGATGTTTGGAGTGCTTGAAGTGTTGCTTGAGTCGAGAAAATGGCAGAGTTTTGGCGCTTCGAGAATGAACCAAAAGTCCCCCCAGAGTTGGAGGTGGATGTTTATTTATAGAGAGTTCTGGGTGAAAAAAGTTGCTAAGTCCTAACTCGTTGCCGACTTAAGGTAAGTCGTTGCTGACTTAGGATGAGTCGTGACCGACTCATTGAGCTGAGTCTCTGGTTTGTAGAGAGCTTCCTGCCTTTTTCGAACCCACGCTTCAAGTACTAGGTCGTTTACGAGTTATCTGGTTGTAGTTTCTGGCTTGTTTGTATAAGTCGTATACGACTCATCATAAGTCGTAGGTCGTGGTTGACTTAACCAGCTGCCTTCGGCTTAAAGCTGAGTTCAGGCTTTGTGAAGGCGAGTCCTAACTCGTAGACGAGTTAAGAGATAGTGTCTTTAGGTCGTACACCTTTTTTAAGTCGTAACACTTGTTAACTCGGTCAAGCTTTAATCTGTTATGTCGTAGCTCCCTTAAGTCGTATAGACTCCTTAGGTCATCAGGGTCTTAAGTCGTTATCTCTTCTTAACTCGTGAGCCGCTTATCTCGTAAGCAGCCTAACTCGGGTACTCCTTAACTCGTAGAGGCTTTAACTCGTAGGAGGTTTCTAATTCGTGTATCCTTTAACTCGTAGATGCCTTGAGTCGTAGGAAGCTTAACTCGTAAGGCTTCCTATCCCGTAGAGTCCTTAAGTCGTACAAATCCTTAGGTCGTGTGTTTCTTTAAGTCGTAACATGTTCAAAGCCACACAATCCTTTTAAGCCGTAGACCATTCATTTCCTTAAGTCGTGAAGCCTTTTGAGTCATGAGCTGCTTAACTCATGGACCTGTTAACTCGTGAACGAGATAGGGTTAACATTTGCCCCTCGAAGCACACGCTTAGGTCGTAAGTCGTGTGCTTCGACTTATCATAACCCGGGCATGCCGATTCAAATTCCAACATTTCCAGATATAAAAGCCTGAGTCGTCCTTCCTCTTTCCTTCTTCTCATCACTTAACTTTTAAACTGTTTTCTGCCATTAACGCATCTCTGGGCTCTCCAAGGCGATTTCGATCCAAACTTCGTCCGATTCCTTTTAGCATCATACAATCGTAGGTGATCTTGTTCCCTCTTCGACCGTTAGCCGTTGTTACCTTACATGTTCAGTCCCTCGTTTTTGGCTTGTCCTTTCAAATCCTACGAGCTTTATCAAATCGGTCATTGACGAACTTAAACTCGTTTGGCTTGACATAAGGTGATTCGCGATTTGAGGCGACTTGTAGTGTGATAGGTTAAGGCTATTGCTGTTGAAGTGACCGTGGGTGAACAGGTTGAAAGTTAGAAGGGAAGGCAGGTTGGTTGAAAAACTTGATTCGAATAGAGTGAGGAATCGTCCCATATACAACTCAGAGATTTTCCATGCGACCTAGCAATTTTCATGAGCCGTAGCCGAGCTAAGACTTAAGGGATTTCCAGTTGCTTAGAATCAGAGCCTTTCTTCTGTTCCTTGAGTTACGACTTAGGATTTAGAGCATAATCAGCTTGATGTGTTGACGACTTAAGACAGGAACGACTTAACTCTTGAGTCGGTTACGACTTAACTCTTGAGTCGGTTACGACTTAACTCTTGAGTCGGTTACGACTTAGCACATGTATTTTTTAAACTCCACTTGAACCTTGAACTGCTGCTTGAATCTTTTACAGATTGCTTTAACTTGTAAGCTAATAACCTGTTAATATAACATTCACAGAGAACTGGGACGAATATACTGTCATTGATTGCCCACATCGAACGATAGATTAGTTAATGATAGATGATTAACTTAAATACATCGTGTGAACGAAGTGCTATCGATTTCAAGTGGAATATTAAAGCAGCACTGGATTAGTCAATTGAAACTGACCAGCCCTCATTAATATTATGCTTGAGCTTTTAAATAACAAGTTCCGAAATTACCGTAGTCAATCAATCGTCAACCAGTTTAATTCCAGTTATCTTTACTTGTTATTATTATTATTATTTTTATTAGCTTTGCACGACACTTCACACTTTTTAGGAAACGTGCACCTTCGCATTTGAACATCCAGTTGCTTGTGTAGAATGACCTCTCATCAAGAAGAGCCGATGGGCCAGGCTGAAGATGTCTTCCCAGTAGCCATCCCTATAGACAACCCTCCGGAGAGAACATCCACAACTTTGAATCAGCGGGTGTTTAACCAACTGCGCGTCCAGTTTGGCATTGATGATGCTGACATCTTATTTCCGGGGCCAAATGACACCGCGGATAGGCCCCCTCTTGGCTTTGTTGCTGTTAATCGCCAAATGTGCTTGAACGGCGCTATTCCTCCCTTTAATGACTTTCTCCAACAGTTCCTGCTTCGGTTGTCTATCTCTCCATTCCAATTACACCCCAATGGCTACGCCATTCTGATGGGGTTATGTGTTCTATTTAGGAGAGTTTTGGATCGATTACCAAGCTTCGGGGAGATCTGCTATTTTTGCTCATTCACGAAAACTAAAGACCATCCCTCCATCGTGGTTATAAGAAGCGCTCGAAACCGCAAACTTATTACTGATCTCTCCGAAAGCGCTCACGGATTTTTGAATCAGTTTTTCTTTGTTCGCTGCTCTCCAGGGTTTTATGCCATCTGGAGAGTGGGAAGTAAGATTTCCTGTCTTTACTTTTTCCGTTTTGAAACTTACTCGAGATCTGAACTCTCAATTGCTAATTTCATGCTTTTCCTGTTTTAGCACTTCCACCCCCTGCTAGGGACCCAAGTCTTAAGCAAATTTTTGAAAGATTAAATGCCGTGCCGGTAGAAGAGAGGAGCATAAAGTTTCTGCTAAACGATGAATTTTTACATCAATACGGACTCCTCCATCCCTCTCGCTTTACTCGGCCTCGTGAAGCTCCAACGGAGGTTCCTGATTCTCCGGTGAAAACTCCTGATCTTCCGATCTCCACTAAAGAGCACATGCGAGGAGAAATTTCTGCAGAAACCTTACTAGTAAAGTGCTCTACTCCAAGAGACGATACGGGACCCTCCGAAAAGCCCGCACTTGCTCCCATAATTGAAGAAGAAGAGGAGCCCCTTTCCCAAACCAGGAAGAGTGCTGACAAAGGAGCTGATGGAGGGAATCAGGTTGGGCATGACGGTGATGACGTTTTTGGGGATTTAAGTGACATAATCGTCACTTCCCAAGAGCTCTTTAAAGAAGACCTTGCTCATGGTAAAGCTATACCTCCGACGATTGAAGCAACATCTGCCCTCCAACAGACTCTAACTCCTTTATCTCAAGAATTGTCATCAACAGTGAAATCTATCACTTCCCCCCAACAGAGGAGTGGTTCGTTAGTCCAACGCGAGTAGCTTGCACTTCACACACAACTAAGGATTTTCCAGCACATTTATGCACTTATCTTCTTATACTTTAAAGATTTCTAAAGCTTATCTTTTCTTATTTCAGATTCTTCAATGACACGCGGCGGATCATATTATCAGGATTTCCAACGCTACGGGGGGCGTGGTCAATATGATTATCGGCGTTACTTTCCCTCCTATAGAGAGTCTGACGAAGAGAGGGCTGCTCGAAAGGCTCGTGAAAGGAGGGATGCAGAAGAGCGTTATGACAGAAGGGATAGGGATGAGCACCATGATTCTCTGCAGAGAAGTGACGACTCTCACAAAAGGAAATCTCACGACGACCGAGGAAAGGGTCATGTAGCTGAAGATTCAGGCAAACGAGCCCGATATGGTGAGAGACATGCTTCCACTATTCCCGAAAAGCCTACTGCCCCTCTTGACATTCCTTCCGACTCTCCTGCTCTCGGGAAGGAGGACATCCAGACAATAATAAGCAGGCCTAAATTTCAAGTGGGACCTGGCCCAGCCACTTTACAAAGTCGTTTTCCACAATAGTGCTTAAAGGGTGTGAGATTCGACCTTGACCTGGTTCCTATTGACAAGCCTGCTATGCTACGAAATCTTGACGCCGTCAAACTTGATATCGAGAGGATGTCAAACTGGCAGAAGCTTGTTGATGAGCTTCAAAGAGTTAACCGTGCCAACTTAGAGGCCATGCTCGCCATGGAAAATGATAAGGCTGAGTGGCAAAAGGTCCTTGAGCAGCATGACACCGAAATGAGGAGCATTACTTCCTACAACGAGGAGCTCGAAGCAAAGGTTGAGAAGTTGAAAGACGAGCTTGCTGCTTCCTCTACTTCATACTCTCAAAAAGAAGAAGTGCTTCTCAGACAAGTTAGAGATGCTCATGCCAGTCAGAGGGACGCTGAGGACAGGCTTGAAGTGTAGAAAAGAATCAACGAGGGCTATGCTTCTGATATTGCTGAGCTTCAAAAGAAAAACAACTCCCAGGAAGCGGAGATACAACTGCTTAAGCTTCAGCTTTGCAAAACCGAGAGGGAGCGTGATGAGGCTGTCGCCGGCAGAATCGCAGCTGAAGATTCTCATGAGGCGACCAAGAACAGCTTCGGCTCAACATTATTCGACTTCTATTTGCATAGCGTCTTGGGGCGTGGAAGCCTCGCTTTTCTTGGTCCCAAGTATGAGATCACTTTAGCTGAAGTGTGGGAGGCCGTCCTTGATATGCTTGGTGCTGAAGGTGCTGGTTATGACGAGTCAGCCCTGGAAAGGCATTATTTTGATGAAGACGCTCGCGCTGCTCTCGCCAGGGGAAAGGAACAACTTGCCAAATTAAGAACTGAAGTGACGGAAGGGGACCGGCTGGGGAAAACCACTTCAACTACTCTAGTCCAGCCACCTTCTTCGTCTGAAGTCGACATTATTGGTTCCAGTTCCCATCTTGCATCTCCCACCAAAGTTACCACTGAGATTACAAGCATACAAGGTGGAGACGAGGGTGATGAGAGCGCTGATGCGCAAGCTTATGAAGTCGATATCAGGAAACCAGCTTCTCCAGGTAATTTCACTATTAATCTCGCTACTGTCAATTCTGCTCAAGCGGGTTACTCATTTATTTCGCATGAGTTTCATGAGCTCCTTGGCTATTTTCTCAACCTTGACGAGCCTTCACCTCCTTTTTTGCCGACTTCATTGGTGAACCTTCATCTCCTCTCTTTACTGACTTTAACCTCTTTTCTTCTGTAGAAAAAGTATCAAGCACTGCTCAAATCTCTACTTCTCCGGTAATGCCTCCTCCATCTCTTCAGGTGGCTCCTCCTTCTGCTTCGCAGCCTGGATCACAGGAGGAACAAATAGAGGCTCTCCATGGCCTGGATGACCCCATTGCTTCGCAAGAGCAAAAAGATGAGGGACTTGAGGGAGGTGACATATCTCCGGAGCGGACTCCTTCTGACGATATAACTCTATCTAAACTTGTCACTCCAGGAAGTGAGTCTTCCTCAAAGAGGAGAAGGAAGCAAGGAGCATCAAAGAGGAGAGGGAAGATAATCACTGCCACTGAAGAGGAGCCAGAAGTTGGGCCAGCTGCGCCTACCTCTCCTTCCTCCCTTATACCCACTGGTCGACCTGAAAAGTTGGTCATTCGGCCGGGTAAAGGGTCCAAAGGCAGTAAAAAGAAGTGAAGACTTTAGCTTTTTGTCTTTCGTATGAACTGGCCGAGAGTTGTGCGGGTACCGGCCCCCGCTTTTATTTTGAAACCTGTATCTGCATTATAGTTGAATAAAATGATTCTTCGTTTGTACAAACTTCTGTTTGAATTTGAGTATGCATTTATTATTCATTTTTGCACAAGTTTATTTATATGATATTGCAGTGGGCTTATGGTATGTTGTTTGAGTATTACTTTACTGATGCAGCTATACTACTATACCATGTTGCCCCCACACCTTAAGCTTGCTGCAATATTTTATACTTCGAGGGGACTTGCACTCTTATTTGTTAAAGAATAATTATTTTATTCTTTAAAGAAAATTTTTGTAGAGTACAACTCCCTTCGTATAAGTTTTTACGCTTTGTCGTTCGAAGAAATCACTTTTTTCTTTTGCTTATGTGCATATTTTACCAAGTGAATTCCTCTATGTGGTAAAGCGGACCTCTGAAGGGTACTTTAACTTCTTTTCTTTTTTCTTTTTTTTTTACGATCATTTTCCATAGTAGGCAAATTACTCTTCCTTTGAAAGTTAAAGTACGCTTTTGATGAGGATTTTTTTTTTATACAAAATTGTACCTCTGAGGAGGGATTTTTCACGTTTCAACACTTGGAAGTTTTATTTCAATCTCGGTGAAACGTGTACCCCCAAAGAGTTGTGCCTTTGAAGAAAGCCTTTTCACGTTTCAATACTTGGAAGTTTTATTTCAATCTTGGTGAAACGTGGGCTTCCGAAGAGGTCTTTCTTCTTGATTGTGTCCCCGGGAGGGGGTTGTACCTCTAAGGAGGGATTTTTCACGTTTCAACACTTGGAAGTTTTATTTCAATCTTGGTGAAACGTGTACCTCCAAAGAGTTGTGCCTTCGAAGAAAGCCTTTTCGCGTTTCAACACTTGGAAGTTTTATTTCAATCTTGGTGAAATGTGGGCTTTCAGGAAGGTCTTTGTTTTGTTTTTGCATTTCAACTTTGGTGAAGTGAAATTCCGAAGAGCGGTTATTACACTTCAACTCCTGGCGAAATGTGCCTCCGAAGAGGGCTTTTATTTTGTTTACATTTCAACTCTGGTGAAGTGATATCCCGAAGAGCGGTTATAACACTTCAACTCCTGGTGAAATGGGCCTCCGAAGAGGGCTTTTATTTTGTTTACATTTCAACTCTGGTGAAGTGATATCCCGAAGAGCGGTCATAACACTTCAACTCCTGGTGAAATGGGCCTCCGAAGAGGGCTTTTATTTTTTGGCATTTCAACTCTGGTGAAGTGAAATCCCGAAGAGCGGTCATAACACTTCAACTCCTGGTGAAATGTGCCTCAGAGAGGGTTTTCATCGCCTGGAAGTTACTCTCTCATGGTTGGAGGGTCATGACTCCTCCAATCTTTTTTGTTGAGTAGAGAACTTTCTTTTTTGTGGCGTATGACCCATTAGAGGTCTTTTATCCTCCGAAGAGGACTTGCGCTGCTGATGGTAGCTTTGGTTGTTCCTCTGTTCACTTGCTTATGCCTTTTCAACGATCCTCTCTCTGTTTTTTTTTTAAAATTTTCATTCCCCTTTTCTTGCAAGTAGCTTGTTTAATCCAAGGAAGTGTACTTCATTGCCAGGCAAGTTCGTGAGAACGGGCACTAGCTTCCTAATTGGATGTTTGTTTGTTCAAACAATCTCAATTTATCAGCAAGGGCTCGTTTCTATCGAAATCATTAGCCGTTCAATTGAAGTATTTCCTATCTAGGATTTGAATTCGGGGTCTTTGTGACTTGAAATTTGTTTGTTGAATGATGGTGAGAATCGCTCGGTCTTATTATGCGCAAGTTTTATTTCCATTGTCTGCAAAAATTTAAATCGACATTTCAGCAATACATTTTATGTATTTTTATATCGAAAACAAAGCAAACATACAATGATAATAAGGAACACAAGATTTATAGTGGTTCGGCCATGAAATTGGGCCTACGTCCACTTTATATTCTTTCATTATTCACTTGCATAAGTTTCACAATTGCTTTCAATTACAAGAATCATACATTCACAATTCTTTTTACAATGTTTCAACAAAATTTTCAAGTAAAGTATGGACGCAAATGGTTGCTGTTCCATGCCCTTGGAATTTGATCTCCATCAACAGTGGTGAGCTTGAATGTGCCGTCAAGAAGCTTCTGACCTATTACATATGGTCCTTCCCAATTTGGCCCAAACACACCTGTCGCGGTCATAATTCTTTTCAGGACTAGATCTCCAATTTCAAAGCTGCGTTGACGAACTTTGGAATTGAAATGTCTGGCTATCCTTTGCTGATGAGCTGCAACTCTGAGGTTAGCTTCATCTCTTTTTTCATCAAGGAGATCCAGCGCTTCAAGTTGTAGCTTCTCATTTTCTGCTTGATTGAAATGGATTCTTCTGTGTGAAGGGACCTCTGTTTCAACCGGGATCATTGCTTCCGATCCGTATGCTAACGAAAAAGGAGTATGCCCAGTTGCAGTTTTGTGAGTAGTTCTGTATGCCCATAGTGCAAGTGGTAGTTTATCGACCCAACCACCTTTTGCTCTTTCGAGTTGCTTTTTGATGGTTGATTTGATGATCTTGTTCACTGCTTCCACTTGCCCGTTTGCCTGCGGATGAGCTACTGCCGAAAAGCTTTTCTGGATTTTGAATCGTTTGCAAAAATCCTGGAATTCCTCGCTTTCAAACTGAGTACCATTGTCTGTGATTATTTTCTGAGGCACACCGTATCTGCAAATGATATTCTTGGTCACAAAGCTTATCATTTTCTTAGAAGTGATAGTAGCCAATGGTTCAGCTTCAGCCCACTTAGTAAAATAATCAACTGCAACAATAGCATATTTAATCCCTGATTTAGCAGTTGGTAGCGGCCCAATGAGATCCATTCCCCAAATTGCAAATGGCCATGGACTGACCATCTGTGTGAGTTCGGTAGAAGGTGCTCTAGGAATTTTGGCATATCTTTGGCATTTGTCACATTTTCGGGAGTAATCTGCAGCATCCCGATTAATTTCTGGCCAAAAATATCCGTATCGGAGAATTTTCTTTGCTAATGTTTGACCACCTGAATGATCACCACATTCTCCTCCATGCACTTCAGCTAGGATTGTTTTGGACTCTTCCCGGGATACACATCGAAGCAATGGCATTGAGAATCCCCGTCTGTACAATCGGCCATCCTGAATTACATAGCGAGAGGCCTTCCTTAGTAGCTTTCGTCTTTCTATCGAGTTTTCTGGCAGAGAACCTCTGAGTAGGTAATCCAGTATTGGAGTCATCCATGACTCTTGTTCTTGAGATACATTCATAATCCAGTCTATATCCATCTCGTCTATACTTGGCGCTGAAAGGACTTCTACAGGGACCAATCCCAATAGTTGAGCTTCACCAGAACTTGAATACTTTGCGAGGGAATCTGCCTTCATATTCTCTTCCCGAGGAATGTGGCTTATTGAATAGTGATCGAGTTCACATAGGAGTTCCCAAGCCTTTGACAAGTAGGAAGGCAGGTTTCCACCTTTTGCTTGAAATTCCTTCTTGACTTGGCATACAATAAGCTGAGAATCACTGAAAATTTGTAATGCTCGAATGTTTAGCTCTTTAGCGATTTTCAGACCTGCAATAAGAGCTTCATATTCTGCTTCATTGTTTGTTGAAGGAAATTTCAATCTTAGTGCATAACATAATGATCGACCCTCAAGAGTTTCAAGTACCACTCCGGCTCCAGAACAGTAGTCATTTCTTGCGCCATCAACATACATCTTCCACTGGATTGGGGAATCATTGATTGCTTCTTCCTCACCATTATCTTTCTCTGTGAATTCTGCAATGAAATCAGCTAAAGCTTGTCCGTTGATTGCTTTTCGGGGGTGATAGGTGATGTCATATTGACTGAGTTCAATGTTCCATTTTAGAAGGCGACCCGAAGTTTCAGGGCGAAATAGGACTTGCTTTAGAGGTTGATCAGTGAGTACTTTGATAGGATGAGCTTGGAAATATTGCCTCAGTTTCCTTGATGCAACTAGTAGGCAATAGGCGAGTTTTTCCAACTTGGAGTAATTCAGCTCTGCCCCAGTGAGTCTTTTGCTGATATAGTAAACCGGATGTTGAATCCTTTTGTCTTCCCGTATCAGCGCTGCACTTAGAGCATGAGATGATACTGCCAAGTATATAAGAAGATCCTCACCATTGCCTGGCCTAGAAAGTATTGGAGGCGTTTCCATATGACGGATCAACTCATCGAAGGCTTTTTGGCATTCGGAAGTCCATTCAAAATTCTTCTTTCCTTTCTTCAGGGCGCCAAAGAATGGGATGCATTTATCAGTGGCTTTGGAAATGAACCGACTCAGGGCGGCGACCTTTCCGTTGAGACTCTGCAATTCCTTCTTTGTTCTAGGAGCTTTAACTTCTTTCAAGGCAGTAATTTGAGCTGGACTAGCCTCAATGCCCCTAGCACTGACGATGAAACCTAAGAACTTTCCGGACTTGACCCCAAATGTGCATTTCAGAGGGTTAAGTTTCATTCTGTATTTCCGGAGGACTGCGAACATTTCTGCTAAGTGTTCAATGTGATCCGCTGCTTTCCTGGACTTCACTAACATGTCGTCGACGTAGACTTCCATAGTTTTGCCCAATTGCGGTTTGAACATAGCATTAACAAGTCTTTGGTAGGTTGCCCCTGCATTTTTCAATCCGAAGGGCATAACTCTGTAGCAATAAAGTCCAACATCTGTGATAAAGCTTGTATCCTCCTGATTCGGCTCGTGCATCATGATTTGGTTATAACCGGAGTAGGCATCCATGAAAGATAACAATTCATGTCCTGCAGTTCCGTCTACCAGTTGATCGATCCTGGGTAATGGGAAGCAATCTTTGGGGCAAGCTTTGTTTAGATCAGAAAAATCAATGCACACTCTCCATTTTCCATTAGCTTTCTTGACCAACACAGGATTTGAATTCCAATTCGGATATGTAGATTCTTTGATGAAGTTATTTTCCATGAGTCGATCAACTTCTTCTTTCAATGCTGCTGACCTTTCTGGACCTTGGGTTCTTCTTTTCTGTTTAACTGGCGTAAACTTTGGGTCAATATTCAGAGCGTGTACTGCAACTTCTGGGGATATTCCACACATATCGGTATGAGTCCAAGCAAAGACATCCAGATTTGCTTTCAGGAAAGATATCAAGATATTCTGAATTGACACATTAAGCTGTGAACCCACATTTAACACCTTATTTGGGTCCTTCGGGTCAACAGGTACCGGAACTGTCGTTTCCACCGGTACCACTCTATTCTCCCCTGCACTGGCTTTTCTGGGATCCATTTCTTTCCGTGCCCCGCTGTGCTCGCCAGTGCAGGGTCCGCCCCGTAATTGCTACAAGGCTGGTTCTTTGATGCGGATCGGGGTTGCCGCATCCTTCCCCATTTCTCTTTTTCTTGACTCTCGCAGCTCTGTCAAATAGCACTCTCGCGCAGCATTTTGATCCCCTTTTATAACTCCTACTCCATTGTCAGTAGGGAATTTAATAGTGAGGCACCACGGGGCTAGGATAGCTTTGAATGCTGCGAGTGTTGGACGGCCAAGAAAAGCATTATAAGCAGAAAACTCATCGACAATCACAAATGTTTGCTTGCGGACCACTTTCCTTTCTGCTTCTCCAAGTTCTACAAGCAGATCGATGGTCCCAATTGGTTGTTTTGGCTCCCCAGTGAGGCCAACGATTTTCTGTGATGAGGCTTGCACATCGATCATAGGGATTTTCATCTGGTCAAATGTCTTTTTGAAGAGGATATGACATGATGCTCCGCAGTCAATGAGGACTCTTCTGACAATGGCTGGTCCAATACCAGCCGAGATGACCAAGGGATCTAAAGTAGGAGCTTCAATACCTGTAGAATCTCTGGCTCTGAAAATAATATCATCGCTGAAAGTTTTCTGTTGTTTAAGGGGCGTAGTGTCTTCTAGAACAAAGACGTCTTCTTTGGCTGGAGCATATTTCAAAGCCCTGGAATATCTCTCCATCTCACCCCAACTCTTGCCAGCTGGGTGAGGTCCTCCTGAAATGACATTGATAACGGGCCTTCCAGATTCATGCCCCGTAGCTTTCTCACCTGCCCCAGGCTGATGAACAGGAGCCCGCTGCCCCTGACTCGACGATGCAGGATTGTTGCTATTCTTTTTCACGAATTGCTGCAACTTGTTTTCTCTTAGCAACTCTTCGATCAGATTTTTCAGCTGGCGGCATTCATCAGTTTCATGACCTGGTTGATTGTGGAAGCGGCAGAATTTCCCACTCTGTATGGCTTTTTTCCCGGTTCTCAAAGGGATAGGTTTAGGGAAATCGACAGAATCTTTAGTGGCCAGGTAGATGTGCTCCGGTGTATGTGATAATGGAGTATATTCTGATGGCTTGAAGGATCGGGGCTTCTTCAGATTACCCTGTTTCTTCCCATTACTATTCTCCCTTTTTTGCCCCACCGATTCATTCTTGCGTGGAGCGACAGTGTTGTCTTCTGCTTTTTCCAACACTGCCCTTACTGGTAAAGGACGGCTTTCCAAGCGAATGAATTCATCTGCTTTTTTGTAGAACTTTTCGAGAGAGGTTGGCTCCTTCATATTTAACCATTTCCCAAATTCGCTTGACTTATCAATAGCCCTCATCAGATAAGTCAATATCATTCGTGGTTCAGCATTGTCCACCTCAGCCAGTGCTATATTGAAGCGGTTCAAGAAGGATCTGATAGACTCACCAGGATTCTGCTCTAAACTCGATAGTGACATAATGTCCTTGGCCTTCGAAGCATATAGTCTAAACTGCTCCTTGAATTTTCTGGTCAAGTCTGAAAACTGATCGATAGATCGGACTGGCAACTTGGTGAACCACAGTAAAGCCACGCCTTCCAGGTATACGGGGAAATATCGGCACTTTATTTCGTCGGAGGCCCTGGCACCTGTCATGTGCCAATCATATTTATACAAGAACTCGTTCGGATCACTTGTCCCTTTGTAAGCTGGAATAGTCGGAGGGACAAACTTCCTTGGAAATTCCGCCTTCAAGATTTTTTCAGTAAACGGAGTTTTACTTGGGGCGAAACCCCATTCCTTCTCATCTTCAACCCTTTGCATACTTTCTTTCATGATCTACCGGACCATTTCAGAAAGATATTCCTCATCATGCCGAGTTCTAGATCCACCAGCCTCAGGGACTGCCTGCTCAAAGGGACTAGTAGCCCTTTCCGGAGCATTCCTCTCACTAACATCATGAATGTTGCCAGCATAGTTCCTTTCATTTCCAGCTGGTTGATTGTTTGCCCCAAGTAAATCGTTCAACTTATTCAGAATCAGAGCGTTCTGGGCACTTTGAGCCTCTAATTGTACATTTTGGGCGTTTATCTGCTGGTTTAACCCTAGAATTACAGCATCCAACTCCGCTTTCGTAACTCCAACAGACGGAGTGGGTTGATTAGGTACAGGGGAAGCGGAGGTTCCCTCTTGAATATTCCCAGACCTGATAGATCTACTTTTCCTTCCAGGAGCCATAATTTCAGATAGACTTCTGGTTTTTAAGGAAATTCTTTCTTCAAATCTCTGTGAAGCAATGATGACAGTTTTCCTGAGTTCAATTCTCAGTGAAAGCACCAAAAATGTTAACGCTTAAATTTGAACGCTAACACCCCAGTGAGTAGATAACAGTTATGAAAGCACCACCCGTTGGTACGGGAACAAGATACAAGTAAAGAAATTGCAGAAAAGCAGTAAAAGACGACGGTTTTATAGTGGTTCGGCCTAAAATCGAGCCTACGTCCACTTTGATCTCTTTATTGCTGAACAAGTACAACTTATACAACTTTCTTCAATTACAATCCACTCTAGACTGTTAGTACAAACTTTGACGGAGAATTATCTTTCAAACTCATGATAAATGATGTGGATTCTCTCTCTTGAATTTGATGTAATGTCTTCGATGTTTGGAGTGCTTGAAGTGTTGCTTGAGTCGAGAAAATGGCAGAGTTTTGGCGCTTCGAGAATGAACCAAAAGTCCCCCCAGAGTTGGAGGTGGATGTCTATTTATAGAGAGTTCTGGGTGAAAAAAGTTGCTAAGTCCTAACTCGTTGCCGACTTAAGGTAAGTCGTTGCTGACTTAGGATGAGTCGTGACCGACTCATTGAGCTGAGTCTCTGGTTTGTAGAGAGCTTCCTGCCTTTTTCGAACCCACGCTTCAAGTACTAGGTCGTTTACGAGTTATCTGGTTGTAGTTTCTGGCTTGTTTGTATAAGTCGTATACGACTCATCATAAGTCGTAGGTCGTGGTTGACTTAACCAGCTGCCTTCGGCTTAAAGCTGAGTTCAGGCTTTGTGAAGGCGAGTCCTAACTCGTAGACGAGTTAAGAGATAGTGTCTTTAGGTCGTACACCTTTTTTAAGTCGTAACACTTGTTAACTCGGTCAAGCTTTAATCTGTTATGTCCTAGCTCCCTTAAGTCGTATAGACTCCTTAGGTCATCAGGGTCTTAAGTCGTTATCTCTTCTTAACTCGTGAGCCGCTTATCTCGTAAGCAGCCTAACTCGGGTACTCCTTAACTCGTAGAGGCTTTAACTCGTAGGAGGTTTCTAATTCGTGTATCCTTTAACTCGTAGATGCCTTGAGTCGTAGGAAGCTTAACTCGTAAGGCTTCCTATCCCGTAGAGTCCTTAAGTCGTACAAATCCTTAGGTCGTGTGTTTCTTTAAGTCGTAACATGTTCAAAGCCACACAATCCTTTTAAGCCGTAGACCATTCATTTCCTTAAGTCGTGAAGCCTTTTGAGTCGTGAGCTGCTTAACTCATGGACCTGTTAACTCGTGAACGAGATAGGGTTAACAGTCCCCATAGTAGATTGCAGCGACATCGAGTTACACTGTCGTCACAGCATAACCCAAATGCCCCTGTAGGCATCAACGCCATCGACTTACGCTACCCAGTAATCCTCAGGAACTAGTTCTGTCCGGACTCCTCACAGGATCAACTTTAGAACCCCCCTTGGGCTCAAGGCAGCACCACCCGGTGGCACTCCTGAGAAGTTCATTTCAAGGGAGCGTCTTTTTTCCCCAGAGCAATCATCAAAACACTTTATACTACACACATATAGTATCTTCAAATCATACACCTAGTATGATATTATACAAAGCTCCTTTACACAAAATCAATTATCCCAAAATCGATAATTCTCAAAATAGGCTTTCCAAAACTCAATATTGAATTTTCCCCAAAATCAAAAGCCTTTCCCAAAATCCTCATAAGATCCTCTTTATATATATTCAGATATATATATAAATTTTTTAAAATTTTGGATCCTTACTTTCTTGTATAAAACACCTTTTATACTCCAAACACTCTCAAAAACCATAGAAATATCCAATTTCCATCTTTATTCATTTCATATTTCTCAAAATATTCTTTCAGTTCAAAAGAACCATTTCACATTCCTTATTCACCTTTACATTAATCCCCATTTGGATTATTACTTCTATCCTTATCTCAGTTGGGTAGTTTAATCAATAACAGTTTGAACCCCGACCAATTTAGAAAAATAGCTTGAAAATTTTAAAAATAGGTAAGTAGTTGAAAAATAATTATTAGTTTGCAAAATAATTGTAAAATAGTTAACTAATTATAAAATAGTTGGAAAATAGTTAAATAGTTATAGAAATCTTAATAATTGCAAAATAGTTGTAAATTAGTAATTAATTTGTAACATAGTTGAAATATAGTAATAAGTTTAGAAAACAGTTGGAAAATGGTTAAATTGTTCCAAAATAATTGTAAAACAAGTGTAAAATAATTTGGCTTTAAGAAAGAAGGGTTGTATATATTTAATAGCTTAGAAAAAAATAAGTTTATATTAAGACAATTTATATTAAAAATAGCCCAAAGTCAAAACTGTTCACTTCCCCAACAATTCAATTTAAATTTTCACTCCCATTTAAATTAACCCAATTCCAATTTAAATAATCTTCAATTTCCATTGAAATTGATTTGACTCCAATTCAAGTTGAATCAATCATGATTTCTTTTCCAATTCAAATTAAATTCTATTTGATCTTTAAACTTGTATAACTTTAATTATAATTTCAATTTTACAATTACTATTTAAAATCAATTACATTCACATTTTGCTTTTAACTCGGAATTATACATTTCATTTAGTCAATATATTTTTATTATTCCATAAACACTTAATCAAGGTTCCAGAGTTTTAAACAAATTTCCAAAATTTCAATATCACCTTAGAATTCAACTATATCCAAAATTCTTTGGCAAATTCAATTATCCCTTTTGAATTTCAAAACCAAACCCAATTCACAAACAATTCCAATTTAAAACAAGTTGGTAGCAGAATTTCTCTTCTAGAAACTCGAAAACGAACATCGATGATGCTGCAGTCATCACCGATGTTATTTTCCAGTGACCGAAAGAGTTTAATGCTTTTATCTCTCTAAAACACTTCCGGTATGTTTGAAATAATGCTATTATTTCTCTAAAACCTTTGGAAACCATTTTCAACCCAAAGGAATTTTAGATTCTCCCAAAAATTCCAAATTCCCAATCCATCCAATTCATAATTAAACATTACTCTGGAATTTTCATCCTAGTTTATTTTCAAATATTCTCTGGAATTCTATTCCAAATTATAATCTCATTTATTTATGAAATTTATTTCAATTTATAAATTACATTTACAATCTATATTTCAAATTCCTTTTTGATTTTAAACCAATTCCACTTTAATTACAATTCCAAAGTTATTCTACTTACTTTGGACTAATATCCATTCAATTGAATCCACTTCAATTTCAATCATTACAATTCTATCCAACTCTTCCATTTAAATTTTTGAACTTATACATCTTCAATCCCAAATTCAATTAATTCAAATCGGGTTCAATTTGAATGAATTCAATTCCAACTTCAAATTTAAATCATCTCGAATTATATAAATTCGAGTTAAGTTCTCAAGGATTGGTTTAACCTTTTTAAACCAAATTAACTTTATTTATTTAAAAGTTTCTAACAATTCTAATTTCTGAGTTCTAATTCTAGAATTTCACTTTTAATTAATTTAATTTTAATTTGGTTGTATTTTATATCACTTCATTTAATTCTAATTCAAGACTTCAATCTGGTTGTATTATATTGTTTATTAATTTAATTCTAAAGATTTTACAACCAATCACCTTAATATTTATTAGAAGGAAATATCGCTTTATATATCAAAAATATATTTTTATATAAAATCATTTAAAACCTTTATATAAGAAAATAACAAGTACGCGCTCATATATATATATACACACACTCAACTAATTCTAGAGTTCTACGAACTCTATTGAATGAGTAATCCCCACCAGAGCCAAGGTTCTCACTTAACCTTTCTGCTCTGATACCAAATGTAACGACTCGAAATTTTCGAAGCCGAAAATTCCAGATAGTTATGAAAAAGAAGAAAGAGATAGAAGAAGAAGAACAGAAACATCAACAGCTCACATTCGCGGCGGATAAAATATAATAATAAATAATAACAGTTTACAAAAAAATACAATATCCGTCGATTACATTTAATATACATCAGAGTTTCACATATATACAGTCACAGTTACATACAATATTCATGTCTCGAATTAGTAATAATATAAATACAGCGGATATACTCTATACGCTTCTGCCATCCAGCTCGCCTCCTGAGCTCCAGAACGTACCTACCTGAAAATATGTAATACTCGGTCTGACCCGAGCATTACACCAAAGTAACACCCGGGTCAGGCTGGAAACCAGCGTGAGTAAACTCAACTAACATGGAATACATGCATATAACTTATATATACCCGGGTAGCTTATATCAATTTAACCAATTCACAATTTGCTACAGGCAACACTTAATTTACATATAAATTTCTAAGTACCAAACTTAGATAAAATAATACAATTCACTCAAATCATTTCATTCCAACCTATTGATTTTACAAATCAATTTATTAAAAATTCGAAGTGGTTCTGGGTATTTCCCTAATACCCGTCCCCAGTCTCTTTGAAACTCATGTCATCCTAACCCAAGTTATCCAAATGAAATACACAACATCTCATATCAGTGATGTCAACTCATCAAAGCATCCAATACCCTTCAATCATCCATACACAAAGCTTAATCGCATACACATCAATTCAATTGATTCTAATTGAAATTTCAAACTTCAATCACTTAGATTTCCTCATTAATTAATTCCAAATCAATTAATTAATCAACTCTTCCATATCCATTCATCTTAATTAACAACCCTGACTTAATTTTCTTTATATTCAGGTGACTATCTTTAATTCCTTTCACGATATTAAATATTCTTAACCCATAATCAATAAGTAATCTTTAATTACTTCACAAATTAATTAACTATAATCAATTGCACTAAGTATTCTTAATTACTTATATTAATTACCTTCTCATAAATCACTTATTCTGAATTAATGAATCTCAATTATTCAAATCTTTAATTACTTCATTAATTATATACAGTACCGATTTCCAATTATATTTCGATTTATCTTAATCTGAATTACATTAATTAAAATACCATATTAATCATTCTTGGTTTATCTTACCTTGCAATTAACTATCCATTTATTTTCTTCATTAAATAAATCAATTTCTCCTTAATTAATTATCTTAATTAATCTCTTTTTTAATTACACAGTAATTGTATTTTATTAACGTCATTAAACTATTATTTATCAAGTCATCAGATGATTATTCTGAATTACTCTCACTTAATTAATTAACTTATAACTTAAGTTATTGATTAATTCAAACGCTTAAATACTAAATTAATTAACCCAAACCATTAATTAATTTAATTAATTAATTATTCATTTTAATCACCCTTATATTTCCTCCAAAATCCAATTTATATATTTCGATAACTCAGGGTACCGAAATATTCAAGCAATCCACATCATTCAAATTTCCAATTACCAATAATATCCATCATAGAATATCAATCATCCAATATATATTATACTACCATATATAATATAGCACATCAAACAAACTAATCATCCAACCAATCATTTAAATTTAACCCTTTAAATTTAAATAGAAATTCGAAGCGTAAGATTTACTCACCTTGTTTTTTTTTACTTCATTTAAATAAATTAATTACTCAAAACTTAATTATCTTAATTAATTTCTTGATTAATTTCACAAAGTAAGTGTATCCTAATTATTTTTGTTAACAAACTATCATTAAATTAATTTCATCCACAAATTATTTATTAATTTACTTTCCCAAGAAATTATAAATTCACTATTCCATAACTATTAATTTATAACCTTCATTATTAATTTATGAAACTTAATTACTCATTTGTAGCTCTCTAATTACAAATTAATCGATCGCTAATGACAAATCACTTACTTAAGTAGTCTTTAACTTATTTCATAAATTGTCAAATCTTAATCATACTTGAGGTAAACATCTCCTTTGTTAAATGCTAATCACATTACTAAAACATTTACCTTTAAATAACCTTTACCGATATTCGTAAGATAATCAAGTTTTAAATACCCTTTAAGTATTCAACATACTTAGTCTAACAAGCAACTGTTCTTGATTACAGTTTAACAGACCTTTCATTCAAATTTAGTTCCATGTCTCCGGGTTGGACCCGATGATAACTCGACCTTGCATCGGGTTATCTTCCCCTGTCTATTCATATATTGTTCCTTTTTAAATAAGTTTAAGAAGAAATAAAACAAACTGCCTTTCACTCTAAAACTCTGATAAACCAAGTTACTCAGATGAACCAAAATTTTTTTCATACTCTGAAAGGAAAATCAAATAAAATGAATTTACTCACCTTGATTCGAACGCGGCCTCCAACAAAATCACGGTAACCTCCCTTATCGCGATCGATTAACAACCCAGAGGACGAGAGAGAGAGCGCGACCTCCTCTCATGCCTATGAATTCGAGTTCGAGCCGAGTCGAACTCTAGCTGTCCACGCGATGCCGAAGATCTCGTGAAATCTTCCTTTTCGACGCGGCTACTCAGTATGAATTCAATTGAACTCAAAGATGAGGGAATACTCGAAAGCTTCTGATTTCGATGTCGATTTCGTTTGCTCTTGATTGCAGTCGAACGACAGAGAAGGCCCTTTTTTTTTTAAGATCGGGTTCGAATGAATGGGAAAAAGGAAACAACTAAAGATATATTGATATGGAGGTAAATGTAGAGGAGGTAGTTGCAGTGTTTTTGAACGCAACAGGCTTCTCTTGTACGCCATTTCCTTTATTAGATATTTTTATCATGATGTTATATAATATACGCAACAAGCTTCCTAAAATCAAAGATATAATAGAATGTACGCAGCAAGCCTCTCTTAATATTATATAAATATATATATAATATTTCTCCACTTACATACTAACAAAAATCAAAGATACAATATTTTTAAATCCAATAATTTAAAATAACAAGTAATTAGTGATATGTGGAATTCAAGTTAAAATTAACCTATCAAATATTTAAACTCAATTTATTATTCTGATTGAAATTGTCAAAAATATTGGGTCGTCACAATGATTGTTTATAATTATGGAAAAATATGAAATAATTTTTGATAAATATATTTAAACAGTTTAAAAGAGATTTGAATTAGTAAATATGAAGTTTCAAGTATTAAAAAGTTGTTTAAATCAAACAAGTTTATAAAACACTTTCCGTAGCACTTTTCTGCTACCGTTTCTACGACTTTTAAAAGAATGTTAACTAACGATTTTTCCTAGAATCAATTATGAATGTTTTTAAAAGGAAAATTAAGTGTTTAAAAGATAATTTGGAATCTTTATAATCAATTCCAAAATAAAAGAGAATAACTTAATATGCGGAAATGACTAGTACATTTGTCCCACATGTAAAATATGGAATGATAAACTAAGGTGTTTAACTAAGGTTAAGGATGGAGCAGTGCCCTGAACTTACCTGGCCTATGTTTTTCTCTTCTTAGATGAGGGGTGGAACAGATCTAAAGGAAAGCCTGAATGCTCTAAAAAGATTATATTAAGCTTTTCCAAAATAAAAGAGAATTACTCTTTTCCAAAAGTTAAACAATTTAAGTATAAAAGAATTAATCTCCAAAATGAATGAACTACAACTTGGATTGCATAAAAATAATCTTCTTATACCTGGTATTAAAATCCGAAGAGTGAACTTATCCTGTTCGTGGAATTTAAAAGGTGATTTCACCATTATTCCACCCATAGCACTTGTTGAGTACAGAAATTGATGTTGAGTAAAATTAGAATGATTTCTATGATCCTATTTACTCAATAATGGTTGCTAAGATTAATTATAGGGTTTACAGTAAACGATGTCTTAAATAACATTGTTTTTGACCTGCCTAAAAGTTAAGGAATGTGGATCGAGTGTTAAGTAATAAAATTTGAAATATTATCGAAAGCATAAAGAATGAATGAACTTAGATTTACTCTAGGGAAAAAAGAAGAAATTTTGTAATCGTCTGAAAAGAATTAAAGTGAAAAGATACTTAATAAATACTATATACGCATATTCACTTTTTATCGATAATTGGATTTCAAAGGAATCGAAGTTGGATTTGGGTGATTCCTATCCGAAAACCACTTCGAACCAATTTACATATTTGAAGGATGAAGCTGTTTGAAGATGGAGATATTGAGACAAATAATAACGAAGGACTACTTTTTGATTAATTAGGGATAATATCCCAATTCACTTATTGTGGCAGTGGTCTCTTTGTTATGAAAAATCCCAGAATCACAAGGACTTTTCGCTTGGTAATGGCCAAAGAAAGTGCCTTCGGTTTTGTTTAGTCACAGAATGAACTTGTATGGATGAATGTCTCACCTTGCATTCAAAATACATTGATTGGTCTCCATATAATGTATATCAGTTTGGTGGTGAAGAAGACTCCTTCTCTTAGCTTAACACCCTTTCTTGAGACATACGAGCATAGAAAGTTATATATTTGCAGAGACCAGTCGTGTAAATGTGGAATGGCAATGTGGCATTCGAAGTGAAAGAAGATGTGCTATGTGAAAAGATAATCACTGTCTCAAGCCTCATCAACCAGAAATGACCAAAATAGTGTTAGATGTAGCAAGGTGAAGTGGGTCATTCTCAATTAGGCTATGATCACCCCCTCTAGATATATTTCTTCCTACTATGAAGTTTAGGATGTAAATTAATGTGGTTTATATGCTAAGGCACGTCCGGATAAAGATCGGTAACGACCTAGGGATGACATATTCGGTACTATCTAGTTATAGAGATAGACCGGTTGTGACGCCCTACCCCATGACCCACATTAACCAAGAGTATTGCTGAGTAATACCGTCTGCTAATGCGGAGAATAAGGCTGGATAGGAGCGACCATACATAGCTTTGTCTTAAACATCAATTAAAAACATCGACTTGGTGCTCCATTTTTTTCCTCAATCTCAAGTGGATCGACATATTCAATAAATGCTTAATACAAAATTATAGGTAGCTAAGGAATCTATTAGAAAAAATACAATAACTAAATGTACAACACAACACAGAACAGCAAATATATATATATATAGACACACACATATACAATGGTACATCATAGTACGATACAAAATGATACATCATAAGTGGTTCGAAGACCACACTATATACAACGAGTCAAAAATATACATATTAGATTCAAACAAAAGGCTACAACAACAAAAGATGATAAATAGATATCCAAGCATGAGCACCAAAGTGAAGCTAAGTCCAAAAGCTATCTAACCTGAAACAACTCAGTCTGACCTGAGTATATAATACATGGGTCAGCCTAGCTAAAACATCAGTTTAGTAAGACAAATGATAATATGAAGCATAAGTGAATGGTAAGGAATCCTCTCGAATGAGAAGAAACCATAATAAGAGCATGTCACTACTTCAACGAGGTAATTCACTAAGTGTATGTCCTCGAAAGAGGTAAACTCATCAATAAAACACTACTAAGTACAATAAATACCTCTTATCATCGGCTTTATCCATTAGCTATATAATAGCTAAGTTAAGCAACAAAAACATCAATTATCCACAAATATATGCCTAATCTCATCAGTGTATACAAATCTCAAAAAAGCCAAACAATGGCAATATGAATCACAATATAAATAGAACTCAACTAAGAGTTCAAAACTCCGAATGTAATCACTATATAGTAATTACTATAGTACTCAGGCTAACTAGATAACTCAACAAATACGACTATGGTAAAAACATATATAAATCATCAAAATTCTAGAAATCGTCACAAGGAAATATAGTAAACATCAATATAAGAAATAGGACCCCAACAGTCCAATAAAAGCCCAACAACTAAATGAGTATAGGACCCAACTGTTTAATAAAAGCCCAATAGCTAAATGAAAATAGGGCCCAACAGTCCAATTAAAGCCTAACAAAAAAATGGAAACAGGACCCGACATTCCAATAAAAGCTCAACAGCTATAAATAATTAGGACGTCCAATATATTTCCCTACAGCCTGCAAGTACTGGTGCATAAGAGACCGAACAGTCTCTATAGGACCCAACAGTCCATGGATAGTCCAACAGTTGTATATATGACCCAACAATTTAAGTACTGGCAATCACTCGTGAATGTGTCAAAAACTCCCAGAGAGGAACCTGGAAAGTGATAACAGCGCGCTCCATACCACAATTTCTCACTTAACGATTTCCTAACCACTAGTCAATACCACACTTGAAAGCCGTAAAAATATTTTCCTCAGCTCATCGACAAATAAGACCTGGTGGTCAAAACATTCAAATGGACAAGTCATGAATTAACCGATAAAGTAAACGCACATATTCCATAATACGTGTTTTGCTAAAGCATTTAATTCACCTTCTCATATGATCGAATAATGCAAAAATGTGTAGTTTTATATAGAAAAGAAATTTATTTGAGAAATCTAGCTTTTGAAAACAATTTTCGAAATCGTTTTGGAAAAAAATCTTTGAAATTATCTTATTATAGAGAATATATAATTTTTGTAGCTTTAAAATAATTATTAATATTGTAAAATATTAATTCCGAAAGCTATCTTAAAATAATCTTCCGAAAACAGTTTAGAAAGCACGTAACAAAAAAATCAACAAAAATTCAATGAAATTATTCATAAAATCGTCATACAAAAATTTCCTATAGCTCACCAATCTAAAATATGGATAAGTGGTAATATTGTCACTAGCATCTTAGGATCAAGCCGATCAAAAACAACATAGAAAGAAATCCATGTAAAACAATTCAGAAATTTTCAGCTGGAGCAAAACCTGCTCCGATTCAAAGTTCCAAGCAAATTTTCAACTAGATATGGAGGTCTAAAAGCCTTGTAATTTTATTGGCACAGAATTCAATAACTCTAATTTGAATAAATAAAAAGAATAGACACAATTGGAAAAGAAATGCGAGAGACATAATGTCACAAAGTTGGACTCACAGCCAGATTTTACCGTAAACGGCTAGAGCAAAACATGCTCTGATTCAAAGTTCCAGGCAAGTTTTCAACTGGTAACAAAGTTCTAAAGCTTGAAATTTTACAAGCATAGATTTAAATAACTCTAGTTTAAATTAAAAAACAATGGATACAATTGAACAATAAACGAAAGAGATATAATGTCACAAAGTTGAACTCACAACCAGATTTTACCCTAAACGGCTGAAGAAAAACATGCTCTGATTCAAAGTTTGACAGCATGTTTCTATAGGCTATAGAGGTCAGAATGACCTGAAATTTGACATCCGCAAATTTTAATGACTATACTTTAAACTGGAAAAAGAATCACGCAATTTGGACAAGGTATGAGAAAGTTATGAGATATCAAAGTTGTATTCAGGCAATGATTTCACTGCGAAAATATGGAACAAAAATATACTCTGAATCAAAGTTCGACGGTATATTTCTATAGGCTACATAGGTCAAAATGACCTGAAATTTAGCATGCATAGAGTTTTACACTTATAATCTAAACTGGAAAAAGATTCATACAATTTGGACAAGGAATGAGAAAGTTATGATTTCTCAAAGTTGAACCCAGAACATATACAAAATTCAGAACACTTCAGTTACAGAAATGAATTTTTTGTTTGCATTTCAGTTAGCGATTTTTGCTAGTTGGAGCTAGCATCTGTGAGATTATTAGTCACCTTGTGAAACAATTGAGCTACAAGATCTAATTGGCGAAAAGGAGCAAGCTTTTGCCTTGAAAGATGCTTCAACAACCTAGAAATGGAGTATACAAAGACACGCAAGTAGAACATCTCAATTACAAAAAACATCTTCAAATTTGGAATTTGATGAATTACTTAGGTTTAGAGATGGAGTATGTGAAATAAACTAACTTTAATTTGATAATTTTGGCAAGAAATTGAGTAAAATTGGAGATTTTGGCCTTGTTTTTGAAAGAGGAAGAAGAGATTTTAGTTTCCTTTCTTTTTCTTAGTTCAAGAAGAAGATGACTTTTGTGTATGTATGATAGTAAGGGAAGTTTCTCAAATTTTATGGTTATGAAACTATTGGCTAAGACCCAAAACCTTAATTAATTATCCCAAAAGAAATAAACACCCTAAATTCTATTAAGTTATGACATATATATGCAATTGTTTTCAACCATATAAAAATTACACAACACATTTTTATGTACCAAAAAATTTTTTACACCAAAATAAAAAGATTATTTAGCTTTAAAAATTTATTTTCATTAATAAAAACTCTTATTTTCATTTAAAAGCACAAATTACACAATAATTACATAAAACTTCATTTTAACTTCAAAAATTACATAAAATTTATTTTCTTGTGTAATAAAACATAACAAACCATTTTCCATCATTTTTTATGACCAAAACTTATTATTAACAATATTTTTTCTTTTTATTTAAAATAAACACATTTAAAAATCAAATACTTTTTAAAAAATTTATTAATAGAAGCATTGGGCAATAATTACAAGAATTATTGCATTATCACTAAATAAAAATCATATTTCACTCATATTCTCACAAATAAACAAAATAAAATTTCCAAAACTTTATTTTCCATTTTATTTTCAAAATCCAATGTTTATTCCAAATAAGCAGTTTAGATCTCCAAGTTATTTTTAATTCGTAATATTAAAATATAACTACCCATTATAATTTAATATTACAGGTAATCACAAAAACCAGGGTTGTTACAACGGCCTTGTGTTGGTAGGGGAGAAGATGTTCTGTGGTCCTCGGGACATCCATCTAGAGGTGTACCCATCGGAAGGTAGTCCCTTCACTTGGTCATTTGTATGGAAATCCATTCTCTAACAAGAACCCGCGGTTTTGTTTGTATTGGCATAATGAATAGCACCAAAATGCTATATAGACAACCATTTTGGGTAAGTTTAATAAGTTTATTTGCAAATGTTTTCAAAGAATTGTCATTAGAAATAATATGAAATGTTTTGAAATATAAAAGTGTTTTAGTTATCATAAGGTAAAAATCGTTTCGTGTCTATGTGTGGGCGTGGTCTTATAAGATACTCTTTCTTTTCAAAATAATTTTATTTCCAAGGCTAATATATGACACTGTCATTTGTTATTGAGTTTTTCTCATGCTAGTTTATCAAGCCTAATCTAGATATTTTCAATACACGGGTCAGATTCGAGTTGTTTCGGGTTTAGTTTAAGACGGTTGCAGTTTTTAGAGGAGAGCTGGAGATATTCATCTACATACGGACGTATTCTATTATCCGGTGTTATTTGTTTACTGTTTGTTAGCAATTGTAAGGACATATATTTATAACTGTCCAAGATGAATTCAGGTTAGACACTGATATATGTATTTTAAAAGTTTTCCATTATAAAGATATTGTTCAATATTATATTTTATTCCATTTGAGTGAGATTCTATTCTATCTATTTTGCTTTATTATCATTGATAATCCATTCTTTACTACAATTTGGGTAAGACATGTGTAGTTTATTGTCCGCTCAAAGTGTACGGAATTGTAGGTCATCATGGAAGTGGATATCTAGGGTTGGAAATCGGTTGGACCGGATCGGACAGAGGCGTTCAGTTTCTTCCCTAAACAATTGAATCAAACATGGATCGGATGATATTTATGCTCATACGGTGTTCTGATTCATGTACTAAGTAAACTTAAATGGACATAGATGGACTTTTTCGGCCACGGACTTAAACGAACATGGACCAATATTGTTACTTATAACACATTTTATGTTTTTAATATAGTTTATATTATTAATATCATTTTTACCAATATACACTTAAGTACAAGCATTTTATGAACTTTTACTCAATTAACCAAACAATTATCATAAATATTAGAACATTGTGGATGCATTGAATTCTAAAAAATTTAGGTGAATTCAAGCGAACATGGAACAAACAAGATTTTTACTCCTATAAATTTTGTTGTCCTTATTTATTTTCTAAATGAAAATTGAATAGCCTGGGACGAACACTTCTCAACTACGGACGTGAACGAACATCGGACACTCGGACAAAATTAACATCAAAAGCATATTTTAATTTTTGGATCCTGATATGCACCCCGTTTACGTTTGATGCAACCATGTTTGGAAAGATGGGTGAAAGGTCAATATAAACATTTGAACTTCTATGTGGAGGATCATCAAGGGTGAACCCTTGTTGGAAGCACAACTTAATATTAAAGATCGGGGTTTATGTCTTTATAAAATGCTTAGAATAATTTCTTTATATAACAAATAGAGTTACTATTTTTACTATATACGCAGTGTTTCAAATTTTAAAGGTTTGAAGTAAAATTGAAATACTAAATTTGTACAGTTGAATAAATAAATTTAACATTGTTTTATAAAATAAAAATAAAGAATGTAGATAAAAGAATCATAACTGAAAAATAAATCACCTCTTTCTAATTAATCGTTTTTGGGATAAAACTGTAATCACAAATGGTAATAGGTTTGATTAAGTTGGTTGGTAGTTCAAACTATAAAATTAAATGTCATGGGTTTGATCCTCGAGATTGATACTTGTTCATTAAGGAACAATGTTAAAAAGAATCATGATTGCAAACCTACTTATTGATCAAAAGTAGATAGTAATAAGATGCTAATCAATTGATTAAAACTTACGATGCCAAAAATAAATCTGTAACAGCATCATTTATAGATTGTTTTTTTAATTTTCCAAATGAATTATAAAAGCCCAACTGTAAGGACCCGCTAATTTATCAGTTTGATAAATTATATTTATTTTTAAAATATTTCAACATAAGGTTTAATAACACAAGTTATGATACTTTTGGTAAAATGTATTTAAATAAAACGTCCTTTGGAAATATAACGATAAAATGGTCGAAAACTATTTCATGATAAACAGCTCTATAATCGTAAAACGTCATGCAAGGAGCTAGATACATACATTTTTTTTCATAATTGAACAAGAATATGAAATAAAGTTAATTTATTTATTTTTGGAAATTAAATTTATGTATGACATCCTCAATATTGCTTTTAAATATAAATAATTGATTTATGATTTTAAATTCAGATTTATTCATTTTATAATTATTATAATTATTCAAATAATTAATTTTAGATGATAATAGTTCATTTTAAATAGTTATAAAATTATAATAATTAATTCATAATATTTTTTTAAAAAGATATATAATCATTTTGAAAATATAAGAAAATTGATATTGCTTTATTGGTATAATAACCATTTTTGTAAATAATAGTTAATATTGATTTATACGATTTGATAACTCAAATGATATCATTTTTATTAATTAAAAATTATTATAAATTTATTTTCAATATATGTTTATTAATTTATAAGTGGAAATGTGACCGGTAATCGGTTTCTCGATTTTCAGCGGTTAAACAAACGAAAGTCATTTCAAGTTGTTGCAATGGTAAAAATGACACTAACACATATGTATATGCATGTATACATGTCACATACTCATATTTACATACATATAACATGTGTATGTGTGTGTGTACATGCATATGTTAAAAATATCAAAAATAATTTATGGAAACTTCACCCTTAAGCTTGCATAAGTCAACAATTGGACATGATGTGATACAAAAAGATGGTGGCACATGGAGGTTTGGTTTCAATGTGTAAAGGGGTGATTTTGGATGATAGAAGGGTGCTTTTGGATGATAGAAGGGTGGGCGATACATTCATGATGACATATAGAGATATTTCTCAATTTATTTAAGGGTAAGGCATGAAAAAGGCTATAACTACCCAACCATATCCCCCTTCGTTCTTCACAAATTCATTCTTCTTCTTCCCATTATCGAGCTCGTTATTTCTCTTTAATGGCTTCTCCCCTTTAATATAGGTAGGAGGGTTAAAAACAGTGAATTGCTTAAGCACAAATTCGCTAATTACTCTCAAACCACTTCTTAACCTACTTCTTCCACTTCTCTTCTTTAATGACGCTTGGCCATAAGCAATATGGAGGTGGGGAGGCATGGCTATGAGCATTGGAATGTGGTTGGAGGTGATGGCATAAGCATGAGGTGATGATGATGCCAAGGCCGAGAGCAAAGCAAGTGGAGGTGAAGATGGTCGAGCACTTGGAAGAGAAGTAGAGTTATTTGGTGATGTTAAGATGAAGTTTAAACGATTTAGATGAAGCATGATGGTGATTTGAATGTTGGTAGAAAGTTTGGATCGATAATGGTGATTACCTAATGCTTATTAAATAATAAATTATCTTCATAACTATTTTTAAGTATGATAATATGACCATTTTATCTCTTAATGATTTGTATGAATGGTTGATAACTTGAATGATTATATGGCCGATTATATGAATGTTGATATGGTTAATAAGTTCGATATGATAAATTATGAGAAATCATAATAAAATGGTCAATTAATATAAATGAATTCATATAATATGTGTATGGTGTTTATTTAGCCTCTTAATGGTTTTGAAAATATAAAAAGTTTGAAACTGAATATTATAATAATATAATATTATGGAATGATTTAAAAGTGAAAAAGATATTTATTATGGAAAAATATTGGTTTAAATGTTTAAAAATGATTTATAAATGTTTTATTAACGTATGGAAGTGTTTTGGTGAAGTTTGAAAGGTAAATGAAAATTTAGTTAAATATAGGCACGTCGTTTAACGGCAATTCGCGATTTCGTGCCATAAGACTCAATCAAGCGTATAAAATAGAATTTAGCTCGGAATTCTTTGAGATAAAATTTTTTAGAACTATTTTATTTGTATTTTTCCAATGAAGAAAAAAAATTGAGATTTTGATAAGTAAACTTGAAATATGTGTAAAACAAGTTTTTGAAAAAAAATCGCAGTTTCGCAGTTCGGAATCCATAACAGGATTTCTTTGAAATTGATGTTTTGAAATTATTGAAAAGTGGAATAAATCTTAAAAATCTTTTAAAATGTTTTAAATGTGATTTGAGTAATAAAAATGAACTTCCAAATAATTGTAAGTCGTTTTGGTCAATATAGTCTATAGTGCATTTACCTTAGCACTTTCCACAGGTGTAACTTTCGTAATATAGTTTTAAACGCTACCATTCTTTTCCGAATCCTTTGAAAATGTTTTTAAATGATTAATAAAGTATTTTGAAGGATTTATGGAATGATTAAAGGTTTAATTATTTAGAGTCGATTAAATAACGGACCGCCATATGGAGTGAAGGAGATAATGTCTAGGCTTGAGTTTAGAAAACCAGATTCCTACTCTCTGCCTATCCGGACTGGACCGATGGATGGGATAGTAAATTTTGTTTACTCGGATCAAATTTACCAAAGTATAAAGATATAATTTTCCAAATTTAAATAACTTGAATTCCATGGAAATGATTTGGAAATGTTTTCCTAAATAAAAGGTGAAATGATTTAGAATTATTCCAAGATTAAAAAGATTTTAAAATTAACTAAAGGATTTGATAAATGAGGCTTAATGATTCCATGTATAATGAAAAAGATAAATAAATGATTCAATGAATATATCTCTAAGAGATATTTATGAATGAATAAAAAGATGAATTAAATTGATAGATGATTGATAATCACATATGTAATTTAACATATTTTTTTATCGATGATTGGTTTGAAGGAATCACGGTCGGATTTGGGTTACTCCTATCTGAAAACCGCTTTGAACCAACATATACATTCAGAAGTGAATACATGTTGAAGATGATGATTATTGAAGATTAGAGATCTTTAGAATGTAGAGATCGCTGCCACAGGTCCCTGGGGTTTACCCCACATTATATTTATATGGCAGTGGTGTCTGCATTCTAAAATCCTCATTATACTAGAGACCAGAGACCTTCATCGCGGAAGGACTGCTTTTTGACATTCTTTGGGTTGCTCCCAATATAGAGACATTTATTATAGCAGCGATCCTACTGTGTTTTGAAACCTTTGGATTGTAGGGATTGCTCGCTACTAATGGTAGTAGGAGGAGTGCTTTCGGTTTCGTTCAGTCGCCGAACAAACTTGTATTGACGAATGTCTGACATTCCATTTCTAAGGTCATAACGTTGACTTTTACAAATGTATATATGCTTGGTGGTGGAGCATGCAACTTCTCTTAGCTTAACACCCTTCTCTAAGATGTACAAGCTAAGAGGTTGTGTGTTCGTGGAAGTTAATAGTGATCGAAGGAATGGCAGTGTGGCATTCTAAGTGGAATGTGATTTGTTGAAGAATAAACCATGTCTTTATGAATAGCAAAGCGTGGCTTTGCTATTCACATGCGTAGCCTCATGAGCCTCACATCTCAGAGATGATATGGGTAATTGTGTGGTCTGCAGGATATTTATTTAAGTCTATCGCTTGCACAAGTTTGGACGAATCCAGTGGAATCTGGATCCTCAAGGCATTTATTTTAATATAGTGGCTTGCTTAGGAAAAGCGATAAGGCTACTAGATATTGGTAGTGTAGCAAGTGCAGTTCTAAGTGACTTGCTTGAGAAAATCGATAAAGGCACAACGAGAACAATGTTGTTATACGTGGATCGAAGGAAATGGCCACTAGTTCCCTATCATATTGGAAATCCAACTCCAATACGAGCTTTACAGTTTTGATTGTTGTCCCAAAATAGCTGTAATGCTTCGTAAACATTTCAACTACCCTTTTGGTATCATATATTCTATTCAAGTATATTCAAGTAAACCTATATCGGATATATTATGATAGACTTAGTTTGGGTATTGATACTTTCATTTTGTATATATTTATTCGAAAAGTGTTTTCAAACCAAATGTCATTAAGTATAATATATAGTGTTTTAATATAAAGTATTTTAGTTATCATAAGATAAAAACTCACCCGTGTTTATGTGTGGGCATGGTCTTAGATACCTTTCTTTTTAAAGATTTTAAGCTGGAATCAATTTATAAATTAAGTATCTCACGCTGATTTATCAAGCCTGGTCCAGTATTTTTAATACTCGAGTCAGATCCGAGTAGTTTTAGGTTAAGTTAAAGACACTTGGAGTTTAAAAAGAAGAGCTGGAAATCTTCATTTACGTTTGGACGTATTCTATTATCCATTGCATATACTGCCTTTTGTTTTGTTTGGTTGTCAACATTTGTAAGGACAGAGGTTTATAACTATCCAGGCTGAATCCAAGTTAGAGTCTAATATTATATTCGAAAAATTTCGCTGTAATATTATATATCGAAATAATATATGGTTTTTCATTCATATGAGATTCTGTTCTGTCCTTATTTTCTTTATCCTCTAGCAATCGGCCTTTCCGGCACTTGGATTTGCGGCACAAGGATGGATAAGTGTCGATTTTCGAGGGTCGAAAATCCCTGTCGTTACATTTGGTATCAAAGCTTAGGTTAAGCGAACATCAGGGCTTTGTTGGAGTAAAACTCATTATGGATGGGGTTGGTAATACCCTGGAATGTGTGACTCATTAGAGATAGGGCCTAGAATGAGCTTTGAGAATACTATATATATGAGCGCGTATTTGTTATTTGATATTTAAATGTTTTGTGTTGATTTATCTATTGAGTGGTTTATAGATTTGGTTGATGCACCTGATCACCATTATCGATAGGGATTTCTATACACTTAAATAAGGCAAACCGACACACTATTTTAAGATCTTTTGAAACATATAGATATTTGTGTATGTTGGCTTATGGTTAATGAAATGATAATATTTAGTTATTATCATTTGTTGATTGAACTAACATCTTGTGAATTACGTTTCACGATTTGACTATAGGATGTTTGAAAAGAATATGGGGTTAAGGTTAATGAATTTATATAAATAACACAATAAACATGTAGTATAAAAATGTATTTTACACAAATAATTTTATAAAAAATGGAAATAAAAGATATGTTATATCAATTTTAAGAAACATTTTGGGTATTTTGGAAAAGAATTGTGAATTCTAAAAGGAAGTAAGTTAATATAAGATGATTTTATGAAAGGATTTATAAAATGGATCTTATAAACAAAGTAGTATATAAGGATTTTAAAAAGAAATTTCAGATAAGAAATTTGGACAGTAAGGAAGTCTCAAAAGATAAATAGTTTGAGTAGCTCGAATATAACCAAAAATGAGGAAGATATACATTCGGATGGTAAAGACTTCCGTTAAGTATTACCCCACTTATTAAGAGGATAGAGCATACTGTTGGTAGCACCCAGTTCCTTGGTATTATTTTAGACTTACTCGATCTATATACTTTTCCTTAAGTTAAAAGAATAATTTTGAATTATTATATCAATATCGATCAGAAAGCTTATGATTGACATCGACATTAAAAATTTAAGGTATTTATGTATAAGACGGTGATGTATGATAAGTTTTATTTCCTATGGAGTTATTCCTAAGACTTTGTAATACAACTAGGAACGGATGTATAAATATGATGTTAATTAATAATCTTCTTCAGATTATCCTCTTAAAGCACTTCTTCCATTTTATATCCGATCAAATTTAATAAGATATTTTGAAATAAAGAGATTTTATAATATAAAGAAGTGTCTTCATAAAAAGTTTTTAAATTAATAAATTATATAAGAATATATTTTATAAAAGTATATTTTATAAAATAAAGTCTAATTAGCAAAAGCAAAATGATGTTTGAGAAAGAAGGGTTTGAGAGTTCATAAATGTTTTGAAAAAGTATAAAGGGAATGTTATGTAATATAAAGTAAGTTTGGAATTAAATTTATAAGGAGATTTATTAACAAAGAAATTTCAAAGGAACTTTGAAATAATAACTATAATGGTATTATTACAAATAAAGGATATTCGATTTCATTGGGAAAAAGATAGAAATATTTCTATGAATAAATATTTTGAAGAAACAAAGGGTTTATAAAGATTTTTAAATGAAAATTAAAAGATGTTTAAAATGTTTTAACAAGGATTTAAAAAACTAAATAAGTTGCAAGAAGTTAATTTGGTCACATGATTATGATCTAAGATTCAAGTACGGAACCTGGAGGTATTTATTCCAGTCCGAAAAAGGATTTTTCACCCGATTCTTGTCCATGAACATTGATGAAGGTTTACGAATGGGTACTTGAGTTTTCTATCATGGTTGAGGGATATGTAATGGAAATGAAGTCTGGTCAAGAAGCGTGATCAGAGTCCGCACTAAAGGATCCGGGGATCAATACTAGTTCGAAAGTAAGTTGTAGATTCGAATAGTAGATCAAATCAGATATTGTATGGATGATCTGTGTACATCATACGAATGTAAGTCTAAAATAAATTACTTTGCGCAAATAAATTTGGATTTTGTTTTGGTGTAATTTCGGGGACGAAATTCTTTTAAGGGAGGACGTTTGTAACGACCTGTTAATTTATCAATTTGATAAATTATATTTATTTTAAAATATTCCAATATAAGGTTTAAAAGCACAAGTTATGATGCTTTTGGTAATAAGTATTTAAATAATATATCCTTTGGAAATATATCGATAAAATGGCTGAAAATCATTTTATCGATAAACAACTAAATAATCGTAAAATGTCGTGCACGAAGCTGGATACATACACTTATTTTTATAATTGAGTAAGAATATGAAATAAAACTAAATTATTTATTTTTGGGAACTAAATGAATGTATGACATCCTCAGTGATGCCTATATATAATTGATTTTTTATTGAAATTTAATGATCTGATAATTATTATAGTTATTCAATTAATTGTTTTTAAATGATAATAATTCATTTTAAATAGTTATAAAGTGATAATAAATAATTTTTCATAGTTTCATAAAGAGAGATGTAACCAGTTTGAAAATATAAGAAAATTGATATCGCTTTAATGGTATAAAAGCAATTTGTAAATAATAGGTAATAGTGATTTATATGATTTCATAATTCAAATGATATCAATTTTATTAATTAAAAATGATCATAAATTTATTTTCAAATTTTGTCTACAAATATATGCATATTAATTTATAAGTGAAAATGTGACCGATAATCGGTTTTTCAATTGTCAATGGTTAAACAAACAAAAGTCATTTCAAGTTGTCACAACGCTAAAAAGACACTAACACATATTTATATCATTTATACATGTCACATACTCACATGTACATCCATATAACATGTATATATATGCTTATGTTAAAAATATCAAAGATATTTTATGGAAGCTTTACCCTTCAGCTTGCATAAGTCAACAATTTAGACATGATGTCATACGAAAAGATGGTGGCTCATGGGGGGGTTGGTTTCAACGTCTAAAGGGATGCTTTTGTATGACATAAGGGTGGGTGATGCATTCATGATGATATGTCGAGATATTTTCCACTTTACTTGAGGGTTAAGCCTTGAAAAAGGCTATGAATACCCACCCATATCCTCCTTCATTCCTCCTAAATTCATTCTTCTTCTTCATCGTCCTTGAGCCCCTTAATGTTATTTAATGGCTTCTCCTTTTTAAGAGAGGATGAAGGGTTTGAAATAGTGGAGTGCTTAAGCACCAATTCGCTGATTACTCTCTAACATCTTCTTAATCTACTTCTTCCACTTCTCTTCTTTAATGTCACTTGGTCATGAGAAATATGAAGGTAGGGAGGCATGGCCGTGAGCTTTGGAAGGTGGTTGGAGGTGATGGCATAAGCATGATGTGATGATAACGGCACGGTCGAGAGGAAAGCAAGTGGAGGTGAAGATGGCCGAGCACTTGGAAGAGAAATAGAGTTGTTTGGTGATGTTAAGATGAAGTTTAAAAGATTTAGATGAAGTGTGGTGGTGATTTGAATGTTGGTAGGAAGTTTGGATTGATAGTGGTGAGTACTCAATGTTTATTAAATAATAAATTATCTCTATAATCATTTTTAAGTATGATAATATGACCATCAATCTCTTAATGATTTGCATGAATGGTTGATAATTTGAATGATTATATGGTTTATTATATGGGTGTTGATATGGCTAATAATTTTGTTGTGATAAATTATGAGAAATCATAATAAAATTGTTAATTAATAGAAATGAATTCATATAATATATGTATGGAGTTTATCTAGTCTTTTAATGGTTTAAAAATATATGACATGGGTTGGATTTGGGCTGCCCCCCTCTGAAAACTACTTTAAACCAATATATACGTTACGAATTAAAGACATGTTGAATTTTATGATTATTAAAGACCGTAGATCTTCAGAATGTAGGAATTGCTTCCACAAGTCCCAGGAGTGTACCCTCACTTTATATTTATATGGCAGTGGTGTTTGCATTCTGAAATCCTCTTGTATTGAGGACCGGAGATCTTCATAGAGGAAGGACTGCTTGTTGACATTCTCTGGATCGCTACCAATAAAGGGACATTTATTATAGCAGTGGTCCTAACGTGTTTTGAAATCGTCGGATTTCAAGGACTACTTGCTATTAATGGTAGTAGGAGGAGTGCATTTGGTTTCGTTCAGTCCTAGAATGAACTTGTATGGACAAAAGTCTGATATTGCATTTCTGAGATCACAACCTTGACTTTTACAAACGTTCATCTGCTTGGTGTCGGAGAAGGAAACTTCTCTTATCTTAACAATCTTCTCTGAGACGTACGAGCTCAGATGTTGTATGTTCAAAGTCAATAGTGATCGAAAGAACAGCAATGTCGCAGTCTAAATGGAATGTACTTTGTGGAATAAAGCATGGCTTTGTGAATAGAAAAGTGTGGCTATGTTAAAATTGAGCATAGCCTCATGAGCCTCATATCTCGAAGATGATACCGATAATTATATGATCTGCAGGACATATATTTCAGGCTACCAGTTGTATGAATATGGAGGAGTCCGATGGAATTTGGATCCTCAAGGCAATAATTTTAATATATTGTCTTGCTTGTGAACATCGGTAAGGCTAACAGATATTGGTAGTGTAGCAAGTGCAGTTCCGAGTGACTTTCTTGAGAAAAATGATAAAGGCATCGTGGGAACTACGTTGCTATACGTGGATCGAAGGAAAAGGCCACTTCTTCCCTATCGTGTTGGAAATCCAATTTCAATACGAGCTTTACGGCTTTGATTATAGTCCCAAAATAGTTGTAATGCTTTTTAAATATTTCAACCACCCTTTTGCTATCGTATATTCCATCCAGGAATATTCCATTGACCTAGTACGGTTTATTACCATAGACTCAGTCCGGATATTAATACTTTCATTTTGTATATATTTATTTAAAAAGTGTTTCCAAATCAGTGCCATTAAGAATAATATTAAATGTTTTGATATAAAATATTTTGGTTATCATAAGATAAAAAATCATTCATATTTATTTGTGAGCGTTGTCTTATGAGATCCTTTTCTTTTCAAAGGATTTAAACTGGCATCAATTTATAAATCGAGTATCTTACGCTGGTCTATCAATCCTGATCCAGGTATTTTCAATACTCAGGTCAGATCCGAGTTGTTTTAGGTTTAGTTGAATACACTTGGAGTTTCCAAAGGAAAGCTAGAGATTCTTCATCTACATATGGATGTATTCTATTATCCGCTGCATATACAACATTTGTTTTGTTTGGTTGTCAGCATTTGTAAGGACATGGGTTACAACTGTCCAGGCTGAATTCAAGTTAACTCTGATATTTATTCAAAATTTTCCGCTGTAAAGATTATATATTTTTATAACATTTGTTTTTCCATTCATGTGAGATTCTATTCTATCTTTTTTTTCTTTTTCCCTTAATGATCGGCCTTTCCGGCACTTGGATTTGTGGCACGAGGATTTATTAGTGCCAATTTTCGAAGGTCGAAAATCTCGGTCGTTACACCAGCCTACCATAAAACATGGACCGGATATACAACCTAACTATTTTTCTCATCTAGTTTTATAACCATAACTCTATTGCCGCAACTCATTTTACAAACTTAGTTACAAAATTAAAAATGGCTTCGAGATGAATTACAAGAGAAAAATTCAGTCGATTTCTCCTGAATAATTCTAAGTTTCTTCTTCTACTTTGTTTTTCTTCTTGATTCTCCTATTTCCCAGTATGATAGATCATGATTAAACTCTTTTCTCATAGCCAAATCTATGTTATTTAGTGTTTTTCCTTTACTTGATTGGTGTTCATGTAGTCGAACTTTAGAAGTATGATTATACACTAGATCTGAACTTGGATCTAAAAATTTCAACATCCAAGTTCAGATCTTCAATGATGATAGATCCGTTGCGAGGCTTGGAAACAACAACTCCTCCTTCTGAATCTCGATGAGGCTTTGATAAATAAATTTGATTACACACTAGATATGAACGTGGATCTAAAGCGACATCCAAGTTCAGATCTTCTGTAATGATGGATTTGTTGCAAGGCTTGGAAGTAGCAGCTCCTGGGTTTGAATCTCGATGAGTCTTTGACAAAAAGCCATAGACTTGTCAAACTTTGAAGTTGGCCGTTGATTTGGCAATTTCAGAATATCTTCAACCACTTGAAATCGCTGCACGAAGACGTTATAATCGTTACCCCTTCTTTTTAGAGTTCGATATAATAATACAGTCTTTATTTTTACAGAATTGTCTTTTCTCTTTCCTTAATTCCTTGTTTTCATGAAGTATGTTGTTGTGCTCTTTCCAAGTGTGATGGATTGATTAGTAATAAGAATATGAGCCATCTCTCTATCTTTAGATTTACTCCTAAAATGTTTCCAACTTAATTCAATTTCAACCCTTAATTCTATAGAGCTTACTTGATTAATACATAACCAAGACTTTGCATTCATCCACAAGTAACTGACATATTTACACTAGAAGAACAAATGTTTGTTGGTCTCTATTTCATCATGCACTACCTCCAGAAAAGCCATTTTGCCACGGCTCTAGGCCGTGGCTAAATAATTTTTCCACAGCCCAGAGTAATTGCAAAATGGGGAGTGGAAAAATTTTTACCATGGCAAATTTAATATTAGCCACGGCTCGAAGCCGTGGCTGAATGAAATTTTTCCATGGTTCTGAGCCGTGGTCGAATGAACTGAAGCACAAACGATAAATGCTGTAAACCAATAAACTTTAGGCAACATAATAAAATTAGCAGGGCTTTGTATAAATGTTTCAGATTACACAAGCAAGCTAGAATCAAGAATAGCTATATAGAGAGATATGACAACTAGAAACAGGAGCACATACATTGTCACGATCTGAAATCCAATGTTCGAAATTTGACAATAAATACCTCACTTGTATTCGACTGTCGAAAATTCAAACATCGAACTCCAGTCGGAGGAGCTTATAACAACATCAGATGAATATAAAACAGCGGAAACAGATTGAATATCATGCATTACGTCACAGATACAACATCAACATAATATCCATTAATACATCAAAGTATTATTATACATATATCACAACTCCAAATAAAAATCATAATAGAATAACAAGCAATCATATATCCAAAAAGTCTTCAAAGAAATGAAGCTATAGCAAACTTCCAAAAAATAAGCACCTGAGATCCCAAAAGCTTCTAAAATATCTCTAAAGCAAAAGCTCCAAAATACTGCTAACACCAGAACACGGAAACCTGCTACTAGGCTGGCCGTGTGGAAATTATGGGCACCCAGAGTTTAGAAAAGAAACAATAAACTCCGGGTCAGTCATGGGACTAGTATGAGTAAACAAAAACAGCTGCTTTTAAATAAACTAGATTTATAAAAGAAAATCCGGTATGCTTTTGGAAAATGAAACTACCATAAGACCTCCGGCACACACACAATGCAATCGCACACTTGGGGGAGATTTCCCCTTATGATAGTCAAATATGCTTAATACAAGAAAACTCTTTGATACTATCACTAGTGCATAATGTGAAAACATTTCGAAAGTAGAATATTAATCTTAGCCAGCATAGGTACCATTATACTATGCCTACTATAGCTATCACCTGAGGTGGCAGGTTATACAAATTGCAATCGTAAAGGGCTCGAATTGTTTCTTTGGATTTCCAACAAATGGTCAGGCTAAGAAACTTCCTACTGTCACATGGGTACGCCTCTGCGGGACGTCCCGATAACTTAACCAGTTCTCTGCCAACACAAGGCCGGGTTACCTCTATAACTAGGTAACTACTACTCGACTATGCCACCTCCTGGTCATTTGGGACCTTTATCTAAGGGTCCTCTATCATAAAGCAACAACCGCACAGTAAATGAGATTGGAGCAACCACATAGGTAAATATCCGGGCTCCATACCATGACATCACCTTTTTCCAGAAGGAAATGGCATACCCTAAAGGGTGCGACCCTCATAACCTTACCGCATCTTTCCTGTTTCGACCATTTTCGGGTTGTGAGGTCCGATGAGGTCTCGTCCACAAAGCTACGCTTTACACGAAAGTCATGCTTTGATCACAAATGATCAACAAATGATCATTAACACACAGCAGCACTTAGTGTGACGCCCCATCTCTATGCTCGCAATAACAAATGTTATTATAAGGAATAACGTCTGCTATTACGAAGAATAAGGCTTATTAGAAGCGACCATCTGTAAGTTATGCCTTAAACGAGTATTGATTACATCGATAGGAGTTGTGAAAATTACTCCCAAAGATATAAATTTAATCCAAATCTAAAACGAAACTACAGTGGCTATAGAAAAATCCAGAACAACAACTCATAATAACAACATCACTGATAGTATAATCACATCAGAATAGAAATATCAGATATATAGCGGAAGACAAGTCTGGAATACATGCTACAACAATCGATGGTTCACATGTACCAAATGTACATAAACATATACATCAACATACATGAGATGGGAGTCAAATAACCAAAAGAACTCCTCAAATGCTAGACAAAAGATGATGTGAAATCCCAAAAGCTGAAGCTGCTACTGAATCAGAGATAGCGACTATCCTGAAATAACTCGGTCTGACCCGAGTATTATTTAAAAGAAAATAATAAACGAATCAGTCTAATTTATTCTTAGAAGTGAGTGCATCGTAAATAACATCAAAGCAAAATAATAATAATATCTAATGAGACTATTCAACATAAGAAATCAACATAGTTAAATGAAGAAATCACATCAAACTCCATCAAAATCAACTTCCAAATTCATAATTGAATTCAAGTCAGAAATTCACAAAATCTAGAAATCAAAATTAGATAACTAGAAAATCAACATAAAAGTGGATCGATCCCGTCATATGGCGAGTTTAAGCTACGCCGCACGTGCATCAACATATGGCCGAAGCCTACCGAGTAATATCATCATAATTTTGGCACCCAACAAATGACCTGAAGGTCCAACATATGACCCGAAGGTCTAGTACTGGTATTTGACCCAAAGGTCCATCATATGACCCGAAGGTCCAGCATAGTGGCTCGAAAGCCCAACAAAATCATCAAAATCATCAGACAACTACAAATATTTCAATTAACGAGTCCGAAATTAATCGAAATAGTAAAAATGTGGTTCCATACTCCACACTTTTGCTAAATCGTTTAAATCTCTTCGTCGTTTCCTTGAAAGTAAAAAGTTGTGTAATTTATATAAAAATATTTTACGTTCTCAAATGGACAAGTCCGGAATTAACCGAATCAGTAAACGTAAGGGTTCATAGTCCTTAATTTTGCTGAAATGTTTAAATCGATTTCTTATTCTTTTGAAAGCGTAAACTGTAAATTTTTTGGAAACGATTTTATTTTAAAACTATTTTGAAAACCCGTGATTAAAACAGCAATAATCATAGCAATTTCGACGAGGAAATTGCGCACCACAAAACACCGTAAAAACGGATACCAAATCTGCGTTGCAGAGTAACCGTTTGCAAATCCACTTTAAAATTGACGGTTACTGAAGTCAAAACAACAGTAAATTTGTTCGTCAAAAATATCATCAAAACAACACGCATCAAAAAATATAGTACCGGCATACAAATTCCATTATAAAAATAATGGCAACAAATTACGTTTTACAACGTAACACCGGTTCAATGCAAATTAAATAACGGACTGCATTAAAAATTTTAAACATGAAATATGATGTTTGGAAATATTATACTCCCCATTTGGACGTAACACATTAATGCACGTAACACATTGAAATGCTCGGCTAAACTACACTACAGTTTGCAGACACATCGTAAAATACAAAAGTTATAAGTGGCTTGGATCTGGCTTTTGTATGCTACACACTACTACAACAAGTATAAAAGAATTAAACAAAAAGATGATCTGGACACTATATTTTTGCATGCAAGTAACAATATAAGTGCAAAAATATAAATGAGCCAACATCAGGAACAAGGCGGAACAACGTGTGCAAATAAACGGCAAAGTACTCTTCATATTACACTACATGCATGAAAACAAGACACTACACGCATGAACACAAATATTGAACCCAAAAACAATGCCTGAACACCCACGTAACCCACGCATGCAAACAAATATTGAACCCAAAAATAGAGTTTTAAACACACGCAAGCAACAAAATTCTGAACCCCAAATCAATGGTTGAACACACATAACTCACGCACGCAACTAATGGAAAAAAACCAAATTTTTGTGACCTGTGACTCACTTTTAGTATTGTATGCGTATATATGGTGATACAGCCTCAAGTATATGTGCAGTAAATTAGATGCACTAGTTATTTTCTCACAGACACTTAGGTATACATGCATGGGAACGTCCCACTTATAACACATATGCAGGAAAAATAAATGCCAAACACAAGGTAATCTATATACTTATGCTCAGAGAATGCAACCAAAATGCAATCTTTGCATTAAACTTTATGCAGACAAATATGAATGAAACCTGGGAATGCAATATTTACACAGCAATATACACGCACTCAACACAATGAAGGAGTTGCAATTTTTATGCTGACATGCGTGAATATTTAAGTGGAATGGAACCAACAGTACTACGACAGTGCATATCACACAGTCATAACCAAATTTGGATTCAAATACAACATAGCAATGTGAATGAACAAGACTCAAGTGGTAACAATTAGATCAGTGAAAACAAAAGATCAAGTGGTAACAAATAGATCTGTGATATGAGTTATCTGCACTCACATTTGTTTGTTTCACTGGTAAGAAGGAATCCAAATGGAGCAAGAAATATTTTTAGCGGCCATTAATGTTTTTCCCCTCCCGAGCTACTTGATAAATTTGGAAACAGAAGAAATGTTGCCTCTGCTGATAGATGGAACAAAAAACTGGCCTCTTACTTTTCTCAATTTGTGAACAAATGAAAGCAACCATGTGCTGTCAATAATTTTTGTACAATGCATTAATTGTAGAAACGTGCGTTGGCGACGGTAAGTACCCTACAAAATTAAAGAATGATGGCATAATTTGTGTTCACATTGCTTTACAAGGCTATAGTGACACAAATATTTACAGCAAGGTAAATTTTTTACACTATATATACATTTTCTCTATGAATGCAAATGTGTTTACAGTAACAGATGTAAGGGGGAGGGGTGATCAATCCCTCTCAGCAGAAAAATAGGATCTTGCAATTTGGCGTGATAGAACAAACAGATAGTTATAGATCACAGAAAAAAAAATATAGAGACAAGAGAGAACACACAGATTTATAGTGGTTCACCATCGCGAGATAGTGTACGTCCACTTTAATGGGGAAGAGATTTATTACTATTTGAAGAGATTACAGAGTAAAGAAATGAAGAAAAATAAACAAGAGATTGTTATCTCATATCTGATGTCTTAACATTCTCTATACCTCTCTTTATATATAGAGAAAAGTTACTTAGGGATGAAGCAATTGATTTATGTAAATAAATCAATTCATGGAATAATAATATTCCCATTAATTGCCTTGCCATGTAGTTGATTGATAATATTCCATTTTCTCCATCAATCAATTATTTCCCTATTTGATTCCTTTTATAAAATATGGCAATCAAATATATATGACAAATATCTCCACATCCCTATCTCTTTAATTTCTCTTTCCATTTCCTTCATGCACAGAACGGGTAATTAAATACCGAGAATATCTCCAAAATCTATTAATTTTGGAAATATTGTGTCACCAAAAAAAAAAATCCTAATAATCTCCACCTTGATACAATATCTCTTCCAAACCAAGATACTCCAAAATGAATGCTTCCCAATGAGTTCCTGCAAAAGCCACCTCTCATTGCACTTTGTTAATGAACTCCGGCAAGGCCACCGCCCACCAACAAAGTGTTGGAAACACTCAAAAAAAAATAAGGCAGACGTTGTGCAACCAAAAATAAACTCATATCTCTTCATACAAGAAGAATGCCACATCTTCTCTTAACTTCAACCAAGTTACTCTCTTCCCCATAGTGCCACCATGTGGCACCTAGCACTTCATCAAGTGAATCAAGTTCGAGCAATGCTCGAACTTAGTAGCAGGTAAGGCCTTCGTAAACATATCTGCTGCATTGTCATTTGTATGAACCTTCTGAAGGCGAACTAACTTCTCTTCATTCATGGCGCAATTCCACTTCGAATTATCATTCGACTTCATGGCTTCTTCAAGGCTTAATGGTTCATCATGAACAACATGTAAAGCATACTCAAACTGATCATCAAGAATCAAATTTGCATAATCCCAATCTACATATCTAATTGGAGCTCTCTTTGGTCTCTGACTAGCCCGAATGACTATATCGCCTGACTCTCCTTCAGCTCTACCTTGAGCTCCATCTTGAGCTGAATCCTCTCTAGCTTCATGACCATCTCCATCACTACTAGAGGAAATCTGTGGACTATCATGTGATGTATCATCAACTGTTCTATCACTATTGCCAATAGTAATAGCTGTACTTTGGGTTTGAAAGTTGGGAATCTCGATCTTTTCAGCCTTCTCATCAACTGAATCTGAACCGTCTGATAAACCTTCCAAAGGTTTAAACATCGTTGACTCGTCAAAAGTCACATGTCTGGAGTGTATAACTTTCTTCGTAACTGGATTCCAAATTCTGTATCCTTTTATTCCATCTGTATAACCAAGAAAAACACACTTGGAGGCCCTAGGCTCCAACTTATCTTGTCCTGTATTGTGAACATAAACTGGACATCCAAATATACGAAAATAACTTAATAAAGTGCTTTTACCTCTCCATTACTCCTCTGGAATCTTCCCACTAATGGCTGAGCACGGAATCCGATTAATAATATGTGCTGCAGTCGAAACAGCTTCAGCCCAAAAACCCTTAGACATACCCGCAATCAATATCAAGCAACGGGCCTTCTCAAGTAGAGTCCTATTCATCCTCTCAGCAACCCCATTGGATTGCGGATCACCAGGTGTAGTAAAATGTCTTCTAATACCGCGTTGTCTGCAGTAGTCGAGGAACTCTTTGGAGACATATTCGCCACCATTATCGGATCTAAGAATCTTCAATTTCTTTCCTATTTGGTTTTCAACAAGAGCTAACCAAACCTTGAAATTCTGAAATACTTCCGACTTAGCTTTCATTACATACACCCAAACCTTGCGCGAGTAGTCATCAATGAATGAAACAAAATAATAAGCCCCACCAATGGAAGCAGTAGGGTATGGCCCCCAAACATCTGAATGTACATAATCAAGTACACTCTTAGAAGTATGCATACCGTCACCAAAAGAAACTTTGGTTTGCTTTGCCAATACACACTCCTTGCAAAAGTTCAACTTGTTGAAGATTTCTCCCTTGATCTTTTTCTTCTTACGAAGCAACTCTAAGTTCTTCTCCGAAGTATGACCTAGTCTCATATGCCAAAGCTTGGTAGCATCCAAACTTTTAGAACTATCAACTCCAACACATAATTCTCCATGAACAGTGGTACCCATCAGCAAATACAGATTTCTTACCATAACACCCTTCATCAATACAAGTGCCTCTCTAGAAACTCTCAAACCATCTTTGACAATGGTTATCTTGCATCCCAATGATGCCAATTGGCCTAATGATATCAATGACTTCCGAAGACCAGGAACATAGCGAACATCTTAAAGTGTGCGAACAATCCCATCATACATGCGAATGCGAACTGAACCAACTCCCATAGACTTACATGTAGCATCGTTTCCCATAAGGATGGAACTTCCTTCTTTAGCATCAAAGGAAGAAAAATAATCCTTATTAGGAGTCATGTGAAATGATGCTCCAGAATCTAATACCCAGTGGTCTGCAACATCTGATACACCCGCTGTCAATAAATCGCTATCATCTTTCTCCATCGCAATAGATGAAGAACCTTCAGTCTTCTTCTCCAGATCTGGGCAGTCTCTTTTCCAATGGCCTAGTTTCTTACAATGATGACACCTTCCATCTTTTGACTTACTCCGCCAATGAGGCTTCCTAGAATTGGAACGCCCCCTGTAATTCTTCACTTTCTTCTCTGCTCTACCTCTCTCAACAAATAAACCTGAACTACTATTACTTCCTCCACTACTATCACCAACACCAAACTCTTTCATCTGATCTCTCAACTCCTCACTGAGCAAACCTGTCTTCACATAGTCTAATGTCAATGTATCTCTACCATAGATAAGGCTATTAGCGAAACCAGTGTATCGTTCTGGAAGCGAACACAACAGAATCATTGCTTTCTGTTCTTCATCAACTTTCAACTCAACAGACTTCATCTTCATCAACAGGTCATCAAACACACTTAGGTGTGTTTTAATTGAAGAACCTTCCTTCATTTTATAAGTGAAAAAAGTCTTCAATAGGATCAGACGGTTAGTTAGGGATTTCTTCATGTAGAGATCCTCCAACTTCTTCCAAATGCCTTTGGCTGTGGTTTCCTGACTGATTTCAGAAATTACATTCTTTCCCATAGCAAGCTGGAGAGTAGTAAAGGCCCATTCTTCCATCTCTTCTAATTCCACTGATGAAATATCAGCAGGCAGTGTCTCTGTATCAAATACTACTCGATGAACGCGATTTCTCCTCACAACTGCTTTCATCATCCATTGCCATTTTTCAAAATCTCCTTCACCATTCCACTTCTCTATCGTCAACTGTGATCCTGAAGCCACATAGGAGCCTCTGACGTATGGAGCAACTACTGGCGCTAAAGTACTATTTGTACGATTTTCATCTCCTCCTGCCATTCTACCAAACACCTTCTTTGCGAATCTAGCTCCGATACCAGTTGTTAGGGGGAGGGGTGATCAATCCCTCTCAGCAGAAAAATAGGATCTTGCAATTTGGCGTGATAGAACAAACAGATAGTTATAGATCACAGAAAAAAAAAATATAGAGACAAGAGAGAACACACAGATTTATAGTGGTTCCACCATCGCGAGATAGTGTACGTCCACTTTAATGGGGAAGAGATTTATTACTATTTGAAGAGATTACAGAGTAAAGAAATGAAAAAAAATAAACAAGAGATTGTTATCTCATATCTGATGTCTTAACATTTTCTATACCTCTCTTTATATATAGAGAAAAGTTACTTAGGGATGAAGCAATTGATTTATGTAAATAAATCAATTCATGGAATAATAATATTCCCATTAATTGCCTTGCCATGTAATCGATTGATAATATTCCATTTTCTCCATCAATCAATTATTTCCCTATTTGATTCCTTTTATAAAATATGGCAGTCAAATATATATGACAAATATCTCCACATCCCTATCTCTTTAATTTCTCTTTCCATTTCCTTCATGCACAGAACGGGTAATTAAATACCGAGAATATCTCCAAAATCTATTAATTTTGGAAATATTGTATCACCAAAAAAAAATCCTAATAACAAAACACTTGGTTCCAAGATTTTGTTTTACTACGGAAAGTGACAGCAGTACAAATATGTGAAGGAATAAAATATGTAAAGTATTCATTTTTTTTCAATCTTAAATTAAAATTTCTACTCAAAATATTTAGTCCGACGGTAATTTAAAAATCACGGTCGTTACAGATTTTTAAAATATTTATTACAACGGTAATAAAATCACGGTCGTTGCACTTAGCATGCCACACTACCAAATTGGGAGTATATCGCTGATAACCTTCAACTACATAACCTCTGAGCTCGTACGTCTCAGAGAAGGGTGTTAAGCTAAGAGAATAAATTCTCCGCCACCAACAGATACGTATTTGGAAGAAATCTGCTTTATACTTCAAAGCGTAGTGTTAGACATACAACCATACAAGTCTGTTCCGGGTTCGAACAGTACCGAAGGCACTTCGTCCAATAAAGGAAGAAGCCCTTGCAAATCCAGGTATCCACAATCCCGATCGGACTCCCCATCACATGTGGAGATCTCTATACCGGAGCAACTCAGTGCAGAGACATTCGATATGTTATCCTATCGTTTTCGAAGACACCCGGTCTTCCACACCAGTCTTCAAATGCTATTAATTTTGACGTATCACTATTCAGAATGGGTTATATGACACAAAGGTCCTCTCTCAGCTAAACCAAATAGTGAACGCTTGGTTTTAAAACACGTGGCTGTATCAATCATGAAGATTCACAATCAGGGTTCGATGTGGGTTTCGAATAACTAACTGAAATCCGACTCCCTGTCGGATCGAAGTTTAAATGTCGTTTTACGGGCAAAAAGGGTTCTCACATCAATACAGAATTAATCACAAATCACAGTTCAGCACAGAGCAATTCACATCACACAGAATCACAACCGAGATATCAATCCAGTGCATAACAATAGTTAATTATTTACAAATCAAGGTGAATGAGATATAAATGAATTAATCACATAACTATTTTTATCGATTATTTTAAATCAATGATTATTTTGATAAATTAATTAAATCTTAATTAACTTGATTGATTATTTCTTAATTAATTATATTAATTAACTGCCAATTATAAATTGATTAACTTAAATTATCTAATTAAAAATTCTTAATTTACAAATTAATTAGATACTTAATATTAACCAATCTTTAATTATAATATAAATCTTTATTTTCTTAGTTAGTTATAATTATTACTTTAATCATTCTTGATTGTTTTCCAAAACAGTTAATTAATAATAATTATTTATCTAAATTAACATTTAAAAATCTTCTTTAATTATTTTGAAATCAATTTATTATTATTATAGAAAGCTTGAATGTTAATTAACTTTAATACTTATCTTAAATTAAATTATTTAGTGGAAGTATTAATTAGAAAAACATTGTCACTATTTGCTGGGTTAATTAAAACTTGAAACAAATTCTTATTTAAGTTGTCAAACAACAATCACTTTATTAGCACTAGAATTTATTTAAAAACATTAACTTAGATTTACTGGGCTTAACCCATTTTGAAATCAACCCGAGCAACCCAAGATTTTACTCGAGTATTCGCTCGAGTTTCTCACCAGCTCCCCCCGAGACATTCCCCAGTTTTGGTCTTCTTCTTCCTTCCTGTTCGTTTTCTTTTGTTTAGTTAGAGTTAAAGTTAACTTAAGTTTTCAAACCAAAATAACAGGGAGGATACTCGCGTGCTCGAGTTCCACACTGAAGCCATGCATCATCTTCCTCGAGTATCAACTTGAATTGCCAACCGTAGAACTTCCTGACACCCAAAACAACGTCGTGCCCGTGCACATCACCGCGCCGCCGATCCGGTGGGCTTCGCGACCTTCAGCAAGTCGCAATTCATCCCTATGATCGAAAGCAAAGCTCGATTCGACACAGAAAACTTGGAATCAAAATCCACCCTTTCGTCGAAACTGAAACTCGAACATACCGAAATCCAAATGCCTTATCACCCTTATGCCGACCACCGGAACCGCCGCGACTTCGACCTCACCACGTCAACCCCTTATTCTTCCATTCCCCTCAGTTTCATACAACTCGGTCAATCAGAGGTGATGAAATCACCTCATTTCCAAACACCTCAAAAACTCGATCACGAACCCTAATTACGCCTCGTCCCATCAATTTGTACAATGAAAAAATTATTCAACAATTTTCCCATTACTATCAACTACCAAACTTGCTTCAAGCAAGATCTCAACGTTCAAAAAAATTTCGATCGTTAAAAATTGATCAAAATGCAAATTTTGTTTGAATATGAACTGTGCTTGGAATACTTCATTAGAAATCATCATATTAATTTCAAAAATCCTATCTTTAGCTGCTTATTCAAGTTATACAAATGAATCAATGTTTTAAATTATCTGAATTGATCATATATTTGTCTATTTCCTATAAAACTGGATTTGCAGAGTCTGTTCTTCATTATCATGCAGAATTTTTTTTTAATGCCATAATTTAAATTTAAACATACTTGTTTTGTTGATAATTTTAAGCCTAACATAGGTTGATGATAATATTTTGAATCTTGATTAAATATTTAACTCTGTAACTTCAACAGAGAATAACAGTATGTTACAGAACAAACACAGAAACTATATTCAAAACCAAAACATATACAAACTACATTATTACTGGATTTTGTGCTGTTTTTAATTAACTTAAAGTTTTAAAGTGTATGTTTACTCATCTGGACAGATTTTAGAAACAAAGAACACTTTTTGATTGAAAATCTACAGTTTGCTTCCCTCTTTTTTTTTTTCAGATCTTGTTTTGTTAAATGATCTTGAGTTTGAAAATATGGTGATACTTATATTTTTCTTTCCTGGATTTGCTATGATTTTTTTAAATGAAATGAAATGAATATGGATGTGTATATAAAGGAGACAGTTTTGTATAAGGGTAGGTTATAACTGGTACAACTTTTTTTCTTTGAACAGATATTTTTTCTTTTTTTGGCGGCTAAGCAAAATTTGGGTTTTAAGCTGAAATGATTTCTTTGTTACATTCTAATGACCCTAAATTTGTACTGGAAAGAAAGCATTTAATGCTTGTGTTCCCATCTTAGTTAACATGTAATCCTACTTAATTCTTTGTAAGTACATTTTTTGTTTTGTTTGTAGATTTTTATCTTCTTGCCTACCTTTTTGTTTTATTATCTTCTTGCATACATACACACTGTATGTTTTTCCTTATGTTGCCATGTAACCATAAAATCTTATTACAAACATAAATCTTGAATTTTTTTTTATTTCTATTTAAAGTTTAACAATCAACATTTAATTTATCACCTATATTTTATTTTATGGTTTAACACAAATTCTTGTTTGTTATATTTTTTTTTCTATTTGTTATTATTATTTATTTAAAACTTAAACTACCAAATATTTTATTTATATCTGTATATCCTTGTAGTAGTTAATATTAATAATAATTTATTTCTTTTGGAACTTTTCAAATTAAATTTCAAAAATCTAAACAAGTTACCGGATTTAAAGTTCAAAATTTTGGGATGTTACATACATCACCACAAAGAACATCCATTTCAAAAGAAAAGTTTCTTACAAAAGTTTCAAAAACAAAATAAATGGGCATAAGGACTGTTTTTTACACCAAAAATAAAATAAAGTAAGTTGAGAGGATATATTTAAGAGGAATAAGGTCTAATTTTAAACCAAACATGCATACACATAGTAAGTCAAAATAACATAACCAAGTACAATTCTATGTTTTTGCCAACAGGGAAATTAAGTATTATTACTAGTTTGAAACAACTCTGAGTTGAGCCCAAGCGCTAACTAGAAACACTAAACTACGGTAAACATGCTTGATCAATAGGATGTTTATTGTAAATAATCATCTGTACTACTCATTAATACAACATATGGCTGAATCATGCACCAAATAACATTATGCAAAATAGAAAATTAGAAGGGGAATCCATTTTTAACCTTAGCATCCATTTTCTTCCTCGGCATTACCAGTTCCTGGTTCACTTTTTCCCTTTCTTGAATGGAATGTCATTTTCTTCCTTTAGTTTTGCTGTAGGTTTTTCAGACCGCATAAAAAATATAGGTTATAAAAGTAACAAATCTTTTTTTTTTTGAAATGGTACTTTATATACAACAAATTATTGTGACAACATATCACATATCAATAAACGTTCGAATCACGCTAGGCAAGTTTCGAACTTGTGACATCTCGCATCAAAGTCAAATCGCTTAACCACTAGGACAATGGTGCTTGTCAAAAGTAACAAATCTTGATGATTATCTCATGATATGAAAAGGTAATCAGGTAAAAAATAATATCATAAACTGAATCTTTAGAAATTAGGTTTTGCAAGATATGGATAATAAGCAGTAAAATGACCAATCTCTTTTAGTTTCGATTCATAATCAACGATTTTCGAATTAAGTCTTCAACGTCATTCACCTTTCATAATGCTAAAGTGACAACTTAAGGTATAATTAGTTTTACGATTTTTTTTCCAATGGTATAACTTTTTGAATTTTCTATATTGCATTTGTAAAATGACAACTTAAGGTGTAATTAGTTAAACGGTTTATTCTAAAATGTGTAATTTGAGCATCTTCATACACTTTAATCTACAAAATTACAGAAGATTGAAGGAAGTAGCAAACTAGCATGGATAGCAATTTGTTTTACAAAGGTTTCTATGACATCGTCTATTCTATGTTTCTATAGTGTTGTTTATCCCAATTGTACCTAAAATTACAATTTACTGAGATTTTTTTTTCTTAAGTAGGTATTTTCATGGTCTCACGAAAGTATTTTCACTTTACCTCTAAATGGAAAATTAAAATGTAAGAGCACAAAATCCATAGTTAGTATTGATGTATGTGGCACAGATGATATGTTTTATTCTTAAATCGGGTATGTTCTGTGTCTTTGCTATAATATGCATGATACAAATCTTATATAACTTTTTTTAAAAATACGTAGCTGGAGATAGGATAATAAAAAAATTAAATGCATTGATATAGCTAATCATGAATTTAAATAAATATGCTCTGTAAGAAAACCTTTTCGTCCATAAGAATAGTGCGCATTCAAAAGATGAGGTCTCCAATGACCAATAAGCAAATCCCTTCTAATCATCTCAACTCCACCCTTGTAATATTGTTATTGACAGAAAAGTCAAGTTACAGCATTGGATAAATTCAAAGGAACAAAATTAATAACTGAATCTTAAAACACCTCCTTTAAGTTCTCTTCTCAGAAAAGGTTCTTCAATAAATGTATCTCTTCATGCAAAAAACAAACGTAACTTGTATGCCAGTACTTATGATTAAGAAAAAAAATGATGATTAAGAACAATATATGATGTGCATATGATATGTATTCAAGGTGGTAAAGATAAACATATGTATGTAGAGTTATAATAGTCTATTGTAATTGCAAAGTTATTATTATTGCAGACTATAGGAGATAATCTTGCTATCCTCATTAGAGTACTCAGTGGAAAAAAAATTGCACGTTATGGCAACTTTCACTTAAAATAGTTTACCTTGGGTAGTTGGATGATCTAGAAACCTCATGATCTCTAAAAAGTGTAATGGCAGCATTCCTTAAGTGACAGTCGTCTACTTTGTTATACTTTTTTTTAAGCCGTACTCAATTAACTTATTGTACTTTGCAAAAGACGCTAAATAGACTTCTAGGTTGAAAACAGCAAATGTGTCACACCAAAATCACATTGCTCATGCACATGGTACTTGTAACGATCCCATTTTTAAGTCAAATTTAATTCAGTAATTAATATGATTTTTGGAATTAATTTATGAATTAATTTGACACTGAATTAATTTGAAATTTTCCAAAACAATTAGATATGTGTTTGTTTTATAAATAGATTATAAATAGAATTTAGATTTGAGATTAAAAATAAATATTTTGGAAAAATAGATTTGGACTTAAAATTCTATATTTTGAAACTAATAAAAATTTGTTTTCTGATTATAATTTATATATATGTATGTATGGTTACATGTTAAAATTTGGAAGTTCTGTTTTGAATTAATATAATAATTTTCAAAAGCTAATTAAGGTTTAAAATACTTTCTTTTAAAATTTATTCATGAATAAATATAGTTAGAATATATATATATATATATATATATATATATATATGTTAATATAAAAATATAAAACACACATATATATATTAAACTAAATGGAAAATATGATATAAAAAACTTATAAAAACATATAAATACATGTGCATCACTTATGATATGCAAAATAGACAAATGTAACCATTTTAAACATGAAATAAACAAGTGTACCAAATCTTAACATACATTAAAACAAATGTAACAATATTATCATGCAAATATAACAAGTGTCATTTGTTTCTTCTATTTTCAAAATAATATATAAAATAAAAACAAGATTTATATATACACAGTATCTCCCTCTCTTCTCATTTTCTTTCATACATTCAAAAATTTATATGCTCAGATTTTTCAAACCTGAGAGAATATAAAGAAAAGAAGAGAAAATCAAACTCAAAACTCAAAAGCAAAGAATAGCTCAACCAAAACAAGGATCTGATCATCTCAGATCAAACAAGCAACATATGGATTCAGTTCAAAATCAAAACATATAAACCTGAAGTAAATCAGACCAAACTAGCAAATCAATCAAGTTCCAGATTTCAGTTTTTAAGTTCAAAAGCTAAATCAAAAATACAACAAATAGAAACAGATCACTTTGTAGATCAAAGTCTATTTCCAGATGTTTAAAGATCATTTCTAGGCCTGTCTCTGTTTTACACGTGAGTAAAACTACCTCCATAAAATCTGTAACCTGTTATATCTTGTTTGCATGTGCTAAATTATGAAGTAATGTTGTAAATGTGATTTGCTTGAATATATTTTACTTGGAATATAGTTGAACTGGGTGTATATTTATATGCATCTCTGTGTATATGCATATATAAGTCTCTGTTATGTTTAACAGACTTAAGAAGGACATAAATTAATTCATATCTTGCCATCATAATAATTTTAAGCTATGATCATTGAAGAAGAAATGATTGTGCAAATGTAACATTATTTTTAAAAATAATTTCAGGTGAAAATATTCGGTAATTATTTCAAATAATAGCAAAAGACAGTAAAAATCAAATATAAGTCAAAAACTGATGTTCATAATACCGTGTTTGGATTTTACAACCTGATTCATATAGGAAAATAAAGATTTTTGATAATCATTTCAAGATTTTTAAGTTGGTATACGTTGATATATCTCGAGTTGATCAGAATTGTTAGTTTCGTTGATTTCTCGTTGACTGTGATGGATGGACGTCGTGCTTGGTGTTGAAGGTAGTGCGAAGGAGGGAGATCAACAGTAAAATAGTAGTAGGATTTTAAGATGGCCGTGGTAGCCAGGGGACGACGAACTAGGGTTCGATGGTTTATTTTTGTCGATAGTGAAATCAAGGCATTCTCGTGGTAGAAGGTGCATCGGAGTCGATCGGACATGGGGGATCGATGCGTCGTGTCATGGCGAAGCTATGGTCTGAGTTTCAGACGTTCTAAAGATTGGAGGTGGCTACTCGAGGCGTTTTCAGATGGGTTTTGGGTTCCAGGGTGTTCAAAATCCTCGTTTTCGATTCCATGCAAAATCGAAGGATCTGGATGGTCGGATCGATTGTGGGGGTGATCGTCGTCGTGTGGGTCGTCACGGCAGTGACCGGAGGTGGTCGGTTCGTCGATGCAGGTACACGATGCACATGGATGTGTCTTTCTCGCATTCGAATACCGGTGATGTATTGGATGTCGATTTTTGAACATTCGGATCTGGTCGTCACGGTATTGCTTGGAATACTATTATAATAATGTCAAAAGAGAGGAAGAGTACTCACCCATGGATCTTGGCAACGTAGTATATAAAAGGATCCACAAATTTGAAGATGGGGGGTTGCAGAATATGGTACTTCATTTGACACAGTGTGATGTCGCGTTGCGGGACTAGAGGGATAGGAGCATTGTTATCAAACTTTAAAATATTAGGATTTAAATCCCATTTTCAATCGGATCTATACTATCCCGATTTGATTTACATTCCAATTCACTCACTTAAAACCATGGTTGAGAAAAATCATTGAATGCATACTTATATACTCAGTATTCTTATCTAAATGCACAGTTTCAATTATAGTGTTTTCTAAACAAAATAAAAATGAAACAAGAGAAAAAAAAATTAGGTTTTAAGTTTATATGAAAAGGTTGAAAGGTCATAATCAATTTCAAAGTGTGTACAAATCTTAAAATATGAACATTTTGAATCTACATTTTACAATTAAAATCTCATTTTGATTTAAAATTTGAACTTTACGATTTACAATATGAATCCATTTTGATAGCCTTGAATAGGAGTTTGCAGCCTAGGCTATAGATGAAACATGGGATGAGGTGAAATTTGCTCAAGGAAAATGATTGAGTGAAGCAGCATTCTTACAAGTATCTTGCATGCTATTTCATAACCGGGCTATACTATTCTCACAAGTTTGCATATTAATTATTCAATTTGATACAAAAATATATTAACTTTGATTTATTGCACCTTATCTATTTACAAAAATTTATACTGATTCAGATCATAAACCAACTTCAAACAAATCACTACTAATAATCCAACGGCCATGCTAACTAACTCTTCACCATTTTTATCTCATTTATGCCTTAAACTAAGTACTACTTCCACTGTTTTCGATATCTAGTTTATTGGTTCATCTTATAACAGACTACTTAGAACTGAAAACAAGTAGTTACCATATTTATTGTTAACAAATTCTAGAGTACACACTACCGTGCACAAATAGAAAGCCTATAATTAATTTGTGTAGGCCCATGCAATACGATTGAACTAACACCAGAGATTTCATCATTAAATATCTTTATTAATAGTTGGCTTGAAAGCGCAATCATTTGGTCCGACCGTGAACTTTCCAAAATACCCCTACATATAACTTTTTAAATATTAAACTGTTATTTGATATGACCTTTCCCATAAATTAGGAGATAAAATCTCTCTATAATCTCTATAATTACTTTAGACTATTCAAACCTAGATATTGATTTCTGTTATCTTTCTTTAATGATAGTTGTAATAGCTTTGGTATCATACTTTTTTGGTATCAACGTGAACTAACAAAAACGTCCATCTATATATTATCAAATCGTAATCCCTTTAAAATAGGATCTAATATTAAACTTCTTTTACAAATTCAAACGCCCTTAAAAGTAGAATCTAACAATTAAACATGCTTAAATATTCAAAATGGTTCTAAAATTAGAATCTAAAATTAAACTTTCTTTATAAATTCAAAATGCTTCTTTACAAATATACAAATCTTAATATTACTTGAAAATAAAAAATTATTTTTTTGATTGATTTAAACATGTATAATTTATAAGGAAAACAATTCACGGGCAAAGCGCATGCCATAACACTCGTAGAAATTACGAGGTTCATTTACTCCTAAATGTACAAATGACCATTAATGCTGAAAAAAAGAAAGGAGAAACTCACAAGCTAAACTAGAAGCCTGTGCATAGAACGCGGCAAGAGAGTGCATACCCCGCCTGCAAAAATCGTGCAAAGGTCAAATTACAAGCACAAAAACTCTTCTGTTCCACTACTATACATACACACCTTGTTCTCTTTCCTTACCTTATCATTTCAGTCTTCTTTTCTTCTTCTTCTCCTAAAAAAGCAATGGCTGCTTCTGTCACCACAATATCATATTTACATAACAACATCATTCTTCAAACCCTCGGTAAAATGGACGGTCCACCTTTGGTGATCGCCAGTTCATCTGCTTCTCTTTTTCGCAACTTGGCTTCCAATTCTTCCCTCTAGTTACATTAAAGAGTAATATAGCAATGCATAGCCTTCATTTGCTGTCGTGTTGACATGTATACTGATGAATAGCAATGCACCGCCTTTTGTTTAGTTTTCTAGCATGCATAATACAGTGATAAAGAGCAATAAAAAGTTAGGTGTTACTTGTGCCATAGGAAAAACAATCTTCCCTCACTTTACGATATCAGATAGATACATAAGTACAGTCACGTATTGATTCCCGCTCTTTCAATATTTACATTGTCAATGAAAAAGTCTGCATCCGGTTCATACATTTGACTTTGTTCATTATGTAGGACTTGAATAAATGTCCCATTATCTGAATCAGGAAGCCGATTTTCAAGTTTATTTTTTTCTTCTTGCAGCAGAATAATTTTCAAATAGAAATGACCAATACATGTTCCTGAGGGAAGGAATGTCCAAGCAACGATCCTTTGCTCAATTCTTGACACAACTTCAACCTTCAAATTGAGAAATAAGCATTAAAAATATTTTAATAGATATAGTATTTTCTATCATTCTTTAACTATTTATCTATTGCCTTAAGCTATTTATTTTGAGAGACTATATCTATCATAAACGAATACCTGATTATTACGAGAAATATGCCGGAGCTAGTCCTTATATCACTTACAGTAGATTCTCCGGTTTCACCATTTGTTACCATTGATGCTTCCAAATTGTCTTTTGCCTACACTTTCAAAAATCAACTTCTCATGCCATCGTTACAGGTATATTTTGTTTTGTTAGTATTAATATGAGTGATTTCAATTGTTGCTTCAGCTCAAATGAAAAAATGGGAAGCCTGCCTCTAATGCCAAGAGATATTGCTCCATTAAACATCTTCATATCAGATTCTGATCTCCTCCCCATTGCCCACACTGGCGTCCCCTTCTCTTGGAACAACAGAAGTCGTTCTGGGGCAAGAACATTCACTCATATTGATTAACTTTATATTAATTACTATTTTTTTACCTTACAAAAAATCTCTCTTTGATGCCAAACATTTAAACCAAAGTTAATATAATTTGCCAAATGACCATGTTTATTGCTAAATTGAAGCTTTTGCTTTACTCATAACCACTTGAGCATACTTTCAAACTTCATGTTTATATCGTTTGCATACGTATCTCGCAATTTGCCTACGCATAACTGTATTTCCATTAAAAAGGTTTCTGATCCTACTTTTGTTCAAATATATTCAGTTCTGTCGCGTACTAATTCATAAAAAGAACAAAGATGGCCAATCTCAAGTTCTCATGGAAGCTCTAGACGTATGTAAAAATGTGCAACATTACGTTTCTCTGTTTCTCGACAATTAATTTCATTTTCTCTATATTGCAATTGCTCGCATGATTTTAATTTTACTTTATTATTTCATTTGCAGTTCGTTGGTTATTTCAAGTAAATAATTGCATTTTTAATCTAATTACTTAAAAATTAGAAACTAATAAGTAAACATGGTAAGGGGACATCAATATGTAAAAACTAAAAAACGAATCATTAAATGCAAACTATTTTGTAGTAACATGGAATAGTGGGTTACCGCCTTAATTGCATGGATATGGTCCTTTAGTTAAACTGAATTTTAGAGGCAACTAATCAATATTAGGAGAGCTAATATTTCTCATAAATTTGGAAATGAAAATGTATAGAAAACATGCTTATGAAAGTAGAATTTGATGTAGAATCTGCGTTACTTTGTAGGCATTAGTAACAACATGTCAATGGATGGAAGTACATGAAAACAAATGTTACAAAAATGTAATAAAGTATATACAGTTGTAAGAAGAAGAAAAAAATATAAAAGAATTAAGTGAATATGTATTCGATTAGAATTTAATTATATTTCGTAGAAAGTGGCATCTCAATTAGGAAAAATAGTAAATATTTACACAAACACATATGATAATAAAGACCGTGTAATCAGGTTTATCGAAACCATAATTAGTGAACACATACATATAATCGGTTTGGTAGTAAGTAATATCATATTTATAATTAAATAAGCATTCCTACAATCTAGATGAAAACATTTATCTTTCTACTATCTTAACTGCTACTGACTTATTTATATATAATCTTTTAATACCATATATAAATATCAATTGGAACTTTGAGCATGTCATGGTATTCAATAGAGGTAATATCTAGTTCAAATATGGAATTAGTATGCCTTAAATAACCATTAGTCAAATGTAACCCAATGCACAAAAAGATTAACCAATTTTGATTGTTTTAGGTTTTGGCATGCCTGCAAAGTTAAGAGCTATAACAAATCAAAAATATTATAATAATAGTGTCGATTATGTTACATAAGATTGAGTGGAAGTTTCAAAAATACGATAAAAAATAGTAGGAATTTACATTGACACAAAAACGTATATTTGATCCATGTTTACCCAACTAAAAAACATGCATGTTAAAACTTTCATAATAAAAGAAATGCATGTGGTTGATGATGTTGTTTTATAATCATATAACTTGACTAATACCTCAAATAAATACTCGGGGGTAGTTACATTTCCCCATGCACTAAGAACTCTTTGATAAAAAGAATACTGCATGTAGTTGAAATTGGCGAAGGTTCCAAAAAGAACTCAAGATATACAATGTTTCATATAAATTCCTGGTGTTAGAGCCATATCCATTCCCATCAATGACACTTATAGTGTATGTCACTTTCAAATTGAGGGTGAGAATAAATAATATTTTAAGATTTAAAATAAGAATTGTATCATTTTATATGATTAAAATCCACAAATGGATCATATGGACAAAAAAAAAATAAGTTATCAGATGCAAAGATTTTATGGACTTCCATAATTTGAAGCCCATATCTTTCAAAATTTCATAAGATAAAATGGTACACTTGTATATTTTAGAAAACAAAGTTTATGAAATACATAACTTTTAAATTTGTAACTGATAAAATGGGTTTTGTTAAAAATTTGAAAATTCCCAGTTTACAATTTGTGACATTCAAAATATTAAAAGTTCAAAAGGGTTAACATTACAAATTTGTCGATGACAATTTTTTTACATGTTTAAGAGCTCATATGCCAGAAAATGTATAGTTGAAAGTTCAAAATTTTAAAACTAAGTAAAATTTGGTGCCAGAAGTTTTAGAATGAAAACACTAACTTTGAAGGTATTATAACAAAATTATATTTTATGTTTCAAAGTTTTAGATTTAATAATATTAAAGATGATATTTACAATTTGAAGCAATAAAATTTTAAGTAAAGAAAAAAAAGTCAAACTGCTAAATTCAACAATATTAAATACAATAACTCTACATTTCGAAACATCAAATTCTAAATTCACAGTTCAAAATATGTGGCAGTCAAAGTATTCAAAGTTTCAAAATGTTTAACACTTTGAATTTTCCAATGATCAAGATATGTAAAAGTTTAAGTGTTTATAAACCCAAAAGTTTCGTGGCTAAAAATGTTAAAGCTTAAAATTTTAAAAATTCAAAAGTTAAAACTAGAAATATAATGCGGAAAGTCTTATATAAAGAACAAAAAGCCTGAAGCTATTCAAAAAAAAAATTCCATAATTTAAATTTCAAAGCTTTTAAAATTGGTAAATTACATTTCTAATTCCCAAAAGCAACAAAATTATAAGTTTAATAATTTAGTATCGAAAATAATGATTATAAAATTAATCAGATCTGCAGTTTCTACAAATTCAATAGTCTTAAAATTCAAGTGCTTGGAAAAGAAATTTTACGCGAACGTTAAATATTAGGAAATTAAATTTATGCAAATGTTAAACGTACAAACAAAATAACTGAACATTTTGATTTAAAAATTTATAACCTACACAACTGTCAAACCTGCAATTTAGTGAAGCCAGAAAATATTGATTACCTAAATCATCTATGCAAAAAAGGAAAGAATAAAAACTCTATAGCCAATAAATCCTAAAAATATTCCTCAAACTATACAAAAATTCATGGTTGAATAATGTTGAACAATACCTACTAAATCATCCTGATTCCGCAAAATTATCCTTCAACTAACATCAACAAACAAGGAGAAACAGCCGGAACATTGATGGAATACAATTAACCAATAACAACCCTAGCATTTAAAGTTCAGCAAAAAATATAGATTAATGTGAAAATACATCTAATAAATCAGGGGAGAGAAAATATTTAAAAATAAAGTTGAAATGCAAATGGGGATTTAATGAATTGCTATTCAAGTTCCAGATCATAATCACGCCAGAGTTTTCTTGAAAACTGAAAGAATCAAAAGCAGAAAACAAATTGAATGAAGCTTATCAATACATTTAAATAACACGATAATTGAGAAGAGGTGAACAGAAAACCACCTTAATACGAAGGAAGCACAGAAGAGCAGCAAAATTGAGTAGCGTTATTTTTTTGGCTTATACACGCAAAAGTCGAAAGTACGTGCGTGCCAGGTCGCGACCACTAAAAAGCTTGATCGTCTACACCCTTTTCGCATCGCTGCTTGGGCCGTGCTTGCTCGGAATTTTCACAAGCCAATGATTTGGGGTAGGGATTTGATTTAATTTTAGAGGGAGCAAAAATGGATGTGTTGATTTTCCAGAAGCAGCGTCGACGAGATTTAAGGCGTTGGAGGATAATGGATGAAACTTAGTAAGGGGCGTTCTATTTTTTGGAGAAGGCATGAAATATACGAAGAGATCTGGGGTGGGTGAATATTTTTTTTATAACTTTGGCATGGTCCAATGGCCATTCCAAAATTGCCACGGTGGTTTATTTTACCATGGCTCAGACCCATGCGCATCTGGACGTGGAAAATTGAGTTGTATGGTGTAGTGTCTGTTATTGATAGAAGTTTGCATGACCATGTTTTCGTCTTTTCCTTGATTTTATCCCAAAGAATGTCATAGTCAATAACTTTGATCTGATTTGCTGATAGAGGCAATCCTAAATATCTCATAGACAAGTTTTCTTCTATGATGTGTAAACATTATAATATGTCCTTTTTGTTACTAGTTCTTATAGAAGTAGATTTTACTCTTAACCCATTTACTCGTAAACCGACATACTTATACAGCAACTCAAAAATCTCTTTAGTAGCATTGGCATTGGTTTTATTAGCCTTAATAAATAACATAAGGTCATCCGCCTATATAAAATGAGTAATGTTTGGTTTATTTCTATTTAAAGGGCTAATATTCTTTTTGATTTCTTCCTTTTCCATTGAAATTGTAAAATATTCTATTACAATTGTAAATAGACATGGGAAGAGGGGAACCCTCTGTTTAATGCCTCTGTTACACTTAATGTACCCTATTGGTTGACTTTGAATTAAAACAGAAAAGGTAGCAGTATTTACACATTTGTATACAAGATCACAAAATTTTCTATCATCTTATTTCTATCATCATTCTATGGATAACTTTTTATTTACTTTACCATATGCCTTTTGTAGATATCTTGACACACATACTATTACAATTTTGCTATTGAAATTTCCTATCATTCATGAGCTAGTAAAGAATTCTTATATGTTTGTGCGCGCACGCGCACATCTTCTAGGCACAAAAGCACTTTGATTTTTTGAGAAAATATATGTTAATTTTTTTTAATCCTATTGCTTTAGCAATTATTATATATATATATATACATATATATAGTTACGACGGGATATTGGTCTGAAATCTCTTATGTTATTTGGGATTTTTGTTTTTGGAACTAAAGTTATAAAAGTATGATTAAAACTTGTAAGCAACTTTTCATTTTCCAAAAATTCATAAACCACATTTAAAATTCCAACTTCTATATTGCCCCACATATTCTTATAAAATTTTGAATTAAAACCATTAGGATCGAGACTTTTGTTATCACTGGAGTAAAAATAATTTGTTTGATTTATGCTTCATTAACTCTTTACATTAGAATATCAGAAGTTGTGGAATTTACATAATTTTTGCATATTATATGAGGAAAATCAGTTAATTCATCATAAACATTAAACAATTCTTCAAAATAATCAATTTCTTCCCTAGCTATTTTGCCAAAATTTTGTATTGATCTTCATGTATTATCATAAATATTGTCTATATTATTTATGTTCCTTAGACATTCTAGCGTACGAAAGTTTAGTTGCTTCACCTCTTCCATTAGCTTATCAATTTTTGCCATTTGTTTAAGATTGCTAACATTTATTTGCATCTCTTTTGACGTGTCAATTGGATTGATGAAAGAACTTGAGCCTATATCTCCATCTCTGGGGTAATTATCTAGTAGGTCCTATAATCTTTTACCCTTTTTTTTTTCATTTATTGCTTCTGAATGCTTAGGATTAGCTTATTCCATTGTTTTAATTGACATCTAGTATTCTCCAAAAACACACTGAACTGAAATTGAATTGAACCCTTACTTTTGAAGTTTAAACATTCTTTCATTGTTTTCCTTGTATTTTTTATTTTGAAACCACCCATTTATAAATCTGAAAGGAATATTTACTGTCTTGTTTACAGTTTCTTTCAGATTAATTAAAATAGGTATGTGATCGCTAATGTTTTATTCAACTATTGAACAAGAAAAGTTAAGAAATTTTCTCATAAATTTCTCATTAACCAGAACTCTATCGAATTTTCATCGAATGTTTCTAAGCTCACCCGATCTCCAAGTAAATTTATTATTATTCAATAAAGGTTCAATTAATCTAGTTTCAAATAAAAATTCCTCAATTTTCTCCTATTTTATTAAAGGAATAGGATTACTCTTTTCTTTGAAGTTCATAACAATGTTAAAATCTCCTACTATAGTCATGGCTCTTACTTATTTTATTTATATTTATTATTACTTTAATATGTCTTTAAGTTTTAAAGTTACTTGCATATACTTTGGTAACTTGAAGGATTAAATAGCCGGTATTTTGCATAATACAATTTATAAGTTGGTAATCTAAAGTTATATCACTAATACTCCAAAAATTAGTATCCCATAATAGCATTATTCACCTTTTCATCCACGGATATTATTGTTTATGCTTTTCCAATTATTTGGAACTTTAAAATAGAATTAATCATAATTATTATCACTAATTTTGTTTCTACTATAAATCAGTCATTACCTTATACTTCCTATTAGGACATCTACTTGTTTAAGGGGCATTCATTTCCTTTATATCCCAGACTAAGAATGACATTATAAAGTAAGCCGTAAAGAGCTTCTGGTTTTCATAACTGAACTGATGCTTTATCTCTTTTTTCACATTTTGATCCTCAAGTTTTTAGCCTTTTTTAAGATCATCCCATTCTGGATTGTCTAAAATGTATTTTGTATGAAATTATCTAGCTCTTTTCTTTTTTCCCTAACCCCTCTATCATTATTTCCAGCATACAATACTATTGCATGTTGATCTGTGTTGAGAGGCATATCATCACTTGGATTGCTTTACACTCCTGATGTTGCTACTACCTTTGGATTTGTAGTTGCTTCACACATTCTCTAATTTGATTTAAGATCTAAACTTTAATCGGTGCTGTAATTACTCTCTTGTCCTTTATTTGAATGTAAATTTAGATCTAGTGGTGGGGAGATATTAGATTCAGTAAGCTTTGAATTATTTAGCTCCCATGTCTTCACTGCTTATCGTACTGTTGGCTACTATAGGTTGCCTAAATTGATGATATTTTTCAACTATGATATGAGCATTATATTCATTGAATTGCTAAGAACGATGGGATTCATTGGCAATGACATGGGCTTCCTGCTCATTGAGTTGTGAATCCTTCCCTTCTTGATTGCTTCTTTCTATTTCTTTTGAATTCTCTTTGGTCATTTCTGCATTTTTGTGATTCTGAGATGCACTTTTACTACTTTTTTAATTTATTGACTGCTCAACTCGAGAATTTTGATCTAGATTTTTGGCTTCCGCCTCCTTGTGGTTTTTTGGATTTTCTTTCATTGTTTTCTGCTTTGGAACCTAGAGTTTTTTTAAATTGCATTGGTTCCTAGGGATGGAAATGGGGTAGGTTACGCGTCAAGAACCGATAAAATCACCCCTATTTTGACCATTAAGACCTACCTCATTGGATCAGCGGGGCTGGTATGCCCGTGACCCGGTTTAGGTTCGATTGGGTCTAGAGTTGGGTTGGGGCTTAGTAAACCTGCCCCAACCCGAGCCGGATCTATAATTGATTGGACTAATATTATTAATTTTGGTTCAATTAGAGTCTTAAAGGAGGAAATTTTTGGCACCCCATGTTTTATTACTAAAAACAATTCCCAACGTAATTTAACCCAAGATATTAACATCATTACATAAAGGCTGTTCAACTTCTTTTCTTCACGTGCAGGTAAATTATGTTCTTTCTCCCTTTGATTTTCATTTTTGTCCTAATTGCACTGATATACATCAAATCCATTTGAAAAACACTTCAATTTTTTTATCAGAATTAAGGTATTACATATATAGAGGAGAATACAATCTACAAACACAACTGTAAGTTCCCTTTCTAATTACTTTATACACATGTATAATCTGCATTTTTAATTTAAGTTTTTGAGGAAATTTAGTTAAATTTGTTTCAAATATTTATTTTGTACTTAAATTGTTGTTTCATGCAAATTTCATCCAATCTCACCATCTTAGAGTTTGGGTTGAAGGCATTCTATACTTTTTGATTAGATAAAATACATGTAATAATCGATTGTCATTCTTTATTATATATCATGTTATAAATACATATAGAATTGAATTTATTATTATAAACTATTATGAGATCTAGTTACTTTGCAATTTTTAGGAAAATGGAAACAAATACTAATAGTTCAACTCCAGCAAACATGTAATATTCCACACCTGGTGGTTCTAGTTTTGATTAATCAAACTTAATAGAAGAAAATGTTGCTGAGGCTACAAATGGATAAAAATGATATTGAAGCCCTTGAGAATAAAAGATGTGGCAGGAAAGGATCGAAAGCTTGGAAGCATATTGACAGCGTCACAATTAATCGTGAAAAGAAGGCAAGGTGCAAATATTGTTACGTGTATGTGGCTCGGGCTAGTGATGGGACAACACACCTTCTAAAGCACAATAGCAAATGTCATGGAAAAACACAAGTAGATATGTGCCAATATATATTAAGGAATCCGAGAAGGTCAAAAGGAAAGTTACATATTTTTAAATATATGTTTGATCAACAGAAAGCACAATCTGATCTAGTTTGGATGATTATAATGCATGAATACCCACTTTCCATTATTGATCATATTGGATTAACTGAGTTGTAAAATGACCTGGAATTTTACTACTTCGATTAGTGAATATACGACCTGGAATTTTACTACTTTGATTAGTGAATATTTAATTAATTTTAAATATTCAATATATAATTTTTATAATGAAAATAAACTCATTTTAATTAATTAATTAATAATGACCATGAAATCTTTTTCAAAATTTATTTATCATAGTTCACAGAAAAACAAAAGATGTGACCAAAAATCGTTTTTCGAAATTTCGACCTTTTGACACATAAAAGTTGTCAGGAACGTTGTTCGTCTTTATGCACTATATATACATATATATAAGAGTTAATTAACTAGATAATAATACCCTTAGAAATAAATTGTCTTATATTAGTTTGGATTAATAAGTGATGTGACAAGACATAGTTTTAAAAATAATAAACATTTTATACAAATATATATATATATATATATTATGTATTGTCACATCTTAGATTTATAATTATTAACTATAATTATCTGTTGTCACATCTAAGTTGATTAATAATTACACATATGTATATGTGTAAAGGAAGTGATGTGATTGAACAAAATATTTATATATATAAAGAAAATGATGTGACTATACATAATAATTATATATATAAAGCGATGTGATAATACATAATAATTATATATATAAAGAAAGTGATGTGACTAAAAATAATAATTATATATATAAGTGATGTGATTAAACATAATTATTTATATATTATAAAAGATTTATGATTAGATAAAATTATGACAAGTTATATTATTTAATTCATCTTGCCTATATATATACCCACCTATTGTCATTCTTTTCTTGCTTTCATTTCCTTCTTCTTCTTCCTTCCTACCTCTTCTCCTTTCATTATCAAGCGCACACATCTCCTAAAACATGCCATGGACGAGCTCACTTAGTAAGGCCAAACTTACTTTGGCTTTTAAGGCCACCAAAAACTTCATCTTTCTAGAAGGCATGTAACGACTTGATTTTTCGACGCCCGAAAATCGACATCAATACGTCCACTGTATTAAATGTCGAACAATCGAATGCCGGAAAACTAGACCGTAAGGGAAAGAAGAAGGAGGTAGAAGAAGAAATATAGAAAACAACATCAGAATCTCACAAATGCAGTGGATCAATATATAATAGATAATAACTGAGCTTTATACAAAAGAAACTATATCTGTTTATATACATTACATCATCAGAGTATAACACTATCAATAGCAAAATATTGGACAGTTATATTACCTTGTTTCTACAAAAGCTGACTACACATCATAACAAACACAGCGGAAATAAGACATATACGTGCGATACGTCTCGCCATCCAGCACATCTCCCGAGCTCCATAGCAGTCCATCTAGAATCTATACTCTATAATACTCAGTCTGACCCGAGCATTATGTTGAAATAACTCTCGAGTCAGTCCGGAAAACTAGCGTGAGAAAAAACACTCAATTGGATTATTAAATTTTTTCAAAATCCTTTTGAAATCAAATGTATCTCGTAAGACCAGGCCACACATAAACATGCCGGGTTTTTACCTTAGGATAACCAAAACATTTTTGTCAAATTTGTCTGATATTATAATAATGTCTACAGAAAATAAAATAGTATCTAGCTGAAATTCTTGCATCTCACCTTACGACAATTGTTGGGCACAATCAAAACTGTACAGGCGCTTATTGGAGATTGGATCCCATATAATGGCAGGGCTACTGGGGTACCATCCGTCATAGTACCTGGGTCTAGATCATCATACCGAGGATCCCCCCGATCCCCTGCAACACACGACCGGAGCTACCTCTTACTGGATAGTCCGAATAAGATCACCTCGTGGTTGGGATCAGCAACCGCCCACACAGCCGAATAAAAAGGGACATCTAAACAGGGATGACCTCACCCTAATTGGTTGCTAGCCGCTTAGCCTTGTTGCACCTCCCCTGTTTTAGCCATTCTCGGTTGATGAGGCTCGAGGCTATGCGTTACCTTTTTAGAACACATCTCACTTAGAATGCTCATCGTCCTCCCGACGATGTTCTAATAGCATTCATCCATACAAGTCAGTTCTTGATCCAAATGGAACTGAAGGCACTACTCCTACTACATCCGTTTTGGAATCATCCTCAGGATTATTAGCGATTAGCCCTTGCACTACACTGCTCCATCTTCGACTCCAAGCTCTTGTACTCCTCATGAAAACGTTCAAACCGGATCAAAGTGGTTTTCGGGAAATTAATCTCGATCCTGGTCTCTTCGAAATGATCAGCGCATTGGCCAATATTGAGAGTCGGTTATGTAACTATCATATAACATCCAAAAACAATCATCAAGCCTTAATAATTTCCCAAATTATTTATTTCAAAATATGTTCGCAAGATATTTTTCTACATTTCAACCCTTTGAAAATATTCTTTAAATCACTTTTTCTCTCACGGAATAAATTTCCACCTAATTGTTTTATTTCCACCGAAAAGCACCAAGTCCTTTAAAATTAGATTTTTGAAGAAGTTAAACTACTTTATCCAAAATATACACTGAAAAACATTTAAAATATAAAACTACTTAAAACACTTTATTTAAAATACCAGTTGTGAAATTCTAAAATAATTTCTGATGTAAAACCTAGCCAAAACTAATTTAAGAATAAAAGTTATTCTTATAAGGTATAAATATTAAATAATTATCTTTATATCATAATACTAGTTAAACCTTTAAAATAGTTTACTTATATAATTAACTTAATAAATATTTACTTTAAAAAAAATTTAAACCACGAAATAATAATTTCTTTCTAAAACATTCTTTTTAAAACCGTTTTAAAAGTTCTAACTTATACTTGGAAATCTTTCTTTGAAAATATACTTGGCTTTTCAAAAAAAATACAATTTCCATTTCAAATAGTCCATTTAATCAGTTAATAAATCCTTATTAATTCATCCCAATTAATTTACGTCTCAAAACTGTAAATTTCTTTTCCACGCTTTTTAAAAATAAAACAACCTTTTTATTTTTATTTTAAAATTACCATCTCCTTATAAATTCCTACCGTGAAGTTATACTTTCAAATTTATCCCCTAATAAATATTCACTTTATATATAAATTTCGTTTATAAATTTCATAATCTCATTCTCTTTTGAAACACTGTTCAATCACTTAATCGATTTAAAAATCGATTCCTTAAATTTAATTCCCATAGAATTTATTTCTCGATTTATTCAAATTTTGTTCCAGAAATCCATTAATTTCAGATCCACTTCTTAATTATGATTTAAAAATCTTATTTAAAATTGAAAATATAAATTTCATATTTTATTTCAAAATTCTTCATATATTTCTAACTAATATTTTAAATCTTAAATTTAAAATAATTTCTTAAATTCTTAACAATATAGCTAAAGTCTTCAAATTCATTTATTCCCATTTATTCAAAAACCTTTTTCCTACACACAGAATTATTTAATAGGATTTTAAAATAAAGCTTTTTATTCTTTTCCAAATTCATTCTTTGATTTATCTAAAATTATTTTACATAAATTTCTCTCTTTATATCTCTTTCAAAAACTAGATTTTTATATTTTTTGATAATTCAATATACTCAAATATATTTAATCAGACCATATCATCGAATATTTCCAATTCCTAATATAATCAATAGTCTATCATAGATAATCAATGAATTATATCTTAGAATATGAAAATAAATTCCAACATTTGGAGGAATCCTGTTGGATCCCTCCAACCTGTTTTCCTGCATCCAAAAATGTTAGCACAACATGAAAAAAAATACCAATCCCACTTCGAGGGGGATATTGCGGTATAAAGGGTCATCCGCTATTATGTGGGGCGCATAGGGTCTCATTCGCTATATAATACGGGAAATCAATCACTCTAATATATATATATAACATATCACATCCAAGCTGATAATAAATTATCAATTCAAGCAACAACCAACAATTTAAATTTAACTATTTAAATTTAAAGGGTAATCCAAATGAGTGAGACTAACTTACTTTTGACCGTGTTTACAACCCACTCCAGCCGGCTTGATTCGCCCTGATTTAGACCTTGAATAAACATTATGTAACGAACCAAAAATTTTAACACTGAAAATTCCAGATTGTTAGGATAAAGAAGAAAGAGGTAGAAGAACAACAGAAAACAAAACACAGCATCTCACATTTGCAGTGGATTAAATATAGTAGCAAATAGTAGCATTTACAAAGAAAGCTGTAATTGTTACTTTACATACAATTCATCAGAGTTACAACATTGCACAAATGCTGGACATTAAATTAACTTGTCTTAGATACAAACAGTAATACTCAGCGGTAAACTCCATACGTTCCTGCCATCCAGCTCGCCTCCTGAGCTCCAGAATGTCCTAACCTGAAAAGCTGTAATACTTGGTCTAACCGAGCATTACATCAAAGTAACACTCGGGTCACGCTTGAATCCAACGTGAGTAAACCCATCTAACATGATATACTAATGCATAACTTATTTAAAACCCGGGGTAACTCATACTTCTCTACAAGTTCACTACTTGTTATAGTCAACACTTATTTCACAAGACAATTCCTAAGTATCTTTACTTAGTTTCAAAGGTCCATATCGTCCCATTCTAACCTATTGATTTCGCATATCAAATATATATAGAATTAATGTAGATTACAAATCGAAGTGGTTTCGAGTATTTACTGATACCCGACTCCGGTCTCTTCGAATCCCATGTCACCTTAACCCAAGCTATTCAAGTGAATACAATTCAATTTCAAATACAGGCAACCAACTTTTACACAGTAATTCATCTTCGGTAGATAACCACATTACCACTGTTCAAACCAAACATATCATATCACAAAACATTTCATATCAGAAATATTAACCAATCATTTTAAACAAGATTAATTAGTCACGCCATTTCTAATTAATTTAAATAAATTAAATTAATTACTTTAATCATTTTTAATCCTGCTTACTTAACAGTAATTAATTACAAACCACTAACTAATCATCCCTTAATTATCTTCTTTAGTTACATCAAGTATTAGCCTTTAATTAATTACCCAAATTATGTTAACTTCCATCCATTCACATTAATTACATTTATCCTTAATTAATTACTCACATTAATTATCCAATAATCACTTACATTGATTAATTATCCTTTAATTAATCACACTCATTAATTAACTAATCCTAGATTAATCAATCCTTATTTGATCAATCCTTAACTAATCAATCCGTAATTAATTACACTAAGTAATTAACCTTAATTACTTCCATTAAGTTATTTCCCTTTAATTACTTTCATCAAGAAATTATCCATTTGTTAATTATCCTCAATTAATTAACCTTTGATTATTAATTAATTTAACCTTTAATTACTAATTAAATTAGTAAATCCTTAGAAAAATTATCTTTTAATTACTTACATTAAGTAATTATCATTTAAGTAATTAATCTCTAATTACTTACATTAATTAATCCCTAATTTCCAATTAAATCATCTCTGATTAATTTATAACCCTTAATTATTAATTAATTAATCCATAATCATTAATTAATTAATTTATCTTTTAATTACTTCATTAACTTTAGGATAACCCATTTACCTTTATTAATTACTTAATTATGGTTAACACATAAATTTAAAACATTTTACCTTTTCATAAACTACTTAATTACATATTTCATTTAAGTTTTAAAAAAACTTAAGAATTTAACTTAATAAATTTAAATTAAACAAAACATACCCCTTTTCTAAGAAACCAAATATTTAAAAACATAAATTATAAAAGAAAATATTATACTTAAAGTCTTAAAAACCTGCTTTTATCAAACCTTAAACTTGTTATAATTATTTACTTTAGGTCCAACTCGGTATACACTCGAGTCCAGACCCGAGTATCCCACTTTTCTCTTTTTTTTCAGCAACACTCACGAACTCGAAGACAACACGAGCTACACCCTCATTTCCCTCGAGTTCCCACCCAAGAGCTTTCTCTTCTCCTTTTGAACAAAACTGATACACAACCTCCACCATGCACGTGCATACGGCGTCGGTACCACTCCGACCAACTCTACTACCCTCCCACAAATCGCCGTTGACCACCTCTTCCCAATCGATAACCCAGAAATTCTCGACTTGCCTCGAAATCAAAATCGGGCATGACGAAAAAAAACAAACCCAACATGATCATCGGAAAAACATTTCACCCCGATAATCCCATTTGCCAGAACCCTCACCGTCTTGTCCCTAGCTGCGCCTCCACTTCCGGCTTCAAATCCCCTGGACTGGTGCACCCCGATGCGATGACAATGATGCAACAAGCTAATTTCCATTTCCGACCAAAACGAGAGCTAAAACCCTATAACGATGATCTACCGCTGCCACGGTGAACTAATAATTCACCTGACATTTTTGTCGTGCTTGTCAACTCCTCCGCTACCCCAACTGTGATTCCAACCATCTAGATCAATCTGATCGCCAAGAAATGATGGAAACACAATCCACGTTCACCTGTCGATTTACTACCTTAAAAATCATGATTTTATTTTTAATAATCCTAAATTTCCGTAATGAATCAGGTTTTAAACTTGAAACAAAAAATTGTTACAGTCGAAATTTTGATGGGTATCAGAATCCTATTGTTCTTCTTTCCTTCCATTAAGACTGCCTTTAGATTCTTACTGAATATATTTTTAAACCACTGATCTTTGCTATTTCAAACAAATTTTGGCATATAACGGAGACTAAAGAGAATCCGGGAAATAGAATTTGGATTTTGATCCAATTTTTGAACCTGTACAATATGAATAGAACAAACATAATGTACATACACATACACACCCATTCAATCATACAGATATACATACAATTCATATTTAGACAATCATATAAACATTTATCATACTTCACTTCAAGTGCTCAACATGCAACAAGATTTTAAACAGAAAAGAAATTTTGTTTACTCACATGCTATTTATAAACAGAGAACAACTTAATTTTATTTGGAAAAAATCTGTTTTTGACTCGAAACTGAGTTGATATTGAAATTTGAATTTGTGATGAGTTGCTTGAAATTGCTTTGCTTTAATCATGAAAACTTTTGAAAGAATTGACTGAATTTGAAAGAGAATGTTTTTGAATTTCCTTTGATTTTTGTTTACTAGTTTGTAACAGGCTTTGCACTTTTATATGTTTTGAAAATGAAGAGATAAAAAGAAAATGAAAGAAAGTAGAGAGGTTCATATAACTTAGTTTCAACTTTTTATAAAAAATTTGACAATTGTTGAAATATCTTACATTTGTCAATAACATTTATAAATTGCCTACACTTGTTCTAATGCATAAAGAATTAGTTTACATTTGTAATTAAAATGTTTTTAATATGTTATCTATATATTTATATAATATCTACAGTTTAGTTTATATTTTTTTATTCATGACTTTATTTAAACCTTTTCTTTTATTATCTATATATTACTTAAAAGAAAATGAAATAAAAATCCAATTTATACACTTATAAATAATTATATATACACATTAACTTTTAAAATATAGAATTTTTTAGATCCAATTTATTCTAAGATGTTTGAATTTCAAATCCAAATCTTTATTTGCCATCTACTTATATATATATATACACACAAAAACAACACATAATTTTTTTTAAAAGATAAATTTGCCCATTAAATGATTATATCAGGTGATTATTAAATTAATATTGCCAAATTAAATTATTATAAAAATATGTTTACTGTGATTATATATTCATAAAGGATTTGTATATGTACTCACTTAAGATTTCAATATTATAGAGTTTACACATATCTATTTATATATTTAATAATTTACTGTCAGATTCATCATTTTAGTTCAACTATTATTATAGTTTCAAATTTACTTATATACATCCTGACATCTTTAATTATCAAATTTATTTGTTTAATCCAAATATAATCAGTATCCCAATAGTTTACAATCATTTAATTATCCAATTAACAGTTGTTTAAAATCCGGGTTATCACATTCCTCTCCCCTTTGAATCTTTTCGTCCTCGAAAAGGAACGAAGCTAGAATTATTAAAATGCTTAAAATCGGATAAATTTTCTTTGATCATTTTAAAACACTTTTAAAATCTATATAATATTACCAGGAATATTTCTTTATAAAAAAAATAATTTTTCTAACTCGATGTTTCAACAAGTCCATCCTCGTTCACATAGAAATTCGGTCGTACATTGATCAGGCGTAGGACTGAAAATCTATAAGTACTTAGTAGACCCCCCAGTAAAAATATTTGAAAAATATTTTAGTGAAAATATGGAAAACACTTTCAAAAATTGAGGAAACGTCTTTGGTGAGAATGCTCTGTAAATCATCACCCCCACCATGTTCGCAGTTAACCCGATGGTTAGGTTGTTATCCCTGCAAAATCCATAGATAACCGTAGGGATCCTTGCCCCTCGATTACACCACGGAACCCACCATAGATCGCAATTATATCCTGGATTACGTTGCCATCATAGCAAAAGTCCATGTAACTGTAGGCATCAACACCCTTGATTTTCGCTGCCAAATGAAACTTCTCTACTCCCACATATGTCGCAGACTACATCAGTCAAGTCCCAATGTAGCCTTAGGCTCTCATGGCCTCTCGACTTTTTCTATGTCTTCATAGGTCACAGTCTATCGATGTTACGTTGTCATCACGGCAAAAATCAAACATAGACCGTTGGCTCTCAACAGCACACACGACTTCCGCTATGGTCCGTAGTAGATCGCAGTGACATCGAGCTATACTATTATCGCAGCATAATCCAAATGTCTCTGTAGGCATCAACGCCCTTGACCTTCGCTACCCACTACACATAATTCTCAAGAACTTCGGTTTGTCCGGACTTCCTCACTGGATTAAATTTAGAGCCTCCCCCTTAGGGCTCAAGGGAGACCCACCCCATGGATCTCCTAATTAAGTTCATTCCAATGGGAGCGCCTTTTTCCCAGAGCCAATCTCAAAACACTTTATACTATACACTTATAGTATCTTTTAAATCATACCCTTTATGATCTACATCAAAATCTCCTTCACACAAAATCGATATCTCAAATCGATAGCTTCAATCTTGGCTTTCCAAATTTCTAAAATTTGATTTTCCCAAAAAACAAAAGCCTTTGCAAAATCCATAGGTTCTAAAACCTTTTTCCAAAATCGTTCTCATAAAACTATCTATATATATAGATATATATAACCTTAAAAAATATTTGGGTCACTTCATACTTGTATAAATTTCCTCTTTCTACCTCAAATAATTTCAAAAACCTTTCTTTTGGCTATAGATTCAACAAGGGGAAATTTATTATATAACAGACATATAACTTTATTTATACAAAATCAAATGTTCAAGTTTGATTCTCTTTTAAAAGTTATTTACCATATCACTTTCCTTTCATAAAGTGAATTTCAAAGTTATCCAACTTCCACTTTTATTCATCATATATTTTCAAAATATACTTCTTTTTTTCAAAAATCATTTTTACCTTTCAAAATTTCCAATATCAGTTCCATTTAAGCACATACGATGTACATATATCATCCATACACAACATCTAATTCGATTGCTCACTCGATCACACAATTTCACTTCCGAACTAGTATCATCCATCCGACTTCCTAGCGTGGACTCATATCTGGTTTCTTGATCAAAAACTGTCATTCTCCTTGCATAGTTATAACTATGTTAGAGAATTCCCAAAATCAATCAAAAATCCATATCCAGGGTTCGCCGACGATAAAATCGAGTGAAAAATCCCAACTCAGATCGATAAACTATCTTGAAATTCTATGCTCGAATCCGGATCAAATCATTATACGAATAGAATAATATACGTGCAACCTACGTATTTATCTTCATTGATTATTAGCTTAATCAATTCTCTTTTCTATTCACCTTCATTTTGATTCTATTCACTTATCCACAATTTGATCCCAATTTCCATTTGAGTTAACACTTCAATTCTTATCCCAGTTGGTATTTAACTATAGACAGTTTGCACTCTGACAACTTGTATTAAGAAAATAGTTTGATTTTTTTTTAAATATACAAGTAGTTGTAAAATAGTAATTAGTTTGTAAAAAGATGTAAAATAGTAATTAGTTTTCAAATAATTATAAAATAAGTAAGCTAGTTTGGGTTTTAAAAAGAAATGTTGTATAGTAAATAGGTAGGAAAATAGATTTAAGACAGTTTATATTAAAACGATTTATTTGAAAAAATAGTTCAGAGCCAAACTGTTCAATTCCCAATCTCCACTTCCATACAATTTCCAATTCCCACTTCTATTTAAATTGATTCAATTTCAATTCAAATTAAGTTAACTTCCCATTTGAATTTGAACTCATTTAACTTCAATTTCATTTCAAATTAATTCAATTTAAATTTTCCATTTGAATTTCAAACTTATCCATCTTTAATCAGAATTCCAATTAGTTCAAATCAAATTCAATTTGAACCAATTCAATTCAAATCTCAACTTTAAACCATGCCGAATTATATAAATTCGAGTTAAATTTTAAATGTTGATTTAATTCTTCATATCAAATTAACCTTTACTTTTTAAATTAACAACTTAAATCTTTAAATAATTTAATTTTGAGTCCAAATTTCAAAATTCCATTTTAAATTACCTTACTTAACTTATTTCAAAGTTCAAATAAGAGATCAAAAATAATTAAACTTCAGATTCTAACTTATTATCCATTTTAACTTCAAACTTTGAAACCAATTCTTAAATAATTTTAGATTACAAGTTCAATTCTTAATCTTCAAATCTTAAGTTCAAAGTGATTTTATTCTCATAAGTTCAATCTCGCTTCAAGCATTATGCCTTTTAAATAGTTTCAAAACAAGGCTTCTTTTTTCATTTAATTTTAGTAATGGATATATAGACTATTTCAAACCACTTTTTAATTCATTTTAAACCTATCCAACTCACAGTTTAAAGATTATTTATAACAATAGGATGATATCATCCAAATTATTTTAAAACATCCATCCATAGCATCGAATTCCAATTTCTAGATCTCAAACCCATTTTGAGATCACAGATACTCCCAATTCAAATCAATCATTTAACTTGCCAAGTTAAATCTCAAATTCATCTTGAAATTTCCAATTCAGGTTGTTTGTTCTAAACTAATTTAACTTCCCCTAAGTTAAATTCAATTAATTTACTCTAGTTAACTTTACTCAATTTTAATTCCCATTTCAAATTTTTAACTTCATATTAATAATCTTCCCACTTCTAAGTTCAAAAACTTATCACTTTGGGTTTTTATATCACATTCCAAGGAAAATTTAAAACTCAACACTTAGAGCTTATTTCAAATCCCCATTGATATTACGTACATCCCTCATATATACATTTTTATTTCCTTTGCACACCAAGTTATAACTTACATTTTAAACCACCTTTGGTTCTAATTCAATTTTTTTTTTAAATTTTCAAAAAATTCTGTTTGAAACAAGACCATTTTCATTCAAATAATACTATTTATTATTTCTTTTAGCACTTTGAAACTAATTTCAAATTTTCTAGACTTAGATTTAAAACTTCACAATTTAAACCCTTTTTCAATTTCAATTTATAAGTCATACTCACCTAAATGTTTACTTCCCTAAAACATTTCATTTTTCTTTAAACATTTCATTATGAAACACAACAACCATTTATGTTAATAACCAAGATTATCATATGAGGAAACTAATTCATTATTATCTTATTCTGAAAACACTTCTACAAATTCAGGATTTTAGTTTCAGTTTGGATCCATTTCATTCTTATCTTCATTCAATTTCAATTTGGTTGTATTTCTATTACCATTTAATTCTCATTATTACTTTTGATTCAAATAATACAGCAACCAACTTATCTTAATATATAGTGGTTAGAAGAATCATTGCTTTATATATAAACTTATATAAAAATCATTTACATTTAAAACCATTCTAAAACTTTTATATAAGAAAATAACAAGTACGCTCTCTCATATATACTACACTCAACTCATTCTAGGGTACTATTGACCCTATCCTTAATGAGTAAACCCACCAGAGCCAAGATTCTCACTTAACCTCCAGCTTTGATACCAAAATGTAACGACCCGAAATTTTCGACTTCGAAAATTCCAGATTGTTAGGATAACCAAAATATTTTTATCAAATTTGTCTGATATTATAATAGTGTCCATAGAAAGTAAAATAGAATCTAGCCGAAATGCTTGCATCTCACGTACCAGTAATAGTTGGGCACAATCAAAACCGTACAGGTGCTTATTGGAGATTGGATTCTATATAATGGCAGGGCTACTAGGGTCCCGCCTATCATAGTTTCTGGTCTAGATCAGTGTACCGAGGACCCCCTCCCCCCAAATCCACTGCAACACAAGATCGGAGCTACCCTTTACTGGATAGTCCGAATAAGATCACCCCACGGTTAGGATCAGCAACCGCCCACATAGCCGAATAAAAAGAAACATCTAGACAAGGATGAACTTACCCTAATTGGTTGCTAGCCAGTTAGCCTTGCTGCACCTCCCCTATTTTAGCCATTCCAGGTTGATGAGACTCAAGGCTATACATTACCTTTTTAGAACACATCTCACTTAGAATGCTCATCATCCTCCTAACGATGTTCTGATAGCATTCATCCATACAAGTCCGCTCCCCGTCCGAACGGAACCAAAGGCACTACTCCTACTACAACCATTATGGAATCACCCTCAGGATTAGTAGCGATTAGCCCTTGCACTTCACTGCTCTATCTTTGACTCCAAGCTCTTGTCTTCCTCACAAAAACGTTCATACCGGATCGAAGTGGTTTTCGAAAAATCAATCCCGATCTCGGTCTCTTCGAAATGATCAGCGCATTATCCAATATTGATCGGTTATAACATCCACAAAAAACCATCAGGCCTTCATAATTTTCCAAATTACTTATTTCAAAATATCTTCGCAAGATATTTTCGTACATTTCAACCATTTGAAAGTAGTTTTTAAATCACTTTTTCTCTCATGGAATAAATTTTCGCCCAATTGTTTTATTTCCACTGAAAAGCACCCTGTCCTTTAAAATTTGATTTTTAAAGAAGTTAAACTACTTTATCCAAAATGTACACTTAAAAACATTTGAAATATAAAACTACTTAAAACACTTTATTTAAAATTCCAGTTATGAAATTCTAAAATAATTTCTCATGTAAAACACAAGCCAAAACTAATTTAAAAATAAAAGTTAGTCAATAAGATATAAATATAAAATAATTATCTTTTAAATCATAATGCTAGTTAAACCTTTAAAATAATTTACTTATATAATTAACTTAAAAAATATTTACTTTTAAAAAAATTTAAACTAGTAAATAATAATTTATTTTTAAAACATTCTTTTTAAAGCCGTTTTAAAACTTCTAACTTATACTTGAAAATCTTTCTTTGAAAATATACTTGGCTTTTTAGGAAAAATACACTTTCCATTTCAAATAGTCCATTTAATCAGTTAATAAATCCTTTTTGATTTCTCCCAATTAATTTACGTCTCAAACCCGTAATTTTTTTCCATATTTAAAAAAAAACCACCTTTTTAATTTTAAAACGAATTACCATCTCCTTATAAGTTTCCACCGTGAATATATACTTTCAAATTTATCCTATTTACTTTATTTATAAACCCTATTTATAAATTCATAATCCATTCTCTTTTGAAATACTATTTCATTCACTCAATCAATTTAAAAATTGATTCTCTATATTTAATTGCCATAAAATTTATTTCTTGATTTACTCAAAGTTTATTTCATAAATCCATTAATTCCATATTCACTTCTTAATTATTATTTGAAAATCTTATTTAAAATTGAAAATATAAATTTCATACTTTATTTCAAAATTCTTCTTATATTTCTTCCCAAATTTTTGAAATTTGAATTTAAAATAATTTCTTAAATTCTTAACAATATTACTTAAGTCTTCAAATTCATTTATTCCCATTTATTCAAAAAACCTCTTTCCCATATTTTGAGTTTATTCGATTGGATTTTAAAATAAAGCTATTATTCTTTTCCAAATTCATTCTTTGACTTATCTAAATTTATTTTACTTAAATTTCTCTCTTATATCTGTTTCAAAAATCAGCTCTTTATATTTTTGATAATTCAATATACCCAAACAAATTCAATCAAACCATATAATCCAATATTTCCAATTCCCAATATAATCAATAATCTATCATAGATAATCAATCCGTCATATCTCAGATTATGAAGATAAATCCCAACATTTTGAGGAATCTTGTTGGATCCCTCCAACCTGTTTTTACTGCATCCACAAATGTTTGCACAACATAAAAAAATACCAATCCCGCTTCGAGGGGGATATCGCGGTATAAAGAGTCATCCGCTATTATGCTGGGTGCATAGGGTCTCATCTGCTATATAATGCAGGAAATCAGTCACTCCAATATATATATATATATATATATATATATATATATATATATATATATATATATAACATATCACATCCAAGATGATAATAAATTATCAATTCAAGGAACAACGAATAATTTAAATTTAACTATTTAAACTTAAAGGGTAATCCAAATGAGTGAGATTAACTAACCTTTGACTTTGTTTGCAACCTACTCCAAACCGACTTGATTCGCCATGATTTAGACCTTGAATAAACATTATATGGTTTATTAATCATTTTGAACTAATCGAACAATTATTTGCATTTAATAAATTTAATTAACTAATTGTTTAATTTTAAACTAATTTTCTTTTAACTAATCTCTTAACTAAAATAATTTAGATAAGTTAATTAAACAAATAAATCTCCATAATAGATTATTTTAAAATAAAAAAGTTAAGTGAAAGTATGTATATTTATTTTTCTTTTGAAATTACTTGCTCATAAAAATGATATCTATATAGATTACAAAATCCAATCTTATATAAATTCTTCAATATTCAAAATTTTATTACCAAACTATTATACGTATAGTTTCTGTTTAACTATTTAAAATATATATCCTTAAACTGAAAAGAATAAACAATAAATAGTCCTTGTTGTAAAAATCAAATACTGAGTTATATATATATATATATATATATATTTCTGACCTACGTACATATTTTATGTTTACCTTTATGTATATATATATATATATTTAATTCTAAGAAAAATAAGATTACTTTCTAACCTGTATATGTAAGTATTTTTTTTGAACACTAAATACTTTACAACAGTTAAACCCAAAAGAAACCAAGCGATACCTTAAACCAAAATGCTACCCACGACCAAGCACGCCGTCGCCTAACCACCACCCGAGCTTTGTTGCCGCTCACCTCGCGACACCCCATACTTCACCGTCGTTATCTCGACCCAAGCCTAGCTTCAGCATCATCTATTCCCACCGTGGACAACCGCGACCATGAGTCCTCTTCCACTCAACGGCGACATCGCGACAAGCTCGTTACATGCTTTCCTCCCTTCCTTCTTCCTTTGATGACCATGACTCGATTCTGCTCGAATTCGAATAGCCGAAGATAGCTCGTCGTCGATTCTCCCATCGCGTGCCTGGTGATTGGCGAATGAGTGAATTCGATCTTTTGTTGAAGCAAACCTGTAACAGCCCGCTATTTTGGACCATTCAAATCGACACTAAAACCGTACATGTCCGACTTGAATAATTCAAAATACCGAATTGTTAATTTAATTTGGCAAAACTTAAAATATACAGTAAATAAATCAAACACAGATCACAGACACAGAGTAATATAATGCAGCGGAATAGAAAAGTAGTAGTTCATGAAGCTACTATACATCAGAGTTTAAAATAAAATACATCAGAATCTCTTGAATACAGGAAAGTCTTCAGTACGAGCCGATGACTTCACTGAACCAGTCAACTAGAAAACTGAAAGCTGAATCGATAGTTGGATCTCCAAATGAAGCTCCAATCTCCAAAGATGAGTCTCTAATACTGTATTACTCAGTCTGACCCGAGCGTAAAGCAAAACACAAAACACTCGAGTCAGGATTAACATTCTTATATCAATAAATTCAACTCAAGTGAAATATCAACTGAAATACAAATAACTTAAAGGATGTTTGGGATGACCATCCTCTAAGAGTCCATATAACTATCTACAAGGTGGAAATATATACTATTACACCGTGGTCATTCACTTAATTTATACTTCAAACCCAAATATCAATTTCACTTCCAATAATAGTATTTATATATTAAATAATGTATACGGTAAAGTATTTCAACTCCCTCAACTTAACATAATCATCACCCCGACCTTTCCATATAAATTATATTCAATCTTTTTTTTTTCAATTTAAATTTTCCTAAATAACCACTTCAATTTTTATAAATCCCAAATTTGGATTTGATATCCCAATTTCCCCTTTTTATTTCAATATGTTTCCATACTTTAAGTATTCAATATTTCAACTAAATTTTTCCCAATCTAGTTTCTAAATAAAATTTCCAATTTAGTTCAAACTAAATTTTTTACTTAATTCAGTTTGTTATCTACATAACAAATTCAACTATCTTGGTTCAAAATACATATCCAAATCTCTTAACCATTTAATTACAATATAGTTCATCGCTTGAATATAACAAGTTAAATTTAACAGTTTTCATATAGATTCTCGATTTTTACATCATTATTATTTCGTCTTAAATCCTCCCTTATTCGATTCAATATCATTTTAGTGACCTTGAATTTCACTTTACCCAAAATTTCTTAAATTTTATCAAACGTGAAATACCTCATTCGATAAATTTCATATTGATTTAGATAAATAAATTCTTATCTAAATACCATTTCAAAATAACCCAAATTTATCTCCCAATTTTAATTATTCAATATTATTGCAAAATTTATCCGAAATAAAATTTACATAAATATTTATCATAATTTATGTATTAAATCAAATCTTGATTAAATTAGATATAGTTAACCCTATATTTATCATTACCCTTTATATATGTATTTAAGAATTTAATTTAATAAGACCATATATTTCTTATCATATAGTCTAGTGTTACGGATATTATCATTTCAATTCATACACTAAATATATACGGGTGGATAGCATTCCAACCCGTAATCCCAAATTTAATTAAATGAAACCCGCTTGGGCCTATCATTTAACCCATTTCAAATTCAAAACAAACATAACAAAGGAAACTTGCAGTGTGATGACAGGGATGGTGTCAAAGTAAATAAGCAAGCAATAACAACAATCAATAACAATTCAATAAATAATTCAAATAACCCCGAAATAATCGTATTAATTCGCATTGTTATTTGTATAACTATTTCTAGAATCTACACTATCATTTCATGTAGATTAAAGATTATTACATTACAGCTTTTCACTTGTCGTTCCTTTTTAAATTTCAGTTTAAAAACTACAACAATTAATCCAAACTACGCTCAAAGATTTAAAGTATAATTTATCAATTCCTACGACAATAATGGGTCAAATTTAACTAATCAAATTAACATATGGCGGGGTCAGTTTTTTATAAATCAAGGTCCGTCATATATAATCTGTTTAATTTGTAAACTATACTACCCCAAATTTAACTAGCAAACTAGTTACCACTGAACAAATATCATTAACGTCCAATTTAAACAACAATCAATCAATCAATCAATTTTCAACCAATCTGTATTATTATCACATAACAATTAACCGATAATGGTGTCAGGTGTCATAGGTGAACAGATACAGATAATAGCAGTCATAACAGTAAAACAACAATCAATTGACGTTTCAATTGAAATCAAATTTAATAAATAAAAGAACGTTAATCGTGAGTGATTGCTCACCTTTCGAGGCTAGAGATGATTTGTCGATCAAATGAGCTATGAATCCAGGCACGAATTTCAAAACAAAGCTAGATTGGCACAAATTCAACGTATAAGCTGAAAATACGAATCGATGAGACAATTAGAATCGGCTCGATAGAACAGGAATTATATATATATATACACACACATATACATATACATATTTCAAAATGATTTCGATACCCACCCAACTTCGTGCAACCCAATACTTAACTCGTACGATATCTATGTTTATGAACCGAATATTAAACTTGTACAAGCTTAAACATATTACAGTTAACACATCATGCGCATCTTATATAAGCCTATCCATAGCAGTATATATAATGCAGACAAGACACACTATAATTCACAGCAAGCCTAACCTATTACATATATATATCTAAATATTGTACAACCTAACATGTAACGCACGCACAGACAAGACTATACACACGCACAGACACCACACGCATAGGCACAAGTTATAATATATAAACTGATATATAGTTAACGTGCAAATCAAACTCACTTAATAAAATATATATATATATATATATATATAATAAATATTTTACCAATTTAAAACTTCACAGGTATGACCGAGTTTACATAAAATTGATATACAAAGTTGCAATGCATGACTCGCCTATGTAAATCAGGTTATATGATAGCTACAACTTATTAAAATATACCTACTTGAAATCAAAACGGCATTCGGCAGAGAAAAGATCACTGCCACCCAATATAATTCGCATATTTAACTACATGTAAAACTTTAATACTATGCGAATAAGGCCCAACTATGAATATGTTTTATGTATATATTGTGTTTCTCTTAAAACAAGACTAAACCAATACTTAAACAAGGTACTGTAATGTGCATATATGTAAACTTAAAATTTTACGTAAAAAAATTGAAAAATAAATATACAAAGCTATACATATATGCGTCTTTGAAACTGTTTGGTAAGCAAGACATATAATAGCACTAAACTTTATAACATTTCTATATAACCAGAACATATATAGTTATAAATATACATATTTAGTATAGAGCAACGTGGAAGGACTTATAATAATCGATATATTTATTAACTTAGTTTAAAATATATATAACATATCCTATATTGTCAACTATATATGCGGAATACTGGTTTATTATACTTACAACTAAGATTTACACATGTGTGCAATGTTATACATCAAAACTGTAAGTGAAATAAAATAAATAAATAAAAAAATCCAGATCAAAACCCATATGTATAATACCTTACTATCATATATGCTCTCAAATGATCAACACGCACATGATTTCGAAAATTATGGGCAGCTGAAGGTTCGCATCTCAATGCAGCCGTGAGGATGGCGGCGCTCGAGACTTGCGAAGGAAGGGAGATGGAGGGGAGGTCGTTGATGTGGTACTGTGGCTCGGTGAGGGGTGTCCTTGCTGGCCTGAAGTGGAGGTTGGTCTATGCGGCCAGGGGGTGTTGCGATCTTGGACTAGGGGATGATGGAGGAAGGTGGTGGCTGCATAAGTGAGGGGCGCTGCTGAGTCTATAGGCGAAGCACAAAGGGGGAAAAGGGTCGGTTTGCGAGCTGGAAGAGAGAGGGTATATGCTGTGGAGGTGGGTGAGAGCAGGTTGGCCACGCACGAAACAGAAGAAAGGCAAAAAAATTTTTTTCTACTTCTTTTGAAATGAAAATGTTAGATCCAGAGAAGAGAAATAGGGGGAAGAACGGAATGAGCAAAACCATATAGAGTTTTATATGTATATCATCCTCTCGTGTGAAACCGACCAAAGAATTAAGACAATAAATAAATAAAACGAAAGGAGAGGCAAGATCAAAGGTGGAAACGTACAGAGTGAATACGTAAAAAAAAACTGTACACATTTAAATAAATCAAAACGTATACAAGTTTTGATACGTTTAGATTTCGAAATAGTATGGGATGGAAACGGCTAGAGGCTAAAAGCTGGTAACTGATGAAAAAAAAAAAAAAAAAAAGTAACGAAAGTAATAGCAACAGTCAAATGTTTTTGATTTGGTGAATAAATAAAGCAAATTATTATTGTGGTCCAGGCTGTACGTCTAAATTTTGAAACGGAAGAAAGAAGTAAAGTCGCAAAATATGGTACCGTCACAACAAACAGTCTATTACTTTTCTGTCGCGTGCCGGACCTCAAAATACAGAAATAAATATACCATGTAGATCAGCGCGACGAGACGATCAAAATGGTATACAGATAGTTGTGATAGGATCATCCGGTCAAAAGTCGAAAATCGGTACCGAAAATGCTGTTATTTTGTAGAAAATAAGGACGACGGAGCTAAAGAAGTCCGAATTTGGAAAAACGACGAACTGACATCTTACTCAGAAGATGGTTTAGAATTTTTCTATGTAAAAAGATTTTGGTTTTGAAACGTTTTATTTTCGTCACTTTTTAACTGATTTAATTGAAGTAAATTTACGCGCGAAATAAACTTTCATATTTTTGGACGAAAATTTACAGTTTGCTATGTTTATTCAGACGCATTCCAAATTTTAACTTTTTATTTGCCATTTAATTTAATTAAATTTCACCAAATTTCACTTAAATGCGTTAAATAGAACCATTTAAAACTAATAGAATTTTATGGGTCGTTACACTCTCCCCCACTCAAAACTTTTCGTCCCCGAAAAGGAAAGAGGTAGGAGAATAAAACAACCAGAAATTTATTAGATTGAAAGATAAGATAAACAACAAGTTTTAAAACTACTCATATTTATTTGAAATCTTTATTTGGAACTTTATTTGAAATTCAAATTTTCTATAATACTATAATACTTTCCAAACTCCTTTGAAAACAATTACCTGCACTATTACTTATATTTACAAAGTCTATTGAAAATATTAAATCCAAGATTTATGAAAGTTAAAATCATTTCTTTAACGGTGTTTTATTTAATTAATAACTTCAAAAATATTTACAATATTTAAAATCTTCTATTAAACCAAGTAGTATATAAATAATCAGCATTGTAAAGATTATATTCAAAAGGAAAGAAGAGGAAGATTCAGGAAACAGAATATAGGTAAATAAATAAGCTGAGCAGATAAGGTAGATTCAAGAGACTAGTATCGGGCACGAATTTCTAATTCACCAAAGGAATGTAAATTCCAAAGGTTAATACAAAATTTCTTTGTTGGGAAAAATACTTTTATAATAAATAACTTTATAATATACTTTTACAATAAAATACTATTATATCGATATAAATTTTTCTTTCGAAAATACTTTTATAACTCGATGTTTCACCAAGTTTATCCTCGTTCTTGCAGACTCTGGCCATGCGTTGATCAGGCGCAAAGCTAGAATTCTTCAAGTACTTAGTAGACCCGTTTCAACACCCAGTGAAAATACTTGAAAAACCTTTTTAAAAATAGATATGGAAAGTACGATCCAACAAAACAATCAAACCAAAACCTTTGTCCGATCATGGTTCGCAGATACACAATGGTTACGCCTGGTTCCCCCAGGAAACGATCCATATCCGTAAGCTTTCGCAGCCCTGCGAGTTACGCCATGATGACTAGTAGGGTGCAGGATACACAATGGTTACGCCTGGATCCCCCAGGAAACAATCCGTACCCCCAGGCAAGACTCAGCCAGGCACTTGCGCTACTATTCGCGACCTACACAGATTGCAGGATACACAATGGTTACGCCTGGTTCCCCCAGGAAACAATCCGTACCCCTAGGCAAGACTCAGCCAGGCAATTTCGCTGTGCATTCACGAGAGAAAAAGAAACCGTGGGTTACGCCACGGTGGGAATACTCGAGTATTACATCCGGAAAACCAAAAATCAGAGAGAATAAAATCGATAGAATGAATCCACGCTGTGGCCACAATGCGGATATCAAGCAGAAGGCACTTTCCATATCTTTACTTGGAAAAAAATATATGTCATATAGTACCTTTTCAAATACTTTCAAATATCATATTTATATAAAGTCCATAATATATAGGATTCCTTTCTAAATCGGATACTTTCCAAATCAATAGTAGATCAAATCATACTTATATAGACTTTGATTATATAAAATTTTCTTCCCAAAATTGAGTACCTTTCAAATCAATAGATTTCAAATCAGCTTCATACTTATACAAATCCATTTATATAAGTTCGACCACTCCCAAATCAAGTACTTACTAATATAAGGTTCTCAATTTCGAATTATTTCAATATCAATTCAGTTTCAAAATCATATATGATTTCACCAAATTTTCTTCCAAATTTAATATCTCAATTTCAAAGTTCCCAAGAAAATAAGCTTATAAAATAATCCCAGTTTCCAAATTAAACTGATTCAAGTCAAACAAATTTATTTCCAACATCACCATATAAGTACTGGTTTTTTTTTTTCAATTTAATTTCAAAACCGAGCATTCTCAAAATCTATTACTTAAAATGGTTTCCAAATTTATAATTATCCCTTTAAAGCCTTTAAGCTATCTATTTTTATTTGAAATGTCCAATTTACCTTTTTGAAACCATTATTTAAAACTAATCATTTTTTCCAATATTTCAAACTAAATTCCATATTAGTATAATAGTCATATTTATTTTCTAAACAAAAGGTTTCAAACTTAAGCATACAAAACACAACTTATATGCTTTATCAATATTTTATACGTTTCAAAATTTCTTAGTCTTTAACCTTTAGACCTTAATTTGGGAGTGCTCGAACATTCAAAATAGTTAGGGAAGTCAAATTCCCAAATTCAAGATTCATAAATCAATAAACCAATCATTAAATCTGAAACTCGAGGACTGGACACCGGTCTCATTTTAAATTGTTTCAAATATATACCTATATCTTTCTAAATATCAAATTATACTTCGGACTTTGTAATCAAAAAGGTTTTACAAAATCACTTGCATAGCGAAGCTATTAAAGTGGCCTCTCCCCCACACTGAGACTCGAAAATCAATGTCGATGATGCGTGCACTCATCACCGAAATTATTCTCCAGCGACATAAGTGAGTTCTGGACTTCTATTTTCTTGAAAGCTTCTTTGAAATTTCCTCAAAATTTTTGGAAATTTATTTGGACTCATTTGAAACGTTTCCTAATCGGAAAATACTCTTAAATCGTATTATTTATATATATTTTCCAAAATCAAAAACCAATTCCAAAATACCGGAATTCAATTCTCGAATTTCAAATTTAACCTTTCAGTTATAAATCATTTTTATATAAATCAATTTCTTATAATTTTTCAAAATTTCAAATCCTTTCAAAACCTTTTTATATAGAATAACATTCCTTATTTGCTTTATACATATAGGTATATAATTTCGATATATAAAGCAATTTCAAAATACAAACATACCCGATTTTCAAAGGATAATTTAAGAATGGATTTCAAACAAAGATAGAGATTCGAATTAGAGGAACTGTAAACAATAAAATCCTGATTCGAAGATTGGCTCAACCAAAGATGAGATAATTAAGTTACAAAATAGAAGATGGATATACTTCTATAAATCGCGGGCGACCTTTACCTGTCAACCGTGATTCCAAAATTAGATCGGTGTAGAATTCTGAGGCAATTCGACATTCGATCGTCGGAGATATAGAATTCGGCATAACAAGATATATCAGCATCGTAAACCGAGGATACAGGAATCTTCGGTGAGTCAATGCCAATTGAAAAGGAGTTTTCACCCCCTTTACAAATCATTCAATGGAGTTATGGAATACTCCAGAATCAAACAAATATAAATAGGGAGAGACAGAATGAATTTCGAAACCGAGGGACATTCCAAAACTCAAAGGAAATTGAGTCAAAAAGGAAGAGATTCAACTCGAACGAAAGTGATTCTGTAAATAAATTTACCATATATGCTAAGTTTTGCCTAGAGCCAAAGCTCTGATACCAACTGTAACAGCCCGCTATTTTGGACCATTCAAATCGACACTAAAACCGTACATGTCCGACTTGAATAATTCAAAATACCGAATTGTTAATTTAATTTGGCAAAACTTAAAATATACAGTAAATAAATCAAACACAGATCACAGACACAGAGTAATATAATGCAGCGGAATAGAAAAGTAGTAGTTCATGAAGCTACTATACATCAGAGTTTAAAATAAAATACATCAGAATCTCTTGAATACAGGAAAGTCTTCAGTACGAGCCGATGACTTCACTGAACCAGTCAACTAGAAAACTGAAAGCTGAATCGATAGTTGGATCTCCAAATGAAGCTCCAATCTCCAAAGATGAGTCTCTAATACTGTATTACTCAGTCTGACCCGAGCGTAAAGCAAAACACAAAACACTCGAGTCAGGATTAACATTCTTATATCAATAAATTCAACTCAAGTGAAATATCAACTGAAATACAAATAACTTAAAGGATGTTTGGGATGACTATCCTCTAAGAGTCCATATAACTATCTACAAGGTGGAAATATATACTATTACACCGTGGTCATTCACTTAATTTATACTTCAAACCCAAATATCAATTTCACTTCCAATAATAGTATTTATATATTAAATAATGTATACGGTAAAGTATTTCAACTCCCTCAACTTAACATAATCATCACCCCGACCTTTCCATATAAATTATATTCAATCTTTTTTTTTTTCAATTTAAATTTTCCTAAATAACCACTTCAATTTTTATAAATCCCAAATTTGGATTTGATATCCCAATTTCCCCTTTTTATTTCAATATGTTTCCATACTTTAAGTATTCAATATTTCAACTAAATTTTTCCCAATCTAGTTTCTAAATAAAATTTCCAATTTAGTTCAAACTAATTTTTTTACTTAATTCAGTTTGTTATCTACATAACAAATTCAACTATCTTGGTTCAAAATACATATCCAAATCTCTTAACCATTTAATTACAATATAGTTCATCGCTTGAATATAACAAGTTAAATTTAACAGTTTTCATATAGATTCTCGATTTTTACATCATTATTATTTCGTCTTAAATCCTCCCTTATTCGATTCAATATCATTTTAGTGACCTTGAATTTCACTTTACCCAAAATTTCTTAAATTTTATCAAACGTGAAATACCTCATTCGATAAATTTCATATTGATTTAGATAAATAAATTCTTATCTAAATACCATTTCAAAATAACCCAAATTTATCTCCCAATTTTAATTATTCAATATTATTGCAAAATTTATCCGAAATAAAATTTACATAAATATTTATCATAATTTATGTATTAAATCAAATCTTGATTAAATTAGATATAGTTAACCCTATATTTATCATTACCCTTTATATATGTATTTAAGAATTTAATTTAATAAGACCATATATTTCTTATCATATAGTCTAGTGTTACGGATATTATCATTTCAATTCATACACTAAATATATACGGGTGGATAGCATTCCAACCCGTAATCCCAAATTTAATTAAATGAAACCCGCTTGGGCCTATCATTTAACCCATTTCAAATTCAAAACAAACATAACAAAGGAAACTTGCAGTGTGATGACAGGGATGGTGTCAAAGTAAATAAGCAAGCAATAACAACAATCAATAACAATTCAATAAATAATTCAAATAACCCCGAAATAATCGTATTAATTCGCATTGTTATTTGTATAACTATTTCTAGAATCTACACTATCATTTCATGTAGATTAAAGATTATTACATTACAGCTTTTCACTTGTCGTTCCTTTTTAAATTTCAGTTTAAAAACTACAACAATTAATCCAAACTACGCTCAAAGATTTAAAGTATAATTTATCAATTCCTACGACAATAATGGGTCAAATTTAACTAATCAAATTAACATATGGCGGGGTCAGTTTTTTATAAATCAAGGTCCGTCATATATAATCTGTTTAATTTGTAAACTATACTACCCCAAATTTAACTAGCAAACTAGTTACCACTGAACAAATATCATTAACGTCCAATTTAAACAACAATCAATCAATCAATCAATTTTCAACCAATCTGTATTATTATCACATAACAATTAACCGATAATGGTGTCAGGTGTCATAGGTGAACAGATACAGATAATAGCAGTCATAACAGTAAAACAACAATCAATTGACGTTTCAATTGAAATCAAATTTAATAAATAAAATAACGTTAATCGTGAGTGATTGCTCACCTTTCGAGGCTAGAGATGATTTGTCGATCAAATGAGCTATGAATCCAGGCACGAATTTCAAAACAAAGCTAGATTGGCACAAATTCAACGTATAAGCTGAAAATACGAATCGATGAGACAATTAGAATCGGCTCGATAGAACAGGAATTATATATATATACACACACATATACATATACATATTTCAAAATGATTTCGATACCCACCCAACTTCGTGCAACCCAATACTTAACTCGTACGATATCTATGTTTATGAACCGAATATTAAACTTGTACAAGCTTAAACATATTACAGTTAACACATCATGCGCATCTTATATAAGCCTATCCATAGCAGTATATATAATGCAGACAAGACACACTATAATTCACAGCAAGCCTAACCTATTACATATATATATCTAAATATTGTACAACCTAACATGTAACGCACGCACAGACAAGACTATACACACGCACAGACACCACACGCATAGGCACAAGTTATAATATATAAACTGATATATAGTTAACGTGCAAATCAAACTCACTTAATAAAAAAAATATATATATATATATATAATAAATATTTTACCAATTTAAAACTTCACAGGTATGACCGAGTTTACATAAAATTGATATACAAAGTTGCAATGCATGACTCGCCTATGTAAATCAGGTTATATGATAGCTACAACTTATTAAAATATACCTACTTGAAATCAAAACGGCATTCGGCAGAGAAAAGATCACTGCCACCCAATATAATTCGCATATTTAACTACATGTAAAACTTTAATACTATGCGAATAAGGCCCAACTATGAATATGTTTTATGTATATATTTTGTTTCTCTTAAAACAAGACTAAACCAATACTTAAACAAGGTACTGTAATGTGCATATATGTAAACTTAAAATTTTACGTAAAAAAATTGAAAAATAAATATACAAAGCTATACATATATGCGTCTTTGAAACTGTTTGGTAAGCAAGACATATAATAGCACTAAACTTTATAACATTTCTATATAACCAGAACATATATAGTTATAAATATACATATTTAGTATAGAGCAACGTGGAAGGACTTATAATAATCGATATATTTATTAACTTAGTTTAAAATATATATAACATATCCTATATTGTCAACTATATATGCGGAATACTGGTTTATTATACTTACAACTAAGATTTACACATGTGTGCAATGTTATACATCAAAACTGTAAGTGAAATAAAATAAATAAATAAAAAAATCCAGATCAAAACCCATATGTATAATACCTTACTATCATATATGCTCTCAAATGATCAACACGCACATGATTTCGAAAATTATGGGCAGCTGAAGGTTCGCATCTCAATGCAGCCGTGAGGATGGCGGCGCTCGAGACTTGCGAAGGAAGGGAGATGGAGGGGAGGTCGTTGATGTGGTACTGTGGCTCGGTGAGGGGTGTCCTTGCTGGCCTGAAGTGGAGGTTGGTCTATGCGGCCAGGGGGTGTTGCGATCTTGGACTAGGGGATGATGGAGGAAGGTGGTGGCTGCATAAGTGAGGGGCGCTGCTGAGTCTATAGGCGAAGCACAAAGGGGGAAAAGGGTCGGTTTGCGAGCTGGAAGAGAGAGGGTATATGCTGTGGAGGTGGGTGAGAGCAGGTTGGCCACGCACGAAACAGAAGAAAGGCAAAAAAATTTTTTTCTACTTCTTTTGAAATGAAAATGTTAGATCCAGAGAAGAGAAATAGGGGGAAGAACGGAATGAGCAAAACCATATAGAGTTTTATATGTATATCATCCTCTCGTGTGAAACCGACCAAAGAATTAAGACAATAAATAAATAAAACGAAAGGAGAGGCAAGATCAAAGGTGGAAACGTACAGAGTGAATACGTAAAAAAAAACTGTACACATTTAAATAAATCAAAACGTATACAAGTTTTGATACGTTTAGATTTCGAAATAGTATGGGATGGAAACGGCTAGAGGCTAAAAGCTGGTAACTGATGAAAAAAAAAAAAAAAAAGTAACGAAAGTAATAGCAACAGTCAAATGTTTTTGATTTGGTGAATAAATAAAGAAAATTATTATTGTGGTCCAGGCTGTACGTCTAAATTTTGAAACGGAAGAAAGAAGTAAAGTCGCAAAATATGGTACCGTCACAACAAACAGTCTATTACTTTTCTGTCGCGTGCCGGACCTCAAAATACAGAAATAAATATACCATGTAGATCAGCGCGACGAGACGATCAAAATGGTATACAGATATTTGTGATAGGATCATCCGGTCAAAAGTCGAAAATCGGTACCGAAAATGCTGTTATTTTGTAGAAAATAAGGACGACGGAGCTAAAGAAGTCCGAATTTGGAAAAACGACGAACTGACATCTTACTCAGAAGATGGTTTAGAATTTTTCTATGTAAAAAGATTTTGGTTTTGAAACGTTTTATTTTCGTCACTTTTTAACTGATTTAATTGAAGTAAATTTACGCGCGAAATAAACTTTCATATTTTTGGACGAAAATTTACAGTTTGCTATGTTTATTCAGACGCATTCCAAATTTTAACTTTTTATTTGCCATTTAATTTAATTAAATTTCACCAAATTTCACTTAAATGCGTTAAATAGAACCATTTAAAACTAATAGAATTTTATGGGTCGTTACAAAACCAGATTTCCGATTTAGAACTGAAAGAGGGAAAAATAACAGGAGTTAAAACTCTGATATGAGGCTCGGCAATTTCTTTGAGTTAAGAATTTGATTTTAGAATTTCCCTTCTTTTATTTCTCTTGGCCAATTTTTTCTTTTGATTTAAGATTTTTATTTTTTTCTTTTCTTGGCTGAAAAAAAGAAGGAGAAGGGACATCTAGCTCGTGTAGGTGACAGATGGCGTGAACCAAAAGACAAGTGGCCAGGGTATGAAAATATAAAGTTCTGGAGTAAATATTTTTACCAGTCAAATTATTTAAATTTTAAATCATCTCGAAAATACAACTTAAAATTTTGAACTACTATTAAGGCATGCCGCTAGGCATCTATAAGGTTATACCCCTATTCCGACGCAATGGAAAAGGTTTCGGGTCCTAATTCGATAGTATGGAGAAGATAGCTTTTTGGACTCCGTTATTACATTGAATTTTCGATATAAAATTTCAATGCATTTATATATCTTACGATCATACAACAACTCCAAATGCTACGAAATATGAAATACGATAATAATACACTATTACGGATCCAATGGCACTAGTTTCATCAAATTTCGAGACTGTGCCTTGGAGGGCTATTTATAAATATCCATTTAAACAATATATTTTTAAAACTGAACAAAACACATTTAAATTCAATTTTAAAAGTTCTATTACCTTCAGTATTATCAATATAAATTTTATAATCCATTGAAATATTTGTAACAAGCTTTAAATTCCCTATTCAATATTTTACCCAATTTCCACTTATTAAATTCAATAATTTAATTGTCAAGTAAATAGTAATATTTGAAATTCAATTTAAACTAACTTTAAAATATTTAAAATCAATTAAATATTTCAATTTCAAACATCCAGAAATTTTGGGTCGTCACAAAGGAAAGCCTTATTCTAGCTTAGATTCAAATGGTAGTTTTATTTGGTCTTGTTTCGATGGCATTTGGTGAGTAAACTTAGTTTAAACCAAAAAAAATAAACTTTGCTATGTTGATTATATTGTAGAATGACATACGCAAATTTATGTTGGATTATCACATGTTTGGTTGCTTATGATATGGTTGACATGAGATAACATTGTTTTTATTATTGTTTTGGAAAGTTTTAAACTTGTTTATATGTTGTAATCTTGCTTATGGTTGGTTTGTAGCATGTATATGTTGCATAGACATTTGTTCGTAAGTAAACTAGTTACGAACTAGTAAGGAAAATTAGTAAGTTAGACTTGTAAGTAGAAGGCTAGCAAGTAAAATAAGTTAGAAAGTGAGTAACTTAATGTAATGACCCAGAATTTCAATCATTCGATATTCGTATATTTAATAGATTTTAAAGATTCACAAGTATATTTTATAAGCTATAAATTATATTTCGAATATCTGGATTTAATTGGATAATTAAATCATCAATTTAATTTTTGAAATTTCAAAACTAAGTGAAATTTGGATTTAATATGAATAAAAATGTTTTATAAAGTTGTTTTAAATTCTAATTGAATTAGAATGATGTAGAAAACCTTTAAAATCAAATTAAAAGTTAATTTGAAGAAATTGAATATTTTAATATTTAATTGACGAGTAAAAAATGGTCATTTTTCGTACAGTCTTTGATTCCAACGAAACTAGTTTCATTGTATCTTTAATGTTATATTGTTGTAGGATTTCAAATTTTGTGCCAATCGGATTTACGGTTTGTCTGGGGCATGCTAAAACGCGTAGGAAGTTGTTTAAGTGAATTTCAAATTTAAATAGTCGATTCGAAAACCTATCTTCCAAATACGATCGAATTGGCTGTCGATATATATTCCATTATGTTCGAAATAGGGGTAAATACTCTAAACACTAGGCGGCACGCTTCCTTTCGAGTTCGGAAAAAATTCGGATGAATAGTGTACGCGAATTTTCTATAAAAGGACGTCATAACTTGCTTTTTTCATCAAAAACACTTACTAGGGTTTCACAGCTGCCACTTAAATTTTAATGGTCCAAAACCATTCATTTTCTTCCGTTAATTTCTTTTAATCCATCGATCTATTCCAAAAATCTTCAACTGACAAATTATAGAGGGCAATGAGAGCTTCAAATTTATATGGTGATGATCGTGATCGACGCAATATAGAGGGAGAAATCGAACCGCGTTTGGCAGTGGTTCATGCACATTTACCCACGTGAGGGGATGACCAAGTTGTACGTTGTTCTCGGCGATGGCCTTTCGAATGAAGGTGGTTGATCGACCTGAAATCAATCGAAATGCGTGCGAAAATTCGAGGCAGATGGTGGCTCTATTGGGTTTTTGCACGTAAATGGAATGAGGAAAAAGAAGCAATGTTGCACAGCCTGGATTTGATTTTCAAAAATGTGTGGCTGAGATTGCAAGTAGGGTTTTCAAACAAAAAAGGAAATTGATTTTTATATATATATATATATATATATATATATATATATAATCGTATAATCTTTAAAATGTCATTATTTTGTCATTCGAGATCCGTTTTTGACAAAACGAATTGCGTTGGGTTTATATGGTCGAGCACTACATTATGGAGCTAGATTGGGATTTATTTAAGCTAGCGAAAATTTTGATTGAAATTAAACGCTCGTTTAATTTTAATCGGAATAAATCGCTATCGCGAAGACTACAATCAATGTGAGTACAACTCACTCTTTCTGACTCATTGATATTTTTTTATAAATGAGAATAAATATTATTTATGATGATTGATGACTATTTGGATGATATATGATATATTGACTGGTATTTTGTTATATTCCTGCCTATTGGAGCAGATGACGCAATACATTCCCGTGTATGAGCGGATGACCCTTTGTATGTGCGTTTGCCTTGAAGCGGATATTGTACGTATATTTCTAATATGCATATTTGTTGCAGGAAATAGGTTGGAGGGATCCAACTGGATTCCTCACCAGTATTGATTTATTTATAGATGTTATTATAAATTTTGTTATCACATGATATATGATGTTTTAGATGATGTGATTGATGTATTTAGTGTTGCTGCAGCATGGGCCTATTTTTGGTATTTTAAAAATTATTAAAATGATGATTTTGAATTAAAAAGGAATTTCAAGTGATTTTCAAAATAGACATTTTATATATAATTGAATTGTTAAAGTAAAAGGATCTATTTTAAATAAATAAAAGTTATAATTTTTGCGTTATAAAAATTATGATTTTTGTGATATATAACAAGAAATATAATTTTTGGAATATGGACTTAACTATTTTGTGAAATAGTATAAATTGAGATTTTTGATTTATTATAAAAGGTGTATATATATAAGATTTGTAAAATTGATATTTTAAAAATCAAAATAATGGGATTGTAAAGAAGATTTATAAGTGTGAAAATGTACAAATGGATTTTATAAGTAAATAAGATTTATGAATTTAAGAAGTTACAAAATGAATGATTTTGAAAAACAAATAATTTATAAGTAATTTACTTATGAATTGGATTTTTGCATGTAAATGAGATATGAATAGAATTGGTAAATAAAGGGATTTTATAAGTCGAAATTTTTATAAAATATAAATGGAATTTATAAACATTGTTTATAAATCCGAAATCAATTAAATTTGACAAGTTAAATATAGAAGTTTATTAAAGGTATTATATCGACGATTTTGGGTAGTGGATAATCCTTTCATAAATGTGTAGAAATATTGAATTTACTAAATGGTCTCTATTCACGATTTTGGACGGTGAATAATATATTAAATAAATGTTTTAAAAAGTGATATTTTAAATGAAGTTAAATGGTTTAAAGATGTTTTAAAATGTGTTAAGTATCGAAATGATAGATTTCAACATTCATTGTTGAAATAGATGTTTTCGAGAAATAAGGAAATGATGGACTATAACACTATTGTTATAGTAAATGATTTTCAAAAGGAATGTTTTGTTTAGTATTGGGGTTTATATATCTATCTTATTTTCGAATCCTTATACTAGTGATTTTGGGTTGTCGTAATGATGTTTTACGCAATGCTCATTTTAACCCAAATAAATGTGTTCAAAGAGAATATTTTCCTTAAAGGAATAAAATATATACTTAATCCTAATTTAAGTATATGGAATATTTTCTAAGTGTTGAAAATAAATTGATTTGTGAATTACTTATTATTAAATAAGTATATGGAAATGTTTTCCAGTATTGAAATGTTTTAAGAATATATCTTTTTAAAGATAATTTGAAGTGAATATTTGGTAATGGTTTAAATAATAAAAGATTAATAAAAGGGCCTAGTGATTGTTATGGTGCTGAATATTTATTTGTTTGCTTTGATAGTTAAATAACCGGCTATCAAATTTGGCCAAATTTTAGTTTCTCAACTTGATGTGTGAACTATTTAGCCAAATATTTAGTATGTAGCCTCTGTGTAGGCTTGATTATCATTTGTGTTGAGGATGATGATTCATATAGTGCGGAGTATTACTCCAAACTATCGAGCTACCTTCTTGGTTTAACGACCCAAAATTTCTATTAATTAAAATTTGTATATTTAATTAATTTTAAATATTAATAAGTGAAATTTATAAGTCGAATAAGTTTTATTTTCAATATCTGGATTTAATTGGATAATTAAATCGACAATTTAATATGTGAAAATACAAAAATAATTGAAATTTGGGTTTAATATGATTGTAAATAATTTGTAAAATTTTATTTTATCATATTGAAGTTATAATGATGTTTTAGAACTTTTAAAATCGAATTAAAAGTTAATTTGTGAAAATTGAATATTTTAATATTTAAATTGACGAGTTAAAATAGCCATTTTTCAAACAGTCTCGGATTTCGACGAAACTAGTTTCATCGGATCTGTAATGTCATATTATTGTATGGTTTCAAATTTCGTGTTAATCGGATTTACCGTTTGTCGGGGGCAAGCTAAAACGCCTAGAAATTTGATTAACCGAATTAATTTTAAATTGATCGTTTACTGCCGTAACTCGCACAGATGATCGAATTAGCCTCCGAAACATATTCCATTGTGTTCGAAACACGGGGTAAACCTTAGAAACGCCAACCGGCACGCTTCGTTTGGAGTTCGGAAAAATCCGGGATGAATAGTGTCGCGTATTTTTCTATAAAAGGACCTACATGTTTTCATTTGCAAAAGAAAAACAAAACCCTAGGTTAAAAACCTTCAGCCGCCACTAACCAAACCAATGGCCGAAAGTTCATCCCTTTCTCCTCCAATTTTCTTCCAATCCGTAACTCATTTCGAAAATTTCCCAACTGCAAAAGTGTAAAGCACATCCTCATCTATCAATCCAACGGTGGAGATTGGAAATGGAGCAGTGTGGTGGTCGCTATGGGGGCGCGATGGCTTGCCGTTCGCACGAAATTCTAGGAGCAATGGGATGGTCGAGCTTGATGATGCTCTGGCCATGGATGGAGCTCGACATGGTCGATCAAATGAAAGCTTCTGATCGTCTTCAAAGTCGACAAGGAGGTGGCGATAATTGGTGAGAGAGGGCGGCTATGGGTTTGGGGACGTGCATGCTACTGGGTAGGGGAGAAGCTCCAGGGGACGGCCATGATTTTTGGGCAAAGCAATGGACGACTGTGATGCAATTTAGGTTTAAAATTGAAAATAAAAGGTGTAAATTATATATTTATAATTCGTGTAACTTTAAAAATTCGTATCTCTTTCATGCGAGGTCGAAATCGCACGAAACAAGTTGCGTTGGGTTCGTATGGACGAACACTATTGGAATTGGATTGGAGTCGTTTGGAGTTAGTGAAAATTCCAGGTAAAATTAAAAGTCCGTTTAATTTTATTCGAGATAAAAGCTGAAAACGAAATTGAAATCAAGGTGAGAACTTCTCACTTAATCGAATCGGTTTCGATTTTAATTTGAAATAGTTATATTTAAAACTTCTTGATTGTATGTTTGAATGATGATTGTTATCTGTTGATTGTTAAAATAGACATTGTACGCCGTTAGTAAGTGGAGGTTATTTATTAAAAACATATACCGCGAATATTTCACAGTACCGTGAAATTTGTATTATTTATGTACTTGGAGTTGATTTCCTGCATTATATAGCGGATGAGACCCTATTGCGCCGTCTATTAAGCGGATAATATTTTATAAATCCCATATACCGCGATATTCCGCTTTGAACGAAATTGGTATTGTGCTAATGTTTGTGGATGCAGAGAAATAGTGTGACGCCCCGCCTCTATACCCACGCTAGCCAAGAACACAACGGTATAATGCTGTCAACTAGCGCGGAGAATAAGGCTGTTGAGGAGCGGCCATCAGTAGTTAGGCCTCACACTAGTATTGGTTATCTCGATAGGAGTGGTACATAAATATATATATATATATTCTTTCATTTTTCATCTCTAATTTATTTACTCCCATCGACATACCCCAATTCCAGTATAAAACGAACTGTGATGGTTCATAATAGTTTAGGACAGTAGATATAATAATAACACGGATAATATCAATAAATGCGGAACAGAGATAAACAGAAAAGTCTCATATATATAACTGATGTCAGTTACAATACATCTGACATAGAACATATGATACAACTACAACAGTTGACTCATGAAGTTATATATACAAGTACATTATCGACTAATATACATGAATACATATCAACTAATACTATGACACGACAACTCCAAAAGATATGAAAAGTCTTCATAGCTCAAGCAGCAACCCGAAGCTAAAAATCTACAACCTGAAATAACTCGGGTCTGACCCGAGTATTACATTCAAAAGAAAATAATACCCGGGTCAGTCTAGTTCAAACTCGGTTATTAATGCACAGAAGTAGTAATGATTAAATAACAATTAGACGATGGTCACAATAATTTCACCTATTCAATCCTTTAATAAAGAGAAGGATAACAGTAAATATACGATTTCAAATCATTGAATTGGCAACACGAATCAATTCAAATCAAAGATAATTTATAAATATTGAATTTGGACAAAGAAAACAATCTAGTAATTGAAAACATCAATTAAAACGTCAACTCGGGTAGGGCTGCAGTATACGCACGCGTGTACTGCCTCGCCACTACAACATGCATTACACAAAAGATCAACGCATCAAAAGCAAAAGAAATACCAATAAAAATCAATACCGTGTGGCTGCAGTTCACGCTTGCGTGCACTGCCTTGCCACTACAGTGATGATGTATACAAAAGATCAACGAACCAAAATCAATGAAGGTTCAAATATCAATGTCACGACCTCAATGGTCAAAGTAGACAGACATGTACAATGTGCACGTATGTACACAATGAAAGTTCAAAAACGAACACAAGGTCAAATCCAAGCATATATGTGGCTGCAGTACACGCACGCGTGCACTGCCTCGCCACAACAGTAAGTCAAAACTGCAAAGGTCAAGTCATGACTAGCATGACCCAACACGACTGCAACTAAAGCAAACAAGTATGCACATGGCAAATTCCAGCATAGAATACAAATCGATGCCACAATCTGAAACTGGACAGTGCACTTATGATAAGGCAACATAGCCAGGCATCACGAATAAAAAAATACAAGGCAAGAACTACAAACTGTACGGGAACTACATGGCCTGAAGTTCAGTGAACAGTGCAATGAAGGCTACGAGGATACAAGGGTAAACTGCAACTAAAATCTACAGCCACCACAAGATCACAATGCAACAAAAGCTGTCTCGAAACAAATTAGTCGAGACTATCAAAGTTCAGTAATATCAGAAGCAAGCTAAAATCAATACATCAAGAAACCAATACACAGCAGTGCACAAATGAAGACACTGCAAACGCAACAGGCAAGGAATGAATACCAATATTCTCTAACTAGGTACAAAATCAGGTAATATATATGTACATTGATGTACCACATATAAACAGTGATTCATCAACAACCTACAATGAAGCAGTGAATAAAATCAAGCAAAGCAATTCATAGCAGAGAACAAAACAACAGTGACCAAGTCAAACACTATCACAACCCAAGTCAAGTTTAAACATCAGGTTGTATGTGCAATAGGTAAGGGACGAAGCACTGTAAAATAGTTTTAAAAGCCATGGTTATCAAAAAATTCACATCATTGAATTGGTATCAACACCATCAAATTAAACCAAAATGGAATATGTACACAAATACATATCAGTAAACATGTATACCGGGGCTCATATACGCAATTCAACACACAAAACAAAGGTAAACCCAAGTACAGCATCTCCACTTAGCTTCATCACGTTGCAGCAACATCAAGCGTAGCAAGCAACAAAGACCAAAGACACAAGAACAAGAATATACACAGTGCAGTAGGACCAAAAGGAATGCTACTGCCTCAATAGTCCTAATGCAACAGAATCACTACTGCATAATCAAAATCCAAGTGTATCTCAATGCCGAGCGACATCAAGGACCAGAGGCAATCCAATGCCATAGTCATTTTTATTTTTCACAGTAGATAATATGAGAAACACGGCCAGTATCAAGTTTAAGTTATACCAAAAAAATCGAACCAGAGGCAATAATTCAAATGAAAATGGATAGCAAGCTCAAGGTGGATAATGTGAGTACAGACTCAAGTGAATTGAAGTAAACAATTTTAACAAGTGTACCAAACAGTAACAGTGCAGTTCGTAGTCAAAATAGCAAGTGGTACAAGACCGAAGTCAGATAACATGAGGAACAATTTCACAGTTGTGTGGCCAAAGTGATATATACTAACAGACTATCTAAAGTGACCGAAGTCATGTAACAACATGTTACAAATTCAACAAAAGCCAAATTAAGAAACCGAAGTCAAAACTCAAATCAAGCTTTATCACAGTTTCTAATCAAATCAATGCAGAAATTTCAAGCTAAGTAAGGCAGTGGCTGAAGCCAAAATACTATCACAAAATCAGAGTATCAGAAAATTCCAAAGCCGAGTAAAACACACAAAATCACATATATAAACGAAATCGAATTAGATGTGAGTGAATGGTCACTCACCTTTGTCCAACGCGCGCAATCCACGGCCGAAGTGAGCAACGAGAACTGCACTCGATCGACCAAGACGCGGCTTCAAAAATAATCACGAAGCCCTAGTTTTCATGGAGGAACGAAGAAGAGGGGCCGCCATTATTTTCTTTCGATGGTTTTAGGTTTCGAACGAAAATAATAAAGGGGCCAGTTATTTTTCTTTGCAAATTTATCACAATCCAAACAAATGAAACGTGGGCCGAGAATTCAAAGCCCAAAAATCATTTTAACCATTTATAAAAGAATTTTAACACAATTTAAAAGCTTCAGTTGGCAATTTGCAACAATATTTATCGTTTAAATGCCGATTATTAATTGATGCGAAATTCCGGGTTGTTACGGACTCCCCTCCTTAAAGAAATTGCGTCCTCGCAATCATAAGGAATAAATGGACAAAAGATAACAACCATAAAAGTATATCATCACAAAACGAAGAAATTCGAAATAGGAAGTTCACCATAAAGAGCATGAAAGAGTCAGCTTGAACGTGTTTGCTCGATGAATTCTCTGGATTCCTAAGGGCAATCCTTAGGATTTGAGAACCATTGAACTTCCATAAGAAAACATCTTTATTTCGAGGGCGCTACACCCCCAAAGCAATGATGTGAATAGAAGGTTGCTCAAGAATAAAAATCGAAAATCCCTAAGGCATTTCCGTAATTGGAAGACGTGGAAAACGTCATGAATAGCAGAAAATTGAGCCGGTACACCGGCGTAGTACAATAAAAACGCCAAAGAAATCTTTTGATTTCATAAAAGAAATTCACAAATTATCTACAAAATTTGATTATCAATTAGATAATCAGAATACAGAAATCACAAAACAGCAATATATAATTATCGATACGATAATTAGAAGACAGCAAAATCAACAAATCTAATTATCAACAAAGATAATTAGAAAACACAAGTCACAAATATCTAACTATCAAAAACGATAATCAGGAATTACCACAACGGTAATCAAATTTCAAATCAACAAATATTCAATTATCAAAACGATAATCAAATCTTAAATCACAAATATTTAATTATCACAAACGATAATTAAATCTCAAATATCTAATCATCACAAGCGATAATCAGAAATCTCAAATCACAAATATTTAATTATCAAAACGATAATTAAACCAACAAATTTTTAATTATCACAAACGATAATTAAATCTCAAATATCTGATTATCACAAGCGATAATCAGAAACAACAAATATCTGATTATCAAAAACGATAATCAGAAATCACAAATATCTCAATTAACGAGTCCGGAATTAACCGAAATAGCAAACGCAGATGTCCCATAACCACGAGTTTTACTAAATCGTTTAATTCACTTCATCGTTTCCTTGAATGTGCAAAATTGTGTATTTTAAATAAATAACATTTCACGTTCTCAAACGGACAAGTCCGGAATTAAACGAATCAGTAAAAGAAAGGGGTCATAGTCCTCGATTTTGCTGAAATGTTTAAATTGCTTCCTCATTCTTTTGAAAGCGTAAACTGTAAAAATTTTGAAAACAAATTTTATCTTTATTTTGAAACAATTTAAAAAAATAACAAATTTTTAAAACACGTGATTGAAACAGCAATATCAGTAGCAACTTCGACAAGGAAATTGCACTTCTCAAAATACCGTAAAAACGGACAACAAAATAAGCATCGCGGGATAACCGCTTGAAAATCCATTTTAAAGTTGACGGTTACTGAAGTTAATACGTCAAAATCTCATCAAAATAATTGGCATCAAAATATAATACCAATGAATTTTCATTCATCAAAAATGTCACAAGAATCTTCTCAAAGATGGAAAGGGATATCATACCCTAAACTTGTAATCATAACAAGTCAATGACACACGAATTCACCAATGCACAAAAATTGATAAAAATTATCAATAGAAATCACGAAAATTGGTGAAGCACAAATTCTAGAAATCATCACAAGAAATCCAGAAAACACAAATTCTAGAAATCTACCAAAGAAATCCAGAAATCACAGAAAAAGGGAAAGAGGCCTATCACACGACGGTCCGAAGACCATGGGGAGCTACCCCATATGGATGAGTCGGAATCACCCAGATGAGGTCTAGGCTAACCAAAAAGCAAAAAGGTATGTTTGAATGGAATCACACAAATGGTGTCTAGCCTAACCTCGCAAACAAAAAGGTATATGTGAGTGGAATCACACAAATGGTGTCTAGGCTAACCAAAAAGCAAAAAGATATGTGTGAATGGAATCACACAAGTGGTGTCTAGCCTAACCAGAAAGCAAAAAGATATGTGTGAATGGAATCACACAAATGTTGTCTAGGCTAACCAAAAAGCAAAAAGGTATGTGTCAATGGAATCACACAAGTGGTGTCTAGCCTAACCAGAAAGAAAAAAGATATGTGTGAATGGAATCACACAAATGGTGTTTAGGCTAACCAAAAAGCAAAAAGGTATGTGTGAATGGAATCACACAAGTGGTGTCTAGCCTAACCAGAAAGCAAAAAGATATGTGTGAATGGAATCACACAAATGGTGTCTAGGCTAACCAAAAAGCAAAAAGGTATGTGTGAATGGAATCACACAAGTGGTGTCTAGCCTAACCAGAAAGCCAACAAAGAGACATCGCACAATTGCAAGTCTAAATCATAAAATGATCGTCATGATTAACGAGAAGTGTCAGTTACACTAAGCTAGTAAATATAAAAGTTTAGTTTCATGTCCCATAACCACTTGCTTAACTTAAATATTTACGAACAAACTATAGATTTCCACTAGAAAATTGTCACAAGCGATTCAATCGAACAAGTCCAAGAATTAACCGACGAAGTAAACACAAGCGTTTCATACCACTCGTTTTACTAAGTCGTTTAATTAGATTTATCATACGAGTGAGGTAAAGGTTTGTATATACTAATAGATTGGAAAACGGTTTAGGAAAAGAGCTTTGTAGTAAAATAGTTTTGAAATCGTTTGGAGAAAAGGGTTTTGATATTTACTACTAGTATAGAAAACCTTTATATTTTTAAAGTGACAAATCACAAAAATGATTGTAGGAACAATCAATCACAAGAATTCACATACAAAGATGTGAATAAAATCCAAAGAAATCGATACCGTATCCATCAAAAGGTATGTTCACGAAAATCCCGAAGAAAATGTTAGCAAAGTTGCTAATAAATGATAGCAACAAATTGGGGAATTAACAAGAATCGATTAAATTTGGAAACCAAATCAATTCACTAAAATTCACATTCAAAGACGTGAATAAAATCCAAAGAATTCGATTCTAAATCCATCAAACTAGAAATACCCAAAAATTCCAGAAATAGAAGTTATCAAAGTCGACATAAGTGATAACAACTAATCGGAAAAGAAGAATCGATTAACAATTGGAAAAACAAAGCAGAACGAGCATAAATGCATAAATGACTTCAACAAGAATAAAAATCAAGTCAATGCCGAAGTCAACAATTATTGGCCACAGTCGAGTACAAAACGAATCAACATCCTCATCAAAGAATTCAACGGCAAACAAAGTCAAAGTCTTGAAAATCAAGAAACTAGCAATTTCACGAAAACAAAGTGACCGAAGTCGAATGGAAATCAAGCCGAAGAAAACACAAAATATCATGTTCAAAATCGCTGAGATTCGAACAAAATCAACATCGGCTAAATCAATTCAAAGCCGAAAACACGAGAACAAAATCCTCATCATCAAAAACCCAACTTGAGTCCGCAAAGCAAACGGAGGCCGAAGCCAAAATACTTTCACAAAATCGAAATCAAAATTAAATGCACATGAATAAACGTTAGGAATTCGTACCTAACAAGCAAAGATAAGGCAAAGATGAGAGATAAAACATCGACAAATAGTTGTAACACATGTTCCATCTGAGTTATGTTTTATATTTGTCCTAAACCCCAGGCTCTGATACCAAGCTATGACGCCCCACCTCTATACCCACGCTAGCCAAGAACACTACGGTGTAATGCTGTCAACTAGCGCGGAGAATAAGGCTGTTGAGGAGCGGCCATCAGTAGTTAGGCCTTACACTAGTATTGGTTATCTCGATAGGAGTGGTACATATATATATATATATTCTTTCATTTTTCATCTCTGATTTATTTACTCCCATCGACATACCCCAATTCCAGTATAAAACGAACTACGATGGTTCATAATAGTTTAGGAAAGTAGATGTCAGGACCCGATTCTTCGTCTTCCAAAAATTCAACATCGATACTCACTTTATCGACTGCCGAGTAATCGAACGACGGAAAACCGAACACTGAGGGGTTTTAAGAAAGAAGAAAAGAGAAGAGAAAAAGATAGAAGATGGAGAGAAAAGAAAATAGAAAATATAGAAAATAGAACAGAACATAGAATAGATAGAAAACATGTAACAGAGGAAAAAGAAGATAGAAAATTTTTAAATAGAAGAAAAAGAGAATAGGGAGGAAGGAGAACAGAAAACAACAGAACAACATCAGAATCTCACAATTCGCAGCGGAACAACATATAATAATAAATGAATAATCTTTAAACAAAGAACTATATCAGTTATTACATTTCATCACATTTCATTACATCATATCATCAGAGTGTACAACAACAACAACAAACAGTGCAGCGGAAAAAGAAATACTATATAAACTAGTAATACGCCATGCCATCCATCTTGCCTCCAGCAACTCCAGAATATCCAGAATATCCTGATAAACCTTAACTCTTGACTGCCCGTGTAGAAAATTGGTGGGCACCCAGAGTTTAGGAAGGAAAACAATAAACTCCAAGTCAGTCATGTGACTGGTGTGAGAACTCAAAACAGTTTATTTATCTTTAAAATCAAAATAGAGGAATATTTTTAAGTCAATTCGCAATGCTTCTTAAAAATGAGACTACCATAAGGCCTCCCGCACACACACACAATGCAAACGCAGAATCGGAGGAGATTTCTCCTTATGATAGTCAAAGATGCTTGATACGCATTAAAAGAACATTTGATATTATTACTAGTGCATAGTGTAGGAAAAATTCATTTCGAAAGTAGAGTATAAATCTTAGCCAACATACGACCATTATCGTATGCCTACTATAGCTACCATCCAAACAGTGGGGCGCCACCATAAGTGAATGATAGGTTCTACAACTAATACCGTACAAGATCGTATTGTTTCTTTGGATTTCCAACGAATGATCAGGACAAGGAACTTCCCATTGCCACATGAGAATGCCTCTGGATGGACATCCCCGAGAACCAAACCGGATCTCTACCAACACAAGGCCGGGTTACCCCTAACTGAGTAACAACTGACCGAATATGCCATCCCCCGGTCCTTTGGGACCTTTCACCGAGCGCTCGCAATCAATTCACACAATCATAACAAAGTGTTTTCAACATGAGTAAGTATCTGGGCTCCATACCATGATACCACCCTTTTCCAGAAGGAAATGCACACATCCTAAAGGGCGCTACCCCTCATAACCTTGCTGCTTCTTTCCTGTTTTGACCATTCACGGGGTGTGAGGCTCGACGAAGTCTCGTCCACAAAAACATACTTTATACAAAAGCCATGCTTTGGGTCAACAAATGATCATAGAAACGATCACAAAGATAGACGATCAAATAAACGATCCTATCACAAATAATCAACACAATGATCATTTACAGCATCACTCAGCATGTCACATTACCAAATTGGGAATATATCGCTGATAACATTCAACTACATAACCTCTGAGCTCGTACGTCTTAGAGAAGGGTGTTAAGCTAAAAGAATAAATTCTCCGCCACCAACAGAAATATATTTGAAAGAAATCTGCTTTATATCTCAATTTGTAACGTCAGACATACAATCCATACAAGTCTGTTCCGGGCTCGAACAAAACCGAAGGCACTTCTTACGAAGCCCTTGCAATCCGGGTATTCACAATCCTGATCGAATTTCCCATCACTTAGGAGATCTCTATACCAGGAGCTACCCAGTGCAGAGACAATCGATAGGTCATCCTATCGCTTTCACAAATACTCGGTCTTCAACACCGATCTTCAATGCAATTCACAACGACGTATCACATATTCGGAATGGGTTATACGACCCCATGGTCCTTTCCCGGTTAACCCGAATAGTGAGTGCTTATTCAAAAATAAGTGTGGCATTCACATTCAACCAAATCACATCAAATACCCATTCAAAGGGAAATATTGATAGTCGGTTATTGAACTATCAATGAATATGCACACATCACCAGATTCCAAATAATTTTCCAAATTATTTATTTTCCAAAATATCTTTACAAGATATATTATTTTCACACTTCAAAAATAAATCAATATTTATTTTTAGACAAATTCCCCTTTCCTTTATAAATTCCTTAGTGAATTTATAATCCAAAATATCTATGAATATTCGATTCCAATTATTCATTTCAATATTCCTTTTCAATTTATCTTCAAAAAGATAAATTCTCAAAACGTTTCATTTCACATTGGAAAAACATTTCCATACTTATTTATTCATAAGTAATTCACAAATTTCTTTTATTTTCAATACTTGGAAAATATTCAATATACTTAAATCGAGATTTAGTATATATTTCATTCTTTAAGGAAATCATTCTTTTAAACATATTTATTTGGGCCAAAACGAATGTTACGTAAAACATCGTTACGACGTCCCAAAATCACTAGTATAGGGATTCGAAATTAAAATAGATATATAAATCCCAATACTATACAAAACATTTCCTTTCGGAAATCATTTACTATAACAACAGTGTTATAGTCCACCATTTCCTTTTATTTCTCGAAAACGTCTATTTCAACAATGAATGTTGAAATCTATGGTTTCGAATCTCAACACAGTTTAAAACATCGTTAGATCGTTTTAATTCTGTTTAAAACATCACATTCAAAACAATTTCTTTAACATATTATTCACTATTCAAAACGTGAATATTCTTTGTTAACAAATTTCATCCTTTTATTCATTTTATTTCAAAGGATTATTCACAGTTCAAAAACGTGAATATAACTCCATTAATAGGTTTCAGCAATTTACTTATCAAAATAAGTCGTTTGCGAATTTATAAAACAACGTTTATAAATTCCATTTCTATTTATTTTATAACAACTCCTTTTATAAATTCCTTTATTAACCTATTCGATTTTATAACTCAATTATAAACTAAAGGTTCATATTATAAGTCAAATACTTATAATTTATTTGTTTGCAAAAATCGTTCCTTTGAACTTCATAATTATAAATCTTATAACTTATAAGATTCAATTATTCATCCAAATATATTCTTTAATAATTTCACAAAATTTATAAATCTTACTATTTATAAATTTCATTTATAACTTCACCATTTATAATTTTATGAATTCCATTCATTTACAAAAATTCATTTTCACTTCATTCAAACACTTATAAAAACTCGTTTTATAATGTCAATATTCCAATTTATAAATATCCATTTATAAATCTCTTAATATAAATCAATTTATATATTTTTTTTTAAAACGTCTTTAATCTCCTTTATTATTTCACCATTTTGATTCATAAAATAGTTAAATTTTATAAATCCTATATTTGAACTTTTCACAATAAATTCTAAAATCCCGATTAAACTATTTTATAAAATCATTAGCATCGTATTCTCAAAAATCAGTTTTAACTATATTTCTCAAAAATCATAATTTTTTTTATAACTTTAAAAATTATAACGTTTATTTATTTAAAATGGATCAATTCCAAAATTATTTTATAAAACATATACTTTTCAAAAATCACTTTAAAAATCATTTTAAAATTCCAAATTTGGTCCAATGACGCTACATACCAAATAGTCAATCACGACAACAACGATATCATATATCGATATGAAAATCAATGAATATCAAAATATCCATAATCAAATAAATAATGTTGAGGAATCCAGTTGGATCCCTCCAACCTGTTTTCCTGCATCCACAAATATTAGCACAATACCAATTTCGCTCCAGTACGAAATTATCGCAGTACATGGGATTTAAAATATTATCCGCTTAATAGACGGCGCAATAGGGTCTCATCCGCTAAACAAAAAAATGCGGGAAATCAATAACTCCAATATATACATATGCCAATATATATATATATTGCTATTATATATAATACCAATTTCACTGTTTATGAAATATTCGCGGTATATGTTTTTAATAAATAACATCCGCTTACTAACGGCGTATAATGTCTATTTTAACAATCAATAGATAACAATCATCATTCAAACATGTATTCAAATATTTTAAATCTAACTATTTAAAATAAAATCGAAACTGATTCGATTGAGTGAGAAGTTCTCACCTGGATTTTATTTTCGTTTTAGCGATTTATTTCGAATAAAATTAAACGGACGTTTAATTTTACCCAAAATTCTCACTAACTCCAAACGACTCCAATCCAATTTCATTGCATAGTGCTCGTCCATACGATTCCAACGCTTTTCGTTTCGGGAATTTTCGACCTCGCAGCAAAAAGATATCACAGTTTAAACATTTACACGATTAAATATACTTAAATTTAAAATTAATTACATTTACAACTTGCTACCATCGTGGCCGCACATCACCCCTACCCCCTTTCTTCCATCTCACGCGCAAGAATACCCAGGCAACATGAACGAAGCCGAACAACCCATAACACGCGAATTAGGTTTTCAAATTCAAGCCTCCACGTTCAACTTTAGGTCGATCAGATTGCTCCACTTCGAAGCCATCACCCACGTCCATGCTCGGCCTGAATATCCCCAAGCTCGGTCCCCCCCTTATCTCGAATTGCGTGCGCAAGTGCTGCCGAACGCGGCCTCCTATCTCCCAAAATACAGCTCCAATCTCGATCGTGACCGTTGATCTTAAAGATCTCATCGAGCTCTTCAATCTTCTAGTTGGAAGATTCTTGAATCGTTGAGTGGATTGGAAGATAAATGGGGAAGAGCAATAGTGATTTTCGGCCTTAGAATTCTGGGTGGCAGCTAGGGTTTGTTTTAATTTTTAATTTTTATTTTTTTAGAGTGAAGGGCTATTTATAAGGAACCGACGAAACACTATTCATCCCGGAAATTCCGAACTCCGATTTACGTGCCGTAACCAGCGTTTCTAGGGTTTACCCCGCGTTCCGGACACAATGGAACAGGTTTCGAAAGCTAATTCGGACATCTGTGCGAGTTATGGCTATAAACGTTCAATTTAAATTAAACCGATTTAAATCGATTTCTAGGCGTTTTAATTTGTACCGGACAAACGGTAAATCCAATCGACACGAAATTTGAAACCTTACAATAATATCACATTACAGATCCGATGAAACTGGTTTCGTCGAAATCCAAGACTTTTTGAAAAATGGCTATTTTAACTCGCCAAATTAAAATTAAAAATAATTCGATGCGTTTCGAGCTGCCACGATCAAACGGTAACTCCGATTGACACGAAAATTGAAATCCGGTAATAACTAACTATTACGGATCCAATGGAACTGGTTTCGTTCAATTCTGAGACTGTTCAAAAATTGACTATTTTCACTAGTCGATTTTAATATTAAAATATTCAATTTTCACAAATTAACTTTTAATTCGATTTTAAAAGTTCTAAAATATCATATTAACTCTAACATGATAAAATAAAATTTTACAAATCATTTACAATCATATTTAACCCAATTTTCAATTATTTCCATAATTTAACATATTAAATTACCGATTTAATTATCCAGTTAAATCCAATAATTCAAAATAAAATTTATTCGACTTATAAATTCACTTATTAATATTTAAAATTAATTAAATATTAAAATTTTAATAAATTAAAATTCTAGGTCGTTACAGTAGATATAATAATAACACGGATAATATCAATAAATGCGGAACACGGATAAAACAGAAAAGTCTCGTATATATAACTGATGTCAGTTACAATACATCTGACATAGAACATATGATACAACTACAACAGTTGACTAAGGAAGTTATATATACAAGTACATTATCGACTAATATACATGAATACATATCAACCAATACTATGACACGACAACTCCAAAAGATATGAAAAGTCTTCATAGCTCAAGCAGCAACCCGAAGCTAAAAATCTACAACCTAAAATAACTCGGGTCTGACACGAGTATTACATTCAAAAGAAAATAATACCCGGGTCAGTCTAATTCAAACTCAGTTATTAATGCATAGAAGCAGTAATGATTAAATAACAATTAGACGACAGTCACAATAATTTCACCTATTCAATCCTTTAATAAAGAGAAGGATAACGGTAAATATACGATTTCAAACCATTGAATTGGCAACACAAATCAATTCAAATCAAAGACAATTTATAAATATTGAATTGGACAAAGAAAACAATCTAGTAATTGAAAACATCAATTAAAACGTCAACTCGGGTAGGGCTGCAGTATACGCACGCGTGTACTGCCTCGCCACTACAACATGCATTACACAAAAGATCAACACATCAAAAGCAAAAGAAATACCAATAAAAATCAATACCGTGTAGCTGCAGTTCACGCTTGCGTGCACTGCCTTGCCACTACAGTGATGATGTACACAAAAGATCAACGAACCAAAATCAATGAAGGTTCAAATGTCAATGCCACGACCTCAATGGTCAAAGTAGACAGAGATGTACAATGTGCACGTATGTACACAATGAAAGTTCACAAACGAACACAAGGTCAAATCCAAGCATATGTGTGGCTGCAGTATACGCACGCGTGCACTGCCTCGCCACAACAGTAAGTCAAAACTACAAAGGTCAAGTCATGACTGACATGACCCAACACGACTGCAACTAAAGCAAACAAGTATGCACATGGCAAATTCCAGCACCGAATACAAATCGATACCACAATCTGAAACTGGACAGTGCACTTATGATAAGGCAACATAGCCAGGCATCACGAATAACAAAATATAAGGCAGGAACTACAAACTGTACGGGAACTACATGGCCTGAAGTTCAGTGAACAGTGCAATGAAGGCTACAAGGATACAAGGGTAAACTGCAACTAAAATCTATAGCCACCACAAGATCACAATGCAACAAAAGCTGTCTCGAAACAAATTAGTCGAGACTATCAAAGTTCAGTAATATCAGAAGCAAGCTAAAATCAATACATCAAGAAACCAATACATAGCACTTCACAAATGAATACACTGCATATGCAACAGGCAAGGGATGAATACCAATATTTTCTAACTAGGTACAAAATTAGGTAATATATATGTACATTGATGAACCACATATAAACAGTGATTCATCAACAACCTACAATGAAGCAGTGAATAAAATCAAGCAAAGCAATTCATACCAGAGAACAAAACAACAGTGACCAAGTCAAACACTATCACAACCCAAGTCAAGTTCAAACATCAGGTTGTATGTGCAACAGGTAAGGGACGAAGCACTGTCAAATAGTTTTAAAAGCCGTGGTTATCAAAAAATTCAAATCATTGAATTGGTATCAACACCATCAAATTAAACCAAAATGGAACATGTACACAAATACATATCAATAAACATATATACATATCAATAAACATGTACACAAATGTAAACCCAAGTACATCATCTCCACTTAGCTTCATCACGTTGCAGCAACATCAAGTGCAGCAAGCAACGAAGACCAAAGACACAAGAACAAGAATATACACAGTGCAGTAGGACCAAAAGAAATGCTACTGCCTCAATAGTCCTAACGCAACAGAATCACTACTGCATAATCAAAACCCAAGTGTATCTCAATGCCGAGCGACATCAAGGACCAGAGGCAATCCAATGTCGTAGTCATTTTTATTTTTCATAGTAGATAATATGAGAAACACGGCCGGTATCAAGTTTAAGTTGTACCAGAAAACTCGAACCAGAGGCAATAATTCAAATGAAAATGGACAGCAAGCTCAAGGTGGATAATGTGAGTACAGACTCGAGTGAATCGAAGTAAACAATTTTAACAAGTGTACCAAACAGTAACAGTGCAGTTCGAAGTCAAAATAGCAAGTGGTACAAGACCGAAGTCAAATAACATGAGGAACAATTTAACAGTTGTGTGGCCAAAGTGATATATACTAACAGACTATCTAAAGTGACCGAAGTCATGTAACAACAGGTTACAAATTCAACAAAAGCCAAATTAAGAAACCGAAGTCAAAACTCAAATCAAGCTTTATCACAGTTTCTAATCAAATCAATGCAGAAGTTTCAAGCTAAGCAAGGCAGTGGCCGAAGCCAAAATACTGTCAAAAAATCAGAGTATCAGAAAATTCCAAAGCCGAGTAAAATACACAAAATCACATATATAAACGAAATTGAATTAGACGTGAGTGAATGGTCACTCACCTTTGTCCAACGCGCGCAATCCATGGCCGAAGTGAGCAACGAGAACTGCACTCAATCGACCAAGACGCGGCTTCAAAAATAATCACGAAGCCTTAGTTTTCACGGAGGAACGAAGAAGAGGGGCCGCCATTATTTTCTTTCGATGGTTTTAGGTTTCGAACGAAAATAATAAAGGGGCCGATTATTTTGCTTTGCAAATTTATCACAATCCAAACAAATGAAACGTGGGCCGAGAATTCAAAGCCCAAAAATCATTTTAACCATTTATAAAAGAATTTTAACACAATTTAAAAACTTCAATTGGAAATTTGCAACAATATTTATCGTTTAAATGTCGTTTATTAATTGATGCGAAATATCGGGTTATTACAAACAGGTTGGAGGGATCCAACTGGATTCCTCACCAGTATTTATTTGATTTCTGATATTTTGATATTTGTTGATTATCATATAAAGATATACGATGTCGTTGTTGTCGTGATTGACTATTTGGTGTGTAGCATCATTGGGCCAATTTTGGAATTTTAGAAGGATTTTTAAAGTGTTTTTTGAAAGTATACGTTATAAAATATTTTTGGAATTGATTCATTTTAAATAAATAAACGTTATAATTTTAATGTTATAAAAATTATGATTTTTGAGAAATGTAGTTAAAAGTTGATTTTTGAAAATATGGGGTTAATGATTTTATAAAATAGTTTAAATTGGGATTTTTGAATTTATTGTAAAAAGTTTAAATATAGGATTTATAAAATTTGATTATTTTATAAATCAAAATGTTGAAATTATAAAGGAGTTTAAAGACATTTTAAAATAATAATATAAATTGAAAATATTTACAAATTGATATTTATAAATTAAAATATTTGAATTATAAAACGAGTTTTTACAAGTGTTAGAATGAAGTGTAAATGAATTTCATAAATCAATGAAATTTATAGAATTATAAACGGTGAAGTTATAAATGGAATTTTATAAGCAGTAGATTTATAAAATTTGTAAAGTTATTAAAAGAATAGATTTGGGTAAATAAATGAATCTTATAAGTTATAAGATTTATAATTTGGGAAGTTTAAAAGAACGATTTTGTAAACAAATAAATTATAAGTATTTAACTTATAATATGAACTTTTGGTATATAATTAAGTTATAAATTGAAATAGGTTAATAAAGGAAATTTATAAAAGGAAGTTGTTATAAAATAAATAGAAATGGAATTTATAAACATTGTTTTATAAATCCGCAAACGAGTTATTTTGATAAGCAAATTGTTATAACTTATTAATGGAGTTATATTCACGTTTTAGACAGTGAATAATCCTTTAAAATAAAATGTATAGAAATGATGAAATTGGTTAACGAAGTATATTCACGTTTTTGGATAGTGAATAATATGCTAAAGAAAGTGTTTTGGATGTGATGTTTTAAATAGAATTAAAACGATCTAACGATGTTTTTAAAATGTGTTAAGGTTCGAAACCATAGATTTCAACCTTTGTTGTTGAAATAGACGTTTTCGAGAAATAGAAGGAAATGGTGGACTATAACACTGTTGTTATAGTAAATGATTTCCGGAAGGAAATGTTTTATATAGTATTGGGATTTATATATCTATTTAATTTTGAATCCCTATACTAGTGATTTTGGGTTGTCGTAACGATGTTTTACGCAACATTCGTTTTGGCCCAAATAAATATGTTTAAGAGAATGTTTTCCTTAAAGAATGAAATATATACTTAATTTCGATTTAAGTATATTGAATATTTTCCAAGTGTAGAAAATAAAAAGATTTGTGAATTACTTATTAATTAAGTATGGAAATGTTTTCCAATATGAAGTGAATATTTTGAGATTTTATCTTTTAAAGATAAACTGAAAGTGAATATTAGAAATCGATTTGGACATTGTATACTCATAGATATTTTGGAATTGTAAATTCACTATGGAATTTATAAAAGGAAGGGGAATTTGTTTAAAAATAAACGTTGATTTATTTTTGAAGTGTGAGAATTAATTTACGGATTTGGAACGTAAAAATAAAGAAAATTGGTAAGGATTTATTTAATTGGTTTAAATGAACCATGTTCAAATGAAAGTATTTCCGCGTAAGGAAAATGTTTGAAATTTGTTTTCAAAAGTGGTAAAGATGAAAAGTGATTTGAAAATTGTTTTCAAATGGTTGAAGTGTGGAAAATATATATCTTGTAAAGATATTTTTGGAAAATAAATAATTTGGAAAATTATTTGGAATCTGGTGATGTTGTGCATATACATTAATAGTTCAATAAACGACTATCAATATTTACCTTTGAATAGGTATTTGTTGTGATTTGCTTGAACTTGAATGCCACACTTATTTTTGAATAAGCGCTCACTATTCGGGTTAGCCGGGAAGGGACCTTGGGGTCGTATAACCCATTCCGAATATGTGATACGACGTTATGAATTGCATTTGAAGACCGGTGTTGAAAACCGGATATTTTTGAAAACGGAAGGATTACCGTCGAATGTCTTTGCACCGAATGGCCCCGGTATAGAGATTCCATATGTGATGGGAAGTTCGGACGTGATTAGTGAATATCTGAATTGCAAGGACTTCTTTGTAAGTGCCTTCGGTTCTGTTCGATTCCGGAACAGACTTGTATGGATTGTATGTCTGACATTACAAATTGAGATATAAAGCTGATTTCTTTCAAATACATATCTTTTGGTGGCGGAGAATTTATTCTCTTAGCATTAACACCCTTCTCTGAGACGTACGAGCTCATAGGTTATGTAGTTGAAGGTTATTAGTAATATACTCCCAATTTGGTAGTGTGATATGCTAAGTGCTGTTGAGCATTTGTTGAATCAAAGCACAACTTTTGTATAAAGCGTAGCTTTGTGGACGAGATTGCGTCGGACCTCACACCTCGGAAATGGTCAAAACAGGAAGGATGCAGCAAGGTTATTAGGGGGTAGCGCCCCTTAGTGTATGTCATTCCTTCTGGATAGAGGTGGTATCATGGTATGGAGCCCAGATACTTAACCTATGTTGTTGCTGCAAATTTATTGCTTTGTGGTTGTTGGAAATCGAGGATCCTCAGATATAGATCGGTTACAATCGGGGGATGACATATTCGTGTCAGTAGTTACCCAGTTAGGGGTAACCCGGCCTTGAGTTGGCAGAGATCCGGTTAGGTTCTCGGGACGTCATTCCAGAGGCGTTTCCATGTGGCAATGGGAAGTCCCTTGGCCTGACCATTTGTTGGAAATCCAAAGAAACAATACGAGCCTTGTACGGTTTTAGTTGTAGAACCTGCCATTTAATATGGTAGCTATAGTAGGCATAATATAATGGTACCTATGCTGGCTAAGATTTATATTCTGCTTTCGAAATTTTATCTACACTATGCACTAATAATAATATCAAAAATGATTTGATTTTGCGTAGTAAGCATCTTTGACTATCATAAGGAGAAATCTCCTCTAAGTCTGCGTTTGCATTGTATGTGTGCCGGAAGGCCTTATGGTAGTTTCATTTTTAAAAGCATTGCGAATCTATTTTAAAATTATCATGTACTTTGTTTTAAAAATAAACTGTTTTAGTTCTCACACCAGCCACATGACTAACTAGGAGTTTATTGTTTTCCTTCCTAAACTCTGGGTGCCCACCAATTTCCACACGGGCAGTCAAGAGTCAGGTTTATCAGGATATTCTGGAATTCAGGAGTTGCTGGAGGCAAGCTGGATGGCATGGCCTATTCACTAGTATATAGTATTTCTTTTCCACTGTTTGTTGATGTTTGTTGTTGTTATTGTAAACTCTGATAATATAATGTAATGTAATAACTGATATAGTTCTTTGTTTAAAGATTATTCATTTATCTATTATATGTTGTTCCGCTGCGATTGTGAGATTCTGATATTGCTCTGCTGTTTTCTTTCTGTTATGTTCTATCTTTTCTCTCTTCTTCTATCTTTTGCTTTTTTTTAATCCTAAGAATTCGTATTTCCATTCATCTTGAGTTAATCAATGGAGATTAGTGTCTATTCAAGGAGTACGGATTTGCGAGTCCTTACATCTGGTATCAGAGCATATGGTTAAGCGACAACGATGGCTCTGTTGGGTATTACTCATTAGAGATAGAGTCAGTAGTACTCTAAAATGAGTTGAGTGTAATAATAGCTACGAGTGTGTATTTGTTAATGAACATAAAATTGTTTTATATTGTGATGATTGGTTTGTTGAGTGGTATATGGATTCTGGTTAATACGAGTAATTAACGTTGTTGATAGGGATCTCTAAACACTTGTACAGGACAATTCGACACGATATTGTTTTAAATTGGGTAAATGAAATAATTTTTACCTTGATTATATTTTATATATAAAGGAATAATTTTTCAGAATTGTTAAAGTGTATATAAGTAGATTGTTTGGTTGTTGAAAATGTAAGAATATATATATAAGTAAATTTAAAAGATGTTTGAACAAGTTAAATAAAACATGTTATAAAAGAATAATCGTATAAGTAAAATGAATTATAAATATGAAATTATAATTAAAGTGATTTACAATTGTGAAATAAACTTATATATATAAGAAGTGTAACTATATGAATATATTTATGAATATGAGTTATAAATAAAAAAATGAATTAAAAGTTAAATAAAATTTACTTTAGAATTGGAATCTGAATTGGATTTATAAGTAGGAATTTAAGTTAAGTAAAACCAAATAATGTTTAAATGGAATATAACTTAAGCGATGTTGAATGAAGTTGATTTTGGTATCGAAGTAAATTAATAAAGTTAAGTGATAAATGTGAACTTGAGTTATGTAATGAAATTCAACTTTTATGGTTAAATGAATTAGCAATTGAATTGAACGAATGAATTGAATGTAAATCAATTAAATGTAAATAAATTGGTAAGAAATAATGAATGTAAGTGTTAATTCATTAAAATCTAATGTTATTGGAAATTGAATAATTGAATGAAAATCAATTTAATTAAACCAATTGAAAGTAAAGGTGTTAAGCCAAGTTGAATGAATATAAGCAAAGGAATTTGGTTGTAATTATTACACATTGGTTGATATATGATTGTTAGTTGATTGTATATAATTCATTAAGTGTTAATGAAATTGAAAGCTAAAGTAATTGAAATCCAATTAGAAGTTAAGTGAATTTGATTTGGAAGTGAACCAACTTGAATATGAATTAGTGAATATAAACTAATTGAAAATGAATGTTAGTAAAAACATCCACTGTAAATGAATCAAATGTGATTAAATTGAAAACCCATTTCATTTAATATTAATGAGAATATGAATGAATATTTATTGGTTATGGATGTTAGTTGAATGCTAGTTGGATGATAGTTGGTTGATAGTTGAATATATTGCTTTTACTGCATTTGCTATGTTGGCATATATAGTTATTATGTTGCTATATGTTGTATATCGATAATATTGTCTATATACATGTTTCTCATCTGTTTGTTGAGTGTTTAGTAGGTGCGGATCGCGTTTACTTCGCATTTGGAGTTCGCTTTTGCGCTATATTAGCCATATATGCTCGCTAATAATATATAAGGTACATATCTCGGATTAAATATCGTACTTTTACACTTTTTTCCCTGCGGGATGCCTCATCACTTGATGAGATGTATGTTTGTGATATATATACTGTCATTTTTTTTTCAGATCGAGCCGCGCAAAGGAGACTCTGGTGAATTTTTCCGAAAATTTAAGGCGTTAGAATATTTTTGAGAAAAATTGAATTTTTTTGAAAACTATAACTTTGATTTGGAGTTGAAAGTTAAACAATAGTGGTTGTTTTTGAAAAGATAACTAAGTTGGATTTGAAAACTAAGTAAAGTTATTGTAAGAAGTCTAACTATGGTTTTTGGGAAAGTTAATACATTCTGTAACTTTTTCTTACTTGGTAATTTCGAGGACGAAATTCTTTTAAGGAGGGAAGTTTGTAAAGATCCAGAATTTCTATTAATTAAAATTTGTATATTTTATTAATTTTAAATATTAATAAGCGAAATTTATAAGTCGAATAAATTTTATTTCGAATATCTGGATTTAATTGGATAATTAAATCGACAATTTAATATGTGAAAATACAGAAATAATTAAAATTTGGGTTTAATATGATTGTAAATAATTTGTAAAATTCTATTTTATCATATTGAAGTTATAATGATGTTTTAGAACTTTTAAAATCGAATTAAAAGTTAATTTGTGAAAATTGAATATTTTAATACTTAAATTGACGAGTTAAAATAGCCATTTTTCAAACAGTCTCGGATTTTACCGAAACTAGTGTCAGCGGATCCTTAATGTCATATTATTGTATGGTTTCAAATTTCGTGTCAATCGGATTTACCGTTTGTCCGGGACAAGCTAAAACGCCTAGAAATTTGAAACCGATTTAATCTTAAATTGATTGTTTATTGCCGTAGCTCGCACAGATGATCGAATTAGCCTCCGAAACACGTTCCATTGTATTCGAAACGCGGGGTAAACCTTAGAAACGCCAACCGACACGCTTTGTTTGGAGTTCGGAAAAATCCGGGATGAATAGTGTCGCGTATTTTTCTATAAAAGGACCTACATGTTTTCATTTGCAAAAGAAAAACAAAACCCTAGGTTAAAAAACTTCAGCCGCCACTAACCCAACCAATGGCCGAAAGTTCATCCTTTTCTCCTTCAATTTTCTTCCAATCCGTAACTCATTCGAAAATTTCCCAACTGCAAAAGTGTATAGCACATCCTCATCTATCAATCCAACGGTGGAGATTGGAAATGGAGCAGTGTGGTGGTCTCTATAGGGGCGCGATGGTCTGCCGTTCGCACAAAATTCTAGGAGCAATGGGAGTGCCAAGCTTGATGATGCTCTGGCCGTGGATGGAGCTCGGCATGGTCGTTCAAATGAAAGCTTCTGATCGTCTTCAAAGTCGACAAGGAGGTGGCGATAATTGGTGAGAGGGGGCGGCTATGGGTTTGGAGACGTGTGTGTTACTGGGTAGGGGAGAAGCTCCAAGGGACGCCCGTGATTTTTGGGTAAAGTAATGGACGGCTGTGATGCAATTTAGGTTTAAAAATTGAAAATAAAAAGTGTAAATTATATATTTATAATTCATGTAACTTTAAAAATTCGTATATCTTTGATACGAGGTCGAAATCGCATGAAACAAGTTGTGTTGGGTTCGTAGGACGAACAATATGCTATGGAATTGGATTGGAGTCGTTTGGAGTTAGTGAAAATTTCGGGTAAAATTAAACGTCCGTTTAATTTTATTCGAGATAAAAGCTGAAAACGAAATTGAAATCAAGGTGAGAACTTCTCACTCAATCGAATCGGTTTCGATTTTAATTTTAAATAGTTATATTTAGAATTTCTTGATTGTATGTTCGAATGATGATTGTTATCTATTGATTGTTAAAATAGACATTATATGCCGTTAGTAAGCGGAGGTTATTTATTAAAAACATATACCGTGAATATTTCACAGTACAGTGAAATTGTTATTATTTATGTACTTGGAGTTGATTTCCCGCATTATATAGCGGATGAGACCCTAATGCGTCGTCTATTAAGCGGATAATATTTTTTAAATCCCATATACCGCGATACTGCGCTTTGAACGGAATTGGTATTGTGCTAATGTTTGTGGATGCAGGGAAATAGGTTGGAGGGATCCAACTGGATTCCTCACCAGTATTTATTTGATTTCAGATAATTTTATATTTGTTGATTATCATATACAGATATATGATGTCGTTGTTGTCGCGTTTGACTATTTGGTGTGTAGCATCATTGGGCCAATTTTGGAATTTTAAAAGGATTTTTAAAGTGATTTTTGAAAGTATATGTTATAAAATATTTTTGGAATTGATTCATTTTAAATAAATAAACATTATAATTTTAATGTTATAAAAATTATGATTTTTAAGAAATATAGTTAAAAGTTGATTTTTGAAAATATGGGGTTAATGATTTTATAAAATAGTTTAAATTGGGATTTTTGAATTTATTGTAAAAAGTTTAAATATAGGATTTATAAAATTTGATTATTTTATAAATCAAAAATGATGAAATTATAAAGGAGTTTAAAGACGTTTTAAAATAATAATATAAATTGATTTATATAAAAGATTTATAAATTGATATTTATAAATTAAAATATTTGAATTATAAAACGAGTTTTTATAAGTGTTAGAATGAAGTGTAAATGAGTTTCATAAATGAATGAAATTTATAGAATTATAAACGGTGAAGTTATAAATGGAATTTTATAAGCAGTAGATTTATAAAATTTGTAAAGTTATTAAAAGAATAGATTTGGGTAAATATAAGATTTATAATTTGGGAAGTTTAAAAGAACGATTTTGTAAACAAATAAATTATAAGTATTTAACTTATAATATGAACTTTTGGTATATAATTGAGTTATAAATCTGAAATAGGTTAATAAAGGAGATTTATAAAAGGAAGTTGTTATAAAATAAATAGAAATGGAATTTATAAACATTGTTTTATAAATCCACAAACGACTTATTTTGATAAGCAAATTGTTATAACTTATTAATAGAGTTATATTCATATTTTAGATAGTGAATAATCCTTTAAAATAAAATGTATAGAAATGATGAAATTGGTTAACGAAGTATATTCACGTTTTTGGATAGTGAATAATATGTTAAAGAAAATATTTTGGATGTTATGTTTTAAATAGAATTAAAACGATCTAACGATGTTTTTAAAATGTGTTAAGGTTCGAAACCATAGATTTCAACCTTCATTGTTGAAATAGACGTTTTCGAGAAATAGAAGGAAATGGTAGACTATAACACTGTTGTTATAGTAAATGATTTCCGGAAGGAAATGTTTTATATAGTATTGGGATTTATATATCTATTTTAATTTCGAATCCCTATACTAGTGATTTTGGGTTATCGTAATGACGTTTTACGCAACATTCGTTTTGGCCCAAATAAATATGTTTAAGAGAATGTTTTCCTTAAAGAATGAAATATATACTTAATTTCGATTTAAGTATATTGAATATTTTCCAAGTGTAGAAAATAAAAAGATTTGTGAATTACTTATTAATTAAGTATGGAAATGTTTTCCAATATGAAGTAAATATTTTGAGATTTTATCTTTTGAAGATAAATTGAAAATGAATATTAGAAATCGATTTGGACATCGTATATTCATAGATATTTTGGAATTGTAAATTCACTATGAATTTATAAAAGGAAGGGTAATTTGTTTAAAAATAAATGTTGATTTATTTTTGAAGTGTGGGAATTAATTTACGGATTTGGAACGTAAATGTAAAGTAAATCGGTAAGGATTTATTTAATTGGTTTAAATGAACCATGTTGAAATGAAAGTATTTCCGCGTAAGGAAAATGTTTGAAATTTGTTTTCAAAAGTGGTAAAGATGAAAAGTAATTTGAAAATTGTTTTCAAATGGTTGAAGTGTGGAAAATATGTATCTTGTAAATATATTTTTGGAAAATAAATAATTTGGAAAATTATTTGGAATCTGGTGATGTTGTGCATATCCATTGATAGTTTAATAACCGACTATCAATATTTACCTTTGAATAGGTATTTGTTGTGATTTTCTTGAACTTGAATGTCACACTTATTTTTGAATAAGCGCTCACTATTCGGGTTAGCCGGGAAAGGACCTTGGGGTCGTATATCCCATTCCGAATATGTGATACGACGTTATGAATTGCATTTGAAGGCCGGTGTTGAAGACCGGATATTTTTGAAAACGGAAGGATTACCGTCGAATGTCTCTGCACCGAATGGCCCCGGTATAGAGATTCCATATGTGATGGGAAGTTCGGACGTGATTAGTGAATATCCGGATTGCAAGGACTTCTTTGTAAGTGCCTTCGGTTCTGTTCGATCCCGGAATAGACTTGTATGGATTGTATGTCTGACATTACAAATTGAGATATAAAGCTGATTTCTTTCAAATACATATCTGTTGGTGGCGGAGAATTTATTCTCTTAGCATTAACACCCTTCTCTAAGACGTACGAGCTCAGAGGTTATGTAGTTGAAGGTTATTAGTAATATACTCCCAATTTGGTAGTGTGATATGCTAAGTGTTGTTGAGCATTTGTTGAATCAAAGCACAGCTTTTGTATAAAGCGTAGCTTTGTGGACGAGACTGCGTCGAACCTCACACCCCGGAAATGGTCAAAACAGGAAGGAAGCAGCAAGGTTATTAGGGGGTAGCGCCCCTTTAGTGTATGTCATTCCTTCTGGATAGAGGTGGTATCATGGTATGGAGCCCAGATACTTAACCTATGTTGTTGCTGCAAATTTATTACTTTGTGGTTGTTGGAAATAGAGGATCCTCGGATATAGATCGGTTACGATCGGGGGCTGACATATTCGTGTTAGTAGTTACCCAGTTAGGGGTAACCCGACTTTGAGTTGGCAGAGATCCGGTTAGGTTCTCGGGACGTCATTCCAGAGGCGTTTCCATGTGGCAATTGGAAGTTCCTTGGCCTGACCATTTGTTGGAAATCCAAAGAAACATATGAGCTTATGGGTTGTATTTTTATGGAAGGCAATTAGTATTCAACGATAACGGCCGTGTGGCATTCAAAGTGATGTGATTGTGATTATGAAAGGTAAATCATTACCTCAGGTCTCATCAATCGGAAATGACCAAAACAGGGTTAGATGTAGCTGGCCAAAGTGGGTCATTCCTAAGTAGGATATGATCATCCTGTTCTAGATATATCTTTACATGCTATGACATCATGTATCTGATTATTGTGCTTTGCATGCTTCAAGGGCCCTCAGTAAATGTTAACTCCACTCTTACACAGTTCAGTGACTTAAAAAGATCGGATGGACCAGCGACCTACGACTCAACGGGTTAGCGACTTATGTGAAGGCGCGACCTAACTACCTAAGGGAGTAAGAGACTTAACACATAAAGTAAATCAGCAAGATGAGTGACCTAGCGCACCAACGACCTATGGACTAAGGTGACATAGCGACTTAAAGGTATACACGACCTAGTAGCTAAGTGGATCTAACGACCTAACCAGTGAAGCTACCTCGCGACCTAACTACTGATGCAAAGTCTCGACCTAATGACATGAGCGACCTAAGGATGGAGCGGTCTTAACGACCTAAAGAGCTTATGACTTTAAGGCTCCTACAACCTAGCTACCACTCTAAGTCGCCCACGACCTAAAGGTGTACGCGACCTAGCGAGTTAATAAGGGAAGCGACCTAACGGGGATAAAGTTCTCTAGTGACCTACGACTTATACCTAAGTCGCTCACAACCTAAGCTTACCAGAGGAGCCTCTTATGCCGCTTTATACTTAGGTCGGCCACGACCTATGACTTGCCAGTTTCTCCAGGGAAATCAGGTGTTCCTTGTAAAAACCGTAGACAACTCCCATTAGGTCGCGTACGACCTACGACCTACCCAAGGTCGCTCGCGACCTACGACTTAAAGCCGAGCTCCCCTATAAATACGGTGCTAGTTTCAATATTCAAGGGATCTTTTGGCTCATTCTTGGAACATTGACACTCTGCTGAATTCTCGACTCACTCGACACTTCAAATACGAAAGACATCTCAACAAACTTCAAGAGGAAATCTAACACAATCAACATGGATTCAAAGAATTCTTCTACATTGGAGTTATAGTTGTTTGTCTCATCAGTATTGTAACTGAAGATTGTTGTAAAGTTGTAACTGATTCGGTAATAAAGAGGATTAAAGTGGACGTAGGCTTAACCTGAAGCCGAACCACTATAAACTATTGTCTTTTCTCGCTTTCTCTGTGACTTTTCTACTTGTTTTTAATTCCCGTGTTCACGGGTGGTGCTTTCATTTACTCTCAACATACACCGGGGTGTTAGCGTTCAATTTTTAGCGTTAGCATTTTTGGTGCTTTCACTGAGAACCCAACTCAGGCAATCTTCATCATCGCTTCGCAAAAGTTTGTTGAAAAAGTCTCTCTTAAAACCAGAAGTTTATCAGAAATAATGGCTCATGGAAGAAAGCGTGGATATACAAGACCTAGTAATGTCCATGAAAAGACTGCCACTTCTCCTTCGTCAAGTCAAGCAACGCCAAGTGCCGGAATTACACGGGCAGAGTTAGATGCTGTAGTATCTGGATTATACCAGCAGATGGAAACCCAGAATGCTTTAATGTTGGAAAGGATAAATGCATTGCTCGGAGCAAACCGTCAACTGGTGAATAACGAAGAAAACCTTGCAGATGATATTCATGATCCTAAGGAAAGGAATGTTCCTCAAAGACCAGCTAGCCCCGCCAAAGAAACACCTCCTCAACCTGGAGGATCAAGACCACAGCCAACTCTCCGTGAATGTTTGTCCCGACAAACTTCCGAGAAAATGGTCGAAGTCTGTCCTGCGGATCCTGTAAATGATGAGGAATATCTTTCGGGCATGGTGCGACAAATCATGAAAGAAAGTATGCAGAGAGATGAAGATGAGAAGGAATGGGGATTCGCTCCGAGCAAAACTCCGTTCACTGAGAAGATTCTAAGGGCAGAATTCCCAAGGAAGTTCGTTCCTCCGACCATCCCGGCTTATAAGGGAACAAGTGATCCCAATCAATTCCTGTATAAGTATGATTGGCACATGACTGGTGCTAGAGCGTCTGATGAGATCAAATGCCGGTACTTTTCGGTATACTTGGAAGGAGTGGCTCTGCTCTAGTTCACAAAACTTCCGGTCCGGTCCATAGATCAGTTCGCCGATTTGACTCGGAAGTTTAAAGAGCAATTCAGGTTGTATGCTTCAAAAGCAAAGGATATTATGTCGCTATCAAGCCTGGAATAGAACCCTGGGGAATCTATCAGGTCTTTCTTGAACCGCTTCAACATAGCTTTGGCTGAAGTGGACAATGTGGAGCCACGGATGGTCTTGACATACCTGATGAGGGCAATCGATAAATCAAGCGAATTTGGGAAGTGGCTGAAGATGAAAGAACTGAATTCACTTGAGAAATTCTATAAGAAAGCTGACGAATTCATGCGCTTGGAAAGCCTTCGGGCACCAGTTAAAGTGGCATTGACAGAGGTTAAGGATAACACTACTGCTCCTACCAAAAGAGAATCCGGAAGTCGGAAAAGGGAGAACAATGGTGGGAAGAAACAGAAAGATATGAAGAAACCTCGCTTCTTAAAATCTTCAAATTTCACTCCTTTAACTGACACCCCGGAGAATATCTTCTTTGCTACCAAAGATGCGGTAGAATATCCTAAACCGCCCGAGATGAGAGTTAGCAAAAAGTTTGCTCAAAGTGGGAGATCTGTCAGTTTCATACTCAACCCGGTCATGATACCAACGAATGTCGCCATCTGAAAAATTTAATTGAAGAACTGTTGAGAAAGAACAAGTTGCAGTAATATGTTAAGAGAAGTAGAAATGACCCAACTTCGTCTACTAAGGGTCAGCAACTTCCTGCTCATCCATCTGGCTCGGATGAGAGGAACGTTGTTCATGAATCAGAAAGGCCCGTTATTAATATGATTACAAGAGGGCCTCACCCAGCAGGCAGAAGCTGGGGCGAGATGGAAAGATATGCCCGTGCCTTGAAATATGCACCAACAGAAGAAAGTGTTTTTATGCTAGAAGACGCCGCACCTTCAAAGCAACAGAAAACTTTTAATGATGATATTGTTTTCAGAGCCAGGGACTCCATGGGCACTAAAGCTCCGACCATGGATCCCTTGGTCATCTTTGCAGGCATTGGGCCGGCTATTGTGAGAAGAGTGCTTGTAGATTGCGGCGCTTCTTGTAATATTCTCTTTAAAAAGATGTTCGACCAAATGAAGATTCCAATGGCTAATGTTCAAGCCTCATCTCAGAAGATTGTTGGGTTCACTGGGGAACCGAAACAGCCTATTGGAACTATTGACTTGTTAGTCGAGCTTGGAGAGGGGCAGAAAAAGGTAGTTAGGAAACAGACTTTTGTAATTGTTGATGAATTTTCTGCCTACAACGCCTTCTTGGGCCGACCAACTCTTGCGGCTTTTAAGGCAATTCTCGCCCCGTGGTGCCTTCTATGAAATTTCCCACAGATAATGGTGTTGGAGTTATTAAAGGGGATCAGAATGCTGGGAAAGAATGTTATCTGAAAGAGTTGCGAGAAGCAAGGAAGAGAGAGATGGGAAAAGATGCGGCAGCCCCAGTCCGCATCAAAGAACCAACCTTGTAGCAATTACAGGGTGGACCCTGCACTGGCGAGCATAGCGGGGAACGAAGAGAAATGGATCCCAGAAAAGCTAGTGAGGGGGAAAATAGAGTGGTGCCAGTTGAAGTAACGGTGCCGGTACCTGTTGACCCGAAAGATCCGAACAAAGTGGTGAATGTGGGTTCACAACTTAGTGTGACAGCTCAAAATTCCTTGGTAACATTCTTGAAAGCAAATCTGGACGTAATCGCTTGGACTCATGCTGATATGTGTGGAATATCCCCAGAGATTGCAGTACATACTTTGAATATTGATCCAAAGTTTACACCGGTAAAACAGAAAAGAAGAACCTAGGGTCCTGAAAGGTCAGCGGCGTTGAAGGAAGAGGTAGACCGGCTTATGGAGAATGGTTTCATCAGGGAGTCTACTTATCCGAATTAGGTTTCAAATCCAGTACTGGTTAAGAATGCTAATGGGAAATGGAGAGTTTGCATTGACTTCTCAGATTTAAACAAAGCCTGCCCCAAAGACTGCTTCCCGTTACCCAGAATAGATCAGTTGGTGGATGGAACGGCGGGACATGAATTGTTATCTTTCATGGATGCTTACTCCGGATACAACCAGATTATGATGCATGAGCCGGATTAGGAGGACACAAGCTTCATCACCGATGTTGGTCTCTACTGCTATAAAGTTATGCCTTCCGGACTTAAGAATGCAGGGGCAACTTACCAAAGACTCGTCAATGCTATGTTTAAACCGCAGATTGGCAAAACTATGGAAGTTTATGTTGACGATATGTTAGTGAAATCAAAGAAAGCGGTAGACCATATGGATCACTTGGCGGAGATGTTTGCAATCCTCCGGAAGTACGGAATGAAGCTTAATCCTTTGAAATGTTCGTTTGGGGTGGAGTCCGGAAAGTTCTTGGGTTTCATTGTGAGTGCTATGGGCATTGAAGCTAACCCTGCTCAAATTGCTGCCTTAAGAGAAGTCAAAGCCCCTAGGACAAAGAAGGAACTACAGAGTCTTAATGGGAAAGTCGCTGCTTTGAGTCGATTCATTTCCAAAGCTACTGATAAATGCATTCCGTTCTTTGATGCACTGAAGAAAGGAAGGAAGAATTTTGATTGGACTCCTGAATGGCAGAAAGCTTTCGATGAGTTGATCCGTCATATGGAAACGCCTCCAATACTTTCTAAGCCGGACAATGGTGAAGATCTTTTTGTATATTTGGCAATCTCATCTCATGCTCTCAATGCAGCCTTGGTACGGGAAGACGCAAAAATTCAGCGCCCGGTCTATTATATCAGCAAAAGATTCACTGGGGCAGAGATGAATTATTCGAAGCTGAAAAAGCTCGCCTATTGTCCACTGATTGCATCAAGAAAATTAAGGCCGTATTTTCAAGCTCATCCAATCAAAGTCCTCACTGATCAGCCTCTGAAGCAAGTCCTCTTTCGCCCTGAGACTTTGGGTCCCCTTTTGAAGTGGAATATTGAACTCAGCCAATACGACATCACTTATCATCCTCGGAGAGCAATCAATGGACAAGCTTTGGTAGATTTCATTGCAGAATGTACAGACAAAGGTGATAGTGAGGAAGTAATGAATGATAATCCCCCAATTCGATGGAAATTGTATGTTGATGGCGCAAGAAACAATTGCTGTTCCGGAGCTGGGGTTGTGCTTGAAACTCCCGAAGGGCGGTCGTTGTGCTATGCATTGAGGTTAGAATTCCCTTCGACAAAAAATGAAGCAGGATATGAAGCTCTCGTTGCCGGCTTGAGAACTGCTAAAGAGTTGAATGTCAAAGTGTTGCAGATTTTCAGCGATTCACAGCTTATTGTATGTCAAGTCAAGAAAGAGTTTCAGACCAAAGGAGGAAATCTTCCTGCTTATTTGTCAAAAGCTTGGGAACTTCTCGGTGATCTTGACCACTATACGATAAGTCATATCCCCCAGGAAGAGAACATGAAGGCAGATTCTCTCACAAAGTACGTAAGCACTGGTGAAGCTCAATTATTGGGATTAGTTCCCGTGGAAGTCTTGTCATCCCCAAGCATTGATGAAATGGATATTGACTGGATCATGACTATATCTCAAGAACAAGAATCATGGATGACTCCGATAATGGAATATCTGCTCAACAGTTCTCTACCAGAAAATTCAAAAGAGCGACAAAAGTTGCTACGAAAAGCCTTTAGATAGATGGCCGATTGTACAGGCGGGGATTCTCAATGTCGTTACTCCGATGTGTGACCAAGGAAGAAGCTAAAACAATTCTAGCTGAAGTACACGGAGGAGAGTGTGGAGACCATTCCGGTGGTCAAACTTAAGCGAAGAAAATCCTCCGATATGGGTATTTTTGGCCAGATATTAATCATGATGCTGCAAGCTATGCCCGAAAATGTGACCGATGCCAGAGATTTGCAAAAATTCCAAGAGCACCTTCCACAGAGATAACACAGATGGTCAGTCCGTGGCCATTTGCTATTTGGGGAATAGATCTCATCGGGCCTTTGCCAACCGCCAAATCCAGAATCAGATATGTTATTGTCGCTGTTGATTATTTTACTAAATGGGTTGAATCCGAACCATTAGCTACTATTACCTCTAAGAAGATGATAAACTTTGTAATTAAGAATATCATTTGCAGGTACGGTGTGCCTCAAAAGATAATCACAGACAATGGAACCCAATTCGAAAGTGAAGAGTTCCAAGATTTTGCAAGCGATTTAAGATCCAGAAAAGCTTCTCGGCAGTGGCTCATCCACAGGCAAACGGGCAAGTGGAAGCAGTAAACAAAATTATCAAATCGACCATCAAAAAACAGCTGGAAAAAGCGAAAGGTGGTTGGGTCGATAAGCTTCCACTAGCACTGTGGGCATATAGAACAACACATAAAACTATGACGGGGCACACTCCATTTTCATTGGCATATGGATCAGAGGCAATGATTCCGGTAGAAATAGAAGTCCCTTCACATAGAAGAATTCATTTCAGCCAGGATGAAAACGAAGAGTTACAACTTGAAGCACTTGACTTCCTTGATGAAAAAAGGGAAGAGGCTCAGCTCATAATTGTAGCCCATCAGCAAAGAATTGCCAGGCACTTCAATTCCAAAGTTCGCCAACGCAGCTTTGAGATTGGAGATTTAGTCTTGAAGAGGGTCATGACAGCAACAGGAGTGTTTGCGCCAAACTAGGAAGGGTCGTATGTTATAGGCAAAAAACTTCTCGACGGCACGTTCAAACTAACAACTGTCGAAGGAGATCCAATTCTAAGAGCTTGGAACAACAATCATTTGCGCCCATATTTTACTTAAAGGCTTTAATGAAATATGTAAAAGAATGATGAATGTATGATTCTTGTATTGAAAGCCATTGTAAAGCTAGTGCAAGTGAATAATAAGAACTATAAAGTCGATGTAGGCCCAGTTCTTGGCCGAACCACTATAAATCTTGTGTTCTTTACTATTATAAACTGCTTGTTTTATTTCGATATATAAAGTACGTCAATTGTATTGCTAAAATGGCGATTTAATACTACAGGCCATTAAAACAAAGCTTACCCATCATAAGACCAAGCAATCCCTGACATCACTCAACAAATGAATATCTAGCCACAAAAATTCCAGATTCGAATCATATATAAGGAGTGCTTCAAGCAAACAGTTAGTGGTTCCGCCAGAAGTAGACTCTTCCTAACTAATTGTGATCGTTTGTGCAAACAAACATTCGATTAATTAGCCTGTATCTACCCCTGCGAACTCATTTAACAATGAAGTACACTTCTTTGGATAGAATAAGCTACTTGCAAAAGAAAGGAATGTGCGCTTGGAAATGATAAAAGGAAACCGCTGATATGAGCAAATGGCGAAAAGACATGGGCGATGTGATGACCCGAAATTTTAAAGCAATATCAATTTAATAATCTGTAATAAAGATTAAATTGATTTGATAATATTTGTAATAAGATTTGAATTAATTTAATAATTCAATAAAATAAATAGTTAATTGATAGATGTTATCTTTTTAAATCTAATATTTGTTTTATATTTATAATATATATAGAGTATTGTATATATTGTAAATAGGTATTGTTTTAAATGAATCCTGTTTTCTATAAAATTTATATCTTTAGTAAAATTGGAAATTTTAATTTTATTTAAAGGTTAAACTTTTTAAAAGCTATTTAATAAATAAAATAAGGTTTTAAATACTTAAGATAAATATTAAATGATTTAAAGTATGTGTAACTCAAGTTTAAAGTTTAAAATAAATAACAATGGAGTCGTTTTGAGTTTCTTTCAAATATAATGTGATAATAAATAATTTATTAATAAAGAAATAATTTCTTTTATAAGTTATTTATGGTTATTAAATATTGTTATTTCTAAAAATATAATAATACATTGTTTTAACAAATAAATCTTTAATAAAAAAAATTGTTTCCCAAAATTCAAATTTTGTAATTGTATTTGTAAATAAACAAGATTTCAAAATTTATTTTTGAACATGAATTCAAAATTTTAAATCTAAAAGTATAATTGTTTTTAATTTATTTGATTTTGAATCATTTGTATAAGTTTAATATTTATTCATTTTAAAATTTATGTACATATAAATAAATACATGATTGGCTAATTAATTCAAACAAGCTTACATGTATCCTATATTAAAATCTAACAAAATACTAATTAACATTTAATGAATGATAACTCTTAAAAAGACAAGTGTTAGCTTTTAAATTCACTTAATAACAAGTGTTAAAAGATTAAGTAGAATGTAAGACATGTGTCATTTAAATTTGGCTTTTCTTTTATTTGTTCAATAAAATTTAAATTTTCAGTTTTATATATAAAACAAATTCTTTTTCCATTTTTGTTTCTTTTCTAGAGCTAAACAAAAAGGAATCACATTCTCTAAAACTTAAATCCGAGACAAAACTTCTCATTTATCAAATCTAAAACATCAACTTACACTTCTTCAAAAGAATCAAGCCTGTAAATCATCTCCCTGTTAATCAAAACCTTATTCACTCTCAAGAAAACCTGTAACTACTTCAAAGCATGCAAAATATGTAGCCTGCATTTCATTTAAAATCTGGAGTTTCAAGGCATCTGTATTCTTCTTCAACTAAGCAACATCAGTTTTAAGACTCAGAGACTAGTAGCAACTCTAAGGCATTTCAACACCAAAATTTGCAAAGAAGCAAAGGATTTCAGTTTTAAAGCTATTTTCAAAATATAAGAGGAAGCTCTGTCTTCTTCAAATGAGGTGAGTAACTTTATTTTAAAAGTTAAGTATAAAATAGGGTTGCATGCAAATATTGTTGAAATAAATCACTATGATGAAATATGTTGTGTGTTTATATGAGTGTTTGGATATGCATGTTATTTATATTGTGTTATGTTCTGTCTGTTATCCCCAGGTTCAAAATTTCAATTTAAAATCCATTAGCACTAAAACCTAGTTTCTGATAAGGGTTGATTTACAAACAAATGTTGTTTTTTTTATCATAAGTTAATGTTTTAAAATTTAAGATAGTCAAGATAAAAGCCTAGTTTTTCACTGGAAGCAGAAAACATCAGTGACTGTAAAAATATGTGAAATTTCAAATTGAATAATTTGTAATTTCAGTATTATGAATTAAATACTAAGATCAAAACATGATTTTTAGAATAAAAATTAGAATTTTTAGTTAAAGGGGTATGGTGCATTTCTTGTATGAACAAAAAAGGGTAAATTCATGATTTCGGGTGATTTCTGTAATTTTGGATGTTGAGATTTTCAATGTTGATTTAGAATTGAGCATAGATTCAGGGAAAAAAATTTGATGTTGATGAAAATCAACAGGGAAGCAGAGGTAGTGATTTAGTTTCTGTAGCCCTAGTTTTAACTGTGCATATTGATTGGGTCGGTATGGATTATAGGGATGATCGAGTTCAACTCGGTTTTAAGTGTCGATAGTGTGGACATAGACGAAGCTGTGGCCGGTGGTGGAGGTCCTCAAAGGGGTCGGAGCACCGTAGGTGATGTTTTGACAGGTTTCGATGGGGTTGGGTCTTTCTGTTCCAGGTTAGGATGTGAACTCGAATTTCGATTCGAGTTGTACGTGAGTTGTGGGATGATCGTGGTGGATTAGGGAGGTGGTCGTAGGTGTAGGGAGGCCACCGGAGTTGGCAGGTGATTGTCGGAGGCACGGTGCAGGTGCACCGTGCACTTTTGTGTCAGATGGTTGCTTGGGTATGTGCAGGAGGGGGAACTCGAGAATCACTCGAGAAATTGTAGTATTGGCTCAAAGCAGGAGTTCTTTTGACTCGAAGTAAAATCTTTTAGGCTCGGGTTGATTTTATTGTTACAGTTTTTTTTTCTGTAACTTGCCTGTAAATTTTAAACTAAATTTAAAAAGAATTCAAAGTTTGTAATGATTGGATTTAAAACAAGTTTAAATCTAGTTTGTATTATTGTTTCAAATGATTTTGAATCCTACAAGTTTTCAAATTTGTAAGTGGTTTCAGATTTTAAAAAAAATGAAACTTGACAGTTTCTGGAAAATGAAATTTAATTTTAAATCTGAAGGCAAATTTTTTTTTTTAATTAGCAGTTGAATTCAAATTTAAGTCCAGATTTCTTAAGGCTCTTTAATCTTCAAGTTTTTAAAATAAGTTTGTATCTTTAAATAAGAAGTTTTAAAATCAAGATGTAAAGCAAGAGTTCGATGCAAGTTTAAATTCAAATAATTTTACATAAGGAATGGTTCAAAGATTTTGAATTTAAAAATCTGGATATTTGAATAAATTTTGGAATTTGAATGTTTCAAACAAGTTTAACATTTAAGTTGTTTATTAAGAGTAAATTTGTTTTCAAACAAATATTTTTAAAACTTGATTTCCTTTTTGAATGAAATCATTTATAAAAGATTTAGAATAGGAAGTTAAATAATTGTTAACTTGAATTTGAAATTTTAAAGGTAATGTATTTTAAACTTAATTTTAATTAAAATAAGTATATTAAGATTTATCTTCTATAAGTTTAATTTTAAGTAATAAATGTTATTTACATTTATTTTAAAGAATAATAAATGAAATTTAAATTGGTTAATTCTTAATATCATTTTGAATTTTAGATTCAAAATGAAATTTGAATTTAATTTTTTTTTTTAAATGTTCCAAGTACATTTTAATATTAATACAATTATTAATAAGGAATGGGTTATCTTAGAAATTATTAAGATAAATATATAATTAAATAAATTGGATAATTAAGGAATAACTTATTTATTTAATTTATTTAATTAATAATTTGAATTAATTTAAATTAGAGATTTATTAAGAAGGAATTAACGCAAATTAATTAAAGAATTAAAAATAGTTAATGATGGTCATTAACTAAGGTTTATTTAGTAATTAATTAATATGATTAATTTTTAATAATTAATTAGATTGATTAATTAATGATAATAAATTATGAAATTTATTTAAGTTAATTACTTAAATAAAAATAATTAAGACATTAATTACTTAATGTAATTAATGAGTTTATTAAGATTGGTTAAATTAATTAATTTAGTTTAAATTAATTTTTAAACATGGGATTTGATAATAATTACCTGATGTAATTAATGAAGTGAAATTACTCAGTGAAGTAATTAAAGATTATTACTAAATGTAATTAATAGATGATATTGGGATTGTGAAAATAATTTGGATTAAATTATTTTGTATAATTAATCAAGTGATTAATTAAAGAAATTAATTAAGGAATAATTAATTTGATAGGTAATTAAGGATAGATAATTACAGAATGAGATTAATCAAAGGTGATTAATAATTATGGATTAAGTGAGATTAATTACTGAAAGTGATTAATTAAATGGAGTAATTAATTAAATATAATTAAGAATCATTAATTAATATAATTAATGGTGTAATTAAGATTGATTAATTAATATTAATTAATCAATAATAAGTGATTAAGTGTAATTAATTAATTGTAATTAATTAAGGTTAAATATAATAAATTGTAGTTAATTAATTAATGAAGTAATTAAAGGTTAATTACTGTATTTGGTTTAGGGTAATTAATTTTGTGGAATTAATTAAAGTATAATTAATCAGGATTGATTAATTAAGGTAATAGAGTAGAGGTTAATCAATTAATTAATTTGTAATTAATGTAAGCAAGATTTATATTGTGTAAATAATTAATTTAATTCATTTTAAATTAATTAGAGATGATGTAATTAATTTAATTCATTTTAAATTAATTATAGATAGTATGATTATAAATCATTGCTTATGAATAGTTGTGATTGGTTGCTTTGAATGGTTTTGAATCTCAACTATGAGATTAATAATGTTGAGTGATTGGATGCATTGGTTGCATTGTGATGATGATACTAATTATCCTTGATTGTGATAATGTGGATTATCTGTGGTTTGATAATGATAATTGTCTGTTATGAATCAATGAATTATCTATCTGTGTATATATAGATGATATAATTGAATTTGTTTTAAACTTTAAAACAATTTGGACCTAAAAGACACGTTTTGGATTTCGATGAGACCGGGATCGGTTTTCCATATTTGGATATCCGAAAACCACATCGATCCAAATTAACGATAGGTCGTGAAATCTTATGCGAAGAGTGAAGACTCGAGGTGTAAGGGCTATACGTCAGTATAACTCTGTGGGTGATCCCGTAATGAGTTTTGACGGAATAGTACTTATAGATTCGAGATGGAGATTTAGAGTGCAAGGGTTATCATCGTTAACTCTGTAGGTGATTCCGTAATGAGTGTAACGAGATAATGCCTTCGGTTTCGTTCGAACCCGGAACGAACTTGTATGGATTGAATGCTTTCAGCACATCGTCAGGTGGACGATGAGCATTCTAAGTGATGTGTCCTCTAAAGGTAATCGTAGCCTCAAGCTTCATCAACCGGGAATGGCTAAAACAGGGGAGGTGCAGCAAGGCTTCGTGGGTAGCTCCCACTGGAGAGCAAGATTGATCCCTGTCTAGAGGTCCCTTTTTATTCGGCTTAGTGGGCAGTTGGAATTGCGCACCAACTGCGGGGTTGTCTTGTTTGGAACTATTCAGTAACGAATGGGTCCGTCCTTGTGTTGCAGGGGAGTGGGAGTACTCCTCGGTACGTTGATCTAGGCCACATACTGTGACGGGCGGTACCCCAGTAGCCCTGCCATTGTATGGAATCCAAAATCCAATAAGTGCCAACGGTTTTGATTGTATTACCCACTTTTGTGGCTAGTAGCTGGAATTTAATAGATGTAAAATTTCGGCTATTTCTTATTTACTTGAAAACCCTAGACACTATTATAATATCATCAGATTTCCTATCAAATGTTTTGGTTAGCGTAAGGTAAAAACTTTTCCATGTTTATGTGTGGGAAGTCTTACGTGATACCTTTTCTTTTCAAAGGATTTTTAAAGTTAAGCAACTTTAACCTGATACTCACACCAGACCCATGTCTGACCCGGAGTTTATTTTTGTTTTTCATAAACTCTTAGGTACTCAATTTTTTCGAGTAGCCAAGGAATTCAAGTTAGCTTTGACGAATATTGGAGGAGCAATGGAGCAGGAGGCTTCTGTGTTAGATATTAGTATTCCACTGTGTGTTCTGTTATTGTCTCTGAGTTGTATTATGTTGTAAATACTAGACAGGTGTTTATAACTGTCTAGTATGTGTTGTATTATCTGTGTACTCTGATAATGATTGTAAACTATGTAATATTTTATGTTATTAATATAATTTATTCGTTCCGCTGTTTAGATTCTGATGTGTTGTTTCTTCTTCATTTCTTTCTTTCTCTTTTCTATCCTCTTCTTTCTTATTAGCGATGCGACTTCCTGGAGTGTGGAAGTTGGGTCGTTACAGGTGGTATCAGAGCATTAGGTTGAGCGAATACCTAGGCTCTAGAGTAGTGTCTTTCTTGAGAGAGCGTATATGTAATTTTAAATATTTATATTTATATATATTTATCTATTTCTACCTATCTGTTGGATTACCTGTTCAGGATTTCCAATATAGGCTATAAAGGTAGATAAGGCAGTAGTGTTTGTAACACGATTACTACCATTGATTGGAGTTTGTATGTTTGAGATTGGAAGTTTATCTGTCGAGACTGTAGACCTAATACCGTCTCAAGTAAGTTTTGTTGTGTTGAAGTATTTCATCGATCTATGAAGGAAACCTGTTAAGGTTCGGAGACATCTTTGAAATGTAGAGTTTGGTAAGTAAAATTTGGCTCTGTTAGTTGAGCTGGAGTAAGTGAGGGTATTTTGATACCTCAAGAAGTTGTAACTGCGTGATGAGATGCAATGACTATGGATTGTTTCCGAAGATGTTTTCTTTGGAACAAGTTTGGGAAGTGTGACTGTCCCGAAGTTGTGGCTGGATTCAGCAGGATGTTGAGGTGTTTTCTGTTTGCTTTGAAGTCCGAGTTTCTTGAAGAACTTTGGATTAGAAAGTTTGGCATTGGCGACAACAGTGCAGCTCGGAGTGTTCTGTGAGCCGACGTGGAGGTCTTAGCGCAGTAGTTTTTCTGTAGATGGAGTTCAGAAGCTGCTAAGTGAATCCGTTTCTTCAATGGATTGACTAGACCAGTGTAAGTTGTTCTGTTGATAAAGAGAGAACGGTTTTATTTGGAAATTTATCTGGGTAGATCGCAAAAGTGACTTGCGATTGTTTGAGTGTTCTCTTGGATTGTTGAAGATTGTTCTGGACGTCTTCTAAGAAGACATAGATTTGTCCGCATCTGGAGATTGAGTTTTCTTATCGACTAGAATTCCAGGAGTGAAACTGATAGTTCTGTTTAGTTGGGAAATGATTCCTAGAAATAGAGTTTGATGAAGTAACTCAGTTTTGGAGGAATTTCTGAGTTTTCTTTATGGATCTGCAGAACTATATTTCTGGAGCTGATGTCCAGTTGGTGCTTGTGATTCTTTGTCAGTATTTTCTTATCTACTTCGGATCAAAATTGTGTAGCGGAAGCAGTTTGGTAGTGTTTCTGATTCTCTTTTCCGGATCAGGAGAAGTTTGTAGTCTTCTGCTATTTATGGAATAGAATTGTGTTTTGGTTTTGAATTGATCTTGAGGTGATCATTGTGATGGGTTGTTTTTAGTTCTGATTGTTCTAGAGGAATCAGCAAGGGTTGAGCTGATCAGTTTGGATGTGGCAGCCTAGGATTGTCTGAAGACTTTTGTGGTTAAGGGACGGAGAATGTAACAACCCGCATATTTATCGAGTTTGTATTTAAATATTTTATTTAAATATTAACTCGTTAATCGAATTTTGGTCCGAAAAGCTACTTTTTGCAAACGGTCAAATTAGGACTCGAGACCACTTCCATTGAGTTCGAAATGTCATTTACAATTTTTTTAAGTATAAACATCGATAGGTTTGGAGTTAGTGAAATTTCACTAACTTTTCCCGCTTTGGACTTTGGGTTAGTTTAGCCTATTAAGCCCAAGTTCCAACCCCCTTCTCCTCACTCTTCATAAATTCCCTAACTAACTCAAGCTTGGGCATTAATGGTGAAAAGAATGGGAAATTAAAACTCCAAGCACAAATTCAATTGCAAATCCAACATTCAACTCCAAATTCAAGTAGAAGATATTGGATTCAAGCTTTGGATTGCTTCTCCTTGCTTTCAAGCTTCATCTTCATAAACTTTAGTGCAAAGGTGAGACTTTTATCTCACAAATCTAGTCTATAACTATATTGGACTGTTGGGAATGATTCCCTATCACTTTTGCATGCACATTTGCATTTGGTTTGGATTGGATTGGCGAAAAACTCCAATTTTTAGTTGTTTGGTGAACTTCCTGAGCTTAGGTCGCTCTGCCCGGGTATAGGTCGCTCGGAATCATTAGCTCGCGCGTGTGGAAAAGTCAAGGCCTGCATATTTCGTTCGCCTCGGATTTAGGCCGCCTCGGATTTAGGTCGCCTCGGATTTAGGTCGCCTCGAATTTAGGTCGTAGGTCGTTGGACTTTAGGTCGTTCGCGTATAGGTCGTTCGGCCTTACCTGCCTCATTAGGTCGTGGGACCTTAGGTCGTAGGTCGTTAGGCTTAGGTCGTTAAGTCGTTCCCTCTGTTGGAAACGTCTCCTCGGTCTTAGGTCGTTAGACCTTAGGTCGCCCCCCCTAGGTCGTTAGACCCTGAGTTGTTCCGCCTTCATTTAGCTCGCGCATCCCTTTAGGCCGCTAGGTCTTAGGTCGCGCATCCCTTTAGGTCGCTAGGTCTTAGGTCGCGCATCGCCTTAAGTCGCTCGACCTGCTCTCACCTTAGGTCGCGCCATCTTTTAGGTCGCGTACCATACTTTAGCCGTTGTCCCTTAGGTCGCTTGCACCTTAGGTCGGCCTCGTTAGCTCGTAGATCCTCTAGGTCGCGTGGCCTTTAGACCGTAGGTCGTTAGGTCGTAAGACCTTAGGTCGCCTGACCACTTAGGTCGCTTGACCTATTCAAATGTTAGGTCGCGAGTTCCTTAAGTCGCTCGTCTCTCTTAGGTCGCTCGCTTCGGCTAACTCGCGAACACCACTAGGTCGTTTGACCCCTTAGACCCCTAGGTCGCAACCATTAGGTCGCTCGACCCTATTCCTCTTAGGTCGTTAGACCTCATTTTGTCTTCACTAAGTCGTACCGTTTTGGACGGGGCGCTGCCCCGCATCCCACCGGGGGCGCTGCCCCCGGCCCCCGCCTCCGTAGGGGATCTTATCTGAAAAACATTGAGCTGATTTCCTTGAATTTTATTCACATCTCCGTATGCGATTTTTGTGACTGATTGTTTCTACAATTGCTTCTGTGTTTTGTCACTTTAAAATATAAAGGTTTCAATACTAGTAGTAAATATCAAAACTCTTTTAACAAACAATTTCAACTCTATTTTAATAACAAAGCTCTTTTCTTAAACCGTTTTCCAATCTATTAGTATATACAAGCCTTTACCTCACTCGGATGAGAAATCTAATTAAACGACTTAGTAAAACAAGTGGTATGAAACGCTTGCGTTCACTTCGTCGGTTAATTCTTGGACTTGTTCGATTGAACCTCTTGTGACAATTTTATTAGTGAAGATTTACAGTTTGTTCGTAAATATTTAAGTTAAGCAAGTGGTTATGGGACATGAAGCTAAACTTCTATATTTACTAGCTTAGTGTAATTGACACTTCTCCTTGATCTTGATGATCGCTTTATGAATTAGACTAGCAATTGCGCGATGTCTCTTTCATTGCAAGGTTAGACTAGACACCACTTGTGTGATTCCATTCACACATACCTTTCTGCTTTTTGGTTAGTCTTGACCTCAATCTGTGTGATTCCATTCACACATGCGGGGTAGCTCCCCATGGTCTTCGGACCGTCATGTGATAGGCCTCTTTCCCTTTTTATGATTTCTGGATTTCTCGTGTTGATTTCTGGAATTTATGTCATTGACTTGTTATGAGTACAAGTTTAGGGTATGATGCCCTCTTTGGATCTTTGAGAAGATTCTTGTGATATTGATTTATCTCTTATCGGTTGATCTCCTGTTGATCATTATTTGCATACTTATAGTAGTATGTCAGTATGGATATTTTATGTTTATGCCATATCTTTTATTTTATATCATGTCATCTGATATTTATAGCTAGACTGATCCGTTTATTATTTTCTTATAAATAATACTCGGGTCAGACCGAGATGTTACAGGTGCTACTGCTTGACTCCTCCCTCAGTGATTCACTACTCAGACTTTTGGCTACTTGTTTAGATTAGCAGCTTTTGTTGTTTACACTTGAGATATAGACTCATAGTTGTATTCTTTTGTATAGCACGCGTTGCTATTCTTTTGTATTATCGTGGATCTTTTTAGACCACTACTCTGATGTACACTTTTATGTGATATATATTCATATCTCTTTCCGCCTTTGTGATATGGATATCTGTGATTGATTCGCATGTTATGCTTACTTCTATATTTGTTTCCGAAGATTATTTTATAGCCACCGTGTGATAAGAAATTACATGGATGGTCGCTCCTCAACAGCCTTATTCTCCGCGCTAGTTGACAGCACTACACCGTAGTGTTCTTGGCTAGCGTGGGTATAGAGGTGGGGCGTCACAGAGAAATTTGGAATTCGAAGTTGGAGACTTCGTTGTTGTTGGGGTTTTCTCTGATTAAGGAGCTATAAGTTTTGAGTAAATCTGGAAAGCTAGCTCAGTGATGTTTGGATCTCTTCTCTGTGTTTGATTAGATCAGTGATTGGTTTTTCAGAATTGAATTGTCAGTTTGGATAACTGGAATTCGATGAGTTTTCACGTATCTCTAAGGGAGTACGTGTATGGTCTATCTCTGGTTTTGGAACCAGCAGTTATGGAGGTTGGTTGTTGAGTCAGACTCGTCTGTAGTCTGATATGTTGTCTAGTTCTGTAGATATAGATGAATAGGAGCTCTGTAGTTTAATAGTATTGATTGTTTGGAATATATAGAGAGAGTATCCCGATATTTTTACCGGGGAAACTCGTGAAAGTATTATCCAGAATTTTTCTGGACAATTAGATTTGTTTGATTGGGTGAATTGATTGCTATGGTTGTCAGCATATCATTGGTATATGCTTGTGTTTTAAAATTTAATCCTTTAAATAGATTATTAAATTACCTTTGTTTAAAATTTCGGGGACGAAATTCTTTTAAGGGGGGAGGAATGTGATGACCCGGAATTTTAAAGCAATATCAATTTAATAATCTGTAATTAAGATTAAATTGATTTGATAATATTTGTAATAAGATTTGAATTAATTTAATAATTCAATAAAATAAATAGTTAATTGATAGATTTTATCTTTTTAAATCTAATATTTGTTTTATATTTATAATATATATAGAGTATTGTATATATTGTAAATAGGTATTGTTTTAAATGAATCATGTTTTCTATAAAATTTATATCTTTAGTAAAATTGGAAATTTTAATTTTATTTAAAGGTTAAACTTTTTAAAAGCTATTTAATAAATAAAATAAGGTTTTAAATACTTAAGATAAATATTAAATGATTTAAAATATGTGTAACTCAAGTTTAAAGTTTAAAATAAATAACAATGGGGTCATTTTGAGTTTCTTTTAAATATAATGTGATAATAAATAATTTATTAATGAAGAAATAATTTCTTTTATAAGTTATTTATGGTTATTAAATATTGTTATTTCTAAAAATATAATAATACATTGTTTTAACAAATAAATCTTTAATAAAAATAATTGTTTTCCAAAATTCAAAATTTGAAATTGTATTTGTAAATAAACTAGATTTCAAAATTTATTTTTGAACATGAATTCAAAATTTTAAATCTAAAAGTATAATTGTTTTTAATTTATTTGATTTTGAATCATTTGTATAAGTTTAATATTTATTCATTTTAAAATTTACGTACATATAAATAAATACATTATTGGCTAATTAATTAAAACAAGCTTACATGTATCCTATATTAACATCTAATAAAATACTAATTAACATTTAATGAATGATAACTCTTAAAAAGACAAGTGTTAGCTTTTAAATTCACTTAATAACAAGTGTTAAAAGATTAAGTAGAATGTAAGACATGTGTCATTTAAATTTGGGTTTTCTTTTATTTGTTCAATAAAATTTAAATTTTCACTTTTATATATAAAACAAATTCTTTTTCCATTTTTATTTCTTTTCTAGAGCTAAACAAAAAGGAATCACATTCTCTAAAACTTAAATCTTAGACAAAACTTCTCATTTATCAAATCTAAAACAGCAACTTACACATCTTCAAAAGAATCAAGCCTGTAAATCATCTCCCTGTTAATCAAAACCTTATTCACTCTCAAGAAAACCTGTAACTACTTCAATGCATGCAAAATATGTAGCCTGCTTTTCATTTAAAATCTGAAGTTTCAAGGCATCTGTATTCTTCTTCAACTAAGCAATAGCAGTTTTAAGACTCAGAGACTAGTAGCAACTCTAAGGCATTTCAACACCAAAATTTTCAAAGAAGCAAAGGATTTCAGTTTTAAAGCTATTTTCAAAATATAAGAGGAAGCTCTGTCTTCTTCAAATGAGGTGAGTAACTTTATTTTAAAAGTTAAGTATAAAATAGGGTTGCATGCAAATATTGTTGAAATAAATCACTATGATGAAATATGTTGTGTGTTTATATGAGTGCTTGGATATCCATGTTATTTATGTTGTGTTATGTTCTGTCTGTTATCCCCAGGTTCAAAATTTCAATTTAAAATCCATTATCACTAAAACCTAGTTTCTAATAAGGGTTGATTTACAAACAAATGTTGTTTGTTTTATCATAAGTTAATGTTTTAAAATTTAAGATAGTCAAGATAAAAGCCTAGTTTTTCACTGGAAGCAGAAAACATCAGTGAATGTAAAAATATGTGAAATTTCAAACTGAATAATTTGTAAATTCAGTATTATGAATTAAATACTAAGATCAAAACATGATTTTTAGAATAAAAATTAGAATTTTTAGTTAAGGGGGTATGTGCATTTCTTGTATGAACAAAAAAGGGTAAATTCATGATTTCTGGTGATTCCTGTAATTTTGGATGTTGAGATTTTCAATGTTGATTTAGAATTGAGCATAGATTCAGGGAAATTTTTTTGATGTTGATGAAAATCAACAGGGAAGCAGAGGTAGTGATTTAGTTTCTGTAGCCCTAGTTTTAACTATGCATATTGATTGGGTCGGTATGGATTATAGGGATGATCGAGTTCAACTCGGTTTTAAGTGTCGATAGTGTGGTCATAGACGAAGCTGTGGCCGGTGGTGGAGGTCCTCAAAGGGGTCGGAGCACCGTAGGTGATGTGTTGACAGGTTTCGATGGGGTTGGGTCTTTCTGTTCCAGGTTAGGATGTGAACTCGAATTTCGATTCGAGTTGTACGTGAGTTGTGGGATGATCGGGGTGGATTAGGGAGGTGGTCGTATGTGTAGGGAGGCCACCGGAGTTGGCAGGTGATTGCCGGAGGCACGGTGCAGGTGCACCGTGCACTTTTGTGTCAGATGGTTGCTTGGGTATGTGCAGGAGGAGGAACTCGAGAATCACTCGAGAAATTGTAGTATTGGCTCGAAGCAGGAGTTCTTCTGACTCGAAGTAAAATCTTTTAGGCTCGGGTTGATTTTGTTGTCAGTTTTTTTCTGTAACTTGCCTGTAAATTTTAAACTAAATTTAAAAAGAATTCAAAGTTTGTAATGATTGGATTTAAAACAAGTTTAAATCTAGTTTGTATTATTGTTTCAAATGATTTTGAATTCTACAAGTTTTCAAATTTGTAAGTGGTTTCAGATTTTAAAAAAAAATGAAACTTGACAGTTTCTGGAAAATGAAATTTCATTTTAAATCTGAAGGCAATTTTTTTTTTAATTAGCAGTTGAATTCAAATTTTAGTCCAGATTTCTTAAGGCTCTTTAATCTTCAAGTTTTTAAAATAAGTTTGTATCTTTAAATAATAAGTTTTAAAATCAAGATGTAAAGCAAGAGTTCGATGCAAGTTTAAATTCAAATAATTTTACATGAGGAAAGGTTCAAAGATTTTGAATTTAAAAATCTGGATACTTGAATAAATTTTAGAATTTGAATGTTTCAAACAAGTTTAACATTCAAGTTGTTTATGAAGAGTAAATTTGTTTTCAAACAAATATTTTCAAAACTTGATTTCCTTTTTGAACGAAATCATTTATTAAAGATTTAGAATAGGAAGTTAAATGATAGTTAACTTGAATTTGAAATTTTAAAGGTAATGTATTTTAAACTTAATTTTAATTAAAATAAGTACATTAAGATTTATCTTCTATAAGTTTAATTTTAAGTAATAAATGTTATTTACATTTACTTTAAAGAATAATAAATGAAATTTAAATTGGTTAATTCTTAATATCATTTTGAATTTTAGATTCAAAATGAAATTTGAAATTAATTTTTTTTTTAAATGTACTAAGTACATTTTAATATTAATACAATTATTAATAAGGAATAGGTTATCTTAGAAATTATTAAGATAAATATATAATTAAATAAATTGGATAATTAAGGAATAACTTATTTATTAAATTTATTTAATTAATAATTTGAATTAATTTAAATTAGAGATTTATTAAGAAGAAATTAAAGAAAATTAATTAATGAATTAAAAATAGTTAATGATGGTCATTAACTAAGGTTTATTTAGTAATTAATTAATATGATTAATTTTTAATAATTAATTAGATTGATTAATTAATGATAATAAATTATGAAATTTATTTAAGTTAATTACTTAAATAAAAGTAATTAAGACATTAATTACTTAATGTAATTAATGAGTTTATTAAGATTGGTTAAATTAATTAATTTAGTTTAAATTAATTTTTAAACATGGGATTTGATAATAATTACCTGATGTAATTAATGAAGTGAAATTACTCAGTGAAGTAATTAAAGATAATTACTAAATGTAATTAATAGATGATATTGGGATTGTGAAAATAATTTGGATTAAATTATTTTGTATAATTAATCAAGTGATTAATTAAAGAAATTAATTAAGGAATAATTAATTTGATAGGTAATTAAGGATAGATAATTACAGAATGAGATTAATCAAAGGTGATTAATAATTATGGATTAAGTGAGATTAATTACTGAAAGTGATTAATTAAATGGAGTAATTAATTAAATATAATTAAGAATCATTAATTAATATAATTAATGGTGTAATTAAGATTGATTAATTAATATTAATTAATCAATAATAAGTGATTAGGTGTAATTAATTAATTGTAATTAATTAAGGTTAAATATAATTAATTGTAGTTAATTAATTAATGAAGTAATTAAAGGTTAATTGCTGTATTTGGTTTAGGGTAATTAATTTTGTGGAATTAATTAAAGTATAATTAATCAGGATTGATTAATTAAGGTGATAGAGTAGAGGTTAATCAATTAATTAATTTGTAATTAATTAATGTAAGCAAGATTTATATTGTGTAAATAATTAATTTAATTCATTTTAAATTAATTAGAGATGATGTAATTAATTTAATTCATTTTAAATTAATTATAGATAGTATGATTATAAATCATTGCTTATGAATAGTTATGATTGGTTGCTTTGAATGGTTTTGAATCTCAACTATGAGATTAATAATGTTGAGTGATTGGATGCATTGGTTGCATTGTGATGATGATATTAATTATCCTTGATTATGATAATGTGGATTATCTGTGGTTTGATAATGATAATTGTCTGTTATGAATCTATGAATTATCTATCTGTGTATATATAGATGATATAATTGAATTTGTTTTGAACTTTAAAACAACTTGGACCTAAAAGACACGCTTTGGATTTCGATGAGACCGGGATCGGGTTTCCATATTTGGATATCCGAAAACCACATCGATCCAAATGAATGATAGGTCGTGAAATCTTATGCGAAGAGTGAAGACTCGAGGTGTAAGGGCTATACATCAGTATAACTCTATGGGTGATTCCGTAATGAGTTTTGATGGAATAGTACTTATAGATTCGAGATGAAGATTTAGAGTGTAAGGGTTATCATCGTTAACTCTGTGGGTGATTCCGTAATGAGTGTAACGAGATAGTGCCTTTGGTTTCGTTCGAACCCGGAACAAACTTGTATGGATTGAATGCTTTCAGCACATCGTCAGGTGGACGATGAGCATTCTAAGTGATGTGTCCTCTAAAGGTAATCGTAGCCTCAAGCCTCATCAACCGGGAATGGCTAAAACAGGGGAGGTGCAGCAAGGCTTCGTGGGTAGCACCCACTGGAGAGCAAGATTGATCCCTGTCTAGAGGTCCCTTTTTATTCGGCTTAGTGGGCAGTTGGAATTGCGCACCAACTACGGGGTTGTCTTGTTTGGAACTGTTCGGTAAGGAATGGGTCCGGCCTTGTGTTGGAGGGGAGTGGGAGTACTCCTCGGTACGTTGATCTAGCCCACGTACCGTGACGGGCGGTACCCCAGTAGCCCTGCCATTGTATGGAATCCAAAATCCAATAAGTGCCAACGGTTTTGATTGTATTACCCACTTTTGTGGCTAGTAGTTGGAATTTAATAGATGTAACAATTTCGGCTATTTCTTATTTACTTGAAAACCCTAGACACTATTATAATATCATCGGATTTCCTATCAAATGTTTTGGTTAGCGTAAGGTAAAAACTTTTCCATGTTTATGTGTGGGAAGTCTTACGTGATACCTTTTCTTCTCAAAGGATTTTTAAAGTTAAGCAACTTTAACCTGTTACTCACACCAGACCCATGTCTGACCCGGAGTTTATTTTTGTTTTTCATAAACTCTTGGGTACTCAATTTTTTTGAGTAGCCAAGGGATTCAGGTTAGCTTTGATGAATATTGGAGGAGCAATGGAGCAGGAGGCTTCTGCGTTAGATACTAGTATTCCGCTGTGTGTTCTGTTATTGTCTCTGAGTTGTATTATGTTGTAAATACTAGACAGGTGTTTATAACTGTCTAGTATGTGTTGTATTATCTGTGTACTCTGATAATGATTGTAAACTATGTAATATTTTATGTTATTAATATAATTTATTCGTTCCGCTGTTTAGATTCTGATGTGTTGTTTCTTCTTCTTTTCTTTCTTTCTCTTTTCTATCCTCTTCTTTCTTATTAGCGATGCGACTTCCTGGAGTATGGAAGTTGGGTCGTTACAGGCGAGCAGGCATCAAACAGCAAAAGACCTCCTCGGAGGCACAAGCCCTCTTCGGAGGCACAACCCTTCGGAGGATAAAGACCACTAATGGGCCTTGCCAGAAAAAGAGAGCTCTTTCTCGATAGAAAGTTGTGGACTGATCGGTGGCACAGGACACTCATTAATTTGTGTCATCCCCGTAAATCCATCCAGCCGGGAGAAGGAGACTCCAAACTTTCAGGCAAAAGCCCTACTCATAGGCACGCATTCCACCGAGATCTGAAATAAAACTTCACAAATGCTGGAATGTGAAAAGCCCTCTTTGGAGGCACAACTTTTCGGAGGATAAAGACCTCTAATGGGCCTCGCTAGAAAAAGAGAGCACTTTCTCGATAGAAAGTTGTGGACTGATCGGTGGCACAGGACACTCATTAATTTGTGTCCGCCTCGTGAATCCATCTAGCCGAGAGAAGAAAAATCCAAACTTCCAGGCAAAAGCCCTACTCAGAGGCACACATTTCACCGTGATCTCAAATAAAACTTCACACGAGTCGAAATGTGAAAAGACCTCTTCGGAGGCCTGCTTCCAAGCGGACAGGGAAAAGATAGAAGCCTCTCCCCAGAGGCAGAAACAAAAAAAAATCCCTCTCCCCGGAGGCACAAATATAAAAAAAGCCCTCTTCCCAGAGGCATAACCAAACAAAAAGCCCTCTTCCCAGAGGCACAATCAAACAAAAGCCCTCTTCGGAGGCACAAGCAGGTTGAAGCCCTTTTTCGAAGGCCCACTTTACCACGATCAAATAAAAGTGACTTTCTCCAGAAGTGAAGTGTAATAACTTCGCGATTGAAAAAGAGGAAACTATTCCAATACGAGTTGCATCCTACTAAATCAGAAAAATGTTTCCTTAAAACGGAAATATTATCTTATAAAGTACAGATGCAAGCCTCTCTCAAATGGAAAAGTTGTTCTCAAAAAGAAGGAGCATAAGTCTTCTCGAAACAGAAGAGTTGTTCTCCAAAATTCTTCCAATGTGAAAGAGATTGCAATAAACCGTGGTATGGGGGCGATATAATATAGTCACAAAAATAAAAAACAATGCTCAAGAAACATACCATAGGTTTACTGCAACATCACACAGAGAAAATAAAGAAACTTGTATATATAAAAAAAAGAACAATTGCATTCTCAAATACAGACAGGAGTTTGTACAATAAAAGAATCATTTTATTCCATACTATGAAATTTTTTATATACATATGCAGGTTTCGAAACAAAAGAAGGCGAGGACCGGCACCCGCACAATAACCGGTCAAAATAAGTCTTTGTATATACAAGCTTAAAAGCAAAAAGCGAGGTGAAAAGCATAAGTCCTAAACTAATCACTTCTTCTTCCTACCACCTTTTGAGCCTTCGCCTGGTCGGATAATTAACTTTTTGGGCTGGCTTTTGGGGGTAGGGGAAGAAAGAGGAAGGGGCGCAATCGGACTTTCTTCTATTTTCGCTTCGCTAGCATAAGCTTCCCTCCTTCTCTTCGAAACTACACACTTCCCCTTCTTCCTTGAGGAAGGATCACTGCCTCAAGAGAAAAGAGTGGACAATGTTATGTCATCAGAAGCAGTCTGCTCCGGAGTTCTCTCCCTTTCTTCGGCTTCTTCGACCTTTTGTTATTGAGAAGCAACAGGATCGTCCAAGTCACGGAGAGCTTCTATCTGCTCTTCTTGCGACCCCGGTTGAGAGATAGAAGGGGGAGTAATCTGAAGAGGTGGAGAAGAAATAGCCGGAGGAGTGGAGGTCTGAACAATACTTGGTGCTTTCTCTATAGGAGAAGAAAAGTTAAAGTCAGTATTCCTCATAAAAAGAGGGGATAATGGCTCATCGACACTTAAGCAATAAGCAAGAAGCTCATCGAACTCAGTCGAAGCGAACAAGCAGTCCACTTGAGCGAGATCAACATTGAGGTTACCTGGAGAAGTAGACTTCACTATTTCAATTTCGAAGTCCTGTGCTTCGGTGCTTCCTTGAGCCTCATCTCCAGTGTGGGCGGTGGTGCTTTCAGTAACGGCTTTAGTAGGAGGAGGAGAATGGGAACTGGAGTCATCAATATCTATATCGGCTGAAACTGAAGGAAGAACTGGGTCGGTTGAAACTGTCTTTCATAAATGTTCTCCTTCTGTCGTTTTAGCTCTCTCTTTAGTAAGCTGCTCTTTTCCCCTCGCAAGAGCGGCACATGCATCATCATCTAGATAATGCACCATTAAATCTATTTCGGCATATCCGACTCCTCCAAACATATCAAGTATGGCCTCCCACACTTTGGCCAAAGTGATTTCATATGCCGGCCCCAGAAACTTAAGACTGCCATGACCCAGAACGCTATGGATGTAAAACTCGAATAGAGTGGAGCTGACTTCAGCTTTAGTTGCTACATGAGACTCTTCGGCTGCAGCTTTGCCGGCAACAGCCTCGTCACGCTCCTTCTCAACTTCAGAAAGTCGAGTTTTGAGAAGTTCAATCTCCAAGTTCTGGGCGTTGGTTTTCTCTCGAAGTTGAGCAACATCAGCCCGATAGTTTTCTACAGCTTGTTGTTGTGCCTCAAATTTAGCTTCGGCATCTCTCTGTGCCGCGTGAGCCTCTCTCACTTGTTTTAGAAGCTCTTCTTCTCTCTGAGAATAAGAAGTGGAAGAAGTGGCGAGTTCTTTCTTAAGTTTTTCAACCTCTGCTTCAAGCTTTTCATTATAAGTGGCTATGCTCCTCATTTCTGCATCATGCTGCTCAAGAGTTTTCTGCCATTCAGATTTGTCGTTTTCCATTATTAGCATGGCCTCAAGATTCGCACGATTTACTCTCTGAAGCTCGTCAACAAGCTTTTGCCAGCTAGACATTCTCTTGATATCTAGTTTCACAGCATCAAGATTGCACAGCATAGCATCCTTGTCAATCGGGACCAAATCAAGGTCAAAGCGCACTCCCTTCACGCATCAATGCGGAAACCGACTTTGAATAGTAGCCGGGCCTTGTCCAACCTGATATGAGGGCCTGCCAATAATTGTTTGAATATCAGTGCGAGCAAGGGCAGGAGATTGAGGAGGTACAGGAGCAGCGGGCTTTTCAGGAAGTTCGGACGCTGATTTTTCGCCATGTTTGGCCCTTTTGCTAGCATCTTTAGGGAAGTGGCTTTTCCCTTTATCATCACGGGATTTCCGTTTATGAGAATCATCTTCCCTCTAGGAAGAGTCGTGTCGCTCATCTTGTCTTTCGCGGCGTTCTTCATAGGCGCACCTTTCACGAGCTTTCCTAGCAGCTCTTTCTTCGTCAGTTTCCCAAGAGGCAGGAAGATACCTCCTGGGGTCATAAGCACCGCGCTTCCCATAATGCTGGAAATCGTCGAAGTAAGAGCCACTTCTTCCCATTGAAGAATCTGAAAATGAAGAAAAGATAAACTCAGAAACCTTGAAAGCAAGAGAGTTGAATGCATATAAATGCTGAAAAATCCTAAGTGTGTGTAACGTGTAAACTACGTGCGTCGAATCACGAACTACTCCTGGGTTGAGAGGTGACGACGGATTTAATAGCTAGTGTCAATTCTTGAGCTGATGAAGTCTATTGTAGAATGGATGTCGCTTCGACTGCTGAAGAAGTAACCTTAGAAGTGATAGGGTCATCTTTAAAAAGCTCCTACGAAGTAATCATCAGGTCGCTCAACCCCTCAAAGGTATCATCACCGATGTGCCTAGCGGGACTTGTTCTCTCAGCTCCTTCGCCACCAGATCTCCCGGATTGTTGAGGAGGCTCCTCTTCTTCGATGACCGGAGGAAGTGCATGTTTTATGGATGACCCCGCAACATCAATCGAAGTAGAACACTTTACCAGGGAAGCCTCAATAGCATGTTCTTTCGGTGCGAGTTCTCCAACGGGGACTGGGGCATCCGATGTTTTTACTAGAGAGTCGGGGATGTCATGAGGTTGGGTAGAGCGAGAAGGGTGCAAAAGCTCGTACTGGTGCAGAAATTCATCTTTCAGCAAAAACTTAATACTTCTTTCTTCAACCGGCATGGCACTTAATCTATCAAAAGTCGTTTTGTGACTGGGATTTCTAGAGGGAGGAGGAAGTGCTGTAAAAGAGAAGAATGAAGTTAGCACTTAACAATTTGGATCTTGGAAAGCTGAAACGGAAGAAAACGGGGATGAGCAATCTTACTTCCTTTTCTCCAGATGGCATAAAACCCTAGAGGACAGCGGACGAAGAAGAATTGATTCAGAAAGCCGTGAGCATTTTCGGAAAGATCAGTGATAAGTTTACGATTTCTGGCACTTCTCACGAGTATAAAGGAGGGGTGGTCTTTATTCTTTGCAAATGAGCATAAGTAGCAAATTTCTTCAAAGCTCGGAAGACGGTTAAGTGTCCTCCTGAATAAAACACACAACCCCATCAGGATGGCATAGCCATTAGGATGTAGTTGAAAGGCAGAGATGGTTAGCCGGAAAAGGAGTTGATGACGAAATTCATTGAAAGGAGGAATGGCACCACAAAGGCACATCTGACGATTGACGGCGACAAAACCAAGAGGTGGCCTGTCGGCAGTATCATTTGGGCCAGGAAATCTAGCATCCGCTTCGGCAATCCCAAATTGAATACGTAGTTGATTGAATGTCCACTGACTCAAGGTAGTTGGAGTTCTCTCCGGTGGATCGACCAATGGGTCAGCTATCGGGAAGACTCCTTCGGATTGCTCGATTATCTCTTCTTGAGAAGACATTCTACACAAGGAATTGGTTATTCAAATATGAAGGTGCACGTTTCCTAAATGTGTAAAGTGTTGTGCAGAACTAATAAGATAACGAGAAAATATAACTGAAATTAAACTGATTAATAGCTGTCAGTTAGAAAGCTTCAAGACTTGTTGCTTTAAGTTCAAGTACAGTGTTGAAGCAAACAGATTAGTTTTGGTTGATTAATTCAGCATTGCATTAATACTTCACTTGAGTTTGTTGATTCACAGCATTTCATATAATTTCTTTAAGTTGATTATCTTTTATCGACTAATCTGTCATTCGATGTGGGCTGTCAATGGAAGTATATTCGCCCTAGTTTTCTGCAAATGTTGTGTTTAGCAAGTTGTTAGCTTACAAGTGAATATAATCTGTTAAGAAGTACAGCAAGGTCATACAAGTTATCTTGGCAGTTCAAATGAAGAATTCAAGTTAGAAGTACAGTCAAATTCTATCAAAATTCTGAAGCTTTCAAGTTTTGTTCAAGTCCTTAAGTCACGATCCAAGTATAATAAGAAAAATTCTCTAAGTTCTAGGTCGCTCACGACCTAACATATTGGATTGATATTGGTCTAGGTCGCAAGAAGCGACTCAAAAATTGTTTGTCATAAGTCGTTCACACGACCTAAAAGCTTAAGTCGCAGGAAGTTAAGCCACCAACAAGTGCCTAAGTGTTAGCTCGTCCGCGACCTAAGACCTATGCCACAACAAGTTAGGTCTCAAGCGAGTTAGGCCGCAAGCAAGCTAGGTCGCAGATAAGATAGGTCGCGCGTCTTGTGATCAAGCCAATGAGCCTAAGGTCGGCCGAAGTTCCTCAACCAATTATCTCCTAACACTCTTTGCTCCTCACCACTCAGCAAATTACCAAACAAACCCATTAACCCGATAACCTTCTATCAATCATATTCCCAGTGAAATCCATCATCTTTCGACACCACTAAATTGCCCAAAACCGGCTTAGATCACCTCAGACCCATCATATATCCAATGCGTTACCGTGTTCTTGTGAATTAAAACGTCAACACGTCCTATGGCGATCAAAGACCGATTGAGACATGATTCATAGTAAAGCACAGCACATGAAGAAAGGATTCATGTTTCGACGATGGCCGTGATTGGGTATCGATCGAAATTACTTACACGATATAATAGTAAAGATGGGTTGACGGTTGAGTAGATCGAATTCGCCTTTGAAAGCTCGAAAACTCGTTAATGGCGGAGCAAGCTGTTAGAACAGATAAGTAAAAGGGGAAGGAACGAGATAACAGTTATATAAGGCGAATGGGCATACGAGTTAAGTTATCTCTTAAGTCGCTCACGACCTAGCAGAGTTATGTCGAAGTACATGACCTATGGTATAGGCATATACTTCGAGGGGCAAATGTTAACTCCACTCTTACACAGTTCAGCGACTTAAAAAGATCGGATGGACCAGCGACCTACGACTCAACGGGCTAGCGACTTATGTGAAGGCGCGACCTAACTACCTAAGGGAGTAAGAGACCTAACACATAAAGTAAATCAGCAAGATGAGCGACCTAGCGCACCAACGACCTATGGACTAAGGTGACCTAGCGACTTAAAGGTATACATAACCTAGTAGCTAAGTGGATCAACGACCTAACCAGTGAAGCTACCTCGCGACCTAACTACTGAAGCTAAGTCCCGATCTAATGACATGAGCGATCTAAGGATGGAGCAGTCTTAACGACCTAAAGAGCTTACGACTTTAAGGCTCCTACAACCTAGCTACCCCTCTAAGTAGCCTACGACCTAAAGGTGTACGCGACCTAGCGAGTTAATAAGGGAAGCGACCTAACGGGAATAAAGTTCTCTAGCGACCTACGACTTATACCTAAGTCGCTCACGACCTAAGCTTACTAGAGGAGCCTCCTACGCCGCTTTATACTTAGGTCGGCCACGACCTATGACTTGCCAGTTTCTCCAGGGCGATCAGGTGTTCCTTGTGTAAACCGTAGACAACTCCCATTAGGTCGCGTATGACCTACGACCTACCCAAGGTCGCTCGCAACCTATGACTTAAAGCCGATCTCCCCTATAAATACAGCGCTAGCTTCAACGTTCAAGGGATCTTTTGGCTCATTCTTGGAACATCGGCACTCTGCAGAATTCTCGACTCACTCGACACTTCAAACACGAAAGACCTCTCAACAAACTTCAAGAGAAATCTAACACAATCAACATGGATTCAAAGAATTATTCTACATCGGAGTTATAGTTGTTTGTCTCATCAGTATTGTAACTGAAGATTGTTGTAAAGTTGTAACTGATTCAGTAATAAAGAGGATTAAAGTGGACGTAGGCCTAACCTGAAGCCGAACCACTATAAAACTGTTGTCTTTTTCCGCTTTCTCTGTGACTTTTCTACTTGTTTTTAGTTTCCGTATTCACGGGTGGTGCTTTCATTTAATCTCGACATACACCAGGGTGTTAGCGTTCAATTTTTAGCGTTAACAGTAAAGGTCGGTAACGACCGGAGGATGACACATTCGTTACCATCTAGTTATAGAGGTGCGCCGGTCTTGTGTTGGTAGAGAAACTTTGTGATGGTTTCTTGGGACATCCATCTAGAGGTGTACCCCTTTGAAAGGTAGTCCCTTCACCTGGTCATTTGTATGGAAATCCAAACTCCGCTACGTACCTGCCATTTGATTGTATTACCCAATTCGGCTATATGCTGGAATTTAATAGTGGTAACAATTTTGGCTATTTTGAATATTATTTGTATTCTAGACACTAGTATAATATAACATGAATTTGATATGAAATGTTCATTTGTCGTAAGGTAGAAACATGTCCGTGTTTATCTGTGGACTTGTCTTACGAGATACTTTTGTTTTGATAAAGGAAAAGTTTGGTAATTTAATAATTAGTTGAGTGTGTTTCTCACCCTGGTTTACCAAACTGATACGAGCGTTCTTCCCTTTCAATGCTCGGTCATACCGAGTATATTTACAAGTTTAGATTGGTGCTTTTGGAGCTTCAGCAGGAGAGCTGGAGATCTTTGAAAATAGCTATGATCTGATAACAATTGAAAAAAATAGTGCGGATCGTGCTATATGGAATTATATTAAACAAGTGCGGAAATAAACTAAGTTACTGTAGTAAAGTGAATAAATAAAATAAAACAAGCACACAAGGATTTTTATACTGGTTTGAACTTTTTGTTCTACGTCCACTCCCAGACTCCTTTCTGGAATTTCACTAACAACAATCCTCACTTAACCCGGAGGAATAGGTTTATAACACCTGAACAAAAGAACAGGATTTCGATGCCTCGACAACCGAAGAGGACTTCACTCGCTTGAACAGCAGAACATGACTTCAACTTATACAGAGAGTATTTGACACAATGTGTTCCTGATAACACGAATTTGTCTCTTGATAATACAACCTTCCTATAATCTTCTACTTTTGATATATATATATATATATATATATATATATTTGTGTGTGTGTGTGTGTATGTGAAGAATATGGAACTAAATGAATGATTTTGTATAAATTTAATGCACAAAAGTGTTAGAATCAGAGTACTATAAGAATAGAAAGAAATAGATCGATTAGGTTCATAAAACAAATGATTCTAACTTGTTTATATAAAGTATAAAGAGGTGTAATCATTCGTGAATAGTTATCATGAAAGAGCATGGACATATCTTTTAATAAAAGGTTGTATCTCTTCATGGAAGGAAGTGTCTGTTCAAAAATATAGCCATTGTAGGAATTCAGACATCTGAAAATAATAATTCAGACTTCTGAAATTGGTAACGTGCAAACCAGAAAGGAAATAGGTCATTTTTGACCAGATTCAGACGTCTGAAATTTCTAATTCAGACGTCTGAATATTGTATGGAAATTTAAATTTGATTACAGATTCAGAGTTTGAAATGGTTAATTCAGACGTCTGAATTTGACTTGTAACAAAAAATTACCATAGCTTAAATGGTTAGAGCACTTTCCTTCTAAACTTGTGACCCGGGTTCGAGTCTCGCTCCATGAAATTTTTGAAAACTTGATTTTGCATTTTAAAATATGAATGTATATGTGTGTGTACCATTTGAAGAAGATTTTAACATTTGTAAACTCTAGACAAGACACTTTATGACTTATAAAACTTTGTTTGTCACCTTCATCTTGTCTCTATCGTGTATATCTCTTCTTGTATCTCCATATACATACTTTTGTACTGTGTGTCTTCATTTTGAACGTATTTGATTATTTCTTTTTGATGCTCATGTACCTGCAAATTAGCTTAGAGGTTCTTTGACGTAATTGTATAGTTATTGTCATTAAAATCCAATAATTGAGGTTCTAACATTCTCCCCCTTTTTGATGATGACAACTATACAATTTTAAAAAATATTCATTCTATATAAATATGTTTAAAGCTCCTCCTAAGTATAACATATTCCCTTAAGTACAATATCTCCCTCAATTAATATGCATATGAATTTCTCCCGCTTTGTCATTATCAAAAAGAATGAGGGAATATAATAAATTATATAAAATATCTTGTAAATAACGAGATAAACTCATTATTGATTATGAAGGAAAAATAAATAGATTTTACCATATTTGCTGAAGTCCATATTTTATTGTAAGCACGTAATTCTATTAAACATATGGAACATTCTTTAAAATTTCAAAATCTATCCTTTTCCTTTTGTTTCTCCGAGTACCTGTAATAAATAACAATTATTTTTGGTACCCACTTACTATGTTAGGGTCCAGAGGGGTTAGGTCTTAGGAAACCATACCCATTTGGGTATGGTTGAACCTTTATAAATATAATTTTCATTATTAACTACCATATCAAAAAATTCATTAATGTATTTTTCTCTATTTTTCCAATTAACAGGAACCCAAATACTTAGATAATTTTTATTCATATTTCCATTCAATGATTTTGTACTTCTAGAGAAATTATAAATATTATTCATCATAGCAGTATTTGAATTTCTATAAAAATTGGATTTAGACTTTACTCGAAATTTAGTACTAGCACTATCGTTTTTACTATACATGAAAGCATATCTAGTGCTATTTCTACGACCAGTTTTATTACATCCTAAACCACTTTTATCATTGTGAGCTTTTGAATTCTTAACATAACCTAATCCCTTCTTACTTGAAGTATGTTGAGAATTTTCAATAATCCTGGATAAATTTTCTCTCCCTTTACTAAAATTGGAAACATTTTTAGTAATGTCATCAAGCTTAGTTTGTGACTAGTGTTATATAACTCAACAATTTTAATTTTTGTTTTTAACTCATGATTCTCAGAAGCTAGAGCATTATTTTTTTCTTTTTAAGCTTCTATTTCTTGACATAATAGAGCGAGTTGAGAATTGTCTGAATCTTGAATTTTCTCAAGTTCTTCTTTTAATATTCTCTTCTCATCTTTAAGCATTCTCTCTTCTGATTTTCCATAGCTTCCTTATATTTTCTTTTGAGACTTTTTAAAGTGTCTAGAAGTTATAAATTTATTTCTATCATATCATCAAAAGTTAGATCACTAACCTTATTACCTTTTTCCATGAACCATTTGTTTGATTGCTACATTGGTTTTTCTTTATTGCTCTTTCACTTCTTATTGCCTTGATTAGATTTCTTTGTAGACATTTATTCTACGATGTTGTTACGATCTCTAAAATCCCAGGCTCTGATACCAAATGAAAATAGCTACGCTCTGATACCAATTGAAAAAAACAGTGCGGATCGTGCTATATGGAATTATATTAAACAAGTGCGGAAATAAACTAAGTTACTATAGTAAAGTGAATAAGTAAAATAAAACAAGCACACCAGAAGTTTTTATACTGGTTCGAACTTTCCATCCTACGTCCAATCCCAGACTCCTTTCTGGAATTTCACTAGCAACAGTCCTCACTTTAACTCGAAGGAACAGGTTTACAACACCTGAACAACAGAACAGGATTTCGATGCCTCAACAACCGAAGAAGACTTCACTCGCCTGAACAGCAGAACAGTACTTCAATTTATACAGAGAGTATTTGACACAGTGTGTTCTTGATAACAAGAATTTGTCTCTTGATAGTATAACCTTACTATAATCTTCTCCTTTTGATATATATATATGTGTGTGTGTGCGTGTGTGTGTGTGTATGTGAAGAATATGGAAGTAAATGAATGATTTTGTATAAATTTAATGCACAAAAGTGTTAGAATCAGAGTAGTATAAGAATAGAAAGAATTAGGTCGATTAGGTTCATAAAATAAATGATTCTAACTTGTATATATAGAGTACAAAGAGGTGTAATCATTCCTGAATAGTTATCATGAAAGAGCATGGACATATCTATTAATAAAAGGTTGTATCTCTTCATTGAAGAGAAGTGTCTATTCAAAAATATAGCCGTTGTAGGAATTCAGACGTCTGAAAATAATAATTCAGACATCTGAAAGTGGTAACGTGCAAACCAGAAAGGAAATAGGTCATATTTGACTAGATTTAGACGTCTGAAATTTCCAATTCAGATGTTTAAATATTATATGGAAATTTAAATTTGATTATAGATTCAGAAGTCTGAAATGGTCAATTCAGACGTCTGAATTTGACTTCTAACAAAAAATTACCATAGCTCAAATGGTTAGAGCACATGCCTTCTGAACTAGTGACCCGAGTTCGAGTCTTGCTCCATGCAATTTTTGAAAACTTGATTTTTCATTTTAAAATATGAATGTATATGTGTGTGTACCATTTGGAGAAGATTTTAACATTTGTAAACTCTAGACACGACACTTTATGACTAATAAAACTTTGTTTGTCACCTTCATCTTCTTTCTATCGTGTATATCTCTTCTTTTATCTCTGTATACATACTTTTGTACTGTGTATCTTCATTTTGAATGTATTTGATTATTTCTTTTTGACGCTCATGTACCTGAAAATTAGCTTAAAGATTCTTTGACATAATTGTATAGTTGTTGTCATTAAAATCCAATGATTGAGGTTCTAACAATCTTCATTCCGTATACGCATATCTGTTTTGGTTGATTATCCGCTGCTGTAACAACCTGTAAATTTAACCGGTTTTAATAACGTTATTAATTGAAATTTTATGAAGATAAAATTTTGAAATAAAAATTTGAGATTTGGAATGCGTCTAGTTAAACATAGCAATTGGTAAATTTTCGTCCAAAAATATGGAGGTTTAATTCGTGCGTAAATTTACTTCAATTTAATCAGCGGAAAAGCGATGAAAATAAAACAATTTCGAAACTTAAATATTTTTACATAGAAAAATTCTAAATCATCTTCTGAACAAGGCATCATTTTTTATTTTTCAAAATTCGGACATCTTTAGCTCCATCGATCTTATTTTTCTGCGTTTTGCTGCATTTTTCGACAGTAGAAAATTTCGAATCTTTATAATTCAATCGTACCACTGATATCTATACGCCATTTTGACCGTCTCGTCGTGCCGATCTTCATGGTATATTTATTTGTGTTTTTCGGTGTCTGCTACGCGTCGAAACTATGGTTTGCTGTATCGGTATCCGTATTAAACCTTTGGTTTTCATCTATCCTTTTTTTACTTACCTGTCCAAAGCTAACAGCCATTTGCATTCAATATTTTCAGAAATTCAAACCGACTAATTTTAGTTCTCAACTATTTCAATAGTTTTTTTTCGTTTTCCAACTTTCCATCTTCTACTATTTGAAATATTTTATTTGCTGTAACTTCTTCTTGCTCCTCCTCTGTCTCCACTTCTTTTTATGATTCGTACGAAAAAAATAATAATTATAGAGTAAAAGATAATCATTTTATATTTCCTGAAGCAAGCTTCACATCTTCATCCCATGACCATGAGCTCGTGTGCCTTCCTACGCCTTGAATCTCTACCTGTAGTGGCAGCCTCGTCCCTAATCTTCCCACAAAATCTGCTCACCCTAGATTCATACGCCATCAACGTTGTCCACCACCTTCCTCATGGCCGAATAAGGCTCTCCACCTTCCCTTAGCGGATCCACCTCCTCCCTTGAACCCGATCGCCATCCACTTCTCACCTACCCCTTCAGCCGCTCGGTCGACCTCGCACCAAAATCCACCTGCTTCAAACTCGCTTAACATCAAAACCCTGACAGCCGGCTATTTCCCGAGCCTCACCATGTCAGCAACCGAGCACCATACAAACCGCACTCAGTTTCCTAACCTCGACAGCCTCCTAGGCAGCCGCACCTCCGCCTCACACCTTGTCCCGAGCCATATCTCCACAGCAACAAGCACAAGACCGAAATGCTCCGCCCCACTCCTATCACAACCATACTTACCCACTCGACTATTCCATGCCCACTTTCTTTTCTTTTTCCGTTGCCGATAGCCTGCTACCTATTTTTTCCACCACCGAGACAGCCTCTCTCCCCTTCTTCGAACTCCTCCGCCCTCTCAACACTCCTCCGCCTTCAACGGTCGTGCTCCACCAGACCCCACCTAACCGCAAGTAGCTCCCCTCAGCCTCACCAAGCGCCAAACCTCACCCACATGTCCGCCCTCCTTCCCTTGCCTGTAAAGCATCGCGACACGCTTCCATTGAGCTTAGCTTCCTACCGTGATCCATCCTCTGCCCCACAGTCCATCGCTCGCTCATGCATGGTATGCTGATATTATGTATATACTTCATATTACCATTCATTTAGTATTGTTGCAGTAGGTAAATTTTATTAACTTTATGAAAATCTAGTTATCTTATGTTCAAGTTTCTTTGATTTTTCCAGTAAAGTAGGCATGATCACTTTGGTTATATATGTATTATATATTAGTTATAATATAAGAGTTTTTATATACGTGCGTCAAAAGATTTTATGTATTTTGCCATTGTTTATATGTATAATGTTTGAAATATAGATGGTAGCCCGTATAGAAAAATTTACTTGTTCATCTCGTATAGTATATACATTATAAAAAAAGTATTGTATAGATTTTTGTTTACATAAGTTGCCTTTAACGGTGCTTTAGTCGTTTATACACAGGTATGGGTATAGTCTATTAAGTTATAATAGTAGCACATATACATAGTTACATAAGTATATAAGTATTATATTGCACTGTTTAAAGGATTATAGTATAATATTTGAACAGGTACATATATATAAATATGTTAAAATTCGAGCTTTATATTCAAAATGTATGTGTATTCTTACAACTTAATATTAGGTTTAAGGAAATAATAACATAATATCATCTCATTTATTTTTATTTTTATTTTTCAAGCTAATTTGATTTTCTCCATCAAATGTCATTATCAGATCTGTTCGTCGAATTCGTGCCAATCAGTTTGATCATTGAATTCGTGTCTACTTTGCTTCGCTTGGATTCATTTTTCAATTTCAGTGTAAGTTCTTCCGTGCGTATCCGTGTCATCTCCTGTTCTCTCTAGCCTCGGAAAGTGAGCAATCACTCACGATTAATGTTCTATTATTTATAAAATTTGATTTCAATTGAAACGACAATTGAAATATGTCGCTATTAGTTATGTACACTGTTATATATATGTTATTACGTGTATCAGTTCACATGTGACATCTGACACTATTATTTGTTAATTATACGATGATAATCCTGTTTGGTTGATAATTGATTGATTATTTGTTGTTTATATTGGATGTTAAATTGTAAATGTATAAAGTGATAAATATTATGCAATTGAATTTGACGTAGGATAGTAAAAATTTGAATCGACATATATGTTGAATTTGGTTAGTTAAATTTGTATAATATGACCCCTTAAATGTTAAATTAATTGACATGTAGAAATTGGTTAAGTACACCTTAAACCATTGAATGTGTGTTGTATAAATTGACATATTATGAAATCGAATAATAAATGTCAAGTTTAGAAACGTACTGACATTAGTGTAATAACCTTTAATCTACATGAAATGATAGTGTAGATCTAATTATATTAATTTGCACAAACAACAACGTGAATTAATACGATTATTTCGTGATTATTTGAATTAATTATTGGATTGCTATTGATTGTTGTTATTGCTTGTTTATTTACTTTGACACCATCCCAATTATCACACTGCAAGTTCCCTTTGCTGTATTTTGATTTTTGAATTAGAATGGAATCGGGTTGAAATGGTAAATACCCAAATGAATTTGGCCTAGGATGGAGAATTAAATAAAAACCCGATTGGTCAATAATTTGATTTAAAAATAAAATGAAGATTTTATTTGAATAAATAATAAGTTTTGAAAAGAAGTGGAATTTGAATTTAATGAAAGGAAAATGTTAATATCTAATATTTGTAACAAAATATTAACATAGTAGTTGTTGAAAGAACGTTGTTTTATAATAATTTATTTAACAATAAAATTTGGAATTATTCATGGTATTAAGTTTGAAATTATTTAATAATTAAGTTTTGAAAATATTTAATTATTAAGTTTGAAATTATTTAATAATTAAGTTTTGAAAATATTTAATTATTAAGTTTGAAATTAATTAATAGTTAAGTTTTGAAATTATTTAATAATTGGATAAGATTGAATTAATTGATAATTAAATAAAAATTTGAATTCTTTGATAAGAGAAATTGAACTTTTGAATAAGTAAATTTGAACTTCGTTAATAAATGAAACCGGGTTTCTTTGTTTATTAAGTTTTGGAAAATTATTTAAGTAAGTTAATAAGTGAAATTTGAACTTCTTGAATATGTGAAATTTAGTTTCTTATTTAATTGAGTTTTGAAATTTGTAACTAAATAAATGAATGAAATTGAATTTCTTTAATAAGAAATAAAAATGCGTTTTATTGAAACAAATGTAGGGCTTGTAAATTTAAGAAATTGGTTTGACAAATTTACTTAGTTAAAATTGTAAGCTTTGATATAATGAAGTTGAACGTACGTAATTGATTTAATGAATTGGAAATTAAATAGAAATTGTTTTGAATGATAACTTAACATAACGAACATTGAATGAAGTTAATGGATTTCAATGTTAAATTTAATTAGTTTAAATGATTTCGGGATGAAACTTATATAAGAACTTGAATCAATATTTGAATTGTTTTAAATAAAAGTTGAAATTGAATTGTAAGATTTTGAATTGGTAATTTGGAAGTTCTGAAACGTAAATTTTGGAAATTGATATAGAAAGACAAATGGAATATTGGTTTACAAATTCTAATTTAAAGTTGAATTTGATTTGGTTTTGAAATTTATTAAATGACCAATTGGGGTAAAAAAAATACGAAAGTTATTAAAGAAACCGGAATCGGTTATGGACATACTCTCTGTCTAAACCGAAAACCACTTTAATAATTATACGCGGAGTGTGATCCAGAATGAAGTGGTTGGAATAATGTACGTGATGACTGAAGAAAGAGAATGATAATGGATAGCCTTGACACTTGTGTCAAATTGGAAATGACTACACCAGGAGTCGTGCCGGGCCAAATGGGGTTAGCCACCTCGAGCGAACACACTTCTTCGATACTACTCATTACTTGTTATTGATTGGTGCACCCTCGTACTTTTGGGAGTGTTGTTTCACGGTGTTGCGATCGTTGCGGCGATGCATTTTCACCAGTCCAGATTAGGCAAACGGTAGTTTCACTACCTTGGGTATTGCCTCATGTGCCTTGTCATACTTGTATCCCTATATACGCGACCACTACGAATTTGTTTTGTGTTATACCTATGGAGTACTCCCTGATATCCCACTAATTTACGGTGGAGTTTACAGTGCTGTATGGACTATAACGCTTATATAAAATGTGTTAAGGGGGGTAATGGTAACGCCTTAACACTATTTGGATATTTATATTACTGATAGACATTATCTATTTAGCGTACACTACTACATAGTAGATAGTTTAATGGATCCTTAGAGGATGGTTATTCCAACATCCTTTGAGTTATTTGTATTTCAATTGTTATTCACTTGAGTTGGATTGACTTATATAAGAATGTTAATCTTGACTCGAGTGTTTTGTGTTTTGCTTTACGCTCGGGTCAGACTGAGTGGTTCAGCTTTTGAGACTCGCCTTTGGAGTTGGAGCTTCGCCTGGAGATCCAACTATCTATCCAACTTTCAGATATTCATTTGATTTCAATGATGTATTCCGATTCTTCTATTTGACTATTGTATTCGAGACTTCTGATGTAACTTATTTACTCTGTTATATATATAGTAGCTTCACGAACTACTATCTTTTGCTTCCGCTGCATATTATTACTCTGTGTCTGTGATTTGTGATTATTTATTTACTGTATATGTTCAGTTTTGCCAAATTTAAATTAACAATTCGGTATTTTGGATTATTCAAGTCCGGCATGTGCGGATGCGAATAGTCCAAAATAGCGGGTAGTTACAGTTGGTATCAGAGCTTTGGTAGCTCTAGGCAAAACTTAGCATATATGGTAAACGCATTTATAAAATCACTCTCATTCGAGTTTCAGTCTCTTCCTTTTGACTCAATTCCTTTGAATTTTGGAACGTTCCCTGCGGTTCCAAAATTCATTCGTGTCCCTCACTATTCGTCTTGTTTAATTTGGAGTATCCTATAACTCCACATCGAATGATCTTTATAATGAATCGGCGGTCTTGCCAATCTTCAAATTATTTGTAAATGGGTGAAACTCCTTTGCAATAGGCATTGATTTACCGGAAATGTATGTATCCTTGGTTTACGATGCTATCTATTCCTTGCTATACCTGAATTCTATTTCTTAAGGTCGAATGTTGATTTACCTCAGAATTCAGCATCGATCTTATTCTTGAAATTACGGTTGACCCGGAAGGTTGCCCGTGAATTAAATAAGCTTATCCATCTCTTGAATCTGTTAATTAAATTATCTTATCTTCCGTTCAAACTTATTATCAAATCAAAATTCTCTTTGATTTGATTCCAGCAAATTTGAATCTATATACTTGTTTTGAAATCCATTCTTGTATCGTCAAGCGAGGAAGTGTATTTGTAAATTAATGTTAAAAATGTTTATATATTGTGTTGTTTGAGTTGTTGATGTTCTGATCAACGCTATCGATAGGATTACCAAAACACTTTAACAGAGCAAACTGACACAATATTATTTTCAAATTTGGTAAATAAAATAGTTTTGTATGATTATATTACATATATGTCAAAAAATTTCTGAAACTAAAATGTTAATGAATCTGTTGTTCGAAATGTCAAAATTTAATTTTCATTTATTGTTTTATAAATCATTGACTATTTCATAATATAAATAAATGAATTATAAATTTTGGTTATAATTTGATTTGGAGAATGTAATGAATTTAAATCAAGAATTTAAGAATTTAATTTCCGGTGATTTCAAACTTTGATTTGAAATTTTTAAAGTGTATAGTTTTAAAATATACTCAAATTGAAATCGTTTCAAAGAGTTAAAATGTTTAAATCAGTTCTCTTCTCTTTGTCGCTGGAAAATAATTTCGGTGATGACAGCCGCATCATCGACATTCATTTTCGAGTTTCGAAGTGGAGAGACTATTCTATAGCTTTGCTACGGTTTGTTTTGAAAAAATAAATTGATTTGAATTTCTTAAAGAATGATTTGATTTGTAATATATATATTGATATATGATTTAAATCTGATTTGATATGTCATATATATATATATATATATTTACCTCTAAATAAATTTGAAGCTACTCGGAAATTTAATTCTTAAATTTATGTTAAGAGATAATTTCAATTATAAAATGAAATTGAAATTTTGAATAAAAATTTAAGCCTGGATAACTAAATTAGAAAATTTTACTTGTACAATGCTCAATTGCATTTTATATATAACTTACCAAAGTTTTCAAAAGTTAACTATGAAATTGAGTATTATACAAAATAAATGATATCAAAGGAATTTTTAAATAAATTTGAGTAGTTATAATAAGTGTAAATATACTTAATATATGTGATAAGATATATTAAGTAGAATAAATTTAATAATAATTTGGAATAAAGAAGAATTATATTTGTCGAATAAAGTATGATTATAATAAATGACTATTCAAATTTATGATCTTTAAAAATGTTAATATTAGAAAATTGGATTATATACAATATAAATTGTCTGTATAAATAAATTGTGAGTGTGTATAATAAATGTTATTCGCTTAAATTTTAATTATAAAATATTTATGGAGATAAATAAAATAATAAGTTAAATGAATAATAAATGTGATTAATAAAATAAAATAAAATTTTTGTTTTGGAGGTCAATAAATTGAATTAAATCACCTTAAGGGAGTATCTTGAATTATTTGAATTTAAATTGAATTTCATTTGAGAGAAACCCTTTTGTACCTAACATTAATAAATGTGAAATCAAATCAATTTCATGAAAATCTTGAATTTAAAAACAAACTGTTGAATATAAATTTATTTAAATTGAAATTTATATGGTTTAAATTAATTGTGTTATTTATAATTCAAGTCTATTTTCTTTCGATTGTTTCTATTCTCCTACTTCCTTCCTTTTCGTGGACGAAAAGTTTTGAGTGGGGGAGAGTGTAACAACCCATAAATTTAACTAGTTTTAATAACGTTATTAATTGAAATTTTGTGAATTTTTAAACGATAAAATTTTGAAATAAAAATTTGATATTTGGAATGCGTCTAGTTAAACATAGCAACTGGTAAATTTTCGTCCAAAAATATGGAGGTTTAATTCGTGCGTAAATTTACTTGAATTTAATCAGTTAAAAAGTGATGAAAATAAAACATTTTCGAAACTTAAATATTTTAACATAGAAAAATTCTAAATCATCTTCTGAACAAGACGTCATTTTTCATTTTTCAAAATTCGGACATCTTTAGCTTCGTCAATTTTATTTTATTTTGCGTTTTTTCTGCATTTTTCGACAGTAGAACATTTCAATCTTTATAATTCAATCGTACCACTGATATCTGTATGCCGTTTTGACCGTCTCGTCATGCTGATCTCCATGGTATATTTATTTGTGTTTTTGGTGTCTGCTACGCGTCGAAACGGTGATACGGTTTGCTGTGTCGGTACCCGTATTAAACCATTGGTTTTCATCTATCCTTTTTTTTACGTACCTGTCCAAAGCTAACAGCCATTTGCATTCAATATTTCTAGAAATTCAAACCGACTAATTTTAGTTTTCAACTATTTCAATAGTTTTTGTTCGTTTTCCAACTTTCCATCTTCTACTATTTGAAATATTTTATTTGCTGTAACGTCTTCTTGCTCCTCCTTTGTCTCCACTTCTTTTTATGATTCCTACGAAAAAATATAATTATTATAAAGTAAAAGATAATCATTTTATATTTCCCGAAGCAAGCTTCACATCTTCATCCCATGACCACGAGCTCGTGCGCCTTCCTATGCCTTGAATCTCTACCTGTAGTGGCAGCCTCGTCCCTAGTCTTCCCACAAAATCTCCTCACCCTAGATTCATACGCCATCAACGCTGTCCACCACCTTCTCTCATGTCCGAAGAAGCCTTTCCACCTTCCCTTAGCGGACCCACCTCCTCCCTTGAACCCGATCGCCATCCACTTCTCACCTACCCCTTCAGCCGCCCGGTCGACCTCGCACCAAAATCCACCTGCTTCAAACTCGCTTAACATCAGAACCCTGACAGCCGGCTATTTCCCGAGCCTCACCACGTCAGCAACCCAGCACCATACAAATCGCACCCAGTTTCCTAACCTCGACAGCCTCCTAGGCAGCTGCACCTCCGCCTCACACCTTGTCCCGAGCCACATCTCCGCAGCAACAAGCACAGCACCGAACAAATGCTCCGCCCCACTCATATCACAACCATACTCACCCACTCGACTATTCCATGCCCACTTTTCTTTTCTTTTTCCATTGTCGATAGCTTGCTACCCATTTTTTCACCACCGAGACAGCCTCTCTCCCCTTTTTCGAACTTCTCCGCCCGCTCAACACTCCTCCGCCTTCAACGGCCATGCTCCACCTGACCCCCACCTCACCGCAAGTAGCTCCCCTCGGCCTCACCAAGCGCCAAGCCTCACCCACGTGTCCGCCCTCCTTCCATTGCCTATAAAGCATCGCGGCACGCTTCCATCGAGCTTAGCTTCCTACCGTGATCCATCCTCTGCCCCACAGCCCATCGCTCGCTTATGCATGGTATGCTGATATTATGTATATACTTCGTATTACTATTTATTTTGTATTGTTGCAGTAGGTAAATTTTATTAACTTTATGAAAATCTAGTTGTCTTATGTTCAAGTTTCTTTGATTTTTCCAGTAAAGTAGACGTGACGACTTTGGTTATATATTTGTTATATATTAGTTATAATATAGAGTTTTTATATACATGCGTTAAAAGATTTTATGTATTTTGCTGTTGTTTATTTGTATAATGTTTGAAATATAGATGGCAGCCCGTATAAAAAAATTTACTTGTTCATCTCGTATAGTATATATATTATTAAAGAAAAGTATTGTATAGATTTTTGTTTACATAAGTTGCCTTTAATGGTGCTTTAGTTGTTTATACATAGGTATGGGTATAGTCTATTAAGTTATAACAGTAGTACATATACATAGTTATATAATTATATAAGTATTATATTGCACTGTTTAAAGGATTATAATATTTGAACAGGTACATATATATATATATGTGTGTGTGTGTGTGTGTGTTAAAATTCGAGCTTTATATTCAAAACGTATGTGTATTCTTAAAACTTAATATTGGGTTTGAGGAAATAATAATTTAATATCATCTCATTTATTTTTATTTTTATTTTTATTTTTCAAGCTAATTTGATTTTCTCCATCAAATGCCGTTATCAGATCTGTTCATCGAATTCGTGTCGACTTTGCTTCGTTTGGATTCATTTTTCAGTTTCAGTGTCAGTTCTTCCGTGCGTATCCGTGTCATCTCCTGTTCTCTCTAGCCTCGAAAGTTGAGAAATCACTCACGATTAATATTCTTTTATTTATTTTCAATTGAAACGACAATTAAAATATGTTGCTGTTAGTTATGTACATTGTTATATATATGTTATTACCTGTATCAGTTCACCTGTGATATCTGACACTATTATCTGTTAATTGATTGATTGTCTGTTGTTTATATTGGATGTTAACTTATAAATGTATAAAGTGATAAATATTATGCAATTGAATTTGACGTAGGATAGTAAAAATTTGAATCGACATATGTGTTGAATTTGGTTAGTTAAATTTATATAATATGACCCCTTGAATGTTAAATTAATTGACACGTAGAAATTGGTTAAGTACACCTTGAACCATTGAATGTATGTGGTATAAATTGATATAGTATGAAATCGAATAATAAATGTCAAGTTTAGAAACGTATTGACATTGGTGTAATAATCTTTAACCTACATGAAATGATAGTGTAGATTCTAGAAATAATTATATTAATTTGCACAAACCACAACGTGAATTAATACAATTATTTCGGGATTATTTGAATTAATTATTGGATTGTTATTGATTGTTGTTATTGCTTGTTTATTTACTCTGAACCATCCCAGTTATCACGCTGCAAGTTTCCTTTGCTATGTTTTGATTTTTGAATTGGAATGGAATCGGGTTGAAATGATGAATACCCAAATGAATTTGGCCTAGGATAGAGAATTAAATAAAAACCCGATTAGTCAATAATTTAATTTAAAAATAAAATGAAGATTTTATTTGAATAAATAATAAGTTTTGAAAAGAAGTGGAATTTGAATTTAATGAAAGGAAAATGTTAATATCTAATATTTGTAACAAAATACTAACATAGTAGTTGTTGAAAGAACGTTGTTTTATAATAAATTATTTAACAATAAAATTTGGAATTATTCATGGTATTAAGTTTGAAATTATTTAATAATTAAGTTTTGAAATTATTTAATAATTAAGTTTGAAATTACTTAATAGTTAAGTTTTGAAGTTATTTAATAATTGGATAAGATTGAATTAATTGATAATTAAATAAAAATTTGAATTCTTTGATAAGAGAAATTGAACTTATGAATAAGTGAATTTGAACTTCGTTAATAAATGAAACCGGGTTTCTTTGTTTATTAAGTTTTGGAAAATTATTTAAGTAAGTTAATAAGTGAAATTTGAACTTCTTGAATATGTGAAATTTAGTTTCTTATTTAATTGAGTTTTGAAATTTGTAACTAAATAAATGAATGAAATTGAATTTCTTTAACAAGAAATAAAAATGCATTTTATTGGAACAAATATAAGGGTGGTAAATTTAAGAAATTGATTTGACAAATTTACTTAATTAAAATTATAAGCTTTGATATAATGAAGTTGAATGTATGCAATTGATTTAATGAATTGGAAATTAAATAGAAATTGTTTTGAATGATAACTTAACTTAATGAATATTGAATGAAGTTAAATGGATTTCAGTGTTAATTATAATTGGTTTAAATGATTTCGGAATGAAACTTATATAAGAACTTGAATCACTATTTGAATTGTTTTAAATAAAAGTTGAAATTGAATTGTAAGATTTTGAATTGGTAATTTGGAAGTTTTGAAACGTAAATTTTGGAAATTGATATGGAAAGACAAACGGAATATTGGTTTACAAATTCTAATTTAAATTTGAATTTAATTTAGTTTTGAAATTTATTAAACGATCAATCGGGGTAAAAGAAAATTATGAAAGTTATTAAAGAAACCGGAATCGGTTATGGACATACTCTCTGTCTAAACCAAATACCACTTTAATAACTATACGCGGAGTGTGATTAAGAATGAAGTGGTTGGAATGACGTACGTGATGAATGAAGAAAGAGAACGATAATGGATAGCCTTGACACTTGTGTCAAATTGGAAATGACTAAAACAGGAGACGTGCCGGGCCAAATGGGGTTAGCCACCTCGAGCGAACACACTTGTTCGATACTACTCATTACTTGTTATTGATTGGTGCACCCTCATACTTTTGGGAGTGTTATTTCGCGGTGTTGCGATCGTTGCGGCGATGCGTTTTCACCAGTGCGGATCAGGCAAGCGGTGTTGTAACGACCCGCTATTTTGGACCATTCAAATCGACAATAAAACCATACATATCCGACTTGAATAATTCAAAATACTGAATTGTTAATTAAAATTTGGAAAAACTTAAAATATACAGTAAATAAATCAATCACAGATCACAGAGTAATATAATGCAGCAGAATAGATAAAGAATAGTAGTTCATGAAGCTACTATATATGTCAGAGTTAGAAAAATACAACCGAATAGTTCAAATGCAGTGAAGTCTCCAATGTAACAGATGACTTCTCTGAACTAATCAACTGGAAAGGATGGAATCTGAATCGATAGTTAGATTTCCAAATGAAGCTCCGAACTCCAAACGTGAGTCTCAAATGTTGTATCACTCGGTCTGACCCGAGCGTAAAGCAAAACACAAAACACTCGAGTCAGGATTAACAATCTTATATCAATTGTTTGCACAAAAAATGGGCAAACACCTCCAAGTCATATGTTTTAGTTGATTTTATGTTGTTCTTAGTGATTTGGGTGATTTATGCAAATACGTAAAAAGCAGGGACTAAACTGTAAAAGATACACAGATTTATAGTGGTTCGGCCAGAATGTGCCTATGTCCACTTTATATGTTATTCTCCTTTATTTTTTGGATTACCAGTACAAAACTTTGATTACAAGTGTATGAAGGTTGTTTGAAAGTTATGTCCGTGCTTGAGCTCTCAAACTTGTCTGCCATTGTTGTACCCCTACCTCTCTATATATAGAGTGAGGCCGGGGGTAGGGGTCTTGGATGTATATAACTGCTGGTGGGCCTAGACTGACGTGATCTGGCCTGGCAATCTTGGTTCGGTAGTGCTTTGGTTCGGTGGTGTCTACTTTGCCTTGATTCGGTAGTGCCTTCTTTGCCTTGATTCGGTAGTTTTGGACCGGTGGTGGTTGGAGGGGTTTTAGTTCGGTAGTCTTTGGAGTGGTTTTGGTTCGGTAGTGGGTTGGTTAGTGGATTGGTGTGGTCGGTCTGGTGGTTCCTTCGTTGGTTGATTCGGCAATGCCTTCGTAGGTCCGGTGGTGGGTTGGTTCGGTGGAAACACGTCCAACATTTGCCCCCCAAAGTGGGGCATATGCATGCATATGTCGCGCTTTGTTCTTCTCAACTTGGACACTCTCATTCAGCCTGAGTGTCGAACCGGTTGGTCCGGTCCTCCTACGTTGCCTATAAGTATGGGCTTTACGCATTTGTCGTCCTTCGTAGTTTGAAATAGCAGAATTAATCAAGTACCGAACCAGGTTTGACTGTCGGATCAGGTGAGGTTTTCCTCTGCCGAATAAATTTTATGTTTGAACTACCGAATGAGTTTGGGGAGTGTGAGTGCCGAATGGGCTTCTGCCTCGAACTACTGAATGAGTTTGGGGAGTGTGATTGTCGAATGGGCTTCTGCCTTGAACTACCGAATGAGTTTTTATGTTTTGAATTATGAATGGGATTCCAAGCCGTAGGTACTTGCTTATTTATGTCTCTTGTTCTAACAAATGCATTTTCTCGTGTTGCAGATAATGTCTCATAAAGTAGAAACTCGTTCTGACAAGAAGAAATCCAAGGACAAAGGGGAGTCCCCCACAGTGCCCCCAGTTTAGTCAGAGCCAGAACGACATGGACCATCACCGAGATCATTAGTTGATGGGTACGGTCCTCGGGAGCTCTTGAACTCACCGCCTGACTGCTTTCCCAGCTCCCTCAAGGACGACTAGCTTGACGCCATATCTAGATCTTCTGGGATTGACAGAGCACGTATGATGTTGCCAGGGAAAGGAGTGATGCCGTATAACCCCCCTGAAGGATATTTTGCTTATAGTAGGTATCACTGCATGTGCGGGGTCATTCCTCCCCCACAGTGCCCCCAGTTTAGTCAGAGCCAGAACGACATGGACCATCACCGAGATCATTAGTTGATGGGTACGGTCCTCGGGAGCTCTTGAACTCACCGCCTGACTGCTTTCCCAGCTCCCTCAAGGACGACCAGCTTGACGCCATATCTAGATCTTTTGGGATTGACAAAGCACGTATGATATTGCCAGGGAAAGGAGTGATGCCGTATAACCCCCTTGAAGGATATTTTGCTTATAGTAGGTATCACTACATGTGCGGGGTCATTCCTCCGATCAACGCTTGGATCGTCAGCTTCATCACATACCTGAAGGTGGCCCTTTCCAGCTTCAGCCCAACTCCTATGCCATCTTGGTGAGCCTGTTTATTATTTTCCAGAGAAAGTACGGGCCTCCCTCTTCCAACCGGGAAATTCGGTACCTGTACAACTTGAGAGGCTATAAGAAGGGGTCCCCATATATTAGCCTAGAATCGGCCGTGTCTTTCAAGCCGGTCCTGGACCTATATTCAAAATTTAGCATGTTCAAAAAGGAATGGTTCTTTGTTAGAGATGACTCTGTTTCTTTCCACCGCTTCACTTCTGGCTGTAAGTTGACTTTTATTTATAATTTCCATTCTGACTGCAATGCTCCTCCTTTTGCGCTTTGTTTCTTGCTAGCGACAGGTGGCTTTGCGGTTGTAGAGAATGATCGTTTCTTGGGGAAATAGAAGCCATCCCGAAAAAGGAGAGGGCAACTTCTTACTTGATCAGGAATGCTACTCTTTTGGAGCACAACTTGATTCTGCCACGCCAGTCTGTGGTCAAGCAAAGAGACACAGCTGAGGAGATGGCCGTCAAAGCTAAAGGAGGGGATACGGCAAAGTGCGGCAAAAGGAGACCCTTCTCGAAACATCCACTTGCCGGGGGAAGAAACTTAAGAAGTCCGATGACCCTCCCCCAGCACATGCCCAAATGTCCCGGAGGAGGAAGATGTGGAGGAGGAAAGAGGCGAGGATGAAGGAGGAGAGGCGGAGAGTGGAAGTGGTGGAGAAGGTGATGGTGATGGTCACAGCGATGACGGTGGTGACGGACGGAGTGGTGATGGCACTGGGGCTTTGTCTTCTGAGCAAGCTGGTGTGATTCAGGAGTGGACGGATGACGCTTTCCGCCTAGCTTTTGAAGGGTTGGAGGAAGGATGGCTTTAGTGGAGAAGCCTAAGAAGGTTGATAAGGCCAGGATCGGCGCCGATTCATCTTCTACGAGTGCTTCAGCTAAGACAACTCCTGCGATTCAAGGTGAATTTTTGACTCCTGCCGACTCCATTTATGATAAGGATTTAGGAATGTTTTATGGTCAGCTACCGTCCTGGAATGAGATCCAGGACTTATTACAATATCCCACTCCTCCCCAGGGTTTGTATAACAAAAGCGTCTCTTTACTCTTCTTTAACTTGATATATTTCTTGAATTATATCTCGATGTATGTTTGTAACACTGGGTTTTTATCACAGAAGCGGGTAAGGTGGCCAAGACATCAGATGTTCGGCACCGTCTTGAACAGTACAAACTTCTCAAGGCTTCTACTAAACCAAAGCCTCCGACTAGCCACCCTGGAGACGTAGTCAGCTACCGTCCTCTTCTTGGAGTTATCGAAGAGGATATCCAAAAGAAGAAGAGGAGTCGCTCCTTGTTTGAACCCTCACCTGCTCCTCAGTCCCCAACTCAGCCTCTTCGGGATACCACGAAGAAAAATACTAAATTTATACCTTCTCCGCACCCGTCTGAACATCCTACCGTTACCTTTGATGAGGCTACCGATGAGCACCTTCATCCCCGTAATCCTATGGTAAGAGTATTGGATGAAGCTAAGTCCCTGGACCTTGATTTGCTTACCACTCGGTTTGTAACTTTAGGGGACGAAGCCAAGGCAAACATTGATCGGGTTGCTGAGGAGACCAGGAAGCTGATGGGGCATCATGCCGGGCTGGTCAAGGCTGGAGAAGAGATCGGGAGTGCTAACATTCGATTGAGGTTAATGGTTTCCGACCATGCCAAATAGCTTGCTGATTAGGCCATCCAGATCTTTCAACACGAGGCCGCTTCTAGGCCATTAAAGAAAACCATGGAAGAGACCAGCAGGGCAGAGTTACGGAAAATGGAGGCTGTTTGTAAGGAACGGATTGACATGGCTATTGCAACGGTGGATGAGGTTCGGAAAGCGGATCTCGAGCGGGTACAGGAGTTATCCGAGAAGCTTGAAGCTGCAGAGCTTGCGCAAACCAAGCTGAAGGAGGAGATGGAGGCGATGAGGAAATCCTTTCAGGCTGACTGCTCGTGATACCAATCGGAGAGGGATGCTTCCACTGCAAAGCTGTTGGCTTATGAGGACCGAATAAGGGAGTTCGAGGAGAATGAGGGGATAATGTATGAGATTCTTTAGGATATATACTTTTGCACTTGGAAGCAGGGCAACTAATCTTGGATGGATGATTATCGCCGGGTTATGGCCAGGATTTATCTCAGGGCCCTGGAGGAGGCTAAGGCCAATGCAGATAAGGAGGGTGGCGTGGCCTTTAGAATAGATGTGGTTACGTCTCAATTCACCAAGGAGGAGAAAGTGGCAGCGAAGGAGGGTATGCGGCTGCTTACCGCTGAGGAGGTAGGTGTGCAATTAGAGGATGATGATCAAGGAGCAGATGCTAGTAAGTCTTCCCTTTTAGCTTTTCGTAACTTGATTGCTTATCGTTTATTTAATGGATTCTTCTCCTGAACTTGACAGGCGGGACCTCTGAAGCACCAACTACCTCCGGTCAACATGCTGAGAGTTTCGATCCTGCGGTTAAGTAGATCTCGGAGGGCCAGTAGGATAGAGGTGAAGCTCCGATGCAGCCGACTCCTTGACTTGATTTGGACATCTTTTGGTTTACTTGACATTTCTGTCTATGGTAGTCTCAAAACATTAATGTAACTTTTAGGCTGTAATTATGTTATTCGTAACGAACAACTTTATTCTTGGTATGTAATTTTTAACTTAAATTGATTCTGTCATATCTGAATGCTATCGTTACTTTGGTGTGTTGCGTAAGAAATATAGCTATGCATATTCCTGTGATTCAATTGTGTTTGATGTCAAGTTCTTGCTTAAAATATAATTTCATATCTTGCAAAGTTATTGTGATGTGCGAATAAATCACAGATACGTATTCATATTCAGAAGAAGAAAGTACCGCCCTTTGTGTCTTAGTCGTAGACGGTTGCTTTGAATGTCTTGTACGACTGAGCATGGAATGCAGCTGAGTGACCTGTCATCCAGTTGTGAGCTCCTATTCCCATTAGCGAGCGTCTCCTATTTTGTGTCATGTACTTTAGGGATCGTTATAGAGGATAGGAGAAAAGTTTTTAAACAAAAATAGAAATATAAGGAATAGTAAAACTTCCAATCACGGAAGGCCTGCGATGTGCTTAAGTTCGTAGCAAACGGGTTTTGTAGTCACTTTCCCTAGCTGTGGGTCTTGGAGACATTTGTCACCCATCTTACGCCTCCGCAGGGAGTTTCTCTTTTTTACCACAGCCATACTTAAGACACTCGGAGCCGAGATCGCGCACAGTAACTACCCGGGCCATTATGGCCCGTAATCGTGGCTATTATTTAATTTACCGTGGCCGGCTAGCGTGGGTGCCGATCGTCAACTGTGAACTACCCTTGGCTGGTCACACCTTATGTTGGGGTTTAAAGTAGGTTCACAGTTGCCGGCGAGCCGAACGTCATAATGAGCTGCCTCGGTTATAGTCGGCCTTCTCGGTGGCTTATAATCGGCTCATTACAGTTGGCTTTAAGGGCCGACCGCGAGCAATGAGTTAACCCGCAGCAGAGGGATGCTGGAGCAAAAGTGTCTCATTGGCGAGGGCATAGATTCGTATAGTACCTGTTAGGTCTTGTACAGGTGAAGTTGCGTTGTGATGTGTCTTAAATAGAAATGCGATTACACAAGATTTTGTTCGACAGAAAAGGATAAAGTTAACAAGCAGCCAAGATATAAAGGAATAAGTTAAAAAAGAGACAAGTTTTTAAAGTGGTTCGGCACGAAAATGCCCACGTCGACTGATTCTCTTCGTTAATTCACTTCATATGGGCAGTACAAGTTAAGAAAAGTATCGACGAAGGTGTTGGATGTTCCATGCCCTTTGGAACACCTCTCCGTCCACCGTTCACAAAATATAAGCTCTGTTGTGGAGATCTTGATGAATTACATATGGCACGTCCCAGGTTGGATCTAGTGCACCGGGGCGCAGGAAGATTCGCTTGAGGACAAGATCTCCCTCTTGTAAGCTACGATGCTTGACTTTGGAGTTGTATTGCGCTGCCACTTTTTGCCTGAGAGCTGCTACTTTAAGCGCTGCATCGTTTCTTCTCTCTTCAATTAGATCCAAAGACATGTGAAGGAGTTCTTCGTTCTCTTCCGGGTTATAGTGGATCCTGCGGTGGGAAGGCACTACAATTTCGAATGGGATCATGGCCCCCAATCTGTATGCCAAAGAGAAAGGAGTATGCCCCGTTGATGTTCTAAAGGACGTGCGGTAGGCCCAAAGTGTCGTAGGAAGTTCATCCACCCAAGCGCCTTTCCATTTTTCAAACTTCTTTTTTATTAGAGTTTTGAGAATTTTGTTGACAGCTTCGACTTGTCCGTTTGCCTGGGGGTAAGCCAAAGATGAGAAGCTTTTGTGAATTCCATGTTTTTGGCACCAGTCGGCAAACTCTTCGCTGTCAAACTAAAGTCCATTGTCCGATATGATTTTGAGTGGAACACCGTACCTGCATAGAACATTTTTGATCAAGAAGTTGATAACCTTTGCCGAAGATATTTTATTTAGAGGCTCCGCTTCCACCCATTTAGTGAAATAGTCGACTGCCACTATAGCATATTTGGCTCCGCCCCGACCCATTGGCAGTTTGCCAATCAAGTCAATTCCCCATACTGCAAAGGGTCATGGGCTGGTCATGTGAGTAATTTCATTTGTTGGTAGCCGAGGAATCCTAGCAAATTTCTGACATCTGTCACATCTTTTGACGAAGTCTAAGGCGTCTTTGTTTAAGGTGGGCCAGAAATATCCATATCGGAGTATCTTCTTTGCCAAATTATGCCCTCTAGTGTGATCTCCGCAGCTTCCTTGATGGATGTTGGATAAGATTTCCTTGGCTTCCTTTCCAGCAACACACCTTAATAAGGGGTTAGAGAAGCCGCGCCGATATAGGATGCCTTCTTGTATTGTGTAGCGGGAAGCTTTCCTTAGGATTTTCTTGACTTCGTTACTCCCGTCGGGTAGTGTTCCATCTTGTAAGTATTTTCGGATGGGAGTCATCCAAGTTTCCTCTTCGATTGCAGCTATCAGATTCACTTGCTCGAAGCTCGGGGTTGGTTGCTTTGAGATGGCTACTGTTTCGGAAATGGTGCTGTCTCTCAAGCTAGCTTGCTTTGCCAGTTCGTTGGCCTCTTGGTTCTCTCCTCGAGGGATGTGTTTGATTAAATAGTGATCCAATTGATCGAGTAACAGTTTGGTCTTCTTCAGATATGCTGTGAGTCGTTCTCCTCGAGTCTGAAATTCTCCTAGTATTTGGTTTACAATAAGTTGTGAATCACTATGAGACATAAAGAACAGACTCCAATCTCTAAGGCAATTTCTAATCCAACTATTACTGCTTCGTATTCTGCATCGTTGTTGGTGGCAGCGAATTCCAACCTTAGAGCATAGTGTAGCTTCCTTCCCCTGGGGGTGATTATTACAATACCTCCCCCCGAGCCTTGTTCGTTCGATGCTCCATCCACAAAGAGATTCCACTAAATGGCTTTTGCTATTTCGGATTGCTCCTTACCTTCGTTGGTAGTGAATTCGGCAATGAAATCGGCCATGGCTTGCCCCTTGATGGCAGTGCGAGGATGGTAGGTGATATCATATTGACTCAGTACAATGCACCATTTAAGTAGTCGTCCAGAAGTGTCGGGACGATGGAGTACCTGCCTTAGCGGTTGATCAGTTAGAACTCTGATGGAATGATATTGAAAATAGTGTCGCAGTTTCTGTGACGTGATTAATAAACAGTATGCTAGTTTCTCAAGTTTAGGATATCTAGCTTCTTCCCCCGTTAACCTGTTGCTTACAAAGTATACTGGCTATTGCGTGCGGTTGTCTTCTCTCACCAAAGCGGCGCTTAGAGCATGAGATGACACGGCAAGGTATAGGTATAGCTCTTCGCCTTCGTTTGGGGTTGAGAGTACTGGTGGTCTCTAGAGGTGTTCGATTAGGTTAAGGAAGGCTGTTAAGCATTCGTCAGTCCATTCGAACCTTCCTTTGTCTTTCTTGAGAGCCTCGAAGAAAGGGACGCACTTGTCAGTCGCTTTAGAGATGAATCTGCTTAGGGCGGCCACCTTCCCATTTATGCTTTGCATTTCTCTTCGAGTGGAAGGTATCTTGATATCTTTCAGGGCTCGGATTTGTTCGGGGTTTGCTTCAATTCCTCTGGCACGGACGATGAATCCCAAGAACTTTCCCGATGATACTACGAAGGAGCACTTTAGAGGATTCATCTTCATTCCATATTGGCGAAGTACCTGAAACATCTCGCCCAGGTGGCTTACGTGATCGTTGGCTTTCCTCGACTTTACTAGCATGTCATCCACATAAACTTCCATTTTTCGTCCTATCAGTTCTGCAAATATCTTGTTGACAAGGCGCTGATAAGTAGCTCCGGTGTTTTTAAGTCCAAAAGGCATTCTTTGTAGCAGTACAATCCTCGGTCAGTGACGAAACTAGTGTGGTATTGATCGGGAACGTGCATAGGAATTTGGTTATATCCTGAGTATGCGTCCATAAAAGAAAAGAGTTCGTGCCCGGCTTTGCTGTCCACCAGCTGATCAATTCGGGGGAGTGGGGAGCAATCCTTCGGGCAAACGTCATTTAAGTTGGAGAAGTCAATGCATGTTCGCCACTTCCCATTAGCTTTCTTTACTAGTACCGGGTTAGCGATCCACTCTGGGTAGATGGCTTCTCGTATGAAGTTATTGGCAAGCAAGTTCTTTACTTCTTCATCGAGGGCTGCTGATCGTTCTGCCCCCATACTTCTCTTTTTCTGCTTTACTGGCGCCTTAGTAGGATCGATGTTTAGTACGTGGCATGTCACGTCTTGTGAGATTCCAGTCATGTTAGCGTGCGTCCATGCAAATACATCCAAGTTGTGGCGGAGAAAATCAATGAGTTGATCCCTCAATTCTGCTCTTAGCTGAGATCCGATTTTTAATAGTCTACTTGAGTCGTGTTTGTCTACAGGTACAAACTCCATAGCCTCTGCAGGCTCGACGGTGGCCTCCTCTCCTTTGTCCCTGGGGTCTAATTCATTGAAAGGATCACTAGTATATCAAAGAGGAGGGGCTTTCTTTAGTTGCTATGCTTCCAAGTTTTTCATGCAGAGAGTAGTCTCTGCATTCTTCCCTCTATCCTTCCTGTGATTATTGCAAAGTTCAGTTACATAGCAATCTCGAGCGGCGTCTTGATCTCCCTCTACTTCCCCTATTCCATTGTCTGTTGGAAATTTCATCTTCAGGCACCACGGGGCCAAGACAATTTGAAAGTCAGACAAGGCTGGTCTTCCTAAAATGGCGTTGTAGGCCGAGTGGTTATCTATTAGCACAAATGTTTGTTTCCGCACAACGGAGCGGGGGTGACTTCCTATTTCAACAAAAAGGTCCAATTGCCCGAGGGGCATCTTCGCATCTCCAGTGAAATCGTGTAGTGGTTTGTTGCAGGGAGACACATCCTTCATTGACAGCTTCATTCTGTCGAAAGCATGCTTGAATAGGATATTTACTGAGCTTCCAGTGTCTACTAGAATTTGGAAAACTTCGGCTGGGCCGAACCGGGCAGAGATGACCATAGGATCCATGTGAGGGTACTGCCTTCCTTCTAGGTCACGCCTATTGAATGTGATGTCATCATTCTCTTTTCGCTTCGGGTGGCGTTCTTCCATAACATAATTAATGTAGCTTTCATTGTTTCTAAGTGACTTTCCGTATCTTTCCATCTCTGCCCATCTTCTGTCGGCGATGTGTGGTCCTCGCGATATGGTATGGACTACTATCTTCTCTTGACTTGAGCCGCCGGTATTGCGATTTCCCCCTCCTGTTCTGGGGGGGTAGCCTTGGGTTCTCATTGGCAGGAGCTGGGGTCCTGTTTTGACCTTTTACATAGCGTTCCAGCCTCTTCCTTCTGATGTGTTCTTCAATTTAGTCTCGGAGGTGATGGCATTCATTGGTATCATGCCCATGAGATTCGTGGAAGCGGCAGAACTTTCCAGACTTAATTGCGTTATCTGATTCTTTCTTGTACGGGGGGCGTCTGTATTTAACTTCATCTTGGGTGGGCAGGAAGATGTTTTCGATTGTCTCATTCAAAGGAGTGTAAGTGTCAAATCTCGGTCCTGGACGATATAGACGTTTTTCTCCCTTCTTGCCCCCGGCATTGTCTCTTGAGTCATTTCTTCGAACGTCCTTTGCTACAGCGGGTGTGTAGCCAAGAGCTGCCTTGGTTTGTTGTCCTGTCTGTCTTTCTGTGGCAGCGTCTTCAAGTCTCATATATCTTCCGGCTTTATGGAAGAAATCGGGTAAGGTAGCTGGTTTTTCTTTCGTTAATCTTCTAGCAAACTTAGTATCCGGATGCACACCACTACAGAGGTTCATTAAGATAAGTTTCTCATAGGCATCTTGGACTGCGGCCGCTGCAGTATTGAATCGGGTTAGATATTGCTACACTGTCTCTCCAGGCTTCTGTTTGATATCGGATAGGGAATAAGCGTCCTTGGGTTGTTCCACATGAATGCGGAACTGGGTGATGAACTTTTCTTTGCTAACATCTTTCTTCTGCCTGGGAGGCATGCCTTCCAAGCAATGAGCGATGCTGTCGGGAAGAAGTTTAAGTGGGGGAAGCTGAAGCTTCTAGCTCGAGCTCTCAATGAAAGCACCAAAAATGTTTGCACAAAAAATGGGCAAACACCTCCAAGTCATATGTTTTAGTTGATTTTAGGTTGTTCTTAGTGATTTGGGTGATTTATGCAGATACGTAAAAAGCAAGGACTAAAATTAAAAGACACACAGATTTATAGTGGTTCGGCCAGAATGTGCCTACGTCCACTTTATATGCTATTCTCCTTTATTGTTCGGATTACCAGTACAAAGCTTTGATTACAAGTGTATGAAAGTTGTTTGAAAGTTCTGTCTGTGCTTGAGCTCTCAAACTTGTCTGCCATTGTTGTACCCCTACCCCTCTATTTATAGAGTGAGGCTGGGGGTAGGGGTCTCGGATGTATATAGCTGTTGGTGGGCCTGGGCTGACGTGATCTGGCCTGGCAATCTTGGTTCGGCAGTGCTTTGGTTCGGTGGTGTCTTTTTTGCCTTGATTCGATAGCGCCTTCTTCGCCTTGATTCGGTAATGCCTTCTTTGCCTTGATTCGGTAGTGTTGGACCAGTGGTGGTTGGAGGGGTTTTGGCTCGGTAGTCTTTGGAGTGGTTTTGGTTCGGTAGTGGGTTGGTTAGTGGATTGGTGTGGTCGGTCCGGTGGTTCCTTCGTTGGTTGATTTGGCAATGCCATCGTAGGTCCGGTGGTGGGTTGGTTCGGAGGAAACACGCCCAACATCAATAAATCCAACTCAAGTGAAATATCAACTGAAATACAAATAACTTAAAGGATGTTTGGGATAACCATCCTCTAAGGGTCCATGGAACTTTCTACAAGGTAGAAATATGTACTATAACACCGTGGTCATTTCAGCTTAATTTATACTTCAAAACCAAATATCATTTTCACTTCAAATATCTCTATATTTCCCAAAATAGTATTTACATATGTTAAATAATTTATACAGTAAAGTACTTTAGATTTCCTCAACTTAACAAATCATTCCAACATCAACCCGACCTTCCCATTCAAATTAAATTCAATCTCAATTTATCATTTTAAATTCAACTCAATTTCTAAAATAACCACTTAAATTTTATCGATCTCAAATTCGGATTTATAATCACAAATACCCCTTTATATTTCCATATATTTCAAAACTTTAAGTATTCAACGTTTCATCTAAATTTTCATCCAATTTAGTTTTCTAGATAATAAATTCAAATTTAGTTCAACCTAAATTTTCATTTTAATTCAATTTAGTTGCTAAATAACAAATTCAACTACGTTGATTTCAAATACAGATCTGAATCCCAACATAAACCATTTAAATTCCAATATAGTTCAAGGCTTTAATATTTAAATGTTCTATATACCAATTTCATATAGATCTCGATTTAACCTCATTATTATTTAGTCTTGAAATACTCCCTTATTAGATTCAATATCATTTAAGTAACCTTAAATTAAATTTTACTCAATATTTTCTTTAATTTATTTAAACGTGAAATATTCATTAAATCACTTAAATCAAAAATCCAGTTATAAAATCATACCCTTTAAATTTCCCATTCAAAAATTTCAAATCGATTTAATTAAATAAATCCTTATTTAAACACCATTTTTATAAACCCAAATTCATCTCCCAATCTTAATTATTCAATTTATTACAAGAGAATCTATTTGAAATATAGATTTACATAAATACTTAACAATATTATATGTATTAAATCAATCTAATTCAAATCAAATATTACTACTAAATCTATATATACAATTTTCATTTATATAATATCTTAAGAATCAAATTTATTAAAATCTATATTTCTTTCCAAAATTATAGAAATTATTTTCAAAATATTTATATGGACCAACGGTGTCTGTATATATTTCCTATCATATAGTATATTTCATTTCAATTCGTATACTAAATATATGCGGGTGGATATCATTTCAACCCGTAATCCCAAATTCAATTAAATGAAAACCGCTTGGGCTTATCATTTCAACCCATAACCATTTTCTCCTATTCTAAAGTCTGTTCGGGTATGTATCATTTCAACCCGTAGTGATTTCTAAACTACAAGGAACTTGCAGAGTGATAACAGAAAATACAATAAAATAATAGGCATATATCATCAATAACAATATAATATAAACAACAGGATACGATGTCATATCCCACAGGTGAACAGTTACAGATAATAGCATATATAACAAATTTAAATAACTACAGCAGCATATTTCAATTGTCGTTTCAATTGAAATCAAATTTAATGAATAAAAAAAAAATGTTAATCGTGAGTGATTGCTCACCTTTCGAGGCTAGAGAATATAGAAGGAGACAGGATACGCACACTGATATAGAGACTAAAATTAAATTTCAAATCCAAGCAAAGCAAAATCGGAACGAATACAAAGATCAAAGCTGATTGGCTCGAATTGATGAAACGGATCAGATCAGAACTGGAATGATGAAGATAAATGGTATAAGCGAACTTTTATAACCACCTATAACTATATATATACACATATGAAATTTATATTCTAAGTTCAAACATCACAAATTTAATTTACATGTTTTTCAAACATATAAATAATTTACATGTTTTTCAAACATATAAATAAATAAATAAATCAAGCTTACATTTTTTTATCAACATACACTTAAATATATATATATATATATATATATATATATATATATATATATATACTAACACCTTTATACCAAAATTATATAACTAGTATATATATATATTCTCAAACAGATAAAATAAATGTTTAAATATGAATACCTAAAAGAAAACTTTTATATATATATAACTATTTCTATATATATTAAATGTTATATATATATATATAACTTAAATCCATCCATATTTTTACATTCAATAACATATTATATTCAACCTATATAAATTTCCAAATTATATATGTGTATTAAAATAATTTATAAAGTAGAGTATTTATAGAATCATCTTAAATCCAAAATAGTATAAATATAATACTGTACATAACCTATATCAACCAAAAAGAGAAAAAGTTGACTATTGTTTCTAAAATATGGGCATAAACACAGACTGCCCATGTATAAACTGAACTAACTCTTATATAACCAGAAACATATTATAGTTATAAATATACATATATATTCATACGTGCTTAAAAAATTTCAAAACGTCAATAAAACTAACTACTGACTCACAACATCCTATAAAACCAATTGTATAACAAATATATGATATATACTCATCTTAAAATAGTAAAATATAGAATGAAAAAACAAAGCAGCCTGGATATAATATATATATATGTGACGCACCAGATGTTCAAAATACAGCTATCTTAAACTCATATAATATAAACTTTACATATATGACAACTCGTATTAACATATATCATAAAATTTTATATAAACCTTATAGTATATATAAATAACTTACTTTATATACTAAATAGAACCTATGCAAGTTAAAATATGTAAGCTAATATAGGCTGCGGCCATTAAAAAAATCAAAATACATTATATACTTAAACAACAATAAATTATGTACACAGTACATATTAAAAATTAACTTAGTCTTACTATACATTTCATAAATATATATATATATATATATATATATATATAACAAAAACCGATTTATACAAACAGACATATTGAAGAATAACATATCAAACTTATGTAAACTTTATATATACACAAAATGTCATTTCTACTAACATATATACACTGTCAAACTCATATATTACTAACATTTACATTGGAAAACTGACATAAATCATTTATACCAAAAATCCTTTTTTTTCATAACATATTTTATAAGCATAACATACCAAGCTGTTAACAAAACATATTTTGTATAAATATATACTCTGCCAAAATATATAATAATACTATAAAAGCTATATATTTTATATGCAGAAACCATATAGCATGCATATACCTAACACAAACAACTAATATATATAATAATTTGTACAACATAAACTTATCCAAATATGCATAAATCATATATACATACCGAAAAATAAATATGTGCTATGAAAATCTATTTCAAACTTATAAATAAAAACTTAAAATAACCAAGCAGATTATATATATACGCTCTAAAACCAACTCACCAGGATACTTAAAATCTTGTATAAAATAAAATATACATATAAATCTATGTTTTAACAAACATTTATGCTTGAATATATATAAAGCTGCAAGTATAAGAAATAGATATAATATATAAAGAAATACTTATATATAAAGAATGAAATAAGGGAGGAAACAGTTGTGGGTAATCGAGCATGTGGTGAACGTGTGGAGCAAAGAGGAATGAGGGGAAGAGTTTTTTCCAGAGAATGAAAAGAAGAAGGTGAGATATGCTTATCATAGGCAATATATATATGCGTTGTTCTTATATTTTTTTTCATATAGTTAGTACAAGATACGCTAAATTTATACAAAAGTAACGTATCTAAATTTATACGTTACTTATTTATTCTCTACCTATTAATTTATACGTTACTTATTTATTCTCTACCTATTAATTTATACTATTTACTCTACCTATTAATTTATACGTTTTATTCTCTACCTATTAATTTATACGTTTTATTCTCTACCTATTAATTTATACGTTTTATTCTCTACCTATTAATTTATATGTTATATTCTCTACCTATTAATTTATACGTTTTATTCTCTACCTATTAATTTATACGTTATATTCTCTGCCTATTAATTATACGTTTTATTCTCTACCTATTAATTTATACATTATATTCTCTACATATTACTTTATACTATTTATTCTCTACCTATTAATTTATACGTTTTATTCTCTGCCTATTAATTTATACGTTATATTATCTACCTATTAATTTATACTATTTATTCTCTACCTATTACTTTATACATTTTATTCTCTACCTATTAATTTATACTATTTATTCTCTACCTATTAGTTTATACGTTATATTCTCTACCTATTAATTTATACTATTTATTCTCTACCTATTAATTTATACGTTTTATTCTCTACCTATTAATTTATACGTTATATTCTCTACCTATTAATTTATACTATTTATTCTCTACCTATTAATTTATACGTTTTGTTCTCTACCTATTAATATATACTATTAATTCTCTACCTATTAATTTATACGTTACTTATTTATTCTCTACCAATTAATTTATATGTTACTTATTTATTCTCTACCTATTAATTAATTAAAAATTATTAAAATTTTATGGGTCGTTATACTCTCCCCCACTCAAAACTTTTCATCCCCGAAAAGGAAGGAGGTAGGAGAATAGAACAACCAGAATAAAAGTAGATTGAAAGTCAGGGGTAAATAATTGATGTAACTATATAAATTTTACTTGAGATATTCATACTTTTCAAAACCCATTTGTAAAACTTCTTGCTTCCTTTATAAATACCATTTATATGTTTAGATAACACCTTTATAAGTATATGAAAACTATTTGAAAACAATTATTTATATCATTAGTTATATTTAAAGAAGCTATTTGAAAACATTAAATCCATAACTCATGGAATTTTTAATTTATCTCAAGATACTTTTCAAATATTGTCAATAAATTAATAATCATTTTCTTTAAATATGTGTTATTTAACTATTAACTTCAAAAATATTTATACCACTAAAATTTTCTATTAACCAATGTAGCATACAGATAAGCAATATTTAAAAGATTATATTCAAAAAGGAAAGGGAGGTAGATTCTGGAAACGGAATATAGGTGAACAACTAAAGCAGAGAAGATAAGGTAGATTCAAAGAATAGAATCGGGCACGAATCGTAAATTTCAAACCATAAGAGTTTCAATCTCAAATATTAACACAAAATTTCTTTGTTGGGAAAAATAATTTTATAATAAATACCTTTATAATAATACTTTTATAATAAAATACTATTATATCGAAATAGATTTTCCTTTCGAAAATACTTTTATAACTCGATGTTTAAACAAGTTTATCCTCATTCTTGCAGACTCTGGCCATGCATTGATCAGGCGCAAAGCTAGAATTCTTCAAGTACTTAGTAGACTTGTTTCAACACCCAGTGAAAATACTTGAAAACCCTTTAAAACAAATATGGAAAGTACAATCCAAACAAAACAACCAAACCAAAACCTTTGTCCGACCATGGTTCGCAGATACACAATGGTTACGCCTAGATCCCCCAGGAAACAATTTGTATCCGTAAGCTTTCTAGCCCTGCGAGTTACGCCAAGATGACTAGTAGAGTGCAGGATACACAATGGTTACGCCAGGGTCCCCTAGGAAACAATCCGTACCCCTAGGCTGTCTCAGCCAGGCAGTTTCGCTACAATTCGCGACCTACACAGATTGCAGGATACACAATGGTTACGCCTGGATCCCCCAGGAAACAATCCATACCCCTAAGGCCAGACTCAACCAGGCAATTGAGCTATGCAGTCGCGAGAGAAAAAAACCATGGGTTACGCCACGGTGGGACACTCGAGTATTACATCTGGAAAACCAAAAATCAGAGAGAATAATATCAATAGAATGAATCCACGATGTGGCCACAAAGCGGATATCAAGAAGAAGGAAATTTCCATATCTTTACTTCGAAAATATATATCATATAGTACCTTTTCAAATCACTTTCAAATATCATACTTATATAAAGTCCATATATATAGGATTCCATTTTTCCCAAATCGAATACTTTCCAAATCAATAGTAGATCAAATCATGCTTATATAGACTTCGATTATATAAAATCTCTTTCCAAATTGAGTACCTTTCAAATCAATAGATTTCAAATCAACTTCATACTTATACAATCCATTTTATATAAGTTCGACCACTCCCAAATCAAGTGCTTAATAATATAAGGTTCTCAAATTTCAAATCATTTCAATATCAATTCAGTTTCAAAATCATATATGATTTCACCAAATTTTCTTCAAAATTAAATATCTAAATTTTAAAGTTCCCAAAATAATAGGTTTAAAATTATCCCACTTTCCAAATTAAAATAATCCAAGTCAAACCAATTCATTTCCAAAAATACCATATAAGTACTGGATTTTAATTCCAATTTAATTTCAAAACCAAATATTTTACCAAAATCAATTATACTCAAAATGGTTTCCAAATTTATAATTATCCCTTTTTTTAAAAACTTTTAAACTATCTATTTCTGTGCGAAATATCCAATTTACCTTTCTGAAAACCATTATTCAACTATTTTTTTTCAAAACATTTCAAAACTAAATTTATATTCTTTATCAAACATTTTATACTCTTCGAAATTTCTTAGCTTTAAAAATTTAATCTCGATTCGGAAATGTTCGAACATTCAAAATAGTTAAGGAAATCAAATTTTCAATTCAAGAGTTGAAAATCAACAATAAATCAATAAATCAATTATTAAATCCGAAACTCGAGGACTGAACACCGGTCTCATTTTAAATTGTTACAAACATATACTTATATCGTTCTAAAATATCAAACTATACTTCGGAATTTGAAATCAAAAACGGTTTTACAAAATCACTTGCATAGCGAAGCTATTAAAGTGGCCTCTCCCCCACTCTGAAACTCGAAAATCAATGTCGATGATGCGTGCACTCATCACCGAAATTATTTTCCAGCGACATAAGTGAGTTCTGGACTTCTATTTTGTTGAAAACTTCTTTGAAATTTCTTCAAAATTATTCGAATTCATTTGAACTCATTTGAAACATTTCTTATTCGAAAAAATACTTTTACATCGTATTTTTTTATATATTTTCCAAAATCTTAAAACCAATTTCAAAATACCGGAATTCAATTCTCGAATTTCAAATTTAACTCTACAGTTATAAATCATTTTTATATAAATCAATTTCCTATAATTTTTCAAAATTTCAAATCCTTTCAAAACCTTTTTATATAGAATAACATTTCTTATTTGCTTTATATATATAGGTATATAATCCTTATAGAAAACATTTTCACTTTTATATATATATATAAAAAATCATAGTTATCAAAATAAAATTTCGGTATAAACAATTTCAAAAATACAAACAAAACCCGATTTTCAAAGGATGATTCAAGAATGGATTTCAAAACAATGATAGCAATTTAATTTAGAGGAACTCCAATCAATAGAATCCTGATTCGAAGATAGACTCGATCGAAGATGAGATAATTAAATTACAAAATAGAAGATGGATATACTTCTATAAATCGCGGGCGACCTTTACCGATCAACCGTGATTCCACAATTAGATCGGTGTAGAATTCTGAGGCAATTCGACATTACATCGCCAGAGATATAGAATTCGGCATAACAAGATATAGCAGCATCGTAAACCGAGGATACAGAAATCTTCGGTGAGTCAATGCCAATTGAAAAGGAGTTTTCACCCCCTTTACAAATCACTCAGTGGAGTTATGGGATAATCCAGAATCAAACGAATATAAATAGGAAGAGACAGAATGAAATTCAGAACCGAGGGACATTCCGAAATTCAAAGGAAATCGAGTCAAAAGGAAGAGATTCAACTCGACTGAAAGTGATTCTGTAAATAAATTTACCATATATGATAAATTTTGCCTAGAGCCAAAGCTCTGATACCAACTGTAACAACCCGCTATTTTGGACCATTCAAATCGACAATAAAACCATACATATCCGACTTGAATAATTTAAAATACCGAATTGTTAATTAAAATTTGGCAAAACTTAAAATATACAGTAAATAAATCAATCACAGATCACAGAGTAATATATGCAGCGGAATAGATAAAGAATAGTAGTTCATGAAGCTACTATATACATCAGAGTTAGAAAAATACAACCGAATAGTTCAAATGCAGTGAAGTCTCCAATGCAACAGATGACTTCTCTGAACCAATCAACTAGAAAGGCTGGAATCTGAATCGATAGTTAGATTTCCAAATTAAGCTTCGAACTCCAAAGGTGAATCTCAAATGCTGTATCACTCAGTCTGACCCGAGCGTAAAGCAAAACACAAAACACTCGAGTCAGGATTAACATTCTTATATCAATAAATCCAACTCAAGTGAAATATCAACTGAAATACAAATAACTTAAAGGATGTTTGGGATAACCATCCTCTAAGGGTCCATGGAACTTTCTACAAGGTAGAAATATACACTATAACAACGTGGTCATTTCAGCTTAATTTGTACTTCAAAACCAAATCTCATTTTCACTTCAAATATCTCTATATTTCCCAAAATAGTATTTATATATGTTAAATAATTTATACAGCAAAGTATTTTAGATTTCCTCAACTTAACAAATCGTTCCAACATCAACCCGACCTTCCCATTCAAATTAAATTCAATCTCAGTTTATCAATTTAAATTCAACTCAATTTCTAAAATAACCACTTAAATTTTATCGATCTCAAATTCGGATTTATAATCACTAATACCCCTTTATATTTCCATATATTTCAAAACTTTAAGTATTCAACGTTTCATCTAAATTTTTATCCAATTTAGTTTTCTAGATAATAAATTCAAATTTAGTTCAACCTAAATTTTCATTTTAATTCAATTTAGTTGCTAAATAACAAATTCAACTACGTTGATTTCAAATACAGATCCGAATCTCAACATAAACCATTTAAATTCCAATATAGTTCAACGCTTTAATATTTAAATGTTCTATATATCAATTTCATATAGATCTCGATTTAACCTCATTATTATTTAGTCTTGAAATACTCCCTTATTAGATTAATATCACTTAAGTAACCTTAAATTACATTTTACTCAATATTTTCTTTAATTTATTTGAACGTGAAATATTCATTAAATCACTTAAATCAAAAATCTAGCTACAAAATCATCCCCATTAAATTTCCCATTCAAAAATTTCAAATCGATTTAATTAAATAAATCCTTATTTAAACACCATTTTTATAAACCCAAATTTATCTCCCAATCTTAATTATTCAATTTATTACAAGAGAATCTATTTGAAATATAGATTTACATAAATACTTAACCATATTATATGTATTAAATCAATCTAATTCAAATCAAATATTACTACTAAATCTACATATACAATTTTCATTTATATAATATCTAAAGAATCAAATTTATTAAACCATATGTTTCTTTCCAAAATTATAGAAATTACTTTCAAATATTTATATGGACCAACGGTGTCTGTATATATTTCCTATCATATAGTCAAGTGCTAGGATATTTATCATTTCAATTCGTATACTAAATATATACGGCTGGATATCATTTCAACCTGTAATCCTAAATTCAATTAAATGAAAATCGCTTGCGTTTATCATTTCAACCCATAACGATTTTCTCCTATTCTAAAGTCTGTTCGGGTATGTATCATTTCAATCCATAGTGATTTATAAAATACAGGGAACTTGCAGAGTGATAACAGAAAATACAATAATAACAGGCATATATCATCAATAACAATATAATATAAACAACAGGATATGATGTCATATCCCGCAGGTGAAGAGTTACAGATAATAGCATATATAACAAATTTAAATAACTACAGCAGCATATTTCAATTGTCGTTTCAATTGAAATCAAATTTAATGAATAAAAAAAATGTTAATCATGAGTGATTGCTCACCTTTCGAGGCTAGAGAACATAGAAGGAGGCACTTAGATACGCACACTGATACAGACACTGAAATTAAATTTCAAATCCAAGCAAAGAAAAATCGGCACGAATTCAACGATCAAAGCTGATTGGCTCGAATTGATGAAACAGATCATATCAGAACTGGAACGATGAAGGTAAACGGTATAAGCGAACTTTTATAACCACTTATAACTATATATACACATATGAAATTTATATTCTAAGTTCGAACATCACAAATTTAATTTACATGTTTTTCAAACATATAAATAAATAAATAAATCAAGCTTACATTTTTTTTATCAACATACGCTTAATATATATATATATATATATATATATATATACTAACACCTTTATACCAAACTTATATAGCTAGTATATATATTCTCAAACAGATAAATTAAATGTTTAAATATGAATACCTAAAAGAAAACTTTATATATATATATATAACTATTTCTATATATATTAAATGTTATATATATAATTTAAATCCATCCATATTTTTACATTCAATAACATATTATATTCAACCTATATAAATTTCCAAATTATATATGTGTATTAAAATAATTTATAAAGTAGAGTATTTACAGAATCAACTTAAATCCAAAATAGTATAAATATAATACTGTACATAACCTATATCAACCAAAAAGAGCAAAAGTTGACATTGTTTCTAAAATATGGGAATAAACACAGATTGCTCATGTATAAACTGAACTAACTCTTATATAACCAGAAACATATTATAGTTATAAATATACATATATATTCATACGTGCTTAAAAAAATTTCAAAACGTCAATAAAACTAACTACTGACTCACAACATCCTATACAACCAGTTGTATAACAAATATATGATATATAATCATCTTAAAATAGTAAAATATAGAATGACAAAACAAAGCAGCCTGGATATAATATATATATGTGACGCACCAGATGTTCAAAATACAGCTATCTTAAACTCATATAATATAAACTTTACATATATGATAACTCGTATTAACATATATCATAAAATTTTATATAAACCTTATAGTATATAAATAACTTACTTTATATACTAAATAGAACCTATGCAAGTTAAGATATGTAAGCTAATATAGGCTGCGGCCATTAAAAAAAATTAAAATACATTATATACTTAAATAACAATAAATTATGTACACAGTACATATTAAAAATTAACTTAGTCTTACTATACATATCATATAATAATATATATATATATATATATATATATAACAAAAACCAATTTATATAAACACATATTGAAGAATAACATATCAAACTTATGTAAACTTTATATATACACAAAATGTCATTTCTGCTAACATATATACACTGTCAAACTCATATATTACTAACATTTACATTGGAAAACTGACATAAATCATTTATACAAAAAATCCTTTTTTTTCATAACATATTTTATAAACATAACATACCAAGCTGTTAACAAAACATATTTTGTATAAATATATACTCTGCCAAAATATATAATAATACTATAAAAGCTATATATTTTATATGCAGAAACCATATAGCCTGCATATACCTAACACAAACAACTAATATATATAATAATTTATACAACGTAAACTTATCTAAATATGCAGAAATCATATATACATATCGAAAAATAAATATGTGTTATGAAAATCTATTTCAAACTTATAAATAAAAACTTAAAATAACCAAGTAGATTATATATAGACGCTCTGAAACCAACTCACCAGGATACTTGAAATCTTGTATAAAATAAAATATACATATGAATCTATGTTTTAACAAACATTTCGTATGCTTGAATATATATAAAGCTGCAGGTACAAGAAATAGATATAATATATAAAGAAATACTTACATATAAAGAATGAAAGAAGAGAGGAAACGGTTGTGGGTAATCGAGCATATGGTGAACATGTGGAGCAAAGAGGAATGAGGGAAAGAGTTTTTTCCAGAGAACGAAAAGAAGAAGGTGAGACATGCTTATCATAGGCAATATATATATATATATATATATATATATATATATATGTTGTTCTTATGTATTTTTTCATATAATTAGTACAAGATACGCTAAATTTATACAAAACGTATCTAAATTTATACGTTACTTATTTATTCTCTACCTATTAATTTATACGTTTTATTCTCTACCTATTAATTTATACGTTTTATTCTCTACCTATTAATTTATACGTTATATTCTCTACCTATTAATTTATACGTTTAATTCTCTACCTATTAATTTATACGTTATATTCTCTACCTATTAATTTATACGTTTTATTCTCTACCTATTAATTTATACGTTATATTCTCTACCTATTAATTTATACGTTATATTCTCTACCTATTAATTTATACTATTTATTCTCTACCTATTAATTTATACGTTTTATTCTCTACCTATTAATTTATACGTTATATTCTCTACTTATTAATTTATACTATTTATTCTCTACCTATTAATTTATACATTTTATTCTCTACCTATTAATTTGTGCTATTTATTCTCTACCTATTAATTTATACGTTATATTCTCTACCTATTAATTTATACTATTTATTCTCCACCTATTAATTTATACGTTTTATTCTCTACCTATTAATTTATACTATTTATTCTCCACCTATTAATTTATACGTTTTATTCTCTACCTATTAATTTATACTATTTATTCTCTACCTATTAATTTATACGTTTTATTCTCTACCTATGAATTTATACTATTTATTCTCTACCTATTAGTTACTTATTTATTCTCTACCAATTAATTTATACGTTACTTATTTATTCTTTACCTATTAATTAATTAAAAATTATTAAAATTTTGTGGGTCCTTACCGTTGTTTCACTACCTTGGGTATTGCTCATGTGCCTTGTAATACTTGTATCCCTATATACGCGACCACTACGAATTTGTTTTGTGTTATACCTATGGAGTACTCCCTGATATCCCACTAGTTTACGGTGGAGTTTACAGTGCTGTATAGACTATAACGCTTATATAAAATGTGTTAAGGGGGATAATGGTAACGCCTTAACACTATTTTGATATTTATATTACTTATAGACATTACCTATTTAGCGTACACAACTACATAGTAGATGGTTTAACGGATCCTTAGAGGATGGTTATTCCAACATCCTTTGAGTTATTTGTATTTAAATTGTTATTTCACTTGTGTTTGATTTATTGATATAAGAATTTTAATCCTGACTCGAGTGTTTTCTGTTTTTCTTTATGCTCGGGTCAGACTGAGTTGTTCAACTTTTGAGACTCACCTTTGGAGTTGGAGCTTCGCCTGGAGATCCAGCTATCTATCCAGCTTTCAAATATTCATTTGATTCCAGTGATGACTATTGTATTCGAGACTTCTGATGTAACTTATTTACTCTGTTATATATATAGTAGCTTCATGAACTACTATCGTTTGCTTCCGCTGCATATTATTACTATGTGTCTGTGATCTGTGATTATTTATTTATTGTATATGTTCAGTTTTGCCAAATTTAAATTAACAATTTGGTATTTTGGATTATTCAAGTCAGGCATGTGCGGATGCGAATAGTCCAAAATAGCGGGTCGTTACAGCTGCATTGTTGCTTAGTTGTTTATATTATCAACAACTGTGAGGACGGGTTATTATAACCGTTTAGGCTGAAAATTATTTTTTGGTTGCTGAACTCTGATTGATGTATGTATATATAGTTTTTGTTTTGTAAAGATCATTGATATGATATTATGTGTTTTCCGTTGTGATGTGAGATTCTGTATTGTTCTATTTGGTTCTATCTTCTCTCTTTCTTCTATTCTCTTCTTCTCGCTTCTTTTCTTTCTCTTGACTTTCCATCAGTCTGTGCTTTTTGGGTCAGACATGTGTGGATTATATCGATTCAAAGGGTGCGAATTTGCGGGTCATCACATCTGGTATCATAACTTAGATTTTGTATATTCCTAAGCTTTGATGTGTACTCAGTATAGATAGGGACAGTAGCACCCTAGATTGAGTTTGAGTGTATTATGTAACGATCCTGAATTTTTATTTAATTTAAATTAATATTTAAATGAAATTTTGAATAAAAATTTATAAAATTAATTATAAATAGTGATGTGAGTTTCCTCGAGTTCAAATATATTCTATATAAATCATTTAAAAAAAAAATTATTATATATATATATATGTATATATGTGAATATATATATATATATGTATATTTGGGTATATATGAGTCAATTTGAAATTTTAAAATCTTGTGTGTATATATATATATATTTTGATTTGAATTTAAATCTTATATTAATGGTTTGAAAAATAAATATTAAAGTATATACATTGACGCAAGTACGAAATAAATAAATAAGTGAATTGTTAATTTATTATTGATGGTTAAAATATATATAATAAATACAAGACAATAAATAAGAAGTAAATAAAATATAAGATATAACAATATAAAGTAAATATATATATATATATCTTAATCTCATATTAATAAATCAATACAAGATAATACAAATGGGAGCAAGCATCATAGTGAAAACTCAAACAAAAATTCAATTTAAACTTGAACAACTATTTAATCAGACAAAATGAAGATCAAAGGAGCAAAGAAGATGTGCTCTGTGCCCTGTTTAACATTTGCAAGCTCTGTCTTCTTCTTCCTTTGGAAATATAGTGAGTAACTTTTAGAACTTAAAAGTATAAAATATAGTTGCATGCTAATGTTGGTAAAATAAATATGTAGGCTGTAAAGAAAATCAAATATGAACAAAACAAAGAAAATGATTTGCAGCCACCAAACTGCATAATCAACAAGTTAAAAAGCAATATATGTTAAATTATAAAGCAAGTACAAATATAAGCATGGGCTGTAAACATAAAAGAATAGGAAGCATGGGAACAAAGTATCTTCAGCCATGACTTGCTTATACCTTCCCCTGTACACAAATCTTCATTTATATATATACACATCCTGTACAAAAAAACATACCGTAAACACTCTCCCCTATATATATTATTCAACTCAAACATCAAGAAGCAAGATACAAACCAGTTCCAAATTGAAGAAACCTGTTCTCTGTCTTCCACAAAAGAATGTGAGTAAAACCTCTAAACTTATGTTACCAGTTATTAAATAAAACTGTGATTTGGAATAAATCTTGGTTCTATGTTAATATATAAGTATCTGTTATGCGTATATATAAATGTACATGTGTGCAAGGCATAGATAATTCCATCTACAACCCAAAGAAATACTGTTCTTCTTCCAGATAGCTCTCTGTTCTTGTTTACTTGGGTTAAAATAGTTAAAGCTTTTGCTTTGAAAATCAATAACTCAACAACTAATCAGTTTTAAAACTTGATATAAAAATCAAAGTTATCTGTTTTTAAATATAGAACATTTTAAAATTTATTTCATTCGAATTCGTTCAGCATGGAGGGAGAAAAACCTCCATAACAGTAAGGGGGTAGGTTTTGGTCGAAATTCGACTTGCCTAATTTGATGAATGAAGCATATAGTCGTGTTCTTCGTTGAGAAATATGATTTTTAAAAGAAATATAATAATTTTTAGTTAAGTAATTCAAGTGCAGTTCAGTTTTGAGCAAATTGTGTATTTCGATCGTTTCCTGATGATCGAATCAACCTTAAATGCTGAAATTTGTTATAGAGCAAGTTCAATCGTCCACGAATCCAGGAAAAATGTCAAAGAATTTTTCTAATGCGTAAATTTTGGGGTCGATTCAAAAATAGGGTTTGGGTTCCAGTTTTTTTTGTGTTCTGTAAAAATTTGATCGCGCCACCGTGACGTGATCGAGTGCAGCGCGCTTCTGGGTGGCGGTGAGTGGTCGATAGGGGAAGCTCGTGGCGAAGGCGCGTGCGTTCCAGCACTGTGTAGCGGCGGTGCGAGGTGGTTACAGGCTTGGACTTCGGTTCCAGGATGAACTGATTTGCTCGATTTCGTTTTCGAGGTGACTAGGTGGTTTGGATGATCGTGGTGGGATGCGAGGGTGGTTTGTGACTTGCGGTGATCATCGGTGATGATCGACGTCGTCGATCGCGACCGTACATGTGCACGGTGCACGTGTGTGCACTGGGGAGGAAGGAAGGGGAAGACAGGATGAACTCGAAGAAGAAGAGGGGGACGCGGGGCATTGCTCGAGTTTTTGCGTGAGCGACTCGAGAAATAGGTTGAGTTGCCTAAGGGGTAGGCTCGAGTGAATGTTGAAGTACAGGTTTTACAGTAACCTGTTTGTTTTGTTTTGTTTTTAAATATGTGTTTGTTTACTGAAGTAAGGTTTTAAAACTGAAGTTTAAGACAAGTTTTAAAACCTGGGTTTAAAAGCAAATTTTAAGATCGAGTTCACATAGGAGTTCCCAAGCCTTTGACAAGTAGGAAGGCAAGTTTCCACCTTTTGTTTGAAATTCCTTCTTGACTTGGCATACAATAAGCTGAGAATCACTGAAGATCTGTAATGCTCGAATGTTTAGCTCTTTAGCGATTTTCAGACCTGCAATAAGAGCTTCATATTCTGCTTCATTGTTTGTTGAAGGAAATTCCAATCTTAGTGCATAACATAATGATCGACCTTCAGGAGTTTCAAGTACCACTCCGGCTCCAGAACAGTAGTCATTTCTTGCGCCATCAACATACATCTTCCACTGGATTGGGGAATCATTGATCGCTTCTTCCTCACCATTATCTTTCTCTGTGAATTCTGCAATGAAATCAGCTAAAGCTTGTCCGTTGATTGCTTTTCGGGGGTGATAAGTGATGTCATATTGACTGAGTTCAATGTTCCATTTCAGAAGGCGACCCGAAGTTTCAGGGCGAAATAGGACTTGCTTTAGAGGTTGATCAGTGAGTACTCTGATAGGATGAGCTTGGAAATATTGCCTCAGTTTCCTTGATGCAACTAGTAGGCAATAGGCGAGTTTTTCCAACTTGGAGTAATTCAGCTCTGCCCCAGTGAGTCTTTTGCTGATATAGTAAACCGGATGTTGAATCCTTTTGTCTTCCCGTATCAGCGCTGCACTTAGAGCATGAGATGATACTGCCAAGTATATAAGAAGATCCTCACCATTGTCATATGGAAACGCCTCCAATACTTTCTAGGCCAGGCAATGGTGAGGATCTTCTTATATACTTGGCAGTATCATCTCATGCTCTAAGTGCAGCGCTGATACGGGAAGACAAAAGGATTCAACATCCGGTTTACTATATCAGCAAAAGACTCACTGGGGCAGAGCTGAATTACTCCAAGTTGGAAAAACTCGCCTATTGCCTACTAGTTGCATCAAGGAAACTGAGGCAATATTTCCAAGCTCATCCTATCAGAGTACTCACTGATCAACCTCTAAAGCAAGTCCTATTTCGCCCTGAAACTTCGGGTCGCCTTCTGAAATGGAACATTGAACTCAGTCAATATGACATCACTTATCACCCCCGAAAAGCAATCAACGGACAAGCTTTAGCTGATTTCATTGCAGAATTCACAGAGAAAGATAATGGTGAGGAAGAAGCGATCAATGATTCTCCAATCCAGTGGAAGATGTATGTTGATGGCGCAAGAAATGACTACTGTTCTGGAGCCGGAGTGGTACTTGAAACTCCTGAAGGTCGATCATTATGTTATGCACTAAGATTGGAATTTCCTTCAACAAACAATGAAGCAGAATATGAAGCTCTTATTGCAGGTTTGAAAATCGCTAAAGAGCTAAACATTCGAGCATTACAGATCTTCAGTGATTCTCAGCTTATTGTATGCCAAGTCAAGAAGGAATTTCAAACAAAAGGTGGAAACTTGCCTTCCTACTTGTCAAAGGTTTGGGAACTCCTATGTGAACTCGATCATTATTCAATAAGCCATATTCCCCGGGAAGAGAATACGAAGGCAGATTCCCTCGCAAAGTATTCAAGTTCTGGTGAAGCTCAACTATTGGGATTGGTTCCCGTAGAAGTCCTCTCAGCGCCAAGTATAGACGAGATGGATATAGACTGGATTATGAATGTATCTCAAGAACAAGAGTCGTGGATGACTCCAATATTAGATTACCTACTCAACGGTTCTCTGCCAGAAAATTCGAGAGAGAAGCAGAAGCTACTAAGGAAAGCCTCTCGCTATGTAATTCAGGATGGCCGATTATACAGATGGGGATTCTCAATGCCATTGCTTCGATGTGTATCCAGGGAAGAGTCCAAAACGATCCTAGCTGAGGTACATGGAGGAGAATTTGGTGATCATTCAGGTGGTCAAACATTAGCAAGGAAAATTCTCTGATATGGATATTTTTGGCCAGAAATTAATCATGATGCTGCAAGCTATTCCAGAAAGTGCGACAAATGCCAAAGATTTGCCAAAATTCCTAGAGCACCTTCAACTGGACTCACACAAATGGTCAGTCCATGGCCATTTGCAATTTGGGGAATGGATCTCATTGGGCCGCTACCGACTGCCAAATCAGGGATTAAATATGCTATTGTTGCAGTTGATTATTTTACTAAATGGGCTGAAGCTGAACCATTGGCTACTATCACCTCTAAAAAGATGATAAGTTTCATGACCAAGAATATCATTTGCAGATATGGAGTGCCTCAGAAAATAATCACAGACAATGGTACTCAGTTTGAAAGCGAGGAATTCCAAGATTTTTGCAGGCGATTCAAAATCCAGAAAAGCTTTTCAGCAGTTGCTCATCCGCAGGCAAACAGGTAAGTGGAAGCAGTAAACAAGATCATCAAATCAACCATCAAAAAGCAACTTGAAAGAGCAAAAGGTGGTTGGGTCGATAAGCTACCACTTGCACTATGGGCATACAGAACCACTCACAAAACTGCGACTGGGCACACTCCTTTCTCATTAGCATACGGGTCGGAAGCAATGATCCCGGTAGAAACAGAGGTTCCTTCACACAGAAGGATCCATTTCAACCAAGCAGAAAATGAAAGGCTACAGCTTGAAGCGCTAGATTTCCTTGATGAAAAAAGAGATGAGGCTAATCTCAGAATTGCAGCTCATCAGCAAAGAATAGCCAGACATTTTAATTCCAAAGTTCGCCAACGCAGCTTTGAGATTGGGGACCTAGTCCTGAAGAGAATCATGACAGCGACAGGTGTGTTTGGGCCAAATTGGGAAGGACCGTATGTAATAGGTCAGAAGCTTCTTGACGGCACATTCAAACTCACCACTGTTGATGGAGATCAAATTCCAAGGGCATGGAACAGCAACCATTTGCGTCCATACTTTACTTGAAAATTTTGTTGAAATATTGTAAAAAGAATTATGAATGTATGATTCTTGTAATTGAAAGCAATTGTAAAACTGATGCAAGTAAATAATGAAAGAATATAAAGTGGATGTAGGCTCAATTTCCTGGCCGAACCACTATAAATCTTGTGTTCCTTATTATTATTACATGTTTGCTTTATTTTCGATATGAAAAGTACATAGAATGTGTTGCTGAAATGTCGATTTAAATTTTTGTAGACAGTGGAAGTGAAACTTGCACATAAAAGGACCAAGTGATTCTCGCCAAATTTCAAGTCACAAAAGCCCCGAATTCAAATCCTAGATAGGAAGTACTTCAATTGAACAGCCTATGATTTCGATAGAAACGGGCCTTTGCTAATAAATTGAGATCGTTTGAACAAACAAACATCCAATTAAGAAGCTGATGCTCGTTCTCACGAACTGGCCTGGCAATGAAGTACATTTCCTTGGATTAAACGGGTCACTTGTAAAAAAAAAAAAAAAAAAAAAAAAGAAGGATCACTGAAAAAGCATAAGCAAGTGGACAAAGGAATAACCAAGGCCATCATCGGCAGCACAAATCCTCTTCGGAGGCACAACTCTTCGGAGGATAAAGACCTCTAATGGGTCATACGCCACAAAAAAGAAAGTTCTCTACTCAACAAAAAAGATCGGAGGAGTCATGACCCTCCAACCATGAGAGAGTAACTTCCAGGCGATGAAAACCCTTTTTGAGGCACATTTCACCAGGAGTTGAAGTGTAACAACCGCTCTTCGGAATTTCACTTCACCAGAGTTGAAATGTAAACAAAATAAAAGCCCTCTTCGGAGGCCCATTTCACCAGGAGTTGAAGTGTTATGACCGCTCTTCGAGATTTCGCTTCACCAGAGTTGAAATGCAAACAAAAATAAAAGCCCTCTTCGGAGGCCCATTTCACCAGGAGATGAAGTGTAACAACCGCTCTTCGGAATTTCACTTCACCAAAGTTGAAATGCAGAGACAAAATAAAAGACCTTCCTGAAAGCCCACGTTTCACCAAGATTGAAATAAAACTTCCAAGTGTTGAAACGTAAAAAGGCTTTCTTCGAAGGCACAACTCTTTGGAGGTACACGTTTCACCAAGATTGAAATAAAACTTCCAAGTGTTGAAACGTGAAAAATCCCTCCTTAGAGGTACAACCCCCTCCCGGGGACACAGTTCAAAGGAAAGATCTCTTCAAGGGCGCAATCAAGAAGAAAGACCTCTTTGGAAGCCCACGTTTCACCAAGATTGAAATAAAATTTCCAAGTGTTGAAACGTGAAAAGGCTTTCTTCAAAGGCACAACTCTTTGGAGGTACACGTTTCACCGAGATTAAAATAAAACTTCCAAGTGTTGAAACGTGAAAAATCCCTCCTCAGAGGTACAACTTTGTATATATAAAAAAAAAAAGAAGTTAAAGTGCCCTTCAGAGGTCCGCTTTACCACATAGAAGAATTCACTTGGTAAAATATGCACATAAGTAAAAGAAAAAAAAGTGATTTCTTCGAACGACAAAGCGTAGAAACTTATACGAAGGGAGTTGTACTCTACAAAAATTTTCTTTAAAGAGAATAAAATAATTGTTCTTTAGCAAATAAGAGTGCAAGTCCCCTCGAAGTATAAGATATTGCAGCAAGCTTAAGGTATGGGGGCAACATGGTATAATAGTATAGCCGCATCAGTAAAGTAATACTCAAACAACATACCATAAGCCCGCTGCAATATCATATAAATAAACTTGTGCAAAAATGAATAATAAATGCATTCAAACAGAAGTCTGTACAAACAAAGGATCATTTTATTCAATCGAAATGCAGGTACAGGTTTCAAAATAAAGAAAAGCGGGGGCCGGTACCCGCACAATTCTCGACCAGTACATACAAAAGGCAAAAAGCTAAAATGTTCACTTCTTTTTACTACCTTTGGACCCTTTTCCCGGCCGAATGATTAGCTTTTTAGGCCGGTCAGTTGGCACAAGGGAAGAAGGAGGGGTAGGTGCAGCTGGTCCAACTTCTGGCTCCCCTTCAGTAACAGTGATTATCTTCCCCCTCCTCTTTGACGTTCCGTGCTTTTTCCTCCTCTTTGAGGAAGACTCACTTCCCGGAGTGGCAAGTTTAGACAGAGTTATGTCATCAGAAGGGGTCCGCTCCGGGGATATCTCACCTCCCACAAGTCCCTCGTCTCTATGCTCCTGCGAAGCGATGGGATCGTCTAAACCATGGAGGGCTTCTATTTGTTCCTCTTGCGACCCGGGCTGAGAAGCAGAAGGAGGAGCCACCTGGAGAGACGGAGGAGGGATAACCAGAGGAGGAGAAATCTGAGCGGTGCTTGATACTTTCTCTGTAGAAGAAAAGAGGTTAAAGTCAGTAAAGAGAGGAGATGAAGGCTCATCAAGGTTGAGAAAATAGTCAAGGAGCTCATTAAACCCATGTGAAGTAAATGAGCAATCCACTTGAGAGAAATTTACAGTGGAATTACCTGCAGAAGTTGTCTTTATTACATCAATTTCATAGTCCGGGGCTTCAGCACTCTCTTGCGATTCATCTGTAACTTGAGTAATTTTGGCCCCGGTATCAGTTTGAGCAGGGATCGGTACATAAGAGCTAGAGCCAATAATGCCAGCATCGGCCGAAGTTGAAGGAGGGACAGGAACAGTCAAATTTGTTTCTTTTTCTTGATGCTCTTCCCCCACTATTTCAACCCGCGATCTGGCGAGTTGCTCTTTCCCTCTGGCAAGGGCTACGCGAGCCTCAAAGTCTAAGTAGTGCACCTCCAACTCCTCTTCAGTGTACCCGGCCCCTTTAAACATATCTAGTGCGGCCTCCCACACTTCGGCCAGGGTAATCTCATACTTGGGGCCCAGGAATGCAAGACTGCCACACCCTAATATACATTGCAAGTAGAAATCAAATAGTGTCGAGCCAATATCAGCTTTGGTAGCTTCATGGGCCTCTTCAGCGGTAATTCTGCCCGCAACAGCCTCATCCCGCTCTCTCTCGACTTTGGATAACTGGGCTTTCAATTTTTCAATCTCTGCAGCCTGAAGGCCAGTTTGTCCTCGCAACTGAGTAATGTCAGTACGGTTGCCCTCTATAATCTGCTCCAACTCATCAGCCTTGGCCTCAGCATCCCTTTGCGCGGCATGAGCATCCCGCACCTGTTGAAGAAGCACACTTTCCCTTTGAGAATAAGAAGTGGAAGAAGTAGCAAGCTCCTCTTTAAGTTTCCCAACTTCTGCCTCAAGTTTCTCATTATAATCGGCGATACTCCTCATTTCTGCATCATGCTGTTTAAGGATCTTTTGCCATTCAGTTTTGTCGTTCTCCATGGTAAGCATAGCTTCAAGATTGGCCCTATTCACCCTTTGGAGCTCATCAACGAGTTTCTGCCAAGATGACATCCTCTCAATATCGGTTCTGACTGCATCAAGGTTCCGTAGCATAGCATTTTTATCTATCGGAACCAGATCGAGGTCGAAGCGAACTCCTTTTAAACACCAATTAGGAAATCGGCGTTGAAGAGTGGCTGGACCTGGTCCAACTTGGTAAGATGGCCTATTAATGATTGCTTGGATATCAGTAGGGGAAGGGGCAGGAGATTGAGAAGAAGTAGGAGCAGTAATCTTCTCTGAAGGCACAGGCATTGGCTCCTCAATAACTTTGGCTCTTTTGCTCGAGTCATCAGTTGTGTGACTCTTCCCTCTATCATCATGAGATTTGCGTTTAAGGGAGTCACTCTCTCTGTGGGAGGAATCATGTCGACTATCTGGTCTTCCAAAGCGTTCTTCATAATCACGTCTTTCCCGAGCCTTCCGGGCTGCCCTTTCTTCATCAGTCTCTCTATGAATAGGAGGATAGGATTGATAGCCATACTGGCTGCGTTTCCCATATCGCTTAAAGTCATCATAGTACGAGCTGCCTCGCCTCATTGGTAAACCTAAAATTTAAAAAGAAGAAACAAAACTTGAGAATCCTTCAAACGTTTAAAAAAGAAAAGAGAGAGCATAAAAGTGCCAGGAATTCTAAGTGTGTGTGATGTGCAAACTACGCGCTTCAGTCTACAAACCACTCTTTAATTGGGGAGTAGTTGTGGGTGTAATAGATAGCGTCAACTCTTGAGTCGACGGCAACTGTTGCAAAGTAGAAGTAGCTTCAACTACTGAAGAAGAAATCCCGGCAGTGATAGGATCTTCTTTAAAGATCTCTTGTGAAGTAGCAAAAAGGTCGCTCAGTCCTTCGAAAGTATCGTCCCTGCTTTGCTTAACAGGACTGGATTTCTCAGCTTCTTTACCAAATTCTTGTGAATGGTGAGAGGATCCCTGAGGCTCTTCTTCCTCGATAACCGGGGCAAGTTTATCAGATGGCCCCGCAACATCAACAAAAGTGGAGCCTTCACCAGCGAAGATTCAGGAGTCTTTATCGGAGAATCGGGGACTTCCGTTGGAACTTCATGAGCATGCATAGAGCGAGAAGTGTGTAGAAGCCCATGTTGATGCAAAAATTCATCCCTCAACAGAAATTTTATGCTCCTCTCTTCTGCGGCCACGGCACTCAACCTCTCAAAAACTTGCTTATGAATTGGATCTCTAGAAGGGAGAGGAAGTGCTGAAAGGAACAATGAATGAAATTAGCAACTGAAAGTTCGGATCTCGAAAAAAGTTTCAAAACGGAAGAAATAAAACACTAATCTTACTTCCTACTCTCCAGATGGCGTAAAACCCTGGGGGACAGCGGGCGAAGAAAAACTGGTTCAAAAATCCATGAACGCTTTCAGTAAGATCGGAGATGAGCTTGCGGTTTCTAGCACTTCTCACAATAATAAGGGAAGGATGATCTTTACTCTTTGCAAACGAGCACAGATAACGGATTTCTTCAAAACTCGGTAGGCGATCAAGAGTTCTTCTAAACAAAACACACAACCCCATCAAGATGGCATAGCCATTAGGATGAAGTTGGAACGGAGAGATCGTCAACCGAAGGAGAAGAATTCGAAGGAAGTCGTTAAAAGGAGGAATTGCCCCACTTAAGCACATTTGGCGGTTGACTGCAACAAAACCATGGGGAGGATTGTCAGCAGTATCACTTGGCCCAGGGAGTTGGACATCACTTTCAGCAAAGCCAAATTGAGTGCGCAGCTGAATAAACGCTCTCAAAGATAGAATAGTCGAGGTTCTCTCCGGAGGATTCTCTATGGGAACAGCTATCGGGAAAGTTTCTTCCTCTTGAGTCACCACTTCTTCTTCTCGGTGGGAAGTCATTCTACATAAACAACTGGGTATTCAAACATGAAGGTGCACGTTTCCTAAAGTGTGTGAAGTGTTGTGTAAAATCAATCAAGCAGTAAACAAATATAACTGGAATGAAAACTAGCAAGCATTTGTTAGTTATGAAATTCAGGGACTATTGTTTTAAGCCTAAATATGCAAGTAAGATGTTGATGCAGATAAATCAGTTCAGATTATTGATACTTTGCATTAATGTTTAACTCTAATTGATTGATTCACAAACATTTCATGCAATATAATTAAGTTGCCTGTCTTGTTTTGACTAATCTGTCATCTGACGTGGGCAGTCAATGGCAGTATTTTCGCCTTGGTTTTCTTTGTTTGTTATTTTCAGCATGTTAGCAGCTTATAAGTTAATGCGATCTGTGAAATAATACAATGAGATTCAAGCAAATTTAAAAGTTGGGGCAGTTCAAAATTTAGGCAACTTAGTTTGGCAGTTCAAGTCAGAAACTCAACGTGGATCTATGCTCTCAAAAAGTCAGCATGCCCAAAGCTTAAGTGTTAACTCGGCAGCGGTTTAAGAGCCAACTCGGTCACGGTTTAAGGGCTTAACTCGGCCGCGACTTAGGGGTTAATTTGGCCGCGGTTCAAGGTTAAATCAGTAGAAGGTTAAATCGGCAGATTTCCCCAAGAATTAACTCGGCTACGATTCAAAAAGGGGGGGTAAAATTCCCCCAAGGGTCAACTCGGCTGCGGTTTAAAGGTTGGGTCAGCAGAAGTTGGCAATTTTCTTCAAGGGTTAACTCGGCCGCGACTTAGAGTTTAGACCACTTCACTTAAGGGCTAGGTCGGCCAAAGACCAGTTCATCCAATTTCACTGACTCGTTCCCGAATTAACATCCCACGGCCATCGACCCGATAACCCAATAACTGTTCCATCAACCACAGTCTTCATTTCATTCAAGCTATCGGATCGTCCCACCAAGTAGTTTGAAATTGCCGCGAGTTCAACTCCTTACAACCCTAGCACGAATCAAATTCAACTAGCTTGAATCATCTTCATCATCGGTCAGTTAAAATCGAACCAAGCAACATGAACTCCATAAGCCATGGGTGCAATGGAATTCATGATGAAGCATTATGCGAGGTGGTGGTTTAGGTGTGAATAATGGAGTTCGTGGACCAACAATAACCTATGATTGAAGAAAATTCACTTACGTAACAATTATCGGTGGTTGATGGAGCAAAATCGCCTTTTTTAAGCTTGGAGAAATTTTTTAATGGCGGGATCGAGAGAGCAAGTAATGAGAGAGACGGAGGGGTTGTGATTTATATCTTGCAATGAAGGGATCTGGAGCGACACATGCGACTTAACTATTAGCTCGCGTACGACCTACCGACCTAAGAGGGGACGGGTTAAGGACTATCGAAGCACACGACCTAACCAGTAGGCGTATACTTCGAGGGGCAAATGTTAACTCCGCCTTGACCATGACTCACCGATCTAGTGCATAAAGAGGTTCCGACCTAACAGTTAGAAGCGTGCCGACCTAAAGCTCAACAGGGGGTGCCGACCTAAGGCCTAAGGGTATGCCGACTTAACACTTCAACGAGGCTACCGACTCAACATAAATACCGACCCAACAGCCTTAGCTCATTGCCGACCTAAAATGAATGACGACTCAATGGTTACCGACTTAATGACTCAGAAGGGACAGCGACTCAAGGTACTTCACGACTCAATGCCCTTACAAAGTTCCCGACCTAAGGCCCTAAATGGATAACGACCTAATGCCTTCAAGGATGCCGACTTAGGAAGTCTACTCACCTAACTTAAGTACCGATCTAATTACCTAAGGGAGTTGCCGACCTAACTGATCAGGACATGGAAAGGTGCACGACCTATACTTAAGTCGCAACCGACTTAAGACGTATGCTAAGCCGTTCACGACCCAGGCAAATGAAGGCAAATCCTATACAGCTACTTGACACGCGCATGTTAACTCGGCAACGACCTAAGACTTGTGATATGAGTTCAGACACGCGCATGTTAACTCGCTAAGTCGACCACGACTTATGTTAAGTCGGCCACGACTTAGCCTGAGTCGGTCACGACTCAGGACTTGGGCGAAAAAACTTCTATCCAGGCTTGCCTGTAAATACATAGCCACCTCCAACTTTCAGGGGACTTTTGGGCACATTCTCTTCATACACCGTTACCTTGCTGCATTGAGAACTTCATCAACACTTAGAGCTTTCAAGATTAGAGGAATACATCAAAGAACTTCACGAAGAAACCACACATCTTCAACATGAATTTAAGGACTTTAATCGACATTGAAGCTTAAGCTACTTGTTCCAAATCACTTGTAACTTGAAGTATATTGTACTTGAGAAGAATTGTATCAGCTTGTAACGGGATTATTAATAAAAGTACTTAGAGTGGACGTAGGCTATACCCTTAAGCCGAACCACTATAAAATTGTTGTTGTTTACTGCTTTTCCGCTATTACTTGCTTGTAATTCTTTCCCGATCTATCGGGTGGTGCTTTCACAACTACACTTCACACACCGGGGTGTTAGCGTTCACATTTTAGCGTTAACAAAACTGAAGTTTAAGACAAGTTTTAAAACCTGGGTTTAAAAGCAAATTTTAAGATGCAAATTTGAAATAAAACCAGTTTATAAAATATAAACATTTAAACCATTTTAAATGTTTAAAGCAAATTTAATAAGGGTTTTAAAATTTGAAATCTAGGATTTAAAACAAGTTTAAATAAAAGGTCTAAATACAAATTCAAATTTAGATTGTACAATTAGATTTTGAATGGAATAAAATTTTGTTTTAATTCAAACTTGTTTAATAACTTTAAAATGTTTATTGAAGTCAAGATGGAATTCAGATTAACTCTTGAATTCTGGTTTGAAATAAATGAAGTTTATAAAAATTTAAAGTATTTAAACAACTTTAGAATGTTCACGTATATTTCATAAAATGATTTGAAATTGAATAATTGGGTTTAAACCCTTATATAAATTTCTTCATAACGGTGGGTAAAGATTGGTTAATTAAATTTTTAATTGTAATTAGTAATGGATGATGGGTAATAAATAAATTTGCAATTAACTACTTAAGTTAACAAATGAATGATTAACAGTTAATTAATTTAGTAATTTAATTGAGAATTAAATGATTAATTAATTGAGAATTAATGGTTAATTAAATAATCAGTGATTAATTATATGATTTCAAAGGCTAATTAAAGAGTAATTAACAATAATTAAATTGAGTTCAATTACTTAAGAATAGTCATTAAATAATTATGAGTAGTTAATAAGGATCATTTAATTGAGATTTATTTGATAATTTATTAATGTGATTAATCTTGATAATTAATGTGATAAATTAATTTGTGGATTGTATTAAGTATAATTATTTAATAACAGTAATTTAGAAATAAATTATTCAATATAATTAATTGGGTTAATCCAATCTGTTTAAATTAAATTCTTAATTTAATTAATTCAGAATAATCACTCGATAATTTTGGAAAGGTAATTACTTAGAGAAATAATAAATGGATAATTTATTCATAAGTAATTAATTAAATTGGAAATAACTTGAATCAATTAGGATTAAACGATTTATTAATCCTGTTTATGAATGATTATCAAATGCCTGACCTTACTTATGAATAATTGTATTGTATGAGTTGCCTTGAATTGTTTTTCCTATCTGATCTGTGATATTTTATTCTGTAGACTGTGGTATGTATAATTTATTCATTTATGGATGATACATTTGTATATTATCTGTGAATCTGTGAATAGACGATAAGCGTTATAGCTTATATCGCTTATCAACTATATTTCTATGTTTCAATCTGTGACGATTGAAATGATGTTGCACTAATGTGTTAAACCCCTGGACCACACCATACACACACAAATATGGATTTCACGAGGAAATCGATTTAAGTCGCAGATTTGTGAAATAGTTAAATTTGAATTTTAAATTCAAATGTTTTGGAAATGGAATCGGAATAAATGTGAAAAGCTTTTGGAATGTATTTCAAAATAAAAATTTATTTTTAAATTACTTGATTAAGTTTTGGAATTTAAATAATTTGATTTAAATTTAAATTCAATACTTGAAATTGAATTCTGTAATTTGAAATTAGGGATTAATGATATTATACTAGTCATTATGAGTTAAACCATTTTTAAAGTATTATTTTTGGGAATTTGAATTTAACTCAAGGATTTCAACTCGTATAAATGAATCAGATTTCCAAAATGAAAACTGTTGTTTTCAAATGATAAACACTTTTGGATAAGAACTAAGATTCCAGTTAATTAAGGGAATTTCAAGATTGAATAGAGAAATGATTTTCCTAAGTTAAGAATGAATTCTTTTTGAAAGCTATGAATTAAATCTGTTATTTTTAACAGATTTAAATTGGTGATTTGTTTAAATCAAATTGAAATGAAATTGTTTTGAAGGCTGTAAGTTAAATCTTTGATTTAAAGATTTAACGAGTTAAATCAAATTTAAATGAAAATTGATTTGGAAAATATGTGAATGAATCTTTTGTTTAAAAGATTTAAATGTGAAAATTGTTTAAACCGTTAAAGGTTGTGAAAATGAATCTTTTTGTTTAAAGATTGAAAATGGTAATTTGTTAAACCATTTGAAAGAAAGTTTGAATTATTAAGTTGTGACTTAATTGACCATATCCATATGTTTTGAAAATATTTTCGCTCACTATTCGGTTTAGCCGGGAAAGGACCTTTGTGTCGTATAACCCATTCCGAATATGTGATACGTCGTTATGGATAGCATTTGAAGACCGGTGATGAAGACCGGGTATTTGTGAAAGCGATAGGATGACCTATCGATTGTTTCTGCACCGAGTCGCGCCGGTATAGAAACTCCCTAAGTGATGGGAAAAAATCCGATCGGGATTGTGAATATCCGGGTTGCAAGGACTTCTTTGTAAGTGCCTTCGGTTCTGTTCGAACCCAGAACAGACTTGTATGGATTGTGTGTCTGACATTACAAGTTGAGATGTAAAGCCGATTTCTTTCAAATATATTTCTGTGGTGGCGGAGAATTTATTCTTTTAGCTTAACACCCTTCTCTGAGACGTACGAGCTCAGAGGTTATATAGTTGAAGTTATCAGCGATATATTCCCAATTTGGTAATGTGACATGCTGAGTGTTGCTGAAATGATCATTTTGTTGATTATTGTGATAGGATCGTTTATTTGATCGTCTATCTAGGTGATCATTGTGTTGATCATTTGTTGACCCAAAGCATGGCTTTTGTATAAAGTATGTTTTTGTGGACGTGACTTCGTCGAGCCTCACACCCCGGAAATGGTCAAAACAGGAAAGATGCGGCAAGGTTATGAGGGGTAGCACCCTTTAGGGTATGTACATTTCCTTCTGGATAGAGGTGGTATCATGGTATGGAGCCCAGATATTTAACCTATGTGGTTACTACGAATTTATTACTTTGTGGTTGTTGGTTTTCGGGATCCCGTGAGAAAGGTCGTTTACGATCGGGGAATGGCGTGCTCGTGTCAGTAGTTACCCAGTTAGGGGTAACCCGGCCTTGTGTTGGCAGAGTTCCGGTTTGGTTCTCGGGGATGTCTTTCCAGAGGCATTCTCATGTGGCAATGGGAAGTTCCTTGGCCTGACCATTTGTTGGAAATCCAATTCCCAATACGAAACTTGTACGGTATTAGTTGTAGAACCTATCATTCACTTATGGTGTCGCAACACTGTTTGGATGGTAGCTATAGTAGGCATAGTTCGAAATGTCTATGTTGGCTAAGATTTATATTCTACTTTCGAAAGGAATTTTTCTCTACACTATGCACTAGTAATAATATCAAATGTTTCTTTTTAATGCGTATCAAGCATCTTTGACTATCATAAGGAGAAATCTCCTCCGATTCTGCGTTTGCATTGTGTGTGTGTGCGGGAGGCCTTATGGTAGTCTCATGTTTTAAAAGCATTGCGAATTGACTTTGAAAATCTTTTGTTGAATGTATTAAAAGATAAACTGTTTTTGTTGCTCACACCAGTCACATGACTGACTCGGAGTTTATTGTTTTCCTTCCTAAACTCTGGGTGCTCATTATTTTCTACACGAGCAGTCTAGAGTTGGGTTTTTCAGATAGTTAGATATAGTGGATTATCTGGAGTTAGTTCAGTCTTTGGATCGCACCAGTCTTGCTGAGCTTGGTGATATGTTATTGGGAGTTCGAGCTATTGCTGGATTGATTCTTGGAAATGGAGTTACAGTTCCGATTTGGAGTTCTTCGTTGAAGACTATCTTAGAGTTATTTGTTCTGCTGTTAAATGTTATCTATTTTCTTTCCGCTGCTATTTTATTGTATCATATCTCTGATGTATATTGATATATATTGGATCATCTGTTGTATCAGATATTGTATCAAAGCTGTATATCAATGTATTATTCTTTTATTCCACTGTGTTGTTTACTTAATGATTGTTACAAGCTCCGGCGAATCGGATTTGAACGGTCGAATCTGTGGCATTCGAATACGATATGAAGTATGAATGTCGATTTTTGAGCGGGCAAAATCCGAGTCGTCACATATTATATATATGAGCACGTATTTGTTAGTGAATATAAAATGTTATATATTGTGTTTGCTTATCCGTTGAGCTGTTTGTGAATTTTGGTAGGTATATGGGGCACCATATTATCGATTGGGATTTCCAAACACTTAAACAAGGCAAGTCGACATAGCATTATTTTAAATTAGGTAAAACAAATAATTTTACCTCTATTATATTTTATATATAAAGGAAATAATTTTCAAAACTATTAAAGTATATATAAATTGATTGTTTGGTTGTTTGAAAATGTTAATATATATAAGTTAATAAAAGTTGTTTGAATAATCTAAATAAAAACAACAATTGTAAAAGTATAAATTGTATAAGCATATGCATTATAAGTATGGAATTATAGTTAATATGACTTGGAATAGTTAAACAATCTAATATATAAGAATTAAACTACATGTGTATATTTATAGATATGAATCATAAATAAAAAATGAATTTAAACTAAGAATTTATGAAATTTGAATTTCGTTTATTTGGAAAGTTGTTTTTCAAAATTAAAGAAATTATACTGTTATAAATCTAAATAAGATAAATAAATCTGGAATGATCTTATATAAGTAAAGTAAAAAAATGAAATTATATAACTAATAAGATTCATAAATGCAATTTATAAATAATAAAAAGGATTTTTGAAAGTATGTAAATCACTGAATTCACTATTGTTGCTGGAAAATAATAAGGGTGACGACTGCAGCATCATTGGTATCATTTTCCAGTTTCTATGTGTTGGATTTGCTACCAATAGTAATTTGGAATTGAAATTTTGATGTGATAAACAAATTTCATTTAAAATCCAAGTTGAATTGATAGATATAAGTAAAATGAGTTTTGGACTTAGAATATGAAATAATGCAAATTTAACTTTGGTAAAGTTGAAAGAAATTTGATTTAGCATAATAAATATATGATTTGAAATTAACTATAGGAGAGTTAAATAAAGTGAATTAGATTTGAATTGGATTTGAACAAAATTAGATAAATTGTTGGAATAAAAATTAAACTAATGTGGTAAGTGATTATATAATATGAATTTGGAAGTTTAAATAGTTGTATAACTTATAAAAGGGGAAAATGTAAGTAAAACCAATTGTTAAAATGGTTAAAAAAATTATTAAGCAAAACAAAATCTGAATTTGAATAAGTGATATGAAATTTGACTTAAGTAAAGTTAAATAAAATATAATTTGAATTAAAATTAGTAGTGAACTTAAGTTGTATAAGTGAGAGTAAATGTAAATGAAGTTGAAATGAAATATAACTTAAGTGATGCTGAATCAAGTTGATTTTTAGTATCGAAGTAAATTAATAAAGTGAATTAATAAAATGAAGTGATGAATATGAACTTGAGTTATATAAGGAAATTAAACTTTAATTGTATAAGCGGATATAGTGAATACTAGAATTCAATCTGAATTGAATATCAATTAATTGAAATTAAAAGTGTGAAACTAAATTGAATATTAAACCAATTAGAAGTAAAAATGTTGAATGTAAATTAAATAATTTGGTTGTATTGGTATGCTTTGGTTGTTAGTTGATTGTATAAACAAATTGATATGTAATTAAATTAATGAAATTGGAAGCTAAATATTATAATTCGAATTGGAAGTAAGTGAATCAAAATAGAATTGAATTTGATTTGAATTGGAAAAGAACAAACTTGAATATAAATTAGTGAATGTAAAATAAATGAAAAGGAACAAATGAATGTTAGTAAAAATCCAATATTAATGAATCAAAAGTGATTTAATTGAAAACCAATTCAATGAATATTAATGTGAAATGAATGAATATTGATTTGGTTATGGATTGATTGGATGTTAATTGGATGATAGTTGTTTGATGGTTGGATTTATTGCTTTTGATTGCATTTACTATATTGGCATATGTAGTTGTTATATTGGTATATGTTATATATTGATATTACTTTCATATATACATGTTCTCATTGTTTGTTGATTATTTAGTAGGTGCGTAAAGCTTGCTTCGCATTTGGAGCTTGCTTTCGCGCTATATTAGCTGTATAAGCCCGCTAATAATATATAAGGTACATATCTCGGATTACATATCGTACTTTTACACTTTTTCCCTACAGGATGCTTCATCCTCGATAATGAGATGTATATTTGATATATATATATATATATATATATATATATATATATATATATATATGTTGTGATCCTACTACGATGGAACCGCACAAACGAGACGCTGGTGATTTTTTTTTGAAAACTTAAGGCGATAGAATTTTTTTGAGAAATTGGAAATTTCCAGAAAATTTGTGATAAATATAATTTTGATTTTGAGTTATAAAATTTAAACGATATTAGTTGGTTTAGAAAGATAATTATGAATGAATTTGAAACTTAGAAAAGTTTTTTAAGAAGTTTAACTAAACGATTTTTGGAAAGTTAAACATTTAAGTAATTTTGGTAATCTAATTTAAACGAGTTGTTTTGAAAAGTAAATGGATTTTATAATTTTCTTACTCGTTGATTTCGAGGACGAAACTCTTTTAAGTATGGAAGAATGTAACGACCTAGAATTTCAATCGTTTGATATTCGTATATTTAATTGATTTTAAAGATTCACAAGTATATTTTATAAGTTGAATAAATTAAATTTTGGATAATTAAATCGTTGATTTAATATTTGAAATTTCAGAAATAAGTGAAATTTGGATTTAATATGAATAAAAATGTTTTATAAAGTTGTTTTAAATTCTAATTGAATTAGAATGATGTAGAAAACTTTTAAAATTGAATTAAAAGTTAATTTGAAGAAATTGAATATTTTAATATTTAATTGATGAGTAAAAATGGTCATTTTTCATACAGTCTCGGATTTCAACGAAACTAGTTTCATTGGATCCGTAATGTTATATTATTGTAGGATTTCATATTTCATGTCAATCGGATTTATGGTTTATCTGGGCAAGCTAAAACGCATTGGAATTCGTTTAAGTGAATTTTAAATCTAAATAGGCGATTCGAAAACCTATCTTCCAAATACGATCGAATTGACTGTGGATATAAATTCCATTGTGTTCGGAATAGGGTAAAACGTTATAAATGCCAGGCGGCATCCTTCGTTTCGAGTTCGAAAAAAATTCGAATGAATAGTGCGCTGAATTTTCTATAAAATGACGTTATACTTGCTTTTTTCAGCAAAAAACCTTGCTAGGGTTTCAAAGCCGCCACCTAAATTTCAATGGCCGAAAATCATTCATTTTCTTCCATTAATTTCTTCCAATCCATCGATCTATTCCAAGAATCTTTAACTAACAAATTATAGAGGACGATGAGAGCTTCAAATCTATATGGTGATGATCGTGATCGATGCAATGTAGAGGGAGAAATCGGGCCACATTTGGTTGTGGTTTGTGCACATTTTCCCACGCGAGGGGATGATCGAGTTGCATGTCGTTCACAGCTATGATAGTGGTGGCGATGGTATTTCGAATGAAGGTGGTTTGATCGACCAGAATTAGATCGAAGTGTGTGCGAAAATTCAAGGTAGATGGCTGATCATTGGGTTTTTGCACGTAAATGGAACGAGGAAGAAGAAGCAATTTTGCATGGCCTAGATTCCATTTTCAAAAATGTGCGGACAAGATTGCAAGTAGGGTTTTCAAATAAAAAATGAAATTGATTTATATATATTTAAAATCGTATAATCTTTAAAATGTCATAACTTTGTAATTCGATGTTCATTTTTGACGAAACGAATTGCACTGGGTTCATATAGTCGAACACTACATTAGTAGCTAGATTGGAATTTATTTGAGCTAGTGAAAATTTTGTTTGAAATTAAACGCTCGTTTAATTTTAATTGGATAAATCGCTATCGCGACGACTACGATCAATGTGAGTATAACTCACTCTTTCTGACTCACTGATTTTCTATATAAGTGAGAATAAATATTATTTATGATGACTGATGACTGTTTGGATGATATACGATATACTGACTGGTATTTGGATATATTCCTACCTATTGGAGCAGATGACCCTATATGATCCCTAGTATGAGCGGATGACCCTTTGTACGTGCGTATGCCTTGAAGCAGACATTGTACGTATATTTGCAATAAGTATATTTGTTGCAAGTAACAGGTTGGAGGGATCCAACTGGATTCATCACCAGTGTTACTTTATTTACAGATATTGTTATATATTCTATTATCACATGATATGTGATGTTTTGGATGTCGTAATTGATGTATTTAGTGCTGTTGCAGCATTGGGCCTATTTTTTGGAATTTTAAAAGTTGTTAAAATGGTATTTTGAATTAAAAGAGAATTTCAAGTGATTTTTGAAATAGACGTGTTATATATAATTGAATTGTTAAAGTAAAAGGATTTATTTTAAATAAATAAAAGTTATAATTTTTACGTTATAAAAATTACGATTTTTGTGCTATAACCAGAAATATAATTTTTGGAATATGGAGTTAACTATTTTGTGAAATAGCATAAATTGAGATTTTTGATTTATTATAAAAGGTTTATATATAATATTTATAAAATTGATATTTTAAAAATCAAAATAATGGGATTGTAAAGAAGATTTATGAGTGTGAAAATGAAGTACAAATGATATTTATAAGTAAATAACATTTATGAATTTAAGAAGTTATAAAATGAATGATTTTGTAAAATAAATAATTTATGAGTAACTTACTTATGAATTGGATTTTAGCATGTAAATGCGACATGAATAGAATTGGTAAATAAAGGGATTTTATAAGTCGAAATTTATAAACATTGTTTACAAATCCGAAATCGATTGAATTTGACAAGTTAAATATAGAAGTTTATTAAAGGTATTACATCTACGATTTTGGACGGTGGATAGTCCTTTAATAAATGTGTAGAAATATTGAATTTGGTAAATGGTTTATATTCACGATTTTGGACAGTGAATAATATATTAAATAAATTTTTTGAAAATTGATATTTTAAATGGAGTTAAATGGTTTAAAGATGTTTCAAAATGTGTTAAGTATCGAAACGAAAGTTTTCAACATTCATTGTTGGAATAGACGTTTTCGATAAATAAGGAAATGATGGACTCTAACACTGTTGGTATAGTCGAAAGGAATGTTTTGTTTAGTATTGGGTTTTATATATCAATCTTATTTTCGGATCTCTATACTAGTAATTTTGGGTTGTCTTAACGATATTATACGCAACATTCATTTTAACCCAAATAAATGTGTTTAAAGAGAATATTTTCCATAAAAGAATAAAATATATACTTAATCCTGATTTAAGTATATGGAATATTTTCTAAGTGTTGAAAATAAATTTATTTGTGAATTACTCATTATTAAATAAGTATATGGTAATGTTTTCCAGTATTGAAATGTTTTGAGAATATATCTTTCTAAAGGTAATTTGAAGTGAATAATTGGCAAGTAGTTTAAATAATAAAAGATCAATAGATGGGCCTAGTGATTGTTATGGTGCTGAATATTTGTTTGTTTTCTTTGATAGTTAAATAACTGACTATCAAATTTGGCCAAATTTTAGTTCTTTGACTTGATGTGGGAACTATTTAGCCATACACTTAGAACGTATTCTTTGTAGGCTTAATTATCATTTGTGTTGAGGATGATGATTCATATAGTGCGGAGTATTACTCCAATCTATCGAACTTCCTTCTTAGCCCGAAGGATAGAAAGTTGAAAACGTGTTAAGTCTATGAGATTTAGCTTTTGTGTGAAGTTGAGAAATGCTTTTGCGTTATTGGTACGAAGAGACCGAGATCAGATTTATCTAAAAACCACTTCGGACCAACGTATATGCGACGATTGTGCAGGTTGTTTGTGATGATATTGATATTCTGGATTTTCATAGTGAGGGACTGCTTGTTAATTGTTTAGGGTCAAAATCATAGTATGCATATAGTAGTAATGTATTTTGTGGAAAGAAATTAGTATTCAACGAAAATGGCCATGTGGTATTCAAAGTAATGTGATTGTGATTGTGAAAGGTAAATCGTTACCTCAGGCCCCATCAACCGAAAATGACCAAAACATGGTTAGATGCAGCAGGGCCAAGTGGGTCATTCCCAAGTAGGATATGATCATCCTCTTCTAGATAAATCTTCACACTCTATGACATCGTGTATCTGATTATTGTGATTTGTATGCTTCGAGGGCCCTCGGTAAAGGTCGGTAACGATCGAAGGATGAAATATTCAGTACCATCTAGTTATAGAGGTAGGCCGGTCTTGTGTTGGTAGAGAAACTTTGTGATGGTTTCTCGGGACATCCATCTTGAGGTGTACCCCTTCAGAAGGTAGTCCCTTCACCTGGTCATTTGTATGGAAATCAAAACTCCACTGCGTACATTTTGATTGTATTACCCAATTGAGCTATATGCTGGAATTTAATAATGGTAACAATTTCGGCTATTTTGAATATTATCTGTATCCTAGACACTAGTATAATATAACATGAATTTGTTATGAAATGTTTAGTTATCATAAGGTAAAAACATGTTCGTGTTTATGTATAGACTTGTCTTACGAGATACTTTTGTTTTGATAAAGGAAAATTTTCGTAATTTAATAAATTCAGTTGATGTGTCTCACGCTGGTTTACAAGACTGATCAGGGTGTTCTTCCCTTTCAATGCTTGGGTCAGACCGAGTATATTGACAGGTTTAGATTGGTGCTTTTGGAGCTTCAGAGGGAAAGCTGAGATCTTCATTTCGTATATGCGTATCTATTTTGGTTGATTATCCGTTGCATTTTTACTTAGTTGTTTATATTATCAGCAATTGTGAGGACAGGTTATTATAACTGTTCAGGCTAATAATTATTGTTTGATTGCTGAACTCTGGTTGATGTATGTATATATAGTTTCTGTTTTGTAAAGATCATTGATATGATATTATATGTTTTCCTTTTCTTACATTTTAAAGATTGGCATTCTATGTCCAATAGAATATCTCGATCTAAGTATGAAGGTAAGAATAAATACAATAATGATGAATGGAAAAAAGAGAAAATCCTTTAGCTAGATAAGGGGCGGATGTAGCCAAGTGGATCAAGGCAGTGGATTGTGAATCCACCACGGCGGGTTCAATTCCCGTCGTTCCTCTGCGATGTAAGATTCTGTATTGTGCTATTTGGTTCTATCTTCTCTCTTTGTTCGCTTCTCGTCTTCTCTCTTCTTTTCTTTCTCTTGACTTTCCGTCAGTCTGCGCTTTTTGGGTCGGACATGTGCGGATTATTGTCGATTTAAAGGGTGCGGATATACGGATCATCACACTTAAGTTAGTAAGTAACTTGTTAAGTCAAGTTGACATGTAACCTGTCAAGCTAAGTTAGCAAAATAAAATGAAAAGTTAAGTTCGTAAGCTAGAAGTCAGCGATTTGAGTTGGATTATCAACAAAGACCTTTATGTGAAAATATGAGCTTGGATTTTGAAATCAAATCATTTTTAAATTTAGAAACTTTGTTTTGTTTTTAAAATAATTACTTTATATTTTCAAAAAGCTAAAAAGTTTTAAAGTGATAAGTTATCAAAGTAGAAAGTAAGAGAGCAAAAGTCAAGGTTATGGGCATCCATAGCAATAGTCGCTATGGATGGAGTTTCATTTAAAAATCCATTTTTGCAAAATTTATTTTTCTTTTTTAAAATGTTTTACACACTCAACAATGATGCCTAAGGAAAGTTAATTACGAATTTAATACTTACTTATTTATCAATTATTTTTGACAATTAGAAATTAATTAAGTATTAAACAATGTTTATTAATTTAATTAACTAAGGACAGGTTACTAATTAAACATCTTTCAAAGCTAAGATTAACTTTATTTAATTATTAATTAAAGCAAGGTTATTTTTTTAAATTAATTATGAGTTAAATATATGATTTATTTTTATTAATTATTAATTTAATATAGGGTTAATTATTAAGGTAATGTTTAATAATTTTTAATTATAAATTAATTAAGATTTTAACTGAAAATAATTATTTACCAAAAGGTTTAATTTATTATTTAATTTTAATTATGGTTTATTTAATTACTTAATTGAGATTAATTGATATTTAATTATTGATATAGATTTAATTATTTATTTAATAATTAGTAAGGATTAATTTGGATTTAATTAATAGTTAATTACTGTTAACTATTTAATTAAATTAACTTAAGAGTCAATTAAAATTAATTATGATTTAAATAAGGATTTAACTTTTTTTTTAAAGCGTTTAAAAGTTCTAAATCCTTTGGTTTTCAAAAGTAAAACTATTTAAAGGTACTTCTTTTTCAAAGACGGTTTTGAATAGATTCTAATGTTGATACTATTAAGAAACCACATAACCATGAAAGAGTTATAAAGTAGATCGTCGGGTTATTTGTGTTGGAATTGGACTAGCTCACATCGGAAGTTATGGGTGAATTTCAAAAATCTTACCATATTGGATCTTTTATTAGGCCTATGAAGTTTAATTCATTTAGAATAATTATAAATTTATTTTAATAAAATCATGTATTTTTATAACTTTAAGTATTTTGCAATGTAAAGTTAATTTGAATGATTTAATTTGCGTATATACATATGCATATGCGTGTGCATGTGTAACATAATAATCCGTGAAGGGTATAACATGCCTGTATATAGATGTTGGGATTTACATCGCAACGGACACATTAGCTCATTTCGTATGTATTGTATGTTGTCTAAATATGTGCATAAATCTATAATGCAAAGTATATTTATATAAGTATGTATACATATTTTTAATATATTTTATAACTAAAAGTCTCAAAATTAAATATATATTTATATAACTTAAAACATTTGCATAAATATATATATAATTAAACATATAAAATTATACATATGTGACGACCCGGGAATTTTAACGATTTAAATGGAATAACAAATTATTTTTAACATTTGAAAGGTTAATTTTAGCTTGAATTCCGAATATTAATATTTATTAGATAATTAAAGTATTGAATTATATAATTGAAATTGGGTAAATTGTTGAATTTGAGATTCTAAGCCCGTTTAAAATAATTTGAAGGCTTGTAAAATCTAATGAGGATACTGAAGGTAATAAAAAGGTTGAAATTTAATTTAAAGGTAATTTGTTCAAATTTTAATAATATATCGTTTAAATTGAATTTAAAAATAGCCTTCCGAGGCACAGTCTCGGAATTTGACGAAACTAGTTCCATTGGATCCGTAATTGTTAGTTATTATCGGATTTCAAATTCCGTAGCCATCGGAGTTGTCATTTGACCCTGGCAGTTCGAAACGCTTAGATTTATTTTGATCGATTTAATTTAAAATGTATCATTTTTTTTGTAACTCGTGCATACGATCGACTTAGATTCTAAAACACGTTTCATCATGTTCAGAGTTTTGAGATAAGTAAAGTGAGATATTTATAATTTAATAATACTTTAATCTGATAAAATCAAGGCTTTAACTTCCCCAATACGCCTCTTTCTTCCTTTAATCACGCGTACTCAGAACGCCTTCCTCCAACCTATATCTTAATTCCCTTTTCTCTTAAATCTTCATTTTCGAATCAGAAATCAAATCCAAAAAAAAAAGGGGAGGGGGGGAAGAGGCCGAAGCCGGCCTCAGCTATTCTCGAGCGCGATGGCTCGCGTGCGTTCGTGCGTGATGATGGAGGTCGTTCTTGTCAGAGGGGGAGCGGGGTCGTGATTGTGATGGGATGGTGCGTCGACGACGAAGGCAACATAAAATCGAGGAGGGGGGTTTCGGTTGTGTTTTGGAATTAGCGACACGATGAGAGGCAACTCGAGTTCGACTCGAGTACAGTGGAGTGGAGCTAGGGCTCGCGACTGTCGCGTTGTTGAACACGTCGAAGGTGAGGGGATGCGGTCGCACGCAAGCTAGGGTTTCAGAAATCAATGCCTTCTAAATGATCATCGCTACATACTCGGCTATTCCATCAGCCATCATCGGCTCATCCTTGCCTCCTACGCGATATTTTCTACTACTCATTTGAAGTCTTGCTACAGACTCTTTATACTGTCACTGCTAATTAAGTCAAAATCTGGAATACAGGTGAGTAATTTAAATTTTCTGTTGTTCAGGAAGATGTTGAGCTCGTATAGGATACGATAATGGTGTCTGAAATGTTAAAATAACATAATCAAGTTATTAAATAAATCACCCAATCATATATTTTATAACCTTGAGGGTTTCAGTTTGGTCAGAAAGAATTGATTTGTTAAGTCGAATTATATATTATACCATAGAGGGTTAATTATTTAAGTTAACCTAATTTAATGTAATAAAAATGAAGTTAATTAAGAAGAAATTCGATAAATGGAAATATTTAATTATTTTGAGTAAATCTCACGTTGTTGGGTTTCTATTTAAATTTAAATGATTAAATTTAAATAATCAGATGGATGATTGAATTATTTGGATGTGTGCTGATGATTTGGTGATTTAGTTTTGGTTGTTCTCAAGTTAATTGTGATTGATTCGAAGTATTTGGGGTTAAAAATTTATCTTACACTTAAGTCATAAATATGAAATTGTTCCATTGTTAGTAAAAGCTTAAGGAATTGTGATTCATCAAATTTGAAGGTAATTAGAATGTATAATTAATTTATTTAATTAATTAATGATTCGGGTTAATTTATTTAGTAATTAAGGGTTTTGAATTAATTAATGAAAGTTTAAGTCAATTAATTAGATTTGATTAATTTAAATAACCAATGAATAGTTTGTTAGATAATCACGGAGGGTAATTAATAAAATAAAATTACTTTGTGAAATCTATCAAGAAATTTATTAAGATAGATAAGTAAAAAATAAAGGATGTATGAATGAAGTATAATGAAGATAGTTAATTACAGTTGTGAGATAAATCGAAATGATTAATACTGTGGTTTGAATTGATGAAATTAAGTTTGATTATGACCAAATTAAATTTAAATTTAAATCCTTAATTTATATAATTAATGATGAAATCAAAGATTTACTAATTGAGATTGATTAACCCATAAAAGAACTTATGAAGTTAAGTAATATAAGATATTACGGATTACTGTAATTAAGACAGTGAATAAATCCACGAGGTAGTTAAGATTTCTATTGATTGCGTTCAAGAAGATTTATATCATGATAAGTAATTAAAGATAATTACTTGAATGAAATCGAAAGACAATTAAATCCACTGTGATTGATTAAGATGAAAATGAAGGGTTGATTAATTAATTGATTTGAGATAAATTAATATTTAATGAAGGAACGAAAGTGGATGGTATTAGTAATCCAATCAGGGTTAATTTAATTTGGAAGTGATTAAGTTTTGTTTATGAATGATTGGATGATATTGAATGCTTTGGATGAATTGATATCTCTGATATGAAATATCGTGTATTTCATTTGGATAATTTGGGTAAGTGTGGCATGAGTTGCGAAGAGGCCGGGGTCGGGTATTGGGAAATATCCGAAACTATTTCGAATTTTTATAAAATGATTTATGAAACCAATACGATGAAATGAAGAGATTTAAGTGAATCAGTTTATTATATCTAAGTTTGTTACTTAGAAGATTATATGTGGAATAGATGTTGTCTATAGTAACTTGTGAATTGGATAAATTGATATAAGTTACCCGGGTTTTATATAAGTTGTTTGTTCTGGTATTCCTTGTTAGTTGGGTTTACTCACGCTGGTTTCCAGCCTGACCCGGGTGTTACTTTGATGTAATGCTCGGGTCAGACCGAGTATTACAGATTCTCAGGTAGGTACGTTTGGAGCTCAGGAGGCGAGCTGGATGGCAAGTACGTACGGAGTATTTCCGCTGCAGTATATTATTGTGTATCTGGGACATGATTTATATGTCTAGTGTCTGTATATATATGTGAAACTCTGATGTATATTAAATGTAATCAACAAATATAGTATTCTTTTGTAAACTATTATTTATTATTATATTTTATCCGCTGCGAATGTGAGTTGTTGATGTTTCTTTTCTTCTTCTTCTTCTTCTATCTCTTTCTTCTTTTTCATAACTATCTGAAATTTTCAGCTTCGAAAATTTCGGGTCGTTACATTTGGTATCAGAGCTGAAAGGTTAAGCGAGAACCTTGGCTCTGGTGGGGATTACTCATTTAATAGAGTTTGTAGTACTCTATAATGAGTTGAGTGAATTTATGAATATATATATATATGAGCGCGTACTTGTTACTTTCTTATATAAAGGTTTTAAATGATTTTATATAAGAATGTAATTTGATATATAAAGCTATATCTTCTTCTAATAAATATTAAGGAGATTGGTTGTTAAATTATTGGAATTAAATTAAGAAGTAATATAATACAATCAAATTGAAATCTTGAATTGGGACTAAGTGAAGAAGGAATATAATACAACCAATTTAAAATTAAATCAATTAGAAATGAAATTCTAAAATTAGAACTCAGAAATTAGAATTGTTAGAAACTTTAAATGAACAAAGTTAAATTTGGTTTAAAAAGGTTAAACCAATCTTTGTGAATATAGCTCGAATTATATAATTCGAGATGGTTTAAATTTGAAGTTGGAATTGAACTCATTCAAATTGAATTCGATTTGAATTAATTGGATTTGGGATGGAAGATGTATAAGTTCAAAAATATTTAAATGGGAGATTTGAATTGGATTGAATTGGAATGATTGAAATAGAAGTGGGTTCAATTGAATGGATATTAGTCCAAAGTAATTGGAATAATTTTGGAATTTTAATTTAAGTGGAATTGGTTTAAAATCAAAAAGGAATTTGAAATATAGATTGTAAATGTAATTTATTAATTGAAATAAACTTCATAAATAAATGAGATTATAATTTGAAATAGAATTCCAGAGAATATTTGAAATAGAGTAAGATGAAAATTCCAGAGTAATGTTTAAATATGAATTTGATGGATTGAGAGTTTGGAATTTTGGGAAAAATTAAAATTCCTTTTGGTTTGAAAGTGGTTTCCAAGGGTTTTAAAGAAAGAATAGTATTATTTCAAAAATATTTTTGTGTTTGAAATTTGAAAGATTTGAAATCAAAAATATTTGGAAGTGTTTTTTTTTAGAGAGATAAAAGCATTGAACTCTTTTGGTCACTGGAAAATAAAGTCGGTGATGACTGCAGCATCGTCGATGTTCATTTTCGAGTTTCTAGAAGAGAAATTGCTACCAAATTGTTTTAAATTGGGATTGTTTGTAAATTGGGTTTAATTTTGAAATTCAAAGGGATAATTGAATTTGCGAAAGAATTTCGGATATAGTTGAATTCTAAGGTGATATTGTAATTTGGACATTTGTTTAAACTCCGGAATCTTGGTTGAATGTTTATGGAATAATAAAAAAAAATATTGGCTAAACAAAATGTATAATTCTGAATTAAAAGAAAAATGTGAGTGTAATTGATTATAAATAGAAGATGTAAAATTGAAATTATACTTAAAGTTGTACAAGTTTAAAGATCAAATGGAATTTGATTTGAAGATGGAAGGAAATTGAGAATCAATTTAATTTAAATTGGGGTTGAATCAAGACCAATGGAAATTGGAGTCAATTAAATTGGGATTGCGTCAATTTAAATGGAGTGGAAATTTAAATTGAATTGTTGGGGAAGTGAACAGTTTTGACTCTAGACCATTTTCAATGTAAATTGTTTTAATATAAGTAGTTTTAAATCTATTTTCTTATCTACTTACCATACAACTTTCTTTTTAAACCCAAACTATTTTTATACTGGTTTTTGCCACTACTTTTGGAACTATTTAACTATTTTACAACTGTATTATAAACTAATTACTAATTTTCAACTAAGTTACGAGTTAATTTCTATTTTACAACTATTTTGCAATTATCTAAAGTTTCTGAAACTATTTAACTATTTTCCAACTATTTTTCTATTAGTTAACCATTTTATAGCTATTTTGCAAACTAATAATTATTTTTCAACTACTTACCTATTTTTAACTTTTCAAGCTATTTTTCTAAACTGGTCGGAGTTCAAACTGTTATTGATTAAAATACCCAACTGAGATAAGGATTGAAGTAATAAATCCAAATGGGGATTAATGTAAAGGTGAATAGGGAATGTGAAATGGTTCTTTTGAACTGAAAGAATATTTTGAGAAATATGAAATGAATAAAGATGGAAATTGGATATTTCTATGGTTTTTGAGAGTGTTTGGAGTATAAAAGGTGTTTTATACAAGAAGGTAAGGATCCAAAGTTTTAAAAATTTATATATATATATATATATATATATATATATATATATATATATGAGTATATATAAAGGATCTTATGAGGATTTTGAGAAAGGCTTTTGATTTTCGGAAACAAAATCAATATTGAGTTTTGGAAAGCCTATTTTGAGAATTATCGATTTTGGGATAATCGATTTTGTGTAAAGGAACTTTGTATAATATCATACTAGGTGTATGATTTGAAGATACTATATAGGTATAGTATAAAATGTTTTGATGATGACTCTGGGGAAAAAGGCGCTCCCTTGAAATGAACTTCTCAGGAGTGCCACCGGGTGGTGCTGCCTTGAGCCCAAGGGGGTTCTAAAGTTGATCCTGTGAGGAGTCCGGACAAAACTAGTTCCTGAGGATTATGAGTTGAGTTACCATAGCGTAAGTCGTGTGTGCCGCGGAGAGCCAACAGTTACATGGACTTTTGTTGTGACTGCAACGTAACCCAGGATGTAACTGTGACCTATGGTAACATTGCGAAAGTCGTGTGTGCCGCTGAGAGCCAACAGTCTGCGTTTGAGTTTATCTCGGTAGACTGCGACCTATGTAAGAGTGGAGAAGTTTCATTTTGATAGCGAGATCGAGAGGCCGCGGAGAGCCTGCAGTTACATGGACTTTTGCTGCGACGGCAACGTAACCCTGGATGTAACTGTGATCTGTTGTGTGGGATCCATGGCGTAATTGAGAGGCCGTGGAGAGCCTGCAGTTACATGGACTTTTGTTGAGACTGCAACGTAACCCTGGTATGTAACTGTGACCATGGATGGGTGTGATGATTTCCAGAGCATTCTCACCAAAGATATTTTCTCTATTTTCAAAAATTGTTTTTTGTATTTTCAATAAAATTATTTTCCAAATATTTTCACTGGGTGTTGAAAACGGGTTTACCAATTACTTATAGGTTTTCGGTCCTACGCCTGATCAACGTATGACTGAATTTCTGTGAGAACAAGGATGGACTGGTTGAGACATCGAGTTATAAGAAATATTTAATAAAAGCTATTTTAATATTATTATGAGATTTTATAGGCATTTCTAAAATTTTAAAATAAAGGAGATGAAATTTTGGAAAATCAAGGGAAGTTCAAACTGAAATTGTAAAATAAAATTAAAACTTGGGAAATTTTAATGAAGTGATTCTTTGTAAATAAAAAAATCCAATGTTGAATTAAATATTGGAAGTAAGCTAATTAACTAAATAATTATGTGATAGAGTATGTTAATAAAATTTAACCCTGTTAAATAAATGGATTTGTAAGTTAATAATGGAGTTAGGAGTTGAACTCGAATTTATAAATTGAATTCGACTCGGATTTGCTAATGAATTAAATAAGAGGAGATATTGTAAAATAAAAATGAAATAGAGTTGGATTGATAAATGCGATGGTTAGAGTTGTAAATCATAACCCAAGTGAATAGAAATAAATTGAGAATAGCCTTGTATTAATAAAATAAATTCAATAACGAATTAAGTAATTGAATTAAAAAAATTTAAAATGGGTTAATTGAGTTAAATAATAAATGGATGAAGTTTGGTTGAATAAAAACTGAACCAAAGTTGTGATTTGAATTGGATTATCAGATTGAACTTACATTTGTTGGTATATTAATTTGAAGAATAAATGAGTTAAGTAGGTGCTTGGGAATTATTTTGATATATTGAGAGGTGAATTTGAAATTAAAATTTAAAATGGATGGGCTAATTGTATTTGATGGAAATTGCTTAAATAAGAATCATATAGAAGCAAACTTAAGTTTGATGTTGGAATAAATTAAAGTAAATTAAAGTAAGTTTAAAATTTTGGAAACTTGACTTCGAATAAGGATGAAAGCCCATTAATTAAAGCTTGGATTAAATTAATTTGGAAATGGTCATTAATTTATAAATTTGAATGCGCCAAGCTTAATAAGTTGTTTGCATGAATCTAATGCAGAAATAAAATGAAATGCAATGTTTGATTGGTAGATAAATTAGAAATGAAATGGAATTAAATATAAAATGAAATAGAATACCCTATGAAGCGAATATCGTCGAAATTGAATAACAATAATTGTTGTTTGGCGTAAACCAAAGTAATTAAATTCTATGGGTTACTAGGGATTAAATAAATTTGATTCGGAATCATATGAAGTGAAAATGAGCTTATTTGAATTATAAATCAATGGAATGTGAGAGATTGAGTTCTAAACCATTGAAATTGAATGAATTGGTTTATAAATTAATCGAAAGCAATTGAATAAGCTTTAAAATCATATGAATCGCTTATGGGAAGCATTTGTCATTTGTTGTGTATGTAATTCATTGTTTAGCTATTGAAAGTAAATGAAATGCTAATAAATTCTCTATATTGGCACTTACATATTTAAATTGAGTAAGTACAGGTACCTGAAGGCTGTTTGGTTGATTTGGATTGCGCTAATAGCTAATATAAATAAGCTGCTTGCTTAAAATGCTAAATAAGGTACGCCTACGCAATAAGAATAGGAAATATGAACTGTTTTTGCTTTTCCGACCGTGTGGGTCGATGTATATATATTTATAACTCTTGTCAAATTGCAAAAGCTCCTCCGTACAAAGGAGATTCTGCCAAAATTTTCTGAAAATTTTGGGAGTTAGAAAATTTTTAGAAAAATTGGTTAACGACAAAACAATTTCAAATTGGAAATTAAAGTAAACTAGTAAATGAAACTAACATGAATCAGTTCTAATGAAAGATAAAATTCAATATTAGAAATCGAAATAAAATTGAATTCATATGAAAACGGAAACAACAAAATTGAATAGCAGTATATGTGAAAACCTATATATGAGAATGTATAAAATGATTTGTAAGGTTGCGATTGGATATTGTTGCTAAGTGAGATATGCAGGTATTGAAGAGAAAAGGAAATTGGATTTGATTCCAAAAGATTAATGTGAATTGCCCGACAAAAAGGTATGTATTTTAGTTTCTATATGAAATTTGGATTGGGTTCTTGATGCAGCCACTTGGCATTTGTTTTCTTTTTGGAATTTGGGAAGCCCGTAGAGGCCTTTTGTAGTAGTACCGAGCTAGCCGCGCAAAGGAGACGCTGGCAAAAATTTTCGGGAATTTAGGGAGTTAGAAAAATTTTGAAAAAATTTTGATAATTCAAAATGTGGTTTTTAATTGAAATTTAGATGAATGAGTAGAGGGTTGTTGTTTGAAACTATAGGAGGTTTTGGGAAGTTGGTTAAGGGGATAGTGGATCTTTAATAGAGGATAGTTGGTAGGATGTTGAATAGTGAGTTTTGAAGAAGGTAAACGGGTATTGGTCCATTCTTCCTAACTAGTAATTTCGGGGACGAAATTCTTTTAAGGGGGGAGGAATGTGACGACCCGGGAATTTTAACGATTTAAATGGAATAACAAATTATTTTTAACATTTGAAAGGTTAATTTTAGCTTGAATTCCGAATATTAATATTTATTAGATAATTAAAGTATTGAATTATATAATTGAAATTGGGTAAATTGTTGAATTTGAGATTCTAAGCCCGTTTAAAATAATTTGAAGGCTTGTAAAATCTAATGAGGATACTGAAGGTAATAAAAAGGTTGAAATTTAATTTAAAGGTAATTTGTTCAAATTTTAATAATATATCGTTTAAATTGAATTTAAAAATAGCCTTCCGAGGCACAGTCTCGGAATTTGACGAAACTAGTTTCATTGGATCCGTAATTGTTAGTTATTATCGGATTTCAAATTCCGTAGCCATCGGAGTTGTCATTTGACCCTGGCAGTTCGAAACGCTTAGATTTATTTTGATCGATTTAATTTAAAATGTATCGTTTTTTTTGTAACTCGTGCATACGATCGACTTAGATTCTAAAACACGTTTCATCATGTTCAGAGTTTTGAGATAAGTAAAGTGAGATATTTATAATTTAATAATATTTTAATCTGATAAAATCAAGGCTTTAACTTCCCCAATACGCCTCTTTCTTCCTTTAATCACGCGTACTCAGAACGCCTTCCTCCAACCTATATCTTAATTCCCTTTTCTCTTAAATCTTCATTTTCGAATCAGAAATCAAATCCAAAAAAAAAGGGGGAGGGGGGGAAGAGGCCGAAGCCGGCCTCAGCTATTCTCGAGCGCGATGGCTCGCGTGCGTTCGTGCGTGATGATGGAGGTCGTTCTTGTCAGAGGGGGAGCGGGGTCGTGATTGTGATGGGATGGTGCGTCGACGACGAAGGCAACACAAAATCGAGGAGGGGGGTTTCGGTTGTGTTTTGGAATTGGCGACGCGATGAGAGGCAACTCGAGTTCGACTCGAGTACAGTAGAGTGGAGCTAGGGCTCGCGACTGTCGCGTTGTTGAACACGTCGAAGGTGAGGGGATGCGGTCACACGCAAGCTAGGGTTTCAGAAATCAATGCCTTCTAAATGATCATCGCTACATACTCGGCTATTCCATCAGCCATCATCGGCTCATCCTTGCCTCCTACGCGATATTTTCTACTACTCATTTGAAGTCTTGCTACAGACTCTTTATACTGTCACTGCTAATTAAGTCAAAATATGGAATACAGGTGAGTAATTTAAATTTTCTGTTGTTCAGGAAGATGTTGAGCTCGTATAGGATACGATAATGGTGTCTGAAATGTTAAAATAACATAATCAAGTTATTAAATAAATCACCCAATCACATATTTTATAACCTTGAGGGTTTCAGTTTGGTCAGAAAGAATTGATTTGTTAAGTCGAATTATATATTATACCATAGAGGGTTAATTATTTAAGTTAACCTAATTTAATGTAATAAAAATGAAGTTAATTAAGAATAAATTCGATAAATGGAAATATTTAATTATTTTGAGTAAATCTCACGTTGTTGGGTTTCTATTTAAATTTAAATGATTAAATTTAAATAATCAGATGGATGATTGAATTATTTGGATGTGTGCTGATGATTTGGTGATTTAGTTTTGGTTGTTCTCAAGTTAATTGTGATTGATTCGAAGTATTTGGGGTTAAAAATTTATCTTACACTTAAGTCATAAATATGAAATTGTTCCATTGTTAGTAAAAGCTTAAGGAATTGTGATTCATCAAATTTGAAGGTAATTAGAATGTATAATTAATTTATTTAATTAATTAATGATTCGGGTTAATTTATTTAGTAATTAAGGGTTTTGAATTAATTAATGAAAGTTTAAGTCAATTAATTAGATTTGATTAATTTAAATAATCAATGAATAGTTTGTTAGATAATCACGGAGGGTAACTAATAAAATAAAATTACTTTGTGAAATCTATCAAGAAATTTATTAAGATAGATAAGTAAAAAATAAAGGATGTATGAATGAAGTATAATGAAGATAGTTAATTACAGTTGTGAGATAAATCGAAATGATTAATACTGTGGTTTGAATTGATGAAATTAAGTTTGATTATGACCAAATTAAATTTAAATTGAAATCCTTAATTTATATAATTAATGATGAAATCAAAGATTTACTAATTGAGATTGATTAACCCATAAAAGAACTTATGAAGTTAAGTAATATAAGATATTACGGATTACTGTAATTAAGACAGTGAATAAATCCATGAGGTAGTTAAGATTTCTATTGATTGCGTTCAAGAAGATTTATATCATGATAAGTAATTAAAGATAATTACTTGAATGAAATCGAAAGACAATTAAATCCACTATGATTGATTAAGATGAAAATGAAGGGTTGATTAATTAATTGATTTGAGATAAATTAATATTTAATGAAGGAACGAAAGTGGATGGTATTAGTAATCCAATCAGGGTTAATTTAATTTGGAAGTGATTAAGTTTTGTTTATGAATGATTGGATGATATTGAATGCTTTGGATGAATTGATATCTCTGATATGAAATATCGTGTATTTCATTTGGATAATTTGGGTAAGTGTGGCATGAGTTGCGAAGAGGCCGGGGTCGGGTATTGGGAAATATCCGAAACTATTTCGAATTTTTATAAAATGATTTATGAAACCAATACGATGAAATGAAGAGATTTAAGTGAATCAGTTTATTATATCTAAGTTTGGTACTTAGAAGATTATATGTGGAATAGATGTTGTCTATAGTAACTTGTGAATTGGATAAATTGATATAAGTTACCCGGGTTTTATATAAGTTGTTTGTTCTGGTATTCCTTGTTAGTTGGGTTTACTCACGCTGGTTTCCAGCCTGACCCGGGTGTTACTTTGATGTAATGCTCGGGTCAGACCGAGTATTACAGATTTTCAGGTAGGTACGTTTGGAGCTCAGGAGGCGAGCTGGATGGCAAGTACGTACGGAGTATTTCCTCTGCAGTATATTATTGTGTATCTGGGACATGATTTATATGTCTAGTGTCTGTATATATATGTGAAACTCTGATGTATATTAAATGTAATCAACAAATATAGTATTCTTTTGTAAACTATTATTTATTATTATATTTTATCCGCTGCGAATGTGAGTTGTTGATGTTTCTTTTCTTCTTCTTCTTCTATCTCTTTCTTCTTTTTCATAACTATCTGAAATTTTCAGCTTCGAAAATTTCGGGTCGTTACAACATACATACATATATAATATTAAAATTATATATATAAGGTTAAATAAAATGTATATATATGAATAATTAGTTACATTCAAATAATTACAATATAAATATATATATTTTAAAATTATTTCCAGATCAAAATTAGCATAACAAACATAAAAGAATAATTTTATAATTTTATCATTATTATATATATAATAAATAGTTTTGATCATAATAATTAAAAATATTACCAATATTTATTAAAAAAACAAAATCTAAAATTTCAAAAATTTAGGATCATAAAATACATTTTTAAAATTTTTTCCAAGATTTTTTAAAATAAAATATTATTTTTAGTAAATAAAAGAAATGTCCAACCGAAGTAATTTAATTATTCAAAATATTAAATAATAACGAAAAATTTTGAAAATATTTCTGTGGGTTACTGCATAAATTAAGTAATTTTAAAAAAATATAAAATCGAATTTTCAGTGCAATAATTATTTTAGATATAATAAATAGTTCAAATAATCAATAAGAATAATTTAAAATTATTTACTTAATGTGTAATGAAAAATTATAAGCTGTTTATACATTATAAATATACATATGTAATTATACGTTTAAAATATACATTATTCTATATTTATATTAATATATAAATATACATTAGTCTATATTTATATTAAAATATAAATATACATAAAATAATTAACAATGACAAAATTTAATTTTTTTTGCAGCAAATTTTATTTATTTTTATACATAAATTATAATACATAATGATATAGCCATGCATATAACCAAACTAATTTGTGACAACTACATATACCTATGAAAATCTCACCTAAATAGATATACGGCATTAATATATACAGATTTGATATTAACCAATATTAAATCATAAAATAAGATATGATTGCTGTAATATATAAATAAAATACCAATTGATGATGTCTTTGAGTCCACTTGAATCAATGAATTCCCTTTTCTCGTTATGCTCGATCCGTCAGATAGCAAGTCAGGAGTCATCGACCTTACCTATCAAATAGTGTTTTAACTTAACTTGAATTGATTTGAGATTCTTAAAATTGATATAGATGTTAATTTTGACCAGCAAACTTGATAATTATGGCAGCCAAAAGTTGTTTTTGATTAAGGGTTTAGGGATCCATATATATAGCCTTGTACAAGAGAGATGTTATGACAATCTCATTACCTATTCTCTCTTAATCTGAACCATCCATCTCTAGGTCTAATCCTAAGTTTTATCCGCCTCTAATAACTTATAAAAATCAAAATTTGCAGCCCTAATGATGGGCTTTGAACCCATTTAAACCCAAGCCAAAATGCTATGCAATTAAACCTAATTTAGTCGCTTATTGATATCGTGTATCGATTGATACATTTATAACTGTTATAAATATATATAACATTATTTATTTTTCAAATCATATTCAAATGTCATACCTAATATTTTATAAATATTAATTAATTTAATTAATTTATAATAATTATAAACTAATTAAATCGTTCTTCTTAAGGGAATTCATCATTTCTGCTGTGCAACTCTTGAGTGTAAATTTGGTCAGCGATTAACATCGAACTATTCTAATATTAACATTCACACGTCACTTAACAGGTGGTGTAACATTATGGACAAATTTATCGCTTACTCGTTTTCGATAAAATCCAATATTTGTTTAATAAGTGTTACCCGGTTGTGACATTTATTCATACCAATTCTCTTCGTCAAAAATATATCACTTTAAACTTATGGAATTTGATAGTGGTCAAAATTCCAACCTCATCCACATTCAACTTTATAGCCTAAATACAAAGTCCTTGGTTCTGTAATAACAATTATTGGTAACCAAAATGCTCTGGCCACATACTTTGACTTCGAGTTGACTTGAGTTGACCGTAATATTAACCGCATATAAATGAGGAGACGAATCCTCTTTTGAATAGTGGTTCACTTCCAATACTTCCACTAGACCCAACTACAGTCGCTTGATCGACGCCATGCCATGATTTGGCTATAATAAAAGAGTAGCTTTCATATTGAAGATCCACGGTATTTTCAAGTCGAGAGAACTGTGTAAATCAGTCACATCGATAACTTTGTTTGACCTTAGTTATATTAACCAACAGAAAACTATTGATTGAATCGTTCCATGGTTATCCAATAACTATTAGTACGTAACCCCTAGGTGCCCCCAGTAGCCATAAGTAATACACTGCCCAACATTTGGAGAGCGTTACGTACTCTAGTCTTAATGGATACATCAATACTCAATCTCAATGCATCTTGACTAGGAATATTTAAAATGATATATTTGTTTAGTTGTGATAAATTAATCATAGTTACAACACTCTGTAACTACTATCACAAAATATACCATTTATGGATTTCTCTATTAAGTATACTTTTAATTAAGTTAATTAATTAATATAATCACATTATATCAAGTATATAATAGGAAGAAAATACCTTTTATTTCGAACAAGATTGGTCAACGAGTTAGATATATGTAACAAATTACATAATTGCCCTTAGGGAATACCCCTAACTCTATTAGTTTGGATATGTTCTAGCAAAATAAATCCCCATTCTGCTATAATTTGAATTTTGTTTGTTTGGTTGTTTGGACATGTGTTAGCAGAATAAATCCCTGTTCTGCAATAAATTAATTGTTGGTTTGTTTGTATGGACATGTAGTAAGCGGAATAGATCCTTGTTCTACTATAAATTAATTGAATTGTTTGGAGATCTATTTAGCAGGATATATCACCATCGTACTTTTATGTAATTTGGACTTGTATATGCCAATTAGTTATATTGACGTGTTATTTCCTGATTCAATATGAACTATATTTACATATATGGTAGCTTATGTAAATAATTGTTATGTGATTTGGTAATCAAATTGAAACTAAATGGTAAATTAAATTAGTATCATTGGGAAGCCTCATTTGGAATTTATGAAGTATGGTTTGAATTTACATTAATACTTTAATCAATTTGAGTTTAAGGTTTTATAAATGATTTTTCAGGTTATATAATTCTCATTAAGGTATTTATAAATGATAAATTATTTATAGAAAGGGTTTTTTCTAACAAAAAGGGTTTTTAAGGTGTTTTACAAATGATGTTTTTTTGAAATATTTATTAAGGATATTTTATAAAGGAGTATAGAATGGTTTATATAAAAAGTTTCAAAAATAGGAAAAAGGTTTATAAATCATTTTAGAGATTTGGAAAGAGGTTTATAAATTAACTTAAGGGTTTATAAAAGTGGTTAATATCTTTATTTTGGAAGCTATAAGTTAATTGAAATATGAGATGAGCTTTTAAAAGGGTATTTTTGATAAAGGATAAGCGGAATGTTTTATTTGAAAGAAACGTTTAGTCAATTAATATAGGATTGGGAAAGTTGAAAACTTTGAAAAGATTTTAAACACACTTATACAGATAAGATAAGATAAGTATATGATTTTGTTTCAAGGTACAAAAAGTAAAATATTTTGGTAATATACTTATAATATTAAGGTAAATATATAAATGTCTCCCAAGTATAAAAGGAAATGTAAGGGGTTTGGGGATAATATTTTGGAAAGATTTTGTGATCAGATTTTATAAATTTGTTTTGTTACTTAAAGAGAACTAATAAAGGCTTAGTAGATCCCATATGGAAGCTAAACCATGATTGGACGTCTGTTTATCTTATAGTTAAATAACCGATGAAAAACTGGACCAAAAACGTAACTTCAGAAATATCTAGGAGAAACACGAGAATTATATGGTACGGTTACCATCAAAGGTGCTATACTATATGTATAAACTTGTTTCGTTCTTCTAGGACGAATGATAAGGAAATCCATCCACTAACGGTTAGGAGGTGAACTCCGCTCTTTTCATTTGTCTTTTTATTTCCTAAAGAATCGAGGTTGAGTATTCCAGAAATTACTGAAAGTTGTTTCCAAGAGACCGGGGTCGAATACGTTATTTTAAAACCACTTTGATCCAACTCAAGCATTGCTAACTGAAGACATCGTAAAGAGTGTGGAATCGAAGATAAAGAGGTCAAGTGCAAGGGCTAATGGCTACTAATCCTAAGGGTGATTCCAAAATGGATGTAATAGGAATAGTGCTTTCGGTTTTGTTCAGACCCAGAACGGACTTGTATGGATGAATGCTATCAACACATTGTCGTCGATGGGCAGTGAGCATTCTAAGTGTAAATGTTCATGGAAGGTAGTTGTAGCCTCAAGCCTCATCAACTGAGAACAACTAAAACATGGAAGATGCAGCAGGGCTATGTGGGTCGCACCCATTAGGTTATGTCATTGCCTTTCTAGATGACAATTCACATTTTGAGATTCAGTTCTGCATATGACCTCAGTAAAACAGTTGGGAACAACCATGGTGATGACATATTCGATACTATCAAAAAGGGATAGGCCGGTCCTGCATTGGCTGGGGTTGTTAGGTACAATCATGGTACATTGTTTTAGAGGTGTACTATGACGGACGGTACCCTAGTAGTCCAGTTATTAGTTGGAATCCAATCTCCAATATGAGCTTTATGGTTTTAGTTGTATGCCAAACATGTTGGAACCTGAGATGCAAGCATTCCGACTATTTTAATATTTTACGTTGAACCCTTAGACATTATTGTAATATCATTGGATTTTCCATAAAAATGTTTTGGTTATCGTAAGGTAAAGACCCGTCCGTATTTACATGCGGCGAGGTCTTATGGATACCTTTTATTTCAAAGGATTTTTCAAGTGAATAAATCAATAAAGTTTTTTTTGTTACTTGAGTTTACTTATGCTGGTACTCTAGACTGACCTAGGCGTTATTTCTTTATAATGCTCAGGCCAGACCGAGCATGTTTTCTAGGTTAGCTTTAGATGCTTTTGAGCTATAGAGTCGAGTTGGAGGCCCAGGACATACTCTCGTATTTTGGATGCCTTCCATTTTGTATGTGTTATGTGTAATTTGTCTACTATTATAAGGACATGTGTTATAACTGTCTAACTCGGATATGTAAATGTATAAAAAAAGGTCTCAGATTTTGTGAAGGCTTCGTTATATTAAATACTATACCATTTCCTTGTGAGATTCCATGTTTGTTCCTAGTTCTTCTATCTTCTATCTCCTTTATTTCCCCTAGCAATCTTTCTATTCGACACTTGGTTGTTCGGCATGTTAATACCATGGATATATTAGTGTCCACTTTTGGGGTTGAAAAGATGGGTCGTTACATGAGTTTTTCAAAGTCTTCAACCGGCGTTTACACTTGTCTTAAGGAATACGATAAAAAGTGATATAATGAAGATTTTTGATGTTGAAAAGGCTTCTTTAATAAAATTATTGGATAAAAATAAAAGTAGAATAGCTATCACAAGAGATATGTCGACAGCTAGCAATCAGAAGAAGGGGTACATGGTGGTTACCGCTCATTTCTTCGATGATTCATAGATCTTACAAAGTCAAAACATGAGATACTAACAAAATGAATTTAAAATTATTATTTAATGTTTATTTTCCATGTTCTTAATTTTAAAATTTTACATTATATTTACTTGAATTCATAGGTTCATATATGTACCATAACCTTATATAAGTGACGTATTAGTAGAGTATTAGGTTACTTGTCCTTTTAACTAGAACATTGATAGAAATTTATCTACCATCGCTCTTGATAATTGCTCGACCAATGACAAGATGATAAATATTTTAAAGGACAGACTTATGAAAAGTTGGTTTATGCCGAATGGTGATATGATACGTTTGAGACGTTGTGCTCATATCTTGAATTTGATAATTCAAGATTGGTTAAGTGCCATAAATGATCAAATAATTAGAATTCATGATAACATGTCTTTTTGGACAGCAACGCCTAAAAGACTAGAAAGATTTGATTTAACTGCTAAGTAACTAAAAATTTCTTGCTATAAAAAATGGACACTTGATTGTAAGACTAGATAGAACTCAACTTATGTCATGCTTGTTGTTGCCTTAGCTTATAAAGATGTTTTTCCACGTTTGCAACAACATGAAACACTTTATAAATGTTTACCCACAAATAGAGATTGGGATTTGGAAAAATAAGTTTTTGATAGATTAAACATTTTTTATGACACCAACAAATTGTTTTCCGGAACTCACTATACATGTAACAAAATGGAATTCCAGTGGTTTGGATTTTTCGTAGAAATGCTAAAAACCAAGCCCACTGAAGCCCGAGTTTGGTACCTGGTATCCTACAAATAGGCAAAGATAAATATATTAGAGCTCAATTAATTATCTCACGACGGAATTTATAGTAGGAAGTAAATACAGACCCAAATAATAACACTTTCTAAGCAAGTGTCGTAAAGTTGAGAAGTCTTTGTCATTTACCGAACCTATAGAATGTTATGAGGAGGGGGTCAGAACAAAAAGTTCCGGTGAATGAATAAATTATATACTTCTAGGCTTAACTCTACATATATCATTTTATTTCCATTTACTCTTCTATTAGGTTCATTAGGTTACAATATTCTTGCCTTTGTTCGTGAATCGTGCCCAACTACTCCATAGTAGATTAAAACTTAATAACTAATATATACATATATATAGCTATTTGCCCAGTGACCGTATTGGTCCTAGGTACTACCCATAGTACCTTCCATGTCCTCCTCGCTAAGGACTCCATCGTCTTGCTCCCATAGCGTTTTGTGGCAACATTTGTAAAGGACAGCTTCGTGAGGACTACAATACAGATGTTCTAACGTCTATTATGAAAACGTAAAATTGCGTCCGCACTAGTCTATACTAATTCTTGGACATCCGCAATGTACCACCCAGCGTATACATTAAGGATTATACATAACCGTTCTGTCTACTCTCTGAATCCAACCAACAAGGTCTACCTTGTACGGAACTCATTCAGAGATTTTTCATACCTATAAAGGACGGCTTCGTTTGGCTTATAATACAGATATTCTAGTTAGTATGTCTCTTTCTCGTCATGGCTATATCCCCATGCAGCAAGCCCTCAAATAATCGAAAGACTTCTAAAGAGTTAAGTGGTCGTGCCCTACTGTATACAATCTAACATACAATTGGCGGTGCCTCTCCATCCAACGTGTCGATAGTAAAAGAATCGTTGGCATGTTGGTTTAACTCTAGTCTTCCTCGAAATCGCTCTTGATCTTGATGCTGGCCAATATCCGCATGCAACTATCCTTCTTATTACTTGCAAGTACTGGACATACGAATACCCTACTCCGAACATCAAGTCCTTCAGACTGCCTACAAAGGTCAGCTTCGTTTGGCCTACAATGCAAATGCATTCAAGGCATACTCTTTTGATGGAACACCTACATACCAGCCTCCGGGGATGTAGCTTCATTAGGCCTACCTAGAGGGCCATCCAAGAGTATCCTCATGTCACGTTGAAGTCTCGTACTTCCTACTAGCCTAAAAATTCCTAAGTTCGATAAAATAAGCCTTTTTCATTATTTGTGTGTTACTTGCTTGTCACTTAGTATAAGTTGTTTAAATAAGCTTTTATCATTATTCACTTCTATCATTTCTTACCAATTTACTATAGTCTCACGATAAGCTTTTCGGTTCTTATTTCCTAATTATAACCTATGTTATAATTCTACTTGTAATTATTACTTTTATTCTTTTATAGTCCATGGTATAATTACAAGTGTTTCTTGTCTTTTCTAGTCTGTCGTATTCTATTTTGATATAAAATTTCCTTTAATTCTCAAAAATATTACGTAATTCACTTATCATAAAGTTGCTTAGTTAAATAGCCTACGCAATAAATGTAGACTTAGGCTTATTAATTTTTGCAGCTTTATATTCTTGATTAATAATTTTCATATTTCAAATCATACCTAACTTTACTATCCACTATATTAAGAAGTAATTCTATTTTATCTTATTGGTTATGAAACTATATAATCCATTTCCATATCCTAATACTGGATAATAAACAATAATCCATAACTCCAAGGTATCTCTTTTACTATTTTGGAGTAGTGTAAAATACAGTGTTTTCTCTATTTTACACCAATTCTCCTTTTTTATTCTTTTATTCTACGGTTACGTTTATCGTTATGTTCTAGACGTTAAGTTATGGAAATGTTTCCTATTTTCTAAACCAATCAATTAATCTAATAATTCCTCCCAAATTAACCTTTTCCGTTTTAAAGCAATTTATTACAGTAATTCGATTTCTTAACTTTTATTATTTTACATCTAATTTCCTTTGTTCCAGTTTTCTTAGCTACATGATCCATATTCATAAAAATAGGCACAGGGAAAAAGTTATAAAAAAATTTAGTCTCAAGGATGGAAAATTTGTTTTATAGTCTGAAGGACACTTTATGGTGTAAACAGAAAATGATAGCTGCAACTATCATTTTGTGATTTACACAACAAAGTGTCCTTCAGACAAAAAAACAAACTTGTTGTCCCTGACACTAATTTTTTTTGCAACTTCTTCCCTGTACCTAAAATCCCCATTCATATTCGCATTTAATCTACTCTAATCCATATGCAAAAAAATAAAAATAAAGAGAGTGGATAGAAGAAAACCGGCGCTTGCATAAAAATCCAAAACGTAGAAAAAGATATAATTAAGGTGTAGAAAATAGTATAATACTAATGTTGTAAATAAAATGCAAGTTTTCTTATAGTTTAGGCTAATTCAATTAATATCATTAATTACTAAATAAAATTTTCGAAATGGGAATCTAACGATAATATATCTTAAACATAGAAGATATATAAATAAATCCACTCACTTGTCGTCTTTAGCTTTGCTTGTGCTCCGCTTGGCTCCACGGTCCTTCTAGATCCCTTCCTCCCAGGTGTATAATATTTTAATTTAGAAGATTTTCACCATAGAAAATATTTTCTTTTTAGGGTTCAGCCTTAAGCCAAGAACCCAAAGAAATATTTTCTATTTAGGGTTCAACCTTAGGCAATGAACCCATGTAAGAAAATCTAATTGTGAGAAGATAGCTAGGCCTATGTTCCTATTTATATTGGAGCATGGGGATCTCAGATCGCCGGATTCTTGGATTGAACCTGGAGCCAGCACATCACAGGGTCATTCAGAGCCATAGGATCGAAGAACGTATGGCTCGGGATGGTGTAAAAAGTGGAAAACACGTCGCGTACATACCTGGATGAAAAATTCATCCAAGTCGCATGTGGGTCGACCGCCTCTAAACATCGGCCGACCGCTACGGTCGACCTATGTGCCAGTTGGGTCGACCTGTGGTCGGCCCACGCATTTATTTATTTACTTTTATTTTTTTTCGTTTTGATTTCTGTTTTTGTTTCGTTCATAACTTCTTCATATTGTTCAAGATTTTGACAAGTTATATATGAAAACTGATCAGAAAATTGCCTTGTACGCAATGGTACAAGTTCCGAAGCCACATTCTAATAATTCCCAAATTATTTGTTTTCATTACCTATCGTTATACTTTACATTTCAACTATGTAAAAATGTGGGGTGTTGCATTCTCCCACCCTTAGGAAATTTCATCGCCGAAATTTGACAAGGGTAAAATTTATGCAATCACTCGCATTAATTGCAACCATATTTTGTACATCTAACTTTTTGACCATTCGTGCTCTTATGCAAAAGTGTTATTCAATACGAAAAAATATGCATATACATGAATTTCTAAGTGGTACCTCCTACATGAATGCTTTGCTTCTTTAAAAATTTATCTTTAAAACATGATGCACACATTCTAAATATACTTGCAATTACTATAAGAATGCAATCTTTTGAAAACTTAAAACACTTTTCATCCAATTTTTTCCCACGCTCCTATTGAATATGAGCAAGGATCAACAAATTTTATGTCCAAACCTACCACATAACTTTTAATACTCAATTTAAAACAAAACCTAATTTTATGAATTCAAGTTCTTATGTTAGAAAGAAGACAGAAAACAGAGAAACTTCGTATTTCTCCGATCTTCTTTTATGCACATCTTTCCCTATACTCAGGATTTTAGGTTGTTATCCTATAAAAATCCCTTTCTATTTTTCCCAAGCACATTTTATATAAGAAAATAGATCTTTAAATCTTTAGTTGACGCTTCCGTTGCCTCTTTAATTTGTTGTTTTCCTTTTTGTTATTTTTATTTCTGCACTTTTTTTTATAATAAAGCTCTTTTATCCTTATTCTCCATTTGTGAACATCACAAAAGTAATGAGAAAAGGAAAAAACATCAATACTAATATACTACCATAGAATTTTATTTGCTTACATAATAGTTCGATTTTGTAACTAAAAAGTGGAAACCAACCCCACTATAATATAATACTAGATAGATGACATGTGTGGGCTAACATAGTCACCATCTCGAGCTAGGAAGCCTATGCCCCTATCCGCCATGACACGGGAAGACTCTAATCAAATAATCCAAACAGCTAAGGCGCTCCTCCTACCGCCTAGTGCTCGCCTCAACCTCACGCTAAGACCTAGCTAACTAATCCTACCTCCTAATAACCTCCTGCTGTCCCTGCAGAATCTGAGCATGCTCCCTAGTAAGCCGCTCTTTCCCCGTGGAAAGATTCCTAAACTGATCCTCGTAGCTCATCGGTGGAGGGGGCTGAGAGGGTCTTGCTCTCTCTCCCTAAGATCATATCCATGTCCATATCCCCACATAATCTATGTCATACGCTCAGATGGACAAGCGGGCCATGGCCACTCGGTATGTCCTACACCACCTCTAAATGGTGGCGAGGGAAAGTGTTGATGCCCATGAAAGTACTCGGGTGCCTGCCTATGTGGCAAGGGCTGTGGTGATGGCTACTACTCGTGCTCGTGCTCCTCCTCTAGAGCCTAAATCTAGACGAATCCTATATGCATCCTCCTCAAAGTGGATGAATCTACCCTGGGTAGGCCTGTTCATTGTAAGTCTCTCTCTCCATCTCAACCCTAGCCCACCTGAAGACCCGTGTCCAAAGGTGATAGTAAATCATAGTCGATCTGTGAAGTCCGGTCGCTGTCATATATTAGGCCATAATAGTCCTAGTCTAGTTCATAATAGGGTATATCTAATCAACACTCCCCGTTTTGAGGAAAAGGTTATGCTGTAGAATGTGGATAACTTACCTAGCTAATAGGGTCAACTGCCCAGCGCTCCAATCGAGGCGCTGGGGGTCTAAAAGAATCTGATGCAAAACGGCCATGTCCTTCATCTCACTTCGTCCAACTTCTAAGCCATACCCTATGATATCCAAAATACTAGCCAACTGAGACTCAGTGAAAACTATCCTAACTCCATTGACCTTCGACTAGAAGGCCAACTACCATTCTTATCGCTAGTATGTAAATTAGCATGAAAAAGACGTACTAACCTAGGATACGCTCGCTGCTCTAACATCTCATGGCTAAGAATCTTTTGCAGCACTGTGTCCAAGAAGAGCTGCCCTAAACGTGTGCCCGAAAAATCAGTAAACTTCACCATCCTCCCTTGCAAAATTTGGTATGCGACTATGTCGGAGTAAGACTTTACTATCCACCTATCACTCTGACACCAAGCTATCTCCTGTGGCGTGAGGTGGAGAAAAAGGTGGACTAAAGAGGGTCTTGGGGGCATGGTGAAAAACTCTCATATTTGCGAAAAAGAAGTATGGATCCGAGTAGGTCTCACGACACATTGGCACTAACCGTGAGATATATGGTGGAATTTTTGAGGGGTTTAGGTGGTTGAAAGAGGGGTTTTTGGGTGCGGCTGTTGTCTTTAGAGGAGGTAAAAAGAATGAGGAAGGAGAGAAGAGGGCACGTGTTTATACACGGCCGAATGAACTAAGGCGGTTGATCCGCCTTAGTAACAGGCGACCGGGTCAGCCTGTTTTGTATTTTTTTTCATGCCGCCGCATCGCATTTCTCCTCCTTAACTAATCAAAGCCTAACCTATCCACTTTCGTGTTATCTGAATCAATGTTATGACTTAGGCTGAATATCCCTGTCTACTCTCCAACCTTCAAGTGGAGTCTCGACGTGTTCCATCCTTTAACTAAACCTGTATTAATATCCATAAGCTTGCTCCAACCACTTAAATCATCGAACCGGTAATAATTATTTTTCAAAATAGCTTTAATTTCTTTACAGTCAGAAAAATATTTTTACATACTTATATAAGGATTTTAAAATACGTTTATACTTGGCTAAGACAGATGTTGCATAAAACATCGTCACTACAGCCCAAAATACTAGTTTTCAATTAAAGTCCATATTGTTCTAAAATGTATATTTCTCCACTTTCAAATTCAAAAATGCTTTAAAGTTGTTTCTTTCCAACTTCCCATATTTATAAGGCTGTAAAACTTGAAAATCTTTGAAAAATTTATATTCAAATTCTTAAGAGTTTAATTGTTGGGAAAGACTATAAAGCGGCTTTTTAACCTACTTTCACCTTTCTAAAAAGCCCTTGCTGAACCCAAAAATCTTCGCCATATGAGGTCTTTTAGCTTTTGGAATTCCCTTGTTTCAAGTTTAGATATACAGAGTTGTTTTCCAAACTTTCTCCAACTATTGGCTTACTCAAAGGAATGGACTTCTCTTTGGGGTTTTAAGAGTATACATATTTTTCTTTAAAAAAAATACAAATACGTTCACTCACTGTCTACCTAGAAATCTAAACCTAGGCTCTGATATCAAATGTAACAACCCAAATTCTAATGGTCTGAATTTTTCTAAAAAATGCTAAAAACTAAGCCCACTAATTTCAGAGTTGGGCATCTGGTATCCTGCAAATAGGCAAAGGTAAATATATCAGAGCTCAATTAATTATCTCACGGCAAAATTGACTAAAATATAATAGTAAATAAATATGCATCCAAATAATAACACTTTCTAAGCAAGTGTCGTAAAGTTGAGAAGTCTATGTCATCTACCTAACATGTAGGATGTTATGAAGAGGGGGTCAGAACAATAGTTATGCTGAATGATTAAATTATATAATTCTAGGCTTCATTCTATATATATCATTTTGTTTCCATTTACTCTTCTATTAGGTTCATTAGGTTACAATATTCTTGCTCTGTTCGTGAACCGTGCCCACCTACTCTATAGTAGATTAAAACCTAATAACTAATACATATATGTAGCTATATGCCCAATGAACCTATTGGTCCAAGGTACTACCCATAGTACCTTTTGTATCCACCTTGCTAAAAACTCCATCGTCTTACTCTTATAGTGTTCTATGGCTACATCTGTAAAGGACAGCTTCGTGAGGCCTACAATACATATGTTCTGTCATCTATTATGAAAATGTAAAACTTCATACGCACTATCCTATACTAATGCTTGGACATCCGCAACATACCACCGAGTGCATACATTGAGGACTACACTAATCGTTATGTCTACTCTCTGAATCCCGCTAACAAGGTCTACCTTGTATGAAACTCAGTCCAGGATTTTTTATATTTGTAAAGGAAAGCTTCGTTAGGCCTCCAATACAGATATTCTAGTTGGTCTGTCTGTTTCTCACCATGGCTATGGCCCCATGCAGCCACCCCTCCACTAATCAAAAGACTTTTAAAGAGTTAAGTGGTCGCGCCCTACTACAAACAATCTAACATCCAATTGGCGGTACCCCTCCATCTGATGTCTCGATAGTGAAAGAATCATCGGCCTGTTGGTTTAACTCATTCTTTCTTGAAATCGCTCTTGACCTTGACGTTGGCCGATATCCGCATGCGACTATCCTTCTCCTTACTTGCAAGAACTGGACATATGAATATGCTACTCTGAACACCAAGCCCTTCTGATTGCCTACAAAGATCGGCTTTGTTAGGCGTAAATGTAAATGCAGTCAAGGTATACTCTCTTAATGGAACATCTACAGACCTGCCTCCTGAATTGCAGCTTCGTTAGGCCTGCCCAAAGGGCCATCCTAAAGTATCATCACGTCTTGATGAAGTCTCTTACTTGGTACTAGCCCAAAAATTCTAAGTTGGACGTGCTTCTCCATTGTTGGAATCCGCGATGAACTAATTCGTTAGACGCTTCATCCTTTGGGCTGCTCCAAACGCAATTCGATTCTTTTATTAGACCCTAAGTCTAATCTTTTACTTTTCGTTTAGTTTGCTTTCTTATTCTATTGGCCATTTATTTTAATTTAATTAGCATATTCTTACACTCGCCTCACTTCTTACTATTGTGAGATGACCATAGGTCTAATAGGGAATACTGTTAGTATGAGCCACATTCATTATCTTGCTTATTTAACTTATATAAATCCATAAGTTCAATAAAATAAGCCTCATTTATTATTTCTATGTTACTTATCACTTAGTATAAGCTGTTTAAATAAGCTTCTATCATTATTCTTTCCTATCATTGCTTACCAATTTATTATAAGTCTCACGATAAGCTTTTCCATTCCTATTTTCTAATTATAACCTATGTTGTAATTCTACTTGTAATTGTTATTTTTCTTCTTTTATAGTCTATTGTATAATTACAAGTGTTTCTTGTCTGTTCTAATCTGTCGTATTCTATTTTGATATAGAACTTCATTTAATTCTCAAATATTACGTAATTCACTTATCATAGTAGTTGCCTAATTAAATAGCCTACGCCGTAAATGCAGACTTAGGCTCATTAATTTTTGCAGCTTCAAATTCTTGATTACTAATTTTCGTGTTTCAAATCATACCTAACTTTGCTATCCGCTATATTAAGAAGTAATTCTGTTTTATTTGGTTGGTTATGATAACTTTATAATCCATTTCCATATCCTAATATTGGATAATATGATAAACAATAATCCATAACTACAAAGTATCTCATTTACTTTTTTGGAGTAGTGTAATATATAGTGTTTTCTCTATTTTACACTAATTTCCCCTATTTATTTCTTTTATTCTGGCAGTTATGTTTATCTTATCTTTTGGACATTAAGTTATGGAAATGTATCCTATTTTCTAAACCAATCAATTAATCTAATAATTACTTCTAAATTAACTTTTTCCATTGTAATGCAATTTATTACGGTAACTCTATTCCTCAAGTTTTATTATTTTACATCTAATTTCCTTTGTTTCAGTTTACTTAGCTACATAATCCATATTCGCGTTTAGTCTATTCTAATTCATATGTGAAAAATAATTAAAGAGAAGGGAGAGAAAAAACTGGCGCTTGCATAAAAATCCAAAATGTAGAAAAAGATGTAATTAAGGCATAGAAAATAGTATAATATTGACGTTGTAAATAAACTACAAGTTTTTTTATAGTTTATCCTAATTCAATTAATATCATTAATTAATAAATAAAATTTTCTAAACGGGAATCTAACGATAATATATCATAAACTTTGAAGATATATAAATAAATCCACTCATATGTCATCCTTAGCTTTGCTTGTGCTCTGCTTGGCTCCACAGTCCTTCAGGATCCCTTCCTCCCAGGTGTGTAATATTTTTATTTTGAAAATTTTATCCATAGAAAATATTTTCTTTTTAGGGTTTATCCTTAGGCCAAGAACCCAAAGAAATATTTTCTATTTAGGGTTCAGCCTTAGGCAATGTGTGATATCCCGAAATTTTAGCAATATCAATTTAATAATCTATATTTAAAATTAAATTGATTTGATAAAAATTTAATAAAAATTTATTTGATTTAATAATCCAATTAAATAATGTGTAATTGATAAATTTTATCTTTAATAAACTAATAAAATGTTTTCCTATTTATAACGTATATTTATATATATATTGTAAATAGATAAGTTTGATCTGTAGTTTAATTAACAAATAAAATCTTGTTTTAAATTCTAAAAATCATTTTGATAATTTGGAATTATGTATAGAAAATTTAAAATATCATTTATATAAAACATTAATGCATTTAAACAAGTTAAATATTATTTAAATTGATAAATAAGTTATTTTCAAAGAATAATAAATGTATAAATATAGATATGTTTTAAAAGACAATATTATTATTTTTAAATTTAATATGTTAATATAAATTAGTTCTAAAATTGGATTTTAAGTGTATGAATAGAATTTGAACTTGAATTAATTTTGAATTCAAATAAATAAACATATATAAATCTTGTAAGTAAACTTTCATCTTTTATATAAATTGTTTTATTTCATTTCTTTAAAAAGAAATGCATAAACATTTACATATGAAGATGATTTATATACATAAGTACTTAATAAATAAAGAAAAGGGTTTCATTTACTTTTAAAATAAATAAAAACAATTTAAATAATTCTCAAACACATGTTATCATATTAAGTGGTATAATGACAAGTGTAGTTGAATTAAATTACTAATGTGACAAATGTTGTTTCTTTTTACATGTGTCTATGTATTTTTAATTTTTCTTTTAATTTATAAATAAATCATTTTTATCTTATATAAGCATGTTTCTTCAAGCTCTATTCTTTTCCAATGTTCATTTTTTTTTCAAAGTTAAGAATAAAAGAAAAATCTCAGCTGAAAACTTATTCAAACATATCTGCAACTCTAACACTTCCTCTAAAAACCAGAAATCTTGTTTAAATTCATTTATCTGTAACCCAGTTTGCAAAGCACAATCACCAATCTGTAATTCATTTTTCAACATCCTCCTCAATTATAAATCTATAACCCAGTAACCATTTCAAACATGCAAACTATAAATCCATTTCAAAAAGCTAGCCTGCAATCCACTGTGTAAATCAAGGGCATGCAACTGCATTCTTCGAAAAACATGAGGTCTGAAGCAAACAAGTCCTCTGCAAAATCTTTTCCTTCAATCTGTTCTGTATTCCTGCACCTGAAATCTGTAATGCAAGAGCAAGCATAAGCCTGCATTTCCTTCTTCTTTAACTAGTTCAAGCCGTCAGCATATAACTGCAAGATTTTCAAATTAAAATTTTTAATGCATCTAGCCTGCAACTCAACTTCAAAACAATGTGCAACTCAGTATAATCAGGAAGTAAAAGCATCCAAGTTGAAGTCTTTAAAAGCATGGCACCCTGGTTTTAAAATAAAAATAAAAGCTTTTCAAATTGTGCTCTGTTTCATCTTTAATTCCCAGGTGAGTAACACTTTTTAAAAATTTAAATATAAGTTGGTTGTTTAAATAAGTATGTTTGTGAATATTATCTGGATTGCATGTTGATTGTGTGTCTGTGTATATGATTTTATATGTATTGCTGATTATATGCATAGAAATGTTTGAATGTATGGGATGTATATATGCTCTTTCCTGTATTTAACTTCAGAAGTAAAGACTTTAATAAAAATCCTTTTTTTTCCTTAAACAAATTCATGTTAGGATTTAGGATTAAAAGGATATCCGATTGATTGATTATAAAGAAAGCTTTAAAAATTTATTTATGCTAAATCAAATTATAAATTGCTTTGGAAACAAGAACAACAGGAAACTATAAGTTTTTAGTAAAAATCCAAACACAGTAATTCTTATACTTAGGATTATAAATTGAATACTGATTCAAAAATAGGATTTTAAAGATCTAAATCTTAATTTTTAAAATTGAATTGAAGTGCATGCCAGGGTTGCACTGTTTTTGGGGTTTTTGGAAAATTCAGATGATCTCGGGTTCTTTGAAGGTTGGGGTTGTTACTGGTGATGGTGGGATGATCGGTGGTGATGGGAAAAATAGGGATGGAGGTGGAAGATCATCGGCGTGACGGTGGTGGGTTATTTTGTTATGTAAACCTAATTTCAACTGGTCTGGGAATTTTGATCACCACGCAGTCAAAGGACAATCGAGTGTAACAATTTTTGGTGAGAGGGTAGCTCGGGTGTTGAAGAAGAGGTGGGCGTGGTTCCAACGTCTCCGATGGTCGGCGTTGAGGAGGCGAGCTGTTTTCAGGTTGGGGTGTTATTCCATTCTGTTGATGACAGGTTGGTTTGGGGTAACTCGAAATTGATTTCCAGCAGATGATAAGCTTTGGAGGATCGCGATGTGATTCAGGAAGGGCGACGACTTGTTCGTTGGTTGGGTCGTGGCCGAAGATGGCTAAAACCACCGTGCATATGCACGGTGAAGAATAGTGTCAGGGGAAGGTTGGAGACTGCAGTATGTTTTGACTCGGGCCATACTCGAGTAATTCGAGTTTTTACTCAATGTTGATCAGGGTTTTCCTCGAAGTCAAGTAGGGAAACTTGGGTATATTGTGTTTGTTTCAGGTTTCAGAGAAACCTGAATATTATTCCAATTCAAAATTTTGTTTTAAAATCTGGAACAGGGTTTTAAAACAGAATTTAAAATTTAAATTTAAATTATGGTTTTCAAATTGAGTAGGAATCCAAATTTTAAAATCTAATTTAAATTTTATTAATCAAAATGTTTAAGCAATTTCAAAGAGTTTAAATATTGAATTTAAGATAAAACTTTAAAGCTTAAATTTTAAATATGGATTCAAAACTAAGTTTGAATCCCAGTTTAAAATGTAATTTAAATTTTATTAATTAGAATGTTTAAACAATTTTATAAAGGGGTTGAAATAGTTTAAGTTTAAAGTAAAGTTTAAAAATAAAACTAAAGATTTAACTTAAGTTTAAATCTAGATTCAAATTCAGATTTGAATCATAATTTAGAAATAAGGGAAGTTTCTAAAATTTAAATTGTTTAAATACAACTTTGAATGTTAAAGTTAATTTAAATATGATTTGTATTTGAAATGAAATTGGGTTTAAATTTCCTTTAAAATTCTTTATAAAATAAGAAATTATTTAGTAGAAATTTTAAAAAGGTTTTAAATTGTTTATAAAACTTTGTTAAGGTTAAGTTTGGTTTTCATTTTAAATTTTAAATGTAATTTGAAATCAAATTTTAAGTTAAATTGTTTAAGATTACTTTGTTAATGATAATGTAATCATTAATAAGAAAAGTTTTATTTTTAAGTAAATTAAAAATTTAATGATTTTTGTTTCATTAAATTAGTAAGGTAATTTAAGTAATTTAATTAATTAATTTGTTTAATTAATTAAATATTTGAAATAAATTAATTAAGGTTAATTAAATTTGTAATTAATAATTTAAGTTAATTACTTAAGAAAGGTAGTTAAAAGAAGTAATGAAAAGTTAATGAAGGTCATTAACTTGGGATTATTTATTAATTAATTAATGTAATTAATTTTGATAATTTATTGGATTAATTAATTTAGATAATCAATTGTGGAACTTGGTTAAGTAAGATTATTTTATGGAGATAATTAAAGATATTAATTACTTATTGTAATTAATTTACTAATTTAATTAGTTTAAATTAATTAATTAAGTTTAATTAATTTATATTAAATCATTGGATGGGATGATAAGTAATCAATAGAGAATAATTTCTTTATAGAAGTAATTAATTTAAGCATTGATAATTAAGTCAATAGGAAATAATTATGTGATGTAATTAATTATGGAAATTAATTACTAATGAGATTAATCGGGGATGATTAATAAGTATAATTAATTATTAAATGTAATTAATTTAGGAGTGATAAATGAAGTAATTAAGGTTGGTTAATTACTGAATATGATAAATCAAAAGTGATTTATAATTTTGGTTTAATTAAAGTTAATTACTTGATGTAATTAATTTAAATAAGTAATTAAATTTAATTAAGGATCATTAATTAATATAATTAATGATGTAATTAAGGATTAATTAATTAAAATTAATTAATCAATGATAAGTGATTAATGAAGTAATTAATTAATATAATTAATTAAGGATTAATGTAACTAATTATAATTAATTAATTAATGAAGTAATTAAAGGTTAATTACTGATTTTGATTTTTGATAAGAATAATTACTTGAATGCAATTAAAGATAATTAATCAAGGTTGATTAATTAAGGTAATTAATTTGAGGATAATTATTTAATTGATTTGTAATCAATTAAGGGATAAGTAAGCAAGTTTTAAATGGTGAAGTAATTGATTTAATTCATTTTAAATTAATTAAAGATAGCTAATTAATTTAATTCACTTTAAATTAATTAGAGATAGAAGTAATTTATTTAATTCATTTTAAATTAATTACAGATGGTGTGATTATAGATCTTTGCTTATGAATGGATGATATGGTTTGCCCTGAATGGTTTGAATCTCAGACATGAGATAAATAGTGTTGTGTGTTATGGATGCATTGGTTGCATTGTGATGATGATATAAGTTATCTATGGATGATGATAATGTAGATTATCAAGTTATGATGATAATATAGATTACCTGTATATAATAATATTGTTGATTATCTAGTATGATGATGTGAAGTATCTATATGTGTGTACATAGATAGTTTAAATTGAATTGTTTTAAACTTAAAACAACTTGGACCTAAAAGACACGCTTTGGATTTCGATGAGACCGGGATCGGGTTTCCATATTTGGATATCCGAAAACCACATCGATTCCAATTAAACGTTAGGTCGTTAATCCAAGTGGAGCAAGTGAAGACTCGAGGTGTAAGGGCTATACGTCAATATAACTCTGTGGGTGATTCCGTAATGAGTTTGACGAATAGTACTTATAGATTCGAGATAGAGATTCAGAGTGCAAGGGTTATCGTCGTTAACTCTGAGGGTGATTCCAAAACGAGTGTAACGAGATAATGCCTTCGGTTTCGTTCGAACTGGAACGAACTTGTATGGATTGAATGCTTTCAGAACATCGTCAGGTGGACGATGAGCATTCTAAGATAATGTGTCCTCTAAAGGTAATCGTAGCCTCAAGCCTCATCAACCGGGAATGGCTAAAACAGGGGAGCTGCAGCAAGGCTTCGTGGGTAGCGCCCACTGGAGAGCAAGATTGATCCCTGTCTAGAGGTCCCTTTTTATTCGTCTTAGTGGGCAGTTGGAATCGCGCGCCAACTGCGGGGTTGTCTTGTTCGGAACTATTCAGTAAGGAATGGGTCCGGCCTTGTGTTGCAGGGGAGTGGGAGTACTCCTCGGTACGTTGATCTAGGCCACGTACTGGGCGGGCGGTACCCCAGTAGCCCTGCCATTGTATGGAATCCAAAATCCAATAAGTGCCAACGGTTTTGATTGTATTACCCACTTTTGTGGCTAGTAGCTGGAATTTAATAGATGTAACAATTTCGGCTATTTCATATTTACTTCAAAACCCTAGACCTATTATAATATCACTGGATTTCCTATCAAATGTTTTGGTTAGCGTAAGGTAAAAACTTTTCCATGTTTATGTGTGGGAAGTCTTACGTGATACCTTTTCTTTCCAAAGGTTTTCTGAAAATTAAGCAAGTTTAACCTGTTAATCACACCAGACCCATGTCTGACCCGGAGTTTATTTTTGTTTTTCCTAAACTCTTGGGTACTCAAATTTTTACGAGTAGCCAAGGGATTCAGGTTAGCTTTGATGAATATTGGAGGAGCAATGGAGCAGGAGGCTTCTGCATTAGATATTAGTATTCCGTTGTGTGTTTCTGTGATTGTCTCTGAGATTGTATTATGTTGTAAATACTAGACAGGTGTTTATAACTGTCTAGTATGTGTTGTATATTTGTATACTCTGATAGTGGTTGTAAACTATGTAATATTTTATGTTATTAATATAATTTATTCGTTCCGCTCTTTAGATTCTGATGTGTTGTTCTTCTTCTTCTCTTTCTTTCTCTTTTCTATCCCTTTCTTTCTTATTAGCGATGCAATTTCCTGGTGTTTGGAAGTTGGGTCGTTACAGTGGTATCAGGGCATTAGGTTGAGTGAATACCTAGGCTCTGTAGTGGTGTCTTTCTTGAGAGAGCGTACTTGTAATTTTATATATAACTATATATATATATATATATGTATTTATTTCTACCTATCTGTTGGGTTACCTGTTCGGGTTTTTCTAATATAGGTTATAAAGGTAGATGAGGTAGTGGTGTGTGTAACACGATTACTACTATTGGTTGGAGTTTGAATATTTAAGGTTGGAAGTGTATCTATCGAGACTGTAGACCTAATACCGTCTCGAGTAAGTTGTGCAAAGTGTAGAGATTTCTTCAATCTCTGAAGGAAAACCTGTTAAGGTTCGGAGTCTATCTTTGAGAATGGATGAGTTGAGTTTGGATCTGTTGGTTGGCAGAAGTGTGTGATGGTATCTTGATACCTCAGGAAATAGTAACTGCGTGATGAGATGCAGTGAATAGGGATGTCTCCGAAGATGTTTTCTTTGGAACAAGTTTTGGGAAGTGTGTCTGATTCGGTGATGTGGCTGAGTTCAGCTAGTTGTTTGAGTTTGGCTTTGAGGTCAGAGTTTCTCAAAGAGCGTTGATTAGGAAGTCTTTGGCTCTGGTATCAGCAATGCAGCTTGGAGTGTTCTGTGTTGGTAAGAAGTTTTATGGCTGAGTAGATTTTCTGAAAGTGGAGTTCAGAAGCGGCAGAGTGGACCCAATACTTTATTGGATTGGCTAATTAAGAGTAAGCTGTTCTGATTGGTAAAGAGAGAACAGTTTTCCTTAGGAATTGGTCTGTGTTGATCGCAAAAGAGACTTGTGATAGTTTGAGTGTTCTTTTGAAGTATTGAAGAATTTTTGGTTGTCTTCTGAGAAGTCGAAGATTTGTCCGTATCTGGAGATCGAGTTTTCTTATCGTCTGGATTCCAGGAGTGCTGCTGGTGGATCAGCTAGTAGAAGGATGATTTCTTGAGATAGGGTTTGCTGAAGCAGCTTGGATTTTGGTGAACGTCTGAGTTTTCTTGGATATGTTGAGCCATATGTATGAGAAGATCGTTGTGTTGGGTTGTTTTTGGTCTAGATTGTTTTTAGAGGCATTAGCTAAAGTTAAGCTGATCAGTTTGGATGTAGGCAGCCCAGGATCATTCGAAGAGATTTATGGATAAGAGACGAAGGAATTTGGATTCCGGAGTCGGAGATTTGTTTTGGATAAGTTTTCCTCCGATCCAAAGAGCTATAAAGTTTTAATAAGCCTAGCTCCAGGGTGTTTTGGATCTCTTCTGTGTTTTGGTTGGATTGGTGTTTGGATTTCAAGAGTTGAATTGCCAGTTTGGATAATTGGATTTATGAGTTTCACGTATCTCTGAGGGAGTACGTGTATGAGTTATCTCTGGAAATGGAACCGGCTGTTCTGGAAGATTTAGTGGTTGAGTCAGACTCGTTTGTAGTCTGATATCTTGTCTAGTTCTGTAGATCTAGATGGGTAGAAGCTCTGTAGCTTCGTAGTTTAGATTGTTTGTATTTTGTAGGGCGAGTATCTCGATATATATATATATATATATATATATATATATATATATATATATATATATATATATATATATATATCTAGGGAAAATCGAGAAATTTTTGTCCAGAATTTTATCTGGATAATTAAATTTGTTTGATTAGATAAATTGGTTGCTATGGTTGTTAGCATATGATTGATATATGCTTGTGTTTAAATTTTAAATTTTAAATGGGTTATTAAATTACTTTTGCTTTTAAATTTCGGGGACGAAATTCTTTTAAGGGGGGAGGAATGTGATATCCCGGAAATTTTAGCAATATCAATTTAATAATCTATATTCAAAATTAAATTGATTTGATAAAATTTTAATAAAAATTTATTTGATTTAATAATCCAATTAAATAAATGTGTAATTGATAAATTTTGTCTTTTAAAAACTAATAAAATGTTTTCCTATTTATAATGTATATTTATATATATTGTAAATATATAAGTTTGATTTGTAGTTTAATTAACAAATAAAATCTTGTTTTAAATTCTAAAAATCATTTTGATAATTTGGAATTATGTATAGAAAATTTAAAATATCATTTATATATAAAACATTAATGCATTTAAACAAGTTAAATAAGATAAGTAATTTATAATTTCTTTTATATAATTATTTAAATTGATAAATGAGTTATTTTCAAAGAATAATAAATGTATAAATATAGATATGTTTTAAAAGACAATATTATTATTTTTAAATTTAATATGTTAATATAAATTAGTTCTAAAATTGGATTTTAAGTGTATGAATAGAATTTGAACTTGAATTAATTTTGAATTCAAATAAATAAACATATATAAATCTTGTAAGTAAACTTTCATCTTTTATATAAATTGTTTTATTTCATTTCTTTAAAAAGAAATGCATAAACATTTACATATGAAGATGATTTATATACATAAGTACTGAATAAATAAAGAAAAGGGTTTCATTTACTTTTAAAATAAATAAAAACAATTAAAATAATTCTCAAACACATGTTACCATATTAAGTGTTATAATGACAAGTGTAGTTGAATTAAATTACTAATGTGACAAATGTTACATGTGTCTATGTATTTTTAATTTTTCTTTTAATTTATAAATAAATCATTTTTATCTTATATAAGCATGTTTCTTCAAGCTCTATTCTTTTCCAATGTTCATTTTTTTTTTCAAAGTTAAGAATAAAAAAAAATCTCAGCTGAAAACTTATTCAAACATATCTGCAACTCTAACACTTCCTCTAAAAACAGAAATCTTGTTTAAATTCATTTATCTGTAACCCAGTTTGCAAAGCACAGTCACCAATCTGTAATTCATTTTTCAACATCCTCCTCAATTATAAATCTGTAACCATGTAACCATTTCAAACATGCAAACTGTAAATCCATTTCAAAAAGCTAACCTGCAATCCACTATGTAAATCAAGGACATGCAACTGCATTGTTTGAAAAACATGAGGTCTGAAGCAAACAAGTCCTCTGCAAAATCTTTTCCTTCAATCTGTTCTGTATTCCTACACCTGAAATCTGTAATGCAAGAGCAAGCATAAGCCTGCATTTCCTTCTTCTTCAACTAGTTCAAGCCATCAGCATATAACTGCAAGATTTTCAAATTAAAAATTTAAATGCATCTAGCCTGCAACTCAACTTCAAAACAATGTGCAACTCAGTATAATCAGAAAGTAAAAGCATCCAAGTTGAAGTCTTTAAAAGCATGGCACTCTGGTTTTAAAATCAAAATAAAAGCTTTTCAAATTGTGCTCTGTTTCATCTTTAATTCCTAGGTGAGTAACACTTTAAAAATTTAAATATAAGTTGGTTGTTTAAATAAGTATGTTTGTGAATATTATTTGGATTGCATATTGATTGTGTGTCTGTGTATATGATTTTATATGTATTGCTGAATATATGCATAGAAATGTTTGAATGTATGGGATGTATATATGCTCTTTCCTGTATTTAACTTCAGAAGTAAAGACTTTAATAAAATTCCTTTTTTTCCTCTTAAACAAATTCATGTTAGGATTTAGGATTCAAAGGATATCTGATTGATTGATTATAAAGAAAGCTTTAAAATTTTATTTATGCTAAATCAAATTATAAATTGCTCTGGAAACAAGAACAACAGGAAACTATAAGTTTTTAGTAAAAATCCAAACACAGTAATTCTTATACTTAGGATTATAAATTGAATACTGATTCAAAAATAGGATTTTAAAGATCTAAATCTTAATTTTTAAAATTGAATTGAAGTGCATGTCGAGGTTGCACTGTTTTTGGGGTTTTTGGAAAATTCAGATGATCTCGGGTTCTTTGAAGGTTGGGGTTGTTACTGGTGATGGTGGGATGATCGGTGGTGATGGGAAAAATAGGGATGGAGGTGGAAGATCATCGGCGTGACGGTGGTGGGTTATTTTGTTCTGTAAACCTAATTTCAACTGGTCTGGGAATTTTGATCACCACGCAGTCAAAGGACAATCGAGTGTAACAATTTTTGGTGAGAGGGTAGCTCGGGTGTTGAAGAAGAGGTGGACGTGGTTCCAACGTCTCCGATGGTCGGCGTTGAGGAGGCGAGCTGTTTTCAGGTTGGGGTGTTATTCCATTCTGTTGATGACAGGTTGGTTTGGGGTAACTCGAAATTGATTTCGAGCAGATGATAAGCTTTGGAGGATCGCGATGTGATTCAGGAAGGGTCGGCGACTTGTTCGTTTGTTGGGTGGTGGCTGGAGGTGGCTAAAACCACCGTGCATATGCACGGTGAAGAATAGTGTCAGGGGAAGCTTGGAGACTGCAGTATGTTTTGACTCAGGCCATACTCGAGTAATTCGAGTTTTTACTTGATCAGGGTTTTCCTCGAAGTCAAGTAGGGAAACTTGGGTATATTGTGTTTGTTTCAGGTTTCAGGTTTCAGAGAAACTTGAATATTATTCCAATTCAAAATTTTGTTTTAAAATCTGGAACAGGGTTTTAAAACAGAATTTGAAATTTAAATTTAAATTATGGTTTTCAAATTGAGTAGGAATCCAAGTTTTAAAATCTAATTTAAATTTTATTAATCAAAATGTTTAAGCAATTTCAAAGGGTTTAAATATTGAATTTTAGATAAAACTTTAAAGCTTAAATTTTAAGTATGGATTCAAAACTAAGTTTGAATCCTAGTTTAAAATGTAATTTAAATTTTATTAATTAAAATGTTTAAACAATTTTATAAAGGGGTTGAAATAGTTTAAGTTTAAAGTAAAGTTTAAAAATAAAACTAAAGATTTAACTTAAGTTTAAATCTAGATTCAAATTCAGATTTGAATCATAATTTAGAAATAAGGGAAGTTTCTAAAATTTAAATTGTTTAAATACAACTTTGAATGTTAAAGTTAATTTAAATATGATTTGTATTTGAAATGAAATTGGGTTTAAATTTCCTTTAAAATTCTTTATAAAATAAGAAATTATTTAGTAGAAATTTTAAAAAGGTTTTAAATTGTTTATAAAACTTTGTTAAGGTTAAGTTTGATTTTCATTTTAAATTTTAAATTTTAAATGTAATTTGAAATCAAATTTTAAGTTAAATTGTTTAAGATTACTTTGCTAATGATAATGTAATGATTAATAAGAAAAGTTTTATTTTTAAGTAAATTAAAAATTTAATGATTTTTGTTTCATTAAATTAGTAAGGTAATTTAAGTAATTTAATTAATTAATTTGTTTAATTAATTAAAGATTTGAAATAAATTAATTAAGGTTAATTAAATTTGTAATTAATAATTTAAGTTAATTACTTAAGAAAGGTAATTAAAAGAAGTAATGAAAATTTAATGAAGGCCATTAACTTGGGATTATTTATTAATTAATTAATGTAATTAATTTTGATAATTTATTGGATTAATTAATTTAGATAATCAATTATGGAACTTGGTTAAGTAAGATTATTTTATGGAGATAATTAAAGATATTAATTACTTATTGTAATTAATTTATTAATTTGATTAGTTTAAATTAATTAATTAAGTTTAATTAATTTATAATAAATCATTGGATGGGATGATAAGTAATCAATAGAGAATAATTTCTTTATAGAAGTAATTAATTTAAGCATTGATAATTAAGTCAATAGGAAATAATTATGTGATGTAATTAATTATGAAAATTAATTACTAATGAGATTAATCAGGGATGATTAATAAGTATAATTAATTATTAAATGTAATTAATTTAGGAGTGATAAATGAAGTAATTAAGGTTGGTTAATTACTGAATATGATAAATCAAAAGTGATTTATAATTTTGGTTTAATTAAAGTTAATTACTTAATGTAATTAATTTAAATAAGTAATTTAATTTAATTAAGGATCATTAATTAATATAATTAATGATGTAATTAAGGATTAATTAATTAAAATTAATTAATCAATGATAAGTGATTAATGAAGTAATTAATTAATGTAATTAATTAAGGATTAATGTAATTAATTATAATTAATCAATTAATGAAGTAATTAAAGGTTAATTACTGATTTTGAATTTTGATAAGAATAATTACTTGAATACAATTAAAGATAATTAATCAAGGTTGATTAATTAAGGTAATTAATTTGTGGATAATTATTTAATTGATTTTAATCAATTAAGGGTTAAGTAAGCAAGTTTTAAATGGTGAAGTAATTGATTTAATTCATTTTAAATTAATTAAAGATAGCTAATTAATTTAATTCACTTTTAATTAATTAGAGATAGAAATAATTAATTTAATTCATTTTAAATTAATTATAGATGGTGTGATTATAGATCTTTGCTTATGAATGGATGATATGGTTTGCCCTGAATGGTTTGAATCTCAGACATGAGATAAATAGTGTTGTGTGTTATGGATGCATTGGTTGCATTGTGATGATGATATAAGTTATCTATGGATGATGATAATGTAGATTATCAAGTTATGATGATAATATAGATTACCTGTATATAATAATATTGTTGATTATCTAGTATGATGATGTGAAGTATCTATCTGTGTGTATATAGATAGTTTAAATTGAATTGTTTTAAACTTAAAACAACTTGGACCTAAAAGACACGCTTTGGATTTCGATGAGACCGGGATCGGGTTTCCATATTTGGATATCCGAAAACCACATCGATTCCAATTAAACGTTAGGTCGTTAATCCAAGTGGAGCAAGTGAAGACTCGAGGTGTAAGGGCTATACGTTAGTATAACTCTGTGGGTGATTCCGTAATGAGTTTGACGGAATAGTACTTATAGATTCGAGATAGAGATTCAAAGTGCAAGGGTTATCGTCGTTAACTCTGAGGGTGATTCCAAAACGAGTGTAACGAGATAATGCCTTCGGTTTCGTTCGAAACCGGAACGAACTTATATGGATTAAATGCTTTCAGAACATCGTCAGGTGGACGATGAGCATTCTAAGATAATGTGTCCTCTAAAGGTAATCGTAGCCTCAAGCCTCATCAACCGGGAATGGCTAAAACAGGGGAGCTGCAGCAAGGCTTCGTGGGTAGCGCCCACTGGAGAGCAAGATTGATCCCTGTCTAGAGGTCCCTTTTTATTCGTCTTAGTGGGCAGTTGGAATCGCGCGCCAACTGCGGGGTTGTCTTATTCGGAACTATTCAGTAAGGAATGAGTCCGGTCTTGTGTTGCAGGGGAGTGGGAGTACTCCTCGGTACGTTGATCTAGGCCACGTACTGTGGCGGGCGGTACCCCAGTATCCCTGCCATTGTATGGAATCCAAAATCCAATAAGTGCCAACGGTTTTGATTTATTACCCACTTTTGTGGCTAGTAGCTGGAATTTAATAGATGTAACAATTTCGGCTATTTCATATTTACTTCAAAACCCTAGACCTATTATAATATCACTGGATTTCCTATCAAATGTTTTGGTTAGCGTAAGGTAAAAACTTTTCCATGTTTGTGTGTGGGTAGTCTTACGTGATACCTTTTCTTTCCAAAGGTTTTCTGAAAATTAAGCAACTTTAACCTGTTACTCACACCAGACCCATGTCTGACCCGGAGTTTATTTTTGTTTTTCCTAAACTCTTGGGTACTCAAATTTTTACGAGTAGCCAAGGGATTCAGATTAGCTTTGACGAATATTGGAGGAGCAATAGAGCAGAAGGCTTCTGCGTTAGATATTAGTATTCCGCTGTGTGTTTCTGTGATTGTCTCTGAGATTGTATTATGTTGTAAATACTAGACAGGTGTTTATAACTGTCTAGTATGTGTTGTATATCTGTGTACTCTGATAGTGGTTGTAAACTATGTAATATTTTATGTTATTAATATAATTTATTCGTTCCGCTGTTTAGATTCTGATGTGTTGTTCTTCTTCTCCTCTTTCTTTCTCTTTTCTATCCCTTTCTTTCTTATTAGCGATGCAATTTCCTGGTGTTTGGAAGTTGGGTCGTTACATAATGAACCCATGGGAGAAAATCTAATTGTGAAAAGATAGCTAGGCTTAGGTTTCTATTTATATTGGAGCTTGGGAATCTCAAACCATCGGATTCTTAGATTGAACCTAGAGCCACCATCTCACAGGGTCGTTAAGAGCCATAGGATCGAAGAATGTATGGCTTGGCTCGGATGGCGTAGAAAGTGGAAAACACATCACGTACGCACCTAGATGAAAAATTCGTCCAGGTCGCACGCGGGTCGACCGGGCAGTCGACCCCCTCTAAAATCTGTTGATCGCGCGATCGATCTAAGTGCCAGTTGGGTCAACCGGTGGTCGGCCAACACATTCATATATTTTTATTTTGTGTTTTGCTTTTCGTTTTTGTTTCGTTCATGACTTCTTGATATTGGTCCAGATTTCGACAAGTTATATATGGAAACTGACCAGAAAATCGCCCCGGATGCAATGGTACAAGTTCCAAAGCCATATTCCAATAATTCCTAAATTATTAATTTCATTACTTGCCGTTATACTTTACATTTTAACTATATAAAAATGCGGGGTGTTACAATCCTACTGCAAACCTCTATTTTCCATAAATATGTGAAGGTATTGATATTTCAATTATTAGCTAAATGGCACATAATATGTTCGCTAAATATGAGAAGTAGTGGAGCATGACTTATGATATAGTGGGTATCGTAGTTGTCTTTTATCCTAAATATAAATTTGCATTATTGGAGTTCTATTTTAATAATACTTTTGGTGTGAATGCTCAAGAGGAAGCTAATAAGATTCGCACGGTTTATTAGAAGTTGTTCAATGAGTATGCATTTAAAGACAAAATGGTTTCAAGATCTTGTAAAGATGATTCATCTTATTCCTTTCACTCCCAAACAACACAATTAGGTTCTATAGAGGGTAGATTTACAAGTCTCCAAAGGTAAGATAAACTTTTGAATAGGAAAATATCCAAAGTGAACATTACATCAGATTTAGATCGGTATTTGGAGGAGCCTATGTTGCGTTGCCCATAGGTGATGGTTTTGACATTCTACATTGGTGGAAAATTTCTGGTATAAGATAACATATAATCTAGATGATTGCAAAAGATATTTATGTAATACCAATTTCCACTGTTGCATGTGGGTCTCCTTTTAGCACTAATAGTCGACCGATTAATCCACATACAAGTATATGTGCTGCCAAAATTAGTTAACAATCAAACCTTCCAGACATGGAGTTGTTCTGACCATGGATAATGACTCAGAGACTAATGATGTATTTACCTTTCTTTACTTTGTTACATGTACATAAATAAAAAAATTTGAGTTTAAATGTATGATTTTATTTTTTTGTTCTTGGAAGACGGTTAAGGAGTTATTACATCTTGATGCATTGGTTATTCTAAAACTCTAATAGTTAATGTCAGAACCTAAACCTTACATGCTTTTAAAAGGTATGTGATTTGTTTTCTTTAATTGTTTTGTAATATAAATAATGTAACAATCGGTAAATTTTGAACTAAATGGTAATTTACTGATATAATGATAAGAAGAAATATGGAATTAACTAGGACAATAAACATTGTAATTGAATGTAATAAATATGGAATTATTATGACATGTTACAGATTTTATATATGATTTAAATTCATTCCTTTGAAGCACATCAGTTTTTCCTTACGGCATAAAATTAATTCATTAATGGAATGTTTCCATCAGATATTACTGCCAAGTTGTGCATAAATTGAATTCATGTTTATTTGGTATTGAATTCACATATTGAGATTATTTTTTCAGTTCATTCTAAGATTTCCATTTCCTTTAATGATTTGATGTGTGTGTTTGCAGGCTATTTACAGGCAGCTAGGCATTAGAGATAAAGAGGTAAATTAATGTAATGAATTCTTGTTGATGAGTATTATTTTTGAAGACGTGGATGATAAACATTTATATGTATTTAGGGCAATATATTAGTTATTAAATTATAAGAATGTATGTGGAATTCATTAATAGTTGGTTGCCTCATACTGTGACGATCTAGAATTTCGGACATTTGAAATTGGAATATTTAATAAATTTTAAATATTTAAAAGTTAGATTCTAACTTAAATTTCAAATGCCACTAACTATTGAGAAATTTAATTATTTAATTAATTAATTGGAAATTGGGTAAAATGTTGAATCTGGAGCTTTAAGCCTGTTAAAATATAATTTGGAGGCTTGTAAAATTTATATTGACAATAATGAAGATAGTAGAAGTGTTAAAATTTAATATGAGAGTGTTTTGTTCAGTTTTAAAATTTATAGTTTAAATTGAATTTAAAAATAGCCTTCCGAGGCACAGTCTCGGAATTTGATGAAACCAGTTCCATTGGATTCGTAATATTATATTATTATCGGATTTCAAATTTTGTAGTGATTGGAGTAGTTGTGTAACCATACGATATATAAACGCCTAGAGGCATGCCTCGATAGGAGTTCGAGATTGGAAGTTGCATTTATCGAGATGTTAAAAAAAATCTATATTTATTGATTAAAATATACACCCACGTCAGCTGTTTTTATTTCACCTCAAGTTACTGTACATGAGAAAGCTCTACACGCCATCGTTATTTCTCTCACTTAATTTAAATCATGGTCTACAAAAAGAAATAATATTAAAAAAAATGTTGCCGGCTACTTTCCTTCCCTTGTTAAATCACAAAATTTGTTTTATCCCAGGCTTTCAAATCGAATCAAAGGAAACCCATAACTTCGTTCCTTCTCTTCCAAGCTAAAAAAATGTCGAACTCATTATAAAAAAAATCCAAAGCCGATCGAACAGTATGCCTCTTCCCAAATAAAAATCATCACCGCGCTTCCATGCCGTCGATTCTCGAGATCGATCTTCACGCTTCAGCTCGTGTGGAAATCAAACTCGATTTCACTTCTAATAGTTAGGGCCAAGGGTTGAGGGTAGCTCGATCTCGAGCTTGAGGACATCGGAGGCACGTGCGATTGCCGCGACCTGATGGAGGCTGAGAGGCGTGACGCGGCGATAGTGGGAAGAGGCACGGCGTCGGTGGTCTCAAGGTGGAAGCTTTACGACTACGTGTAGGTGGCAGTGGGGTTTGCGAAGGAGGGAGCTCGACTTTGAGCATCTCAAGTGGCTCTTGAGTCCTAGGACGATTTAGTAAGGTTTTGTTTTACAATTAATTTAATTTGATTTCTGCATCTGGATTGTTAGAAAAAATATATAATAATAAAAATAATATATATATATATGTACATATTTACAGTATATAATTTTTTGGTAAGGTTTAAAAAGAAATTATGTTTTAGTCTATATGTATATATATAGGTTAAGTAAAAGAATTTTTTTAATGATAATGTAAAGTTTCATTTTTAAGCATATGCGTAGTTTCGATAAAGTAAATAGACATATAAACATTTTTAATTTAGTAGTTTCAAATTAATGTAAGGTGGAGATTAATTTATTTAGTAAACTTATTTAATTTTTTAGTTACTAAAGGATTTTTAAAGTAAAATTAGTTAGAACTAAATCATTAGTTAATTAAATGTATTAAACAGAAATTAATTTCTCGAATAGTTCGAAGGATGATAAACCATATAATGTTTATTCAAGGTTAAATTCTAAAAGAAATCAAGCCGGTGTGGATAGGATTGTAAATCTACGGTAAAAGATGAGTTAATCTCACTCATCTGGGTTATTTAAATTTAAATAGTTAAATTTAAATAATTGGCCTAATGATTAAATTGATTTAATGTGTTGTATTATGTAAAGTAGTGAATAGTATATATTGGGTGATTGATTTCTCGCATTTTATAGCGGATGAGACCCTATGCGCCACATAATAGCGGGTGATATTATATAAATCCCATATACCACGATACTCCACCTCGAAGTGGAATTGGTATTTTATATTGTATTAACGTCTGTGGATGTAGGGAAACAGATTGGAGGGATCCAACTGGATTCCTCAAGATTATTTAGATTGTTTAATATTCTGTGTTATGAATATTTGACATCATGTGATGAATTATATTTGGAATATTGAATACTATGGTTTTCTCGAATATATTTCGGTACATTGAGTTAGCAAAATATATAGAATTGGATTTTTGAAAGAAAATAAAAGAGTGAATTTTTAAGTAAAATAATTGTAAAGAATTTGAATAAATTTAAGAATGAACTGGATAAGAATAAAGCAATTTTAAATTCTAATAAATAATTCCGAGTATGGAAAAAAGAGATTTTGAATAAAAAGAAAAATAATGAATTATAAAACTTAAGTGATATTATTTAAAGGGATAAAGAATTTATTTTAAAAATTTAAGGTTTAAATTTATTTAAAAGGATAATGAAGGAATTTTTGGAAATCTGAAATTGGTATTTTTCAGTTAAAAGATTTTAAATCATAAGTAAGAAATAAAAATTTGAAGTTAATGGGTTTTGAATAAATTGAGTAAGCGAAGAAATTTATTTCAAAATGAAGTAAGTCGGGAATAAATTTGGAAATCATTCTAAGTGTTTGGAATCGGAATTTTAAAAGGATTTTGAGTATATAAAACTTATAAACTAGGTTTATAAAGGTAAAGCAATATATCAGTAGATATGTGGAAGAATAAATTCACGGTGAGAATTTATTAAAGGAATTGGTAAATAAGTTTAAAAATAAATAGTGATTTATTTTTAAAGGATGTGAAAGAGAAGCGTATTTCTCTGGATAGCCAAGTATGTTTTCAAAACAAATTTATATGTACAGGTTAAAAGTTAAAGTTGTTTTAAGAAGTATGTTTTAGAAAATTTATTATTTTTAAATGTTTAAATTTTAAAGTAAGTCTTTTTTCAAATTTATTATAATAGTAAGTATTAAAAGGTGACTTGGTATTATGTTTTAAAAGAGGAAAATTTAGTTTATATTTTATAAAGTAGTTTTATTTTAAATATTCTTAAAGTATATATTTTTAATAAAGTGTTGAAGTAGTTTTCAATTTGAATGTTAAAGTATGTTTTATAATAAAGTGTTTTAAATTATTTTAAAATCTAAGATTTATTTCTCGAAAACCACTTCGATCAGGTTTGTACGTTTTCGTGTGGAAAACAAGAGTTTAGATTCGAAGGTAGAGCGGTGAAGTGCAAGGGCTAGTTGCTACTAATCCTGAGGTGATTCCAAAATAGATGTAGTAGGAGTAGTGCCTTAGGTTCCGTTCGAACCCGGGACGGACTTGTATGGATGAATGCTTTCAAAACATCGTCAGGTGAGCGATGAGCATTCTAAGGGATAAGTTCTCTAAAGGTAAAGCATAGCCTCAAGCCTCATCAACCGGGAATGACTGAAAATCAGGGGTTATGCAGCAAGGCTAGGTGGGTAGCGCCCATCAGGGTGAGGTCATCCCTGTCTAGATGTCCCTTTTATTTTGGCTTAGTGGTACGGTTGATGATCCCAACCGTGGGGTGATCTTACTCGGAATTATCCAGTAAGGGGTAGTTCCGGCCTTGTGTTGTAGGGGATTGGGAGTAATCCTCGGTACGGTGATCTAAGCCACGTACTGTGACAGGTGGTAGCCCAGTGCCTAGTCATTAGTTGGAAATCCATTCTCCCAACGTGCCTTTTACGGTTTTGTTTGTATTACCCACGACTGTGGCTAGTAGCTAGAATTTAATGAATGTAACAATTTAGGCTATTTTAATAAGTATTTGTAAATAGACTCTATTATAATATTAGAGAATTTTGATAAAAAATGTTTTAGCTATCGTAAGATAAAAACCTGACATGTTTATTTGTGGCGTGGTCTTACGAGATGCTTTTGTTTTCAAAATAATTTTGAAACTTTAATAATCAATTTGAGTGTGGTTTTCTCACACTGGTATTCCAGACTGACTCGGGTGTTATTTTTCTATAATGCTCGGGTCAGACCGAGTATTATAGAATACAGGATATGTTGCTGTGGAGCTCAGGAGACGAGCCGGATGGCGATACGTACTTTCGTACTTGATTATTATTCCGCTGTGTATTCAGTTTTGAGGATAAGTTTATATGACTGTCCAAATTGTATGTTATTGATGTCATTGAACCCTGATGATATATTCTGGTGATGTATGTATAAAACAGATATAGTTTGCTTTTGATTAAAGGTCTGTTATTATCTATTATATTTTATTCCGCTGCGATGGTTAGATTCTGATTTTTTTTCTATTTTGTTCTTCTACTCTTCTTTTTTAACCCTAATGGTTCGATTTTTCGGGTATGAGAAATCGAGTTATCACAGTTGGTATCAGAGCTTAAGGTTAAGCGAGAACCTTGGCTCTGGTGGGGATAAACCATTAGAGATAGAGTCGGTAGTACTCTAGAATGAGTTTGAGCGTATTAATAGATATAAGCGCGTATTTGTTAGTAAATATAAAAATTGCTTTTATATTGTGTTGATTTATCGGTTAAGTGTTTATGAATTCTGGTCGATGTGTGGGACGCCATGTCATCGATAGGAATTTCTAAACTCATGAACAAGATAAACCAACACAGTATTGTTTTAAAATAGGGTTATTGAAATTATTTTACCCAAATTATTTTTGTATATAAAAAGGAAAGTTTTTGTAAACTATTTTAGCTAATATATGGTTGCTTGGATGTTAGGAATGATAATACTAAATTATTATCATTGTTGTGTTGAAATTTAACTAGAAATTGAAGATAATAACCAAAGATTAAGGAATAAATTAATAAAATATATGGGATTTGTAAATGTGATTTATAATTGAATAGGGAATTGAAATCATAATTAAAAACTAAGAAACAAATTCATATATAAACGAGGTTTGTAAATGTGAACTATAAATGTGAACTATAAATGTGAATTAAAGTGTGATTAAAAATTAAAATAAGATAAAATTCCAAAGTAATGTTTGAATATAAATTTAAAGGATTTGGAATTTGAAAATTAGGAAATTTAAATTCCTTTGAATTTGAAAATGATTCTCAAAAAGTTGGGAAAAATAATATATATTTGAGAAATATTTTTGAATCGGATTTAAAATCTAGAGAGATTTGGAATTTAAAAATATTTGAAGGGTTTTAAAAGAGATAAAATCATTGAACTCTTTTCGGTCGCTGGAAAATAATTCCGGTGATGATCGCGACATCATCGGTGTTCATTTTCGAGTTTCCAAAAGGGGAATTGCTACCTAGATGTTTTGGATTAATGTTTGTTTGTGAAATTTGGTTTGATTTTGAAAATGCAAAGGAATAGTTTGATTTAGATATATATGTTTTCAAAATTGAATTTTGAACATTTTAGTAATGAGTTTAAACGTGTAAGCAAAAGGGAATTGAAACTGAATGTTGAACTTAAGTTTGAATGGAAAAATTAGTCAAGTTGGACTAAATAAAACAAAGTTTTGAGGTTAAAATTAGTAAGTAAATAATTGATTTATATGGTATGAGAATGAAATGAAATTGAATATTGGATGATGGTTGATTTAAAATTGTGTAAAATAAAGTGCGGAATTAGTTCAAATGGACTAAAAATAATTAATGTTTGGAAATAAAATTTATTGGTTGAAAATGAATTTGTGAATGAATAAATGAATTTATAATTGTAATAAATGAACTGAAATTGGATATTGGAATGATATTAAATGGAATTAAGTCCTTGCTTAACAAAATTCAAAAGAATGGTATGTAGCTAGATTTAACTGGAGTTAAGTTAAATAAAATTGAATTGAAATGAATTTAGTTGAGTTATATATAATATTGAATGGAATAAAATTTTTACTTAAATAAATAAATGTAAACTAAGTAAGTATTGAATTGGAGTAAATAAGCTTCGGAAGCTTATAAAAGAATTAAAAAGCATTGACATAAATAAAAAAAATATAATCCCTAGTTAAAAGTAAAATGTTAATATGATTGAATGTAAATAGATGGAGAAGTATGAATATTAATAAGTGAGTAGCTTATAGAAATTTAAAAAGGGAATAAATAAGCCGGATTAAAAGTATTGGTATTCTGGAAATGAAATTAAAAAAATCCAAACTTAGGATATAAAGTAAGATTGAACTCAAGAAAATTAAACAAAATGGTTTTGAAGATAAATGAAAAAAAAAATCAAGTATGGGATTATAAATTGAAAGTGTGGTCGAATGAAATTGAATTGGATTAAAATAGATTTGGTGTGAGTTGTAAACAAATCCAATTCAAGCATAAATTGAATGGCCTTATTATTTATAAATTCAATAATGAATTGTTAATGTGAATTAAAATTTAAAAATGGATAAAAGAATAAACTATTCGAATAAATTTGTAAAATGGTTGGGACTTTATCGAAGGAAAATCAAATCAAAGATTTAAATGGAAGTCGGTTGAATAAAATAAACTTAAGTTATTGGGTGGAATAGTTCGAAGAAAATAAATAACTTAAGTAAATTGTGAGATAGTTATTCAATATATTGTTTGTCGAGTTTAATAAAATGGTTTGGAATCAAACTTTTCGGATATGAAAGAAAATGCAATGAAAAGATTGTGAATAAATTAAAATGGGATGGAATCAAGTGTAAATTGGGTTGGAATCAATTTAAATGGTTACAAAGCTTAAGTAATTATTTATTCACATTAATATTATCGAATTGCATAAGAAACTGGGTCATTCGATGCAAACGGGATTAGATAAAATTCTATGAGTTATTAGAAGTGAAATAGGATGATTTTGAAATCAATTGGAATGAATATGAGTTTTTTTGCTCAGAATGAATTAAATATAAGCGAGTAAGTTGTAAATCACTTAAACTGAATGGAATGGTTTGAGAATTGGTTGTAAGCAATTGAAATAAGTGTCGAAACCTTACATATGTGCTTATGAAAGTACATAACATGCATTGTTATAGAATCCGTGTTTTAGCTATTTAAATATAAGTGAAATGCTATAAACTTCTTATACATAGTGCTTATATGTTTAAATTGAGTAAGTACAGGTACCTGAAGGCCGTTTGGCAGGATTTTGGTCGCCCTAATTGCTAAATAATAAGCCGCTTGCTTAAAAATGCTAAATAAAGGTACGCCTACGCAACAAAAATAGGAAATATGAACTATTTTTGTTTTTCCGACCGTGTGGGTTGATGTATATATATTTATATATCTTGTCAAATTGTAAAAGCTCCTCCGTACAAAGGAAACTCTGCCAAATATTTTCGAAAATTTTGTGAGTTAGAAAAAATTTTGAGAAATTTTGTTAGCGACAAAACAATTTCAAATTGAAAATTGAAATAAATTAGTGGATGAAACTAATTTAAAATAATGATATGAATCAGTTATAAATGGAAGATAAAATTCAATATTCGGAGTTGAAGATAAATTGAATTCATATGTAAATGGGAGAACCAATTTGAATAGAAGTAGATATTAACTAAAGTGGTGAAGTGAAAATAAATATAAGAAGCGTATAAAATACTTATATTGAACTTAAGAAGATATCGTAGAATTCTTAAGTAATATGGATGTCGGAAAATATATTGAATAAGCATTTGAGTGAAGATTTAATAAAAACGATAAGCGTTGATAAGTGACTAGAAATCAAAATGAATGTGAATAAAAAGAGAATTGATATAGTTAATAATCAATGGATATAAATACGTAGGATACATATATTATTTTATTCACATAGTGATTTGATCCAGATTCGAGCACAGAATTTCGAGATAGTTATATTGATCCGAGTTAGGATTTTTCACTCGATTTTCGACGACGAACCCTGGATATGGATTCTGGAAATTCTCTATCATAGTTATGACTATGCAAGGAGAATGACGGTTTCTGATCAAGAAAGCAGATCTGAGTCCGCACTAGGAAGTCGAGTGGCCGTTAGTAGTTCGAAAATGAAATTGTGTGATTGAGTAAGCAATTAGATTCGGTGTTGCGTACGAACGATATAAGTACATCGTACGAGCTTGAATAAATGGGTATTGAAATTTTGTAAAGAAGTCAATAATATGATTTTGAATGTTGTGATTGGATATTATTGCTACGTATGACTTACAGGTATTATAAAGGAAAAGGAAAATTGGATTTGATTTCAGAAGATAAATTTGAATTGCTCGACAAGAAGGTATGTGTTTAAATTTCTGTATGAAATTTGATTGGGTTTTTGATCTAACCACTTGGCTTTTTGTTTCCTTTTGGAATTTGGGAGCCCGTAGGGGCATTTTGTAGTTGTACCGAGCTAGTCGTGCAAAGGAGACGCTAGCAAAAAAAATTGAAAATTTAGGGAACTAGAAAATTTTGATAATTGAAATTTTTTTTTAAATTTAAATTTGAATTGTTAGTAAGTGATATGGGTGGGAACTTATAAATAAGTTTGGGAAGTCAGTAAGAGGGATAGTGTGTCTTTAAATAAAAGATTATTTTGGGAAGTTGTTAAAAGCTATTTAGGTTGAGAAAATAGTTAATGGGTTATAGATCATTCCTCTTAACTAGTAATTTCGAGGACGAAATTCTTTTAAGGGGGGAGGAATGTGACGACCCAGAGTTTCGAACATTTGAAATTGGAATATTTAATAAATTTTAAATATTTAAAAGTTAGATGCTAACTTAAATTTCAAATGCCACTAACTGTTGAGCAATTTAATTATTTAATTAATTGGAAATTAGGTAAAATGTTGAATCCGGAGTTTTAAGCATGTTAAAATATAATTTGGAGGCTTGTAAAATTTATATTGAAAATACTACAGATAGTAGAAGTGTTAAAATTTAATTTAGGAGTGTTTTGTTCACTTTTAAAATTTATAGTTTAAATTGAATTTAAAAATAGCCTTCCGAGACACAGTCTTGGAATTCGACGAAACCAGTTCCTTTGCATCCATAATATTGTATTATTATCGGATTTCAAATTTCGTAGTGATTGGTGTAGTTGTGTAAGCATACGATATATAAACGCCTAGTGTCACGCCTCGATAGGAGTTCGAGATTGGAAGTTGCATTTATCAAGACGATAAAAAACTAAAAAAATATCTATATTTATTGATTAAAATATACACCCACATCAGCTGTTTTTATTTCATCTTAAGTTACTATACATGAGAAAGCTCTACACGCCATCATTATTTCTTTCACTTCGTTTAAATCACGGTCTACAAAAAGAAATAATACGAAAAAAAATGGCGTTGCCGGCCTCTTTCCTTCCCTTGTTAAATCACGAAATTTCTTTTTATCCCAAGCTTTCAAATCGAATCAAGCGAAACCCATATCTTCGCTCCTTCTCTTCCAAGCTAAAAGAAAAAATTGCCCAACTCATTATAAAAAAAACCAAAGCCGAACGAACAGTAAACCTCCCAAATAAAAATCACCGTGCTTCCATGCCGTCGATTCTCGAGATCGATCTTCAAGCTTCACGCTCGTGTGGAAATCAAACTCGATTTCGCTTCAAATAGTTAAGACTAAGGGTTGAGGGTAGCTCGATCTCGAGATTGAGGACGTCGGAGGCGCGTGCGATTGCCGCGACCTGATGGAGGCTGCGAGGCATGACGCCGCGATAGTGGGAAGAGGCACGGCGTCGGTGGTCTCAAGGTGGAAGCTTTGCGACCATGTGTAGGTGGCGGTGGGGTTTGCGAAGGAGGGAGCTCGACTTCGAGCTTCTCAAGTGGCTCTCGAGTCCTGGGATGAGTCAGTAAGGTTTTGTTTTACAATTAATTTGATTTGATTTCTGGATCTGGATTGTTGGAAAAAAATATATAATAATAAAATAAAATATATGTGTACATATTTACAATATATAATTTTTTAGTAAGGTTTAAAAATAAATTCTATTTTAATATATATGTATATATATGTAGGTTAAGGAAAAGAAAATTTTTAATGGTAATGTAAAGTTTCATTTTTAAGTATATACATAGTTTCAATAAAGTAAATAGACATATACACATTTTTAATTTAGTAGTTTCAAATTAATGTAAGGTGGAGATTAATTTATTTAGTAAAATTATTTAATTTTTTAGTTACTAAAGGATTTTTAAAGGAAAAATTAGTTAGAACTAAACCATTAGTTAATTAAATGTATTAAATGGAAATTAATTTCTCGATTAGTTTGAATGATGATAAACCATATAATGTTTATTCAAGGTTAAATTCTAAAAGAAATCAAGTCGGTGTGGATCAGATTGCAAATCTATGGTCAAAGGTGAGCTAATCTCACTCATCTGGGTTATTTAAATTTAAATAGTTAAATATAAATAATTGGCTGAATGATTAAATTGATTTAATGTACTATATTATATAAAGTAGTATATAGTATATATTGGGTGATTGATTTCCCGCATTTTGTAGCAGATGAGACCCTATGCGCCACATAATAGCGGATGATATTATATAAATCCCATATATCGCGATATTCCACCTCGAAGTGGAATTGGTATTTTATATTGTGTTAAAGTTTGTGGATACAGGGAATCAGGTTGGAGAGATCCAACTGGATTCCTTAAAATTATATAGATTGTTTAATATTTTGTGTTATGAATATTTGATATCCTATGATGAATTATATTTGGAATATTGAATGCTATGATTTGCTTGAATATATTTCGGTACATTGAGTTATCAAAATATATAGAATTGGATTTTTGAAAGAAAATAAAAGAGTGAATTTTTAAGTAAAATAATGGTAAATAATTTGAATAAATTTAAGAATGAACTGGATAATAATAAATGCGAATTTAAAATTCTAATAAATAATTCCGAGTATGGAAAAAAGAGATTTTGAATAAACAGAAAAATAATGAATTATACAACTTAAGTGATATAATTTAAAGGGATAAAGAGTTTATTTTAAAATTTTAAGGTTTAAATTTATTTAAAAGGATAATGAAGGAATTTTTGGAAATCTGAAATTGGTATTTTTCAGTTAAAAGATTTTAAATCATAAGTAAGAAATAAAAATTTGAAGTTAATGGGTTTTGGAATAAATTGAGTAAGCGAAGAAATTCATTTCAAAATGAAGTAAATAGGGAATCAATTTGGAAATAGTTCTAAGTGTTTGGAATCGGAATTTTAAAAGGAAGTTGAGTATATAAAACTTATAAACTTGGTTTATAAAGTTAAAGCAATATATCAGTAGATATTTGGAAGAATAAATTCACGGTGAGAACTTATTAAAGGAATGGGTAAATTTGTTTAAAAATAAATAGTGATTTATTTTTGAAGGATATGGAATAGAAGCGTGTTTCCTTGGATAGCCAAGTACGTTTTCAAAACAAATTTATAAGTATAAGTTAAAAGTTAAAGTTGTTTTAAGAAGTATGTTTTAGAAAATTTATTATTTTTAAATGTTTAAATTTTTAGATAAGTCTTTTTTCAAGTTTATTATAATAGTAATTATTTAAAGGTGACTTCGTATTATGTTTTAAAAGAGGAAATTTTAGTTTATATTTTATAAAGTAGCTTTATTTTAAATATTCTTAAAGTATATATTTTTAATAAAGTATTGAAGTAGTTTTCAATTTAAATGTTAAAGTATGTTTTATAATAAGTGTTTTAAATTGCTTTAAAATCTAAGATTTTTGTACTTGGTGATTTCAGTGGAAATAGAAAATATTTAGGAAATTTTTTCCATGAGAAGAGTGTGGTTTGAAAACTATTTTCAAAAGGGTTGAAAATAGAAGTATATCGTGTGAAGATATTTTGAGATTAATAAATAATTTGGTGAAATTATTTATATTGGATGGTTAATTGTAAATGATTAATTGATAGTTAAATAACCGACTATCAATATTGGCCAATGCGCTGATCGTTTCGAAGAGACCAGGATCGGGATTTATTTCTCGAAAACCACTTCGATCCGGTTTGTACGTTTTCATGTGGAAAACAAGAGTTTGGATTCGAAGGTGGAGCAGTGAAGTGCAAGGTCTAGTCGCTACTAATCCTGAGGTGATTCCAAAATGGATGTAGTAGGAGTAGTGCCTTCGGTTCCGTTCGAACCCGGGACGGACTTGTTTGGATGAATGCTTTAAGAACATCGTCAGGTGGGCGATGAGCATTCTAAGGGATATGTTCTCTAAAGGTAACGCTTAGCCTCAAGCCTCATCAACCGGGAATGACTGAAAGTCAAGGGTTATGCAACAAGGCTAGGTGGGTATCGCCCATTAGGGTGAGGTCATTCCTGTCTAGATGTCCCTTTTATTTTGGCTTAGTGGTACGGTTGATGATCCCAACCGTGGGGTGATCTTACTCGAAATTATCCAGTAGGGGTAGTTCCGGCCTTGTGTTGTAGGGGATTGGGAGTAATCCTCGGTGCGGTGATCTAGGCTACGTACTGTGACAGGTGGTACCCCAGTGCCTAGTCATTAGTTGGAAATCCATTCTCCCTACGTGCCTTTTACGGTTTTGTTTGTATTACCCACGACTGTGGATAGTAGCTGGAATTTAATGAATGTAACAATTTCCGCTATTTTAATAAGTATTTGTAAATAGACCCTATTATAATATCAGAGAATTTTGATAAAAATTGTTTTAGCTATCGTAAGGTAAAAACCCGACATGTTTATTTGTGGCGTGGTCTTACGAGATGCTTTTGTTTTGAAAAGAATTTTGAAACTTTAATAATCAATTTGAGTGTGATTTTCTCACGCTGGTATTCCAGACTGACTCGGTTGTTATTTCTCTATAATGCTCGGGTCAGACTGAGTATTATAGAATATAGGATATGTTGCTGTGGAGCTCAAGAAACGAGCTGGATGGCGATACGTACTTCCGTACTTGATTATTATTCCGCTGTGTATTAAGTTTTGAGGATAAGTTTATATGACTGTCCAGATTGTATGTTATTGATGCCATTGAACCCTGATGATGTATTCAAGTGATGTATGTATAAAACAGATATAGTTTTCTTTTGTGTAAAGATCTATTATTATCTATTATTTTTATTCTGCTGCGATGGTTAGATTCTGATGTTGTTTTCTATTTTCTTCTTCTGCCTCTTCTTCTTTAACCCTGATGGTTCGATTTTTCAGTTATGAAAAATCGGGTTATCACACATACAATCGTTAATTCTAATATGAAATCAAGCATATTTAAGTTGATATATAAAGTTTCTTAGGAAGAAATTCCTTCCAGTGAGCTTTAAAATCCTTACTGCAATTTATTACTGCGTAAAAGGAAGCTATTGTAACAACTCGTAAATTTTGATAATTAAAAACTATTCAGTTTAATAAGATTTTAGAATTTAAATATTGTGAGTGTAACAGCACGCAAATCCGTACCCCTTTGAGCCGACAATATTCTCTAAAGGTTCAACTCAAAATGGACAGAAATACGAACCATTAGGGTTAAAGAACAAAGAGGTAGAAGATGAAATAGAAAACAACACCAGGATCTCACAAACGCAGTGGAACAATATATAATAGATAACAACTGATTTTACACAAAAGAATATGTAACTAAATAATACATTACATCATTAGAGTACAAACAAACAACAGTCGAATACTGGACAATTGTAACAACTTATCCTCACACAAAATCAGACTATGCAGCTTATACTACACATCGCTATATATATCAAGTACGTGCAATACGTCTCGCCATCATGCTCGTCTCTTTATCTCCATAGCATCTTATCCTGTATTCTGTAATACTCGGTCTGCCCGAGCATTATAGGAAATAACACTCTAGTCGGTCTGGAAAACCAGTGTGAGAAAACGCACTGAATTGGATTATTAAAGTTTCAAAATCCTTTTGAAATCAAAGGTATTTCGTAAGACCATGCCACAAATAAACATGCCGGGTTTTTACCTTATGATAACCAAAACATTTCTTATCAAATCCTCTGATATTATAGTTATGTCTATAGAAAGTAAAATAAAATCTAGATGAAATGTCTGCATCTCACGTTCTAGCAATAGTTGGGCACAATCAAAACCGTATAGGCACTTATTGGAGATTGGATTCCATACAATGGCAGGGCTACTATGGTACGCCCTTCACAGTACCTGGTCTAGATCAACGCACCGAGGATCCATCCTGATCCCCTGCAACACAAGAGCGGAGCTACCCCTTAATAGATAGTCCGAATAAGATCACCTCGTGGTTGGGATCAGCAACCGCCCACATAGCCCATTAAAAGGGACATCTAGACGGGGATTACCTTACCCTAATTGGTTGCTAGCCACTTTTCCTTGCTGCACCTCCCCTCTTTTAGCCATTCCCGGTTAATGAGGCTTGAGGTTATGCATTACCTTTTTAGAACACATCTCACTTAGAATGCTCATCATCCTCCGGATGATGTTCTGATAGCATTCATCCACACAAGTCCGTTCCGGGTTCGAACGGAGCAGAAGGCACTACTCCTACTACATCCATTTTGGAATCACCCTCAGGATTAGTAGTGATTAGCCCTTGTACTTCACTGCTTAATCTTCGATTCCAAGCTCTTGTCTTCCTCACGAAAACGTTCAAACTGGATCGAAGTGATTTTTGGAAAAATTAATCATGATCCCGGTCTCTTCGAAACGATCAGCGCATTGGCCAATATTGATAGTCGGTTATTTAACTATCATATAACATCCCCAAACAACCATCAGGCCTTAATAATTTTCCAAATTGTTTATTTCAAAATATCTTTGCAAGATATTTTTCCACACTTCAACCCTTTGAAATTAATTTTCAAATTGCTTTTCCTCTCGTGGAAATAAATTCCCACCCAAGTGTTTTATTTCCACTGGAAATCACCAAGTCTTAATACTTAGATTTTAAAATAATTTATATCACCTAATCCAAAAATATATACTTTAAAACATTTAAAATAAAAACTACTTAAAACACTTATTTAAAATAGTAGTTATGAAATTTTATAATAATTTCCTCCAGTAAAACTTAAGCCAAAACTAATTTTAAAATAAAAGTTATTCTATAAGGCATAAATATTAAATAATTATCTTTAGATCATAATACTAGTCAAACCTTTAAAATAATTTACTTATATAATTAACTTAATAAATATTTACTTTTAAAAAATTTAAACCACTAGATAATAGTTTCTTCAAAAACATGCTTTTAAAACTACAAAAGAACCTCTAACTTATATTTAAAAATCTGCTTTGGAAACATACTTGGCTTTTTAGGAAAATACGCTTTCCATTCAAAAATATTCCATTTAATCAGTTAATAAATCCTTCTTGATTTATCCCAATTAAATTTACGTCTCAATCCCATAAATTTCTTTCAACACTTTAAAAATAAAACCACTTCTTATTTCTAAAACACATTTTCATCTCTTTATAATCACTTCCAAAAATATATACTTAAATTATTTACATTAAGGTTACTAAAATTACTTAAATAAAAATAATACTTAAGAAATTCTATAAGAGTTTCTAAGTAAACTTAAACAAAAATTTCCTTTTGAAATAAAGTTATTATATCAAATATTTAGGTTAAAATTCCCTTTTTTAAATTAAAATACTAATTTACCTTTAAAAATAATTAACTAGCATAATTAATTAAAATAATAGTTTTCTGAAACATTCTAAAATAAAACATTTTTGCACTTCTAGTTTTATACTTTGAAATCTTTTCAACCTTTAAAATAAAATCACCTTTTATTTTTAAAATGAATTGCACCTTTTCTTATAAATCCTACCAGAATCTATAATTTCAAATTTATCCACGGATAAATATTCTACTTTATCTGTAAACCAGTTTACGAATTTCCATTTCCCATTTCCTTTAAATCACACTTTGCAAAACACTAAATCGATTTTAAACCGATTTCCTGGTTTTTGAATAATATTTATTACTCGATTATCCAATCCAATAATTATTTACTTAAGAATTTTCTTTTCATTTCCTTTAAAAATCCAAAATTATATATATATATATATTCCATTTCTCAAAATACCCATATATATTCAGCCAAGCATAGCATTCAATAATTTCAGTCCCCAATATAATAAAAATAATCTATCACAGATCATTAAATAAATCACATCGTTGAATATAAAATAAATTCAACGTTTTGAGGAATTCAGTTGGATCCCTCCAACCTGTTTCGCTGCATCCACATTTGTTAGCACAATATAAAATACCAATCACACTTCGAGGGGGATATCGCGGTATATAGGGTCATTCGCTATTATGCGGGGTGCATAGGGTCTCATCTGCTATATAATGCAGGAATCAATCACTCTAATGAATATATACTATTATATATAATATCACATCCAATCAATTCAATCATTCAACCAATAATTTAAATTTAACTTTTTAAATTTTGATGGAAATCCATATGAGTGAGATTAACTCACCGTTGACTTTGTTTGCAACCTATTTCCATCTCGCCTTGTTTTCTTCACTATTTAAGACCTTGTATACACATTTTAAATAAATCGAACAATCAATTATCTTCTTTCTTTAATAAATTCAATTAACTATGAATTTAATTAGATAATTTCCTTTTAAAAATCTTTTAGTGACTGTAATAAATTAAATAAGTTAATTGAACAATATAATCACCAATCCATTATTTTAAAAATAGTAGCAAATTTAAAATATGTAAATATATATTTATTTTATTTTTGAAACTTCATATACACTTATAAGAAATAATCTTTATAGATTAAAACTAATCTTCATGCAATTTTCTAAGTTTCCAAAATCCTACGCATACATACATACATACATACATACATACATACATACATATATATATATATATTCTTCTTTAACTACGCATTAAATTCCAATAAATAAAATTCCTTTTATCCCATATGAAAGTATATACTAAATTTAAAATAGAATTGTTTTCGAATAACTACTGTAAAAAATATTATTTTCATTTCTTTTTAATAATTAATTAATATAACGAGATAAACCCGCTGCCTCATCTGCCTAGTTGACCACAACCATCGTGAGCAGCACCTCATATTCGTTCGCTTGAGCACATTCACGCAAACAACCCACAGACACCAACTTTGAATGAACGCGCTGCTTGCTACTGCCACTTCACCCCTAAAGTCGCTGTCTCACCTTCGCGACAAATCATCACCGCCAGTGTCGATCGATGACCCTCCAATTTGCCGACGAACCCAAGCCAAAGAAGCCGACACAACTTCCAGGTTGCGAAACTCGGTTTCGCAATTCAAATTGCTAGCCTTCTCAAGCTGTCGTGCCATCTGAATCTTCGAGATCCCATGCCACTCCCCCACGAATCTCCATGATTTTGATCGATTGTCTTTGATCGATGAAGACAAGCTCCAGATCTAATAAACGAGGAAGAACGGTATATTTCGATTTTCGAATTAAAAGAGCAGAGAAAGAAAGGAGGGAACGATCGTGAATTGAAGTTCTGTGGCCGCCATTTGTTTCTAAAGGAACGAGGTGAAATTTTGAATTGTGGTAGGGAATAGAAAAGAAGCTTGCAATCGAATTTGAAGAGGAACGAAAATGGATTTCAACTTCGGCCATAAATTTTCTTCGATCTGTTATACGTGTTTGGTTGTTTATTTGCGAGGGGGATGCGTGTTCTAACATGTGAACACGTGTTTTAAAACTTTCTTGTGTGAAAACATTATTATGTTAAATATATATATATATATATATATATATATATATATATATATATTATATTTTGAATTCAAATCTTCTCGATTTATGTAGCTAAAATCGCGAACCCTTATCGAGGCGTGCCACTAGGTGTTTATAATGTTATACCCCTATTTTGAACGCAATGGAAAAGATTTCGAGTCCTAACTCGATCGTATGGAGAAGATAGCTTTTTGAACCCAGTTATTATATTGAATTTTCAATATAGATTTCAGCGCATTTACCTACCATACGATCACACGATAACTCCAAACACTACAAAATTTGAAATCCGATAATAATACATTATTACGGATCTAATGGAACTGGTTTCATCGAAATCCGAGACTGTGTCTCGGATTTCGATTATTAAATATCAATTTAAACGATATAATTTCAAAACTGAACATAACACTTTTAAATTCAAATTTAAAGCTTTCATTATCTTCGGTACTATTAATATAACTTTTACAAGCCTTCAAATGATTTTTAACGAGCTTAAAACTCCCGATTTAACATTTTACCCAATTTCAAATTATTAAATTCAATAATTAAATTATCCAAATAATAGCGATATTTGAAACTCAAAGTTAACTAACTTTCAAATTTTTAAAATCAATTAAATATTCCTATTTCAAATGTCCCAAATCCCGGTCATCGCATTCCTTCCCCTTTAGAAGAATTCCGTCCCCGAAATTACTAGTTAAGAAGATGATACCGAACCCGTTAACTATTTTCCCAAAACCAAATAGTTTCTAACAGTTTCCCAAAAACAATCTTTTTATTATGGACACATTATCACTCTCACTAACTTTTCCAAACTCATACATACTCCCCAACAACATTATTTACTCAACCATTCAAATTATAATTTAAAGTTCAAATTTAAATTTTAAAATTTTTCTAACCCCTAATTTTTTCGAAAAATTTCGCCAACGTCTCATTTGCACGGCTTGATAGGTATGACTACAAAATGCCTCTATGGGCCTCCAGATATCAAAAGAAAACAAAAGCCAAGGGGCTAGAGAAGAAAACCATCAAATTTCATACAGAAATTTAAATGCATACCTTTTTGTCTGGCAATCAAATTTATTTTTGAAATTGAAACACCAATTTAACCTTTTCTTTTAAATACCCGTATATCCTACTTGGCAATAACATCCAATTATAGCATTCAAAATCATTTTATACATTTCCTTTTAAAATTTTCAATATCCATTTCATTCAAGCCCATACGATGTCCGTATATCATCCATACGCAATACCAATTTTGATCGCTCACTCGATCACACAATTTCACTTCCGAACTAGTACCGTCCACCCAACTTCCTAGTGCGGATTCAGGCTTGGTTTCTTGATCAGAAACCGTCATTCACTATGTATAGCCATTTATGATAGAGAATTTCCAAAATCAATCAAAAATCCATATCCAGGGTTCGCCGTTGAAAATTGAGTGAAAAATCCCAACTCGGATCGATATAACTCCTAGAAATTCTGCGCTCGAATTTGGATCAAATCGCTATGCGAATAAAATAATATACATACATCCCACGTTTTTATCTCACTTGATTATTAACTATATCAATTCTCTTTTTATTCACATTTATTTTGTGATTTCTATTCACTTATTCACATTTATCATTTCCCACGCCCTTATTAATCTTCGTCCATTAACTAACTTAGTATATTTCTAATTCCAAATTTTCTTAAGAATTTCACCATTTCTGCTTAAATCCAATATAAATATTTTACACACTTAAATATTTATTTTCACTTCACCACTTTGCTTTATATCTACTTCTGTTCAAATTTTAAATTTCAAATTTCAACTTAAACTCAACTTATTGCGACTTTAAATATTGATTTCTTTTAACCACATTTCAACCCATATTTACTTTCCTATTTCTTTGTAACTACTTATATCCACTAATTTGTTCCCAATCAAATTCAATTTCCAAATCTGTTCACTTACTAATTCAATTAATCACTTCATTCCAAAATTTTATTTCAATCTCAAATAAAGTTTATTTCCAAATTAATAGATTTTAGTTTCTTCGAACAAATTCTATAATTCCACTTTACTTTACATACACAATTTAAACTGCATATCAATATTCAATTTCAATTCCACTTACTTAGAAATGTAAATTCATTTATTCTTTCACAAATTTATTCCCAACTTATAAATTTTTATTTTAATGTCCATTTTATTTAACTTACTTAGATTCATTCCTCAAAATTTACTTTATTTAATTGGTTTACATTTTAAATTATTTCATTTTCATACTTATTTTAATTTAACTCTTCTTTAAGTTAAATTTTTCTATTCTAACAAATTTCAAATCCTATAAGTTATCAAACCCATTTATGTTTCCATAAACATTTTAAATAAACTTTCCAAAGTTAAACAATTTTTCACCATTTGAAAATCACCTTTGAGATAAACAATGCCCAAAATCCTTTGGTATACCGAATTATTTCCTTAAATTTCAAAACCAAACCCAACTTTGCAAGAAACTTCATTTTAAAACATTTAGGTAGTAATTCCTCTCTTGGAAACTCGAAAATGAACATCGATGATGCTGCAGTCATCACTGAAGTTATTTTCCAGCGACCAAAAAGTGTTCAATGCTTTATCTCTTTAAAAACCTTTTTCAAATATTTTTAGATTCCAAATCTCACCCGATTTCAACTTCAACTCAAAAATATTTCTGAATAATATCACTATTATTCTTCAAAACGTTTGAAAATCATTTTCAATTCGAAGGAAATTAAATTTCTAAAATTTCGAATTCCAAATCCTTTTAATCCCTATTCAAAAATTACTCTGGCATCTTATTTTCGTTTATAAATCACATTTGAAATTCATATTTCAAATTCCATTTTGTTATATGAATTTATTTCCTTAACCTTTGGTTATGATTTCAATTCCTATTTTAAATTTCAACACAACAATGATAATAGTTTAATATCATCATTCCTAACAACCAAGCAACCATATATACTATAATAATTTTCTGAAAATTATTCCTTTTGTACGAAAAAATAATGTTAGGCCAAATTATTTTCATTTAACCTATTTTAAATACAATATCTTGTCGAATTGTTCTATACAGGTGTTTAGAGATCCCTATCAATAATGTTAATTACTCGTATTAACCAAAATCCATAAGCCACTCAACAAACCAATCAACGCAATATAAAACCATTTTATATTCACTAATAAATACGCGCTCATACCTATTAATTCACTCAAACTCATTCTAGGGTACTACGGACTCTATTTTTAATGAGTAATCCCCCATAGCCAAAGTTCTCGCTTAACCTTCACCTTTGATACCAATTGTAACAGCCCGCAAATTCGTACCTCTTTGAGCCAACAATATTCTCCAATGGTTCAACTCAAAGTGGATGGAAATACGAACCATTAGGGTTAAAGAAGAAAGAGGTAGAAGATGAAATAGAAAACAATAGCAGAATCTCACAAACGCAGCGGAGCAATATATAATAGATAACAATAGATTTTTACACAAAAAAAACTGTAACTGATAATACATTACATTATCAGAGTACATACAAATAATAGTCGAATACTGGACAATTGTAACAGCTTCTCCTCACCCAAAAGCAGACTATACAGCTTATACTGCACATCGGTATATATATCAAGTACGTGCGATACGTCTCGCCATCCTGCTCGTCTCCTGAGCTCCATAACATCCTATCCTGTATTCTATAATACTCGGTCTGACCCGAGCATTATAGTGAAACAAAACCCAAGTCAGTCTGAAAAACGAGTGTGAGAAAACACACTCAATTGGATTATTAAATTTTCAAAATCCTTTTGAAATCAAAGGTATCTCGTAACACCGCGCCACAAATAAACATGTCGGGATTTTACCTTATGATAACCAAAACATTTCTTATCAAATCCTCTGATATTATAGTAGTGTCTATAGAAAGTAAAATAGAATCTAGCTGAAATGCTTGCATCTCACGTTCCAGCAATAGTTGGAAAAAATCAAAATCGTAAAGGCGCTTATTGGGGATTGGAATCCATGCAATGGTAGGGCTACTAGGGTACCACCCGTCACAGTACCTGGTCTAGATCAGCGTATCGAGGATCCACCCTGATCTCTTGCAACACAAGACCGGAGCTACCCCTTATTGGATAGTCCGAATAAGATCATCCCGCTGTTGGGATTAGCAACCGCCCACACAGCCGAATAAAATGGACATCTAGGCAGGGAGGACCTTACCCTAATTGGTTGCTAGCCACTTAGCCTTGCTGCACCTCCCCTATTTTAGCCATTCTCGGTTGGTGAGGCTTGAGGTTATGCGTTACCTTTTCATAACACATCTCACTTGGAATGCTCATCGTCCTTCTGATGATGTTCTGATAGCATTCATCCATACAAGTCCATTCTGGGTCCGAACGGAACCGAAGGCACTACTCCTACTACGTCCATTTTGGAATCACCCTCGAGGTTAGTAGCAATTAGCCCTTGTACTTCACTGCTCCATCTTCGATTCCAAGCTCTTGTCTTCTTCACAAAAACGTTCAAACCGGATCAAAGTGGTTTTCGAGAAAATTAATTCCGATCCTGTTCTCTTCGAAACGATCAACGGATTGGCCAATATTGACAGTCGGTTATTTAACTATCATATAACATCTACAAACAACCATCAGGCCTTAATAATTTTCCAAATTGTTTATTTCAAAATATCTTCGCAATATATTTTTTCATACTTTTTGAAAATAGTTTTAAAATCACATTTCCTCTTGCGGAAATAAATTCCCACCCAATTGTTTTATTTCCACTGAAAATCACCAAATCTTAATACTTAGATTTTAAAATAATTTATATCACTTTATCCAAAAATATATACTTTAAAACATTTAAAATAAAACTACTTAAAACACTTATTTGAAATACTAGTTAGGAAATTTTATAATAATTTTCTCAAGTAAAACTTAAGCCAAAACCAATTTTAAAATAAAAGCTATTCTATAAGGTATGAATGTTAAATAATTATCTTTAAATCATAATACTAGTCAAACCATTAAAATAATTTACTTATATAATTAACTTAATAAATATTTAATTTTAAAAATTTTAAACCACTAAATAATAATTTCTTCAAAAACATGCTTTTAAAACCACTTTAAAACCTCTAACTTATATTTAAAAATCTGCTTTGAAAACATACTTTGCTTTTCAGGAAAATAAACTTCCCATTCCAAAATAGTCCATTTAATCAGCTAATAAATCCTTCTCGATTTATCCCAATTTAATTTACGTCTCAATCCCATAAATTTCTTTCAACACTTTAAAAATAAAACCACTTTTTATTTTTAAAACACATTTCCATCTCTTTATAATCACTTCCAAAAATATATACTTAAATTATTTACATTGAGGCTACAAATTACTTAAATAAAATTAATACTAAAGAAATACTATAAGAGTTTCTGAGTAAACTTAAACCAAAATTTCCTTTTGTAATAAAGTTATTGTATCAAATGTTTATGTTAAAATTCCTTTTTCAAAAATCAAAATACTAATTTACCTTTAAAAATAATTAACTACCATATTAATTAAAATAATAATTTTCTAAAACATTCTAAAAGAAAACATTTTTACACTTCTAGTTTTATACTTTATAAATCTTTTCAAACTTTAAAATAAAATCACCTTTTATTTTTAAAATGAATTGCAACTTTTCTTATAAATCACACCGGAATCTGTACTTTCAAATTTATCTACTGATAAATATTCCACTTTATTTATAAACCAGTTTACAAATTTCCAATTTTCATTTCCTTTGAATCACAGTTTCCAAAACACTAAATCTATTTCAAAACGATTTCCTAGCTAACTAATATTTATTACTCGATCTATCCAATTCCCAATAATTATTTACTTAAGAATTTTCTTTTCATTTCCTTTAAAAATTCAAATTATATATATTTTCCATTTCTCAAAATACCCATATATATTCAGCCAAGCATAGCATTCCATAATTTCAATCCCTAATATAATCAATATAATCTATCATAGATCATCAAATAAATCACATCGCTGAATATAAAATAAATTCAACTTTTTGAGGAATCCAGTTGGATCCCTCCAACCTGTTTCCCTGCATCCACAGATGCTAGCACAATACAAAATACCAATCCCGCTTCGAGGAGGATATCACGGTATATGGGTTCATTCGCTATTATGCGAGGTGCACAGGGTCTCATCCGCTATATAATGCAGGAATCAATCACTCCAATATATATACTATTATATATAATATCACATCTAGTCAATTCAATCATTCGACCAATAATTTAAATTTAACTATTTAAATTTAAATGGAAATCCAAATGAGTGAGATTAACTCACCTTTGACTTTGTTTGCAACCCATTTCCTTCTCGCCTTGTTTTCTTCACTTTTAAGACCATGTATGCACATTTTAAATAAATCGAACAATTAGTTATCTTCTTTAATAAATTCAATTAACTAAGAATTTAATTAGATAATTTCCCTTTAAAAAAAATTTAGTGGCTATAATAAATTAACTAAGTTAATTGAACAATGTAATCACCAATCCATTATTTTAAAAATACTAGCAAATTTAAAGTACATAAATATATATTTATTTTATTTTTTAAACTTTATATATACTTATAAGAAATAATCTTTATTGATTAAAACTAATCTTCATGCAATTTACTAAGTTTCCAAAATCCTATATATATATATATATATTCTACTTTAACTACACATTAAATTCTAGTAAATAAAATTCCTTTTATCCCATATGAAAGTATATATTAAATTTAAAAGAAAATTCTTTTTGAATAACTTACTGTAAAAAAAATTAGTTTATCTTCTTTTCTGTTTAATAATTAATTAAAATAACGAGATAAACCCACTACCTCACCTGCCCAGTTGACCATAACCATTATGAGCAGCACCTCTCTTCGTTCCCCTGAGCATGTCCACATGAACAACCCAAAGACACCCCCTTTGAACAAACGTGTCGCATGTTGCTGCCACTTCACCCCTAAAGCCGCTGCCTCACCTTCGCGACAAATTGTCACCGCCAGCGTCGATCGATGACCCTCCAATTTGCCGACGAGCCCTAGCCAAGGAAGCCGGCACAACTTCCTGGTTGTGAAACTCGGTTTCGTAATCCAAATTGCTAGCCTTCTCGAGCTGCCGTGCCATTTAAATCTTTGAGATCCCTTGCCACTCCACCACGAATCTCCACGATTCTGACCGATTGTCTTCGATCGATGAAGACAAGCTCCAGATCTAATGAATGAGGAAGAATGGTAGATTTTGATTTTGAATTAATAGAGCAGAGAAAGAAAGGAGAGAACGATCGTGAATTGAAGTTCTGTAGCCGCCATTTTTTTAATGGAACGAAAAAGAATTTTGAATTGAGGTAGGGAATAGAAAAGAAGCTCGCAATCGAATTTAAAGAGGAAATAAAATGGATTTCAACTTCGGCCATAAATTATCTTCGATCGGTTATACGTGTTTGGTTGTTTATTTCCAAGGGGGACGCGGTTCTACCAGGTGAATACGTGTTATAAAATTTTCTTGCACGAAAACATTATTATATATATATATATCGAATTCAAATCGTCTCAATTTATGTAGCTAAAATCGCATACCCCTATCGAGGTGTGCCGCTAGAGTTTATATTGTTATACCCCTATTATGAATGCAATGGAAAAGCTTGCGAGTCCTAACTCGATCGTATGGAGAAGATAGCTTTTTGAACCCAGTTATTGTATTGAATTTTCGATATAGATTTCAACGCGTCTACCTAATGTACGATCACATGATAACTCCAAACACTACAAAATTTGAAATTCGATAATAATAATACACTATTACGGATCTAATGGAACTGATTTCGTCGAAATCCAAGATTGTGCCTCGGAAAGCTATTTTTAAATATCAATATAGACAATATAATTTCAAAACTGAACAAAACACTTTTAAATTCAAATTTAAAGCTTTCATTATCTTCGGTACTATGAATATAACTTTTACAAGCTTTCAAGTGATTTTTAGCGAGCTTAAAACTCCCGATTTAACATTTTACCCAATTTTAATTATTAAATTCAATAATTAAATTATCCAAATAATAATAGGTTAAACTAACTTTCAAATATTTAAAACCAATTAAATATTCATATTTCAAATGTCCAAAATCCCAGGTTGTCACAGTGAGGAAAAAATTCTGATTTATTAATGAGAAAATAGTTAAATATAAATTTAATTTTTGTTGTTTGTATATCATTAATAACTATTTAAGCAAGTTAATTTATACCGCTTATATGAGAACAACAATTCTATATATGTATCTAACTTAATGTAAAAAAAGACATTAATTGTTTTAATTATCTTATGTAAACAACAATTCTATAAATGTATTTAAGTTACTGTAAAAAGAATCCAATTATTTTAATTATCTTATGTGTAAACAACAATTCTATAAATTAGTATGGGCCCGTGCTTCGCACATGGACTGTTTGTATTGTTGTATACGTTGATATTTTATTTGAGTGCAAACATGTAAACGGAAAGCAAGGGCATTTTTGAAATTTCAAAAAAACACCAAGTAAATTAGGTCAATCAATTTTCTTTATTAGTAGTATAGTTGTATTTAAGTTACTGTAAAATGTTTTAATTATCTATCCATTAATTATCTTCATTTTGAATTTTAATGTTGAAATTTATTGCCATTAATTTGACTTGGAATTTTTCAATAAAAGGGAAGAGAATTTAATTGAAATTAATGACGTTTAATGAAAGAAATGTACGTTTGTTAGGATAAGCTTTAAAGTGTAATTTTGAAATTAATTACAATTATGTCGATTTGGAATCTTTCAATATTAAAGAGGAAAAAAAATTACACTAATTGTAATCAATGGATTTAACAAAAGAAACGTACGTTATTGTCAAAATAAAAAGGATATTTTAATGAAAATAAAATGAATGTTATTGTTTTTAAAGTAAGTATAAGTTTATAAAATGAGAAAAATTGAATATTGAAGCAACATTTTACAGTCGTTAAATAATAGTCTTTGGCAGTATAGACGTAATTTTAATGCTAATCGTAAAACGTAGAATAAATTAAATATTTTATGTTCATGATTGTGCGCTGAGAGAAACGCCGATTTTGATTTGAATTTGGAATCATGGTTTACCTTTTATTTTATATAGCAGTGGTCCCCGTTACCTTGGTTGGTGTGTTCAAATTTTATTTGTTGTATTTTAATAAAACTTTTAAATATGCGTAAATTTGAGTTGATTTGGGGTGAACGAAATTAATTGAATTGAAATACATTTCCATATTGGATTAATGTGGCATTATTTTCATTTTGAGGTATGAAAGGTGATGTTCATCATGAATTCATACTCATGCACATTTCATATTCTGTTGCTTTTTTTCTAACTACTATCTCATTCATATTTTTCTACCTTGTTCACTTTCGCATTTCAACTATTCAAAAAAAATAAACAAAAACAAAACCTCTCTCTTTATTTCATAAAACTTTCATTTATTCTATATATATATATATATATATATATATATATATTCCATTCTTATTATTAGTTATACATTCTCTCACCTACTTTTATTCGGCCTAATTCTTATATACCTCTTGTATTTGCATCTAAGCATTTATTTTTATACATTACAACTTTTAGTATTCATCCTTTTTCATAATTTCTGCCTGCACTAATTCATCCATTAATAATTCATATTAAATGCACGTGCGTAATTCATGCTAGCCTGTTCATGTTCGTATTTTAAGAAACATAACCACATCATTTCTTTGAAAAGCTTACTGCATTTTTGTACACTTTTGATACCTTTTCACTTTCCCACTTGTGGCTTTCCAATTTTCCACTAGAAAACAAAACCAAAGTACATAAAGCCTATTTCTCATTACTATATCTGAAGCTTTCTTCTCACATTTTCTTCTTCTTCCTCCTCAAAACTACTGAAACTCCAAAATTTCTATATCCACAAATTCACAAACTCCAAACTCCATCCCTTCTCTACAAACTCCAAAATCCATCCCTCCATTCTTGCTTCATCTCTCTAAAAAGGTAGAAATCTCAGTTTGTTCGATTTGCATTGTCGTGCTTTGCTTTGCTATTGGATTTTTGCTATGAGTAGGATTGGTTAGCTTGTCGTGTTTGGATTTCAACTTGGATCTATCTATTTTTGTTGTCAAAAACTCTCTAACCTCAAAAGGTGAGCAATCACTCACGATTAACATTATTATTGTTAGGTAAATAAACATTGATTGAAATGTTATGAGAAATGTTTTCTTTGGATAGGACTATGTGATATATGTTGTTATATACCCTTGAGTTTGTTTTATAACATTCAAATGTACATGTTGTTTTACATGTCACAAATAGTATGTTATGTTGATTTGATTAATTGTCACATATGTTCGTTAAATATGTCATATGATATGTAAAAAAATGTGTTATGTTGAATTTTTTTTACATACCATGTTGAAATACGTCACATATGCTATGTTGAAAAAAAAATATGTTACTTAATAAAATCATATGTTGCACATTCTATGTTAATAATATATCACATATGCTATATGGAAATAATGTGTTATGTTTAGGAAAAATGATATGCCATGTTATTTTGTTGTAAATCACCTTCCTCGTATATATGTCATGTTATATGTTTATACGTTATGTTAGTGTATGACATGTCACAATTTTAAATATTCACTAGTGTTGATTAAGATATGTGACACATGTGATATGTTAATTATGCATGTGTATATATTAAATTGTTAATTAGGCACGCGTGTTGGTCAGTGACATGTTATGTTATGTATGTTATTATAGTTCTCACATTTCAAGTTCAGATAGTTAGCAAAATCACTTTTGATTGAAATGATGCGTACCCGATATAAAGCCACTTTGGGTTTAAATAAATTGATTTAGAAATGAAATTGGAATATTATAAGTTTAAATTTATGTTTGAACCTAAAATTATGAAATTGAAATTTAATTGATAAAATGAATGTTTTAATTGGATTTTCAGATTTAAACTTATTTGATTATAACTTAATAGCTTTGAGAGAAAAATTGAAAGCTGAAGTTGGATTTAATAATGAATCGATTGGAAATTAACATAAAAGTCAGTATTTGAACTGAACCGATTTATAGTGTGAAAGATGATGTTTATTTAAACCTAAGCATTTCATTTAATGAGTTATCTGTACATTTCCCTTGAGTTGACTTATTTACATAAGAATATTAGTCCTGACTCGAGTGTTTTTGTTTTACTTTATGTTCAGTTCAGACCGAGTATTTCAGTTTAGTGAACACACTTACTTCTGAAGATGAAGATGGAGTCGAGGTACGTATCTACTACTATTATAGCAATTGTTTATTCTGCCTTAAAAAATGTAAATTCTGATTTTGTTGAAAATAGTTTCATGAACTATTTATGTATTTATTTTGTGTATTATATTTCATCCTTCCATCGCGAGATTTTGCGTTTTGTGCTTTTGAATCTTATTTCATTTGAAAAATCCAATTAATAATCTGTCTTTTGAATAGTTTGAGTTAGACATGTATGGTTTATTATCGACTTACACTATCCAAAAAGACGGGTCATTACAGTTGGTATCTGTAACGATCTAGAATTTTGGTCGTTAGATTTGAACATTTAATTCATTTTAAATGTTAAATGTGAATTATAACTGGATTTGAAATAAGAAGATTTTGGTTAAATTAATAAAATTAGTTAGAATTTCAAATATGGCAACTCAAATTGGATTTGAATAATAATAATTAAATATTTGAAATTGGGATAGTTAGTAAATCTAAAAATAAATGGTTATGGAAACAATTTCTAAATTGATTTAAAGTCTAGTTGAATTTGAATTATAATGTCGGACTTTTGGATGGAATCAAAAGTCGATAAGTTTAAAATTTCGAATTTTATATTAATTTAATAATGGAATTTAATATAATAATGCAAATAATCGGATTTTGATTTAAAACAAAGTAGAATGATTTCCAATGTGATTATAAATTCTATATGATTTATAATTCAGTTGGTAAAACTTTAAAAGTGAAACTTTAAATGATTTCGACGATTTTGAAAATAGCTCGTTTAATCGACGAGTTAAAATAGCCTTCCGAGGCACAGTCTCGAAATTCGACGAAACCAGTTCCATTGGATTCGTAATAGTTAATTTTTATCAGATTTCAAATTTCGTGGCGTTCGGATTTACCATTTGTTCGTATGGGTGAGAAACGTGTTGAAATTAAAATCGACAATTTAATATTTTAAATCGATTTAAAAAGCTAACTTTCACATACGATCAAATTAGCCTTTGAAACACGTTCCATTGCGTTCGGAATATAGGTAAAACATTATAATCGTCTGTCGGCACGCGTTGTTTGGAGATCGTTTGAGAATATTGTTTAAAAGTGAATTAAATAATAAAATAATTGGTTTACGTGTATATATATATATACGTTTAAGGGGTCGAAACCCTCGTTTGCTCTAAGCCGCCGCCGTTGCTTATATCAATGGCCAAAAACCTTCCCACCTTCTTTCCTTGATCTCCACTCATTCACTCAATTTCATCGAAAGGTTTCAACTAGAAAATCGTAAAGCTTGACGAGGGCTTTCTATTTGTATCGACGTGATCGAATTTTGTGGAGCGTAGAGGGCAGGAAGCCACCGCGTTCGTCGTATGTTCGCCCGTGAATCACAAGATGTAGGGATAGCCGAGCGTCGCGTGGTTCTGGGCAAGGGTGGAGCTCGAAGTTGTGGTCCCATTGGTGGTCGTCGATCGTTGTAGATGTAGACGTAGTAGTCGCATTGGCAAACCCTAGAGGGGCGACATTGGGTTCGAGTAGCCGGTAGGTGACGCGTTGAGGAAGAAGCTTTCGTGCGGCCCTGATTTCAATTTGCAGATCTAACGACCTTTACTAATAGGTTATAAAATTAATAAATGGAAATATTTTTAAATTATATTCAAACTTCGTAAATTCATATCTATTGCATACGTTGTCAGATTTCGACGAAACTGGCAACGTCGGAATCGCAGCGACGCGATCTATGCGCTGCAGCAAGTCTGGAGATGATTAGAGCAAGTGGAAATTTTAGATTAAATCGAATGGTTCAATTTAATTTAAAATTTAAAACGCTCAGCGTTTCGAAATTGAAGGTGAGTTAATCTCACTCACATCTGGATGCCATTTAATTTAAATAGCTAATATTTAAATGTTTGATTGGCTGATTAGTTGAATGTGATAATTATTATTAGATTGGATCGATATTTATTGGTTGTGCTAATATCTGTGGATGTAAGGAAACAGGTTGGAGGGATCCAACTGGATTCCTCACAAATAGAAATTATATTTATAATCTGTGGTATATTTCATTGATATCCTGTGATAGATAGATTTGGTATTTTGTTATGCTGTGTTATGGTTGAATAATATAATTTGGTATTTTAAAATATCAATAAAGTGAAATGGGAGTAAAAAGGAAATGAAACGTGATTTTAAGGAATCAATTTAAGGAAATTAAATTCAGGAATTGGTTTGGAAGTTGCAATGTTTTGAAATTGTGATTGGAATGGAAACAAGAAATGGAAATTTATAAATTGGGTTTATAAATGAAATGGAATATTTATGGTGGATAAATTTTGAAAGCATAGATTTTCGGTGGAAAATTCGATAAGAAAGTATAAATTGTTTTAAAAATAAAGATGGATTATTTCTAAAGATGGAATGTTTTCCCTGGAAATTAAGTATGATTTCTAAGAAAGCTTCCAAAATATAAATTAGCGGTTTAAAATTTGTTTAGGATATTTGGAGAAAATGTTGCTTTTAACTATTTCAAGTACAAAGTAAAATTTATTTAAAGAATTTGTAGTACTCAATTATTTACAGGTACAATAGTATTACATGTCCAAAAAGGGAATTTTAATATAAATAATTGATTTAATAATTTTATTTTAAAAAGTAATTTGGTTTAAATCACTTAGAATCTCCCCTATATTTTCTCAGTATTATTTTATTTTAAATAATTTCTAGTAGCCGTATTTTAATAATTTAAGTATATATTTTGGAGAGTGATTTCCAAGAAATGGGAAATGTGTTTAAAAATAAAAAGGGTTTATTTTTAAAGTGTTCAGAGAAATCCACGGGATTTAAACATAAATTCGAATTGAGATAAATCAAGCAGGATTTATAAAATGATTCTTCGGTTTATTCTGAAATGAAAGTGTATTTCCCTGAAAAGACAAGTATGTTTTAAAATAGATTTTTAAGTAAAAATTAAAAAGTTTAAATTTTTTTTAAAGGAATGTTTTAAGAAATTATTATTTAAGTTGTAAAAATTTTAAAAGTGAATATTTAATAAATTAGTTATAGAAGTAATTATTTTAAAGGGGTAATTAGTATTAAGTTTTAAAAGAATATTATCAATATTTATATTTTATAAAATGGTTTTATTTTAAAGATAATCGGTTAAAATTTTATTTGAAAATTGTATAGGATTTTGTACCCTTCTTGTAAAATTTAGTTTAATTGAACTTTTATTTTAAAATTAGTTTATATTTTATAAGTAGTTTTACTTTAAATATGTTTGAATATATTTTAAGGTATATTTAGAATAAAGTGATCTAATGTTTTAAAATCTAAAGTATTTGGACTTGAATGTTTTCAGTGGAAATAAATATATGGGAATTTATTTCATGAAAAGAGTGTGGTTTGAAAACTATTTTCAGAAAAGGATTTGAAGTGAAAATATATCTTGCGAAGATATTTTGAGATTAATAAATAATTTGGGTGATTATTTATGGTTTGATGGATGTTTGTGAATGTTAATTGATAGTTAAATAACCGACTATCAATATTGGCCAATGCGTTGATCATTTCGAAGAGACCGGGATCGAGATTAATTTCTCGAAAACCACTTCGATCCGGTTTGTACGTTTTCGTAGGAAAAACAAGTTCGGAGTCAAAGATGGAGCAGTGAAGTGCAAGGGCTAGTCGTGTAACAACCCGCATATTTATCGATTTTTATATTTAAATATTTTATCGATACTCGGAATTTAGTCCGAAAAGCTACTTTTTGCATACGGTCGAATTAGGACTCGGGACCACTCCCATTGAGTTTAAAATGCCGTTTGCGACCTTTTTGAGTATAAGCTTCGCTATGTTTGGAGTAAGTTGATTTTTGCTACTTTTTTCACTTTGGGTTTGGGTTTGGGTTCAGCCCTATGTTTAACTTGTACTCAAATCTGAGCCACTCCTCCCCATTCACCCTCACTTTCTCCTCTTTTCAGTTCTAAAGCATCAATGGTGGGAGAGATGGGAAATTAAAACTCCAAAACCCTAGTTTCCTTTTGCAAATCAAGCTCTAGCTCCAAACTAATAGAAGAACCCATTAGTAAGCTTCTCTTCTTCTTCTCCAACTCTTTCTCTCTTTGATTTCAGAAAATTCCTAAACCTAATTTGGGAAATGTTTCTCTTTTTAACTTAGAATCAAGCTTCTTGAGTTGGATTTGAAGAGTGGTTGATTCACTTTTGCTTTCAAGCTTCTTTTTCAATTGCTTGGGTTCAAAGGTGAGATTTTTATCTCACATCTATGCTTATATTTATCTTCGAATGTCAGGTATGAATTCCTAACACTTATTCGTGTGCATTTGCTTTTGGTTTGGATTGATTTGGAGAATATTCCAATTTTTGGTGTTTTGAGTTCAATTCGTTAAAAATCCTAACTTTGATGTTTGAACATGTTTTTGGTGATGCATCGAGGAGCATATAGGACCGGGTAGTTGATTGGCATAATCCCTTAGCGTCGTTGCTCGAGAGAATGCAATTTGGTCGAGGTTGGACCTCAATTGGATGGATTGGGAAGGGACTGGCAACAGGTCCGGTCGACCGAGCCCTGCTGCCGGCCGACCGACCTGCTGCCAAGTGCATAAGCACTTCTCTGTTTAAGGTTCGGTCGACCGAGTACAGGGTTCGGCCAACCGACCTGCTTCCCGAGGAATTTTGAGAACAGGGTCCGGTCGACCGAGCTCTGTAGCCGGCCGACCGACCTGGTGCATTTTTGCCTATTTCGCCTAGTTGTTTGAATATCCAACTTTAATCGATTCGTGTTGTTTCTTATGTGTTGTTATCATTTGTTATGACTTTGATGACTCCTTTTTAGGGATTTTTGAATATCCATTTCGATGGATTCTTTATCGGTTTCGTTGGATTTTTATTCACATCTTCGTATGTGAATTTTAGTGATTGATTGTTCCTACAATCTTCTTCGTGACTTGTCACTTTAAAAATATAAAGGTTTCTATACTAGTAGTAAATATTAAAACTCTTTCTTCAAATGATTTCAACACTATTTTAGTATAAAGCTCACTTCTTAAACCGTTTTCCAATCTATTAGTATATACAAACCTTTACCTCACTCGTATGAGAAATCTAATTAAATGACTTAGTAAAACGAGTGGTATGAAACGCTTGCGTTTACTTCGTCGGTTAATTCTTGGACTTGTTCGATTGAATCCCTTGTGACAATTTTATAGTGGAGATCTACAGTTTGTTCGTAAATATTTAAGTTAAGCAAGTGGTTATGGGACATGAAGCTAAACTCATATATTTACTAGCTTAGTGTAATTGACACTTCTCGTTGATCATGACGATCATCTTTGTGATTTAGACTAGCAATGTGCGATGTCTCTTTATCTGCGAGGGAGACTAAACCCCGTTTTGTGGAGTTTCGACTCAAATTGGTGGGGTAGCAACCCATGGTCTTCGGGCCGTTTGTGGAGCTTCGGCTCAATTTGCGATGGTTAGCAACCATGGAATTAGCGTTCCGTTTGTGATACACATGTTGGCGAGCTTTATGCTCCCGTTTGTGATAGGCCTCCCCCTCTATGTGATTTCTGGATTTCTTGAGATGATTTCTAGAATTTGTGTTTCACCAATTTTCGTGATTTCCATTGATAAGCTTTATCGATATTTGTGCATTGGTGAATTTGTGCGTCATTGACTTTTGGTGATTTCTGGATTTCGTGTGTCGAGTTCTGGAATTTGTGTGTCATTGACTTTTGTGATTGACATTGATATTATCGTCAATATTTATGGTTTGGTGAACTAAATTAGGAGTATGACCTTTCTGTGATTCTTGTGTAGATTTTGTGACATTGAATAATCCCTTGATGATTTTCAACTGCTTATATATATCACAGCTTGGCATTGTGATTATTATGTGTTTAGTCATATCTCTTATTCTATATCGTTTCATCTGATATTTATAGTTAGACTGATCCGTTTATTATTTTCTTATTAAATAATACTCGGGTTAGACCGAGATGTTACAGGTGCTTCTGCTTGACTTCTCCCCAGGGATTCATTTCTCTAACTTTTGGCAAACTACTTAGATTAGTAGTTTATTTTGTTATATACACTTGAGATATAGACTCATTGTTGTATTCTTTTGTATAGCCGTGTTGCTATTCTTTTGTATATTTGTGGATCTTTTTGACCACTACTCTGATATACACTTTCATGTGTTAATTATATATTCATATCTTCTTCCGCCTTTGTGATATGAATTATCTGTGACTGATTTATGTTATGTTTATTTCTGTATTTGTTTCCGAAGATATTATAGCCACTGTGTAGTAGCTTTGAGTTTGTATCGGTATGTCGGATTTTCTCTTGATAAAGTATTGCATGTTATACTATCTGACATATTGATGCTCGCACAAAGCAATTACACGGATGGTCGCTCCTCAACAGCCTTATTCTCCGTGCTAGTTGACAACATTCACCATAATGTTCTTGGCTAGCGTGGGTATAGAGGTGGGGCGTCACAGCTTGGTATCAGAGCGAAACTTCGGAACAATATAGAATATTATAACAAGGATCATCGTCCTAAGTCCATCTTAGGAGTCGTGCTTTAGGATTTAATTCGAATCTTCGTACCGTTCTATCCTATTTTCTTTTATGATTCCCTGTTTTATCTATCAAGATTTCTTGAGAGTTATTTGGTGAATAACCTTTTTCTTCTTCTTCTTTCTTTCTAAAGGAAGAGAAATATCTAGACCAGGCCGCCCCAGAGCCGTACCGTCTAGTGTTCCACCCCAAGATGGAGTTTTTATGACTTCTCAACAGCTTCTTGACTTAGTGACAAATGCTCAAGCAGCTGGAGCTAACCCGGAACCTACTCACCCAAAGTCGGGGTTTGCACGCTTGTGCAGCGATTACACTAATTTGGGTGGGGAGCCATTCAAAGGTTCCGAAACTATTATTGAAGTACAGGCTTGGTTAAGGTCATGCGATCGAATCTTTTCTCGCATGAATCTTATTAACCTTCACCGAGTTCAGGTGGCCTCTAGTATGCTCCGAGAAAGAGCATTGGACTGGTACGACATTCACCGTCGGTTCATTAAAGACTTTTCTAAAATTCCCGTCCCTCTCACTAGCTTAACGAAGAAAGGTATTAAATACATTTGGTCGGACAAATGTGAAACTTCTTTTCAGAAACTAAAAGAACTCCTTTCAGATGCTCCTATTCTTGTTATTCCCGAGGGGAATCAAGATTTCGTTGTTTATACCGATGCTAGTCGCGTTGGTTTGGGTGTCGTTCTTATGCAAAGAGAACGTGTTATTGCTTATGCTTCTAGGCAATTGAAGCCAGCTGAGACTAGGTATGCCACTCATGATTTAGAGCTCGCGACTATTGTTTTCGCCCTTCGTATTTGGCGTCATTATCTTTTAGGAGAGAAATTTGTTCTTTATACCGATCATAAGTCCTTGAAGTATTTATTCTCTCAAAAGGAACTTAATTTGCGTCAACAGCGTTGGCTCGAATTTCTTGCGCCATATGATCTTGATATCCTTTATACTCCCGGAAAGGGAAATCGTGTTGCGGATGCACTTAGTCAAAAGCAACAAGCGGTCGTTTCTATGATGATATCCGAATGGAACGATCTCGAGATTTTATCCTCTTGTGAGATTCGAAAGCGCGTATCCGATTTGTGCTCATCACTTGTTTTACGTAGCCTTGAGGCTCATCCTTCTCTTTTAGACCACATTCTTGAAGCTCAAGGGATAGATCCTGAATTGGCTCTTCTTGGCCAAAATGTTAAGGATAAAATTGGTATTGAAAGTTTGAAAGACTTTGATATTGATTTTCGTGGCGGCATTCGAAAATTTCGTAGACTTATCGTACCAAATGTTGGTGATCTTCGTAAAGATATTTTAGAAGATTCCCATCATTCTAAATTTACCATTCATCCTGGTAGTAGTAAAATGTACGCGGATATGAAGCGACTTTATTATTGGGAGGGAATGAAACTTGACATCGCTAACTTCGTTAAGCGTTGCATGACTTGCCAACTCGTTAAGGCCGAGCATCGAAGGCCCGGTGGATTATTGCAACCTTTAGAAATTCCAATTTGGAAGTGGGACCAAATTTCCATGGATTTTATTGATGGCCTTCCTTGTTCTCGTTCGGTTCATGATAGCTTATGGGTGATTGTTGATAGGCTTACTAAATCTGCCCATTTTATTCCCGTTCGGTCTAACCGAACCGTTCCTCTTTTGGCCAAACTCTTCGTTAAAGAGATTGTTAAATTACATGGAGTTCCTACTTCTATTGTTAGTGATCGTGATCCATTGTTTACTAGTGGATTTTGGAAGAGTCTTCAAAAAGCTTTGGGAACGAAGCTTAATTTTAGCACCGTTTATCATCCTCAGTCCGATGGACAAACCGAGCGTGTGAATCAAACTCTTGAAGATCTTCTTCGTGCATGTATTCTTGATTTTGGTGGAAGTTGGGAAGATCATATTTCTCTTGTTGAATTTTCCTATAATAATAGCTTCCAATCTAGTATTGGTATGGCACCTTTTGAGGCACTCTATGGAAGGCCATGCTTGATCTCCTTCTTGTTGGCTTGAGGCCGGTGAGAAACTGGTTTTAGGTCCAGATTTTATTCGTGATTCCATAGAAAAGATTGAACTTATTCGACATAGGATGAAAGAAGCCCAGAGTAGACAAAAATCCTATGCCGATAACCGAAGAAGGAAGTTAGAATTTTCTGTGGGAGATCTTGTGTTCATTCGTGTTTCACCTATGAAGGGTGTTGTACGTTTCAGTCGATCGGGAAAATTAGCGCCTCGATATATTGGGCCATTTCCTATCACTGAACGTATTGGTTCCATGGCTTATCGTCTTTTATTACCTGCTCAATTTTTCTGCTATCCATGACGTGTTTCACGTTTCCCAACTTCGGAAATGTCTTCAAGATTCCGATTCTATTCTTGAGCCCGGTGTTGTGGAAGAAATTGAAGTTTCGCCTAATTTAACTTATGAGCAGCATCCTATTCGAATTATTGCTTCGGAGGTCAAACGTCTTCGAAATAAAGATGTTCCCCTTGTGAAAGTTCAATGGTCTTCAAATCCTAAGGATTGTTCTTGGGAGTCTAGAGAGTTCATCGAGCGAACACATCCGGACTTACTTTCTCGTGCTCTTTGAGGTGAACTTCTTATTTAAAATTTCTTTTGTGTTGAATATGCTTTTATGGTTGTTACTTTATATTCTCTTCTTAAATATTGCGAGGACGCAATTTCAAAATGGATGTAGTAGGAGTAGTGCCTTCGGTTTCGTTCGAACCCAGGACGGACTTGTATGGATAAATGCTTTCGAAACATCGTCAGGTGGATGGTGGACATTCTAAGTGAAACGTTCTAAAAGGGTAACACTTAGCCTCAAGCCTCATCAACCTGGAATGACTAAAAATCAGGGGTTATACAGCAAGGCTAAGTGGGTAGCACCCATTAGGGTAAGGTCATCCCTGTCTAGATGTCCCTTTTATTCGGCTTAGTGGTGCGGTTGCTGATCCCAACCATGGGTTGATCTTACTCGGGATTATCCAGTAAGTGGTAGTACCGGTCTTGTGTTGCAGGGGATTGGGATTAATCCTCTGTACGGTAATCTAGGCCACGTACTGACAGGTGGTACCCCAGTGCCTAGTCATTAGTTGGAAATCCATTCTCCCAACGCGCTTGTACGGTTTTGATTGTGCCCAACTATTGCTGAAACGTGAGATGCAAGCATTTCAGCTAGATTCTATTTTACTTTCTATAGACACTATTATAATATCAGACGGATTTGATAAAAATGTTTTGGCCATCGTAAGGTAAAAACCCGACATGTTTATTTGTGGCGTGGTCTTATGAGATGCTTTTGATTTCAAAGGATTTTGAAAACTTTAATAATCAATTTGGGTGTATTTTTCTCACGCTGGTATTCCAGACTGACTCGGGTGTTATTTTATTATAATGCTCAGGTCAGATCGAGTATTATAGATTACAGGAAAGGATGCTTGGGTGCTCAGGGGAGGGGCCGGAGACCGAGACATATTATCCGTACTTGTTTATATCCGCTGTCGTGATTGTATGGAATTGTCAGGCTGGTAATTGTTGTTTGTTTGTGATACTCTGCTGGTGTATTGTATAAAACAGATATAGTTTTCATTTTATGTAAAGATCTGATATTATGTATTATATTTTGTTCTGCTGTGATTGTGAGATTCTGTTATTATTTAGTTCCTTCTTTCTTCTATCTTCTCCCTTTTCCCTCAACTATCTGTCTTTTCCGGCACTCGATCGTCGACATATTATACTGTGGCGTATTTTGTGTCGATTTTCGAGGATTGAGAAGGACGGGTTGTGACAGTGGTATCAGAGCTTAGGTTAGCGATAACCTAGGCTTTGGTGGGAATTACTCATTAGAAATATAGTCGATAGTACTCTATAATGAGTTTGAGTGTAATAATAGATATGAGAGCGTACTTGTTAGTGAATATAAAACTGTTTTTATATTGTGTTGACTTATCGGTTGAGTGTTTATGAATTTTGGTCGGTACAGAAAGTACAACCGTATTGATAGGGGTTTCTAAACTCTTAAATAAGATAAACCGACATAGTATTGTTTTTAAAGCGGTAAAATGAAATAATTTTACCCAAAATTATATTTTGATATAAAAGAAATAATTTTCTAAAATTATTACATATATTTGGATGATTGGGTGTTAATACTATAATCAAATAATAATCTAAAATTTGATCTAAAATTTAAAATGGTTTATAACCAAATAGAATTCTATAAGTATGATTTATCCACAAAGATGTATAACTAAAATTTGAGTTGAACCGGAATTTAAGTCCCGAAAATTTTGTAAAGTGTTTTAAATGTATTTAAAACAAAAGTTTGGGAATTTAAAATCTTGGAAATGTTTTCCAAAGTATTGGACGACAATAATGGAGTATTATTTTGGGAAAATATCTTTGAATGGAAATTATTTTGAAAGGAATTTGTGGAAGTAAGGAAGCACTGAACTCACTTCAGTCGCTGGAAAATAATCATGATGATGATGGCCACATCATCAGAATTCATTTTCGAGTTACTAAGGTGATGGATTGCTACCGTGGTGATTGGCTATGATATCAGTTTAGACTTGTTTGATATACAAGGTGTTTTGGAAATTTCAAAAAGGAATTTTGTTTTTGTAAAAACAAGTTGTTTTGGAATCCGAAGATTTGGTTTGATATACCAAGTGGGTATGTATTGATTATTATTTCAACATGGTTTTGAAATAAAACCAGGTAATTGAATTCTGGGAACTCTATTTAAATAATGTGAAAAGTTAAGATAAAGCAACTATTGAACCTATTAAGTGAAGTTGATTTAAATAAGAAGGAATAATGAAATATTAATCTTGGAATTAAAATTTAATTTGAGTGAATGAAAGTGAATAAAATATATTTGAATTTAACGCAGGATTTGTTAAATAAATTAAAATTGGGATTGAACTAAATTGGATATAAAGTTGAAATGTAAAATGACTATAATTGTGTAATAAAAATTTATATCCTTAAGTTATTAAGTGTTATATATAAAATTTGGAATTGTGATTATAAGGTGAAAATGACTCAAATGAGCAATATAAGCTTTTAAGTAAATAAGTAAGTCGAACTTATGAATAGAAGATGGAATTATAAACATAAATGAGAAATAGTTGAATTTGTATGGTAAGTTCAAAATTTAATCCTAAAAGAAATGTAAATTGAAATAAGGTGAAGAAAATATAAAGGATGAATGGACTTAGGTTAGTAAATAAGTTTTGAACTTATATATTGAGAAACAGAAGTTAGTTGAAATTGTGTTGAATAAAAATCAAAATTCAGTCGTGTTATAAATAATATTGAATGAAATTCAACTCTTAATTAAAATAGTAAAGGAAGTGTTATGAATTTAAGTTGGATAAATAAAATTTAGTTGGACTTGAATTAAATTTGGAAAAGAATTGAATTAAACGGAATTTGAATTAAGTAAGAATGATATTGAATGAATTAAATTCTCGCTCAACTAAATCCAAAGGAATTGTTTCAGGATGAATTTAGTGTAAACTAAATTAAATGGAAATTGTATTGGAATGAATAAAATTTTGGTAGCTTGTTCAAAATTTAAAAAGCAAAATAAAACCCAGTTCTGGTTTAGAATAATTGAAATGGTCATGTTATTAATAAAATAAATTCAGAATGAATTTAGAAGGTGAATTAAATTTTAAAATGGATGAGTAAGTAAACTAGTTGAATTGAAATTTGTAAATGGATTGGAATTTGATTGGATAAGAATCAAATAAAAATAAAAATAAATTTGATGCAAGAAGAAATTGAGATATTTTGGAATTGAAATAACTTAAGAAAATTGTGAAATGTTTGTTGTCAAACTTACGAAATGGCCTCGAATAAAATTTGTGTAGATAATAAAATTTTAATGCAAGTGAAAGAATTTTAATTTCTTATTGTAATGAAATAAGAATGTATGAGTTGTAAATAATCCAAAATGGAATGATATTAATACAAACTTAAGTTGGATGATGACTTGAAGTGAGAATGGGATTTGATTTAACAATTGTGATGAAGTAAAAATTGTTTGGGTTATGAATAATTTCGAATGAAATAAAATTGAGATAGATTGAGATGGAATTAATTTTAAATGGTTATAAGCTTAAGTCAGGGTTACTTGCATGGATAACTTTAAATTTTGCATGGAAATTGGTTGTTTGTTGTAAACGGAATTGAATTGATTTAAAGAAGCAAATTAAGATGGATTTTGAATCAATTGGATTAAGTGAAATCGTATTAGGTGAATTTGTATATAAATTCAAGCGAATTATAAAAGAAATGCAAGCATATCAAATTTAAAATAAAAATTTGATTGTGAATCAATTTGGAATTGAATTGAAACATATTAATGTAATTAAAGCCTATGTTAATCATATTGAAGAGAAAATGAATTGGTTGTAGTAAATATGAATTGTAAAAAGTAAACTTGATCGTAAATCATTCGAGTGGAATAAAATGAAGTTTAAATTTGTTAGGAAAATTAAATGGATTTGAAAACTTGTGATTGCTATAAAGATGGTACTTGTAGGATTATGCAATTTGTTGTTGGGCTATGTGATTGTTGTGTTTAGCTAAGATAAATGTATGGAAGGTCGTTAAAAAATTTATATTGTTGAAAATCGATATGTATGTTTAAGTAAGTACAGGTATGGAAGGCAATCGATAGAGTTGGAGTACGTATATGCAATATATATTAGCCGCTTGCTTTTAAAATGCTAATCAAAGGTACGCCTACGCAATAAAATTTGAAAAATGATATATGTATTGTGGTATATTTTGTTTTCCGACTGTGTAGGTCGATGTATATATATTTATATCTATTGTGATATTGTAAAACGCTCTCCGTACAAAGGAGACGCTGTCAAAAAATTTCAGAAATTTTGGGAGTTAGAAATTTTTTGGGAATTTTGAACTTTTTAGTTAACTAGGAAAGTTGTTTTGAAATGATATTGAAAACAAAAGCTTTTGAGTTAGAATATATAAGCGAATGGTTTTGGAATTGAGCTAAAAGGTTTGAGAAGTGTATGTAAGTTTTAATTAAATGAATTTTAGGTAAGTAAGTGAGTCTGGAAGTATTTTTCATACGTATAGATTTTTAGTAATATTGAAAAATAAATAATATAAATTAAAAGTGGAAGTTAATTTAATAATAGAAGAAGAATCTCTGTTTACTCAATGAATGACTCCCCTCTAAAACTTTTTGTTTGTCTACTACTTCTTATTGCTTATGTTTTTATTTATTTAAAATAATCAATGTATGAATCTAAACAAAAGATTTCCGATATATCTGAAAAAGAAGAAATATTAGTCTTTGGTAAACAAGAGAAAAAACATTATTATTTCGATACAAGGCGACACAAGAAAAAGGAGTTATACCTTTTCTTGTGTCGAATAGAAGATTAGGAAAACTTATAATCCTTCCTAGACTGTTCCTTTCATTTCACTTATCCAGTCCTTGTCTTGTATCTTCTTCCTTTTTTTTGTATACCTATTGGCTAGTGCCTAGTACTAAAAATGGAACACAAGTAATGAATTCCGTAGATCTCGAAAAAATACTAGAAACAAAAAACAAAGCAAAGTAGGTTTAAGGAAGTTTACAGAAATACATATTTCATTTTTTGATCAACAAGAATTCGGCGCTTTTTATCAACTTGATGGCAAGGAATTTCTAGCACGCCCTACTCGTTCTGCTCGCAGCAATCCGATTAATTCTCCAGGCGAAAAAACATTAGACATTCTGTCTTTTGAAACCAAAACTTTTGATGTTGCTTGTCGTACAATAATCTTTAGATGTCTATTATCAAATTTCGGGGACGAAATTTTTATAAGGGGGGAGGAATTAACGACCCAGAATTTTGATCGTTAGATTTGAACATTTAATTCATTTTAAATGTTAAATGTGAATTATAACTGGATTTCAAATAAGAAGATTTTGGTTAAATTAATAAAATTAGTTAAAATTTCAAATATGGTAATTCAAAATGTATTTGAATAATAGTAATTAAATATTTGAAATTGGGATAATTAGTAAATCTAGAGATAAATGGTTATGCAAACAATTTCTAAATTGATTTAAAGTCTAGTTGAATTTGAATAATAATATTGGACTTTTGGATGGAATCAAAAGTTGATATGTTTAAATTTCGGATTTTATCTTAATTTAATAATGGAATTAATATAATAATGATAATAATCAGATTTTGATTTAAAACGAATCAGAATGATTTCTAATGTGATTATAAATTCTATATAATTTATAATTCAGTTGGTAAAACTTTAAAAGTGAAACTTTAAATGATTTCGACGATTTTGAAAATCGCTCGATTTAATCGACGAGTTAAAATAGCCTTCTGGAGCACAGTCTCGGAATTCGACGAAACCAGTTCCATTGGATCCGTAATAGTTAATTATTATCGGATTTCAAATTTCATAGCGTTTGGAATTACCGTATGTTCGTACGGGTGAGAAACGTGTTGAAATTAAAATCGATAATTTAATATTTTAAATCGATTTAAAAAGCTAACTTCCACATACGATCAAATTAGCCTCCGAAACATGTTCCATTGTGTTCGGAATGCGGGTAAAACCTTAAAATCGCATGTCGGCGCGCGTTGTTCGGAGATCGTTTGAGAAAATTGTTTAAAAGTGAATTAAGTAATAAAATAATTGGTTTACGTGTATATATATACGTTTAAGGGGTCGAAACCCTCGTTTTCTCTAAGCCACCGCCGTTGCTTATATCAATGGCCGAAACTCTTCCCACCTTCTTCCCTTGATCTCCACTCATTCACTCATTTCATCGAAAGGTTTCAACTAGAAAAGCGTAGAGCTTGACGAGAGCTTTCTATCCATATGGCGTGATCGAGTTTTGTGGAGCGTAGAGGGTAGGAAGCCGCCACGTTCGTCGTATGTTCATGCACGAATCACGAGATGTAGGGGTAGCCGAGCGTCGCGCGGTTCTGAACAAGGGTGGAGCTCGAAGTGATGGTCCCATTGGTGTCGCTGATCGTTGTAGATGTAGTCGTGGTGGTCGCGTTGGCAAACCCTAGAGGGACGACATTGGGTTCGAGTAGCCTGTAGATGACGCGTTGAGGAAGAAGCTTTCATGCGGCCCTGATTTCAATTTGCAAATCTAACGGCCTTTGCTAATAGGTTATAAAATTAATAAATGGAAATTGTTTTAAATTATATTCAAACTTCGTAAATTCATATCTATTGCATACGTTGTCAGATTTCGACAAAACTGCGTCGTCGGAATCGCAGCGACGCGATCTACGCGCTGCAGCAAGTCCGGAGATGATTGGAGCAAGTGGAAATTTTAGATTAAATTGAATGGTTCGATTTAATTTAAAATTTAAAACGCTCGGCGTTACGAAATTCAAGGTGAGTTAATCTCACTCACATCTGGATGCCATTTAATTTAAATAGCTAATATTTAAATGTTTGATTGGTTGATTAGTTAAATGTGATAATTATTACAGATTGGATCGATATTTATTGGTTGTGCTAATATCTGTGGATGTAGGGAAATAGGTTGGAGGGATCCAACTGGATTCCTCACAAATAGAAATTATATTTATAATCTATGGTATATTTCATTGATATCCAGTGATGGATAGATTTGGAATTTTGTTATGTTGTGTTATGGTTGAATAATATAATTTGGTATTTTAAAATATCAATAAAGTGAAATGGGAGTAAAAAGGAAATGAAAAGTGATTTTAAGGAATGAATTTAAGGAAATTAAATTCAGGAATTGGTTTGGAATTTGAAATGTTTTGAAACTGTGATTGGAATGGAAACAAGAAACGGAAATTTATAAATTAGGTTGATAAATGAAATGGAATATTTATCGGTGGATAAATTTTGAAAGCATATATTTTCGGTGGGAAATTCCATAAGAAGGTATAAATTGTTTTAAAAATAAAGATGGATTATTTCTAAAGATGGAAAGTGTTTTCCTTGGAAATTAAGTATGATTCCTAAGAAAGCTTCCAAAATATAAATTAGCGGTTTAAAATGTGTTTAGGATATTTGGAGAAAATGTTACTTTTAATTATTTCAAGTACAAAGTAAATATTTATTTAAAGAATTTGTAGTACTCAATTATTTACGGGTACAATAGTATTAAATGTCCAAAAAGGGATTTTAATATAAATAATTGATTTAATAATTTTATTTTAAAAAGTATTTTGGTTTAAATCACTTAGAATTTCCCCTATATTTTCTCAAGTATTATTTTATTTTAAATAATTTCTAGTAGCCGTATTTTAATAATTTAAGTATATATTTTGGAGAGTGATTTCCAGGAAATGGGAAATGTGTTTAAAAATAAAAAGGGTTTATTTTTAAAGTGTTGAGAGAAATCCACGGGATTTAAACGTAAATTCGAATTGAGATAAATCAAGTAGGATTTATAAAAGGAATCTTTGGTTTATTCTGAAATGAAAGTGTATTTCCATGAAAAGCCAAGTACGTTTAAAACAGATTTTTAAGTAAAAATTAAAAAGTTTAAATTTGTTTTTAAAGGAATGTTTTAAGAAATAATTATTTAAGTTGTAAAAATTTTAAAAGTGAATATTTAATAAATTAGTTATAGAAGTAATTATTTTAAAGGGGTAACTGGAATTATGTTTAAAAGAATATTATTAATATTTATATTTTATAAAATGGTTTTATTTTAAAGATAATTGGTTAAAGTTTTATTTGAAAATTGTATAGGATTTTGTACCCTTCTTGTAAAATTTAGTTTAATTGAACTTTTATTTTAAAATTAGTTTATATTTTATAAAGTAGTTTTGCTTTAAATATTTTTAAATATATTTTAAGGTATATTCAGAATAAAGTGATCTAATGTTTTAAAATCTAAAGTATTTGGACTTGAATGTTTTCAGTGAAAATAAATATATGAGAATTTATTTCATGAGAAGAGTGTGGTTTGAAAACTGTTTTCAGAAAAGGATTTGAAGTGGAAATATATCTTGCGAAGATAATTTGAGATTAATAAACAATTTGGGTGATTATTTATGGTTTGATGGATGTTTGTGAATGTTAATTGATAGTTAAATAACCGTCTATCAATATTGACCAATGCATTGATCGTTATGAAGTGACTTGGATCGGGATTAATATCTTGAAAACCACTTCGATGTGGTTTGTACGTTTTCGTGGGAAAAACGAGTTTGGAGTCGAAGATGGAGCAGTGAAGTGCAAGGGTTAGTCGCTACTAATCCTGAGGTTGATTCCAAAATGGATGTAGTAGGAGTAGTGCCTTCGGTTCCGTTCGAACCCGGGACGGACTTGTATGGATGAATGCTTTCGAAACATCGTAAGGTGGACGGTAGGCATTCTAAGTGAAACTTTCTAAAAAGGTAACGCTTAGGCTCAAGCCTCAGCAATCGAGAATTACTGAAAATCAAGGGTGATGCAACAAGGCTAAGTGGGTAGCACCCATTAGGGTGAGTTCATCCCTATCTAGATGTCCCTTTTATTCGGCTTAGTGGTGCGGCTGTTGATCCCAACCGTGGGGTGATCTTACCCGAGATTATCCAGTAAGGGGTAGTTCTGGTCTTTTGTTGCAGGGGATTGGAAGTAATCCTCGGTACGGTGATCTAGGCCACGTAATGTGACAGGTGGTACCCCAGTGCCTAGTCATTAGTTGGAAATCCATTCTCCCTACGCGCCTGTACGGTTTTGATTGTACCCAACTATTGCTGAAACGTGAGATGCAAGCATTTCAGCTAGATTCTATTTTACTTTCTATAGACACTATTATAATATCAGACGGATTTGATAAAAGTGTTTTGGCTATCGTAAGGTAAAAATCAACATGTTTATTTGTGGCGTGGTCTTACGAGATGCTTTTGATTTCAATGGATTTTGAAAACTTTAATAATCAATTTGGGTGTATTTTTCTTACGCTGGTATTCCAGACTGACTCAGGTGTTATTTTATTATAATGCTCGGGTCAGACCGAGTATTATATATTACAGGAAAGGATGCTTGGGAGCTCAGGGGAGGGGCTGGAGGCAGAGACGTATTATCTGTACTTGTTTATATCCGCTGCTATGATTGTATGGAATTGTCAGGCTAGTAATTGTTGTTTGTTTGTGATACTCTGATGGTGTATTATACAAAACAGATATAGTTTTCATTTTTTGTAAAGATCTGATATTATGTATTATATTTTGTTCCGTTGCAATTGTGAGATTCGGTTATTGCTTAGTTCCTTCTTTCTTCTATCTTCTCTCTTTTCCCTCAACTATCTGTCTTTTCCGGCACTCGATCGTCGGCATATTATACTGTGGCGTATTTTGTGCCGATTTTCGAAGATCGAGAAGGGCGGGTTGTGACAGTATCAGAGCTTTGGTTGAGACGTTCCTTAGCCTGTTGGGGTTAACTCGTTAGAGATAGGGTAGTGATATCCTAGAATGAGGTTGTCCGAGGGTGTATATACAAGAGCGGGTATTTGTTGGTGTTATAAATAGGGTTTTATATAAGTTTGAAATGGAATAATTTTCCTAATATTATATGCTATATACAAGGAATAAAATTTTATAACTATTATTTTTATTTGTAATGTGTTTGTTTGATGAAATGGTAATATTTAATTATTATCATTTATTATGAATTGGTTGTATTTAGTCGGTTTATAAGCATTGGTTGTTACTGTTGATTGAATTTATGAATTAAACACTAGTTTAATAATGGTGCATTAAAGGGAAAAAAGTGAATAATTAGTATATTTGTTTATAAAATTGAAATGTTTTGTTGTGAATTTTGTCATTTGTTGATTGATAGTTTCGACTGTTGAAATAAAAGGGAATATCTGGATATTTTGGATAGTCGAAAACTTCTGATTTAGTTTATGAATTGAAACTTAGTAGTTATGTTAAATTATGCAGTTGAAATCGATAACCTTAATTTGAAAGCAAGTGAAATAAGGTTTAATTTGTTATATCTATATTTAGTAAATGGGTAGAATTGTTGTATTCCTTCTTGGCATGTAATGTAATAATATACAAGTGTGAACTTTAAGCCTTAGCATGTTTAAATTGAAATTGTGATTAAGGAAATGCTGTCAATGAGTTTTTAATTGACAAAAAGTGACTATAAACTTAATTCAAATTTATGAAATGTGTCATAAATAAATTTGAAAAGTAAAAGATAAAAAATAATTGGATATACAAATATAAACTAAAAGTGAAATGATTATAAATAAAGTCATGACTTGTAAATTTTTTGTGAAATAAATGGATGTTGCAATAAATGGTTTAATTAAAATTGTGAAAACCTTAAAGTCGAATAATGTTTTATAAAATGATAAGCTTTTATAAATTTGTTATAAACTAAAGGAAATTTCTTAAGAAATAATTCGCAAATAAATGTAATATTAAACGAGAAATATTACATGTGGAGAAATATAAGCAATGTTTGAGTACATGAACGTTTTGTGTCAATTAGAGAAATTCTATGAAACCAATACTAAAGTATGAAGTGATATTTTTGTTAATCAATGAGATTTATAATGAAGTTAAATTGAAAGTAAAATTGTGATGAAACAAGATGGCATAGATACGTGAGTTGTACGTATATTGTTTTATTCGAATAATTAATTTGATTTAGATTTGAGTACACAAGTTCTAGGTTAATTTCACCATTTCTTGTTAGGATTTTTCATTTGATTCTTGATGGTGAATATTTGATATGGATTTTGGTTCGATTCTAGAATTCTCTATCATAGTATATGGCTATGCGAGGAGAATGATGGTTTCTAGTCAAGAAACCATATCGGAGTCCGCATTAGGGAAGTCGAATGGGCAATATTAGTTCGAAAGCGAACTTGTGCGATCGAGCGAGCGATCGAATGTGATTTTGCGAAATGATGACATATGTACATCTAATGTTCTAATGTTATCATATTGCTTTGATGCTGAAACTGAAAATTGTTGGGTTGGATATCTTTGTATTTTAAATTGGAATTTTCTTTTATGAAAAACTACTATTGATTTAAAACCATTTTACGAAACTATTTTCTTTTATTTTTCTTAAACAAACTATTTTATTCTATTTTACATACAAACTATTTTATTTACAAAACTATCTTACAAACTATTTTATTTACAAAACTATTTTACAAACTATTTTATTTACAAACTATTTTACAAAACTATTTTATATACAAAACTATTTCGTAAAATGATTTTTATATACAAAACTACTCTAAATTCAAAACCTTTTATAAAGCAAAGATGCTCAATCTCATATGGCTCTTCATGCAACGCAATTGATTTTAGGATAATTTTGATTCTTATATAAGATGGACTTTATATAAGTATAAGGTGATTTTTAAAACCGTTGATTTTGGAAAGTACTTTATCTGAAAATGAAATCTTATATATAATGGAATTTATATAAGTACGATATTTGAAGTTATGATTCTAAAAGGGTACTATGTATAGTATGATATATTTTGAAGTAAATGATATGGGAAGTACCTTCCGTCGGACCCCTTTGGCGGGTCATTTATCGGATCCCTTTGGTGTGTCATTTATCGGATCCCTAAAGTGGTCATTTATCGGATCCCTTTGGTGGGCCACTTATTATATTCAATTGATATTGTTAGATAGCATAAATCTAGGGGCGGGATGCCTATAGCTACAAATGATTCCATGGGGATAGCGGCGTAACCATTGCGTAGTTGCGATCTATCGACCATGGTCTAATTCGAGGGGCGGGATCCCTAAAGTTACAAGTGATTCCACTGGGATAGCGGCGTAACCATTGCATAACTATGATCCATGAGGGAATGTACTTTACATATCTATTTTTTATGTTTTTAAGTATTTTCAATGGATGTTGAAATGGGTCTACTACGTATTTGGAGAATTTTAGCCTTGTGCCCGATCAACGCATAACCAGAGTCTGGAAGATCGAGGATAAACTTGTTAAAACATCGGGTTATAAAAGTATTTTGATACAGTATTATATAAATGATATTTTGGTCATTTTTTTTCTTTTCTAAATGCTTTTAAAATGTTTAAAATATTGTTTATTTATATACAACATGGTTTTTTAGTAATTATTAATGTTTTAAATATTGTGAGGAAAAGTTAATGATTATTGATTATTAAAAATGTTTGAAAAGTATTTTGAGATTTAAAACTAATAAATTTATAAATAATGGATTTAAGGTTTTCAATAACTCCTTTTAAATATAAGTAATGATGCAAATAATTATTTTCAAATAGTTTACATATCTTTATAAAGATGTTACTTAAGATTTTTTTAATGGTATCTATAAATAAAGCAAGAAACTTTATAGATGAATAATTGTGAAGTATTAAAGTCCTAAAGATGATTGATTTGCAAATGAATATTTCAGATGAATATCTCATGTAAAATTTATGTAAGTTTGAATATATAATTTTAAAGAAAATAAATGATCTGGGAAATTTATTTTAGCAGTATGCTTGAAAATAAATTGGAATTTGAGAACTTAGGCTCCGGGTTGAAATTTTTTTCAAGATATTTTAGAATAAAATACTAATAATATTTGGAAGTATTTTGGATAAATATTCTCAAATGTGATTTGAAAGAATTGTTTTAAAAGTAATAAGTTATGTACTCCACTCTTCTGTCACTGGAAATTGATTTCGATGATGAGTGCACGCATCATCAATATTCATTTTTGAGTTTCAAAGTGGGAAGGCCGCTGTAGTAGTTTTACTACACCTTTATTTTGATAAACAAATCTTAATTTTAATTTAAAATGTGATTGGATATATAACGCTATGAGTGTTTGTGTGCATGTATGTATATATATTATTTCGAATGATTTGAAATAAATTAGGCATTTAGTTCTTAAGTTTGTATAAATTATAGAATTCAATTATGGTAATGAATGAAATCTTGACTATATTAATAATCGGAAACTTCTAAAATGAGAAATAAGAAAATTAGATGCTATGTGATTAATGAAATATATAATAAACTGGAAATTTGTAACTTGTAAATCGGAAGATATGAAATATTTAACATTTTGTTAACTAAAATGAATAAGATAAACTTGTGTAACATTCAATTACGTTCTATAAACATATATGTAACTTACCTAAAATGTTTAAAACGTTGAAATGTTAAATCGGAATATGTAATTGAATTTTTTACAAGTAAAACTTAAGTGATGGAAGTGTTCAATGAAATTATTTCTATAGATAAGTATTTTAATGTACAAGAAATGGTAAACGTAAAAATAATGTGAAATAAACTGCAATAAAATGTATGTAATACTTAATTAATGAATTCATTGATTATTTTAAATAATAAATGTGAAATATTTGTGTAAGTACATGAAAGAAAAAGAAAAAGGACACTGTATGAATGAATGGAAATAAATAAAAAATGTAAATAATGATGTGAAAAGAAACCAATTGAATAAACTTAAATAATGTGTTGGAATTCTTGGTTGTTTTGGATGTGGGATGTTTGGAAAAGGATACTTCTAGTTGTTTAAGGTTGTATGGATAGTCTATTTAGAAATTATCCAAGGCTATTGGGCGTAGGGTACACTCGATAGTTTATTTATCACCTTGCACGATTAAAAGTTTCCAAACTAAACAAACCATTGGTTTTGGTTGCATAAATGGTTATATTGTTTGTTTGATTATGTTTTATATTGATTTGCTTTTGTGGCAAACTGAAACAACTAAATTTTTCTCTTGTACATAATTCTCACTATTTTGGATTGTATAAGTGAAATAAAGGATTATGGAAGCAATAGTTGCTGCTTTTGGCTTTATAAATAAAGTTTGTTTGCCCGACAAACAGATACGTTGCCGGATTATGGTTTTATAGCGATATTATATTGTTTCCCATGGTCTGGAATATTTTATTTTTGAAATATGATATATATATATTGTAATTATTGATATTATTTTTTTCCAGACCTCTCCGTACAAAAGAGACTCCGCCAAAAAAATTCGTGTATTTAAGACCGAGAATTTTTGTGAAAGCGAAAATATTTTCAAAATATTATTAAACTTGAATATGAAAGGTTTTATTATTTACAAGTTGATATATTTTATTTAAAATACCTAATTATGTAAAATTTAAAGTGTTTATAAATTGAATAATTTGAATAAAATTATATCAAGTTTCTTAGTTCCTTCTAGTTTCTTTTCGATGACGAAAAGTTTTAAATGAGGGAGAGTGTAACAACTCATAAATTTTGATAATTAAAAACTATTAAATTTAGTAAGGTTTTAGAATTTAAATATTGTGAGAAAAATAATTTAATTTATTAATGAGAAAATAATTAAATATAAATTTAATTTTTGTTGTTTATATGTCACTGATAACTATTTAAGCAAGTTAATTTATAACTCTTATATGAAAAAGGCAATTCTATAAATGTATTTAGGTCAATGTGAAAAAAGACTTCAATTGTTTTAAGTATCTTATGTAAACAACAATTCTATAAATGTACTTAAGTTACTGTAAAAAGAATCTAATTATTTTAATTATCTTATATGTAAACAACAATTCTATAAATGTATTTAAGTTACTATAAGAAGATTTCAATTGTTTTAATTATCTATCCATTAATTATCTTCCGTTTTAATTTTAATGTTGAAATTTATTGACATTAATTTGACTTGGAATCTTTCAATAAAAAGGGAAGAGAATTTAACTGAAATTAATGACGTTTAATGAAAAAAATGTAAGTTTGTTAGGATCCGCTTTAAAGTGTAATTTTGAAATTAATTACAATTATGTCGATTTGGGATCTTTCAATATTAAAGAGGCAAAAAAAATAACACTAATTGAAATTAATGGATTTGACGAAAGAAAACATACGTCATTGTTAAAATAAAAAGGATGTTTTAGTGAAAACAAAATGAATGTTTGTTTTTAAAGTAAGTGTAATTTTATAAAAAGAGAAAAATTGAATATTTTAGCAACATTTTACGGTCGTTAAATAATAGGTTTGGCCGTATAAAGTTAATTTTAATGCTAATGGTAAAATTTAGAATAAATTAAATATTTTATGTTCATGATTATGCGCTGAGAAAAACGCCGACTTTGATTTGAATTTGGAATCATGCTTCACCTTTTATTTTATGTAGCGGGGTCCCCGTTACCTTGGTTGGTGTGTTCAAATTTTATTTGTTGTACGTTAATGAAACTTTTAAATAGGCGTAAATTTGAGTTGATTCGAGGTTAACGAAATTAATTGAATTGAAATACAATTCCATATTAGATTAATGTGGTATTATATTCATTTTGAAGTATGAAAGATGATGCTCATCACGAATTCAAATTCATGCACGTTTCATATTCTATTGCTTGTTTCCTAACTACTATCTCATTCACGTTTTTCTGCCTTTTCACTTTCGCATTTCAACTGTTCAAAAAAAAAAAACCTCTCTCTTTACTTCATAAAACTTATATTTATTCTCCATATATCCATTTTCCATTCTTATTATTAGTTATACATTCTTTCACCTACCTTTATTCGGCCTAATTTATATATAACTCTTGTATTTGCATCTAAGCATTTATTTTTACACGTTACAACTTTTAGTATTCATTCTTTTTCATAACTTCTACCTACACTAATTCATTCATTAACAATTCATATTTAATGCACATGCATCATTCATGCTAGTCTGTTCATGTTCATATTTGTTAAAAACATAACCGCATCGTTTCTGTGAAAAGCTTACTGTATTTTTGTATTCTTTTGGTACCTTCTAACTTTCCCACCTGTGACTTTTTAATTTTCCATTAGAGAACAAAACCAAAGTACGTACAGATTGTTTCTCATTACTCTATCTGAAGCTTAATGCTCACACTTTTTTCTTCTTCCTCAAAACTACAGAAACTCCAAAATTCCTAAATCCACAAGTCCATAAATTCCTGAACTCCAAACTCCATCCCTTCTCCCTTCAAACTCCAACCCTCCTCTCTTGCTTCATCTCTCTAAAGAAGAAGAAGAAAACTCAGTTTGTTCGATTTGCGTTGTCGTGCTTTGCTTTGCTATTGGAATGTTGCTATGGATAGAAGTGGTTACCTTGTCGTGTTTGGATTTCAACTAGGATCTATCTATTTGTGTTGTCAAAAACTCTCTAACCTCGAAAGGTGAGCAATTACTCACGATTAACATTTTTATTGTTAGGTAAATAAACATTGATTGAAATGTTATGAGAAATGTCTTCTTTAGATAGGAATATGCGAGATATATTGTTATGTTCCCTTGATTTGTGTTATAACATTCACATGCACATGTTTTTTTATATGTCACAAATAGTATGTTATGTTGATTTGATTAATTATCACATATGTATGTTAAATATGTCACATATGATATGTAAAAAAATGTGTTATGTTAGAAATTTTTTGTTATATCCCATGTTGAAATACGTCATATATGCTAAGTTGAAAAAAATTGTGTTAGTTAGTAAAATCATATGTTGCACATGCTATGTTAATAATATGTCACATATGCTATGGGGAAACAATGTGTTATGTTTGGAAAAAATGATATGCTATGTTATTTAATTGTAAATCACCTTGCAAGTTCATTGTATATATGCCATGTTATATGTTTATATGTTATGTTAGTGTATGACATATCAGAATTTGAAATATTTACTTGTGTTGTTTACGATATGTGACATATATATATTAGTTATGCATGTGTATATATTAAATTGTTAATTATGCACGCATGCTGGTTAGTTTTTATATGCCATGTTGAAATACGTCACATATGCTATGTTGATAAAAATGTGTTAGTTAATAAAATCATATGTTGCACATGCTATATTAATAATATGTCACATATGCTATGTGGAAATAATGTGTTATGTTTGAGAAAAATTATATGCCATGTTATTTTATTGTAAATCACCATGCAAGTTCCTTGTATATATGTCATGTTATATGTTTATATGCTATGTAAGTGTATGACATGTCAGAATTATAAATATTCACTTGTGTTGTTTACGATATGTGACGCATGTGATATGTTAGTTATGCATGTGTATATATTAAATTGTTAATTATGCACGCGTGTTGGTCGATGACATGTTACGTTATGTATGTTATTATTGTTCTCACACTTCAAGTTCCCTCATAATTAGCAAAATCATTTTGGATTGACATGATGTATACTCGATATAAACCACTTAGGGTTTAAATAAATTGATTTAGAAATAAATTGGAATACTGTAAGTTTAAATTTATGTTTGAATTTGAAATTATGAAATTGAAATTTAATTGATTTAATGAATGTTTTAATTGGATTTTTAGATTTAAACTTGTTTGATTATAACTTAATAGCTTTAAGAGAAAAATTGAAACCTGAAGTTGGATTTAATAATGAATCGATTGGAAATGAACATAAAGTCGGTATTTGAACCGAACCGATTTATAATGTGAAAGATGATATTTATTTAAACCTAAGCATTTCACTTATTGAGTTATCTATACATTTCACTTGAGTTGACTTACTTACAGAAGAATGTTAGTCCTGACTCGAGTGATTTTCTTTTACTTTACGCTCAGGTCAGACCGAGTATTTCAGTTTAGCGAAGACACTTATTTCTAAAGATGAAGACGTAGTTGAGGATCGTATCTACTACTATTATAGCAATTGTTTATTCTGCCTGAGAAAAATGTAAATTCTGATTTTGTTGAAAATAGTTTCATGAACTGTTTATGTATTTATTTTGTGTATTATATTTCATCCTTCCACTGCGAGATTCTGTATTTTGTTCTTTTGAATCTTATATCATTTGAACAATCCCATTAATAATCTGTCTTTTGAATAGTATGAGTTAGACATATGCAGTTTATTATCGACTTAAACTATCCAAAAAGGCGGGTCGTTACGACTGCGATCATGATATATCCTGATAATGATATCCTTTTATACTACATTGTAAACTAATGAGTAATATTTTTAAACTAGGAATGTCTATATGATTAATGGGTTAAAAGGAACTAATAAGCATTAGTGAAACCTGACAAATATATTAATAATAATAATAAGGAGAATTCAACAGATAATAAAAGTAAGAAAATTATTTCATTTTCTTTCAATGATTTATGCATTTGCCGGAAAATACCAGCATTAGAGAAAAAGAGAAGCCTATAGTAAAACTAAAATGAGAGGAAAGGACTATAGTATGTGCGTTTTCTACGAAGTGAATTTAGCCAATAATTACATATGAATTATTTGAAAATGAGAATTAGTTAAGTAATTATTTATAGACATATTGTTCTCCTTGTTTATATATTACTTCTAGTTATGGGCTCGCTAAAATGACAGCATTTATTATTCACAACGTGCTTGATTCCTTAGTACTGTATATTTGTTTGGCTACCGTGGATATAATTTATGAACAGGTAATTAATGTAATAAATTATGATTAATGAGTTTTATCTTTGAATACGTAGATGATTAACAACTTATATTCATTTAGGGCAGCATACTATATTAATTATTAGTTAAGTGACCATGCATAAAATATATATAAATTATCAATTTTTCTCTCTACACCGGGTCTTGGGATAGGACGGTTAAACTGTGACCCGTACAGATCACGGGCCGAGGCGAAAAAAATTAACCTGCACCGTATTTATGGACCAAGTATAGGGTAGAATCTAAAATGAATGGAGCAGGTCTGGGGCATGGGAAACCCATCCTAACCCGCCTCATTGCCATACCTGTTGGTTCCTTTACGAACAAAGCAGACGCATATGCCACATTTGGGTGGAACCATTCATATTCCACATTTTGTACAATTCATTCCTCATTGTATAATGTCAGATTGATTTTATCTGGTAATTCTTCATTTGCTACTACCTCTACAAGAATTTGAGAAAAATTTAATCACGTTTTCTTTGCCGTGGTCGCATCGCATTTAATTGGTTTTCCTATAATGCTCCATTACACGGAAAGCTTCTTTGTCCCAGATTTTTAGATCATATTTCACAGTTTTACCCAAATTTCCATTATTGTTAAAAGATCTCTGTCTAGTTTTAAACTACATGACCATTTTCCCATTATGAATCGGATTTATAGTTTTTCGAGGAAAGCTGAAATGTGTAGAAATCTGTTTAAGTGAATTTTAAATTTAAAATAGTCGATTCTAAAAACTATCTTCCAAATATGATTGAATTGGCTTCCGATATATACTTCATTGCGTTCAGAATAAGGGTAAAACATTATAAACGCTAGGCGGCACGTTTCGATTGGGGTTCGAAAATTTTCTGATGAATAATGCGCGTAAATTTTCTATAAAAGGCCACCATAAATTCACATTTTCACAATACCCTAATAGGGCTAGGGTTAGCCGCCGACTTTGATTCAATGGTCGAAAAACTCCTAGCTTCTTCCCTCAATCTCTTCTAATCCATTCACTTTCATCAAAAACGTTCAACTACCAAATGATAGAGCTTCATGAGATATTCAGATCCATACGGATGGGTTGCGTAAAACGCAACGTAGAAGGAGAGATCAAGATGCGTTCGTTCGTTATTTTTGCGCCTTTTTTCAGGCCTACACGCAACCGAGTTCGACATGCTTTAGGGTGTTGGTGCGGCGGAGCATGAGCTTTGAAATGATGGCAACAGATCATCGTATAGACGACCGTGGAGGAATAAAAAAATTCGCATATAACGGCGGCTAGTGGGTTTGATCACGCGTGAAAACCTAATGATGGAGAAGAAGAAAGGAGTAGCGGCTGATATGCACTTTGGAAAAACGAACGGTTGAGATGAAAGCAAGGCTAAAAAATAAAATAAAAATTGAAATTAATTATCTTTTAATTCGTATAAATTTTGTAACATCATATCTTCTCCATACAAGGTCCGTTATTGACGAAACAAATTGCGTTGGGTCTACATTGACGAGAACTACATTTTAGAACTGATTTGGAGTTGATTGGAGCTAGTGTAAATTTTGAGTAAAATTAAACGCTCGTTGAATTTTATTCGGAACAAAACACTACAACTGCTTGGAACCAAAGTGAGTACAACTCACTCTTTCTGATTCACTGGTATTTTTATATAAGTGAGAAACAAATTTATTTATGATGATTGGTGATTGTTTGTATGAGATATGAGATATTGTATATATATTGATTGGTATTTGGATATATTCCTGTCTATTGGAGCAAATGAGGCCCTAACGTTTCCGTAAATGAGCAGATGACCTTTTATACGTGCGTTTGCTTCGAAGCGGACATTGTACGTATATTCTAATATGGATATTTGTTGTAAGTGACAGGTTGGAGGGATCCAACTGGATTCCTCACCGGTATTGGTTTATTTACAGATATTGCGATATATGTTGTTATCATATGATATGTGATGTTTTGGATGCTGTGATTGATGTATTTAGTGTTGTTGCAGCATTGGGCCTATTTATGGTGATTTAAAAACGTTAAACTGATGATTTCAATTTAAAAGGGAATTCCAAGTGATTTTGAAAATACATGTTTTGTTAATTTTTGAATTGTTAAAGGAATGAATTTATTTTGAATGAATGAATGTTATAACTTTTATGTTATAAAAAAATTATGATTTTTGGGAAATATAATCAAAACGTGATTTTTGAAATATGAAATTAATGATTTGGTAAATAGTTTAAATTGAGATTTTGAATTATTATAAATGGTTTGTATATAAGATTTATAAAATTAATATTTTATAAATAAAAAATAATAATGGAATTATAAAGGAGTTTTTACAAGTGTTAAAATGGAGTTATAAATGGATTTTATAAGTAAACAAGATTTCCATATTTATGAATTGATAATGTTATAAAAGAATGATTTTGTAAATAAATGAATTATAAGTAATTAACTTATAATTTGGATTTTGGCATATAAATGAGATTGGTTAATAAAAGAATTTTAGGAATGGAAGTTTTTATAAAATATATATGGAATTCATAAACATTATTTTATGAATTCGGAGTCAACTGAAATTTGATAAGTTAAATATAGAAGTTTATTTAAAGGAGAAATATCCACGATTTTGAACAGTGGATAATCCTTTAATAAATCTGTAGAAATAATGAATTTGGTTAGAAATTATATCCACGATTTTAGACGGTGGAATATCCTTTAATAAATGTGTAGAAATATTGGATTTGGGTAAATGAATTATATTCACGATTTTGGACAGTGAATAATCTTTTAATTAAATGAATGTTTTGGGAAGTGATATTTCAAATGAATTAAAATGGTTTAAAGATGTTTCAAAACGTTTCAGCATTCATTGTTAAAATAGACGTTTTCGAGAAATAATGAAATGATAGACTATAACACTGTTGTTATAGTGAATGATTTTCAAAAGAAAATGTTTTGTATAACATAGGAGATTTATATATCTGTCTAATTGTCGAATCCTTATACTAGTGATTTTAGGTGTCGTAACGATGTTTTACGCAACATTCGTGACATTTAAAGAGAACGTTTTCCTTACAGAATAAAATATATACTTAATCCTGATTTAAGTATATGTAATATTTTCTAAGTGTTGAAAATAATTGAATTGTGAATTACTTATTATTAAATAAGTATATGGAAATGTTTTCCAATATTGAAACGTTGAATTTTTTTTGAGATTATATCTTTTTAAAGATAATTTAAAGTGAATATTTGGAAAGTGATTAATTAATAAAAGATTAATTAAAGGGCCTAGCGATTGCATATGATGCTAAATATTTGTTTGTTTGCTTTAATAGTTAAATAACCGACTATCTAATTTGGCCATTTTAGTTCCTCAACTTGAAGTGGGAACTATTTAGTCGTACATTTAGTACATAGCCTTCTATGTAGGCTTGATTATCGTTTGTGTTGAGGATGTTGATTTGTGTAGTGCGAAGTATTACTCCAATCTATCGTGCTTCCTTCTTGGCTAAAGAATAGCAAGTTGAAAGTTAGATATGTGATAAGCCTATAAGAGTTAGTTCCTGTATGAGGTTGAGAAACGCTTTTGCGTTGTTGATGCGAAGAGACCGGGATCAGATTTATCTGAAAACCACTTTGGACCAACGTATATACGTTCGATTGTGCAGGTTATTGATGATATTGACATTTAATATTTTCATAGTGGGGGACTGCTTGTTGATCGTTTGGGGTTAAAATCCCAATATACATCCAGTAGCAGTAGTCTCTTCGTTATGAAATATCCAATGTAAGGACTATTCGCTACTAATCCTAGGGATCTCTCGACAGGATATGGTAGGAAAGTACCTTCGGTTTGTTCTATTTCCGGATAACTTGTATGGATATTTGTCTGACATTGCATTTCTTAAAATTACGTACATTGATTTTTACAAACGTACATCAGTAGTGGTAGAGAAGGTAACATCTCTTAGCTTAACACCCTCCTTAAGACGTATGAGCTTAAGGGTTGTATTTTTATGGAAGGCAATTAGTAGTCAATGGAAATGGCCATGTAGCATTCAAAGTAATGTGATATGTGAAAGGTAATCGTTAGCTCAGGCCCCTTCAACCGGAAATGAGCAAAACAGGGTTAGATGCGGCAAGGCTAAGTGGGTCGCTCCCAAGTAAGGTACGATCATCCTCTTCTAGATATATCTTTACACGATATGACGTTGTGTATCTGATTATTGTGGTTTGTATGTTAGAGAGCTATCAAAAAAGGTCGGTAACGATGACATATTCGGCACTATCTAGTTATAGAGGTAGGCCAACCTTAAGTTGGTAGAGGGAAAATGTTCTATGCCTCGGGACATCCATCTAGAGGTGTACCCATCGGAAGGTAGCCCCTTCACTTGATCATTTGTATGAAAATCCAAACCCAACTACGAGCTTGCGGTTTTGTTTGTAAAGGCGTAATGAATAACCCCGAAATGCTATATGGGTAACCATTTCGGCTTATGATTAATATTATTTGTATACTAGACATTAGTACAATATCATATGATTTGACATGTAATATTTTAGTTATCGTAAGGTAAAAACATGTTCGTCTTTATGTGTGGGCGTGTCTTACGAGATACTTTTGTTTTGAGAAAGGAAAAGTATGGTGATTTAATAAATTCAGTTGAGTGTGTTTCTCACGCTGGTTTACTGGACTGATCCGGGCGTTCTTCCCTTTCAATGCTCGGGTCAAACCAAGTATATTTACAGGTTCAGATTTGGTGCTTTTGGAGTTTCAGCATGAGAGCGGGAGATCTGCATTTTCGTGTACACGTATCTGTTTTGATTATCAGCTATGCTTAGTTGTTGCATATTATCGGCAATTGTGAGGACATGTCATTGTAACTGTTCGAGATGATAACTATTGATTGGTTGTTGAACTCTGATAGATGTATATATACAGTTCATGTTTTGTAATGATCATTGATACGATATTATATGTTTTCCGCTGAAATGTGAGATTCTGTATTGTTCTGTTTGGTTCTCTCTTCTCTCTTTCTTCTCTTCTCTTCTTCTCTCTTCTTTTCTTTCTTAAGATTTTCCGTCACTTTGTGCTTTTTGGGTCGGACATGTGTGGTTTATTATCGATTTAAAGGGTATAGATTTGTGGTTCATTACACCATTTCTATGGATTTTATAGAAGGCGTACCGAGATCTAATAGAGGGAATGAAAGTATATGGGTCATAGTGGACAGTTTAACCAAATGTACCAATTTCATCCCCGTTAAGGCAAATAGAATGACATCTGCATTGGCTAAGTTTGGAAACCAAGCTCAAGAAGAGTACCGCTTATCATCCACAAACAAATGGAAAAACACAAAGGGTTAACAAGATCTGGAAGGACTTGTTACGAGCTTGTGTATTAGACTTCAAGGGATCATGGAAAGACCACCAACATCTAATCAATTTTTCGTATAACAATAATTATCAGACTAGTATAGAAATGGCACCATTTGACGCTTTGTACGAAAGACTATGAAAATCCCCCATAGGTTGATTAGAGACTGGGGTAGCTTGGTTCTTGGTCTAGATTTGGTAAAAGAAGCAGCAGAAATGATTGAGTTGATAAGGGAGAGAATGAAGGAAGCTCAGTCTAGGCCGAAAAACTATGCAAATAAAAGACGAAAAAAATTTAGAGTTCTCTGTTGGAGATCATGTTTTCATCAAAGTATCACCAATGAAAGGTACTATCAGGTTCGGGAAGACATGAAAGTAAGCATAAGGATTAGTTGAACCATTTTGCATTGTTGAAAGGATCGGAAAACTCGCATACAGAGTAGAGTTACCGAGTGGTTTGGCAGGAGTGCACGATGTTTTCCATGTATCTCATCCGAGGAAATGTGTTAAGGATTCAGACACTACTTTAGCACTGACTATGTTAGAAGACTTAGTAATGGAACTAGATATGACTATAATTAGGAAGCCCATACGGATAGTCGAGAGAGATGAGAAGAATTTGAGAAACAAGACAGTCAGATTAATGAAATTCCAGTGGAGTGACGATGCTAGATACCATACTTGGGAGAATGAAAGCAAGATTAGAGACGCTTATCCTGATTTGTTTGATGGCATGTCTTACCTTTGATTGTTTGATGTGTTCCTTATCGTAATTTCGAGGATGAAATTCTTTAAGAAGGGAAGGTTGTAACACCCCATATTTTTAGTAACATTATTTAGGATATTTAATTAGTTAAATATAATAAAATAATGTAAGATGATTAATGGACTGAGATTTGATTTACCCTAGGATAGCCATGCCTATATGTAAAATGAACTAAAGAAACAAGAAGGAAAATAAGTGTTAGGAAATAGGGAAGGGAAAGATGGGAAATAGGATAAACTTATAGTCTAAACCCTTAGGAAACCAAACACGCATTCTTTTCATTTCTCTCAAACAAGAATACTTTAAGGTCGGCCACCATTTTTAATCTCAGGAGGATATAAAGCTAGAATTTTCAAGAGGAAGAAGTAAATAAAACCTAATCAAGACCAAATCTCACATCCTAATCAGAAAGCTAAGGTGAGTAATGACTACATCTCACTTTTCTATATGTTTTCGAATTTAAGGTGAAACCCAAATTTATCTTGCACGATTTAGCCATGTTTTTGGAGAGCAAAATGTTTATACATACTTGTTGATGGTTTATGCCTATTTATATTGATTCTTATGATATGTTTGATATGAAAACCCTATTTAATGATATCCAAATGCCTTGCGATTTTAGATATAGACCAAAAATAATATTTTAGAGATGTGTTTCAATTTTCATAATTTTGTAAATTAATTGGATTTTATATTAATTTTCTAGTGGGGAAAATGACTTATTGGGTTATAGATTATTTACGGATAAATTATAATTAATTTGAGTCTGAAATTCTTATATGTTAGAAAACATATAAAAAAGATTTTTTGGAATTTTTGTAGAATTTTCCAAAGTGTTTGATGAATATATAAAATTATTTAAGATATGCGACTTAAATATTTTATATATTTAATTAAAGAGAAAGGGTATTTTGCAAATAATTTAAATTAATTTTGAAATTATGGCAGTACTTTAGGAAAGAAAAATTAGCAACCAATAAGAGTTTGACAAACAACCCAGGTTGGTTAAAAGTTTACTTAAAGGGTTTAAATTGGAAATTCATGTTAAAAGCATGTTTTGCCTATTTTGGTTTTGCCCAGGTAGCTATCGACTAAGATCCTCTACCTCCTTCCAAAAAACAAATGCACGTAGTATCAACGTCTTGCTACACAGCAAACTGGACAAGTGCGGAAGGTAGGAGTCGAAACCAATGGGGGTTCCAAAAGGGTAGAGGCACCTTTTGTTTTAAAAGAAAAGAGCGTCTGCTTGCTTTCGCTTATATAGCTTTCGCCTATATAACTTTCCACTAAGTCAATTGGTTTAAAGGAATGTTTTAAGGTTGTGCCTTTGTTTTAAATAATTGTATCCGACTATGTCGAAGCCTTTGCTGCCACCTTCCATCTTTCGAGGCTGAACTTTCGAAGGGGTTGTTTCATTTTATAAAACCCTACCGCTTCTCCAATGCTTTCAGAAGGGGTGATTTTGACACCATCGCTTCCTTATATAATTTATGGCTTTTGAAAGAGTAAGCTTCGACCATGTTGCTTATGATGATTAATAATTTTAAAGAATAAGTCAATGGTTTCGAAAGAAAAAGGTTTCGACTAATTAGTTTGAATGAATTCGAACGGTGTTTTCCATATGTTTTAAATTGAACCTAAATGCTTTCGAAGGGTTTGAGATTTTTCTAACAAGATTTTTTTCAACACCCCAAAGTAATGCTAAGAAAGATGAATATCCATTTTAAGAGTAGCAAGTGAGATTCCCTTAGGAATTGCCTTTCAATTTTATTTCACTTATGAAGGAATCTTGAATCGGACCTTTCAATGTTGTTGGAAGGTTTAGTCCTTCAATTAAATAACCTTTCGTCTTAGTTGAACTAGTACGAGGTCTTCTATAAAAGTTTTCTTTTCGGCTAAGTTGAAATTACCTTAGTTGGTCCTTTAAAGGTTGATTCCAATCTTGTTGAAAGGTTAAGGTGATAGCCTTCCTTGGGTTCAGGTAGGGAATGATATACTTTGGTGGATATGAAGTAGGTTTCGACATTATCAAAAGGTTAGATCACTTATATGAAGTAGGTTTCAACCTTGTCAAAAGGTTAGATCACTAAGTTGATTGGTTTCGGAAGGTTACAGTGTATGTTGAGCCAATTGAGTTGTCGACCTTATCGAAAGGTTCAAGCAATAGAGTAGATGGCCTCAAAGGGTTGTAGTTGTTATTAAAATTAGAAGTGTTATCGACCTTGTCGAAATGTTTAATCCATGGAGTTTATAGCTTCGTAGGGTTGTAAAAGATGCTTAGACCAGATGTGTTGTCGATCTTGTCGACAGGAACCTTTCGATGAAATTAAACCTAGAAAATGAGGTTTATCCAACAAAGATTTAAGTAAACAACAAAGTAATTAGCAAAGCTCAAGACTTCCCTCTGTATTCAAGAAAAACTCTATTTTATTAAATCCCCAAATCATCACCCGATTAGGGTTACAATGCTTTGATTAAGAAGATACAAGATTAGAATGTGAGAAATCGAATTCTCAAAACATGACTCATTGGGTCTTAGTTATAGATGCATGCGGCCTCCCTTTCGACTACATGGTCTCAATTGGGTTGAAAGGTCCCCTTTTATATGCAGCTATAAAAAAGATTTTCCCCTCATATGCCATTATGAACCTTTTGACATTGTCGAAACGTTTGCTTTTCTTTATGCATTCATAAACCTTTCGACTAAGGGTTTGCCTTCTATATACTATTGTGAACCTTTAACCTTGTCGGAAGGTTTGCTCTTCACTTGAATGTCGTGAACCCTTCAATCTTGTTGGAATGCTATCTCTTCACTTGAATGTTGTCGAGAGTCGTGCTTCCCTTCAATTTCTTCTAAAGGTTGTCTTTCATTCTTTGCTGACTTATGAGTGTTGTTTTCTTCATAAAACCTTTCGACATTGTCAAAAGGTATTTTAGATGTGTTTTAACTGGTTCAAAAGGCTTGTTATACTTTCAAAAAGGTCACCATGGAATTGCTCACACTTGACTTCTTCATCCTCTTCGGAAGGTAAAAACTCCCTGGATATTGAGAGATGAAACCTTTCGACCCCTTCGAAAGGTTTGAGGCTGTTAAATTATGATGATTGTATGCCTTCAACTCCTTTGAAAGGTATTGTATAAACTCCTCTTCCTTAGTCTTTGTTGAAGGACCTTTCGACTCAGTCGAAAGGTGGATTTTTATAGCAGCATTTGTCCCCCTCCCACATTCGAAGGGATGCCCTTGATTTTCCAAGTCATCTTTATCGAAAGCTAAAAAACTTCCCACCTCTTGGCCTTCCCTCATTGATCTGGGCCATCCATTTAAATCTTATCCAATGGTTGAGAATTTGGGCGACTTAACTTATAAAGTGCACTTCTTCTCTTTCTTCCTCTTTTACATGCAATCAAAATTATTGCATACAAATAAAAGAATTCTCCAAAACAAATTATGCTTCAAAACAACAAGGTAATTTATCAAATTCGATTCATGAGTCTTAGAGTAATCTCTGTTTGTATTAGTTTCCAATCAAATTTCCAGTTTTCCAAACCCCAAAATTGAAATCAATTTTAGTTTAGTTTTCTAAAAAGAATTCCTCCTAAATCAGTTTCCTTAATTAATAAAATTCACTTTTGTCTTTGGATTTTGAAGTTGATGGTGATTGATAAAGGAAATCCCCTTATCCGGTTTAGCTTTTAATCCAAAGTCTTGGATTTCCGCTTTTTGTCTTTAATCTTGGTTTTCGATTTACTGAAAATCTTTATACCCTTTTTTGAAATTGAGTTGAAGCGATTTCAATTTAAATTCATTTTGTTAGTATGTTTGATTTACTTGTTTTTCAAGAAAAATTTGAAAACTATATTTATTATCGGGTTTGGGGTTTGTTAAATCTGATTTGATTACCCGGAACCCTCTTGTGTACAATTTGGCGGTACAAAATGACCTTTCTATCCCTTCGAAAGAGATTAAGATGGCAATAATAGATTTTTCCTCTTAGTACCTTTCGATAGGGTCGAAAAGTGTTGTGATCCCAACTTTACCGACGTCGTCGAAATGATAGGTAGTTAAATGGAGCGAATCTAACCCTTCGACAACGAGCTCTCGACAAGGTTGAAGAGCTTCAAACCTTTCGACTACTAGCTTTCGATAAGGGTGAAATTCTTTGACCATAGAATTGCCTTCGCCCATCTTTGTCAAAATGTTTAAAGCATATGTGAGTTGAACCTGAAACCTTTCGATTTCAAATGGTAGGACATGTTTTGACAACATTGTCCAGACCTTTCGACAACGTCACCAACACTATTATTTCTACTTTGGAATATTGAATTATTGATTTCGACCACGTCAAAAGGTCTTACCACTTAGCTTTATGTTACACTTAAAGTGTATCCAGGCTTCGATAGAGCTTTTGACGTTGTCGAAAGGTGGTGAATGGATTAATGTTTCATCCTTTCGAGTTTTGACTTTGTCGATAGATTAAGGAATTCATACTATCACCTATTTACTTTTTAGTCTTTCAATAATGTTGAAGTATGATGGTTTAGGTTGATGTCATTGTCCTTCCGACATAGTCGAAAGCTTGAGTTCCTAACCTTTCGACATTATCGAAAGCTTGTGCTGTTGACCTTTCGACAATGTCGAAAGCTCAAACTACCAAGTTTTTGACTTAACTTTTTGCACCATTTTTAAAACTTTGTGTATGTTTTCATACTTAAGCTATCTAAGTAAACTTATTTATTTTGAATTCCATATTGCTTTCTAAATTCATAAATATCAAGTGTTTTAACTAAAATGTTTACACCTGGTATAACCATGAGCTCTCCTAAAGTTGGAGCTACTGCCATGCATTCTTCCATCGTTTCTCAAGATGAAGTCGATGTTATTCTTAAAGACTGGTATTACTTGGATCGAAGCTATCCCACCTCAACAAACCGATACCATCGATAACCCTCCTGATGGGTTCTTCGCTTACACTGCCATCCACATACGGCACGGTGGATTTCTTCGTTTTCCGGTGTTCCTGATCTCATACTTGTCTCATGTCTGAGTTGCTCCGATTCAACTGTCCCCGAATGTTTATACACATCTACTATCTCTAGAGATATTGGCATTGGAATCGGGACTTCCGTCGCCTAATGCTGAAGTTCTAAACTCCTTGACCAAGTTGGAAATATTAAGTAAGCTTAACAAACAAATTCACAGAGTCAACGTATACAAGAAGCTAATATCTGATAGTATCAACAAGTTCAAGGACTAGGAGAATCAATTCTTCTTCATCAAATGTTTTGCTGACGTTCGTGGGACCTTTGCCTCCCTCCATCTGCTCTAATGTTATTTTTCCTTTACTTTATGTTTTCCGTTAACTAATCTCTTATTTTTTAGGTAAATTTTCCAAGAAACCTAGTGATGTCGATAAGAAAACCGTCGATTCTCTATTCGCGACCTCAATACAAATTGTGATCAGGCTGACGCTCCTAACCCCTTCAAACTTGAGAAAACATTTTTAACTGCTACCTGGCCATAGGATCCTAGGAACTCCTCCCACAATCGTGCATACTTCTCATGGCAAGCGCTTCCCTTTCTTAAGCGATGCCGAACACTTTACTTCAATGTCTTCTATTTGTGCTGACACTTCAGGTATATTATTAGTTTCGTATTTTTCTTCTTTGTCACTGGAATTCTCCGAATTGCTTTGACCGATTTTATATTCGCTTGAATTTGTTTCAGCTCCTTCCAAGGCAATTGTATCCTCCAGTGGTGCTACCCCTCCTCCATCATCTTCGGGAGTAACATTGATCTTGGAGGCTTTAGCTAAATTCAAAAGATCTTTTAAGAGAAAAGTAATGGAGTCCTCTGAAGATGCGCTTTTGCCGAAAGTGGCTAAAGTTATTAATGTGGAGGAAGAGGAGAGGCACCCATCTCTTGAAAAAGTCTCAAAAAGCCCCATTGTCGAAGTCTCCAAGGATAAAACAGAGCAAACTCCACCTACTCCCGAGCCTTTCCCTCACATTACTAATTCAGATTCCCCGAGTGCACTTGCGCAAATGCAGCTGGCATTATCGAGGACTCCTTCCGCAAAGCAAACTCCTCTAGAGTTGTCATCATTTGCTCCTCCACCTACTAATTTTGATGAACCTGTCGAGCTCATCCTAAATTCAGAATCTTTTATTTCTTCTTCTTCGCCGTCATTTTGTCCAGGCTTAGCAAAGAATTTTCGCTCTCTAATGGGGTAACAACTTTTTATAAGATCTCACCCAATTGATCCTACCATCACTGGATTTCTCTAATCGCTTACTCGTGTTACACTTCTTCTTGTTGCAAATTTCCAAGAAATAGATAGCTCTGAATGATCATGTTTCGAAGTCTTCGACTGAATCCTCTAGGATACGGGAGGAGAATTCTGAGCTCAGAAATCAGCTACTTTAATACCGCTCAAAACGACGCTTCCACTGCGTTGAAGCAAATCAAGGCTTCTCTCACCAGGTTTGAAGCTGATCTAGAAGCAGAGAGGCAAGCTCACCAACTCACCACCGATGAAAAACTTGCAATGAAGCTAGCTCTGAAAGACTAGGAAGATGAAAAAGCTCGCTTGGTTGCCAAGAATACCTCCCTAAAAGACAAAATCAAAATGACCAGAGCTTCACTCAAAATGGCTGTTCGCACCCTCTCCGATGTCAAGAAGCAAGTCTCTCAGTTTGTTGAAGTCACTATAGGACCCATGATGCTGAAACATTATGAAAATTCCCTCATGCTTGCTTACACCGACAATCACGAGAAATGTCCTGACTTTGCCTAAAGGACAAAATCAACCAGAATAGGATGGGTCCCAAACCTGAAGGCGAGGAGGAGATAGTTAATGTTCTGAATCTCTTTCTTTTGGTATCCCCTCCTTCGACACCGAATCTAACTCGAGGAGGGTGTCACTTATGCTGCTAAAAGGAAAAAGATGAAGATGATGATGACGACGACGACGACGAAGATGACAATGACGATAACCCCTTTGGAGGTCAAGGCCTTGGTGGAGACAAAGGGGGGCTTTCTGGTGCTTTGGAAATGGACAGTGGTGATCAAACCGAAGTCCTTGAGAAAGAGCAATCCCCTCCAAAAGATATTCCATCTGCCTCCTCCGGGCCTTCTGCTGCTCCGGAAGATGAGCCTGTTCCCGCCCAAACTAAAGATCCAGCAAAGAAAGAGCAGGCCCCCAAGACTTTAATTCCATTTTCTCAGATATGGAATTCCTCATTTAAATGCCTAACACTTCGAAGATAATAATTAGTGCTAAATCATTTGTCTTAGATAAAGAAGAAGTCTACTTTCCTCCACTGAACCACACTTGACAGAGTACAGGCGGAAATTAACAAGTTATACAGGGAGTTGGACAAATTAATAAAGGAGCACAATGTTCTACCTAATAAATATCACAATCTGAACAGAAGTACCTCCGTATTAGAATCTTTTAAATATCAAAGGGTGACTCCTTTACTAAAGAGAGCGCGTCTCTCGTACGACGCTCTCTTGAAGAAAAATAAAGAGTTGACAACCCTATTCTGGATGATAATTAAAGAGAGAAACATTTTAGGTAACATTTTGTATAAAGCTTATTGTACACATTCTATCATAGACTCACACTTAGGCGAATTCAATGGGGTTCTACTCAGACGTTTTCATAAAAGATACTTAGATGAATTCGGATCTGACCCACATCTTGGAGCTTGCTGGAACTTATCGCAGGTCCTATCGATTCCTCAAGACCTTCCCCCTAAAAAGCTTAAGTACCATAAGGATAAATTTGTTTCTGAATTTTTCTCCAAGCCTATTTCGTATGAACCAAATGAATGATTGTGAACATGTAACAACAAATCGATATATGAATATATGTTTTGGCTCTGTTTTCTATGCTTAGCTTCTTTTAATATGCTATTTCAAAATATCAGTTTTTTAGGTTGTGTCATCCCAAGAGACAATTTAAGTCAATATGTTAACTTGAGGGTATTTTACTCTAAAAATGCACCAATTTTAAAGACTTCGAAGTTAGCGAGGTATTGCTTTCTTCAGGATTTACAAAAGTTGTATTTGGAATATCATCGCCTCCGCTTTAACTTCCTCGGCGAAGAGAATGAAACTTTCCTAAAAGAAATTAGAATATTTCAATCCAAGTTAAGCGATAGTCCACCAGCTGGAAAGTGGGACTATATAGAAAATGTCCGCTGGTTATAACTCCCGAAGGAGTCACTTTACCTTTTTATTCAACAGTTATGCTTTCAACTAACACTTTAGATAAAGTTAGGAAAGTAGTTTCTCAACTTTAAATGTGATGAAAGTGTTTGTTGTATCTCCCAACTTTGTTTCTATTTGAGTTGTAATCTGTTACTATGATTATAAAGAAATCTTTGATCTTAGTTTTGATTTCGATTTCATTTCTTGTGTTTAAGTAGGAGCCACAGTTATCTATGACTTCACTCTCTCAAAATTTAATATCTCGCGTGGATGCTATTAAAGAGAGATTATTGACAGCGAGTGGAGGGATCGTGGTCCACGATGAAGTTTTACATGAGCACTTTGGTGGCAATACTTAAACCGTGAAATGACATAAAAGATACCTTATTCAAAAAACCATCACCAGTGGTCATAAAGATCACATTGACCATCTCGAAGCAGAAACTAAGAAAAAAGATGAAGCGATTTCCACGTTCAAATGACAAGTGAAGTCGAATCCCACCATTAACTTCGATGAAAAGATGTCTGAATTCATTCAGGAAATAAGCAACTTAGAGCTAAAATTAAAAGACAGCCAGGCACAATGTGCCTATTTGAAATTCATTTTAGGGGACAAAACTCCAAATATTGACCTTGTGGTCTCTCAAGCAACCTCCTCAGCCGTTAAGCCTACAAGGTCAAAACTTCTCGCGGCATAGAAATTTCCAACTTTGCTCAACTTTCCCCCGGGCTTAGATGATAATGTAGTAGGGAACTGGTGTCGGAGAGTGAAATTTGAAATGGTCATATATTTTGATGAGCAGCAGAAAATAAAGTCTTCTCAGGCCATCAACGATTTCGCTGCCAAGAATCAGAAGTTAGAGTATGATAATTATTTGCATGACAAACATATTGCAAAGTTAGAAAAGGAAAAAAAATCCTTAGGGCTGCCAACAGGTCCTTTAATCGTGCTTTGAAGTCTAATATTGATGTCATAGATGATGAGAATACAATAAGAAGAAAAGAAAAGTAGTTTAAGGAAGTTGTCTACGCAGCAATCCAACATGTCGTAGATCCTTCAGTGGTGGATACTCTTGATAAAGTAGCTCAAGAGTTGTAGTTCATTTATGTGTTTGAGCCATGCAAATCTATCTTGTACATAATTTTGTTGTTTGTAAATAGCCCCATAACTTATGTAAGTTAAAGAAATTTTGTAAATATCACCTGATTTGTGATCTTTTTCTGTAGTTTAACTTTTGATATGCCTTTGAATTGCTCATTCAGCAACTTTTGTATTTGCTGAATCTTTTGTTATTCCTTGTTATTCTGATTTTCCCTGAGAAACATGTAGCAAATAATATTTTTAATTGTTAGCTTGAAATCGACATATTCGTCTATGTATGTTATTTGCTTAGATTAGCAAATCATCTTGCTAATGAAAAGTAATTTATTCAAAATGTTAAAATCTCATCTTTAACCATGATGAGAAATAATTAGGGATTTAACTTCTTCTACTTATTTGGAATACCCAAAGCTTATCGGTAGAAAGTTCCGCCTTATCATAAGGGCATGAATACTGGAATATAACTTTTATTCAATAAAGAACCTGATTCAGGAGTCTATTTTTGAAATTTTAAAGTAGTAACTCTTTTACCCATTCCTTAACATTAATGGGGTTTGAAAAGTTAGAAACCCAAAGTTCCCATTCGAAGGCTCTTAATAGCGATATTTGATAATATTCTTTGGCCCAAATTTGAGCATTTGAGATGAATAGAAATCTGAAGATCTTGTACCTAGATTAGGGTTTAAACAAACAGCAGTCTTGATACCCAGATTCGGATGTAGTAAGTTAGTGATTGATAATGACCCGAAACCCAAATTAGTGTATTTGACGACGAAATTCTTATATGAAAGACCTGAAACCCTAATTTGGGTATTAATAGCTTATGCTTAGAAATGAAAATCCCGAAACGCAGATTAGGGTAATAGAAAGTGGAGTTTTGTTCCACTCCTTTATTCTCGTCTTCTTTGACATGTATGAACCCTCCACGTTTTGAATGTATATAGAAATAATATGATTGGATGGCTCTTGAGCTAGAACGTCTTAGTCCATGATCAGATATACTTTTTCTCGAGCTTGAACATCTTAGTTCATGAATTGATGGGACTCCTCTCGGGCTTGGACAATAAATGTGCCGCTTCTTGGGCCTAAACATCTTAGTCCTTTATTTGTTGGATCTCTTCTTGGGTCTGGACGTCTTAGTCCATTATTGAATAAGCCTAACTTGGGCTTGGACATCTTAATCCTTTATTGATTTGGCCTCTTCTTGAGCGTGGACGTCTTAGTCCATTATTGTTCGGTGCTCTTGATTAGCTCATCTTAGAGGCTGGAACCAAGGACTTACCCGACCTTCCTCTAGAAGGCGTCCTCCCCTGGCCCTTTTACGATGGGCTTGTTCGGTGCTTTATCCTGGCCATCTTGTGGCGTGGATGGAGGCTTACTTCATCCTCCCTCCAGAAGGTGCCTTATCCTAGCCATAGCGTGGCGCGGATAAGAGCTTTTTCGGTGCTTTAACCTGACCACCTTATTGCGCGGATAAAGGCTTACTCCGTCCTCCCTTCAAGAGGCACTCTGCTATGGCCATCTCAGCACGGACAGAGGCTTTTCTACCATCTTAGGTAGACTACCAGCTTAGGTAGTATCTAAATATGAGGAGCATTTCACTTCCAACCATGTAGACATTCTCTTTACAAAAAGTTGATCCTTATTAATCTTGTTTCAAATCCTTTTTACAAAATCACTTATCTTTCCTTGCCTAAAGAAATTGATTATCATCCCATCCAGGGCTTTGCAATGGTTGGTTTCATGACCATTCATAATATGATAGTGGCAGAAGGGTCTTCCCAAGTTCCATTCATGTTTTGGCTTTTTCTTTTGTGTTGGCCAATAGTTAAGTTCGTCCTTTGTAAGCAAGTAGACGTTTTCCATTGATGTTGTTAAGTTGCATTTGTTTGAAAGTCTAGACTTGAAACTTGACTCTCGAGGATGACTCTTTGGCTTTTTACTTTTCGGCCTTATCATTTCATGCTCTTCAATTATTATTATGTTTGCTACGCTTTGAATCTCTTGGGTTGGAAGTGTCCTTATTGCAACCGGTTCCCATTTGTGTGCAAAGGCACTGTAGTCATTCATTATTTCTCTTTTAAAGATTGTGGCTTTGGAATAATGTTGAATTGTTCTTCTCATTTGATTGAAAATATTATCACTCTTTCCAAGTGCAAAGATTGGGGTAGGCCAGGTTTAAATTACATTTTTCAGCGTCATAAGATTCTGCTCTCTTCAGGTTTGTAATTCTAAGAGCTTCAAGCCTTAATCTTTGCACTTCATCTTGATTGGAGTTTTTGATGTTTACCTGAGAGAATCTTGTCAAATGTGGTGCAGAAGACCCTTGTTCGGATATTTTAAATCTTCTAGCCATAATTTTCCAAGGCAAATAAACTTGATGTAGGATTGATCTAAGGGGGGGTTAGGAAATAGTAGCATTTAGGTGTTAACCCAGTCAGAGGTTCGAACCCTCCCTCTAGTGCCAAAAATGTTGACAAAATTTTTATCAACACCCTAAAATAATGCTAAGAAAGATGAATATCCTTTTTAAGAGTAGCAAGTGAGATTCCATTAGGAATTGCCTTTTAACTTTATTTTACTCATGAAAGATTCTTGAATCAAGCCTTTCAACGTCGTCGGAAGGTTTAGTCCATGAATTAACCTTTCGTCTTAGTTGAACTAGTATGAGGTCTCCTACAATAGTTTTCCTTTCGGCAATGTTGAAATTCCCTAAGTTAGTCCTTTAAAGGCTGATTTCAATCTCTTCGAAAGGTCAATGTGATAGCCTTCCTTAGGATCAAGCAGGAAATGATATACTTTGGTGGATATGAAGTAGGTTTCGACCTTGTCGAAAGGTTAGATCACTCATATGAAGTATGTTTCAACCTTATTGAAAGGTTGGACCACTTAGTTGATTGGTTTCAAAAGGTTACAGTGTATGTTGAGCCAGTTGTGTTGTCGACCTTGTTGAAAAGTTCAGGCCATAGAGTAGATGGCCTCAAAGGGTTGCCATAAATATTAAAATCATAAGTGTTTTCGACCTTATCGAAAGGTTTAATCCACGAAGTTGATAGCATTGTAGGGTTGTAAAAGATGCTTAGACCAGATGTGTTGTCAACCTTGTCTACAAGAACCTTTCGATGAAATTAAACCTAGAAAAATGAGGTTAATCCAACAAAGATTTAAGTACACAACAAAGTAATTAACAAAGCTCAAGACTTCCCTCTTTATCCAAGAAAAACTCTATTTTATTAAATCCCCAAATCATCACCCGATTAGGGTTATAATGCTTTGATTAGGAAGATACAAGATTTGAATAAGAAAAATCAGATCCCCAAAACATGACCCCTTGGGTCTTATTTTTAGATGCATGCGGCCTCCTTTTCGACTACATGCTCTAGACCGGGTTTGAAGGTCCCCCTTCTATATGCAGCCATGAACCTTTCGACTTTGTCGAAAGGTTTGCCCTCGTGTGTCATTATGAAAGGTTTGTTTTTTTTTATGTCTTCATAAACCTTTCGACTTTGTCGAAGGGTTTTCCATTTGTATACTGTTGTGAACCCTTCGACCTTGTCGAAAGGTTTGCTATTCACTAGAATGTTGTGAACCCTTCGACCTTGTCGAAAGGCTTGCTCTTCACTTGAATGTTGTCGAGAGTTGTGCTTCCCTTCAATGTTGTCGAAAGATTGTCTTTCATTCTTTGTTGAGTTATGAGTGTTGCTTTCTTCATAAAACATTTCGACATTGTCGAAAGGTATTCTGAATGTATTTTAACCGGTTTGAAAGGCTTGTTATGCTTTCGAAATGTCACCATGGAGTTGCTCACACTTGCTTTGACTACTTCATCCTCTTCAAAAGGTAAGAACTCCCTAGATACGAAGAGATGGGACCTTTTGACTCCTTCGAAAGGTTTGAGACTGTTTCTTATGATTGCATCCCTTCGACTCCTTCGAAAGCTTTGGTCTGAACTCCTCTTCTTTAGTCTTTGTTGAAGGAGTGGATTTTTTTAGTAACAGTTTTAATACCTTCAAAAGGTTTTAAAGAAGATTTTGAAGGGGTAATTCTCCAATGACTTCAAAAGGTCTAAAGGAAAGGGTTTTTTGCAATGGTTATGAATAGTTTAAAGTAAATATTTTTCTTATACTTTCGGAAGGCAATGTTTAATGGTTTTAAAGAGGGATGTCCAAGGTTTTTAGCTTTCAAAGAAAAAGGAATTTCAATGGCTTCAAAGTGTTTATATGAATGGTTTCGAAAGTCGAAAGGGAGATTTGACCTTTTGACCTAAAAGAAAGAAAAGGTATTACATGATTTCGAAAGGGTTACTTTCAAGAAAATTATAGGAAGGTATCCCTAAACAAAATGAATCAGATATTAGAATACCATATAAAACTGATATATGGTCGCGTCCTATACATTAGCTATTGGCCCCAGCTAATTTAGTCCAAAATTCCAGTATGGAGCTTTGTCGTAGGTAAGATTAGAATTAAGATTAAACACAGGAGGGAATATATGATTGTATACAGATAGGTTACTGGTGAGCTCGCAAAACCATTAGGATCAGGTGACCCTTAAAAGATGATAAGTTAGGAATAGACCGTTCAGAAGAGAACTATTTAACATATAGTTAAGGACAAACCGTCCAAAAGTGGAGTGTCTAGTAGATGTTAGACAAATTTTGTTATTTTGTCTGGTAAGCCCAAGTCAGCCAAAGTTTAACACTAAGCCAAACAAAACTATAACGTTCGAACAGATAGTCCATTTGTTACATGATATGTTTGTTTACATAATAATGCTTTACAGCTTTAACCAGTTTTGATTGTAGGATAAAGATCTACAAAAGATTTGTTTTAAAAGAATGTTAGTGAGGGGAGCCGTTCTGCTAAGCGGTGTGGTCTCACTTAACATTAATAACCGAGATGTATAGTATTATTCACACCAGAATTTATGTCTGACTCGAAGTTTATATCTTCCCTTAAAAATCATGGATGCTCAAAATTGATTTGAGTTGCTGAGAGTCGAGGTTGTTTTGGTTAGTAGGATAACGAATAAAGCTACGGAGGCAAGCAATAGACTAATGGATAGTTATGTAGGAGTTGCACTTCTTTATTTTCTATTTATTTTCAATGTGTATGTATTAAGTCAATTATGATTATATGACTCTGATCATCCAAGGAGCATTTTCATATGTCGTTCTTGGCGTATTTTGTAATAAGTATATTTATCATTGCTTGGAAAACGCTTTAAGATTATGTAACATGAATATGGAACATATGTTTTGAAATGTAATGAAATATTCTGTTTTGAAATCTGTGATTTGTTTTATATTCAAATGCTTCTGATATCATAGATACCTTTAGCATAGCCGTATTTAGTCGCCAGAAGTTAATATTATAGATGTCTGCAGCATCTGTAGCGCTTATCTTTGGGTCTCTAGATAGTAGATGCTACACTGAATCTAGTAGTTGAGTATCTAGAAAATAGTGTTTAGGTACAAATTTCAATCCACGTTCTCTATATCTCCTATGAACCATCTCCTTGACTGCATTTTAGGTATTGATACAATTCTCAAAACTAGAAATGAAAGTAATGACGAGGCTACAATGCAAACTGCAGCCCAACCTACTATGAGTTAGTCTTAATAGTTCAAAAATGTTAAAAGCAGTTAAGGTTAGCACTGAAGCATTTTTGGGCCTTCCCTTCCTAATGTCGCCACGCCTATTTTGGTTAATCCAGGAAGAGAATTGGGTAGAGGGCATTGTCGATTACACTACTAAACCACTTCATCTAGCCTTGCTGAAATCCTCAAAATGAACCAATGGTAGAAGACACACATACCACGTAGCCTCCATTTTCGACAAACATAGCGCCTAGTTTGGTATTTTGAAAAATTATTTATCTTTTAGGCACATGTTCCTTGAAAATGGGGGCTGTGTAGTGCTGGCATCTTCAACCCCAGGTTCAATTTGGAGATTTCAGTAGGGCTGAATGAAATGGATTAGTGGTTTCATCGACAGTTATCTCTACCAGTTCTCTTCTTTGATCATAGATGTGCCTGCATTAGAAGGAGGATGATCCAAAAATGCTTCTGTACTAGCCTTAACTGTTATTTTAACATTCTTGAACTATTATAGCTTAATCATAATTGACTGGGCAGCAGTTTGTATTGAATTCTTGTCGGTGCTTCCATTTCTAGTTATGAAATTATATCAATACCAAAATTGCAAATTCGCAGTTGCATGATGTTATGTGCAAATTAGGTTCGTTTAAATACCACTTCGATGTAATGCGAAGTCATAATGAAATAAGTTCCCTAGCAAATTGAATCACTATGTGAATAACATAAGTGAACAACGAAATTGAAATACAGCAAAACTAAAGAGTATTGATACTGGTGCAATAAAATATAATTTTTCCTAGAAACAGAAAAAATCTAACACTCCAAATGAAGACTTAACAAAGCTCATAAATACATCCAAAAGAAACAATGAAAACTTATCGACTTTCACTAAGTTTCCATCCCAAAGGCACTATTGTACTATTATAACAATATTATGTTACTATTATAATAAATTATGCACCTCTCCACCAACATTTTTCTCCTAGCTGTTCATGCTCCATAATGCCTGTTAACCTAGTTAGTGCAACGTATTCAAACTAAAAAAATTTCCACCAAAACCGTGTTTTTGTAATAATCCATATAATAGCATGCAAGTCATACTCTTGCATGCAAAATTGATAGAAACTAATAATATTATACATTTAAAGCTTAAGTGTGTCTATGCACGCACGCGCAATGTGTGAACGAAACATAACTCAATTACCTGATAATATCGAAAACTATTCATGTCTCCATTTTACCTGTTTTCAGGTCTCACACTGCATATCAGCCATTCATTTATCAATCATCACCATCTACCTTAATATGATGATTCTCGCATACAAATTAAATAGTTGAAATGTATGGTTGAGATCTAATGGGAGACATGAAGACACAGAAATAGACGACAGAGTAATTGAGTTGGATAACACCAGGTCTAAGGCTCCAGCTTGTTGTGACGAGGCTCACTTAATAACTACTGGACAGACGTAAACTGAATAAAAAAAGTTCTCTATTCCATTTATTTAGTGGTCAAAAGGCAACATTACATTCTCATGTCTTGTGTGTTTTTTATGTAGAAATAAATTGCTTTCTTATCGCTTGAATTCTTTTATGTTGAAACATAAAATCATAAATGAGCGTTAACACAACATTATTTTATCGTTTCGTCAAAGTTAACTTGCATATTTGGACATGTTGGATTATTAGCTTCATTGTGTGTGCTAATAAGAAAATTTTAGGTGGATTTATAACGGTCCATAAGGAAGTATTTTATGAAGTAATCTTTCTTCTCATGCCAGCAAAAATACACTCGATTACCATATAAGAACATGGTTTATGATAAAGGACAAAATATAATTTTCTACCTGATAAGTATTTTATAAAGTGGTGGTTTAGGAGAAAGAAAATGAAGATTTTAAGCAACAATTAGGTACTAGATATATTTATCGGTTCACTAGTTGAGCTCATAAAGTAAGATAAGTGTATATTATCTTTTATACTTAAAAAGTACAATACTTATTGCAGCAATGTAAAACTATTTTTTTTAGAAGAATGATTAAAGTACCTTAGCCGAGAGTAATATGACAATGACCAAAAGAATACATAAGTTAATACCCATAAATAAGCTAGACATTGAACTCGTATCCATACAAACAAATTTTTCAAGACTAGACTGAAAATAATGCACTAAAAAGTGAAGGTTTTAGATAACAATAAAATATTAATATTAATATATATAATGCATGTAGCGTGTGTATGCATATGCATGTATGTATGAGTGAGTGTATCTCATTTAACTTGCACGGTCAAGGAAAACAAAAGACACAATAATGCAGTTGTATGAGCATGAGTAGAAGTCTTAAAGTAAACAATATTTTATGTTTTTACCTCAAATATACTTTTTTGGCATTACAGATTACAATCAGGGCTCCGGTAAAAGTGACCTTGCAAGCACAATAGAGAGAGTATCAACTCTAAAATGGTCCCTAATAATAAGAGCAGTGAGCATAACTAGAGCACCAATATAAATCATACATTTGATAAAAGCATCAGTGGGGTTCCTCTTGCCTTGCATTGGATATCCAATGCAAGAATCTGAATTAACCTAAGCAACAGTTAGGGGATCATTTGCATACTAATACATGAATCGTATTTTCTTTATTTAGACCTGCATATGATATAACATTTATTAGCAGTTATATCATCACCAGAAAAAAAGATGCTATGTTTTACTACTCATGCAATGCCCATAAATATTTTTCCGTCACCCTTTTTTTGGGATAGTGAGATAGCGCTTTATTTTCCTTTTTTAGATTTAAGCTCTCGGTTTATTGGCTGTGACCATTTTATATGTAGCTGTACATAGACCTATGCAATTAAAACTTAAACATTTACACGAGTAGAAAAACCCATTCTAACTATAAGATAGTACTTTAACAGAATATTTACTGGAATTTTACAATCTGCTATAAAATGATATTTCAACAAAGCTTTATCACAATGAATTCTCAGTAGAAATACAGAAGAGTCAAGGGATAATTTAGATGCATAATTTCGTAACCATGTAAATTTGATGTTTTATTACAATGTAATGTAAAATAATGATAACTACATTTATTATTTTATATGAAAATATATTTTCTTTCATCTCTTTACATATAAAGAATTGTTTTATATCTGTGTACATAAAATGATTAATCCTTCCATCATTTTAGCGAAGTTGATAACCTTTTAACTTTTATATGAATTGGATCCTATGGTTAGTTTCCATCAAATCTATTTTTCATTAATTTATACCAAATATGTTCAATCTTTCACTTCTCCTAATATGTTTTCTATTGAAAAGGCTAAATAAATTTATTTTGATAATATATTTATCTTTATCGTTTATAATTGAACTAAAAGATAATTGATAAATGTAAATTATAAAAGAAAAAATAATAGAGGATAAACTGAATTACTCAAAGGTAGCAGATAAAATATAAATGAATGGATAATAAACTAAAAGAATAAAAAATGATAGATACACGAATAAATGATAAACCAAAATAATTGAAAGAATAAACTACAAAAGGATATAAATGAAAAGGAAGATTAGAAGATAAAAGGATAAAAGTCATACCAAAAGACAAAGATAAATCGTATTGCACTGTTATATTTATAAATGTGTATTCAAAAGGTAAGGCATTTGACCAAGAATTCAAACGCCTCAGCATGTATTCTATACATCAATTATCACTTAGTTCTTAAAAGATGGGAACAAGAAAATGCTTTTTTTTCTCAGATATGTATGGCCATGGCTAGTAATTCAAATTATTCTGGCTTCGACTATGAAACGACTGACATTTCGCCAAAAAACATAAATGGTAGATGTAGCAAAGATGGTACCTGATCATAAATTTGACCATCCACGCAATCTTAAATAAATAGCTTGCAACAAGTTGCACAATCAATCTTCAGTCCCATGTATTACATAAATGAAATCTTCTTCTGCGTATTTAACCTTCTATTACCTCTAGAGAAATCACACTTTCCATGTGTTCTCCTTTCATTAGGTTTTCCTTTGAAGTGTCTCCTTGTTTCATTTGGTCTCCCATTAATAAAATTTCTCCTTGGACCATCCATTTCAACCTTCACTCTCTTAACCCCTTGTGTCACATTCTCTTGATTACCATCATATCCTTCATCGTCGCTTTCATCTTCATCACTTTCATCATCTTCAATATCAGAAATCCCAAAGTACTCGTCCTCATCTTCATCCTCCTCGCCCACTTCACCGGCGTCATATTCCAAAGCATCACTCCCTCTCTTATCCTTTCTCTTACTCTTCTTTCCCTTCTTCTTGCCTTCACCACTCTTCTCTTTCACTTTTCTCATCAAATATATGTACGGATACCCTACCCCCATCAATGGACGCTTCTCCCAAAGAGAACCCCTCCTATATGCCTCTTTCAAAACCACCGTCAGAGTCCTCAACTTGTTCGACAAGTAAAAAAATCCCTGATGATGCAAAATCATCTTCCTATACCCGAAATTTAACCCTAAATATCTAGCTAATATCTGCAAGGTCTCCTTTGTAACCTCGCATCATCCCCACTGTCCACTTCTCCCACAAATCACTGTTTTTCTTCGGCCTCAACCCATCTTTGTAAGGGCTTCTGGCACTCTTCCACCCACTCTCTAACCCTCTTCCCCATTAAAAACCCCGGTGAGTATTTCAAAGGAAACAAGAGACTCGTACCTTTTTTGTACCTACCCATTTATTTAGCGTACCTGTTCATTTCCAAAACCGCTAGATCTTTGCTGTAGCAAACGAGCTGCAGATCGAATCCGCCTTTGCATCCACCGTCCTCCACGATTTGAAAATAATCCGGATATTCGGGTTGCAAACTTTTGATGAAATCGTCTGGTAACCCGAGAACCCACCTTAGATTATTGATAACGTCGATCGGGAGCTTATGATTAGGGAAGAGCATGGGAAGCGGAGGAGGCGGGATCCGGGAGGCGGTCTCAGCCTTGCAAGAGTTGTAGACGACCTTCTCCACCTCGTGGATCTGGATGAGGGGATTGGAAGGTTGAAGAGGTTTTGCAAGCTGTTGGGAAGGAGGGTCTCGACGAAAAAGCGGGGCAAGAGGTAGCGGAAGCAGTTGGGGCGGAAAGGGAGGCGATCTCGGACCCAGTGCTTCGATGAAAGCTCGGAATTGGGGGTTGGATTGTTGTTTTAGAGGTGGAACTTTTTGTGATGGAACATTTCTTTCGATTTGGGGAGGGGAGACTGCGAATAGGGGAAAAAATAGGGTTTCGACAGGGTTTATAATAGGATGGGCATTGGCTGATTGTATGTGGGCCTTCAATTTTCCTGTACCCCGTTACTCAAATAATTCCAGTCAACAGTATAACCGCACAACGGTGAAAAAACCGACCGTTCGATTGTATAACTTTGATCAGAAATATACATTTAAAATTTTTGTTCATATTACTTAAACATTAAGTGATAATATGTTGGAAAATAATAAATTGAGATTTGAATCTGAAAATATGAATTTCAAATTTAAATATTAATCAAAGCATTCAAAATTGTCGATTTGAAACTGAAATTTTAGAATTGGAAAATCATAATAGATTTGAATTTGGAATCTTTAAAGCGCAAAATAAAAGGAGCAAGTTTAGAAAAACTGCGATGAGACAAGATCCACGTTTTTATGGAAACCGCAATGAGACAAGATTCACGTTTTTTTGGCTTCAGAAAAATTGATTTTGCCCAGTGACAGTAAGCAAACCTCCCTAACGGTCGGTTTGATTATTCTCCACACCCCTGAATCTGATAGTTAATACGTCATTCTTCTAGCTTTTACTTTGTTCTTCAATCTTATTTTACTGCAAAAACATATCAAATTCATTGAATTTCTTATTCCTGTTTCATTGAATCTACTAAATAATATTAAAGCATTGTTATAATATATGTAAATCATGAAATGAATATATTTTTATATTGTTATGTTTAGTCTCACATCGTGCAATAAGTTAAATCCTTATCTCTGAAGTCTTTATATAAAGGAGCTTATATAATGTAAATGTATGTCTATATTCAGAAATGAATAATATATCTTGTCTCTTCCTTTAATGATTTCTACTTTCTTTATTTTATAACAAGCATAACGATTTAAATCTCTTTTCTTAATTTTAAGGATTCCACGTCTCTCATTTTCATTGGATATTTTATTATCGTTTTAATTTGTTGTTATTATTACAAATTTATACGGATTAATTACTCACAAAATTCTCTTAAGATTTATTATATTATTTTAAATTCATGTTCATATATTTAAGTTAATCAACTGATCTAAAATTTGACTTTTGAAACAAATCCATTGAAATAATAGTCGTTATTTTGTCTAACAAATCCTAATTGATGATATTCTTGACATTGTATACCACATATTGACAAAAATTATAGAACTAATATTTCATTCAATTTACCTACATAACTCAAAATTTATATAATTATCTACAAAATTATCTTTTGTTTATTAGAACCTTGAATTTTAATGGTTTGATTGTGGTAACTATATAAGTAAATATTATATGAACTAACCATAATTGCAGGAGAATGTATTGTTTTACTTGAGAAATAACTAACAGATTGCATACCAGATTCCAAATTGGAGCTTCAGTAATATATTTAGTCTGAGTCTAATAGTCAATTCATGTTAAAATATCTTTATAGCAACTCGTTTTTTTAACTATTTTAAATTGTTAAATTTAATATAATCATTGAATAATAATGGTTAGAAATAAAAAAATTAATGATTTATTAATGTAATTTATTAGATATGAACTTAAATTAAATTTTGAAATAACAATTTCGATGAGATTTAATGAAATTATTTGTATTAGTATGAAGTTCAATATATTTATGTGATTACAATCAATAGCTGGACTTTAATAATAAATGTTGAATTATTTAGAACAGGAAACTAGGCACAAGGACAAACTTAGAAATTTTCTAGGCTGAAGGACAACAAGTTGATTTTTCTGGCTAGAGGACAATGCTAGTTATAATTAACATTTTTGTATAATGTAAAACTGAATATAATGCTAGTGGTAACTAGCATTTTGTATAGTGTAAAAGTTGAATATAATGCTAAATATAACTAGCATTTGTCCTTAAGCCTAAAATAAAACTTCATGTCATTCACTCTAAATTTTTATCATTATCCCTAATTCTCTCTATTTAGAATTGTTCGATACCTAAAATTCATTTGAAATTTAAATTGGAAATTATTTAAATAATTGAATCATGAATTTAATATAAATGAAAATATGATTTCAAAAGTTGATTTAAATTTTATTTAAACTAGAATGGTGAAAGTAAACCTTTAAATTGAATTTAAAGTGATTAAATTGATTTTGGGAAATTACTCGTTTTAATTAACGTGTAAAAATAGTCTTTTGGGTATTGTCTCGGATTTTGATGAAACCAACTTAATCGGATCTGTGATAGTGAATTATTATAGGATTTCAAGTTTTGTAGCCATCGGACTTATCGTTTGGCCATGTGAGCTTGAAATGCGAAGAAATTAATTAAAATAATCTAATTAAAATAATTTGATTTTGAAAAAGATATCTTCCGAAATATGATGAAATTGGCTCTCGAGACTAGTTCTGCTGTGTTCAGAATATGGGTATAACATATAGAAAAATAAGGAAAGAAGATGAAAACTAACACAGAATCTCTCGGCGGAATGACAAAATATAATAATCAAATAAACAGTTCATGAAGCTGTATTATACATTTGATTATAATCTATACAACATTTATCAGAGTTATACATATACATCAGGGATAAATAAATTATTCAGCAAAATAACATGATGCGTAAAATAATAATAATGGTAATATACCAAATCTTCGTCATCGACCTTCGGAAAATGATCTTCAATGCGCTGAAAAACTCAAGGCTGACCCAAGCGTAATGAAAAAACAAATCACTTGAGTCAGGACTAAAATATTCTTATGTGAGTCAAATCGATATCGAATATAACATGAGTGTCGTGGTGTCAGAGATGATTATAGGGTTTCACATCTCCTATCCAGTGTATAACATGAGTGTAATAACTCAAGAGATGTTATGGAATTTTCCATCCCTTAAGAGTCCGTTAAACTATTTATATGTAATAGTATACGTTATGGTAAGTTATGCCTATCATTAAAATAAATATCAAAATAGCGTTAAAGCTTTACATTGATCCACCTTAACATATTTTTATATGTATAATACTATACCAAAGTCATAATGGGTCGCACAAGGACAATATGACGTGGCACGTAAGGCTATGTCCAACGTAGGATTCTACCAGCTTATCCCTTCTGGTTGGTCGTAACCCATCCGTAGCCGACCGCGACCATCAATCCAACCAAAAGGGTGCACCCATCGAGTATAAAATCACGATGGTAATACGAGGGATCAATGTCGCAAGAGGTTCCAATATTGACAGAGAGTATGCCAATAAGAGGCCCCGGTCTCTTTAACAACCAAACGTCATTTTTCACACCGGTTGGTTCTTTTGCATTTCGAAAACGGTTCATATTAGATATCAAAATATCATATCCATTTCAAAAATCAATTTAATTTCAAAACCATCATATTTACTCAAAAGATACTATTTCACTTCAAAATCATTTTCGCCTCAATATCTCGATTTCGCCTCCAAAAAATTTTGAATTTTAAATTAGGCCATAACTTCATTTAAACCTCGTATTTAAATCAACGATTTAAATATAAACATTCCAGCATTGACCAGTTTGAATTTTAGAAAATAGTGTTAGGAACTGAGATGTTGGTTTTGATGACAACAATCTTTTTAACTATCTTATTATAAAATGTATAGTAATACTATAATCTAGATAGATATGTATATACAGGATACATACATATGCAGGTATTGATTACTTAAGACTGATCAGTATAAAGACTCAAGACTCATGATTGAAGACTCTAGAGTATCAAGGCCTTAAGATCCTTAATCCACTGTCCCTTTCAATTGGTATCAGGGCATTGGCTTTATAGTTTTCGTAATTTGAAACTTGAAAATTGTTTTAATTGCTACCAACACTGGTAAAATCAACTCTGGCACTAATTTTGTTATCCCTAACACTAGTTCATTTGTAGAAGGTCAGTTTACCATCAGAACACCATTTTTCAATGGCAGTAATTATGCAAATTGGGATTGTAGAATGAAAATTTATTTACAGTCAGTAGGATTAGACACTTGAAATATCACACAAACTGAGTATATTGAACCAACTACCAATTTTGCCCAGTGGACCGCTGAGCAAAAGGATGTTGTACAAAATAACTTAACGACCATGAATATATTATTTTATTCATTAGATAGGATTGAGTTTAATAGAGTGTCTGTTTGTAAATCTGCATTTGAAATCTGAAAAACTTTGCAAGTTACTCATGAAGGAACAAGCAAAGTCAAACAGATAAAAATTTCCATATTAACTAATCAATTACAATTTTTTAAAATGCATGCAAATGAGTCCATTTTCGACATGTACTGTCGATTTCAAGATATTGTTCATTCACAAATTGCACTGGGAAAAAGCTTTTCGGAGAAAGATCAAGTTAGAAAAATTATAAATTTACTCACTCCAAAATGGGATCAAAAGACACTTGCAATTGAAGAAGCAAATGATATCAGTCTCATGAAAATAGAAGAATTAATTGGGAATCTGATGTCTTATGAAGTTCAACTACAAGGAAGAAGAGAAAACAAGACTACAGAAAAGAAGACATTAGCATTCAATGCAACAGCTGAAGATTCAGAACCAGACAGTGATGAGGAGATTGCTTTCATGACAAGAAACTTCTGGAAATTCCTAAAATATAGAAAAATGAATAATTATAAGAGAAATGGTCAAAGGAATTCCAAAATAATGCAGAGAACGTCAACAATGATAGATGCTAAGTCGGGCATTATAGGAAAGACTGTGTGCACCCAGATTAACAGTTATTCCCTCCAAACAATGATTCGTCAAGGAAAAGAAAGAAAGTATATACAGCAACTCTTGATGACTTAGACTCATCATCCAGTGACGATGAAAAGAAGATGGAAAATTCAAATTTGTGTTTCACTACTATTCATGAATCAGACGACGATGGGAGAATGTGACGACCGCCCATGGCTCCCGTACCAAACAAGAGAAAAGAGCGCTGAAGGGCGTGCCAGGTAGCCATGGACAGTAGTCAGGGTAAAATAAGCATCGCAGAATCTCTCGCGTACATCTCACAGCGCATGGATAAAATACAATAGAGAAATATATATTGAAGCTCCATAGCAGAAAATCATCATATAAGCGTCATAGTAGTTTTATACAAACGTATGAATCATCCATACATCAAAGCCTCACTACATAACACTCAATCAGATACAACAGCGGAACACCCAGTACATATAGTAAGAAAAACTAATATGAAAAGCCTCCTGCTCGTCTTCGTCATCATCAGCGTAGATCTCTAAGAACAGCACCTGTCACCTGCTACCTAGTCTGCCCATCCCAACATGGATGAACAGCCCAAGGTAATAAGAGGAGACATAAAACCTTGAGTCAGACAAAGTCTTAGTGAGCAGTAAATTAACTATCAAACATACCAAAAGAACATAAGGGATAAAAGGAATAGGAACCAAACCATCCCACTCCACCTCTTCTACAGTGATAGCCCCCAGACACACACCAAGGAGAAGTAAGCATAACATAGCAGATAATTAAGGTAAAGCAATAATCACTCGAGTCAAGGGCGATGTTTTCCAAATACAAACCCCCAAGGCCTAAACCAAGATCAGATAAGCACCTAGAAAATACCGCTCTTGAGACCGAATGATGATACAACCAAACGTCCAAACATCCATGACTCTGGCTATCACTGTTATCCTTGCTTTGATATCACCGTTAGTTGAATGACCATCCGTCAAGGGCTAATGGTAACCCCGGTTCTAGACATAACTCCGCACGTCGTCGCAGCCCGTGCCTAGGAATTTTCGCAACTACCCAGAGTACTAGCACGTCGTCGCAGCCCGTGCTTGGAACGTCGTCGCAGCCCGTCCCAGCGTACTCTTGCTTTGAGCATGCTAGAACCTTCAACAACGATAAGATCTTAGCCTCCTAGTCATCCTCCTCGACGACTATTTCCATACTAGCTCAAGCGCCTCTCAAGCTAACCATTATCACCAACCCGGATCGCATCACCGAGTTATCAACATAACTTTGCACGTCGTCGTAGCCCGTGCTTGGAACGTCATCATGACCCGTCCCATCTCAACATCACACTTTGCCTCATCGCATCGTAGCAAAGTCCCATCTCGATCTCATGCTTTGCCTCCTTGCATCATGGCAAAGTCCATCGTCATCGAATCCATCCATATGAGCTTCCACATCCGCTTCATATGCCATAGGCAGCTTTCAACATTCAAGAGCCTTTCCACTTAGCTTTTGAATCATCTTCAACCATTTTGTTCCAAATCTATCAACTAGATAGCTCATTCACAAAAAAATCAATCAAGGCAAACATTAATCCAAACAAATAAGTATTCAATCAAGATCTAATTAGGCATTTATAACTAAAATGGAAATTTCGTAAATAAATGAGCATAGAACTAACATACATGAATCATGGGTTTTTAGCATAGATCTAGCAAATATAAAACATGGGTTTTGTTTCTATAACTTAATAAATGAACTTGCATAGGTAAACATTTTCACAAACAATGGATCTATACTTGGATCTAAGGAAAAATTCACAAAATCACTATCTACAACACTCCAACAAACCACCCATCCAATATACTCCTTTGGATCCGCGTGAGAGATAACTACCACTCACCAAATCACCTAAACACCTCAAAAACTAAACACTTCAGATCTGGACAGCGAAGATCAAGGCTTGATCCGGCGAAATCTCGCTTAAAACGATGAAATCTAGCTTCGTTGGATGAAGATCTTCAACTTTAGCCCTTGAATCTTTGATCTCGATCTTCGATCTTGGATGGATGTTAGAACTAGATTGAAATGAAGAAAAGAAGATGAAGAAATGTTGAAGTCGAGTTCCCAAAATGGCAGCACTTCGTTGCTTCAAAAACCGGTGCCAAAAAGTGAGCCGAACCCCCCTATTTATAGGCTGGAAAAACCCTTATCTCGGCCGCCCCTTAGGTCGTCCCCGACCTATCACTTGCCAACCTAACACTCTCGCCGACTTATCCCCATGGCCGACCTAACTACAAAGCCGACCCTACGACTCAACATCCTACCGACTCAACGACCCAACACACACACACGGCAAAGCACGCACACGTCCTAACACATTGCAACTGCGCGACCTATCGGCTTAACGAGATGCCGACCTAAAACACATACCAACCTAACACTATGGTCTGCCCTAACACCTAGCCGACTTACGACTTAATACAAGTGCCGACCCAACGACTCAACATACACTGCCGACTTAACACTTATGCAACCTAACTAGACACGGAATAGCCGACCTAACTTCATAATGTCGCTCCACCGACCTATCTCCTCTCATTAAGTCGGCAACTCTCGGCTAACTACTAGGTCGCTCCAAAGTCTTAACTCGCCCACTGCCTAAGTCGGTAGCCTCCTTGGGTCGGTCCATTACTTAAGTCGGCCAATAACTATAGGTCGGTCACCATCTTAACTCGGTCAACGTACTAAAGTTGTAACTCGTGTACGACCTAACTCGGCTAAGCCTATGAGTCGGTCACAACTCAACGCTTAAACACACGAGTTACTCTCCATACGACTCAGGCTAGAGATAACATAAACAACGCTAACGACCTGTAAATTCTACGATCTATCAACACGTAAAATACGGGTCGTTACATTCTCTCCCCCTTAGGAATTTCGCCCCCGAAATTCCAAACAAACAATAGCAATCAAAGATATTCCGCATGCCTACCATCCAAAGCAATCAACAAACCATGCAACCAATTCTAGCCTAGCATGCAGAATTCTAAGACTTAGAACAAGCTACAAATTCATGAGATGTCACGACACTTTAGGGCCATACCTCGAAGAGTCCAGGATGAGCTGCCTTCATCCTCTCTTCCTCCTCCCACGTACAGTCGTTAACATCATCACTCCATTGTACCTTGAGCAACGTAATCGTCTTCCTCCTAAGCTGTTTCGTATCGGTTTCAACAATACGAAGCGGCTTACGAGGTCTCGAAACAACTGGATCAACCTCCAAGTCTTCACAGCTATCAGCAGAAACCACATTACTTGGGTCATGCACACACCTCCGTAGATAAGATACATGAAAAACATTGTGCACACCCGCCATCTTTTCCGGTAACTCCAATCTGTAAGCGAACTTTCCAATTCGCTCGATAATCGGGAATGGTCCAACAAATCTCGGAGTTAACTTTCCTTTCTTCCCGAATCTAATAGCACTCTTTAATGGAGAAATCTTCAAAAAAACCATCTCACCTACGACGAATTCCAAATCCTTTCGACGATTATCGGCATAACTCTTCTGACGATCTTGGGCTGCCTTCATTCGTTGCCGAATGATCTCTATACAATCCGAAGTCTGTCGAATCATCTCTGGCCCAAGTATCAGCTTTTCTCCAGTTTCCAACCAACATGTCGGAGAGTTACACGGTCTTCCATATAATGCCTCATATGGTGCCATACCAATGCTCGACTGATAACTTTTGTTATATGCAAATTCCACCAAATGAAGGTGATCTTCCCATGATCCTCCGAAGTCCAAAACACAAGCTCTGAGAAGATCTTCCAAAACTCGGTTAACTCTCTCAGTCTGACCATTTGTTTGAGGGTGATAAGCTATACTCAAACACAACTCAGTTCCCAAAACTTCCTGGAAGCTCTTCCAAAATCCACTAGTGAACAATGGGTCTCGATCGCTCTCTATACTCTTCGGAATACCATGGAATCGAACTATCCACTTAACATACAACTCAGCCAACTTCGATGCAGTCCTAGTTGATCGAACAGGAATGAACCTTGCACTCTTGGTCAAACGATCTACTATGACCCAAATTCCTTCATTTCCTGCTCTTGTCCTAGGTAGACCATCGATAAAGTCCATCGACACTTGCTCCCACTTCCATGTAGGAACTTCTAATGGCTGAAGTAATCCACTGGGCTTCTTCTTCTCAGCTTTCACTAACTGACAGTTCATACACTTGGAAATAAAATTTCCAACATCCTTCTTCATGCCTTCCCAGTAGTAAGTTCTCTTCATATCCCGATACATCTTATTTCCACCTGGATGAATTGTCAACTTCGAGTGATGACCTTCTTTCAGAACTTCATCTCTCAATCCATCTACATCGGGAACAACCAATCGTCCTTGCTTCCGAAGCCAACCCTCTCGATCGACCTCGAATCCCTTATCCTTCTCTAGGTCCAATCCAGATTCCAAATCTCGGATGATCTTGACAAGCTTATCGTCTCGCTTTTGGCTCTCACCAATTCTTTCCACAAGAGTAGGTCTTATCGATAAGTTTGCCAACATCTCAGGTTCTAATTCACATCTGGGCCTGAAATCAAATCCAGCCAAATACTCGAGACTCTTCCATTCCGAAAACATGGCTCCCAATCCTGCATGTCTTCGACTTAACGCATCAGCCACTGCGTTACCTTTTTCTGGAGTATAGGCTATACCAAAATCATAAGATGCTAAGAACTCTAGCCATCTTTGCTGTCGAAGATTCAAATCCTTTTGGGAGAACAGATACTTCAACGACTTATGATCTGTAAATAACTCAAATCTAACTCCCAATAGATAGTGTCTCCACATCTTCAAAGCAAACACAATCGCCGCTAACTCCAAATCATGAGTCGGATAATTCCTTTCATGCGGTTTCAGTTGTCGACTAGCATACGCAACAACTTTATCCTTCTGCATTAGCACTGCTCCAAGTCTAGTGCCACATGCATCGGTGTAAACCACCATCTCATCATTCCCACTTGGAATAGTCAAGACAGGAGCACTCGTCAGTCGCTCTTTCAGGATTACGAAAGCTTGCTCACACTTATCATCCCATTTGAACACTTGGTTCTTCTTCGTCAATCCTGTCAACGGTGCAGCTATCTTGGAAAAGTCTTTGATAAACCGACGATAATATCCTGCTAATCCAAGAAAACTTCTCACATCAGATGCATTCTTAGGTCTAACCCAATCCTGGATTGCTGCCACCTTAGCGGGATCAACCGCTATTCCATTTCCAGAGATAACATGGCCTAAGAACCTCACTTCACTCTTCCAGAAGTGACACTTCGAAAACTTAGCCTTCAGCTGATGTTTCCGCAAGATTTCCAAAACAATCCTTAAGTGCGTCTTGTGCTCTTCTTCAGTTCTGGAGTAAACCAAAATATCATCCACGAACACAAGTACAAATTTGTTCAACTGATCTCTGAACACTCTATTCATAAGATCCACAAAATATGCTGGCGCGTTAGTCAATCCAAACGGCATTACCAGCCACTCATAAAACCCGGATGGTGTCCTGAAAGCAGTCTTCGGCACACTATCCTTTGCCACTCTCAACTGGTGAAATCCCGTTGCCAAATCCATCTGAGAAAACACCTTAGCCTTGTGAAGCTGGTCAAACAAGTCATCTATTCTCGGTAATGGATACTTGTTTTTCTTAGTCAACTTATTCAGCTCACGATAATCCACACACAACCTCAACGATCCATCCGCTTTGGTTGCGAACACAACTGGTGCACCCCATTCGGACACACTTCTCCGAATGAATCCTTTCTGCAAAAGGCCATCAACCTGCACCCTCAACTCTAGCTGCTCCCTAGGCGCCATCCGCCTAAGAGGCATCACAACAGGTCTGGCTCCCTCAACTAGATCGATACGAAACTCGATCTCCCTATGCGGCGGCAACCCTTTGACTTCGTCAAAGACATCCTCAAATCCATTCACAATAGGCACCGATGACAGTCCATCCCGTGGAACAACCAGCGAATACATGAAGCTCATGAAGACGTCTTCCTCATGCTTACATCGTATCACAACCTTTCGCCCTTCCACATTCCCGACTGTCACCTCAAGCCTCTCACAATCAATCCTTGCCGCATATTTCCTAAGCCAGTCCATACCCAAAATAATTCCGAACCCCGCAAAGTTCAGAACAAAGCAATCACAACCAAACGAGCAATCATGACTCGACACAACTAGACCACGGCATATCATACACAAACATGACGAACCCCCAACTGGATTAGTCACAACCAATGGCCTATCAACAATATCCGGTTCCAAACCTAACCGGCCCACCAAATCATTACAAACAAAAGAATGCGACGCTCCAGTATCAAACAACACTCTAACTGGAACACCACAAATAGAAAGAGTACTTTGAACCACCACACTCTTCCCCTTCTCCTCAGCAGTAGGAGCTTTTGAAGATGACGGCACAGCTCCCAAAGCATAAGCTTGCACAATCTGCCTGTCCTTCCTCGGTTCTGGACAGTCCTTCCTGAAATGCCCTGCTTTATCACAGTTGTGGCATTTCGCCGGCGCCTTTGGATTCCTACAATCCTTGGAGAGATGGCCCTTCTGCTGGCAATTATAACAAGTCACTTCGCCCTTCGGCTTCTTCTGGCCATCCCTACCCCTCTGTTGCTGCTGCTTCCTCTTCTTGTTGCCACTCTGCTGTGGTCTAGATCCTTCCCTGGTTACAGCAACAACAGAACTTTCCTTAGGAAACAAACTCTCGTGCCTGAGGGCTTTCTCCACAAGCTTCTCAAACGGATCGTCCAAATGATCCACTAACTGCCTCCCAAGATAAGCATCCAAGCCGGTCACAAACTTCTCGTTCTTCTGGTAGGGAGAATCAATATATGATCTGGCATACTTGGACAAGGCTTCGAACTCGGAAATATACTCAAGAACAGGTCTCCCACCTTGCTTGAGCTCCACAAACCTCTTGAACAAAACAGACTTCTGAGCCGTAGAGATGAACTTAGCTTCAAATCTACCTTGGAATTGCTCCCAAGTAATCTCTTCTTCTGGTGTATCGATGGTGATAGAATTCCACCAATCAGCAGCTCTTCCCTGAAGCTGTCTCGATGCAAGTTTTCTCTTGGTTGCATCCTCAATCCCTAAGTCACCAAAGATCCTTCGACAAGCATCAATCCATCTCTGCACTTCAATAGTCGACTCTGTCCCCAAGAAAGCTTTTCCTCCAAGAGAAGTATAATCCTTGCAAAGCTTAGCAAAATCCACCGGTCTTGGAGCTTGGACTTGAACTCCCACATCCACTGATGATCCTGAAGCTGGTATCCTTCTCATGATCGAAGTCATCATCGCTTCGAACATAGTTCCATAATCAACAGTTCCTTCAGTAGCACGGCTTTCCCTTGCAGCTGGTCTCCCTCTTCGACTCATCCTTAATATCTGTAATAAGAATGATTAGAACACCTTAAGAAACAACTGCATAAGGAGTTCAAATCCTTCTAAACTACTATATCATATATAGTAATCATCCATCAAAATACAATTACGTCTCTTATACGTAGTTACGTTAGCGAGCGTTGGCTAAAATCGATTAACCAAGGCTCTGATACCAAATGTGACGACCGCCCATGGTTCCCGTACCAAACAAGAGAAAAGAGCGCTGAAGGGCGTGCCAGGTAGCCATGGACAGTAGTCAGGGTAAAATAAGCATCGCAGAATCTCTCGCGTACATCTCACAGCGCATGGATAAAATACAATAGAGAAATATATATTGAAGCTCCATAGCAGAAAATCATCATATAAGCGTCATAGTAGTTTTATACAAACGTATGAATCATCCATACATCAAAGCCTCACTACATAACACTCAATCAGATACAACAGCGGAACACCCAGTACATATAGTAAGAAAAACTAATATGCAAAGCCTCCTGCTCGTCTTCGTCATCATCAGCGTAGATCTCTAAGAACAGCACCTGTCACCTGCTACCTAGTCTGCCCATCCCAACATGGATGAACAGCCCAAGGTAATAAGAGGAGACATAAAACCTTGAGTCAGACAAAGTCTTAGTGAGCAGTAAATTAACTATCAAACATACCAAAAGAACATAAGGGATAAAAGGAATAGGAACCAAACCATCCCACTCCACCTCTTCTACAGTGATAGCCCCCAGACACACACCAAGGAGAAGTAAGCATAACATAGCAGATAATTAAGGTAAAGCAATAATCACTCGAGTCAAGGGCGATGTTTTCCAAATACAAACCCCCAAGGCCTAAACCAAGATCAGATAAGCACCTAGAAAATACCGCTCTTGAGACCGAATGATGATACAACCAAACGTCCAAACATCCATGACTCTGGCTATCACTGTTATCCTTGCTTTGATATCACCGTTAGTTGAATGACCATCCGTCAAGGGCTAATGGTAACCCCGGTTCTAGACATAACTCCGCACGTCGTCGCAGCCCGTGCCTAGGAATTTTCGCAACTACCCAGAGTACTAGCACGTCGTCGCAGCCCGTGCTTGGAACGTCGTCGTAGCCCGTCCCAGCGTACTCTTGCTTTGAGCATGCTAGAACCTTCAACAACGATAAGATCTTAGCCTCCTAGTCATCCTCCTCGACGACTATTTCCATACTAGCTCAAGCGCCTCTCAAGCTAACCATTATCACCAACCCGGATCGCATCACCGAGTTATCAACATAACTTTGCACGTCGTCGTAGCCCGTGCTTGGAACGTCATCATGACCCGTCCCATCTCAACATCACACTTTGCCTCATCGCATCGTAGCAAAGTCCCATCTCGATCTCATGCTTTGCCTCCTTGCATCATGGCAAAGTCCATCGTCATCGAATCCATCCATATGAGCTTCCACATCCGCTTCATATGCCATAGGCAGCTTTCAACATTCAAGAGCCTTTCCACTTAGCTTTTGAATCATCTTCAACCATTTTGTTCCAAATCTATCAACTAGATAGCTCATTCACAAAAAAATCAATCAAGGCAAACATTAATCCAAACAAATAAGTATTCAATCAAGATCTAATTAGGCATTTATAACTAAAATGGAAATTTCGTAAATAAATGAGCATAGAACTAACATACATGAATCATGGGTTTTTAGCATAGATCTAGCAAATATAAAACATGGGTTTTGTTTCTATAACTTAATAAATGAACTTGCATAGGTAAACATTTTCACAAACAATGGATCTATACTTGGATCTAAGGAAAAATTCACAAAATCACTATCTACAACACTCCAACAAACCACTCATCCAATATACTCCTTTGGATCCGCGTGAGAGATAACTACCACTCACCAAATCACCTAAACACTTCAAAAACTAAACACTTCAGATCTGGACAGCGAAGATCAAGGCTTGATCCGGCGAAATCTCGCTTAAAACGATGAAATCTAGCTTCGTTGGATGAAGATCTTCAACTTTAGCCCTTGAATCTTTGATCTCGATCTTCGATCTTGGATGGATGTTAGAACTAGATTGAAATGAAGAAAAGAAGATGAAGAAATGTTGAAGTCGAGTTCCCAAAATGGCAGCACTTCGTTGCTTCAAAAACCGGTGCCAAAAAGTGAGCCGAACCCCCCTATTTATAGGCTGGAAAAACCCTTATCTCGGCCGCCCCTTAGGTCGTCCCCGACCTATCACTTGCCAACCTAACACTCTCGCCGACTTATCCCCATGGCCGACCTAACTACAAAGCCGACCCTACGACTCAACATCCTACCGACTCAACGACCCAACACACACACACGGCAAAGCACGCACACGTCCTAACACATTGCAACTGCGCGACCTATCGGCTTAACGAGATGCCGACCTAAAACACATACCGACCTAACACTATGGTCTGCCCTAACACCTAGCCGACTTACGACTTAATACAAGTGCCGACCCAACGACTCAACATACACTGCCGACTTAACACTTATGCAACCTAACTAGACACGGAATAACCGACCTAACTTCATAATGTCGCTCCACCGACCTATCTCCTCTCATTAAGTCGGCAACTCTCGGCTAACTACTAGGTCGCTCCAAAGTCTTAACTCGCCCACTGCCTAAGTCGGTAGCCTCCTTGGGTCGGTCCATTACTTAAGTCGGCCAATAACTATAGGTCGGTCACCATCTTAACTCGGTCAACGTACTAAAGTTGTAACTCGTGTACGACCTAACTCGGCTAAGCCTATGAGTCGGTCACAACTCAACGCTTAAACACACGAGTTACTCTCCATACGACTCAGGCTAGAGATAACATAAACAACGCTAACGACCTGTAAATTCTACGATCTATCAACACGTAAAATACGGGTCGTTACAGAGAATGTGTGAGAAATGCGGAATACGGATCTTAAGGCTAGGATTAACACTAGAGGGGGTGAATAGTGTTTTAGGGAATTACTAAATCATTTTGAGTTTTTGTTAATTTGAACACAAATGTATGCAATATTCAGACATAGATATGATCACAGAATCAAACACAGATGTAGAAATAAAGTAAAAGCAATAAAGGAAAGAACACACCGAATTTTATACTGGTTCGGAGTTACCCTACATCCAATCCCGCAAATAAGTAAGGATTTCCTTTCAAAAGAAATTGTACAATTACACCCTCGATTTCAAGGCCATGAGGTACACCACTCCGGATTCACAATCCTCTAGGTAGAGATACTTGATTTCACGGGCAATAAGTTCACCCAATTGATTTCCGAGGCTACAATCACACATTATCTCACTAGATTGATTTCATAGGCTACAATCACACCTTTTCTCGCTTAGTTTATTACAAAGAAGCCTATAACTCTGAATAATATTGAGATCTTGTTGAGATAGTGATAGAGAATCAAAGCAGAGATGATCTAGTTAGATTCAATGTTGATTTCGGCAGAGTGATGGTAAAAATGTGTATAAAGAAATGTGGAAGAAAAAGAGGAGTGAAATCAGAGAAAAAATGAATACAAATTCGTTCAAAATTACCCCTATTTATAGTAGAACAATAGCCATGTCCATTGGTGAAAGGATACGATGAATAGAAACTTTCTTTGAAATTCAAATTTTGAAATAAACTGCTACGACATCGACATGGGGTACTTGAGGGTGTCGACATGCCTAAGGTATTTTTGGTAATTTTCTTTTCTTTGAAAATAACTTTTATCTTGTATTAAAACTATTTTAAACTTTATAAATATACTTAACTATAGTTAAAATACATAAGTAAATATAGAGAAAAATATTTATATATATAATTTAAATCTAAGTAAAATATTAAAAGTTAAATATATTATTATTAAATGATAGTTTAAAAACCAAGGATAATTTGACTTTGAAGATAAAGATTATTTTGAGGCTAAAAATATCTAAAACCAGGATTGTTTTTTATTCTTTTAAAAGGAAGGTTTTAAATCATTTTGAAAACAAGATATAATTTTGTAAAAAATATTTAAATAAAAGTTAGTGGATACAAAACAATGTTCCACTAGATTTTTCATATGTTCCATCCTCCTTAGGGTTCCATCCTTTTAACAGGCTCAAAGTGGATTCCATTCCACGAATAAATTGGATTTTAAGATGCCAGTGCTTTTCTAGGAGTTTTAACAAAATTCCTAATTAAATTATATATTATTGAAATCTTGAACTCTTGGTAATCTTGATATTCATGAGTCTTCAATCTTGATATCTTGAATCTCTATACTGTACAGCCTTCATTCTTGGTACCTGCATGGTTAAATCCTGCATATACATATATATCTAAACTAGAATGTTAGTATTTATATTTTATATTCTAAGGTTGTTGTCATCAAAACCATCATCTCAAGGACTAACAATCTCCCCCTTTTTGATGATGAATACTTTGTTTATAAAATATTGTTTCTATCCTAATAACTCCGCCTAGAACTAATAACTCCCCCTTAATCTATGTCTAACTATCCTATTTTATATTTCTCCCCCTTTGTCATCAACAAAAACCATCCTAAAACTATAAAACTCCCCCTTAAACTAATATAGAATAAAGTACAGTAAATGGAATGTGAAAGACGTTAACATAATTATATTATAATTATTCAATACATAAATATGTATAAGTATATTTCAAACAATTCAATCAACATGCACATCAAATCCAATCATGTCAAACAATTCAAACAAATCAATCAAATCAAACAAGTAAATCAAGTCAATCAAGTCAATTAAGTCAAACAAGTCAAACAAATCAAAAACTAATAATCCTATACTATAGGACAATACTCCAAACTCCTCCTAAATAAAATACACTCGTTATGTATACATGTATGCAATATGTAGTTTGTAATGCAGTATGAAATGTATGACATATGAAATGTAGCATGAGATAATATGCAAAATGAAGTGCGACTTGTGATTCAAATGATTATGATATTTCATGCATTGTAATTTATGATGTAATATGCAATGTAATATGATATGAAATTGGATGCACAATGATATGTAATATGAAATAAAATGATAACGAAGTAAAAATAATAATATACAGAATGATATGATGATATATGCTATGGTAAGAGATATTCAGATTGTAAGATAAACATGAGTGATAAGAAATATCTAATTGACAAGCATATATATATATATATATATGTATGTATGTATGTATGTATGTATGTATGTATATGTATGTATGTATATGTATGTATGTATCAAACTATTTATTATAAATCACTTCAACCAAACAAAGGTAATATGTAACAACCCACATATTTATCGATTTTATATTTAAATATTTTGTTTAAATATTTTGTGGATAATCGGATATTGTTCCGAAATGCTACCTTTTGCAAACGGTCAAATTAGGACTCGAGACCACTTCCATTGAGTTCGAAATGCCATTTACAACTTTTTTAAGTATAAACATTGATAGGTTTGGAGTTAGTGGAATTTCACTTACTTTTCCCACTTTGAACTTTGGGTTAGATTAGCCATTATAACTCAAACCCACTTCTCTCTTTCTCCTCACTCTTCATAAATTTCCTAACAAGCAAGCTTTAGCATTAATGGTGAGTGGAATGAGAAATTAAAATTCCAAGCTCAAATTCTCTTGCAAATCCAACATTCAATTCCAAATTCAAGAAGAAGACATTGGATTCAAGCTTGTGATTACTTCTCCATTGCTTTCAAGCTTTTCTTCATAAAGTTGGTGAAAAAGATGAGATTTTTATCTCACAATTCTAGCCTATAACTATACTGGACTGTTGGGAATGATTCCCTATCATTTTTGCATGCATATTAGCATTTGGTTTGGATTGGATTGGCCAAAAACTCCAATTTTTAGCGTTTTGGTGAATTTTCTGCACTTGGGTCGTTCTGGCCATTTTTCTGTGTTCGGAGTTAGGTCGCTCGCGACCTAAGCCTTAGGTCGCTCGCGTGTTATCGCGCTAGGTCGCACTGCCTTGAATTTTCACTTCGGAGTTAGGTCGTTTCACGTTAGGTCATATGGGGTTTAGGTCGTAGGTCGTTTCTGGCCTTAAATCCCCTCTGCAGCATTAGGTCGCTCAGCCTAGTTAAGGCGTTAGGCTGCGTGGCCTTTAAACCCTTAGGTCGCTCACATAGATAGGCCGTATGACCTTAGGCCGTTAGGTCGTATGACCTTAGGCCGTTAGGTCGTATGACATTAGGTCATTTCCCCATTAGGTCGTATGACCTTAGGTCGCTCGCCTCTTCTAACCCGTGAGTTCCTTAAGTCGTTCGTCTTCCTTAGGTCGCTCACCTGGTTGAGTCGCACCTTACCTTAGCTCGGCAATATTAGGTCGCGAGTTTCCCTTAGGTCGCGTACCCCCTTAAGTCGCTTGACCATTAGGTCGCGTCCACCTAGGCCGCATGCTTACCACTTTAAGTCGCTCGGCCTTGCCTTCGTTAAGTCGCGTGACACGTTAGGTCGCGCATCACCTTAACTCACTCGACCTTGTTTAGGTCGTTAGGTCGCGAACACCTCTAGGTCGCTCAATCCTATCCTCTTTTAGGTCTTCACTAAGTGATACCGTTTTGGACGGGGCGCTGCCCCCTGGACCCCTGTGACCTGACCGGGCAGGTCGAACCCCGTAGCGGGGGCGTTGCCCCCGCACCCCCACCTTGGGGGGTTGCCACCCCCCCTCCGTATGGGATCTTATCTGAAAAACATTCAACAGAACTTGCTTTGTTGAGATGCTGAGTTGACCATTCTTCGAGACAAACTATCTTGGGCTTCTCGGTCGATTTTATGGATTTTTGAATATCTATTCTGATGGATTCTTTATCAGTTTCTTTGGATTTTATTCACATCTTCGAATGTGAATTTTTATGATTGATTGTTTCTACAATCACTTCTATGATTTGTCACTTTAAAATATAAAGGTTTTCTATACTAGTAGTAAATATCAAAACTCTTTCAACAAAATGATTTCAACCCTATTTTCAATAACAAAGCTCTTTTCTTAAACCGTTTTCCAATCTACTAGTATATACGAACCTTTACCTCACTCGGATGAGAAATCTAATTAAACGGCTTAGTAAAACAAGTGGTATGAAACACTTGCGTTCACTTCGTTGGTTAATTCTTGGACTTGTTCGATTGAACCTCTTGTGACAATTTTCTAGTGAAGATTTCCAGTTTGTTCGTAAATATTTAAGTTAATTAAGTGGTTATGGGACACGAAGCTAGACTTTTATATTTACTAGTTTAGTGTAATTGACACTTCTCGTTGATCATGACGATCATTTTATGATTCAGACTAGCAATTGTGCGATGTCTCTTTGTTTGCAAGGTTAGACTAGACCTCATTGGTGTGATTCCGACTCACACATTCTCTTTGTCCGCAAGGTTAGTCTAGACACCATTTGTGTGATTCCACTCACACATACCTTTTTGTTGCGAGATTAGGCTAGACGCCATTTGTGTGATTCCACTCACACATACCTTTATGCTTTTTGGTTAGCCTAGACCTCATTTGGGTGATTCCGACTCACCCATATGGGGTAGCTCCCCATGGTCTTCGGACCGTCATGTGATAGGCCTCTTTCCTTTTTTCTGTGATTTCTGGATTTCTTGTGTTGATTTTTGGAATTTATGTCATTGACTTGTTATGAGTACAAGTTTAGGGTATGATGCCCCCTTTGGATCTTTGAGAAGATTCTTGTGATATCGATTTATCTCTTATTGATTGATCTTCTGTTGATCATCATTTGCATACTTATAGTAGTATGTTAGTATGGATATTTTATGTTTATGCCATATCTTTTATTTTATACCATGTCATCTGATATTTATAGCTAGACTGATCCGTTTATTATTTTCTTAAATAATACTCGGGTCAGACCGAGATGTTACAGGTGCTTCTGCTTGACTTCTTCCCGGGATTTGCTACTCTGACTTTTGGCTAACTATTTAGATTAGCACTTTTGTTGTATACACTTGAGATATAGACTCATAGTTGTATTCTTTTGTATAACACGTGTTGCTATTCTTTTGTATTATTGTGGATCTTTTTTACCACTACTCTGATGTACACTTTCATGTGTTAGTTATATATTCATATCTTCTCCGCCTCTGTGATATGGATGACTGTGACTGATTTATGTTATGCTTATTTCTATGTTTGTTTCCGAAGATTATTTATAGCCGCCGTGTGACAAGCAATCACATGGATGGTCGCTCCTCAACAGTCTTATTCTCCGTGCTAGTTGACAGCATGGGTATAGAGATGGGGCGTCACATAATACATACCAATTACTAGACTTAGGTTAAGGAAACTAATGAATGAGACTGAAAGAGTAGTAAAGACAAAAGCTTAAAGGTAATAAATGATATTAAAACTATAACATACTCATGAAAGGTAGTAATCAAACTCAATATCAAAATCAAATTGCTAAGAAATATGGATTTAAACTATATATATGATCAAGTATGGTTTTTATTAAAATTAATACCCAAATTATTTAATTTATTTAAAATAATTTTTTAACTTGGTTGATTTTTTAAGAATCCAAACTTCCATGTTTATAAAAAACTTAACCTACTAATTAAAACCTTTATATCAAATTATTATTAATTAAAATATTTAGAAACATGTTTAAACATCTTTTTAAAAAAAATATCATAACGAAATACTAAAAATAAAAAAAGTTGAAAAACTAAAATAAACATATGTTATGTTAAGACCTCTTTCATTTAAAATTTTAATTAATTACTAAAAAATATCTAAACATTAATTTTAAAATATTCTATTATAAGTTAGAAAATAATTTTTAAAAAGAATAGAGAAAAATTCTTAATTTAAATATTATTTTTACATAGTTTAAAGTTTCAAGTAGAAAACACATCATTTACAGAATGCTGTAAAAAGTTTTATAGTAAAATATATTCAAAACATTATAAACAGAAACTGCAGCATTTACCAAATGATGTGAAAAGTTTCTGAAAAAATACTGCGTTTCAAAGCACAGAAATGCTATAAAAACGTATTTGCAACATAACAGAAGCAAAGACAACATTTCAGAAATGCTATCTAAAGTTTTGTGCCTGTTTTTAACATGATATTGCACTAATTTTACGATTAGATTTTGATGTGTAAATAATTGATTTTCGACCCAATTTTTAAAGTAGTTAATATAACTAAATCACTTAAAAAATATAAAAAATTATGGAAAAAACAGGTGTAAAGACACTTGGCATTATGCATGTAAAAATGATTTTATTATAGAACAAGTGTAATGACACGTGACATTTTGCATGTATGTCATTATCACTTATATGACAAGTGTCATATGATGTGGTGAAATCTTATTAATTGAAGAAATATATAAATAGAGCCTTATTCTAACATTCTAAATTCATTTCGTTAATTTCTTAAAGATATAAAATTGGTATCTTAAAAGAAATAGAGTATAAGAAGTAAAAATAACATTAGAAAAGTTGAAATCATGAATGAAGGTATGCTTTTCTACTTAGTATAGTTGTAATAAATTAGTTGCAAGATTTTATTTGAAAGGAACACATTTTAAAAGGCTTAATTATGGTGTGTCGATATATGGACCAAAATATTAAAACTTATAAAAGATAAAAATTTCTGTACCAAACTGAATGCATAAGTATATATTCCTAAATGCAACAATAAAGATGAAATAATTTTGATATATATATGTAAAATTTTACTATACTTTAAATCTAAGTAAAATATTAAAAGTTAAATATATTATTATTAAATGATAGTTTAAAAACCAAGGATAATTTGACTTTGAAGATAAAGATTATTTTAAGGCTAAAAATATTTAAAACCATGATAGATGTTTTTGATTCTTTTAAAAGGAAGGTTTTGAAATCATTTTGAAAACAACATATAATTTTGTAAAAAACATTTGAATAAAAGTTAGTGGATATAAAACAATGTTCCGTTAGATTTTTCGTAGGTTCCATCCTCCTTAGAGTTCCATCCCTTTAACAGGCTCGAAATGGATTCCATTCCACGAATAAATTGGATTTTAAGATGCCAGTGCTTTTCTAGGAGTTTTAACAAAGTTCCTACTTAAATTACTTATTATTGAAATCTTGAACTCTTGATAATCTTGATACTCATAAGTCTTCGATCTTGATACCTTGAATCTCTATACTGTACAATCTTCATTCTTGGTACCTGCATGGTTAAATCCTGCATATACATATATATATATATATCTAAACTAGAATGTTAGTATTTATATTTTATAATCTTATTCTAAGGTTGTTGTCATCAAAACCATCATCTCAAGGACTAACAGAATGGATGTAAATATAGGTACGCATTTACATTATTTTTAATTTTTCTTGGTTGAATGGATGCTGTTTGTTTGCTTGATTTTATTAAATTCCTTGAATTTTAAATTCAAATTTATCCCTTGAAATTTGAATTTTAATTCAAAAATAATATTATTTTAATAAAATTTTAAATTTTAAATTATTAATATTTATGATTATTATATTCAATGTTATCATAGGAATTATATAATTAGAATATAGATATAATATATATAGTTATTAGAAAATAGGATTAGACACTTGTCCTTTGAATCAATAGGCATATGTCGACATATCCGAATACCCCATGTCAACATGCCCCTTAGAATTTGAATTCAAACTTTTGAATTTCCCTCCACCTTTTCACCAACTTTAATGCTCTGGAAAGATGCCTCTTAACCAAAGAACGTGACCATAGAATCTCTATTTATCTCACTCTCTTTATCATCACTTTTCACTTTCATTTCAAATTTCAAACTTATCTTCATTATCTTCAACTCCTCTCAAACTTCTTTAATGGCCTCCTCAAGCACTCCTAACACCATTAGGCTTCCAAAATATGTCAAAAACTTTTTTTTAGTGACCCAGAAGCTATCAAAGCTTACACCAACTATGTAAACTTTGGTAAAATTCATACGGGAAAATTTGCTATTTTTGAAGATTTTCCTTCTTATGAAATTGAAAATCTTTTTCAACAATGTTCTATTCTTAGTTTAGTTGATAACAAAAAAATGATTTTGTATGTTATCCAAACCTTATTAAGATTTTTTATGCGAATTTGAATCGCGGTTTTTATGATGGGAAAGAAGGACAAATTTGGAGTAGTGTTAAAGGAACATAAATTGTTTTAGATTGTGAAATTTTGGGAAATATTTTGGGATGTAAGTATACAGGAATGAATCTCTCGGAATTTCAAATCAATGAAAATAATCGGGAGACATTTCATCACATTTTTTAAGGGGATGACAATTTTGATTCAAAAATCGGTATTTTCGTCCAAAAGCAAGAACTATTAATCTTCTTATCCAACACACTCTTATACCAAGATCGGGAAACTACCACAATCCGAATTTGAAAGTTTGCAAAGCTCTTTTTGCGGTTTTTGAAAATTATGATATTAATTGGGCTCAAGTTATTTTGGATGAGCTAAGGCCCAAGAACTTTACCATGGGTGAAAACACATTATACCATGGAATTTATCTTACTCGATTTTTCAGTTAATTTGGAGTTGATTTTAAAAGGGAAGAATTTACAACTAGAAAAGTGTTCAACTATGGAAACATTTCCCTTATGCAAATTCCATTAGTGTTTCAACCATATGAAACACTTACAAGAAATGAAGAAAGGCTTGATCATGAAGAAATGGAAGAAATGGAGGAAGAAGACGAAGAGGAAGGAATGGAAATTGAGGAGGAGGAAGAGGAAGATCAAGAAACCTCCTTAGAAAGTATTGAATATCCTACTAGTCCCGCTAATCCATCCAAAATAACCATTCTCAATAATCAAAGAATTATAGTGGAAAATCAAAAGACACTTAAAAGATCAACGAGTAAGAAAATGGGTAAGATTTCCACTAAAATCGAAAAGTTCTTCGGAAAAATTAGTAGAAAGCTTGGACTATCATCTTCTTCTTCTTCATCTAACTAGTTTTACTTCAGGTTATCTTAAGTTCTATCTTTGTATTTCCTTTATTTTAGTTAATATTATATTATCTTATGTAATGTTGACTAGAATTATTAATGGAATCTTTCATTTCTTATTATTCTTGTTCACTTGTCTCTGTAATTGCTTGTTTTTACATTATACAAATTTTAGTTTAATAGATTTGTTAATATTATTCAAAACAAAGCAAAATGTCACTTTTGTCAGAGGAATGTCTACATACACCATCCCCCTATGTCGACATCCAATAGGCAGAAACTAGTTACACTTTCAAATTTTAATTTCATGTAACTAACTTATGTTTATTCATTTCAAACGACTTTCTATCCTTATTTATATCTGTTTCTTCCGGAATAAATTGTCAAACTTCATCTCTAGTCATTTTCTTTCATAGTTCTTTCTATTTCCTGAATTATGGCTTCTTCGATTAAGAATCTAAGTGATAATCTTAAAGAAACTCTCACTTCCTTCAAGAATATTCTTACATTCATACTTCGTAATCAGCATCGCTTAGAATTAAGTCAAATACAGAAGATCAAGGAGCAAGAGAAACATTTTGACGCCCTTCATTGGATGATCTCATCCCTTAACAAGGATGATCTCGAAGGAATTCCACCAGTCACTCTCGACAAAGATAAAGAAGAATGGGATTCCATTAAAGCAGACCCTATCTTTGGAGAAGATGGATGGGTGGAAGTACCAAGGAATATCTAATCTGTATGTTATTTATTTGATTTGATTGGTGTGTGTTAATGCTTGATTGACTTAACTTATTGGATTGAATAATTGCTGTGAATATGATTGGTTGATTAATATATTTGGTTACACTTAAGATCACACTTAGCACTTATTACACTAATATATTGTTTACTCTATTTTATTATGGTTGATTATCTTGTAAAAGTTTAGGAATTTTATTAGTTAGAAGTTTTTGTTTATGACAAAGGGGGAGAAGTTATAAAATAGTAGTTGGCTTGGAGTAAGGGAGAGTTATGATGGTTTGGAGTAAAGGGGGAGTCATGGAGTAAGGGGGGTTATGATAGGAGTTATGGTACAGTAAGTATATTTTATAAATACAAGTTGTCATCATCAAAAAGTGGGAGATTGTTAGGAACTGAGATGTTGGTTTTGATGCCAACAACCTTTTTAACTATCTTATTATAAAATATATACTAACACTATAATCTAAATAGATATGTATAAGCAGGATATATAGAGATGCAGGTATTGATTACTAAAGACTGATCGGTATAAAGACTCAAGACTCAAGGTTGAAGACTCTAGAGTATCAAGATCAAGATTCCATGATATATGTCTAGTTTTTGTTTAAACTTCATAATAGCATGGAAATCTTCATTTTGAATTTCATTTGGGATGAAATCCATTTCTACCTTCTTAGTGGCTTACAAACCCACGACAAGTAGCTTATAAACCTACGACAAGTGGCTTACAAACCCACGAACATTACAAGTTCTCGAGTCTTGATGTGATGAGATATTCTGTAGGAAGAAGCTTGCAAAACTACTTCAAAATGGTTTTTTAAAACGATTTCCAAAATTGCTTTTCAAAATGTTTTAGCCTTAAAACTATCTTTTCAAATGATTTTCAAAAATATGTTTTAGCTTTAAAATATCCTTTGTTTTTGTGTTTTAAAACATAGTAAAATTAGTTTATTTTACTCCAGAATCATTTCATCTTATTTTCATTTCAATACCATTTTCAAAACAAATTTTACATTATTTTTAACAAGGGGATGTCGAAATCATGGGATAACCCATGTTGACATGGTGGCCGTTGAATTCAAAAGTTTCAATTTTCAAAAGAAGTGTCTATTCGTTTAAATCTCATCACGAATGTTTATGGCCATTGGTGCTTTATAAATAGGCTTCACAAATGAATTTTTAGTCATATATTTTCATATTTTCTTCACTTCTTATTCTCTACAAATTCATGTTCTATAATTATCATATTTTTAAGATCGTGCCGAAATTCTACCGAATTCTCAAGTGAATCAAATTAGAATCTCATTCTTGTTAGATTCTCTGCCCTCTCTCGAAGATCAAAGTGCTATTCAGAGTTATATGATCAATTTGTAATCAAAATTTTACCAAGTCACTCTATATGGTTGGTTGTGCCTGGAAATCAATTGGGTAATCTTGTGGCCCGTAAATCAAGAGAGTTCACCCCGGACTCGTGAGACAGGAGGGTACCTCAAGGCCTTCATAAATTGAGGAGTGTAATCAGGCCACTGGTTTAATAAAAATCCGTATGAGGTGGTTTTCCTTGGTACAGGACTGGATGTTTGGTAACTCCGAACTGGTATAAAATCCTGTGTGTTCTTTCCCTTTACTGCTTTTTATTTAGTTTTTGCATCTGTGTTTGATTCTGTGATTGTTCTATGATTAAGTTCTGCATTTGTTTGTGTCATAATTTCAATTTAGTTCATAGTCTTAGAATTCATTAAACACTATTCACCCCCCTCCCCGCTAGTGTTAAATTAGCCTTAAGATCCTTAATCCGCTGTCCCTTTCAAATAGTTTGAAATTTTTTAAATAATCTAAAGGTTAAAATAGTTAACTATAAAATAGTTTAAGTATTGAAAATGGTTTATATGGAAGATAGCTTGAAAAATCAAAGTAATTTGCATATTTTAAAAGATAGATTTTAAAACAGCTATAGTAAAATAATTTATCTAAAAACGGTTTCAAAGTCAAACTGATCAAATTCCAAATCTTCTAATTCAAATCATTTCAATCTCAATTTTGATTTAATCGAATCGATTTTGATTTCGAATTAATCCAGTTTCGCTTTCACTTCCCAGTTGATTTCCATTTCAATTCCAACTTGAATAAATTTCAATTCAAACCCAATTTAATTTCAATTTTAATTCCAAATTAATTTTGCTTTCAGTTCCAAATTAATTTCGCTTTCATTTCCAAATTAATTTCAGTTTCAATTCCAATATTCAATTCAATGGCTAACTTTCAACTCAATTCTCAAATTTGGACCATTTCGATTTATATCAATTTCGATCTCGATTTTCACAATATCGATTCAAGCCGTCGAATTCAAAATAAACTTCAATCTTTGAATTTAGATTCAAATCTTAAAATAAATTCCATTCTCAAATCCAAATTTATATATCCAATTATATTAATTTTACATAGTAATAATTTAAAGTTCGAACGAATGTTCAAATTCTTTTAAAACACATCAATTTCTGAAATTCTAATCAAATCTCGATATCTAACTTCAAAATCTCAATTTCATTTTTAAACATATTCGTTTAAGGAATTCTGATTCCAACATTTTGAGCTCAATTTCGAAAATAATTCAATTTTCAAAAATTCGATTTTTATTCCTTTAAATCAAATCATCTAAATAAATTCAAATCAATAATCAAAATCATTCAATTTAACCAATCCGGTGTTCGTATATAATTTTCTATCCTATGGTCAAATGAATCAATTATTTCTATTTTTAGGGATGGACATATACCATTTCAATCCAAAATAAATGTCATAGGTGTATATCATTTCAATCTATATCTTAATTTATTCAAAATAATTCGATTTATAGTTTTGTATACTGTAAATAATATACAGGATGATAACATGATGTATCAAAATAAATAAACATCCAAATCACCTAAATATCAATCAATTTTCATCCATCACAACTAACAATCAATAATCACAACAATTAACCAATTATCGACAATGGGTAATTTTACTAGCTGTTTAATTCTAGTTACAACTTAACTGTTAATTCATAATTCTAACATATAAATTTCTATATCGATTTCCATGACAGTTAAGTTTACCAAACAATAATCAATAATTTAAATCACTTCACTATATAAATTTTACTAACATAAAAATATATTGGTCAAACGTGAGCGTTTAAAACACTCACCTTTTATTTGAAACTGAAAATATTTTAGCTTCAAATAAATTCCAATTTGATGCAAAGATGTAGATGACGTCGATGCGATTCTAACGCCTCTCATTTCATTCAAATCGGACCTCGTTTGGAGAAATTACACAATAAATAATATTCGAGATAATTAAAATGTAATTAACTAAACTGATTACCCTAACTAATAAAATAATTACTTGACCTCATCCTTCCATGCCAGGCTCGAACCCGCAACCACACCTTCCGAGATCGCGATTATCGTTTTTTTCTTCTTTTTTTAAACAAAGATCGACATCATCCAGTTCCCCAGCGCGCCTCCCAAGCCCACCACGCTTCCACTGCGTTGCAAGCTCCAGCCATCGAGAAACCCCAGTCATTCCTCTCCAATCGATCGCGCACAGATAACCTACACCCTAGCATCGAGTCAAACTCACAGGAGAACAGCCACCCATGCCTTCGCCCATCTCGCTCGTGCGTCATCGCAATTGTAACAGCCCAAATTTTTAACAGGTATTTTTCACTTTTATTTATAAAACTTTGGGGTTTATTATATAAAAATCTAAATTTTAAATTGATTAAAACATTGCCTAAAAATAAAAATAAAAATAATGAAATCTCCAAAATTTTGACGTTGGTTAAGGATTTACTTTAATTGAAAATTTGGTTTATCTTGTTGAAATAGTAAATAACTTAATTTTAAGAAAAATCATGTTTTAATTAAGAAATAAAATTTGAAAATATATGTAGCGTGTAAATAATATTTATAAAAGGCACGTTTTAAATTTGTCCGTTTATACCCGTTTTGATTTATTTGGTGGTATAAATAATACGTATATAATAAAATACTCTTTAAATGTATACTGTAGTAATAAGTAGCAAATAAATAAAAACGTGTAAATTTAAATGCTGGAGTACGTTTGATTAAATTTTGCGTCCAGAGTACGCGTTCTTAGATAATAAATAAATAAATTATGGTCGTTCAATTTTAGTACCCTGAATTCACGTGTAAACGTTACACTTTCCATAGTCTTCATTTGTTTTAAATTTGGTATAAAATCTTTATTTCAGAACCGTTCCAAAATCAGCTATTGCCTATCAAAAATTTCAATCATTCAAATTTAATTTCTACTGCCCGCTGCCTCTTTAAATCAATACAAATACTCAGCCGCGTACGAATTTTTTGCAAAATCTTTGCCAATTAAATTCTTGCCGTTACTTTGCTAAAATCACTCAACCCATTTAATTATAAAACACAATGCAGTGAAATCATTCTTTTCCTTTTAACATTCTAAAATTTGAATTCACTTGCCATTTTTCTGCATTGATTTTTGGAACGAACAACAATTTCTTGCCTTTTCTTTTTCCACTTGATTTCTGCATGCCCAAAAACACGCAACCCACTATATAAATTCATAACCCCTCATTCACATTTCCATCACCACCTCATAATTTTTTTCACTGCATTTTTGGGTTCCGCTTCTTCTTCCTTGCGTGAGCAAGCTACAGCAGGTATGGCCTCTTCCTCCCTTTGTTTCTTTTCCACCTTGCTGTGTTCATTTTTCTCGGCCTATACCCTACTCCTCTCCACCACCTCGGCACGACCCTCTCCAGGATCTCCTCCCTGACATGACTGCTGGCTTTGCCTCGCCTTAGGCTTGGTGGCCGAGCCATGCAAGCTTTAGCCGTGCCAAGCCCTTGCCTGGCCGATCCAATTTCACCCCTCCACCTTTGCATTAACGTGTGTCATGACCGTGACTTGTGTGCGTGCATTTGAATTAGGTTAATAGGCTGAGGCTGCAACAGTAGTTAAAAATGCATCTCCATATAAGTGGTATCATATATGTTTTATCATACTAACTTCTAGAACTATATGTAAATGGCTGTTGAGTTTTTATGATTCTGAATAATTGGAATCTAGGATTTCTTCTATATTTGGCAAGGTTGTTTATTGTTGTATTCAGGATTAACAAAAGTTAAATGAGCAAATAAAAGCATCGACTGTAAAAGGCTCTAGTACTAGTGAAAGGTTTATGATCATATTATTGGTTGTGTGTGTACATATTAGCAATGTTATGCTCATAAGTTCTGTTACAATGCTGAGAAATTGGATTAATATAATTGAGTGTTTTCGCCACCTGTAGAAGAAAAAAATATATATATAATTAAACATAATCCCACTGTTTGAATACTAGGTGTCCAGATCGTGCGTGTTTTCGTTTTGATCACCTGTATTTTTTTTGATGAAGTATATATGCGTACATATAATATGGGGAGCCGAGATGAGTGGACCATGTGTAGAAAAAAAAGGGAACAAAGATGAACAGGCCGAGCCTTGGATATGTGGGTCAAGTTGGGTGGTGTAGTGGTCGAGCGTATTGTGCCAATTATCCTTTTATTTATCCCGCTCCAGTTTATATAATTTAAAAAAAGAAAAATTTGCTTTGATCGTTAAATTCGCGTAATTAGTTACGTTTTATTTTGTTCAAGATCGGAATCGGGGTGTCACATCCACTGTAAATTGATCGTGCTTTCTGTATCATCTTTTGGGGTAGATATCGTTGTTTGAATAAAATCTGCAGCTTCGAAAAGGTGAGTATTCTCACCTGACTACCTTACTTATATATCTGTAAATTAATAATAAGTGTAATTGTAGAATAATTTTTATTTCATTTTATTTGACTATGATATAAATTAATGATGGTGAAATCCTGTTATTAATCCTAACCATCATCAGTTATATTATATATACTGTTTTATTTATGCAGTTACACTATTTATTTATTTACTGTTTATCACATTGCAAGTTCCCTGTCGAATAGAATCGTTACGGGCTGAAATGATAGGCTTGAACGATATTTATTTATTATTTAACTTGGGATTATGGGTTTGAAATGATAGAACCCGGATTTTTTTTTTGTAACTTACGGATTGAAATGATATATTATCCGTATCACTTGATCTAGGTTAGAAAATATTATACAGACCCGTGGTTACATATATATATTTTTTCAGGAAATATAAATTATTTTTAAATTAGAATGTTATAATACTTTGTTTAAAATTAGATTAAAAATGATTTTTATAAGTATAGTGATATTATACAAGTTAAGTATGTAAATAAATAAAAGTTAAAAAAAAATTAAAGTTTAAATTTATCTTGTTGGATTTGTAAAATAAATGGAATTTAAGTTAAGAAATAAAATATGAAAATTTGGCATAACTTGAATATAAAGCGAATAAATAAAGGTTAAGTTACTATGAATTAAATAGGTAAATTAGCGAAAGGATATGGAAGTTGAAACATAACTTGATTTAGAAATGGGAGGTTGGTTTTAAATTAAAGGTAAGTTGAGAAATTAATTTGATATTTAGAAATGGAAATTTAACTTAATTATTAAGTAAAATTCATAGAAAATTTTGCACTTGATTTTAATAAGTAAAGTATAAAGAAGTTAGATATGTATATATATATTTGCAAAATTTACTTTATAAAAATCATAAAGTATTGAGTAATTTAAATGACTATTTAAGGATGGAAATTATGATTTTATAATTCAAATTCATTTAAATAAAGGTTAAATTTTGCTGAAATTTTATTGAAGTCTAAAATTAAATTTACTCAAAATCCGTTGTAAAGGATATTTCCGCACTTTGCAAGTGCTGTCGTTGATACAAATGGACTAAGGCTAAAGCTTTGGGATTTTATAATTGATTTTTAAAGAATAATAACTTCACTTTTAATAGTTTTAAAAAGTAATATTTTGATTTAAATATAAAACTATTTTGGAGTCTTTATAACCACGGGTAATAATAACATTGGTTGTTAAAGAGACCGGGATCAGATATGGGCATACTCTCTGTCGATACCGAAAAACCACTTTGACAACCGTGTACGCGGTGGAGATTCCAGAATGAAGTAGGATGGTGGTTATGTTTCCATTGAGGTAAATACGTGGACCCGACTCCCATGAGTTGGCATAAGGAGGCTAAAACAGGAGCGATTCTCGGATTAATAAGGTAACACCTTTGATCGGATGCACTTCTTCGTAGGCCATTCTATTACTTTGTGATTGTTTGGTGCTCACCTTTGATTTGGGAGTGTTGTTCGAGGTGGGAGGTAGTAGCAGCTACGTGTTTCCACCGGTCTGGATGGGTAATTGGTATATCTACCCTGACATTGCCTAGTTGTGCCGTGTCACCTACCATAGCGAGCCTTGTACGAGTTTGGTTTTCTCCCGTAGCCCGTATGGTATCCTCTGGTGGCTTCCCGATCAGGAGGGACTATGATATTGGATGGACTACTGGGACTATTACGTGTTAAGGTGGAAAATGTAAAGCCTTAACGCTATTTAAAAGTAAATTTATTTTAAATATAGACACTACTATAATAGCGAAATTATTACTACATAGTAAATAGTTTAACTAATCCTTAGAGGATGGGCGGTCCCAAGCATCCTTTAAGTTACTTGTACTTTATTATAGTTCACTTGAATTAGCTTGCATGTATAAGTATGTATGTCCTAACTCGAGTGTTTACGTTTTATTTTACGCTCGGGTCAGCCTGAGTTTCAGTTCAGGTTTCACCTCCAGAGCTAGGACTTCAGCAGATCATCTCTTTTCAAGCTGCTGTCAAATTTCCTTTCAGTTCTTATTTTAGCCTTTGTAATCAAGACAATTTAATATTGAGAGTTTCTATGGAGATTTCAAACTATATTTGGTTTAAGACTATGTACTTTATACTTATTTTTGAGACTATTGATAGTGGTTTCACGAACCACTAAGTCATTTTTTAAAATTCCGCTGCGAGTGTTCTGATTTCTGTGTCTGTGATTTTGTGACTTGATTTCATTTGCTCCGAATTTATTTACAATCTATTGTTTTGAACTATTCAAGCTTGACATATTTTAATTTATTGTCGAATTTGAATGGTGCAAATAGTCGGTCGTTACAGTTGGTATCAGAGCTTTGGTTTAACCATAGCCTAAGGAGCAAAAACTCATTAGAGATAGGGTAGAAATACCCTAGAATGAGTGAAGTCAAATCCTAGAACCCTTTCCTTGTGAGAGAACGTATTTTTAAAGTATAAAATGATTTTTAAAAGGATTTTCGAAGAAGTATTTTTGATATAAAAACTTTCTTGTCTTAAAAAAATAAAATTTTCCAACTACCTTTTCCCTTTCTCCACCTTATATAAAATTAAGTCCTTTGTTGAATGCCTTTCTAGTGAACTTTATCTTATCTAATTTATATTTGCCTCTATATTTTTCCTCTGCCTTTAAATTCATTCTTGATTTCTCAGGACGAATCGAGGAAATACCATAGATAGGGGACGAGCCGCTGCCCCCGCTCCTCCACCTGCTGCCCCCGTTAGATTTACCAAGCTATGCAAAGATTATACCGAGCTTGGTGGAACCAAGTTCACGGGGTTTGAAACCATAATAGAAGCTCAACAGTGGTTGAGAGACTTGGAGAGAACCTTCACCTGTCTCGAAATCACTAATGCCCAGCAGAGGCAGTTGGCGGCCTGGCAGATGAAAGGAGCCGCTTTGAATTGGTGGCTGTCAGTTACTGCCCACGCCGATGAGGCTGACATCACCTGGAAGCGATTTAGGTATCTTCTTCGATTGTCCAAATTCAGGTTCAATTCCTCCATTTTTGAAATCTATCTTATATCTCTTATCGTGCTTTAGGGATGCTTTCCTCGTGAAATGGATACCCGAAGCGGGTAAGTCCCAGCTATATCGAGACTTTATGGATTTGAAGCAGGGCGATATGACCTTTACCGAATACGAGAGGAAATTTAATGAGCTCTCGCGGTATGGCCTAAATCTGATAGACACCCCGCTGAAGAAGAACGAGAAATTTATCGTCGGCGCACGTCCCGAGTACTACGATCGTCTTATTACCCACATGCATGGTACGTTTACCGCTCTGATGGACATGGCTATCCGGTATGAGAACCCTACCTCTAGGGCTCCTTCAGCTGCCCAGTCTGCACCATATCAGTCTTCTGGAAACTCTAAGAAAAGAAAGTCCAACTTCTACCGGCATAAGAAGAATAGGACTTCAGGGCTTGGATCATCGTCATCGTCATCCCAGAGGCAGCCTGTGGATCTATCTACCATTACTTGCTACCGATGCGACCAGAAAGGAAACTACACTAACGGTTGTCCTACCTTAGGTGCTGTGATTCCACCTCCCGCTCAGTTGGCTAGGCGAGACCTTTGCCACATTTGCCTTCAGTCGGGACATTTCAAGAGAGACTGCCCTACTCAGAAGAAGGGCAAGGCATCAGGGATTTTCGCTGTTACTTCTGCGTCCTCTCCAGCCCCACAACCTGCACCTGCTTGCTCCTAGCTATTCCCAAGGTACACTTCAGGGTTCTTTTACTTTGTTTCAATCACCTATTCGTGTTTTGTTCGATACCGGAGCTTCACATAGCTTCATTTCTTTGGACCTTTGTAATAAATTCGAGCATCGCCTTTTTCCTGAATTTACCTCTGTGTCTTTATGTGTTTCGAATCCCATCGGGGGACCTGCAAATCTTAATAGGATTTGTAAGCAAGTGAAGCTTATATATCTTGATCACCGTTTCACTGGTGACTTCTATGTTTTGGGGTTTGACGCTTTTGATCTACTACTTGGGGGTGATTGGTTAGATAGTCATGATGCCCGTATCTCGTGTAGTTCTCGAACTGTTGCCCTCAAAGATGATTTTGAAATTACTTAGAGACCCAGTGTAGTTTACCCCAGGAGTTCACTGGTAGTTTCATTTATTCCCTCAACACTTTCCCTGATGATATCCATTCGACTCATGTAGTCAAACTATTTCCCGACGTATTTGGTGAAGTCACTTCTCTACCTCCGAAGCGGGAAATTGACTTCCGGATCGATCTCATTCCTGGAGCATGACCTGTTCCACCTAGAAGAATGGCACCTCGAGAGAGGATTGAATTAAGGAATCAAATTCAAGACTTGTCCTCTAAAGGTCTGATTAGACCTAGCTTCTCGGAATGGGGAGCAGCTGTAGTTTTCATCACCGAATCGGATGGTTCCCTCCGAATGTGTGTTGATCATGGGGAGTTGAACAAGCTCACTATGAAAAACAAATATCCTATGCCCTGCATCAATGATATGTTCGATCAACTCTATGGAGCGACTGTTTTCTCTCAGCTTGATTTAGCCACAGGTTTCCGCCAGCTTAGAGTTGCTGAGGAGAGCATTCCCAGAACTGCTTTCCATACTGAGAATGGCTTGTTCGAATGGCTAGTTATGCCTTTTGGTTTGACTAACACCCCTGCCTTCTTCGTCGACTTGATGAATCGTGTCTTACGTGATGTGCTCAATAAATTTGTTCTAGTCTTTATTGATGACATCCTTGTCTTCTCCAAAAAAAGAGATGAGCATGAGTCGCATTTGAAGTATGTTCTAGAGACTCTTCAAAACCATCAATTAAAGGCAAAATTCTCGAAATTTCACTTCTGGGAAGAGGAAGTCCAATTTTAGGGACATATTATCTCTAGTGAAGGAGTTTCTGTTGATCCAGTCAAGATCCCTGCGATCAAAGATTGAGAAGAACCTAAGACTCCAACTGATATTCGCAGTTTTTTGGGCCTTGCCGGTTACTATCGGAGGTTCATTGAGAACTTTGCTCGGATTTCTACGCCTCTCACTGCTCTAACTCAAAAGAATGCTAAGTTTATTTGGAGCGATAAGTATAAAGTGGCATTACAAGAGTTAAAAGACAAGCTTACTTCTGCACCAGTGCTTACCATTCCAAATGGGAATGAGTGACTGATGGTATTCACCGATGCTTGTCACGAGGGTTTGGGAGCGGTATTGATGCAAGATGGGAAGATGATTGCCTGCGCGAGTCGTCAGTTGAAGAACCATGAAGCCAGTTATGCTGCCCATGATTTAGAATTGCTGGCCGTTGTCTTTGCATTAAAGCTTTGGAGACATCATCTCTTGGGTGCTAAATTTGACCTCTTCACCGATCATCAATCTTTGAAATATACCTTCACCAAAAAGGATTTGAATCAGAGACAAGTTCGGTGGCTCGATTTCCTTGCTTCTTACGATCCTGACGTAAACTATACTCATGGGAAAGCAAATGTAGTGGCAGATGCGTTGAGTAGGAATAAATCTTTGTTGTGCCAGCTGTTGTTTCTTCTCCTCTTTTGGATCGTATCATGGCTAAGCAAGATGAGGATAGGATCATCAGATTGATTAAGGAGAGTGTTCGTAGTAAGGCTGGTGGTGGTAGTTCTAATGGCAACGGAGCCCAGATTGATGATAGAGGGAATTTGAGGATTAACAATTGGATTTGTGTCCCGAATGTTGATGGTTTAAGGTAGGAGTTACTTCGGGAACATCATCAATCCAGACTTTCCATTCATCCTGGTGTAGCGAAGATGTATCAGGATTTGAAGAAACTTTATTGGTGGAGGGGTATGAAGCGCAATGTCTCTATCTTTGTTAGTAGGTGTGCGACTTGTCAACAAGTCAACGCGGATCATCAAAAGACACCAGGTTTGTTGCAGCCTCTGAAGATTCCCAATTGGAAGTGGGAGCAAGTTTCTATGGATTTCATCGATGGTTTACCGAGATCTAGGAGGGGAAATGAGAGCATCTGGGTTATCGTGGATAGACTGACCAAGTCCGCTCATTTTATTCCGGTCAAGTCTACCCGTACGGCTTCGAGCTTATCTGAAATTTATATGAGGGAGATTGTTCGCCTCCATGGCGTTCCCCTTAGCATAGTTTGTCATCGAGACCCTATCTTCACCAGCCAATTTTGGAAAGCTTTCCAGGAATCCTTGGGTACTCATCTGAATCTGAGCACTGCTTACCACTCACAGACTGACGGTCAAACAGAAATGGTGAATCAGATTCTAGAGGATCTTCTTCGTGCTTGCATTTTGGATTATGGAGGATCTTGGGAAGATCATCTCCATCTTGTGGAATTCACCTATAACAATAGTTATCAGGCTAGTCTTAAGATGTCTCCTTTTGCTTCTCTTTATGGGCGACCCTGTAGATCTCCATCCTGCTGGATTGAATCCGGTAATCGCTTAATTCTCGGTCCTGAGATGATTTTGGAAGCTTCGGAGAAGGTCGAGGAGATTAAGAGGAGGTTAAGGATTGTTTAGGATAGGCAGAAGAAGTACGCGGATCGTCGTAGAAGAAGCTTGGAGTTCGCTATTAAGTGTTAAGGTGAAAAATGTAAAGCCTTAACGCTATTTAAAAGTAAATTTACTTTAAATATAGACACTACTATAATAGCGAAATTATTACTACATAGTAAATAGTTTAACGGATCCTTAGAGGATGGGCGGTCCCAAGCATCCTTTGAGTTACTTGTACTTTATTACAGTTCACTTGAATTAGCTTACACTGTATAAGTATGTATGTCCTAACTCGAGTGTTTATGTTTTATTTTACGCTCGGGTCAGCCTGAGTTTCAGTTCAGATTTCACCTCCAGAGCTAGGACTTCAGCAGATCATCTCTTTTCAAGCTGCCGTCAAGTTTCCTTTTTGTTCTTATTTTAGCCTTTGTAATCAAGACAATTTAATATTGAGAGTTTCTGTGGAGATTTCAAACTATATTTGGTTTAAGACTATGTACTTTATACTTATTTTTGAGACTATTAATAGTGGCTTCACGAACCACTAAGTTATTTTTTTAAATTCCGCTGTGAATATTCTGATTACGGTGTCTTTGATTCTGTGATTTGATTTCATTTGCTTCAAATTTATTACAATCTATTGTTTTGAACTATTCAAGCTTGACATATTTTAATTTATTGTCGAATTTGAATGGTGCAAAATAATGGGTCGTTACAGCAATCGATCGCTTTTCTCTTTTTTCGTTTGTTTTTTAATATCAATCGGTTGTTTTTTTCTTCTGTTTGCTCGATTTGAATCTAAAATGGGAGAAAGGTGTGATATCCCGAAAATTTTGACAATAACAATTTAATAATTTATGTCAAAATTTAATTGATTTGACAATAATGTTAATAATGAATTTGAATTAGATTTAATAATCTTCTTTAAAATAAATATTAAAACTGATAATTTATCTTTAAAGTCTAATAAATTTTTTCTATTTGTAATATATACATATTTTTATATATTGTAAATAGATAAACTTTGTTTTTAATTTAATAATTAAAGTCATGTCTTCTAATTCTAATATTTTTGGTAATTTTGAAATTTGAATTAAATTAATATTAAGCCATTAAATAACCATATAATTTTAAGATACTTAGGATAAAAGTTAATTTGTTTAAAAATAATTCTAGCCCAGATTTAAATTTAAACAAAAAGAGTTGTTTTGTCCTTTTTAAATATAGCTTGATAAAATAGGTAATTTATTATATAAGAGACAAATTCTTTTATAAATTCTTTTAATTTAATAATGAGTTATATTTAAACAATATTAATGATGAATGTCCTTACAAATGAATTTTTAATACAAATAGAAATTGTTATTTTATATATATTCATATTTATACATGTATATATATATATATATATATATATATATATTTTGGAAAGCTATGATTTGTAAATTTAAAATAAAATCCTTCAACAATGTTTAAAATAAAATAAACTTTGTAACTATTAAACTTAAGTACAAATCAAATGTATGGTGTTAAAATAAGTATAAAAATGGATAATAAGCAAATTAAGTGTTTGATAAGCTTAAAAATAAAAGAGTGATAAAAATAAATAGAAGAAACTTTGATATTAACTTAAGTTAAAATTTATAACAAATAACTAAAAACAACTCTATATCATGTACATGAAGTATAAAAAGTATATGAATATAAAGCCAAAACAAATGACTTAAACAACTCCATAAAAAAAATATGTATGTAGCCTGTAAATAGTTATGCAGGCAAGTAAAAGATAATTCTATCAACATAAAAATAAAATAAAATATCTATGTACATACAAGACAAATAAGATAAGTTTGAAACAAGATAAAAGTATATATGCACATATAATATAAAGAAAAGAAAAAAAAGCAAAACAGGCAAGAACTAGGTATGTTGCCTGTAAGAATATATGCAAGTACAAGTAAAAAGATACAAACCAGGCTTTGTAATATTTGTTGCCTGCAAAATAATATACAAGGCAAGTACAAGTAAGAAAGGATACAAACCAGGCAAGCAAAAGGAAACATCAACATAAAATCAAATAATAGCAAGCTTGTAAACAAGATAAGGAACCAAGACAGTAATACATCATCTCAGCACAAATTTAGTCAATTCAAATTGTTTGGAAGATCTTTTCAGCCGAAATATGTAAAACTCATTGCTGCCCCAAACAAAACCTTGCCTGATAAAAACAAAAAGGAGAAATCTCTAGGTAACAGATAAGGTTATAACCAGATAATACCTTCCTGTACTTGGCCTGTCTCCTCTATATTTATATGCAATGCTCTTTGTTCCATTTCGTTCAGAACTTAGCAAACTAGAAAGGAAGAAAAAGATTAACATTTGCATTTTTACTAATTTTATCAACAATCAAAACTGCCTGCATTTTTCAAAGCCTGCAAGCAAATTCAAAGCACAACCTGATGCATTCATCTTTAACCCAAGTTCTAAAGCAAACAACCTGCATGCAAATCTAGACAGCAAAGCAACTCAAGTTTAAACAAAAAGCATTCAAGTGAAAGTTTTTAAAAAAAGGGCTAATGGATTTTAGTTTCAAACTGTTTTTCAAAATCTGGATGCTCTGTGCATTCTCAAAGCAAGGTGAGTAACATAACAATTTTTAATAGTATAAGTATATAACTCTGAGGCATGCTTATCTAGTGTTTGTGAGTATGTGCATAAGTATATCTCTGTAAATATATGAATATTTGGTTGTGAGCATTTGCTATGTGTTTGAAGGTTTTATCTGATTTAAGTTTCCAGGTTCAAAGTTTAAACCTTGAATCAATCCCTTGATCAAATCTTTATTAGTTATTAAGTTTTAAACTAAATATGTTTGTTATAATATAGATTTTGGTTTAAAAATTTGTTTTAAGTTGAAATAATCTATATTTACTCTGGAAATTAATAAAACAACAGTACAACTCAAATAAGTCAAATTTCAATTTTAATGTTTCACGAATTCAGGTGTATAAATCAAATGCTCGAACTAAAACTTGATTTATAAAACTAAAATTACAAATTTTAGTGATGGGATTAGAGTGCATTTCTAGTTTGACCAGAAATGGGTAATTAAGGGTTTTTTGGTGATCTCGAGAATCTGGGAGTTCGGGCTTTGTTCTGGCTATAGTAGGATTAGCAATGGTGAGGGTAAAATTGTCAGAATAATGGATAGATCACCGTGGTGGCCATAGGAAGTCGGAATTGTTTGTAAACCTAGTTTTGGTAAGGTTGTGATGTTTTGATCATCACGAGCACTCTGGATGATCGAGTTTAACAAGGCTTTGGGGATTGAAAGCTCGGACATTGACGAAGGTTTGGCTGGAGGAGCTGACGCTCCGGTGATCGGAGAGACGAGATTGAGGGATTTTTTCCAGGTTTTGGGTGTTTCCTGTATTTCTTGTTTCCAGGTTTGGTTCTGAAGCCTCGAAGTTGATTTTGAGTTTTGGGAGGTGATCTGAAGGTCGTAGGTGAGTGAGAAGGAGGTTGCCGATGTGAAGCGACCATCGGAGATGGTCGGAGGTGGATAAAGTTAATGTGCACGTGCACGGTGAGTTTGGTCTGGTGAAGGTGGTTGGGTCTGTTGCAAGTTTATGTGGTCTCGAGTAAATGTTTGGTTACAGGCTTTAACCTGTAAGTTTAAAAACAATTTAAACTGAATTTAAAATGTGAACTAGAGTTGTGAACTAGATTTAAATCAAGGTTTAAGTTGGATTCAATTGCAGTTTGAATCCCAATTCTAAAATAAATAAAGTTTTAAAAAGAAAAAAAATTAATTATTTGAAACAACTTTAAAAGGGTTAAACAGTTTTGAATTCCAAAGTAAAACTTTAAATAAAAATTAAGATTTAAACCTAAGTTTAAATCTGATTTCAAATGTAAATGGGAATCTGAGTTTGAAATAAAAGAAATTTTAAGATTTAAATCAGTTTGAATCATAAAGTGAATTTTTAAATTGATTTGAATTTAAAAATGGAATAGTGTTTTAAATTCTTTTAAACTTCCATACTAAGGTAAAAATTTCTTTAATTTATGAAAATAAAGAGTTTTGAAATTTGTACGAACTTTGTTAAAGTTAAATTTTTTTCATTTTAAATCTTAAATTTAAAATGAAATTTAAAAAGTATATTAAAAATAAAATTGTTTTTAAATACCTCTTTAATGATAATTTGATCATTAATAAGAAAAATGTTTTATCTTTAAATAAACGAAGATTTAATTATTAAATTAATTTAATGAATAATTAATGACATAGATTTGTTAATTCAGTAATTAAGAGTTTAAATTAGTTAATTAAGGTTTGAGTTAATTAATTTAGGATAAATTAATTTGTAATTAAGGATCATTAATTAAATAAGATTGAATTTAAATTATGATTAGTAATAAATTAATTACATAATTAAAGATTAATTAATGAGTTATTAAATTAAATAAATGGTAATTAATAATGATTAATCTTAGTTAATTTCTTTAAAAAAATAATCAAAGAATTATTAATAGTTAATGAAGGTCATTAACTAGAATTATTTAAATAATGAATTAGTGTGATTAATTTTGATAATTAGATAGATTAATTAACTTAAGATAAAATTTTAAATTATTTAAGTATAATTACTTAATGGAAATAATTAAGGAATTAATTACTCATTGTAATCAATTTAGTTTAATATGAATTGTTTAAGCTAATTAATTAAGTTTAATTAATTTAAATAATCATATGATGATGAGATAAGTATAATTACTTAGGAAAGTAATTAAGGATAATTACTGGATTGAATTAACTGAGGGTGATTTAATAATGAAAGTAATTGGAATATAATTACTTTGCATAATGAATCAAGGGAGTAATTTAAAGCAAATTAATTAAGGAGTAATTAATTTATTTGGTGGAGTAATTAAAGATACTTAATTACTGAATGGTATTAATCAAGGGCGATTAATAAATGTGATATAATTGAGATTAATTACTTAAGGTAATTGATTTAAAAGGGTAATTAATTAAGATGGATTAGAAATCATTTGTAAATATAATTAAATAATAAATTTAAGGATTGATCAATTAAGACCAATTAACCAATAATAGGTAATTAAAGAGAAATTAACTAGTGTAATTAAAGATTTAAGTAATTAATTATAGTTAATCAATGTAATAAGTAATTAGAGGTTAATTTCTGTATTTATTTAAGGTTAATTAATTTGTGAAAATAAATTAAAGGATAATTACTTGGATGTAAGAGTGATTAATTAAAATTAAATAATTGGATGATGATAAATTAATTGATGGACAATTAATTATAGATATATAAGCAAGATTTAAAATGGTGAAGTAATTAATTTAATTTACTTTAAATTAATTAGAGATGATATAATTAATTTAGTTCATTTTAAATTAATTATAGCTGATATGATTGCTTATATATAGATTGATGATATTGTTTACTTTGAATGGATTGAGATATCAAATATGAGATTAATGAATGCTATGTGATAGGTATGCTCTGATTTAAGATGGTGATAATATGGATTATCTGTTGTGATGATAATATAGATTATCTGTTTATGTTGATGTTGATTATCTATTATTGTGAATTATCTATCTGTGTGTATATGGATAATTGAACTGAATTGTTTTAATCTTTAAAACAACTTGGCCTTAAAAGATGGCGTTTGGATTTCGATGAGACCGGGATCGGGTTTCCATATTTGGACATCCGAAAACCACATCGATCCAAAATTGATCGTTAGGTCGTAAATTCTCAAGTGAAGATTCAGAGTGCAAAGGTTATCGTCGTTAACTCTGAGAGTGATTCCAAAATAAGTGTAACGAGATAATGCCTTCGGTTTCGTTCGAACCCGGAATGAACTTGTATGGATTGAATGCTTTCAGAACATCGTCAGGTGGGCGATGAGCATTCTAAGAGATGTGTTTTCTAAAGGTAATCGCAGCCTCAAGCCTCATCAACCGGGAATGGCTAAAACAAGGGAGGTGCATCAAGGTTAGGTGGGTCATGCCCAAGCAGGACAAGATTTTCCCTTGTCTAGATGTCCCTTTTTATTTGGCTGTGTGGACAGTTGTGAGCTCCAACTGTCGTGGTTGTCTTGTTCGGGACTGTTCGGTAAGGAATGGTTCCGGCCTTGTGTTGTAGGGGAGCAGGAATACTCCTCGGTACGTTGATCTAGGCCACGTACTGTGACGGGCGGTACCCCAGTAGCCCTGCCATTGTATGGAATCCAAAATCCAATAAGTGCCAACGGTTTTGATTGTATTACCCACTTTTGTGGCTAGTAGCTGGAATTTAATAATGTAATAATTTCGGATATTTCATATTTACTTGAAAACCCTAGACACTATTATAATATCACAGAATTTCCTATTAAATGATTTGGTTAGCGTAAGGTAAAAACTTACCATGTTTATTTGTGGGAAGTCTTACGTGATACCTTTTGTTTTCAAATGTTTTTCAAAGTTAAGCAACTTTAACCTATTACTCATACCAGACCCATGTCTGACCCGGAGTTTATTTCTGTTTTTCATAAACTCTCGGGTATTCAAATTTTTATGAGTAGCCAAGAGATTCAGGTTAGCTTGACGTCTTCTGAAGGAGCAATGGAGCAGGAGGCTTCAGCGTTGTATATATATATATAGTATTCCGCTGTGTTGGTGTCTCTGTGTTGTATTGTATATTGAATTATATAACTAGATAGGTGTTTATAACTATCTAGTATGTGATGTATTACCTATGTAACTCTGATGGATATTGTATATTATATAATACTTATGTCATTAATATAATTTATTCATTCCGCTGTGAGATTCTGATGTTGTTGTTCTTTCTTCTCTATCTTTTATATTTTCTCATCTCTTTCTTTCTTCAAGATGAAACAGATTTCTGGGGTCAGAAACCCGAGTCGTCACAGTTGGTATCAGAGCACTAGGTTGAGTGAATACCTAGGCTCTTGAGTGATTTCTTTCTTGAGAGAGCGTATTTGTAATTTTGTTATATATATATATATATATATATATATATATATATATATATATATATATATATATATATTTCTACCCATTTGTTGGGTTACTTGTTCGGGTTTTCCAATAAGTTATAAAGGTAGATAGGGTAGTGGTGTGTGTAACATAACTACCAATGGTTGGAATTTGAATATTTGAGTTTGGTAGTGTATCGGACGAGACTGTAGACCTAATACCGTCTCGAGTGAGCTTTGCAGTGATGGAAGACTTCATTGAGCTCTGAAGGAAACCTGTTAAGGTTCGGAGTTCACTTTTGAAGCGTAAGTTTGGATGAGCTAGAGTTCGGATCCGTCGGTTTGGCAGAAGCAAGTCCGGATATCTTGATACCTCGGGATGTAGTAGTTGTGTGATGAGACACAGTGACTATGGATACCTCCGAAGATGTTTCTTTGGAATCAGTTAGGAAGCGTGTCTACTTAGGTGTTGTGGCGAAGTTCAGTAGGGTGTTTCTATTTGGTTTGTGGTCCAAGTTTCTCGAAGAGTTTTGAATAGGAAGTCTTTGGCATCTGAGTCGGCAGTGCAGCTCGGAGTATTCTTGTGTGCCGTCAAGGAGATCTTCTGGCATAGCAGTTTTTCTTACAGTAATTTCGGGAGCAGCAGAGTGGTTCCATTTTTTTCGATCGATTGGCTAATTAAGCGTAGGCTGTTCTGTTTGGTAAAGAAAGAACAGTTTTTCTTTGGTAGTGGGCTAGATTGATCGCAAAAGTGACTTGCGATTGTTTGAGTTTCTCTTGGGTTTAGAATTTTTCTGGATGCGAGTTTTGTCCGTGTCTGAAGATTGAGTTTGGTATCGACTGGAATCCAGGAGTGGTATACCGTCGTTCATCTTAGTTGTAGGATGATTTTTAGAGAACAAGTTTGGTGAAGCAGCTCGAGTTTTGAAGGAACTTCTGAGTTTCTTTTAAGGATCTGTTGAACCATAGTTCTAAGATGTGTTGTCCAGTTTGTCCTCGAGATCATCATCAGCATTTTCATCTTCTCTGGTTAGAGTTGCGCAGGGGAAGCATGGTGGCAGCTGTTTGGTGTGGAAACAACTGGAATTTGCAGTGTTTTGGATTAGAGAGTTTCTACTGGAAATTTTTCAGGATCTTAAGACCAGATTGGAATGCATCTGCATTATCTTTCCATATGAGAGAAGTAAGATCAGTCTGCTGATTTTGGAATTGAGTTGTGTTCTGATTTTTGAAGTTGATCTTGGGAATATCATTTTGTTGGATTGTTTTTAGTCCAGATTGTTTCTGGGGGCAATCATCAAGGGTTGAGCTGATCAGTAAGGGTGTAGGCAGCCCAGGATCGTCAGAAGAGTATTGTGAATAAAAGACGGAGATTCGTAGTTAGAGACTTTGTTGTTGTTGGGGTTTTTTCCGATCAATGGGAGCTATAAGATTGGATAAGATTGGGAAGCTAGCTCCAAGATATTTGGATCTTTTTCGGTTGTTCTTCTTAGGATTAGTGTTTGGTCTTCAGGAGTGGATTGCTAGTTTGGATAACTGGAATCCGGAGTGTTTCACGTATCTCTGAGAGAGTACGTGTATGAGTTATCTTTGATTGTAGAACCAGCAGTTCAAGGAATTTTGGTTGTTGAATCGGACTCGTCTATTGTCTGATATCCTATCTTGTTTTGCAGATCTAGAAGACTGGAAGTTTTGTAGCTTAGTAGTATTGATTGTTTGGATTTTGTGGAGCGAGTATCCCGGTATTTTTACTTGGGAAAGTCAAGAAAATTCTATTTAGAATTTTTATGTGGATAATTAGATTTGTTGATTAGTTGAATTGGTTGCTATGGTTGTTAGCGTATGATTGATATATGCTGGTGTTTTTAAAAATTAATTTTTAATTAGATTATTAAATTACCTTAGTTTTAATTTCGGGGACGAAATTCTTTTAAAGGGGAAGGAGTGTGATATCCCGCAAAATTTTGACAATAACAATTTAATAATTTATGTCAAAATTTAATTGATTTGACAATAATGTTAATAGTGAATTTGAATTAGATTTAATAATCTTCTTTAAAATAAATATTTAAACTGATAATTTATCTTTAAAGGCTAATAAATTTTTTCTATTTGTAATATATACATATTTGTATATATTGTAAATAGATAAACTTTGTTTTTAATTTATAAATAAAGTCATGTCTTCTAATTCTAATATTTTTGGTAATTTTGAAATTTGAATTAGATTAATATTAAGCTATTAAATAACCATATAATTTTAAGATACTTAGGATAAAAGTTAATTTGTTTAAAAATAATTCTAGCCTAGATTTAAATTTAAACAAAAAGAGTTGTTTTGTCCTTTTTAAATATAGCTTGATAAAATAGGTAATTTATTAAATAAGAGACAAATTCTTTTATAAATTCTTTTAATTTAATAATGAGTTATATTTAAACAATATTAATGATGAATGTCTTTTCAAATGAATTTTTAATACAAATAGAAATTGTTATTTTAAATTTATTCATATTTATATATGTATATATATATATGTATTTTGGAAAGCTATGATTTGTAAATTTAAAATAAAATCCTTCAACAATGTTTAAAATAAAATAAACTTTATAACTATTAAACTTAAGTACAAATCGAATGTATGGTGTTAAAATAAGTATAAAAATGGATAATAAGCAAATTAAGTGTTTGATAAGCTTAAAAATAAAAGAGTGATAAAAATAAATAGAAGAAACTTTGATATTATCTTAAGTTAAAATTTATAACAAATAACTAAAAACAACTCTATATCATGTACATGAAGTATAAAAAGTATATGAATATAAAGCCAAAACAAATGACTTTAACAACTCCATAAAAAAATATGTATGTAGTCTGTAAATAGTTATGCACGCAAGTAAAAGATAATTCTATCAACATAAAAGTAAAATAAAATATCTATGTACATACAAGACAAATAAGATAAGTTTGAAACAAGACAAAGTATACATGCACATATAATATAAAGAAGAAAAAAAAAGAAAAACAGGCAAGAAGTAGGTATGTTGCCTGTAAGAATATACGCAAGTACAAGTAAAAAGATACAAACCAGGCTTTGTAATATTTGTTGCCCGCAAAATAATATACAAGGCAAGTACAAGTAAGAAAGGATACAAACCAGGCAAGCAAAAGGAAACATCAACATAAAATCAAATAATAGCAAGCCTGTAAACAAGATAAGGAACCAAGACAGTAATACATCATCTCAGCACAAATTTAGTCAATTCAAATTGTTTGGAAGATCTTTTCAGCCGAAATATATAAAACTCATTGCAGCCCCAAATCAAAACCTTGCCTGATAAAAACAAAAAGGAGAAATCTCTAGGCAACAGATAAGGTTATAACAAGATAATACCTTCCTGTACTTGGCATGTTTCCTCTATATTTATATGCAATGCTCTTTGTTCCATTTCGTTCAGAACTTAGCAAACTAGAAAGGAAGAAAAAGGTTAACATTTGCATTTTTACTAATTTTATCAACAATCAAAACTGCCTGCATTTCTCAAAGCCTGCAAGCAAATTCAAAGCACAACCTGATGCATTCATCTTCAACCCAAGTTTTAAAGCAAACAACCTGCATGCAAATCTAGACAGCAAAGCAACTCAAGTTTAAACAAAAAGCATTCAAGTGAAAGTTTTTTAAAAAAGGGCTAATGGATTTCAGTTTCAAACTGTTTTTCAAAATCTAGATGCTCTGTGCATTCTCAAAGCAAGGTGAGCAACATAACAATTTTTAGTAGCTTATGTATATAACTCTGAGGCATGCTTATCTAGTGTTTGTGAGTATGTGCATAAGTATATCTCTGTAAATATATGAATATTTGGTTGTGTGCATTTGCTATGTGTTTGAAGGTTTTATCTGATTTAAGTTTCCAGGTTCAAAGTTTAAACCTTGAATCAATCCCTTGATCAAATCTTTATTAGTTATTAAGTTTTAAACTAAATATGTTTGTTATAGTATAGATTTTGGTTTAAAAATTTGTTTTAAGTTGAAATAATCTGTATTTACTCTGGAAATTAATAAAACAACAGTACAACTCAAATAAGTCAAATTTCAATTTAAATGTTTCACGAATTCAGGTGTATAAATCAAATGCTCGAACTAAAACATGATTTATAAAACTAAAATTACAAATTTTAGTAATGGGATTAGAGTGCATTTCTGGTTTGACCAGAAATGGGTAATTAAGGGTTTTCTGGTGATCTCGAGAACGTGGGAGTTCGGGTTTTATTCTGGCGATAGTAGGATTAGCAGTGGTGAGGGTAAAATTGTCAAAGTAATGGATATATCACCATTGTAGCCATAGGAGGTCGGAATTGTTTGTAAACCTAGTTTTGGTAAGGTTGTGATGTTTTGATCATCACGAGTTCTCTGGACGATCGAGTTTAACAAGGCTTTGGGGATCGAACGCTGGGACATTGACGAAGGTTTGGCTGGAGGAGCTGACGCTCCGGTGATCGGAGAGATGAGATTGAGGGATTTTTTCCAGGTTTTGGGTGTTTCCTGTATTTCTTGTTTCTAGGTTTGGTTCTGAAGCCTCGAATTTGATTTCGAGTTTTGGGAGGTGATCTGAAGGTCGTAGCTGAGTGAGAAGAAGGTTGCCGATGTGAAGCGACCATCGGAGATGGTTGGAGGTGGATAAGGTTACTGTGCACGTGCACGGCGAGTTTGGTCTGGTGAAGGTGGTTGGGTCTGTTGCAAGTTTGTGTGGTCTCGAGTGATACACGAGTTGTTGAGGGTTTTTATGCGAGTATGTTCAAATTTGACTCGAAGTAAAATGCTAGGGTCTCGGGTAAATGTTTGGCTACAGGTTTTAACCTGCAAGTTTAAAAACAATTTAAACTGAATTTAAAATGTGAACTAGAGCTGTGAACTAGATTTAAATCAAGGTTTAAGTTGGATTCAATTGCAGTTTGAATCCCAATTCTAAAATAAATAAAGTTTTAAAAAGAAAAAAAATTAACTATTTGAAACAACTTTAAAAGGGTTAAACAGTTTTGAATTCCAAAGTAAAACTTTAAATAAAATTGAGATTTAAACCTAAGTTTTAATCTGATTTCAAATGTAAATGGGAATATGAGTTTGAAATAAAAGAAGTTTTCAGATTTAAATCAGTTTGAATCATAAAGTGAATTTTTAAATTGATTTGAATTTGAAAATGGAATAGTGTTTTAAATTCTTTTAAACTTCCTTATTAAGGTAAAAATTTCTTTAACTTATGAAATTAAAGATTTTTGAAATTTGTACGAACTTTGTTAAAGTTAAATTGTTTTCATTTTAAATCTTAATTTTAAAATGAAATTTTAAAAGTATATTAAAAATAAAATTGTTTTAAAATACCTCGTTAATGATAATTTGATCATTAATAAGAAAAATGTTTTATCTTTAAATAAATGAATATTTAATTATTAAATTAATTTAAATGAATAATTAATGATTTATATTTATTAATTTAGTAATTATGTGTTTAAATTAGTTAATTAAGGTTTGAGTTAATTAATTTAGGAAAAATTAATTAGTAATTAAGGATCATTAATTAAATAAGATTGAATTTAAATTATGATTAGTAATAAATTAATTACATAATTAAAGATTAATTAGTGAGTTATTAAATTAAATAAATGGTAATTAATAATGATTAATCTTAGTTAATTTCTTTAAAAAAATCAAAGAATTATTAATAGTTAATGAAGGTCATTAACTAGAATTATTTAAATAATGAATTAGTGTGATTAATTTTGATAATTAGATAGATTAATTAACTTAAGATAAAATTTTAAATTATTTAAGTATAATTACTTAATGGAAATAATTAAGGAATTAATTACTCATTGTAATCAATTTAGTTTAATATGAATTGTTTAAGCTAATTAATTAAGATTAATTAATTTAAATAATCATATGATGATGAGATAAGTATAATTACTTAGGAAAGTAATTAAGGATAATTACTGGATGTAATTAAGTGAGGGTGATTTAATAATGAAAGTAATTGGAATATAATTACTTTGCATAATGAATCAAGGGAGTAATTCAAAGCAAATTAATTAAGGAGTAATTAATTTATTTAGTGGAGTAATTAAAGGTACTTAATTATTGAATGGTATTAATCAGGGGTGATTAATAAATGTGATTTAATTGAGATTAATTACTTAAGGTAATTGATTTAAAAGGGTAATTAATTAAGATGGATTAGAAATCATTTATAAATATAATTAAATGATAAATTTAAGGATTGATCAATTAACACCAATTAACCAATAATAAGTAATTAAAGAGAAATTAATTAGTGTAATTAAAGATTTAAGTAATTAATTATAGTTAATTAATGTAATAAGTAATTAGAGGTTAATTTCTGTATTTAGTTAAGGTTAATTAATTTTTGAAAATAAATTAAAGGATAATTACTTGGATGTAAGAGCGATTAATTAAAATTGAATAATTGGATGATTTAATTGATGGACAATTAATTATAGATATATAAGCAAGATTTAAAATGGTGAAGTAATTAATTTAATTTACTTTAAATTAATTAGAGATGATATAATTAATTTAATTCATTTTAAATTAATTATAGCTGATATGATTGCTTATATATAGATTAATGATATTTTTTACTTTGAATGGATTGAGATCTCAAATATGAGATAAATGAATGCTATATGATAGGTAAGCTCTGATTTAAGTATGATGATAATATGGATTATTTGTTGTGATGATAATATAGATTATCTGTTTATGTTGATGTTGATTATCTATTATGATATTGTGAATTATCTATCTGTGTGTATATGGATAATTGAACTGAATTGTTTTAATCTTTAAAACAACTTGGCCTTAAAAGATGGCGTTTGGATTTCGATGAGACCGGGATCGGGTTTCCATATTTGGACATCCGAAAACCACATCGATCCAAAATTGATCGTTAGGTCGTAAATTCTCAAGTGAAGATTCAGAGTGCAAGGGTTATCGTCGTTAACTCTGAGGGTGATTCCAAAACGAGTGTAACGAGATAATGCCTTTGGTTTCGCTCGAACCCGGAACGAACTTGTATGGATTGAATGCTTTCAGAACATCGTGAGGTGGGCTATGAGCATTCTAAGAGATGTGTTCTCTAAATGTAATCGTAGCCTCAAGCCTCATCAACCGAGAATGGCTAAAACAGGGGAGGTGCAGCAAGGTTAGGTGGGTCATGCCCAAGCAGGACAAGATTTTCCCCTGTCTAGATGTCCCTTTTTATTCGGCTGTGTGGACAGTTGTGAGCTCCAACTGTCGTGGTTGTCTTGTTCGGGACTGTTCAGTAAGGAATGGTTCCGGCCTTGTGTTGCAGGGGAGCGGGCGTACTCCTCGGTATGTTGATCTAGGCCACGTACTATGACGGGCGGTACCCCAGTAGCCCTGCCATTATATGGAATCCAAAATCCAATAAGTGCCAACGGTTTTGATTGTATTACCCACTTTTGTGGCTAGTAGCTGGAATTTAATAATGTAAAAATTTCGGCTATTTCATATTTACATGAAAACCCTAGACACTATTATAATATCACAGAATTTCCTATTAAATGATTTGGTTAGCGTAAGGTAAAAACTTACCATGTTTATTTGTGGGAAGTCTTACGTGATACTTTTGTTTTCAAATGTTTTTCAAAGTTAAGCAACTTTAACCTATTACTCATACCAGACCCATGTCTGACCCAGAGTTTATTTCTGTTTTTCATAAACTCTCGGGTACTCAAATTTTTACGAGTAGCCAAGAGATTCAGGTTAGCTTGACGTCTTCTGGAGGAGCAATGGAGCAGGAGGCTTCGACATTGTGTATATATATAGTATTCCGCTGTGTTGGTATCTCTATGTTGTATTGTATATTGAATTATATAACTAGATAGGTGTTTATAACTATCTAGTATGTGATGTATTACATGTGTAACTCTGATGGATATTGTATATTATATAATACTTATGTGATTAATATAATTTATTCATTCCGCTGTGAGATTCTGATGTTGTTGTTCTTTCTTCTCTATCTTTTCTATTTTCTCATCCCTTTCTTTCTTCAAGATGAAACGGATTTCTGTGGTCAGAAACCCGGGTCGTCACAACAGGAAAAGTTACGAGGGAGATAAGAAGAGGCGGCTCATGCACAAATGTTGATTGGGATATATATTGAATTTGAAGATATCTAACCAAACGCCCACGAAAATTCTGAACTCAAAATGACATGTGCCACCTAGCGTTTATAATGTTTTACCCCCATTTTGAACACAATGAAACTAGTTTCGAGGCCTAATTCGATTATATGTAGAAGATAGCTTTCCAAAATCAATTTACTTTAAACGAATTCCTTTAGTAAATTTCGACGCGTTTCACGCTTACACGGAAAAACGACAAGTCTGATCGCTACAAAACTTGAGATCCTATCATAATTCACTATTACAGATCCGATGAAACTGGTTTTGTCAAAATCCAAGACAGTGGTCAAAATGGCTATTTTTACTCGTTAATTAAAACAAGTAATTTCCAAAATTAATTTAATCACCCTTAAATTCAGAAGTTAACAAACTTCATTCTTGTTTAAATAAAATTTAAATCAAGATCCAAAATCATTTCATTTATATTAAATTCAAAATTCAATTATTTAAAAAAAATCAATATTAAGTTTAAACAATTTAATTACGTAATAAATAACATTAATAATCATAAATTTCCAAATGAATTTAGTTATCAATAATTATTTCCATCTAAATAATTTGACACTTATGATCCATTTCTAACTATTGATTGTAATTTTATTTCAACATAAATAGTTCCTAAATTTTCGAAATTGTTTATCTCAAAATTTTATTCTATTCAATAAATTAAAATAATAAATCATTAAATTTTATTTCTGCCCATTTTTATCCAGTGATCACATCAAATTTAATAATGTAAAAGAGTTAGAAAAAATACGGGTTGTTGCATTCTGTCCCACTCAAAACTTTTCGTTTTCGGAAAGGCGTTAAGTAAAGAATTTAACATATAATATGTTTTACTCAGAATAATCACTTATAACTTTAAAATCTTATTAGAAAACCTTTACTACACTTCGACTATGTCATTCCGATCGACTTACAGAATTTACAAGTTGTTTTATAAAAATGAGTTATAAATTTTTAAAACCTCAAAATTTTCTAACTCTCAAATTTACAGGAAATTTCAGCAGCGTTTCTTTCGCGCAACTCGATCGAAAAATTTTACAATAAAATATATGACACAGATATACCTAACATATATCAAATATACATCTCATTTCGATGATGAGCATCCCAAAGGGAAAAATATAAAAGCACGGTATATAATCCGAGATGTATACCTTATTATTATTAATACGAGCGAGTTCGCTCATACTAAGCAAGCAAAAGCATATAAAATCCGTGTATACGTCCAAACGGTCTTTATATGTACCTATCTCAACTCAATTAAAAATATTAGTCATTTATTAAAAAGATAGCAACATATATGAGTCTAATAGAACCATATAACATGTATTGTGAATCCAAACCATAACACAAGCATGAATACATGACAAACCTATCATACGCAACCAAACAATTATAACAATGATTTACAACCAAAGAAATCATCCAACCAAATGATATTCATCTAATTTATTCAAACTATCACAATCTTCATTTCAACATTTAATCTATACACTTCCACTTCTTATTAACATTCATTCTCATTAACAGTTTAATTGCCTCAGTTTAAATTAATTTACATTATTATTGAATTTATTGCGTTCACTTTACTTACTTCTTAATTGATTAACATTCACCTACTAATATTCATTTCGTTAATCATACAATGGATTTATATTCAATTCATTTGCTTTTAATTTATTTACATTCAACTAATTTGGTTTCAGTCCATTTTTATTCAATTAAATATTCATTTTCACGTATGATTTATTATAATTCAATTTATTTACATTTTTGATGTGTTTCAATTATTTACGTTTGTTTCATCCACATTTAATTGGTTTATATTCAATGATTTATTTCAGTTTATCAACATTCGTTACAAATTTATTCTATTTATACTTACTTATTCATGTTCAATTAATTTTCATCCTATTAATTTACATTCTAGTATGTCCAGATGCCTTACATTCAATTATATTAACATTCATTGGGTTCACACTATTTATTTACATTCGTTTACAATCATATTTGTTATTCACTTTCGTATTCAATTATTTATGTTCAATTTTTTTTTTATTCATTCACAAAGTATATTTCCTTTAACGTCGGTGTCACCCAATTAACCGTTCTACAATTTTACCCAACTTTAATGTCAACATTCGAGATTTTCCTTTTGCTTATCTAAAATATTTAACAACATTCATAATTTGGTTTCACTTTCAATTTATTCAAATTTATTTCGTTTACATTCAATTTATTCAATTCAATTTGTGAAATTCCAATTGTTTCACTTTTTTTAACTTATTTCATATAAATTCATTTATGAACTATTTATAAAATTATTCTACTTAACCTTGCTTAAGTTAAATTTTGTTTTATTTCCACTTAATATATTCTTTTTTTATAATACTAACATTATTTATAAATTGTAACAACCCGCGTATTTTACGATTATACATTTAAATGTTTTATTTAAATATAGCATCATTAGTTGAATTTAAAGTCCGTGATGTGACTTTTTGTAAACAGTCTAATCCGAACTCGAGACCACTTCCATTGAGCTGAAAACGACGTTTACAACTTGTTTAAGTATAAACGTCGATATGTTTGGAGTTGATCAGGATTTTGGTATTTTCATTTGGGCTTTGGGTTTGGTTCTAGCTCACTAACCCAATAAAAAAACCCAAACTCCTCTACCAAATACTCTAACTCCTCTACTCTTCAGTCATTCTACTCATAATTTCCTAACACTCAAGCTAAAGGAAAAAAATGAGGGAAAAGAGGGAAAGTCAAAATTCCTATGCCCTATATTCTTAGGAAATTGAAATTCAAGTTCCAAAATCGAGGAGAAGCTTAGGTAAGCATCATCTTCATCTTCTCCATCTTAATTCTTCTTCAGTTCTTGATTTTTCCTATAACCTAACTTATGAAAAACTTTGCATCCGATAATAGATTGAAGATTCTAGATGTATGTGAAGAGGAATTGGTCTGGCTATGTTTTAGAGCTTCTCATTCATTGTTCTTAAGTTTAAAGGCGTGTTCTTGAACTCAAATCTATGTCTATAGCTTCATTGTTGTTAGGTATGAATTCCTAACATCCATTTCATGTTCAATTGCTTTTGAATTGAATTGGTTTGGTGAATTTTCCAATTTTGGTATTTTTGAAGTCAAAATCTTTGAAAATCCTACTATGGATTTTTGGATATATTGTATGGAGTGTATTTAAGAGCCTATGGGCTGGGCTGTCGCTTGGCATAAATCCCTAGCCACCATCGCTCATTCAATTGCTTTCGAGTTGATTTGGCTATCAATGGCCTAGGAAAATTTTGCCCTGAGCTTCAGCTCAGACATTTGGGAAGACACTCAGACATCTGGGTCATAGGAATAAAAATTCCAGACCCACATCACAGACGTTTGAGGTTTGCCCAGACATCTAAGCGATCTGGAAGAATTTTCTAGACCTTCAGCTCAGACGTCTGGGAAAGCCACCAAACGTCTAGCGCTGTTAAATTCAGCCAACTTACATGTTTTTATGTGGGTTTCTATTTTAATCAATTTTTGGTTGATTCGGTTAGTTATTATCACTCATTATTGACTTTGATGATTTTTTTTGGATTTTTGGGAATATTCGTTTGATGGATTTGATATCGATTTTCATGGTGTTAATTCACGTCGTCGAATGTGGATTTTTGGTGATAGATTGTTTTGACAATCGTTTCTAAGATTTGTCACTTTAAAATACAAAGGTTTCCATACTAGTAGTAAATTCTCAAACTCTTTACCAAAAATGATTTGAACATTTATTAATACAAAGCTCGTTTTTAAAACCATTTTCCAATATATTAGTATATACAAACTTTTACCTCATTCGTATGAAAAATCCAATTAAACGACTTAGAAAAACAAGTGGTATGAAATGCTTGAGTTTACTTCATCAGTTAATTCTTAGACTTTTTCGATTGAAACTTTTGACAATTTCCGAGTGGAAATCTACATTTTGTTTGTAAATATTTAAGTTAAGCCAGTGGTTATGGGACATGAAGCTGAACTTATTTATTTACTACCTTAGTGTAATTTACACTTCTTATTGATCAATGATGATCATTTTATGTTTTAGACTAGCGATATGCGATGTCTCTTTGTCCGTGTAGGGGACTATACCCCGTTCTATAGAACTTCATCTCATTTTTATGGGCTAGTGACCCATGGCCTTTTAACCATTTTATGGAGTTCAGTTAATTGGGCGTATCATTATACTACGTTGTTGTTTCGGCTCATTAGAGTTTCAGGTACCACAGGCGTACCGTTGTACTACGTCGTTGCATCGGCTCTATGGATTAACGACCCGTAGGATAGAGACCCGTTTGTGATACACGTGTCGGTGAGTTTTCATGCTCTCGTTTGTGATTGGCCTCCCTCTTTGTGTTTTTTGGATTTCTAATTTGATTTCTGTAATTTGTGTTTTTTTGGATTTCTAATTATTGATTTCTGGAATTTGTGTTTCGTCGATTTTTGCAATTTGCATTGATATATTTTGTTAATATTTGAGGTTTGGTGAATAAGCTAAAGAATATGATATTCTTTTTGGATATTTATGGAGATTTAAGATGTTGTATGATTTTCATTATTATCAAATATTTTCATTATTCTCATTTTATATGATAATTATAACTAGACTGATCCGTTTATTATTCTTCTTCTTAAACAATACTCGAGTCAGGCCGAGGTGTTTAAGGTGCTTCCACTTGACTTAGCAGGGACTATCTTCTGACTTTTGGCTAAATACTTTAGCTTAGTAGTTTTTGTTTTTATACATTCGAGATAGAGACTCCTTGATGTATACGTATTCTTTTGTTTAGCACTTGTACCTATTCTTTTGTGATGTAGTGGATCTTGTATGACCATTACTTTAATGTACACTTCTATGTGTTATATTCATATCTGTTTCCGCCTTAGTGATATGAGTATATGTGGCTGATTTATGTTATGCTTATTTTATATTTGTTTCCAAAGGACACATAGTCACTATGTAGTAGCTTGAGTTTGGATTGGATATATCAGATTCCCTCTTGAAATGAAATGCATGACATATTATCTGACATATCAGTACTCACACAAAGCAATTACACAGATGGTCGCTTCTTAACAGCCTTATTCTTCGTACCAATTGATGACATTACCTAGTAGTGTCCTTGGTTAGTGTGAGTGTAGAGGTGGGGCGTCACATAAATCATCTAAGTTTATTATAAATATTTTATACAACACAACTCATGTATGTTATTATTGCTTCATATCTTAAGTTATTATTTATTCATCGATCCACTTCATTTATTCAAATTCATGCTATTAATTTACTTAAAGTTTATTTTATAACTCAATTAATACTAATAATTTTTTTTCACAATCAATTCATTCAACTTCTCTCAAGTTAAGTTCAATTTATAATTTGTTCTAATAACTCATTCCATTTTGTATTAGTCAACATTCAATTTTTATTGACACTCATTCCATTCGCATTTAATTGTTTCTCCATTCAATTTAATTCAAATTCAATTTCTCACATAAATTTTCTTACACCCATTTATATTTATTCAATTTCATTCACAACTTAAAATATATTTCATTTTAAAATTCAAGTTCATATTTATTTTACTAATTCATTTTATAGCTTAAGTGGAATTAATTCACTTTACCAATTCATTTAGTTCAATTCAAATTGAATCAATTCATTTAATCTTTATTAAGTTAAACTTTATTTCATTTAATCCATTTTTCGGTTTAAGTTAAAAAAAAAATTCTCTATCATTCGTATACAAGAAAATTAAAATTTGTTTTAGCTTGATATTTATCAAATCTATAAGTTATACAAATTAATTCACTTAAATTTCATCTTATTATATATCTAATTCATTTCAAATACAATTCACTTTCATTAAGCTTTACTGAGTTAAACTTTATTTTATTTTTTTCATTTTAATAACTAAATTTATTTAACATTTCTTATGTTAATTCTTTTATTTCATATCTCAAATTCGAATCTTCTTTTGTTTGCTTAACCAAAATATTTAACAGTTTTAAAAATAAATTTTACTTTCCTATTCAAATCTGGAAGTTATAATTTTTTTCTTTTCCAATTCTATTTCAATTTATAAGTTCAAAATGATTTTCATATATTTAACAAATCATACTTATAATAAATTTTCACAGTAAAGAAAACTTGTTTTAATCAAAAATAAACTCTTTTGGTAGCAATTCTCACTCAAAAACTCAAAAATGAATAATGGTAATGCTGCAGTCATTCCCAGAATTATTTTCCAACGACTTAAGCTAGTTTAATACTTCTATATTTTTCAAAAATCTTTTCAAAATTTTTTTGTAGTCAAAACTCTTCCAAATATTATTATTATTAATGTTGAAGGCTTTGAAAACAATTATGCAAACAAAGGGATTTACAAATTCTCAATTTTTAAATCTCTTCTATTTATAGTCTATACTATATATCTACTTGCACAAATTTCATTACCTTATTTCCAAAACATTTCATTAATTTACAACCTTTTTCTTCAAACAATTTTTTGTAATTAAATTTCAATTCAATTTAATTATCGAATAAGTTCACAAGTTATTCATTTTATTTTAATTCAACCAATAATTGATGATAACTAAATATTATCATCTCCTTACAACAATTTCATTAAAATTATCATTTTATATACAAAAAATATAATTTAGGTAAAATTATTTTATTTTTCCTATTTTAAAAATAATATTATGTCGACTTGCCTCGTTTAAGTGTTTAGAAACCCCTATCGATAACACAGCATCCCACGCATCGACCAAAATTCATAGACAACTCAAACGATAAGTAAAAAAAATAAAAATTGTTTTGTTACACTAACAAGTACGCTCTCTATATATACAATCAAACAGACTCATTCTAGGGTATTACTACCATATCTCTAATGGGTCGAGCCCAACAAAGCTAGGACCTACCTTTTTGGACGATTCAAGTTGACAATAAACTACTCATGTCCAACCCAAGTGGTTCAAAAAGATGAATTATCAATGGGGATAACTAAGAAAAATAAGGAAAGAAGAAGAAAACCAACACATAATCTCACAACGGAATGATAAAATATAATAATCAAACATGAAGCTGTTTATATTATACATTTGATTATAATCCATAGAACATTTTTAAGAGTTGTATATATACATCAGGGATAAATAAATAATGCAGCATAATATCATGATGCAGAAAATAATAATAGTAATAATATACCAAATCTTCGTCTTCGTCCCTCGGAAAATGATCTTCAATGCGCTGAAAACTCAAGGCTGACCCGAGCGTAATGAAAAAACAAAACATTCAAGTCAAGGCTAAAATATTCTTATGTGAGTCAAATAAATATCGAATATAACTTGAGTGTCGTGGCTTAAGAGATGTTCACGTGGTTCCACATCTCATATCCAGTGTATAACATGCTTGCAATAACTCATTAGATGTTATGGGATTTTCCATTCCTTAAGGAACCGTTAAATTTTTATATATAATAGTATATGCTATAGTAGGTAATGCCTATCAGTAAAATGAATATCAAAATAGCGTTAAGGCTTTTCATTGATCCACCTTAACATGTTTTTATAGGTACAATACTAAATCAAAGGCGTAATGGGCTTGCATAAGGATAAATATGACAAGGCACGTGAGCCAATGCCCAAGGCAGGATTCTATCGACCACGACCATCAATCCAACCAAAAGGGTGCACCTATCGAGTAAAAAATCATGATAGTAATAGGAGGGATCAACGTCGCTAGAGGTAGCCAACCTCATTAGGTAGACATAGACTCCTATTTTAGTCATTTTAATTATGACACAAGTGTCAAGGCTATCCATCATCGTTCTCTAATTTCATTCTCAGTAAACGTTCGCCAATTCGACCAATATATTCTCGATATCATTCACCGCATATGCGGTTGTCAAAGTGGTTCCAAACAAAGAATATGCCAATAAGAGGCCCCGGTCTCTTTAACAACCAAATGTCATTTTACACATCGGTTGGTTCTTTAACATTTTGAAAATGGTCCATATTTGATGTCAAAATATCATATTCATTTCAAATATCAATTTTATTTTAAAATCATCATATTTACTCAAAAACATACTATTTCACTTCAAAATCATTTTCGACTCAATATCTCAATTTTGCTCCAAAAGATTTCCTATTTTAGTTTAGGCTATAACTTCTTTAAACCTAATTCGTATTTAAATCAACGATTTAGACATAAACTTTCCAGCATTGACCAGTCTGAATTTTATAAAATAGTTTGAATCTTTGTTTAAAGGTTAAAATAGTTTAATAATAAATAGTTCAAGTATTGAAAATGGCTTATATAGGAAGATAGCTTGAGAAATCAAAGTAATTTGTATATTAAAAAGACAGATTTTAAAACAGTTATAATAAAATAATTTATTTAAGAACAGTTCCAAAGCCAAAACGATCAAATTCCAAATCTTCCAATTCAAATCATTTCAATCTCAATTTCGATTTAATTGATTCAATTTCGATTTCGAATTAATACAATTTTGGTTTCAATTCCCAAGTGATTTCAATTTCAATTCCAACTTGAATATATTTCAATTCAAACCCAACAAGGAGCCCCTCCCGTTCTTGGAGCAGTGCCCCCTTCTTTAATTTCAATTTCAATTCCAAATTAATTTCACTTCAATTCCAAATTAATTTCAATTTCAAATTAATTTCAATTTCAAATTAATTTCAATTTCAAATTAATTTCAATTTCTATTCCAAATTAATTTCAATTTCAATTCCACTATCAGATTCAATGGTTAAATTTCATCTCATTTCTCAAATTTGAACCATTTCGATTTATATCAATTTCGAGCTCGATTTTTAAAATATCTATTTAAGTCACCGAATTCAAAATGAATTTCAATCTTCGAATTTAGATCGAAACCTTAAAGTAAATTCCATTCTCGAGTCCAAATTTATATATCTATTTATATTAGTTTTACTTAGTAATAATTCAAAGTTTGAATGAAAGTTCAAGTTCTTTTAAAACACATCGATTTTCGGAATTCAAATTATATCTCGATTTGTAACTTCAATATCTCAATTTCATTTTTAAATAATTTAGATTAACAAATTCCGACTCCAACATTTTGAGCTTAATTTTGAAAATAATTTGATTTCCAAAAATTTGATTTTTATTCCTTTAAATCACATTTAAATAATTCAAAATCATTTATGTTAACTAATCCGGTGTTCGTATATAATTTTCTATCCTATGCACAAGTGAATCAATTATTTCAATTTAATTCTGGGATTGATATATATATTTTTTCAATCCAAAATAAATGTCATAGGTATATATCATTTCAACCTATTTCTTAATTTATTCGATATAATTCGATTTACAGTTTTATATACTGTAAATAATATAGAGAATGATAACATGATGTATCAAAATAAATAAACATCCAAATCACCCAAGATATTTTTTCATCCATCACAACCAACATCCAAACAATCAATAATCACAACAATTAACCAATTATTGATAATGGAGAATTTTACTAGCTGTTTAATTCTAATTCTAATTCAACTGTTAATTCAAAATTCTAACATATAAATTTCTATATCGATTTTCATGGATGTTAAATTTACCAAACAATAATCAATAATTTAAATCACTTCACTATATAAATTTTACTAACATAAAAATATATTATTCAAACGTGAGCATATAAATTACTCTCCTTTTATTTGAAACCGAAAATATTTTAGCTTCAAATAAATTCCAATTCGATGCGAAGCTCTAGATGACGTCGATGCGATTCCAATGCCTCTCGTTTCCTTCAAATCAGACGTCGTATGAGAAATTACACAATAAGTAATATTCGAGATAATTAAAACGTAATTGACTAAACGGATTACCCTAACTGATAAAATAATTAGTAACCTAACATCATCCTTCAATGCCAGCCTCGAACCCACAACCACCCTTTCCCAGATCGCGATTATCATTTTTTTGCTTTTTTTAAATGACGATAGACATCATCCAGTTCCCCACCGTGCAGCCCAGCCCCACCACGCTCCCGCTGCGCTGCAAGCTCCAGTCATCGAGAAACCCCAGTCGCTCCTCTCTAATCGATCACGCCTAGATAACTTAGACCCTAGAATCGAGTTGAACTTGCATGAGAACACCTGCCCAAGCCTTTGCCCCTCTCGCTCGCGCACCATCGCAATCGATCGCTTTTCTCCTTTTTTTCGTTTGATTTTTTTATATCGGTCGGCTGTTTTTTCGGTTTGCTCATTTGAATTTGAAATGGGAGAAAAGAAAAGTTACGGGGGGGGGGGATAAGAAGAGGCGGCTCATGTATGAGTGTTGACCTGGAAAAGAATATATATATATATATATATAATATTGTATTTGAAAATATCTTACCAAATGCCGATGAAAATTCTAAACTCCAAATGACACGTGCCGCCTGGCGTTTACATTGTTTTACTCTCGTCTCGAACATAGTGGAACTAGTCTCAAGGCCTAGTTCGATCTTATGCAGAAGATTTCTTTCCAAAATCAATTTATTTTAATCTATTTCCTTAAGTAAATTTCTTCGCGTTTCAAGCTTGCACGGCCAAACAACAAGTCCGATTGCTACGAAACCTGAGATCCTATAATAATTCACTATTACGGATCCGATGAAACTAGTTTTATCAAAATTCGAGAGAGTGGTCAAAATGGCTATTTTTACTCGCTAATTAAAATGAATAATTTCCAAAACTAATTTAATCGCTCTTTAATTCAATTTTAGAAGTTAACAATCTTCATTCTTGTTTAAATAAAATTTAAATCAACTTTGAAAATCATTTTCTGTAATGACCTGTAAATTTCGATAATTAAACTGGTTAATTTAATAAGATTTTTGTAATTAAATTTAAGAAGAAAAAAAAGAAAAAAAAACTATATAATTTATAATGAAGTGAGTGTTTAAAATGAAATGAAAATAAAAAGGATATAGTAACAGTTGTAAGTTACTATTTAATTGGTCTATTAATGTAGTTATACTTGTTACATTTGGGTATTAAATTGAATATATGCAAATAAACGTATGATAATGGAGTGAATTCAACATTATATAAGCAATTCTGATAATTAGTGGAAATAATAAACTTGAGTGTAATATAAAGTTAGTGACAACATTTATGCAAGTCACCTTTTTATTTAGGGCTGCTAAATTCAGAGTAGGAAGTCAATTACATTTAAATGTAAGTAAATGTTTATTAATGTGAGATAGGATTGTAACTGTAATGTGTGAATGTAAATGAAATGACATAAATGGAAATTTATATTTTATTCATAAGATGAAATAAAGGAATGAAACCAAGTTGAATAAATTGATTTAGGTTTTATTTATGATACATGTATATATTTGGGAAATTCAATATAATTGAAAATAACAAGTTATTACAAAAGAAAGATGAAAATTGGAATATATATTTTTGTAAGGAAAGATAAACAAATAATAACTAGATTTATAGAGTGATAACAGATTTAATAAAAGAGTAGGATTAAAGCATGGTAGTTATTGGAAAGTAAGTAATTGAAATTTGGATGAATTGGGAACTTTTTTTTATGTATTAGTATAAAAACCAATTTTAATATTACCCATATGAGGATAAGTTAATAGTCGATTCAATAACATGATTGAGAAATCAAATATATGGATTTATTGGGAATTTAAAACTTATACTTTTTTTTTGATAAAATACAGCGTTTTACATGCAATAAATTTTTCTACTTTTATTACATATTATATACATATATATATATATATATATATATATGTTCTTCTTATTATTATTTTCTTATATCCACCTCTATTTTATCTTTTTTTTTGTCTAGACAGTCATGTTTATTTATTAGATTGTTGCTTGTTTATATCTTTTATTTATGGCTTGGAAGAAACTAAAAGGGTATGCATTATATTGTCTTAATTGCTTGCCTTTTTAATTGCCTACTCTTTATTTCTTTTAGCGTTCATTTGCTTTTGGCCGTGTATTGTACTTGCTATTCACGTACAAAGCTAATCATTCTCATCTCTCATGCAATTCTAGAAAGAAAGAAAATTTAATACATCAAGTTATTCATTTATACCCTCTTTCTTTCTTACCTTAGCCCTCCACCTCATTCATAACTGTGTATTTCTTTTTGCCATTCAAATAAAAAGATTTATTTCCCACTTCTCATTTTTATTTGCCTAGTCTCTGTATTATTTTCCTATGTCTATCTCTCGACATTTATTTCTTTATTTATTTGTCTAGACCTTATTTTATCTATTAAATATTTCTTATGTGTATCTTTTACTTAATAGCTTGGAAAAAAAAAATTCAATTATACATACATTACTTTGTTTTAAATTACGCATATGCTAAATTGTTTATTTCTTACCTTTTTATTTACCTATCTATTTTATTACCATACTTTAGTTATGTATTACTCTTCCTAATCACTCCAAAATCTTCTCCTTATCTCATTCCTTTTTCATTTGCATATAAGATTAAATATATATGTTTCTTTTACCTTAAACTTATGACCTTTTCAATTCTAGCCTCTTTATTTCTTACCATTCTTGTAGTCATTCATTTTCCATTTTTCTTTTTTTTCCTTTTCTAAATTTAGCTCGCCCAAGATTTTTATTTATAAGAAAACTCTAAAATGCATATTTTGGTTATAAATTAACGTTCATCGGAATCTAAATCTTTTTTTAAATTCTAGTTTTCAAATCTTTTAGTTTAATTGAATAAATTCACAACAACTTTTATTTCACTTTTGTTCTTTAAAATAGATTGTATACCTTTTAAAAATAAAATAATTTATACCGTTACTTATATACACTTTTGTAATAGATTCTGGGTAAATGATAAATGAATGAATAAAAACCCAGTGTAAACAAAACATATCTTAATAAGTAATAAATTTCATGATTCATAAAGAAACTGTTTAAGTATGCATTTAAAGGGCACGTTATCTGATGGAGTAAATAGTGTTTTTAAGAAAACGTATAAGAATTTAGGTTTCATTTTGAGCGCAAAATTTTGAGTTAGTTACTGCGTCTATAGTGCGCATTCCAAATGTGTATACCGTAACTAAAAATGTTTAAATAAATCAGTAAACGTACATTTTTGAGTAAGAAGGAAGCATATCCGTTTCCATTTTTCCTTTAACCGTGACTAGCCATTTACCTTTTTAGGGACATCCCTTTTCTCTTTTGCTGCAACTATTTTATTTGGTATAAAATCTTTGATTTTTCTAACATTCATATCCTAAATTTGTGCGTTCCTTATTTTATCTATCAGTAAAACTTTCATCTTTTAAACTAAATCATCAATGCAAGTTTCTTGTCACGTAAGCAGTACATTTTTTTTCCTATCAGCTTGCCTCCCTTAACTTCATTTTAAAAGATTGCGAAGTAAAACTATTCCTGTAATAATAAAATATGTCAAACTTCATTTTCTATGTAGTAGAACCAAATTTCAGTTAAATTTGCTTTATATTTGCAACTAAATGTAATTTAACCTACATGGCAGAAAGTGATAAAAACAATGCAATAACTTTAGATATCACATGCATAGACTGCTAATTTATTTCAGAAAGAAACGGATATTGTATGTTACATTTCTATTATTTCCTACCTGAAACTATTGGCAACGTTCGAAATTTCCTCTTCAGTCAAAGCAAAATATGTTTGATGTTTCTTCCTATAATCATGCAAACCCTTTTGGAAATACTCGGTCAACAAAAAAAAACAAATTTATTTTTCCATTCCTTTATCAAATCAATGTACGTTATTTTTGGATATGTGGTCCAAGATACCACTGCAAAAATTAACTATTTGATTTAAATATTCTTTGCCTTATAAACGCAATAATTCAACATCACATATCAAAGGAAAAATATTTGCTTGCCTTTTTTGTTCCCGTTTGATTTGCACACGTTACTTTTCCTTGCGTGCAAAGCTTCTGCCTATAAATACAAACCTCATATCACATTTCCTCACCTTAAAATTTTCTGCATCTCTATTTGCTTCTTTCTTCTTCGTGAGCGGGGAAATCAGGTAATGGTTTTATTCATTTTTTTCCTTCCTTCTTCTTTTTGTTTGTTATATTTTGTCGTCCACTTCATGCTCATCTACACCCAACCTTCCTCTCTCCATCTAGTGAAGTGGTCAAGTCAATATTTGATTCCATTCGTTCAGTTTATTTCGAAATTTTGTGTTAAATTTTACTTAGTTTTGATGTTGAATTTATTAGTTTCCTTTTCAAGAATAAAAAAAATCTGGTCGCAGCCTTCGCAACTTTGATCGTGCTTCTGTGCATTCTCTTTTCAAAGTGTTACCATCGTTTTAAATCAAATCTTCGACGACATTCAGGTGAGTATTCCTCACCAGACAAACATACTTGTATATTTGTGGATTAATCACAAGTGTAATTGTAAACTTATTTTATTTAATTTTATCTGCATGTGATATTAACTTATGATGTTAAACCCCATTATTTAATTGACACATCATTAGTTGCATTATCTATTGTTATATTTTGCAGTTATACTATTTATTATTATTTACTGCTTAAAAATCACACTACAAGTTACCTGGAAAAAAAGAGATCATTACAGGCTGAAATGATAGGCTTGAACGATACTTACTTATTTATGCATTCATTTGTTTATTTAGTGATTTATTTAACTTGGAATTACGGGTTTGAAATGATAGAACCCGGGTTTTCTTTGTAAATTGCGGATTGAAATGATATATATCCGTATCACTTGACCTAGGCTAGAAAACTATATACAGACCCGTGGTTTATATAATATTTTTCTGAAATGTTTTAGAAACATTTTAAATGGAAAATTTATAATATTCTGGTTTAAAATGTATTTAAATGATTTTTATAAAATTTATAATGATTTTTGAATGAGTGAAAGGTTAAATAAATGAATGTTTAAGCAAAATTTTGAAATATAACTTATTTTGGGAAATTCTGAATTTTTGTTAAAAGTGAGATTTTATAAAGTAAAATAATTGATAATAAGTTATAATCTGGGAAGTTAAAACTTAATTGTTAAGTTAATAATTTAATAAAAGAAATGGGAATTTAATACTTGGATATAAATAAGAGATTCATAATAAAATTTGATTTTTTGCATGAAATTTACTTATAAATTCATAAAAATATGAGTATTGATGTAACGACCCAAAATTTCTGTCAATTAAAATTCGAATATTTAATTAATTTTGAATATTAATAAGTGAAATTTATAAGTCGAATAAATTTTATTTCGAATAATTGGATTTAATTGGATAATTAAATCGATAATTTAATATGTGAAAATACAGAAATAATTGAAAATAGGGTTAAATATGAATAAAATTGATTTGTAAAATTTTATTTTATCATATTGGAGTTATAGCAATGTTATAGAACTTTTAAAATCAGATTAAAAGTTAATTTGTGAAAATTGAATATTTTAATATTTAATTATCGACTGAAAAATAGCCAATTTTCGAACAGTCTCAGAATTGGACGAAACCAGTTCCATTGGATCCGTAATAGTTAGTTATTATTGGATATCAAATTTCGTAGCAAACGGAGTTATCGTTTGATCGTGGCAGCTCGAAACGCATCGAAATTGTTTTAATATTAATTTGGCGAGTTAAAATAGCCATTTTTCAAAAAGTCTCGGATTTCGACGAAATCAGTTTCATCGGATCCGTAATGTGATATTATTGTATGGTTTCAAATTTCATGTCAATCGGATTTACCGTTTGTCCGGTGCAAGCTAAAACGCCTAGAAAATCGTTTAAATCGGTTTAATTCAAATTTAACGTTTATTGCCATAACTCGCACAGATGATCGAATTAACTTTCGAAACCTATTCCATTGTGTCCGGAACGCGGGATAAACCCTAGAAACGCCAGTCATCGCGCGAGATTTGGAGTTCGGGAATTCCGGAATGAATAGTGTTTCGATAAATTCCTATAAATAGACCCATTATTCACAAAAAAAACCCTAATTTACAAAGCCAGCCGCCACCTCCTTCATCAATGGCCGAGAATCACGATTCTTTCTCCCTCAAATTCACTCAATCCATTAACAATTACGAGAAATTATCAACTACAAACTCGTAGAGGGCAGTGAGATTGACAAGTTCAGCGGTCAAGATCGTTTAGTTCGAAATGGATTGGTGGCTATTGGGGTTTGAACGAGTTGCGTTCGTTCTCGATTTTCATGACAAGGAGGCAGCCGAGCTCCTTCATATTCACGGCGATGGAGGCTCTTGCGATGGGCTACAATATGACGTCATCTGATCGAGTTATAAGTTGAAGACGAAGGTCGCGTTAATTAGGGTTTAGATGGATGTTGGCTTCGGCCGCGTTTCACAACCTGAGGAAGAATGGGGTTTCGCGTGCACAGCCGTGATTGAAGGATGGGGGTCGAACGGTCCAGATGGAGTTTAGGTGAAAATAAATAAAGAAATTGTAAATTTAATTATAATTTAAATCGTGTAATCTTTGTAATGCTGTAATTTGTTCATACGAGGTCCGATTTGGACGAAACGAATTGCGCCGGGTTCGTTTTGTCGAACACTATGCTATGGAGCTGGATTGGAGTCGTTTGGAGTTAGTGAGAATTTCGGGTAAAATTAAACGCACGTTTACTTTTATTCGAAATAAATCGCTAAAACGAAATTGAAATCAAGGTGAGAACTTCTCACTCAATCGAATCGGTTTTGATTTTAATTTTAAATAGTTGTATTTAAAATTCTTGAATGTATGTTTGAATGATGATTGTTATCTGTTGATTGTTAAAATAGACATTATGCGCCGTTAGTAAGCGGATGTTATTTATTAAAAACATATACCGCGAATATTTCATAAACAGTGAAATTGGTATTATATATAATAGCAATATATATATATATATATATATATATATATATATTGGCATATGTATATATTGCAGTTGTTGATTTCCCGCATTTTATAGCGGATGAGACCCTATTGCGCCATCTATTAAGCGGATAATATTTTATAAATCCCATATACCGCGATAATTCCGTATTGGAGCGGAATTGGTATTGTGTTAATGTTTTTGGATGCAGGAAAACAGGTTGGAGGGATCCAACTGGATTCCTCAACTGTATTGATTTATTTACAAATATTTTGATATTTGTTGATATCATATCGATATATGATATTTGGATGTCGTGATTGACTATTTGGTGCTGCTGCATCATCGGATCCATTTCTGAAGTTTTAAAAATAATGATTTTGGTTTTTAAAGGAATTTTTAAAGTGATTTTTGAAAGTATACGTTTTATTAAAATTTTGGCTTGATTTATTTTAAATAAATTAACGTTATAAGTTTATTGTTATAAAAGTTATAATTTTTGTAAAATATAACCAAATTAAGATTTTTGAAATAAATAGTGATTAATTTATAAAATGGTTCAATTGGGAATTTTGAATTATTATAAACGGTTTATATAAAAGATTTATAAAATTGATATTTATAAATTAAAAATACTGGAATTATAAAACGAGTTTTTAGAAGTAATAAAGTGAAATAAAAATATGGATTTCATAAGTGAATTGAGATTTATAAATTTATGAATATATAAAATGGATAGATTTTGTAAAATATAAGATTTATAAGTAATCAACTTATAAATCGGATTTTGGCATTTAAAGTGAGATATAAAAAGGATTTTTATAAATAGAAGTTTATAAAAATATAAATGGAGTTTATAAACGTTGTTTATAAATCCGAAATCAATTGAATTTGATAAGTTGAATATAGGAATATATGAAAGGAATCATATTCACGATTTTGGACAGTGAATATATTATTAAATGAAATGGATATGTTTTTGGGGAAGGAACATTATGAAATGAAGTTAATGATTTTAAAGACGTTTTAAAATGCATTAAGTATCGAATACATAGATTTCAACATTCATAGTTGAAATAGACGTTTTCGAGAAATAGAAGGAAATGGTGGACTATAACACTGTTGCTATAGTAAATGGTTTCCGAAAGGAAATGTTTTGTATAGTATTGGGATTTATATATCTATTTAAATTTTGAATCCCTATACTTGTGATTGTGGGTCGTCGTAACGATGTTTTACGTAACATTCGTTTTTGACCCAAATAAACGTGTTAAGAGAATGATTTCCTTAAGGAATGAAATATATACTAAATTTTGATTTAAGTATATTGAATATTTTCAAATGTTGAAAATAAATAGATTTGTGGTGTACTTATTATTAAATAAGTATGGAAATATTTTTCCAATGTGAAAGGAACGTTTTAGAATTTATCCTTGTAAAGATAAATTGAAAGTGAATATTTGAAATCGATTGAAAATCGTATACCATAAATATTTTGGGATTATAAATTCACTAAGGAATTTATAAAAGAAAGGGGAATTTGTTTAAAAATAAATGTTGATTTATTTTTAAAGTGTGGGAATAAATTTACGGATTTGGAATGTAAATATAAAGTAAATCGGTAAGGATTTATTTAATTGGTTTAAATGAACCATTTTGAAATGAACGTATTTCTGAGTAAGGAAAAGTGATTTGAAAATTTTGTTTTCAAATGGTTGAAGTGTGGAAAATATATATCTAGTAAAGATATTTTGGAAAGTAAATTATTTGGGAAATTATTTGGAATTTGGTGATGTTGAGCATGCCTATTGATAGTTAAATAATCCGACTATCAATATTTACCTTTAAATAGGTATTTGTTGTGATTGTTTGAATTTGAATGCCACACTTATTTTTGAATAAGCGCTCACTATTCGGGTTAGCCGGGAAAGGACCTTGGGGTCGTATAACCCATTCTGAATATGTGATACGTCGTAATGGGTTGCATTTGATGACCGGTGTTGAAGACCGGATGTTTGTGAAAACGGAAGGATTACCGTCGAGTTACTCTACATCGGCTGATTTCCGATATAGAGGTTTTATCACCCTTAGTGAGGGGAAGTCCGGTCGTGATTAGTGAATATCCGGATTGCAAGGACTTGTTTGTAAGTGCCTTCGGTTCTGTTCGATCCCGGAACAACTTGTATGGATTGTATGTCTGACATTACAAATTGAGATATAAAGCTGATTTCTTTCAAATATATTTCTGTTGGTGGCGGAGAATTTATTCTCTTAGCTTAACACCCTTCTCTGAGACGTACGAGCTTAGAGGTTATATAGTTGAAGGTTATTAGTGATATACTCCCAATTTGGTAGTGTGGCATGCTGAGTGTTGCTGTGAAATGATCATTGTTTGATCATTTGTGATAGGATCATTTATTTGATCATTTATCTTGGTGATCATTTCTATGATCATTTGTTGACCCAAAGCACGGCTTTTCTATAAAGTGTGGCTTTGTGGACGAGACTTCGTCGGATCTCACACCCCGAAAATGGTCAAAACAGGAAGGATGCGACAAGGTTATTAGGGGGTAGCGCCCCTTTAGTGTATGTCATTCCTTCTGGATAGAGGTGGTATCATGGTATGGAGCCCAGATATTTAACCTATGTTGTTGCTGCATATTTTGTGGTTGTTGGAAATCGAGGATCCTCGGATAGATCGGTTACGATCGGGGGATGACATATTCGTGTCAGTAGTTACCCAGTTAGGGATAACCCGGCCTTGTGTTGGCAGAGATCCGGTTTGGTTCTCGGGACGTCATTCCAGAGGCGTTTCCATGTGGCAATGGGAAGTTCCTTGGCCTGATCATTTGTTGGAAATCCAAAGAAACAATACGAGACTTGTACGGTTTTAGTTGTAGAACCTGCCATGGAATGTGGCGGTAACCTGCTATTGAACATGGTAGCTATAGTTGGCATAAGTGCGGAATGCTTATGCTGGCTAAGATTTATATTCTACTTTCGAAATTGTTTTCTACACTATGCACTAGTAATAATATCAAATGTTCTTTTTAATGCGTATCAAGCATCTTTGACTATCATAAGGAGAAATCTCCTCCGATTCTGCGTTTGCATTGTGTGTGTGTGCGGGAGGCCTTATGGTAGTCTCATTTTTAAAAGCATTTCGAATTGACTTTAAAAAAATATTCCTCTATTTCGATTTTTAAAGATAAATAAACTGTTTTGAGTTCTCACACCAGTCACATGACTGACTCGGAGTTTATTGTTTTCCTTCCTAAATTCTGGGTGCCCACCAATTTCCACACGGGCAGTCAAGAGTTAAGGTTTATTCAGGATATTCAGGAGTTGCTGGAGGCAAGATGGATGGCATGGCGTATTACTAGTATATAGTATTTCTTTTCCGCTGTCGATGTTGTTGTTGTACACTCTGATGATGTAATGTAATGAAATGTGATGTAATGTAATAACTGATATAGTTCTTTGTTTAAAGATTATTCATTTATTTATTATATGTTGTTCCGCTGCGAATTGTGAGATTCTGATGTTGTTCTGTTATTTCTTTCTGTTCTGTTCTATCTTTTTCTCTCTTTCTTCTATCTTTTCTTCTTATTTAAGCCTAACATTTCGGTTTTTCGGCAATGAAAAGTCGCGATCGTTACATTTGGTATCAGAGCCTATGGTTAAGCGACAACCATGGATCTGTTGGGTATTACTCATTAGAGATAGAGTCAGTAGTACTCTAGAATGAGTTTGAGTGTAATAATAGCTATGAGAGCGTATTTGTTAGTGAATATAAAATTGTTTTATATTGTGATGATTGGTTTATTGAGTGGCGTATGAACCTTCGTCAGCACGGTCTGTACAACTATGCCGAAGGGGTTTATAAACACTTGAATAGAACAATTCGACACAGTATTGTTCTAAAATTGGGTAAATGAAATAATTTTACCTTGATTATATTTTATATATAAAAGATAATTTTTCAGAATTATTAAAGTGTATATGAATTGATTGTTTGGTTGTTGAATAAAAACAACAATTTTTAAAAGAATAATCGTATAAGCAATTGAATTATAAGTATGGAGTTATAATTAAAATGATTTACACTTGTGAAATAATCTTATATATAAGAAGTGAAATTATATAAGTAAAAGATTTATAAATGTGATTTATAATCTGAAAACAAAATTCCAGAGAAGTGTTTTGAAAGGATTTGATATGGAAAATTGTTTTGGAGAAATTAAAGCTCTAAACTCTTTTCGGTCGCTGGAAAATAATCCTGATGACGATGGCCACATCATTAGAATTCATTTTCGGGTTTCCAAAAGAGAAATTGCTGCCAAATTGTTTTAAATAAAAGTTGTTTGGAAAATTTTGAGTTTGGGTTTTGAAATTCAAAAGATAATTGAATTGATTTCAAAAATGGTTTTGAAAGATTGAAGGGACTCTGGAATCCTATTTAAATATTATGGAAATGATAAATGAGTTGATAACTTATACAATTTGAATTTCGATAGAATAAATTTAACTTAAAGGATGAAGTTAAATTAAAGGAAGTATAAGTAAATCAATAAAATCCAAGTAGTAATTGTTGAATATAAGTTGTATGACTTATAAGATGATGAATATAAGTGATAATTCATTAAAAGCTAATGTTATTGGAAGTTGAATAAATTGAATGGAAGTCAATTTAATATGATCCAATTGGAATTGAATGTGTTGAAACAAATTGAATGTAAAGTGAATAAATTTGGTTGTATTGAATAAACATTGGTTGTTATTTGATTGTTAATTGATTGTATATAAATTCATTAAGTGTTAATGAAATTGAATTAGCAAAATTAGAAGCTAAAGTAATTGAATTCAAATTAGAAGTAAATAAATTTGAATAGAAGTAAATATGAATTGGACTTGAATTAGTGAATGCAAACTAATTAAAATTGAATATGAATGAATATTGAGTTGGTTGATGGTTGCATTTGTTGTTTAGTTGCATTTGCTATATTATGCAGTTGTTATGTTGCTATATGATGTATATTGAGATTATTTTCATATATGCACGTTCTCATGTTGTTTGTTGAGCGTTTAGTAGGTGCGGATTGCGCTTGCTTCGCATTTGGAGCTCGCTTTCGTGCTATATTAGCCGTATATGCTCGCTAATAATATAATAAGGTACATATCTCGGATTACATACCGTACTTTTACACTTTTTTCCCTGCGGGATGTCTCATCACTTGATGAGATGTATATTTGTGATATATACACTGTCATTTTTTTCGGATCGAGCCGCGCAAAGGAGACTATGGCGAATTTTTCCGAAAATTTAAGGCGTTAGAAAAAATTTGAGAAAATTGAAAAATTTTGAAAACTGTAATTTTGATTTAGAGTTGAAAGTTAAACAATAGTAGTTGTTTTTGAAAAGATAACTAAGTATGATTTGAAAACTTAGTAAGTTATTGTAGAAGTTTAACTATGAATTTTGGAAAGTTAATGAATTCTGTAACTCTTTCTTACTTTGTAATTTCGAGGACGAAATTCTTTTAAGGGGGGAAGTCTGTAACGACCCAGAATTTCTGTCAATTAAAATTCGAATATTTAATTAATTTTAAATATTAATAAGTGAAATTTATAAGTCGAATAAATTTTATTTCGAATAATTGGATTTAATTGGATAATTAAATCGATAATTTAATATGTGAAAATACAGAAATAGTTGAAAATAGGGTTAAATATGAATAAAATTGATTTGTAAAATTTTATTTTATCATATTGGAGTTATAGCAATGTTATAGAACTTTTAAAATCAGATTAAAAGTTAATTTGTGAAAATTGAATATTTTAATATTTAATTATCGATTGAAAAATAGCCAATTTTTGAACAGTCTCAGAATTGGACGAAACCAGTTCCATTGGATCCGTAATAGTTAGTTATTATTGGATATCAAATTTCGTAGCAAACGGAGTTATCGTTTGATCGTGGCAGCTCGAAACGCATCGAAATTGTTTTAATATTAATTTGGCGAGTTAAAATAGCCATTTTTCAAAAAGTCTCGGATTTCGACGAAACCAGTTTCATCGGATCCGTAATGTGATATTATTGTATGGTTTCAAATTTCATGTCAATCGGATTTACCGTTTGTCCGGTGCAAGCTAAAACGCCTAGAAAATCGTTTAAATCGGTTTAATTCAAATTGAACGTTTATTGCCATAACTCACACAGATGATCGAATTAGCTTCCGAAACTTGTTCCATTGTGTCCGGAACGCGGGATAAACCCTAGAAACGCCAGTCACCGCACGAGATTTGGAGTTCGGGAATTCCGGAATGAATAGTGTTTCGATAAATTCCTATAAATAGACCCATTATTCACAAAAAAAAAACCCTAATTTACAAAGCCAGCCGCCACCTCCTTCATCAATGGCCGAGAATCACGATTCTTTCTCCCTCAAATTCGCTCAATCCATTAACAATTACGAGAAATTATCAACTGCAAACTCGTAGAGGGCAGTGAGATTGACAAGTTCAACGGTCAAGATCGTTTAATTCGAAATGGATTGGTGGCTATTGGGGTTTGAACGAGTTGTGTTCGTTCTCGATTTTCGCGACAAGGAGGCAACCGAGCTCCTTCATATTCACGGCGATGGAGGCTCTTGCGATGGGCTACAATATGACGTCATCTGATCGAGTTATAAATTGAAGACGAAGGTCGCATTAATTAGGGTTTAGATGGATGTTGGGTTCGGCCGCGTTTCACAACCTGGGGAAGAATGGGGTTTCGCGTGCACGGCCGTGATTGAAGGATGGGGGTCGAACGGTCCAGATGGAGTTTAGGTGAAAATAAATAAAGAAATTGTAAATTTAATTATAATTTAAATCGTGTAATCTTTGTAATGCTGTAATTTGTTCATACGAGGTCCGATTTGGACGAAACGAATTGCGCCAGGTTCGTTTTGTCGAACACTACGCTATGGAGCTGGATTGGAGTCGTTTGGAGTTAGTGAGAATTTCGGGTAAATTAAACGCAAGTTTAATTTTATTCGAAATAAATCGCTAAAACGAAATTGAAATCAAGGTGAGAACTTCTCACTCAATCGAATCGGTTTCGATTTTAATTTTAAATAGTTATATTTAAAATTATTGAATGTATATTTGAATGATGATTGTTATCTGTTGATTGTTAAAATAGACATTATGCGCCATTAGTAAGCGGATGTTATTTATTAAAAACATATACCGCGAATATTTCATAAACGGTGAAATTGGTATTATATATAATAGCAATATATATATATATTGGCATATGTATATATTGCAGTTGTTGATTTCCCGCATTTTATAGCGGATGAGACCCTATTGCGCCGTCTATTAAGCGGATAATATTTTATAAATCCCATACACCGCGACAATTCCGTACTGGAGCGGAATTGGTATTGTGCTAATGTTTTTGGATGCAGGAAAACAGGTTGGAGGGATCCAACTGGATTCCTCAACTGTATTGATTTATTTACAGATATTTTGATATTTGTTGATATCATATCGATATATGATATTTGGATGTCGTGATTGACTATTTGGTGATGCTGCATCATCGGATCCATTTCTGAAGTTTTAAAAATAATGATTTTGGTTTTTAAAGGAATTTTTAAAGTGATTTTTGAAAGTATACGTTTTATTAAAATTTTGGCTTGATTTATTTTAAATAAATTAACGTTATAAGTTTAATGTTATAAAATTTATAATTTTTGTAAAATATAACCAAATTAAGATTTTTGAAATAAATAGTGATTAATTTATAAAATGGTTTAATTGGGAATTTTGAATTATTATAAACGGTTTATATAAAAGATTTATGAAATTAATATTTATAAATTAAAAATACTGGAATTATAAAACGAGTTTTTATAAGTAATAAAGTGAAATAAAAAAAATGGATTTCATAAGTGAATTGAGATTTATAAATTTATGAAATATGAATATATAAAATGGATAGATTTTGTAAAATATAAGATTTATAAGTAATCAACATATAAATCGGATTTTGACATTTAAAGCGAGATATAAAAAGGATTTTTATAAATAGAAGTTTATAAAAATATAAATGGAGTTTATAAACGTTGTTTATAAATCCGAAATCAATTGAATTTGATAAGTTGAATATAGGAATATATGAAAGGAATCATATTCACGATTTTGGACAGTGAATATATTATTAAATGAAATGGATATGTTTTTGGGGAAGGAACATTATGAAATGAAGTTAATGATTTTAAAGACGTTTTAAAATGCATTAAGTATCGAATACATAGATTTCAACATTCATAGTTGAAATAGACGTTTTCGAGAAATAGAAGGAAATGGTGGACTATAACACTGTTGCTATAGTAAATGGTTTCCGAAAGGAAATGTTTTGTATAGTATTGGGATTTATATATCTATTTATTTGAATCCCTATACTAGTGATTGTGGGTCGTCGTAACGATGTTTTACGTAACATTCGTTTTTGACCCAAATAAACGTGTTAAGAGAATGATTTCCTTAAGGAATGAAATATATACTAAATTTTGATTTAAGTATATCGAATATTTTCAAATGTTGAAAATAAATAGATTTGTGATGTAGTTATTATTAAATAAGTATGGAAATATTTTTCCAATGTGAAAGGAACGTTTTAAAATTTATCCTTGTAAAGATAAATTGAAAGTGAATATTTGAAATCGATTGAAAATCGTATACCATAAATATTTTGGGATTATAAATTCACTAAGGAATTTATAAAAGAAAGGGGAATTTGTTTAAAAATAAATGTTGATTTATTTTTAAAGTGTGGGAATAAATTTACGGATTTGGAATGTAAATATAAAGTAAATCGGTAAGGATTTATTTAATTGGTTTAAATGAACCATTTTGAAATGAAAGTATTTCCGAGTAAGGAAAAGTGATTTGAAAAATTTGTTTTCAAATGGTTGAAGTGTGGAAAATATATTTCTAGTAAAGATATTTTGGAAAGTAAATAATTTGGGAAATTATTTGGAATTTGGTGATGTTGAGCATGCCTATTGATAGTTAAATAATCCGACTATCAAAATTTACCTTTAAATAGGTATTTGTTGTGATTGTTTGAATTTGAATGCCACACTTATTTTTGGATAAGCGCTCACTATTCGGGTTAGCCGGGAAAGGACCTTGGGGTCGTATAACCCATTCTGAATATGTGATACGTCGTAATGGATTGCATTTGATGACCGGTGTTGAAGACCGGATGTTTGTGAAAACGAAAGGATTACCGTCGAGTTACTCTACATCGGCTGATCTCCGATATAGAGGTTTTATCACCCTTAGTGACGGGAAGTCCGGTCGTGATTAGTGAATATCCGGATTGCAAGGACTTCTTTGTAAGTTCCTTCGGTTCTGTTCGATCCCGGGACAGACTTGTATGGATTGTATGTCTGACATTAAAAATTGAGATATAAAACTGATTTCTTTCACATATATTTCTGTTGGTGGCGGAGTATTTATTCTCTTAGCTTAACACCCTTCTCTGAGACGTACGAGCTTAGAGGTTATATAGTTGAAGGTTATTAGTGATATACTCCCAATTTGGTAGTGTGGCATGCTGAGTGTTGCTGTGAAATAATCATTGTTTGATCATTTGTGATAGGATCATTATTTGATCATTTATCTTGGTGATCATTTCTATGATCATTTGTTGACCCAAAGCACGGCTTTTGTATAAAGTGTGGCTTTGTGGACGAGACTTCGTCGGACCTCACACCCCGAAAATGGTCAAAACAGGAAGGATGCGGCAAGGTTATTAGGGGGTAGCGCCCCTTTAGTGTATGTCATTCCTTCTGGATAGAGGTGGTATCATGGTATGGAGCCCAGATATTTAACCTATGTTGATGCTGCATATTTTGTGGTTGTTGGAAATCGAGGATCCTCGGATAGATCGGTTACGATCGGGGGATGACATATTCGTGTCAGTAGTTACCCAGTTAGGGGTAACCCGGCCTTGTGTTGGCAGAGATCCGGTTTGGTTCTCGGGACGTCATTCCAGAGGCGTTTCCATGTGGCAATGGGAAGTTCCTTGGCCTGACTATTTGTTGGAAATCCAAAGAAACAATACGAGACTTGTACGGTTTTAGTTGTAGAACCTGCCATGGAATGTGGCGGTAACCTGCTATTGAACATGGTAGCTATAGTAAGCATAAGTGCGGAATGCCTATGCTGGCTAAGATTTATATTCTACTTTCGAAATTGTTTTCTACACTATGCACTAGTAATAATATCAAATGTTCTTTTTAATGCGTATCAAGCATCTTTGACTATCATAAGGAGAAATCTCCTTCGATTCTGCGTTTGCATTGTGTGTGTGTGTGCGGGAGGCCTTATGGTAGTCTCATTTTTAAAAGCATTTCGAATTGACTTTAAAAAAATATTCCTCTATTTTGATTTTTAAAGATAAATAAACTGTTTTGAGTTCTCACACCAGTCACATGACTGACTCGGAGTTTATTGTTTTCCTTCCTAAACTCTGGGTGCCCACCCATTTCCACACGGGCAGTCAAGAGTTAAGGTTTATTCAGGATATTCAGGAGTTGCTGGAGGCAAGATGGATGGCATGGCGTATTACTAGTATATAGTATTTCTTTTCCGCTGTCGATGTTGTTGTTGTACACTCTGATGATGTAATGTAATGAAATATGATGTAATGTAATAACTGATATAGTTCTTTGTTTAAAGATTATTCATTTATTTATTATATGTTGTTCCGCTGCGAATTGTGAGATTCTGATGTTGTTCTGTTATTTCTTTCTGTTCTGTTCTATCTTTTTCTCTCTTTCTTCTATCTTTTCTTCTTCTTTAACCCTAACATTTCGGTTTTTCGGCAACGAAAAGTCGCGATCGTTACAATTGAAATTATGACTTCATCATGTGAAAATATATGATTTGTAAGTTAAAGATGATTTAAATAAAAATTTACTTAGTTATGAAATTATAGTTAAACCTTGAAATTTTAAATATAAAGGATATTACAGCATTTGTGAATGTTGTAGTTAAATTTAAATGAACTTAAAGGCTAATTTGAACTAAAAGCTATTATAGCACTTTGTAAGTGCTATAGTTGATAAAGATGACTAAAATTTAGTTGGAAATAAAGAAATCTATTACAGCACTTAAATGCTGTCTTTTGTAAATGAACTGTTTTAACCTATAACTTTAGGTAGCATTTTATAAGTGCTACGGAAACTGAATTTTTGATTGTTTTAATAAAATTTAATAATCTTTGGGAAAAAGGCTTAAATTTTGGAATTTAATACGTAATTAATAAAAATAAGGAATTGACTTTAAATGGTTTTAAATGGACGAATTTAACTTTTAAATGTGAGTTGAAAGGCAATTAATTCCTAAATAAACTGAATAGATTTAAATGGTATTTTATATTAAATAAAATGACTGGTGTTTAAATAAATGATGTTTGAAATGATATTATGATATTGAAATGTATTTGAAATTTATTTTGGTTTTTAAAGTATAAATACCATTTTTAAAAGTTGTAACCACGGGTTATAATAACGTTTGGTTGTTAAAGAGACCGGGATCGGATATCTGGCATACTCTCTGTCGATACCGAAAACCACTTGGACAACCGTGTACGCGGTGGAGATTCCAGAATGAAGCAGGAAGGTGGTGACGTTTCCTTTAAGATAAATACGTGGACCCGACTCCCGTGAGTTGGCATAAGGTGGCTAGAACAGGAGCGATTCTCGGATTAATGAGGTAGCACCTCTGATCGGACGCACTTCTTCGTATGCCCTTCTATTACTTTTGTGATTGTTTTGGTGCGCACCTTTGATTTGGGAGTGTTGTTCGAGGTGGGCGGTAGATGCGCGCTACGCGTTTCCACCGGTCCGGATGCGTAATTGGTATATCTACCCTGGCATTGCCTAGTTGTGCCGTGTCACCTACCATAGCGAGCCTTATACGATTTTGGTTTTGTACCATACCTATGGAGTGCCCTCTGACGACGCCCATTCCGGGGGAGATTACGGTACTGTATAGACTATGGGAATATATTATGTGTTAAGGTGGAAAATGTAAAGCCTTAACGCTATTTAAAAGTAAGTTTATTTTAATATAGACACTATTATAATAGCGAAAATATTACTATATAGTAAATAGTTTAATGGATCCTTAGAGGATGGGCGGTCCCAAGCATCTTTTAAGTTACTTGCTTTATATTACAGTTCACTTGAATTAGCTTACACTGTATAGGTATGTATGTCTTGACTCGAGTGTTTATGTTTTATTTTATGCTCGGGTCAGCCTGAGTTGCAGTTCAGTTTCATCCCGAAGCTAGGATTTCTGTAGATCACTTTCAAGCTGCTGGCAAACTTCCCTTCCAGTTCTTTATCTAAATTTTTGAAATCAAGACTAGTGGACATTTGGATTGTTCTACTGATGATTTAATACTATATTTGGATTAAAGACTATGTAATTTTTATTTGATTGAGACTATTTATAGTGGCTTCATGAACCACTAAGTATTTTTAAATTCCGCTGCGAGTTTTTTGATATCTGTGTCTGTGATTCTTTGATTATTTATTTACTGTATATTTTGAGATTTGCCAAATTTTATTTACAACGTGGTATTTTGAACAATTCAAGTTCGACATGCGGATGCGAATGGTTGAAAATATCGGGTCGTTACATTGGGTATCAGAGTTTTGGCTCTAGGAAAAACTTAGAATGTATGGTAAATTTGATTTACAGAATCACTTTCATTCGAGCTTGAATCTCTTCCTTTTCGAATTTTGGTACATTTCCTGCGGTTCTGAAGTTCATTCGTGTCCCTCACTATTCATTTTCTTTCGATTCTGAAGTATCCCATAACCCCACTTCGGATGACCTTTATAGTGAATTGGCGGTCTCGCTAATATTCTAATAAAGGGGTGAAACTCCTTTGCAATTAGCATTGATTCACCAGAGATTTATATTTATCCTCGGTTTAGATGCTAGTGTCTTTGGTTATTCTGAACTCTATCTCTTCAGATTGAATGTAGATTTACCCTAGAAAATCCACATCGATCTTATTTTTTAAGTCCGGTTGACCCGGTTAAGGTTGCCCGCGATTTATATAAACTTATCTAGTTCCTTATTCTGTTATTTAATCATCGGATCTTCTGATTCCAACTTATCTTTAAATCAAAATTCTCTTTGATTTGAGTCCTTCAAATTTGAATCTCTATACTTGTTTTGAAAATTTATTCCTATATTTGGGAAAAATCTAATATTATATATATAAGTATAATTTTCAGAATTTAACTAGTTGTTTAGAGATAATAATGTTTGATTTTATTTATGGTTTTGTAAACCATTGGTTTTGTCTTATATAAATAATTGAACTATAAAACATGGTTATAAATTTATTTGGAGACAGAAATGAATTTAAAACAAAAATTTAAGAATTTAATTTCTGATAGTTTCAAACCTTGTGTTTAAAGTCTTAGAAGGATATATTATTATTTGAATTATTTTCGAATAGAAATTTGTTTCCAAAGAATTTCAAAGTTTTAAAAATTAGTGCTCTTCTCTTTGTCGCTGGAAAATAATTTCGGTGATGACTGCAACATCATCGACATTCATTTTCGAGTATCGAAGTGAAAAGACCACGATGGAGTTTTGCTTTAAAAATTTAATTGATTTGAATTTCTAAAATATGACTTAATTTATAATATATATAGATATATGATTTAAATTTTATTTGACATATACTATATGTATCTATTTATTTATCTCTAAAGTGTTTGAAGTTAATTGGAAATTTAATTCATAAATTTATGTTAAAAGGTGATTCTAATGATAAAATAAAGTCAAATTTTGAATGAATATTTAAACCTGAATAATAGAATTGGAATTTTTTTTTACTTGTATAATATTAAATTGCATGCCAATATAACTTACCTAAATCATTCAGAAATTAACTATGTAATTGGATAATGTACAATATAAAAGGATTTTATAAATAAAATTTGAGTGGTTATAAGAAATGTTATACACTTAAAGTTTCAGTTACAAAAAGACAAATAGAGGTAAATAGAATAAAAAAATAATTGAATAATATACAATATCAAATGGTGTTAAAGGAAATTTAGAAATAAATTGGAATAGTTATAATAAATGTAATCTACTAAATATGTGCGATAAGATATATTAAGTAGAATATATTTAATAATAATCCGGAATAAAGAAGAATTAAATTTGTTGAATAAAAGATGATTATTATAAATGATTATACAAATTTATGATTTTAGAAATTGTTAATTTCAAAATAATTGGATAATAAGATAATTAATTTGGAAATAGTTAAGATTGATTTAACTTCAGTAAAAATCAAATGAATTAAATCAATTATTGAATATTAATTAATTTAAATTGAATTTATATGGTTTAAATAAATGATTCCATTTTGAGTTTCAATTTAGTTTTCTTTCAGGGTGTTCTATTCTCCTACCTCCTTCCTTTTCGAGGACGAAAAGTTTTGAGTGGGGAAGAGTGTAATGACCTATAAATTTCGATAATTAAACTGGTTAATTTAATAAGATTTTTGTAATTAAATTTAAGAAGAAAAAAAAACTTTATAATTTATGATGAAGTGAGTGTTTAAAATGAAATGAAAATAAAAAGGATATAGTAACGGTTGTAAGTTACTATTTAATTGGTCTATTAATGTAGTTATAACTGTTACATTTGGGTATTAAATTGAATATATGCAAATAAACGTATAATAATGGAGTGAATTCAACATTATATAAGAAATTCTGATAATTAGTGAAAATAATAAACTTGAGTGTAATATAAAGTTAGCGACAACATTTATGCAAGTCACCTTTTTATTTAGGGCTGCTAAATTCAGAGTAGGAAGTCAATTACATTTAAATGTAGGTAAATGTTCATTAATGTGAGATAGGACTGTAACTGTAATGTGTGAATGTAAATGAAATGACATAAATGGAAATTTATATTTTATTCATAAGATGAAATAAAGGAATGAAACCAAGTTGAATAAATTGATTTAGGTTTTATTTATAATAAATGTATATATTTGGAAAATTCAATATAATTGAAAGTAACAAGTTATTACAAAAGAAAGATGAAAATTGGAATATATATTTTTGTAAGGAAAGATAAACAAATAATAACTAGGTTTATAGAGTGATAACAGATTTAATAAAAGAGTAGGATTAAAGCATGGTAGTTATTGGAAAGTAAGTAATTGAAATTTGGATGAATTGGGAACTTTTTTTTTATGTATTAGTATAAAAACAATTTTAATATTACCCATAAGAGGATAAGTTAATAGTCGATTCAATAACATGATTGAGAAATCAAATATATGGATTTATTGGGAATTTAAACTTATACTTTTTTTGATAAAATACAGCGTTTTACACGCAATAAATTTTTCTACTTTTATTACATATTATATATATATGTTCTTATTATTATTATTATTTTCTTATATCCACCTCTGTTTTATCTTTTTTTTTTGGTCTAGACAGTCATGTTTATTTATTGGATTGTTGCTTGTTTATATCTTTTATTTATGGCTTGGAAGAAACTAAAAGGGTATGCGTTATATTGTCTTAATTGCTTGCCTTTTTAATTGCCTACTCTTTATTTCTTTTAGCTGTTCATTTTCTGTTGGCCGTGTATTGTACTTGCTATTCACGTACAAAGCTAATCATTCTCATCTCTCATGCAATACTAGAAAGAAAGAAAATTTAATACATCAAGTTATTCATTTATACCCTCTTTCTTTCTTACCTTAGCCCTCCACCTCATTCATAACTGTGTATTTCTTTTTGCCATTCAAATAAAAATATTTATTTCCCACTTCTCATGTTTATTTGCCTAGTCTCTGTATTATTTCCTATGTCTATCTCTTGACATTTATTTCTTTATTTATTTGTCTAGACCTTATTTTATCTATTAAATATTTCTTATGTGTATCTTTTATTTAATAGCTTGGAAAAAAAATTCAATTATACATACGTTACTTTGTTTTAAATTACGCATACGCTAAATTGTTTATTTCTTATCTTTTTATTTACCTATCAATTTAATTACCATACTTTAGTTATGTATTACTCTTCCTAATCACTCCAAAATCTTCTCCTTATCTCATTCCTTTTTCATTTGCATATAAGATTAAATATATATGTTTCTTTTACCTTAAACTTATGACCTTTTCAATTCTAGCCTCTTTATTTCTTACCATTCTTGTAGCCATTCATTTTCCATTTTTCTTTTTTTTTTCCTTTTCTAAATTTAGCTCGCCCAAGATTTTTATTTATAAGAAAGCTCTAAAATGCAAATTTTGGTTATATATTAACGTTCATCGGAATCTAAATCTTTTTTTAAATTCTAGTTTTCAAATCTTTTAGTTTAATTGAATAAATTCACAACAACTTTTATTTCACTTTTGTTCTTTAAAATAGATTGTATACCTTTTAAAAATAAAATAATTTATACCGTTACTTATATACACTTTTGTAATAGATTCTGGGTAAATGATAAATGGATGAATAAAAACCCAGTGTAAACAAAACATATCTTAATAAGTAATAAATTTCATGATTCATAAAGAAACTGTTTAAGTATGCATTTAAAGGGTACGTTATCTGATAGAGTAAATAATGTATATAAGAAAACGTATAAGAATTTAGGCGTCATTTTGAGCGTAAAATTTTGAGTTAGTTACTGCGTCTATAGTGCGCATTCCAAATGTGTATACCGTAACTAAAAATGGTTAAATAAATCAGTAAACGTACATTTTTGAGTAAGAGGGGAGCATATCCGTTTCAATTTTCCTTTAACCGTGACTAGCCATTTACCATTTTAGGGACATCCCTTTTCTCTTTTGCTGCAACTATTTTATTTGGTATAAAATCTTTGATTTTTCTAACATTCATATCCTAAATTTGTGCGTTCCTTATTTTATCTATCAGTAAAACTTTCATCTTTTAAACTAAATCATTAATGCAAGTTTCTTGTCACGTAAGCAGTATAATTTTTTTTCTATCAGCTTGCCTCCCTTAACTTCATTTTGAAGGATTGCGAAGTAAAACTATTCCTGTAATAATAAAATATGTCAAACTTCATTTTCTATGTAGTAGAACCAAATTTCAGTTAAATTTGTTTTATATTTGCAACTAAATGTAATTTAACCTACATGGCAGAAAATGATAAAAACAATGCAATAACTTTAGATATCACATGCATAGACTGCTAATTTATTTCAGAAAGAAACGGATACCGTATATTACATATCTATTATTTCCTACCTGAAACTATTGGCAACGTTCGAAATTTCCTCTTCAGTCAAAGCAAAATATGTTTGATGTTTCTTCCTGTAATCATGCAAACCCCTTTGGAAATACTTGGTCAGCAAAAAAAAACAAATTTATTTTGCCATTCCTTTATCAAATCAATGTACGTTACTTTTGGATATGTGCTCCAAGATACCACTGCAAAAATTAACTATTTGATTTAAATATTCTTTGCCTTATAAACGCAATAATTCAACATCACATATCAAAGGAAAAATATTTGCTTGCCTTTTTTATTCCCGTTTGATTTGCACACATTACTTTTCCTTGCGTGCAAAGCTTCTGCCTATAAATACAAACCTCATATCACATTTCCTCACCTCAAAATTTTCTGCATCTCTATTTGCTTCTTTCTTTTTCGTGAGCAAGGAAATCAGGTAATGGTTTTATTCATTTTTTCCTTCCTTCTTCTTTTTGTTTGTTATATTTTGTCGTCCACTTCATGCTCATCTACACCCTGCCTTCCTCTCTCCATCTAGTGAAGTGGTCAAGTCAATATTTGATTCCATTCATTCAGTTTATTTCGAAATTTTGTGTTAAATTTTACTTAGTTTTGATGTTGAATTTATTCGTTTCCTTTTCAAGAATAAAAAAAATCTGGTCGCAGCCTTCGCAACTTTGATCGTGCTTCTGTGCATTCTCTTTTCAAAGTGTTACCATCGTTTTAAATCAAATCTTGGACGGCATTCAGGTGAGTATTCCTCACCTGACAAACATACTTGTATATTTGTGAATTAATCACAAGTGTAATTGTAAACTTATTTTATTTAATTTTATCTGCCTGTGATATTAACTTATGATGTTAAACCCCATTATTTAATTGACACATCATTAGTTGCATTATCTATTGTTATATTTTGCAGTTATACTATTTATTATTATTTACTGTTTAAAAATCACACTACAAGTTCCCTGGAAAAAAAGAGATCATTACAGGCTGAAATGTTAGGCCTGAATGATACTTACTTATTTATGCATTCATTTGTTTATTTAGTGATTTATTTAACTTGGGATTACGGGTTTGAAATGATAGAACCCGGGTTTTCTTTGTAAATTGCGGATTGAAATGATATATATCCGTATCACTTGACCTAGGCTAGAAAACTATATACAGACCCGTGGTTTATATAATATTTTTCTGAAATGTTTTAAAAACATTTTAAATGGAAAATTTATAATATTCTGGTTTAAAATGTATTTAAATGATTTTTATAAAATTTATAATGATTTTTGAATGAGTCAAATGTTAAATAAATGAATGTTTAAGCAAAATTTTGAGATATAACTTATTTTGGGAAATTCTGAATTTTTGTTAAAAGTGAGATTTTATAAAGTAAAATAATTGATAATAAGTTATATTCTGGGAATTTAAAACTTAATTGTTAAGTTAATAATTTAATTAAAGAAATGGGAATTTAATACTTGGATTTAAATAAGAGATTCATAATAAAATTTGATTTTTTGTATGAAATTTACTTATAAATTCATAAAAATATGAGTATTGAAATTTTGACTTCATCGTGTGAAAATATATGATTTGTAAGTTAAAGATGATTTAAATAAAAATTTACTTAGTTATGAAATTATAGTTAAACCTTGAAATTTTAAATATAAAGGATATTACAGCATTTGTGAATGTTGTAGTTAAATTTAAATGAACTTAAAGGCTAATTTGAACTAAAAGCTATTATAGCACTTTGTAAGTGCTATAGTTGATAATAATAACTAAAGTTTAGTTGGAAATAAAGAAATCTATTGCAGCACTTAAATGCTGTCTTTTGTAAATGAACCGTTTTAACCTATAACTTTAGGTAGCATTTTATAAGTGTTACGGAAACTGAATTTTTGATTGGTTTAATAAAATTTAATAATCTTTGGGAAATAGTCTTAAATTTTGGAATTTAATATGTAATTAATAAAAATAAGGAATTGACTTTAAATGGTTTTAAATGGAAGAATTTAACTTTTAAATGTGAGTTGAAAGGCAATTAATTCCTAAATAAACTGAATAGATTTAAATGGTATTTTATATTAAATAAAATGACTGATGTTTAAATAAATGATGTTTGAAATGATATTATGATATTGAAATGTATTTGAAATTTATTTTGGTTTTTAAAGTATAAATACCATTTTTAAAAGTTGTAACCACGGGTTATAATAACGTTTGGTTGTTAAAGAGACCGGGATCGGATATCTGGCATACTCTCTGTCGATACCGAAAACCACTTGGACAACCGTGTACGCGGTGGAGATTCCAGAATGAAGCAGGAAGGTGGTGACATTTCCTTTAAGATAAATACGTGGACCCGACTCCCGTGAGTTGGCATAAGGTGGCTAAAACAGGAGCGATTCTCGGATTAATGAGGTAGCACCTTTGATCGGACGCACTTCTTCATATGCCCTTCTATTACTTTTGTGATTGTTTTGGTGCGCACCTTTGATTTGGGAGTGTTGTTCGAGGTGGGCGGTAGCTGCGCGCTACGCGTTTCCACCGGTCCGGATGCGTAATTGGTATATCTACCCTGGCATTGCCTAGTTGTGCCGTGTCACCTACCATAGCGAGCCTTATACGATTTTGGTTTTGTACCATACCTATGGAGTGCCCTCTGACGACGCCCATTCCGGGGGAGATTACGGTACTGTATAGACTATGGGAATATATTATGTGTTAAGGTGGAAAATGTAAAGCCTTAACGCTATTTAAAAGTAAGTTTATTTTAATATAAGCATTATTATAATAGCGAAAATATTACTATATAGTAAATAGTTTAACGGATCCTTAGAGGATGGGCGGTCCCAAGCATCTTTTAAGTTACTTGCTTTATATTACATTCACTTGAATTAGCTTACACTGTATAAGTATGTATGTCCTGACTCGAGTGTTTATGTTTTATTTTATGCTCGGGTCAGCCTGAGTTGCGGTTCAGTTTCATCCCGAAGCTAGGATTTCTGTAGATCACTTTCAAGCTGCTGGCAAACTTCCCTTCCAGTTCTTTATCTAAATTTTTGAAATCAAGACTAGTGGACATTTGGATTGTTCTACTGATGATTTAATACTATATTTGGATTAAAGACTATGTAATTTTTATTTGATTGAGACTATTTATAGTGGCTTCATGAACCACTAAGTATTTTTAAATTCCACTGCGAGTTTTCTGATATCTGTGTCTGTGATTCTGTGATTATTAATTTACTGCATATTTTGAGATTTGCCAAATTTTATTTACAACGTGGTATTTTGAGCAATTCAAGTTCGACATGTGCGGATGCGAATGGTTGAAAATATCGGGTCGTTACATTTTCATTCATATTAAATTCATTGTTCAATTATTTACAAAATTTTCAATATTAGGTTTAAAAAGTTTAATTATGCAATATATAACACTAACAATCATAAATTTCCAAATGAATTTAGTTATCAATAATTATTTCCATCAAAATAATTCAACGCCTATGACCCAATTCTAACTATTGATTATAATTTTATTTCAATATAAATAATTCCTAAATTTTCGAAACCGTTTATTTCAAATTTTATTATATTCAATAAATTACAATAATAAATCATTAAAATTTTATTTCTACCCATTTTATTCAATAATCACATTAAATTAATAATTAAAATTGTTAAAAAATACAGGTCATTACATTCTCCTCCAATCAAAACTTTTCGTCCTCGAAGAGGCGTTAAGTAAAGAATTTAACATACAATATATTTTATTCAAAATAATCACTTATAACTTCAAAATCTTATTAGAAAACCTTCAATACGCTTCGACTATGCCATTCTGATCGGCTTATAGAAATTACTAGTTATTTTATAAAACTGAGTTATAAATTTTTAAAACCTTAAAATTTTCTAACTCTTGGATTTACAGAAAATTTCGGCAGCGTCTTTTTCACGGTTCGATCAATTTTTTTTTTACAACAGTATATATAACACAAATATACCCAATATATATAAAATATACATCTCATCTTAATGATGAGGCATTCCGAAGGGAAAATATAAAAGCACGGTATGTAATCCAAGATGTGTACCTTATAATTTTTAATACGAGTGAGTTTACCCGTATTAAGCAAGCAAAAGCATATAAAATTTGTATATACATCCAAACGGTCTTCGTATATATCTATCTCTACTCAATTTAAAATATTAGTCATTTATTAAAAATATAGCAACATATATAAGTCTAATATAACCATATAACATGTATTGGGAATCCAAACCATAACACAGGCACGAATACACAAAAAACAAATTATACGCAAGCACACAATTATAACAATGATTTACAACCAAGAAATCATCCAACCAAATGGTATTCATCTAACTTATCCAAGCTATCACAATCTTCATTTTAATGTCAATATTTATTTTAGACACTTCCATTTCTTATCAGCATTCATTCTCATTAACATTTTAATTGACTCAGTTTTAATTAATTTACATTCACATCGAATTTATTTGCATTCACTTTATTTTCTTCTTAATTGATTAAAATTCACCTATTAATATTCATTTGTTAATCATACAATTGATTTATATTCAATTCATTCGTTTTTAATTGATTTACATTCAATTAATTTGGTTTCAATCCATTTTTATTCAATCAATCAATATTCATTGCATTCATATTTGATTTATTACAATTCAATGTATTTACATTTGTTCGATTTGTTTCAATTATTTACATTTGTTTCATCCACATTTAATTGGTTCGCATTTAATAGATTTCTTTCAATTTATCAACATTCATTACAAATTTATTATATTCATACAGACTCACGTTCAATGAATTTTCATCCTATTAATTTTTATTCTATCATGTCTAATTAACTTACATTCAATTAGCAACGTTTATTAGAATCACACTATTTATTTACATTTATTTGCAATCATGTCTTTTATTCACTTTCGCATTTAATATTATTTATGTTCATTTTTTTATTCATTCACAAAGTATATTTCCCTTAATATCAACATCACTTAATTAACCATTGTGCAATTTTACTCTCAAATTTAATATCAATATTCCAGATTTTTTTTTGCTTATCCAAAATGATCAACCACATTCATAATTTGGTTTCACTTTCAATTTATACAAATTTATTTCGTTGACGTTCATTTTACTCAATTCAATTTATGAAATTCCAATTGTTTCACTTTTTGTTTAACTTATTTCATATAAATTCATTTATGAATTATAAAATTATTCCATTTAACCTTGCTTAAGTTAAATTTTGTTTTATTTCCACTTAGTATATTCTCTTTTTTTTATAATACAAACATCATTTATAAATCATCTAAGTTTATTATAAATATTCTATACAACACAACTCCCGTTTATCATAGTTACTTCATATCTTAAGTTATTATTAATTTATCGATTCACTTCATTTATTCAAATTCATGTTATTAATTTAGTAAAGTAAATTTTATTTTATAACTCAATTCATATTAATAACTTTTTTCACAATTAATTCATTCAACTTCCCTTAAGTTAACTTCAATTTATAATTTATTCTAATAACTTAATTCCATATTATATTAGTTAACATTCAATTTCTATTGAAACTCATTGCATTTGCATTTAAATTTGCATTCATTCAATTTAAATCAAATTCAATTTCTTATATAAATTTTCTTACACCCATTTATTTTTATTCAATTTCTTTTACAACTTAAATTACATTTCATTTTAAAAATCAAGTTCGTATTCATTTTATTATTTCATTTTATAGCTTAAGTGGAATTAATTCACTTTACTAATTCATCTAGGTCAACTCAAATCCTACTCAATTCATTTAATCTTTATTAAATTAAACTTTATTACATTTAATCCATTTTTGGTTTATTCGACTTTATTTAAGTTAAAAAAATATTCTTCCTCTCTATTATTCATATGCAACAAAATTAAAATTTGGTTTTAGCTTAATATTTATCAAATCAATAAGTTATACAAATTAATTCACTTAAATTTCATTTTATTATATATCTAATTCATTTCAAATACAATTCACTTTCAGTAAGCTTCCATAAGTTAAACTTCACTTTATTTTCATCATTTTACTATCTCAATTTATTTAACATTTCTTAGGTTATTTATTTTATATCATATCTCAAATTTGAATATTCTTTTGTTTGCTTAACCAAAATATTCAATAATTTTAATATTAAATTTAACTTTTCTGTTCAAATCTAGAAGTTATAACTTATTTTTCTTTTCCTATACTATTTCAATTTGTAAGTTTAAAATAATTTTCATATATTTAACAAATCATAGTTGTAATAATTTTTCACAATAAAAGATAATTATTTTAATCCAAAATAAATTCTTTTAGCAGCTATTCGCACTAGAAAACTCAAAAATTAATAATGGCGATGATGCAATCATTCCTAGAATTATTTCCCAGTGACTTAAGCGAGTTCAATGCTTTTTTTTTCAAAATTTTTTTTAAAAATATTTTTGCAGTCGAAACTCTTCCAAATTATTATTACTGTTGAAGGCTTCGAAAACAATTTCGTAAACAAAGGGATTTAGATTCTAAAATTTCTCAATTTTTAAATCTCTTCTATTTTTAATCTATATTATAAATCTACTTATACAAATTTCATCACCTTATTACCAAGACATTTCATTAATTTACAACCTTTTCCCTTAAACAATTTTATTTTATAATTAGATTTCAATTCAATTTAGTTATCGAACGCTTCGTAAAATAAAGTTCATAAAGTATTTGTTTTATTTTAATTCAACCAATAATTGATGATAACTAAATATTATCATCTTCTTACGATAATTTCATTAAAATTATCATTTTATATAAAAAAAATTAATTTAGGTAAAATTATTCATTTACCCTTTTTTAAAACAATATTATGTCGACTTGCCTTATTTATGTGTTTAGAAACCTCTATCGATAACACGACATCCCATGCATCGACCAGAATTCATAAGCAACTCAATGGATAAGTAAACATAATACAAAATATTTTATAACATTAACAAGTATGCTCTCTCCTATATATACACTCAAACAGACTCATTCTAGGGTATTACTACCCTATCTCTAATGAGTCGAACCCCTACAAAGCTAAGGTTATCACTGAACCAAAGCTCTGATACCAATTGTGATGACCCACCTTTTTGGACGATTCAAGTCGAGAATAAACCACTCATGTTCAATCCAAACCATTCAAAAAGATGAATTATCAATGGGGATAATTAAGAAAAATAAGGAAAGAAGAAGAAAACAAACATAGATCCTCACAGCGGAATGACAAAATATAATAATCAAATAAACAGTTCATCAAGCTGTTTATATTATGCATTTTATTATAATCTATAGAACATTTATTAGAGTTATACATATATATACATCAGGGATAAATAAATAACGTAGCAGAATAGCATGATGCAGAAAATAATATACCGAATCTTCGTCTTCGTCCTCTGAAAAACGATCTTCAATGCACTGAAAAATCAGGGCTGACCCGAGCATAATGGAAAAACAAAACACTCGAGTCAAGGCTAAAATATTCTTGCGTGATTCAAATTGATATCGAATATAACATGAGTGTAGTGGCGTTAGAGATATTTACGGGGTTTCACATCTCCTATCTATTGTATAACATGCGTGCAATAACTCAAGAGATGTTATGGGATTTTCCATCCCCTAAGGATCCGTTAAACTATTTATATATAATAGTATACGCTATAGTAAGTAATGTCTATCAGTAAAATAAATATCAAAATAGCGTTAAGGCTTTACATTGATCCACCTTAACACATTTTTATAGGTACAATACTAAACCAAAGTCGTAAAGGGCTTGCATAAGGATAAATATGACAAGGCACATGAGGCAATCCCTAAGGTAGGATTATCGTCGATTTCAACTTTCAAATGTAGGTTGTTACACTCTCCGAAGTGGTTTATGCATGCATATGCAATTTAAATTTTTTCAAAATATTGTTCATGTGCTAAAGTTTTTCAAAATATAGTTCATATGCTAAAGTTTTCAAAACGTTCTTTGATATGCTAGCAAACAAGCTATTCAGCCAAATGAATAGTATAATTCAGGCGACAGAATGTTGTGCATGTGCACAACTTATCTTGAATATTTCGACGGCTGAAGTTGACAAATCAACCGGTTGAATTGCATCGTTTTTGAACAGTTTTCTTATTATATCAATTTTTAATCCATTCAGTTGGCTGATTCATGCTATTCAGACGGTTGAATCTTCAAAAGGACTATATTTTGAAAAGATACTTCAATTCAGTGAAGCGAAAAAACTCTTGATACAAGAGTTGCTTTCATATCCTTTCATGGCTACATTTGACGAACAATTGCAACTCTTAATTGTTATATATAGCCGTGGGATCCATTGTTTTAATCACAAATTCTAGTTCTAATTCTTATTTCTATTGTCTAAACTATCTTTCCATTTACATTCAATATTTCATTCTAATTACTTGTACATTCAAGAAAACTTTTTTTAGTGATTTAATAAACTTCCTATCTTCACAAACTACACGATATACCACAAAGGGGAAGATTATAGGAAGGGTTATGTTATTGACTTATCAGCGCTATTCAAGGGCATACTCAGCCAAAAACAAGTTCACCATTTGTATTGGAAGTTCTGTTCGGTTGCTCAAGCGGTTGAAGTCATATTCTGTTGTTAGGCAGTTGAAGTCATGTTCGGTTTCTCAGGCGGTGTAGTACATATTCCTTTGGGTTAAGTGAGGTTGATAGTTAAATTCCAAAAGGAGTCTGGGACTGGACGTAGAACGGGAAGTTTGAACCAATATAACAATATATGGTATCATTTGCTTTATTATTTTACTTTTTTATATTTATATTTCACATAAGTAAATAGTTTAGTTAATACTCAATGTTACGCGATCCTTAGTAACTTTCACTTGGTATCAAAGCAAGGACATCACAAAACCATTACAAAATATTTGATAATCAAGTAATATGGAACATACTTCTTCATCTAGTTTTAGTAAAGGTCGATCCACTTCACAACCACCACTATTTAATGGTTTGAGTTATAATTATTGGTCTACTTGTATGAGAATCTATATGCAAGCAAACAAATATGACACTTGGAATATAATTCAAGAAGAGTATATCATACCAGCCACACCAATGCATAATGGTCAAACACCCAAAAGATAGATGCAACTTCAAATGCAAAAGCTATGAATATGCTATTTTGTGCTTTAGATAAGAATGGATTTAACAGAGTTAGCATGTGTACAACAAATTATGAAATTTGGTGAACTCTTAAAGTTACACATGAAGGAACAAACAAACTTATACAGAGTGAGATTTCTATGCATAAAAATCAGTTCCCTAAATGAAATGTATTCAAGATTCCAAGACATATATCATTCACTATTGGCACTAGGAGAAAAATACACTAACTTATTGTCTTGAATATCCTAAATTTTTTAACGGATGAATGGGAATGAAAATATTTAGCTTTGGAAGAAGCTAACGATATTTCTACCATCAAACCTAAAGAATTAATAGGAAATCTCATGTCGTGTGAAGTAAATTTGCAGGAAAAACGTGATCAATCCTAAGACAGAAAGAACATAACATTCCAAGCCGAACAAAAAGATTTAGATTCAAATGAAGATGACATGGCATTTATAGCTAAGAATTTCAAAAAAAATTTGAAATTCAGAAAGAACAATAAATTTGGAAGTAACGAGAACACCAACAAACCATCAACATCAAATCTAGAATGCTATGAATGTCACAAAAGGGTCACATAAAGAAGGATTGTCTTGATCGAAAGAAAGACAGGTACAAGAATAAGAAGGACAAATGTAAGAAGAAGCAAGCATTCTCTGTTACATGGGATGATTCAAAATTGTCTTCCTCGTGGGACAATGACACTAATAGTGACTCCGAACAAGCAATTGTGTGATTTATGACTTCGACTGACAATGGAAGCGATCTGATATTTGATGATTTAATTAATATAAACTCAGATTTATTAGATAAACAAAAAGATGTTAAAAGAAAATATGAAGATACTTTAGAAAAACTGAAAATAAGTGAAATAGAAGTTGATATGCTTGGAGATGGAAAGAAAATCTTAGAAGAAGAACTCGTCAAAACACAAGAATCGTTATCTAATATATATCTTCTCAACTGGCGATGCTATCAAATGAAATTGAAGTTCAAAAAGAAAAGAATATGACATTAACTGTAGAAAATTACGATTTAAAATTTGATGTCAAAATTCTTGAATTGAGCAATACTAGTTGCAAAACCGGGTTAGACAATATTACTAAAAAGTTTCTAACTTTAAGAAAGGCAGAGAAGATCTCTCTAAATTATTAAAAACTGTTAAACAACTTTTAATAAGAAAGGGTTAGGATATACAAATTCATCAAAATCTAGTTCAAAGAGGAATAATTCACCATACAAAAATTCTAAAGTATATAAGAATTTTGTAAAAGCAAAACCAAAGTTTTCACCCAAAAAAAGACATTTGCAACACAAATATTATAAAGATTTGGGTGCAAAATCTAACAATAATTCGACTAGAAATAAATATGTTAAGCTTTTATAAATTCAGTTCATTAAATGAAAGTTTTACATATAAAGGGAATACAAACCCCCTTTGGTTTGATTTTGTAAAATCTAACTCTTAGGACTTAATATAAAGTGGGTACCAATGTCATCTCTATATTTTTTACATGCACCAACAAAGAAAGAAGAAAGTGGATACGTGATAGTGGTTGCTCAAAACATATGACAAGAACAAAGATATGCTGGCTAATATTATCTACTCAGATGGAGGATCTATCACATTTGGAGATGATTCCAAAAGTTTTATCATCGGCGAAAACGATGTGAGAATGACGGTACATCTAACTTACCTCTTATTAGAGATGTTTACTAGTTAAAAATTTAAAACATAATTTGCTTAGTGTAACTCAACTATGTGATAATGGTTTTAATATATTTTTTCCGAAAAATAAATGTAATATATTTGATCAAAATAAGATTCTAATCTTTGAAGGAACTAGAGAATGTAATATACACATATTAAATATGAAAGTTAATCATAAAACAAATATATGTCTAGTAGCCAAAGAAAACGATCCTTGGTTATGGGAGAAAATATTTCTTCATAAAAACTTTAAAGCAATAAGCAAATTATCTAAAAATAATTTAGTGAAAGGTTTACCGAAAATGAATTTTAAAGTAAATAGTATTTGTGATGCTTCTCGGCTAGGAAAATTAACCAAAGCAACTTTTTAATCAAAGAAAATTATTTCTACATTACAACCACTTGAGTTATTACATTTAGATCTCATTGGATCAATTCAAGTTCAATCTATAGATTATAACGAATATGTTTTCGTAATTGTAGCTGATTTCTCAAGATACACTTGGACAATATTTATGAAAATTAAAAGTGATACTTTCAAAAAATTTAAAACCTTTTCTTAGAGAATTCAAAATATATAGAATATAAAAATTAAAAACATTCGAAGCGATCACGACGACGAATTCGATAATGATATTTTCGAAAAATATTGTAATAAGAAAGGAATTGTTCATAGTTTTTCATTTCCTAGAACTCCATTATAAAACGGAGTTGTAGGGAGTAAAAATAAAACACTTCAAGAATGTGTTAGAACCTTATTAAAGGGTAGCACTCTATCTAAATAATTTTTGGATAGAAGCTGTAGCAACTGCTTGTTATGTTTTAAATCGAGCTTGCATTAGACCATCAACAAAACATAATCCATATGAACCTTCTAATGGAAGAAAGCCTAATATATCATATTTTAAAATTTTATGTTCAAAAATGTTTTCTATTAAATACAAAAGACCAATTTGGTAATTTCGATCAAAAATCTAATGAAGGAATATTCATTGTGTACTCGGAACGAAGCAAGGCATATAGAATTTATTATAAAAGAACTAAAATAATCGGAAAAACGCTACATATGTCATTTATGAATATTTCAAATTTAATAATAAAAATGAAGACGAAGAAATAATTCCTAAACCAAATATCACGGAAGATGATATTGAAAATATTGTTGAAATTGGAAAAAAACAATTTATCAAATGAAAATTAAATTCGAACTCTACCAAGACTTCTAAGAAATCGCCCAATTGGAAATGTTATCGGATAAATTAATTCTAATATAAGAACGTGAAATTAATTAAATCAAATGGGTCATGTAGCTTTCCTACCAAACATTGAACCCAAAAATGCTGACGAAGTCTCAATTGATTATTACTAAACTACAGCTATGCAAGGAGAATTAAATCATTTTGAATGAAACAAAGTTGGAGATTTAGTTCGTAGACCTAGAAATCAAACAGTCATCGTTACTAAGTAGGTTTACAAAAACATAACCGACGAGTAAGAAAATATTGCTGGAAACAAGGCAAGATTAGTTGCTTAACACTACAACCAAGACGAAGGAATAGACTATGAAGGAACATTTTTTCATGTAGCTTGACTAGAAGCAATAAGTATTTTATTAGCTTATGCATGTTTTCATAACTTTAAACCATATCTAATGGATGTAAATATTGCTTTTCTAAATGATTTTATAAAAGAAAATGTTTATATGGAACAACCACATCTATTTGCACATAAAGAATTTCCAGTGTAATGACCCACCATTTAAACAAGGACATTTGCGTAAATAACAGATAGTTATTTAGGGTAAAATAGAATCAATCACAGAACTCAGACACATAAAAAATACAACTCAGAATCTTGCAGCGAAAAATAAATAAGTCATGAAAACTCCAAATAAGTTGCATTATTCTCACACTAATTGACTTAAAAGAAATAATTGGAAATGAAATGAGTCTAACTGTCATAACTAACTAAACTGATGAAATAACAGAAATAGAACAGAATCTTCAGCAATGCCTTCGTCTCCATAATAAGCTTTCGGGAAATACTTAGGCTGACCCGAGCACAATGGAAAAACACAGTACTCGAGTCAGAACTAATATCCTTATGTAAGTCAATAAATCAACGCAAAGTTACTTAAGAGATGTTACGGGTTTTTCCATCTCCTAAGGATCCATCAAACTATCTTTATATGATAATATATGCTACAATTGATAATGTCTACCAATAAGATAAATACCAAAATAGAGTTAAGGCTTTACATTGATCCACCTTAATGCATTTATAAAGTTTAAACAAAAATTGTAATGGGCTCGTATAGGGATAAATATGACAAGGCATGTGAGGCAATACCCAAGGTAGGATTCAACCAGTTTACCCTTTTTGGCTGTTCGTAACTGTAGCGACCCGACTTTCCACTCCCGGAAAATCGCATCACTAATTAAGAAAGAAAGGGATAGAAGAAGAAAGAAAGAGAAGAAAAAGAAAACAACACATCAGAATCTCACAGCGGAACGATTTAAATATAAACATATACATAGTATCATATACATCAGAGTACACAACTAAACATCTCAATTTAGACAGTTATAACACTTCTGTCTAATATACAATACAAGACAATCATACAGAATATCAACACAGCGGAAACTCTAACTATATATCTACACGCTGAAGCCTCCTGCTCCAAAGCTCCTCCAGAATTCGTCAAAAGATAACCTGAATCACTTGACTACTCATATATAATATGAGTACCCAAGAGTTTAATAAAACAGAAAATAAACACTCGGGTCAGACAGGGGTCTGGTGTGAGTAAACGGTTTAAGATTGCTTAACTTTAGAAAATCCTTTGAAAAGAAAGGTATCACATAAGACTTCCCACACATAAACATGGAAAAGTTTTTACCTTACGCTAACCAAAACTTTTGATAGGAAATCCAGTGATATTATAATAGTGTCTAGGGTTTTCAAGTAAATAAGAAATAACCGAAATTGTTACATGATTAAATTCCAGCTACTAGCCACAAAAGTGGGTAATACAAACAAAACGTAGGGTCTCGTAGGGAAAATGGGTTTCCATCAATGGCAGGGCTACTGGGGTACCGCCCGTCACAGTACGTGGCCTAGATCACCGTACCGAGGAGTACTCCCACTCCCCTGCAACACAAAGCCGGGACCATTCCTTATTGAACAGTCCCGAACAAGACCACCCCGCAGTTGGCTGCAGACCAACTGCCCACACAGCCGAAATATAAAGGGACTTCTAGACAGGGATGTATCTTGCTCTCCAGTGGGAGCGACCCACGAAGCCTTGCTGCACCTCCCCTGTTTTAGCCATTCCCGGTTGATGAGGCTTGAGGCTGCGATTACCTTTATAGGACCAATTATCTTAGAATGCTCATCGTCCACCTGACGATGTTCTGAAAGCATTCAATCCACACAAGTTCGTTCCGGGTTCGAACGAAACCGAAGGCACTATCTCGTTGCACTCATTTTGGAATCACCCTCAGAGTCAACGACCATAGCCCTTGCACTCTAAAACCACCATCTCGAATCTATAAGCACTATTCCGTCAAACTCATTACGGAATCACCCATAGAGTTATACTGACGTATAGCCCTTACACCTCGAGTCTTCACTTGCTCCACTTGGATTAACGACCTAACGTTTAAATGGAATCGATGTGGTTTTCGGATATCCAAATATGGAAACCCGATCCCGGTCTCATCGAAACCAAACGTCATTTTAATGTCCAAGTTGTACTAAGGGATTTAAACAATAGATATTTCAGAAAATATCACTTAACATAAATGGATGTATCATATTACACAGATAGATAAGCATCTATTATCACATGCATCTATACATATCACAAAGCAGCATATATATCACATTCAGATATAACATATTCACATCATCACATATCAATCAATGTCATCCAACAACAACTAATATCATTAACTCATCCAATGATATATATCATCCAATCATTAATCATCCATAAACAAGTTGATCCAAACTTTAATTAATCCTTAAATTAATCCTTAAATTAAATCCTTAGTTAATCACTTGGATTATCTTCAAACCATTTTACTATTCATTAATTAATTACAAATTAATTAATTAACTAACATCAATTAATTATCCATTTCAATTAATCTTCCCTGATTAATTATTACTTAATTACTTTAAGTAATTCTTACTTAATTACCATATTAATTAATCATCCTGATTAATTACTTCCAAATTATACTAAGTAATTACCTTTTAATTACCTTCTAAATTAATCAACCTTGATTAATTATTCTCTAATTATTCTGATAATTATTCCTTAATTATCCTTTAATCATACCCGATTAATCACTTTTAATTAATCACATTTGATTAATTACTTTTAATTAAAACTACTTGATTAATTACTTTTAATTAAGCACCTTTGATTTATAATTTTAGTTACATTTAGTACTTAAAACTAAATTATAAATTAATTATTCTTAAATTATTAATTTAATAATTAATTAATTAATTCTTTTAATTAATGATTACTTCATTAATTATAATCTTAATTAATTACTTAACAAGTAATTAATCATATAATTAATTACTCTTAATCCTTTTATTAATTAATCATTAATCAAATAATTTAAACCTTTAACTAATTATTAATTAAGTCTTTAATTAATAACTAAAGTGATTATTCCTTAATCACATTTACTTAATTACTTTTAATAAAGAAATTATCCTTTACTTAATTACCTTTAGCAATTAATCACTTAATTACTTTAATTACTTCCCTAATTAATTATATTATATTAATCCAAAGTGATTGTCTTAATTAATCACAAATTAATTACTTAATTCTTTTTTTTAACTTAATCATTTAAAATTAATTAAATGATTCTTAACTTACTATATTAAAAGATTCTTAATTAAGAAACCATTATCTTAATTAAATCATTTATTAACAAATAAAACCCGATAATTAAAAATAATTTAATCATCTCAATTATCTTTATAAATGTATTTATCTTTAATTAAATCAAATTCAAAATAACTAAAGATAATCTTTATTTTTAATTGATCTCTAAATCTTAATTATTTAACTTAATTAAAATAAAATAATTTAGAAATCAATTTTAAATAAAACCCTTGAAACATTCAAATTAAAAATTTTGGATTTTCCAAAGTGATTAAATAAAATAAAATACTTATTATTTAAAATCAACTTATCTCATTTTTTTAAAACCTTTATGTTTTCAGAATATAAAAATTTATTAAAACTTAACTTTGAAACCAAATTAGTTTATAAGAGAAAGCTTGTTTATATTTTTATAAACTTTAATTAAATTTTTAAAAGCAAATTCCTCTTGCTTTCAAAATCTTTAAACATTGCTTTATATTATAAAACTTTGCAGCAAACCAAAACTGCATTACAGACTCGAGCTACACTCGGCAAACACAGCAACAAACCCGAGTAACCCACACGAAAATATCGCGTCAACCCCGTGCTTCCCACCTTCCTTCTTACATCGAGTCCCACACAACAAAAACACGAGTTCATCTTCGAGTCTCCTTCCCTCCACATCCCAGAACCCATACTTCCAGATACCCCTTGCACCGTGCAACGTGCACCGTCCACCTTTCCACCAGCGATCGTCGTCACAACTCCGACAAGTCATCTTCGACCCCAACGATACTTCGCATAACCCAGAAACCCAAAAACGCTTGAAAATCAAAATTTTCCCCTCCAGCCAAAAACTGTTCCGAAACCCACATTCCAAATCTTGACCACCGCTGGCCATCCCCCTCACCGGAGTCCACGCCACCACCACCGTAGCTTCCCCACAATCCCCTGGACCTTTGGCAATGCTCGCGATAACCTCCGGTATCCCCACGACACTATGAAATCACTATGAACTCATCGGCCAAAAATAGGTAAATAAACCCTAACTCCTCTATTATCGGCCATCCCACTCAATTAAAAATTCATGAAGCATTTTTCGCATGATCCCTGTTGCCTCCTCCTCCTTCATGATCAACGGCGAAGTCTGATCTCGCCATCGTTCGCCATGAATCAACCAAATTGCTCAAAACTGTCAACCCAGAAATTCACTTCGACTTCTAATCTAAAAATCAAGGTACATATCTCAAAAATCATGATTTGGCCCTAAGAATTCAATTATGAGATCAAAAACTAAAATTGATTTAATAATTTTTTTGACCCAAATTATATTTACTGGAAATTTGAAAATTTCAGAACCCTTTATTTACTTTAAAGACTTGCAATTGTATTTAGATGATAGCCTACAAGTTTCAGACAACTTCTATTCAAAATTCAAAGCCTAATTCGAATTTAAAATCAAGTTATTGAATTTATTATCGATTTTGAAACTGTTTCATAAACACACAGTAAAATTTTAACCATACAGGCATTTCAATCCATATCCAGACATGCAATTAAACACTCACATACAAACATGCATTTAATTCAATTCAGATATCCAAGCAACAACATGATATTTATTCACAATCCAAGATAGAATTCAAGTTTTAAAACTGTTTTTAAAATTTATTTACTCACCTTTTATTTCAGAGGATAGAACTACATATATTGCTTCCCAGGCTTTTAAATTCATTTGCATGCTCATTGAATTGCTTGATTCTAGTGCATGTTGACGAATCTCCTGAATCTATCGTTGCATGTTGATTAATTCTCTGAATTGTTTGCAATGACTGAATTTCCAGATTTCTTCTTTTCTTTCTTTTAGATTTTCAACATTTTACTTATTTGCTTCAATTTTTACAGGTTTCAGATTTGTATTCATTTTTTATCTTTGTTTTGTATTTTTGTTGAAATGAGATAGTATTCAGCTGAAGTTTTCAAGAGTAGATTTTTTTTTTTCTTTCTTATTTTACAATTTTAGATTTTAAATTAAAATGTCAAGAATATGACATTTGTCCCTTGTATGATCTAATTTCCTTACACCCATGCTCTCTTATTTACAAATGTCCTTGCATAAATCAAAATGTTAACAAGTGTTTTAATATCTAATTAATATTTTTAAATGTTATCTTCTTATTTATAAATTAATTTAAGTTATATGTAAGTAATTATGTAATATTATGAACTTATCTTTTAATAAATATGCATGTGAATACAAATAACTTATAGTTTTGATTTATATTATATAATATATGTTTATAAACTTGAGAAATTGATTTTAACTCCTTATATAAATGTTTAAAACAATTTTATCTTATTAAAAACAAAAGCTAAAATATATGTTTATGAAATAAGAAATTAACTTTATTATTTAAAATTTAAATTTCAAATATCATTTCAAAGACATTAAATCAAATTATCATTTCAAATTCAAAAATAAATATATTCAAGTTTGAAAAACTCTTGTTAAATTTAAATTAATAAATTTTCCTATTTCAAATATATATACAAATATATATACACATTTCAAATAGAAACATTCTAACATTAAATTTGTTAATTTCCATATTAAATTTTAAAACAAATATCAAATCACAATATATACATTCATATATATATATATATATATATATATATATATATTACAATTTGAATATAAAGTTTTATTACATTAAAAACTTCTTATTTACCAAAATAAATATTTCCAAATCAAATTATTATAAACTTTCAAAAGAATTTAACCTTGCTTATTTATATTGTTAAGAAAATATTAATAGATATTAACCAATTATTATTATTAAAAATAAATTTTAACTTACCAATTTATAATGTAAATGATCAAATCAATTTAATTATTAACAAAGATTATTAAATTGATATTGCTCAAAATTCCGGGTCGTCACATTCCTTCCACCTTAAAAGAATTTCGTCCCCGAAATTTAAAAGCAAAGATAATTTAATAACCCAGTTAAAGGATTTAAATTTAAATTAGTAATCACACAAACAATCATAGCAACCAATCCAAACAAATAATTTTATCTATCCAGAAATTTTTTGAATAGAACTTACTAATATTATTAAGAGTTTTCCATGTACCTATACCGGAATACTCGCTTTACAGAATCTTAACTAACTATACTACTAAAACCACGAACTCCCTTATCTGATCCTACAAATCTGAACAAGATATCAGACCAAACTTAAAACCTGCTCAACTACAGATCCTTCTGAACTGTTGATTCTATCACTCAAAGAATCATATACATATTCCTCAGAGATATGTGAAATACAATGAATTCCAGCTATCCAAACTGGCAATTCAATCCTGTAGATCAAAATCAAATCTTCAGAGAACACAGACAACTCAAAATACCTCCAGAGCTAACTTTCCAGTTTACCAAATCTTATATCTCCTTTGATTGGATAAAACTAAGTCAATATCCAAACTCTAACTGCACATTCCAAAATTTCTCAATTCTTAACTGCACAACTCTTCAGATGCTCTGAGTCACCTCCAATATTCCTGATCAACCTAACCCTTGCTGATTGCTTCAAGAAACAACAGGACCAATTCAAACCAAATCTCCAGGTCCTACTCAACAAAATGGATTTCCAAAAAAATAATTTGCTAAAATCCAAAATACAACTCTATACCACATGTATCAATGGACTTCAAACCTACCTCTCATATCTGGAATAGCCAAATAGTTGCACTTGATAACCTTACCTTCCAAATCCAGAAAATTCCTTCATACTTGAATTTCCAGTAAAAATCCCTTTACTGCAATTCCCGGTTGCTCCCATTCTAGAATAATCGCCAACTCGCTTCCACTGCACAACTCTGATCTAGAGCAGATAAGAATGCTATCGAAGAACACAAGCAAAATCTTCTTCATACACTGTTTATCCGACTCATAAAAATCTTAGTGACCATTCCACTTGGTCAAAACACCTCAACCGAATCTCAACTTAGAATAAGATGATCAATCCAAAGAATCCTGAGCCGCCTCACCAAACTCTTCACGCTCCAAGAGTCATCCCACTACAAGGTTGAACCATCAAAATTACTCCTGAATTCAAAGTCGATAAGAAATCTCAATCTCCGATTCAGGTCAACTTCTGATTTCCTCAAAACATCTAGAGAACCTCCGACTACCTTTATAGCTTTCACCTATACCCGAGATGCCTCAATTTCCAAGCTCAAAGAATACTCAAAGACTCCCAAACTAATCATAAGTCACTTTTGCGATCCCGCTCAGTTCAGACTCCAAAGAACTGTCTCCCCAACTAGAACAGCTTTTCCTATCCAAGACCAATCTTCAAGAATGGCTTACCTATCAGAAACTGATAGATCACTTCCAACAAATATCCTACTCTGCTGAGCTTCCGAAGAAATGGACAACCTTCACTCTCTGCCTGATTTGCCGATAGTAGAATCCCAAAGATTACTGAATCATCGAAGAAACAGATCCATGCTGCTACTTTCAAACTCCACTTCAATGATACAGCTAAGCCAAAAGATCTTCCTTAACCAGAAGCTTCTTGAAACACCAAACTAACATCCAAATCCTCTAAAAGATCCTTGAGACGAGTAGACATCTTCTCAAGAAACTCGGCTCCAAACCAAAAACCAACCACTTATCTTTTTAAGAAAACAAAAGAGACCATGTCTGAAATGAGGTACTCATCGACCTTAGTCTCAAACTTCAATATAGACAAGACACCCTTACTTGACATCCAGAGAATCTCTAAATATTCGAATCTTCATTGCAGTAGACATCAATGCTCTTCCAATACCATCTAAATCTGGCTCCAAAAGAAACATCTTCAGAACCATATATGGATACTGCATCTCATCACACAGCTATTCCTTCTTGAAGCTATCAAGATACCACCACTTGCTTCTACTCAGCGGACAACTCAACTTTTGGAAATCCCGCTCACTTGAGAGCAAATCAACCTCACACTTCAAGAATATACACCAATTCTTGAAAAAGACTTCCTCTGGACTCAAAGAGATCCTTCCACCAATCTACAAAACTTATTCGAGATGGTATTAGATCTACAATCTCGATAAACACCTCCAACCACAACATATAAACCTCTTCCATTAGTGGTAATCGTGTTCCACACACTCCTACCTTATCTACCTTTATAACCTATGTTGGAAAATCCGAACAGACAACCCAACAGATTAGGTAGTTATATATATATATATATATATATATAAATTACAAGTACGCTCTCTCAAGATAGACACCATTCCAGAGCCTAGGTATTCACTCAACCTAACGCTCTGATACCAGCTGTAGCGACCCGACTTTCCACTCCCGGAAAATCGCATCACTAATTAAGAAAGAAAGGGATAGAAGAAGAAAGAAAGAGAAGAAAAAGAAAACAACACATCAGAATCTCACAGCGGAATGATTTAAATATAATATAGAACATATACATAGTATCATATACATCAGAGTACACAACTAAACATCTCAATTTAGACAGTTATAACACTTATGTCAAATATACAATACAAGACAATCATACAGAATATCAACACAGCGGAAACTCTAACTATATATCTACACGCTGAAGCCTCCTGCTCCAAAGCTCCTCCAGAATTCGTCAAAAGATAACCTGAATCACTTGACTACTCATATATAATATGAGTACCCAAGAGTTTAATAAAACAGAAAATAAACACTCGGGTCAGACAGGGGTCTGGTGTGAGTAAACGGTTTAAGATTGCTTAACTTTAGAAAATCCTTTGAAAAGAAAGGTATCACATAAGACTTTCCACACATAAACATGGAAAAGTTTTTACCTTATGCTAACCAAAACATTTGATAGGAAATCCAGTGATATTATAATAGTGTCTAGGGTTTTCAAGTAAATAAGAAATAGCCGAAATTCTTACATGATTAAATTCCAGCTACTAGCCACAAAAGTGGGTAATAGGAACAAAACCGTAGGGTCTCGTAGGGAAAATGGGTTTCCATCAATGGCAGGGCTACGGGGTACCGCCCGTCACAGTACGTGGCCTAGATCACCGTACCGAGGAGTACTCCCACTCCCCTACAACACAAAGCCGGGACGATTCCTTACTGAACAGTCCCGAACAAGACCACCCCACAGTTGGCTGCAGACCAACTGCCCACACAGCCGAAATATAAAGGGACTTCTAGACAGGGATGTATCTTGCTCTCCAGTGGGAGCGACCCACGAAGCCTTGCTGCACCTCCCCTGTTTTAGCCATTCCCGGTTGATGAGGCTTGAGGCTGCGATTACCTTATAGGACTAATTATCTTAGAATGCTCATCGTCCACCTGACGATGTTCTGAAAGCATTCAATCCATACAAGTTCGTTCCGGGTTCGAACGAAACCGAAGGCACTATCTCGTTGCACTCATTTTGGAATCACCCTTAGAGTCAACGACCATAGTCCTTGCACTCTAAAACCACCATCTCGAATCTATAAGCACTATTCCGTCAAACTCATTACGGAATCACCCACAGAGTTATACTGACGTATAGCCCTTACACCTCGAGTCTTCACTTGCTCCACTTGGATTAACGACCTAACGTTTAAATGGAATCGATGTGGTTTTCGGATATCCAAATATGGAAACCCGATCCCGGTCTCATCGAAACCAAATGCCATTTTAATGTCCAAGTTGTACTTAAGGGATTTAAACAATAGATATTTCAGAAAATATCACTTAACATAAATGGATGTATCATATTACACAGATAGATAAGCATCTATTATCACATGCATCTATACATATCACAAAGCAGCATATATATCACATTCAGATATAACATATTCACATCATCACATATCAATCAATGTCATCCAACAACAACTAATATCATTAACTCATCCAATGATATATATCATCCAATCATTAATCATCCATAAACAAGTTGATCCAAACTTTAATTAATTTAATTAATCCTTAAATTAAATCCTTAGTTAATCACTTGGATTATCTTCAATACATTTTACTATTCATTAATTAATTTGTAATTAATTAATTAACTAACATCACTTAATTATCCATTTCAATTAATCTTCCCTGATTAATTATTACTTAATTACTTTAAGTAATTCTTACTTAATTACCATATTAATTAATCATCCTGATTAATTACTTCCAAATTATACTAAGTAATTACCTTTTAATTACCTTCTAAATTAATCAACCTTGATTAATTATTCTCTAATTATTCTGATAATTATTCCTTAATTATCCTTTAATCATACCCGATTAATCACTTTTAATTAATCACATTTGATTAATTACTTTTAATTAAAACTACTTGATTAATTACTTTTAATTAAGCACCTTTGATTTATTATTTTAATTACATTTAGTACTTAAAACTAAATTATAAATTAATTATTCTTAAATTATTAATTTAATAATTAATTAATTAATTCTATTAATTAATTAATGATTATGTAACAACCCGTATATTTGGACCATTTAAATTGACAATAATCCTCACATCTCAACTTAAATAATACAAAACACGAATCATTATGGGATTATAAATATATAAATGCAAATGAGAATCAATACAACATCACAGTCACAGAACAGTCACAGAATAATGCAGCGGAAAATACATCGTCACAATAGCAGTTCATGAAGCTACTACATAAAGTACAACAATGTATAAACAAAAGGTGACTGAAAGGAAACACATAAATGTCCAACAGACACGAACATCAAAATAGACTGATAAAGATAAATGCTAAGTCTTCAGCATCTTCAACCAACCTTGATCAGCAAACTGGATAGCTTCAGACTGACCCGAGCATATACGAAAGAAACACTCGAGTCAGGACTCAAAATCTTATACAGGATAATCAAGTACAGGGAATAAAATCCATAACTCAAAGATGAATAAAACATCTCTAAGGATCCGATAAACTATCTATATATACAATAGAATACGATATGTAGATAATGTCTAATCAAACACGAAAATGGATAGACTAGATAGACGGCACAAGCACGAATACGAACTATAAATCAAACAGAAGATTATTCAACAATAGTTTAATACAATGTATATATATCATTTGTATATATATAAACCATGCCAAACAACTAAATGCAAATAAGGTAGATGGAGCCTAGGCCTGAGATTCCGGATTAGCTACAACTGAAATTCAAACAAGGAAGTTATTCGACAATCGATTGACGTATATATATAACACTTGTATATATAAAACGTACCAAAACAAGTCGGGATGAGAGCGAATGAGCTGAAGCGATGTCCTAAGAATCCGGAGCGGTGGCTGAAACAACACGCAAAGTTTATTAAAATACATATATACTGCTAATCTTAAACTAACGGAAAACCACTGTATATTTATAAGTTATCATGTAAAGAAAAATTTCTAAACAACGTCCAAAATGTTGGTACAAAATTATGAAACCAAATTTATGCAATCAGTTCTGTACCCAAACTTTTAAAACACTGCCGTATAACCACATGACCTTGCTAAACAACTACAGTTCACATAATGACAACTCACAAATATAAAGTTTTTTTTTTATACTGTACCCCACAAAATATCAAAACATGTATTATACTGTAACTTTAATACTGTACCTTAACTCATATAATATAACAACTCATATAATACAACAACTCATATATAAAGTTTTATAAAGTTTATACTGTAACCAGGAAACTACCAAATCAACAGCCGAAGCCAAGACTAAACATGTACACTATATTTTTCAACAAACTCTTTTATATTTCTTAATGTAAATACATAGCCTATACTTATACTACTCATTTATAAAGTAGCTCATGAACATACTATAGTCAAGGTGCAGGGGGGGTTTTGCGGGCTGCATGGGTCGGTACAGGGGTGTGGCCACATGAGGAAAGGCGGGGTGAGGTTTGGGCGGAGTAGTGGGTTGGCTGCAGGTAGAAGGTGGCCGGTAGGGGTCGGTGCAGTGGGCGAAGCGGGCTAGGCGGAGTGGCAGTGGATAGTGGGGTGGTGGTTGCGCGGGGGAGCTATGTAGTGGGTTGGTTGTGGTGGAGGGGCGGAGCTGTGTAATGGCGGAGGCCGGTAGGGGGTTGGTGCAGGGGGAGCCGATGGTGTGGGGGAGGCGGTTGTAGGGCTTCATTGGAGAGGCGGAGTGGAGCATGCGGGAAGACGGGTCTGAGGCGACGGTTGCGGAGCTTCAGTGGCGGCTGTTAGTGGGGGAAGAAAAGTGGGGTGGTGGTTGACAGGTGGGGCGGGCTGCATGGGCGGAGCTGATGGAAGGAGGCGATAGCATGGGGTGGAGGCCGAGCAACCGGGGGAAAAGCAGGGGCGGCCGGTGTTGTGGTTGGTGTGCGTGCGGCATGGGGAGGAGGCGGAGCTGTATGGGTTGCAAGGGAAGTTTTGCAAAATAAAAATAAAAAAAAGACAAGAGAAAATGCAAAGAGAGGAGAAAGAGGAGCTGAGGGGGGGGATGTACGTGTGAACTGGGTTAGCATTCATAAAAAAAATATGAAGAGAGGAGGGAGAGATGGAAGCTTGCTTTCAGTTTTTGTAGAGAAAAATAAACAAAATATAAACGTGAACAAAAGAAAACAGAGGGAGGGAGCACAGGGAGGAAACAAAAGAAAACGTGAAGAGAAGAAGAAGAAGAGGAGGAAGGAGAAAAAGAAACAGAGGAGAAAAGATCACGTACCAGTTTCTCTGAGGCAAAAGGTTATGCAGAGCAATAAATGAAGGAGCTGGTGTACAGTATAATAAATGGAGAGGGATATATACACGTTATTCAAAGTGTGCATACGTCAGTGCAATGATGATTTTCAAAATGGAGGCTATTTGGGTTCCCAAGGCAGCTGAAAGGCTCAAAAGTTTTAAATGTTGGAATGTTGGGTACCGCTTTGCGCTGCGTAACGGACCGGTTTGCGCTCCGTTAACAATTTTAAATTTGCAACGCCGAACTCCGTTGACACAAATAAATATACCATTGTGATCAGCGCGTCGAGACGGATACAACGGTGTAAAGATATTGATGGTACGACGCCGTTTACAAAGTGGTAAATCTTAATTAACCATTTGCACGAACGAACTTTTAGCTAGCAATTAAAAGCGGAATTTGACGAAACGAAATGCGCCGTCACGTTCAGAATATTTTTCTTATGCGACATCGAGAAAAATATTTGAGTTCGGGTGATAGGAAATTTTCACATAAGATTTAAACTAAAATGCAAATGCGGCGAGCGTAATTTACTTCAATATTTTTCAACGAAATTTGGCGCACGCCTATGTCTATCCAGACGCATTCCAAATGCGAAGTTTGGATGGCAACGGAAGTTGTTTGTGAAAATTCGAATTTTTACATAAAATAAGCGGTTTTAAAATTTTAAACTGGGTCCGGATTTTCAGGGTCGTTACATTCTCCCCTACTCAAAACTTTTCGTCCTCGAAAAGGAACAAAGTAAAGAATGGAAGACAAATAGAAGAGATACGATGGACATAGAATAGATTATGAATGAAGTAAAGAATATAGAATGGAATTTACCTTCAACAAACAATTCTGGATTAGAATTTCGGATACTCCCCTCGGTTTCCCAAGTACAATCACGATCATCGGGACTCCATTGGACTTTGACTAGGCTAACAGACTTCCTTCTAAGCTGCTTCGTATCCCTATCAACGATACGAAGCGGTTTTCTCTCTATAGTCAAATCCGGCTCAATATCCACCTCATCTAACTGAGCAATAGGAATGGTCATGTATGGGTCATGTACAACCTTCCGAAGATGTGAAACATGGAATACGTTGTGCACGCCCTCAAATTTCTCCGGCAGCGCAACTCTGTAGGCTAGTGTACCAATCCTCTCAGTGATAGTGAATGGTCCAACAAATCTAGGAGCGAGCTTCCCTCTACGACCAAATCGAATAACATTCTTCAAAGGTGATACTTTAAGAAAGACCTCATCTCCAACCTGGAATTTTAACTCTCTTGTACGCCTATCGGCATAGCTCTTCTGCCTATCCTGTGCGGTCTTCATCTTCCTTCTGATCTCATTGACCTTCTCGGACGCTTCCATAATCATATCCGGGGCAAGAACTAATCGGTCACCAGGCTCAATCCAACAAGCTGGCGATTTGCATGGCCGTCCATATAAAGCTTCGAACGGTGCCATATCGATACTCGCCTGATTATAAAGATAGTTATATTTCAATTCAAATTTTACTTATTCAAATTGAAAATTTTGGATTACCTGATAGTTGTTATTATAAGTGAATTCAACCAAATGAAGGTGGTCTTCCCAAGATCCACCGAAATCAATAATGCAAGCTCGGAGCAGATCTTCCAAAATCTGATTTACCCTCTCAGTTTGGTCATCTGTTTGAGGATGATAAGCCGTGCTCAGATTCAGTTTAGTGCCCAAGACGTCCTGAAATGCCTTCCAGAATTTACTAGTGAATAAAGGATCTCTATCGCATACAATACTAGATGGAACTCCATGAAGTCTGACAATCTCTCTCATATAAATCTCGGCCAAACTCGAAGCAGTACGAGTGGTCTTAACAGGAATAAAGTGAGCAGATTTTGTCAACCTATCAACAATCACCCATATACTCTCGTTCCCTTTTCTGGTCCTTGGTAATCCGTCAACGAAGTCCATAGAAATTTGATCCCATTTCCAACACGGAATCTCTAGGGGTTGAAGTAATCCTGCCGTCTTCCGGTGATCGGCCTTGACTTGCTGGCAAGTGGTGCATCTACTGACATACATGGAAATATCTCTCTTCATCCCACTCCACCAATATAAACGCTTCATATTTCGATACATCTTGGTGACACCAGGATGAAATGAAAGTGATGATTGATGGTTCTCTCTAGGCACTTCTTGTCTCAGTCCATCAACATTTGGAACACAAATACGGTTGTCAATCTTCAGAACTCCATTACTATCTATCTGTGCTCCCACTTTACTGTCAGCATTTCCAACTCTACCAAGAACTAACTCCTTCATGCGATAGAGCAAGGTGTCCTCATATTGCTTAGCTTTGATGCGATCCAAAAGAGATGGGGAGATAACAAGCTGAAATAGCATGCCTTCTACAAGATTACAACATGACAATGCTTTGCTACGGCTCAAAGCATCGGCTACAACATTTGCTTTTCCAGGAGTATAATTGATGTCGAGATCATATGCAGCTAGGAATTCGAGCCATCGGACTTGTCTCTGATTCAAGTCCTTCTGGGAGAAAATATACCGCAAGGACTTATGATCTGTGAATAATTCAATTTTTGTTCCCAAAAGATGATGCCTCCATAGTTTCAAAGCAAATACGACTGCAAGAAGCTCCAAATCATGAGTTGCATAGTTTACTTCATGAGTCGTCAACTGACGACCGACATAAGCAATAACCTTTCCATTTTGCATAAGGACAGCGCCTAAACCTTCTCGACAAGCATCGGTATAGACAGTTAATCCTTCACTCCCGTCAATTATCGCAAGAACTGGGGCTTCAGTTAACTTACGTTTCAGCTCATTAAAAGCTGATTCGCACTTCTCACTCCAAATAAACTTGACATCCTTCCGAGTTAAAGCAGTCAGTGGGGCAGAAATCCGGGCAAAGTGCTCAATGAATCTGCGATAATAACCGGCCAAGCCTAAGAAACTACGGATATCAGTAGGGGTTTTGGGAGTCTCCCAATCCTGTAGATAAGTTTCCAAATTAGAAAGGAATAAGATGGATCGAATAGAAATAACGAATAAGATAGAACTTACATTGATTACGGCGATCTTAGCTGGATCGACCGAAATCCCGTTTTTAGAAACAATATGACCAAGGAATCGTACTTCGTCTCGCCAGAAGTGGCATTTCGAAAACTTGGCTTTAAGCTGATGATTTTGGAGAGTTCCCAGAACATAAGCAAGATGTGTTTCATGCTCTTTCTCATCCTTGGAGAAGACGAGAATCTCATCAATGAAGACAAGAACAAACTTGTTAAGGACATCACGGAAGACTCTATACATTAAGTCGACGAAATAAGCAGGTGCGTTGGTCAAACCGAATGGCATAACCAACCATTCATAGAATCCATTCTCGGTACGGAAAGCTGTCTTATGAATACTATCTTTTGCTACTCTGAGTTGGTGGAACCCAGTGGCTAGATCAAGTTGTGAGAAAACTTTAGCTCTATGGAGCTGATCGAATAAATCATTGATGCGAGGCATCGGATAGTGGTTCTTGAGAGTGCTTCTTGTTTAATTCCCGGTAATCAACACACATGCGAAGAGATCCATCTGATTTGGTGACAAAGACGACTGCGGTGCCCTATTCAGAACAACTTCTCCTGATCAAACCCTTAGCAAATAGATCATCAATTTGGGTTTTATGTTCAGCTTTTTCTTTAGGAGCCATCCTTCTGTGAGGGAGAACTACGGGAGTAGCTCTGGGAATAAGGTCAATGCGGAAATCGATCTCCCGCTTTAGCGATAGAGAGTCGACCTCTCCAAATACATCGGGAAATTTCTGAACAATAGGAGTAGTACTAAGGTCATCCGGGTGAGCATCAAGAGAGAATATGAAGCTTCCGGCATATTTCTGAGGTGATTTGCATTCGATGACAAGCGGTAGACCCTTGTCATTAACTAGAGGAACAGATCGAGCTTTGCAAGAAATAATAGCATCGAATTTTCTTAACCAATCAGCACCCAACAAAATGTCGAATGCTACGAAGCCAAGCACATAAAAAACCCAAGTGAATCGATATCTTCCACACAAAAGCGCAACCTCTTTACAAATTCGACTGAGGTTGGCAAGTCCTCCAATAGGGTTGGAGACACATAAGGAAGTAGCAGCAAGAGTAGGTTCTAATTTGAGCTTATTACAAAGGTCAATAGATATGAAGCTATGAGATGCACCAGTATCGAATAATACCCTAACAGGTAAATAACGTAATGAAAAAGTACTTCGTAAGGTACCTCGGTCATCCTGAGCAGGTGGTGGAAGTGGTGCAGGAGTGGTGACAGCATATACTCCTGATGGTGTGCCTTTCTTCCTCAATGGGCATTATCTCTTGAAGTGACCTTGCTGGAGGCAGACAAGGCATAAATCATTCCTCATCCAAGGAGGCGGTGGAATAGCAGCTCCGGTGGATGGACAACTATTAGCATAATGGCCCTTCTTATCACATTTGAAGCAAGTGATCTTAGCAAGGTCGATTGGGCTTTTCTGGGCATATCCTAATCCTGTAGTCTTTTGCCAAGCTTTCTTTTGTTGATCAAAGTTCATCTTCCTCTTTCCGAGCTGGCTGGAAGAGGGCTGAGTAGGAGGGGCCTTGGCAGTGGGTCCCCTTGGCTTTGTCTCATATCTAAGAGCATAATCAACAAGCTCTGTGAAGGTGCAGTGAGTGTGGCCAGTAAGCAAGTCATAATACTCTGGTCTAGCTCCCATAATGAACTTCTCGTTCTTTAGAAGTGGTGTGTCGATCAATCCCGGGCCAAACTTGGAGAGTTCGTTGAATTTCCTCGTACTCAGAAAAAGTCATACTGCCTTACTTAAGATCCATAAAAGCTCTATAAAGTTGGGTTTTCCCAGCAGCGGGCATCCATTGTGCCGAGAAAGTATCCCTAATCAAAAGATAGACTAGATAAATAACAATCCAAAGATTGAAAGAAGAATTTAGACTACGAAGTCCAAATAAATTTATACCTAAACTGGGCCCAAGTGATGGTGTTCTCCTCGATACGGGAAGTAACCGATTCCCACCAATCTTGCGCGGCATCCTGAAGTTGCCACGCAGCAAGTTGACGCTTCTGAGCATCAATGATCTCCAATACAGAAAATATCTTCTCTAAGCCTTTGAGCCATTGCTGGGCTTCGATAATGCCCTCGGATCCAGAAAACTTAGTACCACCTAGCTGTTATACTCCTTGCTAAGAGTGGTGAATTTGACTGGAGCTGGGGCGGCAGGTGCAGCCTGGGCAGGACCATGGCCTCTTCCTCCCCTATTGTTTCTTCCGGAGCTCATCCTAAAATATCGAAAGAGATTTAGAACCAAGGATAGAAAATCATATAGCTTGAAGGAAATCTAATGAACGAATCAAAGAAGTTTGAATTTTAAAGGATCGGGATATTGAATCGATTCTCCTCATTCTAGGGTATTGCTACCCTATCTCTAATGAGTTTATATAATCCCAAACTAAGGTTTTTAGGGAAACCAAAGCTCTGATACCAGCTGTAACAACCCGTATATTTGGACCATTTAAATTGACAATAATCCTCACATGTCAACTTAAATAATACAAAACACGAATCATTATGGGATTATAAATATATAAATGTAAATGAGAATCAATACAACATCACAGTCACAGAACAGTCACAGAATAATGCAGCGGAAAATACATCGTCACAATAGCAGTTCATGAAGCTACTACATAAAGTACAACAATGTATAAACAAAAGGTGACTGAAAGGAAACACATAAATGTCCAACAGACACGGACATCAAAATAGACTGATAAAGATAAATGCTAAGTCTTCAGCATCTTCAACCAACCTTGATCAGCAAACTGGATAGCTTCAGACTGACCCGAACATATACAAAAAGAAACACTCGAGTCAGGACTCAAAATCTTATACAGGATAATCAAGTACAGGGAATAAAATCCATAACTCAAAGATGAATAAAACATCTCTAAGGATCCGATAAACTATCTATATATACAATAGAATACGATATGTAGATAATGTCTAATCAATAAAGTACGATATTAAAATAGCGTTAAGGCGTTACCATAATTCCCCTTAACACATTTTATAATGCCATAGTCTATACAGCACCGTAAAACCCACCGTAAACTAGTGGTTATCAGAGGGTACCCCATAGGTATAACACACAAAAAAACGTAGTGGTCGCGAATAGGATAATCAGTATGACAAGGTACATGAGGCGATACCAACTAGGATACTAGTAGTTGCGTGATCCGGACTGATGTTGAGCAGAGTAGCTACTATCTCAACACCGCGAAACAACACTCCCAAATCAAGGGTGCACCCAAATCGAATCACAAAAGTAATATATATGGTATCGAAGAAGTGTGTCCGCTAGAGGTGGCGATCCTCAATGGCCCGGCGCGGCTCCTGTTTTAGTCATGTCAGGGGTTATCCTATATCGTTCTCTTTCTTCAATCAACGCGTTCACCAAACCATCCACTTCATTCTGGATCAACACTTCGCGCATAATAGTTATTAAAGTGGTTTTTGGTATCGACAGAGAGTATGTCCATGCCCGATCCCGGTCTCTTTAATAACTACGTATTTATTACCCGATGGTCGGTTAAATTAACGTTTAAACAAATCAAAGTCCAAAAGTCAAGGTGCAAATTTGACTTCCAAAATTTGACATTTTTCGACTCAATTTATTTTAGATATTTTAGAACAAATTTCCAAATGAATTTTTCGTTCAAACATTTGAGTGGACAATTCAAAGTTTAGTAATCAAGTTTGATTTAAGGTCTGAATGTCGCTTATTAAATTTAGTTCATAATCAATGAATTCAATTTAATGGTAAACTTAGTTTAAATCATTAAATCAAGATCAATTTATGTCACTTCATGTTTACATCCACTGTTATCATAAATCCGATAAATCAATTTCATTAACTAAATTCCTTTTAATCAAACCTCATTTGATTTATTTGCCTATTCAATTAAATTCCACATCAAAAAAAATCCATTTTCATTTACAATGTCCTGATTTGATTTATTTGTAAGTTTAAAATCATTTTTTTTTTGAAATTTAAATTATCACAAAGTTATATCCATAGAACATTGGTTAGTTTCGTATTCCTCCTAAATCAAATTTCTAAATTTCCAAATAAAATTTGCAACATATTCCAAATCTATTTAATTAAAACCGAGCTTAATTTAAACCTAACAATTTAATAAATTTTTAAGTTATCAAATTCTAAAACTTACTTGTTTCTAAATCTCATTTCAATAAATTTGCCAATTCATTTTATTTAATTACATAGGTTTATTAATCCGTTTCAATTTTATCCATTAATTTTACTTCAATCCAATCCATAAAATTTATCTCAATTAAATCCGTGAAATTTATTTCAATTACATCCATTAAACCGTTACCAAATTTTCAAACAAATTGTTAAGTTCATTCCTTAATTTAAAATATATTTCAATTTCGAAAATAGTTTTGTTGACCAATCGGGATTCTTATTTTTATTTTCTATCCTAGGCCAAGTTGTTTAATTAGGTATTTATCATTTCAACCCAATATTATTCAATATAAAACAAAGCATAGCAAAGGGAACTTGCAGTGTGATAACTGGGATGGTGTCAAAGTAAATAAACAAGCAATAGCAACCATACATAACAATTTAACAATGTATTAAATAATCCCGAAATAATCGTATTAACTTACATTTGTTATTTATGCAAATTAATATAATTATTCCTAGAATCCACACTATCGTTTCATGCGGATTAAAGATTATTACGTTAGGGTTTTCACTTGGTGTCTATTATCAAATTACTACATCAATCATACATTCAATGGTTCAAAGTGTAGTTAACGCTATTCTACGCGACGATTTATTTAACATTTAAAGGGGTCAAGTTCAACATATATAATCCATTTTAAATTGTTGACTATCCTATATCAATTTCAATTTCATATTAAATTTCACTTATATTAACAACCAAATTCAACATCACATACTAACTTTAGTGTCACAACTATTTGTCGTAAACTAGCAATATTCAAATTTAACTTGCATAGCGATTTTACAATTTTTTTTATTTCAACAATTCCAACAATCAACAATTTAACATCCAAATTAATATAAACAACAATTATCACTTGATTATCATAGCATAATAGATCGAGTCGTGAATGAAATATTCACCTTGCGTGGTTGAAGAAGATGACGGCGAAGCACGAAAATGGATAGACTAGATAGACGGCACAAGCACGAATACGAACTATAAATCAAACAGAAGATTATTCAACAATAGTTTAATACAATGTATATATATCATTTGTATATATATAAACCATGCCAAACAACTAAATGCAAATAAGGTAGATGGAGCCTAGGCCTGAGATTCCGGATTAGCTACAACTGAAATTCAAACAAGGAAGTTATTCGACAATCGATTGACGTATATATATAACACTTGTATATATAAAACGTACCAAAACAAGTCGGGATGAGAGCGAATGAGCCGAAGCGATGTCCTAAGAATCCGGAGCGGTGGCTGAAACAACACGCAAAGTTTATTAAAAAACATATATACTGCTAATCTTAAACTAACGGAAAACCACTGTATATTTATAAGTTATCATGTAAAGCAAAATTTCTAAACAACGTCCAAAATGTTGGTACAAAATTATGAAACCAAATTTATGCAATCAGTTCTGTACCCAAACTTTTAAAACACTGCCGTATAACCACATGACCTTGCTAAACAACTACAGTTCACATAATGACAACTCACAAATATAAAGTTTTTTTTTATACTGTACCCCACAAAATATCAAAACATGTTTTATACTGTAACTTTAATACTGTACCTTAACTCATATAATATAACAACTCATATAATATAACAACTCATATATAAAGTTTTATAAAGTTTATACTGTAACCAGGAAACTACCAAATCAACAGCCGAAGCCAAGACTAAACATGTACACTATATTTTTCAACAAACTCTTTTATATTTCTTAATGTAAATACATAGCCTATACTTATACTACTCATTTATAAAGTAGCTCTTGAACATACTATAGTCAAGGTGCAGGGGGGGTTTGCGGGCTGCATGGGTCGGTACAGGGGTGTAGCCGCGTGGGAAAGGCGGGGTGAGGTGTGGGCGGAGTAGTGGGTTGGCTGCAGGTAGGGGGTGGCCGGTAGGGGTCGGTGCAGTGGGCGAAGCGGGCTAGGAGGAGTGGCAGTGGATAGTGGGATGGTGGTTGCGCGGGGGAGCTGTGTAGTGGGTTCGTTGCGGTGGAGGGGCGGAGCTGTGTAATGGCGAAGGCCGGTAGGGGGTTGGTGCAGGGGGAGCCGATGGTGTGGGGGAGGCGGTTGCAGGGCTTCATTGGAGAGGCGGAGTGGAGCATGCGTGAAGACGGGTCTGAGGCGACGGTTGCGTGGATTCAGTGGCGGCTGTTAGTGGGGGAAGAAAAGTGGGGTGGTGGTTGACAGGTGGGGCGGGTTGCATGGGCAGAGCCGATGGAAGGAGGCGGTAGCATGGGGTGGAGGCCGAGCAACCGGGGGAAAAGCAGGGGCGGCCGGTGCTGTGGTCGGTGTGCGTGTGGCATGGGGAGGAGGCGGAGCTGTATGGGTTGCATGGTAAGTTTTGCAAAAAAAAATAAAAAAAAGAAAAGAGAAAATGCAAAGAGAGGAGAAAGAGGAGCTGAGGGGGGTGGGATGTACGTGTGAACTGGGTTAGCATTCATAAAAAATATATGAAGAGAGGAGGGAGAGATGGAAGCTTGCTTTCAGTTTTTGTAGAGAAAAATAAACAAAATATAAACGTGAACAAAAGAAAACAGAGGGAGGGAGCACAGGGAGGAAACAAAAGAAAACGTGAAGAGAAGAAGAAGAAGAGGAGGAAGGAGAAAAAGAAACAGAGGAGAAAAGATCACGTACCAGTTTCTCTGAGGCAAAAGGTTATGCAGAGCAATAAATGAAGGAGCTGGTGTACAGTATAATAAATGGAGAGGGATATATACACGTTATTCAAAGTGTGCATACGTCAGTGCAATGATGATTTTCAAAATGGAGGCTATTTGGGTTCCCAAGGCAGCTTAAAGGCTCAAAAGTTTTAAATGTTGGAATGTTGGGTACCGCTTTGCGCTGCGTAACGGACCGGTTTGCGCTCCGTTAACAATTTTAAATTTGCAACGCCGAACTCCGTTGACACAAATAAATATACCATTGTGATCAGCGCGTCGAGACGGATACAACGGTGTAAAGATATTGATGGTACGACGCCGTTTACAAAGTGGTAAATCTTAATTAACCATTTGCACGAACGAACTTTTAGCTAGCAATTAAAAGCGGAATTTGACGAAACGAAATGCGCCGTCACGTTCAGAATATTTTTCTTATGCGACATCGAGAAAAATATTTGAGTTCGGGTGATAGGAAATTTTCACATAAGATTTAAACTAAAATGCAAATGCGGCGAGCGTAATTTACTTCAATATTTTTCAACGAAATTTGGCGCACGCCTATGTCTATCTAGACGCATTCCAAATGCGAAGTTTGGATGGCAACGGAAGTTGTTTGTGAAAATTCGAATTTTTACATAAAATAAGCGGTTTTAAAATTTTAAACTGGGTCCGGATTTTCAGGGTCGTTACAGATTACTTCATTAATTATAATCTTAATTAATTACTTAACAAGTAATTAATCATATAATTAATTGCTCTTAATCCTTTTATTAATTAAGCATTAATCAAATAATTTAAACCTTTAACTAATTATTAATTAAGTCTTTAATTAATAACTAAAGCGATTATTCCTTAATCACATTTACTTAATTACTTTTAATAAAGAAATTATCCTTTACTTAATTACCTTTAGTAATTAATCACTTATTTACTTTAATTACTTCCCTAAGTAATTATATTATATTAATCCAAAGTGATTGTCTTAATTAATCACAAATTAATTACTTAATTCATTTTTTTAACTTAATCATTTAAAATTAATTAAATGATTCTTAACTTACTATATTAAAAGATTCTTAATTAAGAAACCATTATCTTAATTAAATCATTTATTAAAAAATAAAACCCGATAATTAAAAATAATTTAGTTATCTCAATTATCTTTACAAATGTATTTATCTTTAACCAAATCAAATTCAAAATAACTAAAGATAATCTTTATTTTTAATTGATCTCTAAATCTTAATTATTTAACTTAATTAAAATAAAATACTTTAGAAATCAATTTTAAATAAAACCCTTGAAACATTCAAATTAAAATGTTTGGATTTTCCAAAGTGATTAAATAAAATAAAATACTTATTATTTAAAATCCACTTATCTCATTTTTTTTTAAAACCTTTATGTTTTCAGAATATAAAAATTTATTAAAACTTAACTTTGAAACCAAATTAGTTTATAAGAGAAAGCTTGTTTATATTTTTGTAAACTTTAATTAAATTTTTAAAAGCAAATTCCTCTTGCTTTCAAAATCTTTAAACATTGCTTTATATTATAAAACTTTGCAGCAAACCAAAACTACATTACAGACTCGAGCTACACTCGGCAAACACAGCAACAAACCCGAGTAACCCACACGAAAATATCGCGTCAACCCCGTGCTTCCCACCTTCCTTCTTGCATCGAGTCCCACACAATAAAAACACGAGTTCATCTTCGAGTCTCCTTCCCTTCACATCCCAGAACCCATACTTCCAGATACCCCTTGCACCGTGCAACGTGCACCGTCCACCTTTCCACCAGCAATCATCATCACAACTCCGACAAGTCATCTTCGACCCTAACGATACTTCGCATAACCCAGAAACCCAAAAACGCTTGAAAATCAAAATTTGCCCCTCCAGCCAAAAACTGTTCCGAAACCCACATTCCAAATCTTGACCACCGCTGGCCATCCCCCTCACCGGAGTCCACGCCACCACCACCGTAGCTTCCCCACAATCCCCTGGACCTTCGGCAATGCTCGCGATAACCTCCGGTATCCCCACGACACCGTGAAACCATGATGAACTCATCGGCCAAAAACAGGTAAATAAACCCTAACTCCTCTATTATCGGCCATCCCACTCAATTAAAAATTCATGAAGCATTTTTCGCATGACCCATGTTGCCTCCTCCTCCTTCATGATCAACGGCGAAGTCTAATCTCGCTATCGTTCGCCATGAATCAACCAAATTGCTCAAAACAGTCAACCCAGAAATTCACTTCGATTTCTAATCTAAAAATCAAGGTACATATCTCAAAAATCATGATTTGGCCCTAAGAATTCAATTATGAGATCAAAAACTAAAATTGATTTAATAATTTTTGGCCCAAATTATATTTACTGGAAATTTGAAAATTTCAGAACCCTTTATTTACTTTAAAGACTTGCAATTGTATTTAGATGATAGCCTACAAGTTTCAGACAACTTCTATTCAAAATTCAAAGCCTAATTCGAATTTAAAATCAAGTTATTGAATTTATTATCGATTTTGAAACTGTTTCATAAACACATAGTAAAATTTTAACCATACAGGCATTTCAATCCATATCCAGACATGCAATTAAACACTCACATACAAACATGCATTTAATTCAATTCAGATATCCAAGCGACAACATGATATTTATTCACAATCCAAGATAGAATTCAAGTTTTAAAACTGTTTTTAAAATTTATTTACTCACCTTTTATTTCAGAGGATAGAACTGCATATATTGCTTCCCAGGCTTTTAAATTCATTTGCATGCTCATTGAATTGCTTGATTCCAGTTTGCATGTTGACGAATCTCCTGAATCTATCCTTGCATGTTGATTAATTCTCTGAATTGTTTACAATGAATGAATTTCCAGATTTCTACTTTTCTTTCTTTCAGATTTTCAACATTTTACTTCTTTGCTTCAATTTTTACAGGTTTCAGATTTGTATTCATTTTTGATCTTTGTTTTGTATTTTTGTTGAAATGAGATAGTATTCAGCTGAAGTTTTCAAGAGTAGATTTTTTTTTCTTTCTTATTTTACAATTTTAGATTTTAAATTAAAATGTCAAGAATATGACATTTGTCCCTTGTATGATCTAATTTCCTTACACCTATGCTCTCTTATTTACAAATGTCCTTGCATAAATCAAAATGTTAACAAGTGTTTTAATATCTAATTAATATTTTTAAATGTTATCTTCTTATTTATAAATTTATTTAAGTTATATGTAAGTAATTATGTAATATTATGAACTTATCTTTTAATAAATATGCATGTGAATACAAATAACTTATAGTTTTGATTTATATTATATAATATATGTTTATAAACTTGAGAAATTGATTTTAACTCCTTATATAAATTTTTAAAACAATTTTATCTTATTAAAAACAAAAGCTAAAATATATGTTTATGAAATAAGAAATTAACTTTATTATTTAAAATTTAAATTTCAAATATCATTTCAAAGACATTAAATCAAATTATCATTTCAAATTCAAAACTAAATATATTCAAGTTTGAAAAACTCTTGTTAAATTTAAATTAATAAATTTTCCTATTTCAAATATATATACAAATATATATACACATTTCAAATAGAAACATTCTAACATTAAATTTGTTAATTTCCATATTAAATTTTAAAACAAATCTCAAATCACAATATATATACATTCATATATATATTACAATTTGAATATAAAGTTTTATTACATTAAAAACTTCTTATTTACCAAAATAAATATTTCCAAATCAAATTATTATAAACTTTCAAAAGAATTTAACCTTGCTTATTTATATTGTTAAGAAAATATTAATAGATGTTAACCAATTATTATTATTAATCTTTAAAATAAATTTTAACTTGTCAAGTTATAATGTAAATGATCAAATCAATTTAATTATTAACAAAGATTAATTGATATTGCTCAAAATTCAGGGTCGTCACAGTAACCCATTCGTGGCCGACCGCGACAATCAATCCACATAATAGGGTGCACCCATCAAGTTCAAATCGTGACAGTAAAATACGAAAGATCAACGTCGCTAAAGGTAGCTAACCTCATTGCCTAGACATAAGCTTCTGTTTTATTCATTTTAATTATGACACGAATGTCAAAGTTATCAATCATCGTTCTTTTACTTCATTCCAGTAAACGTCACCATTTCAACCACAACATTCTAGATATCATCCACTGCATACACGGTTGTCAAAGTGGTTTCAGGATCGACAGAGAGTATGTCAATATCCGGCCCCGGTCTCTTTGACAATCCAATGTATGTCTTACACAACATTTGTCAATTATGGTTTTAAAAACGATTCATATTAATAACGAACCGGATTTTATTTTTATTTTCCAAATTCCTCAAATCCAATTCCCCATTCCCAAATTACATTATAAAACATTCAGATTTGAAAACTCAATTTCCTTTGAAACTTTAAATTTTAAAACCAATTTAAACCCATAAGTTGGATCACATAAACCAAAATATATTTAAATTGAATCTTACATTTCATTACAATTTAACCCACCAATTTCCCAATAAATCCCGAACATTTATTAAACAATTTAAATCTCGATTAAAATTTAACCAACCAATTTTCCAATAAATCTAAAAAAATTATTAAACAATTTAAAACTCCATTACAATTTAACAAACCAATTTCCCAATAAATCCTAAAAATTTATTAGTGATGCCCCACCTCTATACTCACACTAACCAAGGACACTATGGGTGATGTCATCGACTAGTACGAAGGATAAGGCTGTTGAGGAGCGACCATCTGTGTAATTACTTTGTGCTAGTACCGGTGTCAAATAGTATGTCATGCATTTCATTTCCAGAGGAAATCTAACAAATCAAATACAAACTCAAAACTACTACATAGTGGCTATGTGGCCTTCGGAAAAAAATATAAAATAAGCATAAAATAAATCATTTATAGATATTCATATCATTAAGGCGGAAGTAGATATAATTATAACACATAGAAGTGTACATATGGTCATACAAGATCCACTACATCACAAAAGAATAGGTACAAGTCCTAGAGAAGATAATATTATACGTCAAGGAGTCTCTATCTCGAATGTATAAAAACAAAAACTACTAAGCTAAAGTAGTTAGCTAAAAGTCGGAAGCTATTCCCTGCTAAGAAGTCAAGTGGAAGCACCTGAAACACCTCGGTCTGGCCCGAGTATTATTTAACAAGAAAAATGATAAACGGATCAGTCTAGCTATGATTATCATGTAAGATGAGATAGAATAAGAGATATGACAAATATATATGATAACAAAAAGAATCATACAATATCTCAAATTTTCTCAAATACCAAAAAGAATGTCATATTCTTTATTTTTGTTCACCAAACCACAAATATTGATAAAGCTTATCAATGCAAATCACAAAAAATGGTAAAACACAAATTCAAGAAATTAATAATTAGAAATTCAAAAAACACAAAGGGGGAGACCTATCGCAAACGAGAGCATGAAAACTCACCAACACGTGTATCACAAACAGAACGCTATTCCATGGGTCCCTAATCCATATTGCCAGTGCAACGACGTAGTACAACGGTACGCTCAAGGAACCTGAAACTCAAATAAGCCACAACAATGACGTAGTACAACAGTACGCTCGATGAACCAAACTCCATAAAATGGTTAAAAGACCATGGGTCGCTAGCCCATACAAATGAGATGAAGCTATGCAGCACGGGGTATAATCCCTCATGCGGACAATGATACATCGCATATCGCAAATCTAAACCTCAAAATGATCGTCATAGATCATTAAGAAGTGTAAATTACACTATGCTAGTAAACAAATGAGTTTAGCATCATGTCCCATAACCACTAGCTTAACTTAAATATTTACGAACAAATTGAAGATTTCCACTCGAAAATTTTCACAAGATTTCAATCGAATAAGTCTAAGAATTAACCGACAAAGTAAACGCAAGCGTTTCATACCACTTGTTTTGCTAAGTCGTTTAATTGGATTTCTTATACAAATGAGATAAAGATTTGTATATACTAGTAGATTGGAAAATGGTTTTAAAAACAAGCTTTATATTAAAAGAATTGTTGAAATCATTTTTGTGAAAGAGTTTGAATATTTACTACTAGTATAAAAACCTTTGTATTTTAAAGTGAAAAATCATAGAAACAATTGAAAAAAAAATCTATCACCAAAAACCACATTCAACGACATGGATTAAAACCATAAAAAACGATACCAAAACCATCAAATGGATATTCCCAAGAATCCAGAAAAGAAGTCGTCAAAGTCGATAATAAGTGACAACAACTAACCAGATAAATAAAAATCGATTAAAACATAAAACCCAAGTAATAATAGGCAAATTGGCTGAATTTAACAGCGCCAAATGTCTAGTGGTTTTCCCAGACATCTAAGCTGAAGTTTTGGAAATTTTCTTCCAGATTGCCTAGATGTCTAGGAAAACCTCAGACGTCTGAGCTATAGGTCTGGAATTTTTATTGCTTTTCGTCAAACATCTGAGCATTTTCCAAGACATATGAGCTGAAGCTCAGGGAAATTTTTTCCAAGGCCATTGATGGCCAAATCAACTCGGAAGCGACTGAATAAGTGATGGTGGCTAGGGATTTATGCCAAACGACAACCCGGACCTCTAGGCTCTTCAATACACTCAAAAAATATGTCCAAACATCCGTAGTAGGATTTTTATAGATTTTGACTTTAAAATACCAAAAATTGGTAAATTCATCAAACCAACTCAATTCAGAAGCAATCGAATATGAAGTAGATGTTAGAAATTCATACCTAACAATAGTGAAAGCTATAGACGTAGATGTGAGTTCAAGAACTCACCTTTGAACTCAAAAAAATATATTGAGAAGCTCTTAAAACAAAGAAAGATCAATCTTTCTTCAACCTCACTTCAAGAACCTTCAATCTAAGCTTCTCCTTCATTTTGGAACTTGAATTTCCTAAGATTCTAGGGCTTAGGAATTTTATTTTTCCTATTTTCCCCCAATTTTCTCTTTAGCTTGAGTGTTAGGAAATTATGAGTAGAGGAGTTAGGGTATTTGGTAGATTAGTTTGGGTTATCTTATTGGGTAGGTGGGCTAGAACCAAACCCAAAGCCTAAATGAAAATACCAAAATCATAATACACTCCAAACATATCGATGTTTAAACTTAAACAAGTTGTAAACATTATTTTAAACTCAATGGAAGTGGTCTCGAGTCTGTATTCGACTATTTGCAAAAAGTCACATTTCGGACTTTAAATTCAACTAACAATGCTATATTTAAATAAACATGTAAATATATAATCGTAAAATATGCGGGTTGTTACAGACTCCCCTCCTTGAAGAAATTACGTCCTCGCAATCTTAAGAAAAAAACAAAGAGTAAGAACCACTCTAAGACATAACAACACGAAAGAAAAATTTGAAGTGAGGAGTTCACATTAAGGAGCACAAGAGAGTAAATCCGGATGTGTTCGCTCGATGAATTCTCTAGGTTCCCAGGAACAATCCTTAGGATTTGCAGACTATTGAACTTTCACAAGCGGAACATCTTTATTACGATGGCGTTTAACCTCCGTAGCAATGATACGAATAGGATGTTGCTTATAAGTCAAATTAGGTGAAACTTCAATTTCTTCAATAATACCGGGCTCAAGAGTAGAATCTGAATCTCTAAGGCATTTCTGCAGTTAAGAAACTTGGAATACATCATGAATATCAAAAAATTGAGCCAGTAATAAAAGGTTGTAAGCCATGGAACCAATGCATTCAGTGATGAGAAACGGGCCAATATATGAGGTGCTAATTATTCTGATCGACTGAAACGCACAACACCCTTCATAGGTGAAACATGAACGAACACCAAATCTCCCACAAAAAATTCTAAATGAGCACAGGATTTTTGTCAAAGTATCTTTCATCCTATGACGAATAAGGTCAATCTTTTATGTGTAATCACGAATAAAATCTGGACCTAGAACCAGCTTCTCACCGGCTTCAAGCCAACACGAAGGAGAACGGCATGGCCTTTCGTTAAGTGCCTTGAAAGGTGCCATACCAATGCTATATTGGAAGCTATTATTATAAGAAAACTCAACAAGAGAAATATGATCTTCCCAATTTCCATCAAAATCAAGAACACATGCACGAAGAAGATCTTCAAGAGTTTGATTCACACGCTCTATTTGTCCATCGGACTCAGGATGATAAGCGGTACTAAAATTAAGCTTCGTTCCCAAAGATTTTTGAAGACCTTTCCAAAATCCAATAGTAAATAATGGATCACGATCGCTAAAAATAGAAGTAGGAACTCCATGCAATTTAACAATTTCTTTAACATACAGTTTAGCCAAAAGGGGTACGGTCCAATTGGACCAAACGTGAATAAAATGGGTAGATTTTGTAAGTCTATCTACAATCACAGATAAACTGTCATGAACCGAATGAGAACGGGGAAGACCGTTAATAAAATCCATGGAAATTTGATCCTACTTCCAAATGGAAAGGTCTAAAGGTTGCAATAACCCACCAGGCCTTTAATGCTCGACCTTAACGAGTTGGCAAGTCATGCAACACTTAATGAAGTTAGCAATATCAGATTTCATTCCATCCCAATAATAAAGTCGTTTCATGTCCACAGTCATTTACTACTATTGGGATGAATGGTTAATTTAGAACGATGAGAATCTTCTAAAATTTCTTTACGAAGATCGCAAATATTTGACACAATAAGTCTACTAATCTTCGAATGCCTCCATGAGCATCGATTTCAAAGTCTTTTAAACAATCAATATTTCTATCCCTACTACTTTGGCTAAGAGTAGCCAATTTGGGATCATGCTTTTGAGCTTCAAGAATGCGGTCTAAAAGAGATCGATGAGCCTTAAGGCTACATAAAACAAGAGATGAACATGAATCGAATTCACAATCTCGAATCTCACAAGTGGACAAAGTCTCGAGATCATTCCATTCAAATATCATCATGGAAATAACCGCTTGTTGTTTATGACTAAGCGCATCTGCAAAACGATTTCCCTTTCCGGGAGTATAAAGAATATCAAGATAATAAGATGCAAGGAATTCGAGCCAACGTTGTCGATGCAAATTAAGTTCCTTTTGAGGGAACAAATACTTCAAATATTTATGATCGATGTAGAGAATAAATTCCTCTCCCAAAAAATAAGGACGTCAAATTCTAAGGGTGAAAACAATGGCCGTGAGCTCTAAATCATGAGTGGCATCTCTAGTCTCGGGAGGCTTTAACTGCCTAGAAGCATAATCGATCACACGTTCCCTTTGCATGAGAACGGCTCTTAAACCAACATGATTAGCATCGGTATAAACAAACAAGTCTTGTTTCCCTTCGGGAATCACAAGAATAGGAGCATCGGAAAGGAGTTCTTTTAATTTCTAAAAAGCAGCTTCATAATTGTCTAACCAAATGTACTTAACTCCCTTCTTTGTCAAACTAGTAAGAGGTACGGAAATTTTAGAAAAGTATTTTATGAAACAATGGTGATAGCAGGCCAATCAAAGAAAGCTATGAATTTCCATCACTGTAACGACCCAGAATTTTTATCAATTGAAATTTGAATACTTAGTTAATTTTAAATATTTATAAGTGAATTTTTAAGTCAAATAAATTTTTATTTGAATTACTGGATTTAATTGAATAATTAAATCGATAATTTAATATGTTAAATTATGGAAATAATTGAAAATTGGGTTAAATATGATTGAAAATGATTTGTAAAATTTTATTTTATCATATGGGAGTTAGAACAATATTTTAGAACTTTTAAAATCGAATTAAAAGTTAATTTGTGAAAATTGAATATTTTAATATTAAAATCGACTAGTGAAAATAGTCAATTTTTGAACAGTCTCAGAATTGAACGAAACCAGTTTCATTGGATCCGTAATAGTTAGTTATTACCGGATTTCAATTTTCGTGTCAATCGGAGTTATCGTTTGATCGTGGCAGCTCGAAACGCATCGAATTATTTTTAATTTTAATTTGGCGAGTTAAAATAGCCATTTTTCAAAAAGTCTCGGATTTCGACGAAACTAGTTTCATCGAATCCGTAATGTGATATTATTGTAAGGTTTCAAATTTCAAGTCAATTGGATTTACCGTTTGTCCGGTACAAATTAAAACGCCTAGAAAATCGCTTAAATCGGTTTAATTTAAATTGAGCGTTTACAGCCATAACTCGCACAGATGTCCGAATTACCTTTCGAAACCTATTCCATTGTGTCCGGAACGCGGGGTAAACCCTAGGAACGTCAGTTTCGGTGCGTAAATCGGAGTTCGGAATTTCCGGATGAATAGTGTCGATCGATTTTCCTATAAATACACCCCCTACCCTTCATAAAATAAAATAAAAAAGTCAAAACCCTAAACCTAATTTGCTAGCCGCCAGTTCAAATTGAATGGCCGAAAATGTCTCTTCTTCCTCCCTTCAAATCTTCTAATCTATGCATCGATTCATGAAAGTTTCAACTAGAGTATTGTAGAGGGCAACACGAACTACAAGATCAACGGTTATGATCAAAAATGGAGTGACGTGGTGACCAGAACTCGAGCTGGAAGCTTGGCCGTTCGGCCTAGAATCGCGTGCACATGATGTGGCTGAGATCCACCCTATTGAGGCCGTGTGTAGCTTGTGGTGAGGCGCTTCCATTGATGTATCCTGATCATGTTGTAATCGAGCGAAGGCGATGTAAATTTAAAACCTAATTTTTTGCTTTATGGGTTTTGATACGTGAATGATAGCCTGTAGCCGAACGAAGGAAGAAGGGGGGGTTGCGTCCTACGGTGATGATGCAAGGGAAGCTAATCTAACGGCCTTGATTAAGTTTAGTTATAAATTAGTTTATTTAAGTTAGTAAATTTGTTATAAAATTCGTGTAACTTCAAAAATTCATATCTTTTTCATACGAGGTCGAAAACACGCGAAACCAGTTGCGTTGGAATCGTATGGACGAGCACTACGCGATGGAGTTGGTTTGGAGTCGTTTGGAGTTAGTGAGAATTTTGGGTAAAATTAAACGCGCGTTTAATTTTATTCGAAATAAATCGCTAAAACGGAAATAAAATCAAGGTGAGAACTTCTCACTCAATCGAATCAGTTTCGATTTTATTTTAAATAGTTAGATTTAAAATATTTGAATGCATGTATGAATGATGATTGTTATCTATTGATTGTTAAAATAGACATTATACGCCGTTAGTAAGCGGATGTTATTTATTAAAAACATATACCGCGAATATTTCATAAACAGTGAAATTGGTATTATATATAGTAGCAATATATATATATTGGCATATGTATATATTGGAGTTATTGATTTCCCGCATTTTTTGTTTAGCGGATGAGACCCTATTGCGCCGTCTATTAAGCGGATAATATTTTAAATCCCATATACCGCGATAATTTCGTACTGGAGCGAAATTGGTATTGTGCTAATGTTTGTGGATGCAGGAAAACAGGTTGGAGGGATCCAACTGGATTCCTCAACAGTTTTTATTTGATTTCAGATATTTTGATATTTGATGGATTATCATATCGATATATGATATCGTTGTTGTCGTGATTGACTATTTGGTATTTAGCATCATTGGACCGAGTTTTGGAATTTTAAAATGATTTATAAAGTGATTTTTGAAAATATACTATATGTTTGGAATTTGATCTATTTTAAATAAATAAACGTTATAATTTTTAATGTTATAAAAATTATGATTTTTGAGAAAAATAGTTAAATTATATTGCAGTTGTTGATTTCCCGCATTTTATTTGTTTAGCGGATGAGACCCTATTACGCCGTTATTAAGCGGATAATATTTATTAAAAACATATACCGCGATAATTTCGTACTAGAGCGAAATTGGTATTGTGCTAATGTTTTTGGATGCAGGAAAACAGGTTGGAGGGATCCAACTGGATTCCTCAACAGTATTTATTTGATTTCAGATATTTTGATATTTGATGGACTATCATATCGATATATGATGTCGTTGTTGTCGTGATTGACTATTTGGTGTGTAGCATCATTGGACCAAATTTTTGGTATTTTAAAATATTTTTAAAGTGATTTTTGAAAAGATAAAATATTTTTGGAATTGATCCATTTTAAATAAATAAACGTTATAATTTTTAAAGTTATAAAAATTATGATTTTTGTGAAATATTGTTAAAAGCTGATTTTTGAGAAATAAGAATTAATGACTTTATAAAATAATTTAAATGGGGATTTTTGAATATATTATAAAAGTTTAAAAATAGAATTTATAAAATTTGATTATTTTATAAATCAAAATGGTGAAATTATAAAGGAAATTAAAGACGTTTTAGAATAATAATATAATTTGATTTATATTAAGAGATTTATAAATGGATATTTATAAATTGAAATATAGACATTATAAAACGAGTTTTTATAAGTGTTTGAATGAAGTGAAAATGAATTTCATAAATAAATGAAATTTATAGAATTATAAACTGTGAAGTTATAAATGAAATTTATAAATAGTAAGATTCATAAATTTGGTGAAATTATTTGAAGAATAGATTGGTTAAATAAATGGATCTTATAAGTTATAATATTTATAATTTGGAAAGGCTTAAAAAGAACGATTTTGTAAAATAATCGTTTTATAAGTAATTAACTTACAATATGAACTTTTGTTTTATAATTGAGTTATAAATCGAATAGGTTAATAAAGGAATTTATAAAAGGAAGTTGTTATAAATAAATAGAAATAGAATTTATAAACGTTGTTTTATAAATTCACAAACGACTTATTTTGATAAGAAAATTTTTATGATTTATTTATGAAATATATTCACGTTTTTGACTGTGAATAATCCTTTAAAATAAAAGGTATAGAAATGATGAAATTGGATAATGAAGTATATTCACGTTTTTGAATAGTGAATAATATGTTAAAGAAATTGTTTTAGATGTGATGTTTTAAATAGAATTAAAACGATCTAACGATGTTTTAAAAGGTGTTGAGATTCTAAACCATAGATTTCAACATTTATTGTTGAAATAGACGTTTTCGAGAAATAGAAGGAAATGATGGACTATAACACTGTTGTTATAGTAAATGATTTCCGAAAGGAAATATTTGTATAGTATTGGGATTTATATATCTATTTAATTTCGAATCCCTATACTAGTGATTTTGGGTTGTCGTAACGATGTTTTACGCAACATTCGTTTTGACCCAAATAAATATGTTTAAGAGAATGATTTCCTTAAAGAATGAATTATATACTTAATTCGATTTAAGTATATCGAATATTTTCCAAGGTTGAAAATAAAAAGATTTGTGAATTACTTATGAATAGATAAGTATGGAAATGTTTTCCAATATGAAGTGAATATTTAGAATTTATCTTTTTGAAGATAAATTGAAAATGGATAGTTGAAATCGTATATGCATGAATATTTTGGAATATAAATTCACTAAGGAATTTATAAAAAGAAAGTGGAATTTGTATGAAAATAAATATTGATTTATTTTGAAATGTGAAATTATATATCTTGTAAAGATATTTTGGAAAAAATAAATTATTTGGAACCTGGTGATGTATGCATATCCAATTGATAGTTCAATAACTGACTATCAATATTTCCCTTTGAATGGGTATTTAATGTGATTTGATTGAATTTGAATGCCACACTTATTTTTGAATAAGCGCTCACTATTCGGGTTAACCGGGAAAGGACCATGGGGTCGTATAACCCATTCCGAATATGTGATACGTCGTTGTGAATTGCATTTGAAGATCGGTGTTGAAGACCAGGTATTTGCAAAAGCGATAGGATGACCTGTCGATTGACTCTGCACCGAGTAGCTACGGTATTGAGTTCTCCATATGTGATGGTGAATCCGATCAGGATTGTGAATATCCGGATTGCAAGGACTTCTTTGTAAGTGCCTTCGGTTTTGTTCGAGCCCGGAACAGACTTGTATGGATTGTATGTCTGACATTACAAGTTGAGATATAAAGCCGATTTCATTCAAATATATTTCTGTTGGTGGCGGAGAATTTATTCTTTTAGCTTAACACCCTTCTCTGAAACGTACGAGCTCAGAGGTTATGTAGTTGAATGTTATCAGCGATATATTCCCAAATTGGTGATGTGACATGTTGAGTGATGCTGAAATGATCATTGTGTTGATTATTTGTGATAGGATCGTTTATTTGATCGTCTATCCTTGTGATCATTGTGTTGATCATTTGTTGACCCAAAGCATGGCTTTTGTATAAAGTATGTTTTTGTGGACGAAACTTCGTCGAGCCTCACATCCCGGAATGGTCAAAACAGGAAAGATGCAGCAAGGTTATGAGGGGTAGCGCCCTTTAGGATGTGTCCATTTCCTTCTGGAAAAGGGTGGTATCATGGTATGGAGCCCAGATACTTACTCATGTTGAAAACACTTTGTTATGATTGTGTGAATTGATTACGAGCGCTCGGTGAAAGGTCCCAAAGGACCGGGGGATGGCATATTCGGTCAGTTGTTACTCAGTTAGGGGTAACCCGGCCTTGTGTTGGTAGAGATCCGGTTTGGTTCTCGGGGATGTCCATCCAGAGGCATTCTCATGTGGCAATGGGAAGTTCCTTGGCCTGATCATTCGTTGGGAATCCAAAGAAACAATACGTGACTTGTACGGTATTAGTTGTAGAACCTATCATTCACTTATGGTGTCGCAACACTGTTTGGATGGTAGCTATAGTAGGCATACGATAATGGTCGTATGTTGGCTAAGATTTATATTCTACTTTCAAAATGAATTTTTCCTCTACACTATGCACTTGTAATAATATCAAATGTTATTTTAAATGCGTATCAAGCATCTTTGACTATCATAAGGAGAAATCTCCTCCGATTCTGCGTTTGCATTGTGTGTGTGTGCGGGAGGCCTTATGGTAGTCTCATTTTTAAAAGCATTGCGAATTAACTTTAAAAATATCCCTCTATTTTGATTTTAAAGATAAATAAACTGTTTTGAGTTCTCACACCAGTCACATGACTGACTTGGAGTTTATTGTTTTCCTTCCTAAACTCTGAGTGCCCACCAATTTCCACACGGGCAGTTAAGAGTTAGGTTTATCAGGATATTCTGGATATTCTGGAGTTGCTGGAGGCAAGCTGGATGGCATGGCATATTACTAGTATATAGTATTTCTTTTTCCGCTTCACTATTTGTTGTTGTTGTACACTCTGATGATATGATGTAATGTAATGTGATGTAATGTAATAACTGATATAGTTCTTTGTTTAAAGATTATTCATTTATTATTATATGTTGTTCCGCTGCGAATTGTGAGATTCTGATGTGATTCTGTTGTTTTCTATTCCGTTCTATTTTGTTCTATTCTCTTTTTCTTCTATTTTAAAACTTCTATTCTCTATCTTCTCTATTTTCTATTTTCTCTTCTCCCTATTTTCTGTTTTCTTCTTACTCTTCTTCTGCCTTTTTCTATCTTTTCTTTTCTTAAACCATAACATTTCGGGTTTCCGACCTTCGATTTCTCGGCAGTCGATAAAGTGAGTATCGATGTTGAATTTTCGAAAGTCCAAAAATCCGCGTACGTTACAATCACACTCTCCGGTCTCTTTCAATTTTGAATCGCCTCAATCCTTGAAAGATCCATGGAAATTTCGGATTCAGAAACAATGTGTGTTAAAAATTTCACATGGGATTGCTAAAAGTGGCACTTAGAAAATTTTGCTTTCAATTGATTGCTTCTAAGGGTTTCCAACACAATTCTAAGTTGTTTTTCATGCTCGTCCTCGGTTTTAGAATAAACAAGAATATCATCTATGAAGATGAGAACAAATCTATCGAGGAAGTCTTTGGAAACTCGATCCATAAGGCCAAATAAGATGGAGCATTCGTTAAACCAAATGGTATAACTAGCCATTCATAAGATCCATAACGAGTACGGAACGGTGTCAAAGGAATACTATCCTTTGTAATTCGAAGCTAATGAAAACTGGTTGCTAAGTTAAACCGTGAAAAGACTCTAGCACCGCAAAGTTGATCGAATATATCATCAATCCGAGGTAAGGGATATTTATTCTTGATGGTAAGATCATTGAGCTTGTGGTAGTCAACACAAAGCCTAAGTATACCATCGGAATTCTTCACAAAAATAGCTGAAGCTCTCCAAGGAGAGGAACTAGATCGAATAACCTATTTTGCTTCCGATTTAGATAATTGCTTACGCATCTCCTCATTTTCCTTATTGGACATACGATAAGGAGGATGAGTGATAGGTAGAGCTCCAGGGATTAGATTAATTCTGAACTCAATTTCCCGCATAGGTGGTATTGCTAAACGGACTCAAATATATCAGGAAATTCACGAACAATGTGAATGAGGAAAATGACATCTTCCTCATCATCATTATCGTCATCATGTGGATTTAGAAAATATAAGGATGCTCCGAATTGGAATCTGAATCTTTAAGAACGATAGGAATCTGCTTATCAGATTGAGGATATCAAATATGGATAGTCTTCTCGGGACATAGGATATGGGCTTCATAACAATAAGGCTAATCTATTCCCAAAATCATTCTCAAACTTAAGTAATGCATAACATGTAAATCGGCATGGAAAGCATAATCACATAAAATAATTTCAACATCCTTACAAAATAAAATGAGCATTGCGGAGCCACCAACCGGATTCGCAATTCAGAATGAAGTCATCAAGCCCATGACATTTAAAGAAAAAATATGAACAAGTTCTTTTGATATAGAAGAGTGAGATGCACCCGTATCAAAAAGAACTCGAAAAGGATGATCACGAAACATAATAATGCTATCAAGGACAGAATGAGAAATACCTTGACCAAGAGAAGTGTTACTAGGGGATTGCACAACATTCAGCTTTCCCTCTTTTTTACTTTGAAGTTTGGGACATGAAGATATAAGATGACCCGAACTTTTGCAATAGCGAATATAAAGGGGTTTCAGACACCTATTTGCATAATGGTCCTTAGAACCACAATTGTAGCATTCTCCACAACTAGAGGTAGGAGTCTTTGCTACCAAGTTGCTTGCTTCCCTTTCTTGTTGGGAGTAGGGCCTTTGAACTTACAACCGAATTGCCTCTTCTTGTTGTTGTTGAAGTTTTGTTTGGCACTCATAACTTCAACATCACTCTCTTTATCGGCCTCTTCAAGTCAAAGTGCGATATCTGCAAGCCGATCAAAAGGCATTTCTTCAGAAGTAAAGACTTTTTGAGGTTCTTATTCAAAACATAGATAAACCTATGATTTTTCTTAATGGGGTATTAATGTACTTGATGCCATAATTAGAGAGGGATTCAAAAGATGCGACATAATCTATCATAGAAGATTCATCTTGAAAAGATCAATAAATCATCAGGCTAAATTTTACCTTTTCAGCTTCTGTCACAAACTTTAACTCGAACCTTTTTCGGAATTACTCCCAAGAAAGATCCGCTTCAACAATTTTCGAAATCAAAAGCTCATACCAATCTAATGCTCCTTCCTGGAGCATGCTAGGAGCCACTTGGACTCGATGTAGATCCACAAGATTCATGCAAGAAAAGATGCGACTGCATATTCTAAGCCAAGTTTGGACTTCTATAACGCTTTCGGAACCCTTGAATGGCCTTCCACCTAAATTGGTATAATCACTGCACAAGCGTGCAAACCCGTATTTAGGACGTATAAGCTCAGGAATGGGTCCGGTAGCTTGGGCATTTTTTAAAAGATCCAAAAGCTGTTGGGAAGACATGAATACACCATCCTGAGGATTAGCACTGGATTGCCCGGTACTGGGGAGGCTAGGTCTAACCATTTCTCTTCTTTAAGAAAGAAAGAAAGAAAGAAGAGGAAAAAGTTTATTCTTCGAATGAATATCAAACGAACTTGATTGATAAAATAAGGCATCATAAAAGAAAATAGGATAAAACGGGTCCTAAGACTCGAATTAAATCCTAAGGCACGATTCCTAAGAGAGACTTAGGACAATGGTCCTTGCTATATTATTCTATATTATTCCAAAGTTTGGCTGTGATACCAAGCTGTGATGGCCATGTTTATACTCTTACTAACCAATGATACTACGGAGTAATGCCGTCGAATAGTATGAAGAATAAGGCTGCTAAGGAGAGATCATCTGTCTAATTCCTTTATGCAAGTACCGATATGTCAAATTATATGCCATGAATTTCATTTTAAGAGGAAATTCGACAAATCAAATACAAACTCAAAATTACTACAAAGTGGCTATGTGTCCTTCGGAAAAAAATACAAAATAAGCATAACATAAATCAGTCACATATATTCATATCACTAAAGTGGAAACAAATATGAATATAACATATAAAAGTGTACATCAAAGTAGTGGTCATACAAGATCCACTACATCACAAAAGAATATGTATAAGTGCTAGACAAGAGAATATCTATACATCAAGGAGTCTCTATCTCGAATGTATAAAAACAAGAACTACTAAGCTAAAGTAGTTAGCTAAAAATCAAAAGCTATGCCTCTACTAAGAAGTCAAGTGGAAGCACCTGAAACATCTCGATCTAACCCAAGTATTATTTAAGAAGAAAAATAATAAATGGATCAGTCTAGCTATAATTGTCATGTAAGATGAGATAGGATAAGATATATGACAAATATATATATATATATATATATATATATATATATATTGTTGGGGATGCGGATTAAGGATCTTAAGGCAAAAATAACACTAGAGGGGGGGTGAATAGTGTTTTAAAGAATATATGAACTATGTGACTAAATTAAAACTTTCAACACAAATCTAAACAGAATTCTAACACAGAATGATCACAGAACATATAACAAATGCAAATAGTAAAGTAAAGCAAGTAAAAGGAAAGAACACATCGGATTTTATACTGGTTCGAAATCCTCCTACATCCAGTCCTGCACCAAGGCAATATCCTTGTACAGATTTTTATAAGCCAATATCCAAATTACAACCCTCAATTTCTAAGGCCTTGAGGAACCCTCCTATCTCCGAGTCTGGGGTAAACTCTCTTGATTTACGAGACACAAGATAACCCTAATTCTTTCTAATACCAATCCTTTTGAATGGATAGACTCTATGGACTTTTTGAATACATATTGATCCTATAACTCTGAATAGCACTTTGATCTTTAGTACAATGATGGAGAATCAAATAGAGAGAGTATCTAAATGATTTCCTATTGAGAATTTGGCAGAATGAAGGCACGATCTTGAAAATATGAAGTTTTATGGATATGGAATGGTGGAGAAGAAAGAGTGAAGAAAATAAGAAAAATTAGTTGTTAAAAAATTCGTTTTGGAAGCCTTTATATAGATGCACAACAGTCATAACCATTGGCGAAAGGTTTTTGAACGAATGGACACTTCTTTTGAAATTTGAATTTTGAATCCAACTGTCACCATGTCGACATGGGGTATCCCCATATGTCGACATCCCTCAGTTCAAAATTGTAGAAATGTTGTTTTGTAAAAGCATTTGAATTTAAAACAAGTTGAAACTTCTCTGAAGCAAAATAAAGTGTTTAAACAATATTTTGAGATAGAGAATGAATATAAAACATTATTTTAAATATATATATATAATTGATATAGACCGTCAATTATATAAGTAATATTTAAAATCAGAATAAGTTTTGATGTTTTAAAAATAGAAGTTTTTAAAATCAGAATGGAGGAATATTTTAAGGCTAAAACAAAGTTTGAAAACATTTTTGAAAACATGATTTTGAAAGCTAAAACATTTTGGAAAACAGATTTAAAAACATTTTGAAAAATCTATTCAAACTGAAATTGCAAGAATCTTCCTACCGAGCTCCTCCATAGGACTCGAGAACTTGTACAAAGTAGTTAAAATGATTTTGATTTTCGTGGGTTTGTAAGCCACTTGTCGTAGGTTTGTAAGCTACTTGTCGTGGGTTTATAAGCCACTGGTTTCGATAGAAATTGGGTTCCATCCCAAAAGAAAATTGGAAGAAAGATGAGAGTGCTATTATGAAGTTTTAACAAAATACTAGACACTTATCTTGAGATCTTGAAATCTTGATTCTCTAGAGTCTTGAATCTTGAATCTCTAATCTTCATCTTGACGCTTGAGTCTTTATACTGATCAGTCTTCGATAATACCTGCATATACTTCCTATATACATATATATATATATATATATATATATATATGAAAATGTTAGTATATATTTTATAAAGTAAAGTATAATAAGTATATAAGGTTGTTGTCATCAAAACATCATCAACTCAGTTCCTAACATATATGATAACAAAAAAATCACACAATATCACAAATTTTCTTAAACGCCAAAAAGAATATCATATTCTTTGTTTTTGTTCACCAAACCACAAATATTGATAAAGCTTATCAATGCAAATCATAAAAATTGGTGAAACACAAATTCAAGATATCAATAATTAGAAATCCAGAAAACATAAAGGGGAACGCCCATCACAAGCTAGAGCGTGAAAACTCACCAACACGTGTATCACAAACGGAACGCTATTCCATGGGTCGCTAACCCATAGAGCCGATGCAACGACGTAGTACAATGGTATGTCCGAGGGACCTGAAAATCAAATAAGCTGGAACAACGATGTGGTACAATGGTATGTTCGATGAACCAAACTCCATAAAATGGTTAAAAACCCATGGGTCGCTAGCTCATAAAAATGAGACGAATCTCTATAAAACATGGTATAGTCCCCCATGCGGACAAAGAAACATCGCCTATCGCAAGTCTAAACCTCAAAATGATCGTCATAGATCAATAAGAAGTGCAAATTACATTAATCTAGTAAGTAAATGAGTTTAGCTTCATGTCCCATAACCACAGCTTAACTTAAATATTTACGAACAAATTGTAGATTTCCACTCGAAAATTGTCATAATATTTCAATCGAACAAGTCTAAGAATTAACCGACGAAGTAAACGCAAGCATTTCATACCACTTGTTTTGCTAAGTTATTTAATTGGATTTCTTATACAAATAAGGCAAAGGTTTGTATATACTAGTAGATTGGAAAACGGTTTTAAAAACGAACTTTGTATTAAAAGAAATGTTGAAATCATTTTTGTGAAAGAGTTTGAGTATTTACCACTAGTATAGAAACCTTTGTATTTTAAAGCGACAAATCATAAAAACAATTGTAAAAACAATCTATCACTAAAATCCGAATTCAATGACATGGATTAAAACCATAAAAATCGATATCAAATCCATCAAATGGACATTCCCAAAAATCTAGAAAAGAAGTCATCAAAGTCGAAAATAAGTGATAACAACTAACCAGATCGACAAAAATCGATTAAAACAGAAACCCATGTAAAAATATGCAAAGTGGTTGAATTTAATAGCGCCAAACGTCTGGTGGTTTTCCCAGACGTCTGAGCCGAAGTTCTGGAAATTTTCTTCCAAATCGCTCAGATATTTGGGAAAACCTCAAATGTCTGAGCTGTAGGTTTGGAATTTTTATTCCTTTGCTTCAAACGTCTAAGCATTTTCCCAGGCATCTGAGCTGAAGCCCAGGGCAAAATTTGCCTAGGCCGTTGATGGCCAATCAAATTGGAAGCGATCTAATGAGCGACGGTGGCTAGGGATTTATGCCAAACGAAAACCCAACCCTACAGACTCTTCAATACACTCCAAACAACATGTCCAAACATCCATAGTCGGATTTTCATATATTTTGACTTCAAAGTACAAAAAATTGAAAAATTCATCAAACCTATTCAATTCAAAGGCAATTGAATATGAAGTAGATGTCAGGAATTCATACCTAATAACAATTAAAGCTATAGACATAGATGTGAGTTCAAGAACTCACTTTTAAACTCAACAACAACAATTGAGAAGCTCTTAAAAGATGGAAAGATCAATCTCCCTTCAACTTCACTTCAAGAACCTTCAATCTAAACTTCTCCGTAATTTTGAAACTTGAATTTCCTAAGAATCTAGGGCTTATGAATTTTGAGTTTCCCTCTTTTCCCCCATTTTTCCCTTCAGCTTGAGTGTTAGAAAATTATGAGTAGAATGAATGAAGAGTAGAGGAGTTAGGGTATTTGATAGAGGAGTTTGGGTTACCTTGTTGGGTTGGTGGGCTAGAACCAAACCCAAAGCCCAAATGAAAATATTAAAATCCTAATCAACTCCAAACATATCGATGCTTATATTTAAACAAGTTGTAAACATCATTTTAAACTCAATGAAAGTAGTCTCGTGTCCGGATTCGATTGTCTATAAAAGTCACGTTTCTGACATTAAATTCAACCAATACGATGTTATATTTAAATAAAACATTTAAATGTATAATCGTAAAATATGTGGGTTGTTACATTATTGAATAATTTAAAACTCCATTTTAATTTATCAAACAATTTTATAATAAATTCCCAAAATTTATTAAAGAAATTAAATCTGCATTTTTGTTTAATATATAAATTTAACTCCAAATAGATTGAATTTACACAAGTTTTAATATAGGAAAACAAGTTACTGATTTAGTTTGAATCTAACTCAAATTTAACTTACATTCTTAACTTCAATACCATCAACTTCAAAAAAAATTCAATTTTAATTTAAATCAAATTTTTATGGAATTAAATTAAAAAAATCATATTTCTTTATATAAAACATTTCAAACATTTATCACTCCATTACCACTTACTAATAAAATCACTTATTTCATCTAAATTTTATTTAAACAATAAATACCAATTTGAAACATAATTTAAAATTTCAAGTCACATATATATATGTATGTATGTATTTCCAAATGGCGTCTTTAATTTAATTTTCTACCTAAGCCAAGTGGAATAATTAAAATTTTAAAAGTATGGGTATATATCATTCCAACCCTTTCTAATATCACAATTGCAACATGCAGTCATGTCCAAATATCGATGGGGAAATCTCACAAATCCTAACATACTGAATGTCAATAACAGGGTGAAATGTGACATGTCCAAATTCAAATTCCTACACTTGCGTACATACATATGCTGTTTATATCGTGTTTACATATGTGCATATCATTCGATAATTCATCCAATAACTATATACATGAATCTAATTTAGCAACAACATATAAAATGGAAAATTTAGATTTTATTAACTTGCATCACAATATTAGTTAGCTGTAAATGTATAAACACTCACCTAAATGACGATAACCAGATACGATCACGAACAGCCTATGGCACGTGGCACGATCTGACTCAGTTACGGATCTTCAACTCGAACACGTCCTATTTCAAATTTGGATAGCATCTCCTACTCTTTTTTTATGAATAATACTCTTTTTCTCTTTTATAAAAATATAACTATATATAAATATGGTCACGGCCAGGCATAGGAGAGAAGGGGAAGAAGCAAGCTGATCGGCCGGGGAGTGCCAAGCATGTGCAGTGACGTTAGAGAGGTGTAGGTGGCAGGCGGCGGGTCGGCAACAGCAATTGTTCTTTTTATATATATATATATAATGAAGGCGGTGGAGGTTAAAGAGGGTCGAAGGCCTCTGGTCGGCGGTGGGTGATATGGCGACCCTATGTGGTATGCGTGAGGCAGGTGGTGGTAGGGAGCGATGCGACAGAAGGGGTAAGGTTCGTCTATAGTGGGCATTTTTTTTACAAGGCGGCGGTTGCTGGAGGAGGGGAGGTAGGAGGCTATGCATGGTTTTAGGAGATGGTGCGGCGGTGTGGGAAAAGGCAGGGGTGAGGTTCGACGACGGTGAAAGGGGAGGAGTCGACGGTGGAAAAGGGTGAAAGCTTTCTTGGGTCCGTGAAGAAGAAGAATATATTCACTGACTTGTTTTTCCTGTGCTTGTTCGAATGTATGAACGCTGAAAGAAAATAAAAGTGTGAAGGAGGAATTGACATGGCATATGCGTATAAAAGGGTAGTTTGAACGATTATTACTATTACCAGTTCAATTACTTAAACGTGCAATGATTCAAAATCTCCAACGTGAATTATATTATGATCCAATTTTTTTTTATTTAACAGTCATATATGATAGTTTATACGTGTTACATAAAAATTTTCTAAACAGTTGTCCAGTTAGAACTTATGTTCAAATTCAATAACACTATACCTTATATAAAATAGCAACCAATGGTAACACGGTCCAAAATACTGCAAAGAACAAACCGACAGTCCAAACACACGAAACAATCCATTGTTGTGCTTAGTGTCTCGATAGCACACAGAAAACTGGTTAATTAACGCTCGAGTAAAATTTGAAATTTAAGCAATATCGGTTGTCACCGTAAATCGATTTAAACGAAGCTAGCGAAATTGGAACTCAATGAAACAAACGTCGACGTTTTTACTATAATTTTTCTACGATATTCCCATGTAAAAATATTTAAATTTTTGAAAACAAAATTTCAGTATTTTGTTATCGACTGATTTTACATTAAATTTCAAATCGTTCAAAATTTTTGTTTTATACCCATTTATTCATTTTATGCAACGTAAATTTAGAATCAAAATTTAATTTCTCAACTTAAATAAAAATTAATTTCATCGAATACTTCCAGCAGAACTGTAAATTTCGTAATCGTTGCATTCGCCCCCACCCAAAACTTTTCGTCCTCGAAAAGAAGGAACAAAATGATATAACAAGAATCAAAGATAGATTAAGACTAAAAAGCATATCCAAACCCAATAATTCAAGATTGGAAGCATAGATACTCTCATCGGTTTTCCAAGTGCAATCTCGATCATCATCGCTCCACTGAACTTTAACGAGATTAACTGATTTACTCCTCAATTTTCTCATACTCCTATCCAGAATACGAACGGGCTTCTTCTCAACAGTAGGATCAGACTGAATCTCCAATTCCTCAAACTGCATGGATTGAACCATCGCTGATGGGTCATGGATATACTTATGAAGGTTGGAGACGTGTAATACATCATAAACACCTGATAGTTTTTCAGGCAACTCAACTCTATAAGCTAGAGTACCAATCTGGATATACATAATCGACCAATTAACCTTGGGGCCAACTTTCCTATCTTCCCAAACCAAATTACATTTTTCAATGGTGAAATATTGAGATACACAAGATCTCTAACTACGAATTCCAACTCCTTTCGTCTTCTATCAGCATATTTCTTCTACCTATCCTGTGCAGATTTCATCTTTTTCTTAATCCCTTCAACCTTCTTACAAGCTTCCAAAATAATCTTAGGCCTAAGAATAAGTCTATCACCAGTTTCAATCCAATAAGATGGAGATTTGCATGGACGTCCGTAAAGAGCTTCGAATGGTGCCATGTCGATACTAGCTTGAGTTAAAGATTTGAATTATGGAAAGGTTTATTTACATATATATTTAATTTAAATTTATTTAATGAAGTTCTACCTGATAGCTATTATAGGTGAATTCAAAAAGATGACGATAGTCTTCCCAAGAACCACCGAAATCCAGAATACAAGCATGAAGAAGGTCTTCCAAAATTTGATTGATCTGTTCGGTTTAGCCATCCATCTATGGGTGATAGGCTGTACTCAGATTCAACTGTGTACCCAATGAATCCTGAAGGGCTCTCCAAAAATTATTTGTGAAAATAGGGTCATGATCACAAATGATACTAGAAGGAATTCCACGAAGTCGGAAATCTCTTTTAAATAGATCTTAGCTAAACTCGAGGCAGTTCGAGTTGATTTCATCGTAATAAAATAAGCTGTCTTCGTTAAACGGTCAACAATCACCCAAATGCTCCCATTACCCCTTCTCGACCTTGGTAAACCATCCAAAAAGTCCATAGAAATGTGATCCCACTTACATATTGGAATCTCAAGTGGCTGTAACAAACTGCCAATTTCTGGTGATCGGCCTTAATCTGCTGACAAGTACTACATCTACCCACATACATTGAAATGTCCCTCTTCATTCTTTCCCACCAATAAAGTCTCTTTATATTCTGAAACATCTTTGTCACTCCAAGATGAATAGAAAATTTTGATTTGTGATTCTCTCTAAGCACTTCCTCCCTTAGTCCATCCATATTTGAAACACAAACCCTACCATTTATTCTCAGAATACCATCCTCATTAACTACTGCATCGTACCATCTCCTCGAGTCTTCCTCTCGCTTCAAAACTTCCTCTCGAATGGCCCTTAAACTTGGGTCTTCACTTGTCTTAGCGACTATACAATCCTTAAGAGAAGATGAAACAACAAGCTGACAAAGCATAGCCTAGTTCCTACTCAAGGCATCAGCCACCACATTTGCTTTTCCTGGGGTATAGTTGATGTCAAGGTCACATGCAGCCAAAAACTCAAGCCATCTCGCTTGCCTTAGATTCAAATCCTTCTGAGAGAAAATATATATCAGGGATTTTTGATTGGTATAAAGCTCTAATTTGGTACCCAAGAGATGATCCCGCCATAACTTTAAAGGGAAAACCATAACCAGCAACTCCAAATCCTGTGTTGCGTACTTAACCCCATTAGGTCGCAACTGTTTGCTAGCATACGCAATTACTTTGCCATGCTGCATTAAAATAGCACCAAGCCCACTTCTACAAGCATCTGTATAAACTGTAAAGCCTTCATTACCATTTGGAGCAGTAAGAATAGGGTAGAGTTCAACTTCTGTTTTAGTTCATCAAACGGTTTCTGACACTTGTCATTCCAATTGAACCTGACGTTCTTTCGAGTTAAAGATGTAAGAGGAGAAGCAATACGAGAGAAATTCTCAATGAACCTCCTATAGTAACCAACAAGGCCTAAGAAACTCGTAACATCTGTGGGTATCTTAGGAATTTCCCAATCTTGGAATTAGATATAAGGCACGAATCAAAAATTAAGAATTTCGATAATCAAATCGAAAGTAAGGATAGGAACTTACATTTATTACGGCGATGTTAGCGGGATCCACCGAAACACCATTTTTCGAAACCACATGGCCAAGAAATTGAACTTCCTCTTGCTAGAAATGGAATTTGGAAAAAATTTCCTTTAACTGATGGCTTCTCAAGTTTCAACCACGAACTTCAAATGATGTTCATGCTTTTCTTCGGTTTTAGAGAAAACCATAATATCATCGATAAAAACAAGCATGAATTTGTTAAGAACATCCCTGAATATTATGTTCATGAGGTCTACAAAGTATGCCGGGGCGTTTGTTAACTCGAAAGGCATAACGAACCATTCATAAAATCCATCCCCGGCATGGAAAGCAGTCTTATAAATGATATCCTTGAAAATCCTCAACTGATGGAAACCTGAAGCGAGGTCAAGCTGAGAAAACACCTGTGCTCCATAAAACTGATCGAACATATCATTAATACGAGGCATAGGATATCGGTTCTTATGTATGAGCTTATTCAACTCTCTGTAGTTCACACACATCCCCAAGGACCCATCAGACTTAGTGACAAAACTATGGCTGCACCCCATTAAGAAAACTTCTCCTAATCAAGCCTCTAACCAATAGATCATCAACTTGTGTTTTCAACTCCACTCTTTCCTTAGGCGACATCCTTTTAGGAGGAAGTATGACAGGTCTGGCTTCGAGAATAAGATCGATTCAAAATTCGATTTCTCGATGACGTGGTAAACAAGTAACCTCACAAGAAACATCAAGGAAAAGCTAAATAACTGGGGTAGTGTTGAGGTCACTAGATGCGAATCAAGGAAGAAAACAAAACTATTAACAATATCAAAAGGCATCTTGCATTTAATAACAAGCTAAGAATCTTTATCATCAACCAAAGAAATGGTCTAATCACTACTAAAATAACAGCTCTGAACTTGGATAGCCAATCCATGCCTAACAACAAATCAAGTCCACTAAAGCCCAAAATATAAAGTCGCTGGTGAAACGGTGTTCATCTTTAAAAAGACAAATGCCCTTACGAATCATTCCTATGTTTGCGGGGTCACCAATGGGATTAGAGACACACAAAGATTTAGAAGCAGGTCGGGTTTAAAATCATGATTAAATTTCCCACAAATATCAACAGATGTAAAACTATGAGATGCTTCAGTATCAAATAAAACACGAACAGGTGCACCATGAAAAGAAAGCGTACCTTGCACTACGAGATTGGTTTCCTCAACTGGAGGGGTGGAAGCGGTGACTGCAAAGATGCCAAATGGTTGGCCCTTCTTTTGGGTAGGGGTAGTCCTTCTTGAAATGACCCGGCTGTAAGCATATATGGCATAAGCCATGCCTAGTCATCTGGACTGGAGGAACATCTGCTAAGGATGATGGTGGATAATCTCTGGCATAATTTCCCTTTTTATCGCATTTGAAGCAAGTGATGTGCAACAAGTCCTTAGTCTTCTTCTAAGGAAATCCAACTCTTTTAAGGCTTTGCCATTTCTTCTAGCTACTAAAATTTGACTTTCTCTTGCCAAGGATACTAGAGCTAGATTAGGCAGGGGTGCTAAAACTTGTGAAATCCTGTTCAGCTTCAAATTATCAAAACGGATTGCCAAATCAAGGATATTAGAAAATGATCTATGGATATGACCAGTCAGCTGCTCTTTATACTCCCTACGTATGCCAACAATGAATCTCTCATTCTTCTTAAGAGGTATCTCAATTAGATGAGGGTCAAACTATGATAGCTCATTAAATTTCCTTCCATACTCCGCTACCGTCATCTCGCCTTGCTTAAGCTCCATAAACCGATTATACAAATCTGTCCTCCCAGCTTCCAGCATCTACTGGGTAATAAAAGCTTCCCTATAAATTGGAGAATACAAGGCTAAGCTGAACTTCCATGAGATAATCATAAGAATATAAAACTCTCATTTAGTTAGATCTCGCCAAAACTGGGCCCAAGAAATGTCTTCCTATGGGGTATGGGCCGTAAAAGAATCCCACCAATCAAGAATGGCTTCTTGAAACTGCCAAGATACTAATTGACGTTTCTGAGTGTCAGTGATGCCAAGTACAAGAAAAATCCTTTTGGCATTCTTTCCTCCGCACATGTGAACTTATTTCCTCCAAGATGTGTATACTCTTTACTAAGTGTGGTAAATCTCACTTCGAGAACTAAAACTTGTGCAATAGCTTCATTGAGAACATTTTCCCCACCTCTGCCCCTGGTGTTACGATTACTCATCCTGTAAAGGAGGGATGGGAAAGAAAATTAATTAGGTACGGAATCAATTGATAGTCAAAAGAATTTACTAAGGAGAAACGTTTAAAAAAATTTAAACTCATTTAAGATTTTAAACCATTTTCTTTCTTAAATTATTAAAACACGCCCCTCAAGAAAGATTCTACTCATTCTAGGGTAGTTAATTACCCTATCTATAATGAGTTTTACCCACAGGCTTAGGTGTTCACTCAACCATAAGCATTAATACCAACTGTAATAACCCACCACTTAACCAAGGACATTCGCCTAAATGATAGATAGATATTTAGGGTAAAATAGAATCAATCACAGAACACAGACATAGAAATAATTACAACTCAGAATCTTGCAGCGGAAAATAAACAAGTACATAAATAAGTCATGAAAACTCCAAATAAATTACATTATTCTTACACTAAATAACTGAAACGAAATAACTATAAATGAAATGAGTCTAACTGACATAACTAATTAAACTGATGAAATAATAGAAATAGAACAGAATCTTCAGCAACGCCTTTGTCTCCACAACAAGCTCTCCAACTAGAAATACTCAGGCTGATCCGAGCATAATGGAAAACACACTATTCGAGTCAGAACTAATATCCTCATATAAGTTAATAAATCAATGGAAAGCAATTTAAGAGAAGTTACAGGTTTTTCCATCTTTTAAGGATCCGTCAAACTATCTATATATAATAGTGTACGTTACAATAGGTAATGTCTATCAGTAAAATAAATATCAAAATAGTTAAGGCTTTACATTATTCCACCTTAACATATTTATACAGATTAAACCAAAATCCTAATGGGGTCATATAGGGATAAATATGACAAGGCATGTGAGGCAATGCCCAAGGTAGGATTCTACCAGTTTACCCTTTCTGGCTGGTCGTAACCCATCCATGGCCGACTGGACTATCAATCCACATAGAAGGATGCACCCAATGAGTTCAAATCACGATAGTAAAATATGAAAGATCAATGTTGCTAGAGGTACCTAACCTCATTGGCCAGACATAGGCTCCTGTTTCAGTCATTTTAAATATGATACGAATGTCAAAGCTGCCCATCATCGTTCTCTTACTTCATTCCATTAAATAACGCCATTTAAACCACTACTTCTGGATATCATCCACCGCGTACACGGAGGTGGTTTCAGGATTGACAGAGAGTAGGTTAATATCCGGCCCCGGTATCTTTGAAAACCCAACGTATGTTTTACACCATTTTGTTAATTGTGGTATTAAAAACGATTCATATTAATATCGAACGGTATTTTATTTTTATTTTCCAAATTCCTCAAATCCAATTTCTCGTTCCTAAATTCAATTATGAAACATTCCAATTTCAAAACTCAATTTCCTTTGAAACCTTAAATTTTAAAGTCGATTTAAACCTATAAATTGGATCACTTGAATCAAAACTTATTTAAGTTGAATCTTAAATTCCATTACAATTTAACCCACCAATTTTCCAATAAATCCCAAAAATTTATTAGACAATTTAAATCTCCATTACAATTTAACCAACCAATTTTCCAGTAAATCCCAAAAATTTATTAAACAGTTTAAATCTCCATTACTATTCAACCAATCAATTTTCCAGTAAATTCAAAAAATTTATTGAACAATTTAAATCTCCATTTTAATTTATCAAATAATTTTCTAATAAATTCCTAAAATTTATTAAACAATTTAAATCTCCATTTTTGGTTAATATATAATTTAACTCCAAATAAATTTAATTTACATAAGTTGCAATATAGGAAAACGATTACTGATTTAAGTTTGAATCTAACTCAAATTTAACTTAGATTCTTAACTTCAACACCTTCAATTTCAAAATTTTCAATTTTAATTTAAATCAAATTTTTATGGAATTAAATAAAAAATCAAATTTCTTTAAATAAAACATTTCAAACATTTATCTCTCCATCACCACCTACGGATAAAATCATTTATTTCACCTAAATTTTATTTAAATAATAAATACCAATTTAAATCATAATTTAATATTTCAAGTCATTTATATAAGTAAATTTCCAACCGATCTCCGTTTATAAAAATATTTTATTCGACCAAACGGTGTTTTAAATTTAATTTTCTACCTAGGCCAAGTGGAATAATTAAAATTTTAAAAATATGGGTATATATCATTTCAACCCTTTCCAGTATCACAATTGCAACGTGCAGTCATATCCAAATATCGACGGAGAAATTTCACATACCATAACATACTAAATGTCAATAATAGGGTGAAACGTGACACGTCCAAATTCAAATCCTACACTTGTGTACATACATACATACATACATACATATATATATATATATATATTATTTATATCGTGTTCACATATGCGCATATCATTCGATAATTCATCCAACAGCTATATATATCAATCTAACTTAGCAACAAAATATAAAACGACAAATTTAGATTTTATTAACTTACATCAAGATATTAATTAGGTGTGAATATATAAACACTCATTTAAATGACGATAACCCGATACGATGATGAACACCCTACAGCGCATGACACAATATGAATCAACTGCGAATCTTCAACTCGAACACGTTCAATTTCCAATCCGGACAGCAGCTCCTACTCTTTTTTTATTATGAAAAACACTCTTTTTCTCTTTTATAAAAATATAACTATATATAAATATAGTCATGGCCAAGCACATGAGAGAAGAGGAAGAAGCAAGCTGGTCGGCCGGGGAGTGTCAAGCTGGTGCAGTGACGTCAGGGAGGTGCAGGCGGCGGGTCTGCAGTGGCAGTTGTTCTTTTTTTATATGTAATGGAGGAAGCAGTGGTTAGAGAGGATTGGAGGCCTCTGGTCGGCGGTGGGTGATGTGGAAAACCTAGGTGGTAGGCCTGAGACTAGCGGTGTTGGGGAGGCGCAGCGATGGAAGGGATGAGGCTCGGCTGCAGCACGCGTTTTTTGTTTTTTTACAAGGTAGAGGCTACTGGAGGAGGGGAGGTCGGAGGCTATGCACGGTACCAGAAGATGGTACGGCCATGTGGAGAGAGGTTCGGCGGCAGTGAAAGGGGAGGAGTCGACGGTGGAAAAGGGTGAAAGCTTTCTTGGATCTGTGAAGAAGAATATATTCATTGAGTTTTTTTTCCTATGTTTGTTCAAATGTACGAACGCTGAAAGAAAATAAAAGTGGGAAGGAGGAATTGACATGGCACATGCATATAAAATGGTGGTATGAACGATTATTACTATTACCAGTTCAATTACTTGAATGTGCGCTGATTCAAAATCTCCAAACGTTAATTATATTATATCACGCCCCAAATTTTTTATATTTAACAGCCGTATATGATAGTTTATACGTGTTACATAAAAAATTACCAAACAATTGTTAAATTAAATCTTATGCTCAAATTTAATAACACTATATACCTTATATAAAATAGCAACCAATGGTAACATGGTCCAAAACATTTTATAGAACAAACCGACAGTCCAAACATATGAAACAATCCATCGTTGCGCTCAATGGGTCGATACGAACGCGATGGCACACAAAAAACTGGTTAATTAACGCTCGGGTAAAATTGATATTTATGCAATATCGGTTGTCGCTACCGTAAATCGATCGTATAAATCGATTTAAAGAAGCTAGCGAAATCGGAATTCGACGAAACGAATGTCGACATTTTTATTATAATTTTTCTACAATAGTTCTATGTAAAAATATTTAAATTTTTGAAACCAAAATTTCACTGTTTTATTAACGACTGATTTTACGTTAAATTTCAAATCGTTCAATATTTTCGTTTTATAATTTAATTTCCCTTTTTTTCATTTTAACTAATCTTACGCAACGTAAATTTTAATTTTAATTTCTCAACTTAAATAAAAATTAATTTAATTGAATACTTCCAATGGAACTGTAAATTTCAGAATCGTTACATCCAGACTATGTTTATAAGTTAAAGAAAGCTTTATATGGTTTAAAACAAGCATCTTGTGCTTTATATGATCGTCTTAACAGTTATCTTAAAAACTCTGCTTTTAAAATTGGAAAAGTAGATCAAGCTTTGTTTATAAAACAAGATAAAAATGAAATAATAATAATACAAATTTACGAAGATGGCATCATTTTTGGTTCCACGAACGAAAAATTATGCCAAGAATTTTCGAATATTATGACAAGAGAATTTGAAATGCCTCACATGGAAGAACTTTCATATTTTCTTGGATTACAAATTAAACAATTAATTAATGGAATTTTATTAATCAAGAAAAATATTGTAATAATCTAATAAAACGTTTTGGTATGGAAAACACTTCTACTAAACAAACACCTATGAGCACTACGGTACATCTCGATCGAGATGAAAATGGAAAAAGTGTTAACCAAAAAAACATTGAAGTGTGATGGAATCATTACTTTATTTTACTGCTAGTTGTCTAGATATAACGATGAATGTATGCTTGTGTGCACGATTTCAAGAAAATCCTAAAAAAATCACATTTGTGGGCGTAAAACAAATTTTGCGCAACTTAAACAAAACTAAAGACTACGGTCTCTTATATACAAAAGAATGTCCTTTGGAGTTAGTATCATATAGATATGCTGACTTTAGAGGATGTCGAATGGATCGAAATAGTACAAGTGGCACTTGTCATTTCATTGGACAATCGTTAGTAGCTAATTTAGTAAGAAACAAAATTATGTTTCCCTTTACCAACGTGTGAATGAGAATATATTTCTGCTACTTTGGCATGTGATCAAGTAATCTGTATGCAACAAACTTCAAGATTTTTGTATAAATCTATCTAAATCAACAATTTATTGTAATAATACAAGTGCTACAATATATCGAAAAATCCTATAAATCACTCCAGAACTTAACATATTGATATTCGACGTCATTTTCTTCGTGATAACATAGAAAAAGGTAACATCTCTCTAGATTTTGTATCGTTAGAAAATCAAGTTGCAGATATATTTATTAAACCTTTAAATGAAAATATTTTTCTTAAATAAAGACCTGAACTAGGAACTATGTCGTTACATGATTTATAATTTGATATTAAGTGTAAAAAAATTAAAATAACTAAAAATTTAATAAAACAAAAATTAGAGATGATAGCACTCGAACTCTACACTCATGGGAGGAAGTCACTTGTCTTTCCAATGTTCTATTACATTACTTGCTTTAAGACCTTACATTTCTTTTATTTTGTATAAGGATACAATCGTTTTATATTTTTTAACTCTACCGATTAGAGTTTTCTAAGGAATGTTGACTATAAAATAAAAATTTTAAATAGAAAATCAAAACAATATATATACGGGAATAGAATTTTTAATTCATATAAAAACTTCAAGTATATGTCCACACTCACTTTACAACAGCCGTCACAGGATAGTTTCAATCTCTCATCGATCGTTTTCAGCACTCCTACTTCAGATTTATCAAACGAATCTACTCCTATGTATATTCCAGTAAAGATTACTCCATCTCTGTATCATCATATACAATATACACTAAATGGAAAACGAGCTAATAAAAACTTAGACTTTGGTTCACCATCTACCAAGGAGAAAATTGACGATATTCATCACTATCAACGTGAGCCTTTACGTTTACAACATGAGATGCATTATAAACAAAAACACGATGGAAGATGACTAAATTTCCTAAAACAATTCGCTCTCAAATTATGTGGATCGTCTTTTATGCAAGATATGCACAATCTGACTCCTCAACGACCTCACATGCCTCCAAATTCTTTGGAACAAAGTTGCTCAACGTAATGTTTGGTCTCCTATAAATCCATTACGTGATATCACCAATGTAGAACCAAGCTCGGACGAATCTAAGACTTCATGAAATTAATATATATATATATATATATATATATATAACGTTTATGTTCATAAATTTAATATTATAATATGGATATGTAACGTGTTTATTGAAATAAAAATTATATTTATTTCAACATGTGAATAAAGCTCTCTATACATATATTTATACATATAGCATCTTTTTAACCAAATTAGAACTACAAATAAGCTTCACCTCAGAAAAAACAACATTTCAGCGACTGAGCATAAGAGTTTAGTCGACTGAAAATTCACATGTACTTAAAAAATTCGAATTCAGTCGGCTGAAGTCCCCTATCTAGCCGACTGAATAGTACCCAATTTGAGCTATATACTTGCGGGTTATCATTTTGACCACTTCAGCCATCTGGCTTATTCATTTCAGTCGGGTGTCCATCTGTAACTTGATTTTAAAAGTAACCTTGCATGAATTTCAATGAAAAAACCCAACCAAACCTGCTTCATATTCCCATCTACCCCTTTCCTTTCCTTTGAAAATTTTCCTTAACTTAGTTTTAAAATCCTTTCCTTTTAAATTTTTTTCAAAAATCAAAAACAAAAAAAATTATAAATTTAAGTTAACATATTTTTTTTTTAAATCCAAAACAAAAAAATACCCTTTTAAATCTTCTCTATTTGAATTTTTCAATTAAAATTAAAAAACAAGTATTTTGCTTTCGAAAATCCAAAAAAAAATTGAGTTAGTTTTTTATAGAAAAAAATCCAGAAATATATATATGTATGTATGTATGTATGTATGTATACATATCTTTTCAAAAACACAGAATAAAAACATATAAAAAATTTTGAAAAACTAAAAAGTCAAAACAAAAATCAAACTTCTCTTTTGAATAATAAATTTTTCTTGGTAAATATTTTTCCTCCTATTAAAAAAACACATAAATAATTTCTCACTTCATTTTCTAAAACTTTGCCTATTTCTCTTAGATTCGATTCTAACTTCTTTATCTTCTCCACTTTTAATTATGCATTAGTACTTGGGCTCGTGACACAACAACGAACACTTGGACTCATAACTTAACAATTAATCGTTTAACTCGAACAAATGATCCTCCTGAAATGGCAAAGGAGAACGCCCCTCGAACTCTTACAGATAGATCTTTCCCGTTAGAATTTCAATTCCATCTTGCATCACGTTGCCTACCCCAACGGTTAACCATTTTGAAATTCACTCAAACAATATTTCCACGCTTCCAAAATTTGGCAATTTTGAGCATAATGATCCATGCATTTTCTTGATGAAATTGAAAAAAATCTTTGCAACCATGAAACTCCAACAATTTTCTGACGATAGAATCAAACTCCGATTAATTCCATTTGCTCTTAGAGATTATGCTAAAAATGGTTGTAAATTTGCCATCAAACTTGATTAAGACTTGCAAAGAATTCGTTAATGTTTTCTTAAAAAGTTCCGCCCCTTGGAAAAACATCTAAAATCTGAAACGAAATCATAAATTTTCATCAATTCAGAGGAAACCATTCGAAAAATATATTGAAAGGTTTAAAGAGCTCTTGATAAAATGTCAACACCATAACTTCGAAAAATGGATGCTTTGCCAAATTTATACGATGGACTTGAAAACAGTTCATGAAACATGCTAGAATCTATGTGCTAAGGCAACTTTCTTGCACAACATCACGATGATGCTTGACAATTTCTTGAAAACCTAGACGAAAACTCATCCCAATGGTAATGTTCGTATGAAAAATCAATTTATTCATGATCGAGCGCACATTCAATAGGATCATCTCTGGCTTGGGAAGCTAAAATCAGTGCAATGATTAATAAATTCGACAACATTTTCTCATCGAACCAAATGAACCAAGCTTTCTGACCCATGTGTTATATACGTAACGATCCTAATCACATAGCCGATCAGTACCCTAATACGGTCGGACAACTTAATGCTTTCAACAAAGTTAAAAATAATCTGTTTTCTCCAACGTACAATCATGGTTGGAGAAATCATCTGAATTTTGCTTGAAACATAAATAATCCCAACACGAATATGATTCATCCAAGTTTTCATGCATTACCAAATAATGCTTTGAATCCTCCCTTTCAGCCCAATCATTTTCAATCAAATTTTGAGGGTTCGTCTCATAATCAACCGCAACAATCTTTCGCTCCCTCTATCCAAGACGATAAATGTATTCACTTGAAAAAGTGTTGAAACGTTGGCTAAAGCAACTACTCGAAGTCTCCAATCAAACGATAATTTGCAAAATTTATTGACCTCATTTATGCAAAACACGAGTCAGCCGATTGTAAAACTTGAAGTGGAAATGAGTAAACTCTCCACGTCTATAAGTGAACGTGAACAAGACATATTCCCAAGCCGACCTATTCCAAATCCTAAAAAATCAAAATGTAAATTTGAATCAAGCCCATATTGTTCAAGATAGCAATGTAACTCAAATGAATGCTATCATAACTTTGCATTCCAAAAAACAGATCGATAATCAAGTCGTTATTCCAAGCGATTTATTAGGAACGTCTCTCGACACTTCTAAAACAACAAACGAATCTGAACAAAATATGAAGCTACGTCGAATCAAATGCCAATCCAAATTCTTCTTCTACGCATATAGACCCACCTAATGAGTATCGTGTTCCATTTCCACGTCGTCTCCGACCCAAGAAACACTTGAACCAAATGGAAAAGATGTTGAAATTTTTTAAACAAGTGAAAGTTAACGTCTCGATTCTTGACATCGTTCAACAAGTCCCAACCAAAATGCTAAATTTATTAAGGACCTATGTACTCAAAAATGACTCACTCATGTGTCCAAGAAAGTTTTCATAGCAACCGCACTTAGCAAAGTTTTGTCTCAATCAATCCCCGTTAAATACAATGATCGTGGATGTTCGACGATCTCGTGCACGATAGGAGACAAAACGATTAACAAATGCTTACTCGATTTGGGTGCAAGTGTCAATTTGATTCCTTATTCGGTTTACCAAAAACTTAGCTTGGGTGAACGAAAACCAGAAAAAGTAACTCTTCAATTTGCGACCGTTCGATAAAGAAACCCATACGAAAACTAGCAAAAGTAACTCTTTAGTGTGTCAAATTCCATTGATTTCAGGCCGACCCTTCTTGGCTACTTCAAACACTTCAATAAATTGTCGCAATGGCTCGATGAAAATCTCTTTTGGAAAAATGACTTTGGATCTTAATAGTTTTAATATTGAAAATCAATCGAATGAACCAAGAAACCAAATAGGTTGGAAGTTAATGCCATTCACGAAAACTTCGAAAAATAAGATGCTTAACCTTAACGATGAATGTGAGGTTGAGTACGAAAGATTGTTTCATTAAATCCCCAATGAGATTCAATACATGCTCCCTTTTGAATCACTTCTAGTTGAGTTTGAATCTCAACTAATTCTTTGATCGAGCAACCCCGAACCTTAAACCCCTTCCCGATCACCTTAAGTATGCATACTTAGGTGATAATGAAATGTTTCTTTTCATAATTTATGCGACTCTCTCTTGATCAAAAAACTTCCTCACTTTCAATCCTTTTGAAAAATAAGGAAGCACTTGGGCGGTCGATCATCGATACAAAGGGAATTAGTCATGCTCTTGTTCAACACTGCACTCATTTAATCGATAAAGCCAAACCTACTCGTGATGCACAACGTAGGCTTAATCCTAAAATGAAAAATGAAATGCGCGAAGAAAATTTTAAACTTCTTGACAACGGAATCATATACCCAATCTCTAGTAGTTCATCGGTTAGCTCAATTCAAGTTGTGCCGAAAAAGTCTGGACTTACCGTTGTCAAGCACAATTCTAATGAAGTTATTCTAGCTCATGCTAAAACAGGTTGGCGTGTTTGCATTGACTATCGAAAATTAAATGACACAACATATTAGGGTCACTTTCCTCTTCCTTTTATCGACCAAATGCTGGAACGTTTAGCCGGCCACGAATTCTATTGCTTTCTTGATGGGTATTTCTGGCTATAAACCAAATTCCAATCGCTTCTGAATATCAAGAGAAGACAACTTTCACGTGTCCCTTTGGAACTTTTGCATATCGATGTATGCCTTTTGGCCTTTGCAATGGTCTTGCTACGTTTCAAAGATGCATGGTCAACATCTTTTCCGATATGATCGAACATTTTCTTGAAGTTTTTATGGATGATTTTTCAATCTTTGGAAATTCTTTTACCGAGTGCTTGCACCTTCTTGAATTAGTTCTTAAACGATGTATGGATAAACATTTAATGCTAAATTGGGGGAAATTCCACTTTATGGTCACTTAAGGCATAGTCCTTGGACAAGTCATTTCGAATAAAGGCATTGAGGTAGATAAAGCGAAAATTGATGTCATTACAAATCTACCCATTCCCAAATTTATTAAAGACATCTATTCTTTCTTTAGACATGCGAGTTTTTATCGACGCTTTGTGAATGACTTCAGTAAGATTGCCCAACCTCTAACGACTCTTCTTGGAAAAGACTTTCCTTTTGACTTTAATTCTGATTTTGTTTCTGCTTTTGAACGTCTCGAATACGAACTTGTTTCTTCTCCTGTAATTTGCTCACCGAATATGGATCTTCCATTTGAGATAATATGTGACGCTTTGAACTTTGTAGTTGGTGCTATCCTAGGACAACGCATCAACAAGATCCTTCATATTATTTACTACGCTAGTATGACTCAGAACGATGCTCAATTTAACTACACAACTACTGAAAAAGAGCTTCTAGCGGTAGTTTATGCTCTCGAAAAATTCTGACAATACTTGATAGGGTCACACATTATGGTTTACACTGACCATTCCGCTCTTCGATATCTTTTCACTAAAAAGGATGCTAAGTCTCGCTTAATTCATTGGATCCTTTTACCACAAGAATTCGATCTTATATTCAAGGGCAAAAAAGGATCCGACCGTGTCATAGCCGATCATTTGTCTATTCTTCCCGACGCACCATCGCCTTTACCAATCAATGAAAATTACCCAGATGAACAACTCCTTTCCATTTCTATCGATCTATGGTATGTCAACATAGAGAACTATCTAGTCACTAAAGAAACTCCTTCATTTGGATAGAAACAAGACAAATATATATTTCTTTCTGAAGTTAAGGACTTCTATTGGGATGATCCATACTTGTTAAGTACAGTTCTAACCAAATCATTCGACGTTGCATCTTGGATAATGAAATAAGGAGTGTTCTTTTGTTTTACCGTGATCAAGCGTGCGGTGGACATTTTGGTCCTCAAAAAACTGCTGAAAAGGTGCTTCAGTGTGATTTCTATTAGCCTACTCTTTTTCAAAGACTCACTCGAATTTTATAAAACTTGCGATCGATGCATAATTCTTGAAAGAATTTCTCGACAAATTATAATGCCTCTAAACCCCATTCTTACGATCAAAATCTTTGATGTTTGGGGTATTGATTTTATGGGACCATTTCCCAATTCTTTTGCAAATTTGTATATTCTTTTCGCTATTGATTACGTCTCGAAATGGGTCGAAGATGTTCGTGTAAAACCAATGACCATAGACGTGTTGTGAAATTCCTTAAAGAAAACATAATTTTGAGGTTCGGTACACCTTGCACCATAATAGTTGACAACGGAACCCATTTTGCAATCGTTCTTTAGAAACTTTTAATGAAGATATACTCGATAGCCCACAATTTATCTACTCTGTATGATCCTCAAACTTGTGGCTAAGTGGGTTTCAAATAAAACAATCTTGGAGAAAATTATTAACAAGAATAAAAAAGATTGGTCTTAGAAATTGACCGACATGCTTTGGGCTTACCATACCACTTTTAAAACCAACCTTGGAATGTCCGCATTTCGTATAGTTTACGGGAAAGCATGCCATCACCAATTGAAATCGAACACAGAGCATTGTGGGTAATAAAGAACTTAAACTTTGATCTTGAAAATGCCGGTGAAAATAGAAAATTGCAAATCAACAAACTAGAAGAGATTAGAAACGACGTGTATGAAAATGAGAAAATTTACAAAGAAAGAATAAAAGTTTTTCATGACAAGTCAATTCTAAGAAAAACATTTTCACCAAACCAAAAAGTTCTTTTATATGACTCTAGACTTCAATTATTTCCAAGGAAATTAAAATCAAGATGGACCGGACCTTTAACGGTACGAACTGTTTTTCCACACGGTGCTATAGAAATATATAACCCCAGTAACTTATCGATATTCAAAGTCAATGGTCTTCGTTTTAAACCTTTCTTGGAATTGCCAAGTAATCAAGAGGAGGAACTCATGTTTCTTCATGAGCCATGCTACGTCTAGAAAGAAATGTTACACTCATTATATCATGCAGTGACTGTGTGGAAGTCAAAATCAAGTGTAGAGGGAGTCTCATCTTCATTTATTAATTTTTTATGGTTAATTTTTTTCTTTCCAAAACTCAAAAAAAATATTTAAAAAATAAATTCTTTTTTGCATTTTGATTTATTTTTGAAGAACCACTATAAGATAGCATGGATTTTGGTTATCAAACTAAAATTTTTAAAAATTTATTTGTCTTAACAAAAACAAAATTAAAGTTTGATTACAAGTAACGATGGTTTAACTAGTATATAGAAAGATTCATGGGTGATAATTATGAATTATATCCTAATTGAAAATCTTTGTTTACAAGAGCGGTTGATTTAAATTAAAGGCGGCGATATTTTAAATCTTCTATGTTAAGTGGTACAAAGATGATATTGTAAAACTCTCTCTTTCAAAAAAAATCTTGTTGTATATATGTATATATTTTACTAACACCTAGAGTCATGTTTTCACATCCAAGTGTGTACACTCGCCACCCTCTATACCCTTCACACGTAAGCCTAAAAGGCAGTGCATGATCGTATCTATGGCCTCAGTTTATCTGAGCTAGGTGTATGTATATAAAAATTCTTTCATTAATAACGCCTACAGTCGATAGGAGTACACACTTGTATGTACATTCGCCATGCTTTGTATTTCCCTCACTTAAGCCCGAAAGGCAGTGCATGGGTCATATATCCGGTCTAAGTTTTCCGAGTTAGGCATATGTAAATGTTGTTAATATCAATAAATTTTCAAATAAGAGAGAGTAAGAAATCCAAGTCCTATTTTCATTTATTTGATTTGACTTGTTATTTAAAAGAAATGAAAATACCACTTTGAAAACTTTGATAATCAACTAAGGATCCATTTCATAATCACATTATGTTATACCTCGAAACAACTAGCCAAACTGCAGTCTAATTGTGATGACAACTTAATTTTTATTGGAAATTTTGACGAGTAAAAGGACTTAAGTTTATTAATAATGACTATAACTTATATTTAACTTACTCATGACAATTTGAAAGTAAATTCTTCATTTGTAAATATTTTCAAAAACTTGCATCCGTATCTTTGTAAATAAGTATTACATTAAGAATTTTTCATGTTGCATTTAAATTTTGTTGGTAGTATCCGCTGAAAACCTTTACAAGACAACACTCGTCCTACTAGGGACACCCAGAGATTTAACGGCTTATTGAATACGCTATATGCAATCGTGCTTCCTACGAAATTGGATTTATCTTATTTTTTCTTTATTTGAGGATGAATAAAAAGATAAGTGTGGTGTATTTGATATGCACGTAAATGTGCATACATTTACATCCATATTTGATATGTTTTTATATAAATAAATATCATAATTGGGTATTTTTATATGTTTAAAACCAAATTTCAAAAATGCTTTGAAATCATCATTCATACAACAATTTGGAGACAGAATGGTAATTTTGGGAATATTCACTTGCACGTTTTATTTTTATTTGTAGAAATTTGGATGGAAATATGAAGAGGGTTTAATGGAAATATGCATGCACAAGGAGGGAAACAAAGGAATTAAGATGGACATAATTCAACTGATGCATAATGGAGGACCCCACCTACCCACTTACCTTAATCTACAATTAGGAGTTAATGCATAAGTTAGTAGAGGTTAAAATTACATACACTTGATGATGGATTAATTAGAGACTAATGATAACTTGTTGATCGCACTTCCTAAGGGATATTTTGGGAAGCCCTCTAAAATATGGATTAAAGTATTGTGTATGTATAAATAGCCCTCTTATGTTCATGTAATGGATCTTTTTTAATCACTTGTCATATTGAAATGCAAGTTGTAGCGTCAATTAAAAGAGAAATAAAAATGGCTTCCTAAGCCTTTTCTTTTTCTACTTGGTTCTATTTCATGCTTAATTGTTCTTTTATGCTTATCTTCACTTATATGCTCTCTTTTCTTTCATGTTAGTTATGTAGATTTATTTTATGCAAGTTGATTAATTCTCTTTATATTTTATTTTCTATTACTTTGCTTGTTTTTCTATGTTGAAATTTACAAGCATTGAAATGATAACACAAATGAGTAGCTAAACCCCTTCAATTTAGGGGTAATGAAGCTCTATAAATTATATAAATTCAATATATCTTTGCATTTATGGTCCCTTTCACTGTTTCATGAAAAGTGAATGTTGGTGTAAGTTTATAAAATGAATTTGATAGTTTATATTGTGTCTACAAATAGTTCTTATTCAAACATAAACACAATTTACGTCATCGTTCTACTAATAAGTCTTTGATTGTGTAACTATGGTAGAAACAAAATCCGATGATCTATGTTACTAAATACAATAGTAAATATAACATATTTAAAATAGCTTTTTCTTTAACTTCATTTTCATTACAATTGACAAGTGGTTTTATGAGTTGTATTATAGTCTGATGGTTTAACTTATGTTAATTAAAAACATAAATAAAACATACCTATGATAAATGCAACACTAATTTCATTGAAGATCAAAATAGAGAGATCATAGATTATTTATGTGTTGAATTATAAAAATTTAAGAGTGGATTTGCCTCTAAAAATTTTTCTGATCTCATATTCTCATTCGCTTGTTATAGCTAGTTTTATAATTTAGCTAATCACAACTTCAAATCTTAGTTTAATTTGATTGAATAGGAATTTTTAATCAATACAATTCCCTGTGGATCAACCCGTACTCGTCATGTACTAAAATTATACGTTGTGCACTTGTAATTATGACTTTTAATTAAAATTTGTCGGCTATTTTCTAGTTCGATATAAAATTAGTCATTAAACACTTATTCCCAGCTCTCTAGCCAGTTTAACCCCAACGATCGAGGCCTCATATTCAACTTCGTTATTCGTTATAAGGAAGTCAAGATTTAGGGTGTAGCAAATCGAGTGTTCCTCAAGAGTTACAAATATTATGACTTCGATGCCAGAACACCGATCGTTGGATGGTCCATCCCTGTACATCTTCCATTGGATGATAGGTTCCTCACTGCTCTTCGAAGAGTCATCTTAGGGAGTGAATTCGGCTATGAAGTCTGCAAGTGCTTGTCCCTGAATAGCACTTCAAGGAAGATAAGTGATATCTAACTGGCTCATTTCAATATTCCATTTAAGCAACCTTCTAGACGTCTCAGGTCGATATAGGACCTGTCGTAACGGCTGGTCGGTGATGACATTGATGGGATGAGCTTGAAAATAAGGGTAGAGCTTTCTTGATGCACTAAATAGGTAGTATATGAGCTTCTCTAGTTTAGGATGGTTCCTTTCAACACTTGTTAACTACTTGATAACATAATACACTTGCCTCTAGATTTTATTCTCTTCACGCAATAGTGCGGCACTTATGACATGTATCGACACTGCCAATTAAATATACAAGTCTTCATGATCTAGTGGCTTGGATAAGGTGAGGGTATCTCCAAATGATGTGCCAGAGCTTGAAACGCATCAATACAATCTTGCTTCCATTCAAAGTTCCTCTTCCCTCTTCTAATTAAGTCGAAGAAAGGAATACACTTGTCGGTGGCTTTGGAGATGAACTAACTCAGGGCGACGACCTTCCCATTAGACTTTGCATCTGTTTGATTGTCTTTGGCACCATGATCTTCCTTATCGCCTGAGTATTCTCGGAAAATTGGCTTCAATTCTGCAAGAGTTAGATGATAAAACTCAAGAATTTTCCCGATGCAACACCAAAAGAGCATTTTAAGGGATTACGTTTTATTCCATACTTTCGAAGAACGCTGAACATCTACGCTAAGTCATCGATGTGGTCGTTTTTTTGTAAGGAGTTCACAAGCATATCATCAACATATACTTCCATTGATCACTCGATCTGGACTTTGAACATCTAGTTGATCAATCTTTGGTAAGTAGCTCCAACCTTCTTTAGTCCAAAAGGCATCACAACGTAATAGTATAATCCCATATCGGTAATGAAGCTGATGTGTTCCTAGTTTGGGATGTGCATCAGAAACTGATTGCACCCAAAGTACACATCCATGAACGAAATCAGTTCATGTCCAACGGTTGAGTCTACCACTTGAGTCTACCAGTTGGTCGACCATCGAAAGTGGAAAGCTATCTAGGGCATGCCTTGTTCAAGTCCGAGTAATTGATGCATGTCCGCCACTTTCCATTAACTTATCTTACAAAAACTAGATTAGATACCCATTTCAGGCAGAGGGCGTCGCAGATAACTCAATTGTTCTTGAGTTTATCCACCTCCTCTTAAAGCATAATAGATCTCTTCGAATCCATGCCGCGTCACATTTGTTTCACTGGGACATGCCTCGGGTCGATATTCAATGCGTGGCTCGCGGTGGTCGGTGGGATCCCACACATGTCATAATGAGACCATGCGAACACATCAAGATTCACTGAGAGAAAGCAAGCTAACTCTTTCATCACCATTGCACTGAGTTATTATCCGATCTGACCCGTGATGGGTCGTCGTGGCCGACTGTGATGTCAATCATCAGCTTTGCGAGTGCAACCTCGTTTTCTTTGGGCTCCTCTTCTTCATCTCTCGGATCTATATCTTTACAGAACCGACTAAGGTGCCCGAGCCAATGTCCAGACGCTGATTGTTAAGCTTCAATAGTTTTGAAGCAAAGAGGCCTCTCCGCGTCCTTTCCTTTATCCTTTCATCGAGAGCCTCTCAACTCGGAAACATAAGAGGCACGTCCAGTCGCATGATCTTCATGGATAATTCCCATGCCATTCTCTGTTGGGAATTTCTGTGTTAAGCACCAAGGGGTGATAGCTGCCCTAAATTCAGCAAAGGCCAGTCTTTCCAAAAAATCATTGTACGGAGAGTTCATATCCATCACAACAAACGGCAGAACCCGCACTATCCTTCGTCAATCATCTCCTAACTCCACTGGTAGCTCGACATAGCCTACCGCTTCTACTATAATACTGTTAAAGGCACGGATACAGACTTTGCACAGTTTCAGATATTTAGCCTTTGGTAATATCTGGCCGTACGTCTTTTTGAAAACGATATTCACAGAAATTCCACAATCAATGAGAATCTTCCTAAGGCGGGACCAATCATGGTCAGGATTACCATTGGGTCGATCATAGGGGACTCCACCTTGTTTGCATATCTACTCCAACATATGATATCATCTGCCATAGTTCACTGTTGCTATCTTGAAGCACCATCTTCCATGTTCGAACAGGCCAATGTTTCTGATAGCGTTCACGTAAAGCTCCATTTCATTTTAGCTCTTGTCGGACGGATGTGGTCCTCCAATAATGGTATTAGTAAATAATCTCCCTGTTGTTCGTTGAGATTCCTTAGTGTTGGACGGAGCTTGTCCTCGATTGTGGTCGAATGTCCTATACCCGCCATCCTGCGAGGCTTTAACAAACCGCTGCAACTTTCTTTCTTGAATCCGCTTCTCAGTAACATCACAGAGGTGATGACACTCGTCCATGCTATATCCATAACTCTCATGAAATCTACAGTAATTTTCGGACTATCTCTACTTCTCCGTTGGTTCCATCGAAGGTGGTTTCCTATACTGCATAGCGTTATAGATCGATAGATAAACATTTTCTAGCGACGTATCAAATGGCGTGTATGTATCAAGTGATGGGATCCTTGGTTTCCCTCTTTTGGAATCCCGTCTTTGATCGTGGTTTCTATCACCATCTTTCATCCACTCATTCAGTTTGTTCTGAGCATTCATATGAACTTTTTCAAAACTATCACAAAATTGCTTTACTACCACATTACTATATAATCCCTCAACGGTTAGACCTAAAACATCTCTCTTCCTAATTCTCTTTGCCTCCTTCTTTCTCGAAAATTGAGTCGTTTTTGCAAAGAAACGGTCCAACGTAGAAAGAGGCTTTCTTGCTAAACAATCCTCAAATTCGAAATTGGGGTCCACTACTCTAGTTAGTGACATGAGTATTGCATCATCATTCAGATTACTAACTTTTGTAACAGCTGTATTAAACATTTTCAGAAAATCTTTCAGTGACTCCCCAAAGCCTGGACCAAGCTAGAGAGTGACATTACATTCTTAGGGTGAGTCGCGTGCATGCGGAACTTCTTTGGAAACTTCTTTGCTAACTCATCAAATAAAGAGATTGACCGTGGTGACAGCCTGGTGAACTACATGGTCGCATCATTTTTCATTAAAATGGAAAAACACCTGCATTTAACTGCATCGGTGACTCAAGCGGAGTCTAATGTCATTCGTACTTTAAGAGATGTTGCCTGGGGTCGATATTTCCCACATAGGCAGGCATTGTAGGCATATGGAACCTCGGCGAATATTCTGCATGTAGAATGTTGTTGATGAATGTTGTATGACTTTTGAAGAGTCACCTATCATCGTTGGTCAAGCCCTAACTTTCTTTCACTAGCTCCCTCACCATAACTTTCAAGTCCGGTATTGGGAAAGTTGGTGTCAGGCGGTAGCCATGCTCCACCTCACATGAATGACCCGATCCATGCCTTCAGGTAGTGTCAAATTCCCTTGGCTCCTCTTGATCTTGATCCATTTCCTTAAGTAGCAGTTGTATCGTCGTCTCTCAACTGCGGTTCAACAACAATTTTTTGAGCTCCAACACTGATGGATCACGACACCTTTGGAGTAAGCGCCTCCACCTGCATATCAATCCATCCTTTATTAGACGGTTCGTTGCCAATCCCCCAACTTCTTTTCTTGTCTACCATCAAGTCTAACTTGTCTACTCAATCTGCATACAACCGAATCAAAAGTCCGAATAACACTTCATATTGGTTTTCTACTTTTTAACACCAACTATTATTTTAGTTAAGTAAACAAGCACCTAAATATTTAAAAACACAGTAGTCATTCCTCATATTCCCTAAACCAAATTCAACTCTTTTCAAAACACAACAAAATTCACGTAATATACACAAAAAATCAAAACTAAAGTAACAAAATTTAATTTTCCATCCGTTGGAATGTTGAAATTCTAGTATACTTACTATATTAGTTAAAAAATGGTTTATCAAGTCAATTTGCATGTCTTCTGGAGTATTTGATCGTCATCTTCTTCCATATTTTCGCTATCAAATACTTTTTTCATTTGAAACAAGTGCATTTTCAGTTTTATTTTAATTGGTATCCTCCGTCTAACAACAAAAAAATGAAAAGAAAAATACAAATGAAAAAATGGCATAAAAGTTATACGATAGAACATTACAATTTAATAATTTACATTTATATTTTCAATTACAATATCATCAAATTTTATATCTTCCAACTTTCTGTTAGCCACGGGATTATTAAACTCATTCTAAAATAATAATAATAATAATCCCTAAACAATAAATTTAAGATTGATATGTTAATAAAATAGACTTTAAGAAATAAAAACACATTAACGTCTTTGTGTTCATCAAAATTAGGATCGTCCATTAATTTTTCACTTGGCATCATCGATTAGACTAAAAGAGAGATTTTTTTAGCTTTTAAATTTTGAAAATTTTGTTTTCTAATGATGTTTTGAGATGACATATGTGAGTTTTTATGAAGAAGATAAAGACACTGGTTGCTTAGACCTGCATGAGAAAACATGTTTTGGTGGCCATAAGCATATAAAAAAAAGATAATAAAAATTTAACGGCAGCCCAAAGCATTTTTGGTGCCAATCTCGCTATACGTATTTTATTTTTTGAGAGATAGCTAGGAAATTTAATGAACTGGCTTTAGTAGCGCTTTAGTAGTTGATACTGTTTCGGGATGATTAGCTAGAACTCAACTGGTTTATCTTTTAATCACATTGTTGTGAAGAGTGACATGCATTATACGAGCAAAATTCAAGCATAAATTTCAAGTTTCTCATAACAATCCACGTGATGGTTATGATGTAGAGATTCACTACCACATATTACATGTAATTTTGAAGAAAATTAAGAAAGACATTTCCCATAATAAGCTCAAATTTTTTACAAAGAAATCCAAACACTGTATTGTACTGTACAAGTAAATTAAAGAAATAAACCCATGAAAGTGTTCCACTGTATGTACCATGTTCTGGGTCAAAACTGCCACTGCACCTCTAGTTATTTCCATGCTGATAGAATACTTTCATCCTCCATATAAACAAATACTTTAACAGTCATGCTTATTACAAAAAGAGTCCATGGTTTTAACTCTCATCAACCCTGTACATAATACCAATATGTAAATTATAGTGTTCTTTGAAGAACTTCCATTTAAGTTTAATTTGGCATGTATAAAAACATTAACTATACATACCTTGGCATATTGCATATACCTATTTAGCTTTGTATCTTCAAGTTAGTAATGACAGTTAATACTTGATGGATTAGGTTAGAGAATTCTCAAAGAAGAAATGTTTTTTGAAACAAGCTTTGCATTTTGTCATGCTGAATAAAATCATCATATTTGAAATAGTTAATCTAGGATGATACTCATTCCCTATGAGTATATTCGAAACTAACAATCAAGTACCACTTACACAAATTTGCTGAACATCCGTATCAATATATGCTGGAATAATAAGCAGCAAGTAAACAAATACTAAAGAACAGAAAATTACCATATGTATATCGATAGCTATTTGTGATATAGAACCATGTATATGAATGATTGAAAATATGTTTCTTCCATTTGTTTATCGGTGAAAGATGCATTGAGCTATGTTTATTGTGAACTCATCTTTGCACATTAGAGCATCATAACCGAAAATAAAATTATGGATTGTATATTATCTTAAAGTAATCTTTTATCTTAATTCCAAACATGCTTATAAATATTGTGTAGAAACAGTGAGATGACTTGTTTCACTTGCAAAAGTGACAGCAGAAAATCAAAGAATAAGGCTTACACAGCCGCTTTAGGATATCATAGAAAAGCCACCAAGGGAGCATAATGACATGATAGCATTGCAAGACTTTTAGCAGAATGAACAATCATATATATGAATTGCCAATTAAATTAATTTTTTATCCATCCTTGTAAACATGCAGTGATATCATTGCCAAGATCGAAGTAGTAGAAAAACCATATGAATTCAACATGATTATTTTAATACAAAGACAATAATTAAATATAAGAGTGAACATAAATTGCATGTATTTAGCCTAGCTGGAAAGTCAAATTGGAGAGTTCAAAGGCTATCTACTAAATCGGTGCTAACCAAAGCAGCCAAGGTTTTGGATGGCTATCTCATAAAATTATTAAAAAATAATAAAAGGGCGTTGTCTAAAAAGACCTTGGGTCTTTAGATGCTATGGTTGTAGTCCAGCATTTACAAAGCAAGAGATTGTTGTGAGTAAGAAGGGTAATTTGTATTCAACAGAGAAGCTTTTTATTGAATGACAGGAGAATGAATTACATACACAAACTCAAGGTACATTATTAATAATAAAAACAAACAAACACGTGCTCCTAGAAAACAGCAACTACTACATGAAAATAGGAATTCTACTACATTAACTTCTCCTTGAATCAAGCAAACCCCATGAACAAGTCATCAACAACAGACTGCATCAATTTTTATCAATTGTAACATAATCAGTCATATTCGTTGTTTTAAAGCACAAACCTCTACCTTTTGCTATTGCTACAGACGAATCCCAAAAATAGGTTGCTGCACAATTAAATTGTCAAATTAATCAATGGAAATGCAAATTAAAATTTAATTTGACAACCTTTTTTTATTTCGAATAAAACTAAAGCTTTAAAATAGTAGTGGGTTGTTTACCCAAGTTGTTATCAACATTTATCAACCTAATTTCAAATTCATCAACTAAATCTTTACCACCATTAGAAAAGAATACATTAGAATAATTGGACTAAAAGAACAAATTCTGTGACCAATTATCCAAAACGACGCTTACATGAAGGAAGAAGGGAGGGGAAGCTAGAGTTTTGCACTTCCAAGTTCCAAGGTCTCCTTCCCAGCTTAAAGCCAATTGTCTTGCCTATTAAAGTTTAACATGAATTTGGAAGGTGGATCAAATAGGTTTTGTAAAGTGAGCGGACAAATAATGGAGAAGAAGAAATTTTTTTTAGGAAGTGAGCAGAACCTGAGCATAACTGAACTGATCAACAAACGTGTGAAGGAATATGACAAAAAGATCTCTGTTATCTAGTATACTTTGCGGAATAATAGATGGTAGCTTAGAAATAACAAAAAAGACTTCACTTTGACTTAGTTGACAAGTATTTGCTTTATATATAAGATAACAACATGAATTAGATCTTTTCTTTATTAAGAAAAAAACAATAAACAAATTAATAACAGGCACGATTTTTGAATGAATAGCAAACAATGAATATTGATGTTCATGCATGTGCGGACACGGACATAATTAGTTTTTTCATGTTCATGTACATAAATTCATGGATGAAGTTGGTTTGCTTCATGTATGTAGTTTATCACTAGGTATAATTTGCATCTTTAACTAATTCTACTGGTAACGTGCAGGTGCAAATGATATAATGATATTCATGGAATATATGAATATCAATGATAATTACAATGATCTACAAAACATAATGAATAAACAGTACTGATATAATGATATTTGATACATTAAATATATTGATTTCATAACTATCTGACACAAAGCAACTTACTAGTCAGTCTCCGGGCTCCAGTTTTGATGTCATTTTAGCATTATAGCATGTCAGGTTACTCACTAATTTTATTTAATGTCATTGCACTTAGGTTTTACAGGAACTATGAAGATAGTTTTGATGATTAGAAGAAAGAGCACAAAATTCGAGCGTTCATTCATATTTTTGTATTGTTTATTTGAATTGTAATATTGTAAGAAATAATTAGATTAAATAGGTATGTGGTTTTTTCAATATTGTGTAAACTTCAAAGATGTTCTTCAATATGGTATGAACTAAGTTGATATGTATATGGTTCTATTTATTCAAAGAATTGTAATCTACTAGTTTTTGTATTCATAGGCTGCCTGGACACTTCATAGATCATGACCTTTTTTCTCAAATATGTTAATGTTAGAATATAGAATTTGTTGTACTGGTTTTACTTAGGACATTTTATTGCATTAGTTTTATTTTCTATTATCAATAAAGTGACAGCTCAGCGGTTTTGTATAAAAGGCAGTACTGATTGTATTTCCGCAGGTGAATATAATACAATTTAATTTCTTCTTTACTTTTCATCATGGTATCAGAGCAATGGTATCTTGTTCTTCAATCCCAAAATTGTTGATTTTCTTCTTATTCTCTGATCGATTTTTTTTGAGAATTCGTTCTTAACTTCTTCTTAATATGCCTGATATAACCTCTGAGGATTCTACATCTCATCAAAGTAACACAAATAATGGAATCAATTTCAATGATCCTTACTATCTTACTGGAAATGATATACCAATTCAATCGCTGACAAATTACACTTTCAATAGCAATAATTACATCAACTGGAGTCGTAGTGTGAAAATGGCATTAATTGCAAGAAACAAGGTCGGATTCATTAATGGAACCTTGACGAAGCCAGATGCAACGTCTCCTGATTATCATAAATGGATTCGCAATGATTACCTAGTGATATCGTGGATCTGTAATTCAATGGAGAAGACGACTGCACAAGATTTTGTGTTTGTCAATTCTTCACATCATCTTTGGTCTGAGATCAAGGAAAGGTATGGTACTTCAAATGTTCCTCAGATTTTTGAATTGCATCGCACTCTTACTTCGATTCAGCAAAATAATAGTTCGATTAGTGATTATTATGGCAAGATGAAACAAGTTTGGGATGAACTTCAAGTTCTTGAAGGGTATCCTGATTGCACATGTGGTGCGCTTAAATCATGTAGTTGTGACTTTCTAAAAAAAATTGTTGAGGCAGATCAAAGATTGAAACTAATACAGTTGTTGGCTGGTCTAAATAGAGCATATGAATAACAAATATTTTGAGTCTTGATCCTTTACCTACTCCAAATAAAGCTTATTATATGTTGCAACAAATTGAGAAACAGAATAGTCTTTCTGTTGATTCTTCTGTTGAAGTCAGTGCTTTAATGAGTAGTAAAGGAGGCTTAAAACATGGAGTTGATATTGTTAAGAAGGATTTTAAGAAGATTAAGGCAGACAAAGCAAATAAGATATGTGATCATTGCAAGGCTAAAGGTCATACAATTGATCAATGTTTCAAGCTAATCGGGTATCCTGACTGGTATCCTGGTAACAAAGGGAAGAAGTTGGCTGCGAATGTCAATGAAGTTAGCTTTGGAGATGGTATTTTAAATGATCCTCTTAATTTTGGAGATTGCAGTAAGCAATCTGCTTCTGGTTCCAGTGCATCTTGTTCAAATTCACAAATAGTTGATCCAAATATGGTTTCAGCCATCTACAAGGAGATTCTGAAGATGATGAACAAGAATAACAGTTCTTCTTATGAATCTGCAGTCAATTTTGCAGGTATAATTACTTCAAATGAAAAAATCGATAGTCATTTTATGCATGAAAAATCTTGGATAATAGATACTGGTGCATCAGATCATATTGCATCTCATATTAGCATGTTTAGTTTCACACAAACTCTTAAAAATCCTATTAAAGTGGGTCTTCCTGATGGGTCTTATAAGTTGGTGTCAATAATTGGAACAATGCCCATAACACCACAAATACATCTCAAAAATGTCTTGTTTATTCCTCAATTCAAACACAATTTGCTTTCTGTTGGAAAATTGCTTGATCATGACAACCTTGTTGCTTTGTTTCAACAAAACTCTTGTTTCTTTCAGGACCCTATAACTAAACAAATCAAGGCCACTGGTACAAGGTATGCTGGCCTGTACAGATTCAGTGAATCATCTTCCAATGTTGTTTCAATTTCTAATGTTCTTGATGATGTTTTGTTCAAAAATAAGCATTTGCAAATTCTAGTGTCAGTATTCCTAGTTTTGATATTCTTCATGCTAGGTTGGGTCATGTTTCAACTGGAAAAATGATGCATCTATGTTGTAAACATTCTGATCATAATAAAAGTAGTTTTCATTGTGAAGTTTGTGTGTTTTCTAAACATCATAAGTTGCCATTTGCATTATCAGTATCTCATGCTATTCAAAAATTTGATCTTGTTCATATGGATCTATGGGGTCTCTATAAAGTTCCTTGTTATTCTGGTGCTAGATATTTCTTGACAATTTTAGATGATCATAATAGAACTACTTGGACTCACTTGATTCAGAACAAATATCAAGTATATAGTGTGATTAGTGCTTTTCTAGCTTATGTTGATACACAGTTTGGAACAAAGGTTAAGGTTATCAGAAGTGATAATGGGACTGAGATCATCCAAGAGTCTTGTCATATTTTATTTGCTAAAAAGGGGATAGTACATCAGAGAACCATTCCTGGAAATCCTCAACAGAATGGGAGGGTTGAGAGAAAACATAGACATCTTATGGAGACTGCTAGGGCTATAAAACTCCATGCTGGTTTGCCTATAAAGTTTTGGGGAGATTGTTTGTTGTCTGCGACATATCTTGTGAATCTAATGCCCAGTTCTATCCTAAAATGGAAAACTCCTTATGAAATGTTGATGGGAAAACTACCTGATTATGATCATTTGAGAGTTATTGGATGCCTTTGTTATCCTGCAATAAAAACAAAGGATAAATTTGCTCCTGAGTCAACAAAATGTATTTTAATTGGATATCCTTATGCTCAGAAAGGATACAAGTTATTTGACTTGGATAATCATAAAATCATTTTGAGTAGGGATGTTCTATTTAAAGAGGATAATTTTCCTTTTAGAGAAGCTGATTCTCCTTCTCTTCCTATCGTTCAACCTGTTACTGATTCTCCTTCTCTTTCTATCGTTCAACCTGTTGTGTTTTCTGATGATAGTAGACAATACAATCCTTTATCTTCTGGTAACTCTTCATCACCTTCTCATTTTATTACAAATGACATTTCTTCTCATACAAATTCTCCTCCTACACCTCAAATATCTTCACCTCAAGTATCTTCTAATTATTCTCCTACAGATATTCCTTCTGCTTCCATTTCTATACCTGATGCAATTCATGTCCCTCTTAGAAAATCTAATAGGGATATTTCTCTTCCAAATAAATTTAAAGATTTTGTTGTCACTCTTCCTACTAAACACTTTTCTACATCAAAAAATGCATCTGAATTTTCAAAATTTGCTGCTTTCAATGTGTATACTGAAAGTAGTTTGTCTCATCTTGATAAAGAATCCTTAGCTAATCTAGCCAAAATGTTATCCATTCATGAACCAAATTCTTACAATCAAGCTAAACATGATTTGAAATGGGTTGAAGCAATGAATAAAGAGATTGCTGCTTTGGAAGAAAATCAAACTTGGGAGATGACTGTATTACCACCTGGTAAACAAGAAATTGCTTGTAAATGGGTTTACAAACTTAAGTTTAAATCTGATGGAACTGTTGAGAGATTTAAAGCTAGACTGGTTGCTCGCGGTGTCAAATAAGTAAAAGGCAAGGATTTCAAACATACATTCAGTCCAGTTGCTAAATTTACAACTGTAAGAACTGTAATTGCACTTGCTGCTGCGTTCAACTGGGAATTGCACCAATGTGATATTAACAATGCTTTCCTTCATGGATACATTGATGAAGAGGTTTACATGTTACCACCTCCTGGATATAATGCAAAATCTGGGATGGTTTGTAAACTCAAAAGGTCTTTGTATGGATTAAAGCAAGCATCTAGGCAGTGGAATTATGAACTATGCTAGTTGCTTTTTCGATTAGGATTTGTGAAGTCCAAGCAAGATTATTCTATGTTCACAAAGCAGCAAGGAGATGATTTTATTGTTGTTGTAACATATGTGGATGATTTGTTGATCACAGGATCAAATGTGCAGCTTATTTGTGAATTGAAACAAGTTTTACACAAAGCTTTTACAATCAAAGATTTGGGTCATCTCAAATATTTTCTTGGTATTGAGGTATCCAGATCAAAGGATGGGATTTTATTAAACCAAAGAAGTATATTTTGGATTTGTTAAGAGATACAAATTTAGAAAATTGTGGAATTGTTGGATTCCCTCTTCCTAAAGGTCTAAAACTCAGCATTGATGAAGGACAAATAATGTCTGATCCTGAAATTTATAGAAGTATTGTTGGTAAGCTTCTTTATTTGAACATGACAAGACCTGACATCTCTTACTCTGTTCAACAGCTTAGTCAGTTTCTATCTTGTCCTAGAGTTCCTCATTTTTCAGCAGCAATCCATATCTTGAAGTATTTGAAGGGAACTATCAACTATGGTCTATTTTATCCAGCAAATACTTCTCTGAAGTTGAATGCATATTGTGATGCTGACTGGGGAAATTGTATGTTTACAGCAAGATCTTTATCAGGGTATTGCATGTTTCTTGGCGATTCTCTTATTTCTTGGAAAACCAAGAAACAGAAAACAGTTTCTAAAAGCTCATGCGAAGCAGAGTATAGAAGCATGAGCTATAGTGCAGGTGAACTTGTATGGTTAGATGGTTTATTAGCTGATTTGCAAGTTCAGATTCCTAAGCCAATACCAATGTATTGTGATAACAAAGCAGCGCAACATATTGCAGAAAATCCCATTTATCATGAAAGAACAAAACATCTCAAATCAGATTTCCACTACATCAGAGAAAGAGTGGAAGAAGGTCTCATTGAATTATACAATGTCAGATCAGGTTTGCAGCTAGCAAATATAATGACGAAACCACTTGGAGCTGAACAACATTGTTTTCTTTCTTCTAAGATTGGTCTTGTGTCTTCTCAGCCAAGTCCATCTTGAAGGGGGGATGTTAGAATATAGAATTTGTTGTACTGGTTTTACTTAGGACATTTTATTGCATTAGTTTTATTTTCTATTATCAATAAAGTGACAGCTCAGCGGTTTTGTATAAAAGGCAGTACTGATTGTATTTCCGCAGGTGAATATAATACAATTTAATTTCTTCTTTAATTTTCATCAGTTAAACATAGATATATACATATTTAAAGTTTGGAAAGGGGATATTTCCAAATATTATGAAATATCTGTATCATAAAAAAGATATGGATATTTTCGATCACGGCACGGATATGGACAGAATTATAAGATATCCATCGATATCTAGAGGTGTAAATCGTCGAACCGAATTGGATGCAGGTATTCAATTTCTGTCCTAAATGAAATTAGATCGGACACGGACCATACATGGACCAAACGAGATTTATAGATGGAACCCAGTGCACAAGGCTCCTGCACAATAGCGGGCTCTGAGGAAGTCGATAATGTAAGCAGTCTTTCCTCGCATTACGAAGAAATGGGGCTATCCACGACCTAGCGACTTAAGTCGCATTACGGTTTAACAACTTAGCTTAAGTCGCTAGATTGGTTGTCTCGGCATTGTAAAGTTAATAGCTACTCCCTTAGATCGCCGCCGACCTACGACTTGCATTAGGTCGTTCACGATCTAGCACTTGGTGAATAAGTGATGCTGCTTCCTCCTAAGTCGCGACGGCCTGTTAGCTAGCTCAGCTGACCACGGAAGGATCGGTTAAGTCGTAGCTCGCTTCCCTCTAACTCGCCAGCGACCTATGACCTATCTTAGGTCGCGCGCGACCTATACTTCACCTCGGAAATCTCCTATAAATACACCCTAAGCTCCAACATGAAAGGGACTTTTGGGATCATTTCCTTCTAAGCATCGAGACTCTGCCATCTTCAAGCCGAGCCTTACTCCAACATTCGAAACTCACAAGAAGCTTCAGTCAACTTCAAGCAGGGATTCATCATATTCAACCATGAATTCGGAGAATTCTCTTGCATCGAAGTTTTTCTAGCTACTTGTCTTTTAAAGTGAACTGTAATGGAAGGAAATTGTAAAGGATTGTAATTATATAAGCAATAAAGAAGGATTGAAGTGGACGTAGGCTTGATTATAAGCCGAACCACTATAAACTCTGTGTCTCTTACTGCTTTTTCAGTGTATTACTGCTTTTTCTGTTTCCCGTGTTAACGGGTGGTGCTTTCATTCAATCTCTATTGGCATCGGGGTGTTAGCGTCTAACTTTTTGCGTTAACAACGAAGATGTAGATTTGATATATTATTACTATTATTATTCCTGCATCATATTTTTCTGCTGCATTATTTATTTATCCCTTTATATATATAACTCTGATAAGTGTTGTATAAATTATAATTAAATGTATAGCAAAGAGCTTTATGAATTATTTATTTGATTATTATATTTTTTCATTCCTTGCAAGATTCTGTGTGTGTTAAATTTCGTACTCGGTCCCTTTTCGAGGACGAAAAGTGTTCAGTGGGGGTGAATGTAACAACCTACATTTTTTAACTATTTTAGATTACTAAATTTAATATAATTATTGAAAAATAATGGTTAAAAATAAAAAACTTTTAATGTTTATTTATGTGATTTATTGAATCTGAATTTGGATGAAATTATGAAATAACTTATTTCGAAGATTTTGGCGATAACAAGTAATGAAATCCTGTGTACTTAATGGTTTATAACCAATAGTTGGAATTAAATAATGAACATTGAATGACTGAAAAAATAAAGTAGTTGTTTTATTATTTGAATTTGTTTTAAAATTAAATTGGACAAGTTAAATAATTTATATTGAAATATAGCGATTTATTGGATCTTTAAATTGATTCAATTTAATATTGCAATTATTTAAATAATAGATTCTTGAATTAATGTGTATGAAATACTATCGAAAATTGATTTAATTTTTATTTAAACAAGAATAAAGATAGTTTGCTTTTAAGATTGAATTTAAAAGTAAATAATTAGAAATTGAAAATTTTATATTATAGTTAGCAAATGAAAATAGCCATTTTGGCCACTGTCTTGGATTTTGACGAAACTAGTTTTATTGGATCCGTAATAGTGAATTATAGTACAATTTCAAGTTAAATGCTAATCGGACTTGTCGTTTGGCCATGGGAGCTTGAAATGTATAGAATTTAATCTCAGAATTTAGGTAAAATAAATTGATTTTGAAAAGCTATCTACTGAATACGATGGAATTAGGCTTTGAGACTAGTTCCACTATGTTCAATATAAGGGTAAAACATTATGAACGCCAGATGGCACGTTTTGTTTGGAGTTCGAGAATTGCATGCATTTAGTAGCTAGATATATTTGAATTTAATAATGTATTTTTTATTTCCCCTTTATCTTCTCATACTAAGCACTCTGCCCCTCTTCTCAAATGCAGATCGACATTCATAAAAAAGAATCTCGATCGATCAAGAAAATAAAAAACTGCGAATAAAATCTCGTATGCAAGGGGCGTAGTCGCGAGCGATTTCGGTAGGCGTTGGCAGCCTGGAGCAAGGCCGAGTGCTGTTAGGGTTTCACTTCCGCGTTCGTCATTGGGTCTGGCATCGTCTTCGATTGGCCTATGGAGGAGCGACTACGAGGTAGCACGCGCGATCTGGAGGTGGTGCAAGGGTTGCAGCAGCGATGGTAGCGATGTTGACAATCGTGTTTTATAAAAAAATGAAGGATGGATGCTAACACTACCTGGGAAGGATTTTGTTTTGCCTGGAGCTAGAATGAAGCAGAGAGGGGATTAGAGATGGGTTAGTTAATTTTTAATTAATTATGTTAATTAGTTTGTTAATTTTATTTTAATTATATGGTTATACTGATTAAATCGTAACTTTTGCATACGAGGTCCGGTTCGGGCGAGAAAAAATTTGTTGAGATCATATCGATGTCTTATTCGACTTGGAGTGGAACTGAGATTTATTTGAAGCTAAAAATATTTTCGGTCTCAAATAAAAAGTTGGGTGTTTTATACGCTCCCAATTGAATAAAATAATTTTTATGTAGTTAAATTTATATTGTGAAGTGATTTAAATTTATTGATTGTTGTTTGATAAATTTAATTGACATTTAAATTGACATCAAAATTAATTAATAGAATTTGATGAAAGTCTATATGAGTGGATCGTGTAGTGTATATATATGCAAGTATAAGTGACTAACTATATAATGTATCTAATATAAACTTGATAGATGATAATAGCAAAGTAAATGGAAATAATCACACCAGGATTTTTTACTGGTTCGGACCTCCTGTCCTACGTCCAGTCCCGAAGCTCCTCTTCGGAATTCAACTATCAAACACCCTCACTTCGCCTGGAGGAATGGACTTGGTTACAAAGGCTTGTTCTTGTCAAGTGTGTGTTCTATAACACGGATATTGACTATTAAGTACAAATGCTTCCAATCTATATATCTAGAGAATATTGACTGAAGAGTTCTGAATATATGGAAGATTAAAATACAGGTTTCGATTGCTAGAGATCAAGTATAAATCAGAGAATAAGAGTAAAGAGCATAAGTAAGTAAGGTAAAGTATTTTCTTTGATTCTTTTTGCTATTTATAGCGATAGAGAGATTCCTTGAGTGGTTGTATCCATTAACAAGTGCTTTATGGTCGCTCCTGATAGTGATGAAGAGTTGCAGCGAAGAGGAGCGAAAGTGTCTTTTCGATTGCGACGGTTGTTCTTTGAATGTTCACAACCGAATTCAAAATCAGATGTCTGGCTCTTATATATTTTTTGTATATGATTGCTTTTTAGATGTCTGAGTACATTAACCAAACGTTTGATTCTGTCTGATTTGCAAACTAGAGGATTCAATCAGACGTTCGGCTAGTGCATCCAGACGTATGAACTTGTGCATGTTTCTTTCCTTATGTATGTGTCATTGCTCTTCTGATTCTATCAACTTGTAGCCTCTTGATAATTCTTTTGAGTCTTGTTCTTATCTCTTTGGTGATGTTACTTTAACAATTACCTGTAAATAGAGATATATATGCATATTCGATTTCCATTGTATAGTTGTTATCATCTAAACCATAGAATTGATTTCCTAACAATCTCCCCCTTTTTGATGATGACAACTATTCAATGTACTTATATACCCCTGAATATGTACTTATTTTTAATGTTTTATGATTACACTTATATTTCTCCCCCTTTAGCATTACCAAAAAGAATTATAAAATTGAAGCCAATCGTCAATCAAAAAGAAAGTTTCATTAATAAGCCAAAATTTGATTACATACATAGATTTTGTCATTTGTACAAAAAGTTGATATCCCAAAATAAATTATGGTTCCCAAAATCTATGATTCCTTTGGAGAAGCTTTATTTTGATCATCTTCCTTTAATTCTTCTTTATCAGAAGTGCTAGCCTTTGTAGGAGATGCCAAAGCTTTCTTGAGAGGTTCACCTTCAGAGAGTTTGGAATGTTTTACGGGAGGAGAAGGTACTGAGGTTGGCCAATCTTCAGAAGGTGGTGTTGGACCGCGAAACCGTTGTAGTGCTTCTTTAAAAACCGACAAGACAGTTGAAAGGGATTCTTCAAATGTGGCTAGGTGTGTAGAAAATGATGTTTCGAAGTTGTCAATTCGCTTACCAAAAGTTTTTTATTTTGAAATAGTATATGTTAGTTTCGAAGGGTGAGGTCTCGAATATTTTCGTTTGGACTTGTATCCGTTCAAGTCTTCATAATTTCATCTTGCCCGGATAATCAAATGGTGTAGGAGGAGGTGGAGTTGCTTCTCGATGTTGCTCCTCCTCTTGGGATGGTTCAATGTGTGGTTGAGGAGGAGGCTCAACTCATCTAGATTGACGATTGTGCGTCCAATCTTCAAAGGATATGAATCCTGGGGGAATTTCGGGTGGATGCATCAGAGAGAAGAATTTGGTGGAAGCATATTTAGGTGAGATTTCTTCGAAGGTCGATAGGTAGGATGGGATGTTATGTGCACGAAGAAGTCTCATAATATAAGTTGGGTAAATAATTGATGGCCTTGATCGAGTCCAAAAATGCTTGAGCTCGTCGAAGATGAATTTTGCCTAATTTACCTTTGTTCCACTAAATAGAGCATATAGGGCTTTGTGCTCTAATTCAGTTATTTGCTCATGACTTCCCATACATGGAACAATTGTATTGATTATCATTCGAGTTAGGAGTCGAGCTTTTGGACGTAGATATTTTGAGGCAAATTTTGCCATGTCGTCCTCCCAAATTTGATGAGTAATACTGTTCCGTGGCTTGAAGTGCATGTCAGGAATGTTGTATAAATCTTCCCCTATATCAAAGCATCCTAGGGTTCTACCTATTATACCCAGAGTTAATCGAATCGTGTTGCCGTACATGCTAGACCAGAGCCAGTTATCTTCATCTTCAGTGTTCCACACTGAAGTACTATCTAAATTCGCATAGAATAGAAATATCGATAATTGGTCTATTTGGATCTCATTAGAAGTGAATGAAATTAAGGTTTCCAACTCGGCATTTTCACATGGTTCATCCAAATCATACATAGGAAATTTAAGGAGAATATAGAATGGACCTATGTGGATTTTTTCTTTTGGATATCTTCATACCTTTTGATGGAATGTGGCGCTCTATTCATCCACCTTTCGATCTGATCATCGGTGCACACCTAAGGATTTGAAGATGAGGTCGGTTGGTCTTGTTTTCATTTTGAAATCTTGGGATTCTTAGTTCGAGGAGGCATTAGGATTTGATTTTCTTAAAGATGACGTTTTTGAGAGAAAATCGCCTCTGAGGGATCGGAGGTTTTAACAATTTTGAGATAAAAGAAAAAAAGACGTTATCTGAGCGAATTTAAAGGGTCGATTGGATTCCAGACGTCTGGATTGGAAATCCGACGTCTGGTTTGCTCTAAATTGAGTATGACAGATAAATTCAAACTTCTGGTTTTTGGGTTAGATGTCGGGGTGGATCGAATTTGTAAAATTGGATAGATAGAGAGTTTAATCAGACGTCTTGGTATACAAATCAGACGTCTGGGCTAGGTTATTTTTAAAAAAAATTATGGCAGAGAACTAAGTCATACGTCTAGTTTGAGTATCAAACGTCTGAAATTTTCTGATTTATATTTTAAGGAGACAGAGAAAATTTTCAGACGTCTGGGGAGTATATCAGACGTCTGACATATGCACAGTGCTTAAAATTTAGACGTATATCATGTGTCAAACGTCTGAAGTCCATAGCCAGAGGTCTGAAATAAGAAATTTGTCTAAAAATAGCCTAAAATTTGATGGTTTTGCTTATTTCTGGAATTTTTATAACAAATCAAAGATAAGACTATTGTTGTGAAATAACAAATAACCATAGATACAATAAATATAATTTATTTAGAATGTTACAGAGTTTTACGATCTCCTGACTTGTTATCCCTCCATGGTTTAAGTGAAGACCATATATTTCCACGTTCGTGGGTTCTCGGGGAGCCATAATATCGTCTTGGTGAAGGGTCCGAAGGAGTACGATATGAATATGAGGGATCCAAAGAACTATATGGTTTTGGTAGCGGCTCGTGGACATCTTTCTTTCGTGACGAACAAAACTTCATTGCTACTTGCTCCAAAAAGCTTAGCCGTCGTGGTGTAACTTTTTGTTCAAAATATAGTTCTCGTTGTAGGTCTATCTATTGTTTCTGATAATGATGAATTTCATCAATTTTTTCCTTTGTGTTAAGAGAAACAAACAGAGATCTTTTGGTCTTCTTGTTATCGGGAGTAAAACTCGTATGATATGAGGACCATCTATATGTTTGTTCCTGCTTCGGTGTAGGTGTAGGAAACCGTTGTGGCGTATCAGCCGAGCTATCCATCGTAGGTGTTGAGATGGAGATGGATATATAAGAATCTTCAGAAGACATGGTTATATTTTGTTTCTTTAAGGAAGATATGAATTGTGTGTGTATAGTTTTTGTATAACTCTTTATATATGAGTTGAAAAAATTATTTATAGACAAACTAACTGTCTAAAAAATTAATGGTTCAGAAATTATTAAGTATAATTTGTGGTAGTAAAATAAATGACTAATCATAGCTTAAAATGAATCATTGATTATTTTTAAGGAAGAAGATCATGAAGTGAGCAAATACCTAAATTACGTTGGTGTTTAATAAAAGTTTGTTCATTTAGTGGTTTTGTAAAGATGTCTTCTACTTCATTTCGGTATTAAAGTATTCTAATGAAATAGTTCCTTTTTCAACATTGTCTCGTAAAAAATGATGTCGTATATCTATATGCTTAGTTCGTGAGTGATTAATAGGGTTTTTTGATAAATTTATAACACTTTCGTTATCACAATATATTGGAGATTTTTTGATAATTTTACCGAAATCCGTAAGTGTTCGTTACATGTATATCACTTGTGCACGCGCTAGAGCTGCGGAGATATATTCGGCTTCGCAAGGAGATAAGAAACACAATTTTGCTTTTTACCAAACCAGGAAACTAATGATTGTCCGATAAAGTGACAAGTTCCACTAGTACTCTTACAATCTGTTCTACATCCACCGAAATCCGCATCGTTATATGAAACTAGTTCAAACGATGATCCTTTAGGGTAAAACCAACCATAATCTCTAGTACTAGATAGATAACATAAAATATGCTTAACAGCTCTTAGATGAGATTCTTTTGGTTTTGCTTGAAATTGAGCACAAAGGCATACACTCATCATAATATCGGGTCGACTAGCCATCAAATAAAGTAAAGAACCAATCATGCTATGATATAATTTTTCATCAAAATCTTTTCCGTTACCACCTTTGTCTAAGTGAACGGTGTTACTCATTGGTGTTGATTTACTTGAAGTTTTATCCATTTCAAAACAATGTAATAGATCGTTATAATATTTATTTAATTCTCCCATATGTGACATTTCAAATTCATTCGTCATAATATTTGAAAATTGTTTACATAGATTTTTGTTGGTCGAACCAAAAATGATATCATCAACATAAACATGTACAATTAAAATATCGTTATTTTCTCTTTTAATAAACAAAGTTGTACCTATTTTGCCTATTTGAAAACCAGATGTTATTAAGTGATTTTTAAGACGTTCGTACCTTGCACGAAGGACTTGTTTTAATCCATATTGTGCTTTGTTAATTTAAAACATGATTTGGATATTTTTCGTGAACAAATATTGGAGGTTGTTCTACATATACATTTTTTTTGATCAAACCGTTTAAGAAAGCACTTTTGACATCCATTTGAAATAATTTAAAATTGTGATGAGTTGCAAAGGCGAGTAATGTATGAATGGTTTCTAATCTAGCTACTGGGGCAAAGGTTTCGTCATAATCGATACCTTCTTCTTAATTATAGCCTTGAGCAACTAAACGTGCTTTATTTCTAGCAATATTTCCATTTTCATCTGCTTTGTTTTTAAACACCCATTTTGTTCCTATAACCAATAGATCTTCAGGTCTTGGTACTAATTCCCAAACACTATTCCGTTCAAATTGATTTAATTCTTCTTGCATAGCTATTATCCAAAAATTATCATTTGAAGCTACTTTATAATTTTTTGGTTCAAAATTTGATACAAATGCTATATGGCTTATCTGATTAAGTTGATTTCTAGTTATTCTAGAATTGAGATCTCCAATAATATTATCTTTTGGATGATTCTTAAGAATTCTAGAGGATGATACCAAAGTGTCATTTTGAACATTTGTTTCATTATTAATAGAATTTGTTGAATTTGTTAGTGGAATAATTTCTTCTTCGTCATTAGTATGATGATTAAAAAGATTTTCGTCAAACGAAACATGTAAACTTTCTTCGATAGTATTATTTCTTTTATTAAAAATTCTATATGCTTCGCTACGATCCGAATATCCAATAAAGGTACCTTCATCGGCCTTCGAATCAAATTTACCTAAGTTATCTTTTGTATTTAATATAAAGCATTTTGAACTGAAAGTTTTAAAGTATGATACTTTAGGTTTTTTACCAAAAACTATTTCAAAACAAGTTTGTTTAGTCACAGGACGAATTGTTACTCGATTCAATACATAACAAGCTGTGGCAATAACTTCAGCCCAAAAGTGTTTCGGAAGACCGCTACTACTTAGTAATGTTCATGCACATTCTTGTAATGTACGATTTTTTCTTTCCATAACACTATTCTGTTGAGGTGTGCGAGGAAAAGAGAAATTATGAGTTATTCCTTTCTTATTAAAAAAATTAGTAAAAAGATCGTGTTCGAATTCTCCTCCATGATCACTTCAAATGTTTTTAATTTTTAAGTCCATTTGTGTTTTAGTTCTTTTAGCAAATATCTTAAACATACCAAAAGTATCGCTTTTATGTTTTAAAAACAAAGTCCATGTATATCTTGAAAAATCATCCAACTATTACAAAAACATAGTTGTTGTGATTTATAGATCGTATTTGTGTTGGACTAAATAAATCTAAATGTAATAATTCTAATGGTTGTTTTGTAGAAATATTATTTTTAGATTTAAAAGAGCTTTGCTTTAGTTTTCCAATTTGACAATCGTCGCATAAATTTTCTACTTTGTAGTTTATTTTAGGTAAACCTCTAACTAGTTCATATTTTGACAATTTATTAATATTCTTAAAATTGATATGACAAAATTGTTTATGCCATAACCATGGATCATCATGTTCGACAGTTAAACATAAATTTGAATTTTTATTTATATTCATGTTTAATACATAAATATTTTTGTTTCTAACACCTTCAAAAATAAGTTGTTTGTTATTATCTAAAATATTACATCTATCTTTTTCAAAATTTATTTGAAAATCTTTATCGCATAATTGACTAATACTTAGCAGGTTGTGTTTTAGATTCTCTACTAATAAAACATTTGTAATAATAGGAGAGTTAGATGTACCAGAGTTGATGACTTCTCCAATGCCCACGACATATCCGTTTGAATTATCTCCAAAGGTTACCGTTCCACCATCGATGTATGTTATATTTGATAACATTTTTGAATTTCCGGTCATATGCTTGGAGCATCCGCTATCTAGTATCCATTTCTCCTTATTTTTTATTTTGGGTACCTACAAAATAAAAGATGTTTTAATTGGTACCCGTATATTTTGTTAGGGTCCTAATTATTTGGAGAAGGTAGTCATACCCAAGATGGTTTGGTACTTCTATAAATATAATTTTTATTATAGACTACATTTTCTAAGAAATTATTAATATGCTTTTGTCTAATCAAATTATTATTTGTGTTAGGAATCCAAATCTTCATATTTTTTGTATTCATTTTAGACTTAGGTAAACTTTTAGTTTTTATATAACTTATATTTTTAGCATCATTTCCTTTTTGTCAAGAATAATTTTTAAATCCTATTCCATTTCTATTGCCTGATGGTTTTGAAGTTTTGATAAGATTTTTCAAATCTTGTTTTCTTTTAGTAAATTTTGACACATTATTTGTAATTTTATCTAATTTTCTTCTAATTCTATATTTTCAGTTTTAAATATTTCAATATTATTTTTTAAGTCAACATTTTCTTTTAACAAATTATCTTTCACTATTTTAGTGTTTTCAAAATTAATAGTAATAGTCTCACTTTCTATCAAATTATTTTTGATTTTTTTGAGATAATTCAAGTTCTTCTTCTAAGATAATTTTTTCATCTTTTAACATTCCTACTTCAAGTTCCAATCTATTTATTTTAACATATATTCTTTGTTCAATTTTTTAATTTTTCTAAATTATCATCTAATTCCATGCTAAGTTCTAATAATTCGTCATAGCTAAGTTCAGGACATACCTCATTAGTTTGTGCCATAAAACACACATTAGCTTATTCTTCGTCAATATCGCTATCATTTTCAGATGATGAAGATTTCAAGTCATCCCATGTTACTTCAAAAGCCTTCTTCTTTTTGAATTTTTCAAATTTGTTCTTCTTTCTATCAGTGTTGAATTTTGGGCAATCCTTCTTCATATGTACGTATTGATCACATTCATAACACTTGATTTGAGATAGGATTGTTGTGTTGGTCTTCCCTTCTTTTTGGAATTTGGTCATATTTCTAAATTTCTTGAATCTGTTATAATCCTTGGCAATGAAGACTATCTCTTCTTCATTAAATTAGATTCATCATTCTTTGTTGCTGGGAATGTTGTGTTCTTTTTCTCCGAATTCAGTTCTTTTCGTGCCTGCGAATTAGCTTCATAGGACATTAAATTTTCTATCAACTCTTCAACTTTGAGAGTAGAGAGATCATTAGCTTCTTCAATAGCTAAAACCTTCCTTTCCCAATCTGATGTTAAAGAGTTGAGTATTCGAGAAACTAAATCAAAATCAGCAAACTTAACTCCTTGTGCCATAAGATCATGTTGGATAGTTTGAAATCTAGAATACCTGTCAATAATGGTTTCATTTTGCTTCACTTTGAATGAGGAAAATTGATTTTGCAAAATTGAAATCATTGTTTGTTTGACCTTTGTTGTATCTTCGTGTGTAATTTGTAAGGTACGCCAAATGTCAAATGCAGTGGTGCATAACTTGACACGTGAAAATTCATTTTTGTCTAGAGAGAAAAATAAAACATTCATGGCTTTAGCATTGTTTGATGCTAAGGTCTTTTGTGCATCGGTCCATGTGTTCATAGCAGTAGTAGGTGCTTCCTATTTATCTTGTGTGGCTGATTAAATTTCTAGACCATTAGCTTCCATAAAAATTCTCAAACGTGTTGACCAATATGCATAGTTAGATCCATTAAAAAGTGGGGGTTATGCTGTGGATTGTCCTTCTTGAAAAATACTTGCCATATTAAAGTGATTCAAAAACGTGTTACTGTTCTTTGATCAAACCTTGCTCTGATGCCAAATGAAAGTCTATATTAGTGGATCGTGTAGTGTGTATATATATACAAGTATAAGTGACTAACTATATAATGTATCTAACATAAACTTGATAATAGCAAAGTAAATGGAAATTGTAACGACCCGAAATTTTCTAACCCGAAAATTCCAGATAGTTATGAAAAAGAAGAAAGAGATAGAAGAAGAAGAACAGAAACACCAAACACCTCACAATCGCAGCGGATAAAATATAATAATAAATAATAACAGTTGCAAAAGAATACTATATATGTCGATTACATTATAATACATCAGAGTTTCACATTATATACAGTCACTGAATATTTACAATTATCATGTCTCAGATTAACAATAATATAAATATAGCGGATATACTCTATACGATACTGCCATCCAGCTCGCCCTCTGAGCTCCAGAACGTGCCTACCTGAAAATCTGTAATACTCGGTCTGACCCGAGCATTACATCAAAGTAACACCCGGGTCAGGCTGGAAACCAGCGTGAGTAAACCCATCTAACATGAAATACTAAAGCAAACAACTTACATAAAACCCGGGTAACTCATTCCAATTCCCAGGCCACAATTTTTGTTATAACCATCACAAATTCCACAAATCTATTTCCTAAGTACCAAACTTAGATATAAAAATAATTCAATTCACTTAAATCATTTTATTCCATCCTATTGATTCCACACATCAATTTGTTTTTAATCCGAAGTGGTTTCGGATATTTCCTAATACCCGACCCCGGTCTCCTCGGATCTCATGTCATCCTAATCGCAAATTATCCAAATGAAATTCACAACATTTCATTTCAACGATATCCACTCATTCAAATTATTCCATACCATTCAATCATCCATAAGCAAAGCTTAATCACATACAAATTAGTTCAGTTGATTTTAATGGAACTTTCTAACCACATTCACGTAGATTATTAATTAATTCCACATCAATTAATTAATCGACCCCTCTATATCCATTCATCTTGATTAACAACCCTGGGTTAATTATCTTCCAATTCCATTCACGTAATTCTCTTTAATTAATTTCGCGAAATTAATTATTCTTACTAAATCAATGAGTAATCTTCAATTTCTTCACAAATTAATCAACCATAATCAATTACGTTAATTCTTAATTACTTATATTAATTGACTTCTCATACGTCACTTATTATGAATTAATTAATCTCAATTAATTAAATCTTTAATTACTTCATTAATTATATAAATTAATGATTTCTAATTATATTTTTAATTTGTTCTAATCTAAATCAATTACTTTAATCCAATCCAATATTAATCATTCTCGACTAACCTCATCCTGTAATTATCTAACTCCTTTTATTTACTTCATTAAATAAAATTAATTATATCTTGATTAACTATTTAATTAATCTCTTGAGTTATTTCACAAAATAATTATATTTTATTGATTACTTAAGTAACTACTTATTAAACCGCCCACTGGTTATTCTAATTTCATTAAACTTCATTACTTAACTTAATCCTTAATCGATTAATTCGACCCCTATATACTTTTTGAGTTTAAAACAATTTAAACCCTAATTCTTTGAGTCAAACAACAATTTACTTGGGAACCATCAATAAACCAAAGTCACCAAATCATCAATTCTCAACACACATCAAATCAATTCAAGCATTCAAACAATCATTTAAATTTGACTATTGAAATCTAATAACAACGCAGCTGAGTGAGATTTACTCACCTTGTTTTACTAGCATCCAATCCCAAATCCAGCTTGTTTCTTCCCAAGTTTTGACCTTATATAAATATTATACGATTTTAATATTCAAACGAGTTCCATTTCTATTTAATAAATTTCATTTTACCTAATACATAAATTTCGAACTAATTTTCTGTTTACAAAATATGTTCTAGTTATCAAATAATTATATAAATTAGCTAAATAAATTGATTTCCATTTTATAATTTAAATTTAACTAAATCTTTATTAAACAAATAGTTAAATTTTCCTAAATTAATTTTCCCTTCTCTCTTTTTTTTTTTTAAACCCTTATGTATATAATTTATTCTGCAGATATATAAACATTTAATTACCTATCTTAAATAGCACAAAACATGAATAACTATAAATAGCTCACCCCAAATTGCAGCTCTGACCCGATCACCTAGCAATCTCGTAGCCTTCACGAGAGGTCGAGTTCGACCTCAATCCCAACTCGAGAATGACAGATCAGATCCAAAACGACGAACTGGAGTCGCACTCGGCCCCTCTTCACTTACCCACCAAGTCACGGCAAACCCTAGAGCATGCACTCACCTGTCGCGACACGCCTAAGCTTCAAACTCCTCGAGAACCGCTGCCATAACCGGTCGCGACCCCCCTTTTTCCGAATTGATGAATCACGACGCGCGACTTTTCCTCGCTTGCCGTCGAGCTCCACCACACGCGACATAGAGCCGCGCGCAGTAATGATTGAAAGAATTATGTGATTTCGTTTAATAGGGGCAAGAAAAAGGAAAGAGGAGCTCGCCGTTGTTTTTTTTTTAAACTGATAAAGAGAGTGAAATTGAGGATTTAAGCAAAATCGGCTTCGGCCATTATATTTTTATTTTTTCGAGAGTTCATGCTTTTCGGGTTGAAAATGAGAGAGAGAGAGGATCGGCTGAAAAAAGAAATTTGAGTAGCTTCTAGTGTACGCTAATATAATATAAATAAATATTAAAAATATCTCGAGTTGCAAAACGCAAAATCCCGATCCCCAAATCAGACATGCCGACAGACATATATAAGGTTTTACCCGTGTTCCGAACACAATGGAACAGGTTTCAAAGGCTAACTTGATCATATGCGCGAGTTACGGAAATAAACGATTTATTTTAAATTAAATTGATTCAAATAGTTCTAAGCGTTTTGAGTTGCCAGGGTCAAACGACAACTCCGATTGCTACGAAAATTGAAATCCGATAATAACTAACTATTACGGATCCAATGGAACAGGTTTCGTCGAATTCCGAGATTGTGCCTCGGAAGGCTATTTTTTTAAATTCAATTTAAACAATATTTTATTAAAATTGAACAAATTACTTTTAAAGTAAAATTTCAACCATTCTAATATCTTCAGTATCATCATTATAGATTTTGTAAGCCTTCAAATTATTTGAAACAGGCTTAGAATCTCAGATTCAACAATTTACCCAATTTCAATTATAAAATTCAATATTTAAGCTATACAATTCAATGATTTCATTATCAAGTAAATATTGATATCTTAAATTCAAATTAAAATTAACTTTTAAATATTTACAACCAATTAACTATTCAAATTTAAACTGCTAGAAATTTCGGGTCATCACATTCCTCCCCCCTTAAAAGAATTTCGTCCCCGAAATTACTAATTAGGAAGAATTGACCAATACCCGTTTATCTTTTCCAAAATTCACAATTCAACATCCTACCAATTATCTTTTATTAAAGGCCCACTATCACCTTATCCAACTTTCCCAAAACCTTCTACAGTTTCATTCAATACTCTTCTGCTCAATCATCTAAGTTTCAATTTAAAACCAAATTTTGAAGTACCAAAATTTCTCAAAATTTTTCTAACTCTCTAAATTCCCGAAAAAAATTACCAGCGTCTCCTTTGCGCGGCTAGCTCGGTACTACTACAAAAGGCCTCTACGGGCTCCCAAATTCCAAAAGAAAACCAAAGCCAAGTGGCTACATCAAAAACCCAATCCAATTCCATACAGAAATTAAAATACATACCTTTTTGTCGGGCAATTCACATTTACCTATTGGAACCAAGTCCAATTTCCTTTCCCTTAATACCTGCATAACCTACATAGCAATAATATCCAATCATAGCCCTTCCAAATCTTTACACACTTTTCCTTACAGAAGTTTTCATATCCATTTCTATTCAAATTAGTTTTCCCCGTTTCATATGAATTCAATTTATTTTCGATTCCTAACATTGAGTTTTATCTTTCATTTAAAACTGATTCATGTTAATTTCATTTACTAGTTTGCTTAAATTCCAATTTGAAATTGTTTTGTCGTTAACCAAAATTTTCCAAAAAATTTCTAACTCCCAAAATTTCCAGAAAATTTTGGCAGAGTCTCCTTTGTACGGAGGAGCTTTTGCAATTCGAAAAGAGATATAAATATATATACATCGACCCACCCGGTCGGAAAAAGCAAAAACAGTTCATATTTCCTATTCTTATTGCGTAGGCGTACCTTATTTAGCATTTTAAGCAAGCAACTTATTTATTTTAGCATATATCTCGTCCAAATCCAGCCAAACGGCCTTCATGTACCTGCACTTTCTCAATTTAAACATATAAGTACTATACATTTGAAGTTTATAACATTTCTCTTACATAAACAACTATAACACTTTCAATTCTAAAAGATATGCATTCAAAATAACTTCCACAAGCAATCTATATGTTTTCAAAACTAATTCCATTGCTTTCAACCAATTTATATATATCATTTCAATCAATTCAATGGTTTCCAACTCAATTTCTTACATTCATTGATTTTTGATCCAAACAAGCTCATATTCACTTCAAATGATTTAGAACCAATTTTATTTGATCTCTATTAACTCATAGCATTTTAATTACTTTGGTTTACGCCAAACAACAATTATTGTTATGCAATCTTGACGATATTCCCTTAATAGGGTATTCTATTTTAGTTATAGCTACTTTAAATAAATTTTCAATTCATTTTATATTTAATTCCATATCATCTCTAATTTATCTACCAACCATTCATTGCATTTCATTTTATATCTGCATTAGATCCATGCAAACAATTTATTAAGCTTGGCACACTCAAACTTATAAATTAATGACCATTTCCAAATTAATTTAATCCAAGCTTCTATTTAATGGGCTTTCATTCTAATTCGAAGCCAAACTTCCATAAATTCTAAACTTAAGTGAATTTATTTTAGTTTATTCCAACATCAACTTAAGTTTACTTCTATTTGGTCCTTATTTAAGCAACTTCCCTTAAATTCAGTTAGCCCATCAATTTTAAACTTTAATTAAAAAATTCACCTTCTCAATTTATCAAAATAATATCCAACCACATACTTATCTCATTTATACTTCAAATTAATATACCACCAAATTTAATTTCAGTCTGATAATTTAATTCCAATCACAGTTTTGATTTAGTTTTTATTCTATCAGACTTCATCCATTTATTATTTAACTTAATTAACCCGTTTTAAAATTTTAATTTACTTACTTAATTCGTTATCGAATTTATTTTACTAGTATAAGACCATTCTCACTTTATTTCTATTCACCTGAGTTTTGTTTTGCAACTCGAACCATTTCTATTATAATCACTTCCCTAATATCCAATTTACTTGCAAATTTCATTAAATGTTATTCAAATCACCTTTGAATTTTATTTGTAATTCAAACCATCCCTTTTTTTTTAACCCAACTCTATTTTATTTTTACTTTACAATATCTCCTCTTATTCAATTCGTTACCAAATCCAAGTTGAATTCTATTTACAATTCTAATTCACTACCAAATTCCATTATTAATTTACAACCATTTGTTTACCGAAGTTAAATTTTATTAACATACCCAATCAAACAATTATTTAACCAATTAACTTATTTCCAATTTCTAAATCAATTACAAAAATCACTTCATTAATTTAATTTTTTTTTCTGAGTTCAAATTTGGTCTTCCATATTTTTAGTTTGGATTTCCTTTTTATTTTCCCAAAATTCCAACATCTTTATTTAAAAAAAATTTAGAAATGCCTTTAAATTCACATCATACTTAATAAAATAGCTCCTTTATAAAAATATTTCTTATAACTCGATGTCTCAACCAGTCCATCCTTGTTCTCACAGAAATTCAATCATACGTTGATCAGGCGTAGGACTGAAAATCAATAAGTACTTAGTAAACCCGTTTTCAACACCCAGTGAAAATGTTTAGAAAAATAATTCTATTAAAAATATAGAAAATAGTTTTGAAAATTGAGGAAATATCTTTGGTGACAATGCTCTGAAAATCATCACCCCCATCTATGGTCGCAGTTAACCCGATGATTAAGTTGCCGTCCCGACAAAATCCACAGATAATTGTAGGCCTCCGCGCCCCACGATTACACCATGGAATCCACGACAGAACGCAGCTACAACTGAGGTTACGTAGCTATCACAGCAAAAACCCATATAACTGTAGGCATCTGCGCCATCGAATTTCGCTGCCAAAAATGAAACTTCTCCACTCCACTTGACCATAGATCGCAGTCTACCGATGTTGCGTTGCCTTTCCGGCAAAATCAAGTGTAGACCGTTGACACTCATCCTCCACACGATTTCGCTATGGTCCCCACAGTAGATCGCAGCGACATCGAGTTACACTATCGTCACATCATAACCCAAATGCCTCTGTAGGCGTCGACGCCATCGACTTACGCTACCCAATAATCCTCAGGAACTAGTTTTGTCCGGACTCCTCACAGGATCAACTTTAGAACCCCCGTGGGCTCAAGGCAGCACCACCCGGTGGCACTCCTGAGAAGTTCATTTCAAGGGAGCGCCTTTTTCCCCAGAGAAATCATCAAAACACTTTATACTATACATATGGTATCCTCAAATCATACACCTAGTATGATATCATACAAAGCTCCTTTACACCAAAATTGATTATTCCAAAATCGATAATTCTTAAAATAGGCTTTCCAAAACTCAATATTGATTTTTCCCAAAAATCAAAAGCATTTCACAAAATCCTCATAAGATCCTTTATATATATTCAGATATATATAAATTTTTAAAACTTTGGATCCTTACTTTCTTGTATAAAACACCTTTTATACTCCAAACACTTTCAAAAACCATAGAAATATCCAATTTCCATCTTTATTCATTTCATATTTCTCAAAATATTCTTTCAGTTCAAAAGAACCATTTCACATTCCTTATTCACCTTTACATTAATCCCCATTTGGATTATTACTTCTATCCTTATATCAGTTGGGTACTTTAATTAATAACAGTTTGAACTCCGATCAGTTTAGAAGAATAGCTTGAAAATTTTAAAAATAGGTAAGTAGTTGAAAAATAATTATTAGTTTGCAAAATAATTGTAAGATAGTTAACTAATTATAAAATAGTTGGAAAATAATTAAATAGTTATAGAAATCTTAATAATTGCAAAATAGTTGTAAATTAGTAATTAATTTGTAACATAGTTGAAATATAGTAATAAATTTAGAAAACAGTTGAAAAATGGTTGAATAGTTCCAAAATAATTGTAAAACAAGTATAAAATAATTTGGCTTTTAGAAAGAAAGGTTGTATATATTTAATAGCTTAGAAACAATACGTTTATATTAAGACAATTTATATTGAAAATAGCCCAGAGTCAAAACTGTTCACTTCCCCAACAATTCAATTTAAATTTTCACTCTCATTTAAATTAACCAATTCCAATTTAAATAATCTTCAATTTCCATTGAAATTGATTTTACTCCAATTCAAGTTGAATCAATCACGGTTTCTTTTCCAATTCAAATTAAATTCTATTTGATCTTTAAACTTGTATAACTTAATTATAATTTCAATTTTACAATTACTATTTAATATCAATTACATTCACATTTTTCTTTAACTCAGAATTATACATTTCATTTAATCAATATATGTTTATTATTCCATAAACATTTAATCAAGGTGCCAGAGTTTAAACAAATTTCCAAAATTTCAATATCACCTTAGAATTCAACTATATCCAAAATTCTTTGGCAAATTCAATTATCCCTTTTTGAATTTCAAAATCAAACCCAATTCACAAACAATTCCAATTTAAAACAATTTGGTAGCAAAATTTCTCTTCTAGAAACTCGAAAACGAACATCGATGATGCTGCAGTCATCACCGACGTTATTTTCCAGTGACCGAAAGAGTTTAATGCTTTTATCTCTTTAAAAACATTTCCAAACATTTTTAATTTCAAATCTTCCAGATTTCAAGTCCTACACAAAATATTTTTGAAATGATATTATTATTTCTCCAAATCCTTTGGAAACCATTTTCAAATCCAAAGGAATTTTAAATTTTCCCAAAAATTCCAAATTCCCAATCCATCCAATTCATATTTAAACATTTCCCTGGAATTTTCATCTTACTTTATTTGCAAATATTCTCTGGAATTCTATTTCAACTTATAATCTCATTTATTTATAAAGTTTATTTCAATTAATAAATTACATTTACAATCTATATTTCAAATTCCTTTTTGATTTTAAACCAATTCCACTTTAATTAGAATTCCAAAGTTATTCCAATTACTTTGGATTAATATTCATTCAATTGAACTCACTTCAATTTCAATCATTCCAATTCAAATCTCCATTTAAAATTTTGAACTTATACATCTTCAATTCCAAATTCAATTAATCCAAATCGGATTCAATTTGAATGAGTTCAATTCCAACTTCAAATTTAAACCATCTCGAATTATATAATTCGAGCTAAGTTCTCAAAGATTAGTTTAACCTTTTTAAACCAAATTTAACTTGTTCATTTAAAGTTTCAAACAATTCTAATTTCTGAGTTCTAATTCTAGAACTTCATTTTTAATTAATTTAATTTTAATTTGGTTTTATTATATTCCTTCTTCACTTAGTCCCAATTAAAGATTTCAATTTGATTGTATCATATTACTTCTTAATTTAATTCCAATAATTTAACAACTAATCTCCTTAATATTTATTAGAAGAAGATATAGCTTTATATATCAAATTACATTCTTATATAAAATCATTTAAAACCTTTATATAAGAAAATAACAAGTACGCTATATATATATATATATATATATATATATATATATATATATATAAGGTCACTCAACTCATTATAGAGTACTACGGACTCTATTAAATGAGTAATCCCCACCAGAGCCAAGGTTCTCGCTTAACCTTTCAACTCTGGTACCAAATGTAACGACCCGAAATTTTCTAACCCGAAAATTCCAGGTAGTTAAGAAAAAGAAGAAAGAGATAGAAGAAGAAGAACAGAAACACCAAACATCTCACAATCGCAGCGGATAAAATATAATAATAAATAATAACAGTTGCAAAAGAATACTATATATGTCGATTACATTCTAATACATCAGAGTTTCACATTATATACAGTCACTGAATATTTACAATTATCATGTCTCAGATTAACAATAATATAAATACAGCGGATATACTCTATACGATACTGCCATCCAGCTCGCCCTTTGAGCTCCAGAACGTGCCTACCTGAAAATCTGTAATACTCGGTCTGACTCGAGCATTACATCAAAGTAACACCCGGGTCAGGCTGGAAACCAGCGTGAGTAAACCCATCTAACATGAAATACTAAAGCAAACAACTTACATAAAACCCGGGTAACTCATTCCAATTCCCAGGCCACAATTTTTGTTATAACCATCACAAATTCCACAAATCTATTTCCTAAGTACCAAACTTAGATATAAAAATAATTCAATTCACTTAAATCATTTTATTCCATCCTATTGATTCCACACATCAATTTGTTTTTAATCCGAAGTGGTTTCGGATATTTCCTAATACCCGACCCCGGTCTCCTCGGATCTCATGTCATCCTAATCGCAAATTATCCAAATGAAATTCACAACATTTCATTTCAACGATATCCACTCATTCAAATTATTCCATACCATTCAATCATCCATAAGCAAAGCTTAATCACATACAAATTAGTTCATTTGATTTTAATGGAACTTTCTAACCACATTCACGTAGATTATTAATTAATTCCACATCAATTAATTAATCAACCCCTCTATATCCATTCATCTTGATTAACAACCCTGGGTTAATTATCTTCCAATTCCATTCACGTAATTCTCTTTAATTAATTTCGCGAAATTAATTATTCTTACTAAATCAATGAGTAATCTTCAATTTCTTCACAAATTAATCAACCATAATCAATTACGTTAATTCTTAATTACTTATATTAATTGACTTCTCATACGTCACTTATTATGAATTAATTAATCTCAATTAATTAAATCTTTAATTACTTCATTAATTATATAAATTAATGATTTCGAATTATATTTTTAATTTGTTCTAATCTAAATCAATTACTTTAATCCAATCCAATATTAATCATTCTCGACTAACCTCATCCTGTAATTATCTAACTCCTTTTATTTACTTCATTAAATAAAATTAATTATATCTTGATTAACTATTTAATTAATCTCTTGAGTTATTTCACAAAATAATTATATTTTATTGATTACTTAAGTAACTACTTATTAAACCGCCCACTGGTTATTCTAATTTCATTAAACTTCATTACTTAACTTAATCCTTAATCGATTAATTCGACCCCTATATACTTTTTGAGTTTAAAACAATTTAAACCCTAATTCTTTGAGTCAAACAACAATTTACTTGGGAACCATCAATAAACCAAAGTCACCAAATCATCAATTCTCAACACACATCAAATCAATTCAAGCATTCAAACAATCATTTAAATTTGACTATTGAAATCTAATAACAACGCAGCTGAGTGAGATTTACTCACCTTGTTTTACTAGCATCCAATCCCAAATCCAGCTTGTTTCTTCCCAAGTTTTGACCTTATATAAATATTATACGATTTTAATATTCAAACGAGTTCCATTTCTATTTAATAAATTTCATTTTACCTAATACGTAAATTTCGAACTAATTTTCTGTTTACAAAATATGTTCTAGTTATCAAATAATTATATAAATTAGCTAAATAAATTGATTTCCATTTTATAATTTAAATTTAACTAAATCTTTATTAAACAAATAGTTAAATTTTCCTAAATTAATTTTCCCTTCTCTTTTTTTTTTTTTTAAACCCTTATGTATATAATTTATTCTGCAGATATATAAACATTTAATTACCTATCTTAAATAGCACAAAACATGAATAACTATAAATAGCTCACCCCAAATTGCAGCTCTGACCCGATCACCTAGCAATCTTGTAGCCTTCACGAGAGGTCGAGTTCGACCTCAATCCCAACTCGAGAATGACAGATCAGATCCAAAACGACGAACTGGAGTCGCACTCGGCCCCTCTTCACTTACCCACCAAGTCACGGCAAACCCTAGAGCATGCACTCACCCGTCGCGACACGCCTAAGCTTCAAACTCCTCGAGAACCGCTGCCATAACCGGTCGCGACCCCCCTTTTTCTGAATTGATGAATCACGACACGCGACTTTGCCTCGCTTGCCGTCGAGCTCCACCACACGCGACATAGAGCCGCGCGCAGTAATGATTGAAAGAATGATGTGATTTCGTTTAATAGGGGAAATAAAAAGGAAAGAGGAGCTCGCCGTTTTTTTTTAAACTGATAAAGAGAGTGAAATTGAGGATTTAAGAAAAATCGGCCTCGGCCATTATATTTTTATTTTTTCGAGAGTTCATGCTTTTCGGGTTGAAAATGAGAGAGAGAGAGGATCGGCTGAAAAAAGAAATTTGAGTAGCTTCTAGTTTACGCTAATATAATATAAATAAATATTAAAAATATCTCGAGTTGCAAAACGCAAAATCCCGATCCCCAAATCAGACATGCCGACAGACATTTATAAGGTTTTACCCGTGTTCCGAACACAATGGAACAGGTTTCAAAGGCTAACTTGATCATATGCGCGAGTTACGGAAATAAACGATCTATTTTAAATTAAATTGATTCAAATAGTTCTAAGCGTTTTGAGTTGGCAGGGTCAAACGACAACTCCGATTGCTACGAAAATTGAAATCCGATAATAACTAACTATTACGGATCCAATGGAACCTGTTTCGTCGAATTCCGAGACTGTGCCTCAGAAGGCTATTTTTTTAAATTCAATTTAAACAATATTTTATTAAAATTGAACAAATTACTTTTAAATTAAAATTTCAACCATTCTAATATCTTCAGTATCATCATTATAGATTTTGTAAGCCTTCAAATTATTTGAAACAGGCTTAGAATCTCAGATTCAACAATTTACCCAATTTCAATTATAAAATTCAATATTTAAGCTATACAATTCAATGATTTCATTATCAAGTAAATATTGATATCTTAAATTCAAATTAAAATTAACTTTTAAATATTTACAACCAATTAACTATTCAAAATTAAACTGCTAGAAATTCCGGGTCATCACAGAAATAATCACACCAGGATTTTATACTGGTTCGGACCTTCCGTACTGCGTCTAGTCTCGAGCTTCTCTTCGGAATTCAACTATCAAACACCTCACTTTGCCCGGAGGAATAGGCTTGGTTACAAAGGCTCGTTCTTGTCAAGTGTGTGTTCCATAACACAGATATTGACTATTAAGTACAAGTGCTTCCAATTTATATATCTAGAGAATATTGATTGAAGAGTTCTGAATATGTGGACAGGTATTCGATTGCTAGAGATCAAGTATAAATTAAAAAAATAAGAGTAAAGAGAATAAGTAAGTAAGGTAAAGTCTTTTCTTTGATTCTTGATGCTATTTATAGCGGTAGAGAGATTCCTTGAGTGGTTGTATCCATCAACAAGTGTTGTATGGTCACTCCTGATGGTGATGAAGAGTTGCAGCGAAGAGGAGCGAAAGTGTCTTTTAAATTGTGACAGTTGTTCTTTGAATGTTCACAGCCGAGTTCAAAATCGGACGTCTGGAAAATATTTCAGACATCTGGCTCTTATATATCTTTTGTATATGGTTGCTTTTCAGACGTCTGACTAGTGCACTCAGACGTCTGTTTCTGTCCGATTTACAAAACAAAGGATTCAATCAAACGTCTGGCTAGTGCACTCAGACGTCTTGTGACGACCCGAAATTTTTAGGCATTTGAAATTGGAATATTTAATTAATTTTAAATATTTGCTATTTGGTTTAACTTGGATTCCAAATATCAATTTGAATTTGGCGGTTGAATTTATTGAATTTAATAATTTAAATTTGGGTAAAATATTGAATTTTCAGTTTCAAGCTTGTTAAAAATTATTTGAAGTATTGTAAAATTTATATTGATAATACTGAAAATAGTAAAAGTTTTAAAATTGAATTTAAAAGTGGTTTGTTCGGTTTTAAAATTTATAGTTTAAATTGAATTTAAAAATAGCTTTCCGAGGCACTGTCTCGAAATTCGATGAAACTAGTTCCATTTGATCCGAAATATTGTACTATTATCGAATTTCAAATTTTGTAGTAATCGGAGTTGTGGTGTGAGCATACGATATATAAACGCGTTGGAATTTATATTGAAAATTTAATATAATAACCGAGTCCAAAGGCTATCTTCTCCATACGATCGAATTTGGACTCGAAATCTTTTCCATTGGGTTCGAAATAAGGGTATAACATTATAAACGCCTATCGACACTCCTTAAGAGGAGTTCGAAATTTTAAGTAGCAATTAACAAGACATTTTGGAAGTTTTATAATATAATAAAAATTGGAAGTCAACTAGTCAAAGATATTTTCATAAATAAAAACTCGTACTCAAGAAGCCATCTCCAATTTAAATTACATCTTCGTCTCCCTCTTTAGCCTTCATACCGAATCTCGTTTCCCCATTCTCTCTTCAGTTCGTTTCACAAATTAAGAGGGGGAGGAAGGTTCGAAATCGTAACTCAACGTTGAAAAAAAAAGGGAGCGACGCGTTCTTGAATCGCTCGTAGCCTAGAGCTCGCGCATGGCGAATTGAAGGGTTGTCACACGATGTCGCCAAGGGTTGCCGAGTGCTACAGTTTATAGTTAAGAGGGGTAGGATTGAAATCAATTTCAATTTGATTCGTGGGTATTGCCGAATCGCATTCTCGAGCTAGGGCACGAGGTGAAGGGGGTAGTTCGGCAGTACGATGGTTGGTGTAGTCGATCGGTGGATGGATGCTCGGCCATGTCTCTAAAGCAGTGAGGTAGTTGCAGTTTTCTTTTAGGGTTAAATTTTACACATACATATTTCAGTTTATATATATGTATAAATGCAAATTTTCCAGTTTATATATACATACTGAAAGCAGAAATATATATATTCAGTAAGATTTTTAAAAAAAAAACTTTAGTCAGAGAAATATATGCAGATTTCGCTTTCTATTTATTTGTATATGTACATATAGGTAATTGTGAAGAAAAAATATAAATAAATATACATAAACACATATTAAACTTACTAGTTCCTTTTAAATGAATTATGGTGATTAATTTGTTAGTTAACCTATTTAATGGTTTTAATTACCAAAAGATTATTAAAGGAAATTAGTTTAAAATCTAATTATTTGTTTAAAATTAGATCATTAGTTTGAAATTATATTATTAGTTAAGTTAAATTTATTAAATGAGATTAGTTGTTCGATTTGTTCGAATACTAATAAAATGTAAATGTTCATACAAGGTCTTAAATCATGGAGAGACAAGCAGCTTTGGATTGGATTACAAACAAAAGCAAAGGTGAGTTAATCTCACTCATCTGGGTTTTAATTTAAATTTAAATGGTTAAATTCAAATAATTGGTTGAATGATTGATTTGATTTGATGTGCTATATTATATATAGTAGTATATATAGTATATACTGGAGTGATTGATTTCCCGCATTATATAGCGGATGAGACCCTATGCGCCGCATAATAGCGGATGATATTATATTAATCCCATATACCACGATCTTCCACCTCAAAGTGGAATTGGTATTGTGCAAACATCTGTGATGTAGGGAACAAGTTGGAGGGATCCAACTGGATTCCTCAACATTTATTTAGATTATTTAATATTCTCTTCTATGATTATTTAATATTTTGTGATGAATTATATTGGAATATTGAATGCTATAGTTTGCTTGAATATATTTCAGTACTGAGTTATCAAAATATACAGAACTGGATTTTTGAAAGAAAATAAAAGAGTGAATTTTTAAGAAAAATAATCATAGAGAATTTAAATAAATTTAAGAATGAACTGGATAAGAATAAAAGTGACTTTAAAATTCTAATAAATAATTTCGAGTATGGAAAACGGGGATTTTGAATAAACTAGAAAATAATGAAGTGTAAAACTTAAGTGATATTATTTAAAGGAATTAAGAATTTACTTTAAAATTCAAGGTTTAAATTTATTTAAAAGGATAAAGTAGGAATTTTGGAAATCTGAAATTGGTATGTTTCGGTTGAAAGATTTTAAATTCAAAATGGAGAAGAAAAAAAATCTGAGTTTAATGGATTTGGAAAAAGTGAGTTAGTAATGAGATTTATTTCAAAATGGAGTAAATTGGAAATCAATTTGGAAATTGATTTAAGTGTTTGAAATTGGAAATTTAAAGGAGAATGTGACTATGAAATTTATAAACTGGGTTTATAAAAGTGAAGTAATATATTAGTGGATATTTGGAAGAATAAATTCAAGGTGGGAATTTATTTAAGGAATGGGAAAATTTGTTTAAACATAAATAGTGATTTATTTTTAAAGGATGTGAAGAGAAGTATATTTCCTTGGATAGCCAAGTACGTTTTTAAAGTAAATTTTTAAATATAAATTAAAGGCTTTAATGTTGTTTTAAAAGCATGTTTTAGAAAATTTATTGTTTCTAAATGTTTAAATTCTAAAGTAAGTATTTTTCTTTTAATATATTATAGTAGTAATTATTTAAAGGGGCTTGGTATTATGTTTAGAAGTTAGAAATTTAGTTTTATATTGTACAAAGTGGTTTTATTTTAAATATTCTTAAAGTATATAGTTTGAATAAGTATTAAAGTAATTTTTTATGTAAATGTTTTAAAGGTTATTTTATAATAAAGTGTTTTAAATTAGTTTAAAAATATGAAGTATTGTGCTTAGTGTTTTCAGTGGAAATAAATATTTTGGAAATTCATTCCACGAGAAGAGTATGGTTCGAAAACTGTTTTCAAAAGGATTGAAAATGGAAATATATCTTGCGAAGATATTTTGAGATTAATAAATAATTTGGGAAAATTATTCATGTTTGATGGATGTTTGTGAATGTTAATTGATAGTTAAATAACCGACTATCAATGTTGGCCAATGTGCTGATCGTTCCGAAGAGACCGGGATCGGGATTTATTTCCTGAAAACCACTTCGATCCGGTTTATACGTTTTCGTAAGGACAACGAGTTCGGAATTGAAGATGGAGCAATGAAGTGCAAGGGCTAGTCGCTACTAATCCTGAGGATGATTCCAAAATGGATGTAGTAGGAGTAGTGCCTTCGGTTCCGTTCGAACCCGAGACGGACTTGTATGGATGAATGCTTTCAGAACATCCTCAGGTGGACGATGGGCATTCTAAGTGAAACGTTCTTAAAGGTAACGCTTAGCCTCAAGCCTCATCAACCGCGAATGACTGAAAATTAGGGGATATGCAGCAAGGCTAGGTGCGTAGCGCCCATTAGGGTGAGGTCATCCCTGTCTAGATGTCCCTTTTATTCGGCTTAGTGGTGCGCTCGTTGATCCTAACTGTGGGGTGATCTTACTCGGGATTATCCAGTAAGGGATAGTCCCGGTCTTGTATTGCAGGGAATTGGGAGTAATCCTCGGTATGGTGATCTAGGCCACGTACTGTGACAGGTGTTACCCTAGTGCCTAGTCATTAGTTGGAAATCCGTTCTCAATACGCGCCTTTTACGATTTTTGTTTGTATTACCCACTTTGTGGCTACTAGCTGGAATTTAATAGATGTAACAATTTCGGCTATTTTAATAAGTATTTGTAAATATACCCTATTATAATATCAAAGGATTTAATAAAAGGTGTTTTGGCTATCGTAAGGTAAAAAAGCCGACATGCTTATTTGTGGTGTGGTCTTACGAGATGCTTTTGATTTCAAAGGATTTTGAAACTTTAATAATCAATTTGAGTGTGATTTTCTCACACTGGAATTCCAGACTGACTTGGGTGTAATTTAACTATAATGTTCGGGTTAGACCGAGTATTATAGGATACAGGAAAGGAGGCTGTAGAGCTCAGGAGACGAGTTGGATGGCAATACGTACTTCCATATTTATGTTAAATATTCCGCTTTGTATTCAGATTCTGAGGAAAGATTATGGTTACTGTCCGGTTGTGTGTTATGTATACTCTGATGATGTATATATAAACAGATATAGTATTTGTTTTTGGTGTAAAGATCTGTGACTATCTATTATATTTTATTCTACTGCGATGGTTAGATTCTGATATTGTTTCCTATCTTCTTCTTCTACCTCTTCTTCTTTAACCCAAATGGTTCGTATTTCTGTTCATCTTGAGTTGATTGATGTAGAATAGTGTTGACTCAAGGGGTACGATTTGCGGGCTATTACAGTTGGTATCAGAGCTTAGGTTGGTGATAACATTGGCTCTGGTGGGAATTACTCATTAGAGATAGAGTCAGTAGCACTCTAGAATGATTTTGAGCGTATTTATGGATATGAGCGCGTATTTGTTAGTGGATATAAAAATGGTTTTATATTGTGTTGATTGATTTATTGAGTGGCATATGAACCTTCGTCGGCACAGTCTGGACAACTGTATCGAAGGGGTTTCTAAACACTTACATAGAACAATTCGACACAGTATTGTTTTAAAGATGGGTGAATGAAATAATTTTACCCAAAAATATGTTTTGATATTAAGGAATTTTTTTTTAAATTGTTATATAACTTGGATGTTTGGATAATAATATTACAAACAAATAAGATTATAAAAATTGGAAAGACTTGTATAATCAAATGGACAACTTGTATGAGCATAAATTATACAAATGAATTATAGTTAAAATTTGACTTAAATCAGATTTGAAAATTTAAAATCCCATAGATTTTGGAAGTGTTTTTCGAAGTGTTTTGAAGACAAATAATAGCATTATTGTTATAAAGGTATTTCTGAAAGGAAATTATTTCAAATAAATTTTTGGAAGGGTAATAGCATTAAACTCACTTCAGTCGCTGGAAAATAACTTTGGTGATGACTACAGCATCATCGATGTTTATTTTCGAGTTTCTAAGTGACGGATTGCTGCCTAATTGATTTGTTCAGAAGAACTAGTTTGTTTTTGAAATATCAAAGTGAATTTGTTGGGGATAAAAACCAGGATTGGTTTAAAAATTTGAAAAATGTGATTTTGAGATAATGATGATTTCGAATGATTGGGAAACCAAAAGTCGGGTGTTTAAAAATCCTGATGAGATAAGTTATTAACTTATAAAATTTGAGATGATTTTTAAATAAGGAAGGAAAATATGAACTTTGAATGTTCGAATTAAAATTTAAGGTGAAAAAGTTAAATAAATTCAATTTGGAGAAATTAAATTATGGAAAATTCAATTGATGGTGATTTGAAAGAAATAAAATTTAATTGACTTAAGCTAAGTAGATGGAGGAGAGTTGAATTGAGATCAACTTAAACTAAGTTAAATGATATTGGGTTGGGTTTAATCAAGTGAAAATAAAATTCAACATGGAATGAAGTGAAGAAGTTGAAATTTTGAAACTTAAATAGATTGTGATTGAATGGGAAAACAAAAATTAAATTGGAATTGAATTGGATGGAGAAATAAAATTATGAAACAAGTGAACTTAAGCTAAGTTTAATATTGAGTTGGATTTGAGTTAAATCGAAAATAAAATTTAGTTGTATTCGAATAAAGTCGGAATGGAATTGAATTAAAATGAATTCAAAAAGTTACTGATAATATAGAATGGAATAAAATTCTTACTTTAAGTATTGAATTGGGATAAATAAGCTTCGGAAGCTTATAAAAGAATCGAAAAGCATTGAAATAAAAAAAAATTGAACTCAGGGAAATTTAATGAAGTGATTTTTGTAATAAAATCGAACATTGGTTTAAAAGTTGGAAGCAAGCTAATTAGCTAAATAAATTATTTGATAGAGTATGTTAATAAAATTTAACTCAGTTAAATAAAATGGACAGTAAGTTAATAATGAAGCGTGAAAATAAACTCGAATTATAAATAGAATTCGACTTGGATTGATAATGAATTAAAGTAAGTGGAGATGTTGTAAAAAATAAAAATGGAATTGGATAATAATCGAAATAATTTGAGTTGCAAATAAAATCCAATTCGAGTGTAAATGAAATGTATGTGTTTGGATATTATTTTGATAAATTGAGAAGGTGAATAAAATTAAATGGATGGGCTAACTGAATTAAATGGAATTCGATTAAATAAGAATCAAATGAAACCAATGCGGAGATGAAATGAAATGCAAATGTATGGTTGGTGGATAAATTAGAATGGAATGGAATTAAATACAGGACGAGTTGGAATTAATTTGAAGTAGTTATAAACTAAAATGGATACTTTATTAAGTGAATATTGTAAAATTTGCATAATAAAATAATTGGCTCTTAACGTTACAAGCTTAAATTAAATTATATAAATGGATAGAAGCAAATAAAACTGATTTTGGAATCCATTGAAATAAATGTGAGTTTTTTGGGTTAAACATGAATTGAATATAAGAAATTGAATTGTAAACCATTAAAATTGATTGAAATGGCATGTGAATTGGTTGGAAGCAATTGAATTAGTTTTGAAATCATATAAATTGCTTATGGAAAATGTTTGAAATCATGTAAATGTTTTAAAGGATATTTTATAATAAAGTGTTTTAAATTATTTTAAAAATCTAAAGTATTGTGCTTGGTGTTTTCAGTGGAAATAAATATTTTGGGAATTCATTCCACGAGAAGGGTATGGTTCGAAAACTGTTTTCAAAAGGATTGAAAATGGAAATATATCTTGCGAAGATATTTTGAGGTTAATAAATAATTTGGGAAAATTATTTATGTTGATGGATGTTTGTGAATGTTAGTTGATAGTTAAATAACCGACTATCAATATTGGCCAATGCGCTGATCGTTTCAAAGAGACCGGGATCGGGATTTATTTCCTGAAAACCACTTCGATCCAGTTTGTACGTTTTCATGATAAAAACGAGTTCGGAGTTAAAGATGGAGCAATGAAGTGCAAGGGCTAGTCGCTACTAATCCTGGGGATGATTCCAAAATGGATGTAGTAGGAGTAGTGCCTTCGGTTCCGTTCGAACTTGGGATGGACTTGTATGGATGAATGCTTTCGGAACATCGTCAGGTGGACGATGGGCATTCTAAGTGCAACGTTCTTAAAGGTAATGCTTAGCCTCAAGCCTCATCAACCGGGAATGACTGAAAATCAGGGCATATGCAGCAAGGCTAGGTGGGTAGCGCCCATTAGGGTGAGGTCTTCCTTGTCTGGACGTCCCTTTTATTCGGCTTAGTGGTGCGGTTGCTGATCCCTACCGTAGAGTGATCTTACTCAAGATTATTTAGTAAGGGGTAGTCCCGGTCTTGTGTTGCAGGGGATTGAGAGTACTCCTCAGTACGGTGATCTAGGCCACGTACTGTGACAGGTGGTACCCAGTGCCTAGTCATTAGTTGGAAATCCATTCTCCCTACGCGCCTTTTACGATTTTTGTTTGTATTACCCACTTTGTGGCTAGTAGCTGGAATTTAATAGATGTAAAAATTTCGGCTATTTTAATAAGTATTTGTAAATAGACCCTATTATAATATCAGAGGATTTAATAAAAAGGTGTTTTGGCTATCGTAAGGTAAAAACCCGACATGTTTATTTGTGGCGTGGTCTTACGAGATGCTTTTGATTTCAAAGGATTTTGAAACTTTAATAATCAATTTGAGTGTGGTTTTCTCACGCTGGTATTGCAGACTGACTCGAGCGTTATTTAACTGTAATGCTCGGGTCAAATCGAGTATTATAGGATACAGGAAAGGAGGCCGTGGAGCTCAGGAGATGAGTTGGATGGCAATACGTACTTCCGTATTTGTGTTAAATATTCCGCTGTGTATTCAGATTGAGAGGATAGATTATGATTACTGTCTGGTTGTGTGTTATGTATACTTTGACGATGTATGTATAAACAGATATAGTATTTGTTTTTGGTGTAAAGATCTGTAATTATCTATTATATTTTATTCCGTTGCGATGGTTAGATTCTGATGTTGCTTCCTGTCTTCTTCTTCTACCTCTTCTTCTTTTACCGAAATGGTTCGTATTTCTGTTCATCTTGAGCGGATTGATGTAGAATAGTGTTGACTCAAGGGGTACGGATTTGCGGGCTATTACACGTCTGAACTTGTGCATGTTGCTTTCCTTATGTATGTGTCATTGCTCTTCTGATTCTATCGACTTGTATCCTCTTGATACTTCTTTTGAGTCTTGTTCTTGTCTCTTTGGTGATGTTACTTTAACAATTACCTATAAATATATATATATATATATATATATATGCATATTCTATTTCCATTGTATAGTTGTTATCATCGAAACCATAGATGTAACAACCTGCATATTTGTCAATTTTATATTTAAATATTTTATTAAAATATTTTATCGATACTCGGAATTTTGTCCGAAAAGCTACTTTTTGCATACGGTCGAATTAGGACTCGGGACCACTCCCGTTGAGTTTAAAATGCCGTTTGCGACCTTTTTGAGTATAAGCTTCGATATATTTGGAGAAGGTGGATTTTTGCTACTTTTTCACTTAGGGTTTTGGTTTGGGCTGAGCCCACTTATGTATTCAGTCCCAACCCCTCTCCTCCTCATTTACTTCATTTCCAATTCCTAATACTCAAGCTAAAGCATCAATGGTGGGAGAGATTGAAAATTAAAACTTCAAAACCCTAGTTTTCTCTTGCAAATCAACTCTAGCTCCAAACTAATAGAAGAACCCATTGCTTAGAATCAAGCTTCTTGAGTTGGATTTGAAGAATGGTTGATTCTCCATTGATTTCAAGCATCTTCTTCAATCGTTTGGGCTCAAAGGTGAGATTTTTAATCTCACATCTAGGTCTATGATTATCTTTGATTGTTAGGTATGAATTCCTAACACATATTCATGTGCATTTGGTTTTGGTTTGGATTGATTTGGTGTATATTCCAATTTTTAGTGTTTCGAGTTCAAATCTTCAAAAATCATAGCCTTGTAGTTTGAACTTGTTTTTGGTGATGCGTCGAAGAGCTTATAGGACCGGGTAGTCGATTGGCATAAACCCCTAGTGACCGTGCTCGCCCGATTGCATTTTAAAGAAGATAGCATCTTCATTTCATAGGCTGGAAAACAGCCTTGGTGACAGTCAGTCGACTGGACCCTTGAGTCAGTCGACTGGCTGTAGCACATAGGCATTCCGAAGGAAATAACTAGAGGCTCGGGTCCTCTGTTTCCCTGCATTCAGTCGACTGAATTTTTAGGTCAGTCGACTGACTGCAGGAAATTATTTTTCCCTGCTTCTGGTTCAGTCGACTGGACCTTTGAGTCAGTCGACTGACCTGCACCAATTTGCCTAATTATGCCTATTTGTGCATATTTTTGCTTGGTTTCCAAATTCTATCGACTCGTGTTATTTCCCACTTCTATTTTTGGAATTTTTAGGAATATCCATTTTGATGGATTCAGATCGATTTCCTTGGATCTTTATTCGCGTCTTTGAATGTGAATTTTGGTGGTTAATTGTTCTACAATCATTTTTGTGTTTTGTCACTTTAAAAATATAAAGGTTTCAATACTAGTAGTAAATATCAAAACTCTTTCCTCAAAACGATTTCAACTCTATTTTCAATACCAAATTCGTTTATAAAACCGTTTTCCAATCTGTTAGTATATACAAACCTTTACCTCACTCGTATGAGAAATCTAATTAAATGGCTTAGTAAAATAGGTGGTATGAAACGCTTGCGTTTACTTCGTCGGTTGATTCTTGGACTTGTTCGATTGAATCTCTTGTGACAATTTCCTAGTGGAGTTCTACAATTTGTTCGTAAATACTTAAGTTAAGCTAGTGGTTATGGGACATGAAGCTAAGCTCATATATTTACTAGCTTACTGTAATTAACACTTCTTGATGATCATGACGATCATTTTTATGATTTAGACTAGCAATGTGCGATGTCTCTTTGTCTGCGAGGGAGACTAAACCCCGTTTTGTGGAGTTTCGACTCAAATTGGTGGGATAGCAACCCATGGTCTTCGAGCCGTTTGTGGAGCTTCGGCTCAATTTGTGATGGTTAGCAACCATGGAATTAGCATTCCGTTTGTGATACACGTGTTGGTGAGCCTTGTGCTCCCGTTTGTGATAGGCCTTTCCCCCTTTGTGATTTCTGGATTTCTTGAGATGATTTCTAGAATTTGTGCTTCACCAATTTTTGTGATTTCCATTGATAAGCTTTATCGATATTTGTGCATTGGTGAATTTGTGCGTCATTGACTTTTGCGATTTCTGGATTTCGTGTGTTGAATTCTGGAATTTGTGTGTCATTGACTTTTGTGATTGACATTGATATTATCGTCAATATTTATAGTTTGGTGAACTAAATTAGGAGTATGACGTTTCTTTGATTCTTGTGTAGATTTTACGACATTGAATAATCCCTTGATGATTTTCAACTGCTTATATATATCACAGCTTGGCATTGTGATTATTATGTGTTTAGTCATATCTCTTATTCTATATCGTTTCATCTGATATTTATAGTTAGACTGATCCGTTTATTATCTTCTTATTAAATAATACTTGGGTCAGACCGAGTGCTTCTGCTTGACTTCTCTCCAGGGATTCATTACTCTGACTTTTGGCAAACTACTTAGATTAGTAGTTTATTTTGTTGTATACACTTGAGATATAGACTCATAGTTGTATTCTTTTGTATAGCCCGTGTTGCTATTGTTTTGTATTATTGTGGATCTTTTTGACCACTACTCTGATATACACTTCCATGTGTTAATTATATATTCATATCTTCTTCCGCGTTTGTGATATGAATTATCTGTGACTGATTTATGTTATGTTTATTTCTGTATTTGTTTCCGAAGATATTATAGCCAATGTGTAGTAGCTTTGAGTTTGTGTCGGTATGTCGGATTTCCTCTTGATAAAGTAGCATGTTATACTATCTGACATATCGATGTTCGCACAAAGCAATTACACGGATGGTCGCTCCTCAACAGCCTTATTCTCCGTACTAGTTGACAGCATTCACCGTAATGTTCTTGGCTAGCGTGGGTATAGAGGTGGGGCGTCACAGCTTGGTATCAGAGCCAAACTTCGGAACAATATGGAATATTATAACAAGGATCATCGTCCTAAGTCCATCTTAGGAGTCATGCTTTAGGATTTAATTCGAGTCTTCGTACCGTTCTATCCTATTTTCTTTTATGATTCCTTGTTTTATTTATCAAGATTTCTTGATAGTTATTTGATGAATAACCTTTTTATTATTCTTCTTTCTTTCTAAAGGAAGAGAAATGTCTAGACCAGGCCGTCCCAGAGCCGTACCGTCTAGTGTTCCACCCCAAGATGGAGTTTTTATGACTGCTCAACAGCTTCTTGATTTAGTGACAAATGCTCAAGCAACTGGAGCTAACCCGGAACCTACTCACCCAAAGTCGGGATTTGCACGCTTGTGCAGCGATTACACTAATTTGGGTGGGGAGCCATTCAAGGGTTCCGAAACTATTATTGAAGTACAGGCTTGGCTAAGGTCATGCGATCGAATCTTTTCTCGCATGAATCTTATTGACCTTCACCGAGTTCAGGTGGCCTCTAGTATGCTTCGAGAAAGAGCATTGGACTGGTACGAGCTTCTTATTTCTGAGATTAATGAAGCGGATCTCACCTAGGAGCAATTCCGGGAACACTCGAGTTGAAATTTGTACCAGAAGCAGAGAAAGTGACATTGGCTCGACGATTTATAGACCTTGTTCAAGGTGAGTCCTCCGTGACTGATTACGTCGCCTCCTTCGAGTCGCTTTCCAAATATGGGGTTGAATACATCAACACCCCTTTAAAGAAGAACCAGAGGTTCGTCTATGGCTTAAACAGAAATCTCAAGAAGCCATTACTTCTAAAGTTAGAAGTTTTTTTCGACCAACTCATTGATATCGCTCTTCGTCTTGAAGAGGCGGATAGGGAGAATGATGTTGAAGTGGTGGGTTCCAAACCAAACTTCAACAACAAGAAAAGGCCAAACAAATTCAAAGGCCCTTATCCCAATAAGAAAGGGGGGAAGCAAGCAACCTCTGTGGCAAAGACTTCTTCCTTTGGTCGTGGGGAATGCTATAATTGTGGTTCGAAGGACCATTATGCGAACAAGTGCCCAAAGTCTCTCTCTTGTCGCTACTGCAAAGTTCCCGGTCATGTTATATCTTCATGCCCCAAGCTTTAGGGCAGGAAGGAGGGAAAGTTGAATGTTGCTCAGGCCCCTGGCAACACATCTCGAAATCAAGGTATTTCTCATTCTGTCCTTGATGGAAATATTTTATTTCGTGATCATCCTATTCGAGTTCTTTTCGATACGGGTGCGTCCCATTCTTTTATATCAAAAGAACTTGTTGATGCTTTTTCTTTGGATGTTTTGTGTTTAATGACTTCTTTGAGAATTGCGAATCCGGTAGGTGGATCCGCGACAATCAGTTTATTGTGTAAAGATGTCGAGATTATTTTGTGTGATTTTCCTTTCCTAGCCGATTTGCATGTCATGCGCTATTTAGGCTTTGGAATGATTTTGGGAATGGATTGGCTTAACCGTTATGAAGCTCATATCCTATGTCCTGAGCGAACTATTCATCTTCGACATCCTCAATCTGTTAAGCAGATTTCTATTAATCTTCAAGATTCAGATTCCAGCTTGGTTGCATCTTTATATTATTTAAATCCTCGTGATGACGACGATGATGATGAGGGTGATATTATTTCTCTTATTCACGTCGTTCGTGAATTTTCCGACATATTCTAGCCCGTTTTAGGATTACCACCTAAGAGAGCAATTGAGTTCAGAATTAATCTTATTCCTGGAGCTCAACCTATCACTCGTCCTCCTTATCGTTTGTCTAATAAAGAAAATGAGGAGATGCGCATACAATTATCTGATTTGGAAACGAAGCAATTTATTCGCTCTAGTTCCTCGCCTTGGGGAGCTTCAGCTATTTTTGTGAAGAAATCCGATGGTACACTTAGGCTTTGCGTTGACTACCGCAAGCTTAATGATCTTACCATCAAAAATAAATATCCTTTACCTCGGATTGATGATCTATTCGATCAACTTAGTGGTGCCAGAGTCTTTTCACAATTAGACTTAGCTACTGGATTTCATCAGCTTCGTATTGCAGAGGATAGCATTCCTTTGACATCGTTCCGTACTCGTTATGGATCTTATGAATGGCTTGCTATGCCATTTGGTCTAACGAATGCTCCGGCTTATTTCGTTGACCTTATGAATCGAGTTTTCAAAGATTTTCTCGACCGGTTTGTTCTCATCTTTATTGATGATATTCTTGTGTATTCTAAAACCGAGGAGGGGCATGAAAAACATCTTCGGATTGTGTTGGAAACTCTTAGGAGTAATCAATTAAAGGCAAAATTTTCTAAATGCCACTTTTGGCAATCTTGTGTGAAGTTTCTCGGTCATATTATTTCTGAATCCGGAATTTCCGTGGATCCTTCAAAGATTGAAGCGATTCAAGATTGGAAGAGACCGGAGAGTGTGACAGAGATTCGTAGTTTTCTCGGACTGGCGGGCTATTACCGTCGTTTTATCAAAGACTTTTCTAAGATTGTCGTGCCTCTCACTAGCTTAACGAAGAAAGGTATTAAATACATTTGGTCGGACAAATGTGAAACTTCTTTTCAGAAACTAAAAGAACTCCTTTCAGATGCTCCTATTCTTGTTATTCCCGAGGGGAATCAAGATTTTGTTGTTTATACCGATGCTAGTCGCGTTGGTTTGGGTGCCGTTCTTATGCAAAGAGAACGTGTTATTGCTTATGCTTCTAGGCAATTGAAGCCTGCCGAGACTAGATATGCCACTCATGATTTAGAGCTCGAGGCTATTGTTTTCGCCCTTCGTATTTGGTGTCATTATCTTTTAGGAGAGAAATTTGTTCTTTATACCGATCATAAGTCCTTGAAGTATTTATTCTCTCAAAAGGAACTTAATTTGCGTCAACAGCGTTGGCTCGAATTTCTTGCTCCTTATGATCTTGATATTCTTTATACCCCCGGTAAGGGTAATCGTGTCGCCGATTCTCTTAGCCGTAAACAACAAGTTGTTGCTTCTATGATGATATCCGAATGGAACGATCTCGAGATTTTATCCACTTGTGAGATTCGAGACCGCGTATCCGATTTATGTTCATCATTTGTTTTATGTAGCCTTGACGCTCATCCTTCTCTTCTAGACCGCATCTTGAAGCTCAAAGGCTAGATCCTGAATTGGCTCTTCTTGGCCAATATATTAAGGATAAAATTGATATTGAAGGTTTGAAAGACTTTAATATCGATTCTCGTGGCGGCATTCGGAGATTTGGTAGACTTATGGTGCCAAATATTAGTGATCTTCGTAAAGATATTTTAGTAGATTCTCATCATTCTAAATTTACCATTCATCCCGGTAGTAGCAAAATGTATGCGGATATGAAGCGACTTTATTATTGGGAGGGAATGAAACTTGACATCGCTAACTTCGTTAAGCGTTGCATGACTTGCCAACTCGTTAAGGCCGAACATCAAAGTCCCGGTGGGTTATTGCAACCTTTAGAAATTCCAATTTGGAAGTGGGACCAAATTTCCATGGATTTTATAGATGGCCTTCCCCGTTCTCGTTCGGGTCATGATAGCTTATGGGTGATTGTTGATAGACTTACTAAATCTGCCCATTTTATTCCCATTCGGTCTAACCGAACCGTTCCTCTTTTGGCCAAGCTCTTTGTTAAAGAGATTGTTAAATTGCATGGAGTTCCTACTTCTATTGTTAGCGACCATGATCCATTGTTTACTAGTGGATTTTGGAAGAGCCTTCAAAAAGCTTTGGGAACGAAGCTTAATTTTAGCACCGCTTATCATCCTCAGTCCGATGGACAAACCGAGCATGTGAATCAAACTCTTGAAGATCTTCTTCGTGCATGTGTTCTTGATTTTGGTGGAAGTTGGGAAGATCATATTTCTCTTGTTGAATTTTCCTATAATAATAGCTTCCAATCTAGTATTGGTATGGCACCTTTCGAGGCACTCTATGGAAGGCCATGCCGATCTCCTTCTTGTTGGCTTGAGGCCGGTGAGAAGATGGTTTTAGGTCCAGATTTTATTCGTGATTCCACAGAAAAGATTGACCTTATTCTTCATAGGATGAAAGAAGCCCAGAGTAGACAAAAATCCTATGCCGATAATCGGAGAAGGAAGTTAGAATTTTCTGCGGGAGATCTTGTGTTCATTCGTGTGTCACCTATGAAAGGTGTGGTACATTTCAGTCGATCGGGAAAGTTAGCGCCTCGATATATTGGGCCATTTCCTATCACTGAACGTATTGGTTCCATGGCTTATCGCCTTTTATTACCGGCTCAATTTTCAGCTATTCATGACGTATTTCACGTTTCTCAATTACGGAAATGCCTTCGAGATTCCGATTCCATTCTTGAGCCCGGCATTGTGGAAGAGATTGAAGTTTCGCCTAATTTAACTTATGAGCAGCATCCTATTCGAATTATTGCTTTGGAGGTCAAACGACTTCGAAATAAAGATGTACCTCTTGTGAAAGTTCAATGGTCTTTAAATCCTAAGGATTGTTCTTGGGAGTCTAGAGAGTTCATCGAGCGAACACATCCGGACTTACTTTCTTGTGCTCTTTGAGGTGAACTTCTTAATTCAAACTTCTTTTGTGTTGAATATGCTTTTATGGTTGTTACCATATATCTTCTTCTTAAATATTGCAAGGACGCAATTTCTTTAAGGAGGGGAGTCTGTAACAACCCGCATATTTGTCGATTTTATATTTAAATATTTTATCGATACTCGGAATTTTGTCCGAAAAGCTACTTTTTGCATACGGTCGAATTAGGACTCGGGACCACTCCCATTGAGTTTAAAATGCCGTTTGTGACCTTTTTGAGTATAAGTTTCGATATATTTGGAGAAGGTTGATTTTTGCTACTTTTTGAGTTTCATCTGATATTTATAGTTAGACTGATCCGTTTATTATTTTCTTATTAAATAATACTCGGGTCAGACCGAGATGTTACAGGTGCTTCTTCTTGACTTCTCTCCAGGGATTCATTACTCTGACTTTTAGCAAACTACTTAGATTAGTAGTTTATTTTTTTGTATACACTTGAGATATAGACTCATAGTTGTATTCTTTTGTATAGCCCGTATTGCTATTCTTTTGTATTATTGTGGATCTTTTTGACCACTACTCTGATATACACTTCCATGTGTTAATTATATATTCATATCTTCTTCCGCCTTTGTGATATGAATTATCTGTGACTGATTTATGTTATGTTTATTTCTGTATTTGTTTCCGAAGATATTATAGCCACTATGTAGTAGCTTTGAGTTTGTGTCGGTATGTCGGATTTCCTCTTGATAAAGTAGCATGTTATACTATCTGACATATCGATGCTCGCACAAAGCAATTACACGGATTGTCACTCCTCAACAGCCTTATTCTCCGTGCTAGTTGACAGCATTCACCGTAATGTTCTTGGCTAGCGTGGGTATAGAGGTGGGGCGTCACAATAGAATTGATTTCCTAACATTTGAATTGATAGTAAAATTAAATTATGATTAAAATGCTATTAAAATCCCTGATTATTGATAATTGGTTGATTGTTGTGATTTATTGACTATTTGGATGTTGATTGTGATGGATGCTATTGATTTATATTTTGGATGATTTGGATGTTTATTTATTTTAGTATTTCCTGTTATCATGCTATATATTATTTACACTATATAAAATTGTAAATCGAATTATTTGGAATAAGTTAAGAAATATTTTGAAATGATATATACCTGTGATATTTACTTTGGATTAAAATGATATATAACCATCCCCGGAGTTAAATTGAAATAACCATTCACTTGGCCATAGGATAGATAATTATATACGAACACTAGATTGGTTAAATTAAATGATTTCAAAAAAATTATTTGAAATTATATAAATGGTTTTTATTTAAAGAAGTAAAAATCGAATGTATAGAAATCAGATTACTTTCGAACTTGAGCTCGAAATGTTGAAATTTAAATTTGATAACAGAAATTGTTTAAATAATCGAACTTTAGATTTTGAAATTATAATCGAAATATGATTTGAATTTCAAAAATTGATTTGTTTTAAAAGATTGGACTTTTATTCAAACTTTGAATGTTGCTAAGTAAAGTAATACAAAACGATATTTCAAAATTGAGCTTAGAATTGAATTATATTTGAAGATTTGGATCTTAAATTGAATGTGAAGGTTAATTTTATTTTGAATCGATTTTTGAAAGTCGAATTCAAAGTTGGTGTAAATCAAAATGGCTTAAATTTGAGGATTGAGTTGAAATGTAATCATTGAATCAGATAGTTGAAATTGGAATTGAAATTAATTCGAAATTGAAATTGAAATTAAATTGGGATTGAATAGAAATTTGTTCAAGTTGGAATTTAAATTGAAATCGATTGGAATTGGAAGCGAAATTGAATTAATTTGAAATCGAAATCGAATTTATTTGAACTGAAATTGGAATCGAAGTAAAATTCGACTGAAAATCAGATTGAATCAATTAAACCGAAATTGGAAAATGGTTTGAATTGAAAATTTTGGAATTGAATCAGTTTGACTTTGAAACTATTTTCAAATCAATTATTTAGTATAAACTTTAAAATATTAAAATTATTTTGATTTATAAATCATTTTTTAATACTAAATTATTTTCCATTAAACTATTTTAACTATTTAAGCTATTTTAAAACAATTCAAACTATTTTCTAAAAATTCAAACTGGTCAAAAGTGGAATGTTTATATTTAAATCTTGGATTTAAATGCGAATGAGGTTAAAATGATGTTGTAACCTAAATTAAAATTCGAAACAATTTTGGAAGCAAAATCGAGATATTAAGGCAAAAATGATATGGTATATTTTGAGTAAATATAATGATATGGCATATCTCCTCATACAATTGAATTTAAGTTTTGATCCTTGAATTAAAAATGATTATAACCGTGCAATACTAATTTTAAAAATGGTTTCAAGATTTTATATTTAGTAATTGTTTCAAAAATAAGAAAATACAGTGATGATCTAAATAAAAGTTGAAAATCAATCATCATAATTTCAAAATTTGATTATAGAACTTGATTAGTATTAGAAAATGATGAATTTTAATGTGGAAACCATGATTTTTAGGTTTGTGTTCATCGAGGTATATCGAGATGATCGGATTTGGTACTTTCGTCGATTGTCGTCGATCGACGAGGTGTTGGTGGTCGGGCTTGTCGTCAAAGGTAGTTGGAAGGACGGTGGTCGGAGGAAAAATGGCCAGGTGATTTTAAGATGGCCGGGGTGGCCAAGGAACGTCGAAGTAGGGTTTTGACGATAGACTGGGTCGTCGATGTATTCGAGGCGATGGCTTCGCCATGGGAAGATCGGATTCAATCGCGAGGGGTGGGAACGAAGCGTGGTGACGTGATGCTACTCTAGATGAGGTGGCATGATTTCTAGTGATGGAGTTCGTCATCGGCGAGAGTTTTTGATGATCGAGTTTTTTGGTGCATGTTTATTCGATAGCTCGATCTCACTCTGTTGGCAATATCGGCGACCTGGGTGGTCAGGTCATCGGAGGAGGGAGTCGTCGACTCGTCCAGGACCGGAGTGATGGTCGGAGTCGCGTAAGGTCGGGATGCACGTGCACATGTGCACGTTTATCTGGGATTGTTTGTGGATTATGGGGGAAGATGATGTTTTCTCGGGGTCGATCTCAAGTGGTTTTCGTGTGTGACTCGTGGAAAGAGAGGTACGCGAGTGAACTCGAGGTTTACTCCGAGAAGGGATCGAAGCTGGCTCGGATTGGTTATTTTGTGTAACTAACTCTTAAAATTTTAAAGGAAATTGTGTGCAAGTTTTTTAAAAAAACAACGTAACTTAAGTTAATTCAATTTTTCAAAGTGTATTAACTAAGTTTTTAAGCAAAGTTAATATTGAACAAAGTTTCAAAGCCAAATGGAAATAAATAAGTTTTCAAGATAAGTTTTTTCCAAGTTTTAAAGTTATTAAAAATGATTAAGTTTTTAAGCAATTTATTTAGTCAAGTTTTAAGATGGATAAGTTATTCAAAAGATTACAAACTAAGTTCCAATTATTTTTAAAATAAAGTTAATGATGTGATTAAGTAATTTACTAAGATAAAGAGATTATCTTTAATTAATTAAGGTTGTGATTAATTAAAGATAATTAATTATTGAAATTAACTAAAAGTTAATTACTTAATGTAATTAATAATGGTTAATTAATTTATGTTAATAATCAAAGTATAATTACTTAATGGAAGTAATTAAAGAATTGTTAATGAGTGTAATTAATTTAAGGATCATTAACTAGGGATTAAGAGATAATTAATTAATGATAATTGGTTTAATTAATTAAGGATAGTTAATTACTTGTTAAATTAAGGGTTAATTAATCTAAGTAATTTAAGGTCAATTAATTAAATAATAATTAATTAATGGAAGTAATTAGAGGTTAATCACTTAAAATTAAAAGGATGATTAAGGGAAATTACTTAATGGAAGTAATTTAAGGGATTAATTACTCAATGTAATTAATTAAATAAATTAATATGATTAATTTAAGATAATTAATTATTTTAGTTAATTAAGGATAATCAGTTAATGAAATTGATTAAGTATAATTACTTAGTGTAAATAATAAAGTGTAATTACTTAGTGTAAGTAATTAATGGATAATTACTATATGTAATTAATCAAAGAGAAATTAGTAATTAAAGGATAATCACTTAATGAAGGTAATTAAGGATTAATTACTTAGTGTAATCAATTAAAGGATTTATTTGGGTAATTAATTTAAAAGTTAGTTAATTAATGAATGTGATTAATTAAAAGATAATCAATCAATGTAAGTGATTATACAATAATTAATTAATGTAATTAATTAAGATCAATGTAATTAATTATAGTTAATTAAATAATGAGAGTAATTAAAGATTAATTAATGTGAATGGTTAAAGGATAATCAATTTGTGTAATTAATTAAAGGTTAATTACTAAACGTAATTAAAGAATAATTGATTGAGGACGATTAATTATGATGGATAATTAAGTGATGATTAATTGGTTTGTAATTAATTAATGGTTAAGATAAGCAGGATTTATAGTAATGGAAGTAACTAATTTTATTTATTTAAATTAACTAGAAATGGTGTGACTAATTAATCTTGCTTATGGATGATTGAATGATATTGAATGCCTTGGATTATTTGATATCTCTGATATGTGATATGTGCTGCTCTGATGATATGAGATGCTTTGGTTGAATGGACTACCTATCTATGATAATGTGAATTATTCTATCTATGTGCATATGATATTATAAATATAAATTAAAATGCTTTTAACTTAAGACAACTTGGACATTAAAATCGCGTTTTGGATTTCGATGAGACTGGGATCGGATTTCTAAATTGGATATATGAAAACCACATCGATCCAAATTAAACGATAGGTCGTCAAATCTCAAGTGAAGTTCAAGATGAAGACTCAAAGTGTAAGGGCTGTTTGTTGTTAAACTCTGAGGGTGATTCCAAAACGAGTTTAAAGGAGATAGTGCTTTCAGTTTCGAGATGAAGACTCAGAGTGCAAGGGCTATTGTCAGGGTGATTCCAAAATGAGTGTAGCACGATAGTGCCTTCGGTTTCGTTCGAACCCGAAACGGACTTGTATGGATTGAATGCTTTCAGAACATCGTCATTGGAGGACGATGAGCATTCCAAGATATGTGTTCTTAAAAGGTAGTCGTAGTCTCAAGCCTCATCAACCGGGAATAGCTAAAACAAAGGAGGTAAAGCAATGCTAAGTAGGTAGCACCCAAGTAGGATAAGATTTTTCCCTGCTTAGAGGTCCCTTTATTTCGACTGTGTGGGCGGATGGTTGCGCCAAACTGTGGGGTTGTCTTATACGGGATTATCCAGTAAGGGATGGTTCTGGCCTTGTGTTGCAGGGGATCAGGGTGGATCCTCGGTACTCTAATCTAGACCAGGTACTATGGCGGGCGGTACCCCAGTAGCCCTTCCATTGTATGGAATCCAATCTCCAATAAGATCCATATGTTTTGATTATGCCCAACTATGTTGGGACGTGAGATGTAAGCATTGCAGCTTTACTTGAAAACCCTAGACAGTACTATAATATCACTGGATTTCGTATCAAATATTTTGGTTATTGTAAGGTAAAAAAACCCGACATGTTTATTTGTGGCGTGGTCTTACGAGATAGCTTTTGTTTTCAAATGTATTTTCAAAGTTAAACAACTTTAACCCGTTTACTCACACCAGACCCATGTCTGACCTAGAGTTTATTTTTTTTCTTCTTAAACTCTTGGGTACTCAAATTTTTACGAGTAGCCAAGGGATCTAGGTTAGCATTACCGAATTCTAGAGGAGATATGGAGCAGGAGGCTTCAGCGTATATAAATATTGTGGTCCTGCTATGTTAATCTCTGTGTTGTATCATGAGTTTTGTGATAGACAATTATAACTGTCCAATATGAGATGTATTAAGCTGTATGACTCTAATAGATGTTGTATATTATGTAATAGCTATATGATTGATATATTTTATTCGTTCCGCTGTGAGATTCTGATATTGCTTAGTTTTTTCTTCTCTATCTATTCTCTTTTCTATCCGTTTCTTTCTTAATGATGATTCATCTTTTTGTAGAATGAAAGGCAGGTCGTCACAGTTGGTATCAGAACTCTAGGTTGAGGAAATACTTAGGCTTTGGAGTGATGTTTTTCTTGAGAGAGCGTGTGTGTGTGTGTATTCTTACTAATTTACTGGGTTACCTGTCCGGGTTACCCATATGAGTTAGGCTGGTAGTTTGAGTTCTAGAGTAGGAGGGGTAGTGGTATGTGTAGCTCGACTACCACAAATGGAAAAAGTCCGAGTGTCGAGGTTGGAAGAGTATCTACCGAGGCTGTAGACCAAATACCGCGTCCAGCAAGCTTTGCAGCATTTGGTAAGGATTTCACTAATCTCGGAGGATGATCTTTTTAAAGGTTCAGAGTCCATCATTGAAGTGTAAGCTGGGTTGCGCTCGTGTGAGCGGATTTTCAAGATTTTGGATCTTTCGGATGTGCGAAAGCGAGTGATGGCACCTTGGCAACTTCAGGAAGGAGCAGCTGCGTGAAGAGACGCAGTAAGCATGGATGTTCCCGAAGATGTTTATCTTAGAGCAAGTTTAAGGAAGTTTTTGAGGAGCGGTTTGTACCCACCACAGGAAAGACTCGGCTGTATAGGTATTTTCTGGATATCAAGCAAGGGAGCTTGTCTGCATCGATGATGAGACTAAGTTCAGCGAGATGTTTGTGCTTGGTTTGAGGCCCGAATTTCTTGAGAAGATGTTTGCCCATCTCAAAAGCTCGTTTGAGGAATTGATATGGCTTTGAGGTTCGAGGAGCTTATGATAAGAAGTCTTTGGCATCTGTGATAGCAGTGCAGTTCGGAGTGTTTTATGGGCCAATACTTAGGCCTTTGGCTAAGTAGTTTCTTAAAGGTAGAGCTCAGAAGCAGCGGAATAGACCCTTTTGCTTCGTTAGTTCAGGAGTCTTTGTGTTTCAACTGTGAGCAGCCAGGGATTTTGGTGGAAGCTTGCCTACTTCTTCAGGAAGCTCAGCAGAACAAGGTGTTTGCATTTGAAGGTGGACCATCAGTTTCCTCTAATAGGCAGAGTCGCTCTTGAAAGATTCGACCTTATTTTGATTGGATTGGTTAGACAAGCATAGGCTGCTCTGATTGGCGAAAAGAGAACAATATCTTTGGAAAGTGAACTGGGTAGGATCGAAAAAGTGACTTGCGATAGTGAGTGTTCTCTAGGGTAATCTTTTGCTTGGAGTTCAGGCATCTCAAGAGGAGGTAGGAGTTATCGAAGTTGTTAGACATTTTCCAGATGTTTTCGGAGAAGTCAAAGGTTTTCCCGCATAGGGAGTTGAATAAGGTGATCATTTTGGAATAAGTACCCTTGCCTCGTAGTGAGGATCTTTTTGATCAATTTCAAGGTGCTCCTATGTTTTCTCTTTTGGATTTAGTTTCGAGTTCTCTCCAGCTAAGGGTAGTTGAAGTCAGTATACCCTTGACTGCATTCGGGGAACCCATCTGTTACTTTGAATGGTTGGTTATGCTTTGGATCAACCAACACTCCAGCTTATTTTATGGATCTGATGAACCATACCTTCCGAGATGTGTTGGACAAGTTTGTGCTCGTGATCATCGGTGGCATTCTCATCTTCTCCAGATTAGAGTTGCGTAGCGAAAGCGAGGTAGCAGCTGTGCAACAGTGGAAGAAACCTCAGACTCCTTGGAAGTTCGCAGTTTTCTTGGAATAGAGGGTTTCTATAGGAAATTCATTCGGGATCTGAAGGCTAAGTGGTTTAGTGCACCTGTTCTAGTTATTCCGGATAAGAGAAGTAGGTCTGAAGTCTACCAATGCATGTGAAGTAGAGTTTGTGTTATGGGTTTTCGGAAGATCTTGAGAAGGACCATCTTGTTAAGTAGAATCCGGAGATCATCTTTTTCTTGGTCCAGATTTGTTTCGTGAGGCATCTGCGGGGTTGAGCTGATCAATAAAGGATGAGGCAGCCCAGGATTGTTAGAGTATTATGCGGATAAGAGACGAAGGAATTTGGAGTTTAAATCAGAGATTGGATTTTTGATAAGTTTTCTCCGATCAAAGGAGCAATGAGATTTGGTAAGACTAGAAAGCTAGCTCAGAGGTGTATTGGATTTCTTTCCGTGTTCTCAAAAGGATAAGTCCTTTGACCTACAGGATTGAATTGCCGGTTCGGATGGCTGGGATTCACAATTTATTTTATGTACCTCATCTAAGGAAGTGTATGCATCTCTGGTTGTACAACCAGCAGTTCAGGAGGATTTGAAAGTTGAGTCGGACTTGTTTGTGGTTAGACATTCTGTTCAGTTTATAGATCATATTGAGAAGGAGCTCAGGATCAGAGGGGTGTAGCTAGTTAAGGTTCAGTTGGGCGAGGATCCCAATGATTGTACCTTGGAAACTCTAAATAGTATTAGGAAGTCCTATCCAGAATATTGTCTAGATAGTTAGATTTGCTTGTTTGGATGTATTGGTTGCTATGATTGTTAGTATATGGTTGATATATGCTTTGATGTTTGTAAATAAAACCTTTGTTGTATTATTAAATTATCTTTGCTTTTAAATTTCAGGAACGAAGTTCTTTTAAGGGGCGAGGAATGTCATGTCCCGGAATTTTGGGTAATATTTTTGATAATCTTCATTACTAATCATTCAAATTTGGTTATATTTGTTAAATAATTTCTTTTATAAATATTTAATTTGGAAAAATTAATCTTTTCAAAATCTATTAATATTTAATTGGCAAAATTTATCTTTCAAAGCTAATAACTATTTATAATGTGTATGTGTATATATATATATATGTATAGACATTGTGAGTAGGAAAACTTTAGTTTGAATTTAATAAAAAAAATTCTAATTATTATGTATATATGTATATATATTGTGATTGGAAGCCTTGTTTTAAATTCAATATAATACCTTTCAAATGCTATTTAAAAGTTAATCATGTATTTTCAAAACAACTAAGGTAAATGTTTATTTAATTAAAAAGTATTTTAGCTTAAGTTTAAATAAGATTAACAAAAGGTTTGTTTTACTTTCTTTTTAAATTTGCTTGATCTAAATATGATTTATAAATGCATATAAAAGTTAAAACATAATTCACAAACATTTAAGACATATAAAACATATAAAACATAAGAAAAATATTTAATATAAGGTTCAATTCTTTTGCTTTTAAAATGCTTTCTTTTAAAATTACTTAAACTAAAAGGTTTATAAATATATATAAAGGTTTAAGATACTCTTTCTTTTTAAATATCTCCTGAACTAAGTATGTTTTGTAAATATATAAAGGTAGTTTGTGTGTGTGTATATATATATACATATAAAACATTTAAAAGCTAATTAATAAAAACATATAGAAATATAAACATAATAGATAAAATTATATAAACATAAGAAAAATATTTAATAAAGGAATTAACACATTTGTAAGACCCTTTTAACATGAAAAATGCATTTGTAAGCTAAATAATCCATGCTTTGACATATGTAAGCTATGTAACATTCAATTATACAAATGGCAACAATTTTCTTTATCAATTTAAGTTTATAAATTATGTAGTATTAGAAAGAAATCTGGTTTTCATTTTCAGTTCAAACATCTTTCCTCTCTTCTTCTGAAATTAAAAACTGAAAACCAAAAATCAAAGGAAAAATCAAAACAATAATAACCTATTTCAAATTTTCAACTCAACAACTTTAACCTGAAGAAGAATCAAACAGCTTCAATTCGAAGAGCACCTCAACAAGTAAACAACATCAAGCATTTCAGTTACAAGCTTTAGATCATAACGAAATTCCACATAAGATCTAGAGCCTGCTTCTCTGTTTTTAATAACAGTGATTAAACTTTCTTTTAAAAACATTTTTAAATGTGTTCTTATGCTTGTTATATGTAATAAATGTTGTTGTAATATAGTATATAATAGTTACATGAATGATTGGGTGTGAATGCATGTGTATATATAAGGGTATGTCTGAGAGATGTCTGTATAGATGTATATATACTCTTCTCTGTCTTATTTACAAACTTCATTTTCATATAGGAAAATGCATATCTCCTCATACAATCAAATTTAAGTTTTGATCCTTGAATGAAAAATGATTATAACAGTGCAATACTGATTTTAAAAATGGTTTCAAGATTTTATATTTAGTAATTATTTCAAAAATAAAAAAAATACAGTGATGGTCTAAATATAAGTTGAAAATCAATCATCATAATTTCAGAATTTGATTATAGAACCTGATTAGTATTATAAAATGATGAATTTTAATATGGAAATCACGATTTTTAGGTTTGTATTAATCGAGGTATATCGAGATGATCGGATTTGGTACTTACGTCGATTATCATCGGTCGACGAGGTGTTGGAGGTCGGCCTTGTTGTCAGAGGTAGCTGGAAGGACGGTGGTCGAAGGAAAAATGGCCAGGTGGTTTTAAGATGGCCATAGTGGCCAGGGGACGTCGAAGTAGGGTTTTGACGATAGATTGGGTTGTCGATGTATTCGAGGCGATGGTGTCGACGTTGGAAGACCGGACTCGATCGTGATGGTTGGGATCGAAGCATGATGACGTGATGCTACTCTGGACGTGGCGACATGAGTTCTGGAGGTGGAGTTTGTTGTCGGCGAGAGTTTTTGATGATCGAGTATTTGGGTGCCTGTTTGTTCGATAGCTCGATTTCGTTCTATCGGCGATTTGGGTGGTCAGGTCATCGGAGGAGGGAGTCGTCGACTTGTCGAGGACCAAAGTGATGGTCGGAGTCGCATAAGGTCGGTGTGCACGTTTGTCTGGGATCATTTATGGATTGTGGGGGAAGACGGTGTTTTCTCGGGGTCGATCTCGAGTAGTTTTCGTGTGTGGCTCAAGGAAAGAGAGGTACGAGAGTGAACTCGGGGCTTACTCGGGGGAGGGATCGAAGCTGGCTCAGGTTGGTTATTTTGTGTAACCTGCTTTTAAAAATTTAAAGGAAATCGTGTACAAATTTTAAAAATAAACCAAAGTAACTTAAATTAATTCAAGTTTTCAAAGTGTATTAACTAAGTTTTTAAGCAAAGTTAATATTGAACAAAGTTTCAAAGCCAAATGGAAATAAATAAGTTTTCAAGACAAGTTTTTTCCAAGTTTTAAAGTTATTAAAAATGGTTAAGTTTTTAAGCAATTTATTTAATCAAATTTTAAAATGGATAAATTTTTCAAAAGATTATAAACCAAGTTCCAATGACTTTTAAAATAAAGTCAATTATGTAATTAAGTAATTTATTAAGATAAAGAGATTATCTTTAATTAATTAAGGTTGTGATTAATTAAAGATAATTAATTGGTGAAATTAATTAAAAGTTGGTTACTTAATGTAGTTAATAGTGGTTAATTAATTTATGTTAATAATCAAAGTATAATTACTTAATGGAAGTAATTAAAGAATTGTTAATGAGTGTAATTAATTTAAGGATCATTAACTAGGGATTAAGAGATAATTAATTAATGTAATTAATTTAAGATAATTGGTTTAATTAATTAAGGATAATTAATTACTTGATTAATTAAGGGTTAATTAATCTAAGTAATTAAAGGTCAATTAATTAAAAAATAATTAATTGATGGAAGTAATTAGAGGTTAATTACTTAAAATTAAAAGGATTATTAAGGGAAATTAATCAATGGAAGTAATTTAAGAGATTAATTACTCAATGTAATTAATTAAATAAATTAATGTGATTAATTTAGGATAATTTAATTAATTAAGGATAATCACTTAATGAAATTGATTAAGTATAATTACTTAATGTAATTAATAAAGTGTAATTACTTAATGTAAGTAATTAATAGATAATTACTAGATGTAATTAATCAAAGGCAAATTAGTAATTAAAGGATGGTTACTTAATGAAGGTAATTAAGGATTAATTACTTAGTGTAATTAATTAAAGGATTAATTGGGGTAATTAATTTAAGGGTTAGTTAATTAATGAATGTGATTAATTAAAAGATAATTAATAAATGTAAGTGATTATAGAATAATTAATTAATGTAATTAATCAAGGATCAATGTAATTAATTATAGTTAATTAATTAATGAGAGTAATTAAAGGTTAATTAATGTGAATGGTTAAAGGATAATTAATTTGTGTAATTAATTAAAGGTTAATTACTAAATATAATTAAAGAATAATTAATTGAGGATGATTAATTAAGATGGATAATTAAGGGATGATTAATTAGTTGGTTTGTAATTAATTAATGGTTAAGTAAGCAGGATTTATATTAATGGAAGTAATTAATTTAATTTATTTAAATTAATTAGAAATGGTGTGACTAAATAATCTTGCTTATGAATGATTGAATGATATTGAATGCCTTGGATTATTTGATATCTCTGATATGTGATATGTGCTGCTCTGATGATATGAGATGCTTTGGTTGAATGGATTATCTATCTGTAATAATGTGAATTATTCTATCTATGTGCATATGTTATTCTAAAATATAAATTAAAATGCTTTTAACTTAAAACAACTTGAATATTAAAACGGCGTTTTGGATTTCGATGAGACTGGGATCGGATTTTCAAATTGGATATCCGAAACCGCATCGATCCAAATTAAATGATAACTCGTAAAATCTCAAGTGAAGTTCAACATGAAGACTCGAAGTGTAAGGGCTATTTGTTGTTAAAACTCTGAGGGTGATTCCAAAACGAGTTTAACAGAGATAGTGCTTTCAGCTTTGAGATGAAGATTCAAAGTTAAAGGGCTATTATCGTTAATTCTGAGGGTGATTCCAAAATGAATGTAGCGAGATAGTACATTCGTTTCGTTCGAACCCAGAACAGACTTGTATCGATTGAATGCTTTCAGAACATCGTCATTGGAGGACGATGAGCAATCCAAGATATGTGTTCTTAAAAGGTAGTCGTAGCCTCAAGCCTCATCAATCGGGAATGGCTAAAACAGGGAAGGTGCGGCAAGGCTAAGTGGATAGCACCCAAGTAGGATAAGATTTTTCCTCGTCTGGAGGTACCTTTATTTCGGTTGTGTGGACGGTTGGTCGCGCCAACTGCGAGGTTGTCTTATTCGGGATTATCCAGTAAGGGATGGTTACTGCCTTGTGTTGCAGGAGGATCAGGGTGGATGCTCGGTACTCTGATCTAGACCATGTACTGTGACGGACGGTACCCTAATAGCCCTACCATTATATGAAATCCAATCTTCAATAAGTGTCATACGTTTTGATTGTGTCCAACTACGTTGGAATGTGAGATGTAAGCATTCCATCTATTTCTGTATTTTACTTGAAAACCCAAGACACTATTATAATATCACTGGATTTCCTATCAAATGCTTTGCTTATCGTAAGGTAAAAACCTCACATGTTTATTTGTGACATGGTCTTACGAGATACCCTTTGTTTTTAAATGTTTTTTCAAAGTTAAACAACTTTAACCCGTTCACTCACACCAGACCCATGTCTGACCCAAAGTTTATTTTCTGCTTTCTTAAACTCTTGGGTACTCAAATTTTTACGAGTAACCAAGGAATTCAGGTTAGATTTGACGAATTCTTGAGAAGATATGGAGCAGGAGGCTTCAGCGTATACAGATATTGTGATTCCGCTATGTTAATCTCTATGTTGTATCGTGAGTTGTATGATAGACAGGTCTTAATAACTGTCTAATATGAGATGTATTAAGGTGCATGACTCTGATAGATGTTGTATATTATGTAATAGCTATGTGATTAATATATTTTATTTGTTCCGCTGCGAGATTCTGATATTGTTAGTTCTTTCTTCTCTATCTATTCTCTTTTTCATCCCTTTCTTTCTTAATGATGATACGTCTTTCTGTGAAATGAAAGGCAGATCGTCACAGATTGATGGTCACGGTCGGCCACGTATGAGTTATGACCTGCCAGAAAGGGTAAACTGATATAATCCTACCTTGTCATTGTCTCACGTGCCTTGTCATATTTATCCTTATGCAGGCCCATTACGACTTTGGCTTAGTATTGTACCTATAGGGGACTCACTGGCTACCGATGTTACTGGTTGTGTCATAGGACCTGCATACACTACATGCTATAAAAATGTGTTAAGGTGGATCAATGTAAAGCCTTAACGCTATTTTGATATTTATTTTACTAATAGACATTATCTATTATAGCGTATGATATTATATATAAATAGTTTAACGGATCCTTATGAAATGGAAAATCTCGTAACATCTTTTGAGTTATTGCATGCACGTTATACATTTGATAGGAGATGTGAAACCCCGTAAACATCTTTGACGCCACGGCACCCATGTTATATTCGATATCGATTTGACTCACATAAGAATATTTTAGTCTTCACTCGAGTATTTTGTTTTTCATTACGCTCGGGTCAGCCCTGAGTATTTCAACGTCGAAGATTATTTTCTGAAGGACGAAGAGGAAGATTTGGTATATTATTACTATTATTATTCTTGCATCATGTTGTTCTGATGCATTATTTATTTATCCCTGTTGTATATATTTCTCTGATAAATGTTGTATAAATTATAATTAAATGTATAGTAAACAGCTTTATGAACTGTTTAATCGATTATTATATTTTGTTATTCCCCTACAAGATTCTATGTTTGTTTAATTCTTCTTTTCTTATTTTTCTTAATTAACCACAATGATTGTCTATGTTCCGGATTGTTTAAGTTGGACATGTGTGATTTAATGTCGATTTAAACCTTTCGAAATTTGGGCCTTCACAGTTGGTTTTTGGGTTTAAGATATATCGATCGATTCCTGTTGAGTTGAACTGCTGATCAAAATGTTCATAACCATACTGATCCGATCTAATCTCTATTATCACCTCCCTGGACTTCTTTCATTGTCTATCACCGAATCTAACTTGTCCAGTCAGCCTAGATATAGCCGGATCAAAAGTCCGCATAACACTAAGTATGCTACTATTAGCATCTAAAAAATGTCTATGGCTCCAAGAACTAAAGATCGCCATATAAAATTCAATTTTCTGCTTCTTAACATCAACTATTATTTTTGTTAAGTAAACAAGCGTCCAAATATTTAAAAACACAATAGTTATTCCTCATATTCCCTAACCCAAATTGAACTCTTTTCAAAACATAGCAAAATTCACATAACATACACAAAAAATCAAAATTAAAACCATAAAATTTATTTTCCATCCCTATTTGGAATGATGGAATTCTAAATATGTATTATATTAATTAAAAAATGGTTTATCAAGTAAACTTACATGCCGTCTGAAGCATTTGATCGATGTCTTCTTTCATATTTTCGTTATAAAACACTTTTTTCATTTGAAACAAGTGCATTCTCGATTATATTTTGATTGGTATCCTCCGTCTAACAACTAAAAAACGAAAGGAAAAATATAAAGGAAAAACGGCATAAAAGTTATATGACAAAACATTGCAATTTAATAATTTATACTGAGATTTTCAATTACAACATCACCAAATTTTATATCCTTCAAATTTCTATCAGCCACAAAATTATTGAACTCATTCTAAAATAATAATAATAAACCCTAAACAGTAAATTTAAGATTGAGATGTAAAACAAAAATAGACTTTAAAAAATAAAGAGTAAATTAATAGTCTTTGTCCATCACAATTAGGATCATCAATTAAATTTTCACTTGGCTTCATCGATTAGACTAAAAAAGTGATTACTTAGCTTTTAAGGTAAGAAATTTTGTTTTCTAATTATGTTTTGAGATAGTATACACGAGTTTCTATGAGGAAGATAAAATTGCTATGATTGTTTAGATCGGAATGAGAAAACATATTTTGGTGACATATGAAAAAGATAATAAGCTCAAAAAAAAATTACAAAGAAATCCAAACAATGTATTGTACTGTACATGTCAATTATAGAAATAAACCTATGAAAGTGTTCCACTGAATGTACCATGTTTTGGATCAAAACTGCCACTGCACCTCTAGTTACTTCCATACTGATAGAATATTTTCATCCTCCACATGAACATATACTTCAACAGTCACGCTTATTGCGAAAAGAGTCCATGGTTTTAACTCTCATCAACCCTGTACATAGTATAAATTGTAAATTACAGTGTTCTTTGAAGAGCTTCCATTTTGTTTAATTTGTTACGCATAAAAACATTAACTATACATACCTTGGCATATTGCATATACTTAATGAGCTTTGTATCATCAAGTTAGTAATGACAGTTAATACTTGATGGATTAGGTCAGAGAATTCTCAAAGTGATACATTAATAAGCTTTATATAAGGACAAGAAAGTCAAAGAAATGTTTTTGAAAGAAGTAAGATTATGCTACAAGCTTTGCATTTTGCCAGACTGAATAAAACCGTCATATTTTGAAATAGTTAATCTAGGACGATAAAACTAACAATCAAGTGCTACTTATACAAATTTGCTGAACGTCCGTATCATTATATGCTGGAATAATAAGTAGGAAGTACATAAGCACTAAAAAGAGAGAAATACCATGTGTACACCAATAGCTAATTGTGATATAGAATCATGTATACAAATAATTGAATATACCTCTCTTCCATTCGTTTATTTGTGTTGAACTACGTTTATTAGGAACTCATCTTTGCACATACAGCATCATAGCTGAAAATAAAATTATGGATTGTATATTATCTCAAAGTGATCTTTTAAGTGTCCTAATTCCAAACATGCTTATAAATATTGTGTAGAAACAGTTAGATGACTTGTTTCACTTGCAAAAGCGACAGTAGAGAATCAAAGAATATGACTTACATAGCCACTTCAAGAGAGCTTTGCCTTTTCAAAACAATATACGGAGAAAAGCCACTAAGGGAGCATAATGACACCATAGTCGTTGCAAGACTTTTGCTTGAGTTGTAGCAGAATGAACAATCATACATACAGTTTGATGTTAGTGTGTCAATGAAAATATAGAAGTAGTAGAAAAACCATATGAATTCCATGATTATTCTAGTACAATGACAATAATTAAGTATAAGTGACCACAAATTGCATATATTTAGCTTAGTTGGAAAGTCAAATTGCAAAGTTCGAAGACTATCTAATAAATCAGTGTTAACCAAAGCAGCCAAGGTTTTGGATGACTATCTCATAAAATTAGTAAAAAATAACAAAAGGGTGTTGTTCAAAAAGACCTCTTTGCTGATGTAGTCTTTAGATGCCATGGTTGTAGTCCAGCATCTACAAAGCAAGAGATTGAAACTTAACCAATCATATTTGTTGTTGTAAAGCACAAACCTCTACCTTTTGCTATTGCTACGGACGAATCCCAAATATAGTTTGCTGCACAATTAAATTATCGAGTTAATCAATTGAAGTGCAAATTCTAGTTTGACAACCTTTTTTATTTCGAATAAAACTAAAGCTTTAAAAGAATAGTGGGTAGTTTGCCCAAGTTGCTATCGGCATTCCTCAACTAAATCTGTACCACCATCAGAAAAGAATACATTAGAATAATTGAACTAAAAGAAAAGATTATGTGACAAATAATCCAAAAAGAAGCTTACATGAATGAAGAAGCGAGGGGAAGCTAGAGCTTTGCACTTTCAAGGTCTCCTTCCTAGCTTAAAGCCAATTGTCTTGCCTATTAAAGTTCAACATGAATTTGGAAGGTGGATCAAATGGGTTTTGTAAAATGAGCGGACAAAATAGGGGAGAAGATAAAATTGTGGGAAGTGAGCAGAACATGCGCATAACTGAACTGATCAACAAATATGCAAAGGAAAATGACAAAAAGATCTCTGTTACCTAGTATACTTTACAGAACAAAAGATGGTTAGCTTAGAAACAACAAAAAAGACTTCACTTTGACTTAGTTGACAAGTATTTTCTTTATATATAAGATAACAATTTGAATTAGATCTTTTTTATTAAGAAAAAAACAATCAACAAATTAATAACAGATACGGTCTCTGAGTGAATAGCAAACAATGAATATTGATGTTCATGCATGTGCTAACACGGACATAATTGAATTTTTCATGTTCATGTACATAAATTCATGGATGAAGTTGGTTTGCTTCATGAATGTAGTTTATCACTAGGTAGAATTTGCACCTTTAACTAATTCTACTGGTAACGTGCAGGTGCAAATGATATAATGATATTCATGAGATATATGAATATCAATGATAATAACAATGATGCACAAAACATAAATGAATAAAATGTACTGATATAATGATATTTGATACATTAAATTATTGATTCCATAACTAACTGACAAAAAACAATTTACTAGTCAGTCTTTAGGCTGCTGTTTTGATGTCATTCAGCATTATAGCATGTGATACCACACAAAACATGGAGAAACCAGAAAGGTAGTTCAGATCAGGGCTAGCTCTTCAAATAATGAGTTCAATTTTTTCACAGGACTAATTACTTCTTTATATCTCACCTACAAGTGCCAGAAATTTCAAACTGCCCCTTAACCTCTAAGGAATAAGTATCGGTGAACCATAATAAGAGTATACAAATTTAGGGCAACATGTAACTGACGTATACAAATAAGCAATCTTATTGTATTCATCTTGTTCACAAATTCACAGACTAACGGATTGTTATCAACGTGAAACAAGGAAGAAGCACATACCGCTTAATGTACCAAACAATCTTCAGCATTATGAACACTTCCAAGCTCAGGAAGATCATCACTAACCGAAAACTTTAACCACTTCTTCTTCTCAACGTACTTCAAACTCGGATACAAGACAATGCCAATGACTACAGCACCAAGACTGATCAGAATTATCTTCAAAGTAGAAAAAGCCGAAACCACCCCTATCACCACTGTAGGAGGAAGCAGCATCAAAGAATCCCCAACTGTCCCTAACGGTACCATATAAGGCCTAGAAACATTAGGGTACTTCAATCCCGGTCTTATGAACGCAATGAACTCCAATATCATACCAATGCAGTGCAAAAAATTCTCAGCTGTAATAATTTCCTGAAAGCTTATCCAAGATAGTAGAAGCAAACCAGAAGCCGCGAACAACATACCCCAAAATCAGAGTTCCAAACGTTGACCTAATTTCAAATATTTCAGGGAGCATCCCTCTTTCAGCCATGCCTAAAAGCTGATATGAATCACTATTCATTTCAGCTACAAACATACCCATATCCGATAAGGCAGCTGCTCCTTGTAACCAATAACTTGGCCAAACTACACCTGTAAGTGTAGCTGTATCTGAAAAATAACCACCTTCCCATGAATCTCTATCAAGTAGGACTGCCCCAGTGCCTGATAGAAGTGGGGTATAAACATGCAACCACAACTAACATAACTGCATAAAAAACTGCCTTAGGCAGGGGCATACCTAAATGAGGCCCAGTGGGGGCTGCTGCCCCCACTGGATTTTGCGCTTTTTTTTTTTTTTTTGATATCTATTATGGAATTGGGTTTTGTGGGCTGGTAGAACTAATGCAATAGTAGAAGCTATGTTTTTTCATCATGATAACGCATAAAGCCAATAAACGAAAAAAATCATCATTCTCGCTTCTCAAATGAAGGACAATTAGAGTGTTTCAATCCTACCAAGCAAAGAGGTCTCTTCAAATTTGGAAATTAAAATGTTCCCAGCAATAGTTTTAATTCATTACGATCCTACCAAGCAAAGAGGTAATTAATTTGTTTTTGAATTTGAAAAACTCTAAAATAGTAAAATTTATGGAATTTTACTATATGAAATCGAATTTCCAAAGAAGCTTTGATTTTTTTTCTTATTCATTTCAAGTATATGGACATGAGAAATTTTGTATGATTTGAATATTTATTTTATTTATTTGTAATGCTTCCATATTTGAATTGATTACCAATTGTTGTCATATTGACTTAGTTAGCATAAACCAAATGTTTGTCCTAAATACGATTGAATAACTAAATTTGGTATTTTTTTCATTTTCCTAGCAAAATTATAGCTCGTAGTTTGTCTTCTGATTGGTTTTTCGGAATTGCTTTAAGTAAATAGTATGCTAAGTTATTTATCATAATCTTCTAATATTCTATCATGCTTAAATTGAATATTAATATATGGCTTTTGTAGATCAAATTTGTGTTGATTATTGTTACGAAAATATGGTTACTTTTCAAAGTACCGTCCTTGACCCAAATCTCTACGTCATGCCACTGGCCTTAGGTAAGATTTTCTTAGGGCTACGTACTTATCCTGCTAAGGTACTACTAACCACGTCCCAATAGTTGAGGTTCTACAAAAGAGCGTTTAGGTACAAATTCAACATTTTTTATATCTCTTACGAACCATCTCTTTGGCTGCATTTTAGGTATTGATATAGTTTTCATAACTAGAAATGTAAACAGTGGCAAAGCTTCACGGCCCAAACTACGATGACTAAGTCTCGATAGTTCAAAAATGTTAAAACAGCGGTTAAGTCAGTACTGAAACATTTCTGAACCATCCTTCTCATAATGCTGGCACACCTGTTTTAATGTAATTCAAGAAAAGAATTGGTTAAAGAGCACTGTCAATAAAACCACTAAGCCACTTCATCCAGCCCTACTTAAATTTTCAAAATGGGCCTAAGGCAGAAAATACTCATACTACGTAGTCTCCATTTTCGACGAACATAGTGCCTAATTCTACAGTGATTTGAGCTTTGGGTATGCTACACACTATTGGAAAGACTAGAAAGCAGATGATGGCTAATAGAGATCCTGCTGCTTTTACGGCGCCTTTTATACCGAAAGGGTCATTCGAAAACTCGTAAAAAATTAAGAAAATGAGTGGTACTGTTGATGTTTTTTTAGGGTATCGGTTTTGGTTGCCACTTCTAGGATTTCATACTCATGTTCCCCCAATAGCGGCTCTACAACAATGATGTTGCTGATTTCTGAACAAAGTACACATAATCATCGAGGTTAGTCAATTTTACTCTTTTACAAAGATTGCAATTTGGTATGAGTCGATCAATTATAAGGCATTTAGTTTAGAAATCAGATCAACTGAAAAATAGTAGAGTAAACCATGTTCGTTTGATATTTTCAAAGCAATACTTCAACTGAAACTTGCATAGCAATTCATAAGATTCGGTTATGTAGCAGGAACTCTTAGGATACGTCTATGTGTTGGCGGAGTTTAAATGTAAATATCTACTGACTGTTGCTAAGGAAAATAAAGAAGATGTTTTAATTAAACATATAATAAAAAGCACCTTGCAATGGGCCATAGCATATCCTAAATTTAGTCTTGAAAAAGGTAATTTAATCATTTTACTACTGTCTACTAACATTTATTTTTTCTTATAGACCATCACTAGGACTATTCACATAGGATAGTTTTTAAACAAAATAAAAAGGAAAATTCATAAACTTCCTGATTTTGTGCTCTGCCCAAAGCCACAATATCCTCCTAACCGACCCTGATCTGTGTAAAATTCTGATATTCCATTGTGTATTTAGTTCATTCAAACTGTTACAAAATCAATGTTTAAGATCTTGCTAAATTAAAAACCCTACATAATTATTATACCGCTAATTCACAGGAGAATGTAGTGATTTTTGTTCAAAAATCAAATTGATATAAGGTAATAGGAAAATCGTGGCGATATTGAACGAAGAAACAGATTTATAAAAGATTACAAACGAAAAAAACTAAAAAGATCAACTTATTAGCCATTGATTCAAATAAGCGACTAGATTTGGAGTTACGCCTGATTCCAAATTCATTGCAAAGAATTAGAACTTTCCAAAAAAAAATCCGTGTGATTTAAAACACTCTTTGATTTTGATTTTTGATACTATGAATCCAAGGAGTTTGAAAGACAAGCTATAGGATTAAGCTAGGTCGCAGTGATATCTTTATTAGTAGTAGAATAGAAACAGTCTTGTGGTCAACAGCGAAATTCAAAAAATACCGTTATGTGCAAACAAGTGGTCAGAAGTTCAAATACCACCGAGAAATCTGTGTCCAAAAAAATTCGAATTTCTTTTTTACATTTTTCAGTTTTTTTATCAAATCTACGTAGAAATTTTAAATTTTATAAGGACTTTTCATATACACGTGCGTTGTACATGACAAAATCTCGTTGATGTATTCTTATGTTAAATAATTGGTTCATGTAAAAACACACGACTAACGGTTGATTTAGGACCGTAAATAAAAAGTCGCTACTGGATTGCTGCATCGACCCTTCTGGTGGGAAGCGCATTTTAAAACAAACATGGTAAATGTGGACCATAAAACTCGAAACTCCTTTGAACACATCTTTTATCTTTATAGTGCATTTGAGGAAAAACTTGGTGCTTGTTGAAATTTATATTCTAGACGGTGTTTTAAATCTCGGCAATCTTGGCCGATATCTCAGCCGAGATCTCGGTTCAAGGCTTGGGCGAAATGAAACATGAGATATCGGTTGATATCTCGTTTCGATTATATCGGCCGAAATTTACATATATCGGTCAATATTTGGAGCGGAACGATATTCTGAGGTATCCCCGATAAATTGTTTTTTCAAAAAAAATTGGACCATCTCGGTCTATCATAAAAAAGAACAGCCCTTTTATTTCTGATTCAACTTCTCAAAAGATCACGTTTCTCGTCAAAATATTGAACTCCCTCTTCTAACGTCCAACAGCTCGCGGTTGTTTCCAATTCTCTACTACTCGATCTCACTTTTGACAGTCTGCAGCTTCGTCTTCGACCAATCTCTCAACTCTCTACATGTATGTAAATTATGGTTGTTTCTATTTTAATGAAATTCAATTTTTCAGAAAATTAAATATACAGTATAATTTAGAGTAGATTCGTAAGTAGATTTAGTTTGTTATTCTTACTTGCATAACCGTCTGCAAGTAGATTTGCTTGCCAGAAATCCTTCGATTCCTGATATGTGTTGTATGCATTTGCTTTTATTTACATCAGTTCCTAATACTGTTATTATGTTATTCTTACTGCATATATGTAATTGTATAGAACCCGCTTTTTCGGTTAATTTGCCGTCTTTCATCTAATTATATGTAATTGCTAAAACTGATGATGTTTTGTAACTTTTGTTGAACAATTTCATATAGTTGAAATATAACTGCTTTTTTTTAGTTAGAATATTGGAGATTAGTTGTAGTAATTCAGTAAATGTTAAATAAATCGATATCATGCATTTTTGTTATAAATTATGTGATGTGTTATACTCCGATATGGTCCCGAGATGAACTTTAGGTCCAAGAAGTAAATCCGATATGGCACTCGAGATGCACTCGTCTCGTCCGAGATCTCCCCCGATACGATAACAGTCACTAAAATCGCCGAGACGAAACGTGCCCGATATCCAAGATTTAAAACCTAGGATGTTAAGTTAATAATTGAGTTGAAAATCATATTATTTGTATTACTACAATTTTATTGTAATATTTTTTATTATGCAGTGTCAATTTTTTTATTTATCACTGGTTAAATAGTAAAATAATAGCATGGATGTTGCTATTAATTGACTTGTTAATTATAAATGAATATCTTGAGTGCTTTATATAAAATAAAGATGTGTTCTAAATTTTGAAATTATCAAATCGACCATTAAGAAAGTTTGTTTTACATAGTTCGGGTAAAATTAAACAATGTGTAGCCAAAAAACAAAGAGTGTCGAAAAATTTATCTTCAACACGTCCCTTAAATATCTTATTAAATCTTTCTGCTATTATTTACTTGATTCTATGCACAAATCTACCAAATCAATTTTTCTATTCTTATTTTAATATTTAAATTATTTGTTTGAACAAATGTTTTTTAAAGTCGAATATGTTTTCTAAAATCACATATTTTCAATAAGAAAATCATTTCTATATTAACATATTATCATATGTTTGTAGTTGAAAATTTGGAACAGTTTTTTTCTCTTTCAAAATTTCCTCTACTTGCTTTGATATTTGAATGATAATATAATTAATATGTTTATTGCTTTTAGAAAAAACTTTTCAGAAAATTTCGATAATTTTTCTAAATAATATGTATTTTTAAGGAAAACATTTTGTTTCCAATGTATTATCATTATGGATTTAATTAATCACATACTATATATATATAGTTGTAATAAAGTAACAATTTTTTAGTTCGACCGTTAAGTTCTAAAAATACCCTTACTACATAGATGAAGACCGTGAAGTCACAAATTCGAATCTCGCTCAATGTAAAAATTAATTTGTATTATTACCTGTAGAGTTTGGAATATCATTATAGTTATAGGTTTGAATCTCCATAAGGACCATATTTCACACATTTTTTCTTTCTATTTTTAATTTTTTAGGTCTTTTCTCTTCTAATTATTAATAAATATGTATCATTTTTTTATTTATTGCAAAGCTATATCGAATGCACTTCTTATGTCGATTTTTGTATAATTTTATCATATTTTATGGAAAAAGCATCTTTTTTAAATATTTAAAAATAGAAAACTATTTCACCTAATCATCATTATATAAAATCTTTTCTGTGGGTAATGTTTTGCATGATGTTCAACATTTTCTTATATTTAGACGATTTCTAAAAAAATGATCATTACAATAGAAGATAAAGACTATACATACACACATATATCTGTGTGTGTATTTTTACACCAATTTATTTCTCAAATTCAATATTTTGAAATTTTCCAACTAAACATTTTTGTATAAAAATATCATCAAACCGAAAACAGCTAAAATACAGATAAATGTTTTATTATTTCAATTAAATATGTATTTTGTTTGAAGCTATTTTTATACACGCTCAATGCACGTGTCAAAGTACTCGCAACCTATCAGAAAATATTAACATTATTTTCAATCTCATTCGTAAACACTTTCCATCAAATTAGTTTTTGCTTTAAACAATGACAATATATGAGTTATGTTTAATAAAAAGAGAAATAGTTGAGTCAAATTATCTAAATAACATTGTACATTACATCAAAGTACTCTTAAAAAGGTTTTAAACTCCACCATAAATAATTCATTGGCTGATGAAATAGATGTGGCGATCAAAAAAAAGAGAAAACAATTTATTACAACAATATTCAATAGGTTGTCGACCACCATGCTACATTTATATTAAACTTCTTTGCAAGTTTTAGATGGATTGAATGATATTTAAAAATTAAAGTTTAAACTTTTAATTTTCAAATTGTAGCTATTTATCTTTCATGTGTGGGACATGAACCGTTTGTGCAATTTGTCATTGTCTTTCCCTTGCATGTTATTTGCATAATTTATTTTGCATTTTATATGAGGATCATCTATCATTTGTACTAATCATTTTGATTCTGCAAATGTTAGAAGATCCGAATGAGATTAGCGAATGCTGCCAAGAACAAAAATAAAATGTTATAAAACACCATAAATTTCTATTTTTCCTTCTTAATATTTGTGTCTGGCCTTCTAATACCACTCCTTTGTTTTGCATACATGAAGTACGTGCTATTAGATCTTGTGTGTTGTTATTTAAGCCGGATTTGTGTGATGAAAATCAGAAGGCTACAAGGGGTACTGCAAAATAAGGGTGTCACTGAATGCTCCTATATATATTGTGGGAAATAACCAACTGGTCTCATTCTTCGATGTCCCGGTGTATTTTAATCAATTAAAAAAACAATATGAATTGTGTGGTGGAGATTGAATTGATCCACGAAGACATCGAAAATAGGCCTAGGTGATTTCAACCCATATATTGCGCTAGTTATTCTCACTATATAATCATACATAAGTATGAATTTCACATACCACAATGTATTTTTTCATGGACTATGATGGTTCTTTTCTCCTTAATTCACATTTAGTTGCAGCAACTAATACTCACAATCTATAAATGTTCATTTAGTAATTTTGTTGGAGAACTGAAATCACTAAAAATTAAGCAAAATATAAGTACGCGTTGAAAAAAGCAAACATTCAGTTTTTACTAATTTGTGATGGAATAGAGACGTCATCTTTCAAGGAGAGAGAGAGGAAAACGATCAGAAGTTGAATTGTATTAATGGATGCTGTCACATCCATGTTAAAGCACTTTCTAACGCCGTTTTAAGTGCGAAATATTACGTTAATTATCGGTTTTCAATTTTGACGGTTGTTACGCATTCAATTTTCCATTTTTGGATACCCAAATCCAAAAATTAAAAACTAGACAAATTGTGCACGTTAAATATTTGGTAAGCATTAAATTATAATACATTTATTGTCATTTTTAATTAATTTTAGTTAAACATTAAATTATAATATGTTAGAAAAAAATTAGAATTGAAGAGATCTAAGAAGATATTTTTGCAGAGAACAAAGTAGATATGATTAGAAAGATTTAAGGAGATATTTGACTTCACACAATTTGGTTTTACAAACCTACAGTAGACAAATCTAGCGGTCAGTTTGATTATTGAAACTCATCAGTCTTCACATACCCATTTCCATTTAAACAAATAAAAATATAACTTGTATAACGGTACAAAAAATAACATAGTGTAGTCAGTACTCTACCATTTTCAAAATGATTGGATTTTTAAACTCAATGCCTTCATAATTTAACGAAACATACCTAATAATTCAACAACATAATTTAACGAAACATGCCCATTTTCATTATGTACCTTGTTCAGAAAATCATCAACATTGATGACGTGGAACCACCAAGGGAGAAGCCAAGTAAGAAACCCAAAAAGAAAGGCTCCCAAAATTCATACCATAAAAAAGTGTCAACGATACCCCTCATTATCCTAATATTTTATGAGGTTTCGGATAGTCCTTTCAGTATAGAAGACACCGTTAACGCGGCGGGACCTATCACGGCCATCATTGTAGGTTTTCTAATCCTTCCAATAGCGTGGAATGTACCCGAAGTCCTAATCACTGTATAGCTAGGCACAATATTCATAAAAAACGAAGGCTGTGTAGTATGGGTATCTTCAATCCTTGGTCCATTTTTGAGATTTCAATATGGCTAAATGAAATGGCTTAGTCGTTTCATCGACGGTGCTCTCTATCCAGTTCACTTATTTGATTACATTAAAGCAGACATGGAGGAAGATAGCCTAAAAATGTTTCACCACTAGCTTTAATCATTATTTAAACATTTTAAAATTGTCAAGGCTTAGTTATAGTTGGTTGGGAAACAGTTTGTATATGTTGAAGTCTTGCAACTGCTTTCATTTCTAGTTATGGAATTATATCAATACCAAAACTGCAAATTTGCAGTGGCATGATGTTATGTGCAAATTAGGTTTGTCTAAGTACCACTTTAATGTAATGTGAAGTCGTAATGAAATAAGTCCACCCTAACAAATTGAACCAGCATGTGAATAATATAGACAATGAAATTGGGATACAATAAAACTGAAGGGTATTGGTACTGATACAATAAAATATAATATTTCTGGGTAACACTCAAAATTTAGCACTTCAAATAAAGACTTAACAAAGCTCATAAATACATTCAAAAGCAACAGTAAAAACTTACCGAATTTCACTAAGTTTCTATCCCAAGGCACTACATGTACTATTATAATAATAACATGTTACTATTACAATAAATCATGCATGTTACTATTATAATAAATCATGCACTTATACACCAACATTTTTTCTTCTAGCTCTTCATGCTCCATGATGCCAGTTGACGTAGTCGGCGCAACGTATTCAAACTACAAAAAAGTTCCACCGAAGCCATGTCGATGTAATAATCCATATAATAGCATGCAAGTCGTACTCTTACATGCAAAATTGAAAGAAAACAAATAATGTTATATGATTAAAGCTTAAGTGTGTCTTTGTACGCACACGCATATGTGAACGAAACATAATCCTATCACCTGATAATACCAGGAGTTATTCCTCTATCCCCATTTTACCTGTTTCCTTGTCCCCCACTGCATATCAACCATTCATTTATCCATCATCACATTCTATTTCAATATGACGAGTCCCACATACAAATTAAATAGTTGAAATGTATTGTTGAGATTTAATGGGGTACATGGGGACACAAAATTCGGGGACAGCGATATTGAGTTGAATAATACCAGGTCTGAAGCTCCAACTTGTTTTGATGAGGCTCACTTAATAACCGACTGGACGTAAGTAAACTGAACAAAAAAAAAAATCTCTATTCCATATATTTTGTGGTCAAATAGAAAATTTACATTCTTATGTCTTATGTTTTTATGTAGAAATAAATTGCTTTCTTATGGCTTATATTTTCTATGATGAAACATAAAATCATAAATGAGTGTTAATATAATATTATGTTTAATATAATATTATGTTATCATTTCATCAAAATTAACCTCCATATTTTGACATGTCAGATTCTTAGCTTCATTTTGTGTGCTAATAAGAAAATTTCAGGTGGATTTATAACTGCCCATCAAGAAGTATTTTATGAAGTAATCTTTCTTCTCATGTCAGCAAAAATACACTTGATTACCATATAAGAACATTGTTTATGATAAAGGACGAAATATAATTTTCCACCTGATAAATATTTTATAAAGTAGTGGTTTTGGAGAAAGAAAATGAGGATTTTAAGCAAGGTTTGAGAACTGGATTTCAGTTTCGGCTTCCGCCAGTTGAAAATTTCTTAGTTTAGGTTAGTTTCAAAAATATCGGAAATTTCGGTTTTGGTTTCGGTCCCGGTCTCATATTTTGTAATGGAAATGTGATAATAAACATTGAAAATAAATTGCGAAACATAAAACATATACTCTAAAGAAATAAAATAACATTACACTACATTTATATAAAAAATAAAGCAGCCCAACAAATTTACTACATAAATCTGATGCAAAATAAATGACCCAACCCAACTCTTGTATAAAAAACAGCAAATAGGGCAAAAAAAATAAGAACACAAATAAAGCAGGCTTGAATAAAAGCTCGTTGCTATTAGACGAAGCTTGAATGAAGCTCGAAATAAGCTACCTGATTAAAATACTAAGCAGTATAATGTTAGAAGTATGCTGCCTGATGCTCGAATAAGGCTTGAATGAAACTCGCCGCTAATAGAAGCTTGAATTTGGAACAAATTGCAAAAGGATGGTTCGATTTAATTGAGATAAGTATTCGATTACTTCTAGATTCAAATTTGTTTTTTTTTCCTTTGGCTTTTTCTACAGATTGATACCGTGTGTTTTTTCTTGTTGCTCCCCTCTTCTTCTGATTACAATTTCGATTTTTTTTACTTTGACTTTTTGAACTGGACAAGATTTTGTCCTAAGCACGTCCCACCACCGGCTGGAACCGGTATGAATGGGTAGGAATCTCGTGGTTCCGGCCGGAACCTCAAACCATGATTTTAAGCAACAATTAGGTGTTTGATATATTTATCCATTCACTATTTGATCTCATAAAGTAAGATAAGTGTATGTTATCTTTTATGCTTAAAAGTATAATATTCATTGCAGCAATGTAGAACTAATTTTTTAGAAGAATGATTAAAGTACCTTAGCCGAGAGCAATATCACAATGACCAAAAGAAAACATAAGAGCAATATCACAATGACCAAAAGAAAACATAAGTTAATAACCTTAAACACACTGGATACTGAACTCATATCCCCACAAACAAATTTCTCAAAACTAGACTCTTCTGCGTATATATATTAATATACACCAAAAACTGAAGGTTTTAGATAGCAATAACATACACAAACACACACATGCAGACAAGCACCTTTGTCCAAGTGGTTAATTGATTCGGCTTTGGTGCAGGATGTCACAAGTTCGAAACTTGCTTTCGAACGTTTATTCGACATGGGATATGTTGTCCCAATGATTTGTTGTATATAAAGTACCAGTTCAAAAAAAAAAACACACACATGCATATGCATATGTGTATATGTATATGCATATGTGTGTGTGTCTCATTTAACTTGCTCAGAGAAGGAAACAAAAGACACAATAATGCAATTGTATGAGCATGAGTAGAAGTCTTAAAGTAAACAATATTTCATGTTTTTACCTCAAATATACTTTTTTGGCGTTACAGATTACAATCAGGACTCCGGTTAAAAGTGACCTTGCAAGCACAATAGAGAGAGTATCAACTCTAAAAATAGTCCCTAATAATAAGAGCAGTGTAACTAGAGCACCAATATAAATCATACATTTGATAAAAGCATCAGTAGGGTTCCTCTTACCTTGGATATCCAATGAAAGAAACTGAATTAACCTAAGCAACAGTTAGGGGATTGCACAGTAATACATGAATCGTCTTTTCTTTGTTCCTAATTTCTTAAACCTGCATATAATATAAAATTTATTAGCTGTTACATCATCACCAGAAAAAAAGATGCCATGTTTTACTACTCATGCAATGCCCATAAAAAAAATTCTGTCACCCCTTTTTTTCTAGACTGTGAGATAATGCTTTATTTTCCTTTTTTAAATTTAAGCTCTCAGTTTATTGGCTGCGACCACTTTAAACGTAGATATACACCTATGCAGTCAAAACTTAACATTTACACGAACAGAAAAACTCATTCTAACAATAAGATTGTACTTTAGCAGAATATTTACGACCTACTGTAAAATGATATTTCAACAAAGCTTTATCACAGTGAATTCAGTAGAAATACAGAAGAGTCGAGATGATCTAGGTGCACAATTTCGTAACCAAATGAATTCAATGTTTTATTACAATCTAATGTAATTTATTGATAACTACATTTATTATTTTATAAAAGATATTTTCTTTTACCTTTTCACATATAAAGAATTGTTTTATTTCTGTGTACATAAAATGATAAATCCGTCAATCATTTTAGCGAAGTTACTAACCTTTTGACTTTTATATGAATTGGATCCTACGGTTATTTTTCATCAAATCTATTTTTTCATTCATATATACCAAACATATTCAATCTTTCACTTCTCCCAATATGTTTTCTATTGAAAAGGCTAAATAAGTTTATTTTGATAATATATTTATCTTTATCATTTATATTTAAACTAAAAGATAATTGATAGAGGTAAATTATAAAAGATAAAAGAATTGAGGGTAGACTAAATTACTAAAAGGCATTAGGTAAAATATAACATATAAATGAATGATAATAAACTAAAAGAATAAATGATAAAAGATAAAAATGATAAAAGATAAAAATGATAAACCAAAATAAATGAAAGAATAAACTACAAAAGGATATAAATGAAAAAGAAGATTAAGAGATAAAAGGATAAAATACATACCAAAAGATAAAAGATAAATCATATTGCATGGTTATATATAGATGTGAATTCAAAAGTTAAGGCATTTGACGGAGAATTCAAACGCCTCAGCATAAATTCTATACATCAATTATCATTTAGTTCTTAAAAGATGGGAACAAGAAAATGCATTTTTTTTCTTAGGCATGTATGACCATGTCTAGTAATCCAAGTTATTCTGGCTTCGACTATGAAACAAATGACATTTCCCAAAAAATATAAATAGTAGATGTAGCAAAGATGGTACCTGATCACAAATTTGACCATCCTCACAATCTTAAATAAATTATCTTCAGTCCCATGTTTTACATAAATGAAACCTTCTTCTGCGTATTTAACCTTCTATTCCTTCTCATGAGTTCTCCTTTCATTTGGTTTTCCATTGAAGTTTTTCCTTGGTTCATTTGGTCTCCCATTAAAAAAATTCCTTGGACCATCCATTTCAACTTTCACTCCCTTAACCCCTTGTTTCACATTCTCTTGATTACCATCACACCATTCATCGTCGCTTTCAAATTCGTCACTTTCATCATCTTCAACATCAGAAATCTCAGAGTACTTATCTTCATCCTCCTCCTTCTCATCCACTTGATCGTCATCATACTCCAAAGCATCACTCCCCTTCCTATCCTTTCTCCTACTCTTCGTTCCCTTCTTATTGCCTTTACCGCTCTTCTCCTTCCCTTTCACCATCAAATGTATATACCGATACCCTACTCCCATCAATAGATGCTTCTCCCAAAGTGAATCCCTCCTATATGCCTCCTTCAAAACAATGAGTCCTCAACTTGTTCAACGAGTAAAAAATCCATGGATGATGCAAAATCATCTTCCTATACCTGGAATTTAACCCTAAATATCAGGCTACCATCTGCAAGGTCTCCTTTGTCATCTTCTTCGAGACAGTCAAACTCAAAACCTAATGCATCATCCCTACTGCCACTTCTCGCACAAATCACTGTTCTTCTTCAACCTCGACCCATCTTCATAAGGGCTAACGTATGGAAGCTTCTGCCACTCCTCCACCCACTTTCTAACCCTCTTCTCCATTGAAAACCCTGTTGAGTATTTCAAAGGAAACCAGAGACTCATACCTTTTTTGTACCCACCCGTTTTTTCAGAGTACCTTTCCATCTCCGAAACAGCTAGATCTTTGCTATAGAAAACGAGCTCAAGATCGAATCCGCCTTTGCACCCATCACCCTCCATGATTTGAAAATAATCCGGATATTTGGGTAGCAAACTTTCGATGAAATCGTCTAGTAGTCCGAGATCCCACTTTAGATTATTGAGGACGTCGATCGGAAGCTTATGATTAGGGCAGAGCATGAGGAAACGGAGGAGGCGATCGGCGGTCTCAGCCTTGCAAGAGTTGTAGACGAGCTTCTCCTCCTCGTGGATCTGGATGAAGGGATTGGAAGTTTGGAAGAGGGTTGGGGGCTGTCGGAAAGGAGGGTCTCGAGGAAGGCGTGGGGGAAGAGACGGAGGAAGCGGATGGGGTGGAAGGGGAGGCGGCTGGCGGAGGCGGAGGCGTTGATGGTGATGAAAGGAGTGGGGAAAACGGAGGTGATCAAAAAGTTTTTGAGGTTGTGGAATGAGATGAGGTGCTTCTCTTTCTCAACGGCATGGTCAAGAGCGCGGTCGTGGACACAGGGGACTCATGCTTCGATGAAAGTTCGGATTTTGGGGGTGGACTGTTGTTTTGAAGGGTGGAACTTTTTAAGATGGAACGTTTCTTTTGATTTGGAGAAGTTAAATTGCGAAGAGAGGGGGAAAAAATTTTAAACCATTGGATGAACATATCAAATTCATTGAATTTCTTATCCATGTTCCATTGAATCTTTTAAATAATATTAAAGCATAACAATTTAAATCTTTCTTGTTAATTATAGGGATTTCTTCATCACTCCTTTTCTCTTGATATTTTAGTATTCTTTCCATTTGTCCTTATTACTACAAATTTCTACTATTCTCTCAATTATTATCTTACATTTAAATATCAAAATTTATTAACTACAATTATTCACAAAATTTTCACAAAATATTTCATATTAATTTAAATTCAGGCTATATATTTAAATTAACTAAACGATCTAAAATTTGAACTTTTGAAATAAACTATTGAACTAATGGTCGTTATTTTGTATAACGAGTCCTAGCTGAAATAATTCCAAATGTTGGACAAAAATTTATGAATTAATATTTTATTCAACCTATATAACTTAATTTTCTAAAATTATTTACAAATTACTTATTGTTCTTTTATATTACTTCAATCCAAGTCCACGTAATTTATTTCTTTCTAAAATTAGTATTTAATTAAAAAGAAATATACAAATAATTTTTCTTTTGGAACTTGTTTTTTTATTGTAAACGAACATATACACTTTTTTTTTCTTTCAAAAACATGTATTAGTACAAACATATTCAACGTTTTTCTTTTTAAAATTGGTAAATCAAATGAATTCTTTATCATTAATAAATTATTATTTTTTAAAAAAATAATATTAAATTAAGTGTAGGTGATGAATAATGTAACTTTTAATTTTGAAAAATAATAAATATTTTCTATTGATATGATTTATAAAAATGTTAAAATTGAATTATGTATTCCCTTAATTTACGTTAGTTAAAGAATAAACATATAGTATTTTAAGTATAAAAATTTTCTTTGGTACTTTATTATCTTTTTTAGGCAAATGTTAATTATCTTTTGAAAAATGCTTATTATAAATTAAAATTATTGAGATATGAAACAACGATTTGAAAACCAAGTTATAATTTTTATGTAAATAAATAACAATATGATTTCTAATGTTTCTTTTAATCAACATTTCTTTTAATTAAATGAATAATTTTTGTCACTTAGATATTAAAATATACAAGTTGATATTAAATGCAAGAGCTTTAAATGCATAAAAAATAAACGGATCTATTACTATTACACATTTATTTTAGGTATTTTTGCAATTTCTTTAAGTAATATTTCAAATTCAATCTATATATCATCTACCGTTTAAACAAATGTACTGAAAACTAACTGTCAAAATTTATGTATATAAGTATTTCTATGTCGAAATTTATAAAAATATTAATTTGAAATTTACTAAAAATGCTAACTTTTATTTACTTTCTTTACAAAAACTAAAGGCTAAAAATAATAAATCAATATCCAGCTCATTATTATTTTACAAAAAGGAAAATTTTATTTTCATACAAATGTAAAAATCACAACTCATATGACAAAACTTACATACTTAAAATTAATACATTTAGTATATAACTCGATTATTTTATCAATGCCCATAAATTCAATTCTTTAAAACTATTTATATTATTTTTTAAACATGTTATACGCAATGCATGGGTCACTAGTTAGTTTATAATACTTACATCAATCAAGCTTTTGCTTCATTATGAAATGTTGAAAATTGCAAATTTGTGAAACCCAATTAATTTTCTTATTTCAGCAGGATGTACTGTTTCGACAATGTGCATTAACATTTGCTTCAAAGCATTCTCTTCTTTAATTTTCACATCTTCTTCATCCATTTTTCTCATACTTCAAAACTCTCTTTCAGATGTATGAACACTAATTGGCAAATGGAACTAGGGTAGTTCTGTCCCTATTTATTTTTATTTTTTAATAGGATGGGTACGGAGATTAATGGGGTGTTAGCATAGTTTGCCATTAGTATTTCATTTATTTACCCTAATTTTTGCTAGATCATCACTAACCTTTATTCCAAAATTATTAATCAAATAATGAAGAATTCAAACCTCAGCGCTATTTTGTTGAAAAATACTCAAATTTGGCAGAAAATCAATGCTTTGGGAAATTAATTGAAGTTGAATGCGATTGACAAAAATTGGTTGTGAATAGAAAACACTGATTTTTACCGCAGTTAAAAAATCGCATGATAAATTGGACAAAGAAATTACCTTGTTATCACCTTCTCAGTGTAGTTTGGATCTGATGTGAAAATCGATATGAATTTTATGTTCTTGTCGCTATTTCATTTTCAAAAGAAATGAGAATAAGAGAGTAAAAGAAAGTGTTTAGGATTCTGATGTTTTTAAGTAATAGGAAAAATAGGTAAAACTAAATATTTTATCAATATGATGTGCATTCCTCTTAGCAATTTAATTTTATATGGAGTGCTCATAAAAAATTTCCCATCATACCCAAAACTGGAGTGTTAATAACAATACCCAATAGAATTCAAGCCCTCACACATACAAGTACATCGCGTTTAGTCTTCGGTTGATTTCAACTGAAACAGTGCATTGATGAAAAACCACATCGTTGATTTGCATTAAATTAGTGAAAACTTAAATGCACCTGCATTTAGATGGCTACCAAATTTTCATCTTTCTTTATCTATTATAAATTATATGTAACAAGAAAATCTTCGGAAGAAGTTTTTGAAACTATAACAGTGTCTTTCATGGCTAATCCCGCTGAGGCAACTACCGCTACCCCCTAGACTTATTTTACGTCAGCCTCTTGAATTCCCAGCAAACGCTTATTTTCGGATTGTGTAGGCGTAAGAGTCAAACTTTTGTCACTGACTATAGTAAGAGAACCACTTATCATGTTGCATTCAACAACCAAATAGGATGGAAGAACAAAACGTTGTAGAATTAACAATTTCATTTTATGAATTTACTGAAATATACTTCTGTTCTTTTGCAATTATCTCATTTGTTAACCTTATGTTCTCTTTAACACAAATTTTCCATAGATGAAGTCGATTTTGCACTTCTGAATCTATCCATTATTGGTCGTAAGAAAAATAAAAATAACTAAAAAATTGCTATCATTTCCATTATTAATATATTAGCATTAAATTTGCATATCTTGTAAATCGTGAATATGTCTTCTCAAATTTTCCCTTTGATTTACTGTGGTTGTCACTCTTCAAGTCATTGGTCAGATCTGTCTTTCTCCAGGTGACTTGTTTTTTAGTTTCCCCACCTAGGTTCTTATCCGCTACAACGTAAACCTTAATCATAATCTTTACCCGTTCTTCTATGACTCAGACTTCCATATTATTAAAAGCCAAAGGTATAATCTTCATGAATGGATCATCGGCAAGCATATTAACCTTCATATGTGAAATTTTTTTTGAACACAATAGATCCTTGTGTTTCTTAATATGAGGTGGAGTTGTAGAGGCGGTTGGTAACATGGAATGGGTTGAGTGGGGAGGATTAGAAGAGGGCGAATACTTACTATTTGACTTTTGATCATTAAAAGCTGTGTTGGAGGCTTGTTGCATCAAACGTATGTTTAACGATTTTAATTTTGATAACTTCAGGTTAACTAAGGTAAGATACAAACTATATTATATTATTTTACAACATGCTTTACTGAATTTAGTTTTCTTGATTATAGTCAGTTTTGTATGTTTGAGTTAAGAATTATGAAGAAATGACTCTAATGAGTAGATTGGCTAGAGAAATCACTTAAAGAATGATCTTTTTATTTCTTAATACCATTATTTTAAAAGTAATTAACACCCCATAAATTTCCATAGCTAGTATTAATAGAGTGTTTTGATTATTTTACTTATATGGTTAAAAAATTAATTTTACAACCCATAGAATCAAGTAACAGAATTTATGCCATTGCATAGATTGATTTTTTTATGATTTAACTATAAGAACATCATTTCCTATTTTTTTTCTTAAACTCCAGAGTACGTACCTTTTTCCTCATTTCTAACTTTCTTCTTCTTCCCCACTCAACTCCTTCTAAAAACTCAATTTCCTCTTCCACATCTCAAATCAAACATTGATTTTCACAAACTACATACCGAAGCAAAGAGTGTGTCGCTTTGATACAATTTTCAATGTAATTAGAAGATATTCTAAAATCATCTACATCATATAAATGGAGGAGATTGGCAAATTCATATCATATTGGAGGCAATAATTAATGTATTGTGAGTGAAATTAGTTTATTCATTAGTGTTTATACTTGAGACTATTTCTAGTTTAAGTATAAGGGTTTTTTTAATTTAATAATGATTAACCACAGATTTAATGATTATTAATGAATGATTAAGTGAATTAATATATATAATGAGTTATTTGATACACAGGTTCAAGATTAATGAGTTTTAATGGTATAAACTAATTTTTTAAGGTATACGTGACTCGGATAAGCAATGGGAATGTACATGATGATGACAAAATTAAAATTTATATTAATTCATATATCAACAACGAATAAAATTAAATTTTAAGAGTAATATAACATAATAAATATGGAATTTGAAGTTAAAAAATGATATTGTTAATAGATGAATAAATAGAAAAATACTAAAATGTTTGATGAATTATGTGATGAAATGATAAAACTATGACAATGAATAAACATCAAAACGAATAACAAAAATTAGAGAAAAATATTGAAATTTGGTTTCATAAAAGGGAATAAATGGTTAGAATTCGTCAGTAATCGTTACTAATTATGGTAAAATTAGACGGCTGATTACTTAATTCCGGGCCAGATTGAATTTAGACCTTGGTAAGGCCTATACGATGCAAGCATGTTGGTATCTGTTAGAATACTCAAATGGTGAATGAGATATGCCCCACATTACCAAAAATATGTTAATTTTCTCATTCATATAGTATACTCTCAATTCCTATATTGGCCCTTAGGGTTAGGTAATTTTGTACGAGAGGGAGGACCTATATGGTCATGGGCTAACACACACGCACGAGCCGCCGCCCGTCTGTCTATCCGACCGAACTAGGCCGGGTCGGGTGCGGGTCCAATAAGGGTGGACCGTGTTATATTTTTGCTATACAGAAGTGAATGGTTTTCTACTATTTGAATTCAAAAAGAAGCGACTAGTGGATTGGAAGCGACCGTTGCAAACTGCAACAGTTTCTGGCCGTTGCAAACAAAGAGACGCGACTGTTGCATACCACAATATTTTACTGTTGCGAATAGCAATAGTTTTCGGCCGTTGAAAACGAAAAGACGCGACTGTTGCGAACATCAATAGTTTTTTACCGTTGCAAAACGAAGAGGCGCGTCTGTTGCGAACAGTAACGCTTTTTGGCGTTGCAAATGAAGGGATGCTACTTTTCTCAACGGGTGTGGCCATTGGGAATTCAGATATAAATAAGGAGGAAATCTGATCACTTTCCTCGCTCAATTTTAATTTTGAATTTTCTCTTCTTTCTCATCATTTCTTAATATATACAATCTGTGTGCTTTTGCATATCACACAAAAGATCATACACATCACAATCTCGAGCAGATCACGTCAGTTGTATGTTGGGAGACTTTGAATAAAGTCTTAAGATGTTATCATCTAGTATAACAAAACAAAGACGAAGCAGTTTCGACGCGAGCAGATGCGAGTAGCAGGTGGGTGCGACCCGTTAACGAACATAGCAGTAAAAAGGCAACGGGTGCGACACGTCAAGCGGACGCGACTGTTTGAAGGGATGTAGACGTAATTATAAATAGGAGAGAATGTTGATCACATTCTCATTCGAATCCAATTCTATTTTCTTCTGCTTTTTCTTCTCTACCTCTCTATACAATAAACCATAGAGTTGACATACTCATTACAATCTCCTGCATATTACGTCTGTTGTATCTTCGGAGAATTTGAATAAAAATTCTTAAGAAATTGTTACGACAAGCCTCAGATGGAATTTCCTTCTTCAACCGGTTAGATTTCTAGTTGATTTATATATTTATATATATGTGTGTGTGTGTGTGTGTGTGTGTGTGTGTGTGTGTGTGTGTGTGTCATTTTCTTTCCGCGTTGTACTAATTCTTTAAATAGTATAACGTTTGATTTAGCACTATAGTTATTATTACTATAGTTGTTACTTTGTTGTTGTAATTAATTACAACATACTTAGTGTTAAAAAAACTAATACAGAATTCCAGAGTAGTGGAAATTTGAGTTGTAAACTTGTGAGACAAGTTTATTATTAATTCGTCTATGTTTTGGTATATTAGATGCATAACATATGTTGATAGAAGCACCGAACCACTAGGTTTGGTTCATACAGATTTATGTGATTTTAAATTGTTACCTACAAGAGGTGGGAAAAAGTACTTTGTCGCGTTTATTGACGATTATACGCGATATTGCTATGTATATCTTTTGAATAGTACAGACAAAGCGATTATATTATTTATAAAGTATAAGGATGAGGTAGAAAATCAGTTAAATAAAAAGATCAAGATATTGAGATCTGATCGAGGTGGAGAATATGAATCACCATTTGAATAGTTCTGTACCGAAAATAGTTTAATTCATCAAACAACAGCTCCATATTCACCACAATAAAATGATGTAGCTGAGAGAAGAACATAACGTTAAAAGACATGATTAATGCCATGCTTTTAACCTCTGGTCTACCGACGAACTTATGGGGGAAAGCCTTAAATATGTCTTATCATATATTAAACAAAGTCCCTCACAATAAAACAGGAACAATTCCATATGTGATTTGGAAAGAATATAAACCAAGCTTTAAATACGTCAAAGTGTGGGGGTGCTTGGCAAAAGTTCCAGTTCCGCCTCCCAAGAGAGTCAAACTTGGACCAAAAAAGTAAATTATTACTATCTAGGGCCATCCCAAAATAGTAGTGCCTAAAGATTTTTGGTATTCAAGTCTGATATAGCCGATATTCATGTAAATAAAATCATGGAATCTAGAAATGCCTCATTCTTTGAAGACGTATTACCGCACAAAAGAAATGAAGGGAATAATGTCCTTAAAAGGACAAGAGAAGAATTAAGCAATTCATATGAAGATGAAACTCGTCATAAGATTGAGGAAGTTGAACCAAGAAGAAGCGTGAGGGAAAGACTTCCAAGACATTTGATTCAGATTTTTTCACATATCACGAACCTCAAACGTACAAGGAATCAATGTCATCTTCTGAATCTTCATGTTGGAAAGAAGCAATCCAAAGTGAAATTGATTCAATTCTAAGTAATAAAACTTGGAAAGTTGTTGATATTCCACCTGGAATAAAACCTATTGGCTGTAAATGGATTTTCAAGAAGAAAATGAAAGTAGATGGCTCTATCGACAAGTATAAAGGCAGATTAGTAGCCGAAGGATATCGTTAAAAAAGGAATAGACTTCTTTGATACATATTCGTCGGTAACACGAATAACCTCTATAAGAATGCTAATAGCAATTGCATCGATCTATAATCTAGAAATTCATCAAATGGATGTAAAGACAACATTCTTAAATGGAGATCTCAATGAGGAGATCTACATGGAGCAACCTGAAGATTTTGCATCCAAAGGAAATGAAAAAAAGGTATGTAGATTAGTAAAATCATTGTATGGACTAAAACAAGCTCTAAAACAATAACATGCAAAATTTGATAATGTCATGATGAGAAATGGTTTTCGTATAAATGAATGTGATAAGTTTGTTTATTATAAACAAATTGGACAATCATATGTAATGATTTGTTTATATGTAGATGATATGTTAATATTTGCTCCAAATACTCAGGTAATAGAGACCATAAAGAAGATGTTAATTAGCAATTTCGATATGAAAGACTTAGGAGCTGCAGACGTTATTTTGAGGATCAAAATAATAAGAACACCTAATGGAATTGAATTATCTCAGTCACACTATGTACGCGAAGTGATTGAAAATTTTCAAAATTTTGGAATTAAAGGAGTAAGAACATCTTTTAATCCTCAGAAGTACTGCATAAAAACACTAATGAGATTGTAATGCAACTGGAATACTATCGTGTAATAGGATGTCTCATGTATCTCATGAATTGCACAAGACTGGATATAGCTTATGCAGTGAGTCGATTGAGAAGGTATACAAGCAATCCAGGAAAGGAACACTGGAAAGCACAAACGAGAGTGCTTGGATATTTAGAAAATACCACAAATTATTCCTTACGTTATGGAAAATATCCTGCCGTTTTAGAAGGATATAGTGATGCAAACTGGATTGTTGATTCAGAGGAACCAAAAATCAACAAGTGGCTATTGTTTCCTGGGGAATTGACCAGGCAACTTAGTACTCGGCCTCCCCATCGTTCGGTTAAAATATCGTTCGGCATCACGTTACGACCGGCATCCAAGAAGCATTCGGCGTCCAAGCTCATTCGGCGTCAATGGAACGATCGACATCAATGAATGTTCGGCATGTTAAGACCGTTCGGCATGGGGCAGCGCTCGGCATCTAGGCGCATCCGGCATCAAGAAACGTTCGGCACCCATGAACGTTCGGCCTACAAGTGACGTCCGGCATCGCTGGACGTTCGGCATGGTAGGATCATCTGACATTCTGTATCGTTCGGCACCTGCACCATGTTCGGCATTAGGATGTGTCCGGCACTAAGAGCATTTAGCCTCATCTCGTTCGGCCTAACCATCGTTTGGCCGAGTTACTGATTCGTCTTCTAGTATCATTCGGCATAAGTGCTCCCTAAGGCGATCAATGTGTTCGGCCTCATCTCGCTCGGCCAAAGGGGATTGTTCGGCAAAGAGGGGTACGTTCGGCATTGGGACGTTCGGCATTGGGACGTTCGGCATTGGGATGTTCGGCATTTGATCGTTCGGCCCCTCTGGTTCGGCGCACAGAAACCACTCCATTTGGGCCAGGATATTCAGCAACCAGCCCACCAAGGAAGTCCAACCCACTTTTGTCTATAAATAGAGGGGCAGGGGCACGGAAAAAAGGGTTGAGATTTTGGGGAGACTCTGCCATTTCCAAGACTCATTCCAGACCTATTTCTTTGTATCCTACAACTGTATTCAAGTACTTAGAATCGGAGTGTATCTGTAATCAAGTATCAATAAAAAGAATAAAGATCAACTTCAAAGTGGACGTAGGCTACTACGCCGAACCACTATAAATTTGGTGTTCTTACTTTCTGCATTTAAATTTACATTCTGTTCTCTGTTTTAGTTTACTTTCTTCATTAATCTCTCTATGCAATATTTCTAAGGGTGTTAGTGACCAATTTTGGTGCTAACATTTTGGTGCTTTCACTGAGAATTTGAATTCTCGGGCTATTAGGATCTACTTTGCAGCTATTGGATTGCATAAATCCCCCGAAGGAGATCCATAATCATTTATAAGGCATCTATTTATTCTACTCAGAGTTACAACCAACAATTCTACCATGGGAAGACCACGAACTAGATTAGCCTCTCAAAATGCAGATGCCCACGAAGCTGCTAGTGTGCAACAACTCAGAACTAGCAATCAGCAAGCGATTCGAGGTACAGGGCCCTCCAACCAAAACCAAGCGGAAGTTGTTTATCGAGCAGAGTTCAATGACTTGATAAGAGAGCTTAAGGAAAGTAGAAGACAACTTGCTGAGCAAATGCAAGCCAACGCTAACCTCATAACTCATCTTACTCAACAGCAGCATCAGAATGCTGGAGGTAGCCCCGTCCCTTACTCTGAAGATGATAGTTCGACTTCAGTTGATGAACCTCCTAGGCATAGACGCCGTAAGGATAATGATGCACAAGCAGGTGCCACTGATCGATCTACTAGAAATCAAGCCCATGAAGAGACCGGACGCCCAAATCTCCAAGACCCAAATCAGGCGGGACATCAACCCGCACGGTCCCGTGGAACGGAACCCCACCTTCCGTCCTCCATACAAACTCCGAACTTAACAGTTATGGTCAGGCAGTTGATGAGAGAAAACCAAGGCTTGACCAATGAAGATTGGGGAGTGACCAGAAGCCATACCCCCTTTACGGATGGTATCCTACAGGCTGAGTACCCCAAGAAGTTCAATATGCCGACTATCCCAGCCTATGAGGGGAAGACTGATCCCAGACAACACGTGATGAGGTATGGATAGATGATGGATTCTGCAAGAGAGAATGATGCGACCAAGTGTAGGTGCTTACCAATCACTTTGTCTGGTATTGCCACCATGTGGTTTACTCGACTCCCTCCTCGATCTATATCCAGCTTTGATGAAATAGCAACAAAATTCATAGAACAATTTAGGATACGCACCACTCGTCCGAAGGACGTGATATCCTTATCAAGCGTAATCCAAGCTCCGGGAGAGTCATTAAAATCATACTTGCAAAGGTTTCATGTTGCTGCTACCAAGGTGAGCAATCCTAACGACCACGCGATTCTGATGACAGTAATGCGTGGAGTGGATCCGGATTCTGAGTTTGGAAATTGGTTGGCGGGGAATCCCCCTGCTACGCTGGAACATTTTTATTCGAGAGCTCATCAGTTCATAAGAAGGGAGGAAGCTCGGTGGACAAGGCGAGACAAGGCATCAGGGCCCGTTCAAGAGTCTGTGAAAAGTAACGTCGTCGTGAAACAAACCAGAGATAATTCTGGAAAAACTCAAGTTAACATCCAGAGCAAGCCCGGGCAGTCTAAAGGATCTGGAGGTGGAAATCTCGGAAAGAGAAAAGAAACAGGGAAGTGGAAATCAAGGATCCCAACATATAATGAATACACCCCGTTGAACACATCCCTTGAAAACATCTATCTATCAACTTGCAACACTTTCCAATATAGAAAGCCACGTCCAAAGGAATCGACGGAAGAACAGAAGCGGACCAGGAAGTATTGCCGCTTTCACGAGTCTTACGGGCACAACACGGAGGAGTGCAAACACCTCCATGATGCTATAGAAAAGCTAATAAGACAGAAAAAGCTGCAGGAGTTTGTCAAAGACCCACAGGATGGGAGGCAAGAAACATCGGACCCTGGACGTGGGCCGACCCCACACCAACCGGAACAACCTACTCGAAATGTGGGCATATTGGTTATTAACACGATCGTTGGCAGGCCTCATCCTGCAGATAAGAATTGGCAGGAGATGGAGCGATATGCTAACTCTTTAAGACATGCGGAGTATGAGTGTTGTTCGAATGTGGAGGACGGGACTCCTGCAAAGCAGCAGCGCACGATGAATGATGATATCGATTCAGGAGCCAAGATGCGGACAAGATAGAAGCCCTACCGTCGACCCGATGGTCATATCTGCGACAATCGGGCCGGCGTATGTGAAGAGAATTCTAATTGATTGTGGAAGTTCCGTTAACATCATCTTCAAGAAGGTATATGATCAAATGAAACTGGAAGCTAAGGATTTGAAATCATCCAATGCCAGAATCCATGGCTTTAAAGGCGCAGCAACGGATGCAGTGGGATATGTGGAATTACCAGTTGAACTGGGACATGGCGAGCGTAGGAGGGTGCGAATCCTACCATTCATAGTGTTGGACGTTGACTCTCCATATGACGTATTTCTTGGATGTCCCGCCTTGGCAGAATTTAGGGCAGCATTAGCCCTTTGGTGTCTGACATTAAAATTTCTCACAGACAGCGGTGTTGGAGTGGCACGGCGATCAGGCGACCAGACATGCCTGTTATGTGGCTGAGCTGAGAGAGGCTCAGCGTAGAGAGAAAGGAAAGGTTGCGGACCGCTTCGTCCGCAGCCGAAATGCTGATGATTGACAAGTAGCGCCCGAGCCCTGGCTCAGGCAACATTCTCGGATCTATAGGGACATAGATCTGAGAGACGATGATGGGGAATCCAGGGAAACCAATGCAGCACCGGCTGAACTCACAATTGACATCCCAGTTAGTCGGAGCGACCCATCACGAGTCCTTAAAATTGCGTCGCAACTCGACCCTTTGGCCGCTGAGAACCTTACTGATTTCCTCCGAGTGAATCTTGATGTTTTCGCTTGGACACATTCTGATATGTGCGGGATTTCTCCTGCGATCGCAAGTCATATGTTGAACATAGACCCGAAACATGTACTTGTGAAACAAAAAAGGAGAGGCATGGACCCGGAGAGGTCCGTGGCTCTCAAAGAGGAGGTGGACAAGCTCAAAGCCAACGGGTTCGTCCGCGACGCCCTCTACCCTGAATGGGTATCTAACCCGGTGCTAGTGAAGAAAGCGAATGGAAAATGGAGGACCTGTGTTGATTATTCTGATTTAAACAAAGCGTGCCCTAAAGATAGTTTCACGTTGCCTAGGATTGACCAGCTGGTCGACTCAACTTCCGGACATGAGTTATTATCATTTATGGATGCGTATTTAGGATATAATCAAATCCCAATGCGCCTCCCACACCAAGAACACACCAGTTTTGTCATGGACATGGGATTGTATTGCTATGTAGTAATGCCATTTGGATTGAAGAACGCAGGAGCGACTTATCAACGCCTGGTGAATCGAATGTTCGAAGATCAGATTGGTAAAACAATGGAGGTCTATGTGGATGACATGCTCGTGAAGTCAAGACAGTCAAACGACCACGTCCAAGACCTAGCGGAGATGTTTGACATACTCAGGCATTATGGAATGAAGATCAATCCGTTGAAGTGTTCATTCGGCGTAGCATTAGGAAAGTTTCCGGGATTCATTGTGAATGCCCGAGGAATCGAGGCTAACCCGGAGAAGATCCAGGCTATCCGAGATATACAAGTACCCAGAACCATAAAGCAGGTGCAAATCCTGAATGGAAAAGTGGCTGCGCTAAGTCGATTCATATCCAGAGCTATAGACAAGTGTATTCCCTTCTTCAACATTATAAAGAAAGGAAAGAGAAACTTCGAATGGACATCCGACTGTGAGGAAGCATTCAGGCCTCTGGTAAGGCACTTGAAAAGCCCCCATGTATTATCTAAGCCGATAGAGCATGAAATGTTGTATGTATACTTGGCGGTATCCCAGCACGCTATCAGTACAGCCTTGGTCCGTGAGGAATACCGGATTCAGAAGCCGGTTTACTATGTCAGTAAACGCTTGACAGGGGCGGAAAGAATTTATCCAAAGATTGAAAAACTAGCCTATTGCTTGGTGATCGCATTACACAAGCTTCGCCCCTACTTTCAGGCACACTCAATCGGTGTCTACACTGACCAACCCTTGCGACAGGTACTCCAACGACCGAAAACTTTCGAAAGGATGCTGAAATGGAATATTGAGTTAAGTCAGTTCGATATTAGCTATTTGCCGCGGAGGGCCATGCAAGGACAAGCACTAGCTGACTTCATTGCTGAATTCACTGTGCCAGATGAACCGAGCAGTCACAGAGTCATACCTCCCATTCGATGGAAGATATACACCGATCGTGCATCTAACGACCGTCGTGTGGGGCCTGGTGTAGTCCTAGTGACTTCGGAAGACCAATCAATTTGCTACGCTTTGAAGCTTGAGTTTGCAGCGACAAATAACGAAGCCGAGTATGAAGCATTGATTGCTGGCTTGAGACTTGTTAACGAACTGGGAGTGAAGTCAATCGAAATCTTCTGTGACTCGCAATTGGTAGTATATCAGGTGCGGGGAGACTATCAAGTGAAGGGACAGAGACTGGCTCCCTACCTTTCCCGTTTTCAAGAGCTGTTGGAGAATCTGGAATATTACGACATCTCGCATGTCCCGCGCGAACAAAATAGAGAAGCCGATTCGTTGGCGAAATTCGCAAGCACTGGCGATGCACAGCAAATGGGTTTATTCCCTATCGAGACCCTCCATGCCCCGAGCATAGATGATAGAGATAGATCTCATTTTAGAAACCGAACTTGAGAAGGAATCATGGTTGACCCCGATCAGACAGTACTTGCTACAAGGGGATTTACCTGAAAAGAGGAACGAAAGACGCCAAGTCCTTCGTAAGGCTTCGTGTTATGTAATACATGACGGTATATTGTATCGGAGGGGATTCTCGACCCCCTTACTCCGGTGCATGGCCCATGATGAGATAAAACGAGTATTAAAGGAAGTCCATGAGGGAGAGTGCGGTGACCACACTGGGGGGCATACGTTAGCAAAGAAAATCCTCCGTTACGGATAATATTGGCCGACTGTCAATCGGGATGCTGCAGACTATGTAAGAAAATGTGACAAATGCCATATATATGCAAAAATCCTGAGAGCTCCGCCAACGGAACTCACACAAATGGTTAGTCCCTGGCCATTTGCAATGTGGGGGATCAACCTGGTAGGCTCCTTACCCTTAGCCAAAGGTGGAGCGAAATATGCAATAATTGCAGTCGGCTACTTTACCAAATGGGCAGAAGCGGAGCCTCTGGCTATGATAACCGCCAAGAAGGTGATTAATTTCATCGTACGAAATATCATATGCCGTTTTGGCCTTCCACGGACCATCGTCACGGACAATGGAACTCAATTCGAGAGCAAGGAGTTCAAAGAATTTTACCAGAAATATGGCATTGAGAAGAAATTTGCAGTAGTTGCTCACCCAAAAGCGAATGGACTGGTAGAAGCCGTAAACAAAATAATCAAGTCCATATTGAAAAAGCGTCTGGAAAAGGCTAGAGGCAGGTAGGTGGATGAACTTCCAACATCACTTTGGGCCTACAGGACCACCCACAAAACCGCGACTGGCCACACTCCATTCGCATTGGCATATGGCATGGAAGCTGTCATACCCGTGGAACTTGAGGTCCCGTCACATCGGGTAACTTATTACGACCCCGAGTCAAACCAGAATCTCTTATTGGAGTCGTTGGACCTCATTGATGAAAAATGCAAAGAAGCCAATTTGAGAGCGACCGCATACAGACATAGAGTCGCTAAGTATTATAATGAGAAGGTCTGACCAAGAATTTTTAGTGTGGGAGACCTCGTTTTGAAACGAGTTTTCCCGATCCCATCTCATATGAATCCCGCATGGGAACCATATGTCATCGAACGAAAGCTTAGAGAAGGAACTTTCAAGCTAGCGACCGTCGATGGTGCGACACTCCCTCGAGCATGGAATAGCGAGCACTTGCGGCGTTACTATACTTAATCTATTTCTTCCACGTATTAGTCTCACTCATTTACAATATGCTTTTATTTCTAATCCTTGGCATGTAATAAGGTAATTTAGCTTGCTTTCATTAATAAAGGCTTGAAGCCATCTTTTCCATGAACTACCAATGTCTCTACAAATGATGATCCTGTGACGGGAAAATAAAATTATGTCATTCCGGCTAACGTGCGAACGTGCATAAACGATTTAAAATCTCCAAGTCCACGGAGTGCGGACTGGAGTACTCTAAGTCCCCGGAGCGCGGATTCGAGTATAAATGATTTAAAATCTCCAAGTCCCGAGAGTGCGGACTGGAGTACTCTAAGTCCCTGGAGCGCAGACTCGAGTATAAACAGTCTAAAATCTCCAAGTCCTCGGAGTGCGGAATGGAGTACTCTAAGTCCCCGGAGCGCGGACTCGAGTATAAGCGATCTAAAATCTCCATGTCCCCAGAGTGCGGACTGGAGTACTCTAAGTCCCCAGAGCACGGGCTCGAGTATAAACGATTTAAAATCTCCAAGTCCCCGGAGTGCGGACTGGAGTACTCTAAGTCCTCGGAGCACGGACTCGAGTATAAACGTTTTAAAATCTCTAAGTCCCCGGAGTGCGGACTGGAGTACTCTAAGTCCCCGGAGCGCGGACTCGAGTATAAACGATTTAAAATCTCCAAGTCCCCGGAGTGCGGACTGGAGTACTCTAAGTCCCCGGAGCGCGGACTCGAGTATAAACGATTTAAAATCTCCAAGTCCCCGGAGTGCGGACTGGAGTACTCTAAGTCCCCGGAGCGCGGACTGGAGTATAAATGATTTAAAATCTCCAAGTCCTCGGAGTGCGGACTGGAGTACTCTAAGTCCCTGGAGCGCGGACTCGAGTATAAACGATTTACAATCTCCAAGTCCCCGGAGTGCGGACTGGAGTACTCTAAGTCCCCGGAGCGCGGATTCGAATATAAACGATTTAAAATCTCCAAGTCCCCGTAGTGCGGACGGGAGTACTCTAAGCCCCGGAGCGCGGACTCGAATATAAACGATTTAAAATCTCCAACTCCCTAGAGTGCGGACTGGAGTACTCTAAGTCCCCAGAGCGCGGACTCCAGTATAAATGATTTAAAATCTCCAAGTCCCCGGAGTGCGGACGGGAGTACTCTAAGTCCCCGGAGTGCGGGCTCGAACATAAAACAACTAAAAACCTCCGAGTCCCCAGAGTGCGGACTAGAGTACTTTAGGTCCCTAATGTGCAAGCTAAAAAATACTCTAAGTGCTTGAAGCGCAAAAGGGGGAAATGAACAACTCTCAAGGAGTCTCCGAGCCATATGAAGGTGAATCAAGAAATCCATGTTATTCACAACAACTCGGATTCAAATCACAATCACACAGAAAACGGAATAATAAGAACCTTTTGAAAAGACAGAAAAGGAAAATAATCTTTTTTCAGGAAAAGTTTTTGCTACAAACACTCCAAATTTCGGAGTCGATAGTCTATCTACAAAAATTACAAAAAATTATTACATGACTTAGATTAACTCTCGTTGGACAGGGATAGTGGTCACTTCTTGTGCTTCTTCTTCTTCTTCCCAGATGACTCCTTCCTAGAGCGTTTACCCTAGGGATCCTTCCTTGATGGAAGGGTAACAACTGAAGAAGCAGGGGGGACATCCACGGGCTTGGACCCGCCGGGGAGAATGATCTTCAACGGTTTGGTCAAGAGATCGTCCGTATCCACGGTTTGGGGCTCGACCTTGATCTTGGTCGTCTCTTCCTTCTCTCTCTCAAGCCTCTCCTTCATGCTAAGCACAGATGTGTGCTCGAAGACGCCTGTAATTTCAACTTCATAACTCCCGTCGATGGGAGAAGAAGCCTCAGATTTATCTTCATCAAGCGCTCCGATCACTTGGGCGTCTGGACTGGGAGCCTCTCCAGCATGAGGGACCTCACTAGTTTCTTTCTCCACCTCCTTGGTGACATCGCTCCTCGGAGTGGGTTCAGGATCAGAAAGACCTGCACAAAATCACGAAAAGCAAGTATTAGTTGAGACAGCTTTCAGGGGAACACTTGGGATGTTAAAGCAAAAGAATTGCCTACCAGAGTCCGGCTGATTTCCAGCCGTCACAGGGGTCTCACCCTCCGGGATAGGAGACAAAACATGAACGTCTAGGCTGGGAGCTTCCGGGTCATAGCCAATATGCTGCTCGAATGGATCAAGTATTGGCCGATCGACCAACCGAATAGGCGCATGACCTGGAGGCGCGGCCCCGGATGGACCAGTAATAACTTCTTTCCCTTTCCTTGAAGGGGAACCTTTTCCATATATAGCCTTGGCTGCAGACAAGTCCGATGGCTCGTTTCCCTTGAGATATTCTTTTATCAATTCCCCCTCATCGATATCTTCGATGCCATGCTTGGCCTTTTTGATTTCTATCAATGCCTCGGCTAGAGGTTCAAGATAACCCTCACCCAAGAAAGTCAAGTCACGATGCATGAGAACGCGGGCATTGAATTCAGCAATTAGTGGGTCAAACATGCTCTTGACCTCCTCCCTGCCTTCTTCTCTAGCCGCCTCAAGACGCGAGTCAGTATCGATGGACGCAATCCTTTCGCCCTTTTCACGGGCCTCCCTCTTTAACGCCTCAACCCTGCAAAGATTACCCTCAAGTTTTTCTTTCAAAAGCCGAGTGGCAACGATCTCGTCACAGTATCATTGTGACTCCTCTTGGGCGGCCATTTTCTCTTCGCTTTCCCTGCGAAGCTGCTCCTCAAGCTCCTTGACTTGGAGGCTGAGCGTGTCCCTCTCCTTTTGAACGGAGTCCTTCTCTAGAGCCAAAGCCCCACACCGTTGAACCGCCTCGTCAAGTTCTCTCTTATGAGTTGACTCCAGACGAATAACGGCCTCAGCAGTGTCCTTAGCCCTCTGACGGGCAACCTCGAGCTCAGACGTGTAAGTGGCCATTTCTTCATCCTGAGCTTTAATGATATCCTTGTCGTGGATAGCCTCAAGTTTCAGGCGGTCAATTTCATGCTGGCGCTCCTTGGAAAGTTCAGAAAGTTTTTCGGCTAGGTGAACGAACACGTCATGTTGAACGTAGACGTCGTTCGTACAGGCAAGGGCGCTCTGCTTAACATGTCCAGGAATAGGATGAATAGCCGGAAGGAATTTCAGGCCATCGAAGCAGATCTTCGGGAATTTATCTTTAAGCTCGGCCAGCCTCTCCGGCATCGACGGGTCCGTTGCAGGAGAGGGAGGAGATGGCTTTGAAAGTTCGCCCCTCCTGTAGGAATCTCGGGACTGACGAGTGGAAGAAGAATCAGAGTGTTGGTCCCGGGGAGCATCAGGTTGCGACCTCTTATGGCCACGCTTGCCTCTACTTTGCTCTGTGTGAGAAGATGTGTGCTTGTGGTATTTTGGTTGGTAATGAGTCTTCCTCCGAGACGACGAATCCCGGGAATGAAAATCTTTGTCGCCGTCACCTTCCCTATCTCGGCGTCTTCCGGAACCCGAGTCCCGTCCGGAATGATGAAGAACTGACGAACCGTGAAGGCGATCGAATCCATGTGAACGCCCCATACCACCTGTACAGAATTCAAATAACAGCGAATTAGCAAAGAGTAGTGTAACGACAAAAATCTAAGCGAAAATTGGAGTGCAAGTGTTCGTGTGTGTCCTAGTGTTTTCCCCCAATGGACCAGTCGCTTTGCTAATAGGAGTCTTCTCCCCCTGACTCTAGGTCGGAGCGCCCACATGACCTCTGATGGGCGAATGAAGTTTGAATACCTCCGGATCGTCAAAGTCATAATTGAGCAGATCATCCGGAATGGAGAGGTTCGATAAGCCCTTTAAAAAACTCTCTACGTGCCGTGAAGAAGCCTCTTTCTTCGTCGGGATAAGCATAACTTTTGAAGTTCCGCCGACCTTCTCCTTTCTGATTTTGTACGTCAAAGTCTTTTTCCACTTCGAAGGGGAAGATGACGTTTCAATATCATGCACTTCGACCGGCGGATGCTGAGTAATACCCACATTCTCACCTTGTGTTTCAGGAGCTTCGCTCTCATTAATCTCCCCCTCTTTCTGTTCATCGGGGGTGTGGCGTGATGACGATTCGGCTAATTTTTTCCCTTTACCGGATGCAGGCTTGGGAATGGAGACACCCTCAAAAAGGCTTACCCGACGACCTTCCGCTAACTGTCCGAACCTTGACAGTGACTCATTTGAAATGAGAGTTCGGATGACTCGTTCTTCGGCGGGAAGGGCTTTAATAGCTTCAACAGCCTCAGAATAACCGCGGCCGTCAGGGCATGGATTGATACATGAAAAGGCGAAACAAAAGTTAGAAAAGGCATAGCCTCGATCAAAACATGAGCATCGTTCCAAGAGAAAGACTTACTTCATTCAACCCATCTCCTCGCGAAACCAGGGGGCAACGCACATAGAACCACTCCTGTTTGTATAGGGCAAATTTGCTCCATGCCCCGGTTAAAATTTGGCATTTGTGGTGCGGCTCGAGGAACACAAAAGAGGGACTATCTCTTCGTTTCTTGATCATATAAATATATCTGATGTCGTCGGGAGTTGGAGGCCTAGAAAAGACGGTCATGAAGAGAAGGTATGTGCCATAAATGAATGTGTAGCCATTCGGGTGCAGCTGCGAAGGGGCGAAGTCCATGTATTGCAACACGTCCCAAGAAATAAATTGAATGGAGGCACGCTGCCCACCCAGCACATAAACTAATTACAGGCGGTATATCCAACTGGAGGAAGGTGTGGGCGATCATGCCCCGACGGAACCAACACGTCGGCGAAAGGGATTCCATGGATAGAGCATATTCGCCGGAGCGCGACTTCGTTAATCTTCGAAGCCTGTGAATTGATCGGATTATCCAAAAGAATCGATGCCTCCAGGGCATCAGGAGCTAAATCATGAGCGGGGGAAGTCGACGGGTTAGAAGAATCTACAACCCCTTGTTTAGAAGATGGCCCGGGTCTCAGAAAGCGTGGCGGAGCTAGATCTCTTAGACATCTCCGATAAATATTGAGTTTGACGAAAGCACCTGTGAGAACTATACTTGAAAAATGTTCAACGTTAGAATTAACAACACGAGTATTCCCCCCACATGGTGTGTGAACTAGTGCGTTCAATCGTATATAAGCATTGAAAATTTGAAAGTCACAAGATTACTGATATAAAACTGAGCTTCACATCGTCGACTTTGAAGACCGTCATCACTGACCGTCCCCAAAAGCCTGCCTTATGGTGATTACAGTTGCAGATTCAGAAAGCATTAAAAGAAGTTATCCGATTATTTCAATCTAAGTTCAGATTTATGTTTACTAAAGCTAGGAAGCGAATAGCCTGGATCAGTTCGATATGCTAGTATGCTAGAGTCCTTGTCCTTATCTTGTCATATGATTAGGCAAGGCAGTTGTTAGGTCGGCATTTATGGTGGTTCGGCGCCTATGAGGTTCGGCACGTATGATTCTTCGGCATTTATGTTTGTTCAGCCTTGATATGGTTCGGCATTTATGTTTGTTCGGCCAAACTGTCGGTCAGTGAAGCTACCGTTCGGCCTCAAACTCGTTCGTCCAAACTCTCGTTTGGCCTAGCTATCGTTCGAATTAGCTAGCGCTCGACAAAGCATCGTTCGGCCAAAATTCCATTCGACCGAGACAACACTCAGCATCCTCTTCGCTAACTCGTGCTACCTCCCTAACCTTCCATCCCACCGTTCGGTATGTGTTGAATCACACCGAACCAGAGTTATGCCGAGCTCCCACGCTCGACACTCCACCCTTAATCCATTCCTCTACTCCACCATCCACACCGAACAACGAGGGCCGATCGTTCGGCAATTCATGCCAGGCCATGCCGTTCGGCATCCCAACCATCTCCTGCTCCATCTCATCCCAACTATCTCCTGCTCCTCCTCCAGTCTTTCTTCCTCCAATCTCGGTCAGCACGAGGAACTATGCCAAACCACCACACATCTCCCAACAAATTCCTACCAAGCTCATCCCTAATCATTTCTCCTTACCTACCAACATTCAGCCCTAAAGAACAAAGTTTGAATCCATGAACCTTTTTAACCACGGTTCTAATTTCTGTTTAATCATGGAGAGGAATTAGATAGAAAATACAATACCTAATTAGTAGATCAAAGTTTTGGAAGGGATTGATTAATCGTTGAAGGTTGTTGACTGGAATATTTAGCAAGCACAAAGCGGCGGCGGTAAAAATGTGAAAAGAGAAGAAGGTGGGAGGAGCCGGTCTTTATAGGGAGGAAGAAGAAGTCGAAGAGGCTATGTCTGGTGGAACCAGTCAAAGCCGCAACATTCGGCTTCGGCACACAAAACCGCTCGGCACATTGATTAAAGATTAAAGATTAATCAATTAAGGAATTAAAGATTAATTAATTAATCATTGATTAAGGGCTAATGGATTAATAATTAAGGATTATAATGAATCCATTTGAGATTAATTAAATTGTAATTGGAGATAAATGAATAAGTGTAATTTAAGGGTGAATTTATTTGGTGTTAACTAGTTTAAGTATGGATTAAAGGTCTAATTAATTCATGACTAGAGGTTATTTGATTAAGGGAAATTAACCAATAGAATGCTTACTTGATGAAGGTAATTTAAGGAAAATTACTTTATGGAAGTAATTAAGAATTCATTTCTTAAGCGTAATTAATTAAGGAAGTTATTTAAGGGTTGTTAATTAATGAGAGTGATAAATTAAAGGGATAATCAATCAATGTGAATGATTTTGGAAAATTAATTTGAATAATTAATTATGAATAAATGTAATGGAAGAAGTGTAATTACTTAGTGAAGTAATTAATGGATATTACATGATGTAATCAATGAATGGGTAAATTACTTGATGAGAAGTAATTAAAGCATAATTACTCAGTGGAAGGAATTAAGTGGTAATTACTCAGTGAAATTGAAGGATTAATTAATATAATTAATCGAGGAGTTGGTTTAATTGATGGAGTAATTTAGGAAAGTTAATTTTCGTTAGTGATTAATCAAGGTTGATTAATGAAAGGTTAATTTTTAAAATGAAATTTAAGAATAATTAACTGATGGAAGTAACTAGAGGATCGTTTGTTCATGAAATTAATGGAAATGATCAAATCTTGCTTATTTATGATTGAATGATGATGAGTTCTTTAAATTGGTTGGTATCTCTGATATGAATTGCTTGTGATAGGATATGTTGGGTGGATGGTGATATTGTGATTATCTATCAAGTATGAACTGCTGTGTAAAAGTATTATCCGGTAATTAAATTTAAGTTGTATACAATGGATAACTTGGGTTTGTATGATATTGGATTCGAAGAGACCGGAGTCGGGTATTAGTAAATACCCGAAAACCAGTTCGATTCTTTATAGATTGGTATGTGAAATCTATAAGCTGGAATTGAATGATTTAAATGAATTGGACTATTTAATCTAAGTTTTGGTACTCAGAAATTGATATGTGAAAATAAGAGATGTCTATAACAACTTATGAAGTTGTAAATTGAAGCCAGATATCCCGGGTTTATATAAGTTGTTTGCTTTTGTATTCCATGTTAGATGAGTTTACTCACGCTGGTTTCCAGCCTGACCCGGGTGTTACTTTGATGTAATGCTTGGGTCAGACCGAGTATTACATATTTTCAGGTAGAGGTGTTCTGGAGCTCAGGAGGCGAGCTGGATAGCAGGAACATATGGGATATTTCCGTTGTGGTATATTATAGTTTATCTAGGACGGGTTCTTTAAAACTGTCCAGTGTTGTGATTGGTTGTAACTTTGATGTGTAAAAATATAAGTGTAATGATATAGATCTTCTTTGTAAAACTATTATTTATATGATATTATATTTTATTCGCTGCGAATGTGAGATTCTGAGTTGGAGTTTCTTGTTTCTTCTTCTTACTCTTTCTTCTTTTCACCAACTGGCTGGAATTTTCGGGATCGAAATTTCCGGGCCGTTACAATTCATAGTGTATGACAAGTAGATTTGTTCCACTCAATTAGATCGTCAAAATAGTTGGCATCTCGTGTTTGTAGTTTATTTCAAATCCATGCCCAGCTATTTGAAATTTCATAAGACTGAACCAAAACTTATAGTCTCAATTTCAGATAATTTGATAAATAGTGGGCGAGCATATAGCAAGTAAGAATAAGTAACAAGCACACAAAAGATCATAGTAACAGACGAGTACATAACAAGTTTATCGGGTAAAATGGCTTACACCATATAATAATCGTCAAAATGAGGTGATCGTGGCATAATGATATATGCACATTTAAAATCTGGATGAAAGACTAAAATACACAAAATACTATAACAAGAGTCTATTAGCACACAACAAACTCCTACAACCTTTAGTTACTCTTGATCATTGTAGCTATATATCCATTTGTGGCAAGACAACGCAATACCTAATTATGACCCAACCACCATATGTAACAAAGTGCTTGGCTTTACGACATCTAGGCATTTAGCACACATCATTTTACACCATATATTTTAATAAAAATATAATTAATTAAAAAGGGTATTATGGTAATTTTCCAAAAACCTGAAAATTGAATGTTTACAAATCAAGGAATTTAAGAAATCCGACTTTTCTGTAACATTAAGTAGACTTTTCTAAACTAAATTCATTTATAAAACATCAAAAATGGACACCAAATGAATGAGATATGGATTCTTTACTATAGTGCGTGTTTTAAGGCGAAACTGGTCGAGGCCCAACTGGCTAAGGGGGATTTCGAGATTCGTGTCTTTATAATACTGGTTTTCAACCCTATCTAATCTCATTCTTCACTTATCTTTGGACTATAGCTGCAGCATCATCTAAACTCCATTTTCTCCTCTTTCTACTTAAAATCTAAAAACAAATCTCTTAAAGCAAAAATTAATTCAAATTCCTCTAAACAAAATATTAAGATCCATGGATTCAGAGAAGGAGAGGCATTAAATCCCATCGAATCAAAGAAGATAGGTATGGGAATTTCTTTGAAGTAGCACATAGAGGTGAGTGGGCTTATCTATGAAAGGAATATGGTGTAGATAAGCAATTAAATTTCATTTTATATATTAGATTTAGATGTGAATTCAAAATTAAATTAATGATTTTAAATTGGAGATTTATATGAATTGGAAAATTGGTAGAAAACTGGAATACTATTTTGATGATAGAAATCATTATTAATTGAGTGAAGAGTAGATTGAATGATGCCCACCCTTAAAATCATAATGATCTGATTTTTGTAATAGACTTGAATTAGTTTAGATAAACAAAACTGAATCTATACATATAGCCTTAAAGTCATACATATAAGATTTTATGCGATAGTTATGAATTAGTTTAGATGAAAAAGGTGAATCAATGTATATATCCTCTAAAATCATCTAGATCTGATGCTATCAACTTTGAATGAAATTGAATATATGTAGATGAATTATTGAATAGCTTATATATAATCGTTTGATTAAATAACACAAAAGATTAGATATGATGGAAGTTTAAATTATATATATAGAGAATTGTTTGAAATTAGGATTACACAAATTCAAAGTGAGTACGAGAAGTTTGGATAGAAGAACTAGTGATAAACAATCAAAACTTAATCCAAATAACAATTTAAAAATATCGTAAATCCCATTTTCTTGGAAAATGGTATGCTGACCACATAAGCCAGCTAGTCCAAATCGTGGAAAAAAATTCATTTTCTAGGCTAAACAGTTGACTGACCACAGGCACTGGTTGACTGAACCCTTACACAGTCGACTGATTGGACATAATGGTCGATTGATGGCGCACACACACACACATATTGTTTGGAAGCGATCAATAAATAGACTACTTGACTAGTCTATTCGATGCCATAACAGTTGACTTATTATATCATCTCTTTGGTCGTTCATTGTTTTTAGAAAAGGTTAATTAGCGAACTGGTCAATTGAAATGTATACTTAGTCGAATGATAAAATGTACAAAGCCCAAATTAGACCTAAACCTGTGTACAGACCAAGTAGGATAGCTTTGGGGATTTGTTTCCCGCTTCCTTGATTTCTCGGAGTTTGGGTAGATTTGTATTGTTATACAACGTGGTGCTGCAATGCGACGTGTAATTGTATTGTAATTAGTTTTTCCATTGCTACACTAGTAGTCACAGATGCTTTTTGCGGACTACATTAGAAGAACGAAGGCATTCATGTTAGTAGGGTCTATGACCATTTGAGCGAGTGTACCTACGAAAGAAGTAGAATTGATCATCGAGACTTTGTACTCGCTATGTGCCTTGCCCTCTTCTAAATCTTGTTCATCTCACTCATTTTCGAACTTAAGCAAGATGAGATTTAGCAAAACGAGACATAAAATATTATTTATCTATTATTTGACACTCATCTCTTCCAAGATTTTAAGATCTTAAGCGGAATTTTATATAAATCACAATAGAAGATCTCATATGAAGATGCTTTATCATTAACATATTTTTCTTAACTTCTTATTGATAGAGTTAAGTGCATGTCCTATGGGCAACCATGCAATTTGTTATATATATCTAACTCAATAACCAATCTTGTTCGAAATAAAATGTGTTTTATTTCTATTATGTACTTGATATAATGTGTTGTATTAATTAATTAAGTTTGATTAAAAGTATATTTAATAGAAAATCCATAAATGTTACATTTTGTGATAGTAGTTTCAAAGTGTTGTAATTGTGAGTAATTTATCATAATGAAAACAAATATACCATTTTAAATGTTCCTAGTCAAGATGCATCAAGACTGGATATTGATATCCGTTGAGACTAGAGTATGTAACGCTCTTCAAATATTCGATAGTGTAGTACTTATGGCTATTGCAGCATCAAGGGGTTACATACTGATAGTTATTTGATAACCAAGAAAACTCACTCGATGGTTTTTATTGGTTAATGACTAAGGCAAAATAGAAAATATCGATGTAATATAATTACACAGTTCTCTCAATTTGAAAATAATGTGGATCTTCAATATAAAAGCTCAGCTTTGAATATAATCAAATCACGTTATGATGTTCCATCGGGTGACTATAGTTGGATCAAGTGAAAGTTTTGGAAGTGAAGCACTATTCAAGAGAGGATTCATCTCCTCAGTCATATGGGTATAGTATCACGGTCAAGTCAAAGTCAAAGTCTCTGACCGGAGAATTTCGCTTAATAATAATTTCTATTATTAAACCAAGGGCAATGTGTTTGGACTATAGTGTTGAATATGGATAATATTAGAATTTTGACCATTACCAAGTCCAAAGCAATATGGTTTTGACGAATAGAATTAGTGTAAATAAATGTCACTACCGGGTAATGCTTAATACAGTGAATTGAATTTTACCAAAACTAAGTAAATGATAAATTTGGCCATAATGTCACATCACTTGCTAAGTTGCATGTGGACGTTAACATTCGAATAGTTTGATGTTAATCGCAGACCAAATTTGCACGCAAGAGTTACACAACTGAAATAATGAATTCCATTTTAGACCAAATGATTTAATTAGTTTGTAATTGTTATAAATTAATCAATATTTATGTAATATTAATTATGAAATTTGAATGGGATTTGAGAAATAAATATTGTTATATATATTCATAATAATTATAAATATATCGATCGTCATGAGATATCGAAAACAAAATTAAATTAGATTTAATTACCATATCTGCTTGGGCTTAAATGGGGTACTAACCCATAGATTCGAAAGGGAATTTTTAGCTGCAGTTATGTGATAGGGGCGGTCAAAAAAAGGCGCAATTAGGGTTTAAGATGGATAGTGAAGACTGGGTAAGAAAAGGCAACATATGATCCTCTTTTCTCTCTCAACCATTACAAAAGCATCTTTAACCCTAATCTAAATTAGTATTGTTTTTGGCCGCCTCCTCCTTCCTTCTCATGGCCGATTTGTGCACACGTATACCCCATTAAAATTTCAAATAAAATCAAATCCAAATAAACAGCTATTTGATAGCGAATGGTCTGCAATTCAAGAACTAACAATCTAACAAATCAAGGAGTTTTCCAGAGGAAGATGACTCATCATTTCAAGGTGGACTTGAGGGCATCGGTTACAGGTAAATGTTTAGTTTCATACAAGATGTATGATTATTGTATAATAGCTTATTGCTCATATACATCTAAATATATTATTACTGCATTGTTAGTTAAGTGATGTTTCTATAGGTAATGATATTGTCACAATAACGATTGGTTATATGCATAAGTTTAATATATACACATATATTATTAATAATCTAAAGTTCCATGCCTAATTACTGTATTTTATTTTAGTATATAATTGATATATATATATATATATGTATGTATATATGTAAATTAATTTATTTATGTAATTTATATCAAAGTATATATACATCGATATTATATAAATTTTGATCTAATACTTTTCCAATGTATATTTATATTTATATTTATTATGAATTATATTAATCAAAAATATTTTTTCTAAAATTATTAGATAATTTTTTATTATTGTTTAATGACTATAAGATTTAATAAATTCATATAATTAAATCTTGTTTGTAAAATTCAATTTTGAATTTTATGAAATTATTTTATCATTAGATAAACTCTTTATCAAAAAATTGATTTTCTAAACATGTTTTCATATTTTTTAAAATTATTTTAAAACTGACCGAATAGTATTTAATTAATAGAAAATATAATTTTCACCTAGAAAATCTAGAATTTTTTTGCAACCAATAAAATACTTTATTAATTTTCGAAAAATTTAAAATTGGATATTTTTATTATATAATTATTTTTTATTAGTTATTTATGATAGTTTGACTAATTAATTCATAATAAATATATATTAATATAACAAAATTATAGTAAATTTGGATTTGTAGTATACTTCTATCTAAAATGTTAAAATAATATATATATATATATACACACATATTATAATATAAATTTACATTTAATTATTATATATATACACATATTTTTATATAAAAAACGCATAATTTGTTTACTTTAATTTGTATGTGTGTGTGTGTACACAAAAATATTTCTTTAAACTTATAATTTTATATGGACATACATATATTTATTTAAATTTATAATACATTATATATAGATATGTATATATTTATAATAGTATTCATTATACATATGTAATTAGTTGGATATTTATGTATATATTAACTATAAGTATATGCACATTTGTGGATTATATACAATACATATAAGATGAGCTGATGTGTCCGTTGCGATGTAAATCCCAACATCTACATACGAGCGTGTTATACCTTGCACGGAATATCATGTTGTACATGCACACATTCACATATGTATTTGATACATAGGTATGCTTATATATAAAGCGAAAGTGTTTCAATAAATTTCAAATTACAATTTATAAATTTAATTGAAATGTACAATATTTAAATTAAATTTTAAAAATGTTCTAAACAAATTAGACTTTATAGGCACAATTAAGATCCAATAGGACTAAAAAATATATGAAATTCATACATTACTTCCGCTGTGGATTGGCCCAGTTCCAACTCTTATGTTGGTCCGAAAGAACTTGCATGCCGATATTTTTTACTACCCTCTAACTCTATTTTTTATTTTTTTCTAACGAGTGAGAGAAATTAGATGACTTTTTGTCTATTTTTTGCTTTTAATATTCAAATGAGTGGAATCCATTTAATCAAATACCAAATCAATTATGTAACCTCTCTCCTTCAAAATAAAAATTCATACTATTGATTTTTTTAACACAACACCAGAATTATCAATTCACAACACTTATATCCATTACAAATCATATTTGTAACGCTTATAACCGTTACAAATAGGTACGTGACAAAATGTATAACATATTTCCTAATGATTATACGGTTATAACCGTTGGTAAAAACGGCTATAACCATTTGGAATTTTCATATTCCCAATGGTTATAACCGTTGGTAAATATATATACACACCAATGGTTATAACCATTGGGAATACGAAAATTTCCAACAGTTATAACCGTTGTTATATAATGAATTTACCAACGGTTATAACCGTTAGTAAATATGTTACGAAAATACATCATTTATAACATCAAACGGATTTCATTTAAATAATGCAATTAAAAAGAGCAAATAGTGCTAATCACGAGCTACGTGCGTTATTTTTTTCAATGACATAGACTAGGTGCAAATATATAAGAAAATCATCAACATAAAGATGTCAATGAAATAAACAAAATTCATATAATGTAAACATAAATGTCTGAATGATACCAACAAAAATATAATATTCTCTTACAATGAAGCTAGTGAGTTTACACAAAATACAAGAATTTACTAAAGTTGTTTTACAATGTTATAATAATTATAATAATACAACACCTACTTTAACTACCTGCATGCTGAAACCAATCCTACCTTGTAAACTCTTCCAGGTTTTCTTTAATTAATTGTCTCAAGCTCTTCATTTAGCTTCTGTGCAAAATGGTAGACCTCAAAATCAACTAAAGTTGCAATAACATCTGCTCTCTTTTTTAATAACAGTAATACTACTACCTCATTCTGCAATTTCATAATTTAACTCTTCGAAATTCATACAAAATCTCATTATGATTAAACAATAAGCTATCATTCATACGATATCCAACAAATTCCAGTCTAATCTTAGCAAGCCTTTTGGGACATTCATCTCTTAACCTTGTATAAAACTTCATGTTATGTGATGCAAATATCCTACCACTAACCAGGTTTAATTGCTTCATCAATCTCTCCAACCCATTCAAAACTAACTCTCCAAGCATATATAGAAAAACTGCACTTGCATATATCAAATTGTATAGAACTCCATGTTAGTTCAGAAACACAGTTAATGCAAATTTCGAGCGTTTGAATTTTGGCTCCGTATGTATTTGATTTATAAGTGTTGCTTGTATCTTCTTACGTTACATATGACTATTTTTTGTGAATAGCCGTTACAGCTTTAATTAGTTTACATTGATTTGTCTAAAAAGCGTGAAAAAAATAAAAAAAAGGAGAGCTGATTATTCCATTAATGGATCTAATAAAACTGCAAGAAAGGGGATGCCTAAACCACCATAGGAGAGCATGAAAAAACCAAATGGATCTTTTTGTTGGAGATTCCCTGTGCTATTTTCCCTATGCAATAAAAACTTGTTGGGATTGTTTAGTACATGATATTGCTTACCACCATTTTGACATCCAACTGCTACATGCAGCAAATGGATTATAAAGTGGACTAGGCACATGCTCAGTTTAGCAAATAGGCACAGGAGACATCGCTCACTTATGTAAACTGGGCACATGCACAACTCAGTTTTGTAAACTGAGCTATGCTCAGTTATTCTAAATAAACTGTACTGTGCTCAATTATTCTAAACTAAGCACATGCCTATTATGCAAACTGAACACATGTCTTAAAAGTCGTAATATATGCAAATGGTAAAATGCATAAAGTTGTATATTTGTCTGGGCAGAAACAAAGTTTACAAGCAAGTCGCCACTTAATATCTTGTTGTAGAATGTCTAGCCGCCGTAAAGTCATAGAAGCACTTGAACGTAGGTAGAAAATTCCAATGAAATCCTTTCGCCAATCAAATTTTATGATATTAACAACTTCTGTACTTTGTAATAAAAATGTACTGTGCCAAATTTTACTCCATGTTTGTTTTCACTTTTTCCTCAAAACTTATGAATACCTTTTTTTGAACATAACGTAATGAATAACATTTTTTTTATAAAAACTATGGACTGGCCGCTCTTAATTAACTATGTAGTGCTACAAACAGTACACATCTGAGTACACGCACAACTTACAGAGCACTGCATATATGAATATATAGTTGAAAATGGCTAAAATCATGATAATTTAATGCAAGTTACTATGTCAAGCATACATGGTATTTTATCTAGAAGATTGTAATACATTGACCATAAATTTTGGAATAACATGGTACATGATTGATACTTAGGCCATAATTGAATAACCATAACCTTTGATAGGAAGAGAAACAATATCATAGGAAAAATGTGGATGTTTAACTTTAATTTGTTGCTGCTATTTGGCTCAAGCACATTTCAATGTTAAAAGCTATGCTAAATGAGCAGACAGTTGCAATATGAATAGGAACAACTTGGGTCAGAAAAAATATTTGGTAAAGAAGACGAGGAGGGAAAAGGCAACATGTATAGCTTTGGTTAATAATTATATAGTAGGTAAAATTTGAAAGTTCCAGTGAAAAATCTTACATATGCATAATCACAATCAAATTTTGATGGTAAAAAACCACGAGCTTGATATCCAAAAAAGTGGCATATGACATTGAATTTCCTTCCCTTATAAGTGCCTTATTTCTATTAAAAATGCTTAATATATGTCATTGTAACAACAAGAATTCATAATAATAGCATGCTAAACTTAATGTTCATCATACCAAGAAAAATTAGATTGTTATACTTACTAATCGGTTGTTCATTTCTGACTCCACCGGCTGAGCAAGAAGCTTCTGAATCTCAATCTGAATACAAGGTATAAAAATTCAATCATTGCCAACACTATATGAAAGTAAAGATTAACAAGAAAAGAAAAGGAGGAAGAAGGAAAAAATACATAATAATACAACTAACAGCACTTAACCTATGACAACTGGGCTAAGTTACCAGATTTTAGGCTAAGAAGCAACTGCAAAATAAAAGAAGCACACTAGTGCAAAGAAATATGCAAACATATGATGTTAACGAGAATGGATATTTGTTCAATTACTTATTTCTTGAAAAATGGCGGCAAAAATTCCAACAACACAGATGCTTAAGGCGAGAGATGTGATAATATGTTCTCAGCAGAAAAGCCATGGCCAAAAAGACCATGAATTTCCTATAGTTAATATCCGCAAAAAAAATGGATCTGTAACTAATCAGTCTATTAAATAATGTTTTACTTGAGACTAAAAAGATGAATTTCTATATAAAACCCCAAATGGTTATTTTCAATTCATATTTTCAACTGGTTTTCATTAGCACGTCCTTGTGAAACTGGCAAGGAAATAACATGACTATTGTGTTAAATGAACAATTTCTAACCAAAATTGATTGTAGAAATCACCTGAAGAAGATTGTAAAACTCAGGAATATTCTCCACAAGACCTTCAGGGATAAGTATCACACCATGATTTTTATCTAGAGTACAAAAAATGTGTTAAAAAGTAAAATAAAAAAAAGATATGTTGATGGTAGACATCATTGAAAGAACTTCAACCATTTTCAGCCCAAGCCTGAACTGCATCACATATTTGTTTTGTAATGTCATAGATTGTAAGTCTTGATGCAGAGACGTCCTCTCCTATGATGACCTACCACAACGTAAATAAATGATGTTAATGCAATATATTGTGCGAAAGCTTATAAACAAAAATAATAAATGAACTACTAACCATGTTTGGATGTGAGTGGAGAGCGCACTCTAGAGCCACATGAGAGGCCTTACGACAGATCAGGCGAATAAAATAATAATACTGTGATAATTAATGTTAGTTATTGACATAATATTTTCATGCAATGATAATTATAAATATACCAGAATTTATAACTAATAGCCTTACACATACCCTTTCTGCAGAGAAAGCATCTGTGCACATATTGCTAATTAGCTGAGAATTGACCTGAAAATGATAGTTCAACATCAATATAATATGAAAGTAATATATTACCTTACTAGAGAATGACTGAGTAGAAACAATACACAAAAAGTAGCAGATGAATTAATATTAATTGTATGCTAGTATGATACCTTGCAAATGGTGTCAAATCAAACATTTGCTTCCACAAACTGATTTTTAAGATCCCCATTCGAAGTAACAGGAACACCAACAACCTGCATATGTATATTTGGTAGAGGACCATCACTAAAATAATTGATGGAGGTGAACAAAAAAAACCATCATTAGAAACTCAAGGGACGCATGTGTGATTTCCAATGTAATGCATGGTAAACAAAATAAGAATCAGCTAACATAGAAATTTTAACTTTCTTACATAGACTTAAATAACAATTCAGCTAATAGAACTGTGAAAACAACTTGTACCCATATCTGTGTTTCCTTTCATAGACTGAATATCATTTACTTTATCCTCAAATCCCTCTACTTCCACTTCAGGTTTGGTCCAATTCTTAATGGTAAAACTAATATTATGATTGCGTTTATTAATAGATATTATTTAATTTTGTCCTCACATGTCATATAACATGTATTAATCAGCAACTCTCGTACACGTAATGTGTACGGACTTTAATGTTTGTTTGTCCATACTAACTCTTTTACCTATAAAGGCTTTAATTAAAAAAACATTGCTTTTGTTTCTTGTTTTTATTTTCCATATACTGTTATCTTTCCATGTCTATTAGTGCTTGGTCATAATAATTAATTCTAATTGTTCATGTGGAACGTCAGAAAAAAAGTAACTCTCGTAAAAATGGCCGGATGAGCATATATTCCCATCCCTTCACACACCAAAAACAGTTATTCCCGTTTTTTATTATGTATACAAAAACAAACGCAGACATATAGAAAAGGAAAGACAACTCCATTTAACATAACGAGGGACAGACAAATGGTATTCTTTTTGTGCAAACAAATACCGATTTAAATAAGATGTAACAGCCCGCAAATCCCGTTGTAATATCCTGGGATTTCCAGGAGTTTAAAATGTTGATAATCTCTTATTTAATTATTTGAAATTGATAAAATTGTTCTTTTTAAAAATAATTAACCAAGTAATATAATATAATGTTTTAATTATGGTTATAAATTGGTTTTATAATAAGATTAATTATTTTATTGTGTAAATAAATTCTAAATAGAATTATTGTTTTCAAAATTTATAAGTATGTTTAAATATTTATATCTGTGTATTTCAAATTGATTTTTAAAATAGGATAAATTTATTTGTAAATAATAATGTGCTTATTTAAAAATTGATATTTATTTATTTAAATTGATTTTTGGATTTGGTTTTTAAATTTGACTTTAATTTGAAATATAAATTTGAATTTAAAGGATATACATACATATTAAAATTAAATAATATATATATATATAGTTTGGTTTTAAATTTTATAGATACTGTTTTAATTAAAATAAGATTTGTTTTACAGAAATTTGGAATTTTATTTATCTAATAAGGATAAATACATGGCTTTTGAAATAGCACTTTTAAAAATAAGTTTGAAATATTGTATATAACTTTATTTAAATTATAATTGATTTTTATTTTATGTTCTTTTTAAAGATTGTACTTATATAAATTTAGCATACATTTATAAATGTAAAAATGTATTTGTTTATGAGATATTTAATTAGAAAAGCATTTTATTCAAATTAAGAAAAACATATTTGTTCATTAGGAAATAATTTTAAAAAATCTTTTAAATTTCTTTTAGAATAAAATTTAATAAGAAATGACAAATGTTTTGTTTTAAAACACTTTGTTAACAAGTGTTGACACATGCATGAGACTGAGACAAGTGTACATGTGCTTTTCTATTTTCTTTTTAATTTAATAAAATCTGAAACTTGCCTATATAATCACCCTTTCCCTCCATTTTCTTTTTCTTTAAAAAGCTTTTGTTCATTCTTGAAAAAGAAAACTTGAATATGCAAGAAAATCTAAAGCTCTTCAATTCAAACCATGTTCAAATCAAAATCCTCCTCAAAACAAATTTGCAAATTTTGTTACCTGTACAAATTTTCCCATGCCTGCATCTACTCCTCAATTCAAACAAATGCTCAAAACAAAGCCTGAAACATTATTTCCTCAAACCAATATCTGTAATCTTTACAAGCCTGCAACATTCTGTTTTATAAGTTTAAACAAACCTGTAATGTTCAAACCTGTCAAGCAAAGTTTTTCCAAACCAGAGGCTTCAAACCGGAAAGCTGTAAGCAAGAAACCAGAAGCATTGTTTATCAAGCTTTTCAGTTTTGAAGTTCAAGTGTTCAAAAGCTTTTTAAAGTTTCAAGTTTCAAGTTCAAACTGTTTTACAAGTTTCCAGCTTTATCAACTCTCTGCATTTTGTTTAAAAAGGTGAGTAAACTTTTTATTAAAATTTAAAATAGTAATTATCTATTGCAATTAAGTAGTGATGGTGTATATGAGATGTCTCTGAGTAGATATATGAATATGCAATAGGTTTGTTTAGTTAAAACTGTGCAGGTTGATTTGCATTTTCTTTTCTTCTCTGTATTTTACTATAGAATCTGAGACAAAGATTTAATCTTCAAACAATCCATTCAAAAATTGTTAAGTCATAGTTTTAAACTAAACAAGTTGTTCAGGTATAAACTAAAAACAAAAAAATAAATTTAAGTCTTTGGTTTTTGAAATGTATCCGGAAATCAAAAATGCAGTAACAAATTTATTACCTAATGTTGAAACCAAATGTTAAAATTTGATGAAATAACTTTATGATCTAGATTGGCATTGGAATGTATGAATTTTGGAAAGAAATTTATAATTTTTAAAATTTTTAGTGAGGGAGGAATTGGGGGTTTTCTGCATATTGGGTTTCTGCAAATCTCTGATGATCCCAAGATCTGGGTTGCCCGTGATTGTTGATGGAGATAGTTGAGGCATCAGAGAGTATAGCAAAAATGGTTAAAGAATTTTTAAATCACCGAGAAGTTTGAATTTGCTCAAAACTGATTTTTAGCCTAGTTTTGGGTTCTACTGTAAAATGAACCACGGCATCTACTTCTCTGAATCGAGTGGGGTGAAATCTTGGATGAAGGAAGCATGGTGGGTCAGTGGTCTATGGCCGGGGTTGTGATGCTTAATGTTGATCGGAGGCGATGATTTTGGGAATTCTCTGGTGATGGTTTAGGACTCGGGTTCAACCTGAGTACTCGATTTTGAATCGAGATGGGTGATGGTGTTCTGTGGGTCGTGAATGTCTGTAGAATGGTAGAGTGACTTGTCGGAGGTGTCGCCGTTGGCCGGAATGGAGCCGGCACCGGTGCAGGTTGCACGGAGGTGGGTTGATGTCAGTGGATGTGTTTGGTTTAGGGTTGTTTGTTTCCTCGAAGGGAAACTCGGGTAGTAGGGGAGATAGCTCGAGTATTTTTGGATGTGGCTTGGGTAATTCTCGCGTGGACTTTGGGTTTTGAGTTGCTGTGTCAAACTGTTTGTTTTAACAGTTTAAAGTTTTAATTTAAAACAGTTTTAAAATTTTAAAGAGAGGTTGTTTTAAATAAAAAAATGTACTTTTACTTAAATTCAAGTATATATGGGTTGAACCCAAATTAATGTTCAACCTGATTTTTAGTTTAAAATATAAAATAAGTTTTAAACTTTAAATAGTTTAAATTGAATTAAAATTCTTGTCTTGAATTGAATTGTTTTTATAAATAAACTTGTATGATGTTTTAAATGTCTTAAGTTAAAATCTTAATGTTATTTTCAAATCTTATTTTGAAATATAAAAGAGAATTTTAAGTAAATGTTTTATTTAAATTAATTAGTGTAAAATGATTTAAAATTAACAATTAAAGTTAAGATAATTTATTAGCTTGAGATTATAATTGTTAATTAATAATTAAGGAAAGTAATTAACGATTTCTTTATAATTTAATTTAATTAATGAATTAAGTTAAGTAAAGATTTCAAGATTTATTTAAGATAATGTTTTATCTTAAATAATAATTAAGTATTAATAATTTGTAATTAGTTAGTTAATTAAAGAATTTTAAGTTTATTAATTTATTTAATTATTATTTTAAAGGGGGTTAATTAGGTGATTAATTAAGTATAATTAATTATTTAATTAACTATTAATTAAGATGATGATTTAATTAATGTCTAATGATTAATTAAATTGTAATTACTTAATTAATTAAATAATTAAGAGTTAGTTAAAACAGTAATTAATTAATACTTAATAAAGGTTTTATTAAGTAATAAATAGGGATTCTTAATTAATAATTAAAAAGGTTATTAATCTATAATGCAAGTTAATTATGAATTAATTAACTATTTTTATTTAAGGTTAATTAATGTTAATTAAGGATTGACTAATTATATTTATGGATTAATTAATTTGTAATTAAGATTATAAATTAATAATTAAGTTTATTAATTAGTGATTAAGAGATAATTAAATTTGTTAATTAAGTTTAATTAATTAATTATAAAGGTAATTAGTGATTAATTACTTTGTATTAAAGGATTGATTAATAATTAAGGTTTATTAATTAATAGTTGATGATAATTAATCTGTTAATTGAAGATTAAATTGGTTAACGAGTAATTAAGGGATGAATTACTCGATTATGTTTTATGAGATGAGTGAAATCCAGTAAGTTAACTAATTTGTTAATTAATTAATCATAGTCACTTGATAAAAGATTAAGTATGATTTCTAAATAAAGTTTTGATAAGGCTAATTACTTGAGATAAGTAATTGATAAATTACTAATTGGGAAGTAATTTTTAAATGGATAATTACTTGTTAAAGTAATTAAGGGTTTATTACTTGGTGTAATAAATCAATGAATTTATGAAGTAATTAAGAAGTAATTAAAAATAATTAATTAATGTTTATATTTGATTAATTGAAAATAATTAATTTAAGCATGATTAATTAATGTAATTAATTAAGAAATAATGTAAGTAATTAAAGTTAATTAATAAATAAAAGTAATTAATTAAGGTTCATTAATTGATATGATTAATGAGAAGAATTAAGGATTAATTACTTGATTTAGAATTAATTAATCATGGTTGATTAATTAGGATGGTGATTTAGTAATTGGTTTAACTAATGGTTATTTAAGCAAGATTTATTGTGATGAAGGTAATTAATTTATTTAATTTTAAATTAATTATAGATGAAGAAATTAATTTAATTCACTTTAAATAAAAAAAAATAAAGATAGTTAATTTAATTCATTTAAATTAATTATGTTCTGATTAAGTAAATCATTGCTTATGTTAAATGTGTGACATTGATTGTTTTGAATGGATGTAATCTCAGAAATGAGATAAGTAATGTTGTGTGGTATGAATGGTTGGTTGCATTGTGATGGTAATATAGATTATCTATTGTGATAATGATATGGATTACCTAATTTGTTATGGATCATCTGTTTATTTGATAATGTGATTGTCAATTGTGATTTGTGAATTATCTATTCTGTGTGTATATAGATAGTTGAATTTAATTATTTAACTTTAAACAACTTGGACCTAAAAGACACTCTTTGGATTTCGATGAGACCGGGATCGGGTTTCCATATTTGGATATCCGAAAACCACATCGATTCCAATTAACGTTAGGTCGTGAGTCAAAGTGGAGCTTTGTGAAGACTCGAGGTGTAAGGGCTATACGTCAGTATAACTCCGTGGGTGATTCCGTAATGAGTTTGACTGAACTAGCTCTTATAGGTTCAAGAAGGTAACTCAGAATGCAAGGGTTATTATCGTTAACTCTGAGGGTGATTCCAAAATGAGTATAACGAGACAATGCCTTCGGTTTCGTTCGAACCCGGAACGAACTTGTATGGATTGAATGCTTTCAGAACATCGTCAGGTGGACGATGAGCATTCAAAGTGATGTGTTCACTAAAGGTAATCGTAGCCTCAAGCCTCATCAACCGGGAATGGCTAAAACAGGGGAGGTGCAGCAAGGCTTCGTGGGTAGCCCCCACTTGAGAGTAAGATTTACCCCTGTCTAGAGGTCCCTTTTATTTCGGCTGTGTGGGCGGTTGAATAGCTACATCCACCGGGGTTGTCTTATTTGGAACTGTTCAGTAAGGAATGGGTCTGGCTTTGTGTTGCAGGGGAGCGGGCGTACTCCTCGGTACGGTGATCTAGGCCACGTACTGTGACGGGCGGTACCCCAGTAGCCCTGCCATTGTAGGAATCCAAAATCTAATAAGTGCCAACGGTTTTGATTGTATTACCCACTTTGTGGCTAGCAGCTGAAATTTAATCATGTAACAATTTCGGCTATTTCTTATTTATTTGAAAACCCTAGACCTATTATAATATCATTTAATTTCCTATCAAATGTTTTGGTTAGCGTAAGGTAAAAACTTTTCCATGTTTATGTGTGGGAAGTCTTACGTGGTACCTTTTCTTTCAAAAGGTTTTTAAAGTTAAGCAACTTTAACCGTTTACTCACACCAGACCCATGTCTGACCCGGAGTTTATTCTGTTTTCTTAAACTCTTGGGTACTCAAATTTTTACGAGTAGCCAAGGAATTCAGGTTAGGATTTTATGTTGGCTTGACGAAATCTGAAGGAGCAAATGGAGCAGGAGGCTTCTGCGTATAGCTATAGAGTATTCCGCTGTGTGTTCTCTGAGTTGTTGTATTGAGTTGTATAACTAGACAGGTGTTTATAACTGTCTAGTATGAGTTGATTAAGCTGTGTATCTCCGATGTATATGATACTATGTAATGTATTATGTGATTAATATAATTTATTCGTTCCGATGTTTAGATTCTGATGTTGGTTCTTTCTTCTTCTCTATCTTTTCTCTTTTCTATCCCTTTCTTTCTTAAAGATGATGCGATTTTCTGTGGTAAGAAAGTCGGGTCGTCACATTTGGTATCAGAGCATTAGGTTGAGTTAATACCTAGGCTCTGTAGTGGTGTCTTTCTTGAGAGAGCGTATTTGTAATTTTTAATATATAAATATATTTATTTCTACCTATCTGTTGGGTTACCCGTTCAGGTTTTCCAATATAAGTTATAAAGGTAGATGGGGTAGTAGTGTGTGTAACACGACTACCATTGGTCGGAGTTTGAATGTTTGAGGTTGGAAGTGTATTTGTCGAGACTGTAGACCTAATACTGTCTCGAGTGAGTTCTGTAGTGATGAAGGACTTCATTGATCTCTGAAGGTAACCTGTTAAGGTTCAGAGTCTATTTCTGAAGTTGGATGAGTAGAATTTGGATCTGTTGGTTGGTAGAAGCAAGTAATGGTATTTTGATACCTCAGGAAGTATAGCTGCGTGATGAGATTACAGTGACTATGGATGTCTCCGAAGATGTTTTCTTTCGGAGCAAGTTTAAGGAAGTGTGTCTGCTTCAGGGTTGTAACTAAGTTCAGCAGGATGTATGTGTTTAGTTGGAGGTCCGAGTTTCTCAAAGAACTTTGGATAAGAAGTCTTTGGCATCTGTGTTAGCGGTGCAGCTCGGGAGTATTCTATGTTTCAGCAGGAAGATCTTTTTGGCTTAGCATTTCCTAGAGATGGAATTCAGAAGCAGCAGTAAGGATCCGTTTCTTCGATGGATTAGTCGGTCAAGGATAAACTGTTCTGATTAGTGGAAATAGAACATTATCTTTAGAAATTTAGGTTTGGGTGATCACAAAAGTGACTTGCGATAGTTTGATGATTATCTTAGATAATCTTTTGCTTGGATTTGTGGCATTTCTAGAGGATGTAGAAGTTATGGAGTTGCTGAAGATTTTTCTGGATATATCTTCAGGAAAGTTGGAGATTTTGCCCGCATTGGAGTTTAAGTTCTGAATCGACTTGATGTCAGGAGGGATACCGGTGATTCCGTTGGGTAGAAGGTTGTCTCCTAGGTTGATTGTTTGGTGAAGCAGCTCTGTATTTCTTGGAATTTCTGTTGAACCTTATTTCCGAGATGATATGTTTAGTCTGTGCCTGTGTTCATTCGACAACATTTTCATCTGCTCCAGATCAGAGTTGTGCAGCGGAAGAAAGATGGCTGTTATTCTTGAGTAGAAGCAACTGGGAATTTCAGTATTTTGGATTAGAGAGTTTCTACTGGAATTTTTCAGAATCTGAGGCAAGTTGGCGAGTGATTCTATTCTGTCTTTTCCAGATAGGAGAAGTTGTTTTCTTCTGTTGATAGTAAAGTTTGGTTTTGATTTTGGATTGATCTTGTGAGGATCAGTTTGTGAGTTGATCCAGTTTGTTTATAGAAGCATCAGCGAAGGTTGAGCTGATCAGGAAGGATCTATAGACAGCTCAGATCATCCGGTAATTTTTTAGGTTAAGTAACGGAAGAATTTGAAATTCGAAGTTGGAGGCTTCGATGTTGTTGAGGTTTTCTCTGGTAAAGGGAGCAATGAGATTATGAGGTGAGCTTCGAAGTATATTGGATTCTTTTGAGTTTTTGTAGAGATTAGTGCTTTGGTTTAAAGAGTTGAATTGCCAGTTTGGAAGACTGGAATTCAAATTATTTCACGTGTCTCTGAGGGAGTATGTGTTTTGGTTCATCACTGGTTTTGAGACCAGTAGTTCTGTGAAGGGTTTAGTTGTTGATCAGACTTGTCTTTGGTCTGGTATCTTGTGTAGATTATAGATCTAGCTGAGTAGGAACTCAGTAACTTATAAGTATAGCTAGTTTGGGGTTTAGTAGAGCGAGTATTCCTGTGTTTGTACTGGGGAAACTCGAGATAATTTAGAAAGTTTATCTGGATCTGTGTCCGGATAGCTAGTGTTGTTGATTGAATTGGTTGTTTGGATGGAATTGTTTGTTTGATTGATAGTGTGTGGCTATTACGAATGTTTGAATTTGTTGAAATAAGAAATAAAACTGTGGATTATCTTTGTTTTAAATTTTGAGGACGAAATTCTTTTAAGGAGGGAGGATTGTAATATCCCGGGATTTCCAGGAGTTTAAAATGTTGATAATCTCTTATTTAATCATTTGAAATTGATAAAATTGTTCTTTTTAAAAATAATTAACCAAGTAATATAATATAATATAATGTTTTAATTATGGTTATAAATTGGTTTTATAATAAGATTAATTATTTTATTGTGTAAATAAATTCTAAATAGAATTATTGTTTTCAAAATTTATAAGTATGCTTAAATATTTATATCTGTGTATTTTAAATTGATTTTTCAAATAGGATAAATTTATTTGTAAATAATAATGTGCTTATTTAAAAATTGATATTTATTTATTTAAATTGATTTTTGGATTTGGTTTTTAAATTTGACTTTAATTTGAAATATAAATTTGAATTTAAAGGATATACATACATATTAAAATTAAATAATATATATATAGTTTGGTTTTAAATTTTATAGATAATGTTTTAATTAAAATAAGATTTGTTTTACAAAAATTTGGAATTTTATTTATCTAATAAGGATAAATACATGGCTTTTGAAATAGCACTTTTAAAAATAAGTTTGAAATATTGTATATAACTTTATTTAAATTATAATTGATTTTTATTTTATGTTCTTTTTAAAGATTGTACTTATATAAATTTAGCATACATTTATAAATGTAAAAATGTATTTGTTTATTAGATATTTAATTAGAAAAGCATTTTATTCAAATTAAGAAAAACATATTTGTTCATTAGGAAATAATTTTAAAAAATCTTTTAAATTTCTTTTAGAATAAAATTTAATAAGAAATATCAAATGTTTGTTTTAAAACACTTTGTTAACAAGTGTTGACACATGCATGAGACTGAGACAAGTGTACATGTGCTTTTCTATTTTCTTTTTAATTTAATAAAATCTGAAACTTGCCTATATAATCACCCTTTCCCTCCATTTTCTTTTTCTTTAAAAAACTTTTGTTCATTCTTGAAAAAGAAAACTTGAATATGCATGAAAATCTGAAGCTCTTCAATTCAAACCATGTTCAAATCAAAATCCTCCTCAAAACAAATTTGCAAATTTTGTTACCTGTACAAATTTTCCCATGCCTGCATCTACTCCTCAATTCAAACAAATGCTTAAAACAAAGCCTGAAACTTTATTTCCTCAAACCAATATCTGTAATCTTTACAAGCCTGCAACATTCTGTTTTATAAGTTTAAACAAACCTGTAATGTTCAAACCTGTCAAGCAAAGTTTTTCCAAACCAGAGGCTTCAAACCGGAAAGCTGTAAGCAAGAAACCAGAAGCATTGTTTATCAAGATTTTCAGTTTTGAAGTTCAAGTGTTCAAAAGCTTTTCAAAGTTTCAAGTTTCAAGTTCAAACTGTTTTACAAGTTTCCAGCTTTATCAACTCTCTGCATTTTGTTTAAAAAGGTGAGTAAACTTTTTATTAAAATTTAAAATAGTAATTATCTATTGCAATTAAGTAGTGATGGTGTATATGAGATGTCTCTGAGTGGATATATGAATATGCAATAGGTTTGTTTAGTTAAAACTGTGCAGGTTGATTTGCATTTTCTTTTCTTCTCTGCATTTTACTATAGAATCTGAGATAAAGATTTAATCTTCAAACAATCCATTTAAAAATTGTTAAGTCATAGTTTTAAACTAAACAAGTTGTTCAGGTATAAACTAAAAACAAAAAAATAAATTTAAGTCTCTGGTTTTTGAAATGTACGTGGAAATCAAAAATGCAGTAACAAATTTATTACCTAATGTTGAAACCAAATGTTAAAATTTGATGAAATAGCTTTATGATCTAGATTGGCATTGGAAAGTATGAATTTTGGAAAGAAACTTATAATTTTTAAAATTTTTAGTGAGGGAGGAATTGGGGGTTTTCTGCATATTGGGTTTCTGCAAATCTCTGATGATCCCAAGATCTGGGTTGCTCGTGATTGTTGATGGACATAGTTGAGGCATCAGAGTGTATAGAAAAAATGGTTAAAGAATTTTTAAATCACCGAGAAGTTTGAATTTGCTCAAAATTGATTTTTAACCTAGTTTTGGGTTCTACTGTAAAATGAACCACGACATCTACTTCTCTGAATCGAGTGGGGTGAAATCTTGGATGAAGGAAGCATGGTGGGTCAGTGGTCTATGGCCGGCGTTGTGATGCTTAACGTTGATTGGAGGCGATGATTTTGGGAATTCTCTGGTGATGGTTTAGGACTCGGGTTCAACCCGAGTACTCGATTTTGAATCGAGATGGGTGATGGTGTTCCGTGGGTCGTGAATGTCTGTAGAATGGTAGAGTGACTTGTCGGAGGTGTCGTCGTTGGCCGGAATGGAGCCGGCACCGGTGCAGGTTGCACGGAGGTGGGTTGATGTCAGTGGATGTGTTTGGTTTGGGGTTGTTTGTTTCCTCGAAGGGAAACTCGGGTAGTAGGGGAGATAGCTCGAGTATTTTTGGATGTGGCTCGGGTAATTCTCGCGTGGACTTTGGGTTTTGAGTTGCTGTGTCAAACTGTTTGTTTTAACAGTTTAAAGTTTTAATCTAAAATAGTTTTAAAATTTTAAAGAGAGTTTGTTTTAAATAAAAAAAATGTACTTTTACTTAAATTCAAGTATATATGGGTTGAACCCAAATTAATGTTCAACCTGATTTTTAGTTTAAAATATAAAATAAGTTTTAAATTTTAAATAGTTTAAATTGAATTAAAATTCTTGTCTTGAATTGAATTGTTTTTATAAATAAACTTGTATGATGTTTTAAATGTCTTAAGTTAAAATCTTAATGTTAGTTTCAAATCTTATTTTGAAATATAAAAGAGAATTTAAGTAAATGTTTTATTTAAATTAATTAGTGTAAAATGATTTAAAATTAACAATTAAAGTTAAGATAATTTATTAGCTTGAGATTAGAATTGTTAATTAATAATTAAGGAAAGTAATTAACGATTTCTTTATAATTTAATTTAATTAATGAATTAAGTTAAGTAAAGATTTCAAGATTTATTTAAGATAATGTTTTATCTTAAATAATAATTAAGCATTAATAATTTGTAATTAGTTAGTTAACTAAGGAATTTTAAGTTGATTAATTTATTTAATTATTATTTTAAAGGGGGTTAATTAAGTGATTAATTAAGTATAATTAATTTTTTAATTAACTATTAATTAAGATGGTGATTTAATTAATGTCTAATGATTAATTAAATTGTAATTACTTAATTAATTAAATAATTAAGAGTTAATTAAAACAGTAATTAATTAATACTTAATAAAGGTTTTATTAAGTAATAAATAGGGATTCTTAATTAATAATTAAAAAGGTTATTAATCTATAATGCAAGTTAATTATGAATTAATTAACTATTTTTATTTAAGGTTAATTAATGTTAATTAAGGACTGACTAATTATATTTATGGATTAATTAATTTGTAATTAACATTATAAATTAATAATTAAGTTTATTAATTAATGATTAAGAGATAATTAAATTTGTTAATTAAGTTTAATTAATTAATTATAAAGGTAATTAGTGATTAATTACTTTGTATTAAAGGATTGATTAATAATTAAGGTTTATTAATTAATAGTTGATGATAGTTAATCTGTTAATGGAAGATTAAATTGGTTAACGAGTAATTAAGGGATGAATTACTCGATTATGTCTAATGAGATGAGTGAAATCCAGTAAGTTAACTAATTTGTTAATTAATTAATCATAATCACTTGATAAAAGATTAAGTATGATTTCTAAATAAAGTTTTGATAAGGCTAATTACTTGAGATAAGTAATTGATAAATTACTAATTGGGAGGTAATTTTTAAATGGATAATTACTTGTTAAAGTAATTAAGGGTTTATTACTTGGTGTAATAAATCAATGAATTTATGAAGTAATTAAGAAGTAATTAATTAATGTTTATATTTGATTAATTGAAAATAATTAATTTAAGCATGATTAATTAATGTAATTAATTAAGAAATAATGTAATTAATTAAGAAATAATGTAATTAATTAAAGTTAATTAATAAATAAAAGTAATTAATTAAGGTTCATTAATTGATATGATTAATGAGAAGAATTAAGGATTAATTACTTGATTTAGAATTAATTAATCATGGTTGATTAATTAGGATGGTGATTTAGTAATTGGTTTAACTAATGGTTATTTAAGCAAGATTTATTGTGATGAAGGTAATTAATTTTAAATTAATTATAGATGAAGAAATTAATTTAATTCACTTTAAATAAATAAAATTATAGAGATAGTTAATTTAATTCATTTAAATTAATTATGTTCTGATTAAGTAAATCATTGCTTATGTTAAATGTGTGACATTGATTGTTTTGAATGGATGTAATCTCAGAAATGAGATAAGTAATGTTGTGTGGTATGAATGGTTGGTTGCATTGTGATGGTAATATAGATTATCTATTGTGATAATGATATGGATTACCTAATTTGTTATGGATCATCTGTTTATTTGATAATGTGATTATCAATTGTGATTTGTGAATTATCTATTCTGTGTGTATATAGATAGTTGAATTTAATTATTTAACTTTAAACAACTTGGACCTAAAAGACACTCTTTGGATTTCGATGAGACCGGGATCGGGTTTCCATATTTGGATATCCGAAAACCACATCGATTCCAATTAACGTTAGGTCGTGAGTCAAAGTGGAGCTTTGTGAAGACTCGAGGTGTAAGGGCTATACGTCAGTATAACTCCGTGGGTGATTCCGTAATGAGTTTGACTGAACTAGCTCTTATAGGTTCAAGAAGGTAACTCAGAATGCAAGGGTTATTATCGTTAACTCTGAGGGTGATTCCAAAATGAGTATAACGAGACAATGCCTTCGGTTTCGTTCGAACCCGGAACGAACTTGTATGGATTGAATGCTTTCAGAACATCGTCAGGTGGACGATGAGCATTCAAAGTGATGTGTTCACTAAAGGTAATCGTAGCCTCAAGCCTCATCAACCGGGAATGGCTAAAACAGGGGAGGTGCAGCAAGGCTTCGTGGGTAGCCCCCACTTGAGAGTAAGATTTACCCCTGTCTAGAGGTCCCTTTTATTTCGGCTGTGTGGGCGGTTGAATAGCTACATCCGCCGGGGTTGTCTTATTTGGAACTGTTCAGTAAGGAATGGGTCCGGCTTTGTGTTGCAGGAGAGCGGGCGTACTCCTTGGTACGGTGATCCAGGCCACGTACTGTGACGGGCGGTACCCCAGTAGCCCTGCCATTTTAGGAATCCAAAATCTAATAAGTGCCAACGGTTTTGATTGTATTACCTAATTTGTGGCTAGTAGCTGGAATTTAATCATGTAACAATTTCGGCTATTTCTTATTTATTTGAAAACCCTAGACCTATTATAATATCATTGAATTTCCTATCAAATGTTTTGGTTAGCGTAAGGTAAAAACTTTTCCATGTTTATGTGTGGGAAGTCTTACGTGGTACCTTTTCTTTCAAAAGGTTTTTAAAGTTAAGCAACTTTAACCGTTTACTCACACCAGACCCTTGTCTGACCCGGAGATTCTGTTTTCTTAAACTCTTGGGTACTCAAATTTTTACGAGTAGCCAAGGAATTCAGGTTAGGATTTTATGTTGGCTTGACGAAATCTGAAGGAGCAAATGGAGCAGGAGGCTTCTGCGTATAGCTATAGAGTATTCTGCTGTGTGTTCTCTGAGTTGTTGTATTGAGTTGTATAACTAGACAGGTGTTTATAACTGTCTAGTATGAGTTGATTAAGCTGTGTATCTCTGATGTATATGATACTATGTAATGTATTATGTGATTAATATAATTTATTCGTTCCACTATTTAGATTCTGATGTTGGTTCTTTCTTCTTCTCTATCTTTTCTCTTTTCTATCCCTTTCTTTCTTAAAGATGATGCGATTTTCTGTGGTTAGAAAGTCGGGTCGTCACACCCGTACCCCTGAGTCAACACTATTCCTCATCGATCAACTCAAGTTGTACAGAAATACGAACCATTTGGGTTAAAGAAGAAGAGGTAGAAGAAGAAAATAGAAAAAAACAACATCAGAATCTAACCATCGCAGCGAAATAAAATATAATAGATATTAATATATCTTTACACCAAAACAAATATATCTGTTTATATATATTACATCATCAGAGTACACCAATCACAGCTCAACCACAACAACATACAAGTGGATACACAGTAACTCAATACGGTGGAATACATATATAAAACAAGTACAAAAGTACGTCTCGTCATCCTGCTCGTCTCCTGAGCTTCACAGCATCATATCCTGTATCCTATAATACTCGGTCTGACCCGATCATTACAGTTAAATAACACCCGAGTTAGTCTGGAATACCAGCGTGAGAAAATCACACTCAGTTGATTATTAAAGTTTCAAAAATCCTTTGAAAAACAAAAGCAACTCGTAAGACCACGCCACAAATAAACATGTCGGGTTTTTACCTTACGATAGCTAATTTTTTATTATTATAGAAATCCTCTGATATTATAATAGAGTCCATATACAAATACTTATAAAATAGCCGAAACTGTTACATCTATTAAATTCTAGCTACTAGCCACAGAGTGGGTAATACAAACAAAACTCGTACATGGCTCGTAAGGAGAATGGATTTCCAACTAATGGCTAGGCACTGGGGTACCACCTATCACAGTACGGGGCCTAGATCATCGTACCGAGGAGTATGCCTGTAACAACCTGCATATTTATTGATTTTATATTTAAATATTTTGTCATTAATCGGATATTTGTCCGAAAAGCTACTTTTTGCAAACGGTCAAATTAGGACTCGAGACCACTTCTATTGAGTTCGAAATGTCGTTTACAACTTTTTTAAGTATAAACATTGATAGGTTTGGAGTTAGTGGAATTTGACTTACTTTTCCCACTTTGGACTTTGGGTTAGATTAGCCATTATAACTCAAACCCACTTCTCTCCTTCTCCTCACTCTTCATAAATTCCTACCAAACACAAACTTTAACATTAATGGTGAGTGGAAAAGGAAATTAGAAACTCCAAGCCTAGGTTTCAACTCCAACTCCATCATTCAACTCCAAATTCAAGGAAAAGCATTGGATTCAAGCTTGTAGTTGCTTCTCCATTCACCTTCAAGCTTTACCTTCATAATTTGGTGAAAAGGTGAGATTTTTATCTCACAATTCTTGCCTATAACTATCTTGGACTGTTGGGAATGATTCCCTATCATGTTTGCATGCACATTTGCATTTGGTTTGAATCGAATTGGCGAAAAACTCCAATTTTTAGTGTTTTTGGAGATTTCCTGCACTTAGGTCGCACTGCCACGAAATGCCACTTCGGAATTAGGTCGTAGGTCGTAGGTCGTGGGCCGCTAGGTCGTAGGTCGCTCACTCTGATCTTCGTATGGTTGCTCGGCCTGTTCTTTGTTAGGTCGCGGCAAAGTTAGGTCGCACGATCTTGTTTTAGACCTTAGGTCGCTTTCCCTGTCGCATTGGTACGTTGCTAGGTCTTAACCCCTTAAGTCGCTCGACCTTTAGGTCGTAACTCTTTAGGTCGCGAACCCCGTTAGGTCGCTTGACCCATAATTCGCTCGACCTTTAGGTCGTAACTCTTTAAGTCGCGAACCCCGTTAGGTCGCTTGACCCTTAAGTCGCTCAGCCCGTTCACACTTTAGGTCGCAAGACCACTTGGTCGTGCAACATTTAGGTCGCTTGCCCTGTCGCATTGGTAAGTTTCTAGGTCTTAATCCCTTAAGTCGCTCGACCTTTAGGTCATAACTCTTTAGGTCGCGAACCCTGTTAGGTCGCTTGACCCATAAGTCGCTCGACCTTTAGGTCGTAACCCTTTAAGTCGCAAACCCCGTTAGGTCGCTTGACCCTTAAGTCGCTCAGCCCGTTCACACTTTAGGTCGCAAGACCACTTGGTCGTGCAACATTTAGGTCGCTTGGCCTAGGTCGTTAGGTCGTAGCACGTTCACTTGCTCGGCCGTGTCTTTAACTCGTAGGTCGCTCGCCTTCCTTAGGTCGCTTACCTGGTTGAGTCACACCTCACCTTAGCTCGGCCATGTTAGATCGCGAGTTTCCCTTAGGTCGCGTGTACCACTAGGTCACTCGATCTTATCCTCCCTTAGGTCTTCGCTAAGTCGTACCGTTTTAGATGGGGCGTTGCGCCGCACCCCGCCGGGGGCGCTGCCCCCTGGACCCCCGCGACCTGACCGGGCAGGTCGAACCCCGTAGTAGTGGCGTTGCCCCCGCACCGCCACCTTGGGGGTTTCCACCCCCCTGGACCCCCTCCGTAGAGGATCTTATCCAATAAACATTCAACAGAACTTGCTTTGTTGAGATGCTGAGTTGACCATTCTTCGAGACAAACTATCTTGGGCTTCTCGGTCGATTTTATGGATTTTTGAATATCTATTTCGATGGATTCTTTATCGGTTTCTTTGGATTTTATTCACGTCTTCAAATGTGAATTTTTATGATTGATTGTTTCTACAATCACTTCTATGATTTGTCACTTTAAAATATAAAGGTTTTCAATACTAGTAGTAAATATCAAAACTCTTTCATCAAAACAATTTTAACTCTATTCTACTACAAAGCTTTTTCCTTAAACCGTTTTCCAATCTATTAGTATATACAAACCTTTACCTCATTCGTATGAGAAATCTAATTAAACGACTTAGTAAAACAAGTGGTATGAAACGTTTGCGTTTACTTCGTTGGTTAATTCTTGGACTTGTGCGATTGAATCTTTTGTGACAATTTTCTAGTGAAGATCTACAGTTTATTCGTAAATATTTGAGTTAAGCAAGTGGTTATGGGACATGAAGCTAAATTTTTATATTTACTAACTTAGTGTAATTGACACTTCTTGATGATCATGACGATCATTTTTGTGTTTTAGACTAGCAACTGTGCGATGTCTCTTTGTCTGCGAGGGAGACTAGACCCCGCTCTTGTGATGTTTCGCCATTGCATTTGTGTGATGTTTCGCCATCACATATGTGGGGTAGCGCCCCACGGTCTTCGGGCCATTCATGTGTCAAAATTAATGGCTTGCAACCATGAGATGGCGTCTCGCTTTGTGTTACACGTGTAGGTGAGTTTTCATACTCCCATTTTGTGAGTTTTCATGCTCCTATATTGTGACTTCTGGATTTCTTGTGTAGTCTTCTGGAATTTGTGCTTCACCTATTTTCATGACTTTCATTGTTATGATTTTCTAGCTTTTATGTTTAGGTGAATTTGGATCTTTTAGAAGATTCTTTTGATATTGTTTGATCTCTTGATGATCTTCATTTACATGTTTATCATAGTATGTCTTTATGGTTACTATATGTTCTTGCCATATCTATTGTTTATATCACGTTATCTGATATTTATAGCTAGACTGATCCGTTTATTATTTTCTTATAAATAATACTCGGGTCAGACCGAGATGTTACAGGTGCTTCTGCTTGACTTCTCCCCCAGGGATTTACTACTCTGACTTTTGGCTGACCATTTAGATTAGCAGTTTTTGTCGTTTACACTTGAGATATAGACTCATAGTTGTATTCTTTTGTATAGCACGTGTTGCTATTCTTTTGTATTATTGTGGATCTTTTTGACCACTACTCCGATGCACACTTTCATGTGTTAGTTATATATTCATATCTTCTTCCGCCTTTGTGATATGGATGTCTGTGACTGATTTGCGTTATGCTTATTTCTATGTTTGTTTCCGAAGATTATTTATAGCCACCGTGTGATAAGAAATCACATGGATGGTCGCTCCTCAACAGCCTTATTCTCCGTGCTAGTTGACAGCACTACACCGTAGTGTTCTTGGCTAGCGTGGGTATAGAGGTGGGGTGTCAAACGCCCGCTCCCCGGCAACACAAGACCGGGACTACCCCTTACTGAATAATCCCGAGTGAGATCACCCCACGGTTGGGATCAGCAACCGCCCACTAAGCCGAAATAAAAGGTACATCTAGCCGGGATGACCTCACCCTGCTTGGGTGCTACCCACCTAGCCTTGCTGCATAACCCCTGATTTTCAGTCATTCCCATTTGATGAGGCTTGAGGCTAAGTGTTACCTTATAGAACATATCCCTTAGAATGCCCATCGTCCACCTGACGATGTTTCGCAAGCATCCATCCATACAAGTTGTGATAACCCGGATTTTTAGACATCAGATATTTGAATAATTATCTGATTTTAACTGTTATTAACACTGATTTTAAATTGAACAAATAAATCTGATAATTAATATATATATCTGGGAAGATATTTATATGACAATCTCCTGATATAATTATTTAAGATGGTAAAACTTATTATTTCCAAACGGATTAAATATGTGTTGTTTGCATATATATATATTTGAATGGAATTTGGATTTAAATTTGAAATTCAAAAGATAAATATCTTGAAATAAAATTGGATTTAAATATATATAAATATGAAAATGTGATTATTTAATTATGTATAGAGTAGCTTTAAACTTATTTTCTCAAAAGGGTATATAAATACAAATAAAAGAGAAGTATAATTATAAATTTGTAACATATATATATGATTAAAATATAAATACATGTAAACAAGTAGATATTAACTAATTAATTAAACAAAGATTCACATTTATCTCATAATAAACATATTAACATTTAAATATAACTAATTAACACTTAAATATAACTAATTAACATTAAAGACAAATGTAAGCATTATATAAAAAAATAAAAATAAAGACAAGTGTTAAGTATTAAACAAATATAAGCTACAAGTGTAAGTTGTAAATCAAACAAAATGACAAGTGTCATTAAATTTATTTATTTTCTTTTATTTATTTTGTCAAATTTATTTCAGCACTCTTTTAAAAACATTTTCACTTTTCTTATTATCTTTTAAAAATCAAATGCTAGTGAATCAAAGAGACATTTCACTTAAAAAAAAAAATCTGAAAACTCAATGCTTCTCAAAAACAAGATCTGAAACTTCACTCCTCAAATTGTAATTACAAAATCAATAGCCTGTAACAAAGTTTTCAATTCAAATCTACATATTCATTTCAAAAGAAAACTCTAAGATCTGTAACTCCTCTCAAAACCAAAACCTGTAACAAGAACATCAACATGCAACTTTAAAGTTACTACAAAGCATAATGAAGTCTGCATTTTACAACCTGAAGATTTTATGCAATTCATCTCTGAAAATTTGAGCAAAATCAAAATGAAGCCTGCATTTTTATCAAGGCCTGCATGCATCTAAGTTGATCAGGAATTCAAATGCAAAATCTGGAATCAATTTTGAATCAAGGCCTGCATGCATCTAATATGGGTCAGAGTTTTAAAATTTCAAACCTGCATTTTCTTCCTCTGGAAAGCATGCATGCATGAAATTGTTAGCAGGATGCAAATCAATTTCAAGGTTCCTGTGAAACAAATTTAGTAAAGTTATCCTCTGTTCAGAGCATTTGCAAGGTGAGTAAATTTCTATTTTTAAAAAAAACAGCTCTTCTTTTAAAAGAAAATCGAAGCTAAACAAGTTTTACAGAAAAACTCAAGTTCTAATTCAAACTTGTTTAAAGAAAAAAGGAATCAAAACCGCTGTAGGAAAAAAAAAAAAAAAATGGCTCTGTCTTTTTTTTTTTTAGTGAGTAACCTCAAAATTGAAAGTTGTTTTGAATTATCTGTTGCATGTGGATTATAGGAGTGAGTTTGATTTGTATGATTTTATTGTGATAAATATTCACTGTGTATATATATAAACATATATATATGTGTGTTTACAGGTACCTGATCACCTGTTCTGTTTATAAAACTAAAATTTTAAACAGAAAAAAAAATACCAATACCTCTTGAATTGGTTCTCAGTTAGGATCTGTTAGGTAAATGAAGTTGTTAGTTTAGTATAGATTTATGTTTACAAATTATAATCAAGAGGAAAAGAAAAAGAAAAAAAGAGAGAAAAAAAAAACTGTTGCCTCTGAAACACTAACAACAGACAATATTTTCAAGAAGCAAGTATGTCAAACTTCTTAAATTATTAAAACAAGTTTATAAATTAATGCAAGTATGAATTATGAATTTTAAAACAAAAATCACATTTTTATATAAACTGTGGAGTGAGAATTACTGAGTTGAACCAAATTTGGAGTTTTGGGTTTATCTGGTGATCTAGTGATTGTGGGGTATTGTGATTCTTCCTGGAGGTGGAAAATTGATTAGAGAGTGGGGAAAAATTGCCAGGTGAAACGTCAAAGGTGGATGGCGACGGTGGTTGCCGATCTTAGTTTCTAAACCTAGTTTGTGGGTGGTTGGTTCTTTGTTGCCTTTTGATTTCTTTGGAGCACCGAGTGTTGCCATACTTTGGGGATCAGCAGAGGGGACGTAGGCGAAGGGATGGCCGGTGTCGTAGGTGATAAGATGGTCGGAGTTGAGATTGTCGCGATGTTGTTAGGTTTGGGATTATGGTTGCAGTAATGTTCCAGGTTGAAATTGGGTTACTTGAATTTTGATTTCGAGCTGCAAATGTAAATATGAAGGCGTATCCATGTTGGAAGTTGGACGGCGACTTGGTGGAGTCGGCTAGGGTGACTGGTGATGGCCTAAGTGTCGGTGCATATGCACCGTGCATATGCACCGTGCATATGGTGTTCTGGTGAACTTTTTTGAGTTTGTGCAGGAGAGTGGACTCGAAGCTTCTCTCGAGTTTTTGTGTTTTTGTCTCGAAGCAGTCAGGGTCATAACTCGAAGCAGTAATAGATGGACTCGGGTATGTTAGTTTCAGGTTATAAAACCTGACAGTATTCTGTGTTTTGAAATTTAAATGAAATCCAAATTTTTTAAGCAGGAATTTAAAGCAGAGATTTTAAATTCAAAGTTTAAGTTGATGAACTTTGGAATCCTAAGTTTTAAAATGGAAATTTTAAATTTAAAGCAAGGTTTAAAATCAAGTTTAAAATCAAGTTTAAATATGAGTTCAAGTTTACTATAAATTCAAATTCTTGAATTTAAATCAGATTTGTAATTTAACTCGAATTTATATAATTCGAGATGGTTTAAATTTATTCAAATGTTTTAAAGTGGATTTTAAAATGAGTTTGATTTCAAATAAATGTTTAAACTTGACAAAAACTCTTTTCTTTAATATTTGAATTAAAGTTATAGAAGTAAAATAATCAATTTATTTTAAAGACTTGAATTCTTTAATAAATTTAAGTAATTTGGATTTAAACCTTACTTACATAAGTAATGAATGTTTTCACTTTTATTTTAAGGTATAGTTTATTTAAATTTGGATAAATGTTTTAAATAGTTAAACATTTTGAAATCTTAAATTTAAATGGAAATTGAATTTAATTTAGAAATGTATTTTTTTAAATACATTTGAATGTAGATAAAGTCATTAATAAGTAAATGAATTATTTTGGAAATAATTAAGGAATTTACTTATTTATTTGATTTTAAATAATGATTTTGATTAAAAATTTTTTAGAGATGTTTAATAATAGTTAATCTAAGATAATTTTTCTTAAGGAAGTAATTAAAGAAAATAACCAAGGATTATTTAGTAATTAATTAATATGATTAATTTTCAATAATTAATTAGATTAGTTAATTATGATAATCATTTTCGAGAAATTGATTAAGATTAATGACTTAGTGGAAGTAATTAAGGAATTAACTACTTATTGTATGTAATGGAGTTTAATGTGATTGGTTTAAATTAATTAATTTTAATTAATTTTAATCACTTGATGATTTGATAATAATTACTTAATGTAATTGATGAAATATAATTACCTAGTGAAGTAATTAATGATAATTACTGAATGTAATTAGTGGAAGATGGAATTGTTGAAGTAATTTGGACTAAATTATTTTGTATAATTAATCAAGGGATTAATTAGAGAATAAATTAGGGATTAATTTAGTCAATGAAGTAATTAAGGATAGTTAATTACTGGATATTATTAATCAAGGGTGATTAATAATTATGGTTAAAAATTAATTAATGAGGTAATAAAAGGTTAATTACTGTATTTGGTTAAGAATAAATTAATTTAGGAAATTAATTTAAAGGATAAATAGAATGATATGGGAAGCCTTTGATTAATTGTTACCCCTAATATGTGTTCGTGATGCTATGTGATAAGATATGTTTAATTTAAACTGTGATGATGTGATGAATTACTGTGACATCCTGTATTTAAAAAGTTGAATTGTATTTCACTTGAAAAATTTAAGTTAAGATGACATTGGATTCGAAGAGACCGGAGTTGGGTATTAGTGAATACCTGAAACCACTTCGATTCTTATAATTTGATATGTGAAACTAATAAGCTGAAGTGGAATGACTTAAGTAAATTGGACCATTTAAATCTAAGTTTGGCACTTAGAAATTGATGTGTGAAATGGTTGATGTCTATAATAACTTATGAAGTGTAAATTGATATAAGTTACCCCGGGTTTATATAAATCGTATGCTTTTGTATTCCAAGTTAGATGGGTTTACTCACGCTGGTTTCCAGCCTGACCCGGGTGTTACTTTGATGTAATGCTCGGGTCAGACCGAGTATTACAGATTTTCAGGTAAGGACGTTCTGGAGCTCAGGAAGGCGTGCTAGATGCCTGGAACGTATGGAGCGTACCCGCTGTGATATATAGTTATATCTATGACATGTTGTTTTATAACTGTCCTATATTGTGTAAATGTTATAACTCTGATATATGAAAATGTAAATGTACTGATACTTTTCTTTTTGTAAACTGTCATTATGTGATATTATATTTTGGTCCGCTGCGAATGTGAGTTATCTGTGTCTTGTTTCTGTTTCTTCTTCTTCTATCTCTTCTTCCTTTCTCTAACTACCTGGAAATTTCGGGATCGAAATTTTCGGGTCGTTACATTTGGTATCAGAACCGAAGGTTAAGCGAGAACCTTGGCTCTGTTGGGATTACTCATTAAGGATAGGGTAAGTGGTACCCTAGAATGAGTTGAGTGTATAAATATGAGAGAGCGTACTTGTTATTTTCTTATATAAAGGTTTTTAAATGATTTCAAAAGTAAACGAATCTTATATAAGAAATTGATTATCTATTATATTAAGGAAATTGGTTGTAGTATTAATTAAATTAAAAGTAATAGTAAGAATTGAGTGGTAATAGAATTACAACCAAATTGAAATTAAATTAAAGACAAGTTTGAATTGGATTCAAACTGAAATTAAATCTTGAAATTGGGAAAGGTTTCAGGGTAAGGATAATCAATTAATTTATGTAATTAATTAAACTTTATTTAATGAGATTAATTAATGGATAATAATTGGAAATGATAAATTAAGAGGAAGTTACTTAATTGAGTAACTAGTGGCAAGTAATTAAAAGGACAATTACTAATGAAGGTAATTAAGAAATAAGTTAATTACCGAATGTGATTAATTGGAATTTTATTTGGGGAGTTAAATGGTTAATCTGAATTGGGAGTTTGTGTGATCTCAAAATGGGTTTGAGATCTAGAAATTGTAAATTGATGGATGTTTTAAGATGAATTAGATGATATCATCCTATTGTTGTTAAAAATCTTTAAGTTGTGGATTAGATTTGTTTAAATGAATGAGAAATGGGGTATGGTAATCCATTGTTGGGATAAAAAGGTAAATTGATTTAAAGGAGTTAAATCAACATTTGAAGTATTAACTCGAATCTATATAATTCGAGATGGTTTAAATTTGAAATTAGATCAAATTGAATTTGATTTGAATTAATTGAAATTGTGATTGAAGATGTGTAAGTATAAGATTCAAATGGAAAATTTGAATCGGATTAATTTGAAACAATTTGAAATTGAAATGGTTCAATTTGAAATTAGTCCAAATTTATTGGAATAATTTGGAATTATAATTAATGTTGAATGGTTTTAAATTTCAATGGAATTTGAAGTTATTTAAAATTGGAATTGGGTCAATTTAAATGGGAGTGGAAATTTAAATTGAACTGATGGGAATAGAGATTGGGAAGTGAACAGTTTTGACTCTGGACTATTTTTAATATAATTTGTTTTAATATAAACCTATTTCCAAAGCTATTTATTATATATACAACTTTTCTTTAAAAAGCCAAACTATCTTATATTTGTTTACAATTATTTTTGAAAATGTTTAACAATTTTCCAACTGTTTTACAAGATAATCACTATTTTTCAACTGTTTTACAAAACTAATTACTATCTTACTATTATTTTGCAATTATCTAAAATTTCTATAATTATTTCAAGCTATTTTCTAACCATTTTACACCTATTTTACAAACTAGTAATTATTTTCCAACTACTTATCTATTTTTAAATTTTTAAGCTATTTTCTAAATAAACTGGACAGAGTTTAAACTGTTATTGGATGGATACCCAATCGAGATAAGAATAGAGGTGATAATCCAAATGGATTGAAGTAATTGTGAGTAAATGAATGAAAATCAAAGTGAATGTGAATAGAAATAGAATTAATTTGAATAATAACCAATAAAGATAAATACGTAGGGTGTATGTATGTTATTCTATTCGCATAGTGATTTGATCCAGATTCGAGCACAGAATTTTGAGATAGTTATATCGATCCGAGTGGGATTTTTCACTCGATTTTCGACGGCGAACCTGGATATGGATTGTTGATTGGTTCTGGATATTCTCTATCATAGTTAAGCTATGCAAGGAGAATGACGGTTTCTGATCAAGAAACCAGATCTGAGTCCGCACTAGAAAGTCAGGTGGACAATACTAGTTCGGAACTGAAATTGTGTGATCGAGTGAGCGATCAGATTGGTATGGCGTACGAATGGTATGTGTACGTCGTACGGATTTGAATAAAATTGATACTGGAAATTTTTGGATAAGGAATGTGAAATGGTTTTTGAGATGAAAATATATTTTGTGAAATTTATGATAAAGTAAAGTGGAAATTGGATATTTCTATGATTGGAATTTTGTTTATGGAAGTAAGTGATATGGTAAGTGGTTTGTAAAAAGTAATCAAATTTGAATATTTGATTTTGAGTAAACAAAGTAAATATCTTTGTTTTATAAGATAAAACTCCCCTTGATGAATCTTTTACCAGAAGGAATGGATTTTGAAAATGTTTGAAGTATAAAAAGAGTTTTATACAGGTTTGAAATGATCCAAGGTTTTGAAAATTATACATATCTGTATATGTATGTACAAAGGATCTTATGAGGATTTTTGGAAAAAGGTTTTGGGAACCTATGGATTTGGAAAGGCTTTTGATTTTTGGGTAAAATCAATATTGAATTTGGAAAGCCTAGTTTGAGAATTATCGATTTTGGGATAATCGATTTTGTGTAAAGGAGCTTTGTATGAGATCATACTAGGTGTATGATTTAAAGATACTATATATGTATAGTATAAAATGTTTTGATGATGCTCTGGGGAAAAAGGCGCTCCCTTGGAATGGACTTCTCAGGAGTACCACCGGGTGGTGCTGCCTTGAGCCCCAAGGGGGGTTCTAAAGTTGATCCTGTGAGGAGTCCGGACAAACTAGTTCCTGAGGATTATTGGGTAGCGAAACTCGATGGCGCTGATGCCTACAGAGGCATTTGGGTTATGCTATGACAACAGTGTAACTCGATGTCGCTGTGATCTACTGTGGGGACCATAGCGAAAATCGTGTGGAGGATGAGTGTCAACGGTCTACACTTGATTTTGTCGGGAAGGCAACACAACATCGGTAGACTGCGATCTATGGTCAAGTGGAGTGGAGAAGTTTCATTTTTGGCAGCGAAATTCGAGGGCGCTGATGCCTACAGTTATATGGGTTTTAGCTGTGATAGCTACGAAATTCCAGTTGTAGCTGCGATCCGTAGCGGGTTCCATTGTGTAATCGTGAGGCGCGGAGGCCTACAGTTATCTGTGGATTTTGTCGGGACGACAACGTAATCATCGAGTTAACTGCGACCATGGATGGGGGTGATGATTTCCAAAGCATTCTCACCAAAAATATATCCTCTATTTTCAAAAACTGTTTTCAATATTTTCAATAGAAATTATTTTCCAAGTATTTTCACGGGATGTTGAAAATGAGTCTGCTAAGTATTTATAGATTTTCAGTCTTACGCCTGATCAACGTATGACCGAATTTCTATGAGAACGAGGACGGACTTGTTAAAACATCGAGTTATAAAAAGTATTTTTATAAAACTATTTTGGCAGTACTACAGATTTTAAAAGTGTTTTGAAAAAATGATCAAAGAATATTTTAACTGATTTCAAAATATTTAATAAAATCTACTTTCGCTCCTTTTCGAGGACGAAAAGATTCAAAGGGGGGAGGAATGTGATAACCCGGATTTTTGGACATCAAATATTTGAATAATTATCTGATTTTAACTGTTATTAACACTGATTTTAAATTGAACAAATAAATCTGATAATTAATATTTATATCTGGGAAGATATTTATATGACAATCTCCTGATATAATTATTTAAGATGGCAAAACTTATTATTTCCAAACGGATTAAATATGTGTTGTTTGCATATATATATTTGAATGGAATTTGGATTTAAATTTGAAATTCAAAAGATAAATATCTTGAAATAAAATTGGATTTAAATATATATAAATATGAAAATGTGATTATTTAATTATGTATAGAGTAGCTTTAAACTTATTTTCTCAAAAGGGTATATAAATACAAATAAAAGAGAAGTATAATTATAAATTTATAACATATATATATATGATTAAAATATAAATATATGTAAATAAGTAGATATTAACTAATTAATTAAACAAAGATTCACATTTATCTCATAATAAACATATTAACATTTAAATATAACTAATTAACACTTAAATATAACTAATTAACATTAAAGACAAATGTAAGCATTATATAAATAAAATAAAATAAAGACAAGTGTTAAGTATTAAACAAATCTAAGCTACATGTGTTAGTTGTAAATCAAACAAAATGACAAGTGTCATTAAATTTATTTTTTTGCTTTTATTTATTTTGTCAAATTTATTTCAGCCCTCTTTTAAAAACATTTTCACTTTTCTTATTATCTTTTAAAAATAAATGCTAGTGAATCAAAGAGACATGTCACTTAAAAAAAAATCTGAAAACTCAATGCTTCTCAAAAACAAGATCTGAAACTTCACTCCTCAAATTGTAATTACAAAATCAATAGCCTGTAACAAGGTTTTCAATTCAAATCTACATATTCATTTCAAAAGAAAACTCTAAGATCTGTAACTCCTCTCAAAACCAAAACCTGTAACAAGAACATCAACATGCAACTTTAAAGTTACTGCAAAGCATAATGAAGTCTGCATTTTACAACCTGAAGATTCTATGCAATTCATCTCTGAAAATTTGAGCAAAATCAAAATGAAGCCTGCATTTTTATCAAGGCCTGCATGCATCTAAGTTGATCAGGAATTCAAATGCAAAATCTGGAATCAATATTGAATCAAGGCCTGCATGCATCTAATATGGGTCAGAGTTTTAAAATTTCAAACCTGCATTTTCTTCCTCTAGAAAGCATGCATGCATGAAATTGTTAGCAGGATGCAAATCAATTTCAAGGTTCCTGTGAAACAAATTTAGTAAAGTTATCCTTTGTTCAGAGCATTTGCAAGGTGAGTAAATTTCTATTTTTAAAAAAAACAGCTCTTCTTTTAAAAGAAAAATTGAAGCTAAACAAGTTTTACAGAAAAACTCAAGTTCTAATTCAAACTTGTTTAAAGAAAAAAGGAATCAAAACTGCTGTAGGAAAAAAAAATGGCTCTGTCTTTTTTTTTAGTGAGTAACCTCAAAATTGAAAGTTGTTTTGAATTATCCGTTGCATGTGAATTATAGGAATGAGTTTGCTTTGTATGATTTTATTGTGATAGATATTCACTGTATATATATGTGTGTGTGTGTGCGTGTGTGCGTGTGTGTTTACAGGTACCTGATCACCTGTTCTGTTTATAAAACTTAAATTTTAAACAGAAAAAAAACCAATACCTCTTGAATTGGTTCTCAGTTAGGATCTGTTAGGTAAATGAAGTTGTTAGTTTAGTATAGATTTATGTTTACAAATTATAATCAAGAGGAAAAGAAAAAGAAAAAAAGAGAGAGAAAAAAAAACTGTTGCCTCTGAAACACTAACAACAGACAATATTTTCAAGAAGCAAGTATGTCAAACTTTTTAAATTATTAAAACAAGTTTATAAATTAATGCAAGTATGAATTATGAATTTTAAAACAAAAATCACATTTTTATATAAACTGTGGAGTGAGAATTACTGAGTTGAACCAAATTTGGAGTTTTGGGTTTATCTGGTGATCTAGTGATTGTGGGATGTTGTGATTCTTCCTGGAGGTGGAGAATTGATTGGAGAGTGGGGAAAAATTGTCAGGTGAAAGGTCAGAGTTGGATGGCGACGGTGGTTGCCGATCTTAGTTTCTAAACCTAGTTTGTGGGTGGTTGGTTCTTTGTTGCCTTTTGATTTCTTTGGAGCACCGAGTGTTGCCATACTTTGGGGATCAGCAGAGGGGACGTAGGCGAAGGGATGGCCGGTGTCTTAGGTGATAAGATGGTCGAAGTTGAGATTGTCGCGATGTTGTCAGGTTTGGGATTATGGTTGCAGTAATGTTCCAGGTTGAAATTGGATTACTCGAATTTTGATTTCGAGCTGCAAATGTAAATATGAAGGTCGTATCCATGTTGGAAGTTAGACGGCGACTTGGTGGAGTCGGCTAGGGTGACTGGTGATGGCCTATGTGCTGGTGCATATGCACCGTGCATATGGTGTTCTGGTGAACTTTTTTGAGTTTGTGCAGGAGAGTGGACTTGAAGCTTCTCTCGAGTTTTTGTGTTTTTGTCTCGAAGCAGTCAGGGTCATAACTCGAAGCAGTAATAGATGGACTCGGGCATGTTAGTTTCAGGTTATAAAACCTGACAGTATTCTGTGTTTTGAAATTTAAATGAAATCCAAATTTTTTAAGCAGGAATTTAAAGCAAAGATTTTAAATTCAAAGTTTAAGTTGATGAACTTTGGAATCCTAAGTTTTAAAATGGAAATTTTAAATTTAAAGCAAGGTTTAAAATCAAGTCTAAAATCAAGTTTAAATACGAGTTCAAGTTTACTATAAATTCAAATTCTTGAATTTAAATCAGATTTGTAATTTAACTCGAATTTACATAATTCGAGATGGTTTAAATTTATTCAAATGTTTTAAAGTAGATTTTAAAATGAGTTTGATTTCAGATAAATGTTTAAACTTGACAAAAATTCTTTTCTTTAATATTCGAATTAAAGTTATAGAAGTAAAATAACCAATTTATTTTAAAGACTTGAATTCTTTAATAAATTCAAGTAATTTGGATTTAAACCTTACTTACATAAGTAATGAATGTTTTCACTTTTATTTTAAGGTATAGTTTATTTAAATTTGGATAAATGTTTTAAATAGTTAAACATTTTAAAATCTTAAATTTAAATGGAAATTGAATTTAATTTAGAAATGTATCGTTTTAAATACATTTGAATGTAGATAAAGTCATTAATAAGTAAATGAATTATTTTGGAAATAATTAAGATAATTAAGGAATTTACTTATTTATTTGATTTTAAATAATGATTTGATTAATTTTTTTTAGAGATGTTTAATAATAGTTAATCTAAGATAATTTTTCTTAAGGAAGTAATTAAAGAAAATAACCAAGGATTATTTAGTAATTAATTAATATGATTAATTTTTAATAATTAATTAGATTAGTTAATTATGATAATCATTTTCGAGAAATTGATTAAGATTAATGACTTAGTGGAAGTAATTAAGGAATTAACTACTTATTGTATGTAATGGAGTTTAATGTGATTGGTCTAAATTAATTAATTTTAACCACTTGATGATTTGATAATAATTACTTAATGTAATTGATGAAATATAATTACCTAGTGAAGTAATTAATGATAATTACTGAATGTAATTAGTGGAAGATGGAATTGTTGAAGTAATTTGGACTAAATTATTTTGTATAATTAATCAAGGGATTAATTAGAGAATAAATTAGGGATTAATTTAGTCAATGAAGTAATTAAGGATAGTTAATTACTGGATATTATTAATCAAGGGTGATTAATAATTATGGTTAAAAATTAAGTAATGAGGTAATAAAAGGTTAATTACTGTATTTGGTTAAGAATAAATTAATTTAGGAAATTAATTTAAAGGATAAATAGAATGATATGGGAAGCCTTTGATTAATTGTTATTCCTAATATGTGTTCGTGATGTTATGTGATAAGATATGTTTAATTTAAACTGTGATGATGTGATGAATTACTGTGACATCCTGTATTTAAAAAGTTGAATTGTATTTCACTTGAAAAATTTAAGTTAAGATGACATTGGATTCGAAGAGACCGGAGTCGGGTATTAGTGAATACCCGAAACCACTTCGATTCTTATAATTTGATATATGAAACTAATAGGCTGAAGTGGAATGACTTAAGTAAATTGGACCATTTAAATCTAAGTTTGGCACTTAGAAATTGATGTGTGAAATGGTTGATGTCTATAATAACTTATGAAGTGTAAATTGATATAAGTTACCCCGGGTTTATATAAATCGTATGCTTTTGTATTCCAAGTTAGATGGGTTTACTCACGCTGGTTTCCAGCCTGACCCGGGTGTTACTTTGATGTAATGCTCGGGTCAGACCGAGTATTACAGATTTTCAGGTAAGGACGTTCTGGAACTCAGGAAGGCGAGCTAGATGCCTGGAACGTATGGAGCGTACCCGCTGTGATATATAGTTATATCTATGACATGTTGTTTTATAACTGTCCTATATTGTGTAAATGTTATAGCTCTGATATATGGAAAATGTAAATGTACTGATACTGTTCTTTTTGTAAACTGTTATTATGTGATATTATATTTTGATCCGCTGCGAATGTGAGGTATATGTGTCTTGTTTCTGTTTCTTCTTCTTCTATCTCTTCTTCCTTTCTCTAACTATCTGGAAATTTTGGGATCGAAATTTTCGGGTCGTTACACAAGTCCATCCCGGGTTCGAACGGAACCGAAGGCACTATTCCTACTACATCCATTTTGGAAATATCCTCAGGATTAGTAGCGACTAGCCCTTGCACTTCATTGCTCCATCTTCGAATCCAAATTCGTTTCCACGAAACGTACAAACCGGATCGAAGTGGTTTTCGAGAAATAAATCTCGATCCCGGTCTCTTCGAAATGATCAACGCATTTTTTCCAATATTGATAGTCGGTGATTTAACTATCAATTAATATTCACAAACAACCATCAACCAATAAATAATTTTCCAAAATTATTTATTTATCTCAAAATATCTTTACAAGATATATTTTCACTTTCAAATCCCTCTGAAAACAGTTTTCAAACTATCCTTCTTTTCTCGGAACAAATTTCGAGTATTTCCATTTCCACTTGAATCACCAAGCACAAAACTTTAAATTTTTTAAAATAATTAAAAAAACACTTTATTGTCAAATATATTTAACATTTAATTTATAAAAATTTACTTTAATACTTAATTTACAATAATACTTTAGGGATAACTAAAATAAGGTTACCTTATAACTAGACATTAGATTTCTTCTTTAATTAAAATATCAAATCATTCTTTAAATAATTATTACGAAAATAGATTAAACAAAATGCTTTTTTTGAAATTTATTTTAAAACATTTAAGTTAAAACTACTTCAATAATTGGTTAAAAATTTGTACTATATAAACACTTGAAAATAAAGTTACTTAATAAAATATAAAACTAGATTTCTACTTTTTTTTAAAACAAAATACTAAGTTACTTTTTAATAATTACGGCTAGAATAGATTAAAGAAAATACTTACTTTAGACTTTAAATAATAGAAATAATAAATTTTACGAAACCTGCTTTCTTTAAAAACAACTTTAAAACATTTAATTTAGATTTAAAAATTTACTTTTAAAAACATGTACTTGGCTATCCAGAGAAAATTCCAACTTCAATCACTTAAATCAATTTCCCCAAATTGATTTACAATTTATTTTATTTGAAATAAATTCTTTTACTTATCAGTTCATTTCCAAATTCAGTAGTTATGGACCTTATTATTACTATTTTTCTAATTTCTTCTTTACTCTTTCAATAATTCAAATCTTAAATTCTAAATAAATGTTTGTTCTTTTTAATTAATAATACTGCATTTTAAAATTCATTAACTTTCTGTTTATTCAAATTTTCCTTTCCATTCTCAGGATTCATTTATTAGAATTTTAAAGTCACTTTATTTCTTTTCCAAGTCATTCTTAAATTTATTCTATAATTATTTTACTTGCAATTTCACTTTTTTTATTTTCATTCCCAAAATCAAATTTTTATTTTTGGTAATTCATTATACCCAAATATATCCAATCAAACCATAACATTCAATATTCCAATATAACTCATCATAGAATATCAATATTCATAGCAAAGAATATTAAATAATTTAAATAAATGTTGAGGGGCCCAGTTGGATCCCTCCAACCTGTTTTCCCCTGCATCCATAAACGTTAGCATAATATAATACACCAATTCCAAAATATCATACTATATCACATCAATTAATTCAGCCATTCAAACAATTAATTAAATTTAATCATTTAAATTTAAATTTAACCGAGTGAGATTAACTCACCTTTGATTCCTGTTTTGCAACCCACTTCATTCTCGATTTGATTCCAGGATTTTCAGACCTTGTATAAACATTAGGTGTTTTATTAATATTCGGGTCAATTGAAAAAATTAAGTTCCCATTTGATAATTCCACTAACCACATATTTCATTATCTCCAACAAAATTTAATCTACTATTAATTAAATTTTAAACTAATTTCTTTTTAAATAATTTTCTTAGCAACCGAAATAATTTAGATAAGTTAATCAAATGAATTAATCACCTTAACATATTATTTTAAAATCAACTAGTAAGTTTTAAAATGTGAATATGTATATTTGTTTTATTTCTATTAAAACTACATATTTATTTGTTGAAATATATTACAGATCTCAATAATCTAATTTCATATAACTTCTTATACTTTCCAAATCTTATCTACATACATTTTTACTAATTTACTTATATATAAAAATTTTAAAAATTTATCTTCTTATAAACTCTACCATAATATTCTTATTTTAAATTAAATTTATTAGCAGAATAAACTCTAAATTTTCCTCTACTGTAATTATTTTTTTACAAATTAAACAAGAAGTTTAGGCTTGCTTATTGGTAATTTAAATGTTAAAATACTGAATTACCTTAAGACATTTCTTCTCCAAGTCTAACAAAGTTAAAATACACCTATGTTTATAAATTGTTTAATTAAAAATAAAATAAAAACGGGGATACCTCGCCGCCGAAACCCAAGCTCGTTGAATCCTGCTCACGCTTGACAGCACTCAATCGCGATCGCTAGCCACTTTCCCAGTCGCACTTTCGAACCCTCCGAGCACCGCCCCATCACCATCACAACTCACTGCAATAGATCCCTCTGACAAACCCTAGCTCACGCGACTTCACTCCATCTTCTCGAGCGACGACGCCACAAGCTGTAGCCACGCCATCGATTAACACCTCCATCTATTTCGAGCTTCACCGCCATCATCGTGAAGCTTCACCTCGCAACGTCAAACCCTCGAATCGCACGGCCCCAAAATCATCATTCACGCCTCTCGGTTTCGAGTCGACACTCCCCTGAGCGCGCGCGAGCCCCAGAAGCTCGATTTCAATGTACAAGACGTGGAGATGAATTCGAATTGAAGAAGACTTAAGTGACAGCCATTATTTTTTTTCTCGATTTTGATTTTGAATGAAGAAGAATGGGAGAGTACTCCGGTTTATAACTGAAGACATCAATCTTTTTTTTTTAACTATCGTGTAAAAGAAAGGGGGGACAGGAGAAGATGTTTGCGTGCTGAGGAGAACACGATTTGATCCTTGCGTGAACAAGTACTACAGTGATTTCATAAAAGTTTGACGTTGATAGAAAGTGGGCTATAGTTGAAATAGTTTGACCCGTCAATTTATATGTATAACATATTTAAATTTGAAAATTTAAATCGTCTCGAAATCGTAGCTAAAAATCTCGACCTCCTATCAACGCGTGCCGCTAGGCGTTTATAATGTTAAACCCCTATCCCGAACTCAATAGAAAAAGTTTCGAGTCCTAATTCGATCGTATGGAGAAGATAGCATTTTGAATCCAGTTATTATTAAATTTTCTATATAAAATTCAACGCGTTTACACGTCGTATGCTCACACAACAACTCCAAACACTACGAGATTTGAAACCCGATAATAATACAATATTACGGATCCAATGGTGTTCCTCGGAAGGCTATTTTAAAGTTCAATTTAAACGATATATTTTTAAAACTGGGCAAAACACTATGAAATCCAATTTTAACAGTTTAACTATCCTCAGTATTATCAATATAATTTTACAAGCCTTTAAATTATTTTTAACCAGCTTAAACTCCAGAGTCAACAATTTACCCAACTTCACTTATTTAATTTAATAATTTAGTCATCAAATAAATTGTGATATTCATAATTCAAGTTATAATTGCCCTAGTGAATATTTAAAATCAATTAAATATTCTGATTTAAATGCTCGAAAATTTCGGGTCATCACATCAGAAGTAAAATTTTATCATACATCTTTATACTTATGAAATAAGTTTTAAATTCTCCAAAAGTTTCTTTTATATAAAATACATCTATATTTAAAAAAATAATATGAAATTCAAAAGGATATTTAAGTAATTTAACTAACTTTGACCCATGCTTTTAGGGTATATGTTCATAACCCATAACCGCTCATAATAAACGTTTTAGCAGCTACTCTTAAATTTGAAAAGAGAGAAGTAAAAAAGAAATTGAAAAAGGGGATGTATAAAATAGTTTCGAAAGGAAGAGATGTGAAATAAATAAATTTTTTGTAACGACCCACTATTTTGGACCATTCAAATTGACAATAAAACCACACATGTTGGACTTGAATAATTCAAAACAACAGATTGTTAATATAATTTGGAGCAAATAAAACCAATCACAGAATCACAGACATAGAATATCAGAATAACTTGCAGCGGAAATAAAATAACCATAGTAGTTCATGAAGCTACTATATACATAGTCTCAAAAGAAAATACAAAATACTAGAGTCTGAAAGCAAATACAGTAGAAATCCACTAGTATATAACCTGAATAGAAATACTGAAATAGAAATAGGTAGACAACTAGATAGATAGATAATCTCCAGCAATTATCTAGCTCCAGAAGATGAAATCCAAGGCTGTGATACTCAGGCTGACCTTGAGCGTAAATCAAAACGCAAAACACTCGAGTCAGGACATACATACTTATAAAATGTAAATAAACTCAAGTGAACTGTAATATAAATGCACAAGTAACTTAAAGGATGCTTGGGATCGTCCATCCTTTAAGGATCCATTAAACTATTTACTACGTAGTAATATATGATGTTATGATAATGTCTAAAGTAAAGTAAACTATTTAAAAATAGCGCTAAGGCGTTATCCATATCCCCCTTAACACATTTTATAATGCCAATAGTCTATACAGTACCATTGTACCTCCAGATCGGGAGCTACCATAGAATACTCCATAGGTACGACACAAATCAAACTCGTAGAAAGCACGATAGGGTAGGTGACACGGCACAACTAGACAATGCCCGGGTAGATATACCAATTACGCATCTGGGCTGGTGGTAACGCATAGCAGCCACTACCGCCCACCTCGAGCCACACTCCCAAAAAAAGAAATCAAAGGGTGCACCCAATTAATCACAAAGTAATAGAATGATATCGAAGGAGTGTGTCCGATCAGAGGAGCCACCTCATTGGCCCGAGAATCGTTCCTGTTTTAGCCACCTTATGCCAACTCACGGGAGTCATGTATATACCTCATAAAGGATCGTCACCACCATCCTACTTCATTTTGGAATCTCCACCGCGTACACGGTTGTTAAAGTGGTTTTCAAAGTTGGCTAGAGTATGACAACTTCCATTCCTGGTCTCTTTAACAACCAATCATCATTATAACCCATGGTTATTTATTTCAAATGGTTTATTCTTTCAAATCAATTATATTCATTTCAAAACCATTTAAATTCAATACCATTATACCTTCAAAATAATATCCATTTCCCAAAGTTGTAAAACTTTTAAAACTATACACTTAGTTATAACGCTTTAAAATATGTAATAAGTAGAAACCTTAACACCTTGAAAATGTGACCCTTATATAAATGCATTTCGAAAATGTTACATTTAAGAAATACACTTTAAAACATAACAAAAAGTAGCATAACATTTTTAAAGCGTAACTTAAAATAACACCGCATTTTGAAAAATGCTACAAATGTTACTAAAACATGTTTAAACATAAAATCTTCAATTTTATCATAGTTTATAAAATCTATTTTATTATACAAAACATATCTATTTCATAAATGAAATATATTATTATTATTAGGTTAGATTTAAAATTCCATATTAAATTAAATTAAATTATTAAATCATATTAAACTTTATATCGTTGACAAAAATCTTAAATTTAGTTTAAACCATTTATTTACCTATAAAAATTTAACTCATTAGAAAATCAATATATATTATTTAAATCAGTTAAATCAAAAATCAAATTTAAATTTCATATATTAAAATTCAAAATACTTATTTTTTTTAGAAAACTATTATTTAAAAATTAACCATGAGTTTGTATAATATTTTCTAACCTAGGTCAAGTGGTACGAATATGTATCATTTCAATCCGTAAAATATAAAATACTGGGTTTTATCATTTCAAACTAGGGTTGGACATTCAACAAGCCGAATCGACTTAACTGACCGAATCGATCTTAATCGAACCGCTTTAACCGAAAATATAGGTTAATCGAACTTTAGGTTAACCGGCCGATGCTAACCGACTAAAATGGGTTCAGTTAATGGTTAACCGCGGTTATATATCGGTTAACCGAAACTATTTTTTGAATTATGTGGCATACCCCAAATCCAATTCAATTTGCAACCCAACCCAACGCTTTTTTCCTAACCCTAATCAGTTTGTGCTTGCCTAATGCCAGCCGCTATTCTCCCATTGCACAGTTCGTTCCCAAACTAGTTATGTTATCTATTTCATTTTCCTTCTTCTCAGTCGTGATGATCAAATTTGATAATCGACTCGATCCTCTTGCTAGTTTGCCGCCTTGCTCTTCATTCTTTGCTCACTAGATCATTGCTTTCAACAATACTAACGGTAAGAGAGAGAAAATGTGAGTTTGATTTTTAATTTGTGTCATCTAGTGTTTATCTTTTTTGGTATGTAGGAATGGTAAAGCGGATGTAAGTTTCACAATTTAGACAATTTTTCTTTATTATGCAGTTTTTATCTTTTTTGGATTCATTATTCTATTAAATTTGTTCCTGTTTTTGATAGAATATCCACCATGGTTATCTTTTTTAGATTCATTATGGTTTACTGTATATATGTATCAAAGTTGTCTTTTTTGGATTCATTCTCAACCAATAAATCAATAAAAAGAATATCCACCAAGGTCTAAATCACTAAATATAAATTGGTTAAATATGTTTGGCTTGTTCAGCCTTGTACTATTTTAAGTTTCAAAAATTTGTATTTAGAATATTGGTATATATATTTACTTAAGAATATATGTATACATACATACATATACATACATATATATATATATATATATATATATGAGTGAGTGGTACATGTTGAGTTCCATGTATGAGCCTATTCATGCATGAGTGATAATGAGAGTGATGTGAGTATGGGGGAAGAAAGTAAATACTTTTTTATTTAAAAAGTATGAGGTGCTTTCATACACACACACACATATGAGTTGATGCAGAATCATGAGATACTTTAATCATGAAATTCTACTTCAACATCAACAGTTTTCTTACACAAAAGAGTTACTAAATATTGTCTTCTTTCTCTATTTTGATATGTAGATAATCTATTGGGAGCACAACACATAAATATGACAAGCGAGACAAAAACTTGTACTGTACTGGTACTTATTCATTTTTCTCATTAATAAATAAGTTTTTTTTTTATTGGAGCATCTTCAATATTGCAAGGAATCGAGTATAATACCATTAGTTTTTTCTTTCAATATTTCCCTTCATCAGTAATAACAAGATTAAATATTTAGTTGTAGTTACCTAGGACGTCTATTGAATAGAGGTTCATATTTGGAAATAACCAGAATGGCTTGGCTCCTTTTTTTTGTTGAAATGGTACTTAGATACAACAAATCACATATCACATGCCAATATATGTTCAAAGTACGCTACGCAAGTTTCGAACTTGCGACCTCTCGCACCAGAGTCGAAGCACTTAACCAATAGGGCAATGGTGCTCGTCGGCTTGGCTCATATTGATATTAGGAAGCAACTTAAATTAAGAACATTGTATGCATTTGATGAACATGCATAATCAAGATGCTGAAATGTTCAAAGTAAAAACTGAAAATAATAAACAAGGTTATGTTTATTGTGTGCTAGTATTTGCTATGTTGTAATTTAATAATGTCAGGCAAGTGAATGAAATGAACCTAAAAATGAAGAAGAAGAAAGAAAAAAAGAAAATTTCCTCGTCTTAACAGCTTTCTCTAAATTGTAATAAAGTATGGATCATAAATTTTTAAATACTGTTTATCAACTTCATTTGTTGTAGGAAGATCAAACTCCTTTGCACATATAGGTTACTCAAAAGGGCATTAACATGCTAATTAGAAATAAGATGGTACATCTTCTAAATTAGAAATTTTATCACCAAAAAGGTATATTTGTCACCCTCCAAAGAATTGAACTACCTTTACACACCAGACCCGCCATTTACCACTTTTTTGTTGCGGTGTTGTAAATTTGTAATTAAAATAAAGCTACTGCCGATATTATAGTAATGCGTATGTTATTATTGAGCAATAATACACTAAAGAGAAAACTGTGCTATCAAATAAAAAATTGTTATAAATATTAGTAATATATCAGTAAAATATGTTGTATTTGAAATATGTAGTATTAATAGTATTTCAACAACTTTCTGTAATCTATCAATTCCATGTTTTATATCATTATTAATAAATTTCACATAATACATGAAATTTAATGTGCGACAATTTATAATATATTGATAACATATGAAAATAATAACGATTTGAGGTCATATCACTATCGTACCTAATCCTTACTATGATGAATTATCGAATTATTAAATATATATTGATTATTTTGTTATGTAAAATATTTGAAATTGTATATATATATTGATTGTTTTGATATAATGAATTACTGATATATTGAAAACTTATTAGGAAATTAATAAATTGTGAGCGAAGATGAAGAAAACAGCAAGAGAAATGATGGAAATTTGTTTTAAACTTTGTTTGCCTATTTCATTTATTTGACAATTCTTATATAAAGATAAAGATTACGTAGTGCTTCTAGAACCTACGATTTGTTACTAATAAGACAAATACTGAAAATGAAATAAAGGCTGCATGATAATTAAAAGTTATTATATAATTCTTGAAACAGATTGAATCCTAAGCTGTGAATTAATTTTAGATATGCCAGCGTGCTGTGCATATCAACCTTTGCTTATATTTGTCCATAACGTTTGGGTTGAGTTATGTATTATCTTATCATAACATTACCGCACACAAGCTAAAAAATTATTTTCTAATAGAAAAAATATATTTAAATATAATACTAATATCATCTGCAGGAATTGCCCACACACTAGTCTGCAATTTATATCTAAAATCAAGTTAAAAATATTTATATTATTTTTCTTCATATTTTGAGACTTATGTTTATTATATTAATATACCAAACTAAAATTAGAATTTAATATTTTTTTATCATATAATTACACTTTTATTCCTAGATGCTTAGGTACCCATGCGCATATCCCTCCTACTAAAAGTTTCCCATGTGTGTATAGAAAACTTGCTTATTGCATTGGGTACAATTTACAGTTTACACTTGACATACTTAACTCTGTGTATTTTAAGGGGCTAGACTTGAGTGTTATCCATATTTAACATAATGGATGTTTGTTTATTTTTTTCTTTCTCTTGTCTGTCATTCAGTTCTACTTGCCAATACATTAATGATAATTATCAATCCCTCTATTGAAGTGGTTTGCATATGCATCTGCCAACATTCCGTTCCATACATTTTGAAATAGCCAGCCTTTAGAAATTTCAATTGAAATGTTTCACTCACCTGCTATTATAAGATGACTAAAATGTGACTAAAATGTTTCACTCGCTTTAGCTTGGAAATAACATAAACAAATTCTGTAACGACCCACTATTTTGCACCATTCAAATTCGATAATAAATTAAAAACATGTCAAACTTGAATAGTTCAAAACAATAGATTGTAAATAAAATTGGAGCAAATGAAACCAAATCACAAAATCACAGATACAAAAATCAGAATACTCGCAGCGTAATTAAAATACTATAGTGGTTCATGAAGCCACTATCACAAAGTCACAAAATAAACATAAATTACATAGTCTTAAAACCAAATATAGTTAAATCCTTAAAACCAAATATAGTTAAATCAACCCCAGAAAATCTCAATATTAAATTGTCTCGATTACATAAGCTAAGATAAGAACTGAACAAAAAATAGACAGCAGCTTGATACAGCTGAATCTTCAGAAGTCCTAGCTCCGGGAAATGAAGTCCGAACTGATACCCAGGCTGACCCGAGCGTAAAATAAAACCTAAACACTCGAGTCAGGACATACATACTTATACAGTGTAAGCTAATTCAAGTGAACTGTAATATAAAGCAAGTAACTTAAAGGATGCTTGGGACCGCCCATCCTCTAAGGATCCATTAAACTGTTTACTATGTAGTAATAATTTCGCTATTATAATAGTGTCTATATTAAAATAAACTTACTTTTAAATAACGTTAAGGAGTTACCCAATCTCCCCCTTAACAAAATAATAGTCCCAGTAGTCCATCCAGTATCAGTGCATCTCCAGATCGAGAGACTACCCTAAATACTCCACGGGCTATGGGAGAAAACCAAACTCGTATAATGGCTCGCTAGGGTAGGTGACACGGCACAACTAGGCAATGCCAGAGTAGATATACCAATTACGCTTCCGGACTGGTGGTAACGCGTAGCTGCTACTACCGCCTAGCTCGAACAACACTCCCAAATCAAAGGTGCGTACCAAACAATCACAAAGTAATAGAATGTCATACGAAGAAGTGCGTCCGATCAAAGGTGCTACCTCATTAGTCCGTCAATCGCTCCTGTTTTAGCCATCTTAAGCCAACTCACGGGAGTCGGGTCCACGTACATACCTCAATAGAACGTCGCCACCATCCTACTTCATTCTGGAATCTCCACCGCGTGCACGGTTGTCAAAGTGGTTTTCGGTATCGACAGAGAGTATGCCTATATCCAATCCCGATCTCTTTAACAACCAACGTTATTATTACCCGTGGTTATAAAATTCCAAAATAGTTTGTATTTCAATCAAAATACTTCATTTTAAACTATTTACAAGTGAAGTTATTATTCTTACAAAATCCAATATACATCCCAAAGGTTTAGCCTTAGTTCAATTGCATCAACTACAGCACTTATAAAGTGCGGTAATATCCTTTACAATAGATTTGAATAAATTAAATTTCAGACTTCAATATTCTTTTAGCGATAATTAAACCTTAATTTAAACCAATTTAACTTATGAAATCATATTTTCCACTTTGAAATAGTTATTTAAATTACTCAACAATTTATGATTTTTATAAATTAAGTTTTGCAAATAAATATCAAACTCCTCTATGCTTTACTTATAAAAATCAAGTGCATAATTTTCTATAAAATTTTACTTAACAATTAAGTTTAATTATCATTTCAAAAATAAACTTAATTTCCAATTTATTTATTAACTTTCCTTTATTCTAATCCCAACTTCACATTTCTAAATTAAGTTATACTTCAACTTCCATTTTTTTAAGTATTCACCTATCTTACCATTTAATTCATAGAAAACTTAACCTTTAATTAATCCACTTTATATTCGAATTTATAACAATTTATCATATTTATTTCTTAACTTGAATTCCCTTTTATTTTACAAAATCAAAGTCTACAAAATAATTTTATGCCTCAAATTCTAATTTAACCATTCATTTATTTACACATTAACTGGTATAAAATCATTATACTTATAAAAATCATTTTTAATCCAATTTTTAACAAAATATTATAATATACTAATTTAAAATATTTAATATTTCCAGGAAGTATATAATAACCACGGGTTCGTATAATATTTTCTAACCTAGGTCAAGTGATACGGATAATATATCATTTCAATCCGTAATTTACAAAGAAAATTCCGAGTTCTATCATTTCAAACCCGCAATCCTAAGTAATTAAATAAATAGAACAATAAATAATTAAATAAATAAATGTCGTTCAGGCCTATCATTTCAGCCCAGAACGATTTCTACTCTACAGGGAACTTACAGTGTGATAAACAGTAAATAAATAAATATTATAACAACATAAATATAACAGCGTATACTATAACGGATGATGTGTAAATTTTATAACAGAGTTTTTTAACATCATGAATTTTTTCACAGGCAAGTAAAATATAGTATAACCATTCTACAATTGCACTTGTTATTAATTTACAGATCTATAAGTATGTTTGTCGGGTGTGAATACTCACCTCTACGATGCTGAAGATTAGATTCAATACAATGATAACCACACCGGAAAACGTACAGAAAGCATGATCAAACTTTTGAGGATTTCTTGAAACGAAATGAAACAAATTTGAGTATGCTTATTCATAAAAGAATATATCAAGACGACAAAACAAACTGGAACTAGTGGGAAAACAAAATTTGAACCACAGTGGCTTGATCACACCACCACACGACTCAACCAAACCTCCCGTGCACTGACCAAATTTTCTTTTCTGAACACGCAAGTGTTCAAAGCAGTGGGTATTTAGGCAAAAGCAAAGATAAAACACAAAGGTGGTGCAAATATTTTTCTCAATCTTTTAAAGCATAGGTGGTGCACGCTACTTTTTTTTCCAACGTTAGGTCCCAGCAATAATAGGCACGACAACTGCATGGGCTGTTCATTGGTGTAAAGGAGGTCACGGCCTGGAGGAGAAGTTGCGCCTATACGCGATGGTGGTAGTAGCGACAGCACGTGATGGTGGAGAGGTAGGGGATCTGCTCGGCTGTGCATTTTTGCACTGATATGGTTACAAGCCGTGTCTGCACTGAAAAGAGGGGAAGGAAGTTGAACCGGAGGAGGTGGAGGAGATGTAGTCGAGTCGTGCATGGCGATGGAGCAGTCGAGCAAAGGTGGAACAACGGAATAAACGAAAACAAGAAGAAGACAAAATAAAATAAAAGAGAAGTTCGGCCATACCTGATGCTATACTCAGGCGAGAAGAGGGATGAAAGCAACAGATTGTGGTAAGAAAATTTTAGGAACGTGCTTGTGTATTTAACATATGGGTTGCGTGAATTTAGGTGAAAGAAAAAATAGCAAGGAATAAATTGATTTTTGAAACGTCTGAAGCAATTGGAAGATTTTATTCCATATATATACAAGAGGTAAATGGGAAGTTGCACGTGAATGGCAATGCAATAAGTGAATTTTGAACGTGTTTTATATTTAAAAGAAGAACTTGTGTTGATTGAGGGAAAAGAAATGGAAAGAAATATTTGATTTGAATGTTAGTAAAATAGATGGATTTCGTTCCTATTAAAACAGAAGGAGAAATAAAAGAAAGTGTAGAAAAGTTTACCCGTAAATTTTAAAGCAAGCTTTAATGAATTGAAATGGCTAGGGAATCTATTTCTTTCCCCTTTAGAAAATGCACGTCTACTGATTGATTTTTACTTAGCTAAGGTAATCAATTTAGAAGTGCGTATTATAGATGCAATAAAAAAAACGTATGCCCAATATTTTCCAAAAAGTAACGTATTAAAAATTTATGCGTTTCTTATTTATTCAGCACATATGCTAAAATAAATCAGAAAAATAACGTACCTTTTATAACATCAAACAAATCAACAATAACGGATATAAACGTACAAATTTAAAATATGAAATTTAATAGCTTATTTATACACTATGTATTACTAAATTTAACTTTTTGGTTTGTTTACATTGGTTTGATTTATTTATCATTTAACTCAGAAACTGATGTATAAAAGAAACATAATTTTTTTTAAAAATATTAATTACTAAATTTAAAATTCCAGTCAAAGTTAGACTTAAACCAAAAATCAAAATTACAGAAATTTGCTTATAATCATAAATGATTTATAATCAATTTAAAAATTCAAACTTTTATAAAATAAAACCCCCAAAGTTTTAAAATAAATAAATAAAATATTGGTTAAAAATGTTGGGCTGTTACAGATTCAGTATCATGAGAGCTCAGAACTGAAATATTTATATTGCTTATGTTGGAAAATGCACTATGAAAGCAGTGAAATAGTACTAGAACAACACAGTGGGCATAACTGAAGCAAGAATACCGGGTTGAGTCTGATACCAAGCAGTAACTGAGAACGTAGCTTGATCCATAGCATAAAGCTACGTTGGAACCGAGGCCAGAAGAATGCAACAGATATTTGGACTGAAAAAGCCCCTAAAGTATTAAAGTTTTAGATGCATGCAACTGAGAAAGCATGTCTATTTCTTTTTTATTGTCGCATATGTTTCCATTATCTCTACTTATTTTCAGATATATACATTTTATTCCCAAAACTAACTTCATCCTCTTTTAGTTTAGTTATGATGTCCATAATGTAGTTTCATGTTTTTTTATAGCATAAATTTTTATGTTCTTTTTTTGGTTATAACTAGTCAATATAACCTTCCTAAATATGAAAGTTGTTGCGAAATATTGAACATGAAAGTTGTTGCGAAATATGGAATATGATTAATTTTCAACTTGACCATAGATGTGGCATGGGAAGTACCGTGTTAGTGACAGGATGTTGGGTTAGTTAGTAAGGGTATCCCTATTTACGTAAATAAAATTATCTCATATGTTCGTACTATGTTTTTAAATTTTACGTTTGTGTTAGAGAATTTGTTAATATAGATATTAATATTTAAAGCATATCATATATATTGTTATAATCCAAATGGATTCTAAAAATATTCCTAAGTGATTGTTACAGCTTATACCATATGTTCATCAACTAGGTCACATAAGATAATTTTAAGCTTTACAGAATAGATGCGTTCGGTTTCAATTCTGTGGGATATAGAGGTCGGTACAAAGCACTATTTTTTTCCAATTCATGTGCTATTTCTTTCATCCTGCCATTTTCTAACCTAAATTTGGTTTATAATCTCATCATCATTTTCAGTAAAAATAAAATTGACTAATAGTGATCATTTGCAATCCAACAATGATCATTTGCAAACCAACGTCCACATCAATAGTTCAGCGGACTAATAGTGATCTAAATTTCAGACATGTTATACATAGGCCTCATTTTTCAAAATAATTACCTCTCTTTTCATTAGAGTATGTTCTTCACAGTTATCTCATCATTCCACTTCAATGTTGTTGTTGCTCATGTAAAATTGATTGTCAAAAGATAATTTTGATTGATTTTTACCACTTTTCAATTAACTAATTATTCCTGGACATCAATTATGGAAATGAATTTAAATGGTTTCTCTATACTGTCATTTCACAAATTTGTATGCTTATAATATTTAATTGTTCGAAAATTGGATTTTGTTAATATTCATTGTTTTGGAAATGAATTTTAGTGTTGTCCAGCAGCATATATTCTTCTTAACTTGTGTCTTATAATTAATATATTTTCATGTTTAATTGTTTTCCATAAAATGACTATTCACACTTTATTGCTTAAACTTTGTGCACTTTGTTTCATTAGTATGGCTTTATTTTAATAGAATGCTAGATTTTCCTAAAACCCTGCAGAAGTGCTTACTTCTGTTAATTCTACCTGTCAAAGAAATGGCAATTTACTTCCCAATAATACCATTTTTTAAATTAGTAGATGTTTGGATGTAATTCACATAAGATGCTGCTTAAAATAAATTGAATCGCGAAATGTTCAAAATATTTTTTCCCCATTTGCAGGTTGTTTGATCTTGCAACTATATGCTATCATGCCCTTTGTCTCCCTTTCCTGTACAATGTGACATAACATTTCTAGCAGAATTTTTACAAGTTCAGATCCATTAAATTGCAATTAGTTATAGAAGTTTGTCCATGTCTTATTTATTTATGTTTCTTTTGCTTTTTGTTGTACCGTTTTCAACTAATCTAATATAGGAGGATGACATGCGATTGGAAAATACATATTATTCCGAGATGAAGGATGCTGGCTTCTCTAATTCAGAGTGGGACTGATACTGCTTCGAAGTACTCCACATCATCGTGTAATGAGCATGTGAAAATTATTAGGGCTGGTTGCAAAATTGCTGCAGACTATTTTATTTGGAATTACTGTCAGCATGAAGTATCAATTAGTATGAACAATTGTAATTACTGTCAGTATGAAGTATGAACTAGTATGAACAATAAAGCAAGTATATCTTGTATATCAATTGAGTCAGTTGAAAATGCTGTCTATTTTAAATTTGTAAATTGGTTAATCGGTTAATTTGGATGATTAATCGGTCAGCGGTCAATCGGTCATAGTAATTGGTTAACCGGTTAAAAAAATCGGTTAAGCGTGGTTAAGGTTACCGGTTCGGTCAGTGGTCCATTACCAAAATTAATCGAAACCGGTTAACCGAACCTGTCATTCTTTTACGGTGAACCAAAATTTTTAACCGAATGAATCGGTTAACTGACCGCGCTCACCCCTATTTCAAACCTGCAATCCCAAGTCAAATAAATAAAAATGCTTGAGCCTATCATTTTAGCTCATAGCGATTTTTCCCTATTCTAAAGTCCGCTCGGGTATGTATCATTTCAACCCATAGTGATAGAACTTGCAGTGTGAGAAACAGAATATAAAATATACATAATAACATAACATATCATGTCATGTGATAAAAAATGTATGGTATAAGGTGATAATATCATATAATATCATATCATGGGCATATATGAAACTATCATCATCATATCATATCATTACTATAATTCCACAAGTCATCAATTTACTAAAATACAAGTACGTAGTCGAGAGTGATAAACTCATCTCCTTTGGCTAGAGATGATAATTCAAACACAAGAACAAACCCAAAAAGCACGACAGGGCACGAATCAAACTTGAATGGAAGTAGAGCCAAGATCCAAATCTTGTAAACAAACAAAAATACAACACAACCAAGCAATTATTTATATATAAAAATATAGATCAAAACAAAAAAAATGGTTAGACAAGACCATGTGGGCTCGACCACTTTGAAGTAGGCGTGACCACATTAAAACATGGCTCGGCCATGATGTTTTAAGGCATGGTAGTCTCGGCGGGAATAGCAAAAGGCACGGTCGTAGGTAGATGAAAGGATGGCAAGGCAAAAAGGTAAGGGGAAGGCAAAAAGACAAGGCACAAGTGCCTTTTGGGTTCGGCCCAATGCTCAATGGGTTCGGCCCTTTGCGCTAATGTTTGGTCAAGTGGTGCAATGGGTCATGGCACATCAATACACGACTAGAGATGGAAGTGGTCACTGCTAGGCATGACAAAGGTGAGGAATGGCTAGAGATGGAAGTGGTCACAGCTAGGCATGGAAAAGGTGAGGAAATGATGGTGGTTAAAGCTAAAGAAGAGGAGTGGATGATGTAGAGGCTCGGCTAAGGTTTGTAAGCATGGGATTGTGGATTTTTGGGTCTAGGAAGTCATGGCTATGGTGGAAAGATGGTGGAGATGGGTGATGGCCGAGCACTTGGTGGTGATTGGGGTGGAGATGAAGTCGGCTAGGGGAGAATTGGCGAGGCCGAACTATGTTTAGGAAAAAACAAAGGAAAAAGAAAAGAAGGAGATAGGAAAACCTACTGTAAATTTTTGTTCAGGAAAGTGAAAATGAGAAAGAGAGAAGGAGAGGAAAGTTTTGTACGTGAATGGCAATTGGAAAGACATTTTTTCAAATGAATGGACAAAGACGTGTCTCTTAGGAATTCCTAAGGCCATTAGCCAAGCCCAATAACAAATAAGCCAAAAACACTAACAAAATCAAGCCCAAAGCCAAAAATAGAAAATAAAATACTGAAAAATTGCATAAAAAAATGCCGAAACTTTGTAGATTTATAAAGTATAAATCAGAATTTGACGAAATGAAAAGCATAGGTAATGTTAAAATCACTTCTAGCTTCAAAGAAAAAGAATAGAAATTTAAAATTCAAATTTAAAAGTTTCAAACGAAAGTCAAACTTTGACCAAAGTTGACCAAAAATTCAAATTTAAAAAAAATCTTTATTTTATTATATTTGGAAAAATAATTCTCAAAAAATCCTAAAATTTTATTGTAAAATTCCAAATTTTCAAAATTTTAATGATAAAAAAATCAAAGTTTCAAATAAATTATATTTAAAATATTTACAAAATCTATGGGTTATTACACTCTTCCCCACTCAAAACTTTTCGTCCTCGAAAAGGAACGAGATACGGAAAACAAAGAAATATAAGATAGAATAACAAATAGTACATGAAACAAACAATTCCGGATTCGAAGCATGCATTCTCTCCTCTGTCTTCCAGATACAATCCCGATCATCAGTACTCCACTGCACTTTGACCAGGTTAACGGAATTCTATCTCAGCTGCTTCGTACCTTTATCGATAATACGAAGTGGCTTCCTCTCAAAAGTAAGGTTTGACTCAATGTCCAAACTCTCGAGAGCACAAGGCTGAACAACCAAAGATGGATCATGAAGGTATAGGCGAAGATGCGAAACATGGAATACATTATGTACTCCAGGCAGCTTCTCAGGAAAATCCAGGCGATAAGCTAAAGAACCAACCCTCTCTAAAATGCGGAAAGGACCTATGAACCTAGGAGCAAGCTTCCCTTTCTGACCAAATCGAATCACATTCCTTAAGGGAGATACCTTAAGGTAAACCTGATCAACAACAGAAAACTCCAAACTCTTCGTCGTCGATCAACATACTTCTTTTGTCTATCCTGAGCACTCCTCATCTTCCTCTTAATCTCCTCAACTCTCTCAGAAGCTTCTAGAATCATATCAGGACCAAGAACCAAACGATTACCGGATTCAATCCAGCAAGATGGAGATCTGCAAGGTCATCCATAAAGAGCACAAACAGAGACATTGCAATATTAGCCTGGATTCAAGTATGAAATGAGATAGATAAAGGATTAATACAAGACTAAAATAGAAGTTTTGAGATTATACCTGATAACTGTTGTTATAGGTGAATTCAACAAGATGGAGATGATCTTCCCAAGATCCTCTATAATAAAAAACACAGGCACGAAGAAGATCCTCTGGAATCTGATCCACTCTTTCCATTTGACCGTCGGTCAGTGGATGGTAAGCAGTGCTCAGATTCAGGTAAGTACCCAAAGATTCCTGAAAAGCTCTCCAAAACTGACTGGTAAAGATGGGATATCTATCACAAACAATACTGACAGGAACACCATGAAGGCGAACAATCTCCCTCATATTAATCTCAACCAAACTAGAAGTAGAACGGGTAGACTTGAACGAAACAAAATGAGCTGATTTGGTCAATCTATCCACAGTAACCCAATACTCTTGTTTCCCCTCCTAGTCCTCAGTAATCCATCAATAAAATCCATAGAAACCTGTTCCCATTTCCAATTGGGAACCTCAAGAGGTTGCAATAAACCAAGGGTCAAAAGATGATCAACCTTGATTTGCTGACAAGTCGCACACCTACTAATAAAGATAGAAATATCACGCTTCATACCTTCCATCAATAAAGCTTCTTCATATCCTAATACATCTTCGTCACACCTGGATGAATAGAAAGTCTGGATCGATGATATTCCCGAAGTAACTCTTGCCTCAATCCATCGACATTCGGGACACAAATCCGATTATTAATCCTCAAAATCCCTCTATCATCGATCTGAGCTCCACTATTAACCTGGATACTACCACCAACCCTATTATAAACATTCTCCTTAATAAGCCTAAGCATCTCATCCTCATCCTGCTTAGCCATGTTATGATCCATAAGAGGAGAAGAAGAAACAACAAGCTGACATAACATTGCCTTCTTCCGACCCAAAGCATTGGCCACAACATTAGACTTCCCAGGGGTATAGCTAATGTCGAGGGCATAAGATGCAAGGAACTTAAGCCATCTAACCTGCCACTGATTCAAATCCTTCTGGGTGAATATATATCTCAAAGACTGATGATCCATAAAGAGCTCAAATTTAGTACCTAAAAGATGATGCCTCCAAAGCTTCAAAGCAAAAACCACGGCAAGCAATTCCAAATCATGGGCAGCATAATTAGCTTCATGGGTCTTCAAATGACGAAAGACATAAGCCATAATCTTCCCATCTTGCATCAGAACAGCTCCCAAACCCTCACGACTAACATCAGTGTATACCGTTAATCCCTCATTTCCATTTGGAACGGTAATAATTGGTGCGGAAGTAAGCTTACTTTTTAACTCATTGAATGCAACTTCACACTTATCATTCCATATAAACTTAGCATTGTTACAAGTCAAAGTAGTGAGAGGTGCAACAATCCGAGCAAAATTCTTAATGAATCTCCGATAATAACCGGCAAGGCCCAAAAAACTACGAATATCAGATGGAGTCCTTGGGGTTTCCCAATCCTGCATCAGAATAGGGGGAAATAAGGACCATAGAAAAGAGAAGGAGGACTTACATTAATCACAGCGATCTTAACTGGATCAACCGAAACTCCATTACTAGAAACAATATGCCCGAGAAATCGGACTTCATCCTTCCAGAAATGGAATTTTGAGAATTTAGCCTTCAACTGATGATTTCTAAGAGTCTCCAGGACAAAATTAAAATGTGACTCATACTCTTCTCTTGACTTAGAGAAGACAAGAATATCATTGACAAAGACTAGAACAAATTTGTTAGGAACATCATGGAAAACACGATTCATAAGATCAACAAAGAAAGTTAGGGCATTATCAAACCAAAAGGCAAAACCAACCATTCATAGAAACCATTCTCAGTACGGAAAATGGTCTTGGGAATACTTTCCTCGGCAACTCTGAGCTGGTAGAAAGTTGTGGCAAGATCAAGCTGAGAGAAAACAGCAGCTCCATAGAGCTGATCAAACATATCAATGATACGATGCAAATGATATCTGTTTCTCATAGTGCGCTTGTTTAGCTCCCTATAATCAACACACATCCTCAAAGAACCATCAGACTTGGTGACGAAAACCACCGCTGCTCCCCATTCAGAACGATTAGGTCTGATTAGACCTTTGGAGAACAAGTCCTCAATTTACTTCCTCAACTCAACCTTCTCACGGGGTGCCATTCTTCTGGGAGGAAGAACTACAGGTCGAACTCTAGGAATAAGGTCAATACGGAAATCGATTTCCCTCTTAGGAGGTAAAGCAGTGACTTCACCAAATACATCGGAATAGAGTTTGACCACATGAGTTGAGTCAAGGTCATCCAACGAAGAGTCAAGAAATAAATAAAACTGCCGGCATAATCATGAGGCAAACGACCACTGAATCATCAAAGAATTACCTAAATCATCAACAAGAGAAATAGTTTGGGTTTTACAAGAGATAACATTTTCACACCTCATCAGCCAATCACCTCCAAGCAATAGATCAAAAGCATCGAAACCCAGAACATAGAAATCACCACTGAAGCGGTGATCATCAAGGATGAGTTTCACTTGGTTACAAATCTTACTAAGGTTCGCGGGACCACCAATAGGATTTTTAACACACAGAGGTTCATCAGCAAACTTAGGAAAAAGGAGATGCTCAAACTTATCACAAAGATCCACAGAAATAAAACAATGGGAAGCTCTAGTGTCAAATAAAACACGAACAGTGTAACAACTTAATATTTTCAGCCATTCACATCCGCACATGTGAGACTTGAATTGCGTAAAATACCGCATTGTAATAAATTTTGAGCAAATAAAATCATCACACAGAATCACATACACAGAAATATCAGAATAACTCGCAGGGAAATTAAAATACCATAGTAGTTCATGAAGCTACTGTAACAATGTGACGACCGCCCATGACTCCCGCACCAAAACAAGAGAAAAGAGCGCTGAAGGGCGTGCCAGGTAGCCATGGACAGTAGTCAGGGTAAAATAAAACAGCAAACTCTATCGTACATCTCACAGCGCATGGATAAAATACAATAGAGAAATATATAGTGAAGCTCCATAGCAGAAAATCATCATATAAGCATCATAGTAGTTTTATACAAACGTATGAATCATCCATACATCCAAGCCTCACTACATAACACTCAATCAGATACAACAGCGGAACACCCAGTACATATAGTAAGAAAACTAATATGCAAAGCCTCCTGCTCGTCTTCGTCATCATCAGCGTAGATCTCTAAGAACAGCACCTGTCACCTGCTACCTAGTCTGCCCATCCCAACATGGATGAACAGCCCAAGGTAATAAGAGGAGACATAAAACCTTGAGTCAGACAAAGTCTTAGTGAGTAGTAAATCAACTATCAAACATACCAAAAGAGCATAAGGAATAAAAGGAATAGGAACCAAACCATCCCACTCCACCTCTTTCTACAGTGATAGCCCCCAGACACACACTAAGGAAAAGCAAGCATAATATAGCAGATAATTAAAGTAAAGCAATAATCACTCGAGTCAAGGGCGATGCTTTCCAAATACAAACCCCCAAGGCCTAAACCAAGATCAGATAAACACCCAGAAAATACCGCTCTTGAGACCGAATGATAATACAACCAAACATCCATGACTCTGGCTATCACTGTTATCTTTGCCATGATTTCACCGTTAATTGAATGACCACCTGTCAAGGGCTAATGGTAACCCTGGTTCTAGACATAACTCCGCACGTCGTCGCAGCCCGTGCCTAGGAATTTTCGCAACTACCCAGAGTACTAGCACGTCGTCGCAGCCCGTGCTTGGAACGTCGTCGCAGCCCGTTCCAACGTACTCTTGCTTTGAGCATGCTAGAACCTTCAACAACGATAAGATCTCAGCCTCCTAGTCATCCTCCTCGACGACTATTTCCATAATAGCTCAAGCACCTCTCAAGCTAACCATTATCACCAACCCGGATCGCATCACCGAGTTATCAACATAACTTTGCACGTCGTCGCAGCACGTGCTTGGAACGTCATCATGACCCGTCCCATCTCAACATCACACTTTGCTTCATCGCATCATAGCAAAGTTCCATCACGATCTCATGCCTTGTCTCATCACATCATAGCAAAGACCATCATCATCGAATCCATCCATATGAGCTTCCACATCCGCTTCATATGTCACCGGCAGCTTTCACCATTCAAGAGCCTTTCCACTTAGCTTTTGAATCATCTCCAACCATCTTGTTCCAAATCAACCATTTGCTAACTTGAAACAATCTAATCAATCATACATCCAAACATTCAAGCATTCAAACAAGATCTAATAAGCAATATTAACTATAGTGGCAATTTCGTAAATAAATGAGCATAAGTCTAACATACATGAAATCATAGTTTTAAGCATAGATCTATCAAATATAAAACATGGGTTTTGTTTCTATAACTTAATAAATGAATTTGCATAGATAAACATCTTCACAACAATGGATCTATACTTGGATCTAAGGAAAATGCACAAAATCACTATCTACAACACTCCAACAAACCACCAATCCAATATACTCCTTTGGGTCCGCGTGAGAGATAACTACCACTCACCAAATCACCTAAACACCTCAAAAACTAAACACTTCAGATCTGGACAGCGAAGATCAAGGCTTGATCCGGCGAAATCTCGCTTAAAACGATGAAATCTAGCTTCGTTGGATGAAGATCTTCAACTTTGTCTCTTGGATCTTCAATCTCAATCTTCGATCTTGGATGGATGTTAGAATTAGATTGGAATAGAGAAAAGAAGATGAAGAAATGTTGTAGTCGAGTTCCCAAAATGGCAGCACTTCGTCGCTTCAAAAACCGGTGCCAAAAAGTGAGCCAAACCCCTCTATTTATAGGCTGAAACCACTATGAGTCGTCGCCCCTTAGGTCGTTGCCGACCCACCCCTTGAGTCGTCCCCGACTCATCATCATGCCGACTCAACAAAACACAGGGCCTCACGTCTAACCTGTACGCGACTCACCCCAGACACGACTCAACACCCCTAACGACCTAACAATAGCCGACTCAACAATCCAACCAATACGGCCTAACGACTTATCCCTTCCTGCCGACTCAACCACTCACTCTTATGGCCGACCTAAGCTCTAACCGACCTATGACCAACGACTTAACACACAGCTGCTAACACTCCCAAGTCCTAAGTCGTATGACGACTCAACTATACACACAAAATAACTCACGACCCATGGCCTCATCGACCCATCAACACACTGCTAAGCCTTAAGTCGGTCCTTCTATAGGTCGTTGCTCTCTCCTTGAGTCGGTCATCATTTGAGTCGGTCACTTCCCCTTAAACTGTTAACTCGCCTACGACTTAATCTATAACTCGGCAACCCTTAGGTCGTTACTTCCACAAATCTCTGAGTCGGTCCTACTATAAGTCGGTCACGACTCAAAACTCTGACTCCCTAATTCAACACTTACCTTCCTTAAGTCGGCAACATCCCTAAGTTGTATGAACGACTCATTTACCCACCGACCTAAGCTTTAATCAAGCCAATTCCTACACGACTTAAGTACCCAATAACTTACTCTGAACGACTTATCAACAATACGACTTAAAGCAACTATTTTATGATTTTGTCGACACGTAAAATACGGGTCGTTACAAACAAAGTCCCAAAAACAAATACATAATATCACTCTGAAAACAAACACAATAGAAATCCCAAATACATAGAAGTTCACTAATACACGAGCTGAAATAGAACAACTGAACCGAAATATATAGATAACAAGATAAGTAGAATCTCTAGTGATTTCTAGCTCTAGAAAGAGAAATCCAAAGCTAAGTTGTGAATACTCAGGCTGACCCGAGCGTAAAACAAAATACAAAACACTCGAGTCAGGACATACATACTTATACAATGTAAACCAACTCAAGTGAACTGCAATAAAGTACAAGTAACTTAAAGGATGCTTAGGACCACCCATCCTCTAAGGATCTGTTAAACTATTTACTATGTAGTATTATTGCGCTATTATAATAATGTCTATAGTAAAATAAACTTACTTTAAAATAGCGTTGAGGGTTACCCATATAGCCCTTAACACGTAATAGTGTCAGTAGTCTATACAGTACATGCATATCTCCTGATCGGAAGACCATGAGAAGATACTCCATAGGTACGACACAAGTAGAAACTCGTAGTATGGCTCGCTATGGTAGGTGGCACGGTACACGAGGCAATGCCAGGGTAAATATACCAATTATGCACACGGGATGGCGGTAACGTAGCATCCACTATGCCTACCTCGGAACACACTCCCAATCAAAATCGGAGGATGACCATCAAATCAAACACAAGTAAGAGTATAGTATCGAAGAAGTGCGTCCGACCGGTGGTTATACATTTCAAAAAAATAACTTATATTTCAAAACCAAAACCACTTTTATTTCAAAACTATATTCAAATCAAATAGTTTATCATTTCCATTTCAAACATATATTCACCTTTCAAAAATCATAATACTTCAAAGTTATAAATTTTCTAAACCAAAATACTTGAAATCATTACACTTTGAAAATCATAACATTTCGAAATCATACATTTGAAATCATCCTTTAATTCTTTTCATTTTACAAATTTATTCAATTAAGCCCAAATTTCAGATTTCCAATTTAATTCAATTCAAACCATCTATTTCAATTCAATTCAGTTTCCCAACAAACCATTTCAAAATTCAAATATCACATCCTTTCAAAACCTTATTCATTTATATTCAATTTAAATACCATTCCAAATCACATTTCAAAACGGTTTATAATTCGAATCAAAATACTCCATTTAAACTATTTAAAAGTGAAGTCATTATACTTATAAATCAAATATTCAATTTCCCAAAAGTTACATTTTTCTGAGTTCATTTATTCACTAAAATACATTAAAATAGTGAAATTTCAGCTTTCCACAACACTTAGAAAATGTTGCGGTAAGTTGTGTTTGAAAACAATTCATTTCAGAAAAGACAGCATTTAAAAACTGCTGTAATAGTTCACTTATATTCAAAATCTCATTTTAGCCAGCACTTAACAAGTGCTACAATAGCTCGTTTATTAGTTTTAGATTTTAATTTAGTTTCTGCAACCACAGCACTTAACAAGTGCTGCAATAGCCCTTAGTTATTTTTAGCCTTTAGTTCATTTGCATCAACTACAGCACTTACAAAGTGCTGTAATATCATTTACAATAGATTTTAAGTTAACTTCAGAAATGATAGCATTTCTGAAGTGCTATTAATTAAATTTCCAACTTTTCAATACAATTTCAGCAACAATTAAACTTCAATTTAAACCATTTTAACTTATAAAAATCATAAATTTCCAATCAAAAATGTTCATTTAAATACCCTTTAACTTATAAATTTTATAAAGTAAAATTCATTACATAAAATCAAATTTTCAAAATAATTCACTTATTAAATTCAAGTGCACAATTCCCTAAATTTCATTTACTTTACACTTTAACTAAATTTACCATTTCATGAATTAAACTTAATTTCCAATTTTATTTTCTTAACTTAACTTTTATTTTAAAACCAAATCTCAAATTTAAATATTTAAGTTATATTCAAATTTCACTTTAAACATTCATTTATTTAACCATTTTAATTCATAGAAAAATCAATAATGCTTTATTAAGTCGATTTAAATTCAAATTTAAATCAAGTTATCATATTTTATTTACTTAATTTAAACTCCATTTTAAAACGAAATTACAAATTCAAAATTACTTTATATTTCAAATTTCAACTTAACCTTTCATTTATTTAACATATTTAACTTGTAGAAAATCACAAATCCTTCATAAAAATCATTTTTAAATTTAATTTAAATCAAATATCATAACATACAAATTTAAAATACTATAAAATTTTCTAGAAAAATATGTAAAATAACCACGGGTCTGTATAATATTTTCTAACCTAGGTCAAGTGATATGGATAATATATCATTTCAGTCCGTAATTTACAAAGAAAAATCTGAGTTCTATTATTTCAAACCCGCAATCCCAAGTAAAATAAAATAAATAAAAATCGCTCAGGCCTATCATTTCAGCCCATAACGATTTTTTCCTATTCTAAAGTCCGTTTGGGTATGTATCATTTTAACCCATGGTGATTCTATTCTACAGGGAACTTGCAGTGTGAGAAACAAATATAAATAAACAGTATAGCAACATAAGGCAGTAACAGATGACATGACCGATTTATAAACAGGGTTAAAATCATGTGATTCATATCACAGGCAGGTATAACATGATATAAAAATTCTATAGATTCACTTGTTATCAATTCACAGTTATATAGTATAAATGTCATGAGTGAATACTCACCTTTTTACGCTGGAGTTAGCAAATCAAACTACACAGAACAAATTCAAAAAGCACGATACGGCACGACACAACACGACTTGATTCAAGTGAGTGGAGAGAGCCAAGATGATTATCTTGTAAACAACCAATAAAACAAACAATATACATAGAATATATTTAACACAAAACACATTGAAACAATTTGAATTTAAAATGCAACAATGGACAAGATGACTTTACCATTGGCCATTGGGGATCATAGGCTCGTCCATGGCTAGACATAGGCTCGGGTTAAGCATCAAAATACACATCAACATGGAGTGTTGATGGTAGAAGTTATAACATGAAGCATGCAATTGGTCAAGGCAAAATGGAGTGGTTTTGTGCAACATTTGGCTTGGCTATGCCATCATATGGGCTCGGCCCAGGCTAATATAGGTCAGGTCAGATGTGGAGTTGGCTGAAGTGATTGTCAAAGGTGGTGTGGTGGCGGCTAAGGTGGTGGCCGAAGTGATGGATGAAGGTGGTGAAGCCATAGGTTCGGCTAAGGCAATTTTGGTAGAGCTTTGCAATGTTTTTGTGGTGCTAATCACCATCAAGTGGCCACGGCTTGACTTTGGTCAGAGGAAAGGGAGGATGAGCTGCTGTAGACGGTGGTGGTGTGATCGGTGGTGAAGGTGTAGAGCTAGGCCGAGCAAGTCTAGGTAGAAGAGGAAGGCAAAACATTGAAAAAAATTGAAAAGAAAAAGGAAGAGAGAAGCCATTAACATTTGTTTTTTTCTTCTTTTTTTTGGTCGTGACCTGAAATGGAAGTGAGAAGTTTCTCATGTGAATGACAAGGAGTATATGAAAATTGCATAAGAGAATGGACGGCTACAAGATGTAAAGGCAATGGAAAACTGAAAAGGCAAAAGAATAAATGAAAAGACACAGGTAAATGAAAGGTCTTTGACTCTTGGAATGTCCTTTTCTTTTATTTAAATTAAACAAATAAAATTTCGGTAAATAAAAATAAAAAGCTGAACAAAATAAAGTGAAAAACAAAAAAAAAATTATGGAAAAATATAAAATAATAAGAAAATAGCTTAATAATTGAAACTAGCATTAAAAATTGAAAACAAAAATACAATCAACAATTGAAAATTATAGCCACATTTATAAAATGTTTTAAAAATAAAATAAGTACATATCATTTCATGATACACATATTATAACATGATATAACAAACAAAAATATTATTTATACAAATTAAAATAAACAATTTTGTTAAATAAAACAATTTACATACAATATTGTAAAAAGCATAACTTTCACAATATAAATAGGATTTCAACGAAATGAAAAGCAGTATTCTTGAAATTTAATTTATTTTCATAACAAAAGATAAAATTCAAAATTTCAATATTTAAATTTTAAATTTAGAAGTCAAAGTTTGACCATATTGACCAAAATTCACATTTTTGAAAAATATTCAATTTATTCATGTTTGAAATTCTAATTCACATAAAAATCAAAATTTATATTTAAAATAACAAAATTTATTGATTTTAATAAATAAAAAAAGTTTTTAAATCAGGAATTCAATTAAAATAATTAAAATATACAATTAAAATAATCACAAAATACAAGGTTGTTACACTCTCCCCTACTCAAAACTTTTCGTCCTTGGAAAGGAATGAGGTACTAGAAAACACAGAAAAAGATAGAATGAAATAGGATTAAGACAAGATGATAAGAAGATTGAAATTATACCTGATAATTGTTGTTACAGGCAATTTTAACAAGACGGAGATGATCACAACACGAAGAAGATCTTCAAGAATCTGATTCACTATTTCCGTTTGACCGTCGGTCTGTGGACGGTATGTAGTGCTCAGATTCAAAATAGTACCCAAAGATACCAGAAAAGTTTTCCAAAACAGACAGGCAAAGATAGGATCACAATCACAAACAATACTGAGAGGAATACCATGGAGACAAACATTCTCTCTCATGTAGAATCTCAGACAAGCTAGAATCAGAACGAGTAGACTTGACCGGAATGAAATGAGCGGACTTGGTCAGTCTATCCGTAATAACCCAAATACACTCAGCTTACTTACGAGTCAAAGCAGTGAGAGGTGCAACAATCCAAGTAAAATTCTCAATGAATCTCCGGTAACAACCGACAAGGCCCAAAAACTATGAATCTCAGAAGGAGTCTTGGGAGTTTCCCAATCCTGTAATAGAATAGGGAGAAATAAAAACAACAGAAAAGATAGAAAAATTAAATGACAAAGGAAAAAGAGAAAGAAAGAAATACTACATTTGATCGCATCAATCTTGACTGGATCAATAGAAACTCCATTACTAGAAACAATATGTCCAAGGAATCGAACTTCATCCTTCCAGAAATGGAATTTAGAAAATTTAGCCTTCAATTGATGATTTCTGAGAATTCAGAACAGATTTCAAATGCGAATCATGCTCTTCCTTGGTCTTAGAAAAGACAAGGATATCATCAACAAAGACAAGAAAACATTTATTAAGCACAGCAAGAAAAACATGATTTATCAAATCAACAAAGAAAGCAGGAGCATTAGTCAAACCAAAAGGCATGACTAACCATTTATAAAACCCATTCTCAGTGTGGAAAGCAATCTTGGGAATACTTTCCTTAACAACTCTAAGCTGGTGGAAACCTGCGGCAAGATCAAGCTGAGAGGAAACAGTGGCACCAAAAAGATGATCAAACATATCATTGATGCAAGGCATTGGATATCTGTTTTTCATAGTGAGCTTGTTCAGCTCCCTATAATCAACACATATCCACAAAGAATCATCCGACTTAGTGACGAAAATCACCACTGTTCTCCATTCTGAATGGCTAGGTCTGATCAGACCTTTGGAGAACAAGTCCTCACTTAGCTTTCCCGACTCAACCTTCTCGTGAGGTTCCATTCTTCTAGGAGGAAGAACTAAAGGTCGAGCTCCAGGAAATAAGATCAATACGGAAATCAATTTCCCGCTTAGGAGGTAAAGCAGTGACTTCACCAAATACATCAGGATAGAATGACCACACGGGTCGAATGATCATCACCAGGAGAAGAATCCAGAGAAGAAATAAATCTGCCACCAAAATCAAGAGACATGCGGCACTGAATAATCAAAGAATTCCCTTGATCATCAACAAGATAAACAGACCAGCTTTACAAGAGATATGGGCATCATACCCACCAAGCCAATCACTTCCAAGCAATAAATCAAAAGCATGGAAGCCAGCAATAAGGAAATCACCACTAAAGCGATGATCAGAATAGAGAAGTTTCACATGCTTACAAATCCGATTAAGGTTTGCGGGACCCCCAATTTGGTTTGAAACACATAATGGAAAAGAAGCATATTCAAGAGAAAGGAGATGCTCAAACTTATCACACAAATCACCAGAATAAAACTATAGGAAGGAGTAGAAGCTGGAGAATATGCAGAGGTGACAACCAATATATCGGAAGGCTCAAAAGATTGCCCTACCCAGCAGAAGGGTAAGCCTTACTGAAATGTCCAGGCTGAAGATAGATAAATTCACTTGGATGAATATCATAATGAAAGAAAATACTAACAATGTAGATACGAAAAGAAGGAAGTTTAGAAAAAAATTTCTTTAAAACAAGAAACTTTTATATCAAAATAATCTTTGAAAATTTTAAAAATCATTTTATACTTTGAAATTACGTTCTCTCACAAGGAAAATGATTCTAAGATTGATTTCATTCATTCTGGGGCATTTCTACCCTATCTCTAATGAGTTTTTGCTCTACAGGCTATGGTTTGCCTAAAACCCAAAGCTCTGATACCAACTGTAACAACCCGATATTTTTAGCCATTCACATCCGCACATGTCGAACTTGAATTGCTCAAAATACCGCATTGTAATAAATTTTGGAGCAAATAAAATCATCACATAGAATCACATACATAGAAATATCAAAATAACTCGAAGCGGAAATTAAAATACCATAGTAGTTCATGAACCTGCTATAATAAAGTCTCAAAAACAAATACATAATGTCAGTCTGAAAACAAATACAATAGAAATCCCAAATACATAGAAGTTCACTAATATAAGAGCTGAAATAGAACAACTGAACCGAAAGATATAGATAACAAGATAAGCAAAATCTCCAGCGATTTCTAGCTCTAGAAAGAGAAATCCAAACTAAGCTGTGAATACGCTGACCCAAGCGTAAAGCAAAATAGAAAACGCTCGAGTCAGGACATACATACTTATACAATGTAAACCAACTCATGTAAACTGTAATAAAGTACAAGTAACTTAAAGGATGCTTGGGACCGCCCATCCTCTAAGGATCCGTTAAACTATTTACTATATAGAAATATTGCGCTATTATAATAATGTCTATAGTGAAATAAACTTACTTTAAAATAGCGTTAAGGGGTTATCCATATAGCCCTTAACAAGTAATAGTGCCAATAGTCTATACAGTACCTGCATATCTCCTGATCGGGAGACTATGGGAAGATACTCCATAAGTACAACACAAATAGAAACTCGTAGTAAGGCTCGCTATGGTAGGTGACACGGCATATGAGGCAATGCTAGGGTAGATATACCAATTACGCACACGGCTAGCGGTAATGTAGCAGCCTCTGTGCCCTCCTCGGAACACACTCCCAATCAAAATCGGAGGATGTCCATCAAATTAACCACAAGTAAGAGTATAGTATCGAAGAAGTGCGTCCAACCTGAGGAGCTACCCGTTTGGCCCGAGATCGCTCTTGTTTTAGCCACCTTACGCCAACTCACGGGAGTCGGGTCCACGTTCATACCTCAATAGGATCGTCGCCACCATCCTACTTTGTTCTGGAATCTCCACCGCGTGCACAGTTGTTAAAGTGGTTTTCGGTATTGATAGAGAGTATGTCCATATCCGATCCCGGTCACTTTAACAGCCAATCGTTATTATAACAGGTGGTTATACATTTCAAAAAAATAACTTAAATTTCAAAACCAAAACCATTTTTATTTCAATCTATATTCAAATCAAATAGTTTATCATTTCCATTTCAAACATATAATCACTTTTCAAAAATCATAATACTTCAAAGTTATAAATTTTCTAAACCAAAATACTTGAAATCATTACACTTTGAAAGTCATAACATTACGAAATCATACATTTAAAATCATCCTTTAATTCTTTTCATTTAACAAATTTATCCAATCAAACCCAAATTTCAGATTTCTAGTTTAATTCAATTCAAACAATCTATTTCAATTCAATTCAGTTTCCCAACAAACCATTTCAAAATTCAAATATCATATCCTTTCAAAACCTTATTCATTTATATTCTATTCAAATACCATTCCAAATCACATTTCAAAATGGTTTATATTTCAAATCAAAATACTCCATTTAAACTATTTAAAAGTGAAGTCATTATACTTATAAATCAAATATTCAATTTCCTAAAAGTTACTCTTTTCTGAGTTCATTTATTCACTTAAATACATTAAAACAGTGAAATTTCAGCTTTCCACAACACTTATAAAATGCTGTGGTAAGTTGTGCTTGAAAACGATTCATTTTAGAAAAGACAGCATTTAAAAACTGCTGTAATAGTTCACTTATATTCAAAAATCTCATTTCAGCCAATTGTAGCACTTAACAAGAGCTACAATATCTCTTTTATTAGTTTTAGATGTTAATTTAGTTTCTGCAACCACAGCACTTAACAAGTTCTGCAATAGCCCTCAGCACTTTGTAAGTGCTGTAGTTGATGCAAATGAACTAAAGGCTAAAAATAACTAAGGGCTATTGCAGCACTTAACAAGTGCTGCAATAGCCCTTAGTTATTTTTAGCCTTTAGTTCATTTGCATCAACTACAGCACTTACAAAGTGCTATAATATCCTTTACAACAGATTTTAAGTCAACTTCAGAAATGATAGCATTTCTGAAGTGCTATTAATTAAATTTCCAGTTTCAATACAATTTCAGCAGAAATTAAACTTCAATTTAAACCATTTTAACTTATAAAAATCATATATTTCCAATCAAAAATGTTCATTTAAATATCCTTTAACTTATGATTTTTATAAAGTAAAATTTATTACATAAAATCAAAATTTCAAAATAATTCATTTATTAAATTCAAGTGCACAATTCCCTAAATTTCATTTACTTTACACTTTAATTAAATTTACCATTTCGTAAATTAAACTTAATTTCCAATTTTATTTTCTTAACTTAACTTTTATTTTAAAACCAAATCTCAAATTTAAATATTTAAGTTATATTTAAATTTCACTTTAAACATTCATTTATTTAACCTTTTCAATTCATAGAAAAATCAATAATACTTTATCAAGTCAATTTAAATTCAAATTTAAATCAAGTTATCAAATTTTATTTACTTAACTTAAACTCCATTTTTTTTAAAATTACAAACTCAAAATTACTTTATATTTCAAATTTCAACTTAACTTTTCATTTATTTAACATATTTAACTTGTAGAAAATCACAAATCCTTTATAAAAATCACTTTTAAATTTAATTTATATCAAATATCATAACATACAAATTTAAATACTTTAAAAATTTATAGAAAAATATATAAAATAACCATGGGTCTGTATAATATTTTCTAACCTAGGTCAAGTGATATGGATAATATATCATTTCAATCCGTAATTTACAAAGAAAAATCCGGGTTCTATCATTTCAAACCCGCAATCCCAAGTAAAATAAAATAAATAAAAATCGCTCAGGCCTATCATTTAACCCCATAACGATTTTTCCCTATTCTAAAGTCCGTTTGGGTATGTATCATTTCAACCCATGGTGATTCTATTCTACAAGGAACTTGCAGTGTGAGAAACAAATATAAATAAACAGTATAGCAACATAAGGTGTGACAACCCGAAAATTTGGCGATATTATTTTAATAAGCTTTTAATCCGATAAATTAAAAATACGAACTTATATTTGTTTTATAAGTATATGTGAGTAATTTGGAAGGGATTATGATTTGAAATTTAAAATAAAGCCTTTCCAAAATAATGAAAATAAAATCTATGTTGTTCATATTTAAAATAAATATAAATTTTATTATAAAAAAAAATCTATATACACTTAACTATTACATAATAAACTATGTAATCTTGCGTCTACATTATTCTTCAGTCTGTTCACAATCTTTCATATACCACCTTTTATTTCCTTTTCGTTCAGCAAAAACAAAACTGCGTATAAAAAGAAAAGAAAGATAATTACAACCTGAAACTAAACTCTACAACTTGATCATCATATTCAAACTTAACTTTATACACAAATGCAAAATATCTTTGTACCAAAGATAAGAATCAGCTAATATTAATTACATGTTAATAAATATGAAGACAAGCATTTAAGAGTAGCACGACATATTGTCATTTCAAATATACAAAAGAAATCTTCTCAGTACAAAAATGGGTTCAGCCGAAATATGTAAATATCATTTCATCTTTACAGTAACTAGAAAAATCTAATATGATCAATACTAGTGGAGGCTTGTACCAGAAGACACCCTTTAGTCTAAAAGCTGTTCCTATATATGTGTATCATCCTATACTGTTCAAAGTTATGTTACTATATATATGCATCAGATTATTGGATTTATATAAAAAAAACCTTAAGATAGCAAAACTGAGACAAGGAAGGAAATAATTATCTTTACTTTGCAAACTCAAATAAATTCAACATCAACAGCAAATCAGGGAGAGCTTTCAAAAATTCAAATCTGCAGTTTCTTCGACGAACACTTACTTTCTTCAACAAATCATTAGGTGAGTAAACATAATTATTGAACATTTAAATCTTGATATTTGATTCACGAAAATCATATGTTGTAAATATGTTGTTCTGAGATGTTTGCTGACTTCTGGAAACTCTGTTTTATGATGCTCTTCAAAAATTTCAAGTTTCTGAGCCAAGGGAAGTAGAGAAAGATTTATACTCTTCATAATGAAAACATTTAAAACTTAGGATATTAACTAAACAAGTTGTTTACACTTAAAACCAAATCTGGAAAATTGTTCAAAGGATGATAGTGAATATAAATACTGTAAATTCAAATTTACAGTAAAAAGCAAATTAATGTGTAAAATTCGAATATCTTAAATTGTTGATTTGATTTCATTTATTGAATATTCATACAAAGGTAGGATTTTTAAAACAAACATGATAATTTTTAGGCAAGTATTCAAGATGTAGTTTATTAAAGAACCCAAAATGCTTTTTCGTCAATTACTGTTGATTTAATGAATTTTTGATATTGAAATTTATGGTGAAGTTAGCTTGATGGGTTTCGAATCCAGGAAAAATGTTCAAAATTTTTTCTGATGTAAGAATTTTGGGGTAGGATCGGAAGTAGGGTTTTGGATTCATGTATTATGGGGTCTGCATTTTCGTTGTTTTCGTCGTCATAGCTCAACCGAGTTACACAAGATTTTAGAAGCGGGTAGAGAAGGATGAGGCCGCTGAGTGGCCAGAGTCGCATCGTCAACAGAGGTCAACGTTGGGGGTCGTTGTGATTTTTCTTGTGACGTTTCGAGCTGCTGTTCGAATGAACACGCGTATTTTTATTTTGAGTTTTACGTGATGAATTGAGGTTTGTTTTCGTATGAGGGGTCGTGAAGTGGTTTTTTGGGATCACCGTGGATCGCCGGAGTAATGGCGACCCACTGTGCACGTGCACGGTGGCACACGGTGTAGCAGGTTGCGTGTTTTGGGCTGTCTCGAGTGATACTCGAGAAATTTGGGGAAGGTTTTTCCTCAAGTCGAACCCAGGTGTGTGTGTATGTTTTAATACTCCATTCGTTAACTTAAGTTAACAAAATTAAAAACAAAAAGAAGTAGAAAAGAACAGGTAGAAGAAGAGGTTGAGAAGAGAGGGACGTGGGAAGAGGGTAAGTGGGACACGAGTTCACTCGAGTAAACAGAGCGTTTACTTCAGGTCCAAACTTCTAGGGGTTAACCTAAATAAACCTTAAGTTAAAATGGTAAACAAGTTAATATTAATAAAGTTATGAATGTTGACAAGTGTTAGGCTAAGGTTTGATTTAATTTTATCCAGAAAGTTTGCAAATGTAAGATGACAAGTAAATTTAAGGAGAAGTCAAATTGAAATGTAAGTTAATTCACACTTGTAATTTAACAAGTAATTTAAGATTTAATAAATGTGTAACTAAGGATTTGTAGTTAATAATAATTTGATTTTCCAAGTTAAAGAAGATTTCTTTAAAAATGTTGGTTAAGATGAGTAATTATATCAATTAATTATTTTGAAGTAATTAAGAATAATTAAATTATAATTGTAATTAGAGTTTAGGTTAATTGATAAATAAATTTGTAATTAGGTAGTGTTAATCAATAATTAAGTTTTATTAATTATCGGGTATAGAATAATTAATCTGCTATTAAGATTTATTAACTGGGTACAGGGGTAATTAAGTGCTAGATTACCCGATTGAAATTAATTGATTAATTAATAAAGGGATTACTTAATGAGAAGAAATAAAGGGTAATTACTTAGTAGAAGTAATTAAGGATAAATTACTTGGTGTAATTAATCAAAAAGGGAGTAATAATTAAGTAAGAAATTAATTATTTAAGTAAGTAATTACAGAGGGGTAATTACTGTTTATGAGTAATTGGGTTGATTAATGGATACAATTAATTTAGGATAATCATTCATGAAATATGGTTAAGTATAATTACTTAATGGAAGAAATTAGATAATGATGATAATCTTAATGTAATTAAAGATGAATGATTATGGGATGGTAAATCAACTAGGTTATAATTAATTAATAAGCAGGACTTAAAGGCAATGATAATGTGGTTACTTGTCAATGATAAATTGCTGGGTGAAAAGGGTGACATCCTTTATTTAAAATTGAATTGCATTTCACTTGGATAATATGCGTTAAGACGAACTGAATTCTAAGAGACCGGAGTCGGGTATTAGTTAATACCCGCAACTACATCGATTCCTTATAAATTGATACGTGAAATCAATAGGGTGTAATGGAATGATTTAATTGAATTATGTAACAACCCTGAATTTAGAACAATTTAAAAATGAAAATATTTAATTAATTTTAAATATTTGAATGAGAATTTAAATTAAATTTCAAATTTTCAGTATAAATTGGCGATTAAATTTTAGAATTTAATCTATTAAAGTTGAATAGAATTTAAATTTGACTTTGGAGTTGAAATTGAATATTGAATTTGTATTTTAAATTCAAACTAATGACTTAGGAAAAAATAATAATTTAGATACAAGAATTATTATTTAAATTTAAAAAGGATGGTTAGTTTTAAATAATATTTTCTTCTCTTTAAAATAAAAAGGAATAAATTTTAATCAATACAAAACAAATAAATAAATACACTTAGTTAAAGTTTTAACAACAAAATTAAAAAAAACAAAGTAAAAGAAAATAATGTATACAAAACAAAATTTAATTTAAATTGAAAATAAAATAATAATATAACATAAAAAAAAAGAAGAAGAATACACTGCCTTACCTTGTCAGCTAAACCCACGCCCTAAATCGTGCCTCTCTGCAAAAACACGTCTCCTCTTTCCCTTTTATATTCGATACCCCTTTCTTCAAATCAATCAGTAATCAAACCGAAGAAACAAAATAATGGCGGCCTCGTCGTCTCTTCAATTCCGTGCTCCAAAATTAGGGCTTCTCCATGCCTTCTTCCATTTTAAATTTCCCCGTACCCTCCTTTCTCCCTCATTTCCAAATCAAAGAAACGAAAAATAAAAATAAAAATGGCAACCGAGTTTCTCTGTACAAAACAAATCGCCAGGGAATAAATTGAAGAATTAAACTTCCCTCTTTTGAAATCAAAAAAACCTGGCTCTGATACCAAATGTAACGATTGCGATTTTTCGTTGCCGAAAAACCGAAATGTTATGGGTTTTAAGAAACAAAGAAAAGAAGTAGAAGAAAAGAGAGAAGATAGTAAATAGAGAGGAAAGAAAACAGAAAATAGAACGGAACAGAAAACAGCAGAATAACATCAGAATCTCACAATTCGCAGCGGAACAACATATAATAGATAAATGAATAATCTTTAAACAAAGAACTATATCAGTTATTACATTACATTACATCATCAGAGTGTACAACAACAAACAGTGCAGCGGAAAAAAAGAAGTACTATATACTAGTGATACGCTATGCCATCCATCTTGCCTCCAGCAACTCCAGAATATCCAGAATATCCTGATAAACCTTAACTCTTGACTGCCCGTGTGAAAATTGGTGGGCACCCAGAGTTTAGGAAGGAAAACAATAAACTCCGAGTCAGTCATGTGACTGGTGTGAGAACTCAAAACAGTTTATTTATCTTTAAAATCAAAAATAGAAGAATATTTTTAAAGTCAATTCGCAATGCTTTTAAAAATGAGACTACCATAAGACCTCCCGCCACACACACAATGCAAACGCAGAATCGGAGGAGATTTCTCCTTATGATAGTCAAAGATGCTTGATACGTATTTAAAAGAACATTTGATATTATTACTAGTGCATAGTGTATGAGAAATCATTTCGAAAGTAAAGATATAAATCTTAGCCAACATAGACATTTCGAACTATGCCTATTATAGCTACCATGTTCAGTAGCGGGTTACCGCCATATTCCATGGCAGGTTATACAACTAAAACCGTACAATGCTCGTATTTGAAGAATGGATTTTCCAACAAATGGTCAGGCCAAGGAACTTCCCATTGCCACATGGAAATGCCTCTGGAAGGACGCCCCGAGAACCAAACTGTTCTCTGCTAAACAAGGCCGGGAATCCCTTTTCCCAAGGAATATTACAAACCCTCAGATATGCCACCCCCGGTCCTTTGGGACCTTTAAACGAGCGCTCGTCACCATCATCACACAATCATAACAAAGTGTTTTCAACATGAGTAAGTATCTGAGCTCCATACCATGATACCACCCTTTTCTAGAAGGAATGGCCATACCCTAGGGAAGCGATCCCTGGAAACCTTGCCGCACAATTCCTGTTTCGACCATTACCGGTTTGTGAGGCTCGACGAAGTCACGTCCACAAAAACATACTTTATACAAAGCCATGCTTTGGGTCAACAAATGATCATAGAAATGATCACCAAGATAGACGATCAAATAAATGATCCTATCACAAATAATCAACACAATGATCATTTCACAGCAACACTCAGTATGTCACATTACCAAATTGGGAATATATTGCTGATAACTTCAACTATATAACCTCTGAGCTCGTACGTCTCAGAGAAGGGTGTTAAGCTAAGAGAATAAATTCTCCGCCACCAACAGAAATATATTTGAAAGAAATCGGCTTTACATCTCAATTTGTAATGTCAGACACACAATCCATACAAGTCTGTTCCGGGCTCGAACAGAACCGAAGGCACTTACAAAGAAGTCCTTGCAATCCGGATAATCTCTAACCACGTCCGAATTTCCCATCACATATGGAGATCTCAATACCGGGGATCAGCCAGTGCAGAGACAATCAACAAGAAACCCTTACGTTTTTGAAAATATCCGGTCTTCAACACCGATCTTCAAATGCAATTCATAACGACATATCACATATTCGGAATGGGTTATACGACCCCAAGGTCCTTTCCCGGTTAACCCGAATAGTGAGCGTTTATTTTAAAAAATAAGTATGGCATTCAATTTCAAGCAAATCACAACAAATACCTATTTAAAGGTAAATATTGATAGTCGGTTATTGAACTATCAATAGATATGCCAACATCACCAGATTCCAAATAATTTTCCAAATTATTTATTTTTCAAAAATATCTTTACAAGATATATATTTTTAATACTTCAAAAATAAATTAATATTTATTTTTAAACCCATTTTCCAATTTCATTTATAAATTCTATATTGAATTTACATTCCAAAATATTTATGAATTTACGATTTCCATTCGTTTTCAAATATTCATTTTCAATTTATCTTCAAAAAGATAAATTCAAAATATTCACTTAATATTGGAAAAACATTTCCATACTTATTTATTTATAAGAAATTCACAAGCCTTTTTATTTTCTATACTTAGAAAATATTTAATATACTCAAATCGATATTAAGTATATATTTCATTCTTTAAGGAAATCATTCACTTAACCATATTTATTTGGGCCAAAACGAATGTTGCGTAAAACATCGTTACGACAACCCAAAATCACTAGTATAGGGATTCGAAATTAAAAAAGATATATAAATCCCAATACTATACAAAACATTTCCTTTCGGAAATCATTTACTATAACAACAGTGTTATAGTCTACCATTTCCTTCTATTTCTCGAAAACGTCTATTTCAACAATGAATGTTGAAATCTATGGTTTCGATAGATAATATATTTTAAAACATCTTTAGATTGTTTTAATTCTATCTAAAACATCACATCCAAAACATTTCTTCAACATATTGTTCACTATTCAAATTCGTGAATATACTTGTTAATCAATTTCATCATTTCTATTCCTTTTATTTTAAAGGATTATTCACTGTCTAAAATATGAATATAACTTCATTAATAAATTACAACAATTTACTTATCAAAATAAGTAGTTTGCGGATTTATAAAGCAATGTTTATAAATTCCATTTCTATTTAGTTTATAACTACTTCCTTTTATAAATTTCCTTTATAAATCTATTCAATTTCATATCTCAATGATATATTAAAAGTTCATATTATAAGTTAAATACTTATAATTTATTTGTTTGCAAAAACATTCTTTTAAACTTTCCAAATTTATAAATCTTATAACTTATAAGATTCATTTATTTATCCAAATTCGATTCCTTTAATGACCTTACAAAATTTATCTTATTTTCCTTTACAAATTTTATAAACCTACTGCTTATAAAATTCTATTTATAACTTCATCGTTATAATCCTATAAATTTCATTCATTTGTGAAATTCATTCACAATTCATTCTAACACTTAGAAAAGCTCGTTTTACACTTCTAATATTTTTAATTTATAAATATCAATTTATAAATCTTTTAATATAAAACAATTTATATTACTATTTTAAAACGTCTTTAAACTCCTTTATAATTTCATCATTCTCTTAGATATATAAAATAATCAAATTTCATAAATCCTATATTTAAACTTTTTTATAATAAATTCAGAAATCCCAGTTTAAACTATTTTATAAAATCATTAATCCCATATTTTCAAAAATCAACTTTTAACTGTATTTCTCAAAAATCTTAATTTTTATAATATTAAAATTATAACATTTACTTATTTAAGATGAATCAATTCCAAAAATATTTTATAAACGTATACTTTCAAAAAATCACTTTAGAAATTCCTTAAAATAAAAATCGTTATTTTTAAACTTCAAAATTGGATCCGATGATGCAACACATCAAATAGTCAATCACGACTTTCAAACATCATATATCAATATGATAATCAATCAAACATCACAATATCTAAAATCAATATAAATATTTGTGGGGAATCCAGTTGGATCCCTCCAACCTGTTTCCCTGCATCCACAGACATTAGCACAATACCAATTCCACTTCGAGGTGGAATATCGCGGTATATGGGATTTTATAAAATATTATCCGCTTACTAACAACGCAATAGGGTCTCATCTGCTATACAAAGTGGGAAATCAATCAACTGCAATATATACATATGCCAATATATATATATATATATATATTGCTATATATATAATATAATACCAATTCCACTTCAAGGTGGAATATCGCGGTATATGTGTGTAATGAATAACCTCCGCTTACTAACGGCGTATAGGGTCTATTCACATTCAATATATATATAACAATCATCATTCAAGCATTCAATCAACACAACTAACAATTTTAAATCTAACTATTTAAAATTTAAATAAATCCTTTTGAGTGAGAAGTTCTCACCTTAGCTTTTATTAGCAATCCATTTCCATCTTGTCTCGATTTCTCTTGATTTATACCTTGTATAAATATTTACACAATTTATTAATATTCGAACAGATCGAATAATAAGTTTTCATTTTTTTTGATTGTTTTAATTATTCAATGGTTTAGATGTTTAATATGAATAGTTGTTTTCTTTGAAAAATAAAAGGTATCTTGAAAATTCAAATCTTTTTCGAAAATTCCCCTCTCTAAATTTAGGATTGCGATAGTTTCTCATTCGAAATCCATTATCGAATTATTGAGATTTATGAAAAATAAAATATAAGTGAAGTGAATTAATGAATTGGTTTAAATCCAATATTTTGAATATCTCCAAAATAATAAATTGGGTAATAAAAAAAAAACATTTCAATTTAGTTATAGCCAAGAGGATAATTAAACTATGACTTGGGAATTTGATTCTGAATTCTTTTGAAAATTGATTTCAAATGTTTTGAAGAATGATTTAGTGAATAAATGGATTATAAGTATGTAACTTATAAATGGACTTTTGTTATATAATTGAGTTATATAAATTGAATTGAATTAATAAAGAAGATTTATAAATCGAAGTTTATAAATAGAAATGGAATTTGTAAAGATTGTTTATAAATTCGAAACTAATTGAATTTGATAAATGAAACATAGAAATTATTTATTAAAGGAGATATATTCGTGATTTTGGACAGCGAATTATCCTTTAAGTTAAATATTGTGATAGTAAATGTTGGTTGGGAATTTTATCCACGATTTTGGACAGTGGATAATCTTTTAAAATAAAAAGTGTAGAAACACTGAATTGATTTAGATAAGTATATTCACGATTTTGGACAGTGAATATATTATTGAATAAAACGGATATGTTTTAGGGAAGTGATATTATGAAATGAGGTTAATGTGGAAATATAAATTTAATGGAACAAAGTTGATGAATGGCTTACTAAAGAACTAGTTGATTATTTTTGAAATAGAAGGCAAATGCAAAGTTCAAATGAGATTTAGATTTCAAAATTTGAAGTTGTCAACATGATAATCCATTATAGGTTTAATAAATTCAGTGATGAATTTGAATTTAAACGTGTGGAAAATTAAATTAAGTGAAAAACTTAATATTGAAAAGTTTGAAATTGGTTTAAAATTAATATTGTGAAAAGTAGGAGGAATTCAAACTATGAATTAAGTTGAAGTTGAAAAAGTTAATGGTTTTAAAGATGTTTTAAAATGCATTAAGTATCGAATACATAGATTTCAACATTCAATTGTTGAAATAGGCGTTTTCGAGAAATAAGGAAATGGTGGACTATAACACTGTTGTTATAGTAAATGGTTTCCGGAAGGAAATATTGTTTAGAGTATTGGGATTTATATATCTATCTTAAATTTCGAATCCCTATACTAGTGATTTTGAGTTGTCGTAACGATGTTTTACGCAACATTCGTTTTGACTCAAATAAATGTGTTTAAAAGAATGATTTCCTTAAAGAATGGAATATATACTTAATTTTGATTCAAGTATATTGAATATTTTCCGAGAGTTGAAAATAATTGAACTTGTGAATTACTTATTATTAAATAAGTATGGAAATGTTTTCCAATATGAAATGAAAGGTTTGAAATTTTATCTTTTAAAGATAAATTGAAAAATGAATATTTGAAATTTATTTCAAATGGTTAAGTTGGAAAATTATATATATCTTGTAAAGATATTATTTTTGGGAAATTTGAACGATCAGTTCAACTTGAATATTTTCCAAAAAGATTGAAATCTTGAGTTAAATTGAGTTTAACTTCGACCTCAAAAACAATATAAGTTGAGTTTTGAATTTTGGATAGTCGATTTGGATTGTATGTCTAGTATTGTGAATTGATGACATATCAATTGATCTCTATTAAATATATATCTGTTGGTGGCGGAGAATTTATTCTTTTAGCTTAACACCCATCTCTGAGACGTACGAGCTTAGAGGTTATATATCGGTAGACATCAATTATGTGTTGAGAATTGACGATGTAACGTGAAATCCAAATCGAATGTGAAGTCGATAATGAATTGGATTATGAATGTGAATTAGGTTTGAGATAACCTTAAAATTTCAAATCGATTTAGAGGAAAATTTTAAGTGAAATGGAAAATTTTGGAATCCTCTATTTGTTATGAATGTGAATTGAGTTTTCGTAACTTATATATGTGAATGTAATAATTCGAAAACCATCAGTTTGGAAAGTCATTATTATGAAAAGTCCTGTGTAGGTTTACATAGGTATGATATGTACGAAATGTGAAATGAAGTACTATATGTATATGACATATGTTTTCTAAAAACTGAGGATATGGAAATGTACCTTCCATTTATTATTTGTGAAGGTGATTGGAACTCGGTGGAGTGTCCATTGGAAATCGTAGCTACGTAGAATTTCCATTAGTGGAATGTCCATTGGGACTGACTGGGATCCCCCACGATGGATCATCGTGTTTGGGATTAGGTGAATTGATGCTGGCGTAATTCGTGGGGCGTGATGCCTACAGTTACAAGCGATTCCACTGGGATAGTGGCGCAACCGCCGTGTAAACTGCGATCTAGAAACCGAAGCGTAATTCGAGGGGCATGATGCCTACGGCCACGAGCGATTCTACTGGGAGAGTAGCGTAACCGCCGTGTGGACCGCGATCTAAGGCGACAACCATGGCGAAATTCAAGAGAGATGTGAAATCTACAGTTACAAGCGATTCTACTGGGATAGTAGCGTAACCGCCGGGTAAACTGTGATCCATGGGGGAACGTGCTTTCCATATCCATTTTTAAAAGAATTTTAAAAAAGTATTTTCACTGGGAGTTGAAGCAAGTATATTTAGTACTTGGAGATTTTTAGTCTTGCGCCTGGCCAGCGTATGCCTAATGTCTGTAAGAACGACGATGGACTTGTTAAACTTCGAGTTATCAAGTATTTTCAAACTTTGAATAGAAAACCAATAATCTGAAATTAGAATTACATAATTCTAACTTAATGAATTAAGGAAGAAGATTTTTAAAATATCTTGAAAGCACACAGCTTTAGAAAAGATATAATATGCAAATATTTAGCATGAAAGATTTCAAGTTTAAAAATCTGAGTTTTGTAAAGTCAAAAATTTGGTAAAAGACTTTTGTGTCTTGATTATTGAAATCGATGAACAAAACTGCTGAGATAAAATGAATGGAATGAATCCTATATTTATTTATAAGATTCGAACTTGGCAAAATTGTGTAGGGATAAATATCGGTGAGATTTTAGCAATAGTTTTCCTAACTTATAATTTCGGGACGAAATTCTTTTAAGGAGGGAAGATTGTAACAACCCTGAATTTTGAACAATTTAAAAATGAAGATATTTAATTAATTTTAAATATTTGAATGAGAATTTAAATTGAATTCCCAATATAACTATAAATTGGCGATTAAAATTTAGAATTTAATCTATATAAAGTTGAATAGAATTTGAATTTGACTTTGAAGTTGAATTGAATATTGAATTTGTATTTTAAATTCGAACTAATGACTTAGAAAAAATAGTTTGGATTTATGAATTTTTATTTATGTAAATTAATAAATTGATGGTTAGTTAATAACATTTTTCTTAACTTAAATAAAATGGAATAAAATTTTATCAATACAAAATACAAGTATAAAATCTAATTGTAAAACATGTTAATATAAATTTGAGTTTGATATTTGAACCGTAAAACGTTTATATATTTATTAAAGAAAATTTATACAAAACAAATTGAATTTAAATTGAAAAGAAAAAAATAAATAAAAATGAAAATATAATAATATATATAATATAAGTATACACTGCCTTACCCTATCAGCCAAATTCACGCCTTCAACTACGCTAAAAACACGTTCTTCCTTTTCTCTTTTATACCCTACTCCTTTACCCCATTCAATCGAAACCCTTCCTTTTCATAAAAATCAAACCAAAGAAATAAAAAAAAATGGCGGCCTGAAATCGTTCGTCCCCTTCTTCGCTTTCAAATTAGGGTTTCGGCTTCAATTCGCTCGCGTGTTCTTCACATCGACAAAGGTGAGTTTGCTCACATCTAATTCATATCTCGAGTTGATTTAAGGTGAATTCTGTGATTTCGTTCGTACTCAATTGTTTTACTTGGCCATTCGATTTCTTGTTTCGATGTTGATATTCTATCCTACTTTGTAATTTGGTATGCTGTGTGACCTCGGCTTCGATGTTTTGACTCGCTTGTTGTCCACGGTTTTGATATGAATATTTTGGTGATCTCTGATTTTGTTATCGCAACCCTGACTTGACTAAGTTGATGATTTTCTTTTCGATTTGGCTTTGGGTTGTAAATTGAAATTTGTTTGCCGATAAGGTTTCTGTTTTATAGGGTTCAAAACCCTTTGTTTTGTTCGTATAATATATATACGACTTCGTCTGATCATGTACTTGAAATCGCCAATCCCTTCGTTTGGCCACTTGACAAATTTTTGAACAATAATTTGTATTGTTTTCAGCCTGTCACTGTTTTTGGGTTAAGGCTCGGTCTTGCTTTACACTTGTTCTTTACAATATCATCTCTGTTTACTTTGATTTATCAGAGTGTGTGTGTGTGTGTGTGTGTGTGTGTGTGTGTGTATGCATACATATATGTATAAATTGTTGGATTGGCTTAAAACTTCAATCGAGTCAGGCACATTTGTTGTAGACTTGATTTCCTCACTGTGAAAATGAACTTGTTTCATTAGTGATGTACTGTACATTCACTATCCTCATGAACTTGTTTCGTTAGCGATGTATTGAACAATCACTATTCTCTCTTGATGATTCTTGAAGTTGCTTGCATATTATGCTTTCAATGTTGTGACCACGACTGAATACTCTGCTATTACTTTCAATGTTGATTCTTGTAACTTGCTGTTCCACTGGTACATGTGGTGTTTCAACATTTTATTGTTGCTTTGGGGTTGAACTTGTCTCAGGCCTTGACCTATTACTATTTTGAAAACTTGATGATTGTTGGGTTGTTTTCTTTGTGGTCTGCATCCCTGATCATACTGTTTTCTCTCTGCTCCCATACTATTGCACTTGTGCTTGAGCATACTTGATGATGCTTCTTGGTTTGAACCTGCTGCTTCGATTTTTCTCTGATCTTGTTTATTGTCTAGTTCATATTGCAGTTGAAGTTGAGTCATGATATTACTGACTTGACCTCTGCAGTTTTATTTTTTTGTTGCATTTTTGCCATGCCGAGCCGTATTTTCGGGTTCATGTATGTGCATGTATTGACCTTTGTGTCTTATTGCTATTTCTGTATGTTTTTGCTGTGCCCTTGGATACCAGTGGTGACTGCGTTATTGTTGCAGTTTGCTCTGGATTCAAAGTGGCCGCAGTTTCATTTTGTTGGATTCATGGTTGCAGTTATCTTGGTTCAAACTGATAATTGCTACTGGGCATTGTATTTTGCTTTGTTCAAGTCATACTTGTAGCCTTTGTGCCTGTTGCACTTGCTTGATCCACTTCACTGTTAATGGCCTTGTGCCTTTGTGACAATTGCAGTTTGGTTATGAACTTTGTTCTTAACACATGCATTCTTGTCTATATATTTTAGCATATTGTCGCTATGCTAGTTCGACTCTAGTCATTTTGTATTCATTTCTGAGCAATATGGATCTGCTGTATTATATACATATATGTTGTCACTGTTTATTTCTGCGAATCAGTTGCACGGTGTTGGTTTTATTTGGGGCTGTGTCACTAAAAATGGCTTCAGGTGCATTTGAGCAGTGATGTGAATTTAGTGGTCATTATTGTTGCCCAGCCCGACCTTGTTGGATTTCTTGGTGTTACTGTTGCGTGGATATTACTGTAGTATATATATACAGTAGTCTTGCATGTGCATTTATATTTTGTGATGACACCGACCAGTCGAGTTTGAGTCGTATAATTCAAACTTGATTTTGTGTTAGTATCAGTTGCTTTTGATTCGCCGTGCTGTTGTGAAAATTTATAATGTAGTGGCGAGGCAGTGCACGCAAGCGTGAACTGCAGCCACACGGTTTGATTTTATTGATATACTATTTTGTTTTGATTTATGATCTTTTGCATATTTCATTACGGTAGTGGCGAGGCAGTGCACGCAAGCGTGAACTGCAGCCACACGAAGTTAACATTTTAAAATGTTGGCGAGGCCGTATACGCGTGTGTGTACTGCAGCCCTACCAAATCTAATGTTTTAAATTGATATTTTCATTTTGATGAAAATTGTTTTATATTGACAATTCAATATATTTTGAATCACATTTTGATGATTTTGTTGTTAATTGCCGTTTAGGCAGATTTTGATTGTTTTCCAAATTATCTTCATCAGTAATCCCTTCATCTATCCTCATTGATAACTTGAATCTACTGAGTTATTGTTTAACACTAATAAGTGTTGTATTTACCGTTCACATTGTTTTACTTAACTTAAATTCCCACTTATAAATCAATTCAACTTCCAATTCTAAAGTAAATTTCCATTTATCTTTAAATTCATTTTTATTTATAACTTATATTCATAAAAATATCCATATAGTTTCACTTCTTATATATATAAGTTTATTTCACAATTGTAAATCACTTTAATTATAATTCAATTCTTATAATTCATTTGCTTATACAATTATTTTTTTATTTAGATTATTCAAACAACTAAACAATCAACTTATATACTTTAATAAACTTTTGTAACGACCCGCCGTTCTGACCACTTTAAAGAAAAATGTTTTTCAAATTTAAAATAAGTATGAAATTGTTTTCTTTGAAAAATAAAAGGTATTTTGAAAATTCAAATTTTTTAGAAAATTCCCCTCTCTAAATTTAGGATTGCGATAGTTTCTCATTCGAAAATCCATTATCAAATTATTAAGACTTATGGTAAATAAAATATAAGTGAAGTGAATTAATGAATTGGTTTGAATCAAATATTTTGAATATCTCCAAAATAATAATTGTGAAATAAAACGATATTTCAATTTAGTATAGCCAAGAGGATAATTAAACTATAACTTGGGAATTTGATTCTGAATTCTTTTGAAAAATTGATTTCATATGTTTTGAAGAATGATTTAGTGGATAAATGGATTATAAGTACTTAACTTATAATATGAACTTTTGGTATATAATTGAGTTATATAAATTGAATTGAATTGAATTAATAAAGAAGATTTATAAATAGAAAAGGAATTTATGAAGATTGTTTATAAATTCGAAACCAATTGAATTTGATAAATGAAAATAGAAGTTATTAAAGGAGATATATTCGTGATTTTGGACAGCGAATTATCCTTTAAGTTAAATATTGTGATAGTAAATGTTGGTTGGGAATTTTATCCACGATTTTGGACAGTGGATAATCTTTTAAATAAAAAGTGTAGAAACACTGAATTGAATAGATAAGTATATTCACGATTTTGGACAGTGAATATATTATTAACTAAAACAGATATGTTTTAGGGAAGTGATATTATGAAATGAGGTTAATGTGGAAATATAAATTTAATGGAACCAAGTTGATGAATGACTTACTAAAGAACTAGTTGATTATTTTTGAAATAGAAAGCAAATGCAAAGTTCAAATGAGATTTAAATTTCAAATTTGAAGTTGTCAACATGATAATCCATAATAGGTTTAATAAATTCAGTGATGAATTTGAATTTAAACATGCGGAAAATTAAATTAAGTGAAAAACTTAATATTAAAAAGTTTGAAATTCGTTTAAAATAAATATTATGAAAAGTATGAGGAATTCAAACTATGAATGAAGTTGAAATTGAAAAAGTCAATGGTTTTAAAGATGTTTTAAAATGCATTAAGTATCGAATACATAGATTTCAACATTCAATTGTTGAAATGGGCGTTTTCGAGAAATAAGGAAATGGTGGACTATAACACTATTGTTATAGTAAATGGTTTCCGGAAGGAAATATTGTTTATAGTATTGGGATTTATATATCTATCTTAAATTCGAATCCCTATACTAGTGATTTGTTGTAACAATGTTTTACGTAACATTCGTTTTGACTCAAATAAATGTGTTTAAAAGAATGATTTCCTTAAAGAATGGAATATATACTTAATTTTGATTCAAGTATATTGAATATTTTCCGTGTTGAAAATAAATGGATTTGTGAATTACTTATTATTTAATAAGTATGGAAATGTTTTCCAATATGAAATGAAAGGTTTGAAATTTTATCTTTTAAAGATAAATTGGAAAAAATGAATATTTGAAATTTGTTTCAAATGGTTAAGTTGGAAATTTATATATCTTGTAAAGATATTTTTGGAAAATTTGAACGATCAGTTCAACTTGAATATTTTCCAAAAAAAAAAGATTGAATCTTGAGTTAAATTGAGTTTAACTTTGACACCAAAAACAATATAAGTTGAGCTTTGAATTTTGGATAGTCGATTTGGATTGTATGTCTAGCATGGTGAATTGATGACATAGCAATTGATCTCTATTAAATATATATCTGTGGTGGCGGAGAATTTATTCTTTTAGCTTAACACCCTTCTCTGAGACGTACGAGCTTAGAGGTTATATATCGATAGACATCAATTATGTGTTGAGAATTGACGATGTAACGTGAAATCCAAATCGAATGTGAAGTCGATAATGAATTGGATTATGAATGTGAATTAGGTTTGAGATAACCTTAAATATTCAAATCGATTTAGAGGAAAATTTTAAACGAGATGGAAAATTTTGGAATCCTCTATTTGTTATGAATGTGAATTGAGTTTTCGTAACTTATATATGTGAATATAATAATCGAAAACCATCAGTTTGGAAAGTCATTATTATGAAAAGTCCTGTGTAGGTTTACATAGGTATGATATGTACGAAATGTGAAATGAAGTACTATATGTATATGACATATGTTTTCTAAAAACTGAGGATATGGAAATGTACCTTCCATTTATTATTTGTGAAGGTGATTGGAACTCGGTGGAGTGTCCATTGGAAATCGTAGCTACGTAGAATTTCCATTAGTGGAATGTCCATTGGGACTGACTGGAATCCCCCACGATGGATCATCGTGTTTGGGATTAGGTGAATTGATGCTGGCGTAATTCGTGGGGCGTGATGCCTACAGTTACAAGCGATTCCACTGGGATAATGGCGCAACCGCCGTGTAAACTGCGATCTAGAAACCGAAGCGTAATTCGAGGGGCGAGATGCCTACGGCCACGAGCGATTCTACTGGGATAGTAGCGTAACCGCCGTGTGGACCGCGATCTAAAGCGACAACCATGGCGAAATTCAAGAGAGATGTGAAATCTACAGTTACAAGCGATTCTACTGGGATAGTAGCGTAACCGCCGGGTAAATTGTGATCCATGGGGGAACGTGCTTTCCATATCCATTTTTAAAAGAATTTTTAAAAAGTATTTTCACTGGAAGTTGAAGCAAGTATATTTAGTACTTGGAGATTTTTAGTCTTGCGCCTGGCCAGCGTATGCCTAATGTCTGTAAGAACGACGATGGACTTGTTAAACTTCGAGTTATCAAGTATTTTCAAACTTTGAATAGAAAATCAATAATCTGAAATTAGAATTACATAATTCTAACTTAATGAATTAAGGAAGAAGATTTTTAAAATATCTTGAAAGCACACAGCTTTGGAAAAGATATAATATGCAAATATTTAGCATGAAGAATTTCAAGTTTAAAAATCTGAGTTTTGTAAGTCGAAAATTTTGGTAAAAGACTTTTGTGTCTTGATTGTAGAAATCGATGAACAAAACTAGTGAGATAAAATAAATGGAATGAATCCTATATTTATTTATAAGTTTAGAACTTAGTAAAATTGAGTAGGGTATAAATATCGGTGAGATTTTAGCAATCGTTTTTCTTAACTTGTAATTTCGGGACGAAATTCTTTTAAGGAGGGAAGATTGTAACAACCCTGAATTTAGAACAATTTAAAAATGAAAATATTTAATTAATTTTAAATATTTGAATGAGAATTTAAATTGAATTTCAAATTTTCAGTATAAATTGGCGATTAAATTTTAGAATTTAATCTATTAAAGTTGAATAGAATTTAAATTTGACTTTGGAGTTGAAATTGAATATTGAATTTGTATTTTAAATTCAAACTAATGACTTAGGAAAAAAAAATAGTTTAGATACAAGAATTATTATTTAAATTTAAAAAGGATGGTTAGTTTTAAATAATATTTTCTTCTCTTTAAAATAAAAAGGAATAAATTTTAATCAATACAAAACAAATAAATAAATACACTTAGTTAAAGTTTTAACAACAAAATTAAACAAAAACAAAGTAAAAGAAAATAATTTGTACAAAACAAAATTTAATTTAAATTGAAAATAAAATAATAATATAACATAAAATAAAAAAAAAGAAGAAGAATACACTGCCTTACCTTGTCAGCTAAACCCACGCCCTAAATCGTGCCTCTTTGCAAAAACACGTCTCCTCTTTCCCTTTTATATTCGATACCCCTTTCTTCAAATCAATCAGTAATCAAACCGAAGAAACAAAATAATGGCGGCCTCGTCGTCTCTTTAATTCCGTGCTCCAAAATTAGGGCTTCATCTTCGTTCGTCTTCCTCTTCGCACCCAAGCTTAGGGCTTTTCAAAATCGAAGATGCCGATTGTTGGTAGCTCGATCGAATGAGGGACTCGTCCTTTGCTTCGATCGTGTGCTCCTCAGTGGGTCGAGTTCGTCTCCTTGCTTCGGTGAAAGGTGAGTTTTCTCACGATTAATCGTTACTCAAGTTTTTGGATTTGTTTGAATTGGGTGCTTGGTTGCATGCTATGATTTGGGGTGTTGTCTGTTATCATTTGCTCGGTTACTTTAATTTAAATTGTTAAGAACAGATGCTATTTGAATTTGCGTTTAAACTGTTAAGAACAGATGCTATTTGAATTTGTTTTTAAATTGATAAGAACAGATGCTATTTAAATTTTAATTTAAATTGATAAGAACAGATGCTATATCAAAAACTTTGCTTGTTTGTTTTGCTGCATGTGATGGATCTTTGAATCTAGATGAGGAAAATTTTGTTTGCATGTGCTTGTTTGAACTCCAGTGCATATGTGATGTATGTATGTGTCTGTAAATAAATTTTTCCCCTCTAATTTGAAATGAATATCAGTTTCAAAGTTTAAAATCTGAAGCTTTTAATGTTAAGAAAATTTTGAACCCAGTTTCATTTGTTTTGATTTGATCCTTTGCTTTGTTTCACTGGTATCTTCACTGTGTTGTTCACCATGTTGTTTGCAACTGTGTTGCACTTGTATCACTAGTATTTGCATTTTGTCTGCATATTGGTTTGTTAGTACTTTGGGTGTCACTGGTGTACTTGAGTTGGGCTTGCCTGTTTAGTTGAGCTGCAGACTTTGACTTGTTTCATTTGTGAAGCTTGAATGTTTGTTTAAGTATGGAATTAAAAGTATGTATGTGAATATGTATTTTGGCATATACATGTCACTGTGAGTAAACATACCTGATTTAAAAAGTTTTTTAAAATCTGTTAAACCCCTGTTGCATGCAGAAACTTAAGCTTAAATAGGCAAAAATGGTTTGCATGTTGTAATTAAATGATTTGTGTATATTTGTTATGGTTATCTCTGTGTGCATGCTTGAAATTCAAGTGCAGTGCTCTGTTCTTTAACTATGGGATGTAAATAACATTCAAAAAAAAAAAAACATTAAGTGTTTTGTTCTTATTCAGTTTAATGATCAGGTATTTTCTTATTTCGAAAAAAAAAATTTCCAAAAGGATTGGATTTGAGCTGTAAGCATAACAGGATTATATTCATAGTCTTTGAGCATATATAAACCTTTAAATATGTTAATTTCATAAGAATAAAATTTTAAGAGTATGAGTACTAGTTTGAGAACAAATGAAGTTTCATATATACATGACTTTGAAAATGTTAGAGTTTTTCAGAAAGTATAGTCTTGTTTTCAACTACGAACTTATACAGTTTTAATATATAACTATCTTTGAACTTGGGAGTTTTTACATTTTAATTTTGGGTATACATAATAGCAAGTTTCAAAAGCATTAAATAATAAGTACATGTAAACCTTAGTATTTTAATATGCAAATTAGTGTATATGTACATGCCTATATAATTGAAGCATACCTGGCCGTAATGTACAGAGTTTTGAATATAAATGATATATGTAAATTGATATGTGTGTGCTCCTGTACACTTATTTTCTCAAACTGTTTGGGTCACTGTGTTGAACCCAGTCTCATTGGTCTTGACTTGATTCATTGCTTTGAGTTCCCTGTCATACTTCCATGAAATTTCGACTTCCACACTACTACAGCTTGTTGTTTATGTACTGATCAAGTATCAATGTGTACTTGCATTTTTGTCTGTCTCTGGTCTGTGCACATTGTTGCATGTATTGAGTATTTCATGCTTGATGTTGTTTCAGTCTTCATATCCATATATGCCTTCCCATCTCTGTTGCACTTGTAGCTGCATTCCATGCTGTTGCACTTGAGACTTTAGACTTGATTTTTTTTGCTGTTTGCATGCAGTGGCAGTTCCATATATATATATATCCGTGTACTTGAAACTACTTGATGCTGCACACTTGTGCTTTGCCTTGATCACTTCTGTTGTGTCATTTTTGCAGTTGGTCTTGCATTTGTTGTTGTTTATGTCTTCATGTCTTTGGCATTTCTGAGTCTCTGCCTTTGATTGCCTGCTTTGACATTGCTGTTTGTATTGCTTTGTCTGATGCCTTCTTGACACTTTTGTCTGTGCATTGGCCTTGAGTTGAACCTAGTTTTGAAAGTTGGGTTTGACCTTGTTTTGATCTGATAGCTGTGCTTTTGTTTGGTGCACACGAGTTGGCGAGCAGTGCACATGTGTATAAATATACGTGTGTACTGCAGCCACACAGGATTGACAGATTAAAAAAAAAAAATTGAAGTTGTTAATAAGAAAATCCATAATAGATTTAAATTGATTCATGTGATTCGTCATCTCTGTTACCATTTTATTCAGTTCATTACAAATTTAATTACTTGAATAAAGATTAATCCTGACTCGACTGTTTTTGTGTTTTGCAATAAACGCTCGGGTCAGACCGAGTATTTTTACAGCTTGAAGATTTTCAGGCCGCGAAGTTAGAGAGAGAGTTGGGGAAATTGCTTCACTAAAGCTTTTCAAGAAATTTTCTTGTACTTAATAAAATAAATTGTTTCCGTTGTATAAATCTAATTCATTGTATCAAACTCTGATATATGTATAAAAAAATTCATTTATGTAAAATATTATGATTATTCTGTGATTCTGTGGCTGTTTCTGTTTAAACTCTATAAACTGAATAACAATCCGTCATTTTGAACGTCTCAAGTTGGTTTAATTATCGACTGGGAGTGGTCAGAACGGCGGGTCGTTACAAATTAGATCATATAATCTAAATTCTGGTACTTAGAAATTTCGTTGTTAAATAAGTGATGTCTATAACAACTTGTGAAGTTGTAAATTGATAAGTTCCCTGGGTTTATATAAGCTGTTTGCTTTGGTATTCCATGTTAGATGGGTTTACTCACGCTGGTTTCCAGCCTGACCCGGGTGTTACTTTGGTGTAATGCTCGGGTCAGACCGAGTATTACAGATTTTCAGGTAGGGCGTCCTGGAGCCCAGGAGGCGAGCTGGATGGCAATAACATAGAGTATTCCGCTGTATTTATATTATTTTTAATCTAAAACCTGATAACTGTATATATATATTCAGTGACTGTGTATATATGAAGCTCTGATGTAAATTAAATGTAATCAACAGATATAGTATTCTTTGTAAACTGTTATTATTTATTATTGTATTTTATCCGCTGCGTATGTGAGATGTTAGGTGTTTCCATTCTTCTTCTTCTATCTCTTTCCTCTTTTTCATAACTATCTGGAATTTTCGGGATCGAAATTTCCGGGTCGTTACATAAGGCAGTAACAGATGACATGATCGATTTATAAACATGGTTAAAATCATATGATTCATATCACAGGCAGGTATAACATGATATAAAAATTCTATAGATTCACTTGTTCTCAATTCACAGTTATATAGTATAAATGTCATGAGTGAATACTCACCTTTTTACGCTGGAGTTAGCAAATCAAACTACACAGAACAAATTCAAAAAGCACGATACGGCACGACACAACACGACTTGATTCAAGTGAGTGGAGAGAGCCAAAATGATTATCTTGTAAACAACCAATAAAACAAGTAATATACACATGAATATATTTAACACAAAACACATTGAAACAATTTGAATTTAAAATGCAACAATGGACAAGATGACTTTACCATGCCTTAACCATTCAAATGCTTGGCCATTGGGGATAATAGGCTCGGCCATGGCTAGACATAGGCTCGGGTTAAGCATCAAAACACACATCAACATGGAGTGTTGATGGTAGAAGTTATAACATGAAGCATGCAATTGGTCAAGGCAAAATGGAGTGGTTTTGTGCAACATTTGGCTTGGCTTGCCATCATATGGGCTTGGCACAGGCTAATACAGGTCAGGTCAGATGTGGAGTTGGCTGAAGTGATTGTCAAAGGTGGTGTGGTGGTGGCTAAGGTGGTGGCCGAAGTGACGGATGAAGGTGGTGAAGCCATAGGATCGGCTAAGGCAATTTTGGTGGAGCTTTGCAATGTTTTTGTGGTGCTAATCACCATCAAGTGGTCACGGCTTGACTTTGGTCAGAGGAAAGGGAGGATGAGCTACTGTAGATGGTGGTGGTGTGGTCGGTGGTGAAGGTGGAGAGCTAGGCCGAGCAAGGCTAGGTAGAAGAGGAAGGCAAATCACTGAAAAAAATTGAAAAGAAAAAGGAAGAGAGAAGCCATTAGCATTTTTTTTTTGGTCGTGACCTGTAATGGAAGTGAGAAGTTTCTCACATGAATGTGAGACGACCCGACTTTTATTGATTATTTCTTAATTAATTAATTCTAAATTACATCATTAATTAATTAATGATTTCTAATTACAATTTAATCAATCTCTCTATATAAATTAATTACCTTAAGTAATTAATCTGCAATTAAATCACATATATATTAATCACCCTTGATTAATAACAATTCAGTAATTAACCAACTTTAATTACTTCATAAATAAATTAATCTTTAATTTATTCTCAATTAATCCCTTGATTTATCTCAAAGTAATTTAATCTAAATTACCTCCATCATTAAACATCTTTAATTACATTCAGTAATTATCAATTATTTACTTCCCTAAGTAATTACAAACCCATTAATTACATAAAGTAATTATTCATCAATCATTAAATGTTTAAATTAATTAAGCTTAATTCATTAACCTAAACAAAACACATTAACACAATTAATTACATTAAGTAATTGATTTCATTAATTACTTCCATTAAGTAATTAAACTTGAACAAATGATTATTATTAATTAATTAATCTAATTAATTATCAAAAATTAATCACATTAATTAATTGTTTAAATATCTTAAGTTAACGACCTTCATTAACTTAAGATTATTTAAACAATTAATTAATGTGATTAATTTTTGATAATTAATTAGATTAATTAATTAATAACATTTCTTAATTACTTAATTAAGAAATTAACTTATATTAATCATTATTAATTACCAATTAATTAATATTTAGCTACCAGTTAATTAATATTTAGTTACCAATTAATTAATATTTAATTACCAATTAATTAATTACTAATTATTAAATTAATTAAGTATTAACTACAAATTAATTAATCCTAAATCACTTGATTAATTAGTCTTAATCATTAATTAGAATTTAATTGACAATCCTTATTTATAGATTAATTAACCTAAATTAATTAATCTTAAGTCTTTAATTAATCAATTTAAAAATTGTTAATTACTTAATTAATCATCTACATAAATTATTTAATATTAAATTACCAATTTAAATTAACTTAATAATTTAAATGAACACAAATCATTAAAATTTTATTTATCTTTAAGATAAACATTCCTTACTTAATTAATCATTTAAAACACAATTTGTTTTTTTTAATTTACTTCAAATTCCATTTAACTTTATTTTAAAATTTAAGATTTTAAAATGAATACAAATTTTAATTTAACAAGATAAAAAACAATTCAACCCTTTATCCCATATGTTAAAAGAAACAATACATTTTATAAAATAAGTTTTTAAAAGAATTTAAACCTCAATTCAATTTAAATTCAAAATAATTTAAAAATTACTTTTAAATTTCAAAATTTGAAAATACAGCTTTTAAACTCATTCTAGATTTAACTTAAATCTTTAAAACTTTCCTTACAATCCACACCTTCATTTAAATGCAAATCGTTTAACCATTTTAAAGTAATTTAAACAATTTAAATTTAAACTTTATTTTATTTTTAAAAACTGAAGTTCAAATTTAATTCCAGATAAAAACCCAGATTTAAATTCATTTTAAATTTCTAATTTAAAAATTTAAACTTCCAATTCAAATGCAAAACACATATGCATTTACACTTGTGAGTTTTAAAACCAAATTTAAATTTTAAAACTTAAATTATTTCAAATTCCAGATTTGAACCAGATTGAATTATATTCAGTTTTCAAATTTCAAAACTCAGTTTAAACTTCAACTTGCAATTTAAACTTTACCTTTAAATTTAAAAACAGAAACATGTTTTCTGTTTTGTTTAAAACCCAACTTTAAATTTTAAAAATTTGAATTACTACAAAAACCAGAATTCAAACTTTTTGAAATCATATTTAAAATCAGGTTTTAAATTCTAAGTTCAAATTTAAGTTTACATCTAAACTTTACTTCAAATTTCTAAAAACTGCAACAGGTTTCAGTTTGCTTTTCTAAAACCTGAAACAATCAGGTAACTCGAGCAAAACCTAAATTCACTTCGAGTCACAAACAAAAAAAACTTCAAGCCAAAACTAGATTCACCCGATATCATCCCGAGGCCGCTTCAACTTGAAACCACCCCAACATCATCAGCACATCCCCTTGTTCTATGTGCACATGTACATCCTCTCCGGCCACCGCTGGCCAACACCGCAACCTTCCCACGGTCGTCTCTAAACTCCACAATCCATCCATACACCCATTACATCTATAATACCCAAAATCAAGATCAAGTCAGTGATTTCAAACCTGGAACATCACAGTACACATTACAACCCAAACCTGTCAATCGCTCCATCACACGCCACCGGCCATGGATGACTCTGCAACTCCGGTGATGTCTTCCTTACACCACCATTTATCAATACCCAAGAAATTGATGAGCTCGATCCAATGTCAAAGCCGTGGTGACCAATTCTTCTCAAACCCAATAAACTAGGGTTTAAAACTTTAAAACCCAAATCTCAACATCAAAAATGAATCGCAACCTAATCCAAGATTTTTCTCATTATCTCAGATCATTACACCATCACTAAAAGAAATTTCAACCCCAACGATCATCAAAATCAACAGAGCTCACCCAATTTATAAAATACAGAAATGATTAAATTGCTCTCTGTATATGGTATTAAAAATTGAAATTCTTCTTTTAAAAATCATAATTTTGGAAGTAGTTTTGATTCATAATCCTGAAACATAAATTCACAAAGATTGAATTTTCATCCTATGCCAATTGTTGCTATGTTAATTTAATTTCCAGGTTACAAACAGTTTTATTTAACTTATATAAAATTTTAAACTTACCTTATCCTAAAATAAACAAGTTTTATTCAACAATTTAAATCATAACAACAATAAGTCAAAAGAAAAAGAATTTAAGGATCAAACAGGAGTTTGGGATTTGAAGAACAGACATGCAATAGTTATCATCATGTACACATGCATATATTCACAGGTATAAATATTCACAGCAATTTCATATATATTCATTTCTAATTTAAAAAACATGGTAACAACTTTTACCAATGTAATAAATTTTTAAAAAAAATGAGTTACCCACTGTTTAAATCCTGATGACAAAACATGATTAATCTGAACATGCAGAACACCATTTGAAATTTGCTTGAATGACTTTAAAACTTGCTACAGATTTTGTTTTTATCTTGCATGTAATTGCTACCCTCCACTTCACAAGAAAAATTCAGGCCTTTTGCATTATTTCCATATTTTTAAAAAAAATGCAGATGCAAATTTCCCAGGTTGCAGATTGAAGAAGAAATGCAGATTTCTTGCTTTACTTTTAAGATTTTTGAAGAAAATGCAGATTTGTTTGTTGCATGCAAGTTTGTTTGCTTGAAAATGGAATGCATATTTGCTTTTGGAAGAGGGGAATGCAGATTTTAAGATGAAAAGTTTGATTTTTGGAGAGGTGGAAAAAAAGTTATGCAAATTTGCATGTTTGTTTATAGAAGTTGATATGAAATTTTGAAGAAGAAAAGAAAGGGTTTTTCTCAGCTGAAAATTCTTAGATTAGAATGAAAATGAAGAAAGGAAAAAAATGAAAAGATGCAAGTTTAAATATCTTCTTTATGATTTATTTTAAAAACAAAGAAAAATAAAACTTAAACAAGACACATGTCTCAATTTTTACACTTGTCATTTTAAAATGATATCTAGTTTACATTTGTTAGTTTAGGCTTTAAGATACTTACACTTGTTAATTTAAGTAACTAGTATTTTTAATTATGTGTTAAAGAAAGTTTAAACATAGTTAATTAGTTATAATATTTAGTTATGTATTGATAAATAATTAAAGAATAAACCAATTATAGTTATAAATAAAAAAAATATACAATTTAATCATTTAAATAATATTTTTAATCATTTTAAATAAATTTATGAAAGAGGTTATAACTTATTTGTTGTTTAAATAAATACATGTTTCATATTTTAAATTGTATTTTAAATTTCATATTAAATTTACAAATCACATTTTATAAATCAAAATTTTAAAAAGAATAACACAGACATTTTTGTAACTTATTTTAATATTCAACTTAAGTCAAAATATAATTTAAACTAATAAAACATTTGTCCTATATATTTAAAATCATTTAGTTGTTTATAAAATAGTTTTGAAAAGCTTAAATAAAAAATAAATCATAATTTTCCAAATTCAAAATATTAAAAAAATATGCTACACTAATTAAATTTAAAATCAACTTATCTATTTAAAATATATATAAATATATATACATATTATAAATAGAAAACAAATTTATTAGCTTATTAAAAATAAATTCACTAATTAAATATTTATTAAAGAAGATTATAGAATCAATTCAATTTATTAACAAAAATTATCAAATTAATTTAAATTTAAACACAGATTATTAAATTTATATTGTCCAAAATTCCGGGATATCATAGAATGAGAAGGGGTATATGGCAATTGCATAAGAGAATGGACGGCTACAAGATGAAAAGGCAATGGAAAAGTGAAAAGGCAAAAGAATAAATGAAAAGACACAGGTAAATGATAGGTCTTTGACTCTTGGAATTTCTTTTTCTTTTATTCAAATTAAACAAATAAAATTTCAGTAAATAAAAATAAAAATCTTAACAAAATGAAGTGAAAAAGAATAAAAAATAATTTAAGGAAAAATATAAAATAATAAGAAAATAGCTTAATAATTGAAACTAGCATTAAAAATTGAAAACAAAAATACAATCAACATTTGAAAATTATAATCACACTTATAAAATGTTTTAAAAAGGACATAAATACATATCATGTCATGATACACATATTAGAACATGATATAACAAACAAAAATATTATTTATACAAATTAAAATAAACAATTTTGTTAAATAAAACAATTTACATACAATATTGTAAAAAGCATAACTTTCACAATATAAATCTGATTTCAATGAAACAAAAAGTAATTATTGAAATTTAATTTATTTTCATAATAAAAGATAAAATTTAAAATCTAAAATATTTAAATTTTAAACTTAAAAGTCAAAGTTTGACCATACTGACCAAAATTCACATTTTTGGAAAATATTCAATTTATTCATGTTTGAAATTCTAATTCACATGAAAATCAAAATTTATATTTAAAATAACAAACTTTATTCATTTTAATAAATAAAACAAAGTTTTTAAATCAGGATTCAATTAAAATAATTAAAATAATCAAAAAAATACAGGGTTGTTACAAACAGAAAATTTAAACAAAGTAAAGGTGCCCTGAAGAGTGCCTTGAGTATCACTAGGAGCTGGTGGAGCAGGTGGAGTGGCAGAGGTAATAGCAAGGATACCAGATGGCTTGCCCTTTTGCTGAGTAGGACAATCCTTCCTGAAGTGGCCAGGCTGTAGACAAATATGATAGAGATCATGCCTATTCAGCTGAGTGGGAGAAGGAACAACAGCACCAACTGAAGTAGAGAAACTATTTGCATAGTGTCCCTTTTGATCAATCTTGAAGCAAGTGATGGAAGATAGGTCGATAGGCTGCCTCTGAGAAGAAGAAGATCCCAAACCTGGAGTCATATTCCAATTCTTCTTCTGCTGAAAATGAGGCTTCCTCTTCTTAGGGTTACCGAAGAAAGGCTGAGATGAAGGGGCATGAGCAACAGAAGGATCCTTAGGAGGAGGATTCTCATACCTAATGGCCATATCCATCAGACTAGTGAAAGGGCTATGCACATGAGAAATGAGACAATCATAAAACTCTGGGTGAGCACTAGCTATAAACTTCTCATTCTTCTTAAGAGGGGTGTCAATCAGGCTAGGACCAAACTTGGAAAGTTCATTGAACTTCCGCTCATACTTAGAAAATGACATGTCTCCCTGCTTAAGATCCATAAACTCCCTATACAGCTGAGACTTCCCTGCTTCAGGGATCCACATCACCACAAAAGCATCCCTAAAGCACGATGTCGAAACATAAGAAAGATTCCAAAAGGAGAAAATCGAACCAAAACAAAATTAGCACAAAGGATACCTAAACTACTCCCAAAAAATATCAGCCTCAATAGTCTGAGCCGTAACGGACTCCCGCCAATCCAAGGCTACCCTTTTAACTACCAAGCTACTAACTAACGCTCTGAGCATCAGTGATCTCAAGATTAGAGAAAATCCTCTCTAAACCCTTCAACCTCTGTTGAGCCTTGATAATGCTCTCAGATCCAGTAAAATTGGTACAACCAAGCTCAGTGAATTCCCTACATAGAGTAGTGAACCTAATGGATGCAACAGGCTCATGAACTGGGGCAACATGACGACCCTGACCTTTCGCATTCCTACGACCCATTCTGAAAAATCAAGAATGAATTTTAGGGCAAAGGTAATTGAGAAACAAAGGACAAAAATTCTACAAGAATAGAAATCCTAATCAAATAATTTAATTAACAAGGTGGATAAGGAAAGGAAGGAAGTTTAGAAAAATTAGATTTTAAAACAAGAAAGTTTATGTCCAAAATAATCTTTTAAAATTTCTTTAAATCATTTGAAAAATCATTTTATAGTGTAAAATACGTTCTCTCACGAGGAAATTATTCTAAGATTAATTTCACTCATTCTAGGGTATTTCTACCCTATCTTTAATGATTTTTTGCTCCGCAGGCTAAGGTTTGCCTAAGACCAAAGCTTTGATACCAAATCTAACGACCCACTATTTTGGACCATTCAAATCAACAGTAAAACCACACATGTCGGACTTGAATAATTCGAAACAACAGATTGTTAATATAATTTGAAGCAAATAAAACCAATCACAAAATCACAGAAACAGAATATCAGAATTACGCGCAGTGCAAATAAAACAGCCATAGTAGTTCATGAAGCTACTACATACATAGTCTCAAAAGCAAATACAAAATACTAGAGTCTTAAAGCAAATACAATAGAAATCCACTAATACATAATCTGAATAGAAATAATTGAAACAGAAATAGGTAGACAACTAAATAGATAGATAATCTCTAGCAATTCTCTAGCTCAAAAAGATGAAATCCAAAGTTGTGATACTCAGGCTGACCCGAACGTTAAGCAAAACATAAAACACTCGAGTCAGGACATACATACTTGTAAAATGTAAATCAACTCAAGTGAACTGTAAAATAAGTGCACAAGTAACTTAAAGGATGCTTAGGATCGCTCATCCTTTAAGGATCCGTTAAACTATTAACTATGTAGTAATATACGCTATTATAATAATGTCTAAAGTAAAGTAACTATTTAAAAATTGCATTAAGGCGTTACCCATATCCCCCTTAACACATTTTATAATGCCAATAGTCTATACAATACCATCGTACCTCCAGATCGGGAGGCTACCATAGAATAATCCATAGGTACGACTCAAATCAAACTCGTAGAAAGCACGATAGGGTAGGTGACATGACACAACTAGGCAATGCCAGGGTAGATATACCACTTACGCATCCGGGCTGGTGGTAGCGCAAAGCAGCCACTACTGCCCACCTCGAGCCACACTCCCAAAAAAAAGAAATCAAAGGGTGCACCCAATCAATCACAAAGTAATAGAATAGTATCGAAAGAGTGTGTCCGATCAAAGGAGCTACCTCATTGGTCCGAGAATCGCTCTTGTTTTAGCCACCTTGTGCCAACTCATGGGAGTCAGGTCCACGTATATACCTCATATAGAATCATCGCTACCATCCTACTTCATTCTGGAATTTCTACCACATACACAATTGTTAAAGTGGTTTTTGGAGTTGGCAGAGCGTATGACAACTCCAATCCCGGTCTCAAAAAAAAGAAGTAACTCTCATAAAAATGGTCGGATGTGTATATATTCCCATCCCTTCACACACCAAAAACAGTTATTCTCGTTTTGTGTTATGTATATAAAAAAAAGCAAACATATAGAAAAGGAAAGACAACCCCATTTAACATAACGAGGGATAGACGAATGATATTCTTTTTGTGCAAATAAATACCGATTTAAATCAGAAGTAAAATTTTATCGTAAATCTTTATAATTATGAAATAAGTTTTAAATCCTCCAAAAGTTTCTTTTATGTAAAATACATCTATATTTAAAAAAAAGATGAAATTCAAAAGGATATTTAAGTAATTTAACTAACTCTGACCTTTGCTTTTAGGGTATATGTTCATAACCCATAACCGCTAAACGTCTTAGTGGCCACCCTTAAATTTGGAAAGAGAGAAGTAAAAAAGAAACCGAAAAAGAGAATGCATAAAATAGTTTCGAAAGGAAGAGATATGAAACAAATAAATTTTATATAACGACTGTGACGCCCCACCTCTATACCCACGCTAGCCAAGGACACTACGGAGTAATGCCGTCAACTAGCGCGGAGAATAAGGCTGTTGAGGAGCGACCATCTGTATAATTGCTTTGTGCGAGTACCGATATGCCAGATAAAATATAACTTGCATTCCTTTCAAGAGGAAATCCGACATACCGACACAAACTCAAAGCTACTACACAGTGGCTATAATGTCTTCGAAAACAAATATAGAAATAAACATAACACAAATCAGTCACAGATAATTCATATCACAAAGGCGAAAATAGATATGAATATATATAACACATAAAAGTGTTCATCAGAGTAGTGGTTAGAAAGATCCACAATAACCCAAAAGAATAGCAACATGTGCTATACAAACGAATAAGTATACATCATAGAGTCTATATCCCAAATGTTTACAACAAAAACTACTAATCTACGTAGTTAGCCAAAAGTCAGAGTAATGAATCCCTGGAGAGAAGTCAAGCAGAAGCACCTGTAACATCTCGGTCTGACTTGAGTATTATTTCATAAGAAAATAATAAACGGATCAGTCTAGCTATAAATATCAGATGACATGATATAGAATAAGAGATATGGCATAGACATATGATAATCATAATGGCATACTACTATAAGTATGTAATTGAAAATCAACATGAGATTAATCAATATCACAAGAATCTTCTCAAAGATCCAAAAAGGGTTTCATACCCAAGACTTGTATTCACAACAAGTCAATGACACATGAATTCACCAATGCATAAAAATTGATAAATCATCACAATGAAAATCACTAAAATTGTTGAAGCATAAAATTTCCAGAAATCAACATACGAAATCCAGAAATCATAAAAAGGGGAAGGCCTATCACACGAACGGGAGCATGAGAACTCACCAACATATGTATCACACGAACGAGATGCTATCTCATGGTGGCTAGCCATTAATTTTTGGCACACGAATGGCCTGAAGACCATGGGGTGCTACCCCACATGTGTGAGTCGAAATCACACTAAAACGGGGTCTAGTCTTCCTCGCAGACAAAGAGACATCGCACAATTGCTAGTCTAAATCACAAAAATGATCATCATTGATCATCAAGAAGTGTCAATTACTGTAAGCTAGTAAATATATGAGCTTAGCTTCATGTCCCATAACCATTAGCTTAACTTAAATATTTACGAACAAATTGTAGATCTCCACTAGAAAATTGTCACAAGAGATTCAATCGAACAAGTCCAAGAATTAACCGACGAAGTAAACGCAAGCGTTTCATACCACTTGTTTTACTAAGCCGTTTAATTAGATTTCTCGTACGAATGAGGTAAAGGTTTGTATATGCTAGTAGATTGGAAAACGGTTTAAGAAACGAGCTTTGTAATAAAATAGTGTTGAAATCGTTTTTATGAAAGGGTTTTGATATTTACTACTAGTATTGAAACCTTTGTATATTTTGAAGTGACAAATAATAAAGATGATAGTAGAACAATCGATCATCAAAATTCACATAGGAAGACGTGAATAAATTCCAAACAAATCGATTAGAATCCATCGAAATGGATATTCAAAAATCCCTAAAAAGGAGTCATCAAAGTCATAATAAAGGATAACAACAAATAGGATCATCACGAATCGATTCAAATTGGAAATTCAATCCTAAAAGGCAAAGTGGGCTGAAACAGCAAATTCAGTTGACTAAACAGAGATTTTCAGTTGACTAAACAGCAAATTTAGTTGACTAAACAGAGATTTTCAGTTGACTGAATTCTGCCTGGAAACTTTCTGTTTCCAGGTTCAGTCGACTGAACAGAGAATTCAGTCGACTAAACCCTGCCTGGAAACTTTCTGTTTCCGGGTTCAGTCGACTGAACAGAGATTTTCAGTCGACTATACACTGCCTAGAAACTTTCGGGTTCCAGATTCAATCGACTGAACAGAGATTTCAGTCGACTGAATTCTGCCTGGACTGTTTTTCAACCTATCCAAATGAAGAGCAAACTCTTCCAAAATGCAACCGAACGAACATTGGCTCTAAGGGTTTTTGCCAATCGGCAACCCGGCCCTATATGCTCCTCGATGCATCATCCAAAGCATGATCAAACATCCATAAAAGGATTTTCACACAAATTTGGCTTAACAACCCAAAAAATTGGAATATTCACAAAACCAATCCAAATCAAGAGCAAATGCACATGAAGAAGTGTTAGGAATTCATACCCAACAACCAAAGATAATTATAGTCATAGATGTGAGATAAAAATCTCACCTTTTCACAAAAACAATGAAGAAGAAGCTTGAAAGCAAAGGGAGAATCAACCACTCTTCCACACAACTCAAATGAGCTTGAATCTATGCTCAAAAGGAAGAACATTCCCAAAGTTAGGTTTAGGAATTTGTGAAATTGATAAAAGAATGAGTTGGAGAAGAAGAAGAGAGGCTTACCAAAGTTTCTTCTATTAGTTTGGAGCTAGAGCTTGATTTGCAAAAGAAAACTAGGGCTTGAGTTTTAATTTCCCATTCCACTCTCCATTGATGTAAAAGCTTGAGTATAAGGAAAATAGAAAGGAAGTAAATGAAGAGGAGAGGGTTGGGACTAAGTTAATAAGTGGGGTTAATGGGCTCAGCCCAAACCAAAGCTCTAAGCGAAAAGTGGCAAAATTCCGCAAAATGTCACGACCCGACTTTCACTCCCAGAAAATCGCGTCATGAATTAAGAAAGAAAGGGATAGAAGAAGAAAAGAAAGAAGAGAAGAAAGAAACAACACAAGAATCTCAACAGCGGAAACGAATAAATTATATTAATAACAAAGTATTACATAGTATACATCAATTATCAGAGTACACAGACATATACAACACATACTAGACAGTTATAAACACCTGTCTAGTTATTACAACTCAATACAAACAGAACACTCAGAGACCAAACACAGCGGAACTATATAACTATACGCAGAAGCCTCCTGCTCCATATGCTCCTCCACAAATCGTCAAAGCTAATCCTGATTCCTAACCTGAATTCCCTTGACTACTCATAAAAATTTGAGTACCCAAGAGTTAAAGAAAAACAGAAATAACTCCGGGTCAGACATGGGTCTGGTGTGAGTAACAGGTTAAAGTTGCTTAACTTTCAAAAACCTTTGAAAAGAAAAGGTATCACGTAAGACTTCCCACACATAAACATGGAAAGGTTTTTACCTTACGCTAACCAAAACATTTGATAGGAAATCAGATGATATTATAATAGTGTCTAGGGTTTTCAAATAAAGTACAGAAATAGCTGAAATGCTTACATCTCACATTCCAACATAGTTGGGCACAACTAATACATACGGCACTTATTGGATTTTGGATTCCATCAATGGCAGGGCTACTGGGGTACCGCCCGTCACAGTACGTGGCCTAGATCACCGTACCGAGGAGCCACCCTAACTCCCCTGCAACACAAAGCCGGACCCGTTCCTTACTGAACAGTTCCAAATAAGACAACCCCGACGGTTGTCATGATCAACCGTCCCACACAGCCGAAATATAAAGGGACCTCTAGACAGGGGTAAATCTTACTCTCAAGTGGGGGCTACCCACGAAGCTTTGCTGCACCTCCCCTGTTTTAGCCATTCCCGGTTGATGAGGCTTGAGGTTACGATTTACCTTTATAGGACATATCACTTAGAATGCTCATCGTCCGCCTGACGATGTTCTGAAAGCATTCAATCCATACAAGTTCGTTCCGGGTTCGAACGAAACCGAAGGCATTATCTCGTTACACTCGTATTGGAATCACCCTCAGAGTTAACGACAATAACCCTTGCACTCTGATTCACCATCTCGAATCTATAAGACCTATTCCGTCAAACTCATTACGGAATCACCCACAGAGTTATACTGACGTATAGCCCTTACACCTCGAGTCTTCACTCGCTCCACTTGGATTAACGACCTAACGTTATTTGGAATCGATGTGGTTTTCGGATATCCAAATATGGAAACCCGATCCCGGTCTCATCGAAAACCAAAGCGTGTCTTATTAAGGCCAAGTTGTTTTAATTTTAAAACAATTCAATTCATTATCTAAATATACACAGATAGATAATTCACAACACCACAGATAATCAATCTTATCATTATCAACAGATAATCATATCATAATCAGATAATCCATACTATCATCCAAAAGCAACCAATGCATCCATATCACATACACTATTCATCTCATAACTGAGATTACAAACCATACTAACAACCAATACCAATCATCAAACATAAGCAAATGATCAAATGATCACACATTCTATAATTAATTTAAAATGAATTAAATAAATTACTCAATCTATAATTAATTTAAAATGAATTAAATTAATTACTTCATCATAAAGATTCAGCTTATCTTAACCATCAATTGATTTCAAATCAATTTATAAATCATCTTAATATTTATTTCAATTAATCATTATTGATTAATCATCTCTAATTACAATAAGTAATTAGCATTATAGGTTGATTACACAAGTTAATTATTAAACCCTACATAAATTAATCACCCTTGATTAATAACCATCCAGTAATTAACTACATTAATTACTCAACCCAATAATTAATTATTCTTAATTAATTATCTAATTAATCCCTTTGATTAATTTCAAAGTAATTTAAAATCCAAATTACCTCTATAATAAATATCCTTAATTACATACTGTAATTATTAATTAATTACTTCCTTAAGTAATTACAAATTCTTAAATTACATAAAGTAATTATCAAACAATTCAACAAATGTTTAAATTAATTAAACTTAATTAATTAATCTAAACAAATCACATTAACCTTAATTAATTACATTAAGTAATTAACTCACTAATTACTTTCATTAAGTAATTAAAACTTAAACAATTGATTATTATTAATTAATTAATCTAATTAATTATCAAAAATTAATCACATTAATTAATCGTTAATTAATCTTTAAGTTAATGACTTCATTAACATTTCTTAATTACTTAATTAAGAATTACTTAAATTAATCATCATTAGTTATCAAGTAATTAATATTTAATTACTATTTAATTAATCTCTAATTATTAATTAACTAAGTGTTAATTAAAAACTTAATTACCATTAACCACTTGATTAAATAAAACTTAATCATAAATTAAAATTTAGTTAACCATCCTTAATTATAGATTAATTAAACTTAATTAATTAATCTCAAATTTAATTAATTATCATTAATTATTTAATTAAACTTCCACATTATTAATTAAAATAATTAATATTCATCTTAATTACCTTAATAATTAATGAATCCAATCATTAAACTTTTATTTATCTTAAGATAAAACATTTCTTATTAAATTATGCATTTAAAAACAAAATGTCTTTAAATTTTACTTTAAATTCCATTTAACATTTCTTTTAACTTAAGACTCAAATTTGTTTAAAATAAGATTCTAAAACAATACAAATCTTAATCTTATATGTTTACAAGAAACATACACTTAATTAATAAGTTGAAAAGGATTTAAATTTCAATTCAAATCAATTTAAAAATTTCTTTAAAATCTCAAAATTGAAATATAACTTCTAAACTCATTTTAGTTTTAATTCTTTAAACTCTTTCAATAATTTACACCTACAATTCAAATGCAAATCTTTTGAAAGCAATTTAAACTTAAATCTTTATTTTAAAACTGAAGCTTACAAGATAGATTTAAAAACTCAGAATTTGAATTCATTTTTAAATTCCTAATTTAAATACTAAGCCTTTCAATTCAATATGCCAAAACACAATGCATTTATACTTGAGAGTTTAAAATCAAATTTGAATTTGAAAACATACATGATTTCAAATATCTGACAAATTAAATTTGAATTCATATTCAAATTCCAGATTTAAAAACTCCATTTCAAACTCCATTTGAAATTTAAACTTCCCTTCTCATTTTAAAACAGAAACAGTTTTCTGTTTTTTTTAAAAAACAACTTTGAGATTTTCTGAATTTAAACTATTTCAAAAGACCAAAATTTAAACTTATTTAAATTCATTATTAAATTCAGTTTTTTAAAATCCAGAGTCTCAATATAGTTTGCATTTTGATTCAAACTTCATAAATCTGGAAACAGATTCCCTGTTTTTTTTTTTTTTTTCAAACCAAATTTGAATTTTGCATTTAAATTATGATAAATTTAAAATTCAAACTTTTTGAATTCATTTTTAGATTCAGGTTTAACCCTAAGTTCAAATTTCCAGTTTAAATTCAAACTTTACTTTAAAAAAAATTCTTAAATAAACAGAACAGTTCTGTTTAGCTAAACCTGAACAATGCAACTCGAGGCAATCCATTCTGCTTCGAGTCAGTTACTTACATGCTTCGAGTTTTTTCCCATTTTCCCCGAGATGCACCCGAGTCACAATTCCCTGCACCTAAAACAAAATAACACAACCTGAAACAGCTATGCATCCACTGCCTAACCTGTCAACATCATTATCTCTCAACTCCGACCACCATCATCGACCGAACTCCGGCATTAGCTTCATTAATACACCATCTATCATTCACCAAAGAATCCTTGAACTCGATTCACTCTAGAAGCAACAGCCCTAATTTTCCCTATGCCCAGTAACTAGGGTTCATCACCTCAAATCCCAAATTCCAATCCCAAACTTGATTTGCATACCAATTCAATAATTTTCCTATGTTTATTGGTAGCTACATTATCTTCAGTAGCAAATTCATTCCAAACAAATGCCAATATCTCCAGTGTTTACCAAATATGTATAATACTGTAATATTAAAACTGCCCTTTATCCTTGACACTTTAAACTTTAATTTTTTGATCTAAAATTCTTGAATTTGCTTATGATTAAATTAGTAAACCTGAAACATTAATTTATGATACCTACATTTTCTAAATTTTTACAGAATTTAGTTTATGTTTTATGTATTCAAACAACACAGTCACTAAAACAAATAAGAGACATTTAAATTTTATGTTATCATGAAATAAACAAATTCCACTCAAATTCTAATCCATGATAACATCCAGATCAAGAAGGAAATCTGTTTATCAGTTTTGAACTCAAACTAAAAAGAATCAGAACCTTGGAATTAAAACATGTATTGCATTCATATATGCACAGGCAGTAGAAAACATGAACACAATTTAACTCAGCAAATAAGCAACATGCATTCCTACCTTACTTTATTTAAATTTAGTGTTACTCACCTCTATTCAAAGTGCAGAGCATATGTCAACTTGCAGATTCCAAATTATGAAATGCAGACTCCCTTCTTGCTTTACATGCTTCAGTTTTCAACATGCAGGTTCCAGTTTTGAAAATTGCAGAGCACATTCCAATTGCAGAGTATCAGACTTGAAAATAAATGCATGCAGGCTTGTTTGTATTTTGAAGAATGCAGAGCTTTAACTTGATTAATAATTGATGCATGCAGGCCTTAAATCTTTGATTGTAGATGATATGCAAGGCTTCAGATCCAAACACATGTTGCAGACCCCTATCTTGCTTCCAGATTATGAAGTTTAATGCATGCAGGCTTCCAATTTGTTGTGCAGGTGAGAATTTTGTAATGAGGAGTTGCATGCAGGTTTGTATATTGGAAAGAGGAGTTACAGGTTTGATTTCATGGTTGCAGATTTGAAAATGGAAGATGCAGACTTGAATTTTGGAGGATGCAAATTTGTTTTGAAACAGAGGAGTTTGAAAAGAGGAGTGTGAATGCAATTGTTTTACAGGCTTGAATATTTGCTTGATTATGAAGAGGAATTGAATGCAGGTCTTTCTTGTTTTCATGTTGATGCAGGTGGTAATTTTGGAAAGAGGAGTTTGCAGGTTTGTAATTTGGGATATGCAGATTAGTATATGGTTTGAGAATGTGATTTGGTTTTCTCTTTATTTAGGAATGAATAAAAGTGCATATGAATGAAGAGCAAAATTATATGAATGTATTTTCAGAAAATGAATTAAAAGAAAAATTAAAATAAATTTGACACTTGTCACTTTAAAATAAACACTTGTTAGCTTAAGTCTTAATATACATACACTTGTCTTCATAAATTAATAAATGTTTAATTAAAGTTAATAAAGTATTAAGCCTACTTAATAAATTCCTATACATAATTATGAATTAAAATAATTTCTAAAGAATACAAGCAAAGTATTATAACAATATACAAGTGATTCATTTAGAAAAGATACTTTTAAAACAATTTATAAAAGAGCTTGTAACATATTTTAATATACAACTTGAATTAAAAATGAATTTGAAACTAATTAAAAACATTTATCTCTTATTTAAAATCATATAGTATTTAACTAAATAATTTGAAAAGCTCAAATCAAAAATAAATCACCATTTCTATTTTCAAAACATATTAAAATTATACTATACTCATTTAAATAAAAACAAATTGTCTATTTAAAATATATACAAATACATATACATTATTAAATAGAAAACAATTTATTAACTTATCTAAAATAATTTCACAAATTAAAAATTTAAATAAAGAAGATTATTTAAATCAAATCAAATTTGTTAACAAATTTATCAATTCAATATAAATTTAAACCCAGATTATTAAATTTATATTGTCCAAAATTCCGGGTCGTTACAATCCTTCCCCCTTAAAAGAATTTCGTCCCCGAAATTTAAAACAAAGACAATTTAATAATCTATTTACAGATTTTATTTTAAAACACAGCATATGTTAAACATATACCAACAACCAAAGCAACCAATTCACACAATCAGAACAAATCTAATTATCCAAAAAAAATTCGGATAAAACTTCACGAGTTTCCCCGGTATATATATCGGAGTACTCGCTCTATCGAATCCAATCAATCAATACTACTAAGCTATAGAGCTCCTAACAACAATTTTATACAGAATATCAGACTACAAACGAGTCTGACTCAACAAACAAACCATCTTAAACTATAAGCTGTCACGACCCGACTTTCCACTCCCGGAAAATCGCATCATGAATAAAGAAAGAAAGGGATAGAAAAGAGAATAGAAAGAAGAGAAGGAAGAAACAACACAAGAATCTCAACAGCGGAACGAATAAATTATATTAATAACAAAGTATTACATAGTATACATCAAATATCAGAGTTACACAGACATATACAACACATACTAGACAGTTATAGACACCTGTCTAGTTATACAACTCAAATCAAACACAACACTCAGAGATACCAAACACAGCGGAATTATATAACTATACGCAGAAGCCTCCTGCTCCATATGCTCCTCCACAATTCGTCAAAGCTAATCCTGAATCCTAACCTGAATTCCCTTGACTACTCATAAAAATTTGAGTACCCAAGAGTTAATGAAAAACAGAAATAACTCCGGGTCAGACATGGGTCTGGTGTGAGTAACAGGTTAAAGTTGCTTAACTTTTAAAAACCTTTGAAAGAAAGGTATCACGTAAGACTTCCCACACATAAACATGGAAAAGTTTTTACCTTACGCTAACCAAAACATTTGATAGGAAATCAGATGATATTATAATAGTGTCTAGGGTTTTCAAATAAAATACAGAAATAGCTGAAATGCTTACATCTCACATTCCAACATAGTTGGGCACAACTAATACGTACGGCACTTATTGGATTTTGGATTCCATCAATGGCAGGGCTACTGGGGTACCGCCCGTCACAGTACGTGGCCTAGATCACCGTACCGAGGAGCCACCCTAACTCCCCTGCAACACAAAGCCGGACCCGTTCCTTACTGAACAGTTCCAAATAAGACAACCCCGACGGTTGTCATGATCAACCGTCCCACACAGCCGAAATATAAAGGGACCTCTAGACAGGGGTAAATCTTACTCTCAAGTGGGGGCTACCCACGAAGCTTTGCTGCACCTCCCCTGTTTTAGCCATTCCCGGTTGATGAGGCTTGAGGTTACGATTACCTTTATAGGACATATCACTTAGAATGCTCATCGTCCGCCTGACGATGTTCTGAAAGCATTCAATCCATACAAGTTCGTTCCGGGTTCGAACGAAACCGAAGGCATTATCTCGTTACACTCGTATTGGAATCACCCTCAGAGTTAACGACAATAACCCTTGCACTCTGATTCACCATCTCGAATCTATAAGATCTATTCCGTCAAACTCATTACGGAATCACCCACAGAGTTATACTGACGTATAGCCCTTACACCTCGAGTCTTCACTCGCTCCACTTGGATTAACGACCTAACGTTATTTGGAATCGATGTGGTTTTCGGATGTCCAAATATGGAAACCCGATCCCGGTCTCATCGAAAACCAAAGCGTGTCTTTTAGGGTCCAAGTTGTTTTAAGTTTAAAACATTTCAATTCATTATCTAAATATATACAGATAGATAATTCACAACACAACAGATAATCAATATTATCATTATCAACAGATAATCATATCATAAACAGATAATCTATATTATCATCCAGAAGCAACCAATGCATCCATATCACATCCACTACTCATCTCATAATTGAGATTACAAACCATACTAACAACCAATACCAATCATCAAACATAAGCAAATGATCAAATGATCACACATTCTATAATTAATTTAAAATGAATTAAATTAATTACTCAATCTCTAATTAATTTAAAATGAATTAAATTAATTACTTCATCATAAAATCCTACTTAACTAAACCATCCATTGATTATAAATCAATTTATAAATCATTATTCAATATTCATTTCAATTAATCATTGCTGATTAACTATCTCTAATTACAATAAGTAATTAGTATTTAATATTAACCACACACAAGTTAATTATATTAAATCCTACATATATATTAATCATCCTTGATTAATAACCATTCAGTAATTAACTACATTAATTACTCAATCCAATAATTAATTATTCTTAATTAATTATCCAAATTAATCTCCTTGATTAATTTCAAGGTAATTTAAATCCAAATTACTTCTATATCAAATATCTTTAATTACATTCTGTAATTATTAATTAATTACTTCCTTAAGTAATTACAAATTTATAAATTACATAAAGGAATTATCAAACAATCCTCAATTTTTTTTAATCAATTAAACTTAATTAATTAATCTAAACAAACCACATTAACCTTAATTAATTACATTAAGTAATTAATTCACTAATTACTTTCATTAAGTAATTAAACCTAAACAATTAATTATTAATTAATTGATTAATCTAATTAATTATCAAAAATTAATCACATTAATTAATTGTTAATGACTTCATTAATATTTCTTAATTACTTAATTAAGAATTACTTAAATAAATCATCATTAGTTATTAAGTAATTAATATTTAATTACTATTTAATTTATCTCTAATTATTAATTAACTAAGTGTTAATTAAAATCTTAATTTAATCACTTGATTAAATAAATCTTAATCATAAATTAAAATTTAGTTAACCATTCTTAATCATAGATTAATTAAACTAATTAATTAATCTCAAATTAAACTAATCATCATTAATTATTTAATTAAACATCCACATTATTAATTAATTAAATAATTAATATTTATCTTAATTACCTTAATAATTAATGAATCCAATCATTAAACATTTATTTATCTTAAGATAAAACATTTCTTATTAAATTATGCATTTAAAAACAAAAATGTTTTAAAATTTACATTAAATTCCAATTAACATTCTCTTTAACTTTAAGACTCAAACTTATTTAAAATAAGATTTTAAACAATACAACTTAATCTTATATGTTTACAAGAACATATACTTTGTTAATAAGATTAAAAAGAATTTAAATTTCAATTCAAATCAAATTCAAACAAATTTAAAAAAAAAAAACTTTAACATTTGAAATTCAACTTTCAAACTTATTTTAGCTTTAAACTCTTTCTATAATTTATACCTTTAATTCAAATGCAAATCATTTGAAAACAATTTAAATTTAAATCTTTAATTTAAAAACTGAAATCTAAATTTTAAATCCAGATTTAAAAACTCAGTTTTGAATTCAATTTGAATTTTTAATTTTAAATACTTAATCCTTCCAATACAAATGCCAAAACACACAAGCAATCACACTTGAGAGTTTAAATTCAAATTTGAATTTGAAAACATAAATGGTCTCAAATTCTTAGACAAATCCAAGTTTGAATTCATATTCAAATTTCAAACTAAACTCAGTTTAAATCCTACACCTGCAAATTTTAAACTTTATCTTAATACTTAAATGTTTAATGATTGGATTCATTAATTATTAAGGTAATTAAGATAAATATTAATTATTTAATTAATTAATAATGTGGATGTTTAATTAAATAATTAATGATGATTAGTTTAATTTGAGATTAATTAATTAGTTTAATTAATCTATGATTAAGAATGGTTAACTAAATTTTAATTTATGATTAAGATTTATTTAATCAAGTGATTAAATTAAGATTTTAATTAACACTTAGTTAATTAATAATTAGAGATAAATTAAATAGTAATTAAATATTAATTACTTAATAACTAATGATGATTTATTTAAGTAATTCTTAATTAAGTAATTAAGAAATATTAATGAAGTCATTAACAATTAATTAATGTGATTAATTTTTGATAATTAATTAGATTAATCAATTAATTAATAATTAATTGTTTAGGTTTAATTACTTAATGAAAGTAATTAGTGAATTAATTACTTAATGTAATTAATTAAGGTTAATGTGGTTTGTTTAGATTAATTAATTAAGTTTAATTGATTAAAAAAAATTGAGGATTGTTTGATAATTCCTTTATGTAATTTATAAATTTGTAATTACTTAAGGAAGTAATTAATTAATAATTACAGAATGTAATTAAAGATATTTGATATAGAAGTAATTTGGATTTAAATTACCTTGAAATTAATCAAGGAGATTAATTTGGATAATTAATTAAGAATAATTAATTATTGGATTGAGTAATTAATGTAGTTAATTACTGAATGGTTATTAATCAAGGATGATTAATATATATGTAGGATTTAATATAATTAACTTGTGTGTGGTTAATATTAAATACTAATTACTTATTGTAATTAGAGATAGTTAATCAGCAATGATTAATTGAAATGAATATTGAATAATGATTTATAAATTGATTTATAATCAATGGATGGTTTAGTTAAGTAGGATTTTATGATGAAGTAATTAATTTAATTCATTTTAAATTAATTAGAGATTGAGTAATTAATTTAATTCATTTTAAATTAATTATAGAATGTGTGATCATTTGATCATTTGCTTATGTTTGATGATTGGTATTGGTTGTTAGTATGGTTTGTAATCTCAATTATGAGATGAGTAGTGGATGTGATATGGATGCATTGGTTGCTTCTGGATGATAATATAGATTATCTGTTTATGATATGATTATCTGTTGATAATGATAATATTGATTATCTGTTGTGTTGTGAATTATCTATCTGTATATATTTAGATAATGAATTGAAATGTTTTAAACTTAAAACAACTTGGACCCTAAAAGACACGCTTTGGTTTTCGATGAGACCGGGATCGGGTTTCCATATTTGGACATCCGAAAACCACATCGATTCCAAATAACGTTAGGTCGTTAATCCAAGTGGAGCGAGTGAAGACTCGAGGTGTAAGGGCTATACGTCAGTATAACTCTGTGGGTGATTCCGTAATGAGTTTGACGGAATAGATCTTATAGATTCGAGATGGTGAATCAGAGTGCAAGGGTTATTGTCGTTAACTCTGAGGGTGATTCCAATACGAGTGTAACGAGATAATGCCTTCGGTTTCGTTCGAACCCGGAACGAACTTGTATGGATTGAATGCTTTCAGAACATCGTCAGGCGGACGATGAGCATTCTAAGTGATATGTCCTATAAAGGTAATCGTAACCTCAAGCCTCATCAACCGGGAATGGCTAAAACAGGGGAGGTGCAGCAAAGCTTCGTGGGTAGCCCCCACTTGAGAGTAAGATTTACCCCTGTCTAGAGGTCCCTTTATATTTCGGCTGTGTGGGACGGTTGATCATGACAACCGTCGGGGTTGTCTTATTTGGAACTGTTCAGTAAGGAACGGGTCCGGCTTTGTGTTGCAGGGGAGTTAGGGTGGCTCCTCGGTACGGTGATCTAGGCCACGTACTGTGACGGGCGGTACCCCAGTAGCCCTGCCATTGATGGAATCCAAAATCCAATAAGTGCCGTACGTATTAGTTGTGCCCAACTATGTTGGAATGTGAGATGTAAGCATTTCAGCTATTTCTGTATTTTATTTGAAAACCCTAGACACTATTATAATATCATCTGATTTCCTATCAAATGTTTTGGTTAGCGTAAGGTAAAAACTTTTCCATGTTTATGTGTGGGAAGTCTTACGTGATACCTTTCTTTCAAAGGTTTTTAAAAGTTAAGCAACTTTAACCTGTTACTCACACCAGACCCATGTCTGACCCGGAGTTATTTCTGTTTTTCATTAACTCTTGGGTACTCAAATTTTTATGAGTAGTCAAGGGAATTCAGGTTAGGATTCAGGATTAGCTTTGACGAATTGTGGAGGAGCATATGGAGCAGGAGGCTTCTGCGTATAGTTATATAATTCCGCTGTGTTTGGTATCTCTGAGTGTTGTGTTTGATTTGAGTTGTATAACTAGACAGGTGTCTATAACTGTCTAGTATGTGTTGTATATGTCTGTGTAACTCTGATATTTGATGTATACTATGTAATACTTTGTTATTAATATAATTTATTCGTTCCGCTGTTGAGATTCTTGTGTTGTTTCTTCCTTCTCTTCTTTCTATTCTCTTTTCTATCCCTTTCTTTCTTTATTCATGATGCGATTTTCCGGGAGTGGATGTAATGCAATTTATTTTGAATGATGGATTAATTGATTGTAATCAATTAAATGATTGAGTAAGCAAGATAATTTGGTAAAGTAATTGATTTAATTTATTTTAAATTAATTATAGATGAAGAAATTAATTTAATTCATATTAAATTAATTTGAGATAGGGATAATTAATTTAATTCATTTTAAATTAATTATAGTATGGTATGAGTAAATCTTTGCTTATGTATGGATGGATGTCATGGATTGACTTGGATGCTTTGTGATCTCAATAATGAGATAAGTATTGTGGTATGGATGTTTGATGATATTGTGATGATAACATAGGTTATCTATTGTGATGATGATATATGGTATATCTATTTGATATTGATGATGTGAATTACCTGTTATGTGATAATGTTGATTATCAGTTATGATTTATAAGTTATCTATCTGTGTGTATATAGATACTGTAATTGAATTGTTTTAAAACTTTAAAACAACTTGGACCTTAAAAGACACGCTTTGGTTTCGATGAGACCGGGATCGGATTTCCATATTTGGATATCCGAAAACCACATCGATTCCAAATAACGTTAGGTCGTGTATCAAAGTGGAGCTTTGTGAAGACTCGAGGTGTAAGAACTATGAGTCAGTATAACTCTGTGGGTGATTCCGTAATGAGTTTGACGGAATAGTACTTATAGATTCGAGATGGTGGTTTAAAGTGCAAGGGTTATTGTCGTTAACTCTGAGGGTGATTCCAAAATGAGTGTAACGAGATAATGCCTTCGGTTTCGTTCGAACCCGGAACGAACTTGTATGGATTGAATGCTTTCAGCACATCGTCAGGTGGACGATGAGCATTCTAAGATGATTTGTCCTATAAAGGTAATCGTAGCCTCAAGCCTCATCAACCGGGAATGGCTAAAACAGGGGAGGTGCAGCAAAGCTTCGTGGGTCGCGCCCACTGGAGAGCAAGATTGATCCCTGTCTAGAAGTTCCTTTATATTCGGCTGTGTGGGTGGTTGCTAGCTACAACCACGGGGTTGTCTTGTTTGGAACTGTTCAGTAAGGAACGGGTCCGGCTTTGTGTTGCAGGGGATGAAGGGAGTAATCCTCGGTAGGGTGATCTAGGCCACGTACTGTGACGGGCGGTACCCCAGTAGCCCTGCCATTGTATGGAATCCAAAATCCAATAAGTGCCAACGGTTTTGATTGTATTACCCACTTTTGTGGCTAGTAGCTGGAATTTAATCATGTAACAATTTCGGCTATTTCTTATTTATTTGAAAACCCTAGACACTATTATAATATCATCGGATTTCCTATCAAATGTTTTGGTTAGCGTAAGGTAAAAACTTTTCCATGTTTATGTGTGGGAAGTCTTACGTGATACCTTTCTTTTCAAAAGGTTTTTAAAAGTTAAGCAACTTTAACCTGTTACTCACACCAGACCCATGTCTGACCCGGAGTTTATTTTTGTTTTTCATAAACTCTTGGGTACTCAAATTTTTATGAGTAGTCAAGGGATTCAGGTTAGGATCTGGATTAGCTTTGACGACTTGTGGAGGAGCAATGGAGCAGGAGGCTTCTGCGAGTAGATATATATATATAGTTTTCCGCTGTGTGTGTTCTCTGAGTTGTTGTATTATGTTGTATAACTAGACAGGTGTTTATAACTGTCTAGTATGAGTGTTTATGCTGTGTATCTCTGATGTAAATGATACTATGTAATATTTATGTTATTAATATAATTTATTCGTTCCGCTGTGTTAGATTCTGATGTTGTTTCTTTCTTCTCTTCTTTCTTTCTTCTTCTATCCCTTTCTTTCTTCATTCATGACGCGATTTTCTGGGAGTGAAATTCGGGTCGTGACATTTTGCTATATTCATTCTTACATAAATTATTAATAGATTAAATTAAATTTTCAAAACAAATATCAAATTATAACATATATTACAAATTGAAAATTCAACTTTTAATTTAAAACAAAAGATTTCCTATTCACAATATATATCAATTATATATATATTATAAACAGAATAATATTTAATTAGCTTTGGAAAACAAATCTTATCAATTTATTTGATAAAACTCAATACTGTAATGTAACAGAGGCATTCTATAAATTTACAAACAGATATATCACCTACTCAAACATGCATACATCTTCATAGATATATACAAGCCATGTTTCTACAAACATGCATCACAATATTTAAGCAAAGTTAAATAAAACTGTTTTTAAGATTAAAGTTTACTCACTGTTAAATGCAGGGCAGATTTTGCTTTTTATTTCCAGGCTTAGAATCTTTAATTTGAAAAATGCTTTGGTTTTCCAGTAAATGAAATCATGGCCTAAGTTTGAGAAGAAGTAAATTTACAAGATTAAACTTGTTTGGTTTGAAAACTATGTTAGTCAAACTTTAAATGTAAATTGAGTTTACTTTTAAATTTTAAACATTTGAGATAATTACTTTGAAGTAGTTTTACTTAATTTAAGATGAATTTTTAATTTAAGTAGGAGCTGCTGGAATAATCAGGAATTAATTTAATTCATTTTAAATTAATTTGAGATAGAGATGATTAATTTAATTCATTTTAAATTAATTATATTGTGATGAGTGAATCTTTGCTTATGGATGAATGGTTTGACTTGGATGCTTTGTAATCTCAGTAATGAGATAAATGATATTGGGTGGTATGGATGTTGGTTGTATTGTGATGATAACATAGGTTATCTGTTGTGATATTGATTGATGGGATATCTATTTGATATTGATGATGTGGATTACCTGTTATATGATAATGTTGATTATCAGTTATGTTTTAAGTTATCTATCTGTGTGTATATAGATACTGTAATTGAATTGTTTTAAAAACTTTTAAAACAACTTAGACCTTAAAAGACACGCTTTGGTTTTCGATGAGACCGGGATCGGGTTTCCATATTTGGATATCCGAAAACCACATCGATTCCAAATAACGATAGGTCGTGAATCAAAGTGGAGCTTTGTGAAGACTCGAGGTGTAAGGGCTATACGTCAGTATAACTCTGTGGGTGATTCCGTAATGAGTTTGACGGAATAGACCTTATAGATTCGAGATGGTGAATCAGAGTGCAAGGGTTATTGTCGTTAACTCTGAGGGTGATTCAAATACGAGTGTAACGAGATAATGCCTTCGGTTTCGTTCGAACCCGGAACGAACTTGTATGGATTGAATGCTTTCAGCACATCGTCAGGTGGACGATGAGCATTCTAAGTGATATGTCCTATAAAGGTAATCGTAGCCTCAAGCCTCATCAACCGGGAATGGCTAAAACAGGGGAGGTGCAGCAAGGCTTCGTGGGTAGCGCCCACTGGAGAGCAAGATTGATCCCTGTCTAGAAGTCCCTTTATATTTCGGCTGTGTGGGGCGATTGCTAGCTAGAATCGCCGGGGTTGTCTTGTTCGGAACTGTTCAGTAAGGAACGGGTCCGGCCTTGTGTTGCAGGGGAGTTAGGGTGGCTCCTCGGTACGGTGATCTAGGCCACGTACTGTGACGGGCGGTACCCCAGTAGCCCTGCCATTGTATGGAATCCAAAATCCAATAAGTGCCGTACGTATTAGTTGTGCCCAACTATGTTGGAATGTGAGATGTAAGCATTTCAGCTATTTCTGTATTTTACTTGAAAACCCTAGACACTATTATAATATCATCGGATTTCCTATCAAATGTTTTGGTTAGCGTAAGGTAAAAACTTTTCCATGTTTATGTGTGGGAAGTCTTACGTGATACCTTTCTTTTCAAAAGGTTTTTAAAAGTTAAGCAACTTTAACCTGTTACTCACACCAGACCCATGTCTGACCCGGAGTTTATTTTTGTTTTTCATAAACTCTTGGGTACTCAAATTTTTTATGAGTAGTCAAGGGAATTCAGGTTAGGATTCTGGATTAGCTTTGACGACTTGTGGAGGAGCAATGGAGCAGGAGGCTTCTGCGAGTAGATATATATAGAGTATTCCGCTGTGTGTTCTCTGAGAGTTTGTTGTATTATGTTGTATAACTAGACAGGTGTCTATAACTGTCTAGTATGAGTTGTTTATGCTGTGTATCTCTGATGTATATGATACTATGTAAAGTATTATGTTATTAATATAATTTATTCATTCCGCTGTGTTAGATTCTGATGTTGTTTCTTCTTCTCTTCTTTCTTTTCTTCCTCTATCCATTTCTTTCTTAATTCATGACGCGATTTTCTGGGAGTGAAATTCGGGTTGTGACATTTTGCAACTGAAACGACCCGACTTCCTATTCCCAGGAAATCGCATCATTTTGAAGAAAGAAAGGGATAGAAGAAGGAAAGAAAGAGAAAGAAGAACACAACAACATCAGAGAACTCACAGCGGAATGAATAAAATATAATATATCAAATAAAATATTACATAGTATCAGATTACATCAGAGTTACACAACTATACAACACATATTAGACAGTTATAAACATCTGTCTAATTCATACAACTCAAGTACAACAGAAGAAACAGATACCAAACACAGCGGAACCAATATATATCTACACGTCGAAGCCTCCTGCTCCATTAATTTATTACAAATCAAATTCATTAATCATCTTCTAATGATCTTCTTAATTAATCTCTCTAGATTAATTATCCTTTAATTACATTCAAGTAATTATTTCTAACCATATTCAGTAATTATCCTTTAATTACTATCATTAATTACAATAATTAATGATCCTTCATTGATTAATTAACTATAATTAATTACATTAATCCTTAATTAATTACAATTAATTAATCACACTTAAATTAATTACTTTAATTAATTACTTCATTAATTATATTAATTAAGCAAGTGATTAAGGAAGTAATTAATTAATGTAATTAATTAATAAATGAAGTAATTAAAGGTTAATTACTGATTGTGGTTAGGGATAATTAATTTGTGAAATTAATTAAAGATAATTACTTGAATGTAATTAAGGGATAATTAATCAAGGTGATTAATTAAAGTGATTAATTTGAGGATAATGATTTAATTGATTGATAATCAATTAATGGTTAAGTAAGCAAGTTTTAAATGGTGAAGTAATTAATTTAATTCATTTTAAATAATTCATTTTAAATTAAATTTAGTTGATGTGATTATAGACCTTTGCTTATGAATGGATGATTTGGTTTGACTTGAATGGTTTGAATCTCAGATATGAGATTAGTATTGTGTGATATGGATGCATTGGTTGCATTGTGATGGTGATATGAGTTATCTATGGATGATGATAATGTAGATTATCAAGTTATGATGATAATTTAGATTACCTGCTTATGATAATATTGTTGATTATCTGTTATGATGATGTGAAGTATCTATCTGTGTGTGTATAGATAGTTTAAATTGAATTGTTTTAAACTTAAAACAACTTGGACCTAAAAGACACGCTTTGGATTTCGATGAGACCGGGATCGGGTTTCCATATTTGGATATCCGAAAACCACATCGATTCCAATTAACGTTAGGTCGTGAATCTAAGTGGAGCAAGTGAAGACTCGAGGTGTAAGGGCTATACGTCAGTATAACTCTGTGGGTGATTCCGTAATGAGTTTGACGGAATAGTGCTTATAGATTCGAGATGGTGAATCAGAGTGCAAGGGCTATGGTCGTTGACTCTGAGGGTGATTCCAATAATGAGTGCAACGAGATAGTGCCTTCGGTTTCGTTCGAACCCGGAACGAACTTGTATGGATTGAATGCTTTCAGAACATCGTCAGGTGGACGATGAGCATTCTAAGATTTGATGTCCTATAAAGGTAATCGTAGCCTCAAGCCTCATCAACCGGGAATGGCTAAAACAGGGGAGGTGCAGCAAGGCTTCGTGGGTAGCCCCCACTTGAGAGCAAGATTTACCCCTGTCTAGAGGTCCCTTTTATTTCGGCTGTGTGGGGCGGTTGAATCGCGACAACTGCCGGGGTTGTCTTGTTCGGAACTGTTCAGTAAGGAACGGGTCCGGCCTTGTGTTGCAGGGGAGTTAGGGTGGCTCCTCGGTACGGTGATCTAGGCCACGTACTGTGACGGGCGGTACCCCAGTAGCCCTGCCATTGTATGGAATCCAAAATCCAATAAGTGCCGTACGTATTAGTTGTGCCCAACTATGTTGGAATGTGAGATGTAAGCATTTCAGCTATTTCTGTATTTTATTTGAAAACCCTAGACACTATTATAATATCATCGGATTTCCTATCAAATGTTTTGGTTAGCGTAAGGTAAAAACTTTTCCATGTTTATGTGTGGGAAGTCTTACGTGATACCATTCTTTTTAAAGGATTTTGAAAGTTAAGCAACTTTAACCTGTTACTCACACCAGACCCATGTCTGACCCGGAGTTTATTTTTGTTTTTCATAAACTCTTGGGTACTCAAATTTTTACGAGTAGCCAAGGGATTCAGGTTAGGATTCAGGATTAGCTTTGACGAATTGTGGAGGAGCATTGGAGCAGGAGGCTTCCGCGTTGTAGATATAATAGTCCGTTGTGTTTAGTATCTCTGAGTTATTTGTGATGTTGTATTGAGTTGTAAATACTAGACAGGTGTTTATAACTGTCTAGTATATGTGATGTGTATGCTGTGTATCTCTGATAGATACTGTATATTGTGTAAATACTTTTGATTATTAATATAATTTATTCGTTCCGCTGTTTAGATTCTGATGTGTTGTTTCTTCTTTCTTCTCTTTCTTTCTATTCTCTATCCCTTTCTTTCTTATTAACGATGCGACTTCCTGGAGTTAGGGAGTTGGGTCGTGACAGTGATCGCGTCATGAATTAAGAAAGAAAGGGATAGAAGAAGAAAAGAAAGAAGAGAAGAAAGAAACAACACAAGAATCTCAACAGCGGAACGAATAAATTATATTAATAACAAAGTATTACATAGTATACATCAAATATCAGAGTTACACAGACATATACAACACATACTAGACAGTTATAGACACCTGTCTAGTTATACAACTCAAATCAAACACAACACTCAGAGATACCAAACACAGCGGAATTATATAACTATACGCAGAAGCCTCCTGCTCCATATGCTCCTCCACAATTCGTCAAAGCTAATCCTGAATCCTAACCTGAATTCCCTTGACTACTCATAAAAATTTGAGTACCCAAGAGTTAATGAAAAACAGAAATAACTCCGGGTCAGACATGGGTCTGGTGTGAGTAACAGGTTAAAGTTGCTTAACTTTTAAAAACCTTTGAAAGAAAGGTATCACGTAAGACTTCCCACACATAAACATGGAAAAGTTTTTACCTTACGCTAACCAAAACATTTGATAGGAAATCAGATGATATTATAATAGTGTCTAGGGTTTTCAAATAAAATACAGAAATAGCTGAAATGCTTACATCTCACATTCCAACATAGTTGGGCACAACTAATACGTACGGCACTTATTGGATTTTGGATTCCATCAATGGCAGGGCTACTGGGGTACCGCCCGTCACAGTACGTGGCCTAGATCACCGTACCGAGGAGCCACCCTAACTCCCCTGCAACACAAAGCCGGACCCGTTCCTTACTGAACAGTTCCAAATAAGACAACCCCGACGGTTGTCATGATCAACCGTCCCACACAGCCGAAATATAAAAGGGACCTCTAGACAGGGGTAAATCTTACTCTCAAGTGGGGGCTACCCACGAAGCTTTGCTGCACCTCCCCTGTTTTAGCCATTCCCGGTTGATGAGGCTTGAGGTTACGATTACCTTTATAGAACACATCACTTAGAATGCTCATCGTCCACCCGACGATGTTCTGAAAGCATTCAATCCATACAAGTTCGTTCCGGGTTCGAACGAAACCGAAGGCATTATCTCGTTACACTCATTTTGGAATCACCCTCAGAGTTAACGACAATAACCCTTGCACTCTGATTCACCATCTCGAATCTATAAGTGCTATTCCGTCAAACTCATTTCGGAATCACCCACAGAGTTATACTGACGTATAGCCCTTACACCTCGAGTCTTCACTCGCTCCACTTGGATTAACGACCTAACGTTATTTGGAATCGATGTGGTTTTCGGATGTCCAAATATGGAAACCCGATCCCGGTCTCATCGAAAACCAAAGCGTGTCTTTTAGGTCCAAGTTGTTTTAAAGTTTTAAAACAATTCAATTCATTATCTAAATATACACAGATAGATAATTCACAATACAATAGATAATCAACCTTATCATTATCAACAGATAATCATATCATAAACAGATAATCTATATTATCATCCAAGAGCAACCAATGCATCCATATCACATACACCATTCGTCTCACAACTGAGATTACAAACTATACCAAACAATCAATACCATTCATCAAACATAAGCAAATGATCTACTGATCTCACTTTCTATAATTAATTTAAAATGAATTAAATTAATTACTCAATCTCTAATTAATTTAAAATGAATTAAATTAATTACTTCATCATCAAAATTCTGCTTAACTTAACCATTAATTGATTTCAAATCAATTTATAAATAATCATCTCATTATTCTTTCCAATTAATCATTACTGATTAACTATCTCTAATTACAATAAATAGTTAGCATTTAATATTAATCACACAAGTTAATTATATTAAACCCTACAACATATTAATCACCCTTGATTAATAATCATTCAGTAATTAACTACATTAATTACTCAATCCAATAATTAATTAATCTTAATTAATTATCTAAATTAATCCCCTTGATTAATTTCAAGGTAATTTAAATCCAAATTACTTCTATATCAAATATCTTTAATTACATTCTGTAATTATTAATTAATTACTTCCTTAAGTAATTACAAATTCATTAATTACATAAGTAATTATCAACAATTCAACAAATGTTTAAATCAATTAAACTTAATTAATTAACCTAAACAAATCATATTAACCTTAATTAATTACATTAAGTAATTAATTCACTAATTACTTTCATTAAGTAATTAAATCTAAACAATTGATTATTAATTAATTAATTAATCTAATTAATTACCAAAATTAATCACATTAATTAATTGTTAATACCTTAAATTAATGACCTCATTAACATCTCTCAATTACTTAATTAAGAATTAACCTAAATTAATCATAATTAGTTATTAAGTAATTAATATTTAATTACTATTTAATTAATCTCTAATTATTAATTAACTAAGTGTTAATTAAAATCTTAATTACCATTAATCACTTGATTAAATAAATCTTAATCATAAATTAAAATTTAATTAATCATCCTTAATTATATATTCATTAAACTTAATTAATTAATCTCAAATCAAATTAATCATCATTAATTATTTAATTAAAACATCCATATTGTTAATTAATTAAATAATTAACATTTATCTTAATTACTTTAATAATTAATGAATCCAATCATTAATCTTTTATTTATCTTAAGATAAAACATTTCTTATTTTTATCATGCATTTAAAAACAAAATGTTTTTAAATTTACATTAAATTCAATTTAACATTTCTTTTAAACTTAAGATCCAAATTTATTTAAAATAAGATTTTAAACAATACAACTTAATCTTATATGTTTTACAAAAACATATACTTAATAAGTTTTAAAAAGAATTTAAATTTCAATTCAAATTAAATTCAAATCAATTTAAAAATATCTTTAAAATTTCAAAATTTAAATATAACTTCCAAACTTAATTTAGTTTTAAATTCTTTAAAACTCTTTCTATAATTTATACCTTTAATTCAAATGCAAACCATTTGAAAACAATTTAAATTTAAATCTTTAATTTAAAAACTGAAATCTAAATTTTAAATCCAGATTTAAAAACTCAGTTTAAATCTCACTTAAAATTTAACTTACCTTTTACATATAAAACAGAAAACAGTTTTTCTGTTTTATTTAAAAAAAAAAAACAAACTTTAAAATTCCTGACTTTAAACTATTTCATAGAAAACAGAATTCAAACTTATTTGAATTCAATTTTAATTCAGTTTCAACTTCTAAATCACAAATGTAATATTGCACTTTATTTTCAAATTTTATAAACCTGAAACAGGTTTTCAATTTCCCCTTTCTCTTTATTCTAATTTCGAACCAAAATTTGAATTCTGCATTTACATAATTTCAAAATAAGAATTCAAACTCTTTGAATTCATTTTCAGATTCAGTTTTATTTCTAAGTTCCATATTTAAATTCAAACTTTACTTTATAAATTTCTAAATTAAACAGAACAGTTCTGTTTAATTCAAAAACTTAAACTTTGAAATCTTTTTAAAAATTTACATTGTTTCAAAAGATCAGAATTCAAACTATTTGAATTCATACTTATTTGAATTCATATTCAAATTCAGGTTCTTAAAGCCTAAGTCCAAATTAAGCTTACATTTAAAACTTTCACTTTCAAAACTGTAAACAGTTTTCCTGTTTCTTTATATTTTTTTTTTAACCAACTTAAATCTTCTGCATTTAAATTATTACAAAAGAATTCAAATAATTTGAATTCATTTTTAGATTCAAGTTTAATTTTAATATCCAGATTCATATTTAAACTTTATTCTTAAAATTTCTAAGAACAGAACAGATTCTGTTGAATAAAACCCTGAACATATACACACTGAACTACTCTAAATGACTTCGAGTCATTTTCCTACTTCTTCGGGTTATTTCCTACTTCCCCCGTGACTAACCCGAGTCAAAAACCCTGCAACCCAACATATCACAAACCTGGAAACAGACCAACACCACCACTTCATACCTGTCAACACCGATATTTCACAACTACGGCCATCATCATCGACCAAACTCCGGTAGTAACTCCATCACTACACCATCCATCAATCCCCAAAATAGCGTGGAACTCGATCAACCCTTGAGTTCATAGCACCCAAAACATTTTTAACCCAGTAACTATGGTTCTTACTGCAATTCCCAAATACAAAACCCAAAATAGAATTTTAATCCACTTAATAATTTTTTTCTACAAATCTTGGATAGTTACAGCATCTTCTGAAGCAAATTCAACCCAAACAAATGCCAATATCCCAGTGTTTGCCAAATATGTGTAATACTGTAATTTAAAACTGTCCTTCTTCTTTTTAAGATAAGGACAAACATAAGTTGTTCATATACTGCTAGATTTACACCATTTTAAAGTAAACAAAATTTGTTTAAAAATTTCATTTCAATTCAGCAAACAAGTTAAGGGAAATATTCAAGAATCATAAATCTGAAATTCTGAAAATCACATATGCACAGTCATAATTCTGTACACAAACACATACATGCAGGTACTCTCATATATATTTATTGATAATTTATTAAGCATGCTCAATTTACCTATTAAAACAGTTTATAAAAGTTTAGTTACTCACCTCTATTTGCAAAATGCAGAGCCTACTCAATATGCAGGGTCCAGAGTTTTGAAAATGTGAAATGCAGGCACTGTCTTGCTTTAAAAATTGAAATGCAGTCCCTTATCTTGCTTCCAGATTTCATGAATGCATGTTTCAACATGATGCATGCAGGCCTCAACTTGATGAAGATTGAAATGCAGGTGAATTGCTCCCAGATTATGAAAATTGAGATGCAGGTCTTTGATTCATATTTGATGCAGGGATGCTAGAAATTGCATGCAGGTCTGAATGTATTTGGTTTCAGATCCAAATTGAAGATTCCATGAATGCAGAACTTATTCATGTTGGTGCAGGCAGTAATTTGGGTTTGAGGAGTTGAATGCATGAATGTATGCTGCAGGTTTGTATATTGGAAAGAGGAGTTTGTTTGATGCAGATTTGTAATTTTAAAGGATGCAGATTTGTATATGGTTGAGAATGAGATTTGGTTTTCTTGATTAAGGAATGAATAAAAGTGAATATGAATGAAGAGCAAGTTAATATGAATGAAGACACAAATGATATGAATGTATTTTTAGAAAATGAATTAAAAGAAAAATTGAATGAAACATTGACACTTGTCTTTTTAAAATGAAGATAAGTTTACACATGTTAGTTTAAATCTTTAATACACATACACTTGTCTTTGTGAATTAATAAGCATTTATAATTAGAGTTAAGTAAGTATTAAACATTGTTAATTAAATCTTATACATAAATATGTTATCTAAATAATTCTCTAAAGAATAAAGCAAAGCATTATAACAATATACAAGTAATTCATTTGAAAAGAAACCTTTAAAACAAATTTATAAAAGAGCTTGTAACATATTTTAATATACAACTTGAATTAAAAATGAATTTGAAACTAATTAAAACATTTATCTCTTATTTAAAATCATATAGTATTTTAATTAAATATTTTTGAAAAGCTCAAATTAAAAATAAATCACCATTTCTATTTTTAAAACATATTAAAATTATACTATACTAATTTAACTAAAAACAACTTATCTATTTAAAATATATATAAATACATATACATTATTAAATAGAAAACAGATTTATTTACTCATTAAAAATAATTTCACAAATTAAATATTTAAACAAAGAAGATTATTTAAATCAATATCAAATTTATTAACAAAAATATCAATTCAATATAAATTTAAACCCAGATTATTAAATTTATATTGTCCAAAATTCCGGGTCGGTACAATCCTTCCCCCTTAAAAGAATTTCGTCCCCGAAATTTAAAATAAAGGCAATTTAATAATCTATTTACAGATTTTATTTTAAAACACGACATATGTTAATCATATGCCTACAACCAAAGCAACCAATTCACACAATCAGAACAAATCTAATTATCCAAAAAAAATTTGGATAAAATCTTCACGAGTTTCCCCGGTATATATATATATATATATATATATATATATATATATATAGGGATACTCGCTCTATAGAATACAATCAATCAATACTACTAAGCTATAGAGCTCCTAACAACCATTCTATACATAATATCAGACTACAAACGAGTCTGACACAACAAACAAACCATCCTAAACTGCTGGTTCTAAAACCAGAAATATCAAACCCTGATCTAACCAAACACAGAAGAAACCAAAACACTACGGAGCTAGCTTCCCAAACTTATAACTCCTTGGAGAAAAACTTAACCAAATAGAACAGCTTATGCTGACTTAGCCAACTTACCAGAGAAAAGATCCACTCTGCTGCTTCTGAACTCCACTTCAGAAAAACTACCCAGCCAGAAGACTCCCTACCAACTCAGAATACTCTGCTAAACTCAGCCACAACACCGGCAGACTCACTTCTTATTCTTGTTCCAAAGAAACATCTTCGGAAATATCCATAGTCACTGCATCTCATCACGCAGCTACTATTTCCTAAGATATCAAAATACCATCACTTGCTTGCTTCTGCTCAACCGACAGAGCCAAACTCAATTCAACACTTCAAAGATGAACTCCGAACCTTAACAGGTTACCTTCAGAGATCGATGAAGTCCTTCAACCAAGAAAAACTTACTCGAGACAGTATTAGGTTTACAGTCTCGACAAATACACTTCCTACCTCATCCATCAAACTCCAACCAGTGGTAGTCGTGTTACACACACTTCTACCTCATCCACCTTTATAACTTATATTGGAAAAACCCGAACAGGTAATCCAACAAATAGGTAGAACCAATAAATATATATATACATATAAAATTACAAATACGCTCTCTCAAGATAGACTCCATTCCAGAGCCTAGGTATTCACTCAACCTAATGCTCCCTAAAGAAAGACACACTTCAGAGCCTAGGTATTCACTCAACCTACAGCTCTGATACCAAGATGTCACGACCCGATTTCCACTCCCGGAAAATCGCGTCATGAATTAAGAAAGAAAGGGATAGAAGAAGAAAAGAAAGAAGAGAAGAAAGAAACAACACAAGAATCTCAACAGCGGAACGAATAAATTATATTTATAACAAAATATTACATAGTATACATCAAATATCAGAGTACACAGACATATACAACACATACTAGACAGTTATAAACACCTGTCTAGTTATTACAACTCAATACAAACAGAACACTCAGAGACCAAACACAGCGGAACTATATAACTATACGCAGAAGCCTCCTGCTCCATATGCTCCTCCACAATTCGTCAAAGCTAATCCTGAATCCTAACCTGAATTCCCTTGGCTACTCATAAAAATTTGAGTACCCAAGAGTTAAAGAAAAACAGAAATAACTCCGGGTCAGACATGGGTCTGGTGTGAGTAACAGGTTAAAGTTGCTTAACTTTAAAAAAACTTTGAAAAGAAAAGGTATCACGTAAGACTTCCCACACATAAACATGGAAAAGTTTTTACCTTACGCTAACCAAAACATTTGATAGGAAATCCGGTGATATTATAATAGTGTCTAGGGTTTTCAAAATAAAATACAGAAATAGCTGAAATGCTTACATCTCACATTCCAACATAGTTGGGCACAACTAATACGTACGGCACTTATTGGATTTTGGATTCCATCAATGGCAGGGCTACTGGGGTACCGCCCGTCACAGTACGTGGCCTAGATCACCGTACCGAGGAGCCACCCTAACTCCCCTGCAACACAAAGCCGGACCCGTTCCTTACTGAACAGTTCCAAATAAGACAACCCCGACGGTTGTCATGATCAACCGTCCCACACAGCCGAAATATAAAAGGGACCTCTAGACAGGGGTAAATCTTACTCTCAAGTGGGGGCTACCCACGAAGCTTTGCTGCACCTCCCCTGTTTTAGCCATTCCCGGTTGATGAGGCTTGAGGTTACGATTACCTTTATAGAACACATCACTTAGAATGCTCATCGTCCACCCGACGATGTTCTGAAAGCATTCAATCCATACAAGTTCGTTCCGGGTTCGAACGAAACCGAAGGCATTATCTCGTTACACTCATTTTGGAATCACCCTCAGAGTTAACGACAATAACCCTTGCACTCTGATTCACCATCTCGAATCTATAAGTGCTATTCCGTCAAACTCATTTCGGAATCACCCACAGAGTTATACTGACGTATAGCCCTTACACCTCGAGTCTTCACTCGCTCCACTTGGATTAACGACCTAACGTTATTTGGAATCGATGTGGTTTTCGGATGTCCAAATATGGAAACCCGATCCCGGTCTCATCGAAAACCAAAGCGTGTCTTTTAGGTCCAAGTTGTTTTAAAGTTTTAAAACAATTCAATTCATTATCTAAATATACACAGATAGATAATTCACAATACAATAGATAATCAACCTTATCATTATCAACAGATAATCATATCATAAACAGATAATCTATATTATCATCCAAGAGCAACCAATGCATCCATATCACATACACCATTCGTCTCACAACTGAGATTACAAACTATACCAAACAATCAATACCATTCATCAAACATAAGCAAATGATCTACTGATCTCACTTTCTATAATTAATTTAAAATGAATTAAATTAATTACTCAATCTCTAATTAATTTAAAATGAATTAAATTAATTACTTCATCATCAAAATTCTGCTTAACTTAACCATTAATTGATTTCAAATCAATTTATAAATAATCATCTCATTATTCTTTCCAATTAATCATTACTGATTAACTATCTCTAATTACAATAAATAGTTAGCATTTAATATTAATCACACAAGTTAATTATATTAAACCCTACAACATATTAATCACCCTTGATTAATAATCATTCAGTAATTAACTACATTAATTACTCAATCCAATAATTAATTAATCTTAATTAATTATCTAAATTAATCCCCTTGATTAATTTCAAGGTAATTTAAATCCAAATTACTTCTATATCAAATATCTTTAATTACATTCTGTAATTATTAATTAATTACTTCCTTAAGTAATTACAAATTCATTAATTACATAAGTAATTATCAACAATTCAACAAATGTTTAAATCAATTAAACTTAATTAATTAACCTAAACAAATCATATTAACCTTAATTAATTACATTAAGTAATTAATTCACTAATTACTTTCATTAAGTAATTAAATCTAAACAATTGATTATTAATTAATTAATTAATCTAATTAATTACCAAAATTAATCACATTAATTAATTGTTAATACCTTAAATTAATGACCTCATTAACATCTCTCAATTACTTAATTAAGAATTAACCTAAATTAATCATCATTAGTTATTAAGTAATTAATATTTAATTACTATTTAATTAATCTCTAATTATTAATTAACTAAGTGTTAATTAAAATCTTAATTACCATTAATCACTTGATTAAATAAATCTTAATCATAAATTAAAATTTAATTAATCATCCTTAATTATATATTCATTAAACTTAATTAATTAATCTCAAATCAAATTAATCATCATTAATTATTTAATTAAAACATCCATATTGTTAATTAATTAAATAATTAACATTTATCTTAATTACTTTAATAATTAATGAATCCAATCATTAATCTTTTATTTATCTTAAGATAAAACATTTCTTATTTTTATCATGCATTTAAAAACAAAATGTTTTTAAATTTACATTAAATTCAATTTAACATTTCTTTTAAACTTAAGATCCAAATTTATTTAAAATAAGATTTTAAACAATACAACTTAATCTTATATGTTTTACAAAAACATATACTTAATAAGTTTTAAAAAGAATTTAAATTTCAATTCAAATTAAATTCAAATCAATTTAAAAATATCTTTAAAATTTCAAAATTTAAATATAACTTCCAAACTTAATTTAGTTTTAAATTCTTTAAAACTCTTTCTATAATTTATACCTTTAATTCAAATGCAAACCATTTGAAAACAATTTAAATTTAAATCTTTAATTTAAAAACTGAAATCTAAATTTTAAATCCAGATTTAAAAACTCAGTTTAAATCTCACTTAAAATTTAACTTACCTTTTACATATAAAACAGAAAACAGTTTTTCTGTTTTATTTAAAAAAAAAAAACAAACTTTAAAATTCCTGACTTTAAACTATTTCATAGAAAACAGAATTCAAACTTATTTGAATTCAATTTTAATTCAGTTTCAACTTCTAAATCACAAATGTAATATTGCACTTTATTTTCAAATTTTATAAACCTGAAACAGGTTTTCAATTTCCCCTTTCTCTTTATTCTAATTTCGAACCAAAATTTGAATTCTGCATTTACATAATTTCAAAATAAGAATTCAAACTCTTTGAATTCATTTTCAGATTCAGTTTTATTTCTAAGTTCCATATTTAAATTCAAACTTTACTTTATAAATTTCTAAATTAAACAGAACAGTTCTGTTTAATTCAAAAACTTAAACTTTGAAATCTTTTTAAAAATTTACATTGTTTCAAAAGATCAGAATTCAAACTATTTGAATTCATACTTATTTGAATTCATATTCAAATTCAGGTTCTTAAAGCCTAAGTCCAAATTAAGCTTACATTTAAAACTTTCACTTTCAAAACTGTAAACAGTTTTCCTGTTTCTTTATATTTTTTTTTTTAACCAACTTAAATCTTCTGCATTTAAATTATTACAAAAGAATTCAAATAATTTGAATTCATTTTTAGATTCAAGTTTAATTTTAATATCCAGATTCATATTTAAACTTTATTCTTAAAATTTCTAAGAACAGAACAGATTCTGTTGAATAAAACCCTGAACATATACACACTGAACTACTCTAAATGACTTCGAGTCATTTTCCTACTTCTTCGGGTTATTTCCTACTTCCCCCGTGACTAACCCGAGTCAAAAACCCTGCAACCCAACATATCACAAACCTGGAAACAGACCAACACCACCACTTCATACCTGTCAACACCGATATTTCACAACTACGGCCATCATCATCGACCAAACTCCGGTAGTAACTCCATCACTACACCATCCATCTACAACGCGGAAGTATCTCTGAGTTATTTGTGATGTTGTATTGAGTTGTAAATACTAGACAGGTGTTTATAACTGTCTAGTATATGTGATGTGTATGCTGTGTATCTCTGATAGATATTGTATATTGTGTAAATACTTTTGATTATTAATATAATTTAATTTATTCGTTCCGCTGTTTAGATTCTGATGTGTTGTTTCTTCTTTCTTCTCTTTCTTTCTTATGTTTCTAATTTTTACGAGTAGCCAAGGGAATTCAGGTTAGGATTCAGGATTAGCTTTGACGAATTGTGGAGGAGCATATGGAGCAGGAGGCTTCTGCGTATAGTTATATAGTTCCGCTGTGTTTGGTCTCTGAGTATTCTGTCATGAAAGCTTGGTATCAGAGCATTAGGTTGAGTGAATACCTAGGCTCTGAAGTGTGTCTTTCTTTAGGGAGCGTTAGGTTGAGTGAATACCTAAGCTCTGTAGTGGTGTCTATCTTGAGAGAGCGTATTTGTATTTTTGATATATATCTATATATTTATTGGTTCTACCTATTTGTTGGATTACCTGTTCGGGTTTTTTCCAATGTAAGTTATAAAGGTAGATGAGGTAGAAGTGTGTGTAACACAACTACCATTGGTTGGAGTTTAATGGATGATGTTGGAGGTGTATTTGTCGAGACTGTAGACCTAATACTGTCTCGAGTGAGTTATGTTTTGATGAAGGACTTCATCGATCTCTGAAGGTAACCTGTTAAGGTTCGGAGTTCATCTTTGAAGTGTTGAATTGAGTTTTGATCTGTCGGTTGAGCAGAAGCAAGCAAGTGATGGTATCTTGATATCTTAGGAATTAGTAGCTGCGTGATGAGATGTAGTGACTATGGATATTTCCGAAGGTGTTTTCTTTGGAGCAAGATCAAGAGTAAGAAGTGAGTCTGATCGGTGGTGTGGCAGAGTTTAGCTGAGTCTTCTGTGATGGTAGGAGTCTTCTGGCTGGGTAGTTTTTCTGAAGTGGAGTTCAGAAGCAGCATAGTGAATCCGTTACTCGTGTAAGTTGGCTAAGTCAGCATAAGCTGTTCTGTTTGGTTGAGAGAGAGCAGTTTTCTTTGGATTCAGGCTGAGTTGATCGCAAAAGTGACTTGCGATAGTATGTTCTCTTGTGTTTGTTGGAGATTGTCTGGATGTCTTCTGGAAGTCAGAGTTTGTCTGCATCTGGAGATCGAGTTTTCTTTCCAGGATTGGAACTGATGGTTCAGTTAGTAGTTGGATGGTTCCTTGAGATATAAGTTGGTGAAGCAACTCAGGTTTGGAAGGAACATCTAAGTTTTCTTTATGGATCTATGGAACCATATTTCTGTGCTGGGTTGTTTAGTCTGTGCTTGTGCTCTTCGTCAGCATTTTCTTCTGTTTCGGATCAGAGTTGGCAGCGGAAGCAGTTTGGGGGTGTTTCTTTTTTCTTTTCCGGATAAGGAGAAGTTTGTTCAGTCTTCTGTTGTTGTGAAGCAGGGTGTGTATTCTTGGTTTTTGAGTGATCTTGAGGAGATCATTGGATTGTTTTGCTTCGGTCTGTTTCTTTTGGAATCAGCAAGAGTTGAGCTGATCAGGATGGATGTTGGTAGCCCAGGATCGTCCGAAGAATTTTTATGGATAAGAGACAGAGAATTTGGATTCTGGAATCGGAGATTTGAATTTGGTTAAGTTTTTCTCCGGGGAGCTATAAGTTTGGGAAGCTATCTCCGAAGTGTTTTGGTTTCTTCTGTGTTGGGTAAGACCAGTGTTTGGTTTTCTAGAGCTGAATTGCCAGTTTGGATAACTGGGATTCAGGGTGTTTCACGTATCTCTGAGGAAGTACGTGTTTGTTATTTCTGGTTGTGGAATCAGCAGTTTAGGATGGTTTGTTTGTTGAGTCAGACTCGTCTGTAGTCTGATATTTTGTATAGAATGGTTGTTAGGAGCTCTATAGCTTAGTAGTATCGATTGATTGTATTCTATAGAGCGAGTATCCCGATATATATATATACCGGGGAAACTCGTGAAGGTTTTATCCAAAATTCTTTTGGATAATTAAATTGTTCTGATTGTGTGAATTGGTTGCTTTGGTTGTTGGCATATGTTTAACATATGCTGTGTTTTAAAATAAAATCTGTAAATAGATTATTAAATTGCCTTTGTTTTAAATTTCGGGGACGAAATTCTTTTAAGGGGGAAGGATTGTAATATCCCGGAATTTTGGACAATATAAATTTAATAATCTGGGTTTAAATTTATATTGAATTAATAATTTTGATTAATAAATTTGATTTGATTTAAATAATCTTCTTTATTTAATTTTTTAATTTGTGAAATTATTTTAGATAAGTTAATAAATTGTTTCCTATTTAATAATGTATATGTATTTATGTATATATTTTAAATAGACAAGTTGTTTTAGTTAAATTAGTATGGTATAATTTTAATATGTTTTGAAAATAGAAATTGTGATTTATTTTGGATTTAAGCTTTTCAAATATATTTAATTAAATACTATATGATTTTATATAGGAAATAAATGTTTTATTTAGTTTCAAATTCTTTTTAATTCAAGTTGTATATTAAAAACTCTTTTATAAATTTGTTTTAAAAGCTTCTTTTCAAAATGAATAACTTGTATATCATTTTATTTACAATAATAATGCTTTACTTTTTCTTTAGAGATTATTTAAATACATAATTATGTATAAGATTTAATTAACTATGTTTAATACTTACTTAACTCTAAATATAAACACTAATTATTCATGAAGACATGTGTATGTATTTTGGAACTTAAGCTAACAAGTGTCTATTTAGTATGACAAGTGTCAATTTTATTTTTAAATTTTCTTTTAATTCATTTAAAATCTGAAAATTTACATTCATTCATATTAGCTTGTTTATTTATTCATTTGCATTTTTGGTTTCATTCCTTAATAAAAGAAAACCAAATTCCATTCTCAACCATTTACAAATCTGCATACACCAAATTTCATTCTTCCACATCCATAATCATGTTGCAATACTTCAAAACTGCATTTCTCAAACCTGATGACATATGCATTTAATTCCTCTTTTCCAAAATTACAACCTGCATGCAACAATTTAAGACCTGCATGTTCTTGCGTATGAAAACAAAAGCTCTGTTCAATCTTCATCAAGTTTGAAGGCCTACATGCAATTATAAATCAAGTTGAAGCTCTGCATTTCTAAGCATCTGAAACAAAGAGGTCTGCATTCATGTTTTCAAGACAATTTGGATCTGAAACTACAAATACAAGCCTGCATGTTTTAAAAAGCAACAATCAAAGATTAAAAGGGCCTGCATGCTAAAATCTGGAGGTGCTCTGCATATTGAATAGGCTCTGCATTTTACAAAAACTGTGAGTAACTCTCCTTTTACAAACTGTTTAATAGGTAGTTATTCATGCTTATGAATTTCAGATAAATATTTATGAAATGATCTGCAAGTATGTGTTTGTGAACATGATTATGATTGTGCATGTGTGATTTCTGAAATTTCAACTGATGTTTGATTTTTTGGATTTTTTTCTTTGACTTGTTTTTTTATTGTTGTTATTACTTAGCTTTGAATAAATCATGATGTTTTAGAATAGCATAAGGTTACTAATAAAATCATTAAGTAAATTCAAGGATTTTAAAACTAAAATTAAATTTTACAGTGTTAAGAGTGAAATGCAGTTTCATGTTAACTTTATTTTACATTTTTATCAAGATCAGTTGATTCTTGCATTTGAATTGGATGAATTTGTTTTCTGGAAGTAGTAGATATATCATAGATCACTAGAGAATTATTGAATTGATTTACAATTCAAATTTGGGGTTGAATTGTGGCATTACTGTGATGAACCCTAGTTTATGTGGGTTACAGTTTTGGGTCGATTTCGAACTCCTCTGTGCATCGAGTTCAAAGATGTTTGGGGTATTGATGGATGGTGAAGTGATGAAGCTAGTGCCGGAGTTTGGACGATGATGATGGTCGGAGTTGTGAAATATCGGCGTTGACAGGTTTTAGGAAGCTTGGGTATAGGCTGTTCCAGGTTTGGGTTGGTTTTGGGTTGCAGTGTTTTTATCTCGGGATGGACTCGGGTAATTTGATAATTAACTCGAAGCAAGTAAGCTTCTGACTCGAAGCAAAATAGGGTGACTCGAGTACAGCATCTTTGTTTCAGGCCTGCATATAGGAAACAGAATTGTTTCCAGTTTATTTTAAATAGTGTTGAAGTGATAATAGGAATGTAAACTTGGAATTTGAAATCAGGTGGAACTTGAATTTAGTTATGGATTTAAATAATTCAAATCTGGAATTTGAAAACATTTTAAATTCAAGAATGTAAGAGGTTTAAAATTTAACAGAAACTGTTCTGTTTTTTTAGAAATTCTTAAAGTAAGTTTTAAATTTAAATATGGAGATTGAACTTAGGATTTAACTTAAATCTAAGGATGAATTCAAAAAGTTTGAATTCTGATTTTTGAAATAATTTGAATGCAGAAATTCAAATTTGGTTTGAAATTAAAAATAAAGAGAAAGGGGGGATCAGGAAACCTGTTTCAGGTTTTATAAAATTTGAAAATAAAGTGCAAAATACATTTGTGACTTGGAATTTTGAAACTGAATTTAAGTTGAATTCAAATAAGTTTGAATTCTGTTTTCTTTGAAATAGTTTGAATTCAGCAAAATTCAAAGTTTGTTTTTTTAAAATAATACAGAAAAACTGTTTTCTGTTTCATATATAAATATAAAGTTTAAATTTGCAGGTGAAGATTTTAAACTGAGTTTTGGTTTGAATTCGAATATGAATTCAAATTTGATTTATCTGGTATTTGAAATCATTGATGGTTTTTAAATTTAAATTTGATTTTCAAACTCTTTGTGGAAATGCATATGTGATTTGCATTTGGAATGGAGGGTTAAATATTTAATTTAAGAATTCAAAATGAATTCAATCTGAGTTTTTAAATCTGGATTTAAAATTTAGACTTCAGTTTTTAAACAAAGATTTAAATTTAAATTGTTTTCAAATGACTTACATTTGAATTGAAAGTGTAAATTATAGAAAGAGTTTTAAAAGAGTTAAAGCTAAAATGAAAATGGAAGATATATTTTCAATTTTGAAATTTTAAAGTAATTTCTTTAAATTGATTTGAATTTGATTTGAATTGAAATTTAAATTCTTTTTAAAACTTATTAAGTATATGTTTCTTGTAAACATATAAGATTAAGTTGTATTGTTTTAAGATCTTATTTTAAATATGTTTGAGTTTTAAAGTTTAAAGAATGTTAAATTGAATTTAATGTGAAATTTAAACATTTTGTTTTTAAATGCATGATTAAATAAGTAATATGTATCTAAAGATAAATAAAGGATTAATGATTGGAATCATTAAATCATTAAGGTAATTAAGATAAATATTAATTATTTAATTAATTAATAATATGGATGCTTAATTAAATAATTAATGATATTTAATTTAATTTGAGATTAATTAATTAAGTTTAATTAATCTATGATTAAGGATGGTTAATTAAATTTTAATTTATGATTAAGATTTATTTAATCAAGTGATTAATAATAATTTAGATTTTAATTAACACTTAGTTAATTAATGATTAGAGATTAGTTAAATAGTAATTAAATATTAATTACTTAATAACTAATGATGATTAATTTAAGTTAATTTCTTAATTTAGTAATTAAGAAATGTTAATGAAGTCATTAACTTAAGTCATTAACAATTAATTAATGTGATTAATTTTTGATAATTAATTAGATTAATTAATTAATAATCAATTGTTTAAGTTTTAATTACTTAATGAAAGTAATTAGTGAATTAATTACTTAATGTAATTAAGGTTAATGTGATTTGTTTAGATTAATTAATTAAGTTTAATTGATTTAAACATTTATGGATTGTTGATAATTACTTTATGTAATTAATGAATTTGTAATTACTTAAGGAAGTAATTAATTAATAATTACAGAATGTAATTAAAGATATTTGATATAGAAGTAATTTGAATTTAAATTACTTTGAAATTAATCAAGGGGATTGATTTAGATAATTAATTAAGAATAATTAATTATTGAGTTGAGTAATTAATGTAGTTAATTACAGATTGATTATTAATCAAGGGTGATTAATATATATGTAGGGATTGGTTTTAGATTAATTACTAATGTAATTAATTGAGTAATTAACTTGTGTAATCAACTTATAAGCTAATTACTTATTGTAATTAGAGATAGTTAATCAGTAATGATTAATTGAATGATTATTTATAAATTGATTTGTAATCAATGGATGGTTAAGTTAAGTAGAATTAATGATGAAGAAATTAATTTAATTCATTTTAAATTAATTTGAGATTGAGTAATTAATTTAATTCATTTTAAATTAATTATAAGTGGTGTGATCATTAGATCAATTACTTATGTTTGATGATTTGTATTGGTTGTTTGGTATGGATTTGTAATCTCAGTTGTGAGATGGATAGTGTATGTGATATGGATGCATTGGTTGCTTCTGGATGATAATTTAGATTATCTGATTTGGTATGAATTATCTGTTGATAATGATAATGTTGATTATCTGTTGTGATGTGAATTATCTATCTGTGTATATTTAGATAATGATTGAAAATGTTTTAAACTTAAAACAACTTGGCCTTAATAAGACACGCTTTGGTTTTCGATGAGACCGGGATCGGGTTTCCATATTTGGACATCCGAAAACCACATCGATTCCAAATAACGTTAGGTCGTTAATCCAAGTGGAGCGAGTGAAGACTCGAGGTGTAAGGGCTATACGTCAGTATAACTCTGTGGGTGATTCCGTAATGAGTTTGACGGAATAGTACTTATAGATTCGAGATGGTGAATCAGAGTGCAAGGGTTATTGTCGTTAACTCTGAGGGTGATTCCAATATGAGTGTAACGAGATAATGCCTTCGGTTTCGTTCGAACCCGGAACGAACTTGTATGGATTGAATGCTTTCAGAACATCGTCAGGTGGACGATGAGCATTCTAAGTGTTGTGTCCTATAAAGGTAATCGTAACCTCAAGCCTCATCAACCGGGAATGGCTAAAACAGGGGAGGTGCAGCAAAGCTTCGTGGGTAGCCCCCACTTGAGAGTAAGATTTACCCCTGTCTAGAGGTCCCTTTATATTTCGGCTGTGTGGGACGGTTGATCATGACAACCGTCGGGGTTGTCTTATTTGGAACTGTTCAGTAAGGAACGGGTCCGGCTTTGTGTTGCAGGGGAGTTAGGGTGGCTCCTCGGTACGGTGATCTAGGCCACGTACTGTGGCGGGCGGTACCCCAGTAGCCCTGCCATTGATGGAATCCAAAATCCAATAAGTGCCGTACGTATTAGTTGTGCCCAACTATGTTGGAATGTGAGATGTAAGCATTTCAGCTATTTCTGTACTTTATTTGAAAACCCTAGACACTATTATAATATCATCAGATTTCCTATCAAATGTTTTGGTTAGCGTAAGGTAAAAACTTTTCCATGTTTATGTGTGGGAAGTCTTACGTGATACCTTTTCTTTCAAAGGTTTTTTTAAAGTTAAGCAACTTTAACCTGTTACTCACACCAGACCCATGTCTGACCCGGAGTTATTTCTGTTTTTCTTTAACTCTTGGGTACTCAAATTTTTACGAGTAGCCAAGGGAATTCAGGTTAGGATTCAGGATTAGCTTTGACGAATTGTGGAGGAGCATATGGAGCAGGAGGCTTCTGCGTATAGTTATATAGTTCCGCTGTGTTTGGTCTCTGAGTATTCTGTTTGTATTGAGTTGTAATAACTAGACAGGTGTTTATAACTGTCTAGTATGTGTTGTATATGTCTGTGTACTCTGATAATTGATGTATACTATGTAATACTTTGTTATTAATATAATTTATTCGTTTCCGCTGTTGAGATTCTTGTGTTGTTTCTTTCTTCTCTTCTTTCTTTTCTTCTTCTATCCCTTTCTTTCTTAATTCATGACGCGATTTTCTGGGAGTGAAAGTCGGGTCGTGACAGCTTGGATTTAAAACTAAAATGAGAATGGAAGTTATTTTTCAATTTTGAAGTTTTAAAGTAAGTAGAAGGGATTGCCTCGAGTTGCATTGTTCAGGTTTTAGCAAAACAGAACTGTTCTGTTTTATTTAGAATTTTTAAGGGAAAGTTTAAAAATAAATCTGGAAATTAAAACTTAGGACTAAACTTGAATCTGTAGATGAATTCAAATATTTTTAATTCTTATTTTGTAATAATTTGAATACAGAAATTCAAATTTGGTTTAAATGAAAAAAAAAAAAAAAAGAAGAAACAGGAAACTGTTTCAGTTTTATAAGATTTGAGTGCAAACTTAAATTGTAACTTAGGATGTTAAAACTGAATTCAAATAAGTATGAATTCAAATAGTTTGAATTCTGATCTTTTGAAACAATGTAAATCTTTAAAAAGATTTCAAAGTTTAAGTTTTTGAATTAAACAGAACTGTTCTGTTTAATTTAGAAATTTATAAAGTAAAGTTTGAATTTAAATATGGAACTTAGAAATAAAACTGAATCTGAAAATGAATTCAAAGAGTTTGAATTCTTATTTTGAAATTATGTAAATGCAGAATTCAAATTTTGGTTTGAAATTAGAATAAAGAGAAAGGGGAAATTGAAAATCTGTTTCAGGTTTATAAAATTTGAAAATAAAGTGCAATGTTACATTTGTGATTTAGAAGTTGAAACTGAATTAAAATTGAATTCAAATAAGTTTGAATTCTGTTTTCTATGAAATAGTTTAAAGTCAGGAATTTTAAAGTTTGTTTTTTTTTTAATAAACAGAAAAACAGTTTTCTGTTTTATATGTAAAAGGTAAGTTTAAATTTTTAAATGGAAATTTAAAATGAGTTTTGGTTTGAATTTGAATATGAATTCAAATTTTGATTTGTCTGAGAATTTGAAAACATTTATGTTTTTAAATTTAAATTTGATTTTAAACCTTCAAGTATAAAATGCATTATTGTTTTGCATTTGAAGTAAGAGGTTAAGTATTTAATTTAGGAATTCAAATGAATTCAAAACTGAGTTTTTAAATCTGGATTTAAATTTTTAAGCTTCAGTTTTAAAATAAGGATTTGAATTTAAATTGCTTTTAAATGATTTACATTGAATTGAAAGTGTAAATTATAGAAAGAGTTTAAAGCTAAAATAAGTTTGAAAGTTGAATTTCAAATGTTAAAGTTTTTTTTTTTTTTTTTTTTTTTAATTTGTTTGAATTTGATTTGAATTGAAATTTAAATTCTTTTTAAACTTATTAACAAAGTATATGTTTCTTGTAAACATATAAGATTAAGATTTGTATTGTTTTAGAATCTTATTTTAAATAAATTTGAGTCTTTAAAGTTTAAAGAGAATGTTAATTGGAATTTAATGTAAAATTAAAAGCATTTTGTTTTTAAATGCATAATTTAATAAGAAATGTTTATCTAAAAGATAAATAAAAGATTAATGATTGGAATCATTTAATTATTAAGGTAATTAAGATGAATGTTAATTATTTAATTAATTAATAATGTGGATGTTTAATTAAATAATTAATGATTTTTAATTTGATTTGAGATTAATTAATTAAGTTTAATTAATCTATAATTAAGGATGATTAATTAAATTTTAATTTATGATTAAGATTTATTTAATCAAGTGATTAATGATAATTAAGATTTTAATTAACACTAGTTAATTAATAATGAGAGATTAATTAAATGGTAATTAAATATTAATTACTTAATAACTAATGATGAATAATTTAAGTTAATTTCTTAATTAAGTAATTAAGAGAGGTTAATGAAGTCATTAACTTAAGATATTAACAATTAATTAATGTGATTAATTTTTGATAATTAATTAGATTAATTAATTAATTAATAATTAATTGTTTAGGTTTAATTACTTAATGAAAGTAATTAGTGAATTATTACTTAATGTAATTAATTAAGGTTAATGTGATTTGTTTAGATTAATTAATTAAGTTTAATTGATTTAAACATTTATGGATTGTTGACAATTCCTTTATGTAATTTATGAATTTGTAATTACTTAAGGAAGTAATTAATTTATAATTACAGGATGTAATTAAAGATATTTGTTATAGAAGTAATTTGGATTTAAATTACTTTGAAATTAATCAAGGGGATTAATTTAGATAATTAATTAAGAATAATTAATTATTGAGTTGAGTAATTAATGTAGTTAATTACTGAATGGTTATTAATCAAGGGTGATTAATATATATGTAGGGTTTAATGTAATTAACTTGTGTGATTAATATTAAATGCTAACTATTTATTGTAATTAGAGATAGTTAATCAGTAATGATTAATTGGAAAGAATAATGAGATGATTATTTATAAATTGATTTGAAATCAATTAATGGTTAAGTTAAGCAGAATTTTGATGATGAAGTAATTAATTTAATTCATTTTAAATTAATTAGAGATTGAGTAATTAATTTAATTCACTTTAAATTAATTATAGAATGTGTGATCATTTGATCATTTGCTTATGTTTGATGATTGGTATTGGTTGTTAGTATGGTTTGTAATCTCAGTTATGAGATGAATAGAGTATGTGATATGGATGCATTGGTTGCTTTTGGATGATAATATGTATTATCTGATTATGATATGATTATCTGTTGATAATGATAATGTTGATTATCTGTGGTGTTGTGAATTATCTATCTGTATTTAGATAATAAATTGAATTGTTTTAAACTTCAAACAACTTGGCCTTAATAAGACACGCTTTGGTTTTCGATGAGACCGGGATCGGGTTTCCATATTTGGAATTCCGAAAACCACATCGATTCCAATTAACGTTAGGTCGTGAATCTAAGTGGAGCAAGTGAAGACTCGAGGTGTAAGGGCTATACGTCAGTATAACTCTGTGGGTGATTCCGTAATGAGTTTGACGGAATAGGTCTTATAGATTCGAGATGGAGAATCAGAGTGCAAGGGTTATTGTCGTTAACTCTGAGGGTGATTCCAATATGAGTGTAACGAGATAATGCCTTCGGTTTCGTTCGAACCCGGAACGAACTTGTATGGATTGAATGCTTTCAGAACATCGTCAGGTGGACGATGAGCATTCTAAGTGTTATGTCCTATAAAGGTAATCGTAACCTCAAGCCTCATCAACCGGGAATGGCTAAAACAGGGGAGGTGCAGCAAAGCTTCGTGGGTAGCCCCCACTTGAGAGTAAGATTTACCCCTGTCTAGAGGTCCCTTTATATTTCGGCTGTGTGGGACGGTTGATCATGACAACCGTCGGGGTTGTCTTATTTGGAACTGTTCAGTAAGGAACGGGTCCGGCTTTGTGTTGCAGGGGAGTTAGGGTGGCTCCTCGGTACGGTGATCTAGGCCACGTACTGTGACGGGCGGTACCCCAGTAGCCCTGCCATTGTATGGAATCCATAATCCAATAAGTGCCAACGGTTTTGATTGTATTACCCACTTTTGTGGCTAGTAGCTGGAATTTAATAGATGTAACAATTTCGGCTATTTCTTATTTATTTGAAAACCCTAGACACTATTATAATATCATCGGATTTCCTATCAAATGTTTTGGTTAGCGTAAGGTAAAAACTTTTCCATGTTTATGTGTGGGAAGTCTTACGTGATACCTTTTCTTTCAAAGGTTTTTAAAAGTTAAGCAACTTTAACCTGTTACTCACACCAGACCCATGTCTGACCCGGAGTTATTTCTGTTTTTCTTTAACTCTTGGGTACTCAAATTTTTACGAGTAGCCAAGGGAATTCAGGTTAGGATTCAGGATTGGCTTTGACGATTTGTGGAGGAGCATATGGAGCAGGAGGCTTCTGCGCATAGTTATATATAGTTTTCCGCTGTGTTTTGTACCTCTGAGTGTTCTATTTGTATTGAGTTGTAATAACTAGACAGGTGTTTATAACTGTCTAGTATGTGTTGTATATGTCTGTGTACTCTGATATTTGATGTATACTATGTAATACTTTGTTATTAATATAATTTATTCGTTTCCGCTGTTGAGATTCTTGTGTTGTTTCTTTCTTCTCTTCTTTCTTTTCTTCTTCTATCCCTTTCTTTCTTAATTCATGATGCGATTTTCTGGGAGTGAAAGTCGGGTCGTGACATTTTGGTATCAGAGCCTAGGTATTCACTCAGCCTAATGCTCCCTAAGGAAAGACACACTTCAGATATAGCACATTAATTAATTATAAGTTTGGGTAAGTCTGAGGAGTTGCTCTGATACCACTGTAACGACCCAACTTCCATACTCCAGGAAATTGCATCGCTAAAAAGAAAGAAAGGGATAGAAAAGAGAAAAAGAAGAGAAGAAAGAAACAACATCAGAATCTAACACAGCGGAACGAATAAATTATATATATTAATAACATAATACTTTACATAGTATCATATACATCAGAGATACACAGCATAATCAACTCATACTAGACAGTTATAGACACCTGTCTAGTTATACAACTCAATACAACAACTCAGAGAACTACACACAGCGGAAAACTAGATATATATCTACTCGCAGAAGCCTCCTGCTCCATTGCTCCTCCATAAATCGTCAAAGCTAATCCAGAATCCTAACCTGAATCCCTTGACTACTCATAAAAATTTGAGTACCCAAGAGTTTATGAAAAACAAAAATAAACTCCGGGTCAGACATGGGTCTGGTGTGAGTAACAGGTTAAAGTTGCTTAACTTTCAAAAACCTTTTGAAAAGAAAGGTATCACGTAAGACTTCCCACACATAAACATGGAAAAGTTTTTACCTTACGCTAACCAAAACATTTGATAGGAAATCCAGTGATATTATAATAGTGTCTAGGGTTTTCAAATAAAATACAGAAATAGCTGAAATGCTTACATCTCACATTCCAACATAGTTGGGCACAACTAATACGTACGGCACTTATTGGATTTTGGATTCCATACAATGGCAGGGCTACTGGGGTACCGCCCGTCACAGTACGTGGCCTAGATCAACGTACCGAGGAGCCACCCTAACTCCCCTGCAACACAAGGCCGGACCCATTCCTTACTGAATAGTTCCGAACAAGACAACCCCGCAGTTGGTGCGCAATTCCAACTGCCCACTAAGCCGAATAAAAAGGGACCTCTAGACAGGGATCAATCTTGCTCTCCAGTGGGAGCTACCCACGAAGCCTTGCTGCACCTCCCCTGTTTTAGCCATTCCCGGTTGATGAGGCTTGAGGCTACGATTACCTTTAGAGGACACATCACTTAGAATGCTCATCGTCCACCTGACGATGTTCTGAAAGCATTCAATCCATACAAGTTCGTTCCGGGTTCGAACGAAACCGAAGGCATTACCTCGTTACACTCATATTGGAATCACCCTCAGAGTTAACGACAATAACCCTTGCACTCTGATTCACCATCTCGAATCTATAAGATCTATTCCGTCAAACTCATTACGGAATCACCCAGAGAGTTATACTGACGTATAGCCCTTATACCTCGAGTCTTCACTCGCTCCACTTGGATTAACGACCTAACGTTATTTGGAATCGATGTGGTTTTCGGATGTCCAAATATGGAAACCCGATCCCGGTCTCATCGAAAACCAAAGCGTGTCTTTTAAGGTCCAAGTTGTTTTAAAGGTTTAAAACAATTCAATTACAGTATCTATATACACACAGATAGATAATTCATAGATTCACAACAGATAATTATCATTATCAAACCACAGATAATCTACATTATCACTATTAAAAGACAATCCATATCAATATCATAATGCAACCAATGCATCCATATCAATCAACAATACTAATCTCATCTCTGATATTTCAAACCATTCAAGACAACCAATAACAATCATTCATAAGCAATGATCTATAAACATACTACTTATAATTAATTTAAAATGAATTAAATTAATTACATCATCTTTAATTAATTTAAAATGAATTAAATTAATCACTTACTCAATATAAATCTTGCTTATATTATCATAAATTAATTACAAATTAATTAATTGATTAACCTCCAATTTATCATCTTAATTAATCAATCCTGATTAATTATACTTTATTTAATTCCAAAAATTAATTATCCTAAACCAATACAGTAATTACCCTTTAATTACTTCATTAATTAATTAACTATAATTAATTATATTTAACCTTAATTAATTACAATTAATTAATTATCCTTAATTATTTATTATTGATTAATTAATATTAATGAATCAATCTTAATTACATCATTAATTATATTAATTAATGACTCCTAATTAATTACTTCATTAAATTAATTACTTTCAGTAACTAATTACTTTCCATAATTATTAATCACCTTTGATTAATCTCATTGTGTAATTAACTACCCTTAATTACTTATCAAATTAATTATTCCTTAATTAATTTCTTTAATTAATCACTTGATTAATTATACAAAATAATTTAATCCAAATTATTTTCACAAGCCCAACACCATCCACTAATTACATCCAGTAATTATTCTCTAATTACTTAACTGAGTAATTCCATTAATTACATAAAGTAATTATTATCAATTCAAATGTTTAAAATTAATTAAACTTAATTAATTAATCTAAACCAATCTCAATAAACTCATTAATTATATTAAGTAATTAATGTCTTAATTACTTTTATTTAAGTAATTAACTTAAATAAATTTTACAATTTATTATCATTAATTAATTAATTTAAATTAATTATTGAGAATTAATCATATTAATTAATTATCAAATCAACCTTAGTTAATGACCATCATTAACTATTATTTATCCTTTAATTTTTCTCTAATTACTTCTTAATTATCTCTAATTAATTCAAATTATTAATTAAACAAAGTAAATAATTAAGTTATTCCTTAATTATCCAATTTATTTAATTATATTCAATAACTTAATAAATTCTAAGATAACCCATTCCTTATTAATAATTTCATTTATTATTCTTCAAAATAAATGCAAATAACATTTATTTCTTAAAATATAACTTATATAAGATAAATCTTAATATACTTAATTTAATAAAATTAAGTTAAAAATACATTACCAATTGAATTTCAAATTCAAGTAACAATCATTTAACTTCCTTTATAAACCATTTATAATGATTTCATTTCAAAGGAAAAACAAATATAAATATTTGTTTTGAAACCATTTTACTTAAATAAACAATTTAAATTTTAAACTAGTTTGAAAACATTCAGATTTCAAAACTTATTCAAATATCCAGATTTTAAATTCAAGAAACTTGAATCCATTATTTATTTAAAACATTTGATTTTTAACTTGATTTAAACTTGTTCTTAACCTTGATTTAAAACTCTTATTTAAAAATCCCAATTTTATTTTAAAACCTGAAGGTTCAAAATTTAGTTGAAAACTGAACTTAACATTTGAATTTAAAACACTGCTTAAATTATGTTTTAGATTTTAAATACAAATTCAAGTTTTTGAAAAACTGTCAGGTTTCTCTCTTTTTATTTCTTAAAACTGAAACACCTTCAATTTTAAAAAAAAAAAACTTATAAGACTTCAAATTCATTTGAAATTCTAATACAAACTAGATTAAAGCTTAACAAGATTTAAATCTCTGTTAAAAAAACTTTGCTTTCCCTTTTGAATGCAGGTTTTAAATCCTAAAAAAAACTGAAACCACATTCAAATTTTAAAACATAAAAGATTTTCAAACTTCTTTAACTAAAACTCTTCTACAGATTAAACTTATTTAAATCTAACTACTAATTTATTTTAAATTTTGATTTAGATTTTTAAAATCTGCAGACAGTTTTTCTAAAAAACTGTAACATAAAACTTACCCGAGTCAACCCTATGTTTACTTCGAGTCATCCAACACTTATCTTCGAGTAAATCACAACAATACCCGAGTTCTACTTCGGGTCCTAAAATGCCTTTATACCCAGAAACATCAGATCAATGCAAATTGCACGGTGCACGTGCACCGTGCCTCCGGCAATCACCAGTCACCTCCGGTGGCTTCATCACATCAACCTTCAACTCTCCAATCCAATACATCCATCACCATACCCTTATCCACCTCGAATTTGAATTCGAGTTGAATCCTTAAAACCTGAAACATACAGTCCAAACTCCCAAACCTGTCATCGTCTCATCCACCACCTTCTGACCACTGGTATACCACCAACTCCGGCCACGAGTCCATCAACCAACCCTCCATCATTTCCCAAAAATTCAAACAACTCGATCACTCCTACAAGAAGAACTGACCCAAGCAACCCACCCATCCTAAACTAGGGTTCTTTCAGAAATTCCGTCACCGCAACCACCTCGTTGAATTACAACGCCACCTAGTATTTTTCTTGACAACAACGACAACTCCTCCATCTCCCAGATGAATCCCGACACCTCAAATTTCCTAGATCACACAAAAACCCAATTCCCCTTATACAGTTCAATACAGGATAGCACCACAACCCTTCCACTAAAAATCCTAATTTGTTCTTAAAATCAAGTTTGATCTAGCTATTTAATTCCTAATACTGAATTCATAATTTGTTCAATATGAATTTACACATTTTAAAACTTAATTAACCAAACTCTGGTTTACAGAGATGTCTACAGGTTATTTTAATTTAACTAAAATTTTAAACTAAACTTATCTTAAACAAATAAGTTTGATTATATCTAAATTGAATCAGAGGGGTAAAACTATTTGCTTGGATTATAGAACAAGAATCTGAACTCATGATCTATATAGAATCAGAGAAAAACTTTTAGAAATCACAAACATACATAGTCACAGCATAATGTATTCAAGTACACATTCACCACATTTTGTCACAGAGTTTTAATCATGCAACTTATTTAAAAATTTAAACTTTTAAAACAGAATGTTACTCACCAGATTCCTGATGCAGAGCAGAGAAATGCAACTGAAAAACTAGTGCTTGTTACAGAATTCTTGCATGCATGCTACTAGAATCCAGATTTTTAAAATAAAATGCATGTCTGAAACAGTTTTCTTTGGATTTAGGCTGAGTTGATCGCAAAAGTGACTTGCGATAGTATGTTCTCTTGTGTTTGTTGGAGATTGTCTGGATGTTTTCTGGAAATCAGAGTTTGTCTGCATCTGGAGATCGAGTTTTCTTACCAGGATTGGAACTGGTGGTTCAGTTAGTAGATAGATGGTTCCTTGAGATAGAAGTTGGTGAAGCAACTCAGGTTTGGAAGGAACATCTGAGTTTTTCTTTATGATCTGTGGAACCATATTTCTGTGCTGGGTTATCTAGTCTGTGCTTGTGCTCTTTGTCAGCATTTTCTTCTGTTTCGGATCAGAGTTGGCAGCGGAAGCAGTTTGAGGGTGTTTCACGTATCTCTGAGGGAGTTTGTGTTTGATATTTCTGGTTGAGGGACCAGCAGTTTAGGATGGTTTGTTTGTTGTGTCAGACTCGTTTGTAGTCTGATATTCTGTATAGAATTGTTGTTAGGAGCTCTATAGCTTAATAGTATTGATTGATTGGATTCTATAGAGCGAGTATCCCGATATATATATACCGGGGAAACTCGTGAAGATTTTATCCAAAATTCTTTTGGATAACTAGATTTGTTCTGAATGTGTGAATTGGTTGCTTAGGTTATTGGCATATGAATAACATATGCCGTGTTTTAAAATAAAATCTGTAAATGGATTATTAAATTGCCTTTGTTTTAAATTTCGAGGACGAAATTCTTTTAAGGGGGAAGGATTGTAACGACCCGGAATTTTGGACAATATAAATTTAATAATCTGGGTTTAAATTTATATTGAATTGATAAATTTTGTTAATAAATTTGATTTGATTTCAATAATCTTCTTTATTTAATTATTTAATTTGTGAAATTATTTTTAATGAGTTAATAAATTGTTTTCTATTTAATAATGTATATGTATTTATGTATATATTTTAAATAGACAAGTTGTTTTAGTTAAATTAGTATAGTATAATTTTAATATGTTTTGAAAATAGAAATGGTGATTTATTTTTAATTTGAGCTTTTCAAAAATATTTAATTAAAATACTATATGATTTTAAAAATGAGATAAATGTTTTAATTAGTTTCAAATTCATTTTTAATTCAAGTTGTATATTAAATTATGTTACAAGCTCTTTTATAAATTTGTTTTAAAAGTTTCTTTTCAAATGAACTAATTAACTAAGTTTAATCTATCTTTAACACTTAATTAAATAACAAATTATTTAAAGAGACAAGTGTATGTGTATTAGAGATTAAAGCTAACAAATGTAATCTTATCATCTTTTTAAAATGACATGTGTCCATTTCATTTTCATTTCTCTTTTAATTCATTTAAAACTGAAAATACATTCATATCATTTTGCTTCTTCATTCATATGCATTTTATTCATTCTTTAATAAAAGAAAACCAATCTCATTCTCACAACCAAATACATACAAGTCTGCATATACTATGCATTCAACTCCTCTTTCTCAAAATTTCTACCTACATTTCATTTGATCTGAAAACAAACTCCTCTTTTCCCAAAATTGCAAACCTGCACAACAATCTTCTGAAAATTCAAAAAGCCTGTAAAACTTTGCTTTCAAACTCCTCTTTCCCCAAAATTATTACCTGCATGCAACCATTTAAAGCTCTGCATATCATTTATAAACAAAGAAGCTCTGCATTTCAAATCTGGATGTGCTGTGCATGCTAGAATTTGTGCTCTGCAAATTTGAAATAGGCTCTGCATTCTGCATAATTAGGTGAGTAACTCACTTCTAAACTTATTAATAGGTAAAGTTGTTTATGTTTTCTTTTAAAAATTTGATATGAACTTATATGCATGTGTACATGTTGAAGAAAGTTTCATGTATGTGCCTCTAAATTCCAGACTCATGTTTAATCTCTGAGTTTTCCCCTTTGACTTGTTTTGTTGTTGTTGTTATTACTTAGCTTTGAATAGATCATGATATTATAGGATAGCATAAGTTTACAAACAGAATCATTAAGTAACTCAAGGATTTTAAGACTAAAATTAACATTTACAGTGTTAAAGATAAAATACAGTTTTGAAAAGTTACTGTATTTTCATTTTGGTCAATATTAGTTGATCCTTGAAATTTAAACAGTTGAATTTGTTTGCTGGAAGTAATCATCTATTTTTGATCATAGAAAATTATTGAATTAATATGCAAATTAAGTGTGGGATTGGAATTTGGGGTCTCTGTGAAGAACCCTGGTTTTACTGGTCTTAAGTAAAATTGAGTGTTGCGGCTTCCTCTTTGAATCGAGTTCAAAGATCCTCGGGGTGTGAATTGATGTTGGGTTGAAGGAGTTACTGCTGGAGTTTAGGAGTTGATGATGGTCGGAGTTGAGAGGTATGGGTGTTGACAGGTTAGGCAGTGGATGGAAGTGAGTTTTCAGGTTGGTGATATATGTTTGGGTTGCAGGGATTTTTACTCGGGTTGGTCTCGGGGGAGATAGGAAATGACTCGGAGTAACAGAGTAAATGACTCGAAGTCATTTAGAGTAGTTCTGTGTCTTGTGTTCAGGTTTATATGTAAGAAAACAGAATTGTTTTCCAGATTTTTAAGAATAGTGTTGAAGTAACAATAGGAATCTAAACTTGAAAATTTAAATTCAGTTGGAATCTGAATTTAGTATAGATTCAAATAATTCAAATATGAAACTTGGAAACAGTTTAAATTCAAGAATGAAGAAGTTTAAAAATGTAACAGAAACTGTTACTGTTTCCTTTAGTAAAGTAAAGATGTTTAAATATAAAACTTGAATCTGAACCAAGTTTAGGATTTTAAACTGAATTCAAATACAGATTCAATTAATTTAATTTTAGGTTTGAAATAAATTAAATTTTGAAATTTCATTTGGTCTTGAGCAATGGTAGAAACCTGTTTTCCAGGTTATTGAATTTAGGCAAAGAAAATTGCAAACTTAAAGTGTTAACTTGGATTTTAAATTGAATTTAATGATGAATTTAAATAAGTTTAAATTCTGTTCTTTTAAAATTATTTAAATTCTGGAGATTTCAAAGTTTAAGTTTTTTTAATAAACAGAAAAACAGTTTCTGTTTTATATGTAAAAGGTAAGTTTAAATTTTTAAATGGAAATTTAAAATGAGTTTTGGTTTGAATTTGAATATGAATTCAAATTTTGATTTGTCTGAGAATTTGAAAACATTTATGTTTTTAAATTTAAATTTGATTTTAAACCTTCAAGTATAAAATGCATTATTGTTTTGCATTTGAAGTAAGAGGTTAAGTATTTAAAATAGGAATTCAAATTGAATTCAAAACTGAGTTTTTAAATCTGGATTTAAAATTTAGATTTCAGTTTTTAAATTAAAGATTTAAATTTAAATTGTTTTCAAATGATTTGCATTTGAATTAAAGGTATAAATTATAGAAAGAGTTTAAAGCTAAAATAAGTTTGAAAGTTGAATTTCAAATGTTAAAGTTTTTTTTTAAAATTTGTTTGAATTTGATTTGAATTGAAATTTAAATTCTTTTTAAACTTATTAGCAAAGTATATGTTTCTTGTAAACATATAAGACTTAGTTGTATTGTTTTGAAAATCTTATTTTTAAATAAGTTTGAGTTTTAAAGTTTAAAAGAAATGTTAAATGGAATTTAATGTAAATTTAAAAACATTTTGATTTTTAAATGCATGATTTAAATAAGAAATGTTTTATCTTAAGATAAATAAAAGATTAATGATTGGAATCATTTAATTATTATGGTAATTAAGTTGAATATTAATTATTTAATTAATAAATAATGTGGATGTTTAATTAAATAATTAATGATTTTTAATTTAATTTGAGATTAATTAATTAAGTTTAATTAATCTATAATTAAGAATGGTTAACTAAATTTTAATTTATAATTAAGATTTATTTAATCAAGTGATTAATGATAATTTAGATTTTAATTAACACTTAGTTAATTAATAATTAGAGATTAATTAAATAATAATTAAATAATTAATTACTTAATAATTAATGATGATTTATAAATTGATTTGAAATCAATTGATGGTTAAGTTAAGCAGATTTTGATGATGAAGTAATTAATTTAATTCATCTTAAATTAATTGGAGATTGAGTAATTAATTTAATTCATTTTAAATTAATTACAGAGGTGTGATCATTAGACCATTTGCTTATGTTTGATGATTGGTATTGGTTGTTTGATATGGTTTGTAATCTCTGTTATGAGATGAATAGTGTATGTGATATGGATGCATTGGATGCTCTTGGATGATAATATAGATTATCTGGTTTGGTATGAATTATCTGTGGATAATGATAAGATTGATTATCTATTGTGTTATGAATTATCTATCTGTGTATATTTAGATAATGAATTGAAATGTTTTAAACTTAAAACAACTTGGACATATAAGACACGCTTTGGTTTTCGATGAGACCGGGATCGGGTTTCCATATTTGGACATCCGAAAACCACATCGATTCCAAATAACGTTAGGTCGTGAATCTAAGTGGAGCAAGTGAAGACTCGAGGTGTAAGGGCTATACGTCAGTATAACTCTGTGGGTGATTCCGTAATGAGTTTGACGGAATAGTACTTATAGATTCGAGATGGTGAATCAGAGTGCAAGGGTTATTGTCGTTAACTCTGAGGGTGATTCCAATATGAGTGTAACGAGATAATGCCTTCGGTTTCGTTCGAACCCGGAACGAACTTGTATGGATTGAATGCTTTCAGAACATCGTCAGGTGGACGATGAGCATTCTAAGTGATGTGTCCTATAAAGGTAATCGTAGCCTCAAGCCTCATCAACCGGGAATGGCTAAAACAGGGGAGGTGCAGCAAAGCTTCGTGGGTAGCCCCCACTTGAGAGTAAGATTTACCCCTGTCTAGAGGTCCCTTTATATTTCGGCTGTGTGGGACGGTTGATCATGACAACCGTCGGGGTTGTCTTATTTGGAACTGTTCAGTAAGGAACGGGTCCGGCTTTGTGTTGCAGGGGAGTTAGGGTGGCTCCTCGGTACGGTGATCTAGGCCACGTACTGTGACGGGCGGTACCCCAGTAGCCCTGCCATTGTATGGAATCCAAAATCCAATAAGTGCCAACGGTTTTGATTGTATTACCCACTTTTGTGGCTAGTAGCTGGAATTTAATAGATGTAACAATTTCGGCTATTTCTTATTTACTTGAAAACCCTAGACACTATTATAATATCATCGGATTTCCTATCAAATGTTTTGGTTAGCGTAAGGTAAAAACTTTTCCATGTTTATGTGTGGGAAGTCTTACGTGATACCTTTTCTTTCAAAGGTTTTTAAAAGTTAAGCAACTTTAACCTGTTACTCACACCAGACCCATGTCTGACCCGGAGTTATTTCTGTTTTTCTTTAACTCTTGGGTACTCAAATTTTTATGAGTAGTCAAGGGAATTCAGGTTAGGATTCAGGATTGGCTTTGACGATTTGTGGAGGAGCATATGGAGCAGGAGGCTTCTGCGTATAGTTATATAGTTCCGCTGTGTTTGGTCTCTGAGTGTTCTGTTTGTATTGAGATGTAATAACTAGACAGGTGTTTATAACTGTCTAGTATGTGTTGTATATGTCTGTGTACTCTGATAATTGATGTATACTATGTAATACTTTGTTATTAATATAATTTATTCGTTTCCGCTGTTGAGATTCTTGTGTTGTTTCTTCTTCTCTTCTTTCTTTTCTTCTTCTATCCCTTTCTTTCTTAATTCATGACGCGATTTTCCGGGAGTGGAAGTCGGGTCTTGACATTTTGGTATCAGAGCTCTTTGATTAATTTCAAAGTAATTTAAATCCAAATTACTTCTATATCAAAATATCTTTAATTACATCCTGTAATTATTAATTTATTACTTCCTTAAGTAATTACAAATTCATAAATTACATAAAGTAATTATTCATCAATTCAACAAATGTTTAAATCAATTAAACTTAATTAATTAACCTAAACAAATCATATTAACCTTAATTAATTACATTAAGTAATTAATTCACTAATTACTTTCATTAAGTAATTAGAACTTAAACAATTGATTATTATTAATTAATTAATCTAATTAATTATCAAAAATTAATCACATTAATTAATATGAATTCAAATATAGCATATACATATCATCATCCATCAATCAATATCATCCAACAACATCCAATATCATTAACTTATTCAATGATATATATATCATCCAATCAATTATCATCCATAAACAAGTTTTATTCAAACTTGATCAATTTAATTAATTCTTAAATTAAATTAATCCTTAATTAAACACTTGGATTATCTCCAATCCGATACTATTCATTAATTAATTACAAATTAATTAACAAACATCACTTAATTACCCAACTCAATTAATCTTCCTTGATTAATTATCACTTAATTACTATAAGTAATTATTACTTAATTTCCAAATTAATTAATCATCCTGATTAATTACTTGCAAATTAAATTAAGTAATTACCTCATAATTACTTCTAAATTAATCAATCTTGATTAATTATTCTCTAATTATCCTGATAATTATTCCTTAATTATCTTTAAATCAATTGCACTTGATTAATCATTTTTAATTAATCACATTTGATTAATTACTCTTAATTAATCATTCTTAATTAATTACTTTCAATTAATCACATTTGATTAATTACTTTAATTACATTTAGTAATTTAAAACTTAATTATAAATTAATTATTCTTAAATTATTAATTAACAATTAATTAATTATTTTCATTAATTAATGATTACATCATTAATTAAATTCTATCTTAATTAATTACTTTTACAAGTAATTAATCACTTAATTAATTACTCTTAATTCTTTAATTAATTAATCATTAATCAAATAATTTAAATCTTTAACTAATTATTAATTAATTCTTTAATTAATAACTAAAGTGATTATTCCCTAATCACATTTACTTAATTACTTTTAATAAAGTAATTATCCTTTATTTAATTACCCCAAATAATTAACCACTTAATTACTTGATTACCTCCCAAGTAATTATATTAGATTAATCCAAAGTGATTATCTTAATTAATCACAAATTAATTATTTAATTAATTATTTAACTTAATCATTTAAAATTAATTAAATGATTCTTAACTTTTTAAATTATAAAATTCTTAATTAAGAAAACATTGTCTTAATTAAATTGTTATATTAACCAATAACCTTCATCTGTTAAAAAATCTAATTATCTTAATTATCTTTCTAAACTTAATTATCTTTAATTAAATCAAAATTCAAAATGATTAAAGATAATCTTTATTACAATTGATTATCAAATTCTAAATTATTAAACTTTATTTAAATAATATTTGGAAATCAATTATAATTTAAACATATTCTAAGATTTGAACTTTGAAATCTTTTTAAAAACTTTCCCAAATTTATTCAATAAAGTTTAATATAACTCTATTTCAAATCCACTTGTTTTAAAACCTCCATATTTTAAGATATATAAATTTGTTTAAAACATAACTTTGAAACAAATTTAATTTTAAAAAAAACTTGTTCATCCTTTGTTTTTTTTTTTTAAAAAAACTTTATTTCTAAGATAAAATTTCCTTTGCATTAACAACTTAAACAACTCATCTTTTCCCTGAATACTTAATACCCGAGTAACTCCTACCCAAACCCGAGTAAATTACTCAATTCTTAACTGCACAACTCTTCAGGTGACTCCAGCTGTAGCGACCCAACTTTCCACTCCCGGAAAATCGCATCACTAATTAAGAAAGAAAGGGATAGAAGAAGAAAAGAAAGAGAAAACAACACATCAGAATCTCACAGCGGAACGATTTAAATATAACATAGAACATATACATAGTATCATATACATCAGAGTACACAACTAAACATCTCAAATTAGACAGTTATAACATTTCTGTCTAATACAATACAAGACATCATACAGAAACAACACAGCGGAAACTCTAACCATATATCTACACGCTGAAGCCTCCTGCTCCAAAGCTCCTCCAGAATTCGTCAAGAGATAACCTGAATCACTTGACTACTCATATAGAATATGAGTACCCAAGAGTTTAATAAAACAGAAAATAAACACTCGGGTCAGACAGGGGTCTGGTGTGAGTAAACGGTTTAAGATTGCTTAACTTTAGAAAAACCTTTGAAAAGAAAAGGTATCACGTAAGACTTCCCACACATAAACATGGAAAAGTTTTTACCTTACGCTAACCAAAACATTTGATAGGAAATCCAGTGATATTATAATAGTGTCTAGGGTTTTCAAGTAAAATACAGAAATAGCTGGAATGCTTGCATCTCACGTTCCAACATAGTTGGGCACAATCAAAACCGTACAGGCACTTATTGGATTTTGGATTCCATCAATGGCAGGGCTACCGGGGTACCGCCCGTCACAGTACGTGGCCTAGATCACCGTACCGAGGAGCCACCCTAACTCCCCTGCAACACAAGGCCGGCACCGTTCCTTACTGAACAGTCCCGAACAAGACCACCCCGCAGTTGGCTGCAGACCAACTGCCCACACAGCCGAAATATAAAGGGACCTCTAGACAGGGATGTATCTTGCCCTCCAGTGGGCGCGACCCACGAAGCCTTGCTGCACCTCCCCTGTTTTAGCCATTCCCGGTTGATGAGGCTTGAGGCTGCGATTACCTTTATAGGACCAATTATCTTAGAATGCTCATCGTCCGCCTGACGATGTTCTGAAAGCATTCAATCCATACAAGTTCGTTCCGGGTTCGAACGAAACCGAAGGCACTATCTCGTTGCACTCATTTTGGAATCACCCTCAGAGTCAACGACCATAGCCCTTGCACTCTGATTCGCCATCTCGAATCTATAAGCACTATTCCGTCAAACTCATTACGGAATCACCCACAGAGTTATACTGACGTATAGCCCTTACACCTCGAGTCTTCACTTGCTCCACTTGGATAAACGACCTAACGTTTAATTGGAATCGATGTGGTTTTCGGATTCCAAATATGGAAACCCGATCCCGGTCTCATCGAAACCAAACGCCATTTTAATGTCCAAGTTATACTTAAGGGATTTAAACAATAGATATTCAGAAATATCACTTAACATAAATGGATGTATCATACTACACAGATAGATAAGCATTTATTATCACATACATCTATACATATCACAAAGCAGCATATATATCACAATCAGATATAGCATATACATATCATCATCCATCAATCAATGCCATCCAACAACAACCAATATCATTAACTCATTCAATGATACATATATCATCCAATCATTAACCATTCATAAACAAGTTTGATTTAAACTTGATTAATTTAATTAATCCTTATATTAAATTAATCCTTAATTAAATACTTGGATTATCTTCAATCCAACTTCTCATTCATTAATTAATTACAAATTAATTAACTAACCATCACTTAATTATCCACTTCAATTAATCCTCCCTGATTAATTATCACTTAATTACTTAAGTAATTATTACTTAATTACCAAATTAATTAATCATCCTGATTAATTACCTCCAAATTATATTAAGTAATTACCCCTTAATTACTTTCTAAATTAATCAACCTTGATTAATTATTCTCTAATTATTCTGGTAATTATTCCTTAATTATCTTTAATCAATTACACTTGATTAATCATTTTTAATTAATCACATTGATTAATTACTTTTAATTAATCATACTTAATTAATTACTTTTAATTAATCACCTTTGATTAATTACTTTAATTACATTTAGTAATTAAAACTTAATTACAAAATTAATTATTCTTAAATTATTAATTAACAATTAATTAATTATTTTTATTAATTAATGATTACATCATTAATTAAATTCTATCTTAATTAATTACTTAAACAAGTAATTAATAACTCTTAATTCTTTAATTAATCAATCATTAATCAAATAATTTAAACCTTTAATCAATTATTAATTAAGTCTTTAATTAATAACTAAAGTGATTAACTCTTAATCACATTACTTAATTACTTTTCATAAAGTAATTAATTTTTACTTAATTACCTTCTGTAATTACCACTTAATTACTTTAATTACTTTCCAAGTAATTATATTATATTAATCCATAAGTGATTATTTTAATTAATCACAAGTTAATTACTTAATTAACTATTTAACTAAATCATTTAAAATTAATTAAATGATTCTTAACTTATTATATTAAAAGATTCTTAATTAAGAAACCTTATCTTAATTAAATCATTTATTCATAATTAAAACTTGATAATTAAAAATAATTTAATTATCTCAATTATCTTTAAAAATTTAAACTTACTAAAGATAATCTTTATTTCAATTGATTATCAAATTCTAAATTATTAAACTTAATTTAAATAAAATATAATAATTTAGAAATCTATTAAATTCAAACATATTTTAAATTGAACTTTTAAATCTTTAAAACCTTTCCTAAATTTGTTTATTAAAGTTTAAAAACAATCTTTATTTAAAATCTACTCATTTTATTTTAAAACTCCATATTTTAAAATATATAACTTGTTTTTAAAACATGTCTTTGAAACAATTAGATTTTGAAACTTGTTCAATCTCTGTTTTAAAGACTTTATTTCCTAAAACCAAACTTTCTTTGCATTCACAACTAAAACCTCAAGTTCTAAAGCCTGCATATCAGAAAATTCAAGTAACCCAGCTACAACTTGTGCCAACCCGAGTAAACTACACTAAAACCCATTGACTACCCCGAGTTCCCCCTGCTGCCTTCATACTTCGAGTCAACACGCAAATAACCCGATACCATCATCGAGACTTCCCCCTTCTTCCACCTTAATCCCCTACCCAGATGTACACGGCCGTGCACATCGACGTGCACAACCACGCCGGTCGACGGCGATCACCGAGTCAACCTTCATCGAGTCACGATCACACCCCTCATCACAGTGATCAACCCAGAAACACAAATTAAATCGACATACAAAATTTCACCACTCGAACCCAATCAAGCAACGCAGTTCGAAACTACATCACCTGCAACCCACTCCTCCACGGCAACTCCAAGCCTCGAGTAACCTTGCCACCGCCGCCGTAACTTCATCTCGCCTCCCATCACCTCCCTAACCCCTCGCGATAGCCACCAGCATACCCACGAAGTCGCGAAATCGAGTTAAACAGTGACAGTAAGTACAGGAAGCAATACCCTATTTCTTCGATTCAAGATCAACTCGACTAATAGAAAATTCCAATAGTATTTTTATGATGATCTACAACCTACCCCCCCACCTTCAAATCCAACGGCGATGTCCAATTCGCCGTGTTTTGCCGTAGGTTGATCAAAATACCCAAAACAACAAAATCTTAAATTCACATCAAAAACTAATCTAAAAATCATGATATGTTCATTAAAAATCATGATTTCAAGTATGTAATCTAGTTGTAAGATCAAAACCACAAATTTAATTCATAAAATTTTTGACCCAATTCCTATTTTACTGTAAATCTGAGATTTTACAACTAGTTCTTCAAATTTAAAGCTTACAAATATTTTTAGATGATATGTTAGTTGATTTCAAACAACTTTTATTTACACATCAAAGATCAATATGAATTCCATGCTAGCATATTGATTTTATTTATGAAGTTGAACCTGTTATATTTCACTGAAGACAGATATTACTTCACAGGCAAAACAGATACACCTAATTCAAACATGCATTCAGAATTAATCAAATATTCAATCCACACCATGTTATTCAATCATAGAAACAAGTTTTATCAAATGTTAATACTGTTTTTTTTTTTAGATTATTTTCTCACTTGAATCTTGCAGAAGACAGAACTGCATTATTTCCAGGCTTCAAAATTTTTTATAAACTTAAATCTAATTTGAATTAAATGCATCAGATAAACAACATGATATGATCACAATAATAAGTTAAATCCAAGGTTAAACTGTTTTTAAAAAGTTCCATCCACTCACCTGACAATATGCAGAAATCAGAAAAAGGGTTTCCAGGCTTTGATATTCACTGCATGCTGATCTTTAATCTTGAATTGCTTGAATAAATTTGTATGCTTGTGAATTCCATCTGTATGATAATGTTTTACTTCTTGATTCCAGTATTGCATGTTGATTTTCCAGATTTGCAAATGCCTCGCAACTCCTTCTTGTTTCAGATTTACAGATTTTGGTTATTTGAACTTTGATTTGATTTGTACTTTTATGATCTTTGTATTTTCCTTTTGCATCTTTGTTTGACTTGCCTCTAACTTCATTTGACATCCTTGCATTTGCATGTTGATTAATTTGCTGAATTGATTGATTCTAGCTCTTGCATTAATGTTTTACATCCTGATGCTTGATTACTGATTGTTCTTGAAGAAGAATTTGCATTTTGTTTTGAATCCAGATTTACAGATTTGCATATTCTTTGTTTGAGTTTATCTTTGCTTTCTGACTTCACTATTCCAGGTTTCTTCTTTTAATTATTTGAACTTTGTTTTGATTATCAGATTTGTATTTATTTTGAGTTTTGAAGAAAATGTTTTAACTGAAGTAAAACTTTTGTTTTATCTTTTAAAAGTTAATAATTGTTTTCCTATTTATAATGTATGTATATATATTTATATATATATATTGTGAATAGATAAGTATGATTAGAAGTTAAATAAACAAATAAAATATTGTTTTCAAATTTTAATATTCATTTTGATAATTTGAATTATATAAGTAAATTTAAAATACCATTTATATATTAAAACATAGATGCATTTAATTAAGATAAATAAGAAAAGTAATTTATGATTTCTTTTATAAATAATTTAAATCGATAAATATGTTATTTTCAAACAGTAGCAATAAATGTATAATATAGATATGTTTTAAAAGACACTATTATTATTACTTTAAAATTTAATATGTTAATGAAAATTAGTTTTAAAATTGGATTTTCTTTTTTATGTATGAATAACATTTGGAATTGAATTAATTTTGAATTCAAAAAGTAATCATATTTAAATTATTTGGTAAGCTATCATATTTTTATAAATTGTTTCATTTCATTTTTCTTTAAAATGGAATGCATAAACATTTACATATGAAGATGATTTATACATAAGTATTTAATAAATAAAGAAAGAGTTACATTTACTTTTAAATTAAATAAAAACAAATTAAACAATAAGTAACATATGTTTTAAACAAATGTTAACATCTTAAGCAATTAATGAGACATGTGTTATCATATAATATAGGTTTGTGACAAGTGTCTTCTATTTTTATTTCTCTTTTATTTTTTTTAAATAAATCATTTTTACCTTATATACAACATGTTTTTCTTTACTCTCATTTTTCTAATCTTCATTTTTAAAAGATGAATCTCAGCTGAAAACAAAAGTTATTTACAAACTTTCAAAAACCAGATTTTTTTTCAAAAGAAATGCATACACTCCTCAAAAAAAAAAAAAAAAGAAAATGAAAGTCTGCATCTGGAAACCCAAGGCCTCTGCATTTTTGAAAACTGGAATCTGTGATTCAAGTTTAATTCAAAAGCAAAGCATATGTCTGCATGCAACTGCAGTTGCAATGAAATAAAAGCAATGCAAGTTTTAACAGCAACATTCAAATTTCTTCAACCTGCATGCAAGTTTATGTGCAAAGCAACAGCAAGTCCATGTTTCAAAAAAAAAAAAGCATGCATGCCAATTTAAAAGCTAAGCAATTCAAGTTTTATCAAAGTCTGCATACAAGCTTTTAAACAAAGATTCAGCAACTCAAAATAAAGCTCTGTTTCATAATTCCAGGTGAGTAACTCTTTTTGAAAATTTAAATATAAACTGTTGCTTTAAATAGGTATGTTTGTGTATGATTATTTGAATTGAATGTTGATGTGTTTGCTGTGCATATGATTTTTAAATTGCTGAATATATATGCATATAAATTATTGCATGTATGTGACTGTGCTCTTATTATTCTAGTTCCTGATTCTTATACACATAAATTAAGACAAAATCCTTTTGTTCTTGATAAATTTTGTTAAGGATTAAATCTTGTAGCAACTGTGATGATTTAACCATAGTTTAGCTTGGAAACATATTTAAGTAAAAATCAAACTGGGAAATGTCTCTGTAGATTGAAGAACTTCAGTGAATATTAGATCATGTGCAAACTCAAACATTATTAAGTATAAGTTCAGTGTTATAATTTGAAAACTTAAACAAAATAATGATTTTTAGAGCTATAATCAAATTGTTTAGACAGAGATTGAAACTACAGTTTCCATTTGAACTGAAATGGGGTTTTGGTCAATCTCTGATGACCAAGCTAATTTGAATGTTTGGGATTCTTGGTGATGGTAGTGGGATGATCAGGGGATGTGGGAAAAATGCCAGAGGAATGAATAGGTCATGGCAGAGGTGATAGGAAGTGGATGAAGTCTGTAAACCTAGTTTTAGGGTACTGCAGTAATTTTCTTTTGTATGGAAGATTCAAGTGATCGAGTGCAACAAATTTTGAGGTGATGGAAGCTCGGGTATTGAAGAGAAGATGGCCGGAGTCCCAGAGCCTCCGATGGCCGGAGGAGAGAGGATGGGGGATTTTACAGGTTGATGGTGGTGTTGTTCTCTTCTGTTGCCAGGTTTCTGTTTGGGTTGGAGAAACTCGATTGCGATTTCGAATGGGAGGTGGATCTTTGATGGTCGCGAGTTGACGCAGTGATGGACAGCGACTTGTTTGTTGGCTGGGAAGTGGCCGGAGGTGGCTACGACCACCGTGCATGTGCACGGTGAAGAGACTGTATCAGGTGGAAATTTGTTTGGGGGTTGCTGTGTTTGACTCGAGATTTTCTCGAGTAAGTTGAGTTTTTGCTCGAAGTAGCTCTTCGGTTTACTCGAAGTAAATAATGGGTGGACTCGGGTATCTCAGAGGTTACAGGTTTTGCAAAGAAACCTGAAGGTTTCAATTCTGAAATTAAAAACAAAGTTTGAATCAAGTTTAAAGTAAACTGTAAAGCTTAAATTTTAAATATGGATTCAAACTAAGTTTGAATCCCAGTGTAAAATGTAATTTAAATTTTATAAATCAAAATGTTTAAACAATTTTAAAAAAAGGGTTGAATGGTTTAAGTTTAAAGTAAAGTTTTAAATAAAAGTAAAGATTTAATTTAAGTTTAAATCTAGATTCAAATTTAGGATTGAATCATTGTTTAGAAATAAAGGAAGTTTCTAAAATTTAAATTGTTTAAATACAACTTTGAATGTTAAAGCTAATTTGAATATGTTTTGTTTTTAAAATGAAATATGGATTTAAATTTCTTTTAACTTCTTTTTAAAATAAGGAATTCCTTAGTATAGTTTTAAAAAGATTTTAAAATGTTTTTAAACTTTGTTTAAATTAAATTTGTTTCATTTTAAATTTTAAATTTAAAATGTGATTTGAAAACAATTTTGAGTTAAATTGTTTTAAATTACTTTATTAATAATAAAGTAATCATGAATAAGAAATGTTTTAGTTTTAAAAGTAAATTTAAGATTTAATGATTTTTATTTCATTAAATTAGTAAGGTAATTTAAATAATTTAATTAATTAACCAAGGGAATTCAGGTTAGGATTCAGGTTAGCTTTGACGAATTGTGAAGGAGCATATGGAGCAGGAGGCTTCCGCGTATAGTTATATTGTTTTCCGCTGTGTTGGTATCTCTGAGTTGTTATGTATTGTGATTGAGTTGTAATAACTAGACAGGTGTTTATAACTGTCTAGTATGTGTTGTATATGTCTGTGTACTCTGATATTTGATGTATACTATGTAATACTTATGTTATTAATATAATTTATTCGTTCCGCTGTTGAGATTCTTGTGTTGTTTCTTCTTTCTCTTCTTTCTTTTCTTCTTCTATCCCTTTCTTTCTTAATTCACGGTGCGATTTTCTGGGAGTGGAAAATCGGGTCGTGACAGCTGGTAAAACAATTTTCAAATTAAGTTATAAATAGAAATTTAATTTGAACTAAAAATTACAAATGTTATTTAAAACTTATTTAAAAAGTCAATACAATATTAATATTATTTTTATAAATCTCTTTTTATTAAATTAAAATCATTTTTCAAGAAATTATATTTTTAACAATAAAATGTCCATTTTATTAAACCATAAAACATTTTATTGAATTTATTCTAAATTTAAAACAATACCAATCTATTTATAATTAATCAATAATTACTTAAAGTAATTAAGTGATTGATTACTAAAGGTAATTAAATAAAGGATAATTACTTTATTAAAAGTAATTAAGTAATGTGATTAGGTATTAATCACTTTAGTTATTAATTAAAGACTTAATTAATAATTGATTAAAGGTTAATGATAATAATTTGTTAATATCTATTCATATTTTTCTTTACAAATATGAATAGGCAAGATAAATTCTTTTGAAATTTATAATAATCTGATTTGGAATTATTTATTTTGGTAAATAAGATGTTTTAATGTAATAAAAACTTTATATTCAAATTTTAATATATATGAATGTATATATTCTGATTTGACGATTTGTGGAGGAGCATATGGAGCAGGAGGCTTCTGCGTATAGTTATATAATTCCGCTGTGTTTGGTATCTCTGAGTGTTGTGTTTGATTTGAGTTGTATAACTAGACAGGTGTCTATAACTGTCTAGTATGTGTTGTATATGTCTGTGTACTCTGATATTTGATGTATACTATGTAATATTTTGTTATAAATATAATTTATTCGTTCCGCTGTTGAGATTCTGTGTTGTTTCTTCTTTCTCTTCTTTCTTTTCTTCTTCTATCCCTTTCTTTCTTTGTTAGCGATGCGTCTTCCTGGAGATAGGAAGTCGGGTCGCTACAGTTATTTAAATTGGTTATTTTATCTTTTAAAAATAATAAATTGATTTCTATTTACAATATGAATATATGGTTTATATTTTAAATAGATTGGTAGTGGATCATCTGAAATGGAGCAGGAGGCTTCTGCGAGTAGATATATATAGAGTATTCCGCTGTGTGTTCTCTGAGAGTTTGTTGTATTATGTTGTATAACTAGACAGGTGTCTATAACTGTCTAGTATGAGTTGTTTATGCTGTGTATCTCTGATGTATATGATACTATGTAAAGTATTATGTTATTAATATAATTTATTCATTCCGCTGTGTTAGATTCTGATGTTGTTTCTTCTTCTCTTCTTTCTTTTCTTCCTCTATCCCTTTCTTTCTTAATTCATGACGCGATTTTCTGGGAGTGAAATTCGGGTTGTGACATTGTGGTAAATTTAAGACAAATTTAAATACATATATAAATTTAGAAATCTCTTTTATTTGAAATGTACATGTGTTAAATTTTTAAACTAATAAATAGACACTTGTAAAATTTTGAGATAACAAGACAACAAGTGGCATTCTTGAAATTTATTCTTTGTAAACATGAGAACATAACATAGCAAAGCATTTGATACAAACACACTTTCTCTTCAAAATTGAAAATCTGAGAATCAAATTACAGTAAATCAAAAAACCCCAATGCAAACTACAAAATCTGCAAACAACTTCATGATTGCATTCATCTTCAAATCTGCAATCAATTCCCAAATCTGCATATCTGAATAACAAAGTACAATTGGAAGTTCAACTTTAATTTGAATCTGAGCAATAAGTATGGGTTTGCATGCATCATCAGCAACAAGTAATTTCAGTGATCAATTATCAAATGCAAGTCAGGACTTGGAATTGTGATCTGCTTCTCTGGAAAATGAATCTGCATCTCTGAAATTTGTTTCTGCATCTTCTAATTTTAGTGAGTAAACTTCTTTCCAAAAACAGATCCTTCTTTTAAATTAAATGCTTAAGTGATATACTTAAACTCAAGTTCAACAAAACTGTCATGAAAAATTAAATCAAACTGCTATGATTGAAAACTGCGGCATCTTCATTTTTGATGAATAACTTCACTATTGAAAGTTGTTTTAAACTTTCTGTTGCATGTGAGTAAAATCTTTGCTGTGAGATTCTGATGTTGTCTGTTCTTTCTTTCCTTTCTTTTCTCTTTTCTATCCCTTTCTTTCTTCTTAACGATGCAACTTTCTGGAGTGAGGAAGTTGGGTCGTTACATTTTGGTTAATTAATTTAAAATGAATTAAATCAATTATTTCACCATATAAAACTCCTTTTTCTTTATTTGTATGTATTTATACATAAATACATACAAATAAAGAAAAAGGAGTTTTATATGGTGAAATAATTGATTTAATTCATTTAAAATGTCACGACCCGACTTTCCACTCCCGGAAAATCGCATCATGAAAAAAAAAGAGAAAGGGATAGAAAAGAGAATAGAAAGAAGAGAAGGAAGAAACAACACAAGAATCTCAACAGCGGAACGAATAAATTATATTAATAACAAAGTATTACATAGTATACATCAAATATCAGAGTGTTCTGAGTTGTAATAACTAGACAGGTGTTTATAACTGTCTAGTATGTGTTGTATATGTCTGTCTTACAAACATGTTTTGGATTAGAAGTCAGGTTTTTGAAGTAATCCTGCAACAGTTTTAAAAACAGTTGAATCTTATTCTAATATCATGCATGTGTTGTATTTACCTGTATTAAGATCCTATAGCTTGAATTTTTAAGTATTGGTACTTGTATGCTGTGAGAATTGTTGTTTGCATGCAGGTGAGTTTACTGTAAAAATGATCTGTTAAAAAGAAAATTTTAACACCTCTGTATTTCAAAGCAAAATTTCTGAGTAGAATATGCAGTAAAATTTAATAATTATATCAAGTAAATCATGATCGAATTTTGATGAATAAAATTTATATCCTAAACCTATAATGCATGATATGAATTCTAAAACAGAAATCAAAATTTTTAACTTACAGTGGAAAATGAATTTTGGATTTTTCTAAATTTGGAAGTTTTTGTCGAGACTGTAGACCTAATACCGTCTCGAGTAAGATGTGAAGTTTGAAGTAAGTAATGATATCTTGATAACTGCGAGATGAGATGCAGTATCCTTGGAAATTTTCCGAAGATGTTTTCTTTTGAAGCAATTTTAGTAGTGGTTGTTGAGGCTTGATTACCTTTAGAGGACACATCACTTAGAATGCTCATCGTCCGCCTGACGATGTGTTGAAAGCATTCAATCCATACAAGTTCGTTCCGGGTTCGAACGAAACCGAAGGCACTATCTCGTTGCACTCGTTTTGGAATCACCCTCAGAGTCAACGACCATAGCCCTTGCACTCTGATTCGCCATCTCGAATCTATAAGCACTATTCCGTCAAACTCATTACGGAATCACCCACAGAGTTATACTGACGTATAGCCCTTACACCTCGAGTCTTCACTCGCTCCACTTGGATTAACGTCCTAACGTTTAATTGGAATCGATGTGGTTTTCGGAATTCCAAATATGGAAACCCGATCCCGGTCTCATCGAAACCAAACGCCATTTTAATGTCCAAGTTGTACTTAAGGGTTTAAACAGTTTTAAACTTATATTCAGGATGATATATAACCAGATAGATGAATAACATTATCACAACAGATAATCATATCAAACATTCAGCTCATAAACAGTATATCACATAACAGATATATCCAAATCATCCAATATCATTCAATCACTCAATATCAATCAACATTCAATATCAACCAATCATCCAATATCAATCATTCATACAGAATTGATTAACTCTAAATCAATTTAATTAACCTATAATTAAATTAATTACTATCCTTTAATCACTTAATTAATCAATTATTACTTAATTAAACCATCCTTAATTACATCATTAACATTAATTTATGATCCTTAATATTTGAATTAAGGATCATAAATTAATGTTAATGATGTAATTAAGGATGGTTTAATTAAGTAATAATTGATTAATTAAGTGATTAAAGGATAGTAATTAATTTAATTATAGGTTAATTAAATTGATTTAGAGTTAATCAATTCTGTATGAATGATTGATATTGGATGATTGGTTGATATTGAATGTTGATTGATATTGAGTGATTGAATGATATTGGATGATTTGGATATATCTGTTATGTGATATACTGTTTATGAGCTGAATGTTTGATATGATTATCTGTTGTGATAATGTTATTCATCTATCTGGTTATATATCATCCTGAATATAAGTTTAAAACTGTTTAAACCCTTAAGTACAACTTGGACATTAAAATGGCGTTTGGTTTCGATGAGACCGGGATCGGGTTTCCATATTTGGAATTCCGAAAACCACATCGATTCCAATTAAACGTTAGGACGTTAATCCAAGTGGAGCGAGTGAAGACTCGAGGTGTAAGGGCTATACGTCAGTATAACTCTGTGGGTGATTCCGTAATGAGTTTGACGGAATAGTGCTTATAGATTCGAGATGGCGAATCAGAGTGCAAGGGCTATGGTCGTTGACTCTGAGGGTGATTCCAAAACGAGTGCAACGAGATAGTGCCTTCGGTTTCGTTCGAACCCGGAACGAACTTGTATGGATTGAATGCTTTCAACACATCGTCAGGCGGACGATGAGCATTCTAAGTGATGTGTCCTCTAAAGGTAATCAAGAAACCCGATCCCGGTCTCATCGAAACCAAACGCCATTTTAATGTCCAAGTTGTACTTAAGGGATTTTAAACAATAGATATTTCATAAAATATCACTTAACATAAATGGATGTATTCATAACACAGATTGATAAGCATCTAATATCACATGCATCTATTCATCACATAGCAGCATATATATCAAAATCAGATATAGCATAATCACATCATCACATATCAATCAATATCATCCAACAACAACCAATATCATCACTCATCCAATGATATATCATCCAATCATTAACCATTCATAAACAAGTTTGATTCAAACTCGATTAATTTAATTAATCCTTAAATTAAATTAATTCTTCATTAAACACTTGGATTATCTTCAATCCAATACTATTCATTAATTAATTACAAATTAATTAACTAACATCACTTAATTACCCAACTCAATTAATCTTCCCTGATTAATTATCACTTAATTACTATAAGTAATTATTGCTTAATTACCAAATTAATTAATCATCCTGATTAATTACTCCCAAAATTATTCTAAGTAATTACCTCTTAATTACTTCTAAATTAATCAACCTTGATTAATTATTCTCTAATTATTCTGATAATTATTCCTTAATTATCTTTAATCAATTACACTTGATTAATCATTTTTAATTAATCACACTTGATTATTTACTTTTAAATTAATCACCTTTGATTAATTACTATTAAATTAATCACCTTTGATTAATTACTATTAAATTAATCACCTTTGATTAATTACTTTTAATTACATTTAGTAATTAAAACTTAATTATAAATTAATTATTCTTAAATTTTTCATTATCAATTAATTAATTATTTTCATTAATTAATGATTATATCATTAATTAAATTCTATCTTAATTAATTACTTAAACAAGTAATTAATAACTCTTAATTCTTTAATTAATCAATCATTAATCAAATAATTTAAACCTTTAATCAATTATTAATTAAGTCTTTAATTAATAACTAAAGTGATTAATACCTAATCACATTACTTAATTACTTTTAATAAAGTAATTATCCTTTATTTAATTACCTTTAGTAATCAATCACTTAATTACTTTAATTACTTTCCCAAGTAATTATATTAGATTAATCCAAAGTCATTATCTTAATTAATCACAAGTTAATCATTGCTTATGAATGATATTGATATACCTTTGGATGGTTGTGATCTCAGAAATGAGATGAGTAGTATCTATAGAATATGGATGCTTAGTTATAGTATGATGGATTATTTGGTTGTGATGGTTGTTGTTATGATGTTGACTGTTGTGATGATTATCTGTTATGATAATATTATGGGTTATCTGTTATGATGAATATGTGTAGTTTATCTATCTGTGTGAAATAGATAAAAATTAAATGAGTTAATTGTTTAAAACCCTTAAGTATAACTTGGACATTAAAATGGCGTTTGGTTTCGGTGAGACCGGGATCGGGTTTCCATATTTGGATATCCGAAAACCACATCGATTCCAATTAAACGATAGGTCGTTAATCCAAGTGGAGCAAGTGAAGACTCGAGGTGTAAGGGCTATACGTCAGTATAACTCTGTGGGTGATTCCGTAATGAGTTTGACGGAATAGTACTTATAGATTCGAGATGGTGATTTAGAGTGCAAGGGTTATCGTCGTTAACTCTGAGGGTGATTCCAATACGAGTGTAACGAGATAATGCCTTCGGTTTCGTTCGAACCCGGAACGAACTTGTATGGATTGAATGCTTTCAGAACATCGTCAGGTGGACGATGAGCATTCTAAGATAGATGTGTTCTCTAAAGGTAATCGCAGCCTCAAGCCTCATCAACCGGGAATGGCTAAAACAGGGGAGGTGCAGCAAGGCTTCGTGGGTCGCGCCCACTGGAGAGCGAGATTTACCCCTGTCTAGAGGTCCCTTTATATTTCGGCTGTGTGGACGGTTTTTGAGCTCCAACCGTCGGGGTTATCTTGTTCGGAACTATTCAGTAAGGAATGGTTCCGGCCTTGTGTTGCAGGGGAGTTAGGGTGGCTCCTCGGTACGGTGATCTAGGCCACGTACTGTGACGGGCGGTACCCCAGTAGCCCTGCCATTGTTGGAAACCCATTTTCCCTACGAGACCCTACGGTTTTGTTTGTATTACCCACTTTTGTGGCTAGTAGCTGGAATTTAATCATGTAACAATTTCGGCTATTTTCATATTTACTTGAAAACCCTAGACACTATTATAATATCACTGGATTTCCTATCAAATGTTTTGGTTAGCGTAAGGTAAAAACTTTTCCATGTTTATGTGTGGGAAGTCTTACGTGATACCTTTTGTTTTCAAAAGGATTTTCTAAAGTTAAGCAACTTTTAAACTATTTACTCACACCAGACCCCTGTCTGACCCGAGTGTTTATTTTCTGTTTTATTAAACTCTTGGGTACTCATATTATGTATGAGTAGTCAAGTGATTCAGGATTGCTTTGACGAGTTATGGAGGAGCAAATGGAGCAGGAGGCTTCTGCGTTGTAGTTATCTATTTTTCGCTGTGTTGGTATCTCTGAGTCGTCTCTCTGAATTATTTCTTGTACTGTTTAGAGATGTATAACTAGACAGGTGTTTATAACTGTCTAGTATGTGTTGTATTGGCTGTAAAACTCTGATGTATATGATACTATGTAAAGTATTTATGTGATATATTATATTGATTCGTTCCGCTGTGAGATTCTGATGTTGTTTGTGTTCTTCTTTCTCTTTCTTTTCTTCTTCTATCCCTTTCTTTCTTCTTAGCGATGCAATTTCCTGGAGTTTGGAAGTTGGGTCGTTACAACGTGGATCACTTCAAACTGACTCAAAGATCAACCCAATACTAAACTAGGTTTACCTGAAGAAAACTTAAAACTGGGAATTCAAACTTGAGAAAAATGCAGAGCTCAGTTGAATATGCAGAAAATTAAAACATGCAGGCTTGTTTGTTCTAATGCTAAGAAATCAGAGCTCTTTAATCTGGATTTTTCTGTGATGCTATCAGGTTTTACATGCAGGCTTTAAATTAATGCATGCAGGCCTTCTAACTTGATGAAGATTGAAATGCAGGTTTTCTTCATTCATAATGATGCAGATTTGTGGAAATGCATATGTGATTTGCATTAGGAATGGAGGGTTAAATATTTAATTTAAGAATTCAAAATGAATTCAATCTGAGTTTTTAAATCTGGATTTAAAATTTAGACTTCAGTTTTTAAATAAAGATTTAAATTTAAATTTCTTTCAAATGACTTACATTTGAATTGAAAGTGTAAATTATAGAAAGAGTTTTAAAGAGTTAAAACTAAAATGAGAATGAAAGTTGTATTTCAATTTGGAAATTTTAAAGTAATTTTTAAATTGGTTTGAATTTAATTTGAATTGAAATTCAAATTCTTTTTAAACTTATTAATTAAGCATATGTTTCTTGTAAACATATAAGATTAAGTTGTATTGATTTAAAATCTTATTTTAAATAAGTTTGAGTTTTAAAGTTTAAAGAAATGTCAAATGGAATTTAAAGTAAATTTAAAACATTTTGTTTTTTAAATGCATAATTTAAATAAGGAATGTTTATCTAAAGGATAAATAAAAGGTTAATGATGGGATTCATTAATTATTAAGGTAATTAAGTTGATTATTAATTATTTAATTAATTAATAATGTGGAAGTTTAATTAAATAATTAATGATATTTTTGAGTTAATTAATTTGATTTGAGATTAATTAATTAAGTTTAATTAATCTATAATTAAGGATGATTAATTAAATTTTAATTTATGATTAAGATTTATTTAATCAAGTGATTAAATTAAGGTTTTAATTAACACCTAGTTAATTAATAATTAGGATTAATTAAATAGTAATTAAATATTAATTACTTAATAACTAATGATGATTAATATAAGTTAATTCTTAATTAAGTAATTAAGAAATATTAATGAAGTCATTAACTTAAAGATTAATTAACAATTAATTAATGTGATTAATTTTTGATAATTAATTAGATTAATTAATAATAATCAATTGTTAAGTTTTAATTACTTAATGAAGTAATTAAAGAATTAATTACTTAATGTAATTAAGGTTAATGTGATTTGTTTAGATTAATTAATTAAGTTTAATTAATTTAAACAATTGTGGATTGTTTGATAATTACTTTATGTAATTTAGGAATTTGTAATTACTTAAGGAAGTAATTAATTAATAATTATAGAATGTAATTAAGGATATTTATTTTAGAAACTTGGATTTAAATTACATTGAAATTAATCAAGGGGATTAATTTAGATAATTAATTAAGAATAATTAATTATTGTATTGAGTAATTAATGTAGTTAATTACTGAATGATTATTAATCAAGGGTGATTAATATATGTGTAGGGTTTAATATAATTAACTTGTGTGATTAATATTAAATGCTAATTACTTATTGTAATTAGAGATAGTTAGTCAGTAATGATTAATTGAATGATGATTTATAAATTGATTTGAAATCAATGGATGGTTAAGTTAAGTAGAAATTTAATGATGAAGTAATTAATTTAATTCATTTTAAATTAATTAGAGATTGAGTAATTAATTTAATTCATTTTAAATTAATTATAGAAGTGTGATCATTTGATCATTTGCTTATGTTTGATGATTGGTATTGGTTGTTAGTATGGTTTGTAATCTCAGTTATGAGATGAATAGAGTATGTGATATGGATGCATTGGTTGCTTTTGGATGATAATATGGATTATCTGATTATGATATGAATTATCTGTTGATAATGATAAGGTCGATTATCTATTGTATTGTGAATTATCTATCTGTGTTTAGATAATGAATTGAATTGTTTTAAACTTAAAACAACTTGGCCTTAATAAGACACGCTTTGGTTTTCGATGAGACCGGGATCGGGTTTCCATATTTGGACATCCGAAAACCACATCGATTCCAAATAACGTTAGGTCGTTAATCTAAGTGGAGCAAGTGAAGACTCGAGGTGTAAGGGCTATACGTCAGTATAACTCTGTGGGTGATTCCGTAATGAGTTTGACGGAATAGATCTTATAGATTCGAGATGGTGAATCAGAGTGCAAGGGTTATTGTCGTTAACTCTGAGGGTGATTCCAATACGAGTGTAACGAGATAATGCCTTCGGTTTCGTTCGAACCCGGAACGAACTTGTATGGATTGAATGCTTTCAGAACATCGTCAGGTGGACGATGAGCATTCTAAGTGATGTGTCCTATAAAGGTAATCGCAGCCTCAAGCCTCATCAACCGGGAATGGCTAAAACAGGGGAGGTGCAGCAAAGCTTCGTGGGTAGCCCCCACTGGAGAGTAAGATTTACCCCTGTCTAGAGGTCCCTTTATATTTCGGCTGTGTGGGACGGTTGATCATGACAACCGTCGGGGTTGTCTTATTTGGAACTGTTCAGTAAGGAACGGGTCCGGCTTTGTGTTGCAGGGGAGTTAGGGTGGCTCCTCGGTACGGTGATCTAGGCCACGTACTGTGACGGGCGGTACCCCAGTAGCCCTGCCATTGATGGAATCCAAAATCCAATAAGTGCCGTACGTATTAGTTGTGCCCAACTATGTTGGAATGTGAGATGTAAGCATTTCAGCTATTTCTGTATTTTATTTGAAAACCCTAGACACTATTATAATATCACCGGATTTCCTATCAAATGTTTTGGTTAGCGTAAGGTAAAAACTTTTCCATGTTTATGTGTGGGAAGTCTTACGTGATACCTTTTCTTTCGAAGGTTTTTAAAAGTTAAGCAACTTTAACCTGTTACTCACACCAGACCCATGTCTGACCCGGAGTTATTTTCTGTTTTTCTTTAACTCTTGGGTACTCAAATTTTTATGAGTAGTCAAGAGAATTCAGGTTAGGATTCAGGATTGGCTTTGACGAATTGTGGAGGAGCATATGGAGCAGGAGGCTTCCGCGTGTAGTTATATAGTTCCGCTGTGTTTGGTATCTCTGAGTGTTCTGTCTTGTACTGAGTTGTAATAACTAGACAGGTGTTTATAACTGTCTAGTATGTGTTGTATATGTCTGTGTAACTCTGATATTTGATGTATACTATGTAATACTTTGTTATTAATATAATTTATTCGTTCCGCTGTTGAGATTCTTGTGTTGTTTCTTCCTTCTCTTCTTTCTATTCTCTTTTCTATCCCTTTCTCTTTTTTTTTCATGATGCGATTTTCCGGGAGTGGAAAGTCGGGTCGTGACATCTTGGTAAAGTAATTAAAAAATTAATTACTTAATGTAATTAATTTAGTTTAATGGAATTGTTTAATTTAATTAATTAAGTTTAATTAATTTTAAACATTTGAGTTTTTTTTAAGTAATTACTTTATGAAATTAATGATTTGGAAATTTACTTAGTTAAGTAATTAATTAATAATTACATGATTGTAATTAAGTGGAGATGTTTAAGTGTGAGATAATTTGGATTAATTATTTAGTAATTAATCAACTAATTAAGGAATTAATTAAGGATAATTAACTTGGTTTAATATAGTAATTAAGTTTGTTAATTACTTAGAGTAATTAATTTAAGAAATAATTAAGATCATTAATTATTTTAATTAATGATGTAATTAAAGTTGATTAATTATGATTAATTAATCAATAATAGGTAATTAATTAATGTAATTAATTAAGGATTAATGTAATTAATTATGATTAATTGATTAATTGAAGTAATTAAGGGTTAATTACTGTTTAGTTGAGGATAATTAATTTGTGAAATTAATTAAGAATAATTACATGAAGGTAATTAAGGGTAATTAATCAAGAGTGATTAATTAAAGTAATATATGATGAATTAATTGATTGTAATCAATTAAATGATTGAGTAAGCAAGATAATTTGGTAAAGCAATTAATTTAATTTATTAATTAAAGATGAAGGAATTAATTTAATTCATTTTAAATTAATTTGAGATAGAGATGATTAATTTAATTTATTTTAAATTAACTATATTGTGATGAGTAAATCTTTGCTTATGGATGAATTGTTTGACTTGGATGCTTTGTAATCTCAGTAATGAGATAAATGATATTGGGTGGTATGGATGTTGGTTGTATTGTGATGATAACATAGGTTATCTGTTGTGATATTGATTGATGGGATATCTATTTGATATTGATGATGTGGATTACCTGTTATATGATAATGTTGATTATCAGTTATGTTTTAAGTTATCTATCTGTGTGTATATAGATACTGTAATTGAATTGTTTTAAAAACTTTTAAAACAACTTAGACCTTAAAAGACACGCTTTGGTTTTCGATGAGACCGGGATCGGGTTTCCATATTTGGATATCCGAAAACCACATCGATTCCAAATAACGATAGGTCGTGAATCAAAGTGGAGCTTTGTGAAGACTCGAGGTGTAAGGGCTATGAGTCATTATAACTCTGTGGGTGATTCCGTAATGAGTTGACGGAATTAGTCCTTATAGATTCGAGATGGTGAATTAGAGTGCAAGGGTTATTGTCGTTAACTCTGAGGGTGATTCCAAAATGAGTGTAACGAGATAATGCCTTCGGTTTCGTTCGAACCCGGAACGAACTTGTATGGATTGAATGCTTTCAGAACATCGTCAGGTGGACGATGAGCATTCTAAGGGATGTGTCCTATAAAGGTAATCGTAGCCTCAAGCCTCATCAACCGGGAATGGCTAAAACAGGGGAGGTGCAGCAAGGCTTCGTGGGTAGCGCCCACTGGAGAGCAAGATTGATCCCTGTCTAGAAGTCCCTTTATATTTCGGCTGTGTGGGGCGATTGCTAGCTAGAATCGCCGGGGTTGTCTTGTTCGGAACTGTTCAGTAAGGAACGGGTCCGGCCTTGTGTTGCAGGGGAGTTAGGGTGGCTCCTCGGTACGGTGATCTAGGCCACAACTGTGACGGGCGGTACCCCAGTAGCCCTGCCATTGTATGGAATCCAAAATCCAATAAGTGCCGTACGTATTAGTTGTGCCCAACTATGTTGGAATGTGAGATGTAAGCATTTCAGCTATTTCTGTATTTTACTTGAAAACCCTAGACACTATTATAATATCATCGGATTTCCTATCAAATGTTTTGGTTAGCGTAAGGTAAAAACTTTTCCATGTTTATGTGTGGGAAGTCTTACGTGATACCTTTCTTTTCAAAAGGTTTTTAAAAGTTAAGCAACTTTAACCTGTTACTCACACCAGACCCATGTCTGACCCGGAGTTTATTTTTGTTTTTCATAAACTCTTGGGTACTCAAATTTTTATGAGTAGTCAAGGGAATTCAGGTTAGGATTCTGGATTAGCTTTGACGACTTGTGGAGGAGCAATGGAGCAGGAGGCTTCTGCGAGTAGATATATATCTAGTTTTCCGCTGTGTAGTTCTCTGAGAGTTTGTTGTATTGAGTTGTATAACTGGACAGGTGTCTATAACTGTCTAGTATGAGATTGATTATGCTGTGTATCTCTGATATTGTTGTAAACTATGTAAAGTATTATGTTATTAATATAATTTATTCGTTCCGCTGTGTTAGATTCTGATGTTGTTTCTTCTTCTCTTCTTTCTATTCTATTCTCTATCCCTTTCTTTCTTAATTCATGACGCGATTTTCTGGGAGTGAAATTCGGGTTGTGACATTGTGCTCGCAACTGAAACGACCCAACTTCCTATCTCCAGGAAATCGCGTCATTTTGAAGAAAGAAAGGGATAGAAATAGAAAGAAAGAGAAGAAGAAAGAAACAACACATCATAATCTAAACAACGGAACGAATAAATTATATTAATAACATAAAATATAATTACATAGTATCATATACATCAGAGTTACACAGCTTACAACACATACTAGACAGTTATAAACACCTGTCTAGTTATTACAACTCAATACAACTCAATACAAAGAGATACAATACAGAGAATACACAGCGGAACTATATATCTAACGCAGAAGCCTCCTGCTCCATTGCTCCTCCACAATTCGTCAAAAGCTAACCTGAATTCCCTTGGCTACTCGTAAAAATTTGAGTACCCAAGAGTTTAAGAAAAACAGAAATAAACTCCGGGTCAGACATGGGTCTGGTGAGTAACAGGTTAAGGTTGCTTAACTTTTAAAAACCTTTGAAAGAAAGTATCGCGTAAGACTTCCCACACATAAACATGGAAAAGTTTTTACCTTACGCTAACCAAACATTTGATAATAAATCCGATGATATTATAATAGTGTCTAGGGTTTTCAAGTAAAATACAGAAATAGCTGAAATGCTTACATCTCACATTCCAACATAGTTGGGCACAACTAATTCGTACGGCACTTATTGGATTTTGGATTCCATACAATGGCAGGGCTACTGGGGTACCGCCCGTCACAGTACGTGGTCTAGATCAACGTACCGAGGAGCCTCCCTAACTCCTCTGCAAAACAAAGCCGGAACCATCCCTTACTGGATAGTCCCGAACAAGACAATCCCGCAGTTGTTTCGAACCAACTGCCCACACAGCCGAATATAAAGGGTCTTCTAGACAGGGATCAATCTCGCTCTCCAGTGGAAGCTACCCACGAAGCCTTGCTGCACCTCCCCTGTTTTAGCCATTCCCAGTTGATGAGGCTTGAGGCTACGATTACCTTTATAGGACATATCACTTAGAATGCTCATCGTCCACCTGACGATGTTCTGAAAGCATTCAATCCATACAAGTTCGTTCCGGGTTCGAACGAAACCGAAGGCATTATCTCGTTACACTCGTTTTGGAATCACCCTCAGAGTTAACGACAATAACCCTTGCACTCTAATTCACCATCTCGAACCTATAAGTACTATTCCGTCAACTCATTACGGAATCACCCACAGAGTATACTGACTCATAGTCCTTACACCTCGAGTCTTCACAAAGCTCCACTCTGAATTCACGACCTAACGTTATTTGGAATTGATGTGGTTTTCGGATATCCAAATATGGAAACCCGATCCCGGTCTCATCGAAATCCAAAGCGTGTCTTTTAGGGTCCAAGTTGTTTTAAAGTTTTAAAACAATCCAATTACAGTATCTATTTACACACAGATAGATAATTCATAAATCATAACTGATAATCACATTATCAAATAACAGATGATCCATAACAACATAGGTAGTCCATATCATCATTCAATAGATAATCTATATTACCATCACAATGCAACCAAGCATTCATAACACACAACCATACTTATCTCATTACTGAGATCATTAAGCATTCAAGACAATCAATGTCATCCATTCATACATAAGCAAAGATTCACTCATACCACAATATAATTAATTTAAAATGAATTAAATTAACTATCTCTATTTCTAATTAATTTAAAATGAATTAAATTAATCACTTCATTTATAATTAATTTAAAATAAATTAAATTAATTACTTTATTCAAATATATCTTGCTTACTCAATCATTTAATTGATTACAATCAATTAATCATTTATTATTAATCACCTTAAATTAATCACTCTTAATTACATTCATGTAATTATCCTTAATTAATTTCACAAATTAATTATTCTCAACCAAAAATAGTAATTAACATTTAATTACTTCAATTAATTAATTAACTATAATTAATTACCTTAATCCTTAATTAATTACATTAATTAATTACCCTTAATCACTTCTTATTGATTAATTAATCTTAATTAATCATCCTTAACTACATCATTAACTAAAATAATTAATGATCCTTAATTATTAATTACTTTAAGTAATTAACTAACTTAATTACTTTAAACAAATTAATTATCCTTTAATTAATTACTTAATTAATCCCTTGATTAATTAATAAGTTATTCTAATCCTCATTACTCATTCTTAAACATCTTCACTTAATTACAATCATGTAATTATTAAACAATTACTTAACTAAGTAATTTCCAAATCATTAATTACATAAGTAATTATTTATAAAACTCAAATGTTTAAATTTAATTAAACTTAATTAATTAGAAGTAACAATCACATTAAAATAAATTAATTACATTAAGTAATTAAATTCTTAATTACTTATCAAGTAATTATACTCAAACCATTTACAATCGATTATTATTAAATTAATCTAATTAATTATAAAAATTAACTATATTAATTAATTGTTAAATAATCCTGGTTAATGACCTTCATTAACCATTCTCTAATCATCTTATAAAGTAATTAACCTAATTTAATTACCATTTGAATTATCTTTAATCATTTATTAATTAAAGTTAATTATGAAATTTATTATCATTAATTTAAGACTTAATTACATAATTAATTATTCGTTTATCATTAATTACTAACTTAATTAATGATCTTAATTCCAAATTGATTAATCATTAATCAATTATTAATTCCAAATTTAATTGATAAATTAATTAATCTTAATTACCTTGTTAATTAAATTAATCCTGAAATATTAATCTTAACTAAATTTTCAAAATAAAACATAACTTGATTATGTTTAAAATAATTTAATTAAATTAAAATACCCTTGAAATTACTTTAACTTTTCATTTTAAAATACAAGTTTAAATTTAAAAGTATTTTGAACTTATCAAAGTTTTGAAAAATTTAAAACTTATTTAAATTTCAAGACAAAACAAAATTTAACTTAAAAATGAAATCATAAAAATTTAAAGTCAAATCCATTTCAAAACTTTGGAAATTCAATTCATTCTTGGTTTAAACTTCCAATTTAAATCTTCTTTTAAATTTAAAACTAAACTTCATTTTAAAATCAGATTTCCAGTTTTAAATTTATTTTTAAATCTCACTTCACATTTTTATTTTTACAAATTTTAGTTTTTAAAACTTCAAACTACTTACTTTTATAAAGTAGTTAACAAGTTTAAGTTTAAAAACTTTATGTTATTATTTATTAAAAACTGAGATTTTAAACTCAACTTGGATTCTAAATTTTTTAAACATGGATTCATAATTTAGTTTAAATTCTTGCTTATATTTAAAACTTCTGTTTTGCAAAAAAATTTAAACTGATAGCTACAGGTTTTTGAGAAACCTGGAAATGCACCAGTCCATCCCGAGATTCCCCAAATATACTTCGAGTTCCAAGCCCGGCTACTTCGAGTTCCATGCCACTTTACTTCGAGTTTTTTCTTAATTACTTCGAGTCACTCTTCAGAACTCCTCTGAATCCACAACAGACCCACACTTTCATCAGAAACCACATCACCGTGCATGTGCACAGCGACTACCACCTTCTCTGATCATCAGAGATGATCGAACTTCCACCAGAAACCCACCAGATCGAACCATCATTCACAGAAACCAACTCGAACTCAAATTCCCAACCTGGAGAACATAGGCAGGTTTCTCTTCGAAACCTGGAAAACATTGAACAGGTTTCTTCCAAACCTGTCAACGGCGATATTTCGCCACTCCGATCACCTGAGATCCACCCACTCCGACCTCGAGCTACTCTATACACCAACTACACATTCACCAAAACAAGAACACTCGATCACTCCTACACCTCAAACTGCCTCAATGCTTGAACCTGTTCAAAACTAGGGTTCCTACAAGAATTTCCAAACTACAACCATCCCACTGAATTTCACCATTAATTAGCATTTTTCCTGGCTTCACCTACCTCTCTTCCACCACCAAGAAGAACACCCAGCTTCCATTAAACATGGATCATCAGAATTTTCTAAAATTCTGATTTAAGTTAAAACCTAAAAGCAACATTTTCTATTATCAAAAAAAATTCAAATCTCTGGTTTAAAAATCTAGTTACAGATAGTGTTTTTAATTTATGATACTGAATAATTAAATAAACATGTTTGGAATTTGATAAAATCAGCATGCACTGATATTGCTCTGTGTTTCCAGAGATGTACTGATATCTTACTATTTTTTTTTTTAATTTCAGATATTTGCTTGATAAAATCAAGCAATTTTTTTCTTTATAAATTTTCTTACATCAGTAAACTAAGTTAAAGAAGGAGATTGTATATCAGTTCCTTGATCAACATATAAACAGAGAATCACTTGCATGCAAACAAATACATATTACATCCAACTTATCATCACACAGACTATACTTGTTTATACTAAACATTTCTAGCAAGAAACCTATTTAATATTTGAAGTTAAAAAGAGTTACTCACCAGATTTTGAAGGAGAAGACAGAGCTTCCATTTTGAAAAGCTCTTGATACTTTTAAAACTGAATTGCCCCAGATTTTAGAAAACAGCCTCAACTTTAAAACTTGAGTGTTGAAACTGGTATAGGCTTTGCTTCTTTGATTTTAAAAGTTGAATTGCTAATCTATATGCAACTGAAATGCTTGCTTCCAGATCAAAGAATGCAGACTGAACCCATTTGAATTTTGCAGAGACAAGAATATGCAGGCTTGACACTTTGCTTCATGTTGAATTGATATGCAGTTTTGTCTATGATCCATGGTTAAAATTCTTACATGCAGATGTGTTTTGACAATACTTCAAACTGAGGTTAAAGCTGAAGCACTTGCATGCATTGAAACTGGTAAATTCTTAGATTGTTTTGAAATTCAATCTGCAGGCATTTGGTCATGAGATTTTTGGGCAAACAGAGATTGAATGCAGAAGCTTTTGATATGAGTAGTTCTAATTTTTGTATTGAACATGACTTTGTTTTGAAGATGCAGATTTGTGGATTTGAATATGAAGATTGTAGGTGAATCAAATGCAGATTGCATTGGACTTGAACATATTTTTGAAGAGGAGTAGGCTTCAGATTTTAAAAGGTTGCAGAGAAAAATGGGTTGCATTTTGGAATGAAGAGGATTACTGAATTTAGATATGAAGAGTTTGAAGTTTTCTTTTCTGATCAAAGAAATGAAAGAAACATATATGGAAGAAAAATGCAAGTTTTATAGAAATGTATTTCAGATTTAATGAAAGAAAAGAAAAATAAAACTAATTTTTAACACTTGTCAAGTTACTAATGTTAAATTTGAACACTTGTCTATATGAATGCATAAGAATCAAACACTTGTTTTCTTAAAGATAATTAGTTTTTTTTTTTTTTTATTACAAGTTAATGTTGTATTAACTTAATTTAAGTTGTTAGTTTATTTTAAACATGTGTATGTATTCACAAAAGAAATAAGAACAATCAATGTTTATAAACAAACTTATACATATTAAAAATTAAAACAATGAAACAAATTAAAATTTATATTTTGGGATTTAAATTCAAACTAAATTCAAAATCAAATATTTTCAAATCAAGTTATGAATACAAATTAAATTTTGAAATAACATTTGCAAATTTATTCAAAACTTATTTATAAAGACAATACACAATTAATATTGTTTAGAAATATCTCCTTTAAAATTTAAAACTCAAGCCAAAATTATTTTAAACATTTTCTTAACAATTATAAAAATCATATACTTATTTATTACATAGCTTTGAAAGCTTAATATTAATTTTTAATCAAACTTTCCAAATTATTAATATATGTATTAGAATTTGAAAACAAGATTCATTTATTAAATTTTAAATAAAGCTAATCCATTTACAATATAAACCATATATTTATATTATAATAGCAATCAATTTATTATTTTTAAAAGATAAAATCTTCCAATTAAATATTTACTGAAGAAGATTATCAATTTTTTTCTGAATAATTATTAACAGATTGTCAATATCAATTTAATTTTAACTACGGATTATTAAATTGATATTGTCAAAATTTCTGGGATGTTACAATCCTTCCCCCTTAAAAGAATTTCGTCCCCGAAATTTAAAACAAAGGTAATTTAATAATCTCATTAAAGATTTTAATTTTAAAACACTAGCATATATCTAACATATGCTAACAACCATAGCAATCAATTCAACCAAACAAACAAATCTAATTATCCAGATAAGTTTTGGATAGAATTTCTTCGAGTTTCCCCAAGTATATATATATCGGGCAACTCGCCCTATAGAATCCAAACAAACAATACTATGAAGCTACAAAGCTCCTATACAACTATATCTACAACACTAGACAAGATATCAGACTACAGACGAGTCTAACTCAACAACCCAAAATTCTCAAGCTACTGGTTCCACAACCAGAGATAGATAAAACACGTACTCCCTCAGAGATACGTGAAACTCATCGAATTCCAGTTATCCAAACTGGCAATTCAATCCTGTAGATCAAACACTTATTCTCCAAGATCACAGAAAAGAATCCAAAACACTTCAGAGCTAGCTTCTCATCCTTACCCAATCTTATAGCTCACTTGCGATTGGAGAAAACTTACCCAAAATCAAGTCTCCAATTTCAGAATCCAAATTTCTCAATCCCTTATCCATAAAACTCTTCAGAAGATCCTGGGTTACCAACATCCATCCTGATCAGCTTAACTCTTGCTGATTCCATAAGAAACAGACTGAATCAAAAATAATCCAATGATCTCCTCAAGATCACTCAAAAACCAAGAACACAAACCCTGCTTCTCAACAACAGAAGACAAAACAAACTTCTCCTTATCCGGAAAAGAAACATTCCCAAACTGCTTCCGCTGCACAACTCTGATCCGTAACAGATAAGATAATACTAATGAGGATTGTTGTGCAGGTTTCTTGAATGCAGGTAGTAGTTTGGGGAAAGAGGAGTTACAGATTTTTTTGTAAATGTAGGTGTTTGATTCATAATGATGCAGACTTGAATTTGGAGGATGCAAACGTGTATATGGTTTGTGAGAATGTGATTGGGTTTTCTCTTTTATTTAGGAGATTGTTTATTCATCAAAGATCATAGGAAAATTATTGAATTTGTTTGCAATTCAAATTTGAGAATAAAATTTGAAAATTACTGTCAAGAACCCTAGTTACTGTAAAAATAAATTTTTAAGTGCTGTGGCTTCTTGAATGGATCGAGTTCAAAGATCCTGTGGGTAATGATAGATGGTGGGTTGTTGGAGTGGTCGCCGGAGTATGGATGCTGATGATGGTCGAGGGGTGGAGGAATTGGTGTTGACAGGATTGACACTGCGGTGGGTATAGGCTGTTACAGGTTTAGTTAAAAACTTGAATTCACATTCAAGTAGAAATTCTGGATTCTTGAATGTTGAGGTGTTTTGTTGGGGATTGTGGTCGTAGGGGTATGGCCAGAGAAGATGATCAGAGATGGCCTGAGGTGGGTAGGTGGTGCACAGTGATAGTGTGTGCAGGTTTTGGTTGTTTTTGGGTTGCAGGTGAGTTGCTCGGGTGGGTCTCGGGTTAAATGGGAAATAACCCGAAGCATGTAAGCTTATGACTCGAAGCAAAAATCAGGGTGACTCGAGTACTTTTGATTTCAGGTTTTATTCACAGAACTATTCTGTTATGTTCAGTTTTAAGAAAATTTTAAAAGTAAAGTATAATATAAATCTGGAAATTTAAACTTAGAATCTAACTTGAGTCTGAAATTGAATTCAAAAAGTTTGAATTATTATTTTGTAATAAATTTAAATGCAGAATTTCAAATTGGTTTACATGGAAGGAAAAGAGAAAAAAAACAGGAAACTGTTTCCTGTTTACAAAATTTGGTATAGATTATAAGCTACAATGTTAACTTTAGATTTTAAAATGAATTTAATAATGAATTTAAACAAGTTTAAATCCTGTTCTTTTAAAATTATTTAAAATCTGGAGATTTCAAAGTTTAAGTTTTTTTTTTTTTTTTATAAACAGAAACTGTTTCTGTTTTAAATGTGAAGATAAGTTTAAATATTTTTAGGGTGGAGATTTAAACTAAGTTAAGTTTGAAATTTGAATATGAATTCAAATTTTGTTTGTCTGAGAATTTGAAATCAATTATGTTTTTAAAATTCAAATTTGAATTTCAAACTCTCAAGTGTAAATGCATATGTGATTTGTATTTGGAATGGAAGGTTAAGTATTAAATTAGGAATTCAAAATGAATTCAAAACTGAGTTTTAAACCTGGATTTAAATTTTAAACTTCAGTTCAAAATAAAGATTTAAATTTAAATTGCTTTCAAATGATTTACATTTGAATTGAAGTGTAAAATATAGAAAGAGTTTAAAGAGTTTAAACTAAAATGAGTTTAGAAGTTATATTTCAATTTTGAAGTTTTAAAGCAAATTTTTAAATTGATTTGAATTTGATTTTAACTGAAATTTAAATCTTTTTGAACTTATTAATAAAGTATATGTTTCTTGTAAACATAAAAAGATTAAGATGTAAAATCTTATTTTAAATAAGTATGAGTCTTAAAGTTAAAAGAAATGTCAAATGGAATTAATGTAAATTTAAAAACATTTTGTTTTTAAATGCTTAATTTAAATAAGAAATATTTATCTAAAAGATAAATAAATGTTTAATGATTGGATTCATTAATTATGAAGGTAATTAAGATGAATATTAATTTTTAATTAATTAATAGTGTGGAAGTTTAATTAAATAATTAATGATATTTAATTTAATTTGAGATTAATTAATTAGGTTTAATTAATCTATGATTAAGGATGGTTAACTAAATTTTAATTTATGATTAAGATTTATTTAATCAAGTGATTAATGATAATTAAGATTTTAATTAACACTTAGTTAATTAATAATTAGAGATTAGTTAAATAGTAATTAAATATTAGTTACTTAATAACTAATGATGATTAATTTAAGTTAATTCTTAATTAAGTAATTAAGAAATGTTAATGAGGTCATTAATTTAAGGTATTAACAATTAATTAATGTGATTAATTTTGGTAATTAATTAGATTAATTAATTAATTAATTAATAATTAATTGTTTAGGTTTAATTACTTAATGAAAGTAATTAGTGAATTATTACTTAATGTAATTAATTAAGGTTAATGTGATTTGTTTAGATTAATTAATTAAGTTTAATTGATTTAAACATTTATGGATTGTTGACAATTCCTTTATGTAATTTATGAATTTGTAATTACTTAAGGAAGTAATTAATTTATAATTACAGGATGTAATTAAAGATATTTGTTATAGAAGTAATTTGGATTTAAATTACTTTGAAATTAATCAAGGGGATTGATTTAGATAATTAATTAAGAATAATTAATTATTGAGTTGAGTAATTAATGTAGTTAATTACAGATTGATTATTAATCAAGGGTGATTAATTTATGTAGGGTTTAATAATTAACTTGTGTAATCAACCTATAATGCTAATTACTTATTGTAATTAGAGATGATTAATCAATAATGATTAATTGAAATAAATATTAAGATGATTTATAAATTGATTTGAAATCAATTGATGGTTAAGATAAGCAGAATCTTTATGATGAAGTAATTAATTTAATTCATTTTAAATTAATTAGAGATTGAGTAATTAATTTAATTCATTTTAAATTAATTATAGAATGTGTGATCATTAGATCATTTGCTTATGTTTGATGATTGGTATTGGTTGTTAGTATGGTTTGTAATCTCAGTTATGAGATGAATAGAGTATGTGATATGGATGCATTGGTTGCTTTTGGATGATAATATGTATTATCTGATTATGATATGATTATCTGTTGATAATGATAATGTTGATTATCTGTGGTGTTATGAATTACCTATCTGTGTATATTTAGATAATGATTGAATTGTTTTAAACTTAAAACAACTTGGCCTTAATAAGACACGCTTTGGTTTTCGATGAGACCGGGATCGGGTTTCCATATTTGGACATCCGAAAACCACATCGATTCCAAATAACGTTAGGTCGTTAATCCAAGTGGAGCGAGTGAAGACTCGAGGTGTAAGGGCTATACGTCAGTATAACTCTGTGGGTGATTCCGTAATGAGTTTGACGGAATAGATCTTATAGATTCGAGATGGTGAATCAGAGTGCAAGGGTTATTGTCGTTAACTCTGAGGGTGATTCCAAAATGAGTGTAACGAGATAATGCCTTCGGTTTCGTTCGAACCCGGAACGAACTTGTATGGATTGAATGCTTTCAGAACATCGTCAGGTGGACGATGAGCATTCTAAGTGATATGTCCTATAAAGGTAAATCGTAACCTCAAGCCTCATCAACCGGGAATGGCTAAAACAGGGGAGGTGCAGCAAAGCTTCGTGGGTAGCCCCCACTTGAGAGTAAGATTTACCCCTGTCTAGAGGTCCCTTTATATTTCGGCTGTGTGGGACGGTTGATCATGACAACCGTCGGGGTTGTCTTATTTGGAACTGTTCAGTAAGGAACGGGTCCGGCTTTGTGTTGCAGGGGAGTTAGGGTGGCTCCTCGGTACGGTGATCTAGGCCACGTACTGTGACGGGCGGTACCCCAGTAGCCCTGCCATTGATGGAATCCAAAATCCAATAAGTGCCGTACGTATTAGTTGTGCCCAACTATGTTGGAATGTGAGATGTAAGCATTTCAGCTATTTCTGTATTTTATTTTGAAAACCCTAGACACTATTATAATATCATCAGATTTCCTATCAAATGTTTTGGTTAGCGTAAGGTAAAAACTTTTCCATGTTTATGTGTGGGAAGTCTTACGTGATACCTTTTCTTTTCAAAGTTTTTTAAAAGTTAAGCAACTTTAACCTGTTACTCACACCAGACCCATGTCTGACCCGGAGTTATTTCTGTTTTTCTTTAACTCTTGGGTACTCAAATTTTTATGAGTAGCCAAGGGAATTCAGGTTAGGATTCAGGATTAGCTTTGACGAATTGTGGAGGAGCATATGGAGCAGGAGGCTTCTGCGTATAGTTATATAGTTCCGCTGTGTTTGGTCTCTGAGTGTTCTATTTGTATTGAGTTGTAATAACTAGACAGGTGTTTATAACTGTCTAGTATGTGTTGTATATGTCTGTGTACTCTGATATTTGATGTATACTATGTAATACTTTGTTATTAATATAATTTATTCGTTTCCGCTGTTGAGATTCTTGTGTTGTTTCTTTCTTCTCTTCTTTCTTTTCTTCTTCTATCCCTTTCTTTCTTAATTCATGATGCGATTTTCCGGGAGTGGAAATCGGGTCGTGACATCTTGGGAAGAAGAAACAACACAAGAATCTCAACAGCGGAAACGAATAAATTATATTAATAACAAAGTATTACATAGTATACATCAAATATCAGAGTTACACAGACATATACAACACATACTAGACAGTTATAAATACCTGTCTAGTTATTACAACTCAATACAAACAGAACACTCAGAGGTACAAAACACAGCGGAAAACTATATATAACTATGCGCAGAAGCCTCCTGCTCCATATGCTCCTCCACAAATCGTCAAAGCCAATCCTGAATCCTAACCTGAATTCCCTTGGCTACTCGTAAAAATTTGAGTACCCAAGAGTTAAAGAAAAACAGAAATAACTCCGGGTCAGACATGGGTCTGGTGTGAGTAACAGGTTAAAGTTGCTTAACTTTGAAAAACCTTTGAAAAGAAAAGGTATCACGTAAGACTTCCCACACATAAACATGGAAAAGTTTTTACCTTACGCTAACCAAAACATTTGATAGGAAATCAGATGATATTATAATAGTGTCTAGGGTTTTCAAATAAAATACAGAAATAGCTGAAATGCTTACATCTCACATTCCAACATAGTTGGGCACAACTAATACGTACGGCACTTATTGGATTTTGGATTCCATCAATGGCAGGGCTACTGGGGTACCGCCCGTCACAGTACGTGGCCTAGATCACCGTACCGAGGAGCCACCCTAACTCCCCTGCAACACAAAGCCGGACCCGTTCCTTACTGAACAGTTCCAAATAAGACAACCCCGACGGTTGTCATGATCAACCGTCCCACACAGCCGAAATATAAAAGGGACCTCTAGACAGGGGTAAATCTTACTCTCAAGTGGGGGCTACCCACGAAGCTTTGCTGCACCTCCCCTGTTTTAGCCATTCCCGGTTGATGAGGCTTGAGGTTACGATTACCTTTATAGGACATAACACTTAGAATGCTCATCGTCCACCTGACGATGTTCTGAAAGCATTCAATCCATACAAGTTCGTTCCGGGTTCGAACGAAACCGAAGGCATTATCTCGTTACACTCATATTGGAATCACCCTCAGAGTTAACGACAATAACCCTTGCACTCTGATTCTCCATCTCGAATCTATAAGACCTATTCCGTCAAACTCATTACGGAATCACCCACAGAGTTATACTGACGTATAGCCCTTACACCTCGAGTCTTCACTCGCTCCACTTGGATTAACGACCTAACGTTATTTGGAATCGATGTGGTTTTCGGATGTCCAAATATGGAAACCCGATCCCGGTCTCATCGAAAACCAAAGCGTGTCTTATTAAGGCCAAGTTGTTTTAAGTTTAAAACAATTCAATTTATTATCTAAATACAGATAGATAATTCACAACACCACAGATAATCAACATTATCATTATCAACAGATAATCATATCATAATCAGATAATACATATTATCATCCAAAAGCAACCAATGCATCCATATCACATACTCTATTCATCTCATAACTGAGATTACAAACCATACTAACAACCAATACCAATCATCAAACATAAGCAAATGATCAAATGATCACACATTCTATAATTAATTTAAAGTGGATTAAATTAATTACTCAATCTCTAATTAATTTAAAATGAATTAAATTAATCATCAAAATCCTGCTTAACTTAACCATCAATTGATTTCAAATCAATTTATAAATCTTCATTCAATTAATCATTACTGATTAACTATCTCTAATTACAATAAATAATTAGCTTATAAGTTGATTACACAAGTTAATTACTTAATTAATTACATTAGTAATTAATCTAAAACCAATCCCTACATATATATTAATCACCCTTGATTAATAATCAATCTGTAATTAACTACATTAATTACTCAACTCAATAATTAATTATTCTTAATTAATTATCTAAATTAATCCCCTTGATTAATTTCAAAATAATTTAAATCCAAATTTCTTCTATATCAAATATCTTTAACTACATCCTGTAATTATTAATTAATTACTTCTTTAAGTAATTACAAATTTCATTAATTACATAAGTAATTATCAAACAATCCATAAATGTTTAAATCAATTAAACTTAATTAATTAATCTAAACAAATCACATTAACCTTAATTAATTACATTAAGTAATTAATTCACTAATTACTTTCATAAGTAATTAAACCTAAACAATTGATTATTATTTAATTAATCTAATTAATTATCAAAATTAATCACATTAATTAATTGTTAATATCTTAAGTTAATGACCTACATTAACATTTCTTAATTACTTAATTAAGAATTAACTTATATTAATCATCATTAGTTATTAAGTAATTAATATTTAATTACTATTTAATTAATCTCTAATTATTAATTAACTAAGTGTTAATTAAAATCTAAATTATCATTAATCACTTGATTAAATAAATCTTAATCATAAATTAAAATTTAGTTAACCATCCTTAATTATAGATTAATTAAACTTAATTAATTAATCTCAAATCAAATTAATCATCATTAATTATTTAATTAAAACATCCATATTGTTAATTAATTAAATAATTAACATTTATCTTAATTACTTTAATAATTAATGAATCCAATCATTAATCTTTTATTTATCTTAAGATAAAACATTTCTTATTTTTATCATGCATTTAAAAACAAAATATTCTTTAAATTTACATTAAATTCAATTTAACATTTCTTTTAAACTTAAGTCCAAATTTATTTAAAATAAGATTTTAAACAATACAACTTAATCTTATATGTTTTACAAAAACATATACTTAATAAGTTTTAAAAAGAATTTAAATTTCAATTCAAATTAAATTCAAATCAATTTAAAAATATCTTTAAAATTTCAAAATTTAAATATAACTTCCAAACTTAATTTAGTTTTAAATTCTTTAAAACTCTTTCTATAATTTATACCTTTAATTCAAATGCAAACCATTTGAAAACAATTTAAATTTAAATCTTTAATTTAAAAACTGAAATCTAAATTTTAAATCCAGATTTAAAAACTCAGTTTAAATCTCACTTAAAATTTAACTTACCTTTTACATATAAAACAGAAAACAGTTTTTCTGTTTTATTTAAAAAAAAAAAACAAACTTTAAAATTCCTGACTTTAAACTATTTCATTTTCATTTTTCTTTTAATTCATTTAAAACTGAAAATACATTCATATCATTTTGCTTCTTCATTCATATGCATTTTATTCATTCTTTAATAAAAGAAAACCAATCTCATTCTCACAACCAAATACATACAAGTCTGCATATACTATGCATTCAACTCCTCTTTCTCAAAATTTCTACCTACATTTCATTTGATCTGAAAACAAACTCCTCTTTTCCCAAAATTGCAAACCTGCACAACAATCTTCTGAAAATTCAAAAAGCCTGTAAAACTTTGCTTTCAAACTCCTCTTTCCCCAAAATTATAACCTGCAGACATGCATTTCAATCTTCACCATTTAAGGCTCTACATATATCATTTATAAACAAAGAAGCTCTGCAAATTTCAAGCATAAAGCTCTACATTTCAATCTGGATCTGGAGCTACAAACACAAGTTGTATCTGCATGTTTTAAAAAGGCATCAATCAAAGCATATAAGGGACTGCATTTCAATTTTTAAAGCAAGACAGTGCCTGCATTTCACATTTTCAAAACTCTGGACCCTGCATATTGAGTAGGCTCTGCATTTTGCAAATAGAGGTGAGTAACTAAACTTTTATAAACTGTTTTAATAGGTAAATTGAGCATGCTTAATAAATTATCAATAAATATATATGAGAGTACCTGCATGTATGTGTTTGTGTACAGAATTATGACTGTGCATATGTGATTTTCAGAATTTCAGATTTATGATTCTTGAATATTTCCCTTAACTTGTTTGCTGAATTGAAATGAAATTTTTAAACAAATTTTGTTTACTTTAAAATGGTGTAAATCTAGCAGTATATGAACAACTTATGTTTGTCCTTATCTTAAAAAGAAGAAGGACAGTTTTAAATTACAGTATTACACATATTTGGCAAACACTGGGATATTGGCATTTGTTTGGGTTGAATTTGCTTCAGAAGATGCTGTAACTATCCAAGATTTGTAGAAAAAAATTATTAAGTGGATTAAAATTCTATTTTGGGTTTTGTATTTGGGAATTGCAGTAAGAACCATAGTTACTGGGTTAAAAATGTTTTGGGTGCTATGAACTCAAGGGTTGATCGAGTTCCACGCTATTTTGGGGATTGATGGATGGTGTAGTGATGGAGTTACTACCGGAGTTTGGTCGATGATGATGGCCGTAGTTGTGAAATATCGGTGTTGACAGGTATGAAGTGGTGGTGTTGGTCTGTTTCCAGGTTTGTGATATGTTGGGTTGCAGGGTTTTTGACTCGGGTTAGTCACGGGGGAAGTAGGAAATAACCCGAAGAAGTAGGAAAATGACTCGAAGTCATTTAGAGTAGTTCAGTGTGTATATGTTCAGGGTTTTATTCAACAGAATCTGTTCTGTTCTTAGAAATTTTAAGAATAAAGTTTAAATATGAATCTGGATATTAAAATTAAACTTGAATCTAAAAATGAATTCAAATTATTTGAATTCTTTTGTAATAATTTAAATGCAGAAGATTTAAGTTGGTTAAAAAAAAAATATAAAGAAACAGGAAAACTGTTTACAGTTTTGAAAGTGAAAGTTTTAAATGTAAGCTTAATTTGGACTTAGGCTTTAAGAACCTGAATTTGAATATGAATAGTTAGGGTGGCTCCTCGGTACGGTGATCTAGGCCACGTACTGTGACGGGCGGTACCCCAGTAGCCCTGCCATTGATGGAATCCAAAATCCAATAAGTGCCAACGGTTTTGATTGTATTACCCACTTTTGTGGCTAGTAGCTGGAATTTAATAGATGTAACAATTTCGGCTATTTCTTATTTACTTGAAAACCCTAGACACTATTATAATATCATCAGATTTCCTATCAAATGTTTTGGTTAGCGTAAGGTAAAAACTTTTCCATGTTTATGTGTGGGAAGTCTTACGTGATACCTTTCTTTTAAAGGATTTTTAAAAGTTAAGCAACTTTAACCTGTTACTCACACCAGACCCATGTCTGACCCGGAGTTATTTCTGTTTTTCTTTAACTCTTGGGTACTCAAATTTTTACGAGTAGCCAAGGGAATTCAGGTTAGGATTCAGGATTGGCTTTGACGATTTGTGGAGGAGCATATGGAGCAGGAGGCTTCTGCGTATAGTTATATAATTCCGCTGTGTTTGGTATCTCTGAGTGTTGTGTTTGATTTGAGTTGTATAACTAGACAGGTGTCTATAACTGTCTAGTATGTGTTGTATATGTCTGTGTACTCTGATATTTGATGTATACTATGTTACATTTTGTTATTAATATAATTTATTCGTTCCGCTGTTGAGATTCTTGTGTTGTTTCTTCTTTCTCTCCTTTCTTTCCTCTTTCTATCCCTTTCTTTCTTAATTCATGATGCGATTTTCCGGGAGTGGAAAGTCGGGTCGTGACAGTTGGTATATCTAGATGAGTTGAAGCTCTGTAGCTTCGTAGTTTAGATGGTTTGTATTGTATAGGGCGAGTATCCCGGTGTATATATATATATACCGGGGAAACTCGAGAAATTTTTATCCGGAATTTTATCTAGATAATTAAATTTGTTTGATTAGATAAATTGGTTGCCATGGTTGTTAGCATTTGATTGATATGTGATTGTGATTTAAAATCTATAATTCTAAATGGGTTATTAAATTACTTTTGCTTTTAAATTTCGGGGACGAAATTCTTTTAAGGGGGAAGGAATGTGATATCCCGGAAATTTTAGCAATATCAATTTAATAATCTGTATTTAAAATTAAATTGATTTGATAAAATTTTAATAAAAATTTATTTGATTTAATAATCCAATTAAATAAATGTTTAATTGGTAAATCTTACCTTTTAAAAGCTAATAATTGTTTTCCTATTTATAATGTATGTATATATATTTATATATATATGTTGTAAATAGATAAGTTTAATTTGAAGTTAAATGAACAAATAAAATATGTGTTTTTAAATTTCTAATATTCATTTGATAATCTGAAGATTTTTATTTTTATTTAATAAATAACTAATTGTTTAATATACTTAAAGTAATTATTTTAAATTGTATAATTGTATTTCCATAAGATAAACAAGAATTTATTTTATTTCTTTTTAAATATAGCTTAATAATTATAAATTGGAATTATTTGAAATTTAAAATACAAATTGTTTACTATAACATTAATGTAATTAAATATGTTTAATAGGCTATGTAATTTGTAATTTCTTTTATAAGTTATTTAAATTTGTTAATTGTGTTTTTATTTATTTTAATAAATATAGATATGTTTTAAAAAGACAATGTTATTATTCTAAAATTTAAAATATGTTGATAAACTAGGTTTTTAAATTGGATTTTAAATGTATAAATAGCATTTGAATTTGAATTCATTTTGAAATTCAAATGAATAAACATATATGAATAACCATATTTAAATTTTGTAAGTAAGTTTTCATGTTTATAAATTGTTTTAGTTCATTAAAAAGAAATACATATTCATTAATTTGTGTAAAACTACTTATATGTATATTTAATAAAGTAAAGAGGATTTTTATTTATCTTTAAATTAAAAATTTGTAAGTAATATATGTATTAAACAAGTGTTGATATTCTAAGTAATTAGTTAGACAAGTGTGCAAAGTTTATTTACTTAATTTGACAAGTGTCTTCTATTTTTATTTTTCTTTTATATTTTTAAATAAATCATTCATACACTTATATAAAACATGTTTTTTCTCCATCCTCAATTTTCTTCTAATATTCAGGTTAGGATTCAGGATTAGCTTTGACGAATTGTGGAGGAGCATTGGAGCAGGAGGCTTCCGCGTTGTAGATATAATAGTCCGTTGTGTTTAGTATCTCTGAGTTATTTGTGATGTTGTATTGAGTTGTAAATACTAGACAGGTGTTTATAACTGTCTAGTATATGTGATGTGTATGCTGTGTATCTCTGATAGATATTGTATATTATGTAAATACTTTTGATTATTAATATAATTTATTCGTTCCGCTGTTTAGATTCTGATGTGTTGTTTCTTCTTTCTTCTCTTTCTTTCTATTCTCTATCCCTTTCTTTCTTATTAACGATGCGACTTCCTGGAGTTAGGGAGTTGGGTCGTGACAGTGGTCAGACAGGGGTCTGGTGTGAGTAAACAGGTTAAAGTTGCTTAACTTTGAAAAACCTTTGAAAAGAAAAGGTATCACGTAAGACTTCCCACACATAAACATGGAAAAGTTTCCTATCTCCAGGAAATTGCATCGCTAAAAAGAAAGAAAGGGATAGAGAATAGAAAGAAAGAGAAGAAAGAAGAAACAACACATCAGAATCTAAACAGCGGAACGAATAAATTATATTAATAATCAAAAGTATTTACATAATATACAATATCTATCAGAGATACACAGCATACACATCACATATACTAGACAGTTATAAACACCTGTCTAGTATTTACAACTCAATACAACATCACAAATAACTCAGAGATACTAAACACAGCGGACTATTATATCTACAACGTGGAAGCCTCCTGCTCCATTGCTCCTCCACAATTCGTCAAAGCTAATCCTGAATCCTAACCTGAATCCCTTGGCTACTCGTAAAAATTTGAGTACCCAAGAGTTTATGAAAAACAAAAATAAACTCCGGGTCAGACATGGGTCTGGTGTGAGTAACAGGTTAAAGTTGCTTAACTTTCAAAAATCCTTTAAAAAGAAAGGTATCACGTAAGACTTCCCACACATAAACATGGAAAAGTTTTTACCTTACGCTAACCAAAACATTTGATAAGAAATCCGATGATATTATAATAGTGTCTAGGGTTTTCAAATAAAATACAGAAATAGCTGAAATGCTTACATCTCACATTCCAACATAGTTGGGCACAACTAATACGTACGGCACTTATTGGATTTTGGATTCCATACAATGGCAGGGCTACTGGGGTACCGCCCGTCACAGTACGTGGCCTAGATCACCGTACCGAGGAGCCACCCTAACTCCCCTGCAACACAAGGCCGGACCCGTTCCTTACTGAACAGTTCCGAACAAGAAAACCCCGGCAGTTGTCGCGATTCAACCGCCCCACACAGCCGAAATAAAAGGGACCTCTAGACAGGGGTAAATCTTGCTCTCAAGTGGGGGCTACCCACGAAGCCTTGCTGCACCTAAATCTTATTTAACTTATTTAAATGAAACAATGTTTATATATAAAAGTGTATTTTAAATTTACTTATACAATTCAAATTATCAAAATGAATTATTAGGATTTAAAACAAGATTTTATTTGTTAATTAATTTCAATTCAAAACTTATCCATTCACAATATGTATATATATAAATCCAAATATCAAAATCAAACATAAATCAAAGAACTTATGTTTTTAATTCACAGAAAGCAAACTGTTTTAACAAAACTGTTCTGTTTGTTTTAAAATGAAATAAGTAAACTTACATGCATAAATTTGTGACACCTGAGTATATGAAGTGAAGATAAATAAATGATGTGGTGATTACAAACTCATGAATGATATGTGTGCATAGGAATGAATTTGCTTATATGTTTTTTTTCCTTATTTCTGGGATCTGCATACCTAGTTGGTTGTGAATTGAGATGTTTTCTTAAATAGTAAAGCATTATTATTTAAATTGTTGCTAGTTTAGATTCTGTAGGGCGAGTGTCCTGGTGTTTATACCTGGGAAACTCTAGGGAATTCTATCCAGAATTTTGTCTGGGTAGTTAGAATTGTTTGTTTGAATTGGTTGCTATGATTGCTAGTATTTGGTTGATAGTATATGATTGCTCTTTTAAAATTTAAAATTTGTATGGGATTATTAAATTACCTTTGCTTTTAAATTTCGGGGACGAAATTCTTTTAAGGGGGGAGGAATGTGATGTCCCGGAAATTTGAGGCAATAATTATTTAATAATTTCATTGATAATTATTTTAAAAATGTGAAATATTGTTTTAATAATTTAATTTAAACTGGAAATCTCTTTTGAAAATTAATAATTATTTAGTTTGTTAAATAATTATCTTTTCGAAGATTAAAAATATTTATAATGTATAAATGTTTATACATTGTAAATAGAAGATTTGGTTTTAATTTTTTTTTATATGTAATAAAGAATATTTTCTAATTATTTTATATAAATGAATAATTTGTATATTAATTAATTTGATTTAAATTAGTATTGTATAATTTTCTCAAGTTTGTTTTAATTTTCTTTCTTATATCTTTATTAAAAAGTAAGTATGTATTTATTTTGTTTTTAAAATAAATATAGTTTAAATTTCATTTTATAATAAAGGTTTATTTTGTTTTGTTTTATTTTAAAATCTTCTTTTCTTTTGAAATTTAGTTTCATATAGAATATTATTTTAAAAATAATTAAACAAACATTAATATGTAAGTGTATAGTTTTATAAAAAGCTTATATGTATTTAATTAAAAGCTAATGTTAATAAATCACTTTGAACTTGCTAAAACAAAGTAGAAATGTTTCAAGATAAATTCAAATACATTTAGTAATTTAGAATTCTCTTTTAAATATTAACATGCATATGTGTTAACTTTTTAAACTATTAAGTAGACACTTGTAAAAATTTTGACGAGTTCTGGAGGAGATAATGGAGCAGGAGGCTTCAGCGTGTAGATATATGTAGTGGTTCCGCTGTGTTTGAGTTGTATCTGTTTCTCTGATGTATTTGGATTGTAATGGCTAGACAGATGTTTATAACTGTCTAGTTTGTGTTGTGTTAGCTGCTTAACTCTGATGTATATGATACTGTGTAAAGTTTTATGTGATATATTATAATTTATTCGATTCCGCTGTGAGATTCTGATATTGTCTGTTCTTTCTTTCCTTTCTTTTCTCTTTTCTATCCCTTTCTTTCTTCTTAATGATGCAACTTTCTGGAGTATGGAAGTTGGGTCGTTACAACGTGGTTTAAAAACTCAGACTTCAGTTTTTAAATAAAGATTTAAATTTAAATTTCTTTCAAATGATTTACATTGAATTGAAAGTGTAAAATATAGAAAGAGTTTTAAAGATTTAAAACTAAAATGAGTTTAGAAGTTATATTTCAATTTTGAAATTTTAAAGTAATTTTTAAAATTGATTTGAATTTGATTTGAATTGAAAATTTAAACCCTTTTCAACTTATTAATTGATTATATGTTTCTTGTAAACATATAAGATTAAGTTGTAATGTTTTAAAATCTTATTTTAAATAAATTTGAGTCTTTAAGTTTAAAAGAAATGTTAAATTGGAATTTAATGTAAATTTAAAAACATTTTGTTTTTAAATGCATAATTTAAATAATAAATATTTATCTAAAAGATAAATAAATGTTTAATGATTGGATTCATTAATTATGAAGGTAATTAAGATAAATATTAATTATTTAATTAATTAAATAATGGGGAAGTTTAATTAAATAATTAATGATTTTTAATTTGATTTGAGATTAATTAATTAAGTTTAATTAATCTATAATTAAGGATAGTTAACTAAATTTTAATTTATGATTAAGATGTATTTAATCAAGTGATTAATAATAATTTAGATTTTAATTAACACTTAGTTAATTAATAATTAGAGATTAATTAAATAGTAATTAAATATTAGTTACTTAATAACTAATGATGATTAATTTAAGTTAATTCTTAATTAAGTAATTAAGAAATGTTAATGAAGTCATTAACAGTTAATTAATGTGATTAAATTTTAATAATTAATTAGATTAATTAATTAATAATCAATTATTTAGGTTTAATTACTTAATGAAAGTAATTAGTGAATTAATTACTTAATGTAATTAATTAAGGTTAATGTGATTTGTTTAGATTAATTAATTAAGTTTAATTGATTTAAACATTTATGGATGGTTTGATAATTATTTATGTAATTAATAAATTTGTAATTACATAAGGAAGTAATTAATTAATAATTACAGGATGTAATTAAAGTTATTTAATATAGAAGTAATTTGGATTTAAATTACTTTGAAATTAATCAAGGGAATTAATTTAGATAATTAATTAAGAATAATTAATTTTTGGGCTGAGTAATTAATGTAGTTAATTACTGAATGATTATTAATCAAGTATGATTAATATATATGTAGGGTTTAATACAATTAACTTGTGTGATTAATATTAAATGCTAATTACTTATTGTAATTAGAGATAGTTAATCAGTAATGATTAATTGAATGATTATTTATAAATTGATTTGTAATCAATGGATGGTTAAGTTAAGTAGAATTAATGATGAAGAAATTAATTTAATTCATTTTAAATTAATTTGAGATTGAGTAATTAATTTAATTCATTTTAAATTAATTATAAGTGGTGTGATCATTAGATCAATTACTTATGTTTGATGATTTGTATTGGTTGTTTGGTATGGATTTGTAATCTCAGTTGTGAGATGGATAGTGTATGTGATATGGATGCATTGGTTGCTCTTGGATGATAATATAGATTATCTGATTTGATATGATTATCTGTTGATAATGATAAGGTTGATTATCTGTTGTGTTGTGAATTATCTATCTGTGTATATTTAGATAATGAATTGAATTGTTTTAAACTTAAAACAACTTGGCCTTATTAAGACACGCTTTGGTTTTCGATGAGACCGGGATCGGGTTTCCATATTTGGACATCCGAAAACCACATCGATTCCAAATAACGTTAGGTCGTTAATCCAAGTGGAGCGAGTGAAGACTCGAGGTGTAAGGGCTATACGTCAGTATAACTCTGTGGGTGATTCCGTAATGAGTTTGACGGAATAGTACTTATAGATTCGAGATGGTGAATCAGAGTGCAAGGGTTATTGTCGTTAACTCTGAGGGTGATTCCAAAACGAGTGTAACGAGATAATGCCTTCGGTTTCGTTCGAACCCGGAACGAACTTGTATGGATTGGATGCTTTCAGAACATCGTCAGGCGGACGATGAGCATTCTAAGTGATATGTCCTATAAAGGTAATCGTAACCTCAAGCCTCATCAACCGGGAATGGCTAAAACAGGGGAGGTGCAGCAAAGCTTCGTGGGTAGCCCCCACTTGAGAGTAAGATTTACCCCTGTCTAGAGGTTCCTTTATATTTCGGCTGTGTGGGACGGTTGATCATGACAACCGTCGGGGTTGTCTTATTTGGAACTGTTCAGTAAGGAACGGGTCCGGCTTTGTGTTGCAGGGGAGTTAGGGTGGCTCCTCGGTACGGTGATCTAGGCCACGTACTGTGACGGGCGGTACCCCAGTAGCCCTGCCATTGATGGAATCCAAAATCCAATAAGTGCCGTACGTATTAGTTGTGCCCAACTATGTTGGAATGTGAGATGTAAGCATTTCAGCTATTTCTGTATTTTATTTGAAAACCCTAGACACTATTATAATATCATCTGATTTCCTATCAAATGTTTTGGTTAGCGTAAGGTAAAAACTTATCCATGTTTATGTGTGGGAAGTCTTACGTGATACCTTTTCTTTCAAAGGTTTTTCAAAGTTAAGCAACTTTAACCTGTTACTCACACCAGACCCATGTCTGACCCGGAGTTATTTCTGTTTTTCTTTAACTCTTGGGTACTCAAATTTTTATGAGTAGTCAAGAGAATTCAGGTTAGGATTCAGGATTAGCTTTGACGAATTGTGGAGGAGCATATGGAGCAGGAGGCTTCTGCGTATAGTTATGTAGTTCCGCTGTGTTGGTATCTCTGAGTGTTTGTGCTTGTGATTGAGTTGTAATAACTAGACAGGTGTCTATAACTGTCTAGTATGTATTGTATATGTCTGTGTAACTCTGATATTTGATGTATACTATGTAATACTTTGTTATTAATATAATTTATTCGTTTCCGCTGTTGAGATTCTTGTGTTGTTTCTTCTTTCTCTTCTTTCTTTTCTTCTTCTATCCCTTTCTTTCTTAATTCATGACGCGATTTTCTGGGAGTGAAAGTCGGGTCGTGACATTTTGAAATTAATTAAATAATTAATATTTATTTAATTTGATTTGAGATTAATTAATTAGTTTAATTAATCTATAATTAAGGATGGTTAACTAAATTTTAATTTATGATTAAGATTTATTTAATCAAGTGATTAATGATAATTAAGATTTTAATTAACACTTAGTTAATTAATAATTAGAGATTAGTTAAATAGTAATTAAATATTAATTACTTAATAACTAATGATGATTAATTTAAGTAATCCTTAATTAAGTAATTAAGAAATGTTAATGAAGTCATTAACAGTTAATTAATGTGATTAATTTTTGATAATTAATTAGATTAATTAATTAATTAATAATCAATTGTTTAGATTTAATTACTTAATAAAAGTAATTAGTGAATTAATTACTTAATGTAATTGATTAAGGTTAATATGATTTGTTTAGATTAATTAATTAAGTTTAATTGATTTAAACATTTGTTGAATTGTTGATAATTACTTATGTAATTAATGAATTTGTAATTACTTAAGGAAGTAATTAATTTATAATTACAGGATGTAATTAAAGATATTTATTTTAGAATTAATTTGGATTTAAATTACTTTGAAATTAATCTAAGGGATTAATTTAAATAATTAATTAAGAATAATTAATTTATGGGTTGAGCAATTAATGTAGTTAATTACTGAATGGTTATTAATCAAGGGTGATTAATTTATGTAGGGTTTAATAATTAACTTGTGTAATCAACCTATAATGCTAATTACTTATTGTAATTAGAGATGATTAATCAATAATGATTAATTGAAATAAATATTAAGATGATTTATAAATTGATTTGAAATCAATAGATGATTAAGTTAAGCAGAAAATTAATGATGAAGTAATTAATTTAATTCATTTTAAATTAATTAGAGATTGAGTAATTAATTTAATTCATTTTAAATTAATTATAGAATGTGTGATCATTTGACCATTTGCTTATGTTTGATGATTGGTATTGGTTGTTAGTATGGTTTGTAATCTCAGTTATGAGATGAATAGAGTATGTTATATGGATGCATTGGTTGCTTTTGGATGATAGTATGAATTATCTGATTATGATATAATTATCTGTTGATAATGATAAGGTTGATTATCTATTGTATTGTGAATTATCTATCTGTGTTTAGATAATGAATTGAAATGTTTTAAACTTAAAACAACTTGGACCCTAAAAGACACGCTTTGGTTTTCGATGAGACCGGGATCGGGTTTCCATATTTGGACATCCGAAAACCACATCGATTCCAAATAACGTTAGGTCGTTAATCCAAGTGGAGCGAGCGAAGACTCGAGGTGTAAGGGCTATACGTCAGTATAACTCTGTGGGTGATTCCGTAATGAGTTTGACGGAATAGGTCTTATAGATTCGAGATGGTGAATCAGAGTGCAAGGGTTATTGTCGTTAACTCTGAGGGTGATTCCAAAATGAGTGTAACGAGATAATGCCTTCGGTTTCGTTCGAACCCGGAACGAACTTGTATGGATTGAATGCTTTCAGAACATCGTCGGGTGGACGATGAGCATTCTAAGTGATGTGTTCTATAAAGGTAATCGTAACCTCAAGCCTCATCAACCGGGAATGGCTAAAACAGGGGAGGTGCAGCAAAGCTTCGTGGGTAGCCCCCACTTGAGAGTAAGATTTACCCCTGTCTAGAGGTCCCTTTATATTTCGGCTGTGTGGGACGGTTGATCATGACAACCGTCGGGGTTGTCTTATTTGGAACTGTTCAGTAAGGAACGGGTCCGGCTTTGTGTTGCAGGGGAGTTAGGGTGGCTCCTCGGTACGGTGATCTAGGCCACGTACTGTGACGGGCGGTACCCCAGTAGCCCTGCCATTGATGGAATCCAAAATCCAATAAGTGCCGTACGTATTAGTTGTGCCCAACTATGTTGGAATGTGAGATGTAAGCATTTCAGCTATTTCTGTATTTTATTTGAAAACCCTAGACACTATTATAATATCACCGGATTTCCTATCAAATGTTTTGGTTAGCGTAAGGTAAAAACTTTTCCATGTTTATGTGTGGGAAGTCTTACGTGATACCTTTTCTTTCGAAGGTTTTTAAAAGTTAAGCAACTTTAACCTGTTACTCACACCAGACCCATGTCTGACCCGGAGTTATTTTCTGTTTTTCTTTAACTCTTGGGTACTCAAATTTTTATGAGTAGTCAAGAGAATTCAGGTTAGGATTCAGGATTGGCTTTGACGAATTGTGGAGGAGCATATGGAGCAGGAGGCTTCCGCGTGTAGTTATATAGTTCCGCTGTGTTTGGTATCTCTGAGTGTTCTGTCTTGTACTGAGTTGTAATAACTAGACAGGTGTTTATAACTGTCTAGTATGTGTTGTATATGTCTGTGTAACTCTGATATTTGATGTATACTATGTAATACTTTGTTATTAATATAATTTATTCGTTCCGCTGTTGAGATTCTTGTGTTGTTTCTTCCTTCTCTTCTTTCTATTCTCTTTTCTATCCCTTTCTCTTTTTTTTTCATGATGCGATTTTCCGGGAGTGGAAAGTCGGGTCGTGACATTTTGGTACAAGTGCGACGACCCGACTTCCTATCTCCAGGAAATCGCGTTGCCGAAGAAGAAAGAAAAGGGATAGAAGAAGAAAAGAAAGAGAAAGAAGAACACAACAACAACAGATAACTGAATCATCGAAGAAACAGATCCACACTGCTGCTTCCAAACTTCACTTCAATGATACAGCTAAACCAAAGGTCTTCCTTAACCAAAAGCTTCTTGAAACTCAAAACTAACACCCCAATCCTCTAAAACATCCTTGAGAATGAACTGCATTTCTTCTTTCCAGATTTAACAAGTTTCAGATTTCTTTACAGTTTACTTCTTTTTTTTTCCAGAGTTTACAGATTTACAGATTCTTCTTTTTCAGATTTGTAATTTATGTTTTAATTTGAGAAGAAGAAAATCTTTTGCTGAAGAAATGAACCCATCCTTTATTTACAATTAGATTTTAAATTTTATTTTACAAAAGAAAGACATTTGTCACAAAGAACTCTATTCTATTTACACCCAAGCAATGATATCTTAATCATAAATTAAAATTTAATTAACCATTCTTAATTAAAGATTAATTAAACTTAATTAATTAATCTCAAATTAAATTAATTATCATTAATTATTTAATTAAACTTCCACATTATTAATTAATTAAATAATTAATATTCATCCTAATTACCTTAATAATCAAATGATTCCAATCATTAATCTTTTATCTTTTAGATAAAACATTTCTATGCATTTAAAAACAAAATGTTTTTAAACTTACATTAAATTCCATTTACATTCATTTTAAACTTAAGACTCACATTTGTTTAAAATAAGATTTTAAACAATACAACTTAATCTTATATGTCTACAAGAACATATACTTAATAAGTTTTAAAAAGAATTTAAATTTCAATTCAAATCAAATTCAAATCAATTTAGAAATATCTTTAAATTTTCAAAATTGAAATATAACTTCCACTCTCATTTAGTTTTAAATTCTTTAAAACTCTTTCTACAATTTTACCTTCAATTCAAATGCAAATCATTTAAAAGCAATTTAAATTTAAATCCTTATTTTAAAAATGAAGCTTAAAAATTTAAATCCAGATTTAAACTCAGTTTTGAATTCATTTGAATTCCTATTTTAAATACTTAACCTCTTAATTCAAATGCAAAACAACAATGCATTTTATATTTGAGAGTTAAAAATCAAATTTAAATTTAAAAACACAATATGGTTTCAAATTTCAGACAAACAAAATTTGAATTCATTTTCAAATTTCAAACTTAACTTAGTTTAAATCTCCACCCTAAAAATATTTAAACTTATCTTTTTATTTAAACAGAAAAACAGTTTTCTATTTATTTTAAACTTAAACTTTGAACTTTTTTCCAGAATTTAAACTATTTTCAAAAACAGAATTTAAACATATTTAAATTCATATTCAAATTCAGGTTATTAAAGCCTAAGTCCAAATTAAGTTTACAATTTTAAACTTTCACTTTCAATATATTAAAAAAAAAGAAACCTGCAAACAGTTTTCATGTTCTTTATTTTTTTTTTATATTTAAACCAATTTGAATTCTGCCTTTACATTATTTCAAAATAGAATTCAAACTGTTTGAATTCATTTTCAGATTTAAGTTAAATCCTAAGTTCAATCTCCATATTTAAATTTAAAACCTTGCTTTAAAAATTCTTAGAACAGACAGCTCTACTTGTTAAAGCCTGAAACAAAATGGTATACTCGAGCAAGCTAAAATTCTACTTCGAGTCAGTTACCCTTCTCCTTCGAGTTATCTCCCACTTTCCTCGAGACAAACCCGAGGCAAAACCCTGCAAACCCACAACATCAAAACCTGCACAACAGACCAACCCACCACCATCACAAACCTGTCAACACCATCACTGTGCACCACCTACACATCTCAGGCCATCTCTGATCATCTTCTCTGGCCATACCCCTACGACACAATCCCCAACAAAACACTCCAACACTCAAGAATCCAGAATTCTACTTGAATTTAAATTCAAGTTTTTAAACCCAAAACCTGAAACATTAACTTCTGCAGTGCCAACCTGACATCACTAAACACTTCCACCTCCAGCCACCATCATCACACACCATACTCCGGCGATGACTCCTTCAACACATCATCAATACACACCCTAAAGATCTTTGAACTCGATCAACTCTTGAGTTCATACTCGAGCAATTACAGCAACTCAGTGGAACAGGGTTCATAACAGAAACCTTCCAAATTTCAACACCAAACCCAACTTCAAGTCAATTTAATAATTTCCCACAATCCTTAATAGATACACTATCTTCAGAAAAACTACCCAGCCAGAAGACTCCTTATCAACTCAGAATACTCTGCCAAACTCAGCCACAACACCGGCAGACTCACTTCTTACTCTTATTCCAAAGAAATATCTTCGGAAATATCCATAGTCACTGCATCTCATCACGCAGCTACTACTTCCTAAGATATCAAGATATCATCACTTACTTGCTTCTGCTCAACCGACAGATCAAAACTCAATTCAACACTTCAAAGATGAACTCCGAACCTTAACAGGTTACCTTCAGAGATCGATGAAGTCTTCATCACAACAAAACTCACTCGAGACGGTATTAGGTCTACAGTCTCGATAAATACACTTCCAACCTCATCCATCAAACTCCAACCAATGGCAGTCGTGTTACACACACTTCTACCTCATCTACCTTTATGACTTATATTGGAAAACTTGAACAGGTAATCCAACAAATAGGTAGAAATATATATATATATATATAAAATTACAAATACGCTCTCTCAAGAGAGACACCACTACAGAGCCTAGGTATTCACTCAACCTAACGCTCCCTAAAGAAAAATACACTTCAGAGCCTAGGTATTCACTCAACCTACAGCTCTGATACCAAAATCAAATCTCCAATTCCAGAATCCAAATTTATCTGTCTCTTATCCATAAAAATTCTTCAGACAATCCTGGGCTACCAACACCCATCCTAATCAGCTCAACTCTTGCTGATTCCAACAGAAATAGACTGAATCCAAAACAATCCAATGATCTCCTCAAGATCACTCAAAAACCAAGAACAAACACTCTGCTTCTCATCAACAGAAGACAGAACAAACTTCTCCTTATCCGGAAAAGAAAACAGAAATGCCCAAACTGCTTCCGCTGCACAACTCTGATCCGAAACAGAAGAAAATGCCGACGGAAAACACAAGCACAGACCAGACAACCCAGCACAGAAATATGGTTCCACATATCCATAAGAAAACTCAGATGTTATCAATTATCAGAATTCAAAGTATTTGAATTCAACTTAGGATTCAAGTTTTAAATTCTGAGTTTACATTTCCAGATCAATTTAAACTTTAAATTTTAAAAATCCTAAAACAGAACAGAACAGTTTCTGTTAAAAATTTAAACCTCTTACATTGTTGAATTTAAAATGTTTCAAATTCCAGATTTGAATTATTCAAATCCATAACTGAATTCAAGTTCCACCTGATTTCAAACTTTAAGTTTATATTCCTATTATTACTTCAACTTTCACCTTTTAAAAACCTGGAAACAACACTGTTTTCCTTAGTCCTGAAACAAAACAAGTCCAGGAAAAATCCAAAAAAAACAAACATCAGTTGAAATTTTAGAAAACACACATGCACAATCATAATCCTGTTCACAAACACATACTTGCAGATCATTTCATAAATATTTATCTGAAATTCATAAGCATGAATAACTACCTATTAAACAGTTTGTAAAAGTTTGAGTTACTCACAGTTTATCCCAAAAATGCAGAGCCCATTCCATTGCAGGTTCCAGATTTGTTTGAAAATTATGAAATGCAGGCACTTTGTCTTGCTTTAAAATTGAAATGCAGGCTCCTTTGTTTCAGATGCTTTTAAAATCTTGAATGTTGCTTTTTAAAACATGCAGGTTTGTATATGGTTGAAGAATGTAGATTTGGTTTTCTCTTTTATTAAGGAATGAGGAAAAAAAAATGCAAATGAATGAAGAGCAAGATTATATGAATGTATTTTCAGATTTAAGTGAATTAAAAGAAAAATTAAATGAAACATTGACAGGTTTTAAAACTTTTCAAAACTGCTTGAATTCAAGCAGTTTTCAATAGTAACTGAAATCATACTTAAGATTTGATTTCAAAACCAAATTCAAATCTTGCTTAATATTTAAAATTTGCATTTTTAAACTTTGAATAAAAGTACTCCTGATCTCAATTCAAATTTCACCTAAATTTGAATCTTGTTTAAACATTTAATTCCCTAAGAAAAAATTTTAAAAGAGACAAAACTGTTTAAACAGAAAAAAAATCTGGATTCAAACCTGAGACTATATTACACTTGGTTTTCAAATTTGAACTTAAACCTTATTTTAAATTTAAATTCATCATTTAAACTTTTTGAATTCATAAACTTATTTGAATTCAATTCAAACTATTCTTAAATTAAATCATTGCTTTTAAACAAGTTTAGTTTCCAGATTTTTAAAAAAAAACAAAACTCTCAGGTCTGCAACCTGCACAACCAACCCGAGACCACCACAATTTACTTCGAGTCAAATGCTATCATACTTCGGGTTATAACACAAACTGCACGGGTTCAACTCCGAGTCACTCAAAGCCTGCACCAAAATTTCCACCAGAGGCAACCCAAAACTGTCAATCATTACAACTACCTACTCCGGCCATTTCATGACCTCCAACTCCACCCTTTGCTCCACCTATATACCCACTGCAATACCTCAAATCCTCAATCCAGTCGAACCACCACATAGTTCAGACAGATCAAGACCCTTGCTACTTTAAACAGGGGATTCAAACCTGAAAAATACCCCACAGTCAATACCCTTAATCTCTGACCATCTACACCTTATTCCTCCCACTCTCTCCAGTCAACTTCCCACCTCCAGGCAGCAACAGCAAATCCAAGTTCAAAAACCCATTCATGATTTGATATTCCCAGTATATCAAAAAGCCCAAAACTGCACAGACTAAGTTTACTAATCCCCTTAGAAACTTTTTAAGACCTAAAGCATGTTTTAATAATCATGTTTAAACATGCATTAAAGTTTTTAAACTTGTTTGAAAATTTTTAAAGTTGTTTGGTAAATTTACTTTATTACACTATTGTCTGCTGTTACTTATTCCAGTAGCAACAGGTTTTCTCTTTTTTTTTTCTAAATTAAAATTTTCAAATCCTAAATCTATGCAACACAAACTCAAATTTGATTATATAATAATTTCCTAACTAAGATTCATACATAGAGAAGTAGGTTTATATTTAAGTCCAAGTAATAGTAGAAGCATATCTGCAGGAATTCATATTACACATATCTGCATATTCAAACAAAATCACACACAGAATATCCATCTTACAACAGTCACAAGCATACTCAAACTCATGCACATATAAAACTTTAAACAACCCATAAATTTGGGATTTCTTGCTAAGAGAAAGAACAAAACAGTTTAACTTGCTACTGTTTAATTTGCTTATTTAAAAGGCATTTGATTTAAACTTTAGTTTCTGCAAATATCTTGATAGCTTAAATTTTTTTTTAAAGTTAGAAACTGTTTTTTTTTTTTTTTTTTTAAAACAGAAATTTACTCACTTTAAATTGAAACAGAAAGCATCCAAGATGTAATTCATTTTAAAAGTAAAAACTGTTTTTAAACTTAGATTTACTCACCTAAATTTAGAAAGCAGAAAGCATTACATCTGCCATCCATTCCCCTGCAAATCTGAATTTCCATTGCATTGAATCTGAGCTTGCATGAATCTGAGCTAACTTGCAGTTTGAAATTGATTATAACATGATGCTTGTAGGCTTTTGAATCTGCATTTGATGTTGATTTGGTCTGCATGCTTCCCCAGATTCTTGCTTGTGTTGATGTTTACAGGTTGAAGAACTTGGTTGCAGGTTACAGATAGATGCAGATGTAGTTTCTTTGCAGGGTTTAAAAGAATTTGAAGATGTAGGTTTTAATTTGCAGATTTTACAAACTGCAGGCATTTGAATTTAGTTTGTTTGCAGATCTAAATAGTTTTGATTGCAGATTTCAAAACTTTGATTACAGAACTTATACAGTATGATATTTGTAGAATAAAGATTGAGTTTGGTTTGAGGATTTTAGAGTGAAATGGATTTTCAGGTTTCTTAGATCTGAACTTTCATTTAGTATAGAAGATAAAAATGTTTGGAAACAAAAGATTAGTTTAAGTTTTATCTAAAATAAATAAATTCAAATAGGTTTTAGAATGCCACTTGTTATTTGAATTGTAAAGATTTATTTACAAGTGTCACTTTAAAGATATGAATGTTAAACACATGTAAGATTTTAAATATAAAATAAACTTTCTTAGTTTACAAATGTGTTAATTAAAGATAAAACTATTTCTAATTTAACTTAAGATGTTTTTATATGTTATATATATTTAGTCTTTACAAATGAATTATCCAAACATATACAAATATTTGTTTGAATATTTTAAGAATTATTTAAAACAAATTTTCAAAAGAGAAACTTTTAAAAAGAAAAGAACACATGTTGAATTATATTATTCAAGAGTTTTTCAAATTAACATACTATACTTAAATATAAATAAACTGAATTTATTTCAAAACAAATTTAAAAACAAAATAAACTTTATTATAAAAATCAATTCTTAACTATATATTTATAACAAAGTATTTACTATAATATCCTTCTAAAAATACAAGATAGATTTATAAATTAACTTTTGAAAAGTTCCAATGCTATTTCAATTTAATTAAATCAATCCATAAATTATACACCTATATATATTATAAATTTGAAAAGATCTTTTATTAAATTTTAAAATAAAATCAAAATACCTATTTACAATGTATACACATATATACATTATAAATAAAATATTTTTAAATCAGCTTATAAAGAAAATTTTATCATTAAAATATTTTTAACATTTTAAAACAATAAGATTCTCAAACTCAATTATTATACATTTTCAAAAGAATATCATTTATTAACAAAATAATTATAAATTTTCAAAAGAGAATTATGTTTGAATTGGATTATTAAATCAGTATTTCACATTTTAAAATAAATTATAAATGAAATTATTAAATAAATATTGCCCAAATTTCCGGGACATCACATTCCTCCCCCCTTAAAAGAATTTCGTCCCCGAAATTTAAAAGCAAAGGTAATTTAATAATCTCCTTAAAGATTTTACTTAACACAAGCATATATCAAACATATGCTAACAATCAAAACAACCAATTCAACCAATCAAACAAATCTAATTATCCAGACAAATTCTGGATTAAATTCTATCGAGTTTCCCCTAGGTATAAATATATACCGGGATACTCGCTCTAGAGAATCCAAACAATCAATACTAAGAAGCTCCAAAACTCCTATACAACTATATCTACAACACTAGACAAGATATCAGACTGTAGACGAGTCTGACTCAACAACCAAAATTCCAGAACTGCTGGTTCCACAACCAGAGATAGATCATACACGTATTCCCTCAGAGATACGTGAAACTCATCGAATCCCAGTTATCCAAACTGGCAATCCAATCCTGTAGATCAATCACTTAACCTTTAAGAGAAAACAGAAAGGTCCAATCTCTTATCCACAAATCTTTCCTGTCGATCCTGGGCTGCCTCCAACTTCTAGATCAATCCAATCCATCACACAAACTCTGCTACAAATATCAGAAGACTTCAGACAAACTACACTTATTCGGAAAACAGAACAGGTGCTCAAGACATCCAAGTTTCCACATTAAAGTGAATTTCCCATAGAAATCCTCTGATCCAAGACAAAACACAAATCCCCAAATGAATCGGGTGCTCCTATTCTGGAATAGCTGCCACCATGCTTCCACTGCGCACTCTGATTCAAGAATGCTATTGATGAACATAGGTACAAACTTGATCAACTTACCCCGAAAACATTGTTCATCAAATCCCATAAAATCTCAAAAAACCAAGTCGAAACAGAACTCAATCTCCTGATGCGGATGCAAAACTTAACTCCTTCGAAGACATCCAGAAAATACCAAACCACTTTGATAACTCAAACATCTTCTAGAGATGCTTCAATCCAAACAAAGATTACTCAGAAAACTTCCGGATCATCGCAAGTCACTTTTGCGATTCAACTCAGTTCAGATTGTTCTCTTTTCAACAATCAGAACAGCCAAAGCCTTCAAATCAAAAGGAAACCAGTGGTCCACCTTCGACCACAAACATCACACCCAGCCGATCTTTCAGAAGAAACGGACAAACCTCACCATCTGCCCGGCCTACAGACAAAAGAATCACAGAGTCTTCGGAACCATCGAAGAAACAGGCCACTCACTGCTGCTACTGCTGCCAAAAACTTCCTTATCCAAAAACTTATCGAACCTCAAAGCTACACCAACCACTTCCACAAAAGAGCCTTCAGAAGACAGATATCCCTCAGGAAACTCGACTCCAAACCAAGCACAAAACATTCTGTCAGACTGAGTCTCAAACTCAAATACAGACAGATCTCCTTCCTAAGGTTGCCAAAATATCATTGCTGGCTTTAGTAATCAAACTGATCCAGACTCAAGAAAAATCCACTCATACGAGTGAAATCAAGCTTAAATTCCAAAGATACACTCTAAATCTTGAAAAGATTCTCCTTCAGAGATCAGAAAAACCCTTCACACCAAACTGCCAAACTACTCAAGATGCCCAACACTGCCCTAGCAGATCTCTTCCAAGCTCAAACACTCAGAACTCCAACCATTGGTAGTTGTGTTACACACACCACTACCCTATCTACCTTTATTACTTATATTGGAAAACCTGAACAAGTAACCCAACAGATAGGTAGAATTAAATATATTTATATATAAAATTACAAGTACGCTCTCTCGAGAAAGATACCACTACAGAGCCTAGGTATTCACTCAACCTACTGCTCTGATACCACGTGTGACGACCCAACTTCCAAACTCCAGGAAATTGCATCGCTAAGAAGAAAGAAAGGGATAGAAGAAGAAAAGAAAGAGAAAGAAGAACACAAACAACATCAGAATCTCACAGCGGAACGAATAAAATATAATATATCACATAATACTTTACATAGTATCATATACATCAGAGTTTTACAGCCAATACAACACATACTAGACAGTTATAAACACCTGTCTAGTTATACAACTCTAAACAGTACAAGAAATAACTCAGAGAGATGACTCAGAGATACCAACACAGCGGAAAATAGATAACTACAACGCAGAAGCCTCCTGCTCCATTTGCTCCTCCATAACTCGTCAAAACAATCCTGAATCACTTGACTACTCATACATAATATGAGTACCCAAGAGTTTAATAAAACAGAAAATAAACACTCGGGTCAGACAGGGGTTTGGTGTGAGTAAATAGTTTAAAAGTTGCTTAACTTTAGAAAATCCTTTGAAAACAAAAGGTATCACGTAAGACTTCCCACACATAAACATGGAAAAGTTTTTACCTTACGCTAACCAAAACATTTGATAGGAAATCCAGTGATATTATAATAGTGTCTAGGGTTTTCAAAATAAAATACAGAAATAGCTGGAATGCTTGCATCTCACGTTCCAACATAGTTGGGCACAATCAAAACCGTACAGGCACTTATTGGATTTTGGATTCCATCAATGGCAGGGCTACTGGGGTACCGCCCGTCACAGTACGTGGCCTAGATCACCGTACCGAGGAGCCACCCTAACTCCCCTGCAACACAAGGCCGGCACCGTTCCTTACTGAACAGTCCCGAACAAGACCACCCCGACGGTTGGAGCTCTCAACCGTCCACACAGCCGAAATATAAAGGGACCTCTAGACAGGGGTAAATCTCACTCTCAAGTGGGGGCTACCCACGAAGCCTTGCTGCACCTCCCCTGTTTTAGCCATTCCCGGTTGATGAGGCTTGAGGTTACGATTACCTTTAGAGAACACATCTATCTTAGAATGCTCATCGTCCACCTGACGATGTTCTGAAAGCATTCAATCCATACAAGTTCGTTCCGGGTTCGAACGAAACCGAAGGCATTATCTCGTTACACTCGTATTGGAATCACCCTCAGAGTTAACGACAATAACCCTTGCACTCTAAACCACCATCTCGAATCTATAAGTACTATTCCGTCAAACTCATTACGGAATCACCCACAGAGTTATACTGACGTATAGCCCTTACACCTCGAGTCTTCACATGCTCCACTTGGATTAACGACCTAACGTTTAATTGGAATCGATGTGGTTTTCGGATATCCAAATATGGAAACCCGATCCCGGTCTCACCGAAACCAAACGCCATTTTGATGTCCAAGTTATACTTAAGGGTTTTAAACAATTAACTCATTTAATTTTTATCTATTTCACACAGATAGATAAACTACATATTCACATCATAACAGATAACCCATAACATTATCACAATAGATAATCATCACAACAGTCAAACATCACAACAACAATCATCACAACCAAATAATCCATCATACTATAATTAAGCATCCATATCCTATAGATACTACTCATCTCATTTCTGAGATTACAACCATCCAAAAGTATATCAATATCATCCATAAGTAATGATATATTATCCATCATTTATAATTAATTTAAAATGAATTAAATTAATTACTTCTATCCTTAATTAATTTAAAATAAATTAAATTAATTATTCATCTATAAATCCTGCTTATAAATCCATTGATTAATCAACCTAGTTAATTAATCATTCATAAAGTATTTAACTTGGTTAAACATCTTTGATTAATCATTCACTAATTACAATAAGTAATTAGTCTTTAATTAATTTCATAAAATTAATTAACCTTAATCATAAGTAATTAACTTTTGATTACTTAATTTATTAATTAACTATAATTAATTACATTCACCCTTAATTAATTACAATTAATTAATCACTTAATTAATTAATTATTACTTAATTAAACAATGCCTTAATTACATCATTAATTATAATAATTAATGATCTCTAATTAATATTTAAATTGATTACTCAATTAAAAATTAATTACAATTATTAATCACCTTGATTAATATTTAAATCCAGTAATTAACTATCTTAATTACTCCTTAATAAATTAATTATCAATAATTAATTATCTATATTAATTAATCCTTGATTAATTACAAAAGTAATTATCCAAATTACTTTTAAGTAAATCACCTTTCCTTAATTACATTCCAGTAATTATTACTTCTCTAAGTAATCTTACTCCATAAATTACATTAAGTAATTATTATCATTAAATTATTCTTAAATTAATTAAACTAAATTAATTAATTTAACAAAGCATATTATCAGAATTAATTACAATATGTAATTAATCCCTTAATTACTTTTATAAAGTAATTAACAAATTACAATTGATTTTCTTAAAATAATTAATCTAATTAATCCATCAAAATTAATTACATTAATTAATTATCAATTATCCTTAGATAATTAACAACATTCCATTAATTCCTTACTTGAATTAATTATACATTAACCATTTTTAATTATAAATTAATTCAAGTTATTATTTAAAATCAAATAAATAAGTAAATCCTTAATTATTTTCAAAATAATTCATTTACTTATTTATGACTTAATTAATATTCAAAATGTATTTAAACAATACATTTCTAAAATTAAATTCAACTTTCAATTTAAAATTTAAAATTTAAAAATGTTTAACTATATAAACATTTCCAAAAATAATTTAAAAAAAACTAAAAGTAAAGAACTAACATTTTCATATTAAGAAAAGTTTTAAAATCAATATTACAAAAAAAAAATTCTAAGAAATCAAACATTTGAAAATAATTAAATTAGTTAACTTTTCAAATTAAAGTTAAACCTATCATAATTTTATTTCAACACTTAACGGAAGAATTCTTTTAAATTTAAATCTTAATTTGAAATCAGATTCAAATTTAAATTCTGCTTAATACATTTCTGTCAAAATTTAAAACTTTTCAAAACTGCTTGAATTCAAGCAGTTTTCTATTCGTCGAAGCCTCCTGCTCCATTACTCCTCCAAAATTCGTCAAGCTAACCTGAATCACTTGACTACTCATACATAATATGAGTACCCAAGAGTTTAATAAAACAGAAAATAAACACTCGGGTCAGACAGGGGTCTGGTGTGAGTAAACAGTTTAAAGTTGCTTAACTTTAGAAAAACCTTTGAAAGAAAAGGTATCACGTAAGACTTCCCACACATAAACATGGAAAAGTTTTTACCTTACGCTAACCAAAACATTTGGTAGGAAATCCAGTGATATTATAATAGTGTCTAGGGTTTTCAAGTAAATATGAAATAGCCGAAATTGTTACATCTATTAAATTCCAGCTACTAGCCACAAAAGTGGGTAATACAAACAAAACCGTAGGGTCTCGTAGGGAAAATGGGTTTCCATCAATGGCAGGGCTACTGGGGTACCGCCCGTCACAGTACGTGGCCTAGATCACCGTACCGAGGAGCCACCCTAACTCCCCTGCAACACAAGGCCGGACCCATCCCTTACTGGATAGTTCCAAACAAGACAAACCCGGCGGTTGTCCGGAATTCAACCGCCCCACACAGCCGAAATAAAAAGGGACCTCTAGACAGGGGTAAATCTTGCTCTCAAGTGGGGGCTACCCACGAAGCCTTGCTGCACCTCCCCTGTTTTAGCCATTCCCGGTTGATGAGGCTTGAGGCTGCGATTACCTTTATAGAACACATCTCTTAGAATGCTCATCGTCCACCTGACGATGTGTTGAAAGCATTCAATCCATACAAGTTCGTTCCGGGTTCGAACGAAACCGAAGGTACTATCTCGTTGCACTCGTTTTGGAATCACCCTCAGAGTCAACGACCATAGCCCTTGCACTCTAAATCTCCATCTCGAACCTATAAGTACTATTCCGTCAACTCATTACGGAATCACCCACAGAGTTATACTGACGTATAGCCCTTACACCTCGAGTCTTCACTCGCTCCACTTGGATAAACGACCTAACGTTTAATTGGAATCGATGTGGTTTTCGGATATCCAAATATGGAAACCCGATCCCGGTCTCACCGAATCCAAACGCCATTTTAATGTCCAAGTTGTACTTAAGGGATTTAACAATTAACTTATTCAGGATGATATAAACAGATAGATGAATAACATTATCATTATAGATAATTCATAACAAACATTCATCTTACAAAGCAGCATATCACATATCATATAGATATTCAAATCATCCAATATCATTCAATCACTCAATATCAATCAATATCCAATATCAACCAATCACTCAATATCAATCATTCATTCATAATAGAATTGATTAATTCTAATCAATTTAATTAACCTATAATTAAATTAATTACTATCCTTTAAACATTTGGATTATCTTAATCCTACTTCATTGATTTATTACAAATCAAATCCATTAATCATCTCCTAATGATCTTCCTTAATTAATCCTTCTTGATTAATTATCTTTAATTACATTCAAGTAATTATTCCTAACCATATTCAGTAATTAGCCTTCAATTGCTATCATTAATCACAATAATTAATGATCTTTCATTAATTAATTAACTATAATTAATTACATTAATCCCTAATTAATTACAATTAATTAATCATATTTAAATTAATTACTTTTATTAATTACTTTCATTAATTATATTAATTAATAATTCTTATTAATTAATAATCCTTAATTAATTAAATAATTAACTTGTAATTAATCTTCTTATTAAATATAAACAGTAATTAACAATTTGTAATTACTTATCTTAATTAATTAACTTCTTAATTAATTATTTCTAAATCCATTATATTAATCCTTGATTAATTAATCCAATTAATTAAATCTTAATTACTTCATTAAGTAATTATTAATCAATAATTAATCCTTAATTAATTACTTTAATCATTAATTATAATTCTTGATTAATTACTCTTAGTAATTAACCCTTATTTAATCTTATTCCTTAATTAATTAATCACATTAATTAATTAACTTAAATAAATTAAGTAATTAACTCTTAATTACTTCTATTAATAAATCTTAATTACTTCCTTAATTAATTACTTAACAAATAATTAATTTCAACATTGAATAACTCATTATTCATTAACAAATTTATTATTCCATAATTAATTAACTTTAAAACAATTTAGTCAATCAATTCCATAATTGATAATATTAAGTGATCCCATTAATCATTTCCAATTAATTACTACCATGAGTAACTCCTCCAATTACTTCCATAAGTAATTACCATTCTAATTACATTCAAAAATTAACCATTGATTACTTCATTAAGTAATTACACTTAATTAATTCTTAATTAAGTGATATTTAAAATTAAATAAATAATTAACTAATTATTTAAAATTAATTAAACAATTAATTAATTAATTCTTATATTTCAAAATCTTTAATTAATTAAGAAAACACAAATCTTAATTAATCTCTTACCTATTAACAAATTATATTTATTAAGAATTCTTAAATTAATAACAAAGATAAATTAATCCTATTTATCTTCATAATTAAATTGTTTGAATTAATCAAATTTTAAAAACTTAAAATCAAATTATTTTATTTGGATTTCAAAATAATAATCTTATTTGAAAATAAGAAATTTAGAAACAAATTTCAAAATTTAAAACACTTTAAATTATCTAATTAAAACTTATTTATTTTCAAAATAAATTGAAAACTTTGTTATTACTTTAAGATTCACTTAAAACTTTGATTAATTCCTAAATTTGAACACACTTCCTTCAAATTTACAAATTATAAAAATTTAGTTAAGTTAATTATTTCCAAAAGAAATTATCTTAAACAAATTTAAAACTTATAATATATTCAATCAATACTTTTTAAAAGTTGATTAAATTTTAATTCAAAACACAAACTTTTAACTTCATAAACTATTTCCTTTTTATAAAGCTTGAACTTGTTTTTTTCTTTCTTTCTCAAACAACAAGTTTAAGTGAGCAACATTATCTTTACTTTTTTTTTTCTACAGTACTAACAAAACACAGCCAGAAACCCTGACTCAAAACACTCGAGTAAATCACAACAACCACTCGTGCCAAACACTCCCGCAAACCAGCTACCCCACTTCGAGTTTCCCCTGGCAAGAACACGAGTAAGACGCGAAATAAGTCTTCGCGTTGTAACCTTCTTTCCCAAAGCTTCGAATGCTCAGAGCCTCGAATCGTGCACGGTGCACGTGCACCGCCGATCCACCCAACTCCGGCCACCTTCCTGACCGCCAACCCATCACACAAACCCTCAACAATCTATTCTACCACCCAGGTTCACGAAAAATCACGCGACCCAAATTATCACCTCACATTCGAACTACAGGAAAACAAATCACCAAAACCCCTCCCATAGCCGCCGCTCCGATCGAAGATGAACTTCGCCAATCACCCTGAAGATTTGCCACACCAAGGTTATCATTTACCCCCTGACGCGATCGCGTTCGATCCAACATACACGAGGTAAAGCTTCGCCATTCAAGCCGAAAGTAACAGCAGACACAACCCTAATTCGATTGAATTCCAATAAATCAGTAATTTGAAAAATCTGATATCATTTTTCCCTTAATCCATGATCTACAAACTTGCTTCGAACCAAATTCTAGCTAAAATTATCAAGTCATCTCTCGGCAATTTGCAAAAAAACAATTTCCACACAAACTCCAATTTCTCAAGAATTTCTCAATTAAAAATTATGATATACCTCTTAAAAATCATGATTTACTACCACCAATCCTTATGTATAATCAAAGTTAGAAATTATGATGTTTCATTTCTGACCATTTTCATTTCTTACTGTTATTCTTGTTTTAAAAATTATTTGTTAGTTTCAAAATTACAAAAACCATTTTTAAAATCTTCAGAACATGTTAACAAACAAATCTCACTTATATATCAATGTCTAATATGGGTTTGCTTGAGAGATTTTGAATTTTTTTTTTTTTCCTAAGAAAAACAAATCCAGTAAACAAACAGAGTCGAAAAATTCTACAGGCACAGTATCTCGAGTTAATCATCACACTTTTTAACATGCATGAACAACAATACTCAAATAAAAACATTCATAATCATAGCGGCATTCATTACATGCATTGTAATTCAAACACAGATAATATTTTAAAACTGTTTTTAAAAAAAATGATTACTCACTTGTTAAATGCAGAGAGCAGAGAGCAGAAAACAAAGCATGTAGTTAAACAAATAAAACTGTTTTTAAAAGAGGTTTTACTCACTGTTAAATGCAGGGCAGATTTTGCTTTTTATTTCCAGGCTTAGAATCTTTAATTTGAAAAATGCTTTGGTTTTGCAGAAAATCCCTTGCATGCTTAATTTGAGGCTTCAGTTTGAATAAATCTTTTGAACAGAAAACTTGCATTGCAGAAGAAAGTCTTTGCATGCTTTCAACTTGATGTTCTAAAGGTTGAAGCTGCTGTGTTGAGTTGCATACTGCAGATTTGAGTTGCAGTATTTTCTTTTTGAATTTGCAAGTTGAAGTTTTAAGAAATGCAGGTTGAGGTTTATAGCTTGAAGTTGAGGAAACTTTGATATTGATTTTAAAATCTCAGGTTTGCAAATGGAGATTTGTAAATGAATTTCTGATGTTAGCCATTAATTGGAAGAGGAAACAAATTCTCTTCATATTTTAAGTTTATAAGAATTAAAGAGAGTAAGATTTTAGAATAAAGACACTTGTCACATAAGTGACTTGCGATTGGTTTGGAATTTTCTTGAGCATTCTTTGTTTGAGACTGAGGATTCTCATGAGGAAATAGGAGCTACCGAGGTAATCAGTAGGTCGTCTGCATCTGGAATTGAGATCCATATTGTTTGGTTCCAGAAGTGATTTGGTAGCTAGCCTGGTTGTAAGATGGTTCTTGGAGAAGGTGAAGTTGGGGTAGCAGCTCAAAATTTTTGGAATTTGTATTTGGTCAGATCTTGTTTTTGATCTGGATTCTGTAGTGATGTTGTGTGACCAAGTCGGATGAGTCGCTCAGGTTATATGGATTTGATGAACAATGTTTCTCATATATTGGATAAGTTTGTATTCGTGTTCATCTATTTCAGAATCAGAGTTGCGCAGCGGAAGCGAGGTAGCAGCTGTGCAAGGAAGGAAGCAAGTTCTGTTTGCTATTGCTTGAATAATAGGATTTGTGTTCTGGATTTCGACGGATTTTGGAAGACTTTTCTGCTGAATAGGATCCAGAAGTTAGTTTGCTTTGGTCTAGTTGTTTCTGTAAGTATCAGCATAGGTTGAGCTGATCAAAAGAGATTGCCAGCTCAGGATTGTCTGTTGAGTTATACAGATATGAGATGAGTTTTGGAGTTTGAAGTTGGGGACTTCATTTGTTGTTAAGATTTCTCTGGTTAAGAGAGCAGAAATTGAGTAAGATTGGTTGGTTAGTGCCTTGGCTTGAGATTTCTTATCTGTGTTCTGATAAGATAAGATTTGTTGTCTATGAGATTGAATTGCCAGTTTGGATAGCTGGAGTTCATTTTATTTCACGTATCTCTGAGGGAGTACGTGTATGATTCATCATTGGTTGCTGAATCTGTAGTTCAGTTAGAATTTGATGTTGAGCTGGAGTTGAGTGTAATCTGATATTCTGTTCAGATTGGTGGATCTAGAGCAGAGTGGAGCTCTGGATTTTGGTAGTATAGTTTGTTAGTTTAGCTTTGTAGAGCGAGTCTCCTGGTAATTTTTACTTGGGAAACTCGGGATTGTATTAGAGTTTTATTCTGACATATGTCAGGATAATTAGCTAAGTTTGTTTGTGTGATTGATTGCTTTGGTTGTTAGTTACTGGTTGTTAGGAATGCTTTGCTAATTGATTTTAAATCTTTGTTGGGTTATTAAATTAACTTTGCTTTTAAATTTCGGGGACGAAATTCTTTTGAGGGGGGAGGATTGTAACGACCCGGAATTTTGGGCAATATCGATTTAATAATCTGTGTAAATAATTTAATTGGTTTAATGATTTTCTTTATAATTTTAATTTAAATTGGTTAATTTAATCTTTTAAAGGTTAATAAATTTTAATCTAACAATTTTGATAAGAGTTATTTTCAAAAGCTAATAAATTTTAATTCTATTTATAATATATATGTTTGATATATATTGTGAATGGGAATATCTTTTGTTTTAAATTAAAAATTGAATTCTCAAATTGTAATATATGTAAGCATATGTTATAATTTGATATTTGTTTTGAAAAATTTAATATTATCAATTGTAACGACCCGGAATTTTGGGCAATATCGATTTAATAATCTGTGTAAATAATTTAATTGGTTTAATGATTTTCTTTATAATTTTAATTTAAATTGGTTAATTTAATCTTTTAAAGGTTAATAAATTTTAATCTAACAATTTTGATAAGAGTTATTTTCAAAAGCTAATAAATTTAAATTCTATTTATAATATATATGTTTGATATATATTGTGAATGGGAATATCTTTTGTTTTAAATTAAAAATTGAATTCTCAAATTGTAATATATGTAAGCATATGTTATAATTTGATATTTGTTTTGAAAAATTTAATATTATCCATTCATAAAACTGTCACGACCCGACTTTCCACTCCCGGAAAATCGCATCATGAATTAAGAAAGAAAGGGATAGAAAGAGGAAAGAAAGGAGAGAAAGAAGAAACAACACAAGAATCTCAACAGCGGAACGAATAAATTATATTAATAACAAAATGTAACATAGTATACATCAAATATCAGAGTACACAGACATATACAACACATACTAGACAGTTATAGACACCTGTCTAGTTATACAACTCAAATCAAACACAACACTCAGAGATACCAAACACAGCGGAATTATATAACTATACGCAGAAGCCTCCTGCTCCATATGCTCCTCCACAAATCGTCAAAGCCAATCCTGAATCCTAACCTGAATTCCCTTGGCTACTCGTAAAAATTTGAGTACCCAAGAGTTAAAGAAAAACAGAAATAACTCCGGGTCAGACATGGGTCTGGTGTGAGTAACAGGTTAAAGTTGCTTAACTTTTAAAAATCCTTTAAAAGAAAGGTATCACGTAAGACTTCCCACACATAAACATGGAAAAGTTTTTACCTTACGCTAACCAAAACATTTGATAGGAAATCTGATGATATTATAATAGTGTCTAGGGTTTTCAAGTAAATAAGAAATAGCCGAAATTGTTACATCTATTAAATTCCAGCTACTAGCCACAAAAGTGGGTAATACAATCAAAACCGTTGGCACTTATTGGATTTTGGATTCCATCAATGGCAGGGCTACTGGGGTACCGCCCGTCACAGTACGTGGCCTAGATCACCGTACCGAGGAGCCACCCTAACTCCCCTGCAACACAAAGCCGGACCCATTCCTTACTGAATAGTTCCGAACAAGACAACCCCGCAGTTGGCGTACGTCCAACTGCCCACACAGGCGAAATAAAAGGGACCTCTAGACAGGGGTAAATCTTGCTCTCCAGTGGGGGCTACCCACGAAGCCTTGCTGCACCTCCCCTGTTTTAGCCATTCCCGGTTGATGAGGCTTGAGGTTACGATTACCTTTAGAGAACACATCTCTTAGAATGCTCATCGTCCACCTGACGATGTTCTGAAAGCATTCAATCCATACAAGTTCGTTCCGGGTTCGAACGAAACCGAAGGCATTATCTCGTTACACTCGTATTGGAATCACCCTCAGAGTTAACGACGATAACCCTTGCACTCTGATTCACCATCTCGAATCTATAAGTACTATTCCGTCAAACTCATTACGGAATCACCCACAGAGTTATACTGACGTATAGCCCTTACACCTCGAGTCTTCACTCGCTTCACTAGGATTAACGACCTAACGTTAATTGGAATCGATGTGGTTTTCGGATATCCAAATATGGAAACCCGATCCCGGTCTCATCGAAATCCAAAGCGTGTCTTTTAAGGCCAAGTTGTTTTAAGTTTAAAACAATCTAATTCATTATCTAAATATACACAGATAGATAATTCTCAACATAACAGATAATCAACCTTATCATTACCAACAGATAATCATATCAAATTAGATAATCCAAATTATCATCCAAGAGCAACCAATGCATCCATATCACATACACTACTCATCTCCTATCTGAGATTACAAACCAGACCAGTCAACCAATACCAATCATCAAACATAAGCAATGATCAAATGATCACACCTTCAATAATTAATTTAAAATGAATTAAATTAATTACTCAATCTCTAATTAATTTAAAATGAATTAAATTAATCATCCAAATCTTGCTTAACTAAACCATCCATTGATTATAAATCAATTTATAAATCATCATCTCAATATTCTTTCAATTAATCATTACTGATTAACTATCTCTAATTACAATAAGTAATTAGCTTATAAGTTGATTACACAAGTTAATTACTTAGTTGATTAATAAATTAATTAATGATGTGATTTGGAATGGATTAATTAAATCAATACTTAATGAATGTTTAATGAACCAAATCTTCTATTTACAATGTATAAACATTTATACATTATAAATATTTTTAATCTATATATAATAAAGGATATTTTCTAATTATTTTATATAAATGAATAATTTGTATATTAATTAATTTGATTTAAATTAGTATTGTATAATTTTCTCAAGTTTGTTTTAATTTTCTTTCTTATATCTTTATTAAAAAGTAAGTATGTATTTATTTTGTTTTTAAAATAAATATAGTTTAAATTTCATTTTATAATAAAGGTTTATTTTGTTTTGTTTTATTTTAAAATCTTCTTTTCTTTTGAAATTTAGTTTCATATAGAATATTATTTTAAAAATAATTAAACAAACATTAATATGTAGTGGTTCCGCTGTGTTTGAGTTGTATCTGTTTCTCTGATGTATTTGGATTGTAATTGCTAGACAGATGTTTATAACTGTCTAGTTTGTGTTGTATTAGCCGTTTAACTCTGATGTATATAATACTGTGTAAAGTTTTATGTGATATATTATAATTTATTCGATTCCGCTGTGAGATTCTGATATTGTCTGTTCTTTCTTTCCTTTCTTTTCTCTTTTCTATCCCTTTCTTTCTTCTTAATGATGCAACTTTCTGGAGTATGGAAGTTGGGTCGTTAAATCTCAATTATCAATTTAAAGTCATTAAATCAAATTCAAAATAACAAAGTTAATTCCTTATTTATGATAAATATGTACTTTAAGCTTTTAAATAAGATTTAAATTAAAATAGATGTTTCAAAACATATAAACATGATTGAATCAAAATGTAAATTACTTGATTTCATATGAATATTACATATACATGTATATAAGGATTTAATAAATTGTTAAAGAAAAACATTAATAAAACATATAAATAATACTTATATAACACATGTAAGAATATTAATTTACATTAAAGACATTTGTAAATTATTAGGCATAGGTGTAAGTAAATTAGATCTTGAAGGTGACAAATGTCATTTTCTTTAATAATTATTTAAAATTAAATTGTAGATAGAGATAGTTTACTTCCAGCTAAAAACATTTTTTTTTCTCTTCAAACTTAAAACTGAATACAAAAGGAAAATACAAAGATCATAAAAGTACAAATCAAATCAAAGTTCAAATAACCCACAGCAAATAAATTTACAAGTGTCAAATTTAAAACATGAAACTTAACACATGTAAGATTTTAAAAATAAAAATAAATTTCTTTGTTTTACAATTGTTTTAATTAGAGATAAAACTATTTCTAATTTAAATTATGATGTTTTAATATGTTTATATATATTTAGTCTTTACAAATGAATTATCCAAACATATACAAATATTTGTTTGAATATTTTAAGAATTATTTAAAACAAATTTTACAAAAGAAACTTTTTTTTTTTTAAAAGAAAAGAACAAGTTGAATTTATTTTATTCAAGAGTTTCAAATTAACATATTATACTTAAATATAAATAAACTAAATTTATTTCAAAACAAATTTTAAAATAAAACAAAATAAACTTTATTATAAAAATACAATTCTTAACTATATATATTTATAACAAAATATTTACTATAATTACTTTCTAAAAATACAAGATAGATTTATAAATTGACTTATGAAAAGTTCAATACTATTTTCATTTTAGTTTAATCAATCCATAAATTATACACCTATATATATTATAAATTTGAAAAGATCTTTTTATTAAATTTTAAAATAAAATCAAAACATCTATTTACAATGTATACACATATATACATTATAAATAAAATGTTTTTAAATCAATTTAGAAAGGAAATTTTATCATTAAAAATATTTTTAACATTTTAAAACAATAAGCTTCTCAAATTAAATCATGATTATAAATTTTCAAAAGAATATCATTTATTAACAAAATAATTATAAATTTTCAAAAGAAAATTATGTTTGAATTGGATTATTAAATCAATATTTCACATTTTAAATTAATTATAAGTGATGGATAATATATCATTACTTATAATTAATTTAAAATGAATTAAATTAATTTCTTCTATCCTTAATTAATTTAAAAATAAATTAAATTAATTATCCATCTATAAATTTTGCTTATAAATCTATTGATTAATCAACCTAGTTAAATAATCATTCATTAAGTATTCAATTTGATTAAACATTTATGATTAATCATTCACTAATTACAATAAGTAATTAGTCTTAAATTAATTCCATAAAATTAATTAACCTTAATCATAAGTAATTAACATTTAATTACTTAATTAATTGACTATAATTAATTTATAAATGAGTAATTAAGATAGTTAATTACTGGATTTAAATATTAATCAAGGTGATTAATAAATGTAATTAATTTTTAATTGAGTAATCAATTTAAATATTAATTAGAGATCATTAATTATTATAATTAATGATGTAATTAAGAATTGTTTTAATTTGAATTAAATGCATCAGATAAACAACATGATATGATCACAATAATAAGTTAAATCCAAGGTTAAACTGTTTTTAAAAAGTTTTGAAGCCTGGAAATAATGCAGTTCTGTCTTCTGCAAGATTCAAGTGAGAAAATAATCTAAAAAAAAAAACAGTATTAACATTTGATAAAACTTGTTTCTATGATTGAATAACATGGTGTGGATTGAATATTTGATTAATTCTGAATGCATGTTTGAATTAGGTGTATCTGTTTTGCCTGTGAAGTAATATCTGTCTTCAGTGAAATATAACAGGTTCAACTTCATAAATAAAATCAATATGCTAGCATGGAATTCATATTGATCTTTGATGTGTAAATAAAAGTTGTTTGAAATCAACTAACATATCATCTAAAAATATTTGTAAGCTTTAAATTTGAAGAACTCGAAGCAGGCATCGTGTTTTGTATGATGGAACCCGAAGCAAGGGGTAGGCAGGGAAGACTCGGGTTGTTTTGCTTGTTTACTCGGGTGTGGCACGGGTTGTTGCCAGTTACTCGAGTATTCAGAGGGTCAGGTTTTAGAACTTTATGTTTAAGTTGTTAATTCAAAGAATATTTGTTTTTAGAAATAAAGTTTTTTAAAAACAAAGGTTGAATAAGTTTTCAGATTGAAATTGTTTTCTAAGTTATGTTTTAAACAAGTTTATATATTTTAAAATATGGAGTTTTAAATAAAATAAGTGGATTTAAAATAAAGTTTATAGTAAACTTTAATAAATAATTTGGGAAAGGTTTTTAAAGACTTAAAGGTTCAATTTAAAATATGTTTTAAATTTAATTGATTTCTAATTATTATATTTTACTTAAATAAGTCAATGATTTAGAATTTGATAATCAATTGTAATAAAGATTATCTTTAGTAAGTTTGAATTTAATTTAAGTAAAGATAATTAAATTTGTAAAGATAATTGAGATAATTAAATTATTTTTAATTATCAAGTTTTAATTATGAATAAATGATTTAATTAAGATAAGGTTTCTTAATTAAGAATCTTTTAATATAATAAGTTAAGAATCATTTAATTAATTTTAAATGATTTAGTTAAATAGTTAATTAAGTAATTAACTTGTGATTAATTAAAATAATCACTTATGGATTAATATAATATAATTACTTGGGAAGTAATTAAAGTAATTAAGTGATTAATTACCAAAGGTAATTAAGTAAAGAATAATCACTTTATGAAAAGTAATTAAGTAAATGTGATTAAGAGTTAATCACTTTAGTTATTAAAGAATTAATTAATAATTGATTAAAGGTTTAAATTATTTGATTAATGATTAATTAATTGAAGTATTAAGAGTAATTAATTAAGTCCTTAATTACTTGTTAAAGTAATTAATTAAGATAGAATTTAATTAATGATATAATCATTAATTAATGAAAATAATTAATTAATTGTTAATTAATAATTTAAGAATAATTAATTTTATAATTAAGTTTTAATTACTAAATGTAATTAAAAATAATTAATCAAAGGTGATTAATTAAAAGTAATTAATTAAGTATGATTAATTAAAAAGGTAATTAATCAAATGTGATTAATTAAAAATGATTAATCAAGTAAATTTAATTAAAGGTAATTAAGGAATAATTACCAGAATAATTAGAGAATAATTAATCAAAGTTGATTAATTTAGAAAGTAATTAAGAGGTAATTACTTAGTATAATTTGGAAGTAATTAATCAGGATGATTAATTAATTTGGTAATTAAGTAATAATTACTTAAGTAATTAAGTGATAATTAATTAGGGAGGATTAATTGAAGTGGATAATTAAGTGATGGTTAGTTAATTAATTTGTAATTAATTAATAAATAGGAAGTTGGATTGAGGATAATCCAAGTGTTTAATTAAGGATTAATTTAATTTAAGGATTAATTAAATTAATCAAGTTTGAATCAAAATTGTTTATGAATGGTTAATGATTGGATGATTTATATCATTTAATGAGTTAATGATATTGGATGTTGTTGGATGGCATTGATTGATGGATGATGATATGTATATGCTATATCTGATTGTGATATATATGCTGCTTTGTGATATGTATAGATGCATGTTATAATAGATGCTTATCTATCTGTGTTGTGAATACATCCATTTATGTTAAGTGATACTTCTGAATATCTATTGTTTAAATCCCTTAAGTACAACTTGGACATTAAAATGGCGTTTGGTTTCGATGAGACCGGGATCGGGTTTCCATATTTGGAATCCGAAAACCACATCGATTCCAATTAAACGTTAGGTCGTTAATCCAAGTGGAGCAAGTGAAGACTCGAGGTATAAGGGCTATACGTCAGTATAACTCTGTGGGTGATTCCGTAATGAGTTTGACGGAATAGTGCTTATAGATTCGAGATGGTGAATCAGAGTGCAAGGGCTATGGTCGTTGACTCTGAGGGTGATTCCAAAACGAGTGCAACGAGATAGTGCCTTCGGTTTCGTTCGAACCCGGAACGAACTTGTATGGATTGAATGCTTTCAGAACATCGTCAGGCGGACGATGAGCATTCTAAGATAATTGGTCCTATAAAGGTAATCGCAGCCTCAAGCCTCATCAACCGGGAATGGCTAAAACAGGGGAGGTGCAGCAAGGCTTCGTGGGTCGCGCCCACTGGAGGGCAAGATACATCCCTGTCTAGAGGTCCCTTTATATTTCGGCTGTGTGGGCAGTTGGTCTGCAGCCAACTGCGGGGTGGTCTTGTTCGGGACTGTTCAGTAAGGAACGGTGCCGGCCTTGTGTTGCAGGGGAGTTAGGGTGGATCCTCGGTACGGTGATCTAGGCCACGTACTGTGACGGGCGGTACCCCGGTAGCCCTGCCATTGATGGAATCCAAAATCCAATAAGTGCCTGTACGGTTTTGATTGTGCCCAACTATGTTGGAACGTGAGATGCAAGCATTCCAGCTATTTCTGTATTTTACTTGAAAACCCTAGACACTATTATAATATCACTGGATTTCCTATCAAATGTTTTGGTTAGCGTAAGGTAAAAACTTTTCCATGTTTATGTGTGGGAAGTCTTACGTGATACCTTTTCTTTTCAAAGGTTTTTCTAAAGTTAAGCAATCTTAAACCGTTTACTCACACCAGACCCCTGTCTGACCCGAGTGTTTATTTTCTGTTTTATTAAACTCTTGGGTACTCATATTCTATATGAGTAGTCAAGTGATTCAGGTTATCTCTTGACGAATTCTGGAGGAGCTTTGGAGCAGGAGGCTTCAGCGTGTAGATATATGGTTAGAGTTTCCGCTGTGTTGTTTCTGTATGATGTCTTGTATTGTATTAGACAGAAATGTTATAACTGTCTAATTTGAGATGTTTAGTTGTGTACTCTGATGTATATGATACTATGTATATGTTCTATATTATATTTAAATCGTTCCGCTGTGAGATTCTGATGTGTTGTTTTCTCTTTCTTTTCTTCTTCTATCCCTTTCTTTCTTAATTAGTGATGCGATTTTCCGGGAGTGGAATTTCGGGTCGCTACAGCTGCTGCCAAAATGTCACGACCCGAATTTCACTCCCAGAAAATCGCGTCATGAATGAAGAAAGAAAGGGATAGAAGAAGAAAGAAAGAAGAGAAGAAAGAAACAACATCAGAATCTAACACAGCGGAACGAATAAATTATATTAATAACATAAATATTACATAGTATCATTTACATCAGAGATACACAGCATAAACAACTCATACTAGACAGTTATAAACACCTGTCTAGTTATACAACTCAATACAACAACACAGAGATCACACAGCGGAAAACTAGATATATATCTACTCGCAGAAGCCTCCTGCTCCATTGCTCCTCCACAAGTCGTCAAAGCTAATCCAGAATCCTAACCTGAATCCCTTGACTACTCATAAAAATTTGAGTACCCAAGAGTTTATGAAAAACAAAAATAAACTCCGGGTCAGACATGGGTCTGGTGTGAGTAACAGGTTAAAGTTGCTTAACTTTGAAAAACCTTTGAAAAGAAAAGATATCACGTAAGACTTCCCACACATAAACATGGAAAAGTTTTTACCTTACGCTAACCAAAACATTTGATAGGAAATCCGATGATATTATAATAGTGTCTAGGGTTTTCAAATAAATAAGAAATAGCCGAAATTGTTACATGATTAAATTCCAGCTACTAGCCACAAAAGTGGGTAATACAATCAAAACCGTTGGCACTTATTGGATTTTGGTTTCCATACAATGGCAGGGCTACTGGGGTACCGCCCGTCACAGTACGTGGCCTAGATCACCGTACCGAGGATTACTCCCTTCATCCCCTGCAACACAAAGCCGGACCCGTTCCTTACTGAACAGTTCCAAACAAGACAACCCCGTGGTTGTAGCTAGCAACCACCCACACAGCCGAATATAAAGGAACTTCTAGACAGGGATCAATCTTGCTCTCCAGTGGGCGCGACCCACGAAGCTTTGCTGCACCTCCCCTGTTTTAGCCATTCCCGGTTGATGAGGCTTGAGGCTACGATTACCTTTATAGGACAAATCATCTTAGAATGCTCATCGTCCACCTGACGATGTGCTGAAAGCATTCAATCCATACAAGTTCGTTCCGGGTTCGAACGAAACCGAAGGCATTATCTCGTTACACTCATTTTGGAATCACCCTCAGAGTTAACGACAATAACCCTTGCACTTTAAACCACCATCTCGAATCTATAAGTACTATTCCGTCAAACTCATTACGGAATCACCCACAGAGTTATACTGACTCATAGTTCTTACACCTCGAGTCTTCACAAAGCTCCACTTTGATACACGACCTATCGTTATTTGGAATCGATGTGGTTTTCGGATATCCAAATATGGAAACCCGATCCCGGTCTCATCGAAAACCAAAGCGTGTCTTTTAAGGTCCAAGTTGTTTTAAAGGTTTAAAACAATTCAATTACAGTATCTATATACACACAGATAGATAACTTATAAATCATAACTGATAATCAACATTATCACATATCAGGTAATTCACATCATCAATATCAAATAGATATACCATATATCATCATCACAATAGATAACCTATGTTATCATCACAATATCATCAAACATCCATACCACAATACTTATCTCATTATTGAGATCACAAAGCATCCAAGACAATCATCAACATCCATTCATACATAAGCAAGGATTTACTCATACCATATAATTAATTTAGAATGAATTAAATTAATTATCTCTATCTCAAATTAATTTAAAATGAATTAAATTAATTCCTTCATCTATAATTAATTTAAAATCAATTAAATTAATTACTTTACCAAATTATCATACTTACTCAATCATTTAATTGATTACAATCAATTAATCCATCATTCAAAATAAATTGCCTTAATTAGTCACTCTTGATTAATTAAACTTAATTACATTCATGTAATTATTCTTAATTAATTTTACAAATTAATTATTCTCACTAAACAGTAATTAACCTTTAATTACTTCAATTAAATTAATTAATCATAATTAATTACATTTATCCTTAATTAATTACATTAATTAATTACCTCTAATTACTTATTATTGATTAATTAATCCTAATTAATCATCCTTAATTATATCATTAATTAAATAATTAATGATCTTAATTATTTCTTAAATTAATTACTCAAAGTAATTAACAAACTTAATTACTATATTAAACCAAATTAATTATCCTTAAATTAATTTCTTAATTAATACCTTGATTAATTATTAAATAATTAATCCAAATTTCTTCATACTTAAACATCTCCTTAATTACAATCTGTAATTATTAAACAATTACTTAACTAAGTAATTTTCAAATCATTAATTACATAAAGTAATTATCCTTAACCCAAGTGTTTAAAATTAATTAAACTTAATTAAATTAAACAATCTCATTCAATTAAATTAATTACATTAAGTAATTAATTTCTTAATTACTTTATCAAGTAATTACCCAAACCATTTACAATTGATTATTATTAAATTAATTAATCTAATTAATTATAAAAATTAACCACATTAATTAATTGTTAATTAATCATGGTTAATGACCTTCATTAACCATCCTCTAATTATTTTAAAAAGTAATTAACTTAAATTAATTACCAATTAAATTATTTTTTAATCATTTATTAATTAAAGTTAATTATTAAATTAATTAACCTTAATTAAAAACTTAATTACATAATTATTATTCATTTATCATTAATTAATAACTTAATTAATGATCTTAATTCCAAATTGATTAATCCTTAATTCCAAATTTAATTAATTAATTAAATTAATTAACAAATCTTAATTACCTTGTTAATTAATTCTAAAACAAAATCTTAATCAAATTTTCAAAATAAAACATAACTTAATTATGTTTTAAAACAATTTGATTCAAAACAAAGTACTTTTGAAATTTCCTTTAAATTCCAATTTAAATTCAAGTTTAAAACGGTATAATTTTAAACTTATCAAAGTTTTAAATAAATTTAAAACTTTTAAAATTTACAAGTCAAAACAAATACTATATGAAATTTTAAAGTTAATTCCATTTCAAACCTTTAATAACTTAAGTTCCCATTTTAATTTTAAAACTTCAAATTCAACCTTGTTTGAAATTTAAACTGAATTTCAAATTAAACTGCTAAATTTCCAGATTTAAACAAATTTCAAATCTTCTCATATTTTAAAACCTCATTACTAAACTAGGTTCAGTTCTAAAAAAAACAAAACTGCAATCAATCAATCAAACTTTAATTAACTCTCAGATTTTTCCAGGATCTATGATCCATACTTAATGACACAAAAGAATACTAACATTCCTCAAGTTACAGATTGCAAGTATTGGCACAGATTTATATTTTTATTCAAGAAACAAACTGTTACTATTTATTCTAACTTAAATTTAGCTAACTTCAGACAGACAACACTTATCATATAAATATTATGATTCTAAACTAAAGTAAGCTAACAAATTTAATTTCTTAAAGACAGATAGTAACAAAGGTTTTAACATATGAGAAGATTTGAAATTTGTTTAAATCTGGAAATTTAGCAGTTTAATTTGAAATTCAGTTTAAATTTCAAACAAGGTTGAATTTGAAGTTTTAAAATTAAAATGGGAACTTAAGTTATTAAAGGTTTGAAATGGAATTAACTTTAAAATTTCATATAGTATTTGTTTTGACTTGTAAATTTTAAAAGTTTTAAATTTATTTAAAACTTTGATAAGTTTAAAATTATACCGTTTTAAACTTGAATTTAAATTGGAATTTAAAGGAAATTTCAAAAGTACTTTGTTTTGAATCAAATTGTTTTAAAACATAATTAAGTTATGTTTTATTTTGAAAATTTGATTAAGATTTTGTTTTAGAATTAATTAACAAGGTAATTAAGATTTGTTAATTAATTTAATTAATTAATTAAATTTGGAATTAAGGATTAATCAATTTGGAATTAAGATCATTAATTAAGTTATTAATTAATGATAAATGAATAATAATTATGTAATTAAGTTTTTAATTAAGGTTAATTAATTTAATAATTAACTTTAATTAATAAATGATTAAAAAATAATTTAATTGGTAATTAATTTAAGTTAATTACTTTTTAAAATAATTAGAGGATGGTTAATGAAGGTCATTAACCATGATTAATTAACAATTAATTAATGTGGTTAATTTTTATAATTAATTAGATTAATTAATTTAATAATAATCAATTGTAAATGGTTTGGGTAATTACTTGATAAAGTAATTAAGAAATTAATTACTTAATGTAATTAATTTAATTGAATGAGATTGTTTAATTTAATTAAGTTTAATTAATTTTAAACACTTGGGTTAAGGATAATTACTTTATGTAATTAATGATTTGAAAATTACTTAGTTAAGTAATTGTTTAATAATTACAGATTGTAATTAAGGAGATGTTTAAGTATGAAGAAATTTGGATTAATTATTTAATAATTAATCAAGGTATTAATTAAGAAATTAATTTAAGGATAATTAATTTGGTTTAATATAGTAATTAAGTTTGTTAATTACTTTGAGTAATTAATTTAAGAAATAATTAAGATCATTAATTATTTAATTAATGATATAATTAAGGATGATTAATTAGGATTAATTAATCAATAATAAGTAATTAGAGGTAATTAATTAATGTAATTAATTAAGGATAAATGTAATTAATTATGATTAATTAATTTAATTGAAGTAATTAAAGGTTAATTACTGTTTAGTGAGAATAATTAATTTGTAAAATTAATTAAGAATAATTACATGAATGTAATTAAGTTTAATTAATCAAGAGTGACTAATTAAGGCAATTTATTTTGAATGATGGATTAATTGATTGTAATCAATTAAATGATTGAGTAAGTATGATAATTTGGTAAAGTAATTAATTTAATTGATTTTAAATTAATTATAGATGAAGGAATTAATTTAATTCATTTTAAATTAATTTGAGATAGAGATAATTAATTTAATTCATTCTAAATTAATTATATGGTATGAGTAAATCCTTGCTTATGTATGAATGGATGTTGATGATTGTCTTGGATGCTTTGTGATCTCAATAATGAGATAAGTATTGTGGTATGGATGTTTGATGATATTGTGATGATAACATAGGTTATCTATTGTGATGATGATATATGGTATATCTATTTGATATTGATGATGTGAATTACCTGATATGTGATAATGTTGATTATCAGTTATGATTTATAAGTTATCTATCTGTGTGTATATAGATACTGTAATTGAATTGTTTTAAACCTTTAAAACAACTTGGACCTTAAAAGACACGCTTTGGTTTTCGATGAGACCGGGATCGGGTTTCCATATTTGGATATCCGAAAACCACATCGATTCCAAATAACGATAGGTCGTGTATCAAAGTGGAGCTTTGTGAAGACTCGAGGTGTAAGAACTATGAGTCAGTATAACTCTGTGGGTGATTCCGTAATGAGTTTGACGGAATAGTACTTATAGATTCGAGATGGTGGTTTAAAGTGCAAGGGTTATTGTCGTTAACTCTGAGGGTGATTCCAAAATGAGTGTAACGAGATAATGCCTTCGGTTTCGTTCGAACCCGGAACGAACTTGTATGGATTGAATGCTTTCAGCACATCGTCAGGTGGACGATGAGCATTCTAAGATGATTTGTCCTATAAAGGTAATCGTAGCCTCAAGCCACATCAACCGGGAATGGCTAAAACAGGGGAGGTGCAGCAAAGCTTCGTGGGTCGCGCCCACTGGAGAGCAAGATTGATCCCTGTCTAGAAGTTCCTTTATATTCGGCTGTGTGGGTGGTTGCTAGCTACAACCACGGGGTTGTCTTGTTTGGAACTGTTCAGTAAGGAACGGGTCCGGCTTTGTGTTGCAGGGGATGAAGGGAGTAATCCTCGGTACGGTGATCTAGGCCACGTACTGTGACGGGCGGTACCCCAGTAGCCCTGCCATTGTATGGAAACCAAAATCCAATAAGTGCCAACGGTTTTGATTGTATTACCCACTTTTGTGGCTAGTAGCTGGAATTTAATCATGTAACAATTTCGGCTATTTCTTATTTATTTGAAAACCCTAGACACTATTATAATATCATCGGATTTCCTATCAAATGTTTTGGTTAGCGTAAGGTAAAAACTTTTCCATGTTTATGTGTGGGAAGTCTTACGTGATATCTTTTCTTTTCAAAGGTTTTTCAAAGTTAAGCAACTTTAACCTGTTACTCACACCAGACCCATGTCTGACCCGGAGTTTATTTTTGTTTTTCATAAACTCTTGGGTACTCAAATTTTTATGAGTAGTCAAGGGATTCAGGTTAGGATTCTGGATTAGCTTTGACGACTTGTGGAGGAGCAATGGAGCAGGAGGCTTCTGCGAGTAGATATATATCTAGTTTTCCGCTGTGTGATCTCTGTGTTGTTGTATTGAGTTGTATAACTAGACAGGTGTTTATAACTGTCTAGTATGAGTTGTTTATGCTGTGTATCTCTGATGTAAATGATACTATGTAATATTTATGTTATTAATATAATTTATTCGTTCCGCTGTGTTAGATTCTGATGTTGTTTCTTTCTTCTCTTCTTTCTTTCTTCTTCTATCCCTTTCTTTCTTCATTCATGACGCGATTTTCTGGGAGTGAAATTCGGGTCGTGACATTTTGGTATCAGAGCAACCTCACAGACTTTGGTGGATTCATTTAAATGGGAAGATGAACTCAAAGGCAGAGCATACCAACATGCATTCACAAACATATAACCAAACTTTTATGAACACAACATAAATTTTTCTTTATCTCTATCATTTTATCAAGCAATCTAATATATTTTGAGGTTTCAATGTTCTCACTTTTGAAAAAAATACATCGGGTCGTGACATCTTGGTATCAGAGCTACACAGACATATACAACACATACTAGACAGTTATAGACACCTGTCTAGTTATACAACTCAAATCAAACACAACACTCAGAGATACCAAACACAGCGGAACTATATAACTATACGCAGAAGCCTCCTGCTCCATATGCTCCTCCACAATTCGTCAAAGCTAATCCTGAATCCTAACCTGAATTCTCTTGACTACTCATAAAAATTTGAGTACCCAAGAGTTAAAGAAAAACAGAAAATAACTCCGGGTCAGACATGGGTCTGGTGTGAGTAACAGGTTAAAGTTGCTTAACTTTGAAAAACCTTTGAAAGAAAAGGTATCACGTAAGACTTCCCACACATAAACATGGAAAAGTTTTTACCTTACGCTAACCAAAACATTTGATAGAAAATCTGATGATATTATAATAGTGTCTAGGGTTTTCAAGTAAATAAGAAATAGCTGAAATTGTTACATCTATTAAATTCCAGCTACTAGCCACAAAAGTGGGTAATACAATCAAAATCGTTGGCACTTATTGGATTTTGGATTCCATACAATGGCAGGGCTACTGGGGTACCGCCCGTCACAGTACGTGGCCTAGATCACCGTACCGAGGAGCCACCCTAACTCCCCTGCAACACAAAGCCGGACCCGTTCCTTACTGAACAGTTCCAAATAAGACAACCCCGACGGTTGTCATGATCAACCGTCCCACACAGCCGAAATATAAAGGGACCTCTAGACAGGGGTAAATCTTACTCTCAAGTGGGGGCTACCCACGAAGCTTTGCTGCACCTCCCCTGTTTTAGCCATTCCCGGTTGATGAGGCTTGAGGTTACGATTTACCTTTATAGGACATATCACTTAGAATGCTCATCGTCCACCTGACGATGTTCTGAAAGCATTCAATCCATACAAGTTCGTTCCGGGTTCGAACGAAACCGAAGGCATTATCTCGTTACACTCGTATTGGAATCACCCTCAGAGTTAACGACAATAACCCTTGCACTCTGATTCTCCATCTCGAATCTATAAGACCTATTCCGTCAAACTCATTACGGAATCACCCACAGAGTTATACTGACGTATAGCCCTTACACCTCGAGTCTTCACTTGCTCCACTTGGATTAACGACCTAACGTTATTTGGAATCGATGTGGTTTTCGGATGTCCAAATATGGAAACCCGATCCCGGTCTCATCGAAAACCAAAGCGTGTCTTTTAGGGTCCAAGTTGTTTTAAGTTTAAAACAATTCAATTCATTATCTAAATATACACAAATAGATAATTCACAACAGATAATCAATCTTATCATTATCAACAGATAATCATATCATAATCAGATAATTCATATTATCATCCAAAAGCAACCAATGCATCCATATCACATACACTACTCATCTCATAACTGAGATTACAAACCATACCAGGCAACCAATACCATTCAACTAACATAAGCAATGATCTAATGATCTCACAATTTATAATTAATTTAGAATGAATTAAATTAATTACTCAATCTCTAATTAATTTAAAATGAATTAAATTAATTACTTCATCATAAAATCCTACTTAACTAAACCATCAATTGATTTCAAATCAATTATAAATCATCATCTCAATATTCAATTAATATTAATTAACTATCTCTAATTACAATAAGTAATTAGCATTTAATATTAATCACCCAAGTTAATTATATTAAACCCTATATATATTAATCACCCTTGATAAATAACCATTCTGTAATTAACTTCATTAATTTCTCAACCCAATAATTAATTATTATTAATTAATTATCTAAATTAATCCCCTTGATTAATTTCAAAGTAATTTAAATCCAAATTACTTCTATATCAAATATCTTTAATTACATCCTGTAATTATTAATTAATTACTTCCTTAAGTAATTACAAATTCATTAATTACATAAGTAATTATTCATCAATTCAACAAATGTTTAAATCAATTAAACTTAATTAATTAACCTAAACAAATCATATTAACCTTAATTAATTACATTAAGTAATTAATTCACTAATTACTTTCATTAAGTAATTAGAACTTAAACAATTGATTATTAATTATTTAATCTAATTAATTATCAAAATTAATCACATTAATTAATTATCTTGAGTTAATGACTTCATTAACATTTCTTAATTACTTAATTAAGAAATTAACTCAAATTAATCATCAAATTTAGTTTTAATTCTTTAAAACACTTTCTACAATTTACACCTTCAATTCAAATGTAAATCATTTGAAAACAATTTAAATTCAAATCTTTATTTTAAACTGAAGTTTAAAAATTTAAATCCAGATTTAAAAAAATCAGATTTGAATTTAAATTGTTTTCAAATGATTTACATTTGAATTGAAGGTGTAAATTGTAGAAAGTGTTTTAAAGAATTAAAACTAAATGAAAAGGATTTAAATTTCAATTCAAATCAAATTTAAATCAATTTTAAAAATTACTTTAAAATTTCAAAATTGAAATATGCCAAGTGTGACGACCCGACTTTCCACTCCCGGAAAATCGCATCATTTTTAAGAAAGAAAGGGATAGAAAAGAGAAAAGATAGAGAAGAAGAAAGAAACAACACATCAGAATCTAAACAGCGGAACGAATAAATTATATTAATCACATAATACTTTATATAGTATCATATACATCAGAGTTACACAGCATAATCAACTCATACTAGACAGTTGGTTCGAACGAAACCGAAGGCACTATCTCGTTGCACTCGTTTTGGAATCACCCTCAGAGTCAACGACCATAGCCCTTGCACTCTGATTCGCCATCTCGAATCTATAAGCACTATTCCGTCAAACTCATTACGGAATCACCCACAGAGTTATACTGACGTATAGCCCTTACACCTCGAGTCTTCACTCGCTCCACTTGGATAAACGACCTAACGTTTAATTGGAATCGATGTGGTTTTCGGATTCCAAATATGGAAACCCGATCCCGGTCAATCAAATGCAGCAGTAAATCAACATGCAGTAGAATTAATAAACATGATGCAAGTAAAACTTCAACATGCAAAGTTAGGAAACATCAAGCAGTACTGGAATCAAGAAATTCAAAGGGCATGCAAGTAAATTTCAGAGCCTGGAAAATGCAGCTCTGTTTTCTGCTTTTTGCAAAGGTGAGTAAATAAATTTTAAAAACAGATTTAAACTTGAATCTTATCTTGGATTGTGAATGAATATCATGCTATTACTTGATTGAATTAAATGCATGTTGTATGTGAGTGTTTAATGGCTTGTCTGAATATAGATCGAATGCCTGTAAGATTAAAGGTTTACTGTGTGGTTATGAAACAGTTTCAAAATTTAAAATAAATTCAATAACTTGATTTTAAATTTGAATTAGACTTAGGATTGTGAATTGAAGTTGTTTGTAATCAACTAACATATCATCTAAAAATATTTGCAAGTTTTAAATTTGAATATTTAGTTGTAAATTTGCAAGTTTACAGTAAAAACATAAATTGGGTCAAAATGTATTGAATTCAATTTAAAGTTTTGATTGCATGATTGGATTTTACGTCCCACACAGCCGAAATATAAAGGGACCTCTAGACAGGGGTAAATCTTACTCTCAAGTGGGGGCTACCCACGAAGCTTTGCTGCACCTCCCCTGTTTTAGCCATTCCCGGTTGATGAGGCTTGAGGTTACGATTACCTTTATAGGACATATCACTTAGAATGCTCATCGTCCACCTGACGATGTTCTGAAAGCATTCAATCCATACAAGTTCGTTCCGGGTTCGAACGAAACCGAAGGCATTATCTCGTTACACTCATTTTGGAATCACCCTCAGAGTTAACGACAATAACCCTTGCACTCTGATTTAAACTGAGTTTAGTTTGAAATTTGAATATGAATTCAAACTTGGATTTGTCTAAGAATTTGAGAGTAAGATTTACCCCTGTCTAGAGGTCCCTTTTATATTTCGGCTGTGTGGGACGGTTGATCATGACAACCGTCGGGGTTGTCTTATTTGGAACTGTTCAGTAAGGAACGGGTCCGGCTTTGTGTTGCAGGGGAGTTAGGGTGGCTCCTCGGTACGGTGATCTAGGCCACGTACTGTGACGGGCGGTACCCCAGTAGCCCTGCCATTGATGGAATCCAAAATCCAATAAGTGCCGTACGTATTAGTTGTGCCCAACTATGTTGGAATGTGAGATGTAAGCATTTCAGCTATTTCTGTATTTTATTTGAAAACCCTAGACACTATTATAATATCATCTGATTTCCTATCAAATGTTTTGGTTAGCGTAAGGTAAAAACTTTTCCATGTTTATGTGTGGGAAGTCTTACGTGATACCTTTTCTTTTCAAAGGTTTTTCAAAGTTAAGCAACTTTAACCTGTTACTCACACCAGACCCATGTCTGACCCGGAGTTATTTCTGTTTTTCTTTAACTCTTGGGTACTCAAATTTTTACGAGTAGCCAAGGGAATTCAGGTTAGGATTCAGGATTGGCTTTGACGATTTGTGGAGGAGCATATGGAGCAGGAGGCTTCTGCGTATAGTTATATAATTCCGCTGTGTCTGGTATCTCTGAGTGTTGTGTTTGATTTGAGTTGTATAACTAGACAGGTGTCTATAACTGTCTAGTATGTGTTGTATATGTCTGTGTAACTCTGATATTTGATGTATACTATGTAATATTTTGTTATAAATATAATTTATTCGTTCCGCTGTTGAGATTCTTGTGTTGTTTCTTCTTCTCTTCTTTCTTTTCTTCTTCTATCCCTTTCTTTCTTAATTCATGACGCGATTTTCCGGGAGTGGAAATCGGGTCGTGACATCTTGGACAGTACGTGGCCTAGATCACCGTACCGAGGAGCCACCCTAACTCCCCTGCAACACAAAGCCGGACCCGTTCCTTACTGAACAGTTCCAAATAAGACAACCCCGACGGTTGTCATGATCAACCGTCCCACACAGCCGAAATATAAAGGGACCTCTAGACAGGGATCAATCTTGCTCTCCAGTGGGCGCTACCCACGAAGCCTTGCTGCACCTCCCCTGTTTTAGCCATTCCCGGTTGATGAGGCTTGAGGCTACGATTACCTTTATAGGACATATCAATCTTAGAATGCTCATCGTCCACCTGACGATGTTCTGAAAGCATTCAATCCATACAAGTTCGTTCCGGGTTCGAACGAAACCGAAGGCATTATCTCGTTACACTCATTTTGGAATCACCCTCAGAGTTAACGACAATAACCCTTGCACTCTAATTCACCATCTCGAATCTATAAGGACTAATTCCGTCAACTCATTACGGAATCACCCACAGAGTTATAATGACTCATAGCCCTTACACCTCGAGTCTTCACAAAGCTCCACTTTGATTCACGACCTATCGTTATTTGGAATCGATGTGGTTTTCGGATATCCAAATATGGAAACCCGATCCCGGTCTCATCGAAAACCAAAGCGTGTCTTTTAAGGTCCAAGTTGTTACCCCGGCAGTTGTTGCAATCAACTGCCCCACACAGCCGAATATAAAGGGACCTCTAGACAGGGATCAATCTTGCTCTCAAGTGGGGGCTACCCACGAAGCCTTGCTGCACCTCCCCTGTTTTAGCCATTCCCGGTTGATGAGGCTTGAGGTTACGATTACCTTTATAGGACACATTATCTTAGAATGCTCATCGTCCACCTGACGATGTTCTGAAAGCATTCAATCCATACAAGTTCGTTCCGGGTTCGAACGAAACCGAAGGCATTATCTCGTTACACTCATTTTGGAATCACCCTCAGAGTTAACGACGATAACCCTTGCACTCTAAACCACCATCTCGAATCTATAAGTAGATTTAATTAATCATCCTTAATTAAGGTTAATGTGATTTGTTTAGATTAATTAATTAAGTTTAATTAATTTAAACATTTGTTGAATTGTTTGATAATTACTTTATGTAATTTAAGAATTTGTAATTACTTAAGGAAGTAATTAATTAATAATTACAGTATGTAATTAAGGATATTTATTATAGAGGTAATTTGGATTTTAAATTACTTTGAAATTAATCAAAGGGATTAATTAGATAATTAATTAAGAATAATTAATTATTGGGTTGAGTAATTAATGTAGTTAATTACTGGATGGTTATTAATCAAGGGTGATTAATTTATGTAGGGTTTAATAATTAACTTGTGTAATCAACCTATAATGCTAATTACTTATTGTAATTAGAGATGATTAATCAATAATGATTAATTGAAATAAATATTAAGATGATTTATAAATTGATTTGAAATCAATTGATGGTTAAGATAAGCTGAATCTTTATGATGAAGTAATTAATTTAATTCATTTTAAATTAATTATAGATTGAGTAATTAATTTAATTCATTTTAAATTAATTATAGAAGTGTGATCATTTGATCATTTGCTTATGTTTGATGATTGGTATTGGTTGTTAGTATGGTTTGTAATCTCAGTTATGAGATGAATAGAGTATGTGATATGGATGCATTGGTTGCTTTTGGATGATAGTATATAACCTAGTTTCACCTGGGTTAATATGTTGGGTGTTGTGGCTTCAAGGGTGCATCGAGTTCTAAGATGTTTTGGGAATTCGTAGATGGTGTAGTGGTGGAGCTTTTGCCGGAGTATGGTGTGTAATGGTGATCAGAGGTGGAAGAGATGGGTGTTGCCAGGTTAGACATTGAGGGGGAGGGGAAGATTTCCAGGTTTGGGCTTTAAAAACTTGAATTTAATTCAAGTTGAAATCTAGATATTGGGTTGTTCAGGTGAGTTGTGGGTTTACTGACCGGAGAGGAGATGGCCAGAGGTGATGGCCAGAGATGGCCTGAGATGGTTCAGGTGGTGCACAAGGAAAATGTGCATGTTTGTGAAGACTGGTTGCAAGAATTTTTGTCTCGGGTTATTTGAAGTGGAAACTCGAAGTATGTGGGGAAATGACTCGAAGCAATGTCACTAATGACTCGAAGTAATTCATATAATGCTCGGGTATACTTTTGTTTCAGATTTTGCAAACAAAACAGAGCCTGTTTTGTTTCAAGAACTTTAAAAGTCGGGTCGTGACATTAAGGTAGAAATAATAAATATATATAGATATATATCAAAACTACAAATACGCTCTCTCTCAAGAAAGACACCACTACAGAGCCTAGGTATTCGCTCAACCTAACGCTCTGATACCATTTAAACCCCTTTTTTTAAAAATGTTTAAACATTTGAATTTATAAAATTTAAATTACATTCTAAAAACTGGAATTCAAACTTAGTTTGAATCCATACTCAAGATTTAAGTTTTAAAGTTTATTCTAAAAGTTGATTCAGATTTACTTTAATTTTTGTTTTAACAACATTCAGGTTTCTAAAGAAACCTGAATGTTGTTAAAACAAAAATTAAAGTAAATCTGAATCAACTTTTAGAATAAACTTTAAAACTTAAATCTTGAGTATGGATTCAAACTAAGTTTGAATTCCAGTTTTTAGAATGTAATTTAAATTTTATAAATTCAAATGTTTAAACATTTTTAAAAAAAGGGGTTTAAATGGTATCAGAGCGTTAGGTTGAGCGAATACCTAGGCTCTGTAGTGGTGTCTTTCTTGAGAGAGAGCGTATTTGTAGTTTTGATATATATCTATATATATTTATTATTTCTACGTGTGACCTAATTTATACCTAAACTACCTTATTTAACTTGAAACAATCGTCTTAGCTGTTGTTTAAATATAAGTAGCTTGAAGTTCTAATTTCAACTTACACTCTGCAGTATGTAAACAGAGAAGTTCAATGCAATCAAGTATGCACAGTTTCAAAGCATACAAAACATATTAACATTTATATCTAAAGGCAAACTTATATGTATATAAACATCATCACAAATTCATAGCAACAGCTAATTAACTAATTAAGTTTAGTAAAAAGTTTACTCAACTTTTTAAAATCCTTTTGAAAAGAAAGGTATCACGTAAGACTTCCCACACATAAACATGGAAAAGTTTTTACCTTACGCTAACCAAAACATTTGATAGGAAATCCGATGATATTATAATAGTGTCTAGGGTTTTCAAATAAAATACAGAAATAGCTGGAATGCTTACATCTCACGTTCCAGCATAGTTGGGCACAACTAATACGTACGGCACTTATTGGATTTTGGATTCCATACAATGGCAGGGCTACTGGGGTACCGCCCGTCACAGTACGTGGCCTAGATCACCGTACCGAGGAGCCACCCTAACTCCCCTGCAACACAAAGCCGGACCCGTTCCTTACTGAACAGTTCCAAATAAGACAACCCCGACGGTTGTAGCTATTCAACCGTCCCACACAGCCGAAATAAAAGGGACTCTAGACAGGGGTAAATCTTACTCTCAAGTGGGGGCTACCCACGAAGCTTTGGCGCACCTCCCCTGTTTTAGCCATTCCCGGTTGATGAGGCTTGAGGCTACGATTACCTTTATAGGACATATTACTTAGAATGCTCATCGTCCACCTGACGATGTGCTGAAAGCATTCAATCCATACAAGTTCGTTCCGGGTTCGAACGAAACCGAAGGCATTATCTCGTTACACTCATTTTGGAATCACCCTCAGAGTTAACGACAATAACCCTTGCACTCTAAATCTCCATCTCGAATCTATAAGTACTATTTCGTCAAACTCATTACGGAATCACCCACAGAGTTATATTGACTTATAGTCCTTACACCTCGAGTCTTCACTTGCTCCACTTAGATTAACGACCTAACGTTAATTTGGAATCGATGTGGTTTTCGGATATCCAAATATGGAAACCCGATCCCGGTCTCATCGAAATCCAAAGCGTGTCTTTTAAGGCCAAGTTGTTTAAGGTTTAAACAATTCAATTCAACTATCTATATACACACAGAATAGATAATTCACAAGCCATAATTGATAACTACATTATCAAATAAACAGATGATCCATAACCAAATAGGTAATCCATATCATAATAGATAATCCAAATATCAACATCCAAATTGATAATCACAATTCAACCAAGCATTCATATCACACAACCATACTTATCTCATTACTGAGATCACACAGCATTCAAGACAATCAATGTCATCCATAAGCAATGATTAACTCATACCAATATAATTAATTTAAAATCAATATTCCAACTGGGATTCGATGAGTTTCACGTATCTCTGAGGGAGTACGTGTATGAGTTATTTCTGATTTGGAGCCAGCTGTTTAGGAAAGTTTGGTGATTAAGTCAGACTTGTTTGTAGTCTGATATCCTGTTTAGAGTTGTAGATCTAGATGAGAAGAAGCTTTGTAGCTTCGTAGTTTAGATTGTTTGGGATTATATAGGGCGAGTATCCCGGTATATATATATACCGGGGAAACTCGAGAAATTTTTATCCAGAATTTTATCTGGATAATTAAATTTGTTTGATTAGATAAATTGGTTGTTTTGGTTGTTAGCATATGATTGATGTATGCTTTTGATTTAAAATTTAAAATTTTAAATGGGTTATGTTTTGGTTGCTGTGTTCTTTTTGACTCGGGTCATAACTCGAGTAAATCGAGTTTTTACTCGAAGTTGAGTAAGGATTTACCCGAAGTAGAATAAGGGGAAACTCGGGGCATTTTGATGTTAACAGGTTTCTTTGAAAACCTGTATAAGTTCAAAAAAAAATTTCAATTTAGTTTGATCTGAAGCAAGTGTTAGCAAAAATGAAACTTAAAGTCAGTATTACAAACTGAGTTTGAATTCCAGGTTTGAAAATTTAATTTAATCCTTTTAATTCAAAAAGTTTTAAACATTTATCAAAAGGGTTTAAAAATCTGAAAATTTAAAATAAAGCATGTGAAGACTCGAGGTGTAAGGGCTATACGTCAGTATAACTCTGTGGGTGATTCCGTAATGAGTTTGACGGAATAGTGCTTATAGATTCGAGATGGAGAATCAGAGTGCAAGGGCTATGGTCGTTGACTCTGAGGGTGATTCCAATAATGAGTGCAACGAGATAGTGCCTTCGGTTTCGTTCGAACCCGGAACGAACTTGTATGGATTGAATGCTTTCAGCACATCGTCAGGCGGACGATGAGCATTCTAAGTGATATGTCCTATAAAGGTAATCGTAACCTCAAGCCTCATCAACCGGGAATGGCTAAAACAGGGGAGGTGCAGCAAGGCTTCGTGGGTAGCGCCCACTTGAGAGCAAGATTTACCCCTGTCTAGAGGTCCCTTTATATTCGGCTGTGTGGGGCGGTTGGTCGCGACAACTGCCGGGGTTGTCTTGTTCGGAACTGTTCAGTAAGGAACGGGTCCGGCCTTGTGTTGCAGGGGAGTTAGGGTGGCTCCTCGGTACGGTGATCTAGGCCACGTCACCAAAATGTCACGACCCGACTTTCCACTCCCGGAAAATCGCATCATGAATTAAGAAAGAAAGGGATAGAAGAAGAAAAGAAAGAAGAGAAAGAAGAAACAACACAAGAATCTCAACAGCGGAAACGAATAAATTATATTAATAACAAAGTATTACATAGTATACATCAAATATCAGAGTACACAGACATATACAACACATACTAGACAGTTATAAACACCTGTCTAGTTATTACAACTCAATACAAAACAGAACACTCAGAGATACCAACACAGCGGAAATATATAACTATACGCAGAAGCCTCCTGCTCCATATGCTCCTCCACAATTCGTCCAAGCTAATCCTGAATCCTAACCTGAATTCTCTTGACTACTCATAAAAATTTGAGTACCCAAGAGTTAAAGAAAAACAGAAATAACTCCGGGTCAGACATGGGTCTGGTGTGAGTAACAGGTTAAAGTTGCTTAACTTTCAAAAACCTTTGAAAAGAAAAGGTATCACGTAAGACTTCCCACACATAAACATGGAAAAGTTTTTACCTTACGCTAACCAAAACATTTGATAGGAAATCCGGTGATATTATAATAGTGTCTAGGGTTTTCAAATAAAATACAGAAATAGCTGAAATGCTTACATCTCACATTCCAACATAGTTGGGCACAACTAATACGTACGGCACTTATTGGATTTTGGATTCCATCAATCGGGTGGCTCCTCGATCAAAATGTCACGACCCGACTTTCCACTCCCAGAAAATCGCGTCATGAATTAAGAAAGAAAGGGATAGAGAATAGAAAGAAAGAGAAGAAGAAAGAAACAACAATCAGAATCTAAACAGCGGAACGAATAAATTATATTAATAACATAACTATTACATAGTTTACAACACTAATCAGAGTTACACAGCATATACCTTACATATATAAATTTAATAATAAATTCAATAAATAAAACTTAGTGATTTTCATGCAATACCAATATCAATTCAAAGATCTAACATGCATTCAAGTTTAAACCACTTTCAAACAGTTTTTACTTTTAAAAATGAATTACATCTTGGATGCTTTCTGTTTCAATTTAAAGTGAGTAAACTCTATTTTAAAAACATATGTATGAGTAGTCAAGTGATTCAGGATTGCTTTGACGAGTTATGGAGGAGCAAATGGAGCAGGAGGCTTCTGCGTTGTAGTTATCTATTTTTCGCTGTGTTGGTATCTCTGAGTCGTCTCTCTGAATTATTTCTTGTACTGTTTAGAGATGTATAACTAGACAGGTGTTTATAACTGTCTAGTATGTGTTGTATTGGCTGTAAAACTCTGATGTATATGATACTATGTAAAGTATTTATGTGATATATTATATTGATTCGTTCCGCTGTGAGATTCTGATGTTGTTTGTGTTCTTCTTTCTCTTTCTTTTCTTCTTCTATCCCTTTCTTTCTTCTTAGCGATGCAATTTCCTGGAGTTTGGAAGTTGGGTCGTTACAACGTGGTGGGTACTCATATTCTATATGAGTAGTCAAGTGATTCAGGTTATCTCTTGACGAATTCTGGAGGAGCTTTGGAGCAGGAGGCTTCAGCGTGTAGATATATGGTTAGAGTTTCCGCTGTGTTGTTGTCTGTATGATGTCTTGTATTGTATTAGACAGAAATGTTATAACTGTCTAATTTGAGATGTTTAGTTGTGTACTCTGATGTATATAATACTATGTATATGTTCTATATTATATTTAAATCGTTCCGCTGTGAGATTCTGATGTGTTGTTTTCTCTTTCTTCTCTTTCTTTTCTTCTTCTATCCCTTTCTTTCTTAATTAGTGATGCGATTTTCCGGGAGTGGAATTTCGGGTCGCTACAGCTGATATGAGTAGTCAAGTGTTTCAGGATTTCTTTGACGAGTTCTGGAGGAGATAATGGAGCAGGAGGCTTCAGCGTGTAGAGATATGTAGTTGTTCCGCTGTGTTTGAGATGTATTGGTTCTTACTGATGTACTTGGATTGTAATTGCTAGACAGATGTCTATAACTGTCTAGTTTATGTTGTATTGGCTGATTAACTCTGATGTATTTGATACTATGTAAAGTTTTATGTGATATATTATAAATTATTCGATTCCGCTGTGAGATTCTGATGTTGTTTGTTCTTTCTTTCCCTTCTTTTCTCTTTTCTATCCCTTTCTTTCTTCTTAACGAAGCAACTTTCTGGAGTTAGGAAGTTGGGTCGTCACATTTTGGTATCAGAGCAGTTTGATTTAATTTTTCATGACAGTTTTGTTGAACTTGAGTTTAAGTATATCACTTAAGCATTTAATTTAAAAGAAGGATCTGTTTTTGGAAAGAAGTTTACTCACTAAAATTTGAAGATGCAGAAACAAATTTCAGAAATCAAAAAACCCCAATGCAAACTACAAAATCTGCAAACAACTTCATGATTGCATTCATCTTCAAATCTGCAATCAATTCCCAAATCTGCATATCTGAATAACAAAGTACAATTGGAAGTTCAACTTTAATTTGAATCTGAGCAATAAGTATGGGTTTGCATGCATCATCAGCAACAAGTAATTTCAGTGATCAATTATCAAATGCAAGTCAGGACTTGGAATTGTGATCTGCTTCTCTGGAAAATGAATCTGCATCTCTGAAATTTGTTTCTGCATCTTCTAATTTTAGTGAGTAAACTTCTTTCCAAAAACAGATCCTTCTTTTAAATTAAATGCTTAAGTGATATACTTAAACTCAAGTTCAACAAAACTGTCATGAAAAATTAAATCAAACTGCTATGATTGAAAACTGCAGCATCTTCATTTTTGATGAATAACTTCACTATTGAAAGTTGTTTTAAACTTTCTGTTGCATGTGAGTAAAATCTTTACTGTGAATACTGATTTTTAGTGAGTAACCTCACTATCATATTTAAACACAAATTATCCTTAAAAAAAAATAAAACATAAGTAACAGTTATATGTGTTGCAATGAACACTGTTTGATGATTGCCTTGCTTTATGTACATTTGTGTGCCTGTAAGTTTTCAGATTGATTTTATCATCTCTGTGTTTATGCCTCTATACTAAAAACTGTGAGCATGAATCAATTTAAGATTTGATTCGTATACAAATGTCATAGTAAATTCATGGAGTATGTTGGAATTTTTATGCATGATATTTTATTCTGAACAAATGCATGATTATTAACCTAAGAACATATGTGATACATTGTTTATATCATTGCTTCTCTGATTCATTATTACAGAGTATAAGTGACAGTAGTAGAAAATTTTTCAAAATCTTTTCTTCTAATCTTTGTTAGGACCAGGATTTAAAACAAAAAGGATGTTTGTTTAGTAAGACATTATGTTTATAAATCAAAATTAAGCTAAATTGGAAATTTAGGCAATAATTATTTAATAATTTCTTTGATAATTTTTTTTAAAAAAATGTGAAATATTGATTGAATAATTTAATTTAAACTAGAATTCTCTTTTGAAAATTTATAATTATTTAATTTGTTAAATGGTATTCTTTTCAAAGATTAAAATATTTATAATGTATAGATGTTTATGCATTGTAAATAGAGATTTGGTTTTAATTTTAATTTATATTTAAATGAAGTATATTTTCTAATTATTATATATAAATGTAAATTTGTAAATTGATTTAAATTAGTAAGTAAGTATTTATTTGGTTATAAGAATAAATATAGTTTAATTTTGTTTTATAATAAAAGTTTGTTTTGTTTATTTTAAAATTGTTTTTCTTTTGAAATAGATCTAATTCAATCTTTTCTTTTGAAATTTAGTTTTAAAAGAATATTATTTTGAAAATAATTAAACAATTTAGAATAATCATTAAATAAGTTGATAAGTAATCATTGAGAAATAATTACTTAGAGAAGTAATTAAGATAAGAAATTTCCTGAGATAATTAATTGAAGTATGGTATTTTTGGATTAATTACTTTGTATAAGTAATGTAAAGATAATTTCTTAATGTAGTGATTAATAATTAATTACTTTGTGTAATTAATTTAAGCATTAATTGATTAAATCATTTTTAAAATGATTAAGTGATGTAATTAATTAAGAGTAATTAATTACTAATGAGTTTAATCGGGGATGATTAATAAATTAATTAATTATTAATTGTAATTAATGTAAAGGTAATTAAAGAAGTAATTAAGGGTGTTTAATAAATTATCTATAATTAATTATAATTAATTACATTAAACCTTAATTAATTACATTAATTAATTATAGATAATTAATTAATGAGCAAATGATCAAATGATCACACTTCTATAATTAATTTAAAATGAATTAAATTAATTACTCAATCTCTAATTAATTTAAAATGAATTAAATTAATTACTTTATCAATAAAATCCTGCTTATGTTTGATGATTGGTATTGGTTGATTGGTTTGGTTTGTAATCTCAATTATGAGATGAGTAGTGGATGTGATATGGATGCATTGGTTGCTCTTGGATGATAATATAGATTATCTGATTTGATATGATTATCTGTTGATAATGATAAGATTGATTATCTGTGGTGTTGTGAATTATCTATCTGTGTATATTTAGATAATGAATTGAATTGTTTTAAAATTAAAACAACTTGGCCTTAAAAGACACGCTTTGGTTTTCGATGAGACCGGGATCGGGTTTCCATATTTGGACATCCGAAAACCACATCGATTCCAAATAACGTTAGGTCGTTAATCCAAGTGGAGCGAGTGAAGACTCGAGGTGTAAGGGCTATACGTCAGTATAACTCTGTGGGTGATTCCGTAATGAGTTTGACGGAATAGATCTTATAGATTCGAGATGGTGAATCAGAGTGCAAGGGTTATTGTCGTTAACTCTGAGGGTGATTCCAAAATGAGTGTAACGAGATAATGCCTTCGGTTTCGTTCGAACCCGGAACGAACTTGTATGGATTGAATGCTTTCAGAACATCGTCAGGCGGACGATGAGCATTCTAAGTGATATGTCCTATAAAGGTAATCGTAACCTCAAGCCTCATCAACCGGGAATGGCTAAAACAGGGGAGGTGCAGCAAAGCTTCGTGGGTAGCCCCCACTTGAGAGTAAGATTTACCCCTGTCTAGAGGTCCCTTTATATTTCGGCTGTGTGGGACGGTTGATCATGACAACCGTCGGGGTTGTCTTATTTGGAACTGTTCAGTAAGGAACGGGTCCGGCTTTGTGTTGCAGGGGAGTTAGGGTGGCTCCTCGGTACGGTGATCTAGGCCACGTACTGTGACGGGCGGTACCCCAGTAGCCCTGCCATTGATGGAATCCAAAATCCAATAAGTGCCGTACGTATTAGTTGTGCCCAACTATGTTGGAATGTGAGATGTAAGCATTTCAGCTATTTCTGTATTTTATTTGAAAACCCTAGACACTATTATAATATCATCTGATTTCCTATCAAATGTTTTGGTTAGCGTAAGGTAAAAACTTTTCCATGTTTATGTGTGGGAAGTCTTACGTGATACCTTTTCTTTCAAAGGTTTTTAAAAGTTAAGCAACTTTAACCTGTTACTCACACCAGACCCATGTCTGACCCGGAGTTATTTCTGTTTTTCTATAACTCTTGGGTACTCAAATTTTTATGAGTAGTCAAGAGAATTCAGGTTAGGATTCAGGATTGGCTTCGACGATTTGTGGAGGAGCATATGGAGCAGGAGGCTTCTGCGTATAGTTATATAATTCCGCTGTGTTTGGTATCTCTGAGTGTTGTGTTTGATTTGAGTTGTATAACTAGACAGGTGTCTATAACTGTCTAGTATGTGTTGTATATGTCTGTGTAACTCTGATAATTGATGTATACTATGTAATACTTTGTTATTAATATAATTTATTCGTTTCCGCTGTTGAGATTCTTGTGTTGTTTCTTTCTTCTCTTCTTTCTTTTCTTCTTCTATCCCTTTCTTTCTTAATTCATGACGCGATTTTCTGGGAGTGAAAGTCGGGTCGTGACCCAAAAATACCATACTTCAATTAATTATCTCAGGAAATTTCTTATCTTAATTACTTCTCTAAGTAATTATTTCTCAATGATTACTTATCAACTTATTTAATGATTATTCTAAATTAATTAAAGTTAATTAATTTAGACTAATCAAATTAATAAATTAATTACAAATTTTTTTTTGTAATTAATGTAAAGGTAATTAAAGAAGCCCGAAATTCCACTACCGGAAAATCGCATCACTAATTAAGAAAGAAAGGGATAGAAGAAGAAAAGAAAGAGAAGAAAGAGAAAACAACACATCAGAATCTCACAGCGGAAACGATTTAAATATAATATAGAACATATACATAGTATTATATACATCAGAGTACACAACTAAACATCTCAATATAGACAGTTATAACATTCTGTCTAATACAATACAAGACATCAACATAGAATATACACAGCGGAAACTCTAACCATATATCTACACGCTGAAGCCTCCTGCTCCAAAGCTCCTCCAGAATTCGTCAAGAGATAACCTGAATCACTTGACTACTCATACATTAATTATATTAAATGCTAATTACTTATTGTAATTAGAGATAGTTAATCGGTAATGATTAACTGAAATGAATATTGAAATGATGAAACTCGTGGAGGTTTTATCCAAAATTCTTTTTAATTCATGATGCGATTTTCTGGGAGTGAAAGTCGGGTCGTGACATACTTGTGACGACCTAACTTCCATACTCCAGAAAGTTGCATCGTTAAGAAGAAAGAAAGGGATAGAAAAGAGAAAAGAAAGGAAAGAAAGAACAAACAACATCAGAATCTCACAGCGGAATCGAATAAATTATAATATATCACATAAAACTTTACATAGTATCTTATACCATTCAACCCTTTTTTTAAAATTGTTTAAACATTTTGATTTATAAAATTTAAATTACATTTTACACTGGGATTCAAACTTAGTTTGAATCCATATTTAAAATTTAAGCTTTACAGTTTACTTTAAACTTAAACCATACATTCATATCATACAAATACAACTCATCTCATTACCGAGATCACAACCATTCAATCAATAACATCCATAAGCAATGATTTACTAACCAACAATTTATAATTAATTTAAAATGAATTAAATTAATTACAATCATCTCTAATTAATTTAAAATAAATTAAATTAATTAACACATTTAAATCCTGCTTAACATCCATTAATTAATTAACCCAGTTAATTAATTATCCACTAAGTATTTAACTTGATTAAACACTTTGATTAATCATCCTCTAATTACAATAAGTAATTAGTCCTTAATTAATTTTATAAATTAATTAACCTTAATCATAAGTAATTAACATTTAATTACTTCATTAATTAATTATAATTAATTACATTTATCCTTAATTAATTACAATTAATTAATCACTTAATTAATAATTATTACTTAATTAAACAATCCTTAATTACTTCATTAATTATATTAATTAATGATCCCTAATTAATATTTAAATTAATTACTTTATTAAAAATTTATTACCTTTAGTAATTAATTCTACAATTTAAAATTACAATTATTAATCACCTTGATTAATATTAAATCCAGTAATTAACTATCATTAATTACTCATTAATGAATTAATTATTCCATAATTAATTATCTACATTAATTAATCCCTTGATTAATTAAAATAAAATACAGAAATAGCAGGAATGCTTACATCTCACGTTCCAGCATAGTTGGGCACAACTAATACGTACGGCACTTATTGGATTTTGGATTCCATACAATGGCAGAGCTACTGGGGTACCGCCCGTCACAGTACGTGGCCTAGATCACCGTACCGAGGAGCCACCCTAACTCCCCTACAACACAAGGCCGGACCCGTTCCTTACTGAACAGTTCCAAATAAGACAACCCCGACGGTTGTAGCTATTCAACCGTCCCACACAGCCGAAATAAAAGGGACCTCTAGACAGGGGTAAATCTTACTGATACTTCTACAAACAACTGGATCAACTCACCATCTGATCCTCACAAGATCAATCCACAAATCAAAACCAAATTCTACTATCCACGTTGTAACGACCCAACTTCCAGACTCCAGGAAATTGCATCGCTAATAAGAAAGAAAGGGATAGAAGAAGAAAAGAAAGAGAAAGAAGAACACAAACAACATCAGAATCTCACAGCGGAACGAATCAAATATAATATATCACATAATTACTTTACATAGTATCATATACATCAGAGTTTTACAGCCAATACAACACATACTAGACAGTTATAAACACCTGTCTAGTTATACAACTCTAAACAGTACAAGATACAACTCAGAGAGACGACTCAGAGATACCAACACAGCGGAAAATAGATAACTACAACGCAGAAGCCTCCTGCTCCATTTGCTCCTCCATAACTCGTCAAAGCAATCCTGAATCACTTGACTACTCATACATACCAAGATGTCACGACCCGACTTTCCACTCCCGGAAAATCGCATCATGAATCAAACATAAGCAAATAACCTAATGATCACACCTCTATAATTAATTTAAAATGAATTAAATTAATTACTTCATCAAACATCAGTTGAAATTTCAGAAATCACACATGCACAATCATAATCATGTTCACAAACACATACTTGCAGATCATTTCATAAATATTTATCTGAAATTCATAAGCGTGAGTAACTCTCCTTTTACACAAATGTTTTGGTTAGCGTAAGGTAAAAACTTTTCCATGTTTATGTGTGGGAAGTCTTACGTGATACCTTTCTTTTAAAGGATTTTTAAAAGTTAAGCAACTTTAACCTGTTACTCACACCAGACCCATGTCTGACCCGGAGTTATTTCTGTTTTTCTTTAACTCTTGGGTACTCAAATTTTTATGAGTAGTCAAGAGAATTCAGGTTAGGATTCAGGATTAGCTTTGACGAATTGTGGAGGAGCATATGGAGCAGGAGGCTTCTGCGTATAGTTATATAGTTCCGCTGTGTTTGGTCTCTGAGTGTTCTGTTTGTATTGAGTTGTAATAACTAGACAGGTGTTTATAACTGTCTAGTATGTGTTGTATATGTCTGTGTACTCTGATATTTGATGTATACTATGTAATACTTTGTTATTAATATAATTTATTCGTTTCCGCTGTTGAGATTCTTGTGTTGTTTCTTTCTTCTCTTCTTTCTTTTCTTCTTCTATCCCTTTCTTTCTTAATTCATGATGCGATTTTCTGGGAGTGAAAGTCGGGTCGTGACATCTTGGCGGGCGGTACCCCAGTAGCCCTGCCATTGTTGGAAACCCATTTTCCCTACGGGACCCTACGGTTTTGTTTGTATTACCCACTTTTGTGGCTAGTAGCTGGAATTTAATAGATGTAACAATTTCGGCTATTTCATATTTACTTGAAAACCCTAGACACTATTATAATATCACTGGATTTCCTATAAAATGTTTTGGTTAGCGTAAGGTAAAAACTTTTCCATGTTTATGTGTGGGAAGTCTTACGTGATACCTTTCTTTCAAAGGTTTTTCTAAAGTTAAGCAATCTTAAACCGTTTACTCACACCAGACCCCTGTCTGACCCGAGTGTTTATTTTCTGTTTTATTAAACTCTTGGGTACTCATATTATGTATGAGTAGTCAAGTGATTCAGGTTATCTCTTGACGAATTCTGGAGGAGCTTTGGAGCAGGAGGCTTCAGCGTGTAGATATATGGTTAGAGTTTCCGCTGTGTATATTCTATGTTGATGTCTTGTATTGTATTAGACAGAATGTTATAACTGTCTATATTGAGATGTTTAGTTGTGTACTCTGATGTATATAATACTATGTATATGTTCTATATTATATTTAAATCGTTTCCGCTAATTAATTCTTAATTACAATTAATTAACCTAAATAAAACAGTTAATTAATTCTTAATTAACTTTCATTATAATTTAATAATCCTTTAATTATTAATTAAGAAAACCCATTTAGAACTTAATAAAACCTTTATTAATTAATTACTATTTAATTAACTCTTAATTACTTAGTTAATAAGTAACTTATCAACTTATTTAATGATTATTCTAAATTAATTAAAGTTAATTAATTTAGACTAATCAAATTAATAAATTAATTACAAAGAGTGATTAATATCCTTAATCATTTCCATAAGTAATCATACTGAAATAATTACTTAGAGAAGTAATTAAGATAAGAAATTTCCTGAGATAATTAATTGAAGTATGGTATTTTTGGATTAATTACTTTGTATAAGTAATGTAAAGATAATTTCTTAATGTAGTGATTAATAATTAATTACTTTGTGTAATTAATTTAAGCATTAATTGATTAAATCATTTTTAAAATGATTAAGTGATGTAATTAATTAAGAGTAATTAATTACTAATGAGTTTAATCGGGGATGATTAATAAATTAATTAATTATTAATTGTAATTAATGTAAAGGTAATTAAAGAAGTAATTAAGGGTGTTTAATTACTAAAGGTAATTAATCAAGAATGATTAATAATTGTGGTTTAATTAAGATTAATTACTTAATGTAATTAACTTAAATAAGTAATTAATTTAAATTTAATTAAGGATCATTAATTAATATAATTAATGATGTAATTAAGGATTAATTAATTAGGATTTATTAATCAATGATAAGTGATTAAGGAAGTAATTAATTAATGTAATTAATTAATTAAAGAAGTAATTAAAGGTTAATTACTGATTTTGGTTAAGGTAATTAATTTGTAAATTAATTAAGGATAATTACTTGAATGTAATTAAAGGATGATTAATCAGGGGTGATTAATTAAGGTGATTAATTGAGGATAATGATTTAATTGATTGGAAATCAATTAATGGTTAAGTAAGCAAGTTTTAAATGAGGAGGTAATTCATCTTAATTAATAGTTAATTAAATAATTAATTATACTTAATTAATTACTTAATTAACCCCTTTTTAAATAATTAATTAAATAAATTAATTAACTTAAACTTCTTTAATTAACTAACTAATTACAAACTAATAATACTTAATCATTATTTAAGATAAAATAATTATCTTAAATAAATCTTAGAAATCTTTATTTAACTTAATTCATAAATTAAATTATAAAGAAGTCATTAATACTTTTATTAATTAACAATTCTAATTCCAAATAAATTATCTTAATCTTCATTTGTTAATTAATAAATCATTTCCACAAAATTAATTTAAATAAAACTTTACTTAATATTCTCTTTAATATTCCAAAATAAGATTTCTAAGATTTATTTAAGATAATTATTTTATCTTAAATAATGATTAAGTATTATTAGTTTGTAATTAGTTAGTTAATTAAAGAAGTTTAAGTTAATTAATTTATTTAATTAATTATTTAAAAAGGGGTTAATTAAGTAATTAATTAAGTATAATTAATTATTTAATTAACTATTAATTAAGATGATGATTTAATTAACCTTGATTAATTACCCTTAATTACATTAAGTAATTACCTTAATTAATTTCACAAATTAATTAAACCATTAAGTAAATAACCTTAATTACTTTATTAATTAATTATAATTAATTGCATTAATCCTTAATTAATTACAATTAATAACTTATTAAGGATTGATTAATCTGTCACGACCCGGCTTCCAAATACCAGGAAGCCGCACCGTGAATTAAGAAAGAAAGGGATAGAAGAAGAAAAGAAAGAAGAGAAAGAAGAAACAACACAGAAATATCAAACACGTACTCCCTCAGAGATACGTGAAACATACTGAATCCCAGTTATCCTAACTGGCAATCCAACTCTAGAAATTATATTTTTAACAATAAAATGTCCATTTTATTAAACCATAAAACATTTTATTGAATTTATTCTAAATTTAAAACAATACCAATCTATATAAAATATAAACCAAAGTAAGTTTTAAATTGTTTTAATTTTTATTTGTATAAATTTCATTTGTAAACATGATTTGTTTTCTTTTATAATTCATACACATATTCAAATTTAAATTAACATATTGAAACTAAGTTAATATATGCATTAGCTTGTAAATAAATACTAATTTCCCTTAAAGAAAATACATGTGTTAAATTAATGTGTAATCATATAGACAAGTGTCTCATTTTAGACAAGTGTTAGTTTTAGTTTTTAATTTTCTTTTATTTCCGGGATGTTACAATCCTTCCCCCTTAAAAGAATTTCGTCCTCGAAATTTAAAACAAAGGTAATTTAATAATCTTATTAAATTTTAATTTTAAACACAAGCATATATCAAACATATGCTAACAATCAAACAACCAATTCAACCAATCAAACAAATCTAATTATCCAGACAAAATCTGGATAAAATCTCATCGAGTTTCCCCAACGTGTATATATATCCACCGGGATACTCGCTCTAGAAAATCCAAACAAACAATACTACGAAGCTACAAAGCTCCTATACAACTATATCTAAACACTAGACAAGATATCAGACTACAGACGAGTCTGACTCAACAAACAAACCATCCTAAACTAGTGGTTAACACAAGAATCTCAACAGCGGAAACGAATAAATTATATTAATAACAAAGTATTACATAGTATACATCAAATATCAGAGTTACACAGACATATACAACACATACTAGACAGTTATAAATACCTGTCTAGTTATTACAACTCAATACAAACACATGACTCAGAGATACCAAACACAGCGGAACTAAATAACTATACGCAGAAGCCTCCTGCTCCATATGCTCCTCCACAAATCGTCAAAGCCAATCCTGAATCCTAACCTGAATTCCCTTGACTACTCATAAAAATTTGAGTACCCAAGAGTTAAAGAAAAACAGAAATAACTCCGGGTCAGACATGGGTCTGGTGTGAGTAACAGGTTAAAGTTGCTTAACTTTGAAAAACCTTTGAAAGAAAAGGTATCACGTAAGACTTCCCACACATAAACATGGAAAAGTTTTTACCTTACGCTAACCAAAACATTTGATAGGAAATCCGGTGATATTATAATAGTGTCTAGGGTTTTCAAATAAAATACAGAAATAGCTGAAATGCTTACATCTCACATTCCAACATAGTTGGGCACAACTAATACGTACGGCACTTATTGGATTTTGGATTCCATCAATGGCAGGGCTACTGGGGTACCGCCCGTCACAGTACGTGGCCTAGATCACCGTACCGAGGAGCCACCCTAACTCCCCTGCAACACAAAGCCGGACCCGTTCCTTACTGAACAGTTCCAAATAAGACAACCCCGACGGTTGTCATGATCAACCGTCCCACACAGCCGAAATATAAAGGGACCTCTAGACAGGGGTAAATCTTACTCTCAAGTGGGGGCTACCCACGAAGCTTTGCTGCACCTCCCCTGTTTTAGCCATTCCCGGTTGATGAGGCTTGAGGTTACGATTACCTTTATAGGACATAACACTTAGAATGCTCATCGTCCACCTGACGATGTTCTGAAAGCATTCAATCCATACAAGTTCGTTCCGGGTTCGAACGAAACCGAAGGCATTATCTCGTTACACTCGTATTGGAATCACCCTCAGAGTTAACGACAATAACCCTTGCACTCTGATTCACCATCTCGAATCTATAAGACCTATTCCGTCAAACTCATTACGGAATCACCCACAGAGTTATACTGACGTATAGCCCTTACACCTCGAGTCTTCACTTGCTCCACTTAGATTCACGACCTAACGTTATTTGGAATCGATGTGGTTTTCGGATGTCCAAATATGGAAACCCGATCCCGGTCTCATCGAAATTTAAAACAAAGGCAATTTAATAATCTATTTACAGATTTTATTTTAAAACACAGCATATGTTAAACATATGCCAACAACCAAAGCAACCAATTCACACAATCAGAATAAATCTAATTATCCAAAAGAATTTTGGATAAAATCTTCACGAGTTTCCCCGGTATATATATATATATATATCGGGATACTCGTTCTATTGAATACAATCAATCAATACTACTAAGCTATAGAGCTCCTAAAAACAATTCTATACAGAATATCAGACTACAAACGAGTCTGACTCAACAAACAAACCAACCTAAACTGCTGGTTCTACAACCAGAAATATCAAACACATACTCGTATTAGAATTGACTCAAATTTGAATATGAATTTAAATAAGTTAAATTCTATTCAAATTCAGTTTATTGAAGCCTAAGTCTAAACTGAGATCACAATTTAAACTTGCATTTCAAATTTTAAAAACCTGCAACAGTTTTCCTGTTCTTTTATACTTTTATTTTTATTTTTAAACCAATTTGAATTCTACATTTACATTATTACAAAATAAGAATCTAAAATTGAATTCAGATTGTTTGAATTCTTATTTTGTAATAATGTAAATGTAGAATTCAAATTGGTTTAAAAATAAAAATAAAAGTATAAAAGAACAGGAAAACTGTTGCAGGTTTTTAAAATTTGAAATGCAAGTTTAAATTGTGATCTCAGTTTAGACTTAGGCTTCAATAAACTGAATTTGAATAAGGTCATTAACTTATGGTTATTTATTAATTAATTAATGTAATTAATTTTAAATAATTAATTAGGTTAATTAATTTAAATAATCAATTAGGAAATTTAATTAAGTATGATTACTTATGGAAATGATTAAGGATATTAATCACTCTTTGTAATTAATTTATTAATTTGATTAGTCTAAATTAATTAACTTTAATTAATTTAGAATAATCATTAAATAAGTTGATAAGTAATCATTGAGAAATAATTACTTAGAGAAGTAATTAAGATAAGAAATTTCCTGAGATAATTAATTGAAGTATGGTATTTTTGGATTAATTACTTTGTATAAGTAATGTAAAGATAATTTCTTAATGTAGTGATTAATAATTAATTACTTTGTGTAATTAATTTAAGCATTAATTGATTAAATCATTTTTAAAATGATTAAGTGATGTAATTAATTAAGAGTAATTAATTACTAATGAGTTTAATCGGGGATGATTAATAAATTAATTAATTATTAATTGTAATTAATGTAAAGGTAATTAAAGAAGTAATTAAGGGTGTTTAATTACTAAAGGTAATTAATCAAGAATGATTAATAATTGTGGTTTAATTAAGATACCAACTGTCATGGACCCGACTTTCCACTCCCGGAAAATCGCATCATGAATTAAGAAAGAAAGGGATAGAAAAGAGAATAGAAAGAAGAGAAGGAAGAAACAACACAAGAATCTCAACAGCGGAACGAATAAATTATATTTATAACAAAATATTACATAGTATACATCAAATATCAGAGTACACAGACATATACAACACATACTAGACAGTTATAGACACCTGTCTAGTTATACAACTCAAATCAAACACAACACTCAGAGATACCAAACACAGCGGAATTATATAACTATACGCAGAAGCCTCCTGCTCCATATGCTCCTCCACAAATCGTCAAAGCCAATCCTGAATCCTAACCTGAATTCCCTTGGCTACTCGTAAAAATTTGAGTACCCAAGAGTTAAAGAAAAAACAGAAATAACTCCGGGTCAGACATGGGTCTGGTGTGAGTAACAGGTTAAAGTTGCTTAAATTTCAAAACCTTTTGAAAGAAAGGTATCACGTAAGACTTCCCACACATAAACATGGAAAAGTTTTTACCTTACGCTAACCAAAACATTTGATATGAAATCCGATGATATTATAATAGTGTCTAGGGTTTTCAAGTAAAATACAGAAATAGCTGAAATGCTTACATCTCACATTCCAACATAGTTGGGCACAACTAATACGTACGGCACTTATTGGATTTTGGATTCCATCAATGGCAGGGCTACTGGGGTACCGCCCGTCACAGTACGTGGCCTAGATCACCGTACCGAGGAGCCACCCTAACTCCCCTGCAACACAAAGCCGGACCCATTCCTTACTGAATAGTTCCGAACAAGACAACCCCGCAGTTGGCGTACGTCCAACTGCCCACACAGGCGAAATAAAAGGGACCTCTAGACAGGGGTAAATCTTGCTCTCCAGTGGGGGCTACCCACGAAGCCTTGCTGCACCTCCCCTGTTTTAGCCATTCCCGGTTGATGAGGCTTGAGGTTACGATTACCTTTAGAGAACACATCTCTTAGAATGCTCATCGTCCACCTGACGATGTTCTGAAAGCATTCAATCCATACAAGTTCGTTCCGGGTTCGAACGAAACCGAAGGCATTATCTCGTTACACTCGTATTGGAATCACCCTCAGAGTTAACGACAATAACCCTTGCACTCTGATTCACCATCTCGAATCTATAAGTACTATTCCGTCAAACTCATTACGGAATCACCCACAGAGTTATACTTGACGTATAGCCCTTACACCTCGAGTCTTTACTCGCTCCACTTTGATTAACGACCTAACGTTAATTGGAATCGATGTGGTTTTCGGATATCCAAATATGGAAACCCGATCCCGGTCTCATCGAAATCCAAAGCGTGTATTTTAAGGCCAAGTTGTTTTAAAGTTTTAAAACAATTCAATTATCTATATAAACAGATAGATAAATCACAGATTCACAATAGGTAATCAACATTATTATCACAACAGATAATCTACATTATCATTATCAATAGATAATTCAAATCATAATCACAATGCAACCAATGCATCCATATCACTCAATATTGCTTATCTCATTTCTAAGATTCAAACCAATCAAGCAAACAATATCATCCATCCCTATAAGCAATGATCTATACACACCATTTATAATTAATTTAAAATGAATTAAATTAACTACATCATTCTCTAATTAATTTAAAGTGAATTAAACTAATTACTTCATTAACATAAATCTTGCTTACATAACCTTAATTAATTACAAATTAATTAATTAATCATCTTCCAATTAATCACTTTAATTAATCACCTTTGATTAATTATTTCTTAATTACATTTAAGTAATTATTCTTTAATTAATTTCACAAATTAATTATACTTAACCAAATACAGTAATTAACTTTTAATTACTTCATTAAATTAATTAACTATAATTAATTACATTGAACCTTAATTAATTACAATTAATTACCCTTAATTACTTATTAATGATTAATTGATCCTAATTAATCAATCTTAATTAATCAAACTTAATTACATTATTAATTATTAATTAATGATCTTTAATTACATTTTAATTAATTACTTTATTTAAATTAATTACATTAAGAAATTAATCTTAATTTGAACCATAATTGTTAATCATCCTTGATTAACACATTCAGTAATTAACTACCTTTAATTACTTTACCAAATAAATTAATTACTCTTTAATTAATTATCTCAAATTAATCCCTTGATTAATTCACAAAGTAATTATACTTAAATTACTTCATTTATCAAATCATCTTCAATTAATTACATATAGTAATTACCCATTAATTACTTCTCTAAATAATTCCTCTTCATTTAATTACATTAAGTAATTATACTTCATAATCCTTTATTGATTATTTTAAATTAATTAAACTGAATTAATTAACTTAATCTAATCAAATTAAACTCAATTAATTACAATAAGTAATTACTTCCTTAATTACTTAACAACTTAAACAATTGATTATCTTAAATTAATTAATCTAATTAATAATTGATCACATTAATTAATTATTAAATAATCCTTAGTTAATGACCTCATTAACTATTAACAATTCATTAATTATTTGTTTCTAAAATAATTAACTTATTTAAATCATTATTAATTACAATTTAATTAATCATTAATCCATTAATTAATTCCTAATTAATTAAATAATTAAGTGTAAACTAAAACTTAATTAATCTATTATTACTTGATTAATTAATTATTAATTATTAATTAAAAATCAATCTTATTTAATTAATTATTCTTAATTACAAGTTAATTATTCAAATAATAATTAATCTTAAACCTTTAAGATTAAACCTTTAATTACTTTGAGTAATTATTTATTTCACTAATTTATTAAAAAAATTAAGGTGAGTAACATTTTTATTAAAATAACTTAAGTTTAACATAGTTGCATGATTGATTTCTGTGATAATTATGATTTTTGTGGATATAGATGAGTAGTTTTTGCATATATATTTATGAATTATCTGTGAACACTTGAATGTAAATGTGTGAATGTTTGTTTCATTGAGTTCTCTGTTCTTTGTTTCAAGACCCAGATTTGCAAACAAAAATCATTATCTTTTGATCTAACAACTGTTAGGACTTGGAATATAAGCCAATGTTGTTTGATTTATCATAAATCAATGTTTAAAATTTTGAGTAAGTTTAAAATGAAATTTAAATGGCTCTGGAATCAAAAACAAAAGAACAAACTGATTATAAGTAAAAATTCCAACATTCCAATTCATCAATTCAGGATCACAAATTGAATCCCTAACTCAAAACATTATTTTTAAGAAGGAAATCATAATTTTTAGTTAAAGAATGAAGGAGAAATTCTTGGTTGATCAGTTTGGGTATTTTGAGTTACATCTGGTGATCTAGTGGATCGGGATGATACCACAATGTCACGACCCGAATTTCACTCCCAGAAAACCGCGTCATGAATTAAGAAAGAAAGGGATAGAAGTAGAAAAGAAAGAAGAGAAGAAGAAACAACATCAGAATCTAACACAGCGGAACGAATAAATTATATTAATAACATAATACTTTACATAGTTTACAACAATATCAGAGATACACAGCATAATCAATCTCATACTAGACAGTTATAGACACCTGTCCAGTTATACAACTCAATACAACAAACTCTCAGAGAACTACACAGCGGAAAACTAGATATATATCTACTCGCAGAAGCCTCCTGCTCCATTGCTCCTCCACAAGTCGTCGAAGCTAATCCAGAATCCTAACCTGAATTCCCTTGACTACTCATAAAAATTTGAGTACCCAAGAGTTTATGAAAAACAAAAATAAACTCCGGGTCAGACATGGGTCTGGTGTGAGTAACAGGTTAAAGTTGCTTAACTTTTAAAAACCTTTTGAAAAGAAAGGTATCACGTAAGACTTCCCACACATAAACATGGAAAAGTTTTTACCTTACGCTAACCAAAACATTTGATAGGAAATCCGATGATATTATAATAGTGTCTAGGGTTTTCAAGTAAAATACAGAAATAGCTGAAATGCTTACATCTCACATTCCAACATAGTTGGGCACAACTAATACGTACGGCACTTATTGGATTTTGGATTCCATACAATGGCAGGGCTACTGGGGTACCGCCCGTCACAGTACGTGGCCTAGATCACCGTACCGAGGAGCCACCCTAACTCCCCTGCAACACAAGGCCGGACCCGTTCCTTACTGAACAGTTCCGAACAAGACAACCCCGGCGATTCTAGCTAGCAATCGCCCCACACAGCCGAAATATAAAGGGACTTCTAGACAGGGATCAATCTTGCTCTCCAGTGGGCGCTACCCACGAAGCCTTGCTGCACCTCCCCTGTTTTAGCCATTCCCGGTTGATGAGGCTTGAGGCTACGATTACCTTTATAGGACACATCCCTTAGAATGCTCATCGTCCACCTGACGATGTTCTGAAAGCATTCAATCCATACAAGTTCGTTCCGGGTTCGAACGAAACCGAAGGCATTATCTCGTTACACTCATTTTGGAATCACCCTCAGAGTTAACGACAATAACCCTTGCACTCTAATTCACCATCTCGAATCTATAAGGACTAATTCCGTCAACTCATTACGGAATCACCCACAGAGTTATAATGACTCATAGCCCTTACACCTCGAGTCTTCACAAAGCTCCACTTTGATTCACGACCTATCGTTATTTGGAATCGATGTGGTTTTCGGATATCCAAATATGGAAACCCGATCCCGGTCTCATCGAAAACCAAAGCGTGTCTTTTAAGGTCTAAGTTGTTTTAAAAGTTTTTAAAACAATTCAATTACAGTATCTATATACACACAGATAGATAACTTAAAACATAACTGATAATCAACATTATCATATAACAGGTAATCCACATCATCAATATCAAATAGATATCCCATCAATCAATATCACAACAGATAACCTATGTTATCATCACAATACAACCAACATCCATACCACCCAATATCATTTATCTCATTACTGAGATTACAAAGCATCCAAGTCAAACCATTCATCCATAAGCAAAGATTTACTCATCACAATATAGTTAATTTAAAATGAATTAAATTAATCATCTCTATCTCAAATTAATTTAAAATGAATTAAATTAATTCCTTCATCTTTAATTAATTTAAAATAAATTAAATTAATTGCTTTACCAAAATATCTTGCTTACTCAATCATTTAATTGATTTCAATCAATTAATCAATCATTCAAAATAACTTACCTTAATTAATCACTCTTGATTAATTACTCTTAATTACATTCATGTAATTAAAATTAATTATCCTCAACTAAACAGTAATTAACTTTTAATTACTCCAACTAATTAATTAATCATAATTAATTACATTTATCCTTAATTAATTACATTAATTAATTACCTTTAATTACCTATTATTGATTAATTAATCATAATTAATCAACTTAAATTACATCATTAATTAAAATAATTAATGATCTTAATTACTTCTTAAATTAATTATCAAAGTAATTAACAAACTTAATTACTATATTAAACTAAATTAATTACCCTTAAATTAATTTCTTAATTAATACCTTGATTAATTATTTAAATAATTAATCCAAATTCCTTCATACTTAAACATCTCCTTAATTAACTCCAAACATATCAAAGTTTATACTCAAAAAGATCGCAAACGGCGTTTTGAACTCAATGGAAGTGGTCCCGAGTCCTAATTCGTCCGTATGCAAAAAGTAGCTTTTCGGACTAAATTTCGAGTATCGATAAAATATTTAAATAAAATATTTAAATATAAAATCGATAAATATGCGGGTTGTTACAGACTCTCCTCCTTAAAGAAATTGCGTCCTCGCAATATTTAAGAAGAAGATATATAGTAACAACCATGAGAGCATATTCATCACAAAAGAAATTTGAAATAAAAGGTTCACCTTAAAGAGCACGGGAAAGTAAGTCCGGATGTGTTCGCTCGATGAACTCTCTAGATTCCCAAGAGCAATCTTTAGGATTTGAAGACCATTGAACTTTCACAAGTGGGACATCTTTATTTCGAAGGCATTTAACCTCCGAAGCAATAATTCGAATAGGATGCTGCTCATAAGTTAAATTAGGCGAAACTTCAATTTCTTCCACAACACCGGGCTCAAGAATAGAATCAGAATCTCGAATACATTTCCGTAATTGAGAAACGTGAAACACGTCATGAATAGCAGAAAACTGAGCCGGTAATAAGAGGCGATAAGCCACGGAACCAATACGTTCGGTGATGGGAAATGGACCAATATATCAAGGTGCTAATTTTCCCGATCAACTGAAACGTACAACACCCTTCATAGGTGAAATACGAATAAACACAAGATCTCCCACAGAAAATTCTAATTTCCTTCTCCGGTTATCGGCATAGGATCTTTGTCTACTTTGGGCTTCTTTCATCCTATGACGAATAAGGTCAATCTTTTCTGTGGAATCACAAATAAAATCTGGACCTAAAACCAACTTCTCACCGGCCTCAAGCCAACAAGAAGGAGATCGGAATGGCCTTCCATAGAGTGCCTCAAAAGGTGCCATACCAATACTGGATTGGAAGCTATTATTATAGGAAAATTCAACAAGTGAAATATGATCTTCCCAACTTCCACCAAAATCAAGAACACATGCATGAAGAAGATCTTCAAGAGCTTGATTCACACGCTCGGTTTGTCCATCGGACTGGGGATGATAAGCGGTGCTAAAATTTAGCTTCGTTCCCAAAGCTTTTTGAAGACTCTTCCAAAATCCACTAGTCAACAATGGATCACGATCACTGACAATAAAAGTAGGAACTCCATGCAGTTTAACAATTTCTTTAATAAAAAGTTTGGCCAAAAGAGGTACGGTCCGATTGGACCGAACGGGAATAAAATGGGCAGATTTATTAAGCCTATCAACTATAATCCATAAGCTATCATGACCCGAACGAGAACGGGGAAGGCCGTCTATAAAATCCATGGAAATTTGATCCCACTTCCAAATTGGAATTTCTAAAGGTTGCAATAACCTACCGGGCCTTTGACGTTCGGCCGTAATGAGTTGGCAAGTCATGCAACACTTAACAAAGTTAGCAATATCATATTTCATTCCCTCCCAATAATAAAGCCACTTCATATCCGCGTACATTTTACTACTACCGGGATGAATGGTAAATTTAGAATGCTGAGAATCTTCTAAAATATCTTTTCGAAGATCACTAATATTTGGCACGATTAGTCTACCAAATTTCTGAATGCCGCCACGAGAATCAATATCAAAGTCTTTCAAACATTCAATATCAATTTTATCCTTAATATTTTTGCCAAGAAGAGCAAATTCGGGATCTAGCCTTTGAGCTTCAAGAATGCGGTCTAGAAGAGAAGGATGAGCCTCAAGGCTACATAAAACAAGAGATGAACATAAATCGGAAACACGGTCTCGAATTTCACAAGTGGATAAAACCTCGAGATCATTCCATTTGGATATCATCATGGAAACAACCGCTTGTTGCTTGCGACTAAGTGCATCGACAACTCAATTTCCCTTTCCAGGAGTATAAAGAATATCAAGATCATAAGATGCAAGGAATTCGAGCCAACGCTGTTGATGCAAATTAAGTTCCTTTTAAGAGAATAAATACTTCAAGGACTTATGATCGGTATAAAGAACAAATTTCTCTCCTAAAAGATAGTGACACCAAATACGAAGGGCGAAAACAATAGCCGCGAGCTCTATATCATGAATGGCATATCTAGTCTCAGCAGGCTTCGATTGCCCAGAAGCATAAGCAATAACACGTTCTCTTTGCATAAGAACGGCACCCAAACCAACGCAACTAGCATCGGTATAAACAACGAAATCTTGATTTCCCTCGGGAATAACAAGAACAGGAGCATCAGAAAGGAGTTCTTTTAGTTTCTGAAAAGAAGTTTCACATTTGTCTGACCAAATGTATTTAACACTTTTCTTCGTCAAACTAGTAAGAGGAACGAAAATTTTGAAAAGTCCTTGATAAATCGACGGTAATAACCCGCCAATCCAAGAAAACTACGAATCTCCATCACACTCTCCGGTCTCTTCCAATCTTGAATCGCTTCAATCTTTGAAGGATCCACGAAAATTCTGGATTCGGAAATAATATGACCGAGAAACTTCACACGAGATTGCCAAAAGTGGCATTTAGAAAACTTCGCCTTTAATTTATTACTCCTAAGAGTTTCCAACACAATCCGAAGATGCTTTCATGATCCTCCTTGGTTTTTGAATACACAAGAATATCATCAATAAAGATGAGAACAAATCGATCGAGGAAGTCTTTGAAAACTCGATTCATTAAGTCAACGAAATAAGCCGGGGCATTCGTTAACCCAAATGGCATAACAAGCCATTCATAAGATCCATACCGAGTACGGAACGATGTCAAAGGAATGCTATCCTCTGCAATACGAAGCTGATGAAAACCGGTTGCCAAGTCCAATTGTGAAAAGACTCTAGCACCGCTAAGTTGATCGAATAGATCATCAATCCGAGGTAAATGATATTTATTTTTGATAGTAAGATCATTAAGCTTGCGATAATCAATGCAAAGTCTAAGAGTACCATCGGATTTCTTCACAAAAATTGCCGAAGCTCCCCAAGGAGAGGAACTAGAGCGAATAAATTGCTTCGTCTCCAATTCGGATAATTGTTTGCGCATCTCCTCATTTTCTTTATTGGACATACGATAAGGAGGACGAGTGATAGGTTGAGCTCCAGGAATGAGATTAATTCTGAACTCAATGGCTCGCTTAGGTGGTAATCCTAAAACGGGCTCAATTATGTCGGAAAATTCACGAACAACGTGAATAAGAGAAATAATATCTTCCTCATCATCATTATCGTCATCATGAGGATTTAAAGAGTATAAAGATGCAACCAAACTGGAATCCGAATCTTTAAGATTAATAGAAATCTTCTTAACAGATTGAGGATGTCGAAGATGAATAGTCCACTCAGGACATTGGATAAGAGCTTCATAACGGTTAAGCCAATCCATTCCCAAAATCATTCCAAAGCCTAAGTAGCGCGTGACATGCAAATCGGCTCGGGAAAAAAAATCACACAAAATAATCTCGACATCATTACACAATAAACTGATTGTTGCGGATCCACCAACCGGATTCGCAATTCTCATAGAAGTCATTAAACACATAACATCCAAAGAAAAAGTATCAACATGTTCTTTTGATATAAAAGAATGGGACGCACCCGTATAAAAAAGAACTCAAATAGGATGATCACAAAATATAATAATACCATCCAAGATAGAATGAGATGTACCTTGACCACGAGATGTGTTTCCAGGGGTTGAGCAACATTTAACTTTCCCTCCTTCTTGCCTTCAAGTTTGAGGCATTGATGTATATAATGATCCGGGCTCTTACAATAGCGACAACAACAGGGATTTGAACACTTGTTCGCAAAATGGTCCCTAGACCCATAGTTGAAGCATTTCCCACTACTAGGAGAAGTAGCCTTTGCAGCAGGAGTTGCTTGCTTACCCTTTTTGTTGGGATAAGGACCTTTGAATTTGTTTGGCCTCTTCTTGTTGTTGAAGTTCGGTTTGGCACCCACAACTTCAACGTTGCTTTCCCTATCCGCCTCTTCAAGACGAAGAGCGATATCAATGAGTTGGTCGAAGTGAACTTCTAATTTTAGAAGTAATGGCTTCTTGAGATTTTTGTTTAAGCCGTAGACAAATTTTTGGTTCTTCTTCAATGAGGTGTTGATGTATTCAACCCCATATTTGGAAAGTGACTCGAAGGATGTAACATAATCAGTCACGGAGGATTCACCTTGAACAAGGTCTATAAAACGGCGAGCCAAAGTCACCTTTTCTGCTTCTGGCACAAATTTTAATTCAAAGCGTCCCCGGAATTGCTCCCAGGTGAGATCCGCTTCATTAATTTCAGAAATAAGAAGTTCGTACCAGTCCAAGGCTCTTTCTTGGAGCATACTAGAGGCCACCTGAACTCGGTGAAGATCAATGAGGTTCATGCGAGAAAAGATTCGATCGCATGTTCTTAACCAAGCCTGGACTTCAATAATAGTTTCAGAACCTTTGAATGGCTTCCCACCCAAGTTGGTGTAATTGTTGCACAAGCGTGCAAATCCAGACTTAGGGTGAGTAAGTTCTGGATTAGAACCGGCTGCTTGAGCATTCTTTACTAGATCAAGAAGCTGCTGGGCAGACATAAAAACTCCATCTTGGGGAGTAGCACTAGATTGACCGGCGCTAGGACGGCCAGGTCTTACCATTTCTCTTCCTTAAGAAAGAAAGAAGGAAGAAGAAGAAGGTTATTCACAAAATGAATATCAAGCAATCTTGATAGATAAAACAAGGAATTATAAAGAAAATAGGATGAATCGGTACGAGACACGAATTAAATCCTAAGGCACGACTCCTAAGATGGACTTAGGACGATGATCCTTGTTAAATTATTCTACATTGTTCCGAAGTTTGGCTCTGATACCAAGCTGTGACGCCCCACCTCTATACCTACGTAGCCAAGGACACGACGGAGTAATGCCGTCAACTAGCGCGGAGAATAAGGCTGTTGAGGAGCGACCATCTGTATAGTAGCTTTGTGCGAGTACCGATATGCCAGATAAAATATAACTTGCATTCCTTTCAAGAGGAAATCCTACATACCGACACAAACTCAAAGCTACTACACAGTGGCTATAATGTCTTCGGAAACAAATATAGAAATAAACATAACACAAATCAGTCACAGATAATTCATATCACAAAGGCGAAAATAGATATGAATATATATAACACATAAAAGTGTTCATCAGAGTAGTGGTCAGAAAGATCCACAATAACCCAAAAGAATAGCAACATGTGCTATACAAACGAATAAATATACATCATAGAGTCTATATCCCAAATGTTTACGACAAAAACTACTAATCTAAGTAGTTAGCCAAAAGTTAGAGTAATGAATCCCTGAGGAGAAGTCAAGCAGAAGCACCTGTAACATCTCGGTCTGACCCGAGTATTATTTCATAAGAAAATAATAAACGGACCAGTCTAGCTATAAATATCAGATGACATGATATAGAATAAGAGATATGGCATAAACATATGATAATCATAATGACATACTACTATAAGTATGTAACTGAAAATCAACATGAGATTAATCAATATCACAAGAATCTTCTCAAAGATCCAAAAAGGGTTTCATACCCAAGACTTGTATTCACAACAAGTCAATGACACACGAATTCACCAATGCACAAAAATTGATAAATCATCACAATGAAAATCTCTAGAATTGGTGAAGCATAAAATTTCCAGAAATCAACACACAAAATCCAGAAATCATAAAAAGGGGGAGGCCTATCACACGAACGGGAGCATGAAAACTCACCAACATATGTATCACACGAACGAGATGCTATCTCATGGTGGCTAGCCATTAATTTTTGACACACGAACGTCCCGAATACCATGGGGTGCTACCCCACATGTGTGAGTTGAAATCACACTGAAACGGGGTCTAGTCTCCCTCGCAGACAAAGAGACATCGCACAATTTCTAGTCTAAATCACAAAAATGATCATCATTGATCATCAAGAAGTGTCAATTACAGTAAGCTAGTAAATATATGAGCTTAGCTTCATGTCCCATAACCACTAGCTTAACTTAAATATTTACGAACAAATTGTAGATCTCCACTAGAAAATTGTCACAAGAGATTCAATCGAATAAGTCCAAGAATTAGCCGACGAAGTAAACGCAAGCGTTTCATACCACTTGTTTTACTAAGCCGTTTAATTAGATTTCTTGTACGAATGAGGTAAAGGTTTGTATATGCTAGTAGATTGGAAAACGGTTTAAGAAACGAGCTTTGTAATAAAATAGTGTTGAAATCGTTTTAATGAAAGGGTTTTGATATTTACTACTAGTATTGAAACCTTTGTATATTTTGAAGTGACAAATCACAAAGATGATAGTAGAACAATCGATCATCAAAATTCACATAGGAAGACGTGAATAAATTCCAAACAAATCGATAAGAATCCATCGAAATGGATATTCAAAAATCCCTAAAAAGGAGTCATCAAAGTCATAATAAAGGATAACAACAAATAGGATCATCACGAATCGATTCAAATGGGAAATTCAATCCTAAAAGGAAAAGTGGGCTGAAACAACAAATTCAGTTGACTAAACAGAGATTTTCAGTTGACTAAACAACAAATTCAATTGACTAAACAGAGATTTTCAGTTGACTGAATTCTGCCTGGAAACTTTCTATTTCCAGGTTCAGTCGACTGAACAGAGAATTCAGTCAACTAAACCCTGCCTGGAAACTTTCTGTTTCTAGGTTCAGTCGACTGAACATAGATTTTCAGTCGACTAAACCCTGCTTGGAAACTTTCGGGTTCCAGATTCAGTCAACTGAACAGAGATTTCAGTCGACTGAATTCTGCCTGGGCTGTTTTTCAGCCTTTCCAAATGAAGAGCAAACTCTTCCAAAATGCAACCGGACGAACATTGGCTCTAAGGGTTTTTGCCAATCTGCAACCTGGCCCTATATGCTCCTCGATGCATCATCCAAAGCATGATCAAACATCCATAAAAGTATTTTCACACAAATTTGACTTAACAACCCAAAAAATTGGAATATTCACAAAACCAATCCAAATCAAGAGCAAATGCACATGAAGAAGTGTTAGGAATTCATACCCAACAACCAAAGATAATTATAGTCATAGATGTGAGATAAAAATCTCACCTTTTCACAAAAACAATGAAGAAGGAGCTTGAAAGCAAAGGGAGAATCAACCACTCTTCCACACAACCCAAATGAGCTTGAATCTATGCTCAAAAAGAAGAACATTCCCAAAGTTAGGTTTAGGAATTTCTGAAATTGATAAAAGAATGAGTTGGAGAAGAAGAAGAGAGGCTTACCAAAGTTTCTTCTATTAGTTTGGAGCTAGAGCTTGGTTTGCAAAAGAAAACTAGGGCTTGAGTTTTAATTTCTCATTCCACTCTCCATTGATGTAAAAGCTTGAGTATAAGGAAAATAGAAAGGAAGTAAATGAAGAGGAGAGGGTTGGGATTGAGTTAATGAGTGGGGTTAATGGGCTTAGCCCAAACCAAAGCCCTAAGTGAAAAGTGGCAAAATTCCGCTAACTCCAAACATATCAAAGTTTATACTCAAAATGATCGCAAACGGCGTTTTGAACTCAATGGAACATCCCGAGTCCTAATTCGTCCGTATGCAAAAAGTAGCTTTTCGGACTAAATTCCGGGTATCGATAAAATATTTAAATAAAATATTTAAATATAAAATCGATAAATATGCGGGTTGTTATTTTGGACCATTCAAATTGACAGTAAAACCACACATGTTGGGCTTGAATAATTCAAAACAATAGATTGTTAATATAATTTGGTGCAAATAAAACCAATCACAAAATCGCAGACACAGAGTATCAAAATAACTTGCAGCGGAAATAAAATAACCATAGTAGTTCATGAAGCTACTACATACACAGTCTCAAAAGAAAATACAAAATACTAGAGTCTGAAAGCAAACACAACAGAAATCCACTAATGCATAAGCTGAATAGAAATAGGTAGACAACTGGATAGATAGATAATCTCCAGCAATTCTCTTGCTCCAGAGGATGAAATCCAAAGCTGTGATACTCAGGCTGACCTGAGCGTAAAGCAAAACACAAAACACTCGAGTCAGGACATACATACTTATAAAATGTAAATCAACTCAAGTGAACTGTAATATAAATGCACAAGTAACTTAAAGGATGCTTGGGATCGCCTATCCATTAAGGATCCATTAAACTATTTACTACGTACTAATATACGCTATTATAATAATGTCTAAATTAAAGTAAACTATTTAAAAATAGCGCTAAGGCATTATCCACATCCCCCTTAACACATTTTATAATGCCAATAGTCTATACAGTACCATCGTACCTCCAGATCGGGAGGCTATCATAGAATACTCTATAGGTACGACACAAATTAAACTCGTAGAAAGCATGATAGGGTTGGTGACACGGCATAACTAGGCAATGCCAGGGTAGATATACCAATTATGCATCTGGGTAGGTGGTACCGCATAGCCGCCACTACCGCCCACCTTGAGCCACACTCCCAAAAAAAAGAAATCAAAGGGTGCACCCAATCAATCACAACGTAATAGAATCGTATCGAACGAGTGTGTCTGATCATAGGAGCCACCTCATTGGCCCGAGACTCGCTCCTGGTTTAGCCACCTTATGCCAACTCACGGGAGTCAGGTCCACGTATATACCTCATATAGGATCGTCGCCACCATCCTACTTCATTTTGAATATGCACCGCGTACACGGTTGTTAAAGTGGTTTTCAGAGTTGGCAGAGAGTATGACAACATCCGATCTCGATCTCTTTAACAACCAATCATCATTATAACCCATGGTTATTTATTTCAAATGGTTTATTCTTTCAAATCAAGTATATTCATTTCAAAACCATTTAAATTCAATACCATTATACCTTCAAAATAATATCCATTTCCCAAAGTTGTAAAACTTTCAAAACTATACACTTAGTCATAACGCTTTAAAAAATGTAATAAGCAGAAACCATAACACCTTGAAAATGTGACCCTTATATAAATGCATTTCGAAAATGTTACATTTAAGAAATAGTAGCACTTTAAAACATAACCTAAAGTAGCATAACATTTTTTAAAAGCGTAACTTAAAATAGCATAACATTTTGAAAAATGCTACAAATTTGACTAAAACATGTTTAAACATAAAATCATCAATTTTATCATAGTTTATAAAATATATTTTATTATACAAAACATATCTATTTCATAAATAAAATCTATCATTAATAGTAGGTTAGATTTAAAATTCCATATTAAATTAAATTAAATTATTAAGTCATATTAAATTTTATATCATAGATAAAATCTTAAAATTTAGTTTAAACCATTTATTTACTATAAAAAATTAACTTGTTAGAAAATCAATATATATTATTTAAATCAAAACTCAAACTAAAATTTCATATATTAAAATTCAAAATATTTAATTTTTTTTAGAAAACTATTATTTAAAAATTAACCATGGGTCTGTATAATATTTTCTAACTTAGGTCAAGTGGTATGGATATGTATCATTCCAATTCGTAATATATAAAATCCCGGGTTTTATCATTTCAAACCCAGAATCCCAAATCAAATAAATAAAAATCGCTTGAGCCTATCATTTCAGCTCATAATGATTTTTCACTATTCTGAAATCCCTTCGGGTATGTATCATTTCAACCCATAGTGAGGGAACTTGCTGTGTGAGAAACAGAATATAAAATAAAAAGAATAACATAGCATATCATGTCATGTGATAAAACAGGTATGGTATAAGGTGATAATATCATGTAATATCTATCACAGGCATATGTGAAAGTATTATCATCATAGCGTATCACGAATACAATTCCACAAGTCATCAATTTACTAAAATATAAGTACGTAGTCGAGAGTGATAAACTCACCTTCTTTGGCTAGAGATGATAATTCAAAGACCAGAACAAACCCCAAAGTGGTTGATTGTAACTTCTAAAGTAAATATTTTTAGTTCATATAAGATTCAGTTTGATGATATTCAAGTCGTCTTGGTTTATGATGCATAGTAGTTGTAACCGACACTTATTCAACAATACATCCATGATATGTTGCAGGGGATTTATATATTGATTTACTTGCTTAGATCTGCAGTTGGCTGTATTATTTGATAGAATTGCTTCTTTAGTTTTCGTTTTATTAAGTCTTCGTCTATCCAGTTTACAAGCGAAATATAACGAGCTTAACATGTTTTACATACAGACTATTCCATATTGTTTTCTTTATCTTTAAAATTGTAACGTTTTAATATATGATGTAGATAACGAAGGCACATTGAAACTGAAGGTGACAAGTGACAAGTGTGAGCCCTCAATTCATGTTTAAGAATCGAAGGAAAAATGAAAGTGTTAGATAAAAGATGTGAGCACTGCATAACTACTTTTGTATGAAATTTACATATAAATCTCCCTTTTTCTAATCATTATTAACCCCAATGATAACTGTATGTGTAGATCACATATAATAGAAAGTATTTAGTGTTATAATTATAGCAAAGAAGTATGAAAATAAAAGCAACAAAGGGTTTAAATTACCTGGGCATCTCGATCCATAACACACCAAACATGAAGCCATTGCTTTTTTTTTCTTTCTCTTGCTTATTTTTTTTGTAGTTGATTTCAAAGAAAAATAAATGGCCAAATTTATGTATAAATGTCCACTGATGATCGAATGAATTGGGCATAAAATCTATAGTTAATTTGTAGCTTAACAAACCTTCATTTGCATTATTTATGAGTTGGTTATGCAAATTGCACCTCTACAAGACTAGAAAAATAGTTTACAAAGTGATAAGATCATATGCTATTTTTAAAACTAGTGTTAGAGTTCACTAAGTGATATGGGCATTTAGATCTAAGATTAATTGTTTCCAAAAAGTTAATGCATGATTTTGTAGGATTAAAATTTTAAACTGTAAATTAATTTTACTGTGCTTTCTATGTCATGCGAGATTCATGCCAGGTGGATGGACATTTTCACTCATTTATTTAGAATAAGAATTGACTTTTTTTAATGGTGGATAAATATATCAACCCTTTTTATTTCATGCAAATTAATTGTTTTATTATTAGCATTCAAGTACATGGTATGCAATATTCGAAAGTAGTTTACATTTATTCAATTACAAACATCACATATATATAATATATATACACACACACAGTATTATTAATCTGAATTTTGATATTTGTAAAGTTATAAAATATTTAACCTGAGCCATAGCAATTATGGAAACAATTTATTTAGAGGTGATGAAAATCATTATAACGTTCTTTCAATAACTATTATTTACTGTAATATGTTGCTGATTTGATTATTAATATATTTTATCTTAGAGATGAAAAGGCACTGAATTATAAATACACATTCTGTTTTTGGGGAAAGAGATATCATAAGTGTTATCAGCATTCTATATTCCCAACTATGCTTATTAAGCCTTGATTTCTATATTTTTTCCTAGTTTTCTAGTAACTTGCACGACCCCTGCTTTAGATGCCTTTTTCACAGTTTTACAGTTCAAAAAGCAAGAAGAGAATGAGTAAGAAATACACACTACACTTTAGGGTTGTAAATTAAAAAAAGAACATAATTAATATGTAACAACTTGCCTTCATCCAAAAATAGTAACCAAATAATATTTTTTTTTTTTTTTGTAAATTGGTAAGACTTTATTAAAGGCATTTCAGCCCAAATTGCAGCCCAATACGAGCTATACATACATATCCGACAAAGGAACTCTTACAACTCAAATATACCAAAATTAAAACACAGTTTTCATCTTCCTCTTTAGATTCATGGCGGCCGCAGGTAGCTTGTATTTGGGCTTCCTCCCAATGTTCGATTTTGACCCTCTCCTGCAATTCGAACTCCACTTAATTCCAGCGAGGTATTTTCCCAGTCTTTGATTCTCCTTCGTACCAGTTGCATGTCATTTCTCACCAATTTGCTAACCTCTACGTGATTTCTTTTTTTTCTTCTGGAATACACGACGATTCCTTTCCTTCCAAATTCTCCAAACGGTTGTTGCGACAGCAATGCTGGCCATCTTGGATTTGACGTCTACGCCTCTCCGTTGCACCAGGTGATTTATCTCTTCCTCCAGAGTATTAGCATCCATTGTTGTGTTTGTTTGTGTTTTGCATCGATTCCATACTTCTTTCGAAAAGTTGCAGGAAAAAAATAAATGCTCATGCGATTCTTCTTCTAGGTTGCATAATTCACATTTATTCTCATTTAAGATTCCCCATTTTACAAGTCTATCCTTTGTAGGCATCCTTTTAAGAATTTCTTTGTAAGTTGTAAAAGCCATTTTCGGGTTATTTGCATTATTCCATATGATTTTGCTCCATTCAACCTTATTGTTTCGTTTTCTTGTCTCTTCCCAAGCTGATTTAGTAGTGAATTCATTCCCTATAGGTTTCCATGTCCAGATATCGTTTTCTCTACCGCTATATATTGGCATATATTGTATTTCCTTTTAATGTCCTGGTTTACTGGCAGTTGTGAGCAATTCCATGCATTGTTGTTTATAATATCTGAAGCTTTTCTATTGGGGCATCCATAATCTGAGAAAGTATGGAGTCCCAATATATTGATCAACGATTTTCCTGTTATCCAGGGGTCCTTCCATAAGTCAGTTTCTCTTCCCATGGCTATATCTTTCGTACTACATGAAGCAAGTGTTTCTCTTATTCTCATGATAGCTTTCCAATTTGTCGAAGCATTGTTATCTATTTGCATGCACCAGAAATTTCCTTTAATGTATCTGCTCCTCATCCAATTCCCCCATAGGCCTTTACCTGTGATTATTTTCCAAGCTTGTTTTAGAGTGTAAACCAGCCTCATTTCTTTAATTCTTCTCAGACCCACTCCTCCTTCTTCTTTGGGTCTACACAGATTATCATATTTAATTTTATGCATGCCTCCTTTCCAAATGAAATCTGCACACACTTTTTCTATCTTCTGGATTGAAACATCTGGTAGTTGGAAGGTTTGCAGCCAGAAATTTATTTTGGAATGAATTACTGTGTGTACTAGTTCAATTCTTCCTGCTAGCGATAAAAGTTTGGAACTCCATCCTTGCAATTTGTCCCTTATCGAAGAGATTAAGACTGCACATTCTCTGTCAGTTATTTTATTTGACGATAGAGGGACCCCTAGATATTTCACAGGGAGAACACCTTCTTCCACTTTTAAGATATCTAGTATCTCATTTTTCTTGCTACATGTTTTGTTGAAATAACACTTAGTTTTTTTTTCATTCATTTTAAGTCCTGTGTATCTCTCTAGATTGCAAAAAATGTCCTTGATTGCTCTAGCTGATGTGTTGGTGGCTTTTATACATATGAGCAAATCATATGCGTATAGTAGGTGTGTCACTATAGGATGAATGTTATATATAGGTTGGATTTTCCTGTTATAAGTCGCTAGCTCCATTTGTAACGAGAAGTATTCCATGGCAATATCAAACAAATAAGGGGATAGAGGATCTCCCTGTCTGATCCCTCTATTGGAGCCTATAAATCCTTTCGGTACACCATTTATCAGGATAGAAAAGGTTGGAGTTGATATGCATTCTCTTATTATGTTCACAAATCTTGAGGGGAAACCCATATTTTTTAGCATGTTAATTATAAAATTTCTATTTATTTTATCATATGCTTTATGAAGATCCACTTTAAGGCAGAATTTATCCGTACCTAGTTTGTTGAAGTTTCTAACCAGTTCATGTGCCATCAATGAGTTTTCAGAAATGCTTCTCCCTTTGATGAATGCACTTTGACTTTCTGAGATAAGGTCAGGTAATACGAGTTTTAATCTGTTGCAAAGTATCTTGCTTAGAATTTTGTAAATCACATTACAACAAGATATAGGTCGGTAGTCTTCAATTCTTGATGGGTTATCCTTCTTTGGGATGAGACATATGAATGTGTGATTAATTTCTTTGACAAATTTTCCATTTAGGAATATAACCTGTATTGCTGATAATATTTCTTCTTTCAGGAATTCCCAATGGAGAATGAAGAACTTGGATCCCAGTCCATCTGGACCGGGACTGGAGTCTATATGAATGGTTCTCACAGCTTCCCAAACCTCTTCCATTATGATTTTCTTGGCCAGCATCCTTCTCCCCCTGGAGTTTACCATTCTCCTGCTATGTATAATTGGTAGGGAGTTGTTAATTTCTCCATTGAACATCTCATTATAATATTTTAATGCTTGTTCTTCAAATTCTGAACTGTTTACACTTTCGTTCCCCTCTTGATCAATTAGATGATAGTTATAATTGAAGTTCTGCCTGACTGCCATTTTAGTGTAGAAAATTTTTGTGCATTCATCTCCTTCAGTTAACCATTTTTCTTTAGCTTTCTGTTTGAGTTCAATGGCTTTTATTCTGAGTGCTTCTTTTAGATTGTTTTGATATTGATAGTACAACTTCCATGTTTTTTCACTAGACTCTCCATTATCAATAGTTGTCAAGGTTTCTTCACACATTTTTTGAAGTTTGATGATCTGATCATCATTTTTAGTTCTTGTTTTGTTCCATTCTTTCAATTGCTTCTTGACTTTCTTAAGGATTTGCACAAGCTTGTAGCATTCTGTTCCTTCTTCTATAGGGATGTCATTTATGTGGATGGCTTCTGAGTAGCCTTCTAATTCATGCCATTGATTGGAGTACCTGAAAGGTTTCCCTTTTATACACCAATTTTCCCCTTTTAAGTTAGTAAGTATGGGACAGTGATCACTCGTTGAGGGGGGTAGGATATTTACTCTAGTGTTAGACAGTTTATTTATGCATGCTACATTTACTAATGCTCTGTCTAGTCTACAGGATATTTTCTTACATTCACCACTTCTCCATGTATATTTCAGGCCACAATGGACTGGTTCCAGCAATCCTGCCTCAGTTATGCAGTTATTAAATTCTTCTAATTGGGACACTTTGACGGTGGGCCCTCCTTTTTTTTCCTCTGCTTTGAGTACAGCATTAAAATCCCCTATGACAATCCATGGTTATTTTATCTTGCTGCTCATATCTATGATGGTTTTCCATAGATTGTTGCGATGCGAAGTTAGATTGCTAGCATATACACAGCTTAGAATAAGTTTCATACCACCTGAGTTAATAGCATTTACAGTTATTTGTTGATCATCTTTATTTATCAGTTTGATATTCCATATTCTTTTATTCCATAACAGGAGAATACGACCTTTTCCACCTACATCATTATTATGCATCATTTCCCAATCTTTTTCTAGTGTCTGATTAAAGAATTTAAGATTTTCTTCATTAAATTTATTCTCCAGGATACTTAATATAGAAGGAGAGTAACTCCTTCTAAGATTAGAGAGGTCTAAACGCCTTGTATCATTGTTTAGACCTCTTACATTCCAGCTGATTATGGACATCTATTTGTTGGAGGTCGACTCCTCAGTTTTCTAGGAGACACCTCACGATTTGAGCTCGCCTTATCATTTTTCACTGGTTTCTTGAACTGTGTTACATACTCTTGATTTACTTTTGTATATTTGTTTATGTTCTCTTCTTCTATCTCAGATTCAGTTTCCATATTTTCAAGACTCACTTTATTTATTTCCTCCTCTTCTTCTATGATTACAAATGATGGGCTTTTCTCCAAACTACGGATTTGGCTTTTTCCCCCTCCTCATTATATGGCACCTGATCCATATTTTGGTCTACCTTCTCTGGCACATCAATATTTTCCTCCTGGTCTGTAATATTTTCTTGCTCTTTGTAAATATTTGGAACTGTAGTGGCAGGGCTCGACCGAGTCTTATTTTGTTGTGGTATCTCATTTTGTTCAGTTATGTTTTTTTGTTTCCACACTTGTTTGATGGGGCAGATCACTGTTTCACATTGTGTAAATGTGTGACCGAAACATTTGCAGTTACTACATATCGATGGGATGTATTCGTATTCTATTTCCTGTATGTATATATTACCTTGTCTGTCTTTGGCTCTTACTTGCTTTTTAATGCTGTCTGTTGCTTTTATCTCAACAAGTACTCTAGCATAGTTTAATCTTTTGACATGTCTTGTGTAGTCATCCATATCTAGTGGATTTCCAATTAAACTTGCTATTTTGCTAATTCCTCGAGCATTCCACAAAGACAGATCTAAGTTTCTCAATCTCACCCAAACTGGATGTGATTCTAGCATATCTCTCTCAAGCCTTAAATTAGGTTCCCATTTTTTTGTGAATATAAGTTTACTATCAATAAACCATGGTCCCCCATCTAATATTTTTTTACAATCTGTTTAATTACTGAATTTAATTAGATAAAAGCCATTTTCTCTGGGGAAAATATCCCACTTTACTATTGGTTTCCACTCCCTTTTGATGTAAGCATTAAGATGAACATAATATGGCTTTTTACCTGCGACGTATATATATATATAGCAGTGCCCCACATGTTTTTTGTTGTATTGAATACTTCTTCATTGAGATCTGCATACGCTCCATCCTCGTCTTCCATGAATTCAAATTTGTTGACCCCACCATTTATGCATGTGTTACCCGCAATTGCATCTGCCCATGTTCTGATACCTTTCCTGATCTCTAGTCTCTTAGTTTCCACCAGATCTGAACCTTTTTTGGCGTTATATGTTATAGGTCCCATCAGATCTGAAGATTTTTTACTATTATATGCTCTATGACCCACCAGATCTGCATACCTAATAGATCCTCCCAGATTTTCTTTTGCCTATTGAACTGCTGTTGATCTCTGATAGGATTGTTGCTTTTGTTTTTGTTTTTATTTCTTACCTCTATCCACCCCGTGTCGTCTATTTCTTCGGTGACAGGTTGCTTTGTTGAGATCTCTGTAGTTCTTCCTTTGTTCGCATTTGATTCGCCATAGTCGCCATTTTTTGTCGCCATTTATTAATATATATATATATATATTATATGAAGCACAAAAAAATACCAAATAATACTGTTGACGATAAGTTGGGATATAACAATAGTTATTAGCTAATCTAGGATATCTCTATTAGATTGAATATCATGATCTAGTACAATACCTATCAAGAATTTCCAACTTGATTCCTGCTTGTTTGACATGGGTGATTAGAATATTTATAATGTCGTTGATGAAGAAGCTTGTTATAAAAAAATAGTTCGAGAGATGTGATGATAGTTAAGTTAGGATAGTAAAAAACAATACGGCGTCAAAGAAAAGCAATCACAACCCTGTATAATCACTAAATATATTTGTTTAACTAATTGACTAAATGATTTGTGAATTTATGATCATTCAACTCTTATGAATGATTTAATCAATACCATTAATTGCACTTTAATTTTGTTTATAATCTAGCTTAAATTCCATCATGTTTTAGTTCTAAGCGAGTGCTTGGTTATCGTGAATTGAGATAGCAAACTGTACTACGAAGTTCCTTATAGAATAATGGCATACACATAAGCAAGATTCATGTTTTTATGTAAGAAAAAAATTTCAACAATGCAAAACAACAATTAAAAGATTCCATGATTAATACAAGCAAATAAGGTAAGCTAGAGACATTAAACAATTTCAAATAAACTTTAGCATGAACCTTAAATTAAGTTGTATTTATGTATATATTATTATTTGCAATGCAAACCGATTTACATTTCAAAATTCTATTTTCAAATGAAATGCCTGAAACTGTAGCAAGTAAAATAACAAAAGGAATTGACCCACTTATAGAAAACATAAACCGGGCACTCTTAGATAGGCCTAGTTTATGACCCGTTAAATCCACAAGAAGCCAGCCTTTTCATGTTCTAGCAATTAGATAATGTACTACAGGCGGTAAAATCGATTGAGATGCTTGGAAAGAATAATCGTTCTAATATCTATCGCTGCAATGCACTTAATCTTCCACTTATTTCTACCAAATATTTCACTAAATCATACGATCTGTAACGACCCGAAATTTTCGATCATGAAAATTATAGATAGTTAGGAAAAGAAGAAACAAAAACAAAAAAAACTCAGATTCTCACATTCGCAACGGATCAAAATATAATATCTAATAATAACAGTTATACAAAGGAAATCTATACTTGTCAAATTATACTTTAATACATCAGAGTTACAACATTTCATTATCACTGGACAGTAAAATAAATTATCCCAAATAAATAACAATATATCACAACGGAATGCACTCCATGCATTCCTGCCATCTAGCTCGCCTCTTGAGCTTCAGATCGTCCTTACCTGAAAGTCTGTAATACTTTGTCTGACCCGAGCATTACATCAAAGTAACACCCGGGTCAGGCTGGAAACCAGCGTGAGTAAATCCATCTAACATGAAATTCTAATGCATAAAACATATTTAAACCCGGGGTAACTCATGCCTTAAAACGAGTTCTTAACTTGCGATAATCAACATCACATCTTATAATCATATCTAAGCATTACTACTCAGATTAAATGATCAAGTTTACATCATTTATTTCATTCTAGCCTATTCATTCCAAAATCAAACCATAAAAAAATTATTGCAGATTACAAATCGAAGTGGTTTCAGGTATTTTACTGATACCCAACCCCGGTCTCTTCGAATCCAATATTATCTTAAAAACAAAGCTGTTTAAGTATAAACAATTCCATTGATATCCAAAATTACATATCTACTTGGTAATTCATTTTAGATAGACAACCTGTATTCAAATACCATACCTCATAACATCACAATCACACACCAAGGATAACGAATAACCCAAGACATTAAATATCACTAATTATCTATAATCAAGATTAATTGGTCACTCCATTTCTGCTTAACTAAATTAATCACCTCAATCATCTTTAATCCAGCTTACTAGATCATTAATTAATTATAACTCAATTAACTAATCATCCTTAACTATTCCTTAATTACATTAAGTAGTTAATCTTTAATGACTCTTATTAGTCAATTAATTACATTGATCCTTAATAAATTACTTTAATTAACTTACATCGATTAATTATCCTTTAATTAATCATACTCATTAATTAACTAATCCCTAATTAATTTCCTTAATTAATTCAATCCTTTAATTGATTACACTATGTAATTAATCCTTAATTACTTCATTAAGTAATTATTATTAAATAAATCACATTTAGTAATTACCCCTTTAATTACCCCCTTAATGAATGTCATTAAGCAATTATCCATTAATTATTTTCATTATTATAAATTAATTTCATTTAGTGATCAATCTTAATTAACCATCTTTAAATTAACTTTAATTAATTAATCACATTAGTAAATCAATCCTTTAAATTGATTACACAAATTACTTAATTAATTAATGTTTAATCATTAATTAATACTCTCTAATTACAATTTAATTTATCTCTAATTAATTAACTTATAACCTTTAATTACAAAGTAGTTAATCCTTAATGATTAATTAATTAAATAAATTAATTACTCTTCATTACCTTATTAATTATCAAAACTTTAATTAGAAAATTGTTTCCTTTATTAAATACCAAATCACATATTTGGTTAAAACATTTATCAACCACTAAATTATATTTTAAAAAAAAATAGTTTTTAAATCACTTAAAGATTAACTTACAAATTTTAGTTAACAAACTTATAATTCCTAATCACATATTGAAGAAAACAATTGCTATTTATATCAGAATTTTATTCAAGGAGAGTTTAGCTAAATTTCTTTTTAAATTTCAAAACTTTGCTTCTCAATAACTTTTAAAACATGATTAACATCTTGCTTAACTCCTGCTTTGGGATCAACCCGACAAGTGCCCGAGTCCTGTCACGAGTGCCTTCATCTTCTCCCATTTTTTTAACTTAGTTTTATATTTAAAAACTGTTATGATAACACACAAGAACCCAATAACCACTCCGAGTTCATCATCTTCATTCACGAGCTTCGACCTGAGGAAAACTTCGTTCCCAAATCAACACTGTGCACTGATACTCTGACACGACATGCACCTCCTCCGATCATCAATGACGATCCAGACCACAAAATCACCTCCGACAAATCATTGATCATCTCTTCTTTCGATCCAAACCACCCAGATTCCATTATAAACCCAAAATCAAAATCGAGATCCTTCGATCGAACTGGAACCTGAACTCCAACCAAGAATCTTCCTTATCCTCACTGCTCCGAGCAACTAAAATCATTAGCCTCTGACCAGAGCTCCACCGAAAACCCACATTTCCATTCCCCAACCTCCGATGAACCCTGATGCCCCAGAGACGATGCAGCGATCAAGTTTTCAACTTTTACTAAAACTAGGTTTTAAATCTAGTTCCTCGCCATGACGCCGCCTTGGTGGTTAATAAATCCACCAGACATTTCCATTCCCTCTATCACAGCAGAGACCTCTATCACCCACATTACATCGATCACTGGAATTTGGACGAAACACCATTTGCGTTCAACTCAAAAATCCTCGACATCCACTATCTTAAAAATCACCATATTACTTTTAAAATTCATCAATTTCTTAAATGAACTCAATTACAAAGTCAAAGCATATAAATTTGAAGATTCAAAATCTAATATTTATTTGTTCCTCACTGTAATATTTAATTTCTGAGATATTCTCTAAACATTTTTACTTGAATCAAATTTTAAAAATGATGTTTCTCATATACAAACAATTTTTACTCAGAAATCAAGGCCTAAAAATCATTTGAGAGAAGATTTGAATTATTGAATCAGGTTTCAAACCTGTAATGTTTAAAATAGAGGCTTTCTAGCCTGTTCCATACTTGAACAATGATTCTAAAACACACACACACACACACACACACACACACACACACACATATATATATATATAAATAAATAAAAATCATTTCTTTAACATCATGCACACATGATTCATATCATACTTCAAGGATTCACCATATGCCAATTCAAGCAATTTCAGTTTTTAAGAGTTTTACTCACATGCATTTTGAAGACAAAGAAGTAGCTTGAGACTGGAATTCGCTTTTGATTATTGAAACTGGTGTTTGATTTGATCTGTAGCTTGGTGTTTGATCCTGCTTGATATTTGAGATGAATTTTGCTTTGAATTGTTCTTGAGTTTATTTTGAATTTTTGCTTTAAGCTCCAGTTTGGATTCGGGTTTTTCTTAGCTTCAGGTTTTAAAATTGTAAAGAGTGTTTGTTTGATTTTCTTCTCTCTTTCCAGGTTTCATTTCTCCGGTTTGTACATTTTTGCTCAAGTTTTGCTTTAACACTAAATTTGATTAAAAAATTTCAGGAATAAAAGTGCCGCTTGTAATTTGTAGGTTATGATTAACTCCCACTTGTAAAATTGCGTGCACTAATAATTTCACATGTTTTTATATTAATATGTGTTATCTTTATATATAAAATGCATAAATTTAAATAAAAGAAAGTGTTTTTAAACCCTTATTGAATCTTATTTTAGGCTATCATATTTTGAACTACTAAATATTATTAATCTATGTAGATATCTTTTTATACAAATCATAAGTAGTTCAACAAATTTAAAAAGAAAGTGTAATGAACTCTTTTATTAAATCCCATCTTAAGTCTTTAAGCTATAATACTTTAATAATAAATAAATATAGATGTTATTCTAAGTGTTAAAACATGGAATTCAACTTTAAATACCTCCTGAAAATTATTAAAACATAACTTCCAATTCAATATATATACCTATATTGTAACATACGCGATTTTTCGTTGCCGAAAAACCGAGTAGTTAGGGTTTTAAGATAAAGAAAGAAGACAGAAGAAGAGATAAGAAGATAGAAAATAGAACAGAAAACAGCAGAACAATAACAGAATCTCACAATCGCAGCGGAACAACATATAATAGATAAATGAATAATTTTTAAACAAAGAACTATATCAGTTATTACATTACATCACATTACATTTTCATTACATCAGAGTGTACAACATCAAACAACAACAAACAGCGGAAAAGAAATACTATATACTAATAATACGCCTTGCCATCCAGTTTGCCTCCAGCAACACCAGAATATCCTGATAAACCTTAACTCTTGACTGCCCGTGTGGAAATTGGTGGGCACCCAGAGTTTAGGAAGGAAAACAATAAACTCCGAGTCAGTCATGTGACTGGTGTGAGAACTCAAAACAGTTTATTTAGCCTTGAAAACAATATAGAGGAATATTTTTAAAGTCAATTCGCAATGCTTTTAAAAATGAGACTAGCATAAGGCCTCCCGCACACGCACACAATGCAAACGCAGAATCGGAGGAGATTTCTCCTTATGATAGTCAAAGATGCTTGATACACATTTAAAAGAACATTTGATATTATTACTAGTGCATAGTGTAGGAAAAATTCATTTCGAAAATAAGGATATAAATCTTAGCCAGCATAGACATTCCGAACTATGCCTACTATAGCTACCATCCAAACAGTGGGGTGCCACCATAAGTGAATGATAGGTTCTACAACTAATACCGTACAAGATCGTATTGTTTCTTTGGATTTCCAACGAATGATCAGGCCAAGGAACTTCCCATTGCCACATGAGAACGCCTCTGGAAGGACGTCCCCGAGAACCAAACCGGATCTCTGCCAACACAAGGCCGAGTTACCCCTAACTGGGTAACAACTGACACGAGTATGCCATCCCCCGGTCCTTTGGGACCTTTAACCGAGCGCTCGTCATCAACATCACACAATCATAAATAAAGTGTTTCAACATGAGTAAGTATCTGGGCTCCATACCATGATACCACCCTTTTCCAGAAGGAAATGCACATACCCTAAGGGGAGCTACCCCTCGTAACCTTGCTGCATCTTTCCTGTTTTGACCATTCCGGAGTGTGAGGCTCGACGAAGTTTCGTCCACAAAGCCATGCTTTATACAAAAGCCATGCTTTGGGTCAACAAATGATCATAGAAATGATCACCAAGATAAACGATCAAACAAATGATCCTATCACAAATGATCAACACAATGATCATTTCACAGCAACACTCAGCATGTCACATTACCAAATTGGGAATATATCGCTGATAACCTTCAACTACATAACCTCTGAGCTCGTACGTCTCAGAGAAGGGTGTTTAGCTAAAAGAATAAATTCTCCACCACCAACAGAAATATATTTGAAAGAAATCAGCTTTATATCTCAATTTGTAATGTCAGACATACAATCCATACAAGTCTGTTCCGGGCACGAACATAACCAAAGGCACTTACAAAGAAGTCCTTGCAATCCGGATAATCTCTAGTCACGTCCGGACTTTCCATCACATAGGGAGTCTCTATACCGTAGCTACTCGGTGCAAAGACAATCGACGAGTTGTCCTTTCGCTTTCAAAAATATCCGGTCTTCAACACCAGACATCAATGCTATCCATTACGTCGTATCACTATTCGGAATGGGTTATACGTCCCCAAGGTCCTTTCCCGGTTAACCCGAATAGTGAGCGCTTATTTAAAAAAAATAAGTGTGGCATTCAATTTCAAGCAAATCACAACGAATACCTATTCAAAGGTAAATATTGATAGTCGGTTATTGAACTATCAATAGATATGCACAACATCACCAGATTCCAAATAATTTTCTAAATTATTTATTTTCCAAAAATATCTTTACAAGATATATATTTTCCATTCTTCAAAAACAAATCAATATTTATTTTTTAAACCCATTTTCCAAATTTCATTTATAAATTCCATATTGAATTTATATTTCCAAAAATATTCATGAATATACGATTTCCATTCGATTTCTAATATTCATTTTCAATTTATCTTCAAAAAGATAAATTCAAAATATTCACTTAATATTGGAAAAACATTTCCATACTTATTTACTAATAAGTAATTCACAAGTATTTTTATTTTCTACACTTGGAAAATATTCAATATACTCTAATCGAAATTTAGTATATATTTCATTCTTTAAGGAAATCATTCTCTTAAACATATTTATTTGGGCCAAAACGAATGTTGCGCAAAACATTGTTACGACCACCCAAAATCACTAGTATAGGGATTCGAAATTAAAATAGATATATAAATCCCAATACTATACAAAACAAGTCCTTTCGGAAATCATTTACTATAACAACAGTGTTATAGTCCACCATTTCCTTCTATTTCTCGAAAACGTCTATTTCAACAATGAATGTTGAAATCTATGGTTTCGATGGTTAATACATTTTAAAAAATCTTTAGATCGTTTTAATTCTATTTAAAACATCACTTCCAAAATATTTTCTTTAACATATTATTCACTATTCAAAAACGTGAATATACTTGTTAACCAATTTCATCATTTCTATTCCTTTTATTTTAAAGGATTATTCACTGTCTAAAACGTGAATATAACTCCATTAACAAATTACGACAATTTACTTATCAAAATAAGTCGTTGCGGATTTATAAAACAATGTTTATAAATTCCATTTCTATTTATTTTATAACAACTTTCTTTTATAATTTCATTTATTAATCTATTCAATTTCATATCTCAATGATACACTTAAAGTTCATATTATAAGTTAAATACTTATAATTTATTTGTTTGCAAAAACGTTCTTTTAAACTTCCCAAAATTTAAATCTTATAACTTATAAGATTCATTTATTTATCCAAAATCTATTCTTTTAAATAACTTTACAAATTTTATAAACCTACTGTTTAAAAAATTTCCATTTATAACTTTACCGTTTATAATTCTATAAATTTCATTCATTTATGAAATTCATTCACAATTCATTCTAACACTTATAAAAGCTTGTTTTACAATTCAAAATATTCCAATTTATAAATACCCATTTTATAAATCTTTTATATGGATCAATTTATATTATTCTTTTAAAACGTCTTTAAACTCCTTTATAATTTCCTCATTTTGATTTATAAAATAATCAAATTTCATAAATCCTATTTTTAAACTTTTTATAATAAATTCAGAAATCCCAGTTTAAATTATTTTATAAAATCATTAATCCCATATTTTCAAAAATCATAATTTTTATAATATTAAAATTATAACGTTTATTTATTTAAGATGAATTAATTCCAAAAATATTTTATAGACATATACTTTCAAAAATCACTTTAGAAATCCCTTAAAAATCAAAATCGTTATTTTTAAACTTCAAAATTGGATTCGATGATGCAACACATCAAATAGTCAATCACGACTTTCAAACATCATATATCGATATGATAAACAATCAAATATCACAATATTTGAATCAAATAAATATTTGTGAGGAATCCAGTTGGATCCCTCCAACCTGTTTCCCTGCATCCACAGACATTAGCACAATACCCATTCCACTTCGAGGTGGAATATCGTGGTATATGGGATTTTATACAATATTATCCGCTTAATAGGCGGCGCAATAGGGTCTCATCCGCTATACAATGTGGGAAATCAATCAACTGCAATATATACATATGCCAATATATATATATTGCTATATATATATATATAGCTAGATATATCCTACTATATCTAATATCACAACCAAATAAAAATCAATCAATAACTGCAAATCCAACTTATAAATTTTTTTGAGTGAGAAGTTCTCACCTTTGCTTTTTAATTTGCCATCCATTTTCCATCTCGACTCGATTTCCTTGATTTATACCTTGTATAAATATTTACACAATTTATTAATATTCGAAACAATCAATAACCAATTTTCGTTCTTGATTGTTTAATTAATCAATAGTTTTATTTAAACCAATTTCTTCTTAAATAAATTTATTTTAACTAATTTTCCTTTTAAAATAATTCTAACTAGAAATTTCCAATTGAACTAAATTTCCTTTTTATTAATTAAATCAACTAATTTTTTCTTTAATAAAATATTTAACTAAAAATTTACTTTCAGAACTAAATTAAATAAAATAACCTCTTGTAAAAATTCAATTAAGTTTCATTAAATAAAACTACCTTTATAATATATTAATATTCGAGACAATCGAAAAATCAATTTCTTCTCAATGGAAATTAATTAACACTTTTAATTTATCTAATAATTTTGTTTGAACAAATTTTCATTTTTCAACTAATGCTTTAAAATTTTAATTCAATTAAATAAATTTTATTTTAACCTAGTAATTTCATTTTCACCGATGATAAATTTTTTTTCCCTCTTCTTCTATTCATTTACAAATTTATACAAATCCATCATCAAATATTTGAAAACAGTAATTACCTTACTGCTTAAACCACGACGCCAGAAGTCGAACAACCCAGAGTCGCTCCACCCTCAACATGCGATGGCCGCCCCTACGCTCGAGCACGAACTGCATCGCGACCATCCCTCCCACTCGAACGCGCCGCACGATCCACCTCCTGCAATCGCTTCCCGAGCCCCAAAATTCACGGCCAAGCCGCCGCCTCGAGCTCCACGACATCGTCACGACTTCTCCCCAAACTACAAACGCCGCTCCTCTCACGCGCGAGCACGCGCGCGCGCGCCTGAGTCCAACCATCGCGACATCCCATATGACTTCTCCATGCCCTTCAACTCGCGAGGCAGTGCCCCATCGATCGCTATGAACGAGGAGGGCGAACAAATCGAACTCTAGTGGGAAGTGCTTGGCTATGAATTTCTGATTTGGGTTTCGAAATGATTTTGATTTCATTCGTGCCTGATTTTTTTTTTATTTGAATCTGAGAGGGGCTTCGGCCTTGGTTGTTTTCTTCGTTCGATTAGGCAGAGAATAGGAAGAAGGTGGCCATTTAATTTGAACTACTCGATTTCGAATTAAGGCAGTGGCCATTCTTTTTTTTTTCTTTGAGTTTGAAAGTCTGGAAAGGGAGGAGATGTGATATTTACAGTCGAATGAAGCATGCTTTCCATGATTATTTTCGTGATTCTCGGCATGATTTTAGGCATGAGAAAAGGTAGAACGTGCTGACGTTTGTTTTAAATTTAAATTTAAATTTAAATTCACTTTGTTTCGATACAACTTTCAACGCGTTTACGTGTCGTATTCTCACACAACTCCGAATGCTACGAAATTTGAAACCCGACCATAATACAATATTACAGACCCAATGGAACTGGTTTCGTCGAATTCCGAGACTGTGCCTCGGACGGCTATTTTTTAAATATCGATTCAAACGATTTAATTTCAAAACTGAACAAATCACTTCTAAATTCAATTCAGCTTCTATTATCTTCAGTATTTTCAATATGAATTTTACAAGCCTTTGAAATATTTTTAATCGGCTTAAAATTGAAGATTCAAATTTTTATTCAACTCTCAATAGATTAAATTCTATAATTAAATCGCCAAATTCATTCTGAAAATTTGAAATTCAAGTCAAACCATCATTCAAATATTTAAAATTAATTAAATATTTTCAAATTAAATTGTTCAAAATTCTGGGTCGTTACAATCTTCCCCCTTTAAAAGAATTTCGTCCCGAAATTACAAGTTAAGAAGAATGCCCTTATCTCGATTATTATTTTTCACAATCCAAATAGTTTTATCAACTTACTAACCTAAATCTTTTTATTAGAGATTCATTATCATTTCAACTAGCTTTCCAACTTCAATTATAAGTTTCAACCAACATTGTTCTCCTAACAATTCAAATTTAAATTTAAATTCAAATTTTAAACTTTCAAAATTTCTCAAAATTTTTCTAACACCCGAAATTTTCGAAAAATTTCGCCAGCGTCTCCTTTGCGCGGCTAGCTCGGTACGACTACAAAATGGCACCACGGCCCCTCAGAATAAAAAAAAAAGAGAAAGCCAAGTGGTTGGAGAAGAAAATCTTCAAATTTCATACTGAAATTGAAATACGTACCTTTTTGTCGAGCAATTCAATTTTATCTTCGAAATCAAAATCTCAATTCCGTTTCTTTTAATACACCTGTATATCTTGCTAGTCGTAATATCCAATTCCAACATTCAAACTATTTTGCCAATTCTATTACAAAATTTCCAACATATGCTTCTTATACATTTTTACTTCACTATTGAAGTTACATATTTATTTTCATTCAATTCAATTTCAATTTCATTCACAATCTCAATTCTATTTGAATTCAATTCATAATTTAAATTTCATTCGAATTCAATTCTCAATTCCAAATATTGAATTCTAACGATTAACTTTCATTTACTAATTCATATTACTACTTTAAATTAGTTTTATTCACTAATTCATTTCAATTTGAAAATTTCTAAATTGATTTGTCGTTAACTAAAATTTTCCAAAAATTTTCAAAAATTTTTCTAACTCCCAAAATTTACGGAAAATTTTGGCAGAGTCTCCTTTATACGGAGGAGCTTTTGCAATTTCACAATATGTATAAATATGTATACATCGACCCACACGGTCGGAAAACAGAAAAACAGTTCATATTTCCTATTTTTATTGCGTAGGCGTACCTTGTTAGCATTTTTAAGCAAAGCGGCTAATTATTAGCTTATTGCGCACCCCAAAATACAGCCAAACGGCTTCCAAAACCTGCACTTACTCAGTTTAACCACGTCAGTGACAAATATAAGAAATCTATTAATATTTCATTCATTTTCAATAACAATTATATAGATTTCATTAGCAATACATCCAAGATAAATTCCATTAGCAATACATATGGTTTCAATTCATCTTTAGTCGCTTACGACCAATTCACATGACATTTCCATTAAATCAAGTGGTTTACAACTCATTTTTTTTCCATTCTATTCATTTCTAAGCAAAACAAATTCATACTATTTTAATTGATTCAAAAATCAATTTTATTTGCTTTCATTAACTCATATAATTTTATACAATCTTGTTTGTGTCAAACGACAATTATTTCTATGCAAATTTAATGATATTCATTTAATAGAATATCCATTCTAGTTTATAACTAATTTAAGTTGATGCCAACTCAATTTATTTTAATTCCACTCCAATTCACTTTGCATTTCATATTTTCATTTGGTTTATTTTATTAACCAAACAAATTTCATTCAAACCTTTTTAAATCTATTCCATTTACTAATTTAATTCAATTAGTACATTCACTTATTCATTTTAAATTTAAGTTTCTATATTCAATTCATCTCGAATTTTACTTAATTACTAACAAAGGGAATTTCAATTTATTTCTTTTACTTACTTGAATTTATATACAAATTCAAATTTATCTTCAAATTTAGCTCACGACTAAACTTTAATTTAACCAATTCATTAGTCCATGAATTAATAATTTATCAAGTTAGTTTACTTGAATTCAATCCATTTTTATTTTATTTTCTCCAAGTTTTGATTTTTATTCAATTTGATCAAATCAAATCTCATTTCCTTATATATTTTTTATTCATACTTATAAATTTCATTTATTAAATGAATTTATCTCTAATCTTTGGTTATGCATTTTATTTCTTATTTAATTTCATATAATAATGATAATAATTTAATATTATTACTTTCTAACAACCATGCAACCATATACTATAATAATTCATAGAAAATCATTTCTTCTCTATAAAAAAATAGTTTTGGGAAAAATTATCTTATTCACCCGATTCAAAAACAATTTTATATTTACTAACAAATACGCGCTCATATCTATTATTACACTCAAACTCATTCTAGAGTACTGCTGACTCTATCTCTAATGAGTAATACCCAACAGAGCCATGGTTGTCGCTTAACCATATGCTCTGATACCAAATGTAACATACGCGATTTTTCGTTGCCGAAAAACCGAATAGTTAGGGTTTTAAGAAAAAGAAAGAAGACAGAAGAAGAGATAAGAAGATAGAAAATAGAACAGAAAACAGCAGAACAATAACAGAATCTCACAATCGCAGCGGAACAACATATAATAGATAAATGAATAATCTTTAAACAAAGAACTATATCAGTTATTACATTACATCACATTACATTTTCATTACATCAGAGTGTACAACATAAAACAACAACAAACAGCGGAAAAGAAATACTATATACTAATAATACGCCATGCCATCCAGCTTGCCTCCAGCAACTCCAGAATATCCTGATAAACCTTAACTCTTGACTGCCCGTGTGGAAATTGGTGGGTACCCAAAGTTTAGGAAGGAAAACAATAAACTCCGAGTCAGTCATGTGACTGGTGTGAGAACTCAAAACAGTTTATTTAGCCTTGAAAACAAAATAGAGGAATATTTTTAAAGTCAATTCGCAATGCTTTTAAAAATGAGACTACCATAAGGCCTCCCGCACACACACACAATGCAAACGCAGAATCGGAGGAGATTTCTCCTTATGATAGCCAAAGATGCTTGATACGCATTTAAAAGAACATTTGAAATTATTACTAGTGCACAGTGTAGGAAAAATTCATTTCGAAAATAAGGATATAAATCTTAGCCAGCATAGACATTCCGAACTATGCCTACTATAGCTACCATCCAAACAGTGGGGCGCCACCATAAGTGAATGATAGGTTCTACAACTAATACCGTACAAGATCATATTGTTTCTTTGGATTTCCAATGAATGATCAGGCCAAGGAACTTCCCATTGCCACATGAGAACGCCTCTGGAAGGACGTCCCCGAGAACCAAACCGGATCTCTGCCAACACAAGGCCGGGTTATCCCTAACTGGGTAACAACTGACACGAGTATGCCATCCCCCGGTCCTTTGGGACCTTTAACCGAGCGCTCGTCATCAACATCACACAATCATAAATAAAGTGTTTCAACATGAGTAAGTATCTGGGCTCCATACCATGATACCACCCTTTTCCAGAAGGAAATGCACATACCCTAAAGGGAGCTACCCCTCATAACCTTGCTGCATCTTTCCTGTTTTGGCCATTCCGGGATGTGAGGCTCGACGAAGTTTCGTCCACAAAGCCACGCTTTATACAAAAGCCATGCTTTGGGTCAACAAATGATCATAGAAATGATCACCAAGATAAACGATCAAACAAATGATCCTATCACAAATGATCAACACAATGATCATTTCACAGCAACACTCAGCATGTCACATTACCAAATTGGGAATATATCGCTGATAACCTTCAACTACATAACCTCTGAGCTCGTACGTCATAGAGAAGGGTGTTAAGCTAAGAGAATAAATTCTCTACCACCAACAGAAATATATTTGAAAGAAATCAGCTTTATATCTCAATTTGTAATGTCAGACATACAATCCATACAAGTCTGTTCCGGGCTCGAACAGAACCAAAGGCACTTACAAAGAAGTCCTTTCAATCCGAATAATCTCTAATCACGTCCGGACTTCCCATCACATAGGGAGTCTCTATACCGTAGCTACTCGGTGCAAAGACAATCGACGAGTTGTCCTTTCTCTTTCAAAAATATCCGGTCTTCAACACCAGACATCAATGCTATCCATTACGTCGTATCACTATTTGGAATGGGTTATACGACCCCAAGGTCCTTTCCCGGTTAACCCGAATAGTGAGCGCTTATTTAAAAAAAATAAGTGTGGCATTCAATTTCAAACAAATCACAACAAATACCTATTCAAAGGTAAATATTGATAGTCGGTTATTGAACTATCAATAGATATGCACAACATCACCAGATTCCAAATAATTTTCCAAATTATTTATTTTCCAAAAATATCTTTACAAGATATATATTTTCCATTCTTCAAAAACAAATCAATATTTATTTTTTAAACCCATTTTCCAAATTTCATTTATAAATTCCATATTGAATTTATATTTCCAAAAATATTCATGAATATACGATTTCCATTCGATTTCTAATATTCATTTTCAATTTATCTTCAAAAAGATAAATTCAAAATATTCACTTAATATTGGAAAAACATTTCCATACTTATTTACTAATAAGTAATTCACAAGTCTTTTTATTTTCTACACTTGGAAAATATTCAATATACTCTAATCGAAATTTAGTATATATTTCATTCTTTAAGGAAATCATTCTCTTAAACATATTTATTTGGGCCAAAACGAATGTTGCGTAAAACATTGTTACGACAACCCAAAATCACTAGTATAGGGATTCGAAATTAAAATAGATATATAAATCCCAATACTATACAAAACATTTCCTTTCGGAAATCATTTACTATAACAACAGTGTTATAGTCCACCATTTCCTTCTATTTCTCGAAAACGTCTATTTCAACAATGAATGTTGAAATCTATGGTTTCGATGGTTAATACATTTTAAAACATCTTTAGATCGTTTTAATTCTATTTAAAACATCACTTCCAAAATATTTTCTTTAACATATTATTCACTATTCAAAAACGTGAATATACTTGTTAACCAATTTCATCATTTCTATTCCTTTTATTTTAAAGGATTATTCACTGTCTAAAACGTGAATATAACTCCATTAACAAATTACGACAATTTACTTATCAAAATAAGTCGTTGCGGATTTATAAAACAATGTTTATAAATTCCATTTCTATTTATTTTATAACAACTTTCTTTTATAATTTCCTTTATTAATCTATTCAATTTCATATCTCAATGATATACTAAAAGTTCATATTATAAGTTAAATTTATAATTTATTTGTTTGCAAAAACGTTCTTTTAAACTTCCCAAATTTTAAATCTTATAACTTATAAGATTCATTTATTTATCCAAAATCTATTCTTTTAAATAACTTTACAAATTTTATAAACCTACTGTTTATAAAATTTCCATTTATAACTTCACCTTTTATAATTCTATAAATTTCATTCATTTATGAAATTCATTCATAATTCATTCTAACACTTATAAAAGCTCGTTTTACAATTCAAAATATTCTAATTTATAAATACCCATTTTATAAATCTTTTATATGGATCAATTTATATTATTCTTTTAAAACGTCTTTAAACTCCTTTATAATTTCCTCATTTTGATTTATAAAATAATCAAATTTCATAAATCCTATTTTTAAACTTTTTATAATAAATTCAGAAATCCCAGTTTAAATTATTTCATAAAATCATTAATCCCATATTTTCAAAAATCAACTTTTACTATATTTCTAAAAAATCATAATTTTTATAATATTAAAATTATAACGTTTATTTATTTAAGATTAATTACCAAAAATATTTTATAGACATATACTTTCAAAAATCACTTTAGAAATCCCTTAAAAATCAAAATCGTTATTTTTAAACTTCAAAATTGGATTCGATGATGCAACACATCAAATAGTCAATCAAGACTTTCAAACATCATATATCGATATGATAAACAATCAAATGTCACAATATTTGAATCAAATAAATATTTGTGAGGAATCCAGTTGGATCCCTCCAACCTGTTTCCCTGCATCTACAGACATTAGCACAATACCCATTCCACTTCGAGGTGGAATATCGCGGTATATGGGATTTTATAAAATATTATCCGCTTAATAGGCGGCGCAATAGGGTCTCATCCGCTATACAATGCGGGAAATCAATCAACTGCAATATATACATATGCCAATATATCTATTGCTATATATATAGATATATCCTACTATATCTAATATCACAACCAAATAAAAATCAATCAATAACTGCAAATCCAACTTATAAATTTTTTTGAGTGAGAAGTTCTCACCTTTGCTTTTTAATTTGCCATCCATTTTCCATCTCGACTCGATTTCCTTGATTTATACCTTGTATAAATATTTACACAATTTATTAATATTCGAAACAATCAATAACCAATTTTCGTTCTTGATTGTTTAATTAATCAATAGTTTTATTTAAACCAATTTCTTCTTAAATAAATTTATTTTAACTAATTTTCCTTTTAAAATAATTCTAACTAGAAATTTCCAATTGAACTAAATTTCCTTTTTATTAATTAAATCAACTAATTTTTTCTTTAATAAAATATTTAACTAAAAATTTACTTTCAGAACTAAATTATATAAAATAACCTCTTGTAAAAATTCAATTAAGTTTCATTAAATAAAACTACCTTTATAATATATTAATATTCGAGACAATCGAAAAATCAATTTCTTCTCAATGGAAATTAATTAACACTTTTAATTTATCTAATAATTTTGTTTGAACAAATTTTCATTTTTGAACTAATGCTTTAAAATTTTAATTCAATTAAATAAATTTTATTTTAACCTAGTAATTTCATTTTCACTGATGATAATTTTTTTTCCCCTCTTCTTCTATTCATTTACAAATTTATACAAATCCATCATCAAATATTTGAAAACAGTAATTACCTTACTGCTTAAACCACGATACCAGAAGTCGAACAACCCAGAGTCGCTCCACCCTCAACCTGCGATGGCCGCCCCTACGCTCGAGCACGAACTGCATCGCGACCAACCCCCCACTCGAACGCGCCGCACGATCCACCTCCTGCAATCGTTTGCCGAGACCCAAAATTCACGGCCAAGCCGCCGCCTCGAGCTCCACGACATTGCCGCGTCTTCTCCCCAAACTCCAAACGCCGCTCCTCTCACACGCGAGCACGCGCGTATGCGCCTGAGTCCAACCATCGCGACATCCCATATGACTTCTCCATGCCCTTCAACTCGCAAGGCAGCGCCCCATCGATGCTATGAACGAGGAGGGCAAACAAATCGAACTCTAGTGGGAAGTGCTTGGCTATGAATTTCTGATTTGGGTTTCGAAATGATTTTGATTTCATTCGTGCCTGATTTTTTTTTATTTGAATCTGAGAGGGGCTTCGGCCTTGGTTGTTTTCTTCGTTCGATTGGGCAGAGAATAGGAAGAAGGTGGCCATTTAATTTGAACTACTCGATTTCGAATTAAGGCAGTGGCCATTTTTTTTTCTTTGAGTTTGAAAGTCTGGAAAGGGAGGAGACGTGATATTTACAGTCGAATGAAGCATGCTTTCCACGATTATTTTCGTGATTCTCGGCATGATTTTAGGCGTGAGAAAAGGTAGAACGTGCTGACGTTTGTTTTAAATTTAAATTTAAATTCACTTTGTTTCGATACAACTTTCAATGCGTTTACGTGTCGTATTCTCATACAACAACTCCGAATGCTACGAAATTTGAAACCCGACAATAATACAATATTACGGACCCAATGGAACTGGTTTCGTCGAATTTCGAGACTGTGCCTCGAACGGCTATTTTTTAAATATCGATTCAAACGATTTAATTTCAAAACTGAAAAAATCACTTCTAAATTCAATTCTGAAGCTTCTATTATCTTCAGTATTTTCAATATGAATTTTACAAGCCTTTGAAATATTTTTAATCGGCTTAAAATTGAAGATTCAAATTTTTATTCAACTCTCAATTGATTAAATTCTATAATTAAATCGCCAAATTCATTCTGAAAATTTGAAATTCAAGTCAAACAATCATTCAAATATTTGAAATTAATTAAATATTTTCAAATTAAATTGTTCAAAATTCTGGGTCGTTACATATATTATATATTATGGATAGAAAAATTATTAACTAATATTCTCAAACTTCAATAATTATATTAGGAGATTATTAGTTAAATATTTATCCAAATATTTGTAATTCAACTTTTATTATATTTTCAAATTCATTTACATATCCAAATGTCTTTTATTATCAGAATTTTTTTATCTGTTAAATTAAATTGTCCAATTATCAGGCGTTCGAAATACGGGTTATCACATTCCTCCCCCCTTTTTGAATCTTTTCGTCCCCGAAAAGAAACGAAGCCGGAATTTTTTAAAATGATTATTATCAGAAAAATTACTCTTTGATAAATTTTAAAACATTTTAAAATATTATAGAATAGTTTTATAAAGATACTTTTTACAACTCGATGTCTCAACCAGTCCATCCTTGTTCTCATAGAAATTCGGCCATACGTTGATAAGGCATAGGACTGAAAATCTATAAGTACTTAGCAGACCCGTTTTCAACACCAAGTGAAAATATTTGAAAAACATTTTCAAAAACTTTATAAAAATATAGAAAACATTTTGAAATAGAGGAAATATCTTTGGCGAGAATGCTCTGGAAATCATCACTCCCATCCATAGTCGTAGTTAACCCGATGATTACATTGCCATCCTGGCAAAATTCATAGATAACTGTAGGCACTCCGTGCCCCTCGATTACGCCATGGAACCCGCTATAGATCGCAGCTACAACTGGGGTTATGTTGCTATCATAGCAAAAACCCATATAACTATAGGCATCAGCGCCCTTGAATTATGCTGCCAAATAAATGAAACTTCTCCACTCCACTCGACCAAAGATCGCAGTCTACCGATGTTACGTTGCCTTCCCGGCAAAATCAAATGTAGACCGTTGACACTCACCTCCACACGATTTCCACTATGGTCCATAATAGACCGCAGCGACATCAAATTACACTGTCGTCACGACATAACCCAAATGTCTCTTTAAGCATCAGTGCCCTCGACTTTCACTACCCAATAATCCTCAGGTACTTCAGTTTGTCCGAACTTCCTCACATGATCCACTTTAGAGCCTCCCCCTTTGAGGCTCAAGGCAGTACCAACCTATGGTACTCCTGAGAAGTACATTTCAAGGGAGCGCCTTTTTCTCCAGAGCCATTTCAAAAAACTTTATACTATACTCATATAGTATCTTCCAAATCATACCCTTGTATGAATCTCATATAATTCTCCTTTACACAAAATCGATTATTCCAAACTCGATAATTCTCAAACTAGGCTTTCCAAATTTCAATATTGATTTTACCCAAAAATCAAAAGCCTTTCCAAAATCCATAGGTTCCAAAACCTTTTCTCAAAATCATTCTCATAAAATTCTTCATATATATATATATATATATGTTTATATAGGTATATATAACTTTGAAAATCTTTGGATCACTTCATACTTGTATTTTATACTTCAAATACTTTCAAAAATCCTTTTCTTCTGGCTATAGATTCAATAAGGGGAGTTTATCAATTATATATATAACTTTGTTTATGCCAAATATTCAAAATTGATTACTCTATGAAGTCACTTACCATATTACTTACTTCCATAGAGTAAATTTCCACCATAGAAATATCCAATTTCCATTTTATTTCATCATATATTTCACAGAATATACTTTTCATTTTCAAATATCATTTTACAGTTCTTATCCATGAATTTTCAATATCACTTTCATTCAAACCCGTATGATGTACCCATATCATCCGTATGCAATATCAATTTGATCGCTCACTCAATCACACAATTTCTCTTTCGAACTAGTATCGTCCGCCCGACTTCTTAGTGCGGACTCAGATCTGGTTTCTCGATCAAAAGCCATCATTCTCCTTACATAGTCATAGCTATGATAGAAAATTTTCGTAACCAATCAAAAATCCTTATCCAGGTCCGTTGTCGAAAATCCAGTGAAAAATCTTAACTCGGATCGATATACTATCTTGAAATTTTGTGCTCGAATCTCGATCAAATCACTATGCGAATAGAATAATATACGTACATCCTATGTATTTATCTCCATTGATTATTAGCGAAATCAATCCCTTTTTTTATTCACATTCATCTTAATTTTCATTCACTTAATTACAATTGCTTCAATCCCATTTGGATTATCACCTCAATTCTTATATCAAATGGGTATTTAATCATAAACAGTCTGAACTCCGTCCAGCTGAAATTTAGAAAATAGCTTGAAAAATTAAAAATAGATAAATAGTTGAAAAATTAAAAATAGATAAATAGTTGAAAAATAATTATTGATTTGTAAAATAACTGTAAAATAGTTAAGTAATTTTGAAATAATTATAAGATAGTTTAATAGTTAGATAATTGTAAAATAGTTGCAAAATGGTAAGTAGTTATGAAGTAGTTGAAAAATAGTAATTAGTTTATAAAACAGTTATTAAATTGTAGTAAAATAGTTAAATAGTTCCATAAGTAGTTGTAAAACAAGTATAAGATAGTTTGGGTTTAAAAATATACATTAAAATAATTTATTTGAAAATAGTTCAGGGCCAAACTGTTCAATTCCCAATCTCCATTTCCAATCAATGCCAATTTCCAATTAACTTTCAATTTCAATTCAAATTAAGTTAACTTACATTCTCATCCCAAATTCAAATCAACTTCCCATTTGAATTTAAACTCATTCAACTTCATTTTCATTTCAAACTAATCTAATTCAAATTTTCCATTTGAATTTTAAACTTATCCATCTTCAATAACAATTCTAATTAATTCAAATGAAATTCAATTTGAACTAATTCAATTTAAATTTCTACTTCCATTTAAATTGACTCATTTCCAATTTAAATAATTTCAATTTCCACTAAACTCGATTTGACCCCAATTCAAGTTGAATTAACCTCATTTCTTTCCAAATTCAAATCAAATTTCATTTGAATTTTAAACCTATTCAACTTTAATTACAATTCCAAATTATTAAAATCAATTTGGACTAATTTCAAATTGAACCAACTTCCATTTCAAATAATTTCAATCCCTGTTTGAATTAATCCCAATTCCAATCTCCAATTATATAGATTCGAGTTAAATTTTCAAACGTTGATTTAATTCCCTTAAATCAAATTAACCTTTACTTTTAAATCAACAACTTAAATCTTTAAACCATTAAATTCTATGTCCAAACTTCAAAATTACATTTTAAATTATCTTTACTTAACTTATTTCAAAGTTCAAATTAGAGTTTAAAATAATTTTATCTTTAAAATTCTATTTATTACCCAATTTTATCTTCCAATTTTGAAACCGATTCTTAAATAATTTTTAATTTACAAATTCAATTCTTAACATTCAAATCTTAAGTTCAAAGTGATTCCATATCCTTAATTTCAAATTAAAGTTTATTTTCCCTTTTATCTCAATAATGGATACATTACCACAATCCATTTCTTCATTCATTTAAACAAATCCAATTCACAGTTTAAAGATTACTAATAACAATAGGATGATATCATCCAATTTATTTTTAAAACACCCATCCATTTCCAATTTCTAGATCTCAAAACCATTTCGAGATCACACAAATTATCAATTCAAATCAACCATTTAACTTCCTAAGTTAAATCTCAATTTCATGTTGAAATTTCCATTTCAGGTTGCTTGTCCTAAACTTATTTAACTTTCCCTATGATAAATTCAATTCAATTTACTCCAGTCAACATTATTCAATTTGAACTTCCATTTCAAATTTTAAACTTCTCATTAATAATCTTCCCATTTAAAATTTCTATCAATATTCTTTCTTACTTATAAGTTCAAAAATTTATTTCACTTTGGGTCTTCACATCACATTTCAAGGAAATTTCAAAACTCAACCTTAGAGTTTATTCCAAATATACGTATTTGTTTCCTTTGCACATCAAGTTACTTTAATTTTTAAACCTCTTTTGGTTTTAAATTCAAAACAAATTCCTTTAAAAAAATTTGAACATTTCTTATTTCGAAATAAGATCACATTCGAAATAGTCTGAATAATATCATTTCTTTTAACATTTTGAAAACAATTTCACATGTTCCTAGACCTAGGATTCAAAACTTCACAATTTAAAACCTGCTTCAATTTATAAGTTATACTTATATAAAAGTTTTCTTTCCTAGAACTTTTTCATTTTGCTTTATCAATGTTTACTAGAAAACATCATCCCATTATTAAACACAATATCCATTCCATATTCTGGTTTGAAACCAATTCTAATCCATCTTATTTGTATAATTCATTGTATTCAATCCCCATTTTGATATATATATATACATATATATATATATATATATATCACTTAATTCTTATTCAATTTCAATATCCAGTAACCAATTTCTTTATATAATAATTGGAAAATTATTTACTCTGTATATAAACTTTTATGAAAATCATTTATTTTTAAAACCATTTAAAATCATTATATAAGATAATAACAAGTACACTTTCATATATATATATATATATATATATATATATATTCTCAACTTATTCTAGGGTAACACTGACCCTATCCTTAATGAATAAACCCACCAGAGCCAATGTTCTCGCTTAACCTCGCTCTGATACCAAATGTAACGACCCAAAATTTTCGATCACGAAAATTCCAGATAGTTAGGAAAAAAAGAAACAAAAACATCAAAAAAACTCGGTTTCTCACATTTGCAGCGGATCAAAATTTAATATCAAATAATAACAGTTATACAAAGGAAATCTATACTTGTCAAATTAAACTTTAATACACCAGAGTTACAACATTTCATTATCACTGGATAGTTAAAATAAATTGTCCTAGATAAATAACAATATATCATAGCGGAATGCACTCCATATGTTCCTGCTATCCTACTCGCCTCCTGAGCTCCAGATCGTCCTTACCTGAAAATCTGCAATACTCGGTCTGACTCGAGCATTACATCAAAGTAACATCTGAGTCAGGTTGGAAACTAGCGTGAGTAAATCTATCTAACATGAAATTTTAATGCATAAAACATATTTAAACCCGAGGTAACTCGTGCCTTATTACGAGTTCTTAACTTGCCATAATCAACATCACATCTTATAATCATATCTAAACATTACTACTCAAATTAAATGACCAAGTTTACATCATTTATTTGATTCCATCCAATTCATTCCAAAATCAAACCATAAAGAAATTATTACAAATTACAAATCGAAGTGGTTTTGGTTATTTTGCAGATACCCGATCCCGGTCTCTTCGAATCCAATATTATCTTAAAAACAAAGCTGTTTAAGTATAAACAATTCCATTTATATTCAGAATTACATATTTACTTGGCAATTCATTTCAGATAGACAATCTATATTCAAACATCATACCTCATAATATCATAATCACGCAATAGCAATAACCAAAAACCCAAGACATTCAATATCATTTAATTATCAATAATCAAGATTAACCGGTCACTCCATTTTTACTTAACTAAATTAATAACCTCAATCATCTTTAATCTAGCTTACTAGATCATTAATTAATTATAACTCAATTAATTAATCATCCTTAACTATTCCTTAATTACATTAAGTAATTAACCTTTAATTACTCTTATTAGTCAATTAATTACATTGATCCTTAATAAATTACTTTAATTAATTTACATTGATTAATTATCCTTTAATTAATCATACTCATCAATTAACCGATCCTTAATTAATTTCCTTAATTAATTCAATCCTTTAATTAATTACACTAAATAATTAATCCTTAATTACTTCATCAAGTAATTATTATTAAATAAATCACATTTAGTAATTACCCCTTTAATTACCCTCCTTAATGAATGTCATTAAGCAATTATCCTTTAATTATTTTCATTATTATAAATTAGTTTCATTAAGTGATCAATCTTAATTAATCATCTTTAAATTAATTACTTTAATTAATTAATCACATTAATAAATCAATCCTTTAAATTGATTACACAAATTACTTAATTAATTAATATTTAATCATTAATTAATATTCTCTAATTACAATTTAATTTATCTCCAATTAATTAACTTATAACCTTTAATTACAAATTAGTTTATCCTTAATCATTAATTAATTAAATTAATTAATTACTCTTCATTACCTTATTAATTATCAAAACTTTAATAAGAATCATTTCCTTTATTGAATACCAAATCACATATTTGGTTTAAATATTTATCAACCGCTAAATTTTATTTTTAAAAAATTTAGTTTTTAAATCACTTAAAGATTAACTTACAAATCTTAGTTAACAAACTTATAATTCCTAATCACATATTGAAGAAAACAATTGCTATATATATAAGAATTTTATTTAAGGAAAGTTTAACTAAATTTCTTTTTAAATTTCAAAACATTGCCTTTAAAAAACTTTTAAAACATGATTAACAACTTGCTTAACTCCTGCTTCGGGATCAACCCGACAAGTGGTCGAGTCCTGTCTCGAGTGCCTTCATCTTCATCCGTTTTTAACTTAGTTTTATATTTAAAAACTGTTATTATAACACACACAAACCCGAGAACCACTCCGAGTTCATCATCTTCATTCCTGAGCTTCGACCTGGGGAAAACTTCGTTCCTAAATCAACATTATGCACTGATACCCTGACACGACGTGCACCCCCTCCGATCAACGACGACAATGCAGACCTCAATATCTCCTCCGACGAATCATCAATCATCTCTTCTTTCGATCCAAACCACCCAGATTCCATTATAAACCCAAAATCAAAATCGAGATCCTTCGATCGAATTGGAACCTGAACTCCAACCAAGAATCTTCCTTATCCTTACTGCTCTGACCAACTGAAATCACTAGCCTCTGACCACAGCTCCGCCGAAAACCCACATTTCCATTCCCCAACCTCTGATGTACCCCGATGCCCCAGAGACGATGCAGCGATCAAGTTTTCAACTTTGACTAAAACTAGGTTTTAAATATAGTTCCTTGCCGGGACGCCGCCTTGGTGGTTAATAAATCCACCAGACATTTTTCCCAAACTCGCCAAACTTCCCTCTTCCACGAGCAGAGACCTCGATCACCCACATTACGTCGATCACCAGAATTAGGACGAAACACCATTTGCGTTTAACTCAAAAATCCTCGACATCCACTACCTTAAAAATCACCATATTACTTTTAAAATTCATCAGTTTCTTAACGAACTCGATTACAAAATCAAAGCATATAAATTTGAAGATCAAAATTCTGACATTTATTTGTTCCTCGCTTTAATATTTAATTTATGAGATATTCGCTAAACATTTTTACTTGAATCAAATTTGAAAAATGATGTTGCTCACATATAAACAATTTTTACGCAGAAATCATGGCCTAAAGGTCATTTGAGAGGAAGATTTCAATTACTAAATCAGGTTTCAAACCTGTAATGTTTAAAAACAGAGGCTTGCTAGCCTGTTCTAGACTTGAACACTGATTCTAACACGCATATATGTACATAAAGATCATTTCTTTAACATCATGCACACATGATTCATATCATATTTCATGGATTCACCATATGCCTACTCAAGCAACTTCAGTTCTTAAGAGTTTTACTCACATGTATTTTGAAGACAGAGAAGTAGCTTGAGACTTGAAACTGGAATTCGCTTTTGATTATTGAAACTGGTGTTTGATTTGATCTGTAGCTTGGTGTTCGATCCTGCTTGATATTTGAGATGAACTTTGCTTTGAATTGTTCTTGAGTTTATTTTGAATTTTTGCTTTGAGCTCCAATTTGGATTTGGAATTTTCTTAGCTTCGGGTTTTAAAATTGTAAAGAGTGTTTGTTTGATTTTTTTCCCTCTTTCCAGGTTTCATTTCTCTGGTTTGTACATTTTTGCTCAAGTTTTGCTTTAATACTAAATTTATGATTAAAATTTTTTAGGAACAAAATTGCCACTTGTAATTTGTAGGTTATGATTAACTCCTACTTGTAAAATTGCATGCACTAATAATTCCACATGTTTTTATCTTAATATGTGTTATCTTTACATACAAAGTGTATAATTTAAAATAAGAGAAAGTGTTTTTAAACCCTTGTTGAATCTTATTTTAGGCTATCATGTTTTGAACTATTACATATTTATTAATCTATGTAGATATCTTTTTATATAAATCGTAATTAGTTCAAAAAATTTAAAAAGAAAGTGCAATAAACTCTTTTATTAATTCTTATCTTAAGTCTTCAAGCTTTAATACTTTAATAATAAATAAATATAGATACTATTCTAAGTGTTAAAATATAGAATTCAATTTTAAATACCTCCTCATAATTATTAAAACATAACTTCCAATTCAACATATATATACCTATATTGTATATTATGGATAGAAAAATTATTAACTAATATTCTCAAACTTCAATAATTATATTAGGAGAATATTAATTAAATATTTATCCAAATATTTGTAATTCAACTTTTATTATATTTTCAAATTCACTTACATATCCAGATATCTTTTATTATCAGAATTTTTTTATCTGTTAAATTGAATAAACCAGTTAATTATCCAATTATCATATGTCCAAAACGCGGGTTATCACATGATCAGAGATCTACATGAAAATGCATAATATTTTAAATGCAATTAAACTGAAGTTGGACTTAATAATCTAGCTTAAACTATGCCAAGACTCATAATAAGAAAACTAAATCAGGATTCTTTTCTCAAAAACAATCTACAACTATCGCTGTAAATTTCTATACTAAAAAAAGAAAAAGTCTGAACAAAATGAAATTAAAAAGCTTCGATTTCGAATTCATACCTTGCTAAAACATCTAAATTCTTCAACAAAACTTTAAAGAACAATCCAGAAATATAACACAAGCCCTGCTAAACCATAAATTAAGTTAAACTTGAAGTTATTACCTAATTTGAAATTGCAATTTTGGTTGCAATCGATTGTCGAAATAGAACATAGTTCCTAATATTTCCTTGTCTTCGTCAAATTAGCGAAAAAAATCAAACAGAGGTAGTGGCAAATGGAGATAATGGCTAAAGGTGGTGGCAGAACAGCTGAGGCGGCTGCTGAAACGGCGGAGGCGCTGGGTGAATAAATCGTAGGCACGATAACGTAAAATGAAAGAGGAAATAAAATGAACGCTGAATTGTTGTCGGTGAGAAATGGAATAAGAATAATAAAATAAAATTACAATCCTATCCATGTTACTTTTAACTATTTACAAAATTACTAGATTTTACAACAGTAATAACCGTGATAAATTTATACAACGGAAATATCTGTTGAAAATTTATAACGGTTATTACCGTTACAAATTGAAAGCAGAAAAGTGTTACAAAATAGGATATTTGGTTTAGTGTAAATTATATATGTTAATAAGTTTATATTTAGATAAAAATTACTGTAAAAGTCTTTAAAATGTCAATTTTAGATGCTTAATTACTATGAGATTGTCCCGGTTGGACTTTAAAATCCGAGATGTACACCCGAGATACACTCATCTCACCCGAGATCACGTCCGATACGATATATTGCGTATGGAATTTTCTAGAACACAGCGTAACTGAAATCGAAGATTTAAAACCTTGGTGTGTCGACATTATGGTTGTATATTCGGTATGTTTGGTTTAGGCAGTTTAACATTAAGATTTTCTACTCAAAGTATAGATATGCAGTATACCATTTAGATTGTTTACTCAATGTATAGTTAAATAGTTTACCATCGGGATTATATATTCGATTAATGCCTTGTTTATGTGATTATATACTTGATGTATGCGAGTTACGAGATTTAACATTGAGATTATCGATTCAATGCACAAATAAGCTGTTTACCATTGATATTAGTTACCCAATGCATTGTTAGGCGGTTTACCATCAAGACTGTGTACTTGACTTGATGTTAGGTTTACTTCGCCCCTGTATGCCTAACTTTTATATGGAAACCTTTGTGAATTATTATCATATTTTATCATACTATAGATTGGTACCATATATCTTATCAATTGGTTAATTTGTTAAAGTACACACCTATAAATAAACACATTTAGGTTGTGTAGATTATAAATGATAATTTAACTTCATATTAACAACATACTTCTAGTTGTATTACTCACTCATCGGACCTTGTCTAATCCACTCTATTTTTTTCTCTTTATGCCTGTTATAGGATAACATGGTAGTAGGTGGTATGTCGAAGATAAGATGCATGTTGAAGGTGACCATGCACTTTGGAGGTATGTTGATTTACTATCATTCCCCATGTATCTTATTGTATTTATCATTTATACATATATTATGTTTATATTTGGAGAACCTATTTTGTATTATGGACCAATATTGTTTTAAATAGCAATGACTTGGTTATTTCAATATTTATATTTTATTCCTTCCACTATGAGTTCTGAAAATATTAAAAAGTTTAAAATTGTAATTATCTCTATAAAATCATCGAAAACAAAACAACCCGTATTTTACCATTTCTTTATGTGACGTGAGTTCAAATGTTATTTGTATCTGAAGGTGTAGACCCTTACACTTAGTATCCGAGCCTAAGTTAGGATTCTTTAAGATTATGCATTTATTGAGGGAGCGTGCTTGTTTATGTTTGAAAGAAATTACATAATATTATATGAGAATAATATGGATAAAACCATAAATTTCAGTAATGCTTAGTGTTATCTGAAGAAGTTGCTAACAATTGTTTTCTACGGATAACTAAAAATAGTTCTCGTGAGCCAATAGCTTAGGATCTGTGGGTGAATATTCCACTATGGTTCCATCACTCTCTTTAGAAAGAAGTCAAGCAAAAATTAACCCCAACGAAGGACCCGCAACAAAAGAACGTGGTGCAATCCTTGCTTCTCCGCCTACTTTGGATTTCCCAAATTATGTTGAGATTTCAGTAGTCTAGGTGGAAACAATTACCTGGGGACTAAATCATTTTTCAGGACTCTAGCATGGTTAAGGAATTATGGTCGAATATTTGCTAAAATGGGTGTGGAGCATGTAATGAAGAGACAGTTAGCTTCATAGCACTTGCTATAAGAGTTTTTAAACTTGTGGGTTTTTCATTGCTGAGACTTAGAAGATTGAAATTTCTTGGATTAATTTTAATTGATGCTTTCAAGTTAAGTTTACATTGGAAGTTGAATAAGCAATGGAGCTAGAAATGTTAATTTGTTTTGGCGTAAAGAGAGACTATGATCTCAAGGATTATGTTAATGAGTTCAATGAACTAGCAAAGCATGGTCTAGACTTTATTAATACACTAGTGAAGAAGATAACTGGAGCTACCCTTAATAGATGTTGCTTTGGTCCACATTCCCATTGAGCTACTTTTGAGAGCTTAGTTAAGATGGTGTTGCTGAATTCAATTGCAAAGAAAGACCAAAGAAAGTAAAAGAAAAGCTAGTTCAGCAGAATAAACATTAGGGTAAAGTAGGGGCTTAAGGCAGAATAAAGAAGCCAATGTTTAGGCATAATAAGTGCAGTCTAAGGGGACATATGGATAAAGGTTGCAAAGTGAACGTTGCAAAGATGAAACACTACAATAGTAACTAGTTTTGGGATATAAAGAGGGACCGACCTTGCCTAGGATTTCTATATAGATGGTTCTAGCTTATGCACTAGATGATTTCCCTAGCTCAAGCATAGCCCCAGCAGTGGATAAAGGGAAGAAGGTGTGTTAACTCCTTTTTTTTTTATCTATTTGCACTCCATTTGACATTGAAGCCACTTAGTTATTTACTCTAAGTAAACTAGCTGATGGATTGCACTTAAAATCTAGTGTAGTTGCGGACCCATTTATATTAGTGAATCCTACTAGGGGATCCATCCATCCATCTATGATTTATAAGGGTTTGAATTTTACATATTTTGCTTGTCGAATTTGGTCTTTTTTTAGGGATTTTTTTGGTTCGGATTAATTCTGGGATGGACTAGATGACTATGTATGGAGCGATGTTAGGTTGTGATAGGAAGGTGGTTCACTTATGTACTTGTAGTGGGCCTACATTAAGGTTTACTACAATCTAAAAAGTTCTGTTATGTTTAGTTATCTATATTCCTTAGACCTATCACATGATGAGTTAGCTTTTGTTCCTATAGTTTGCCACTCCCACACATCCAAAGTGTCTGGTCTTCCTTATTATAGAAAGATCTAATTTTAAATTTATTTTGACGAAGATACTACACCTGTTGCCTTACCACTTAGGTATATAGCTCCTAGAGAAAGAAGTAAGCTTACTAAACATGTGAACGAACTATTTGAGAAGGGTTTTATTTAGAGCATTGTTTAAGAATAAGTAGCACACGTCGTCTTTGCTACCAGAAAAGATGGCTCTTTAAGGCTTTGCATTGATACCTATGGACTAAAAAATTACGATGAAGAAGAACGTTATCCATTGCTACATATTGGCAACTTATTTGATCAAATACATACAGCATGTATATTTTCTCAGTTTGACCTAGTTACCAAATTCCACCTATTGCACGTGACCAAGGATACTGTTTTTCATACACCTGATAGACTTTATGAATGGTTAGTCATGTCGTTTGGACTGACCATTGCAGCTACATATTTCAACGACCTCGTAAGTCGTGTCTTCAAAAGCTCGTTGAATAAGTTTATGGTGGCACTTTGTAATGATATACTTGTTTATTTAAATAGTATGGAAAAGCTACATTATTAATTGAGGGATAATACTATTTGAAACCAGAAAGTAGTTGTAAGTTTATTTGGTCCAGTTTCCATACGATATATTTACTTACAAAAAAAGGAAGGGCTACATTTTTAATTGAAGGCTAATACTGTTTGAAATTGAAAAGTAGTGGTTATTTTATTTGGTCCAATTTCCGTACGATCTATTTACTTAAAAAAAGTGATTTTGGGTTTGCAGTAAACAGTGTTTTTTTGAGAAGTTGTCTTTTGACCAAACTTAATACTTATTGGAAAATAATAAAATCTTCATTAAGATTTGAGAATATACTTATAACCTTAAGAGAAATATATAAATACTTTTGTAAGTATTGAAGTGAACAGTTTTGTGATTATACATATACAGTAGAGATAAGTATATTTGTATTTCTCCAATATTGAAAAGAGTAGAGAGGATTTGTGAATATATCTTTTGTAAAAGGTACTTTAATACAAATAATTGAAGGCCATTTTCAATTAGAGAAAAGATTAATTAAAGAGGTTTATGGTTGCATATATGCTTAAATCATACTTGATTTCTTATGAAATTAAATATATATTTTGATTGGATTGTTTATTTTTGATAGTTAAATAAACGACTATCAAATTTTGACAATATATAACTCTGGAAATATCTAGAAGAAACACAAGAATTATATGGTATAATTATCTTCGGTGATGTTATATTGTACGTATAATCTCGTTTTGCTATTTTGGGACAAATGATAGGGAAATCTGTCCACATAATAGTTTGGAAGTAATCTCCGCTCTTATGCATTTTCTTTTCCAAAAAAACTAGAGTTGAGTTTACCAGAATCTATCGATTGGTTTTAGAGCGACCAGTTTGCTGGAGAGTGTACTTATATGAGATAACTCGAAACCATAACCACTCCAAAACCATATACATGTACAATGCTATGAAAGAGGTTCGTGATTGGCTCGAGATAATGGAATTGAAGAAGAGTTCTTTGAAGTGCAAGAGCTACTTCTATTAATCCTAAGGGTGATTCTAAAAAGGATGTGTGGAAGTAGTGCATTCAGTTTGTTCATATCCTAAACAACTTATATGGATGATTGCCGACATTGCATTATGCTTGGAGGGTAGTGTTAGCATTCCAAGTGTGAATTGCTAAGAGAGGAAAAAGGTAATCATAGCCTAACAAGCCTCATAACCCGTAAATGACTAAAACAGAGAAGATGCAACAGGGCTATATGGTTCGCACCATTGGATGTATCATTCCTCAGATCTAGATCGATATTTATAGACATTGGTATGTGTGTGCATGGGAAAACCGAGGTCAGGTGTAATAGGTTTTTCGCCTTGGTGCCTAGGGTACAATGCAGTCCGACTTGTCTATTAGAGGGGCAGGCTGACTCTGTGTTGGTAGAGGTGCAAGGTTTGCAGCCTTGGTTCATTTTCTCTAGAGATGTACAGTACGAAAGGTAGTCCCTTACCTTTTTATTGTATGGAATCCGAACTCCAATACGTTCCTTACGGTTTTAGTTGCAGAACTTAGTACCATTGAATGTAATAATGGGTGACCATTCCAAATATGTTATATATTTATTTTAAACCCTAGACATTATTATAATATCATATGGTTTCCTATTGGTTATCATAAGGTAAAAACTCGTTCGTGTTTATATGTAGCGTGGTCTTATGAGATACCTTTATTTTTGAATTATTTTGTAAGATATAACAACCTATATGTTTTGTGTTTCTCACATCGGTTTACCAAAGTAATCCGGTGTTATTTTTATAATAGCGAGGTCAGAGCAAAGTACTTCTCAAGATTAAGTTACGAATGTTTTGAAGCTTCAAGAGATGAGTTGGATGCTTCCAAGATGTATTCCCGTGTTTTCTTTTATTTTCGCTAATATATTGGTATTTATCAACATTTGTAAGGATAGGTTGTTATAACCATCCAGGAAGATGATAGGTTAGTTACTCTGAATTTATGTTATATGTCATAGTTTTCTTTTGTAAAGATCATTAATATATTATATATTAATCATCACGTTGTGAGATTATGTTATGTCTTTTTTTTCACTCCAACAATCTATCTTTTCGACGCTTGAATGTTGGGCACGCAAATACCGTGTATGTATTATTATTGATTCCGTGGATCAAAAAGGAAGGCTGTTACAGTTGGTATGGGTACCAAAGGTTAAGCAAGAACCTTGGCCTTGGGGAGAAAAATCAGTAGAGATAAGGTTAGCAGTGCCCTAGAATGAGTTTAAGTGTGTATACACACACACATGTGTGTGTATATATATATATATATATTTATATGTATGTGTATGTGTATGTGTATGTGTGTTTTATGTGTGTGTGTGTGTGTGTGTGTATATATAAGAGCATGTATTTATTTGTCTACAAAAAAATGTTTTAAATTGTGTTGATTGATCTGTTGAGTAGCTTATGAATTCTGATCGATGCATCTGGCTAACAATATCGAAGTCACCTTGCCTACCGCCCTGTCCTTCTATAATAGATACAAAAAGGAAGAACTGGATGGTGTCAGACAAAATCTGATGCATGAATTATAAGTATGGTGTTGGCAAGAAATTAAATTCCATCTATAATCTACACAATCTAGTGGTGCTCATTTGTCTGTGTGCGTAATATACATGTACATACATATAGACACACACACACACACACACATATATATATAAAGAATAACTTACTTCATATTATAGGTTGACTACGCTTAATGCACCCAAATCCAATTATGATAAACGATTCAGCTGGACATATTAAAAGTAATAATCCAGGAAATATCACAAGTACATGGTCTCAACAATAAACCAACGAACTATACACCGAGCTAACATTTTCAATGGTAAAAGTTTCTCTATGCATCGAGTTAGCATTCTCAATGGCGGTAACTTATGTTGCATCGAACTAAATATACATAACGATGTTAAGTCTACACATTGAGCTAACAATCTTGATTAATCCTTTGGGTTAATGGTACCAATATAATAATTTGGGTTAACAATCATACTGATAAATTGTCACTTAAGCACCGAGTAACTTCCTCGTTAGTGCTCGCATCATATGCCCTATATCATTACAAACAGAGAAAGAAGGGTCGTTAAACTAATCTGAATCTTCTCTAGGACTAACAGATCCTACTATGACGAGTGTCTTTACTTACTTTATTCCTCTTCACTAATAGGTGACTGGAATCGACTATAAAAGATAAGAGCTTCTAATTTCAATATAATTGCACGTTATTTTGATGTCATGTTTAACAACTTCATGAAGTAAAAGAAAACTTAGGACACCATCAAGTGTGATACTATTCCATCTTGTTGCATGATTCCATTCACTTACATGGACTGTTGAAAATAAAGGACGTGGGAACAAGTTTCCTCGATCCATTCTACTTGACATATATCGGGTTCATGTTTAACTTGGGCTTGCTTTAGTAATTTGCACATAGGAATGATATATTCAGTCATTTGACATAACTTTTAGCCATTTGATTTATATTTTTAGACATCTGAACCTAATCAGAGTTCAACACATTCCTTTCTGTTTTGTTTCTTTTCGATTTCAGGCATTATTCGAACATCCAGTTTTTTTCAGACCACTAACTAGTATATTTGTTGTTGTTCTCTTTTTCATTTGCTTGTGCTTATTTTTGGTCTAGGTATAGTTGTAAAGTTCATCTGTAAATAAGTATTTATATCAAATTTCATCTTTATTCATTTCTATACATTCTACATAGTTATTTCTTCAATTGTATGTAGTCATTCTACTATTCATCGTGTATTCCATTTTATTTAGTGGTGATAGAGTTGAATCTAGATGAATTTTTAAATGATATGTACACAGATTTACTGTAACTTATTAAATTAATTCAAACCAATTGTAAAGATCGTATCCGTATGATTCAATAGTTATATTATAGATTCATTTTAGTTTATTCAATTTAGTTCAAATATTTACAACAAAATAGATTTATAGAGTTATAGAGGTGAATTTTTATCCAACATACATTCCCCAAGTTTACAACAATTATGTTGTTAAGGTCATTACCTATGGTTTTTAAAATTATATACGCCTTCAACAAAAAATATATTTTAATTAAAAATCACAACTTTATTCTAGATAGATATATAATTGAAATTTAACAAATTATTGCTAGCATAATTAGGTCATAGATAAATCCACTCACCTTGGAATGATGCTTGTTAAAATATCCAATTGAAACCTTTAAGCTTTATTTCTTTAGTTTGATTTATGAATTTTCCTCCCTTCCACTATCTTCTTTGCTCTGTTCTTACACGAGACCTCTCTCTTCTTTTTATTTAATTGAGGTTTGTTTGAAGAATTCAAATTAAGATACATGGAAGAGGAAGAAGAAGAAAAGAATGGAGTTTACCAAATGGAGGATAGGGATTAGAATGATGTTAAGGTCTGGGCTGGGAAAAATTACATGTTTACTCATATCCCTTACCCTTACATATATGAACAGGTATTTTCCATTAAAATAACATTTTTCTACCTCATTTAATGTCATTAAATATAATTCAATCATTTGATTATAATTCAAATTCAATGCCACTGATTATAATTCAAATCTGTATCATTAATTGATATCCTACATATATATATATATATATATATATTTTTAACCACCGTAGGGAATCATATATATGCACCCCTCTCTCCTCCCAAATAGACACATATATTGACATTGATTAGGAACTTTAAGTTTTATTAGTAGTTACTAAATCAATTGTAATTAGTTAGTTCTTATCTTGGCAATTTAGAATGGGGAATTTCACTAGAAGGACAAACTTTGTAGTCCAATTAGTTTATAGGACACACATCCAAAGAAATTAATTTCAAGGCCAAAGTCAGTAGAATAATTACTTTTAAGGATAAAGTCAGCAGTCCAATTACTTTCAAGGACATGATTCCATAGGTTTTTAGGCCTTAGAAACTAATTATTTTTTATTTTGTCCTTAAAAGTAATTATTTCACCTATGTGCCTTAGAAACTAATTGCACTTGCTAAAGAGGCCCTTGTGGCTAATTTCCACATTTTTTAGAAATATATTTTTCTCTTAAGTTTTATAAATAAAGAGATAGCGTACCTTTTCCTTAAGGAATTAAGTCTTTGCATAATTATATTGTTAAGCCACCTTTCTAAAATACATAACCTGTCGTTTTATTAACTGTAGTAATAAATTTCATTAATATGGTGTATGAGATAGTCATCCACATCACTTACATAATCAAAATACATGAATGAACAAAAAAACAACCCTATATTCATTTACATATATCTCCCTATCTAAATTAACCTGATCGTCAAATATAACCAGTATATGTGTGTATGAGACAGTCATCCACATCACTTCTACACAAACCGATAGTCTCAACAAACCTACCAAAATCTCCTTTAGCTCCGCCTATTTGATTTTATATCGCCATCCTGCAACGTTCCTCCAATCATCACTATATGTACCATACACTTCCCTTCCCCATATATCTTCCCATGCACCACAAAAGATTCTAAAATCCTTTTCATTTCGTATCTCCCTTTTTTCACACCCAACACAACAGCATACATATATCACATATTCTACAGATATGAATTGTTAAAGCTAAGTAAGTTTAAATTGAAATTACATAGAGAATAAATATAGAAACAAATAGCATAATGTCAACTTGTGAACTTTTCACTTTTGTAGGTATATAGATTTAGTGTAAATACTCTTTACTTATGTATATAGTTTATACACTACAAAGAGTATATTTAAAATAACTCAACGGAAATATTGGCGCAAGAGAAAGAATTCCCACTTGGCCCTATAAAAAACTAAACGTATTTAGAAGTAGCATGAAGCATTTCTACAATATTCAAGTTAATCCCTTTAGGTTTTAATTTTCCTAACTCTTGAGTTCATTCCCTTATTTTCCTCCACTCCTCGTATACCACCCTCTACGGAGACAACATCACTGCTTCTCTAATGATTTTACCATTATGCCCTAATGTCAAATGTGTATATTATGCTACAACTTTCAGGTGTTTTAAGCATGGTCGATAGTCAAGGAGATAATGCAATACAGTAAAAGCTACATCAACATGTACATTTCTGACCCGAGGCATAGTGGTAATATCAATGGAAGACCATTGGTTTGTCCCCATAGAGTGTGGAAGCTAGGAAGAGGAGGAAGATGAGTGAATGAACTCAGGAGCTAAGGAAATTAGTGCCTATAGGGACTATGCTGAAAACTGTTGAAACACTTAATGCTTCTTTTAGGCATGCTAATTATTTAGGGGCTTAGGTTTGAAGTCTTTCTCTTGTGTTAGCATTTTCGGTGAGTTGACCTAAATATATTCTTTCTAATTATTTGAAAGAAAAAAACCTTTACGTTAAACCTATATACACTTAAAAGTGACCGGTTCAAATGTTGACATTATGCTATTGATTTAATATTTATCTCCAAGTAATTACAGTTTTGACTAACTTAGCGTTAACATTTTCTTTATATATAAAATGTGATACATGTGTATGTTTCGATGGAACAGGAAGGGAGATGAAAAGGCCTCTAGAATCTTCTATAATGAATGAGAAGCTATATGAGGAAGTGATACGTATAGTGCATATAGAGATGATAAGAGGCTTGGTGAAGGTTGGCAAAAATGGAAGCAAATAAGGTAAGTTAAAAGAAATTTAGATTTGTTTGTTGAGACTATTGGTTTGTTAAGAAGTGATGTGGATGACCAAATCATTCATACATATACTATTGTATATAAATATATTAACATAGATGGGGAGATATGTGTAGATATATATATATATATATGGTTGTTTTGTATATGTTTATATTATTTTGATTATGTGTTTTGTGGTTTTGTTGCATTGGGTTTTATATTTTTAAAATGAAATTTGTAACCTCTTCTGATATATAGTTGATAATTATTTTTAGCACGAATTCTTTTGTGTTATTTTGGGTATTTAGAAAAATGTTAGTATGCAAGTACGATGGCCGAGTAAGTTCATAACTATAGTTTACTTCTAAAATGGTCGAATCGAATTAACGCTTATAAACAATGGATAAAAGTGTCGTTGTGGAAATAAGGATCTACCCCCTATTTTGAACCTTAATTTACAAAATCTCTTCTCAAAAAATTGGTTTTAAATTATCACCTAAAAATAATTTCATTATTATTTTCTTTCTTTTTTCAAAAATCAAATACGCATTTAATTGAAGGTTAGTATGGAAAAATTAAACCTTTTTATTTTTTTTTGTAGATATACATGTAAATAGTAATACAAATATTTGTAGCCTAAGTACCTCTGAATACTTACAGTTTTGTTGAAATAAAAAATAGGAGCGTTTATTGGAACGTGTTTATGGGAAGAGGCGGTTTGTGCATTTGAAACTTAAAGAAGGTGTTTCAAAAAAGTTCCTAATGTTTTTTTTACAAAAATTAGGGATCATAATCTTTCTATTTCCTGGTAAGTGAATGAAGTCATATGTAGCGGACCTGACTCGAACCTTCGAAAAACGACATCGAATACGACACTCGTATTCAAATGCCGCAGATCCAAACGTCGAATCCGGTTCGCCGAAGCATATAACACATTAAGTATAACACAGCAGAAGAAACAGAATAACATATAATATATACAACATTGATAAAATATCTGGATACAAGGATGATACAACAGATGATACAATAGATATCAAAACATCAGAGATAAGATACAAGATAATAGCAGCGGAAAGAAAAGATAACACCAGTAGCGGAACAATATCTCCAATATGGTCTTCAAAAGAGAACTCCAGCATCGGTAATCTCCATCTCCAAAACGCCAATCTAGAATATAGCTCGAACTCCTAATAATGATGCGCAAAGATAAGCAAGTGCAATCCTGATCCAAAGACTGAACTAGCTCTAGATAATCTGCTAAACCCGACTATCTGAAAAACCCAACTCTAGACTGCCCGTGTGGAAAAATTATAGACATCCAGAGTTTTGGAAAGGAACAATAAACTCCAGATCAGTCATAGGATTGGTATGAGAAAACAAAAACAGTTGGTCTTTTAAAACAAACAAAAGAATTTAAATTTGAAATCCGCAATGCTTTTTAGAAAATGAAACTACCATAAGGCCTCCTGCCACACACACAATGCAAATGCAGACTTGGAGGAGATTCTCCTTATAATAGTCCAATATGCTTAATACGAGAAAAATTCTTTGATATTATTACTAGTGCATAGTGGAAAATCTTTCGAAAGTATAATATTAATCCTAACCAGCATAGGTACCATGATATTATGCCTACTATAGCTGCCATTTTAAATGGAAGGTTCTACAACTAAAACCGTACAAGGCGCGTATTGTTTTGGTTGGATTTCTAGCAAATGGTCAAGCTAAGGAACTTCCTACTATCCATGGGATCGCCTCTGGCGGGACGTCCCGAGAACCTACCCGGATCTCTGCCAACACAAGGCCCGGTTACCTCTGTAACTAGGTAACTACTACTCGAGCATGCCATCCCCCAGTCCTTTGGGACCTTTATCAGAGGCGCCTCTAAACCAAAAAGTAATAGATCTGCAGTATCCACATGAGTAAATATCTGGGCTCCATACCATGATACCACCCTTTTCCAGAAGGGAATGACACACCCTAAAGGGTGCGACCCTCATAACCTTGCCGCATCTTTCCTGTTTCGACCATTTCCGGGGTGTGAGGTCCTTATGCAGTCTCGTCCACAAAGCTACGCTTTATACAAAAGCCATGCTTTTGACACAAATGATCAACAAATGACCATCAACACATAGCAGCACTTAGCATGCCACACTACCAAATTGGGCGTATGTCACTGATAAATATCAACTACATAACCTCTGAGCTCATACGTCTCAGAGAAAGGTGTTAAGCTAAGAGAATAAATTCTCCGCCACCAAGCAGAAATGTATTTGATAGAGATCAGTTTAATATCTCAAAGTGTAGTGTCAGACACACAACCATACAAGTCCGTCCCGGGTTCGAACAGAACCGAAGGCACTTCCGAAGAAGCCCTTGCAAATCCGGGTATCCACAATTACGATTGGACTTCCCGCCACTTAGTGGAACTCTATACCGGAGCAACTCAGTGCAGAGTCAATCGACAGGTTATCCTATCGTTCTCGAAGACACACGATCTTCAACATCGGTCTTCAAATGCAATCCATAACGTTGTATCACTATTCGGAATGGGCTATATGACACAAGGTCCTCTTCCGGCTAAAACGAATAATGAGCGCAATATTTACAACCATATGGATGCGGGATTTCAGTTAAGTCACAACTTGTAACCAAAAACTTTTCTTTTAAATGGTTAAACAAATTACCATTCCAAATCTTTAAACAAAAAGATTTATTTCACAAAGTTCACCCAGTTTCACCAAGATATATTCATAGATTTCAAAACAATTTCCATTTCAATTGGAATAACTCATCTAATCTTTAAATTAAAGATTTAACTTTTAGCTTTCAAACCAGTTTCCAAAGATTTATTCACAACTTGGAAGAACATTTTTATTTTAGACTTGAAATCCTTCTTACACAAATTAGAAGTTCATTTCTTATGTGAAAGCTTTTATTATTTGAAAACACATAGTTTTCGTTTTAGAAAAATCCAATTTATACAAGTTAAAATCTTGGGTTAAATCTAAATTCCAAAACATCACTTTTAAAATGGTTTAAAAACCCATATAAACCCATTTATAAGTTGAATAAACCTTTTTAAACCATAGTTCCAAATCATATAATCAAATTTCAAATATTGAATTCAAATTTAAATCAAATTATTTAATTTTCAAAACTCAATCAAGTTATTCAAAATAACTTTTATTTTTGAAATTCATTTTCAAAATCTTCAATTTTATTCCCAAAACTATTTTGGATTCAAAAAAATTCAATTTTAAACAATTTCAAAAAAATCCGTGACTTAACCCATTTCCACGTGCAATCCATATTTGTGTGTGTATAAGTGTGGTCCAGGGGTTTAACACAATAATGCACGACATCATCATCACAGATTCACTCATATCGATAACCGGTATAATCCATAACGCTTATCTTTATTCACGGATTCATAGATAAAAATAAATTTATCAATCACAAAGATCTACCATTACGATTTATGTGGGTTTCGGATAACCAACTGGAATCCGACTCCCTGTCGCATCAAAATTCATATGTCATTTTACGGGTCAAGGGGTTTTCATATTCATACAACAGTATATTCATCACAAAGCATCACATTGCATCACATCACATATCAATATATCAATCCATCACACAACATTCAATAACAATCAAACATATTTGATTAAGGTGAGTAAATCGTGTGGTTTTAAATTTATTACTCACATAATTACTTTCATTAGTAATCTTTAATCAATGATTGATTATCATTAACTACAATTGATTAAGTCTTAACCACCTTCTTTAATTAATCATTTCTTTAATTAATTATCTTAATTAATTAACCCTTAATTGTAATTAATTAAACCTTAATTACTTTTATTAATTAATTATTCCTTAATTAATTACCTTAATTAATAAACCCTTAATTATTAATTAAATCTTAATTATAATTAATTATCCTCAATTGATTAATTTATATATTCATCATTCCTTAATTAATTATAATAATTAATTACTCTTAATTAATAATGATTCCTTAATCACTTTAAGTTAATTAACCTTTAATTAATTATTCTTAATTAAATTATTTAATTAATTATACTTTAAAGTAATTAACCCTAAATATTAGATTAATCCATCTTTAGTCTTTAATTATCTACTCTTAATTACTTTCACTATGTAATTATTATTTTAATTTAATCATTCATTAATTACTTGATTAATTAACTTGAACTACTAATTAATTAATTTCTTTAATTACTTTAGTTACTTTCATTAAGTACTTCACTTCTAATAATAATTTCCCTTCAACAAATATGTTAACTTAAACTTTAAAAATTAATTAACCCTTTCAGAACATCCTTTATAATAATTATTTCTTTATACATTATTAAGAAGATAACCTCCGAATTGAAGTTAATTTATTTTAAACCATTTAAACTTAAGTTAATTAAAACAATTTATTTAAAAACCCTCCTTAACTATTTCAAAACTTAGGAAACATTTAAACATTGAAAAGAAATTTAATTAAACAAATTTTATTTTCAAAAACTTGAATTTCCTTAAACTTCAAACTGTTTTGCCTGCCGACTCAAGAAAATTCCTGGCTGCTTCGAGTCGAACTCGAGAAAAATGCTCCATTACTTCGGTTTTCTCAAACGTTAACCCGAGCGTCCAATTTTTTTCTACTACCTTAAAAATTTCTAAGTATTCTTACTATCGCACAACCCTCCTACTTCGAGTTGAGACTCGAGCTACGCCATTACTTCCCCGAGCCCAAACTCGAGAATCACACGAATAACCCCAAAACTGCTTCTTCTTCCACACTTCACAAACCCGGATACGAACTACCACGCGTGCACGTGCACCGAGATTCTAGCCATCCTTAGTTGCCGCCGCGGCCACCCACACACCACCGTTGACCTCCTCCATCAACCTCGACCACCCAGATCTGGGTTCGAGCTCAAAATCGAAATCGAGTTAAAATCCCAAACTGGAAACAACATGACCCATCGCAACGACACGAAGCTCCGACCCCCAGAAAAATCCACTACTCCAGCTACGACTTCGACTACGACCAAACTTCCATTTCCCAAAGTCACGTTGCGCTCGATCAACCGTGGACGACGAACAAATCAAAACATTCATACTCTACCAAACTAGGTTTACCAACTTCAAAAGATCGCCGCCGCCACCACGACTAACTATACGCCACCACAGTATTTTTCCCAGCTACTCCGATCACTCCTCCACCTCCAGGCAGAAATACGACCTCCCCATCCATCGAGATCATCAGAAATTGACCAAAAATCAAATTTCAGTCAAATCCAAATTCACATTCAATACTTCACTTAAAATTGTGATTTTGATTTGAAAAATCATAACTTCCCAAGCTAATTCGAGTTATGTATTTAAATTAAAGAATTGTATCAATTGATTTTTAACATATTTATAAATTTTTACTGTAATTTCTATTTCTAGTAATTATCTTGTCAGATACACTTAACAATATATTTTAAAAATCAATCTGGTTATTCCTAACAAATTTTCTTTAAGGATCTTACCCTAAAATTGTTTATAAAAATGAAATATGAATTTTGTAAAGAATTTTGTCCCTGTAGAACATAACAGGGGCTTGTTGATATGAAAAAAAATAAATACAGGTTTGTACATAACTTGTTCACAAAGACACATCAAAATCCCAGATGAAATAAAATCATGCATCATTTATTCACAACCTTTCTGCATGCATCAAGGGATAAATTCAGGTTAAAAGGTGTCTTACTCTCCTGGCAAGAGTTTGAACTTCAACAGAACAATCACATGTATGTATATACATACATTTAGTCATGCAAACAAATAAGCAGTAAACCATTTGCACAGCATCATCAAGCAATCATCAATTTATAGATCTAAGGTTCTAATTTAAAGGTTTCTCACCTGGATATGGATAAGGCAGAAAAATAGAGACAGAGAAGACGTTTCTGACAGTTTCAAAGAATGAAAGCATGTATCTTTTTTTCTTCTTTAAATTCTTGGAGTTTAGATCTGTAAATTGTAAAAAGAAACTTTATTTACTCTTTGTTGTACTTAATTCATTAAATACAAACAATTTCAAATTACTTACAAGTTTGAATGTATATACAGAGAAGCCTTTTTATTTTTATTTTTTCTGCAACCTGAAAACTAGAGAAGGGTTTAAATCTTTGATCTTCAATTTTCCTGCAACTAGTTAACTTTATTGATTAGATTCTTATTTTACTACTGATTTACAACTCAAATCCAAATCTTTTAAAAGAATTTTACTTAACTTCATTTATTTCCAGGGAATCTTGCTCACTGGCTAAAACTGCAGCTTTGTATTTTCATAAATCTGCAATTTTTTTGAACAAATTTTTTGTTAAAAACTTGATTTTGAAATCATAGATTCATTAAACTATAAGATATAAAATTTACCTAAGATATAGAATCATAATCTATAGCTTGACCATGTTGCTCTTGAATAATTTGTTTCAGATTTGAGAATTTTTCTTTTTTTTTCTTTTCTGATTTTTTTTCCTTTCTTTGGTGTTGTAGCTTTGAAATGCCAAATCTTTGATTACTGATTTGTTCAGATTTGGTGAGAGTAAATATGATTTGGTTATGGGGATAGGAAAAGTTTTTTTTGTAATTTTTAATTTCATTATTTTATTTAAACAATGATGTTGTATGCCTATATTTCTTTTTTTCTTTTTCATATTTATGTTGTGTGGGTGAGTAAGACTGGTTAGGTAGAAGTAAGTTTGGTTTAGCCTTGGAGTTAAAATAACCGATGAAGAAGAGAAATATAACAAGAATGTTCTACCTAAAATTGGGACTGTAATATTTGTTTAAATTTGAGTAAAAAATATAAACTTCACCTCTTTAAGAAAAAAGTGAAACAAATCCAATTAATAGCATCTAGTACATATTAGAATTTTAATTTCAATGATATCTTTTACTACATATGTCTACTTCTATTTTGTCAAATATCCTAATAGTTTCCATATCCATTTCAAAATTAGCTACTTGCAAAATTTTAAAATTGTCTACTAAACATAGAACATAAGTGTTTCTCGTACCTCTCCCTATAACACAGTATGAAATTTATTATTTAAATATGCTTTATTTCATATCTAATGTTTTTCTTTTAACTTGATTCTATTACGAACTTATATTTAAAATGAAACAAAGATCAACTTTAGCTCTATTTGATTAGAGAGAGAAAATTAAGTTTTTTTTCAATTTTATGTATTACAGGACCGATTTGCATATAAAAAAACCAATAAATCCCTGCAAAATAATTGACCCCATATCATAATCTTACTAACAGAATTAAGAAATTGAAAAAATGGATATAGAATGAAAGAAATAAGAAATAACCTATAATAGATTTACAAAACAAAAAAAGGTTCTACGGTGCTTGTGAATTGATAAATTGAAATAACACTTGAAAATGAATAAAACAAAATTTGTTACCATAAATATTGACACAAAATCATGAGGAAACTGATATTTAAATCAAATTTTTTGAATCGAGGGTGGGATAAGTGGTTAAAAGACTTATTTAAGAACTAAAACATATAAGATAAGAGGTTGAATCGATGAGGGAATGTGAGATGTGACATTACTTGATCATTTCATATACAGTACAAAATGATAATATATAGAAAGATAATATACAAAAGATTTAAGGAAAAGGAGAAGAAGTGGGGGAGTAATAACATTAGTTTCTATTGAAGAAATGACAATGTAAAGAATATTATCAGTTTATCAAAAGAAATAAAACCAGTTAAAGAGTGGCTATTTAAATTTTATTTATTACATAATAAAACGAGTACCATTGATTGCCAAGTTAATGTTGTTGGAATAATGTAGATTTTATGGGAGATTTAAAGAAAAAATATTCTTTAAATTAAGGAGAAGTAATACTCAAATTAGAAAAAATTATAAAAATAAATAAATAAGTTTAGGAGATTGAACTTTTATACGATGGAATAGAAATAACCTTGATAGCAAAATTACCAAACATGCATCAAAGCATGAAAAGGCCATTTCTAAAATTTGATTATTTGTTGGTCCTAGATTTCTTAGCCAATTTATCATGGAATTATTCATCAAAAAATGATAAATAATGTGAAAGTAATAAGAAAACTGATAATAAATTGAATACCATATGTATACATTAACCATTAACTCTATTATCTATCATTTGGAAACAATAAAAAAGGGAAAGAAATAAAGAAACTAACAATAAAATAGCTCTATCCATATATAAAATCCTTCAATTATATTTTCCGATTTTTGAATTAAAACTTTAGAAGTGAAGCTACATAAAAGGGACAAGTGTAAAATTGTATCGAAAAGCATTTAGCTTTTTGTTAGAGTGAGAATTTTTGTATATAGGGGTGTTATAGTTACGTAGTTGAAAACTAAATTAAAAAAGTTTCAAGAAAACCATGATTGGTAATAAGTCAATTTATAATCATGAAAATATATAGTATCACGATTGAAAGACAAAAAAGGATTTATAAATGGAATTACAAAAGATCAGATAATTAGATGTTGCTTAGAAAATAAAAAAATAACAAAAACTAGTTAGGTTAAAGATTACAAAGGATCTTGGAGAAGAATGAATGTGGAAATCCCTTATAAACTCATAGAAATAATGATCGATTCCACGTGAAGATAAATGATGGCTACTCAAGGAATTTTTTATTACTATTGTATATATAAAATTGTGATGGTATATACAATTCAACATCATTTACATGGGAATCAAAATCAAAAAGGTTACATCATTATAGATCTCTAACTTGGTTTTAATTAATAGGAATAAAGAAATGCATGAAAATATGAAAAATATTGCTAGCTGGATCGAAGGGAATTAAAGCGGGTTGTACAACTAAAAAAATATACAATTTATACAAAACTTAAGTAACATGCGTCATTGTGAACCAAAGCACAATTAAAGGCACGGAGACGAAGAGGCAATTTTTAGAATAGATTAATTATTAGATCCCTAATTTTTAATCAATGTATCATTCATCAAGAAATGATAAAGAATGTGAATGAAACAAGAAAACATATAATAAATTAGAGGTTCTGTGACGCCCCACCTCTATACCCACGCTAGCCAAGAACATTACGGTGAATGCTGTCGACTAGCACGGAGAATAAGGCTGTTGAGGAGCGACCATCCGTGTAATTTCTTTGCGCGAGCACCGATATGTCAGATAATATAACATGCATTCTATTTCAAGAGGAAATCCGACATACCGACACAAACTCAAAGCTACTACACGGTGACTATATAAATCCTTCGGAAAACAAATATAGAAATAAGCATAACACAAATCGGTCACAGACAATTCATATCACAAAGGCGGAAATAGATATGAATATTTCACAAGGAAGTGTACATCAGAGTAGTGGTCTAAAAAGATCCACAATATCACAAGAGAATAGTCACATGAACTACACAAAAGAATAACTATACATTATGGAGTCTATATCTCAAATGTATACAACAAAAACTACTAATCTAAGTAGTTAACCAAAAGCAAGAGAAATCAATCCCAAGAGAGAAGTCAAGCAGAAGCACCTGTAACATCTCGGTCTGACCCGAGTATTATTTAATAAGAAAATAATAAACGGATCAGTCTAACTATAGATATCAGATGAAACGATATAGAATCAGAGTTATGTCTAAACACAAAATAATCACAAGGCCAAGCTGTGATATATAAGTAGTTGATAATCAACAAGAGATTAATCCATATCACAAAAATCTACACAAGAATCCAAGAAGTGTCATACTCTTTATTTCGTTCATCAAACCACAAATATTGACGATAATATCAATTTCAATCGCAAAAGTCAATGACGCACAAATTCCAGAAGACTACACAAGAAATCCAGAAATCACTAAAGTCAATGACACACAAATTCACCAATGCACAAATATCGATAAGACTTATCAATGGAAATCACGAAAAATTGGTGAAACACAAATTCTAGAAATCTACACAAGAAATCCAGAAATCACAAAAGGGGGGAGACCTATCACAAACGGGAGCATAAAGCTCACCAACACGTGTATCACAAACGGAACGCTAATTCCATGGTCGCTAACCATCACAAATTGAGCCGAAGCTCCACAAACGACCCGAAGACCATGGGTTGCTACCCCATCACAAATTGAGTCGAAACTCCACAAAACGGGGTTTAGTCTCCCTCGCAGACAAAGAGACAGCGCACATTGCTAGTCTAAATCACAAAGATGATCGTCATGATCAACGAGAAGTGTCAATTACACTAAGCTAGTAAATATATGAGTTTAGCTTCATGTCCCATAACCACTTGCTTAACTTAAATATTTACGAATAAACTGTAAATCTCCACTAGAAAATTGTCACACGAGGTTCAATCGAACAAGTCCAAGAATTAACCGACAAAGTAAACGCAAGCGTTTCATACCACTTGTTTTACTAAGCCGTTTAATTAGATTTCTTATACGAGTGAGGTAAAGGTTTGTATATACTAATAGATTGGAAATCGGTTTTTTAAACGAATTTGGTATTAAAATAGTATTGAAATCGTTTGAGGAAAGAGTTTTAATATTTACTACTAGTATAGAAAACCTTTATATTTTTGAAGTGACAAATCACGAAGAAGATTGTAAGAACAATCAATCACAAAAATTCACATACGAAGACGTGAATAAAATCCAAATAAATCGATAAAGGATCCATCGAAATGGATATTCAAAAATCCCTAAAAAGAGTCATCAAAGTCATAATAGATGATAACAACAAATAGGATTATCACGAATCGATTTAAACTGGGATTTCAATCCAAAAAAGCAAATTGGACACAAACAGCAGGTTCAGTCGACTGAACAGAGTTTTCAGTCGACTGACCCTGTGCCTGGAAATTTTCCAGGTTCAGGAAACTTTCTGTTTCCAGGTTCAGTCGACTGTGCAGAGTTTTTCAGTCGACTGAATCATGCCTGGAAACTCTCGGGTTTCAAGTTCAGTCGACTGAACAGAGTTTTCAGTCGACTGAATCATGCCTGGGCTGTTTTTCAACCTTATTCAAATGAAGAGCAAACTCTTTCAAAATGCAACCGGACGAACATTGGCTCTAAGGGTTTATGCCAATCGGCAACCCGGCCCTATTTGCTCCTCGATGCATCACCGAAAGCATGATCAAACATCCATAAAAGGATTTCACATAAATTTGACTTAAAAACCCAAAAATTGGAGTATTCACAAAACCAATCCAAATCAAGAGCAAAAGCACATGAAGAAGTGTTAGGAATTCATATCCAACAACCAAAGATAATTATAGTCATAGATGTGAGATAAAAATCTCACCTTTTCTCAAAATCAAACAAGAAGAAGCTTGAAAGCAAATGGAGAATCAACCTCTCTTCAACACAACCCAAATGAGCTTGAATCTATGCTCAAAACAAGAACATTTCCAAAATTAGGTTTAGGAATTTCTGAAATTGGTAAGAGAACAAGTTGGAGAAGAAGAAGAGAAGCTTACCAATGGGTTCTTCTTGACTTTGGAGCTAGGAATTTGATTTGCAAGAGAAACTAGGGTTTTGGAGTTTTAATTTCCAATCTCTCCTGTAACGACCCTAGATTTTAATTTAAATTAAATTAATAATTAAATGAAATTTTGAATAAAAAAATTTATAAAATTAATTATAAAGGGAAGCGAGTTTCCCCGATTCAAATAGAAAATATGTAAAGTCATATGGATTTGAAAATTTATATATATGAGAATATATATGTATATATTGGATTTTAAATAAATTCTTAAATAAATGATTTTGAAAAAAATAAATAATATACTTTAGACACAACTATAAAAATAAATAAATAAATTGATTTAAATTTTTTTATAAATGATGATAATTTGAGTTATATAAAATATATATATAATAAATACAAGACAAAAGTAATAAGAGTAAAATAAAAATAGAAGTAAATTTAAAATACAAGAATAAAGCAAATACATTTAAGTAAGCAAAATAAAAGTATATATTTTTACATAAATAAACAAATGCATGAATGAGAAACAAAACAAAGTAAGATATATAAACAAAGTAAAATAAGTATTAGCAATAAATGTTTCAAATAAATATATGGTTATAAAAAAAAATGACCTAGACATGCATATAAACTTATATGAAACTTTTATAAAACAAGAAAACAATATATATGTCAAAAAAAAACAATATTCATCAGCCACCAAACAAACTGCACAGTCAACAAGGACAAACAAATAATAATATCTATGTACATAGTATCACCTCCAACACAAGATCACTTCAGCTGAAGCAAGAAAAAGGATAGAATGAGGTAGGTATGGAGACACATATCTTGGCATTAAATGCTAGCACAACAAGTATCACCAGCCTCCATACCAATATCTCTGGCCAAAGATTTAAAAAATACAAGTAAAGAAAATCTTGTACCTGCTTTGTATAAACAAATGATCACCCTGTATATTCAATTTATATACATCCACTTCTCATTTTAAATTCGTTCATTCTTGTCTAAGGAAAACTGAAGTAAAACATCTCAAACTTAAACCAAAATTTTGCTTTGAACAAAACAACAATTTAACTAAATCCAGAGATCAAAGTAGAAGGTTTGCAACTGGAAATTCAAAGCTTGTTTCTAAAATTGAAGTACTCTTTTTATTCTGGAAAAGCAAGGTGAGTAACTTATTTTCTTAAAGGTTTAAAGTATAAAACTATTGCTTATCTATAAATCTGTGAATAGGTTTGTTTATAAATATATATATATGGATCCTCTGAATATATTTAAACTGGAAGTGTTTTATACATTTCTGTTGTTAGCATATGTTTTCTGTTCTTAGATTTTAAGTACAATTCTTAATTCAGAAATCATTTCTTCAAAATCTACTAAATGTTTGGACTTAGGATTAAAATGAAAGATGTTTGTTTGATCCTGAACCAAGTTCTAAAAATCAGTTAAAGTTAAAACAACATGTAAATGTCTCTGAAAAATCAAAGAACTGAGCAAAATTCAATTTTAGTAAAATTTCGAATATCTTAAATCACGAATTCAGTTATACAACTCGAATTCTTATTGAAAAATATGATTTTTAAGGCGAGATTCATAATTTTTAGAAGTGTGGTTTGAGAGCAGTTCGAGTTGTTCGAATTTTCGTCCTTTTGACGAATTCAGGTGATCGCGCCGACGAGGGTGGTCGGGGTTCTTCCTCGAGGTAGAAGAACAATCGTGGATTCGGGGAAAAATATTATGACGAGGTGCAGTCGGTCGTGGTGAAGGCAGCAAACATTTGAAGTACAGAACCCTAGTTTCAACTAGGTTTAATAATTCGATCGCCACGGCTCCTATAGTTGATCGAGTTCAATACGCTTTTGGGTGATGAAAGAGGTGATGTCGATGAAGAGTTGACCGGAGTTCTAAGCGTTCCGGTGGCCGAGGTTGGGTAAATGGCGCGTTGACAGGTTTTGAAGTGGTGGTTGCTTTCTTGTTCCAGGTTTGGTTTGAACTCGAATTTGACTTCAAGTTAGGGGATGAATGATCTGATGCTTGCGTTGGGTTTTCAGAGTGGATGTCGACTTGTCAAAGGCCGGAGGGGAGTTCGCCAACGATCGGCGGTGATGTACACGTGCACAAGCACGTTGCTTAAACTCTGGGTGTTGTTGGCCTGGGAAGAGCAGGGGAATTTCATGTGTTTAATCTCGAGTAGTTGCGTGGGTTACTCGAAGCAGTTTGAAATCGTGTTGTGTTCGAGTGGAGCTGGATAGTTCTTGGGTTTGCTCGAGTATTACTCAAAGCACTGGGTAGTTTTGCTTGGGGCAGTGGAGTTTTGGACTCGAAGTCATCTGGGAAAATGTCTCGGGGATATTAGCTACAGGTTTTAAAACCTGTAAGTTTTATAAAACTTAAATCTGGATTTAAAAAATATAAAATAGATATTTAAATTAAGTTTAAATCAAATTTAGTTTGGGTTCGAATGAAGTTTGAATCTCAGTTTTAAATATAATATAAAGTTTTTAAATTAAATTATTTATAACAACTTTAAAAGGTTTAGATAGTTGGGATTTAAAAAGTAAAGCTTTAAATAAAAATAGAGATTTAAACTAAAATTTAAATCTAGAATTTAATCTAAATTCGAATCTTAGTTTTCGAATAAAAGAAGTTTTTGAATTTAAATTGTTCGAAACAATTCGAATGATTAAGTGTATTTTTAAAATTAATCTGAATTTAAGTTTAAAGTGTAATGTTTAAAATACACTTAAATGATTAATGAAATCATTAATAAAGAAATTAATTATCTTAGAGATAATTAAGGTAATAAGATGATTTAATTAATAAGGTAATTAAGGAATGATTTATTTAATTTATAAATAAATAATTTAGATTAATTTATAAATAGAAATGATTAATAATGAATTAATCTAAGATAATTTCTTAAGAATGTAATTAAGGATTAATCACTTATTGTAATAAATTTTGGATATTTTGATTAATTAAAGTTAATTAATTATGTAATTGGTAGGTTGATTTAATTAATATGATTAATTAAGAATAATTTAATTAATTAAAGTGTTTGATAAATTAATTTATATCAAATGATTTGTAATTAATAAATCAGGATTGGATAATTAATTCATAAGAAATGAATATAAATTGGAAATTTTGAATGAATTGGAAATTTTAATTTGAGTTAAATTGATTAATAGAATATGAAGATAATTTGAATTAAATCAATAAAATGATTTTGTTTAAAACCAAATTTTGAAATTCTATTGCAATTTATTGTGAATACCAAAGTTCGAAGAGGGACAAATTGGTATGTATTCTGAGATATTCCGACTTGAATTTGGAATTCATATCTTAAGTTTGAGGAATTGTAGAGATTGAGTCTATCTCTGTGTTGTTTTCGTGCCTGCGAATTTCGAGGACGAAATTCTTTTAAGGGGGAAGTCTGTAACGACCCTAGATTTTAATTTAAATTAAATTAATAATTAAATGAAATTTTGAATAAAAAAATTTATAAAATTAATTATAAAGGGAAGCGAGTTTCCCCGATTCAAATAGAAAATATGTAAAGTCATATGGATTTGAAAATTTATATATATGAGAATATATATGTATATATTGGATTTTAAATAAATTCTTAAATAAATGATTTTGAAAAAAATAAATAATATACTTTACACACAACTATAAAAATAAATACATAAATTGATTTAAATTTTTTTATAAATGATGATAATTTGAGTTATATAAAATATATATATAATAAATACAAGACAAAAGTAATAAGAGTAAAATAAAAATAGAAGTAAATTTAAAATACAAGAATAAAGCAAATACATTTAAGTAAGCAAAATAAAAGTATATAATTTTACATAAATAAACAAATGCATGAATGAGAAACAAAACAAAGTAAGATATATAAACAAAGTAAAATAAGTATTAGCAATAAATGTTTCAAATAAATATATGGTTATAAAAAAAAATGACCTAGACATGCATATAAACTTATATGAAACTTTTATAAAACAAGAAAACAATATATATGTCAAAAAAAAACAATATTCATCAGCCACCAAACCAACTGCACAGTCAACAAGGACAAACAAATAATAATATCTATGTACATAGTATCACCTCCAACACAAGATCACTTCAGCTGAAGCAAGAAAAAGGATAGAATGAGGTAGGTATGGAGACACATATCTTGGCATTAAATGCTAGCACAACAAGTATCACCAGCCTCCATACCAATATCTCTGGCCAAAGATTTAAAAAATACAAGTAAAGAAAATCTTGTACCTGCTTTGTATAAACAAATGATCACCCTGTATATTCAATTTATATACATCCACTTCTCATTTTAAATTCGTTCATTCTTGTCTAAGGAAAACTGAAGTAAAACATCTCAAACTTAAACCAAAATTTTGCTTTGAACAAAACAACAATTTAACTAAATCCAGAGATCAAAGTAGAAGGTTTGCAACTGGAAATTCAAAGCTTGTTTCTAAAATTGAAGTACTCTTTTTATTCTGGAAAAGCAAGGTGAGTAACTTATTTTCTTAAAGGTTTAAAGTATAAAACTATTGCTTATTTATAAATCTGTGAATAGGTTTGTTTATAAATATATATATATGGATCCTCTGAATATATTTAAACTGGAAGTGTTTTATACATTTCTGTTGTTAGCATATGTTTTCGGTTCTTAGATTTTAAGTACAATTCTTGATTCAGAAATCATTTCTTCAAAATCTACTAAATGTTTGGACTTAGGATTAAAATGAAAGATGTTTGTTTGATCCTGAACCAAGTTCTAAAAATCAGTTAAAGTTAAAACAACATGTAAATGTCTCTGAAAAATCAAAGAACTGAGCAAAATTCAATTTTAGTAAAATTTCGAATATCTTAAATCACGAATTCAGTTATACAACTCGAATTCTTATTGAAAAATATGATTTTTAAGGCGAGATTCATAATTTTTAGAAGTGTGGTTTGAGAGCAGTTCGAGTTGTTCGAATTTTCGTCCTTTTGACGAATTCAGGTGATCGCGCCGACGAGGGTGGTCGGGGTTCTTCCTCGAGGTAGAAGAACAATCGTGGATTCGGGGAAAAATATTATGACGAGGTGCAGTCGGTCGTGGTGAAGGCAGCAAACATTTGAAGTACAGAACCCTAGTTTCAACTAGGTTTAATAATTCGATCGCCACGGCTCCTATAGTTGATCGAGTTCAATACGCTTTTGGGTGATGAAAGAGGTGATGTCGATGAAGAGTTGACCGGAGTTCTAAGCGTTCCGGTGGCCGAGGTTGGGTAAATGGCGCGTTGACAGGTTTTGAAGTGGTGGTTGCTTTCTTGTTCCAGGTTTGGTTTGAACTCGAATTTGACTTCAAGTTAGGGGATGAATGATCTGATGCTTGCGTTGGGTTTTCAGAGTGGATGTCGACTTGTCAAAGGCCGGAGGGGAGTTCGCCAACGATCGGCGGTGATGTACACGTGCACAAGCACGTTGCTTAAACTCTGGGTGTTGTTGGCCTGGGAAGAGCAGGGGAATTTCATGTGTTTAATCTCGAGTAGTTGCGTGGGTTACTCGAAGCAGTTTGAAATCGTGTTGTGTTCGAGTGGAGCTGGATAGTTCTTGGGTTTGCTCGAGTATTACTCAAAGCACTGGGTAGTTTTGCTTGGGGCAGTGGAGTTTTGGACTCGAAGTCATCTGGGAAAATGTCTCGGGGATATTAGCTACAGGTTTTAAAACCTATAAGTTTTATAAAACTTAAATCTGGATTTTAAAAATATAAAATAGATATTTAAATTAAGTTTAAATCAAATTTAGTTTGGGTTCGAATGAAGTTTGAATCTCAGTTTTAAATATAAGATAAAGTTTTTAAATTAAATTATTTATAACAACTTTAAAAGGTTTAGATAGTTGGGATTTAAAAAGTAAAGCTTTAAATAAAAATAGAGATTTAAACTAAAATTTAAATCTAGAATTTAATCTAAATTCGAATCTTAGTTTTCGAATAAAAGAAGTTTTTGAATTTAAATTGTTCGAAACAATTCGAATGATTAAGTGTATTTTTAAAATTAATCTGAATTTAAGTTTAAAGTGTAATGTTTAAAATACACTTAAATGATTAATGAAATCATTAATAAAGAAATTAATTATCTTAGAGATAATTAAGGTAATAAGATGATTTAATTAATAAGGTAATTAAGGAATGATTTATTTAATTTATAAATAAATAATTTAGATTAATTTATAAATAGAAATGATTAATAATGAATTAATCTAAGATAATTTCTTAAGAATGTAATTAAGGATTAATCACTTATTGTAATAAATTTTGGATATTTTGATTAATTAAAGTTAATTAATTATGTAATTGGTAGGTTGATTTAATTAATATGATTAATTAAGAATAATTTAATTAATTAAAGTGTTTGATAAATTAATTTATATCAAATGATTTGTAATTAATAAATCAGGATTGGATAATTAATTCATAAGAAATGAATATAAATTGGAAATTTTGAATGAATTGGAAATTTTAATTTGAGTTAAATTGATTAATAGAATATGAAGATAATTTGAATTAAATCAATAAAATGATTTTGTTTAAAACCAAATTTTGAAATTCTATTGCAATTTATTGTGAATACCAAAGTTCGAAGAGGGACAAATTGGTATGTATTCTGAGATATTCCGACTTGAATTTGGAATTCATATCTTAAGTTTGAGGAATTGTAGAGATTGAGTCTATCTCTGTGTTGTTTTCGTGCCTGCGAATTTCGAGGACGAAATTCTTTTAAGGGGGAAGTCTGTAACGACCCTAAATTTTAATTTAAATTAAATTAATAATTAAATGAAATTTTGAATAAAAAAATTTATAAAATTAATTATAAAGGGAAGCGAGTTTCTTCGATTCAAATAGAAAATATGTAAAGTCATATGGATTTGAAAATTTATATATATGAGAATATATATGTATATATTGGATTTTAAATAAATTCTTAAATAAATGATTTTGAAAAAAATAAATAATATACTTTACACACAAGTATAAAAATAAATAAATAAATTGATTTAATTTTTTTTATAAATGATGATAATTTGAGTTATATAAAATATATATATAATAAATACAAGACAAAAGTAATAAGAGTAAAATAAAAATAGAAGTAAATTTAAAATACAAGAATAAAGCAAATACATTTAAGTAAGCAAAATAAAAGTATATATTTTTACATAAATAAACAAATGCATGAATGAGAAACAAAACAAAGTAAGATATATAAACAAAGTAAAATAAGTATTAGCAATAAATGTTTCAAATAAATATATGGTTATAAAAAAAATGACCTAGACATGCATATAAACTTATATGAAACTTTTATAAAACAAGAAAACAATATATATGTCAAAAAAAAAACAATATTCATCAGCCACCAAACAAACTGCACAGTCAACAAGGACAAACAAATAATAATATCTATGTATATAGTATCACCTCCAACACAAGATCACTTCAGCTGAAGCAAGAAAAAGGATAGAATGAGGTAGGTATGGAGACACATATCTTGGCATTAAATGCTAGCACAACAAGTATCACCAGCCTCCATACCAATATCTCTGGCCAAAGATTTAAAAAATACAAGTAAAGAAAATCTTGTACCTGCTTTGTATAAACAAATGATCACCCTGTATATTCAATTTATATACATCCACTTCTCATTTTAAATTCGTTCATTCTTGTCTAAGGAAAACTGAAGTAAAACATCTCAAACTTAAACCAAAATTTTGCTTTGAACAAAACAACAATTTAACTAAATCCAGAGATCAAAGTTGAAGGTTTGCAACTGGAAATTCAAAGCTTGTTTCTAAAATTGAAGTACTCTTTTTATTCTGGAAAAGCAAGGTGAGTAACTTATTTTCTTAAAGGTTTAAAGTATAAAACTATTGCTTATCTATAAATCTGTGAATATGTTTGTTTATAAATATATATATATGGATCCTCTGAATATATTTAAACTGGAAGTGTTTTATACATTTCTGTTGTTAGCATATGTTTTCTGTTCTTAGATTTTAAGTACAATTCTTAATTCAGAAATCATTTCTTCAAAATCTACTAAATGTTTGGACTTAGGATTAAAATGAAAGATGTTTGTTTGATCCTGAACCAAGTTCTAAAAATCAGTTAAAGTTAAAACAACATGTAAATGTCTCTGAAAAATCAAAGAACTGAGCAAAATTCAATTTTAGTAAAATTTCGAATATCTTAAATCACGAATTCAGTTATACAACTCGAATTCTTATTGAAAAATATGATTTTTAAGGCGAGATTCATAATTTTTAGAAGTGTGGTTTGAGAGCAGTTCGAGTTGTTCGAATTTTCGTCCTTTTGACGAATTCAGGTGATCGCGCCGACGAGGGTGGTCGGGGTTCTTCCTCGAGGTAGAAGAACAATCGTGGATTCGGGGAAAAATATTATGAAGAGGTGCAGTCGGTCGTGGTGAGGGCAGCAAACATTTGAAGTACAGAACCCTAGTTTCAACTAGGTTTAATAATTCGATCGCCACGGCTCCTATAGTTGATCGAGTTCAATACGCTTTTGGGTAATGAAAGAGGTGATGTCGATGAAGAGTTGACCGGAGTTCTAAGCGTTCCGGTGGCCGAGGTTGGGTAAATGGCGCGTTGACAGGTTTTGAAGTGGTGGTTGCTTTCTTGTTCCAGGTTTGGTTTGAACTCGAATTTGACTTCAAGTTAGGGGATGAATGATCTGATGCTTGCGTTGGGTTTTCAGAGTGGATGTCGACTTGTCAAAGGCCGGAGGGGAGTTCGCCAACGATCGGCGGTGATGTACACGTGCACAAGCACGTTGCTTAAACTCTGGGTGTTGTTGGCCTGGGAAGAGCAGGGGAATTTCATGTGTTTAATCTCGAGTAGTTGCGTGGGTTACTCGAAGCAGTTTGAAATCGTGTTGTGTTCGAGTGGAGCTGGATAGTTCTTGGGTTTGCTCGAGTATTACTCAAAGCACTGGGTAGTTTTGCTTGGGGCAGTGGAGTTTTGGACTCGAAGTCATCTGGGAAAATGTCTCGGGGATATTAGCTACAGGTTTTAAAACCTGTAAGTTTTATAAAACTTAAATCTGGATTTTAAAAATATAAAATAGATATTTAAATTAAGTTTAAATCAAATTTAGTTTGGGTTCGAATGAAGTTTGAATCTCAGTTTTAAATATAAGATAAAGTTTTTAAATTAAATTATTTATAACAACTTTAAAAGGTTTAGATAGTTGGGATTTAAAAAGTAAAGCTTTAAATAAAAATAGAGATTTAAACTAAAATTTAAATCTGGAATTTAATCTAAATTCGAATCTTAGTTTTCGAATAAAAGAAGTTTTTGAATTTAAATTGTTCGAAACAATTCGAATGATTAAGTGTATTTTTAAAATTAATCTGAATTTAAGTTTAAAGTGTAATGTTTAAAATACACTTAAATGATTAATGAAATCATTAATAAAGAAATTAATTATCTTAGAGATAATTAAGGTAATAAGATGATTTAATTAATAAGGTAATTAAGGAATGATTTATTTAATTCATAAATAAATAATTTAGATTAATTTATAAATAGAAATGATTAATATTGAATTAATCTAAGATAATTTCTTAAGAATGTAATTAAGGATTAATCACTTACTGTAATAAATTTTGGATATTTTGATTAATTAAAGTTAATTAATTATGTAATTGGTAGGTTGATTTAATTAATATGATTAATTAAGAATAATTTAATTAATTAAAGTGTTTGATAAATTAATTTATATCAAATGATTTGTAATTAATAAATCAGGATTGGATAATTAATTCATAAGAAATTAAAATAAATTGGAAATAAATTGAATCAATTAGGATTAAACAATAAATTAATCCTGCTTATAAATGATTATTGAATACTTGACCTTACTTACGAATGATTGTATGATGTGAGATGCATTGAATTGATTTTCCTATCTGATCTGTGATAGTTTGTTCTGTAAAGTGAGCTGTGTATTTATTCATTTATTGATGATATATTTGTATATTATCTGTGAATCTGTGAATATATGATAAGCGTTATAGTTTATATCGCTTATCAATTATATTTCTGTGTTTTGATCTGTGATGATTGAATGGTTGTGCACTATTGAGTATAACCCCTGGACCACACTTATACACACACAATTATGGATTTCACGAGGAAATCGATTAAGTCGCAGATTTTTGAAATAGTTAAATTTGATTTTTTAAATTCAAATGTTTTGGAAATGGAATCGGAATAAATGTGAAAAGCTTTTGGAATGGAATTTCAAAATAGAATTTATTATTTTTAAATTACTTGATTAAGTTTTGGAATTTAAATAAGTTGATTTAAATTTAAATTCAATACTTGAAATTGAATTCTGTAATTTGAAATTAGGGATTAACGATATTATACTAGTCATTATGAGTTAAACCATTTTTAAAGTATTATTTTTGGGAATTTGAATTTAACTCATGGATTTCAACTCGTATAAATGAATCAGATTTCCAAAATGAAAACTGTTGTTTTCAAATGATAAACACTTTTGGATAAGAACTGAGATTCCAGTTAATTAGGGGAATTTCAAGATTGAATAGAGAAATGATTTTCCTAAGTTATGAATGAATTCTTTTTGAAAGCTATGAATTAAATCTGTTTATTTTTAACAGATTTAAATTGATGATTTGTTTAAATCAAATTGAAATGAAATTGTTTTGAAGGCTATAAGTTAAATCTTTGATTTAAAGATTTAACGAGTTAAATCAAATTGAAATGAAAATTGATTTGGAAAATATGTGAATGAATCTTTTGTTTAAAAGATTTAAATGTGAAAATTGTTTAAACCGTTAAAGATTGTGAAAATAAATCTTTTTGTTTAAAGATTGAAAATGGTAATTTGTTAAACCATTTGAAAGAAAGTTTGAATTATTAAGTTGTGACTTAATTGAAATCCCATATCCATATGTTTTGAAAATATTTTCGCTCACTATTCGGTTTAACCGGGAAAGGACCTTTGTGTCGTATAACCCATTCCGAATATGTGATACGTCGTTATGGATAGCATTTGAAGACCGGTGATGAAGACCGGGTATTTGTGAAAGCGATAGGATGACCTATCGATTGTTTCTGCACCGAGTCGCGCCGGTATAGAAACTCCCTAAGTGATGGGAAAATCCGATCGGGATTGTGAATATCCGGGTTGCAAGGACTTCTTTGTAAGTGCCTTCGATCCTGTTCGAACCCAGAACAGACTTGTATGGATTGTATGTCTGACATTACAAATTGAGATATAAAGCCGATTTCTTTCAAATATATTTCTGTTGGTGGCGAAGAATTTATTCTTTTAGCTTAACACCCTTCTCTGAGACGTACGAGCTCAGAGGTTATATAGTTGAAGGTTATCAGCGATATGTTCCCAATTTGGTAATGTGACATGCTGAGTGTTGCTGAAATGATCATTGTGTTGATTATTTGTGATAGGATCATTTATTTGATCGTCTATCTTGGTGATCATTGTGTTGATCATTTATTGACCCAAAGCATGGCTTTTGTATAAAGTATGTTTTTGTGGACGTGACTTCGTCGAGCCTCACACCCCGGAAATGGTCAAAACAGGAAAGATGCGGCAAGGTTATGAGGGGTAGCTCCCTTTAGGGTATGTTCATTTCCTTCTGGATAGAGGTGGTATCATGGTATAGAGCCCAGATATTTAACCTATGTGGTTACTACGAATTTATTACTTTGTGGTTGTTGGTTATCGGGATCCCGTGAGAAAGGTCGTTTACGATCGGGGAATGGCGTGCTCGTGTCAGTAGTTACCCAGTTAGGGGTAACCCGGCCTTGTGTTGGCAGAGTTCCGGTTTGGTTCTCGGGGATGTCTTTCCAGAGGCATTCTCATGTGGCAATGGGAAGTTCCTTGGCCTGACCGTTTGTTGGAAATCCAAAGAAACAATACGAAACTTGTACGGTTTTAGTTGTATAACCTGCTATGGAATGTGGCGGTAACCTGCTATTAAACATAGTTAGCTATAGTAGGCATAGTTCGAAATGTCTATGTTGGCTAAGATTTATATCTTTATTTTCGAAATAATTTTCTACACTATGCACTAGTAATAATATCCAATGCTTCTTTTTAATGCGTATCAAGCATCTTTGACTATCATAAGGAGAAATCTCCTCTGATTCTGCGTTTGCATTGTGTGTGTGTGCGGGAGGCCTTATGGTAGTCTCATTTTTAAAAGCATTGCGAATTGACTTTGAAAATCTTTTGTTGAATGTTTTAAGAGATAAACTATTTTTGTTGCTCACACCAGTCCCACAACTGATCCAGAGTTTATTGTTTCTTTCCTAAACTCTGGGTGCTCATTATTTTCTACACGAGCAGTCTAGAGTTGGGTTTTTCAGATAGTCAGATTTGTAGATTATCTGGAGTTAGTTCAGTCTTTGGATCGCACCAGTCTTGCCTATCTTTGTGCATCGTGATTGGGAGTTCGAGCTATTGCTGGATTGATTCTTGGAAATGGAGTTGCAGTTCTCGGAGTTCTCTTTTGAAGATTATCTCAGAGTTATTTGTTCCGTATGCTAGATGTTGTTATCTATTTTCTTTCCGCTGCTATTTTATTGTATCATATCTCTGATGTATATTGATATCTATTGGATCATCTGTTGTATCAGATATTGTATTAAAGCTGTATATCAATGTATTATTCTTTTATTCCGCTGTGTTGTTTACTTAATGATTGTTATAAGCTCCGGCGAATCGGATTTGAACGGTCGAATCTATGGCATTCGAATACGATTTGAGGTATGGATGTCGATTTTCAAGCGGGAAAAATCCGAGTCGTCACATCTCCCACCATTAAAGCTAAGAAAACTGAAAAGAGAAAGAAGTGAGGGAGAATGAGGAGAGTGGTTCAGTTTTGGAGTATAAGTTAACATAGGGCTGAGCCCAAAAACCAAACCCAAAGTAAAAAGTATCAAAAATCAACTTTCCCCAAACATATCGAAGCTTATACTCAAAAAGGTCGCAAACGGCATTTTAAACTCAATGGGAGTGGTCCCGAGTCCTAATTCGACCGTATGCAAAAAGTAGCTTTTCGGACTAAAATCCGACTAACGATAAAATATTTAAATATAAAATCGATAAATATGCAGGTTGTTACAGACTCCCCTCCTTAAAGAAATTGCGTCCTCGCAATATTACAAGAAGAAGATATATAGTAACAACCATAAAAGCATATTCAACACAAAAGAAGTTTGAAATAAGAAGTTCACCTCAAAGAGCACGAGAAAGTAAGTCCGGATGTGTACGCACGATGCACTCTCTAGATTCCCAAGAACAATCCTTAGGATTTGAAGACCATTGAACTTTAACAAGCGGAACATCTTTATTTCGAAGTCGTTTGACTTCCGAAGCAATGATACGAATAGGATGTTGCTCATAAGTTAAATTAGGCGAAACTTCAATCTCTTCCACAACACCGGGCTCAAGAATAGAATCGGAATCTCGAAGATATTTCCGAAGTTGAGAAACGTGAAACACGTCATGCATAGCAGAAAACTAAGCCGGTAATAAAAGGCGATAAGCCATGGAACCAATACGTTCGGTGATAGGAAATGATCCAATATACCGAGGCGCTAGTTTTCCCGATCGACTGAAACGTACAACTCCTTTCATAGGTGACACACGAATGAACACAAGATCTCCCACAGAAAATTCTAACTTCCTTCTCCGGTTATCGGCATAGGATTTTTGTCTACTCTGGGCTTCTTTCATCCTATGACGAATAAGTTCAATTTTCTCTGTGGAATCACGAATAAAATCTGGACCTAAAACCAGCTTCTCACCGGCCTCAAGCCAACAAGAAGGAGATCGGCATGGCCTTCCGTAGAGTGCCTCGAAAGGTGCCATACCAATACTAGATTGGAAGCTATTATTATAGGAAAATTCAACAAGTGAAATATGATCTTCCCAACTTCCACCAAAATCAAGAACACAAGCACGAAGTAGATCTTCAAGAGTTTGATTCACACGCTCGGTTTGTCCGTCGGACTGAGGATGATAAGCGGTGCTAAAATTGAGCTTCGTTCCCAAAGCTTTTTGAAGACTCTTCCAAAATCCACTAGTAAACAATGGATCATGATCACTAACAATAGAAGTAGGGACTCCATGCAATTTAACAATCTCTTTGATAAAGAGTTTGGCCAAAAGAGGAACGGTTCGGTTAGACCGAACGGGAATAAAATGGGCAGATTTAGTAAGCCTATCTACAATCACCCATAAGCTATCATGACCCGAACGAGAACGGGGAAAGCCATCTACAAAATCCATGGAAATTTGGTCCCACTTCCAAATTGGAATTTCTAAAGGTTGCAATAACCCACCGGGCCTTTGATGTTCGGCCTTAACGAGTTGGCAAGTCATGCAACACTTAACAAAGTTAGCAATATCGAGTTTCATTCCCTCCCAATAATAAAGTCGCTTCATATCCGCGTACATTTTACTACTACCGGGATGAATGGTGAATTTAGAACGATGTGAATCTTCTAAAATATCTTTACGAAGATCACCAATATTTGGCACGACAAGTCTACCAAATTTTCGAATGCCGCCACGAGAATTGATATCAAAGTCTTTCAATCCTTCAATATCAATTTTATCCCTAATATTTTGGCCAAGAAGAGCCAATTCAGGATCTAACCCTTGAGCTTCAAGAATGCGGTCTAAAAGAGAAGGATGAGCCTCAAGGCTACATAAAGCAAGAGATGAACATAAATCGGGAACACGCTCTCGAATCTCACAAGTGGATAAGATCTCGAGATCGTTCCATTCGGATATCATCATAGAAACAACAGCTTGTTGTTTACGGCTAAGAGCATCGGCGACACGATTACCCTTACCGGGAGTATAAAGAATATCAAGATCATATGGTGCAAGAAATTCGAGCCAACGCTGTTGACGCAAATTAAGTTCCTTTTGAGAGAATAAATATTTCAAAGACTTATGATCTGTGTAAAGAACAAATTTCTCTCCTAAGAGATAATGATGCCAAATCCGAAGAGCGAAAACAATAGCCGCGAGTTCTAAATCATGAGTGGCATATCTAGTCTCGGCAGGCTTCAATTGCCTAGAAGCATAAGCAATAACACATTCTCTTTGCATAAGAACGGCACCCAAACCAACGCGACTAGCATCGGTATAAACAACGAAATCTTGATTCCCCTCGGGAATAACAAGAATAGGAGCATTAGATAGGAGTTCTTTTAATTTCTGAAAAGAAGCTTCACATTTGTCCGACCAAATGTATTTAACACCTTTCTTCGTCAAGCTAGTGAGAGGCACGGAAATCTTAGAAAAGTCTTTGATAAAACGACGGTAATAGCCCACCAATCCGAGAAAACTATGAATCTCTGTCACACTCTCCGGTCTCTTCCAATCTTGAATCGCTTCAATCTTTGAAGGATCCACGGAAATTTGGATTCAGAAATAATGTGACCGAGAAACCTCACACGAGATTGCCAAAAGTGGCACTTAGAAAATTTTGCCTTTAATTGATTACTCCTAAGAGTTTCCAACACAATCCGAAGATGTTTTTCATGCTCCTCCTCGGTTTTAGAATACACAAGAATATCATCGATAAAGATGAGAACAAACCGGTCGAGAAAGTCTTTAATAACTCGATTCATTAAGTCAACGAAATAAGTCGGGGCATTCGTTAACCCAAATGGCATAACAAGCCATTCATAAGATCCATACCGAGTATGGAACGATGTCAAAGGAATGCTATCCTCTGCAATACGAAGCTGATGAAAACCGGTAGCCAAGTCCAATTGTGAAAAGACTCTAGCACCACTAAGTTGATCGAATAGATCATCAATCCGAGGTAAAGGATATTCATTTTTGATAGTAAGATCATTAAGCTTGCGGTAGTCAACGCAAAGCCTAAGTGTACCATCGGATTTCTTCACAAAAATAGCTGAAGCTCCCCAAGGCGAAGAACTAGAGCGAATAAATTGCTTCGTTTCCAATTCAGATAATTGTTTACGCATCTCCTCGTTTTCTTTATTGGATATACGATAAGGAGGACGAGTGATAGGTTGAGCTCCAGGAATAAGATTAATTCTGAACTCAATTGCTCGCTTAGGTGGTAATCCTAAAACGGGCTCGAATATGTCGGAAAATTCACAAACGACGTGAATAAGAGAAATAATATCACCCTCATCATCATCATCGTCATCACGAGGATTTAAAGAATATAAAGATGCAACCAAAGCAGAATCTGAATCTTTAAGAATAACATAAACCTGATTAACAGATTGAGGATGTCGAAGATGAATAGTCCGCTCAGGACATAGGATATGAGCTTCATAACGGTTAAGCCAATCCATTCCCAAAATCATTCCAAAGCCTAAATAACGCATGACATGCAAATCGGCTAGGAAAGGAAAATCACACAAAATAATTTCGACATCTTTACACAATAAACTGATTGTTGCGGATCCACCAACCGGATTCGCAATTCTCAAAGAAGTCATTAAACACAAAACATCCAAAGAAAAAGTATCAACAAGTTCTTTTGATATAAAAGAATGGGACGCACCCGTATCAAAAAGAACTCGAATAGGATGATCACGAAATAAAATAATTCCATCTAGAATAGAATGAGAAATACCTTGGCCACGAGATGTGTTGCCAGGGGCTTGAGCAACATTTAACTTTCCCTCCTTCTTGCCCTGAAGCTTGGGGCATGAAGATATAACATGACCGGGAACTTTGCAGTAGCGACAAGAAAGAGACTTTGGGCACTTGTTCGCATAATGGTCCTTCGAACCACAATTATAGCATTCCCCACGACCAAAGGAAGAAGTCTTTACCACGGAGGTTGCTTGCTTCCCTTTCTTATTGGGATAAGGGCCTTTAAATTTGTTTGGCCTCTTTTTGTTGTTGAAGTTTGGTTTGGAACCCACCACTTCAACATCATTCTCCTTATCCGCCTCTTCAAGACGAAGAGCGATATCAATGAGTTGGTCGAAAGAAACTTCTAACTTTAGAAGTAATGGCTTCTTGAGACTTTTGTTTAAGCCATAGACGAATCTCTGATTCTTCTTAAGAGGGGTGTTGATGTATTCAACCCCATATTTGGAAAGCGACTCGAAGGAGGCGACGTAATCAGTCACGGATGACTCACCTTGAACAAGGTCTATAAATCGTCAAGCCAATGTCACTTTTTCTGCTTCTGGTACGAATTTTAACTCGAAGCATTCTCGGAATTTCTCCCAAGTGAGGTCCGCTTCATTAATCTCAGAAATAAGAAGTTCGTACTAGTCCAATGCTCTTTCTCGGAGCATACTAGAGGCCACCTGAACTCGGTGAAGGTCAATATGATTCATGTGAGAAAAGATTCGATCGCTTGACCTTAGCCAGGCCTGTACTTCAATAACAGTTTCGAAACCTATGAATGGCTCCCCACCCAAATTAGTGTAATCGCTACACAAGCGTGCAAATCCCGACTTTGGGTGAGTAGGTTCCGGGTTAGCTCCAGCTGCTTAAGCATTTGTCACTAAATCAAGAAGCTGTTGAGCAGTCATGAAAACTCCATCCTGGGGCGGAGTGCTAGATGGCACGGCTCTGGGGCGGCCAGGTCTAGACATTTCTCTTCCTTTAGAAAGAAAGAAGAGGAAGAAAAAGGTTATTCACCAAATTGAATATCAAGCAATCTTGATAGACAAAACAAGGAATCATAAAAGAAAATAGGATAGAACGGTACGTAGACCCAAATAAAATCCTAAAGCACGACTCCTAAGAAGAACTTAGGACGATGATCCTTGTTATAATATTCCATATTGTTCCAAAGTTTGGCTATGATACCAAACTGTGACGCCCCACCTCTATACCCACGCTAGCCAAGAACATTACGGTGAATGCTGTCGACTAGCACGGAGAATAAGGCTGTTGAGGAGCGACCATCCGTGTAATTTCTTTGCGCGAGCACCGATATGTCAGATAATATAACATGCATTCTATTTCAAGAGGAAATCCGACATACCGACACAAACTCAAAGCTACTACATGGTGGCTATATAAATCCTTCGGAAAACAAATATAGAAATAAGCATAACACAAATCGGTCACAGACAATTCATATCACAAAGGCGGAAATAGATATGAATATTTCACTAGGAAGTGTACATCAGAGTAGTGGTCTAAAAAGATCCACAATATCACAAAAGAATAGTTACATGAACTACACAAAAGAATAAGTATACATTATGGAGTCTATATCTCAAATGTATACAACAAAAACTACTAATCTAAGTAGTTAACCAAAACCAAGAGAAATCAATCCCAAGAGAGAAGTCAAGCAGAAGCACCTGTAACATCTCGGTCTGACCCGAGTATTACTTAATAAGAAAATAATAAACGGATCAGTCTAACTATAGATATCAGATGAAACGATATAGAATCAGAGTTATGTCTAAACACAAAATAATCACAAGGCCAAGCTGTGATATATAAGTAGTTGATAATCAACAAGAGATTAACCCATATCACAAAAATCTACACAAGAATCCAAGAAGTGTCATACTCTTTATTTCGTTCATCAAACCACAAATATTGACGATAATATCAATGTCAATCGCAAAAGTCAATGACGCACAAATTCCAGAAGACTACACAAGAAATCCAGAAATCACTAAAGTCAATGACACACAAATTCACAATGCACAAATATCGATAAGACTTATCAATGGAAATCACGAAAAATTGGTGAAACACAAATTCTAGAAATCTACACAAGAAATCCAGAAATCACAAAAGGGGGGGAGACCTATCACAAACGGGAGCATAAAGCTCACCAACACGTGTATCGCAAACGGAACGCTAATTCCATGGTCGCTAACCATCACAAATTGAGCCGAAGCTCCACAAACGGCCTGAAGACCATGGGTTGCTACCCCATCACAAATTGAGTTGAAACTCCACAAAACGGGGTTTAGTCTTCCTCGCAGACAAAGAGACATCGCAAATTGCTAGTCTAAATCACAAAGATGATCGTCATGATCAACGAGAAGTGTCAATTACACTAAGCTAGTAAATATATGAGTTTAGCTTCATGTCCCATAACCACTTGCTTAACTTAAATATTTACGAACAAACTGTAAATCTCCACTAGAAAATTGTCACACGAGGTTCAATCGAACAAGTCCAAGAATTAACCGACAAAGAAAACACAAGCGTTTCATACCACTTGTTTTACTAAGCCGTTTAATTAGATTTCTCATACGAGTGAGGTAAAGGTTTGTATATACTAATAGATTGGAAATCGGTTTTTTAAACGAATTTGGTATTAAAATAGTATTGAAATCGTTTGAGGAAAGAGTTTTAATATTTACTACTAGTATAGAAAACCTTTATATTTTTGAAGTGACAAATCACGAAGAAGATTGTAAGAACAATCAATCACAAAAATTCACATACGAAGACGTGAATAAAATCCAAATAAATCGATAAAGGATCCATCGAAATGGATATTCAAAAATCCCTAAAAAGAGTCATCAAAGTCATAATAGATGATAACAACAAATAGGATTATCACGAATCGATTTAAACTGGGATTTCAATCCAAAAAAGCAAATTGGACACAAACAGCAGGTTCAGTCGACTGAACAGAGTTTTCAGTCGACTGACCCTGTGCCTGGAAATTTTCCAGGTTCAGGAAACTTTCTGTTTCCAGGTTCAGTCGACTGTGCAGAGTTTTTCAGTCGACTGAATCATGCCTGAAAACTCTCGGGTTTCAGGTTCAGTCGACTGAACAGAGTTTTCAGTCGACTGAATCATGCCTGGGCTGTTTTTCAGCCTTATTCAAATGAAGAGCAAACTCTTCCAAAATGCAACCGGACGAACATTGGCTCTAAGGGTTTATGCCAATCGGCAACCCGGCCCTATATGCTCCTCGATGCATCACCGAAAGCATGATCAAACATCCATAAAAGGATTTCACACAAATTTGACTTAAAAACCCAAAAATTGGAGTATTCACAAAACCAATCCAAATCAAGAGCAAATGCACATGAAGAAGTGTTAGGAATTCATACCCAACAACCAAAGATAATTATAGTCATAGATGTGAGATAAAAATCTCACCTTTTCTCAAAATCAAACAAGAAGAAGCTTGAAAGCAAATGGAGAATCAACCTCTCTTCAACACAACCCAAATGAGCTTGAATCTATGCTCAAAACAAGAACATTCCCAAAATTAGGTTTAGGAATTTCTGAAATTGGTAAGAGAACAAGTTGGAGAAGAAGAAGAGAAGCTTACCAATGGGTTCTTCTTGAGTTTGGAGCTAGGAATTTGATTTGCAAGAGAAACTAGGGTTTTAGAGTTTTAATTTCCAATCTCTCCCACCATTAAAGCTAAGAAAAATGAAAAGAGAAAGAAGTGAGGGAGAATGAGGAGAGTGATTCAGTTTTGGAGTATAAGTTAACATAGGGCTGAGCCCAAAAACCAAACCCAAAGTAAAAAGTAGCAAAAATCAACTTTCCCCAAACATATCGAAGCTTATACTCAAAAAGGTCGCAAACGGCATTTTAAACTCAATGGGAGTGGTCCCGAGTCCTAATTCGACCGTATGCAAAAAGTAGCTTTTCGGACTAAAATCCGACTAACGATAAAATATTTAAATATAAAATCGATAAATATGCGGGTTGTTACAGGTTATCCATATTAGTCAGCAATTTGATTTATTTATTATAGTTGGGAATGATAAATAATGTGAAAGAATGAGGAAACCGATAATACATCAACAATTCATTGTATTTAATATCCTTAGGAAATATAGATAACATGAAAAAATAAAGAAACTTATAATTAATTGGATAACCTCCATGTACAAATAAAATAACTACATTTGATAATCTTTGAACTAAAATGAGAAAGTAAATATATGGTAAAGGGTCAAATATAAAATGGCATCTGCAAGCGCTAAGAAGATTTTATTTAGAGATAATTGTATATTTAAATAATTTGCTAAGACCTCACACTAGTAAGATGTTCAATGAGTTACAACTAAAAAAATTACGATACAATATTGGATTTATTATTTATATTTATAACCTATAATGAAATTTATTGCCAATTTTTGAATTTTTTTGGTGTTAAGGTATTATTTTGTTACTTATTAATTATCATTATCTGTTACCACAAATATGCATGGATGATTAATTTACATATTCTAAAACTAAACTAAATTTTCTTAATAAAGAAATGGTTGAAAAAAATTTCAATTTGTAATTATAAAATTATATAATTGTATGGCGGAAAAAGAAGAATGGATTCAGAATAGGAATCATAAAACATCAAAAAGTATATGAGCATTGAAAATATAAAAATTAGGGAAAATGATTGTGGCAAAAACATATAGAGGATATTGAGTAGATGTAACATCCCTAATTTTGATAACATTATTCAAAAGAATTAATTAGATAAATTAAATAGTATAACGATGATCAGGGAATTGAGATTTAAATAAATTATATAATGGGCCGTGCTTAACCATAATATAAATGAGCTTAAATTGGTTTATAGGTTAATTTAACTACATATGAGCATATTAGTAAATTAGCTAATCTATTGTAAACGGCTATACATCACCCACTATTGTCCATTCACATTCATTTTTCTCAAATCCAAAAAATAGAGTAACCTTAAGATAGCCGACCATTAACAGGGAGGAAAAGAGGAATTTCAATCCGGTAAGGATCTAAAGCTAGAGAGGATTAATCGATAACAAATCTCAAATTCCTTATCAAGTTTAAGGTGAATAATAATACATTCCATCTCTTTTTGGTTTCTATAATCCTATGATTTTGGATTTAAGTATTTCTTCCGTTTTTACGATACTTGGATGATGATATGCTAAAGTTATAGATCGTTTGATTAAAATAATTTATTTATATGAAAAGTTCATTCGGTTTTAGGGTCAAAACAGAGGGTTATTGATTTTAAAATGCCATGGAAATTTTTTATGTTAATAAAAATATGATTTGGGGATGGGTTTTAATTTTTAGAATTTCCCAAGCTGTGGATATATTATTAGGAATTTTTGATGAAAAATATGATGTAATTGGGTTTAAAAAAATTATTTTGAATATTTCAGGAAGAAATTGGTGTAAATTTTTAATATGTTTGATTACATGATGAAGTTGAATTTCTATGATTTTTGAGATTTTTCCCAATTAATTTACCGAGGAAAATAAATTATTTTAAAAGGACTTTTCTGAAATAATTGGTTTTATATGGAAGGGCTTGAACGTTATAATCTCTTTGATTTAGATTTGATACAGCAGGTTTATTGATAATTTATTTGAAATATTTTCATAGCAGCCAATCAATGGTTTACAAATAGGCAAATTGATATAATGCAATTACTAAAAAAGCAACATTTCAGCCTCTAATAGTAGCACCTTTTGACTTCATTGATTCCGCCCCATCCTAATCGAAACCTACTTAGTTAAAACCCATATAGTCGAAACCAATACACAAGGTACCACCTCCAATAATTTAGAAAAAGGTGTCCTTCCTCTAATAGTAGCACATTTCGACTCCATCGATTCCGCCTCATCCTAATCGAAACCTACTTAGTCGAAACCCATATAATCGAAACCAATGCACAAGGTATCACCTAGATGGTACGTAATGGATTGGAAGGAAGATGGGAGCCTTGGTGTTGAAAGGTAGGCTTCCGATGGGGTTGAAACCCTGCTTCATTTTTCAAAGTTAAAGTCTTGCCTTGTTTTACTTAAAGCTTTCGACATAGTCGAAACACATGCTTTCGAAAAGGTTTTATAAATAGCAGTCGGAGAAAGTTTCTGTACTACGTAAAGGAGTTAGCATTCGAAGTGGTATTTTCCTTAAAATTAGAGCTTTCGAAAGAACTGGCTACGACCAAGTCGAGACCAAGCCGTTAATTTTACTTTCTATTGCATTGAAGTCATCTATGTTGTCGAAGGGGATACTTCTGTTTTAACCTAAACTAAGCCTTTTTGCTGAATGCTTTCAAAGAGGTTGAGGGTTTCGAAGGTGGTGGAGTTGAAAGGAGGTTTTGACTCTGTCCTTCGAAGTTTTAATTTTTAAGGTCTTTGCTTTCGACCAGATGGTTCTGACACCATCAACTTTTTGTCCAATTTTTTTTTTAGTTTGTTTCAAAAGAGATACTTTCGTATATAACCATTTTGACCCAAATGTTGTTTTTAAAAGATTAAACCTAATACTTTCGAAGGGGGTACTTTCATTTGTTTCGAAGCTCTATATTTTACAAAGGTGATTCGATACCATCGAAAGGTATGTATATTATGTTTCTAAATGAGGTTTTAACTTTCGAAGGAGGCTATCCAGAGGTTTCGAAAGAGATGTTTTCAAGATCTCAAAACACAAACCCAATCTCAATATAAAGTATTAGCCATAGCATAAATATACGAAGTGTTTCGAAATGAAGAAGTTTTCCTTGATTTAAAAGGTTAAAGGATTTAACCAGGATGTATATGTATATATAAAGAGGATTTCAAGGATAATTAACCGAGGGTGTTGGTATTATTTTGTTGTTATGTTTACTCCTTCATATATTTATCACATTGTTATTAACTCATAACTGCATTTTGGGGAAAGGGCATAATAAAAAATTAGGTTGACCCAGTAGTGAATATAACATACCAATTGTTAAAATCTTAATAAATGATATTGGCAGGGGCCAATAGGCTTACAATAAGCCCATAAAAATTGTATGATATTGGCAGGGGCCAATAGGTTCATAGTCAGCTCATGAAAACTATGATTTGATATTGGCAGAGGCAATTAGGTTTGTAGTTTGGCCATGAAAACTATATCCGGATTAAGATATTGATAGATAGTGAAAAGGTTCATAGTTAGCCATGAAAACTATGATATGTAAAATGATATTGAAGTTACCAATAGGTTCTTAGTGATCCCATGAAAACTATGAAATTGGACATATAGTCCATAAACATTTAAAAGGTTAACAGTAACCCTTAAAACTATAATCGCGGCCGATAGTCAGGATAAATGGGGATGGGTAATCTTGATTTGATTTACTTATTTTGCATATCATCATAATATTTTGAAATACTACGTTTTTAACCGTTGTGGATGCAGAAGCATATTATATGGCTTTACAAATGTTTTAGGATACTAGTGTGGGGAAAACCCATTCTGCTCAATGGCGTGGTCTCACTAGATATCCAAATGGTTTGGGTGGTAGATTATTATTCACACCAGGATTTATGTCTAACTCGAAGTTTTTGTTTTCCCCTTAAAATCTCAGGTACTCAATTGACTTTGAGTAGGTTGAGAGTTAAGGTTTCCAGATGTTATTTTAGACGAATAGAACATCTGAAGACGTGCAGGAGGCAAGCTTGTTATTAAAGTTATTTTATTTCCGTTGTGTGTTTGATTGTAAAGGTAAACTGTTTATTGCCTTATTATGTACTCTGATCAACCAAGGGACATCATCTTATGCCGCTCTTGGCCATATTTTTATAATTATTATATGTTATATGAACATGGTTTACGAACTGGCATTATGTAATCAATTTGAAATATTTTGAAATAGAATGTGGAATTTGTTTGCTGTTTAAAGTTTTTTCATATTCTTGTATCTTTGTGCATTAATGTATCTGTTGTGGCCATATTTGATCGCCGTGGATTAATAACTATGGATGACTGCAGCATCTGTAGCCGTTAGTTTTGGGCCTCCAAGTAGGGGGATGTTACAATTTGCTATCAGAGTATAGGTTTATGAAACTTTAAAAGAATCTTAAACCTAAAAGATTTTTTTCAAACATAATCCAATGAATCAAATAATAAGATTGGGGTTTGGGTTAACGCTATAATAACGTATTTGTATTTGATATATACAGTTATATAAATAGGCACATATCCTCCGTTCTCTTAGACCATTTTTTTTGTGTCTTACTAACGCTCGTATGCTGATTTACAAGAAAGGAGATATTGAAGCAGGAAACAGAAGAGGAAATCTCAACGGAGGAAGCACCACAACTAATGGAAATGCTCAACCCACTACCATAAGAAACGCGGGTCGACCGGCTAATGCCAGTAGCCAAAAAGCTAAACCAATGTGGGTGCTGGAAATCCACTAGCAAATATGGCAGTGATGTATCAGTTCTTTGCTGGTTTAATGCAAGTAAGGGCTAACGTCGGAGTTGCTGGAAATGTAGGAGGAGCAAATCCTTTGGCTCTAGTTGAAAATATTTCTTTGCTGAGTAGAGATTATACCAGTTTCGGTGGGAAGCCATTCTTGGGAATTAAAAGTGCTGTAGAAGTTCAGAATTAGCTGTTGCATTATGAGCGAATATTTACTGATTTGGGTATGAATGATGAACAAAAGAGAAGGTCGGCATCTATATAGTTGTAGGGGTCAGCACTACATTAGTGGAATAGTGTTACTGCCAAAGTGCCAAAAGAGCAGATAACTTGGGCTGATTTTAAGATGAGATTTCAGTAGAAGTTTGTATCTGAGTTTGCTAAGTCTGAGCTGATAAGGAAGTTTGTGAATTTAGTTTAAGGAGAGATATCAATAGTCGAGTATGCTACAAAGTTTGAAGAGGTGTCTCGATATGGATATGCTGTTATAGACACTGACATCTGAAGGAATGACAAGTTCATTCGAGGATCTAGGCCCGAGCTAGCTAGAATGACAATGACACATGTTCATGATCCATGTGTGGGGGCGATGGCCATTCGCCATAAGGAGTTACTTGCTGATCAGGCTAAGGAGAAATTAGTGGAAGTTTAGGGTTCTCAAGGGAAGAAGAGAAAGTTCTTTAAAAAGCAGGGAACCCAAAAGGGAGATACAACCAAGAAGTCAAAGGCTGTGGTAGTTTGCTATAAGTGTGACAAGAAGGGTCAATTTGCGAATGAGTGTCGGTCAAGAAATGGGAAGAAAGCTACAAACAAGAAGAATGTGAAGCGCTTCAACTGTGATAGAGTTGGGAATTATAAGAATCAATCTCCAAAGCCAATCAGGGAAGATAAAGGAAAGTGCTTTGCTATCGGATCAGTTAGGCTTATTGCAGCAGATAAGGGAAAGAATGTGATGGAAGTACGCTTTTGATCCAGAGTATTTTAGTTATAGTACTTTTTGATACCGATGCATCACACTCATTTATATCTCACTGTTTGGTTGATAAATTGTGCCTAGAACCCATCTACAAAGAAACTTTGTTAAAGGTTGCAAATCCAATAGGAGGATATGCAACTCTAGGGTAAAGATGTGACCAGTTCGAACTTGATTTGTTAGGTCATTAATTTACATGCAGTTTGTATGCTATTGATTTTGTTGATTTTGGAATAATTTTGGGAATGGATTGGCTGGGCAGGTATGAGGCTAAATATTTTTCCAAGATGGAGAGACAACACTCAGACTCTTGATAGTCATAACCAAGTGATATTCTCCGTCGAGAATATTGACCTAAGTATTAGGGCTTTGCTTAGTGCTATGGAGTTAGAAGATGTGTTAAGTCAGGTTTAGATAGCAAGAAAGTTTGCAGATTTATTTGATCCATTCACTGTATTACCATCTGAATGAGCAATTGAGTCTAGAATAGATCTTAGGGCCAGAGGTAAACCTATAATTAGGCCACCTAGTATGATGAAAACGACTGAGATGAAGGAACTGAAGTTGCAATAGCGGATCTCGAAGTGCGACGACCCGGATTTTTAACGTCGGATAATTGGGTAATTAACTGATTTTAACTATTGAGATACTAATTTTATTAAACTAATAAATTTTGATAATTAAAATATAGGGATATATATAAATTGACTTAAAAACTGTATAGGATATTTAATTTTGAAATCCTTGGACACACACACACACACACACACACACACACACATATATAATGAATGGAAGCTTTATGATGTTAATAATATATATGAGTAAATAAATGTATAGACATGTGTGTGTGTGTGCCCTATAAAATGAAATGTGGGAATGTTTGTAAAAGTGTGGATATATATATATATATATAATATCAAAAATTCACATAAGATATTTTAATTGCTCCAAAGTTATATTTTTATTCCAAAGTTATATTTTTATTTTCAAAATCTCAAAAATAATTTATGTTTAAACTCTATATTTTAAACACTAGATATAAGTATATATGTGGTTATTAATTAAAATATTAGTAACTTAAGCTTAAAACAAAAATAGAAATTAGAAAAAATAATATATGTTTAAAGATAAAAATAAGAATAAGTAAGGAAGAGGCCTATATAATATTAAGTAAAAACATTTAAAATATATATGTTTAAAAGAAAATATAATATATTTGCTTATGGACATTTGTAAGCTAGGAAATGACATATGCACACAAGTGTCAAAATTAATGGTTTTCTTCATTGAATAAAAGAAAATAAAAATTACTAAAAGGAGAAGGAAAAGGCTATATGCAGTTATTTTTCTTTTACACTTACTCATTTCTCAACTTCTACTTCTTCTTTCTCCTTTCATCTTCTTTCAAACCAAAAACTAAAAACCAGCAAAAATAATAAAAGGGGAAACTAAACAAACTACTTTAAGTTTTAAACTAAGGAAAAGCTAGATTCAAATTCAAGCTCAAATAAAAGTAGAAAGGGATCAGATCAAATCAATTTCCCAGAATTCAAAAATCAGTATTCTCTGTTCAAACATTTTTGGTGAGTAAACTTCAATCTTTAAGCTAAATCATCTTATGCATGTAATGATTAATGATAGAAATGATTCAAATATGATTTGCGTGGATGAAATTATATGATTTCCTGGTATGTATGTTTGAATTTTTGTGTATATGTATATGCATGCCTTTGTTCTATAGGCTCAAATCACTCAAATAAATTCATTCCTCTTCATCTAAGCAATTATAGGTTATGATCATCAAAGGAGAGTTGCTTGTAATGATGTAGTACCATTTTTAAAAATAATTTCAAGAAGAATTATTGAGTAGTTATCTAGAAAAGGAGGTTTTACAGTGAAAATCAAATCATGTTAGAAAATCAATTGTTTAAATTTCATGTTTTGCTTATATCATCAGAATCGATTTGTAAAATCTGATTTTTGGTGGTAATATCTTGATTTTTAGATGGGTATTTGAAGAGGTAATGGAGGATGAATGGAATCTATATTTTTGTCGATTTTCGATGATCGGAGCATAAGGGAGAGTTGGGTTTGAGGTTGGAGGTTGCTCGTGGGTCGGGGAGCTTGGAAAAATGATTGACGACTTTTCTGATTGCCATAGCGGGGTAGCGGAGTCGATGTAGGGTTGAGGGCGTTGATTGGAACGAGGTGGTTGTCGAGGCGATTTCGACGTCATGGCGGCATCGAGCTGGGCTGGAGAAGGAGGAAAGGGGAGGTGATCGAGTGGCGAAGGTCTGGGCGAGACGACGAAACCTCCGGTGGTCGGAGTTAGGCGGTGTGAGGTGATTTGGTGATCGGGTTTCGTTCCTGCTGTTGTTCGAAATGTTCGATTTCGATGTGCAGTCTCATTTCCAGTTCTGGTTGGTCGGGTCGATCAAAGGGGTCGACGGTGACTTGGTGGCAGTGGCGGCGAAGGTCGGAGTGGCTTCGATTGTTCGTGCATGTGCACGATGCATTGGTACCAGTCGAGTTCGTAGGCAAAATAAGGATCAGGTAGGAGAAATAAATAAAGAAGAAAAGGAAGGGGAGGAAGGAAAGGATTTTCGTGGATTTTGGGTCTAGGCCTACGTGTTTTTAAAAATAACGATAATAATAATAATAATAATAATAATAATAATCAAAGTAAACAAGTTTTCAAAAACAGTTTCTAACTGAAGTATTTTTAAGTCCAACGTTTTTAAACATAAACTTTATGGAAATAATTAGCAATTTAAACTTTAAATTAACCCTAAACATTAGGTTAATAAATAAAGCTTAAATTAGTTAAGTTTAAGAAAAATACACCTATATGATAATTACTTAATTAAATTCTAAGTTATTAAGCAGAATAAAATAGATTAAATTAGTAAACGGTTAAAGTAAAATAAGTTGTTTGAAGGGTTACTTAATTTAAACCCTTAAGTTCTTATACAGGATAATAATTAATTAATTTCAAATATTTAATTAAAATAAAATAAATGGCTTGTAATTAGTTAATATCTAGTAAGCATGATTATAAGTAATTTATTTTTAAATTAATTTGATGATTGTGCACTAGTTAATCTAGCCTATGAATGTTTAAATTGGATTGAATTTTTTAGATTGCTTAATATCTCTAGTATGTAAATTCGTGATATTCTATGATATGAGATACCCTGGATTAAACTGTTAACAAATTTGAGTCATTTATTTAAATAGATATTTGTGATGGAATTTCTGTGCGAATATGACATTCTAAAATTTGATTGAATTGTTTTTACTTAAACAATTTGGCTTAAAGGATGGTGTTGGATTCGAAGAGATCGGGATGGATATCAGCGATATCCGAAACCACTTCGATTAGTAACTACTATAATTCTTTATAGATTTGATTATAGAGTCAAATAGGCTGGAATGGAATAAATTAAGTAAACTTGGCCATTAAAACTAAGTAACGGTACTTAGATATTAGTTTGTGAAATAAGTGTTTGGCTATAGCAAGATAAAACTCGTAGTGATGAACGAGTTACTTGGGTTTTCAAGGATGCTTTACAACTTAAGTATTTCATATTAAATGGGTTTACTCATGCTGGATTCTGGCCTGACTTGGGTGTTACTTTATTGTAATGCTAGGGTCAGACTGAGTATTACAGATTTAAGATTAGGACGTTCTGGAACTTTGAAGGCGAGCTGGATGGCAGAGACGTATTGATTCCGCTGTGTATTAGAGATTGTATAGTCTGTATTGATAGTATTCAGGGACAGGCTGTTATAACAGCCCAGATTTAATTGTTGATGTTGTATTCTGATATCTTGTATGTATATTGATAGTTACAGCTTTTTTTATATAAAATGCTGCAATTTGTATATTATATTTTGTTTCGCTGCAATTGTGAGATTTTGTGCTTTTGTTTTCTATTTCTTCTTCTACCCTTTTTCTTCTTAACCATAACAGTCTAGGATTTCCGGCACTAGATTGCTCGCCACTATATACAATGGATGTATTAGTGTCAATTTTCAGGGTTGAAATTTTCGGGCCGTTACATTTGGTATCAGTGCTGAAGGTTAAGCAAGAACCTTGGCTCTGGTGGGGGTTACACATTAGAGATTGGTTCAGTAGTACCCTAGAATGAATTGAGTGTATTATATGAGAGCGTACTTGTTATTTTCTTATATAATGATGTTAAAAATGGTTTTAAAAATGATTTGCATATAAGGCCATATTTTGATATATAAAGCAATAATTTCTCTAATTATCATATATATATATTAAGATAATTGATTGTTGATTATTGAAATTAAATATAAATAATAAGAATTAAGTGGTAATATATATATACAACCAAATGGAAATTTGAGTAAGGACTAACTTTGAAAATAAGACAAGTAAAAATGGATTCAAACCCTGAAATTAAATCTTGGAAAATTTAAAAGAATTTTCAAAGTATTGAAATAAGTTACCTTGATTTGATTTTCTGGCAAATGATTATGGAATATATAGTGTGTATGATTTGTAGACATGATAATTATCATAAATTGGGTATGGTATCTTAATAAAGGGATATTTATTTAGATAAACAAAGATAAAGTCGAATGAAAGGTTTTAAGGAGGTAACAATTTAGATAAGTATGACCTATAAATCGAAAAGAATTAAAATTGTGCAGTTTTAAAATCTAAGTCCAGAAAATTTGAAATTGTTTCAAAGTGTTAAAAGATATAATAAATAATATTATTCATAATATTTTTGAATGAAGGAATCTTATTTTAAAACAAGAGTTATTTTAAAAATTAAAGGAATTTGTTTTGAACTCAAAACCAAGAATGGTTTAAAATTGAAAGTATGACTTGGTGAGCAAATAAAATAAATATGTATATATATGTGATAACATAATATCAAAGTTGATTTGAAATAAACATTAAGTGTTGAATTCTGAATTTTCCCCTAAAGTGAGAGTATAACCCAAAGAGAAATAAGTTTTTAACTTATAAGTAGAAGTGATATCAATAAGATTAGGATTTGGAATGGAAATTCAAGTTGAGTGGGATAAATGGATTAAATGAATTGAGATTTAACTTAAGGAAAATTAAATAAGTTTGGACTTATAATCTGAAATGGGAGATTTCAAGATAAAATTGAGATTTAATTTAGGGGAAGTTAAATAAGTTTAGAACGAACAACGTGAACTAGAAATTTCTAGGTGAAATTTGAAGATTTAACTCAAGGAGGTATGTATGGTCTCAAACGGGTTTCAAATTCTGGAAATGTGTGATGGATGCTATTGATTGGTGCTTAGATAATTTGAAAGTTTTTTTACTTGGACATATCCTGCCATCATCCTGTTGTTATTAATAATCTATGAAATTGTGGATTGAATTATTTTGAATAAATTAAGAAATGGGTTGAAATGATATACATCCACTGCTGAAATAAAATAGAAATAAAACTTTAATTTAAATTATTCAAATGATTTTGATTTGAAGAGATAGAGATTGAACTTATGAAAATGAAATCACTTTGAACTTAAGATCTATATGTTATAAATAGATTTATCAACCAGAATTGTTTAAGGGATTGCGTTTAAAACAAATTTTGAAGTATAATTGGGTAATCGATTGAATTTCGAAAATTGATTTTTTTTAAAGATTTAACTCTCACTTGAACCTTGAAATAAGTTTATAGAGAAGTAAAGGTAATTTAAAATGAATATTTGAAATTTGGACTCAGAATTAAATTATTTAAAGACATTGGTTGTGAATAAAAGGCTAGGAGCTAATTTGATTTAAGGGATTAAATCAACATTTTAAAAAATTAACTCGAATTTATATAATTCGAGATGGGTTAAAATTGAGATTTGAAATTGGAATTAGTTAAAATTGAAATTTGATTTGAATTAATAGGAATTGTAATCGAAGTTGAATGGGTTTAAATTCAAATAGAAATTGACTTGAATTTGGGAAAGGAATTGAAGTTAATTCAAATTGAATTGGAATTGAACCAATTTATAAAGCAAGCGGAAATTGAAAATTGATTGGAGATTGGGAAATTGAACCAGTTTGACTCTGAAATTATTTTAAATAAATTATTTTAATAAAAACCCTCTTAAATCTATTTTCTTAAAAATTCAAACTATTTTGATCTCTCCAAGCTATTTACTATACAAAACATATTTTTAAATTCAAACTATCTTCTACTTACTATTCAACCATTTTACAACTATTTTGCAACTATCTAACTATTCTACAACTATTCAACTATTTTATAACTACTTAACTATTTTATAACTACTAACTATTTAACTATTTACAACTATTTAACTATTCTACAACTATTTAACTATTTTATAGCTATTTAACTATTTTGCAACTAATTACTATTTTACAACTACTTATCCATTTTTAAACTTTTCAAGCTATTTTCTAAATTCAAACTGGTCAGAGTAGAAACTATTTAGATTTAAACACTAATTGAGATAAGAATTGAAGCGATTACCCAAATGGAAATTGAAGCAATTGTGAAGTGAAAGAAAAACCATATATTGAAGTAAAAATGATTTTCAAATGGAAAAGTATATTTTGAGAAATATATGATGAATATGAGTGGAAGTTGGATATCACTGTAACTGAACTTCACTTTACGAAGAGTAAGTAAGGTCGTAAATAACTTTATAAAGGAAATCAAACTTGAATATTTGATTTGGTGTAAATAAAGTATGTGTGTGTGTGTATATATATATATATATATATTTAGTATATATGATAAACTCCCCTGTTGAATCTATAACCAGAAGAAAAGATCTTTGAAAAATGTTTGAAGTATAAAAAGGTATTTATATAAGTATGAAGTGATCCAAAGATTTTTCAAGTTAAAGGAGTAAACTTATATATATATATATATATATATATATGAATAATTTTATGAGGATGAAACTAGGAAAATGTTTTTGAACCAAATGATTTTTAAAGGCTTATGATTTTGGGAAAAAGCAAATTTTGGGAATTTGGAAAGCTAAGTTTAGAAACTATTGATTTGTGATACCGATTTTGTGTAAATGGGATTTATATGTGATACATATAAAGAGTATGATTTGGAAGATACTATATGTGTATATTATTAAATGTTTTGAGAATGCTATGGGGAGAAAGGCGCTCCCATTTAAAATTGGAAACTTCTAGTAGGAGATCCACGGGGTGGTTCTGCCGTGAGCCTTGAGGGAGGTTCTAAAATTTGATCCCAGAGGATGTTCGGACTAAACTGTAGTTTTCGAGGATTATGATTAGGGTGGCGAAAGTAGAGGATGCTGATTCCTACAGAGACATTGGGGTTATGCTTTGACGGTAGTGTAACTCGGTGTAACTACGATCTACCACGCTTCCATAGCGTAAGTCGAGGGGTAGTGATTTCCTAAAGTCTCTGTTTGATTTCGCTGTAGAGCGACGTAACATTGGTATATTGCGATCTATGAGTTAATAGTGGAAGTCGTGTGGTAGTGAGTGCCTACAGGCTACATTGGGACTCGAATGATGTAGTCTGCGATCTATGTGGTGAAATTTCATTTGGCAGCGAAATTCAAGGGCGTTGATGCCTACAGTTACATGATTTTTTCCATGATGGCAACGTAACCCTTGGTGTAGCTACGATCTGTGGCAGTTCCATGGTGAAATCGAGGGGTGCGGCTGCCTACAGTTTTCTATGGTTTCACCGGGATGGTGATGTAATCATCAGGCTAACTACGATCATGGAGGGGGTGATGATTTCCAGAGCATTCTCACAAAAATGTTTTCTACATTTTCACAAATGTTTTCCAAGTATTTTAACTGGGTGTTGGAAATGGGTTTACTAAGTACTTATAGATTTTCCGTCCTACGCCTGATCAACATATGACCGATTTCTATGAGAAAAAGGATGGACCTGTTGAGACATCGAGTTATAAATAGTATTTTTATAAAATCTATTTCAGTAATATTATATAGGTTTTAAAGTAGTTAAAATAAAAAGAGTAAAGAGTTAAAATGTCTCAAAGAATAATTTAACTGATAATTAATGGTATAATTAAAATTCTTCCTTTGTTCCTTTTCGAGGACGAAAAGATTTAAAAGGGAAGGAATGTGACGACCCAGATTTTTAACGTCAGATAATTAGGTAATTAACTGATTTTAACTTTCAAAATACTAATTTTATTAGTTGAACAAATAAATTTTGATAATTAAAATATTGGGATATATATAAATTGACTTAAAAAATATATAGCATATTTAATTATGAAATCCTTTGATATATATATATATATATGTATGTATGTATGTATTGAATGGAAGCTTTATGATGTTAATAATATATATGAGTATATAAATGTATATATACATGTATATATGCCCTATGAAGTGAAATGTAGGAAAGTTTGTAAAAGTGTGGATATATATATATATAATATCAAAAATTCACATAACATATTTACTTGTTCCAAAGTTATATTTTTATTTTCAAAATCTCAAAAATAATTTATATTTAAACTCTACATTTTAAACACTAGATATAAGTATATATGTGGTTATTAATTAAAATATTAGTAACTTAAGCTTAAAAAAATAGAAATTAGAAAAAATAATATATGTTTAAAGAAAAAAATAAGAATAAGTAAGGAAGAGGGTTATATAATATTAAGTAAAAACATTTAAACTATATATGTTTGAAAGAAAATATAAAATATTTTCTTATGGACATTTGTAAGCTAGGAAATGACATATGCACACAAGTGTCAAAATATATGGTTTTCTTCATTGAATAAAAGAAAAGAAAAATGACTAAAAGGAGAAGCAAAAGACTGTATACAGTTATTTTTCTTTTACACATACTCATTTCTCAACTTCTACTTCTTCTTTCTCCTTTCATCTTCTTTCAAACCAAAAAATAAAAACCAGAAAAAATAATGAAAGAGAAACCAAACAAACTACTTCAAGTTTTAAACTAAAACAAAGCTAGATTCAAATTCAAGTTCAAATCAAAGTAGAAGGGGATCATATCAAATCAGTTTCCCAGATTTGAAAAATCATTATTCTCTGTTCAAACATTTTAGGTAAGTAAATTTCAATCTTTATGCTAAATCATCTTATGCATGTAATGATTAATGATATAAATGATTCAAATATGATTTGCATAGATGAAATTGTATGATTGCCTGGTACATATGTTTGAATTGCTATGTATATGCATGCCACTGTTCTACAGGCTCAAATCACTCAAATATTAAACTTAAACTTTCTAGAAATAATTATTAATTTAAACTTTAAATTAACCCTAAATGTTAGGTTAATAAATGAAGCTTAAATTAGTTAAGTTTAAGATAAATACAACTATATGATAATTACTTAATTAAATTCTAAGCTATTAAGTAGAATAAAATAGATGAAATTAGTAAATGGTTAAAGTAAAATAAGTTGTTGAAGGATTAATTAATTTAAACCCTTAAGTTCTTATACAGAATAATAATTAATTAATTTCAAATATTTAATTAAAATAAAATAAATGGCTTGTAATTAGCTAATGTCAAGTAAGTTGGATTATAAATAATTTATTTTTAAATTAATTGGATGATTGTGGGCTAGTTAATTTAGCCTATGAATGATTAAATTTGACTGAATGTTTTGGATTGCTTAATATCTCTAATATGTAAAATCATGATATTATGTGATATGAGATACTCTGGATTGAACTGTAGATAAATGTGATATTTAAATAGATATATGTGATGGAATTTCTGTGCGAATATGACGTTCTAAAATTTAATTGAATTGTTTTTATTTAAACAACTTGGCTTAAAGGATGGCGTTGGATTCGAAGAGATCGGGGTCGGATATCAGCGATATTCGAAACCACTTCGATTAGTAACTACTATAATTCTTTATAGATTTGATTATAGAATCAAATAGGATGGAATGGAATAAATTAAGTAAACTTGGCTATTTAAACTAAGTAACGGTACTTAGATATTATTTTATGAAATAAGTGTTTGGCTATAGCAAGATAAAACTTGTAGTGATGAACGAGTTATCTGGGTTTTCAAGAAAGCTTTACAACTTAAGTATTTCATATTAAATGGGTTTACTCACGCTGGTTTCCGGCCTGACTCGGGTGTTACTTTAATGCTCGGATCAGACCGAGTATTACAAATTTCTGGTTAGGACGTTCTGGAGCTCAACAGGCGATCTGGATGGCAGAGATGTATTGATTCCACTGTGTATTAGAGACTGTATAGTATGTATTGAGAGTATTCAGGGACAGGTTGTTATAACTGTCCAGATTTAACTGTTGATGTTGTACTCTGATATCTTGTATGTATGTTAACAGATACAGCTTTCTTTGTATAAAATGCTGCTATTTGTATATTATATTTGTTCGTAGTGATTGTGAAATTCTATGCTTTTGTTTTCTGTTTCTTCTTCTACCTCTTTTTCTTCTTAACCCCAACAGTATGGGATTTTTGACACTCGATTGCTCGGCACTTTATACAGTGGAAGTATTAGTGTTGATTTTCGAGGTCGAAATTTTGGGACATTACAAGAAGGAAGCAATTTTAGTAGCCCAAGCAAATTGCCATGGGGAGCAGCCATGGTGTTTGTGAAGAAACCAGATGAGTCATTGAGGATGTGTATTGACCACCGTAATTCAAATGAAAGGACAATTAAGAATAAGTATCCTTCGCCAAGAAAAGATGATCTGTTTGATTAATTAAATGGAGCCAAAGTGTTTTTCCAGTTGGATTTAGCAACATGTTTCAATCAGTTAAGAGTAGAAGATGACACTATTCCTTTGATAGCATTTCAGACTAGGTATGGTTCATATGAGTGGTTGTGATGCCATTTGGACTGAAGAATGCACCTGCTTTCTTAATGGATTTAATGAACCGAGTTTTCCGAGAGTACTTGGATATGTTTGTGCTGGTGTTTGTAGATGACATTCTAGCATACTCTAAGAATGAGAGAGAGAGCATGAAGTTCGTCTTAGGGTAGTGCTTGAGACACTGAGGTAGAATCAGCTAAAGACGAAGTTTACCAAGTGTCATTTTTGGAAGAAAGAGGTTAAGTTTCTTAGTCACATGGTTTTAGAGAATGGATTGTATGTTGATCCAGATAAGATCGAAGCCATAAATAATTGGAAGAGACCAGAAATGGTGACCGAGATCAGAAGTTTTCTTGTACTGGCTGGCTACAAACAGAGATTCATTTAGAATTTCTCCCGGATAGGAGTACCCTTAAATAAAGCTAACTAGAAAGGAGGTGAAGTTTATTTGGTTCGACAAATGTGAGGAAGCATTCCTTAAGTTAAAGCATTTGTTGACTAATGCACCCGTGTTAGAAGTTCCAGACGGAAATCAAGGGTTGGTGGTATATACTGATGCATGCGGAACTGGATTAGGAGCAATATTAATGCAGAATGGTAAATTTATTGCCTACGCATTTAGGAAGCTTAGATCGCATGAAGTAAGATATCCAACTCATGACTTCATGTTGGCAGCAGTGATCTTCGCATTGAAGATATGGAGGCATTATCTCTTAAAGGAGAGATTCGAGTTATATACCAATCATAAGTCTTTAAGATACTTATTCTCTCAGAAAGAGTTGAACATGAGATAACAGATGTAGCCAGGATTTTTGGCTGCTTATAATTTTGGTATAGAGTATGCACTAGGAAAGGGTAATAAGGTAGCAGATGCTCTCAGTAGAAAACACAAAAATGTGGTGTTAGTGATGTTGGTGGAGTGAAAGAATTTAGAAACTTTAATCAGTTGTGATGTGTAGCTAAGATCGACTGCTGGTTCTAGCCAAAGTTCCACCAGGTTGTCTTGTTTAGAAATTAGACCAGTATTGATTAAGAGAATTACTTCTATGGAAAATGAGGATCCAATATTAGCTGAGAGGATCAGCAGACTTGAGATTGGAACTGAGATCGATGATTTAAAGGATTTTAGCCTTGATTAGAAAGGATGGTTAAGAAAGAAGGGACAGTTGTGTGTTCCAAATGTGGAGGATTTGGGAAAGGAAGTTCTTGGAGAATGTCATCGATCCAAGTTTATGATTCAACTCGGAGGAACCAAGATGTATAAGGATATGAAGAGGAGCTTCTATTGGGAAGGTGTGAAGAGGGATTTTGGCTTGTGGATTAGGCAGTGAAAACTGTCAACAAGTAGATGCCGAATATCAGAGCCCTATGGGTTGCTTCACCCTTTAGATATTCCGGTTTGGAAATGAGATTCGATATCGAATTTTATAGACGGGTTGCCAAGGTCAAATAGAGGTAACGAAAGTATATGGGTTATGGTGGACAGATTGACCAAGAGTGCTCATTTCATTCCAGTTAAGTCAACCAGGACGACACCTATTTTAGCTAAGTTGTTCATGGAGAACATAGTTAGACTACATGAAGTTTCTATTAGTATATTCGGTGACAAAGATTCTTTGTTCACTAGTGGATTCTGGAAGAGTCTACACAGGAAGTGGTGGGTACCAAAATTAGTATGAGTACTGCATATCAGCCTCAGACAGATGGGCAGACAGAGAGAGTCAACAAAGTACTTGAGGATTTATTGAGGGCTTTTGTACAGAACTTTGGTGGATCTTGGGAGGATCACCTACATTTGGTTGAGTTTTTCTATAACAATAGTTACCAAACTAGTATAGGAATGATACTGTTTGAAACTTTGTATGGACGATCATGCAAATAACCAGCATGTTAGTTAAAAACTGGAGACAGATTAGTCTTAGGTCCAGATTTGGTTAGAGAGGCGTCAGAGAAGATTGAGTTAATTTGAGGGAGGATGAAGGAAGCTCGGTCCAGGTAGAAGAGTTACCTAGATAAGAGGCGTAAAGACCTAGAATTCTTAGTTGGAAATAATGATTTTCATTCAAATATAACCTCTGAATGGTGTGGTACGATTTGGAAGGTTAGGGAAGTTATCCTCGAGATATGTCGGTCAATTCTAGATTTTAGAGAGGATTGGAAAGCTCGCATACAGAGTAGAGTTGCCGAGCAAAATGGCAAGTATCCATAATGTATTTCATGTGTCTCATCTTTGTAAGTATGTGCATGATCCAAAGATCACTATTCCTTCGACAGGGTCGGATGACTTAGCAGTAGAGCTTAATTTGACTATTGTTAGACAACCGGTTCAATTTGTAGCTAAAGATGAGAAAAGATTAAGAAACACGACAGTCATGTTGTAAAATTTCAGTGGAGGAACAACGAGAAGGACTGCACTTGGGAGAATATGACATGATTAGAGATACTTATCTTGATCTACTTGAGGGTATGTCTGTTAACACCGCTTTTCTAGCAACCTAAATATAGCGCGACCTAAAGGAATGGACGACTTAACGACCTAAAGGTAGACGACCTAACAGCCTAAAGGAATGGACGACCTAACGACCTAAAGGTAGACGACCTAACTGCCTAAAGGAATGGACGACCTAACGACCTAAAGGTAGACGACCTAACTTCCTAAAGGAATGGACGACCTAACGACCTAAAGGTAGACGACCTAACGGCTAAAGTTCTCTGCGACCTAAGGTGTTAAAGCAGCAGCGACCTAATGCTTTGACAACCTATTTTAAGTCGGCAGCGATCTAATACTTAGTGGAAAAACTATGTATCAACTATGCCGCTTCCCATAGGCCGTTAAGTTGTACCCGTTAGTTCATATAGAGAGGGGCGCACCATTTAGGTCGTAGCTCGTGATTCCTTAGCTCGCCAACGACTCAAGACCTATTTTTGGTTGCTCATGACCTAAAATCCGTCCAGATAACCCTATAAATATGGCATATGCTCCAACATTGAGGGGACTTTTTTGGATCATTTCTAAAAAGCATCAAGGCCTTGTCATTTTCTTCAACCCGTGCAATACATTCAACACTCCAATCTCCAAGGACGCTACTACGAATTTCAAGAGAGAATCTACGTCATTCAACATGAATCCGAAATGATTATTCTTCTTTGAAGTTTGAGCTACTTGTCCGAAGTGTGTTGTAATCGAAGTGCATTATAAAGAATTGTAATCAAATCATCAATAAAAGAGTTTAAAGTGGACGTAGGCTCGATCTTAAGCCGAACCACTATAAAATTGTTGTCTTTTACTGCTTTTCTGTGATTTCTCTGCTTATACTCTAATTCCCGTGCGAACGGGTGGTGCTTTCATACTTACACTACTTACACTGGGGTGTTAGCGTTAGATTTTTACGTTAACATTTTTGGTGCTTTCACTGAGAACATAACTCAGGATACTGTCATCATAGCTTCACATAAATTTGTGGAAAGGATCTCGCTAAAAACCAAAATTTTGTCAGAAATAATGGCTCCTGGAAGAAAGCGCAAGTCTGTTAGATCCGACGATGTTCGCGAGACTACTGCCACTTCTCCTCCTTTAAGTCAAATAACTCCAACTGTTGGAGTAACGCGAGCAGAATTGGATGCTGCAGTTTCTGGGCTATATCAGCAGATGGAAGCCCAAAACAATCTGATGTTGGAAAGGTTGAACACTTTGCTTGGGGCTAACCGCCAACCGGTGAATAACGAACCAAACTTTGCTGATAATTGTTCATGATGCAGAAGAAAGAGATGTTCCTCAAAGGGCAGCTGGCCCGGTTAAAGACACACCTCCCCAAGTTGGATGATCGAGACAACAGCCAACTATCCGTGAACGCCTGTCGAGGCAAACTTCTGAAAAGATGGCCGATGCCTGTCCTGCTGAGCCCCTTAATGATGAGGAATATTTCTCAGGGATGGTTCGACAAATCATGAAGGAAAGTATGCAAAGAGAGGAAGACGAAAAAGAATGGGGCTTTGCTCCGAGCAAGACTCCATTCACTGAAAGGATTTTGAAAGCTGAATTTCCTAGGAAGTTTGTTCCTCCTACCATACCGGCTTATAAGGGAACGAGCGATCCTAATGAGTTTCTGTATAAGTATGATTGGCACATGACGGGTGCCAGAGCCTCTGATGAAATCAAATGCCGGTATTTTCCGGTATACCTTGAAGGAGTTGCTCTACTTTGGTTCACAAAGCTGCCGGTCCGATCGATAGCCCAATTTTCTGATTTGACTCGAAAGTTCAAGGAACAGTTTCGATTGTATGCGTCAAAGGAAAGGATATAATGTCGCTCTCCAACCTAGAATAAAATCTTGGAGAATCTATCAGATCATTCTTGAATCGCTTTAACATAGCTTTGGCCGAGGTGGATAACGCAGAGCCATGCATGATCCTGACATACTTGATGAGGGCAATTGATAAATCAAGTGAATTTGGAAGGTGGCTGAAAATGAAAGAACCAAATTCGCTTGACAAGTTTTATAAGAAAGCCGATGAATTCATGCGCTTGGAAAGCCTCCAAGCACCGGCTAAGATGGTATCGACAGAGGTTGGAAATAGTAATGTTGTTCTTAATAAGAAGGAATCTGGCAATCAGAAGAGGGGGAACGATGGCCAGAAGAAGCAAGGAGATGCAAAGAAAGGTCGTCCCTTCAACTTCACCCCTCTGATTGATACCCCAGAAAACATCTACTTTGCAAACAAAGACACGGTCGAATTCCATGCACCAACTAAGCAAAGAGTTAATAGGAAAGCTGAGAAGAATGGGAGGTTTTGCCGATTCCATAACCAACCCGGGCATGATACTAACGAGTGCCGTCACTTGAAGGAGGTAATCGAGGAACTATTGAAGGAAAACAAGCTCCAGCAATATGTAAAAAGGAACAGGAATGGCCCAACTTCGTCAACTCAAGGACAACAGGTTCCTGTTCATCGTCCTATCTCAAGTGAAAAGGCGGCAGCTCAAGAATCAGAGAGGCCTGTTATAAATGTGGTTACAGGGGGCCCTCACCCAGCTGGAAGGAGTTGGGGTGAGATGGAAAGATACGCCCATGCTTTGAAGTATGCACCGGCAGATGAAAGTGTTTTTGTGATAGAAGATGCTGCACCCCTGAAGCAGCAGAAAACTTTTAATGATGACATTATATTCAGTACTAGGGATTCGATGGGTGTTGAAGCTCCTACCATTGATCCTTTGGTCATCTCCGCTGGCATTGGGCCAGCTACTGTGAAAAGAGTTCTGGTTGACTGTGGAGCTTCATGCAACATCCTCTTCAAGAAGACTTTTGATCAGATGAAGATTCCAATGGCTGCCGTTCAAGCTTCATCACTAAAGATTGCTGGTTTTACTGGGGAGCCGAAACAGCCAATTGGGACTATCGATTTGTTTGTAGAGCTTGGAGAGGGGCAGAGAAAAGTGGCTCGAAAACAGACCTTTGTTATTGTTGAAGAATTTTCTGCCTACAATGCCTTCTTAGGCCGACCAACTCTGGCAGCATTTAAAGCTATTCTTGCCCCATGGTGTCTGACCATAAAATTCCCCACAGATAATGGAGTCGGTATGGTGAAAGGGGATCAGAATGCTGGACGAGAGTATTATCTTACAGAGTTGCGTGAAACGAGGAAGAGAGAAATGGGAAAAGATGCAGCGGCCCTAGTCCGCATCAAAGAATCAACCTTATAGCAATTACAGGGTGGACCCTGCACAGGCGAACATAGCGGTGCACGAAGAGAGATGGATCCCAGAAAAGCCAGTACGGGGGAGAATAGAGTGGTACCAGTTGAAGTGACAATGCAGGTACCTGTTGACCCGAAAGACCCGAACAAAGTGTTGAATGTGGGTTCGCAGCTTAATGCAACGGTTCAAAATGTTTTGATATCATTTTTGAGAACAAATCTGGATGTATTCGCTTGGACTCATGCTGATATGTGTGGAATATCTCCAGAAATTGTGGTGCATACCTTGAATATTGATCCAAAGTTTACACCGGTAAAGAAGAAAAGAAGAACTCAAGGTCCTGAAAGGTTAGCAGCATTGAAAGAAGAAGTTGATCGGCTGATGGGGAATGGTTTTATCAGGGAATCTAATTATCCGAATTGGGTCTCAAATCCTGTATTGGTTAAAAAAGCTAATGGAAAATGGAGAGTGTGCATTGATTTTTCAGATCTAAATAAAGCCTGCCCCAAAGACTGCTTCCCGTTACCCAGGATTGACCAGTTGGTGGATGGAACGGCGGGGCATGAATTGCTATCTTTTATGGATGCCTACTCCGGATATAACCAGATCATGATGCATGAGCCAGATCAGGAGGACACGAGCTTTATCATCGATGTTGGTCTTTACTGCTACAGAGTCATGCCTTTCGGACTTAAGAATGCGGGGGCAACTTACCAAAGACTTGTCAATGCCATGTTTAAACCGCAGATTGGCAAGACTATGGAAGTTTATGTCGAGGATATGCTGGTAAAATCAAAGAAAGCAGTGGACCACATGGATCACTTGGCAGAGATGTTCTCAATCCTCCGAAAGTATGGTATGAAGCTTAATCCATTGAAGTGTTCATTTGGGGTAGAATCTGGAAAGTTTTTAGGTTTCATTGTGAGTGCCAGGGGCATTGAAGCTAATCTTGCTCAGATAACTGCCTTAAGAGAAGTCAAAGCTCCTAGAACGAAGAAGGAATTGCAAAGTCTCAATGGAAAAGTTGCAGCCTTGAGTCGGTTCATTTCCAAGGCTACTGATAAATGCATTCCATTCTTTGATGCTCTAAACAAAGTAAGAAAAAACTTTGACTGGACTCCTGAATGCCAGAAAGCTTTCGATGAGCTGATTCGTCATATGGAAACGTCTCATATACTTTCTAAGCCTGACAATGGTGAAGATCTTTTTGTATATTTGGCAATCTCGTCTCATGCCCTCAGTGCAACTTTGGTACGAAAGGATGCGAAAATTCAACGTCGGGTCTACTACATCAGCAAGAGATTCACTGGGGCAGAATTGAACTATTCAAGGTTAGAAAAGCTCGCCTATTGTCTACTGATTGCATCAAGAAAATTAAGGCCGTATTTCCAAGCTCATCCCATCAAAGTCCTCACCGATCAGCCCTTGAAGCAAGTCCTGTTTCGTCCTGAGACTTTGGGTCGTCTTTTGAAGTGGACTATTGAGCTCAGTCAATATGACATCACTTATCATCCCCGGAAAGCAATCAATGGACAAGATTTGGCAGACTTCATCGCAGAATGTACAGACAAAGGTGATAGTGAGGAGATGTTAACCGATAATCCCCCAATTCTATGGAAATTGTATGTTGATGGTGCGAGAAACGATTACTGTTCCGGGGCTGGGGTTGTGCTTGAAACCCCTGAAGGACGATCACTGTGTTATGCATTGAGATTAGAATTTCCTTCGACTAATAATGAGGCAGAATATGAAGCTCTCATTGCTGGCCTGAAGATTGCCAAAAAACTGAACATCAAGGCATTGCAGATCTTCAGTGATTCACAGCTTATTGTGTGTCAAGTCGGGAAAGAGTTTCAAATCAAAGGAGGAAATCTGCCCTCTTACTTGTCAAGAGCCTGGGAGCTTCTCGAGGACCTGGACCATTATACGATAAACCATATACCTCGGGAAGAAAACATGAAGGCAGATTCCCTCGCAAAGTATGCAAGCACTGGTGAAGCTCAATTATTGGGATTAGTTCCTGTGGAAGTCCTGTCAACTCCAAGCATTGATGAAATGGATATTGACTGGATCATGACTGTATCACAGGAGCGAGAATCATAGATGACTCCGATATTGGAATATCTGCGCGACGGTTCTCTACCAGAAAACTCAAAAGAACGGCAGAAATTAATGAGAAAAGCATCCAGATTTGTAATTCAAGATGGCCGATTGTATAGGCGGGGATTCTCAATGCCATTACTCCGATGTGTGACCAAGGAAGAAGCTGAGACAATTCTAACTGAGGTACACGGAGGAGAGTGTGGAGATCATTCAGGTGGTCAAACTTTAGCAAAGAAAATTTTCCGTTATGGATATTTTTGGCCAGATATTAATCGTGATGCCGCAAGTTACCCCCGAAAATGTGACCGATGCCATAAATTTGCAAAAATCCCAAGAGCACCTTCCACTGAGATAACACTGATGGTCAGTCCATGGCCATTTGCTATTTGGGGAATAGATCTCATCGGGCCTTTGCCAACTGCAAAATCCGGAATCAGATATGTTATAGTTGCTGTTGATTATTTTACTAAATGGGCTGAATCTGAACCCTTAGCTATTGTTACCTCCAAGATAATGATAAACTTTGTAACTAAGAGTATCATTTGCAGGTATGGTGTGCCTCAAAAGATAATCACAGACAATGGAACCTAATTTGAAAGTAAAGAATTCCAAGATTTTTGCAAGAAATTCAAGATCCAGAAAAGTTTCTCAGCAGTGGCTCATCCGCAGGCAAACGGGCAAGTGGAAGGAGTGAATAAAATTATCAAGTCGACCATCAAAAAGCAGCTAGAAAAAGCAAAAGGTGGTTGGGTTGATAAGCTGCCACTAGCACTATGGGCATACAGAACTACCCACAAAACTGCGACTGGGCACACACCATTTTCATTGGCATATGGATCGGAAGCAATGATTCCAGTGGAAACAGAAGTCCCTTCGCACAGAAGAATCCATTTCAATCAAACCGAAAATGAAAAGCTGCAACTTGAAGCCCTTGACTTCCTTGATGAAAAAAGGGAAGAAGCTGAGCTCAGAATTGTGGCTCATCAGCAAAGAATAGCCAGGCATTTTAATTCCAAAGTTCGCCGACGCAGCTTTGAAGTTGGGGATCTAATCTTAAAAAGAATTATGACACCTACAGGTGTGCTTGGACCAAACTGGGAAGGGTCGTATGTTATAGGCCAAAAACTTCTTGATGGCACATTCAAACATGTAACTGTCGAAGGAGACCCAATTCCAAGAGCTTGGAACAACAATCATTTGCGCCCATATTTTACTTAAAGGCTTTAATGAAATACTGTAAAAGAATGATGAATGTATGATTCTTGTAATGAAACCCGTTGTAAAGCCAGTGCAAGTGAATAATAAGAACTATAAAGTGGATGTAGGCCCAGTTCTTGGCCGAACCACTATAAATCTTGTGTTCTTTACTATTATAAACTGCTTTGTTTTATTTCGACATATAAAATACGTCAATTGTGTTACTAAAATGTCGATTTAATAATGCAGGCCATAAAAACAAAGCTTACCCCTCGCAAGACCAGGCAATCCCCGACATCACCCAACAAGAAAACGCTAAGCCGTTCAAAATTTCCGTACTCAAATCCTACGGAAGAAGCGCTTTAAACAAAAGTTAGTGATTTTGCTGGAAGTGGGCCCTTGCTAACCAACTGTGGATGTTTGTACAAACGAGCATCCAGTTAAATAGCCTGTGTCTGCCACCACCAACTCGCTTAACTATGAAGTATATTTCTTTGGATAAAGGAAATTGTTGGCAACTAAAAGGGAAGTGTATTTGGAAAAGATAACGGGGATCGCCGATGTGAATAGATGGCAAAGAGACATGGGCGAGCAAGCATCAGACAACAAAAGACCTCTTCGGAGGCACAAGCCCTCTTAGGAGGCACAACTCTTCGGAGGATAAAGACCTCAAACGGGGCATGCCAAAAGACTTTCTCAACAAAAAAGATTGGTATGGAATGACCAGGAGCACCTTCCCGACTGGAAGGCAAGTCGCTTGTTCACTAGCTGAGACAGTTTGCGCAGACAAGCGTCCAAGTAACTTGCGTCCGCCCCGTGAATCTATACGATGATCGAGGAACCTTCCCAAGTGGAAGGCAAGGCGCTTGTTCACTAGTTGAGACAATATGCACAAATAAGCGTCCAAGTAACTTGCGTCCGTCCCGTGAATCCGGCCAATCATGAGGAAGAAACTTCCAAGTATACTCGGAGGCACGCATTCCACCGAGATTTGAAATAAAACTTCACAAGTGCTGGGATGTGAAAAGCCCTCTTCGGAGGCCCATTTCACCATAGTTGAAATGCTAAAAGACCTCGAGCGGGCCTCGCCAGAAAAAGAGAGTTCTTTCTCGACAGAAAGTTACGGACTAATCGGTTGCACAAGAACACTTGTGTCTGCCCCGTTAATCCATCCAACTAAGAGAAAGAAGCTCCAAACTTCCAGGCAAAAGCCCTACTCAGAGGCACACATTTCACCGTGATCTGAAATAAAACTTCACACGAGTCGAAATGTGAAAAGCCCTCTTCGGAGGCCCGCTTCCCAACGAACAGGGAAAAGATAAAAGCCTCTTCCAAGAGGCAGAAACAAAAAGACCTCTTCCCAGAGGCACAATCAAACAAAAAGACCTCTTCCCAAAGGCGCAACCAAACAAAAAGACCTCTTCCCAGAGGCACAATCAAACAAAAAACTCTCTTCGGAGGCTCAAGCAGGTTGAAGCCCTTTTTCGGAAGGCCCACTGTACTATGAAGTAAAATTCACTTGCCAAAGCAAAAGCGACTTTTTTCAAAAAGTGAAGTGTAAAAACTTCGCAATAAAAAAAAAGAAGAAAAACTCCTCCAACATGAAGTGCATTCTACTAAATTAGAAAGATATTTCCTTAGAACGTAAATATTATCCTATAAAGTACAAATGCAAACTTCCTTCAAATGGAAGAGTTGTTCTCTAAAGAAAGAGCACAAGTCTTCTCGAAACAGAAGAGTTGTTCTCCGAAACTTTGCCAATGTGAAAGAGATTGTAATAAACCATGGTATGGGGGCAATACAATATAGTCATCATTAAAATGAAAACAATGCTCAAGAAACATACCATAGGTTTACTGCAACTTCACATAAAGAGGATAAAGAAACGTGCATGAAAACAGAAAATAAAAGTGTTCTCAAATACAGACAGAAATTTGTATAAGTAAAAGAACCATTTTATTCCATACTATGAGAGTTTTATACATATGCAGGTTTCAAAGTAAAAGAAAGCGGGGACTGGTACCCGCACAATCTCCAGTCAACACAAGCTTATATACAAGCAAAAAGCAAAGAGCGAGATAAAAAGCACAGGACCAAAGCCATCATTTCTTCTTCCCTCCACCTTTTGAGCCTGCACCTGGCCGGATGACCAACTTCCTGCGCAGGCTTGAAAGAGTAGGGGAAGAAGGAGAAAGTGGAACAATCGGACTTGTCTCTGCTTTTTCCTCGCCAGCTGAAGCTTCTTTCTTCTTTAAGACTCCATGTTTTCCCCTTTTCTTAGGAGAAGACCCGCTTCCTGGAGTAAAAAGTGTGGCCAACGGAGTATCGTCGGAACCAGTTAGTTCCGGAGTCTTTTCGCCCTCTTCAGTCTCTTCTCCCCTATGTTCTTGTGAAGCAATGGGATCGTCCAAGTCTTGGAGAGCTTCTATTTGCTCCTCTTGTGATCCCGGTTGAGAGGCAGAAGGAGGAGTGACTTGCAGAGACGGGGGAGGGATAACTGGAGGAGGGGAAGTCTGAACAATGTTCAGAACTTTCTCTACAGAAGAAAAGAAGTTAAAATCAGTAAAGAGAGGAGATAAAAGCTCGTTGAGATTCAGGAAATAATCAAGAAGCTCATCAAACTCATATGAAGCAAATGAGCAGTCTACTTGAGCAAGATCAGCATTAAAGTTACCTGGAGAAGTTGCCTTTCTAATGTCAATTTCATAAGCTTGTGCTTCAGTGCTTTCTTCGCCTTCGTCTCTGCCCTGTGCGCTTGTAATCTCAGTTACTAGCCGTGGGCGGAGAATGGGAACCGGAGCACATGATATCAATGTCGGTCGAAGTCGAAGGAGGGACAGGGGCAGTTAAAGGTGCTTCTTTCTCTGGATGCTCCCCTTCCATCGTTTCGGCTCGTACTTTAGCAAGCTGCTTCTTTCCTCTGGCAAGAGCGGCACGAGTTTCGCCATCAAAGTAATGTGCCTCAAGTTCATCTTCGTAATAACTGGCACCTTTGAGCATATCTATTACAGCCTCCCACACTTCAGCTAAAGTGATTTCATATTTAGGCCCCAAAAATGCAAGGCTTCCATGCCCCAAGACGCTTTGGACGTAAAAATCAAACAGAGTAGAGCTGATGTTGGCTTTTGTCTCATCATGAGATTGTTCAGTGGCTTTCTTTCCAGCTATGGCCTCATCACGTTCTTTCTCAATCTTTGATAATTGAGCTTTCAGCCTCATGATTTCTAAGTCCTGGGAGTTAGCTTTCTCCCGTAACTCTACAAAGTCAGCACAATATTTTTCCACCGTCTTCTATGTAGCTTCAAGTCGGGTTTCAACATACCGTTGAGTGGCATGAGCATCTCGAACTTGCTTCTGAAGCACTTCTTCCTTTTGAGTGTAAGAGGTGGAAGAAGTAGCAAGCTCGTGCTTAAGTTTCTCGACCTCCGCCTCAAGCTTTTCGTTGTACTCAACGATGTTTTTCATTTCGGTGTTGTGCTGATCAAGAATTTTCTGCCATTTAGACTTGTCGTTCTCCATCGTCTGCATAGCTTCAAGGTTGGCCCGGTTCACCCTCTGAAGCTCATCGACGAGCTTTTGCCACGCTGACATTCTCTCAATATCAAGTTTAACAATGTCAAGATTTCATAGCATGGCCTCTTTGTCGATGGGAACCAAGTCAAGGTCAAAACGGACTCCCTTTAAGCACCAATGCGGGAACCGACTTTGAAGGGTTGGTGGACCTCTCTCAACTTGGTAAGAGGGTCTGTCGAGAAGTGTCTGAATGTCGGCTCCTTCAAGGGCAGGAGACTTTGAAGGAATTTTAAGAGAAGTGAGAGCAGCGGCCTTTCCTAAAGTTGCAGATGTGGTCTTTTCATCAAGCCTGACCCGTTTGCTTGGGTCTCCAATGTCATGACTCTTTCCTCTATAAGTTTTTCTTTTATGAGAGTCATCGCCTCCGCGAGAAGAGTCATGTTGCGCATCCCTTCTTCCGTACCTTTCTTCATATGCTCTTCTTTCTTGAGCTTTTCGAGCAGCTCTCTCTTCATCAGTTTCCCTGTGGGCGGCAAGATAGCGCCTATAATCATACTAACCACGCCTTCCGTACTGTTGAAAGTCGTCATAATAGGAACCGCTACGCCCCATTGGAGAACCTGAAAATGGGAAAGAGGCAAAACTTGAAAATCCTGGAAGTAAAAGCGCATATAAGTACATATAATTGCTGAAAAATCCTAAGTGTGTGTAACGTGCAGACTACGTGCGTTAAACTACGAACCACCCCTCGGTTGCGAAGAAATGACGGGTGTAGTAGCTAACGTCAACTCTTGAGTCGACGGAATCTTTTGCAAAATAGAAGTTGCTTCAACTACTGAAGAAGAAACCCTAGTGGTAACAGGATCATCTTTAAAGAGCTCCTGTGAGGTGATAAACAGGTCGCTCAACCCTTCAAAAGTGTCATCCCCACTCTGCTTGGCAGGACTTATTTTCCCGGCTTCTCCATCACCGGACTTCCCTGAATGTTGGAGAGATTCTCGAGGCTCTTCTTCTTCAATGACCGGGGCAAGTGAAAATTTGCCAGATGACCCCGCGACATCAGTAGAAGTAAAGCACTTCACCAGAGAAGCCTCAGGAGCAGGATCTTTCGGTGTAGGCTCCTCAACAGAAACTGGGGCATCCGGTGTCTTGGCCGGAGAATCAGGAACTTCGTAAGGATGAGTGGAGCGGGAAGGGTGTAAGAGTCCGAACTGATGAAGGAACTCGTCTCTTAGCAAAAACTTGATACTTCTCTCCTCAGCCGCCACAGCGTTAAGCCTCTCAAAGTCTGCTTATGGCTTGGATCTCTACAAGGAGGAGGAAGGACTGCAAAAGTAGAGAGCGAGGTTAACATTCAGCAATTTGGATCTCGCAAAGCTCAGAAAAGGAAAGAATGGGGATAAGTAAGCTTACACCCTACTCTCCAGATAGCATAAAATCCCTGGAGGCAACGGACAAAGAAGAACTGGTTTAGGAAACCATGAGCGCTATCAGAGAGATCAGTGATAAGCTTGCGTTTTCTGGCGCTCCTCACATATATAATGGAAGGATGGTCTTTGTTTCTCGCAAATGTGCATAAGTAGCAGATTTCTTCAAAGCTTGGGAGGCGGTCAAGCGTCCTTCTGAAGAGAACGCATAATCCCATCAAAATGGCATAGCCGTTGGGGTGCAATTGAAAAGGAGAAATAGCCAATTGGCGAAGGAGTTGTTGGAGAAAATTGTTGAAAGGAGGAATGGCTCCACAAAGGCACATTTGGCGGTTAATGGCAACAAACCCGAAGGGAGGACTGTCAGCAAAATCATTTGGCCCAGGGAGAATAGCATCTGCTTCTACAATCCCAAATTGGGCGCGTAACTGGTTGAACACCCGGTAACTCAGGGTAGTTGGAGTTCTTTCTGATGGGTTGACCAGTGGACCGGCCATCGGGAGGGCCTCTCCAGTTTGTACTGCTTCTCCCTCTTGACAAGAAGACATTCTACACAAGGAACTTGATATTCAAATATGAAGGTGCACGTTTCCTAAATGTGTGAAGTGTTGTGCAAAACTAGTAGAGTGACAAGCAAACATGACTGAAATTAAATTAATAAACATGAAAATTTTCAGGGCTTGTCCGAATTCAAGTGCAGTATTGATGCAAAAAAATCAGCTCTAGTTGATTAATATCGCTTTACTACTTCACTTGAATTCATTGATTCGCAGCATTTCATACGATTTCTTTAAGTTGATTATTTTTTATCGACGAATCTGTCATTTGATGTGGGCAATCACTGACAGTATATTCGCCCTAGTTTTTTGCAAATGTTATATTTAACAGGTTATTAGCAAAGTAAGCATAGCAAAGTCATGCAAGTTATCTCGGCAGTTCAAAGTTCGAGTTGGAAGTGCAATCAAATTCCATAGAAATTTTGAAGCTCTCGGGTTGTCTAAGTCCTAAGTCGTTACACGACCTAAAGCTTAGGTCGTCACACGACCTAAAAGTTAAGTCGTCAAGCTTCAAATCAAGACCATTTTGAATCTGGCTAAGCCCTAAGTCGTCAGGAAGCTGATACGGCCTAAAGAGTTAAGCTGTGTGCAATTAAGGCCACAAGAGTTCTTAGGTCGGTCAAGTCATAAGTCATGCAAATTTGTTAGGTCGCAAGGATTTTAAGGTCGTTCAGAACCCCTAGGTCGCCTTTGGTGTTACTTAGCAATTTCAGATTATCTCCTTAACCCACTAACTCTTCTCCAACTCCGTAACCCGTTATCATCCATTAGCGACAAAGTCCACCATCTTCTCAGCAAAAACCCAAACCCTGATCCAAGTTACACCAAATCACCCAAAAAATTGATCTAAATCGTCACAGAGCTACCATAAATCTAGCACGATGTTATAATCTTATGAACCGCAATGACTATATAGCCAATGATGATTAAAATCAATCGCAACTTGACTCAAAAGTTAGGCAAGGTGTACGAAGTTGATTTGGGGTCAGGGGGTAAAGATTCGTGTTTCAGCAATAGTCGCGGTTGGATTAGGGACCAAGTTCACTTACACGATGTAATAGTAAGGTTGAATTGTTGATCGATTAGCTTGAATTCGCCTTTGGAAACTCGGAAAGTCGCTAATGGCAGAAAAAGATATGGAAGCAGTTAATGAGGAGGAAGAAGCAAGCTAAAGGTTATATAGGGCAGAAGCAAATGAATGTGCGGTTTGAGCTATCTTTTAGGTCGCCCGCGACTTAACAAAGTTAGGTCGAAGCACACGACCTATGATCTAGGCGTGTACTTCGAGGGGCAAGTGTTAACACCGCTTTTCTAGCAACCTAAATATAGCGCGACCTAAAGGAATGGACGACTTAACGACCTAAAGGTAGACGACCTAACTACCTAAAGGAATGGACGACCTAACGACCTAAAGGTAGACGACCTAACTGCCTAAAGGAATGGACGACCTAAAGGTAGACGACCTAACTGCCTAAAGGAATGGACGACCTAATGACCTAAAGGTAGACGACCTAACTGCCTAAAGGAATGGGACGATCTAACGACCTAAACGTGAACGACCTAACGGCTAAAGTTCTCTGCGACCTAAGGTGTTAAAGCGGCAGCGACCTAATGCTTTGACAACCTATTTTAAGTCGGCAGCGATCTAATACTTAGTGGAAAAATTATGTATCAACTATGCCGCTTCCCATAGGTCGTTAAGTCGTACCCGTTAGTTCATATAGAGAGGGGCGCACCACTTAGGTCGTAGGTCGTAGCTCGTGATTCCTTAGCTCGCCAACGACTCAAGACCTATTTTAGGTCGCTCACGACCTAAAACCCGTCTAGATAACCCTATAAATACGGCATATGCTCCAACATTGAGGGGACTTTTTTGGATCATTTCTAAAAAGCATCAAGGCCTTGTCATTTTCTTCAACCCGTGCAATACATTCAACACTCCAATCTCCAAGGACGCTACTACGAATTTCAAGAGAGAATCTACGTCATTCAACATGAATCCGAAAAGATTATTCTTCTTTGAAGTTTGAGCTACTTGTCCGAAGTGTGTTGTAATCGAAGTGCATTGTAAAGAATTATAATCAAATCATCAATAAAAGAGTTTAAAGCGGACGTAGGCTCGATCTTAAGACGAACCACTATAAAATTGTTGTCTTTTACTGCTTTTTTGTGATTTCTCTGCTTATACTCTAATTCCCGTGCGAACGGGTGGTGCTTTCATACTACACTACTTACACCGGGGTGTTAGATATATTAGATTTAATGGATAGTCGCTTGTCAGATAGAATAGTATGATTGTTTTGGCTGTTAGGAGTTGTTACAGATAGTCGCTATGTTTAGTATTTAGTCCTTACTGAATTTCAAGGATGAAATTCTTTAGGAGGGGAGCCTATAACATTCCTAATTTTGATAACATTATTCAGAAGATTTAATTAGATAAATTAAATTGAATAATGATGATAAAGGAATTAAGATTTAAATAAATTGTATAATGGGTTGTGCTTAACCATACTATGAATGGGCTTAAATTGGTTTATAGATTAATTAAATTATACATGGGAATATTAGTAAATCAGCCAATCTATTTTGCACGATTATACATCTCTCACTATTGTCTATGTTGGAACTAGACTAGCCTATAGCAGAAGCTATGTGTGAATTTCAAATTTTTTACCATATTGAATCTTTTATTGGGCCTATGAAGTCTAAATGAATTAGAACATTTCTAAATTTCACTTAAATAAAATCAATTATTTTATTTAAATTCAAATATATTAAGATATAAAACTAATTTTATTTAAACTCAAATATATCTAGATATTAAATTAATTTTATCTCATTTAGTTTATACATAAATGTATCATATACATATACGTGTGAGTGCATGTGTAACATAGTAATCCTTGAAAGGTATAATACGCCCATATGTAGATGTTGGAATTTGCATTGCAACAGACACGTCAGCTCATTTTGAATGTCTTATGTGTCATCCAAATATGTGCATGCATATGTATTACAATACACACACATGTATGTATAAATATATTATATCATAAAACATTTATATATACATAAATATATATAGAAAGAGAGAGAACAATTATTAAAAATTATTTATAATTCAAAATTAACTTGGTTTTGTAAACATAATAATTTTAGTATTTTAATTGTGGAAATTTTCCATAAGGGCCTCTTTAGCAAGCGCAATTAGTTTCTAGGATATACAACTGAAATAATTATTTTTAAGGACAAAATGCAAAATAATTAGTTTCTAAGGCCTAAAAACCTATGAAATTATGTCCTTGAAAATAATTGGACTGCGGACTTTGTACTTAAAAGTAATTATTCTGCTGACTTTGGCCTTGAAATTAATTTTTGTGAATGTGTCTTAGAAACTAATTGGACTGTAAAGTTTGTCTTTCTGGTAAAATGCCCCATTTTAATTTGCATATATTATGAATAAAATAATGTTTTCATCCATAAATAATTAACTTAAACAAATCTGTTGATGAAAATTCAAATTTGATCATTTTCGAAAATCTAAGATCATAAAATAGGGCTGAGGAAAAATTTGGAGATTTTTCAAAATTGAAATATTATTTTAAAAAAAATACATTGATTTCAGCAATAATTATTCAATATAAAATAATATATTATTGAAAATTAAAATTTTGAAATTTTGAAATTCTAGGATCATGAATGTAAGGTTACAATTTTTTTAAAGAATTATTAAATTAAAATTTTATTTTCTATAAATCATAAATAGTTTTTTCGAAATAATATTAAGCATTAAAAATAATAAACCTTATTGAAAAGTTCATACATTTTTTATGCATGTTTCTGAAATGATATAATATTTTTTAAAAAATATTAAATTGAATTTTTAATGTAATAATTATTTTATATATAATAAACAATCCAATAAATGTTAATTTAAAAATATAAATATATGTATAATAATTAATTTTTGAATTTCGTAAATTCATATTATATATAAATAAGCGTGCTAAATTTTTTAAATCATATATATATATATATATATATATATATATATATATATATCTTATGCGTATATGCTATTATGAGCGAGAAATATACACTATTATATATATATACATATGTATGTATGTCTATATATATATATATATATATGAATTTATTAATAAAGATATATAAAACAATTATTAATGTAAAATTTTGATTTTGTACAGTAAACTACATTTGTCCATACATAAATCAAATAGGATAATAAACAAATTATGCACATAACCAAACTGATTTGTGACAACCACATCCACTTACAAAAATATCACATAACTAAACATATAGTAGCAATATATTTAAACATATATGAAATTGCTCATTATAAGATCATAGAATATAATTTATTTACTATAATTAGTATTAAAATTACCAATTTAATGATGCCTTTGAATCCACATTGAAGCAATAACTTCCTTTCCTTTTACTGTTCTTGATTCGTCAAATTGCAAGTCCGGAATCACCGACCTCTAACTATCGAATAGTATTATTTTAATTTGAAATATATTTCATAATTTGGAAGTGGACTGTGAGCTTTTTTTTAACCAGTAATGTAGAAGGTAATGGCGGCCAAAAAGGTTAGTAATTGTTTTTAGAGATACATACATACATATATATGTGTGTGTATCTAGAGTTGTCTTAGAGAGAAACGAGGAAAACCTTTTTACCCATTCTCACTTTATCTCAACTCATTGTCTCCAAGCCAATTACCTATGCTTTCGCCATCCCTATACCTTCCCAAAATCGAAATTTTGCAGTCCTAATGATGGGCCTTAAACCCATCTAAGCCCAAGCCAAAATACTATACAATCAAATCTAATTTAATCGCTTGTCGATATTTTATATCGATCGATATATTTATAACTGTTATAAATATATGTAACATTATTTATTTCTCAAATCATATTCAAATTTTATAATTAATATTTCATAAATATTAATTAATTTAATTAATTTATAACAATTATAAACTAATTAAATCATTCGGTCTTAAGAGAATTCACCATTCAAATGTGTAACATTTGGGTGTAAATTTGGTCAGCAATTAACATTGAACTATTCTAATGTTAATGTTCACACGTCACGCAGTAGTTGGGATGACATTATGGCCAAATTTATCGCTTACTCTCGTTAGAATCCAATATTATTTTAATAAGTTTTACCCGGTTGTGACATTTGTTTACACCAATTCTCTTCCTCAAAATTATATCACTTTGGACTTATGGAATTTGGTAATGGTCAAAATTCCAACCTTATCCACATTCAAATTTATAGTCTAAATACAAAGTCCTTAGTTTAATAATAAAAATTATTATTAACCGAAATGCTCTAGCCAGAGACTTTGAGTTGACTTGAGTTGACTGTGATACTAACCGCATATAACTGAGGAGACGAATCCTTTCTTGAATATTGCTTCACTTCCAATACTTCCAATCACCAGCATGTTAGTTAAAAACTTGAGACAGATTAGCCTTAGGTCTAGATTTGGTTAGATAGGCATTAGAGATGGTTGAGTTAATTCAAGGGAGGATGAAGGAAGCTCAGTCCAGGCAAAAGAGTTACGTAGACAAGAGGCGTAAAGAACTAGAATTCTCGGTTGGAGATAATGGTTTTCATTAAGATATCACCTATGAATTGTATGGTACGATTTGGAAGGTTAGGGAAGTTAGCCTCGAGATATGTCGGTCAATTTTAGAGAGGATTGGAAAGCTCGCATACAGAGTAGAGTTGTCGAGTAGTATGGAAGGTGTCCATAATGTATTTCATGTGTCTCATTTTTGTAAGTATGTGCATGATCCAGAGATCACTATTCCTCCGACAGGGTCAGGCCTAATTTGACTACTGTTAGACAACTGGTTCAAGTTGTAGCTGGAGATGAGAAAAGATTAAGAAATACGACAGTCAGGTTGTAAAATTTCAGTGGAACAACAACGAGAAGAACTGTGCTTGGGAGACATATGATATGATTAGAGATAATTCTCTTGATCTACTTGAGGGTATGTCTATATTAGAGATAGTCGCTTGTCAGATAGACTAGTATGATTGTTTTGGCTGTTAGGAGTTGTTAGAGATAGTTGCTATGTTTAGTATTTAGTCCTTACTAAATTTCAAGGATGAAATTACTTAGGAGGGGAGCCAATAACATACCTAATTTTGATAACATTATTCAGAAGATTTAATTAGATAAATTAAGTAGAATATTGATGATAAATGAATTGAGATTTAAATAAATTATATAATGGGTTGTGCTTAACTATATTATGAATGGGCTTAAATTGGTTTATAGATTAATTAAATTATACATGGGTATATTAGTAAATTAGCCAATCTATTTTGCACGGTTATACATCTCTCACTATTGTCCATATTGGAACTGGACTAGCCTACAGCGGAAGTTATGGGTGAATTTCAAATTATTTACCCTATTGAATCTTTTATTGGGCCTATGTAGTCTAACTAAATTAGAACATTTCTAAATTTCATTTAAGTAAAATCATTTATTTTATTTAAATTCAAATATATTAAGATATGAAATTAATTTTATTTAAATTCAAATATATTTAGATATGAAATTAATTTTATCTCATTTAGTTTATACATAAATGTATCATATACATATACTTGTGAGTGCATGTGTAACATAATAATCCTTAAAATATATAACATGCCCATATGTAGATGTTGGAATTTACAACCAACAGACATATTAGCTCAATTTGAATGTCTTGTATGTTATCCAAATATGTGCATGTATATGTGTCACAATACAAATACATGTATGTATAAATATATTATATATAATATATGAACATAAAACATTTATGTATACATAAATATATATAGAAAGAGTGAGAACAGTTATTAAAAATTATTTATTATTCAAAATTAACTTGATTTTGCAAACATAACAATTTTAGTACTTTGGTTTGCATATATTATGAATAAAATAATGTTTTCATCCATAAATAATTAACATAAAAAGTCGATTGATGAAAATTCAAATTTGACAATTTTCGAAAATCAAGGATCGTAAAGTAGGGCTGAGGAAAAATTTGGAGATTTTTCAAAATTGAAATATTATTTTAAAAATACATTGATTTCAGCAATAATTTTTTAATATAAAATAAAATATTATTAAAAATTCAAATTTTAAATTTCTGAAATTCTAGGATCATGAATGTAAGGTCACAACTTTTTTAAACAATTGTTAAATTAAATTATTATTTTTTATAGATCATAAATAGTTTTCTCGAAAAAATATTAATCATTAAAAATAATAAACTTGAAAAGTTCCTACATTTTTTCTAAATGTTTCTGAAATGATATAATATTTTAAATAAATGTAAAATTGAATTTTTAATGTAATAATTATTTTATATATAATAAACAATTCAATAAATGTTAATTTAAAAATATAAATAAATTTATAATAACTAATTTTTGAATTTGTAAATTCATATTATATATAAATAAGCATACTAAATTTTTTAAATCATATATATATATATATATTATATATGCGTGTATGCTATTATGAGCGAGAAACATACACTAATATATATATATATATATATATATGCATGTGTGTGTATATGAATTTATTAATAAAGATATATAAAACAATTATTAATGCAAAATTTGATTTTGTACAGTAAATAACATTTATCCATACATAAATCAAATAGGATAATTGTAACAACCCGCAAATCCGTACCCCTTGAATCATCACTATTCTATATAAATCAACTCAAGTTGTACAGAAATACGAACCATTTGGGTTAAAGAAGAAGAGGTAGAAGAAGAAAATAGAAAACAACAATAGAATCTAACCATCGCAGCGGAATAAAATATAATAGATATTAACATATCTTTACACCAAAACAAATATATCTGTTTATATATTACATCATCAGAGTACATCAATCTCAGTTCAACATCAATATCATACAACTGAATATACAAGTAATCAACACAGCGGAATATATATAAAACAAGTATGAAAGTACGTGTCGTCATGCAGCTCGTCACCTAAGCTCCATAGCATCATATCATGTATCTTATAATACACGGTCTGACCCGAGCATTATAGTTAAATAACACCCGAGTCAGTCTGGAATACCAGCGTGACAAAATCACACTCAATTGATTATTAAAGTTTCAAAAATCCTTTGAAAACAAAAGCATCTCGTATGACCACGCCACAAATAAACATGTCGGGTTTTTACCTTACGATAGCTAAAACAATTTTTATAGAAATCCACTAATATTATAATAGGGTCTATATACAAATACTTATAAAATAGACGAAATTGTTACATTCATTAAATTCCAGCTACTAGCCACAGAGTGGGTAATACAAACAAAACTCGTACAAGGCTCGTAGGGAGAATGGATTTCCAACTAATGACTAGGCACTGGGGTACCACTTGTCACAGTACGTGGCCTAGATCACAGTACCGAGGAGTACGCCCGCTCCCCTGCAACACAAGGCCAGAACTATTCCTTACTGAACAGTCATGAACAAGATAACCCCGCAGTTGTGGCCAACAACTGCCCACACAGCCGAAATAAAGGGACATCTAGGCAGGGGTATACCTCGTCCTGCTTGGGCATGACCCACTAAACCTTGCTGCATAACCCGTGATTTTCAGTCATTCCCGGTTGATGAGGCTCGAGGCTAAGCGTTGCCTTTTTAGACAGTTTCACTTAGAATGCCCATCGTCCGCCTGACGATGTTCTGAAAGCATTCATCCATACAAGTCCGTCCCGGGTTCGAACGGAACCGAAGGCACTACTTCTACTACATACATTTTGAAAATATCCTCAGGATTAGTAGCGACTAGCACTTGCAATTCACTGCTCCATCTTCGAATCCAAACTCGTTTTCCACGAAAATGTACAAACCGGATCGAAGTGGTTTTCGTGAAATAAATCTCAATCCCGGTCTCTTCGAAACGATCAGCGCATTTGTCCAATATTGATAGATGGTTATTTAACTATCAATTAACATTCACAAACATCCATCCAAAAATAAATAATTTCCTAAATTATTTATTAACCTCAAAAATATCTTCACAAGATATTATTTCCACTTTCAAACCCTTTGAAAACAGTTTTAAACCATCTTCCTTTTTCAAAATAAACTTTCCCAAATATTTTTCTGTCTCCTCTGGGATCACCAAGTACAAAACTAGATTTTTAAAATAATTTAAAACACTTTACTTTAAAAGATACTGTAAAACATTTATGTTAAAACTACTTCAACAATTTGTTAAAAATACATACTATATGAATATTTGAAAATAAAGTTACTTAATAAAATATAAAACTAGATTTCCACTTTAAAAAAACAAAATACTAAGTCACTCTTTAAATAATTACTGCTATAATAGATTAAAGGAAATACTTACTTTTAGAATTTAAATATTTAGAAATAATAAATTATCCAAAACTTGCTTTTTAAAACAACTTTAAAAAATTTAATTTATATTTAAAAATTTACTTTAAAAACATACTTGGTTATTCAGGGAGAATTTCCAATTTCAATCACTTAAATCAATTTTCCAAATTGATTTCCAATTTATAACATTTGAAATAAATCTCTTTACTTACTCAGTTCATTTCAAATTTTATTAATTATGGACTTTATTATTATTGTTATTATTTTCCGTTTGATTTTAAATCTTTAACTGAAATATACAAATTTCAGGTTTTTCCCAATTTCTTCTTTATTCTTTCCAAAATTTAAATCTTAAATTTAAAATAAATGTTTTCTTCTTTTAAATAATAATATTGAAGTTTAAAATTCATTAACTTTCTATTCATTCAAACTCCACACTTCATACACGGAATTTTATTTACTAAAGTTTCAAAATTACTATTATTCTCGTCCAATTCATTCTTAATTTATTTAAATTCTTTATAATTATTTTCTTAAAAATTTACTCTTCCATTTTCTTCTCAAAAATCCAATTCTATATATTTAGATAATTCAGAGTACCGAAATATTCAAGCAAACTATAGCCTTCAATATTCTAATATAATTCATCACAGAATATCCAAATAATCATAACAGAGAATAATAATCAATTTAAATATATGTTTGAGGAATCCAGCTTCGACTTCGAGGTGGAATATCACGGTATATGGGTTTTAAACATAAATCATCCGCTATTTAATGCGAAAGACCAACCATTCCAAGATATACTATATACTACTACATATAACACACTAAATCAAATCAATCAACCAATTATTTAAATTTGACTATTTAAATTTAAATTTAAATTCAGCTGAGTGAGATTAACTCACCTTCGATTTTCATTTGCAATCCACTTCAATATAGCCTTGGTTTACCCAATTTGAATTTGAAAAATCAATTTATACGGCTTTATTAATAATTTGAATTAACTAAATAATTTTATTATCATTTATTAATTTAAGTAACTAAGAAATTTAGTTTAAACTGATAATTTCCCATCCAAATTGTATATAAAAATAAATTATAAATGCCAGATCTCATGTATATGCATATTTCCTGCTTTGAACCTTATATATACATATTTATATTTTTATAAAGTCTAATAAAATACTATCTACTTTTTAACCTATATATTAAAACAAATTCATCTTATTACAGTAAACTATAAAATTTGATAATCAATTTTATATTATCATCCTTTAAATCGAAAAATTTCCTATATAAGATTTAAATCAAACAACCCAAAATTTTATTTATTTTTATAAAACAAAATAACTTTATAATCATCTTACTGTAATCTTTTTTTGCTGGATATAAGTTTTTCTCATATAAGAATAAATGTAAATAAACAGAAAATACAACTCACCTCGATCGTTTGCACTCACGGCACTCCATCTCGAAGCTCATGCTCACAGAAACCCTACGCGCCACCGTGAAACCCTATTCATTAACTTTCTATTCATTCAAACTCCACTCTTCATACACGGAATTTTATTTACTAAAGTTTCAAAACTACTATTATTCTCATCCAATTCATTCTTAATTTATTTAAATTCTTTATAATTATTTTCTTAAAAATTCACTCTTCCATTTTCTTCTCAAAAATCCAATTCTATATATTTACATATTTCAGAGTACCGAAATATTCAAGCAAACTATAGCCTTCAATATTCTAATATAATTCATCACAGAATATCCAAATAATCATAACAGAGAATAATAATCAATTTAAATATATGTTTGAGGAATCCAGCTGGATCCCTCCAACCTGTTTTCCCTGCATCCACAGACGTTAGCACAACATATAATACCAATTCCACTTCGAGGTGGAATATTACGGTATATGGGTTTTAAACATAAATCATCCGCTATTTAATGCGGAAGACCGACCATTCCAAGATATACTATATACTACTAAATATAACACACCAAATCAAATCAATCAACTAATTATTTAAATTTGACTGTTTAAATTTAAATTTAAATTCATCTGAGTGAGATTAACTCATCTTCGATTTTCATTTGCAATCCACTTCAATATAGCCTTGGTTTACCCAATTTGACCTTGAAAAATCAATTTATACGGTTTTATTAATAATTTGAATTAACTAAATAATTTTATTATCATTTATTAATTTAAGTAACTAAGAAATTTAGTTTAAACTGATAATTTCCCATCCAAATTGTATATAAAAATAAGTTATATATGGCCAATCTTATGTATATGCACATTTCCTGCTTTGAACCTTATATATACATTTTTATTTTATAAAGTATAGTAAAATACTATCTCCTTTTTAACCTATATATTAAAACAAATTCATCTTATTACAGTAAACTATAAAATTTGATAATCATTTTTTTATTATCATCCTATAAATCGAAAAATTTCCTATATAGGATTTAAATCAAACAACCCAAAATTTTATTTATTTTTATAAAAAAAAATAACTTTATAATCATCTTACTGTAATCTTTTTTTTCTGGATATAAGTTTTTCTCATACAAGAATAAATGTAAATAAACAGAAAATACAACTCACCTCGATCGTTTGCACTCACGGCACTCCATCTCGAAGCTCACGCTCACAGAAACCCTACGCGCCATCATGAAACCCTATTCACTGAATCGCGGCCCACTGTCAAGTCGAAATCGCCCTCGAGCTTTCCAAATCACACGCGACACTTGCCACATCCATAACTGACAACAAGCCATCGCAGAACCATAGAGCTATCCACCTAGGCTTCGCGCAACTCGAATCATCGCCACCCCAAAAGTAAAACCTTAGCCGCAGCTAAACTTCGTGATTAGGGGTTCGGTCGATACGGCAGAAGTGGAAGTCGTGATTCTTGATTAATTCGATTTGAATGAAATCTGGGTTTTGACTTTTAGTTTAAATGAAGATGACGAGAATCTCGTGTCTTTGCCCCTTTTTCTTCTTCCATTTACACTGGTTTTTGAAGATGAAGGCTTCGGCCATATATTTTTCTTTATAACCGAACGCGTGGATTCTTGAAGAAGGCTCGGCTATAGATATTAAAAAGAGAAGTGTGTTGAAGAATTCTCGCTATAGTGTTTCGAAAGATGATAGAATCGTGGCTGATAGGAAAGGAAACGGCTGATAGTGACCAGATATAAAAATATTAATATTTAAGTTAAATTCAACTCGTGTCGATAGATGCAACATGAAATTTGACTTCCTATCGAGGCGTATCGCTAGGCGTTCCTAGTGTTATATACCTATTCCGAACGCAATGGAAAAGGTTTTGAATCCTAATTCGATCGCATGGAGAAGACAACTTTCCGAATCGATTACTATCAATTAAAATTTCAGCACGTTTATATATCGTACGCTCACACAACAACTCCGATCACTACGAAAATTGAAATCCGATAATAATATACTATTATGGATCCAATGGAGCTGATTTCGTCGAATTCTGAGACTGTGCCTCGGAAGGCTATTTTTAAATTCAATTTAAACGATATAAATTTCAAAACTTAACAAACCATTTTTAAATTTTATTCCAATATTTTAATTATCTTCAGTATTATAAATATAAATTTTTTAAGCCTTCAAATTATATTTAAGAGGCTTAAAACTCTAGATTCAACAATTTACCCAACTTCAAATTATTTAATTCAATAAGTTGATTATCAAATAAATAGTGATATTTGAATTGAAGTTAAAAATTAACTTTTAAATATTTAAAATTTATTAAATATTCTGATTTTAAATGCTCAAAAATTCCGGGTCGTCACAATAATAAACAAATTATGCACACAACCAAACTGATTTGTGACAACTACATCTACTTACAAAAATCTCACATAACTAAACATATAGTAGCAATATATTTAAACATATATGAAATTGCTCGTTATAGGATCATAGAATATAATTTATTTACTGTAATTAGAATTAAAATTACCAATTCAATGATGCCTTTGAATCCACGTTGAGGCAATAACTTTCCTTCCTTTTACTGTTCTTGATTCGTCAGATTGCAAGTCCGGAATCACTGACCTCTAACTATCGAATAGTATTATTTTAATTTGAAATATATTTGATAATTTTGAAGTGGATGGAGAGCTATGTTTTAACCAGTAATGTAGAAGGTAATGGCGGCCAAAAGGTTAGTAATTGTTTTTAGAGATACATACATACATATGTGTGTGTGTGTGTGTGTGTGTGTGTGTGTGTTTAGGGTTGTCTTAGAGAGAAACGAGGAAAACCTTTTTACTCATTCTCACTTTATCTCAACTTATTATCTCTAAGCCGTTTTCCTATGCTTTACCCAACCCTATACCTTCCCAAAATCGAAATTTTGCAGCCCTGATGATGGGCCTTAAACCCACCTAAGCCCAAGCCAAAATACTATACAATCAAATCTAATTTAATTGCTTGCTGATATTTTATATCGATCGATATATTTGTAACTGTTATAAATATGTGTAACATTATTTATTTCTCAAATCATATTCAAATTTTATAATTAATATTTCATAAGTATTAATTAATTTAATTAATTCATAACAATTACAAACTGATTAAACTGTTCGGTCTTAAGAGAATTCACCATTTCGGCTGTGTAACTCTTGGGTGTAAATTTGGTCAGCGATTAACATTGAAATATTCTAATGTTAACGTTCACACGTCATGCAGCAGGTGGTGTGACATTATGATAAAATTTATTGCTTACTCTCGTTAAAATCCAATATTAGTTTAATAAGTTTTACTCGGTTGTGACATTTGTTTACACCAATTCTCTTCGTCAAAATTATATCACTTTGGACTTATGGAATTTGGTAATGGTCAAAATTCCAACCTCATCCACATTCAAATTTATAGTCTAAATATAAAGTCCTTAGTTCAATAATAGCAATTATTATTAACCGACATGCTCTTGCCAAAGACTTTGAGTAGACTTGAGTTGGCTGTGATACTAACCGCATATAACTGAGGAGACGAATCCTCTCTTGAATATTTCTTCACTTCCAATACTTCCACTCAACCCAACAACAATCACTCGATGGACACCATGCCATGATTTGACTATAATCAAAGCGGAGCTTTTATATTGAAGATCCACAGTATTTTCAAGTCGAGAGAATTGTATAAATCAGTCACATCGATATTTTCTATTTGACCTTAGTTATATTAACCAACAGAAAACTATTGAGTGAGTCGTTCCATAGTTATCTGTAACATCCTGCCTTTTTGTACGTTTTAAATCGACGATAAACCACACACGTCATACTCAGTCCATACAAAAGGGCGAATTGTTATCGGGATGAATAAGAAAAAGGAAGAAAGAAAGAAAACAAAACAGAATCTCATAGTGGAATGAAAAAAATATAATAATCAAATAACAGTTCATGAAGCTGTTTTACAAGACATTTGATTATACTTATACAACACAGAATCAGAGTTACACATACCAAAATAATAAACAACAATGCAGCGGAATAGTATGAATGTAGTGGAATGATATAATAAATAATAATACAATCTTCGTCTTCGTCCTCCAGAAATAAGGTCTTCAAACCCTGAAATGCTCGGGCTAACCCGAGCGAATTGAAAAGACAAAACACTCGAGTCAGAACTAAAAGATCTTATGTGAGTTAAATCAACAGAAATAAATACGAGTGGAACGGTGTCAGAGATGTTTACGGGATTTGACATCTCTTATCCAGTGTCTAACGTGAGTGAAGTAATGTAAGAGATGTTCGGGATTCACATCTCCTAAGGATCCATTAAGCTATTTACTACATAGTAATATACGCTATCATAATAATGTCTAATAGTAAAATAAATTTACTTTTAAATAGCGTTAAGGAGTGACCCAATATTCCCCTTAACTTGTAATTGCCTTGTAGTCCATCCAGTATCAAGGTTCCTCCTGATCGAAAAGCCACCAGAGGATACCACACGGGCACGGGAGAGAACCAAACTCGTACAAGGCTCACGAGGGTAGGTGACATGACACAAATAGGCAATGTCAGGATAGATATACCAATTACTATCCGGACTGGTGGTGACGCATAGCTACAGCTACCGCCAACCTCGAGCCACACCCCCAAATCAAAAATCAAAAGTGGCCACCAAATCAATCCAAAATCAGAATATAATATCGAAGGAGTGTGCTGATCAGAGGAGATACCTCATTGGCCCAAGAATCGCTCCTGCTTTAGCCACCTTATGCCAACTCACGGGAGTCGGGTCCACGTTCATACCTCAAAGGACGTCGCCACCATCCTACTTCATTCTGGAATCTCCACCGCATACACGGTTGTTAACGTGGTTTTCGGAGTTGGTAGAGAGTATGACAACTTCCGATCCCAGTCTCTTTAACAAACAAACGTTATTATAACACCGCGGTCATTTTCAAAATAGTTTATACTTTAAAACCAAAATATCATTACCTTTTCAAAACCAAATCAATACGCTATCATTTTTCAATTCAAATACGCATTCAAAGTTATAACACTTCAAAATCAAAACACTTGAAATATAACACTTTCAAATCGTAATACTTTGAAACTCATAACTTTGAAACATAACTCCCACCACATAAATGGTTTAGATATTAAAATACTTTAGTAATAAAATAGCTTCTTCAATTTCACAATTCAACTGCTAAACAACTCGAATTTCTAGATTTTATATCTAACCCCATCCCAAGTCATAAATTTCAATTCAATTCAGTTTCCAAATAAACTATTCCAAATTATATCGATTCCAAAAAAGATTTGATCCATAGAATAAAACCTTTCAAATTCAATATATTTCAAACTTGAAGTATTCAACAATTTCAAAACTAAGCTTGGTAATTTCATATATATATCAAATTCATATTTTTATTATTTAGTTTTGAAATATTTTACTTAATACATCTAGTATCATTTAAATAAAACCCAAATTACAAATAACTAAATATTTCCTTCAATTTATTTATACTTAAAATATTCATTTAATTTGCCTTAAACCAAAATCAAGTTATAAAAATCATACCTTCTAAAATTTCAAATTTAATAAATTTCACATCAAGGATATTTGAGTTTAATTCTTAAAGAAAATTCAATTGCAAACAAATCTAAAATTTATCTTCCAACCTTAATTTTATTTAAGTCATTGTAAACACTATTAAAATATAATTTAAATACTTAACCATATTATCTTCGATAAAAATCAACTTATTATTAAGCTTAAAACAAATTATACATAGCTTAAAATCAAGGATAAATAACATTATATATAATATCTAAAATCAATATTTATCTAAAACCATATATTTCTTTACAAAACCATAGAAATCATTTTAAAATATTTTTATATACAGACCATGGTGTCTGTATATAATTTTGTATCCTATGGTCAAGTGATATGGATATTTATCATTTCAATCCGTAATTTAAAATATAAATACGGTTATATATCATTTCAAACCGCAATCCCAAGTGAAATAAAACTCCATAACAACTTGTAGTTTATAACAATATAAAATACAGCATCCATTCATCCATCATCAAACATTTGTCACAATCATCATCCAATTCGATCAATAACATCCGTATAGAAAAGATAATAAATAACATGTATTTACTGGCAGTTTATATTCAATAATAAATTAAATAACCATTTTATCCAAATGAAGTCAAATAACTGAGATTATGATTCAGAATATGCCAAACAGTTATAAATAAATTTCTAATCACATCATATATCAATTTAAAAAACATAAAAAAATTTCTAAGTTGTGAGTGGGTTAAAACACTCACCTTTTGAATTTAAATCGAATTTAAATCCAATTCAAACCCAAAATTCAACAGTCTCGGAATTCATTCAAACCAGTATGAAAATGTTCGGAGTTTCGATACGATCCCTACGGAATAAACCGCGCATGAATCGAACCTCGCATGTGAAAATTACGCAAGTTAGAACGATTGAAAATTAAATTTAAATATAAAAACAAAAGAAAACTACCCCTCCTAGCCACCACGTCATCACGCGCTACACCTTTCCCTCCAAACAACAGGCACACGAATCCCAACATCCTTAACAAAATCGAGCACGAACCCCAAGCCATCTTTGACCATCGATTATCACCACCTATGGCCGTCGTTGCCGACGGCGCAGCCACCAAAAGCTTCGTCCAGGCCTGCCGCTCCTCTGGTGGTCATGAGCTCCCCTCCGATCAGCCTAATAGCCGTGCGCCGCCACCAATAACATAGGGTTTCGAACAAAAATCCACAAATTCCCACCAGCACACGCAAAATCAGGTCAAGTGACAACCAACGTCGAGCTCCATACAACGAGCCCTTCAAAACCCATATTTCAATTTCGTCGATTGATGACGAAATCAAAAACGGCCAATACGATTTTGACCGTGATTTACGATTGATTCGAGCACCATTTCCAGAAATGAAAACTTGACGTAGATTCGTATCGATGTGATCTACGATATATAATTTTTCCAATTTTTTTGAGGAGTTTGGATTTGAAGAGATTTTAAGTTTGCAAATTGAGAATTGGTTTGTCTGCCATTGGAATGAGGAGTTGAGAAGGAGATGTACGTACGGACAAATGAATATGAGAAGTGGCTAGGGTTTATAACGAGATATATATAGGTAGGTTAGAAAACAGAAATAGCGGATCGGATTCGATTGGTTTACACGTTGAACGATAAACGGCCCGAAAAGCCCGTTTTGACTCCGAAACGAAATTGGGCCAATCCATATATCAAAATAGATGTTTTCAAATATTTTAAAAGCAATGGAATAGGTTTCATGTCCAAATTCCGTCGCATGAAAAAGTTATGTTGAAATCAAGTTATTTCAAATTGATTTCAATTGATTTCAAAAAAATTGATTTCTAGGCGTTTCGAGCTCGTTCGATCGGACGACAAGTCCGATCGTTACGAAACTTGAAAGCCTACAATAATTCACTGTTATGGATCCTATGAAATTGGTTTCTTCGAAATTCGAGTCAGTGGCCAAAATGGCTATTTCCAATTAATTAAATAATTTAATAATAAGTTAATTAAATCAATTTTTGAATTCAAATTTAATCATCTGCAAATTTTATCAGTTTGGATTTCTTGGTAAAATTAGAATCCTTTAAAAAAATTCTATATCAATTTATCACTGAATATTTCCCAACTTACAGTATTTAATTCAATTTCAATTTATCCAGAAATTAAAAATTTTAATTCCCAATAAATCCATTTGTTTGGTTTTAAATCTTGTTATTCACTACGTTGTCATCTCATAGTTACAATTAACATTGGTTTGTATTTATTACATTAATATTACCCATTTCATCTTTATTCAATCAACGTAATATTTAATTTCATTTACTTACAATAAAGTCATTTATTAGATTGAATTCAAATTAACTTTAATTAATTCCAAATAAATTGATTTGATTCTATTCTAATCTTTTTATTAAGTCTATTATTACTCTATGACCCTAGTTAGTATTTGCTTGTCTTTCTTTACATTAATATATTCAAATTTCCATCTTTTTTTATTAATTTCAATTATATTGAATTTGTCAATATATACATTTATTATAATTAATATCTCAATTGATTTATTCAACTTGGCTTCATTCTATTACCAATTATTACTTTATGGATAAATTTACATTACTATTTATTTTATTACATTCATACCTTTAGTTATTGCCTTAATCCTCATTAATATAACATTAATGATTTTTATTGTTTAACCAAGTGCAGCAATTTACACTATTTCATTATTGGGATTTTACTTCAATTATCAATAATTAGTTTTAATTACCATTGCTACATTTCATTTTTAACATTCACTTCATTATAAGCTATAAAGTTTTTATTTCTTTCTAAGTTTAATTACAAAAATTCTTGTTAAATAATCCAATTTAATTATCGAAATTTACGGGTCGTTACATTATCTAATAACTATTAGTACGTAACCCCTAGATGCCCCCAGTAGTCATGAGTAATGCACTGCCCAACATTTGAAGAGTGATATGTACTCCAGTCTCGATGGATACATCTATATCCAGTCTCGATGAATCTTGACTACGAACATTTAAATTAGTATATTTGTTTCGTTGTGATAAATTACTCACGGTTATAACACTTTGTAACTACTAACATAAAATATACCATTTATGGATTTTTCTACTAAATATACTTTTAACTAATTTAATAAATCAATATAATCACATTATATCAAGTATTAGTAGGAATAAAATACCTTTCATTTCGAACAAGATTGGTTAACGAGTTAGATATATGTAACAAATTACATAATTGCCCTAGGGCATATCCCTAACTCTATCAATCTCACACTTGCACTTGGGGTGAATTATGGAATCTAATTCCAACTTCTTCAATCGGTTTTCTCAAAAATAATTAGGCCAGTCCCTTAATGAATGGATATTCTTTTATGTTTTAATTATCTACTTTGTCGATTAACTCTCTCTAACACAAATAAACTGCCTTTATCATGTGGAACGATTCGAAGTATGTCTTTTGACTTCTAGTGAGCTTTAAGTTCTATCATGAACAGTTTCATGACATTGTTATCTTATAACAATATTATGAGATTCTCAACATTTGGAATCATCTTTAGCTTAATTATAAATTTGTGCATTTATATCTATATACTTTGGTTCATTGTAGCACTATTCAAGTTAACGTTCTCAGCATTTCGTTGAATCGACTACAATCGCTTTTATTTTGAGACATTTTCAAATTAAAGATTCTAACTTGAATTTTATTATTGACATGTTATACTAATATAACTTATAAAAGTTTATGTCCAAACGTTCCATTATAACGAGTTCGTTGTTTCTATAAAAAATTCTCTAGTATTTCATAAATATACGGGAACACCACAAACAACCATAGTGATATTAATTTGGATTTTGTATTTGCTCCATGTATCAAATACATAAACAAAACATACTATCATACACAACATAACATGTGTGATAATTCCTATTGCTAATGCATAAGGAATCCAACTTACATGTTCTCCTTTTAATAGGGCGCTCTTGTATATCATTTTGGGACAATCCCCATATTTTTTGTACTCGCCATAAAAGACATCATTTACTGTCCAAATTGAGTATTAAAACAACAGAAGTTGATTTTAATACAAGCATATTGTTAAAATCAACAACGTGTTTTTTTACTTATACTTTAGAAATATCAATGTACCGTTTAACGTTCTTCCTTATGAATACACGCTTCCTCTGCCCTTTGATTGAAAATCAAACTATTTGATATTTCTATCAAAATACTTATTCAATCTCAATGCTTATAAAATGATACATTCGTATCATTACTTTGATCATATTCAAAGATTCACAAACCCAATATCGCTCCCTGTGACGACCCAGAATTTTCAACTATTTAAAATGGGATAATTAAATTGATTTTAAGTATTTAAAAATTAATTTTAACTTGGATATTAGGATATCAATATTTACTTGATAATTAAATCATTGAATTGTATAGTTTAAATATTGAATTTAATAATTGAAATTGGGTAAATTGTTGAATCTGAGACTCTAAGCCTGTTTAAAATAATTTGAAGGCTTATAAAATCTATAATGATGATACTGAAGATAATAGAATGGTTGAAATTTAATATAAAGGTAATTTGTTCAATTTTAATAATTTATCGTTTAAATTGAATTTAAAAATAGCCTTCTGAGGCACAGTCTCGGAATTCGACGAAACCAGTTCTATTGGATCTGTAATAGTTAGTTATTATCGGATTTCAATTTTCATAGCAATCGGGGTTGTCGTTTGACCCTGGCAGCTCAAAACGCTCAGAACTATTTTAATCGATTTAATTCAAAATTGATCGTTTTCTCCCGTAATTCGCGCATACGATCAAATTAGCTTCCGAAACATGTTCCGTTGTGTTCGGAACACGGGTAAAACCTTATAATCTCCTGTCGGCGTGTCTGTTTCGGGTTTCAGAATTTCGCGTTATGCTTAACGGGACGATTCGTAAGCCTTATAATATATATATATAAATCAGTCAACATGTCACAGATATTTTATTAACAAGCATATTCAAGAAGCTCCCTCTTGCCTCCTTTTACTTCTTCTTAGCCGTGCCTTTCCAAAACCGTTCTATTTTCTCTCAAAATAAATCAAGATCGACTTTTTGTAAAATAAAAATTAAAAAGGGGGGAACGAAATCTCGTTCGGCTTGAAAGGAAAGGAGAATGAATCGCGTTACATACTCCTGCTAATCAAAGGAGGTTCGTTCGAAAGCTTGTGAAGCGTGTCGAATTAGAATCGACGACGCTGGGAAGAGCATCGTTTCGCAAGGCCATAGGGGGCGGCAAGACGAAGTCGTGAGATTCAGAGCATCGCGTGAGCATGTAGTGTTCAACTCGGCCTGAACTCGAAACCCTATGCACGTGGAGGGGTCGCGCGCTCTCTCTCATCCCTCTCGTCCTCTGAGATCGCGATAAGGAAGGGTACCGTGATTCGTTTTGAGGCCGCGGCTAGGGATTTACTCGCGACGTCGATTATGATGCTGGAAGAATGGTGGTGTGTTCGATGCAGACGTTGTGGACAGAGGGGTTGAATGTCGGCAGTGGAGGTGGGTTTCGACTATGGAGATGTTGGTGAATGTCTGGGCACGTGATCGAACTTCGGTGAGTAATTTTATTTAAGTTTTGGATATGTGAAACGAAATTATTATGATCATTTATAAATTCTTTGAAGTAAACGTCTTTCAAAATTTTAATTAAGAACGGTTTGATTGATTGTTAAATTGAGCATGTTAAATACTTTAAAAGCTATGTAAAACTTAATTATTTTACAAATAACGTTAAATGTTAATTAAAGGTAAATATTTTTTAGTAATGTGTTTTAGGATTTAACAAAGAGGACGTTTACCTTGGGTATAATTAAGATTTGATAATTTATGAAATATGTTAAGATTAATTAAGTAATTGGGATTGTAATTAGTGATTGAGTAATTTGTAATTAGTGATTTACAAATGGGTAATTAGATTTTATAAAGTAACAATGAAGGTTAATAATTAATAGTTAGAGTGTAACGAATTAATAAATTACTTGGAAAAGTAATAAATTACTAATCACTGGATGTAATTAATTAGATGAAGAGGATTGAAAATTTAGAAGGCTAAGGTGAGTAAATCTCACTCTGATGGATTTATTATTTAAATTTAAATGGCTGAATTTAAGTAATTGGTTGAATGGTTAAATTAATTGGATGTGCACTGGTAATGATGTGACTTTGGATTATGGTTGGTTCTCGAGTTAATTGTGCTAAACTCGAAATTAAATTTGTTAAACTTAAATGATAAATAAGAAATGGTTTCGTTTTAAAGTTAATTAGGGTTGATGATTGTGATTCATTAAAATAGAAGAATAATTAGAAGGATAATTAATTAAGTAAATTAATGGATGATTTGGGTTGATTAATTTAATAATTATGGGTTTGTATTAATTGAAGTGTAAGTTAAATTATTAAGTTTAATTAACTTTGAATAATCAATGGATGGATTAATAGGTAATTACTTAATGTAATTAATCAATATAATTACTTTGTGAAATTAATCAAGAGGTTACCTAAAATAATTAATTAAGGAATAATTAATTTGTTAATGAAGTAAATAACAAGGTAGATAATTTCTGGTGGAGGTAAATCAAAGGTGTTTGATATGAGTGGTATGTAAAATGGTTAATTATTTAACGTAACTAAATTAAGTTAGAATAAATTGGAAGTAAATGGAAAAATCATAATTTATAAAACTAATGTCGAAATAAAAGATCGATAAAATTAAGAGTAATAAGTCAAAATAAATGGTTTGTGAGGACAAAATCAATAAGAAATTAGGAATGATGTAATTAATATAGTTAATTAATTTATGAAGCAATTAAGATTACTTATTGATTTTGGGTTAAGAATGATTAATATCGAGAAATAACTTAAAAATAATTACTTGAATGTAATTGCAAGATGATTAATCCAGGGTGATTAATCAAGATGTATGGATAGGGAAAGGTTGATTAATTAATTGTTTTGAAATTAACTAATGAAGGAATCTAAGTGATTGAGGTTTGTAATTCAATTACAATTAATTGAATTGATGTGTATGTGATTAAGTTTTGCTTATGGATGATTGAATGTCTTTGGATGCTTTTAAATGATTTAATTCCTCAGATGTGAAATATTGTGTAATCTCAATTTGGTAACTTGGGATAGAAAGATATGAGATTCGAAGAGACCGGGTCGGGTATAAGGGTGAATACCCGAAACCACTTCGAATGTTTATAGATTGACATGTGGAATCTATATGCTGGAGTAAATGAATTTGAGGAATTGGACTACTTTAAAATCTAAATCTTTGGTACTTAGAAACTTATATGTGGGATAAGTGTTGTCTAATTTTAAAATGTGGCTTTGTGAATTTATATATGTTACCCGGGTTTATACGAGTTGTACATTTATGTATTCCATATTAGTTGGGTTTACTCACGCTGGTTTCCAGCCTGACCCGGGTGTTACTTTGGTGTAATGCTCGGGTCAGACCGAGTATTACCGATTTTCAGGTAGGTACGTTCTGGAGCTCAGGAGGCGAGCTGGATGGCAATATCGTATAGAGTATCCGCTGTATTTATTCTATTGTTAATATGAGACAGAATAATTGTAGATATTCAGTGACTGTATATATGTAAAACTCTGATGTATATAATTGCAATCGACTGATATAGAATCCTTTTGTAAGCTATTATTATTTCTTATTATATTTTATCCGCTGCGATTGTGAGATGTTTGGTGTTTCTGTTCTTCTTCTTCTTCTCTTTCTTCTTTTTCTTAACTATCTGGAATTTTCTGGTTAGAAAATTTCGAGTTGTTACATATGGTATCAGAGCTGAAAGGTTAAGCGAGAACCTTGGCTCTGGTGGGGATTTCTCATTAACTAGAGTCCGTAGTACTCTAGAATGAGTTGAGTGTATATATATGAGAGCGTACTTGTTATTTGCTTATAAAGATTTTAAATGATTTTATATAGAAGTATATTTTGATATTTAAAGCAATATTCCCTTCTAATAAATATTAAGGTGATTGGTTGATAAATTATTGGGATTGAATTAAGAAGTAATATAATACAACCGAATTAAACCCTTGAACTGGAATTAAATTAGGTGATAACAGAAATACAACCAAATTTAAATTTAAATTAATTAAAAATGAAATTCTAATATTAGAACTCAAAACATTAAATTGCTTAAAAACTTTAAATAAACAAAGTTAATTTGGTTTAAGAAGGTTAAACCAATCTTTGAGAATTTAGCTCGAATTATATAATTCGAGATGGTTTAAATTTGAAGTTAGAATTGAACCCATTCAAATTGAATCCGATTTGAATTATTTGGATTTGGGATTGAAGATGTATAAGTTCAAAATTTAAATGGAAGGTTTGAATTGGATTGAATTGAAATGAATGAAATGGAAGTGTTTTTAGAGAGATAAAAGCATTAAACTCTTTCGGTCATTGGAAAATAACGTCGGTGATGACTGCAATGTTTGTTTTCAAGTTTCTAGAAGAGAAATTTTGCTACCAAATTGTTTTAAATTGGAATTGTTTGTGAACTGGGTTTGGTTTTGAAATTCAAAAGGGATAATTGAATTTGCCAAAGAATTTTTTCGATATAGTTGAATTCTAAGGTGATATTGAAATTTTGGAAACTTTTTTAAACTCTGGAACCTTGATTAAATGTTTATGGAATAATAAAAACATATTGGATAAATAAAATGTATAACTCCAAGTTAAAAGCAAAATGTGAATGTAATTGATTATAAATAGAAGTTGAAAATTTTAAATTATACTTAAAGTTGTACAAGTTTAAAATTTAAATGGGGAATATTTATTGGATTAACTTGAAAAGGGTATTGAACTTGAAGAGAGTTCAATTAATATTAGTCCAGATTTATGTGAATAATTTGGAATTAAAATTTAAGTGGAATTGGTTTGAGATCAAATGGAATTTGATTTGAAGTTGGAAAGAAATTGGAAATTAATTCAATTGAGTTGGGAATGAATTAAGTCCAATGGAAATTGGAGTAATTGAGATTGGGTCAATTTAAATGGAAATTTAAATTGAATTATTGGCAAAGTGAACAGTTGGCTCTTGACTATTTTTAATATAAATTGTTTTGATATAAACTTATTTCCTAAGCTATTAAATATATACAGCCTTTCTTTTTAAAGCTAATTTATTATATATTAGTTTTACCATTATTTTTGGAGCTATTTAAATATTTTTCAATTGTTTCCTAAACTACTACTATTTTCCACTACTTTACAAATAAATTACTATCTTCCAATTGTCTAAAAATCTCTGGAACTATTCAACTATTTTTCGACTATTTTACAATTAGTTAACTATTTTACAATTATTTTGCAACTAATAATTATTTTTCAACTACTTACCTATTTTTTAAAAATTTCAAGGCTATTTTCTAAAAATAAACTTGTCGGAGTTCAAACTGTTATTGATTTAAATACCCAACTGGGATGAGAATTGAAGTAATAATCCAAATGGGGTTAATGAATTTGTGAATAAGGAATGGAAAATGGTTCTTTTGAACTGAAAGAATATTTTGAGAAATATGAAATGAATAAAGGTGGAAATTGGATATTTCTATGGCTTTTGGGAGTGTTTGGAGTATAAAAGGGTTTTATACAAGAAAGTAAGGATCCAAAGTTTTAAAAATTTATATATATATATATATATATATCTGAATATATATAAACGATCTTATGAGGATTTTGGAAGGCTTTTGATTTTCGGGTAAAATCAATATTGAATTTGGAAAGCCTAGTTTGAAGAATTATAGATTTTGGAATAATCGATTTTGTGTAAAGGAGCTTTGATAAAATTCATACTAGGTGTATGATTTGAAAGATACTATATGTGTATAGTATAAAGTGTTTTGATGATGGCTCTGGGGAAAGAGGCGCTCTGTAACGCTCCGAAAATTTTCGTCTTCCGAAAATTCAACATCGATACTCACTTTATCGACTGCCGAGAAATCGAACGACGGAAAACCCGAAATGTTATGGTTTTTAAAAAAAAGAATTTAGGAAAAGAAAAGGAGAGAAGAAGAGAGAAAATAGATAATAGAGGGAAGAGAAAACATAAGATAGAAAATTTTAAAATAGAAGAAAAAGAGAATAGAACATAGAACGGAACAGAAAACAACAGAATCTCACAATTCGCAGCGGAACAACATATAATAATAAATGAATAATCTTTAAACAAAGAACTATATCAGTTATTACATTTTACACATTACATTTCATTAATCATATCATCAGAGTATACAACAACAACAACAAATAGTGCAGCGGAAAAAGAAATACTATATAGCTAGTAATACGCCATGCCATCCAGCTTGCCTCCAGCAACTCCAGAATATCCTGATAAACCTAACTCTTGACTGCCCGTGTGGAAATTGGTGGGCACCCAGAGTTTAGGAAGGAAAACAATAAACTCCAAGTCAGTCATGTGACTGGTGTGAGAACTCAAAACAGTTTATTTAACTTTAAAATCAAAATAGAGGAATATTTTTAAATTCAATTCGCAATGCTTTTAAAAATGAGACTACCATAAGGCCTCCCGCACATACACACAATGCAAACGCAGAATCGGAGGAGATTTCTCCTTATGATAGTCAATGATGCTTGATACGCATTTAAAAGAAGCATTTGATATTATTACTAGTGCATAGTGTAGAGAAAAATTCATTTCGAAAGTAGAATATAAATCTTAGCCAGCATAGGTACCATTATATTATGCCTACTAATAGCTACCATATTAGATGGCAGGTTCTACAACTAAAACCGTACAAGTCACGTATTGTTTCTTTGGATTTCCAACAAATGGTCAGGCCAAGGAACTTCCCATTGCCACATGAGAATGCCTCTGGAAAGACATCCCCGAGAACCAAACCGGAACTCTGCCAACACAAGGCCGGGTTACCCCTAACTGGGTAACTACTGACACGAGCACGCCATTCCCCGATCGTAAACGACCTTTCTCACGGGATCCCGATAACCAACAACCACAAAGTAATAAATTCGTAGTAACCACATAGGTTAAATATCTGGGCTCCATACCATGATACCACCTCTATCCAGAAGGAAATGTACATACCCTAAAGGGAGCTACCCCTCATAACCTTGCCGCATCTTTCCTGTTTTGACCATTTCCGGGGTGTGAGGTTCGACGAAGTCACGTCCACAAAAACATACTTTATACAAAAGCCATGCTTTGGGTCAACAAATGATCAACACGATGATCACCAAGATAGACGATCAAATAAACGATCCTATCACAATAATCAACACAATGATCATTTCAGCAACACTCAGCATGTCACATTACCAAATTGGGAATATATCGCTGATAACATTCAACTACATAACCTCTGAGCTCGTACGTCTCAGAGAAGGGTGTTAAGCTAAAGAATAAATTCTTCGCCACCAACAGAAATATATTTGAAAGAAATCGGCTTTATATCTCAACTTGTAATGTCAGACATACAATTCATACAAGTCTGTTCCGGGCTCGAACAAAACCGAAGGCACTTACAAAGAAGTCCTTGCAATCCGGATATTCACAATCCTGATCGGATTTCCCATCACTTAGGGAGTCTCTATACCGCTGCAACTCAGTGCAGAGACAATCGACAGGTCATCCTATCGCTCTCGCAAATACCGGATCTTCAACACCGATCTTCAAATGCAATTCACAACGACGTATCACATATTCGGAATGGGTTATATGACCCCATGGTCCTTTCCCGGTTAACCCGAATAGTGAGCGCTTATTCAAAAATAAGTGTAGCATTCACATTCAAACAATTCACATCAATTACCCACTCAAAGGGAAATATTGATAGTCGGTTATTGAACTATCAATTGATATGCACACATCACCAGTTTCCAAATAATTTTTCAAATTATTTATTTTCCAAAGTATCTTCACTAGATATATAATTTCAATACTTCAAAAATAAATCAATATTTATTTTTAAACAAATTCCACTTTCTTTAATAAATTCCTTAGTGAATTTATAATCCAAAATATCCATGAATATTCGATTTCAATTATTCATTTCAATATTTCTTTTCAATTTATCTTCAAAAAGATAAATTCTCAAAGTATTCGCTTTATATTGGAAAACATTTCCATACTTATTTATTCATAAGTAATTCACAAATTTTATTTATTTTCAACACTTAGAAAATATTCAATATACTTAAATCGAAATTAAGTATATATTTCATTCTTTAAGGAAATCATTCTCTTAAACATATTTATTTGGGCCAAAACGAATGTTACGTAAAACATCGTTACGACAACCCAAAATCACTAGTATAGGGATTCGAAATTAAAATAGATATATAAATCCCAATACTATACAAAACATTTCCTTTCGGAAATCATTTACTATAACAACAGTGTTATAGTCCATTATTTCCTTCTATTTCTCGAAAACGTCTATTTCAACAATTAATGTTGAAATCTATGGTTTCAAATCTCAACACAATTAAAACTTCGTTAGATCGTTTTAATTCTATTTAAAACATCCAAATCCAAAACAATTTCTTTAACGTGTTATTCACTATTCAAAAACGTGAATATACTTCATTAACAATTTCATACTTTTATTCATTTTAATTCAAAGGATTATTCACTATTCAAAAATGTGAATATAACTCCACTTATAGGTTTCAACAAATTTTCTTGTCAAAATAAGTCATTTGCGAATTTATAAAACAACGTTTATAAATTCCATTTCTATTTATTTATAAAAACTTCCTTTTTATAAATTCTTTTATTAACCTATTCCAGTTTATAACTCAATTATAAACTAAAAGTTCATATTATAAGTTAAATACTTATAAAACGATTATTTTACAAAATCGTTCCTCTAAAGACTTTCCAAACCATAAATCTTATAACTTATAAGATTCATTTATTTAACCAAATCTATTCTTTCAATAACTTCACAAATTTATAAATCTTACTATTTATAAATTTTATTTATAACTTCACAGTTTATAATTTTATAAATTTCATTCTTTAATGAAATTCATTTTCACTTCATTCAAACACTTATAAAAACTCGTTTTATAATTTCAATATCTCAATTTATAAATATCCATTTATAAATCTCTTATATAAATCAATTCATATTAATATTTTAAAAACGTCTTTAAACTCCTTTATAATTTCATCATTTTGATTTATAAAATAATCAAATTTTATAAATCCTATATTTAAACTTTTCACAATTAATTCTAAAATCCCGATTAAACTATTTTATAAAATCGTTAGCATCATATTCTCAAAAATCAGTTTTTAACTATTTTTCTCAAAAATCATAATTTTTATAACATTAAAAATTATGACGTTTATTTATTTAAAATGGATCAATTCCAAAAATATTTTATAAACGTATACTTTCAAAAATCACTTTGAAATCATTTTAAAATTTCCAAATTTGGTCCAATGATGCTACACACCAAATAGTCAATCACGACTACAACGATATCATATATCAATATGAAAATCCATCAAATATCAAAATATCTGAAATCAAATAAAAACTGTTGAGGAATCCAGTTGGATCCCTCCAACCTGTTTTCCTGCATCCACAAACATTAACACAATACCAATTCCGTTCCAGTACGAAATTATCGCGGTATATGTTCTTATTAAATATTATCCGCTTAATAACGGCGCAATAGGGTCTCATCCGCTAAACAAAAAATTGCGGGAAATCAATAACTCCAATATATACATATGCCAATATATATATATTGATATTATATATAATACCAATTTCACTGTTTATGAAATATTCGCGGTATATGTTTTTAATAAATAACATCCGCTTACTAACGGCGTATAATGTCTATTTTAACAATCAATAGATAACAATTATCATTCAAACATGCATTCAAATATTTTAAATCTAACTATTTAAAATAAAATCGAAACTGATTCGATTGAGTGAGAAGTTCTCACCTTGATTTTAAATTCCGTTTTAGCGATTTATTTCGAATAAAATTAAACGAACGTTTAATTTTACCCAAAATTCTTACTAACTCCAAATGACTCCAAACCAACTCCATCGCGTAGTGCTCGTCCATACGATTCCAACGCAACTGGTTTCGTGCGTTTTCGACCTCGTATGAAAAAGATATGAATTTTTGAAGTTTACACGATTTATATTAACAAATTTACAACATTAACTTTATATTTTCAACCTTCATCCAATCCAGGCCTTTGGATCCAACACCAACCCATCTCAGCCGTGCATCCCCTTCTCCCTCTCATGTTCTTCCTTCTCCAGATAATTGCCGTCTTCATGAAACCCATAAGCTCATGATTAGGGTTTGATTTTTCTCCTCCAACACTCGATGAAACCACATCAAACCACCGCCATCTCGAAGGGCTCAACCCCCTCCATACTCGGCCTCAACCATAGGAAGCTCGGCCTTCATCTGATGCTCGAGTTGCGTGCGCAACTTAGCACGGTCGGCCCCACTTTGCTCCTCCTCTGATGCTCCAAACTCCATCATCACCTTATGGATTTAAAGCCCTCTTCATGCTCTACAATGTTGTAGTTAATCACTTTGGCTAAAACTTCACGGATTGGAAGAGATTAAGGAATAAAAATTGAAAAATTCTGGCCATTGGTTTGTAAAGAGGCGGCTAGGTTTAGATTAGGGTTAGGTTTTATTTTTTCTGAATTTATGAAAGCTCATGTCTATTTATAGAAGAAAATCGAACACTATTCATTCGGAAATTCCGAACTCCGATTTACGCCCCGTAACCAGCGTTTCTAGGGTTTACCCCGCGTTCCGGACACAATGGAATAGGTTTCGGAAGCTAATTCGGACATCTGTGCGAGTTATGGCTGTAAACGCTCAATTTGAATTAAACCGATTTAACTCGATTTCTAGGCGTTTTAATTTGTACAGGACAAACGGTAAATCCAATTGACTTGAAATTTGAAACCATACAATAATATCACATTACGGATCCGATGAAACTGGTTTCATCGAAATCCGAGACTTTTTGAAAAATGGCTATTTTCACTCGTCAAATTTAAATTAAAAATAAATCGATGCGTTTCGAGCTTCCACGATCAAACGATAACTCCGATTGACACGAAAATTGAAATCCGGTAATAACTAACTATTACGGATCCAATGGAACTAGTTTCGTTCAATTCTGAGACTGTTCAAAAATTGACTATTTTCACTAGTCGATTTTAATATTAAAATATTCAATTTTCACAAATTAACTTTTAATTCGATTTTAAAAGTTCTAAAATATCATTCTAACTTCCATATGATAAAATAAAATTTTACAAATCATTTTCAATCATATTTAACTCAATTTTCAATTATTTCCATAATTTAACATATTAAATTATCGATTTAATTATCCAATTAAATCCAATAATTCAAAATAAAATTTATTTGACTTATAAATTCACTTGTTAATATTTAAAATTAATTAAATACTCAAATTTTAATAAATTAAAATTCTGGGTCGTTACACGCTCCCTTGAAATGGACTTCTCAGGAGTGCCACCGAGTGGTGCTGCCTTGAGCCAAGGGGGGTTCTAAAATTGATCCTGTGAGGAGTCCGGACAAAACTAGTTCCTGAGGATTATGAGTTGAGTTACCATAGCGTAAGTCGTGTGTGCCGCGGAGAGCCAACAGTTACATGGACTTTTGTTGTGACTGCAACGTAACCTAGGATGTAACTGCGACCTATGGTAACATTGCGAAAGTCGTGTGTGCCGCTGAGAGCCAACAGTCTGCGTTTGAGTTTATCTCGGTAGACTGCGACCTATGTAGGAATGGAGAAGTTTCATTTCGATAGCGAAAATCAGAGTGCCGCGGAGAGCCTGCAGTTACATGGACTTTTGCTGCGACGGCAACGTAACCCTGGATGTAACTGTGATCTATTGTGTGGGTTCCATGGCGTAATAGAGAGTGCCGCGGAGAGCCTGCAGTTACATGGACTTTTGTTGTGACTGCAACGTAACCCTGATATGTAACTGTGACCATGGAATGGGGGTGATGATTTCTAGAGCATCCTCACTAAAAAAATATTTCCTCTATTTTCAAAATTGTTTTCTATATTTCAATAAAATTGTTTTCCAAGTATTTTCACTGGGTGTTGAAAACGGGTTTACCAAGTACTTATAGATTTTCAGTCCTACGCCTGATCAACCTATGACTGAATTTCTGTGAGAACAAGGATGGACTGGTTGAGACATCGAGTTATAAGAAATATTTTTATAAAAAGCTATTTTAATTGTATTGTCCAAATTTGAAGGCATTCCTAAATTTTAAAGTAAAAAGGGATTTCAAATTGGAATTATAAAATAAAATTGGACTCGGGAAATTTCAATGAAGCAATTCTTTGAAATAAAATCGCATATTGATTTGAAAGTTGGAAGTAAGCTAATTAACAAAATAATTACTTGATGGGGTATGTTAATAAAATTTAACTTTGGTTAATAAATGGATTGTAAATTAATAATGGAGTTTGGAAATGAATTCAAATTGTAAATAGAACTCGACTTGGATTTAATAATGAAATAAATTAGAAGAGATGTTGTAAAAATAAAATAGGGCTGGATTGAAAAAGAAATGTGATGGTTTGAATTATAAATAAAATTCAAGGGTGATTTGAAAAATATTTAATGAGATTTGCAAGTGGATTGGATATAAGAGAAGTGATTATAATAGAAATAGTTTGAGTTGCAAAGCAAAATCCAAGTGAATATAAATAAATTGAGATGGCCTTGTATTAATAAAATAAATTCGAAATAAACAAGTAAATTAAAAATTTTATTGGGATCACTGGAATTATATAATAAATGGATGAAGCCTGATGAATAAAAAAAAATTGAGTCAAACTTTAATTGGAATTGGATTGTCAGACTGGACTTAAGTTCGATGGCATATGTGCCTGGATATTGTTTTGATAAATTGAGAAGGTGGATTAAATTTACAATGAAGGAGATGGGCTAACTGAATTAAATGGAATTTGATTTAATGAGAATCAAATTTAATGGAAGTGGACTTAGGTTGATGTTGGAATAAATTAAAGTAATTAACTTAAGTTTGAAGTTTATGGAGGCTTGGCTTCGAATAAGGATAAAAGCCTATTAAATTAAAGCTTGGATAAAATTAATTTGGAAATGGTTATAAATTTAGAAATATTGAATATGCTAAGCGTAATAAATAGTTTGAATGTAGTCAATAAGGTGATGAAATGAAATGCGTATGTATGGTTGGTGAATAAATTAAAATGGAATTGAATTAAATAAAACTGAGTTGGAATCAATTTTAATTGGATATAAAACTTAAACAATTAATTATTCACATGGATATTATCAAATTGCGTAGAAATGATTATCGTTTAACGTAAGCGAGATTTAATCAAATTAAATGCTATGAATTAGTGGAAGCGATATAATTGATTTTTGAATCAATTGAAGTGAATATGAGATTGTTTCGCTTAAAATGAGTTGAATGCAAGTAATTGTGTGTAAACCATTAAAATTGAATGAAAAGGCATATAAATTTGGTTGGAAACAATTAGATGTGCTTTAAAACATATAAATTGCTTATTGGAAATGTTTGGTGCTTGTTATTTATGTAATGCATGTGTTTGGGCTTTTGAAAGTAAGTGTTAGGTTAATAAAATTTCTATATATGGCACTTACATATTTAAATTGAGTAAGTACAGGTACAGGGAAGCCGTTTGGCTAGATTTGGGTATGCTAATTGCTAAAATTTATAAACTGCTTGCTTAAATGTTAAATAAGGTACGCCTACGCAATAAAAATAGGAAATATGAACTGTTTTTGCTTTTTCCGACCGTGTGGGTCGATGTATACATATTTATATATATTGTCAAATTGCAAAAGCTCCTCCGTACAAAGGAGACTCTGCCAAAAAATTTCTGAAAATTTTGGGAGTTAGAAAATTTTTGGAAATTTTGGTTAACGACAAAACAATTTTAAATTGGAAGTTAAAGTAAACTAGTAAATGAAACTAATATGAATCGGTTTAAAAGAAAGATATAACTCAATATTAGAAATCGAAAATAAATTGAATTCAAATGAAACGGCGAAAACTAATTTGAATAGAAGTGGGTATGAAACTTATATAAAGAGATGTATAAAATGATTTATAAGGTTACGATTGGATATTGTTGCTAAGTGAGATATGCAGGTATTAAAGAGAAAAGAAATTGGATTTGGTTCCAAAAGATAAATTCAAATTGTCCAACAAAAAGGTATGTATTTAAATTTCTGTATGAAATTAGATTGGGTTTTTGATGCAGCCACTTGGCTTTTGTTTTCTTTTTGGTATTTGGGAGCCCGTGGAGGCCTTTTGTAGTAGTACCGAGCAAGCCGCGCAAAGGAGACGCTGGCAAAAAATTTCGGGAATTTAGGGTGTTAGAAAATTTTGACAAAATTTTGATAATTCAAAATTTAGATTTAAAACTGAAATCTAAAAGATTGAGCAAAAGAGTATTGTGTGAAAGCTATAGAAGGTTTTGGGAAGTTGTATGAGGTGATAGATATTCAACCATACATGCCACATCGCAAATGCAACTAAACAACAAATGCAATATATATTCAACCATCAACCAACTATCATCCAACTAGCATTCATAACCAAAATATATTCATTCATATTCTCATTAATATTTCATGAATTGGTTTTCAATTTAATCCCATTTGATTCATTAACAGTGGATGTTTTTACTAACATTCATTTTCAATTAGTTTATATTCACTAATTCATATTCAAGTTGGTTCACTTCCAAATCAAATTCAATTCTATTTAAGATTCACTTAACTTCCAATCGAATTCCAATTACTTTAGCTTCCAATTTCATTAACACTTAATGAATTATATATAATCAACTAACAATCAAATAACAACCAATGTTTATTCATTACAACCAAATTCCTTTGCTTCACTTACATTCATTTTGGTTTAACTAAATTGATTTTCATTTACTTATTCAACTCCTAATAACATTAGATTTTTAAATGAATCAACACTTACATTCATTATTCCATATCAACTATTCACATTTAATTGATTTACATTCAATCCATTCATTCAATTCTATTACAAAAGTTGAATTTCACTTACATAACTCAAGTTCATATTTCATTTTACTTTATTACTAATATCAACTTCATTTAACATCACTTAAGTTATATTCCATTTAACTTTAAACTCATTTTTATTCACAACTCATATTTATAAATATATTCATATAGTTTCACTTCTTAAATATATAAGTTTATTTCACAATTGTAAATCACTTTAATTATAATTCAATTCTTATAATTCTTTTGCTTATACAACTATTCTTTTGTTTAGATTATTCAAACAACTAAACAATCAACTTACATACACTTTAATAATTCTGAAAATTTATTTCTTTTATATATAAAATATATTCAAGGCAAAATTATTTCATTTACCCAATTTAAAACAATATTGTGTCGAATTGTTCTATTCAAGTGTTTAGAAACCCCTTCGGCATAGTCTTGCGGACCACGCTGACGAAAGTTCATATACCACTCAATAAACCAATCATCACAATATAAAACAATTTTATATTCACTAACAAATACGCTCTCATAGCTATTATTACATTCAACTCATTCTAGAGCACTGCTGACTCTATCTCTAATGAGTAATACCCAACAGAACCATGGTTGTCGCTTAACCATATGCTCTGATACCACATTGTCAGGACTCGATTCTTCGACTTCCGAAAATTCAACATCGATACTCACTTTATCGACTGCCGAGTAATCGAACGACGGAAAACCGAACACTGAGGGTTTTAAGAAAGAAGAAAAGAGAGGAGAAGATAGAAAATATAGAGAAAAGAAAACAGAAAATAGAAAATAGAGAAAATAGAATAGAACGGAAAAGAAAAATAGAACGGAACAGAAAACAACAGAACAACAGAATCTCACAATTCGCAGCGGAACAACATATAATAATAAATGAATAATCTTTAAACAAAGAACTATATCAGTTATTACATTTTATACATTTCATTACATTACATCAGAGTGTACAACAACAACAAATAGTGCAGCGGAAAAGAAATACTATATACTAGTAATACGCCATGCCATCCATCTTGCCTCCAGCAACTCCAGAATATCCAGAATATCCTGATAAACCTTAACTCTTGACTGCTCGTGTGAAAATTGGTGGGCACCCAGAGTTTAGGAAGGAAAACAATAAACTCCGAGTCAGTCATGTGACTGGTGTGAGAACTCAAAACAGTTTATTTATCTTTAAAATCAAAATAAAGGAATATTTTTAAATCAATTCGCAATGCTTTTTAAAATGAGACTACCATAAGACCTCCCGCCACACACACAATGCAAACGCAGACTTGGAGGAGATTTCTCCTTATGATAGTCAAAGATGCTTGATACGCATTAAAATCAAATCAATTTTGATATTATTATTAGTGCATAGTGTAGAAGATATTTCGAAAATAGAATATAAATCTTAGCCAGCATAGGTACCATTATATTATGCCTACTAATAGCTACCATATTAGATGGCAGGTTCTGCAACTAAAACCGTACAAGTCACGTATTGTTTCTTTGGATTTCCAACGAATGATCAGGCCAAGGAACTTCCCATTGCCACATGAGAATGCCTCTGGATGGACATCCCCGAGAACCAAACCGGATCTCTACCAACACAAGGCCGGGTTACCCCTAACTGAGTAACAACTGACCGAATATGCCATCCCCCGGTCCTTTGGGACCTTTCACCGAGCGCTCGTAATCAATTCACACAATCATAACAAAGTGTTTTCAACATGAGTAAGTATATGGGCTCCATACCATGATACCACCCTTTTCCAGAAGGAAATGCACATATCCTAAAGGGCGCTACCCCTCATAACCTTGCCGCATCTTTCCTGTTTTGACCATTCCGGGGTGTGAGGCTCGACGAAGTCACGTCCATAAAAACATACTTTATACAAAAGCCATGCTTTGGGTCAACAAATGATCATAGAAATGATCACAAGGATAGACGATCAAATAAACGATCCTATCACAAATAATCAACACAATGATCATTTCAGCATCACTCAGCATGTCACATTACCAAATTGGGAATATATCGCTAATAACATTCAACTACATAACCTCTAAGCTCGTACGTCTCAGAGAAGGGTGTTAAGCTAAAAGAATAAATTCTCCGCCACCAACAGAAATATATTTGAAAGAAATCGGCTTTATATCTCAACTTGTAATGTCAGACACACAATCCATACAAGTCTGTTTCGGGCTCGAACAAAACCGAAGGCACTTATTACGAAGCCCTTGCAATCTGGGTATTCACAATCCCGATCGAATTTCCCATCACTTAAGGAATCTCTATACCAGGAGCTACCCAGTGCAGAGACAATCGATAGGTCGTCCTATCGCTTTCGCAAATACTCGGTCTTCAACACCGATCTTCAATGCAATTCATAACGATATCACATATTCGGAATGGGTTATACGGCCCCATGGTCCTTTCCCGGTTAACCCGAATAGTGAGCGCTTATTCAAAAATAAGTGTGGCATTCAAATTCAAACAAATCACATCAAGTACCCATTCAAAGGGAAATATTGATAGTCGGTTATTGAACTATCAATGGATATGCACAACATCACCAGATTCCAAATAATTTTCCAAATTATTTATTTTCCAAAATATCTTCACTAGATATATAATTTCCACACTTCAAAAATAAATCAATATTTATTTTTCTAAACCAATCCCACTTTCTTTTATAAATTCCTTAGTGAATTTATAATTCCCAAAATATCTGTGAATATACGTTTCAATTCGATTTCTAATATTCATTTTCAATTTATCTTCAAAAAGATAAATTCTCAAAATATTCACTTTATATCGGAAAACAATTCCATAGTTATTAAAAATAAGTAATTCACAACCCTATTTATTTTCAACACTTGGAAAATATTCAATATACTTAAATCGAGATTAAGTATATATTTCATTCTTTAAGGAAATCATTCTCTTAAACATATTTACTTGGGCCAAAACGAATGTTACGTAAAACATCGTTACTACAACCCAAAATCACTAGTATAGGGATTCGAAATTAAAATAGATATATAAATCCCAATACTATACAAAACATTTCCTTTCGAAAATCATTTACTATAACAACAGTGTTATAGTCCATTATTTCCTTCTATTTCTCGAAAACGTCTATTTCAACAATGAATGTTGAAATCTATGGTTTCGAATCTCAGCACATTTAAAACATCGTTAGATCGTTTTAATTCTATTTAAAATATCACATTCTAAACATTTTCTTTAACATATTATTCACTATTCAGAAACGTGAATATACTACGTTAATAATTTTCATCGTTTTTATACATTTTAACTTAAAGGATTATTCACTGTCTAAAACGTGAATATAACTCCATTTATAGGTTTCAACAAATTTTCTTGTCAAAATAAGTCATTTGCGAATTTATAAAACAACGTTTATAAATTCCATTCTATTTATTTATAAAAACTTCCTTTTTATAAATTCTTTTATTAACCTATTCCAGTTTATAACTCAATTATAAACTAAAAGTTCATATTATAAGTTAAATACTTATAAAACGATTATTTTACAAAATCGTTCTTTTAAACTACATAATTATGAATCTTATAACTTATAAGATTCAATTATTCATCCAAATATATTCTTTAATAATTTCACAAAATTTATAAATCTTACTATTTATAAATTTCATTCATAACTTCACCATTTAAAATTTTATGAATTCCATTCATTTACAAAAATTCATTTTCACTTCATTCAAACACTTATAAAAACTCGTTTTATAATGTCAATATTTCAATTTATAAATATCCATTTATAAATCTCTTAATATAAATCAATTTATATTATTCTTTCTAAACGTCTTTAAATTCCTTTAAAAACTTCATCCTTTTGATTCATAAAATAATTAAATTTTATAAATCCTATATTTAAACTTTTCACAATAAATTCTAAAATCCCGATTAAACTCTTTTATAAAATCAATAGCATCATATTCTCAAAAATCAGTTTTTAACTATTTTTCTCAAAAATCATAATTTTTATAACATTAAAAATTATAACGTTTATTTATTTAAAATAGATCAAATTCCAAACATATAGTATATTTTCAAAAATCACTTTATAAATCATTTTAAAATTCCAAAACTCGGTCCAATGATGCTACATACCAAATAGTCAATCACGACAACAACGATATCATATATCGATATGATAATCCATCAAATATCAAAATATCTGAAATCAAATAAAAACTGTTGAGGAATCCAGTTGGATCCCTCCAACCTGTTTTTCTGCATCCACAAACATTAGCACAATACCAATTTCGCTCCAGTACGAAATTATCGCGGTATATGGGATTTAAAATATTATCCGCTTAATAGACGGCGCAATAGGGTCTCATCCGCTAAACAAAAAATGCGGGAAATCAATAACTCCAATATATACATATGCCAATATATATATATTGCTACTATATATAATACCAATTTCACTGTTTATGAAATATTCGCGGTATATGTTTTTAATAAATAACATCCGCTTACTAACGGCGTATAATGTCTATTTTAACAATCAACAGATATCAATCATCATTCAAATATGCATTCAAATATTTTAAATCTAACTATTTAAAATAAAATCGAAACTGATTCGATTGAGTGAGAAGTTTTCACCTTGATTTTAATTTCCGTTTTAGCGATTTATTTCGAATAAAATTAAACGGACGTTTAATTTTACCCAAAATTATCACTAACTCCAAACGACTCCAAACCAACTTCATAGCGTAGTGCTCGTCCATACGATTCCAACGCAACTGGTTTCGTGTGTTTTCGACCTCGTATGAAAAAGTTATGAATATTTGAAGTTTACACGATTTATACTTAAATTAATTTACAATTTCTTTTCAAATATTAAACCTTGCTGCATCACAACCATCGATTCCCCTTTCTTCAGATCCTAGCCGTGCATATGCTTCTCCTACATCACGCACTCCTACAGACAACGGCCGCACAAAGAACCCATACAACAAGCAACTAGGGTTTCAAATTGCTCCTCCTACACTTGACTATACTTCATCAAACCACTGCCATGTCGAAGCCCTTCGCGAGAGCTACCTCCACCACCAACCACCTGAAGCTCGGCCCCCCCATTCTCCTCGAATTGCGTGCGCAAGTAAGCACGGTCGGCCCCACTTTTCTCCTCCTCTGATGCTCCAAACTCCATCATCACCTTATGGATTTAAAGCTCTCGTTACCCTCTACAATGTTGTAGTTAATCACTTTGGCTAAAACTTCACGGATTGGAAGAGATTAAGGAAAGAAAACTAGAGATTTCTGGCCATTCAATACTAAAGTGGCGGTTGTGCATATTTAGATTAGGGTTTTTCTTTTTTTTTTTCTTTTTTTTAGAATGGTGGGCTATTTATAAGGAACCGACGAAACACTATTCATCCCGGAAATTCCGAACTCCGATTTACGCGCCGTAACCAGCGTTTCTAGGGTTTACCCCGCGTTCCGGACACAATGGAACAGGTTTCGGAAGCTAATTCGGAAGTATGTGCGAGTTATGGCTATAAACGCTCAATTTAAATTAAACCGATTTAAGCGATTTTCTAGGCGTTTTAATTTGTACCGAACAAACGGTAAATCCAATTGACACGAAATTTGAAACCTTACAATAATATCACATTACGGATCCGATGAAACTGGTTTCGTCGAAATCCGAGACTTTTTGAAAAATGGCTATTTTAGCTCGCCAAATTAATATTAAAAATAATTCGATGCGTTTCGAGCTGCCACGATCAAACGATAACTCCGATTGACACGAAATTTGAAATCCGGTAATAACTAACTATTACGGATCCAATGGAACTGGTTTCGTTCAATTCTGAAACTGTTCAAAAATTGACTATTTTCACTAGTCGATTTAAATATTAAAATATTCAATTTTCACAAATTAACTCTTAACTCGATTTTAAAAGTTCTAAATTATCATTCTAACTCCAATATGATAAAATAAAATTTTACAAATCATTTTCAATCATATTTAACCCAATTTTCAATTATTTCCATAATTTAACATATTAAATTATCGATTTAATTATCCAATTAAATCCTATAATTCAAATAAGAATTTATTTGACTTATAAATTCACTTATTAATATTTAAAATTAATTAAATATTCAAATTTTAATTTCTAAAAATTCTGGGTCGTTGCAATCTTCCCCCCTTAAAAGAATTTCGTCCTCGAAATTACAAGTAAGAAAAGTTATAGAATTTATTAACTTTCCAAAATCCATAGTTAAATATCTAACAATACTTTACTAAGTTTTGAAATCATACTTAGTTATCTTTTCAAAAATAACTACTATTGTTTAACTTTCAATTCCAAAATCAAAGTTAAAGTTTTCAAAATTTTCCAATTTTTCTCAAATTTTTTCTAACGCCTTAAATTTTCGAAAAAATTCGCCATAGTCTCCTTTGCGCGGCTCGATCCCGAAAAAAATGACAGTATATATATCACAAATATACATCTCATCAAGTAATGAGGCATCCCGAAGGGAAAAAATGTAAAAGTACGGTATTTAATCCGAGATATGTACCTTATATTTTATTAGCAAGCATATACGGCTAATATAGCGCGAAAGCGAGCTCCAAATGCGAAGCAAACGCGATCCGCACCTACTAATCACTCAACAAACAACATGAGAACATGCATATAGACAATAGTATCGATATACAACATATAGTAACATAATAACTATACATGCCACATAGCAAATGCAACTAAACAACAAATGCAATATATATTCAACCATCAACCAACTATCATCCAACTAGCATTCATAACCAAAATATATTCATTCATATTCTCATTAATATTTCATGAATTGGTTTTCAATTTAATCCCATTTGATTCATTAACAGTGGATGTTTTTACTAACATTCATTTTCAATTAGTTTATATTCACTAATTCATATTCAAGTTGGTTCACTTCCAAATCAAATTCAATTCTATTTAAGATTCACTTAACTTCCAATCGAATTCCAATTACTTTAGCTTCCAATTTCATTAACACTTAATGAATTATATATAATCAACTAACAATCAAATAACAACCAATGTTTATTCATTACAACCAAATTCCTTTGCTTCACTTACATTCATTTTGGTTTAACTAAATTGATTTTCATTTACTTATTCAACTCCTAATAACATTAGATTTTTAAATGAATCAACACTTACATTCATTATTCCATATCAACTATTCACATTTAATTGATTTACATTCAATCCATTCATTCAATTCTATTACAAAAGTTGAATTTCACTTACATAACTCAAGTTCATATTTCATTTTACTTTATTACTAATATCAACTTCATTTAACATCACTTAAGTTATATTCCATTTAACTTTAAACTCATTTTTATTCACAACTCATATTTATAAATATATTCATATAGTTTCACTTCTTAAATATATAAGTTTATTTCACAATTGTAAATCACTTTAATTATAATTCAATTCTTATAATTCTTTTGCTTATACAACTATTCTTTTGTTTAGATTATTCAAACAACTAAACAATCAACTTACATACACTTTAATAATTCTGAAAATTTATTTCTTTTATATATAAAATATATTCAAGGAAAAATTATTTCATTTACCCAATTTAAAACAATATTGTGTCGAATTGTTCTATTCAAGTGTTTAGAAACCCCTTCGGCATAGTCATGCGGACCACGCTGACGAAAGTTCATATACCACTCAATAAACCAATCATCACAATATAAAACAATTTTATATTCACTAACAAATACGCTCTCATAGCTATTATTACATTCAACTCATTCTAGAGCACTGCTGACTCTATCTCTAATGAGTAATACCCAACAGAACCATGGTTGTCGCTTAACCATATGCTCTGATACCACATTGTCAGGACCCGATTCTTCGACTTCCGAAAATTCAACATCGATACTCACTTTATCGACTGCCGAGTAATCGAACAACGGAAAACCAAACACTGAGGGTTTTAAGAAAGAAGAAAAGAGAGGAGAAGATAGAAAATATAGAGAAAAGAAAATAGAAAATAGAAAATAGAGAAAATAGAATAGAACGGAAAAGAAAAATAGAACGGAACAGAAAACAACAGAACAACAGAATCTCAATTCGCAGCGGAACAACATATAATAATAAATGAATAATCTTTAAACAAAGAACTATATCAGTTATTACATTTTATACATTTCATTACATTACATCAGAGTGTACAACAACAACAACAAATAGTGCAGCGGAAAAGAAATACTATATACTAGTAATACGCCATGCCATCCATCTTGCCTCCAGCAACTCCAGAATATCCAGAATATCCTGATAAACCTTAACTCTTGACTGCCCGTGTGAAAATTGGTGGGCACCCAGAGTTTAGGAAGGAAAACAATAAACTCCGAGTCAGTCATGTGACTGGTGTGAGAACTCAAAACAGTTTATTTATCTTTAAAATCAAAATAGAGGAATATTTTTAAATCAATTCGCAATGCTTTTTAAAATGAGACTACCATAAGACCTCCCGCCACACACACAATGCAAACGCAGACTTGGAGGAGATTTCTCCTTATGATAGTCAAAGATGCTTGATACGCATTAAAATCAAATCAATTTTGATATTATTATTAGTGCATAGTGTAGAAGATATTTCGAAAGTAGAATATAAATCTTAGCCAGCATAGGTACCATTATATTATGCCTACTAATAGCTACCATATTAGATGGCAGGTTCTGCAACTAAAACCGTACAAGTCACGTATTGTTTCTTTGGATTTCCAACGAATGATCAGGCCAAGGAACTTCCCATTGCCACATGAGAATGCCTCTGGATGGACATCCCCGAGAACCAAACCGGATCTCTACCAACACAAGGCCGGGTTACCCCTAACTGAGTAACAACTGACCGAATATGCCATCCCCCGGTCCTTTGGGACCTTTCACCGAGCGCTCGTAATCAATTCACACAATCATAACAAAGTGTTTTCAACATGAGTAAGTATCTGGGCTCCATACCATGATACCACCCTTTTCCAGAAGGAAATGCACATATCCTAAAGGGCGGTACCCCTCATAACCTTGCCGCATCTTTCCTGTTTTGACCATTCCGGGGTGTGAGGCTCGACGAAGTCACGTCCACAAAAACATACTTTATACAAAAGCCATGTTTTGGGTCAACAAATGATCATAGAAATGATCACAAGGATAGACGATCAAATAAACGATCCTATCACAAATAATCAACACAATGATCATTTCAGCATCACTCAGCATGTCACATTACCAAATTGGGAATATATCGCTGATAACATTCAACTACATAACCTCTAAGCTCATACGTCTCAGAAAAGGGTGTTAAGCTAAAAGAATAAATTCTCCGCCACCAACAGAAATATATTTGAAAGAAATCGGCTTTATATCTCAACTTGTAATGTCAGACACACAATCCATACAAGTCTGTTCCGGGCTCGAACAAAACCGAAGGCACTTCTTACGAAGCCCTTGCAATCCGGGTATTCACAATCCCGATCGAATTTCCCATCACTTAAGGAATCTCTATACCAGGAGCTACCCAGTGCAGAGACAATCGATAGGTCGTCCTATCGCTTTCGCAAATACTCGGTCTTCAACACCGATCTTCAATGCAATTCATAACGACGTATCACATATTCGGAATGGGTTATACGACCCCATGGTCCTTTCCCGGTTAACCCGAACAGTGAGCGCTTATTCAAAAATAAGTGTGGCATTCAAATTCAAACAAATCACATCAAGTACCCATTCAAAGGGAAATATTGATAGTCGGTTATTGAACTATCAATGGATATGCACAACATCACCAGATTCCAAATAATTTTCCAAATTATTTATTTTCCAAAATATCTTCACTAGATATATAATTTCCACACTTCAAAAATAAATCAATATTTATTTTTCTAAACCAATCCCACTTTCTTTTATAAATTCCTTAGTGAATTTATAATTCCCAAAATATCTGTGAATATACGTTTCAATTCGATTTCTAATATTCATTTTCAATTTATCTTCAAAAAGATAAATTCTCAAAATATTCACTTTATATCGGAAAACAATTCCATACTTATTAAAAATAAGTAATTCACAACCCTATTTATTTTCAACACTTGGAAAATATTCAATATACTTAAATCGAGATTAAGTATATATTTCATTCTTTAAGGAAATCATTCTCTTAAACATATTTACTTGGGCCAAAACGAATGTTACGTAAAACATCGTTACTACAACCCAAAATCACTAGTATAGGGATTCGAAATTAAAATAGATATATAAATCCCAATACTATACAAAACATTTCCTTTCGGAAATCATTTACTATAACAACAGTGTTATAGTCCATTATTTCCTTCTATTTCTCGAAAACGTCTATTTCAACAATGAATGTTGAAATCTATGGTTTCGAATCTCAGCACATTTAAAACATCGTTAGATCGTTTTAATTCTATTTAAAATATCACATTCTAAACATTTTCTTTAACATATTATTCACTATTCAAAAACGTGAATATACTACGTTAACAATTTTCATCGTTTTTATACATTTTAACTTAAAGGATTATTCACTGTCTAAAACGTGAATATAACTCCATTTATAGGTTTCAACAAATTTTCTTGTCAAAATAAGTCATTTGCGAATTTATAAAACAACGTTTATAAATTCCATTCTATTTATTTATAAAAACTTCCTTTTTATAAATTCTTTTATTAACCTATTCCAGTTTATAACTCAATTATAAACTAAAAGTTCATATTATAAGTTAAATACTTATAAAACGATTATTTTACAAAATCGTTCTTTTAAACTACATAATTATGAATCTTATAACTTATAAGATTCAATTATTCATCCAAATATATTCTTTAATAATTTCACAAAATTTATAAATCTTACTATTTATAAATTTCATTTATAACTTCACCATTTAAAATTTTATGAATTCCATTCATTTACAAAAATTCATTTTCACTTCATTCAAACACTTATAAAAACTCGTTTTATAATGTCAATATTTCAATTTATAAATATCCATTTATAAATCTCTTAATATAAATCAATTTATATTATTCTTTCTAAACGTCTTTAAATTCCTTTAAAAACTTCATCCTTTTGATTCATAAAATAATTAAATTTTATAAATCCTATATTTAAACTTTTCACAATAAATTCTAAAATCCCGATTAAACTCTTTTATAAAATCAATAGCATCATATTCTCAAAAATCAGTTTTTAACTATTTTTCTCAAAAATCATAATTTTTATAACATTAAAAATTATAACGTTTATTTATTTAAAATAGATCAAATTCCAAACATATAGTATATTTTCAAAAATCACTTTATAAATCATTTTAAAATTCCAAAACTCGGTCCAATGATGCTAAATACCAAATAGTCAATCACGACAACAACGATATCATATATCGATATGATAATCCATCAAATATCAAAATATCTGAAATCAAATAAAAACTGTTGAGGAATCCAGTTGGATCCCTCCAACCTGTTTTCCTGCATCCACAAACATTAGCACAATACCAATTTCGCTCCAGTACGAAATTATCGCGGTATATGGGATTTAAATATTATCCACTTAATAGACGGCGCAATAGGGTCTCATCCGCTAAACAAAAAATGCGGGAAATCAATAACTCCAATATATACATATGCCAATATATATATATTGCTACTATATATAATACCAATTTCACTGTTTATGAAATATTCGCGGTATATGTTTTTAATAAATAACATCCGCTTACTAACGGCGTATAATGTCTATTTTAACAATCAATAGATATCAATCATCATTCAAACATGCATTCAAATATTTTAAATCTAACTATTTAAAATAAAATCGAAACTGATTCGATTGAGTGAGAAGTTCTCACCTTGATTTTAATTTCCGTTTTAGCGATTTATTTCGAATAAAATTAAACGGACGTTTAATTTTACCCAAAATTCTCACTAACTCCAAACGACTCCAAACCAACTTCATAGCGCAGTGCTCGTCCATACGATTCCAACGCAACTGGTTTCGCGCGTTTTCGACCTCGTATGAAAAAGTTATGAATATTTGAAGTTTACACGATTTATACTTAAATTAATTTACAATTTCTTTTCAAATATTAAACCTTGCTGCATCACAACCATCGATTCCCCTTTCTTCAGATCCTAGCCGTGCATATGCTTCTCCTACATCACGCACTCCTACAGACAACGGCCGCACAAAGAACCCATACAACAAGCAACTAGGGTTTCAAATTGCTCCTCCTACACTTGACTATACTTCATCAAACCACTGCCATGTCAAAGCCCTTCGCGAGAGCTACCTCCACCACCAACCACCTGAAGCTCGGCCCCCCCATTCTCCTCGAATTGCGTGTGCAAGTAAACACGGTCGGCCCCACTTTGTTCCTCCTCTGATGCTCCAAACTCCATCATCACCTTATGGATTTAAAGCTCTCGTTACCCTCTACAATGTTGTAGTTAATCACTTTGGCTAAAACTTCACGGATTGGAAGAGATTAAGGAAAGAAAACTAGAGATTTCTGGCCATTCAATACTAAAGTGGCGGCTGTGCATATTTAGATTAGGGTTTTTCTTTTTTTTTCTTCTTTTTTTTAGAATGGTGGGCTATTTATAAGGAACCGACGAAACACTATTCATCCCGGAAATTCCGAACTCCGATTTACGCGCCGTAACCAGCGTTTCTAGGGTTTACCCCGCGTTCCGGACACAATGGAACAGGTTTCGGAAGCTAATTCGGAAGTATGTGCGAGTTATGGCTATAAACGCTCAATTTAAATTAAACCGATTTAAGCGATTTTCTAGGCGTTTTAATTTGTACCGAACAAACGGTAAATCCAATTGACACAAAATTTGAAACCTTACAATAATATCACATTACGGATCCGATGAAACTGGTTTCGTCGAAATCCGAGACTTTTTGAAAAATGGCTATTTTAGCTCGCCAAATTAATATTAAAAATAATTCGATGCGTTTCGAGCTGCCACGATCAAACGATAACTCCGATTGACACGAAATTTGAAATCCGGTAATAACTAACTATTACGGATCCAATGGAACTGGTTTCGTTCAATTCTGAGACTGTTCAAAAATTGACTATTTTCACTAGTCGATTTAAATATTAAAATATTCAATTTTCACAAATTAACTCTTAATTCGATTTTAAAAGTTCTAAAATATCATTCTAACTCCAATATGATAAAATAAAATTTTACAAATCATTTTCAATCATATTTAACCCAATTTTCAATTATTTCCATAATTTAACATATTAAATTATCGATTTAATTATCCAATTAAATCCAATGATTCAAATAAGAATTTATTTGACTTATAAATTCACTTATTAATATTTAAAATTAATTAAATATTCAAAATTTCTAAAAATTCTGGGTCGTTACACTCGTCCTCTGAGATCGCGATAAGGAAGGGTACCGTGATTCGTTTTGAGGCCGCGGCTAGGGATTTACTCGCGACGTCGATTATGATGCTGGAAGAATGGTGGTGTGTTCAATGCAGACGTTGTGAACAGAGGGGTTGAATGTCGGCAGTGGAGGTGGGTTTCGACTATGGAGATGTTGGTGAATGTCTGGGCACGTGATCAAACTTTTGTGAGTAATTTTATTTAAGTTTTGGATATGTGAAACGAAATTATTATGATCATTTATAAATTCTTTGAAGTAAACGTCTTTCAAAATTTTAATTAAGAACGGTTTGATTGATTGTTAAATTGAGCATGTTAAATACTTTAAAAGCTATGTAAAACTTAATTATTTTACAAATAACGTTAAATGTTAATTAAAGGTAAATATTTTTTAGTAATGTGTTTTAGGATTTAACAAAGAGGACGTTTACCTTGGGTATAATTAAGATTTGATAATTTATGAAATATGTTAAGATTAATTAAGTAATTGGGATTGTAATTAGTGATTGAGTAATTTGTAATTAGTGATTTACAAATGGGTAATTAGATTTTATAAAGTAACAATAAAGGTTAATAATTAATAGTTAGAGTGTAACGAATTAATAAATTACTTGGAAAAGTAATAAATTACTAATCACTGGATGTAATTAATTAGATGAAGAGGATTGAAAATTTAGAAGGCTAAGGTGAGTAAATCTCACTCTGATGGATTTATTATTTAAATTTAAATGGTTGAATTTAAGTAATTGGTAGAATGGTTAAATTAATTGGATGTGCACTGGTAATGATGTGACTTTGGATTATGGTTGGTTCTCGAGTTAATTGTGCTAAACTCAAAATTAAATTTGTTAAACTTAAATGATAAATAAGAAACGGTTTCGTTTTAAAGTTAATTAGGGTTGATGATTGTGATTCATTAAAATAGAAGAATAATTAGAAGGATAATTAATTAATTAAATTAATGGATGATTTGGGTTGATTAATTTAATAATTATGGGTTTGTATTAATTAAAGTGTAAGTTAAATTATTAAGTTTAATTAACTTTGAATAATCAATGGATGGATTAATAGGTAATTACTTAATGTAATTAATCAATATAATTACTTTGTGAAATTAATCAAGAGGTTACCTAAAATAATTAATTAAGGAATAATTAATTTGTTAATGAAGTAAATAACAAGGTAGATAATTTCTGGTGGAGGTAAATCAAAGGTGTTTGATATGAGTGGTATGTAAAATGGTTAATTATTTAACGTAATTAAATTAAGTTAGAATAAATTGGAAGTAAATGGAAAAATCATAATTTATAAAACTAATGTCGAAATAAAAGATCGATAAAATTAAGAGTAATAAGTCAAAATAAATGGTTTGTGAGGACAAAATCAATAAGAAATTAAGGAATGATGTAATTAATATAGTTAATTAATTTATGAAGCAATTAAGACTACTTATTGATTTTGGGTTAAGAATGATTAATATCGAGAAATAACTTAAAAATAATTACTTGAATGTAATTGCAAGATGATTAATCCAGGGTGATTAATCAAGATGTATGGATAGGGAAAGGTTGATTAATTAATTGTTTTGAAATTAACTAATGAAGGAATCTAAGTGATTGAGGTTTGTAATTCAATTACAATTAATTGAATTGATGTGTATGTGATTAAGTTTTGCTTATGGATGATTGAATGTCTTTGGATGCTTTTAAATGAGTTAATTCCTCAGATATGAAATATTGTGTAATCTCAATTTGGTAACTTGGGATAGGAAGATATGAGATTCGAAGAGACCGGGTCGGGTATAAGGGTGAATACCCGAAACCACTTCGAATGTTTATAAATTGACATGTGGAATCTATATGCTGGAGTAAATGAATTTGAGGAATTGGACTACTTTAAAATCTAAATCTTTGGTACTTAGAAACTTATATGTGGGATAAGTTTTGTCTAATTTTAAAATGTGGCTTTGTGAATTTATATATGTTACCCGGGTTTATACGAGTTGTACATTTATGTATTCCATATTAGTTGGGTTTACTCACGCTGGTTTCCAGCCTGACCCGGGCGTTACTTTGGTGTAATGCTCGGGTCAGACCGAGTATTACAGATTTTCAGGTAGGTACGTTCTGGAGCTCAGAAGGCGAGCTGGATGGCAATATCGTATAGAGTATCCGCTGTATTTATTCTATTGTTAATATGAGACCGAATAATTATAGATATTCAGTGACTGTATATATGTAAAACTCTGATGTATATAATTGTAATCGACTGATATAGAATCCTTTTGTAAGCTATTATTATTTCTTATTATATTTTATCCGCTGCGATTGTGAGATGTTTGGTGTTTCTGTTCTTCTTCTTCTCTTTCTTCTTTTTCTTAACTATCTGGAATTTTCTGATTAGAAAATTTCGGGTTGTTACACTCCCACTGACTTCGAGGCATTTTTGGCTAACATGTGTAAATGGCTTACTCTGAATCATTATTTAGAATTTTCTGTTTCAATACATAACTACCAAACACTAAGTCTTATCGAGTGATAATTTTGTGAGTAAATCTGAATTAACTTGAGCATGTAGAATACCGAATCTGTTATGCTAATTTCAACAATTAAAATTTATGACATTATTCTTATCAACATAACTTATTTAATTTCAACCACATTATGTTTCCAATAAAGACACAATCTCGGCTGATGGATCATATCTCCTTAGTTATGACCACCAAATTCATGATAGCTTACTTGGAATTCTTTCAAATATGCGCATCATACTATATAGGGAAAAATCTTAATAGTTTAATTGAACAACCAAGGTGATGTATATTTTCGACATTAATAAGAAACTCATAGTTTCTCTTCGATGTACGAGAATACTTATTAGACATTTTAATGCTATGTGTTCATTTAGGTTAGTTAATTTCACTTCATCTCATATAATCAGTTCTATCCATGGATCAGATCCAATTCCATTTAACCACCAAAAATTTCTTAAAGAAATTCCTTAACAATGAAGTTGATATATCTTGAAACAACAATTGTTTCTTAGCCCAAATAGTCTAAGGATTTGTAACAACCTGAAAATTTTCAATCTCGAAAATTCTAGATAGTTAGAGAAAAGAAGAAAGAGATAGAAGAAGAACAGAAAAGAAACACACAATCTCACATTCGCAGCGGATAAAATATAGTATCAAAAATAGTTATACCAAAGAAAACTGTATCTAACAATTTACAACGATATATCAGAGTTACAATAATTTTATACAACATTGCACAGATACAATTTAACATGTCTCGGATATATACAATAATAATAACACAGCGGTAAACACTCCATATGTTCCAGCCATCCAGCTCGCCTCCTGAGTTCCAGATAGTTCCTACCTGAAAATCTGTAATACTCGGTCTGACCCGAGCATTACATCAAAGTAACACCCGGGTTAGGCTGGAAACCAGCGTGAGTAAACTCATCTAACAAGGAATACAAAAGCATGCAACTTATATAAACCCGGGGTAACTTATATCAATTTACAACTTCACAAGCTGTTATGGACATTACTTGTTTCACACATCAATTTATGAAGAATCGAAGTGGTTTCGGGTATTCACTAATACCCGACTCCGGTCTCTTCGAATTCAATTTTCATATAAACCAAGTTATCCAATTACATAACACTCAACTTTAATTGTCGGATAACACCTTTTCACAGCAATTTCCTAATTGATTGATTATCACATTATCATCGTCCATCCAACATATCATATCACAAAGCAATTCATATCAGGGATATCAACCAATTCAAAGCATTCATCATCATTCAATCATTAATAAGCAAGATTGATCACTTCCATTAATTACATTAATTAAGGATCCTCTAATGACTTTCATTAGTTAATTATTCTTAAATTTCATATAATAATTAACCTTTAATTTAATCACATTCATTAATCAATCTTGATTAATCATATTCATAGATTAACTTGCCTTAATTACTTCATCAATTAATCCAACTCTTTGATTAATTATATAAATTAATCCTCCAATTACACTGTGTAATCATTTCTTAGTTTCTTTCATCAAGTAACTATTCCTTTAATTACTACTCATCAAGTAATTTCCTTAAATTAATTTCAACCAGTAAACATCCACTAATTACTTTACTAAGTAATTACACCTTATTAATTACCTTAAGTAATTATACTTAATCCAACTTCAAGTGATTATCTTAATTAATTAAACTTAATTAATTAACTAAAATTAACCACATCAACTTAATTAATTACACAGAGTAATTAATTTCTTAATTACTTCCATTAAGTAATTTTCATCAAATAAATCTTATTTGGTAATTGTCCATTAATTACCCTTCAAAATTACTAATTAATTTCATTAAGTAATTAATCTTTAATCAATTAACCATTCTCTAAATTAATTATATTAATTAATTTAATCATATTAATACATCAATCCTTAAAAAATTGATTACACCAATTAATATATCTTTATGCATTATCTTAATAGTTAAATTAATTATTTACTTAATTGATTTCATTAATCAATTTAACCATTCCTTATTATATTAAATAATTTATTACTCCATTGATTTTTATCATTTAATTTTTCTTTGCAAATAAATAGGATTTAACCCATATAAATTACCGAATGAAAACATTTTGAAATTTTAGAACATGCTTTAAATCTTGTTATACTTTTGATTTTAAACCCAAGTTAACCTCAACTTCCACATACCCGAGTCAAAAGATAAAATACTCGTGTAAATCTCGATTCAAATCACGTGCTCAACCCGAGTAAAACTGCATCAGAAACTTGATTCCTACAACGCCTTCCTCTTCTTTTACTATCCCTTATTAATACATTGCTCCTACTACTCTACTAAGCCCCCAAGATAACATCGAGATATCCCACTGTCTTCCTCGAAGCAATGTTCGCAGCCAAAATTCAAACTTTAACTTTAAAAACTTAAACTGTCAAACTGTTAAGTGAAGCTACCCACTCGAACTTCGAGTCATACAAACATTCGCACGAGCACCCCTCTGAGTTTCTCACCAGAACCCATACCCTGACACACGAGCAGTGCCGTGCACATGCACCAGAGATCGCCATCACTCCGGCGAACGGCATTACCTCCTGCAAGTCACATACCACCGTGACAAACATTTCGACTCCTTGATTTCCACGCTTCGTAGACATAGACAAAACGAACACTTCCAGTCGAAACTGGACACTCAAGCTATCCAAAACCTTCCTCGACACGGCCATTCCGACCACCGGCACCGTTGCGCCTCCGTCCACGCCTTCTTCTATGACTCAGTAACACTCCCTCCAAAACTGGTCACTCTCGATGCATAGACAAACTCGAACGAACCCAAAACCCCAATGTTGGATCCACTAACCTTAAACCCTATTCCTCCCTTTATCCGATGCCACAACGAATTTAAACGTTTCCAGCCATTTTTCCCGACATCATCAGACCCTCCTCCATCCTGGTCCAATCCCTAACACCCCAAAATCCCCTGACCTCCTGAATTTGCAAAAAACCCCTTTACAGTACACTTAACAACTTCTCTTAGCATACACAATGGAAAATTATCTTTTTATTTTTAAAAATCCTATTATCTGATAACAATTTAAGATATATAATTGAATTAACAATTTATGATATTCGAATTTAACATACTTTTGAAAAAAATTCCTGTAAAACTAAATTTTAGAGGCAACTCATCACTATCTTTCTTAAAACAAATTTTATGTCTTGATTTTATGTTCGGACACACTTGTTTGGTATAAACTCTAAACCTATCAGTGCCTTAATGAAGATAAATTGAATTCTTTTTGCTAAATTCCCAATTCTGTTGTAGAACAGAGAGAAGAAACAGGCATATTCTAAATACACAGTAAAATCATACATTTATATACAGAGTGTTGGGGGTGTTTCCACCGAGCCATTAAAGGAGGGCACTGCCGAACCAACGCGAGCCAAAGCATCACTGGTCCAAACGACATACTTCCCTCCTAGCCGAACCAACACACCTCCTACATACCACCGAACCAAACAAACCACCTCTCCCATGCCTGCCGAACCACTCACCACCGGACCACCTGCCACCGGTCCAAAGCCTCGCCGAACCAGGATCTCACCGAACCAGAGCCACCCCACACCAATGCCGAACCAACCCTCTCTAAAGCATGACCGAACCAATCCACCACCGGACCATGCGCCACCGAACCAACCCATATGCCCAGCCTCCACCGGACCAAGCTACATCATCTACCACCGGATCGAAGCGCTACCGGACCAAGGCATTGCCGAACCAATGTCGCCAGGCCAGATTGCAACAGCCCAGGCCCGTCAGCAGCTATATACATTCAAGACCCCTGCCCCCAGCCTCACTCTACAAATAGAGGGGCAGGGGTACAACAATGGTAGACAAGTTTGAGAGCTCAAGCACGGAAGGAACTTTCAAACAACTTTCATATACTTATATACAAAGCTTTGTACTTGTAATCTGAAAGAAATAGGAGAATAACATATAAAGTGGACGTAGGCACGTTCAGGCCGAACGACTATAAATTTGTGTGTCTTTTGCAGTTTAGTCCATCTATTTCATATATTTGCATAAATCACCCAAACCATCCAGATCAACATATAATCAACTAAATCATACGACTATGAGGTGTTTGCCCATTTTTTGTGCAAACATTTTTGGTGCTTTCACTGAGAACAGGAGCTCGAAGCTTCAGCTTCTTCCACTTAATCCTTTTCCTGTCAGCATCGTTCATTTGGAAAACATGCCTCCCGGACGGAAGAAAGATACTAACAAAGGAAAGAACATTGCAACTAGCAGTATCCCAGATCCAGTAATCAGAGATCAAGACAATCGTCCAGTTCCAACAGCAAACGAAAATCAGGCAAATCCAACAGCCCCTGCTTCGGAACAACCAATTACAAGGACGAACCTGGACAGGGTTGTGGTTGAAGTAACTAACCGCTTCGCATCTCAACAAGAAGCCTTGGTGGACCAGCTCATGTCACGCTTAAGGTATGCTGAAGAATCCGATCGCAACACTGAATCATGGGGTGAGTCCCGGTCTGGACTATCAGGGAGACGACAAAGGTCTTTCTTCTTCGAAGAGGCTAATAACAGAAACAACAATGGTAGGAGCCGAGCCCAGGCTCAGCCCGAATTCTGACCCGAGGAAACTCTTGGAGTCGCACCCAACAGGGGAGGTACCAGACAGGGGTCGGATGTAGCTGAGCCTGTCATGCTACCTAACCATGGAAACACCAGTAGACGGGGCCGAGCTGGAGTCCAGCCCGAAGTTGGACCCGAGGAAGTGCTAAGAACAGAACCCAGCAGGGGAAGATCAAGGCAAGGGCCAACTGTGGCTGAACCCAGCATGGCCCCGGAAGACCAGAGGCAGCCATTGGAGAATGTCAGGAATGATAAACGATATCATCCTTACAGGTCATCTGGACGGAATCAATCCCGCAGGGAAGAACCAAACTCATTTTTTTCCGCTCCAAGTTCTGATGAAAGGATGGCACGATTGTTCAGAGAATGCGTCCAACGGGAGCAAAGGGATCGGGGGATAGGTGCTAGGGTAACCAGCCCCTTCACCCGCAATATCGAAACTGCCATCACCCCCCGGGAATGGAAAATGCCAACGATGGAACCTTACAAGGGAACCTCTGACCCCATCGTACACTTACAAAGATACACCCAGCATATGCTCATGAGCGGAGCAACGGAGGGAGTATTGTGTAAATGCTTTCCACTTTTCTTGGCAGATCTAGCTACCTCCTGGTTCTGCCACCTACCCCAAGGGTCCATCAGCTCATGGAAAATGTTGAAAGAAAAGTTCATCAGCCAGTTCCGCATTCATGTGGAACAACCCAAGGATGCTTATTCCTTATCTAATATCAAGCAGAAACCCGGGGAGACAGTGCAACAATATCTCACCCGATTCAACGCCGCGGCGGCCGCAGTCCAAGATGCCGACGAGAAACTTATCCTAATGGCTCTCTGCAGTAGTGTACATCCGGATACTAAATTTGCTAGAAGACTAACCAAGGAAAAGCCAGCTACTTTACCTGATTTCTTCCATGAAGCTGGAAAGTATATGAGACTTGAAGACGCTGCCACTGAGAGGCAGTCGGGGCAACAGGCTAAAACAGCTACAGACAGGGTTCCCGCTGTAGCAAAGGATGTTCAGAGAAATGACTCTAGAGACAATGCTGGGGGCAAGAAGGGAGAAAAGCGCTTATATCGACCTGGACCAAGATTTGACTCTTACACTCCTTTGAATGAAACGATCGAAAACATCTTCCTAGCTACTCACGACGAAGTTAGATACAAGCGCCCCCGCACAAGAAGGAGTCAGATAACGCACTCAACTCTGGAAAGTTCTGCCGCTTCCACGAATACCATGGACATGACACCAATGAATGCCACCATCTCCGGGACTTGATTGAAGAACACATCAGAAGGAAGAGACTGGAACGCTATGTAAAAGGCCAGAACAGGACTTCGACTCCTGCCAATGAGAATCCTAGGTTACTCCTCCTAGAAGTAGGCGGAGGAAATCGCAACACCAGCGGCTCTAGTCAAGAGAAGATAGTGGTCCATACCGTATCAGGAGGACCACACATCGCCGACGGAAGCTGGGCGAAGATGGAAAGATACGGTAAGTCACTTAGAAATGATGAAGGCTGCGTTAACTCTGTTATAGAAGAACGCCACCCGAAACGGAAAGAGAATGACGACATCACATTCAGTAGGCGTGATCTAGAGGGAAGACAGTACCCACACATGGATCCTATGGTCATCTCTGCCTGGCTCGGTCCAGCCAAAGTTTTTCGAATTTTAATAGACACTGGAAGCTCGGTAAATATGCTATTCAAGCATGCTTTCGACAAAATAAGACTGTCAATGAAGGATGTGTCTCCCTACAACAAACCATTACATGGTTTCACTGGAGATGCGAAGATGCCCCTCGGGCAACTGGACCTTTTTGTCGAAATAGGAAGTCATCCCCGCTCCGTTGTGCGAAAAAAAAATGTTTGTACTAATAGAGCACCACTCAGCCTACAACGCCTTTTTGGGAAGACCAGCCTTGTCTGACTTCCAAATTGTCCTAGCCCCGTGGTGCCTGAAGATGAAATTTCCAACAGATAAAGGAATAAGGGAAAGAGAGGGAGATCAAGACGCTGCTCGAGACTGCTATGTAACTGAATTCGCAATAACCGCAGAAAAGATAAAGGGAAAAATGCAGAGACTACTCTATGCATGAAAAGCTTGGAAGCATAGCAACTAAAGAAACCCCCTCCTCTTCGATATACCAGTGACCTTTCAATGAATTAGACCCCAGGGACAAAGAGGAGGAGGCCACCGCCGAGACTGCAGAGGCTATGGAATTCGTAGCTGTAGATAAACATGACTGAAGTAGACTATTGAAAATCGGATCTCAACTAAAAGAAGAATTAAAGGATCAACTCATTGATTTTCTTCGCCACAACATGGATGTATTTGCATGGACGCACGCTGACATGACAGGAATCTCCTCAGACGTAGCATGCCACGTGATGAACATCGATCCCACCAAGGTGCCAGTAAAGCAGAAAAAGAGAAACATGGGGGCAGAACGATCAGCAGCCCTCGAGGAAGAAGTAAAGAACCTACTTGCCAATAACTTTATACGAGAAGCCATCTACCCAGAATGGATCTCCAACCCGGTACTGGTAAAGAAGGCTAATGGGAAGTGACGAACATGCATCGACTTCTCCAACTAAAATGACGCGTGTCCGAAGGACTGCTTCCCACTCCCCCAAATCGATCAGCTCGTGGACAGCACCGCCGGACACGAACTCTTATCTTTTATGGACGCATACTCAGGATATAACCAGATCCCTATGCACGCCCCCGATCAAGACCACACTAGTTTCATCACTGACCGGGGATTGTACTGCTACAGGGTAATGCCTTTTGGACTTAAAAATGCCGGAGCTACTTATCGGCGCCTCGTCAACAAGATGTTTGCGGAACTAATGGGACGAATTATGGAGGTTTATGTGGATGACATGCTGGTAAAATCGAGGAAAGCCAACGATCATATAAACCACCTGGATGAGATGTTTCAAGTACTTCGCCAATATGGAATAAAGCTGAACCCTCTAAAGTGCTCCTTCGGAGTATCGTCGGGAAAGTTCTTGGGATTCATCGTCCATGCCAGGGGGATTGAAGCAAGCCCCGAACAAGTTCGGGCTTTGCAAGATATCAAGATACCATCCACTCGAAGAGAGATGCAAAGCCTAAACGGGAAAGTGGCCGCCCTAAGCAGGTTCATCTCTAAAGCAACCGACAAATGCATCCCTTTCTTTGAAGCTCTAAAGAAAGACAAAGGAAAGTTTGAATGGACTGATGAATGCTCGACAGCCTTCCTTAACATAATCGAACACCTCCAGAGACCACCAGTACTCTCAACTCCGAATGAAGGCGAGGAACTATACCTGTACCTTGCTGTATCGTCACATGCTTTAAGCGCCGCTTTGGTGAGAGAAGACGACCGCGCGCAGCGGCCCGTATACTTTGTAAGCAAGAGATTTACAGGGGCAGAAGCCAGATACCCTAAACTTGAAAAGCTAGCATACTGTTTGCTAATCATGTCATGGAACTGCGACACTATTTCACATCTCATTCCATCAGAGTTTTAACCGATCAACCGTTAAGGCAAGTACTCCATCGCCCCGACACTTCTGGGCGACTACTTAAGTGGTGCATTGAACTGAGTCAATATGATATCACCTATCATCCTCGCGCTGCTATCAAGGGGCAAGCCATAGCTGATTTCATTGCCGATTCACTATTAACGAAGGTAAGGAGAAATCTGAAATAGCAGAAGATATCAAGTGGAATCTCTTCGTAGATGGAGCATCAAATGAACAAGGCTCGGGGGCAGGTGTTGTGATAATCACCCCCAGGGGAAGGAAGCTGCACTACGCCCTAAGGCTGGAATTCGCTGCCACCAACAATGACGCAGAATACGAAGCAGTGATAGCCGGATTAGAACTTGCCCTGGAGATTGGAGTCGGTTCTTTATGTCTCCATAGTGATTCTCAACTTATTGTAAATCAAATACTGGAAGAATTCCAGACTCGAGGAGAACGACTCACAGCATATCTAAAGAAGACCAAGCTGCTGCTCAATCAGTTGGATCACTATTTAATCAAACACATTCCTCGAGAAGAGAATTAGGAGGCTGACTAACTGGCAAAGCAAGCTAGCATGAAGGACGGTGCCGCTTCCCGAACAATAACCATCTCACAGCAACTCGCCCTGAGTTACGAGACAATGAACATGATAGCTGCAATCGAAGAGGAAACTTGGATGACTCCTGTCCGGAAATATTTACAAGATGGCACACTGCCCGACGAGCGTAACGGAGCTAAGAAAATCTTAAGGAAAGCTTCCCGCTACACATTACAAAAAGGCATCCTCTATCGGCGCGGCTTCTCTAATCCCTTATTAAGGTGTGTCGCTGGAGGGGAAGCCAGGGAAGTCTTGTCCAACATCCATCAAGGAAGTTGCGGAGATCACACCGGAGGGCAGACTCTAGCCAAGAAGACACTCCGATACAGGTATTACTGGCCCACCTTAAATAAAGACGCCTTAGACTTCGTCAAAAAATGCGACAGATGTCAGAAATTTGCTAAGATTCCTCAACTACCCACAAATGGGATTACTCAAATGACCAGCCCTTGGCCCTTCGCAATATGGGGAATTGACTTGATTGGCGAACTGCCAATGAGCCGGGGCGGAGCCAAATATGCCATAGTAGCAGTTGACTATTTCACCAAATGGGTGGAAGCGGAGCCTCTAAATAAAATATCTTCGGCAAAAGTTATTAACTTCTTGATCAAAAATGTTTTATGCAGGTACGGGGTTCCACTCAAAATCATATCGGACAATGGACTTCAATTTGACAGCGAGGAATTCACCGACTGGTGCCAAGAGCACGGAATTCACAAAAGCTTCTCATCTGTGGCTTGCCCCCCAGGAAAACGGACAAGTCGAAGCTGTCAACAAAATCCTCAAAACCCTAATCAAGAAGAAACTCGAAAAGTCAAAAGGTGCTTGGGTGGATGAACTTCCTATGGCACTTTGGGCCTACCGCACATCTTATAGAACATCAACAGGGCATACTCCTTTCTCTTTGGCATACGGATCAGAGGCCATGCTCCCAGTTGAAACTGTAGTGCCTTCCCACCGCAGGATCCACTACAACCCAGAAGAACTCCTCCACATGTCTTTGGATCTAATTGTGGAGAGAAGAAACGATGCAGCACTCAAAGCAGCGGCTCATAAGCAAAAAGTTGCAGCACAATACAACTCCAAAGTCAAGCATCGCAGCTTATAAGAAGGAGATCTTGTCCTCAAGCGGATCTTCCCGCGCCCCGGAGCGCTAGATCCAATCTGGGACGGACCCTATGTAATTCATAAAGATCTCCGCACGGAGCCTATATTTTGTCAACAGTGGACGGAGAGGTGTTCCAGAGGGCATGGAACATCCAACACCTCCGTCGATACTTTTCTTAACTTGTACTGCCCATATGAAGTGAATTAACAAAGAGAATCAGTGGACGTAGGCATTTTCGTGCCGAACCACTTTAAAAATCTTGTCTCTTTTTAACTTGTTCTTTTATATCTTGGCTGCTTGTTAAGCTTTATCCTTTTCTGTTGATCAAAATCATGTATAACGACATTTCCATTCTGGACACTTCACGGCGCAACCTCACCTGGACAAGACCCAACATGTACTATGCGAATCTATGCACTCGCCAATGAGACACTTTTGCTCCAGCATCCCTCTGCTACGGGTTAACTCATTGCTCGCGACTGCCCTCAAAGCCAACTGTAATGAGAAGATTATAAGCCATCAAGAAGGCCGACTATAGCCGATGGCAGCTCATTACGGCGTTCGGCTCGCCGGCAACTGTGAACCTACTTTAAGGCCCAACATAAGGTGTGGCCAGCCAGGGGTAGTTCACGGTTGACGATCGGCACCCACGCTAGCCGGCCACAGTAAATCGAATAATACCCACGATTACGAGCCATAATGGCTCGGGTAGTTAATGTGCGCGATCTCGGCTCCGATATGTCTTAAGTGCGGCTGTGGTAAAAAAGATAAACTCCCCGCAGAGGCGTAAGATGGGTGACAAATGTCTCCAAGACCCACAGCTAGGGAAAGTGACTACAAAACCCGTTTGCCACGAACTTAAGCATATCGACGGCCTTCCGTGATTGGAAGTTTTACTGTTTCTCATATTTCCATTTCATTCAAAAACTTTTCTCCTATCCTATATTACAATCCCTAAAGTACAGGTCACAAAATAGGGGAACTCTCGCTTGTGAAATATGAACTCACATCCGGATGACGGAACACTCAGCTACATTCCATACTCAGTCACGCAAGACATTCAAAGCAACCCTCTACAACTAAAACACGAAGGGTGGTACTATCTTCTCTTGTATACAAATATGTAGCTTTGGCATTGCAAGACATGAAATAATATTTTGAGCACAAACTTAGCATAAAATACGATTAAATCACATGCATAAACACGCAGCTGTATTTCTTATGCAACACATCAAAATAACAACCACATTCGAACATGACAGAATCTGCTTATGTTATAAAGTTACATAAAGAAGTTCGTTGTAATGACATAATTACAGACTGGAAATACAATAATGTTTTGGACTAGTGTATACAGGAACGTCAAACAAGCCAAATTAAAAAGTCAACTACATCGGGGCTCCGCCTCTATCCTGCCCGCCATCCGGATCTACTTAACTGCAGGGCCAGAACTCCCCGCATGTACTCCAGAGGTCCCGCCTGCCCAATTCAGAAGAGAATCCATCAGTAGTCACGAAAGATAAGCAATCAAATCATGAAAAGACTAAAAAGTAAGACTTACCAGCGTCAGCTCCCTGATCATCATCATCTAGCTGCACGCCTACCTCATCCTCGGCAAGCAGCCGCATGCCCTCCTTAACCGCTACCTTCTCTTCCTTAATGAATTGGGCCGTAACCACATCATCCTGAAAGCTTCACCACCTTCTTATCCGCATCGGCCTTAGCCTCCTCCGAAAGCCGAAGATATATTCTAGCCTTGACCCGGGGATAGTCGTCCATCCAGTACAGGTTGCCCTGCCTCCAAGTTCGGAAATACATGTCCTGGAGCATCTCATCCATCATCCCCTCGTTCTCTTCAAACTCTTTCATCCGGGCCTCAGAAGCCGACGGCCGTGCGACGGCAGCATCTCTCTCTGATCGGTATCTCGAGCAGTCAGCCTGAAGGGATTTCCGCATCACTTCCATCTCCTCCTTCAGCTTGGCCTGAGCAAGCTCTGCGGCCTCAAGCCTCCCAGATAACTCCCCTACCTGCTCAAGATCCGTGCTCCGAACCTCATCCACTGTTGCGATGGCCATATCAATTCGTTCTTTGCAAGCAACCTCCATTTTTCACAACTCAGCCTTGCTAGCCTCTTCCATGGTTTTCTTTAGTCGTCTGGAGGCCGCCTCATGCTGGGATATCTGGATAGCCTGATCGGCAAGCTGTTTGGCCTGGTCAGAAACCTTTAGCCGCAACCGAATGTTAGCACTTCCGATTTCCTCCCCGGCCTTGGCCAGTCGAGCGTGATGCTCCATTAGCCTCTTGGTCTCTTCAGCCACCCGATCAATGTTTGCCTTGGCCTCATTCCCTATGGTCACAATCCGAGTAGTAAGCAAATCGAGGTCTAAGGACTTAGCCTCATCAAGCACCCGTACAATGGGATTGCGGGGAAGAAGATGTTCACCCATGGCCTCGTCAAAAGAGATGTCTTGAAAACTCGGGTCCAGATCCGAGTGGCCAGCAAATGGGTTGCGAACCAAACCAGGATGGTCTATCTGGGTGACGGTTGGATTTTCGGACGGATGTGGGGAAGGCATAAACTCAGTATCTTCCTCAGTAATATCATGGATAGGCTGGACTGGAGCCTGAGGGCCAGGTAAAGGTTCAAACAAGGATCGGTCCTTCTTCCTCTTTTGCATACCTTCTTCAATAACTCCGAGAAGAGGGCGATAACCAAGCACATCTCCGGGACGGCTAGTTGACGGCTTTGGTTTGGCGAAAGCTTTGAGTAACTTATACTGTTCAAGGCGGTGCCGAATATCTGATGTCTTGGCCACCTTACCCGTTCCTGTAATAAAAACCAAGTGTTACAAGCATGCATGAAACTATGATCCGAGAAATATGTTAAGTCAAAAGGAATAGGAAAACACGCTTATTTTGCAAACCATGAGGGGGAGTGGGGTACTGCAATAAGTCCTGAATTTCATTCCAGGACGGGAGCTGGCCATAAAACATTCCTAAGTCCTTATCATAAAGGGAGTCTGCAGAAGTTGAAAATTCACCTTGAGTTACCCTAGCTGAAGGACCCTTAGAAGATGGATCGGCACCAGTCCCAGCCTTGTCAGCCTTCTTCGCCTTCTCCACCGAGGCTGATCCTTCCTCCAACCCCTCAAAAGCCTAGCGGAAGGCATCATCCGTCCACTCCTGGATCTCCCTCGTCTGCTCGGAAAACAAAGCCCCGGCACCACTACCACCATGTCCTTCTCCATCTCCTCCGCTCTCCTCCTCGCCTCTTTCCTCCTCTCCACCTTCCTCCTCCGGAATATCTGGACATGTGTTAGGGGAGGGTCCATCAGACTTCTTAAGCTTTTTCCCCCCGACGACTGGAGGTATCGAGAAGGGTTTTCTCTTGCTGATCTTTGTCGTGGCCCCTCCTTTAGCTTTGGCAGCCCTTTCCTCGGCCGTATCCCTCTGCTTAACCACAGATTGACGTGGCAGAATCAAGTTGTGCTCCAGGAGTGTGGCATTCCTGATCAGGTAAGAAGCTGACCTATCCCTTCCTGAGATGGCCTCTATCTCCGCAGCCATCTGTACCAGTCGATCATTCTCCACGACCGCAAAGCCACCTGTCACTAGCAAGAATTAAAAGCACATAAGAAGAAGCATTGCCGTCAAGACAAAGAAATTACAAATGAAATTCAACTTACAGCCAGAAGTAAAAAGGCGAAAAGAAACATAGTCGTCCTTGACGAAGAACCATTCCTTCTTAAACATGGTGAACTTAGAGTATAGGTCCAGGACCGGCTTAAAGGACACGGCCGACTCTAAACTAATGTATGGAGACCCCTTCTTGTAGCCCCACAGATTATACAAATATCGGATTTCCCGGTTAGAAGGGGGCGCCCATACCTCCTCTGGAAGATAACGAATAGGCACACTAAGATGGCGTAAGAGTTGGGCTGAAGCTGGAAAGGAGCCACCTTCAGGTAGGTAATGAAGCTGACTATCCACGCATTGATCGGAGGAATGGCCCCGCACATGCAATGGTATCGGCTATATGCGAAATATCCTTCAGGGGGATTGTACGGCATCACTCCGTCCCCCGGCAACAGCATACTCGCTCTGTTGATCCCAAAGGAGCGAGAGATGACATCAAGCTGCTCCTCTTTGAGCGAGCTCGGAAAGCAGTCGGGAGGATAATTCAGGAGCTCCTGAGGGCCATATCCGTCCACTAGTCATCTCGGAGTGGGTCCCTGTCGTCCCGGTCCTGGCTGGGCTGGGGGCACAACGGGGGGCTCTCTTCTGTCCGTAGATTTTCTTTTTTCTGATCGAGTTTCCACTTTATGAGACATTTTATCTGCAACACAAGAAAGTACATCGTTAGAACAGAGGATATAAACAAATGAATGTATATAGTCTGCAACTTCACTCGAATTCAAAACTCAAAGGATAAAAGATTCCCGAGTCCATTTGGCGTTGAAAAGTTTTTTAGTTCATTCGGTACTGAGTGTCTTTATTCTCATTCGGTGAAACGAAGAAACCTCATTCGGCGAAAGAGACGCACCTGATTTGGCACTAAGATGATTCGAAACTAGGATGGTTCGGCACTAAGATGATTCAGCACTAAGATGATTCGGCACTAGATGATTCGGCACTTATGTGGTTCGGCTGTCTCGTATGATGGGGGTTGAACGAAGGCCTAACACCTCTACTTATAGACGAAGGCGGGAGGACCGGACCGGTTGATTCGGCACGTATGACCAGAGGGAAACATCCAAGTTAAAACAAAGTACGCCATCTGCATGCACCTGCCCTACTTTGGGGGGCAAGTGTTGGGGGTGTTTCCACCGAGCCATTAAAAGGAGGGCACTGCCGAACCAACGCGAGCCAAAGCATCACCGGTCCAAATGACATACTTCCCTCCTAGCCGAACCAACACACCTCCTACATACCACCGAACCAAACAAACCACCTCTCCCATGCCTGCCGAACCACTTCACCACCGGACCACCTGCCACCGGTCCAAAGCCTCGCCGAACCAGAGCCACCCCACACCAATGCCGAACCAACCCTCTCCAAAGCATGACCGAACCAATCCACCACCGGACCATGCGCCACCGAACCAACCCATATGCCCAGCCTCCACCGGACCAAGCTACATCATCTACCACCGGACCAAGGCATTGTCGAACCAATGTCGCCAGGCCAGATTGCAACAGCCCAGGCCGTCAGCAGCTATATACATCCAAGACCCCTGCCCCCAGCCTCACTCTATAAATAGAGGGGCAGGGGTACAACAATGGTAGACAAGTTTGAGAGCTCAAGCACGGAAGGAACTTTCAAACAACTTTCATATACTTGTATACAAAGCTTTGTACTTGTAATCTGAAAAAAAAGGAGAATAACATATAAAGTGGACGTAGGCACGTTCAGGCCGAACCACTATAAATCTGTGTGTCTTTTACAGTTTAGTCCATCTATTTCATATATTTGCATAAATCGCCCAAACCATCCAGATCAACATATAATCAACTAAATCATACGACTAGGAGGTGTTTGTCCATTTTTTGTGCAAACACAGAGTTACATAAATATATCAACATGCAACACTATCATCATCAAGAATTTCACATCATTACTTCCTACTCCTATATCATGCAACCAATTTAATCAAATATAGGATTGTTTACTCACCTTAGATGCAGTTGAACAGAGGAGTTTTTTTTTTTGAAAATTTCTACTTTAATCTGGATTTGAAAATGTGCATGCCTTTGTTTTTATTTCCAGAAAACTGAATTGCTTGAAACATCAAGACAGAAATGCTTTGAAGCTTGATTTGTGTAACTGGAATAAAGTGATGATGATCTATGACTTTGAAAACCTGTTTGGTTCCAGGTTTTGAGAAAATGGCTACAGGTTGATCTTTGATTTTGAACTTGAGGAATATTTCAGGTTATGGTTTCTTAGTGGATTTTTGAAAATAGTTTACAGGTTTGTTCTTCTTACATTTTTTTTTGAATTTCTCTTTCAGCCTTGTACATTAATTACACACATTTTCCAAATTAAAAGATATAAATGCCACTTGTCCCGACATGAAGTCTTTAGCTTACAAATGCACAATGTATATTTTAGGTTACACTTGTTAATTACTTAGGAATTTATGTTTTCATATTATGTTTATATCCTTATGTTTAGTACCTTGTATATAATACTTATGTATATTTTTAAAGAAAGTATGATTCTTTACTAAATCCCATTTTTAAACTTGAGCTACCATATCCAAACTTAATAAGCATTTTCCTTTAGTGTTTTAGAAATATAAAATTTTAACTTTAAATCTTCTTACAAGTGTTTTAGAGATGAGCTAACATGTTTACGAATGTTACTTAAGTATTTTTCTATTTAATTTTCATTTAATTTAAATGTAATATAACTTACTTATTTAATTCTCTTAATAAATATAATTTTACATATGTAAATATAAATTTACTTTTAAAAGAAAATATTCTAAAACTAATTATAACACAAATATATTTTCTTGTTCATGTAATTTAAAATCTAAAACATTTATTTTTATACATTTATAATCATTTTAATTTAATCACTTTTGAAGAAAAAAAATAAAAATCTGGTTAAATTCTTTCTAAACTAACATACTTAAAATAAACAATTATCTTATATTAAATTTTATACATAATATTTACAGAAAATGTTATTAACCAATTTCTATATAAATTATCTATACAAATTATTCTAAAAAAATCCAAATTATTTACTAAGGCATTTACTTAAATCTTAAATTCAAGTTTCAAATTCAAACTAAAATTCAGATTCAAATTTGATTTACAATCCAGGTATAACTATTTATTATCAGAATTATTTGTTAAATCTATAATTCAATATTTTTATTAGTTAACCCCGTTAATTAACAATTAACAGATACTCCAAAAATTCAGGTTATCACATTCCTCCCCCTTTTGAATCTTTTCGTCCTCGAAAAGGAACGAAACCAGAATTTATCAAATATTTAAAACCCGTTAAAATATTCTTTGATCATTTTTAAAACACTTTAAAATCTATGTAATATTTTCGAAATAGTTTTTACAGAAAATATCATTTTATAACTCGATGTTTCAACAAGTCTGTCCTCGTTCTTGTAGAAATTCGGTCATACGTTGATCAGGCGTAGGACTGAAAATCTATAAGCACTTAGTAGACCCATCTTCAACACCCAGTGAAAATACTTGGAAAAATAATTTTATTGAAAATATAGAAAACAGTTTTTGAAAACAGAGGATATATCTTTGGTGAGAATGCTCTGGAAATTATCACCTTCATCCATAGTCATAGTTGCATTTCAGGGTTACGTTGCCGTCGCAGCAAAAGTCCATGTAACTGCAGGCTCTCAGCGGCCTCTCGATTACGCCATGGAACCCACACAATAGATCACAGTTACATCCAGGGTTACATTGCCGTCGCAGCAAAAGTCCATGTAACTGCAGGCTCTCAGCGGCCTCTGATTTTCGTTGTCAAAATGAAACTTCTCAACTCTAATATAGGTCGCAGTCTACCGATGTAAAATCAAACGTAGAATGTTGGCTCTCAGCGACGCACACGACTTCCGCTATGTTATCACAGGTCGCAGTCTGCCGATATAAAATCAAACGCAAACTGTTGGCTCTCAACGACACACACGACCTTCACTATGTTACCATAGATCGCGGTCTACCGATATAAAATCAAACGTAGACATTGGCTCTCAGCGACACACACGATTTTCGCTATGGTAACCTCTAATCAAGATCCCCAGGAACTAGTTTTGTCTGGACTCCTCACAGGATCAACTTTATAACCCCCTCCCCCCTTGGGGCTCAAGGCAGCACCACCCGGTGGTACTCTTGAGAAGTCCATTCCAAGGGAGCGCCTTTTTCCCCAGAGCCATCATCAAAACATTTTATACTATATATATAGTATCTTTAAATCATACACCTTGTATGATCTCATAAAAAGCTCCTTTACACAAAATCGATTATTCCAAAATCGATAATTCTCAAACTAGGCTTTCCAAATTTAATATTGATTTTACCCAAAAATCAAAAGCCTTTCCAAATCCCTAGGTTCCCAAAACCTTTTTCCAAAATCCTCATATGATCCTTTATATATATATATATATATATATATATATATATATATATATTTGGATATATAAAATCTTTCAAAACTTTGGATCATTTCAAACTTGTATAAAACTCCTTTTATACTTCAAAACACCTTCAAAAATCCTTTTCTTCTGGCAATAGATTCAACAAGGGGAGTTTTACCTTATAAACAAAGATATTTACTTTGTTTACTCAAAATTAGATATTCAAATTTGATTACTCTTTTCAATATCATTTTCATTCAAATCTGTACGATGTACACATATCATTCGTACGCCATACCAATCTGATCGCTCACTCGACCACACAATTTCACTTCTGAACTAGTATCATCCACCCGACTTCCTAGTGCGGACTCAGATCTGGTTTCTTGATCAGAAATCGTCATTCTCCTGGCATAGTCCTAACAATGATAGAGAATATCCAAAACCAATCAACAACCCATATCCAGGTTCGCCGTCGAAAATCGAGTGAAAAATCTCAACTCAGATCGACATAACTATCTCGAAATTCTGTGCTCGAATCTGGATCAAATCACTATGCGAATAGAATAACATACGTACACCCTACGTATTTATTTTTTATTAGTTATTAGCCAACTCAATTCCATTTCTATTCACATCCACTTAAATTTTTATTCACTTATTCACAATTGCTTCAATCCATTTGGATTATCACCTCTATTCTTATCTCGATTGGGTAATTAACCAATAACAGTTTGAACTCTGACTAGTTTATTTGGAAAATAGTTTGAAAATTTTTAAAAATAGATAAGTAGTTGGAAAATAATTACTAGTTTGTAAAATAGGTGTAAAATAGTTAGGAAATAGTTAAATAATTATAGAAATTTTAGATAATTGCAAAATAATAGTAGGATAGTAATTAGTTTTGTAAAATAGTAATTAGTTTATAAAACAGTTGGAAAATTATTAAACAGTTTCAAAAATAATTGTAAATCAAGTATAAGATAGTTTGGCTTTTAAAAGAAAGGTTGTATATATAATGAATAGCTTGGAAAAATAGGTTTATATTAAAATAATTTATATTTAAAAATAGTTCAGAGCCAAAACTGCTCACTTCCCAATCTCCATTCTCATCAATTCAATTTAAATTTCCACTTTCATTTAAATTGACCCAATTCCAATTTTAAATAGCTTCAATTTCCATTGAAATTGATTCATCCCCAATTCAAGTTGAATTAACCTCAATTTCTTTCCAAATTTAACTTTATTCAACCTTGATCTCAAATTCTACTAACTCAAATAAATTTCAATTGAACTTGTTCCAATTTCAATTTACTTCATCTCCAGTTTGAATTAATCCCAATTTCAAACTCTATTTCCAAATCAAGTTGAATTATTCTTGATTTCCTCCCAAATTTAATTCAAATTCCATTTGAATTTAATACTATTTAATTTTTATTACAATTCCAAATTATTCAAATCAATCCGGACTAATTTCAAATTGAACCCACTTAAATTTCAAATTGTTTCAAATTAATCCAATTCAAATTTTCTACTTGAATTTTATACTTATACATCTTCAATCACAATTTCAATTACCTCAAATCAAATTCAATTTGAACTAATTTCAATTCAAATTCCAGATTTGAACCATCTCGAATTATATAAATTCGAGTTAAATTTACTAAGGTTGGTTTAACTCTTTAAACCAAGTTAACCTTTATTAAAAGCTTTTAAACAATTTAATTTCGAGTCAAATTCTCAAAATTCCGTTTTTAAATTATCTCTTTAATGGATATATTACCATACTTCACCTCTCATTCGTTCAAACAAATCCAATTCACACTTTAAATATTATTAATAACAATAGGATGACATCATCCAATTCATCTTAAAACATCCATCAATTTCCAATTTCTAGATCTCAAACCCATTTTGAGATCACACAAACTCCCAATTCAAATTAACCATTTAACCTTCCAAGTTAAATTCCAATTTATCTTGAAATTTCCAAATCAGATTGTTCATTCAAACTTATGTAACTTCCTCCGAGTTAAATCCAATCAATCCCGTTTAACCTTACTCAAATTTGAATTCTCCATTTCAAATTTTCAAAATACCTTCCCACTTATAAGTTCAAAAACTTATCACTTTGGGTATCATATCTCATTTCAAATTTAAAACTCACCATTTAGAGTTTATTTCGAACCACCTTTGATATTATGTATATCCACACATATATATATATATATATATATTAATTTCTTTTACATACTAAGTTATACTTTAAAATTTTAAACCACCTTTGGTTTTAATTCAAAACAAATTTCTTTTAAGTTTTCAAACAACGTTTGAAATAGGACCATTTCATTCAAATGCATTAAATAATATTATTTATTATCTCTTTAAATTAATTCCGTCATTAATTAATTCCAAGTATCCACATTCGGTAATTAACTTATTTCTTAATTACCTTGATTAGGTACTTGTCCCTTAAATTACTTACCTCTAGTTACTTCATTAAGTAACTTCCTCTTAGTTTATCATTTCCAATTATTATCCGTTAATTAATCTCATTAAATAAAGTTTAATTAATTACATAAATTAATTGATTATCCTTATCCTGAAACCTTTCCCAAATTCCCAAATTAAATTTTAGTTTGAATTTATTTCAAACTTATCTTTATTCAATTTCAATTTCAGTTTGGTTGTGTTTCTATTACTTCTTAATTTAATTCAATAATTTGACAACCAATTCCTTTACTTTTTGTTAGAAAGAAATATTGCTTTATATATCAAAATATGTTTTATATAAAATCATTTAAAATATTTATATAAGAAAATAACAAGTACGCTCTCTCATATATATATACACTCAACTCATTCTAGGGTACCACTTACCCTATCCATAATGAGTAATCCCACCAGAGTCAAGGTTCTCGCTTAACCTTTTTCTCTGATACCAAACGTAACGACCTGAAAATTTTCGATCCTGAAAATTCCAGATAGTTAGAGAAAAGAAGAAAGAGATAGAAGAAGAACAGAAAAGAAACACACAATCTCACATTCGCAGCGGATAAAATATAATATCAAAAATAGTTATACCAAAGAAAACTGTATCTAACAATTTACATCAATATATCAGAGTTACAATAATTTTATACAACATTGGACAGATACAATTTAACATGCCTCAGATATATACAATAATAATAACACAGCGGTAAACACTCCATACGTTCCAGCCATCCAGCTCGCCTCCTGAGTTCCAAAACGTTCCTACCTGAAAATCTGTAATACTCAGTCTGACCCGAGCATTACATCAAAGTAACACCCGGGTCAGGCTGGAAACCAGCGTGAGTAAACTCATCTAACAAGGAATACAAAAGCATGCAACTTATATAAACCCGGGGTAACTTATATCAATTTACAACTTCACAAGCTGTTATGGACATTACTTGTTTCACACATCAATTTATGAAGAATCGAAGTGGTTTCGGGTATTCACTAATACCCGACTCCGGTCTCTTCGAATTCAATTTTCATATAAACCAAGTTATCCAATTACATAACACTCAACTTTAATTGTCGGATAACACCTTTTCACAGCAATTTCCTAATTGATTGATTATCACATTATCATCGTCCATCCAACATATCATATCACAAAGCAATTCATAGCAGGGATATCAACCAATTCAAAGCATTCATCATCATTCAATCATTAATAAGCAAGATTGATCACTTCCATTAATTACATTAATTAAGGATCCTCTAATGACTTTCATTAGTTAATTATTCTTAAATTTCATATAATAATTAACCTTTAATTTAATCACATTCATTAATCAATCTTGATTAATCATATTTAGAGATTAACTTGCCTTAATTACTTCATCAATTAATCTAACTCTTTGATTAATTATATAAATTAATTCTCCAATTACATTGTGTAATCATTTCTTAGTTTCTTTCATCAAGTAATTATCCTTTAATTACTACTCATTAAGTAATTTCCTTAAATTAATTTCAACCGGTAAATATCCACTAATTACTTTACTAAGTAATTACACCTTATTAATTACCTTAAGTAATTATACTTAATCCAACTTCAAGTGATTATCTTAATTAATTAAACTTAATTAATTAACTAAAATTAACCACGTCAACTTAATTAATTACATAGAGTAATTAATTTCTTAATTACTTCCATTAAGTAATTTTCATCAAATAAATCTTATTTGGTAATTATCCATTAATTACCCTTCAAAATTACTAATTAATTTCATTAAGTAATTAATCTTTAATCAATTAACCATTCTCTAAATTAATTATATTAATTAATTTAATCATATTAATACATCAATCCTTAAAAAATTGATTACACCAATTAATATATCGTTATGCATTATCTTAATAGTTAAATTAATTATTTACTCAACTGATTTCGTTAATCAATTTAACCATTCCTTATTATATTAAATAATTTATTACTCCATTGATTTTTATCATTTAATTTTTCTTTGTAAATAAATAGGATTTATCCCATATAAATTACCGAATGAAAACATTTTGAAATTTTAGAACATGCTTTAAATCTTGTTATACTTTTGATTTTAAACCCAAGTTAACCTCAACTTCCACATACCCGAGTCAAAAGATAAAATACTCGTGTAAATCTCGATTCAAATCTCGTGCTCAACCCGAGCAAAACTGCATCAGAAACCTGATTCCTACAACGCCTTCCTCTTCTTTTACTATCCCTTATTAACACATTGCTTCTACTACTCTATTAAGCCCCGAAGATAACATCGAGATATCCCACTGTCTTCCTCGAAGCAATGTTCGCAGCCAAAATTCAAACTTTAACTTTAAAAACTTAAACTGTCAAACTGTTAAGTGCAGCTACCCACTCGAACTTCGAGTCATACAAACATTTGCACGAGCACCCCTCTGAGTTTCTCACCAGAACCCATAGCTTGACACACGAGCAGTGTCGTGCACATGCACCAGAGATCGCCATCACTCCGGCGAACGACATTACCTCCTACAAGTCACATACCACCATGACAAACATTTCGACTCCTTGATTTCCACGCTTCGTAGACATAGACAAAATGAACACTTCCAGTCGAAACTGGACACTCAAGCTATCCAAAACCTTCCTCGACACGGCCATTCCGACCACCGGCACCGCTGTGCCTCCATCCACGCCTTCTTCTATGACTCAGTAACACTCCCTCCAAAACCGGTCACTCTCGATGCATAGACAAACTCGAACGAACCCAAAACCCCAATGTTGGATCCACTAACCTTAAACCCTATTCCTCCCTTTATCCGATGCCACGACGAATTCAAATGTTTCCGGCCATTTTTCCCGACATCATCAGACCCTCCTCCATCCTGGTCCTATCCCTAACACCCCAAAATCCCCTGACCTCCTGAATTTGCAAAAAAACCCTTTACAGTACACTTAACAACTTCTCTTAGCATACACAATGGAAAATTATCTTTTTATTTTTAAAAATCCTATTATCTGATAACAACTTAAGATATATAATTGAATTAACAATTTATGATATTCGAATTTAACATACTTTTAAAAAAAATCCTGTAAAACTAAATTTTAGAGGCAACTCATCACTATCTTTCTTAAAACAAATTTTATGTCTTGATTTTATGTTCGGACACACTTGTTTGGTTTAAACTCTAAACCTATAATTGCCTTAATGAAGATAAATTGAATTCTTTTTGCTAAATTCCCAATTCTATTGCAGAACAGAGAGAAGAAACAGGCATATTCTAAATACACAGTAAAATCATACATTTATATACAGAATTACATAAATAAATCAACATGCAACACTATCATCATCAAGAATTTCATATCATTACTTCCTACTCCTATATCATGCAACCAATTTAATCGATTATAGGATTGTTTACTCACCTTAGATGCAGTTGAATAGAGGAGTTTTTTTTATCGAAAATTTCTGCTTTAATCTGGATTTGAAAATGTACATGCCTTTGTTTTTATTTCCAGAAAACTGAATTGCTTGAAACATCAAGACAGAAATGCTTTGAAGCTTGATTTGTGTAACTGGAATAAAGTGATGATGATCTATGACTTTGGAAACCTGTTTGGTTCCAGGTTTTGAGAAAATGGCTACAGGTTGATCTTTGATTTTGAACTTGAGTAATATTTCAGGTTATGGTTTCTTAGTGGATTTCTGAAAATAGTTTACAGGTTTGTTCTTCTTACATTTTTTTTTTTGAATTTCTCTTTCAGCCTTGTACATCAATTACATACATTTTCCAAATTAAAAGATATAAATGCCACTTGTCCCGACATGAAGTCTTTAGCTTACGAATGCACAATGTATATTTTAGGTGTTTACACTTGTTAATTATTTAGGAATTTATGTTTTCATATTATTTTTATATCCTTATGTTTAGTACCTTATATATAATACTTATGTATATTTTTAAAGAAAGTATGATTCTGTACTAAATCCCATTTTTAAACTTGAGCTACCATATCCAAACTTAATAAGCATTTTCCTTTAGTGTTTTAGAAATATAAAATTTTAACTTTAAATCTTCTTACAAGTGTTTTAGAGATGAGCTAACATGTTTACAAATGTTACTTAAGTATTTTTCTATTTAATTTTCATTTAATTTAAATGTAATATAACTTACTTATTTAATTCTCTTAATAAATATAATTTTACATATGTAAATATAAATTTACTTTTAAAAGAAAATATTCTAAAACTAATTATAACACAAATATATTTTCTTGTTCATGTAATCTAAAATCTAAAACATTTATTTTTATACATTTATAATCATTTTAATTTAATCACTTTTGAAGAAAACAAAAATAAAACTCTGGTTAAATTCTTTCTAAACTATCATACTTAAAATAAACAATTATCTTATATTAAATTTTATACATAATATTTACAGAAAATGTTATTAACCAATTATTAAATAAATTATCTATACAAATTATTCTAAAAAAAATCCAAATTATTTACTAAGGCATTTACTTAAATCTTAAATTCAAGTTTCAAATTCAAATTCAGATTCAAATTTGAATTACAATCTAGGTATAACTATTTATTATCAGAATTATTTGTTAAATCTATAATTCAATATTTTTATTAGTTAACCCCGTTAATTAACAATTAACAAATACTCTAAAAATTCAGGTTATCACAGGATTCATAAATGCTTTATGAACCTTTTTATCTATAAAACCGATTTTAGTTACAAATATTATGTTCAAAACATAAATATGTCATTTGATGAAAGACCTTTCCAAAAAACTTTTTGAAGATTCGTACAAGATCCCTGATGAATAATTATTACGTGCAATCTTTCGACGCACACGGCCTGCCAACTCCTTAGCCTAGGATATGTTGGAATTTCTCATTTACCCTTATCTTGTATGATTTTGTAAACTGATGTTTAGATGAAATAATATCAACTTTATGTACTAATCTTAAGTACATGTCCTTATAGAAAGAAATTCACTCAACTTCACTCACAATTGATCGTAAATTGTCCAACAATGTCTGATTACTCCTTATCGATGCATCATTATATATCACATTGAGGAGTGATTTTAAGATTGAATCTATATTCATTTTTAGGTACATTTGGAACTCATTCCAATATACTCACTTATTCGACCAAATCAAAATCATTTTATTCTATTGCATGCTATTTTATTTACTTTTCTTTTATATTCTATGATTTTATCATAAACTTACTACATGTGTATCTAATACACATGTTCATGTTGGTAATAAATCATCGATGAATATAACAAAGTATGTGGAACCCTTTTGGTTTGTGATTGCGTACATCGATATGTATTAAAAAAGAGTTCATCAACTCTTATGATGCTCCCATTGAATGGGCGCATAGCCATTAATTATTTGAGATATAATTAACCTATATCATATGATTCATAATCATATAATAAAATTATTTCTCAAAACTATGGCTTAGTATATAATTCCAAAATAACTATAAATAATATTAGATACATATATGTTTTTGTTGCATCACTTTTACTATGAAACCAAATTCCATAATATAGTTCTATTTCATAATGAATATTCATAATACTCATATTGAAATAAAGTGATATCTATTTTTCAGTCATTACCAAAAATAGCATTATTTCACAAATGATGATTGGTACATTTTAAGAAAACAATTTTCGTAACTTGATGCAATCATTAGGTGCTATTTTCCATGCTCCTAATATTTCCACCATTACTATAACATCATACTAAATTTAGAGGTCCATTATTCACTTAAAATTGTTAATATTGTTTACTTATTTTATATGTTGTAACTAGTTTATAGAAGAGAGTTCTTTGATCAAATATCTTGAACTCAAAGAAACAAATGTTATAGAAAACAATTTTCTATATGAAATACATTTCGAAATAAAAATCGTATTTCATACTCCAATATTAAATATTAATTATTATTACAATTCTTGTTTTCGATGTTTCTCTATGAAGTAGAGGTGAGTATTCATTCTCTTCATTCCAACTTTATATTAAATTACATTTATTCTTATACACTTGTTTTTCTTTCAAATGGTCAAACTATTCAAAAGAAAACCTTACCACAATATCATAACAAACCTTCAATAGAGCATTCAATTATTCTTAACATTTATGACATCAAATATGTTGCACTTTATGTAAACCGATCAAGATGACATTTCAACGATCAAGTTCTTAGATGTATCTCATAGTTTATGGTCTTATGTTATATTAACATAATATGATCCTTTTGAAATCATTCAAGTTGAATACATGATCTTAAAATACTGTTTATTGGCTTATTTCGAACGAACTTAACTTCATCGAAATATTGTACCCCACAAACTATGACTGTTCACTATATAACATTTATATATGGAAGTACATGGTTCAAATATCCATAGTCTTGAATTGCATTTAGAGTTCAAAAACTCACAAAATGCAATCCATGGTCTAAACCAAATAAACATATAAGCGACCAACTTACGAATGTATTGAATATTTGAAATTAGGCACTTGCATGGGTATAGAAACATTATATAACATGCAATTAGAATTATTAGTAAGTATATATATTATATTTCTATTTGTCAACTTTCAATTCAGTTTGATTATATATGTTAATTGACAAACGTTCTCAATCATATTAAATGCACAAATTTATCATTGTAGATAATTATAACATTATATAGCATATGTTCTTACAATATTAGAAAGGTTAAATGTTACCATTTTATTTTTCTAATAAGGCTCCACTAGTCTTTTATATATCTCTAAACCCTAAGATAAACAAAGAAGTCTTACAACTTCATTAGTGGGTTTTAGGACTCGTTTGTTTTGGTATTCTGAACTTGAGTTTGCTTAACAAATCATTGCCTCACAAACGATGGATAACTCCTTATCGGTTGTATCATATACAACTCCTAACCCATTTTTCCTTGTTCTAACCTCATTTCGACCTTGAGTTTGCTCAACAAATCGAATGAGATTATTCACTCATACCTATTATATTGTGATGGCCTAAGTATAGTATATGTACCTTGAGTTTTCTCAATAAATACATATAGTTATCTTACCTCATCTGTTCAATATATTAATACTACGCATAACATCCCTAGCTTGAGTTTGCTCAACAAATAAATAGTATTATTAATATATATATATATATATATATATATATATATATATATGGTAGAGGACAACATTATATTGAGTGATATCGACTTATAGAACAATATATTTCTTATGAAATACTTCAGCAATTCATGTGTCAAACACATCAGGAATCATAATATATGTACATTTATATATGTATTTATTTCTCAAGTCTATTTGGGTTTCTTTAATATTTCACATTATTTTATACGCATATCATATAAGTTTTATTGTTATATAATTTTTATATTTCATATTACTTATATGATAGTCTTACGTATAATATATCATTAATAAAATATTATCTATTAATTAATTAACTCTTTAATTAATTTTAAATTAGTGTTCTAATATAACTTTTACATTGGACATATCTACTATAACATTTATAGTGTATACTATAACATTTATAGTGTAACACATATATCATATATATGTGTATTTTATTTAATTAATTGACCTTTAATTAATTTATTCAATTAAACAATTTTTATTAAAATTTATTAATTTCAAAATTTATCTTGTATACATACATGTATACTTATGTTATCTTAAACATTTTAAAATAACATAACGTATATCAACATATGCAATACATGCATATATGCATTAATTAATTAACATATTTAATTAATTTATTTTATTAATCTTATAAATAAATTTAAATTTTGAAATTATTATATAAATATTTTCAAAAATTTTGAAAATATCATTATACTTTCAAATATTTTGAAAACTTATATAGTCTTATAATTTTTATAATAAACATGTTTTATTTTAAATTTATCTATTAAATTTAATAATTTTCGAAACGATTTTAAAAATTAGCCCAAAGCCCAAATTAAGTTGGGCCTTTTTAATTAGGAGCAACCTTTGGGTTCCATTCACCTTTCGGGCCAGGTCGGTAACTAAGTAGGACATGGTACTTGATTACCCAATTTCAATCCTAGACATTACCTTTCTAGAATACTAAGTGGGAAAGCTTAATTAGTTAGCCGTAATATGACTAATTTAGACCGCGTAGGCTATTGGGCTCTGATGCTATTGTTGGAACTAGACCAGCATACAGTGGAAGTTATGAGTGAATTTCAAATTTTTACCCCATTGGATCTTTTATTGGGCCTATGAAGTTTAACTAAATTGGAACACTTCTAAATTTCATTTAAATAAAATCATTTATTTTATTTAAATTCAAATATATTAAGATATGAAAATAATTTTATTTGATTTACTTTGTACATAAGTGTATCATATACATATATATGTGAGAGTATGTGCAACATAATAATGCTGAAAGGTATAATATGCTCATATGTAGTTGTTGGATTTACATTATAACTGACATATTAGCTCATTTTGTACGTCATGTACGTTGTTCAAATATGTGCATGTATATGTGTTACAAAATACACGCACATGTATGTATAAATATATTATATATATTATATGAACATAAAACGTTTATATATAGACGAATATATGTATGTAGAAAGAGGGAAAGCTATTGTTAAAAATTATTTATAATTCAAAGTTAACTTGGTTTTACAAATATAATAATTTTAGTATATATATTATGAATAAAATAAATTTTTCATTCATAAATAATTAACATAAAATAATCTATTGATGAAAATTCAAATTTTACAATTTTCAAAAATCTAGGATCATAAAATTGAGCTTAGGAAAAATTGAGAGACTTTTCAAAGTTGAAGTAGTATTTTCAAAAACAAATACATTGATTTTGGAAATAATTATTTAATATAAAATAATATATTATTAGGAATTCAAATTTTAAAATTTTAAAACTTCAAGGATCGTGAATGAAAGGTTATAAATTTTTTAAAGAATTTTCAACTAAATTATTAATTTTAATAAACCATAAACAATTTTTCCAAAATAATATTAAATATGAAAAATAATAAACATTATTGAAAAATTCCTAAATTTTTCTATATGTTTCTAAAATGATATAATATTTTTTTAAAATATAAAATTGAATTTCTAATGTAATAATTATATGGGGTTTTTAGGCTCAATGAAAACGTTGGAGAAAAAATTAATTTCAGGGACAATAAGTTTGCTTTTTCGGCCGAAGGACACTTTTTAGTGCAAATAACAGAATGATAGTCGCAACTATCATTTTCAATTTATACTAAAATGTGTCCATAAAACTAAAAACCAAACTTGTTGCCCCTCAGACTAAATTTTTTCGCAACTTCTTCATTGTGTCTATATTCCTGTAATTGTTTTATATATAATAAAAAATTAAAAAATTCAATAAATGTTAATTTTAAAATATGAATATATGCATGACAATTAATTTTTAAATTTTAAAATTCATATTATATATAAATAAGTTTACTAAATTTTTTAAATCATATATATATATATATATCTTATATATGCATATATGCTATTATGGGAGAGAAATATACACCAATATGAATGTATATGTATGAATTTATTAATAAATATATATAACAGTTATGAATGACAAAACTGATTTTGTACAGTAAACAACATTTGTCTATACATGAATCAAATAGCATAATAATAAAATTATGCACATAACCAAACTGATTTTTGACTACCATATCTACTTACAAAATCTCATCTAACTAAACATATAGTGGCAATATATTTAAACATATATGAAATTGCTCATTATAGGACCTAGAATATAATTTAATTGCTGTAATATGAATTAAAATTACTAATTTAATGATGCCTTTGAATTGACGTTGAAGTAATGACTTCCCTTCCTTTTACTATTCTTGATACGACAGATTGCAAGTCTGGAATCACCAACCTCTAACTATTGAATAATATTATTTTAATTTGAAATATGTTTGAATATTTTGGAGTGGATTGAGAGCTATGTTTTAACCAGCAATGTTGGAGGTAATGGCGGCCAAAAAGGTTAGTAATTGTTTTTAGAGATACATACATACATACATACATACGTAGGGTTATATCAGAGAGAAACGAGGAAAACCTTTTTACCCATTCTCACTTTACCTCAACTCATGATCTCTAAGCCAATACCCTATGTTTTAACCACTCCTAGACCTTCCTAAAAATCTATGCAAAAAAATGTAATTCAATCGCTTATCGAAATCGTATATCGATCAATATATTCATAATTGTTATAAATATATATATATAACATTATCTATTTCTCAAATCATTTTCAAATTTTATAATTAATATTTTGTAAATATTAATTCATTTAATTCATTTATAATAATTATAAACTAATTAAATCATTCGGTCTTTATAGAATTCATCAATTCGGCTGTGTAACTCTTGGGTGTAAATTTGGTCAGTGATTAACATTGAACTATTCTATGTTAACGTTCACACGTCACCTAACAGATGATGTAACATTGTGGCAAAATTTGTCGCTTACTCATTTTCGATGAAATCCAATTTAAGTTTAATAAGCGTTACCCGGTTCTGACATTTGTTTACACCAATTCTCTTGATCAAAACTATATCACTTTGGACTTATGGAATTTGGTAATAATCAAAATTCCAACCTCATCCACATTGAATTTTATAGTCTAAATACAAAGTCTTTGGTTCAATAATAACAATTATTATGAACCGAAATGCTCTGTCCAGAAGCTTTGACTTTGAGTTGACTTAAGTTGACCGTGATACTAACCGCACATAACTGAGGAGACAAATCCTCTCTTGAATAATATTTCACTTTCAATACTTTCACTCGATCCAACTATAGTCACTCAATGGACGCCATGCCATAATTTGGCTATAATCAAAACAGTGCTATCATATTGAAGATCCATAGTATTCTTAAGTCGGGAGAATTGTGTAAATCAGTCACATCGATAATTTCTGTTTGACCTTAGTCATATTAACCAACAGAAAACTATCGAGCGAGTCTTTCCAAAGTTATCCAATAACTATTAGTACGTAACCCCTAGATGCCCCCCAGTAGTCATGAGTAATATACTGCCCAACGTTTGGAGAGTGCTACGTACTCCAGTCTCAACGAATACATCGATATCCAGTCTCGATGTATCTTGACAAGGAACATTTAAAATGGTATATTTGTTTCGTGGTATGTTTATTTCGTTTTGATAAATCACTCATAGTTACAACACTTTGTAACTACTATCACAAAATATACCATTTATGGATTTTTCTATTGATTATACTTTTGATTAAGTTAACTAATTAATATAATCACATTATATCAAGTATAACAGGAAGAAAATATCTTTTGTTTCGAAGAAGATTGGTCAACGAGTTAGATATATATAACAAATTACATAATTGCCCTTATGGCATACACCTTAACTCTATCAATCTATTCACATTCATTTTTCTCAAAACTAAAAAATAAATGCAACCCTAAGATTAGCACCCAGTAACAAGAAGGAAAAGAGGAATTTCAATCTAAAGTAAGAATCGACAGCTAGAGAGGATTAATTGACAACAAATATCAAATTACTTATCAAGATTAAGGTGAATAATAATTCATTCCATCTCCTTTTGGTTTCTACAATCCTATAATTTCATATTTAAGTATTTCATTCATATGATAAAGTTAGAAATTGTTTGATTTAAACAATTTATTTATATGAAAAGCTCATATGGATTTAGGGTCAAAACCATGGGTTATTGATTTTAAAATGCCATAGAAAACTTTTATGTTAAGATGGTTTTTAATTTTCAGAATTTTCCAGGCTATGGAAATTTTATTATGAATTTTTGGTGAAAAATATGATGTAATTAGGTTTAAAAATTTATTTTGCATATCTCAGGAAGAAATTGGGTTTAAATTTTTAATATGTTTGATTACATGATGAAATCAAATTTCTTTGACTTTTTCGAACTTTTCTTAATTGATTTACTAAGGGAATTTTATTATTTTAAAAGGACTCCAAAATAATTGGTTTTGGTATATGGAAGCGCTTAATGTTATAATCTCTTTATTTAAGATCTGATAAATGCAATAGTTTTATTGATGAATTTTTGGAAAAGTTTTTATGGCAGCCAATCAATGGTTTACAAATAGGCAAGGTGATATAAAACAATTACTAAAAGAAGCAACATTTCAGCCTTTAATTCAAAAGAAGGTGTTCCACCCTCTAATAGTAGCACCTTTCGGCTCCATCAATTCCGCCCCATCCTAATCGAAACCAACTTAGTCGAAATCCGCATAGTCAAAACCAATACACAAGGTATCACCTAGATGGTACATAGTGGATTGGAAGGAAGGCGGGCGCCTTGGTGTCGAAAGGTAGGCTTCCAATAGGGTCGAGACCCTGCTTTGTTTTCAAAAGTTAAAGTCTTGCCTTGTTTTACTTAAACCTTTCAACATAGTCAAAACACAAGCTTTTGAAAAGGTTTTATAAATGGCTTTCAAAGAGGGTTGTTGTACTATGTAATGGAGTTAGCTTTCGAAGGGGTACTTCTTCCTTAAAATTAGAGCATTTTAAAGAACTGGTTTCGACCAAGCCGCTAATTTTCCTTTCGACTACATTGAAATCATCTATGTTGTCGAAGGAGTTAATTCTGTATTAACCTAAACTAAGCCTTTTTCCTGAATGCTTTCGAAGGGGTTAAGGGTTTCGAAGGCGATGGAGTCGAAAGGGGGTTTCGACTCTGTCCTTCGAAGTTTTAATTTTTCAAGGTCATTGCTTTCGACTAGATGGTTCCGACACCATCAAATTTTCCCCCAAGAATTTTTTTAGTTGGCTTCTAAAGAGATACTTTCTTATATAACCATTTTGGCCCAAAGTTGATTTTAAAAGAGTAAACCCAATGCTATCGAAATGGCTACTTTCATTTGTTTCGAAGCTCTATATTTTAAAAAGGTGATTTGACACCATCGAAAGGTATGTATACTATGTTTTGGAATGAGGTTTTTGCTTTCAAAGGAGGTTATCCAGAGGTTTCAAAAGAGATGTTTTTAAGAATCCGAAACATAAAGCCAATCTCAATTTAAAGTGTTAGACATGGCATAAATATACGAAGTACCTGAATGCCACAGATTCAAATGTTGAAATTCGACTAGTGCCGGAGCTTATAACACATTAAGTACAACACAGCGGAAGAAATGAATAGAAAATATCAATACACACCAGAGATATGATACAAGACAATAGCAGCGGAAAGAAAAGATAACATTAACAGCGGAATAATATCTCCAAGATGGTCTTCAAGAAAGAACTCCAAGGAACCAATCCAGAAATAGCTCGAACTCCCAATAACGATGCACAAAGATAAGCAAGTGCAGTCCCGATCCAAACACTGAACTAGCTCCAGATAATCTACTAAACCTGACTATCTTAAAAACCCAACTCTAGACTGCCTGTGTGCGAAAATTGTGGGCACCCAGAGTTTAGGAAAGAAACAATAAACTCCAGGCCAGTCGTGGGACTGGTATGAGCAAACAAAAACATTTGGTCTTTAAAACAAACAAAGAATTTAAATTTGAAATCTGCAATGCTTTTTAGAAAATGAAACTACCATAAGGCCTCCCGCCACACACACAATGCAATCGCACACTTGGGGGAGATTCCCCTTATGATAGTCAAATATGCTTAATTCGAGAAAAATTCTTTGATATTATTACTAGTGCATAGTGGAAAACCTTTCGAAAGTATAATATTAATCCTAACCAGCATAGATACCATGATATTATGCCAGCTATAGCTACCACCTGAGGTGACAGGTAATACAATTGCAATCGTAAAGGGCTCGTATTGTTTTGATTGGATTTTCAACAAATGGTCAGGCTAAGGAACTTCCTACTGTCCATGGGTACGCCTCTGGCGGGACCTTCCGAGAACCTAACTGGATCTCTGCCAACACAAGGCCGGGTTACCTCTGTAACTAGGTAACTACTACTCGAGCGTGTCATCCCCCGGTCCTTTGGGACCTTTATCCGAGGTACCTCTAATCCAACAACCATAGAACAATCACAAAGTAATAGATCTGCGGTATCCACATGAGTGAAATATCTAGGCTCCATACCATGATACCACCCTTTTTCAGAAGGGGATGACAAACCCTAAAGGACGCGACCCTCATGACCTTGCCGCATCTTTCCTGTTTCGACCATTTTCGGGGTGTGAGGTCTTGATGCAGTCTCGTCCACAAAGCTACGCTTTATACAAAAGCCATGCTTTGATCAACAAATGATACACAGCAACACTCAGCATGCCACACTACCAAATTGGGAGTATATCACTGATAAATATCAACTACATAACCTCCGAGCTCGTACGTCTCAGAGAAGGGTGTTAAGCTAAGAGAATAAATTCTCCGCCACCAAGCAGAAATATATTTGATAGAGATCAGTTTAATATCTCAAAGTGTAGTGTCGGACATACAACCATACAAGTCTGTCCCGGGTTTGAATAGAACCGAAGGCACTTCCGAAGAAGCCCTTGCAAATCCGGGTATCCACAATCCCGATCGGACTTCCCATCACTTAGGGAATCTCTATATCGTAGCTACTCGGTGCAGAGACAATCGATAGGTTATCCTGGCGTTCTTGAAGACACCTATTCTTCAACACCGGTCTTCAATGCAATCCATAACGTCATATCACTTTTCGGAATGGGTTATATGACACAAGGTCCTCTCCCGGCTAAACCGAATAATGAGCGCAATATTTAAAAACATATGAATGTGGGATTTTGGTTAAGTCACAACTTTTAAAATCCAAAACTTTTCTTCAAATGGTTTAAACAAATTACCATTTAAATCTTTTTTTTTTAAAGATTCGTTTCACGAAGTTCAACCAGTTTCACCTATTCATAGATTTTTAAAATGATTTCCATTTCAATTGGATTAACTTATTAAACCTTTAAATTAAAGATTTAACTTTTAGCTTTAAAACTCGTTTCCAAAGATTTATTCATAACTTGAGAAACTATTTTTCATTTTAAACTTGAAATCCTTTTAACACAAATTGGACGTTCATTTCTTATGTGAAAGCTTTTATTATTTAAAAACACATATGTTTCGTTTTCAGAAAAATCCAATTATATCTATACAAGTTAAAATTTAGGGTTAAATTTAAAGTCCCAAAACAACACTTTTAAAATGGTTTAAAAACCCATATAAACCATTTATAAGTTGAATAACCTTTTTAAACCATAGTTTCCAAATCATATAATTTGATTTCAAATATTGAATTCAAATTTAAATCAAATTATTTAAATTTCAAAACTCAATCAAGTTATTCAAAATAACTTTCATTTTTTAAATTCATTTTCAAAAGCTTTCAATTCTAATTCCAAAACTATTTTGGATTCAAAAATTCAATCTTTAAAACTATTTCAAAATCTGTGACTTAACCCATTTCCGCTTGCAATCCATATTTGTGTGTGTATAAGTGTGGTCCAGGGGTTTTACATAATAAAAGTGCCACATCATCAATCAGCACAGATCCAAATACAGCAATATATTTGATAAGCGGTATAAACTATAACGCTTACATTCAATAAGAGGTATAAACCATAGCGCTTATCTTTCATTCACAGGTCACAGATATATATATCACAGATAATAAATTGCATCAAACACAGCTCAAATCAAAACAGAACATACCAGGGTATTAAACAATTCAATCATCTAAACATCCACAAGTACAAGCAGTTAAGTATCTGATTAATTCAAATCAGATTAACTACTATGAATTACAAATGCTGGTTAATTAACATTAATAAATTACAAATTATTTCAATTAATTATCCTTTAATAATGAATAAATTAACCTCCTTCAATTATTAATTAATCAATCTTAAATCATAAATTAATCCTTAATTAATTTAATTAACCATCATTCTTCATTAATTAATTAAACTTTAAATTAATTAATTATGCTTAAATTAGATACCTTAATTAACCACCATTTAATTAATTACCATTAAATTAATTATCCTTTAATAATAATTAAATTATATTTGATCAATAACTAATTATATTTAATTAAATAGTTATCTTTTAAGTAATTAGTTTTCTTCAGTTACTTTCGTAAATTTATTATTCTCTGGCTGCTTTTATTCAAAATAAATCTTTAATTACCCAAATCTTAATTTAATCTAAAGACTAATCATTATCTTTATTAGTTACTTGATTATAATAATGTTTATTTGATAAATCATTTAAATTAATCATCATTAACAAATTAGTCTCTTAATTACTTTAAATTAAGCTCTTATACTTTAAGTAACTTCACCAAGTAATTTTCCTCTCATAAATCAAGACTTTAATTAAAAATATCCTTTTATCTTACTTAATTTAAAGCATTTAAATCATATTTAAAACTTAATGCTTGAAATCATTTTATACAAATCATTAATTTAAGCTTAGATTACGTCATCACATTTACAAAAAGAACACTTATCAATTTTAATTAAATAACTTATGTATAAAATCATTTAATTTCTAAACACTTTATTTTATCCTAAAAAAATAAATCTTTAAAACTTAAACGTTTTAATACTCTTTAAAGCTTTATCTAAATTGCTTAAACACTTAATCCTTTAATAACTTAAACTTGTTAAATCATAAAAAGTTAAAAAAACCGAGTCAGACATTGAAGAACTCGAGATTTTCTCGGGTGTTACCCGAGACCACTGCCCCCTTTGCTTTGAGATTTTACAAAAGTGACCACTGTACAATTTTTTTTTCACCTAAAATTCGTTTAAGTTCTACCCTGACGCACCATGGATTAGCTTCGAGCTTGACTTCGAGCTGGATTGCCATTTTCTCGAGTTGACTGAGGGTCGCCTCCTTCTTCTTCCTTCAAACTCCCTAATACTCACATACATACGCATTCATGTGCATAACTCGAAGAAGCAACTCCGACCACCTATGACACCACCAACACGTCACTGACGACTCGCCCATATGCTACGATCACCTAGGTTGAAAAACTCGGACCAAATTTTCAAAATCGAACAATCGAACCCATAAACAAAAAAAAACCGGTCAACAGAAACGCCTCGTCCCACCACCGTAGACCATCTGCAACCACGCCGTCGCGTTCAGACACTCGCCAGAGCCTCATCCTTCTTTCTTCCCCGCACCGATCGAAGAATGATCATTCTCGGCAGCGAATTTTGCTTTTGAACTTCGACAATTAGAACCGTGCCCTAAACCCTATTTTTTCGAACCCAAAATTATTTGATTATCAAAAAAAAACTATACCATTTTTCTATCGATCAACAACACCCCATCTATCTTCAGGCTCAAAGCCGAAACCCAATTTCGCCTTGATCATTGAAAAACTATGAATTTTCGTTTTTGGTTCATCTTATAATATCTTGCAAATTGCTTTATTAAAAATCTTGAAGTTTTCATCAATATTCCTGGATTTTCAATACGAATTCACTCATACAATCAAAACTTTAATTTCGGAGGTATAAATTTGGACCAATTTAAATTTTCTACTGTTATTTAGAAATTCATAGAATATTACCTGATGTTGTTATTGAAAACCATTTTTAAAACAATTAACTTACGAATTTAGACAACTTTTATTTATACACCTAAGTTTATAAATGATTGGTTGCAGAGATGTTGGTTTTTTTTCTATTGTTCTAGCCTGTAACCATAGGAGCATATATTCATATATCTGTAAAAACAAACATGCATGTTTCATACCCAGTGATTCGACCGTACTTCGACAGCATTTCACCCATGCAACAACATATATATATAGATATCACTACTCAGATCAATTTCATGCATCAAGTAAATTAGGATTTTAGCTTGAAAAATAAAAGGAGTTTACTCACAGAGAGATGAAGACAGGAAACAGAGTAGTTTCTTTTCTTGCCTGGAATTGGAACTTGGATTTGTTTCATTGAGTTGCTTAGGATTTTAAATTTGAGTTTAATGCCTGTCACCTACTTCAATTTCCAGTTTATGAATTTAATCTATTTCCATTTGCTTCAGATTTTTGAAGTTCTTGTTTTTTTTTCGGGTCTTAGCTCCTCCTTTGCTTTGATTACTGTTCATTCCAGATTTAAAACTTGAGTTGATTTCCAGAGGGTTGTTGTTTTAACTTTGTTGAAGCTACTGTTGAGATTCCAGGCTTGATTTGCTTTCAGATTTTTTGGATTTCAGCTTTGATCTTTGTTTCAAAAGTGAAAAATGCTTTGAAATTATTTTTTCCTTCTACTTTAATTTTTTCTTGGGTGTTGAGATATGAGATACTCAATATTGGTTACTGTATATTTCAGATTTGGTGAGAAGTTTAATAATGGCATATGGGGCAGCTGAAGAGTTTCTATAATTTTAAATTTCATTTTTTTATTCAATTAAATATAATGAATGCCATTTGTAAAAACAAATGATTATGAAATCCCAATGCATATTGATTTCTTTACTTATCTCCTTTATGTATGTTAACATTTGGAACTTTCAAAGATAAAAGAAATTTTAATTTTTCAATCATCATATTCATTCTATAAAAATGTACTTCTTTTTATATTTATATTTACATAAACAAAATTTTATCCCAAATAATTTTTACATTTTAACCTTAAATTTTGTTCAACATGTTTATACACTTATATATTTATATAATTTACATTCATACATTTTTTTTATTTTTTTGTACAATTTTATAAAAAGAAAAGAATGAATTTAAATAATTTGATTTCTGTTAACCCCGTTCCAGCATACGAGCTAAAAGGCCTACGAGTTAGAGGCGTCAACGGGTTAAGACTTGAAACGACCTACGACTTAAGGTGCCTAACGACTTAGGAGACCTCACAACTTAAGGAAAGGACCGACTCAAAGAATCCCCGACTCAACTATTATGCGACTCATGGGAGTTTCTAAACTCAGCGACTCACGACTTAAGGAGCCTAATAAGTTAAAGCATTAGCGACTCATTGAAAGGACGACTTAGGGAAAGTACCGACTCATTTGACCTGGCTCCGACTCATCAAAGACCGACTCATCTGATCACGACTCATCCACTTAAGGTCTTACCGACTCATTGGAGCTACGACTCAGGAAAAGTCCACGACTCAACAGGCTAACGACTCAAGAAACCTACGACCTAAGGAACCTGGCGAGTTAAGGAGATTCTATGAGTTAAGGATGGCACGACTCAGGGAGGTTTACGACTCAAAAGATAAGTCGACGCACGACACAAGACTCAGAGGCAAGTTCAGAGTCATGCTGCAAAGGGGTGACTCGTAGATGACTCACGACTCATCATGAGTCGGTCACGACTCATCATGAGTCGGTCACGACTCATGACTTGACAGTTTCAGCCTAACATTTTGCCTATAAATACATGGCCATATTCAACATTTGGGGGACCTTTGGGGACTGACTTCCTAGGCGCCATTACTCTGCTGTTATCTCGACTTCAAGCAACACTCAAACAACACTTCTATCACTCCAATCACCAAAGACATTTCGACAAATCTCAAGAAGAAAAATAACTCATTCATCATGCATTCGAAGGATTCTTCTACATCGGGGTTTGAGATATTTGTCTAAGTGTGTTGTAATCAGAGTTGATTGTAAAGAATTGTAACTAAATCAGCAATAAAGAGCTTTAAAGTGGACGTAGGCTTGATCCTAAGCCGAACCACTATAAATACTGTGTCTTTTATAGCTTTCCTGTGATTTCTTTGCATATACTTTGTTCCCATACCAACGGGTGGTGCTTTCACAATTTCCATCTATACACCGGGGTGTTAGCGTTTATTTTCTAGCGTTAACATTTTTGGTGCTTTCACTGAGAATTGAACTCAGGACAGCTGTCATCATTGCTTCGCAGAGATTAGAAGAAAGAATTTCTTTAAAAACCAGAAGTATATCTGAGATTATGGCTCCTGGAAGGAAGAGTAGATCTATCAGATCTGGGAATATTCAAGAGGGAACCTCCGCTTCCCCTGTGCCTAATCTACCCACTCCGTCTGTTGGAGTTACAAAAGCGGAATTGGATGTTGTGATTCTAGGGCTAAACCAGCAGATCAACGCCCAAAATGCACAACTAGAGGCTCAAAGTGCCCAGAATGCTCTGATTCTGAATAAATTGAACGACTTACTTGGGGCAAACAATCAACCGGCTGGTAATGAAGGGAACTATGCTGGCAACATTCATGATGTTAATGAAAGGAATGCTCATGAAAGGCCTACTAGTCCCTTTGAGCAGGCAGTACCTGACGCCGGTGGATCTAAAACTCGGCATGATGAGGAATATCTTTCTGGAATGGTCCGGCAGATCATGAAAGAAAGTATGCAAAGGGTTGAAGATGAGAAGGAATGGGGTTTCGCTCCAAGTAAAACTCCGTTTACTGAAAAAATCTTGAAGGCGGAATTTCCAAGGAAGTTTGTCCCTCCAACTATTCCAGCTTACAAAGGGACAAGTGATCCGAATGAGTTCTTGTATAAATATGATTGGCACATGACAGGTGCCAGGGCCTCCGACGAAATAAAGTGCCGATATTTCCCCGTATACCTGGAAGGCGTGGCTTTGCTATGGTTCACCAAGTTGCCAGTTCGATCTATCGATCAGTTTTCAGACTTGACCAGAAAATTTAAGGAGCAGTTTAGGCTATATGCTTCGAAGGCCAAGGATATCATGTCATTGTCCAGTTTAGAGCAGAATCCTGGTGAGTCTATCAGATCTTTCTTGAACCGTTTCAATATAGCATTGGCTGAAGTGGACAATGCTGAACCACGAATGATATTGACTTATCTGATGAGGGCTATTGATAAGTCAAGCGAATTTGGGAAATGGTTAAATATGAAGGAGCCAACCTCTCTCGAGAAGTTCTACAAAAAAGCAGACGAATTCATTCGCTTGGAAAGTCGTCCTTTGCCAGTAAAGGCAGTGTTGGAAAAAGCTGAAGACAATACTGTCGCTCCACGCAAGAATGAGTCGGTGGGGCAGAAAAGGGAGAATAATAATGGAAAGAAACAGGGTAATCTGAAAAAGCCCCGGTCCTTCAAGCCATCAGAATATACTCCATTATCACATACGCCGGAGCACATCTACCTTGCCACCAAAGATTCCGTCGATTTCCCTAAACCTATCCCTTTGAGAACTGGGAGAAAAGCCATACAAAGTGGGAAATTTTGCCGCTTCCACAATCAACCAGGTCATGAAACTGATGAATGCCGCCAGCTGAAGAATCTGATTGAAGAGTTGCTAAGAGAAAACAAGTTGCAGCAATTTGTGAAAAAGAATAGCAACAATCCTGCATCATCGAGTCAGGGGCAGCGGGCTCCTGTTCATCAGCCTGGGGCAGGTGAGAAAGCTACGGGGCATGAATCTGGAAGGCCCGTTATCAATGTCATTTCCGGAGGACCTCACCCAGCTGGCAAGAGTTGGGGTGAGATGGAGAGATATTCCAGGGCTTTGAAATATGCTCCAGCCGAAGAAAACGTCTTTGTTCTAGAAGACACTACACCCCTTAAACAACAAAAAACTTTCAGTGATGATATTATTTTTAGAGCCAGAGATTCTACAGGTATTGAAGCTCCTACTTTAGATCCCTTGGTCATCTCGGCTGGTATTGGACCAGCCATTGTCAGAAGAGTCCTCATTGATTGCGGAGCATCATGTAATATCCTCTTCAAAAAGACATTTGACCAGATGAAAATCCCTATGATCGATGTGCAAGCCTCATCACAGAAAATCGTGGGCTTCACAGGGGAGCCAAAGCAACCAGTAGGAACCATCGATTTGTTTGTAGAACTTGGGGAAGGAGAAAGGAAAGTGGTCCGAAAGCAAACATTTGTGATTGTCGATGAGTTTTCTGCCTATAATGCTTTTCTTGGCCGCCCAACACTCGCAGCATTCAAAGCTATCCTAGCCCCATGGTGCCTCACTATTAAATTCCCTACTGACAATGGAGTAGGAGTTATAAAAGGGGATCAGAATGCTGCGCGAGAGTGCTATTTGACAGAGCTGCGAGAGTCAAGAAAAAGAGAAATGGGAAAGGGTGTGGCAACCCCAGTCCGCATCAAGGAGCCAGCCTTGTAGCAATTACAGAGCGGACCCTGCACTGGCGAACACAGCGGGGCACGGAAAGAAATGGATCCCAGAAAAGCCAGTACAGGGGAGAATAGAATAGTACCGGTGGAAACGACAGTTCCGGTACCTGTTGACCCAAAAGATCCAAATAAGGTGTTGAATGTGGGTTCACAGCTTAATATGTCAATTCAGAACATCTTGATATCTTTCCTGAAGGCAAATCTGGATGTCTTTGCTTGGACTCATGCCGATATGTGTGGGATATCTCCAGAAGTTGCAGTACACGCTCTGAATATTGATCCAAAATTTACGCCAGTTAAACAGAAAAGGAGAACCCAAGGTCCAGAAAGGTCAGCAGCATTAAAAGAAGAAGTTGATCGTCAACGCAGCTTTGAAATTGGAGATCTAGTCCTGAAAAGAATTATGACCGCGACAGGTGTGTTTGGGCCAAATTGGGAAGGACCATATGTAGTAGGTCAGAAGCTTCTTGACGGCACATTCAAGCTCACCACTGTTGATGGAGAGCAAATTCCAAGGGCATGGAACAGCAACCACTTGCGTCCATACTTTACTTGAAAATTTTGTTGAAAAATTGTAAAAAGAATTATGGATGTATGATTCTTGTAATTGAAAGCAATTGTGAAACTGAAGCAAGTAAATAATAAAAAAAAATAATATAAAGTGGATGTAGGCCCAATTTCATGGCCGAACCACTATAAATCTTGTGTTCCTTATTATCATTATATGCTTGCTTTGTTTTCGATATAAAAATACATAAGATGTATTGCTAAAATGTCAATTTAAATTTTTGCAGACCATGGAAATAAAACTTGCGCATAATAAGACTGAGCGATTCTCACCATCATTCAACAAACAAATTTCAAGTCACAAAGACCCCGAATTCAAATCCTAGATAGGAAATACTTCAATTGAACGGCTAATGATTTCGATAGAAACGAGCCCTTGCTGATAAATTGAGATCGTTTGAACAAACAAACATCCAATTAGGAAGCTAGTGCCCGTTCTCACGAACTTGCCTGGCAATGAAGTACACTTCCTTGGATTAAACAAGCCACTTGTGAGAGAAAGGGGAATGAAAACTTGAAAAGGAAAAAAAAAAAAGAGGATCGCTGAAAAGGCATAAGCAAGTGAACAGAGGAACAACCAAAGCTACCATCAGCGGCACAAGTCCTCTTCGGAGGCGCAACTCTTCGGAGGATAAAAGACCTCTAATGGGTCATACGCCACAAAAAAGAAAGTTCTCTACTCAACAAAAAAGATTGGAGGAGTCATGACCCTCCAACCATGAGAGAGTAACTTCCAGGCGATGAAAACCCTCTCTGAGGCACATTTCACCAGGAGTTGAAGTGTTATAACCGCTCTTCGGGATTTCACTTCACCAGAGTTGAAATGTAAACAAAATAAAAGCCCTCTTCGGAGGCCCATTTCGCCAGGAGTTGAAGTGTAGCAACCGCTCTTCGGAATTTCACTTCACCAGAGTTGAAATGTAAACAAAATAAAAGCCCTCTTCGGAGGCCCATTTCGCCAGGAGTTGAAGTGTAGCAACCGCTCTTCGGAATTTCACTTCACCAAAGTTGAAATGCAAAAACAAAGACCTTCTTGAAAGCACACGTTTCACCGAGATTGAAATAAAACTTCCAAATGTTGAAACGTAAAAAGGCTTTCTTCAAAGGCACAACTCTTTGGGGGTACACGTTTCACCAAGATTGAAATAAAACTTCCAAGTGTTGGAACGTGAGAAATCCCTCCTCAGAGGTACAACCCCCTCCCGGGGACACAATTAAGAAGAAAGACCTCTTCAGAAACCCACGTTTCACCGAGATTGAAATAAAACTTCCAAGTGTTGAAACGTGAAAAGGATTTCTAAGGCATAACTCTTTGGAGGTACACGTTTCACCGAGATTGAAATAAAACTTCCAAGTGTTGAAACGTGAAAAAATCCCTCCTTAGAGGTACAACTTTCTATATATAAAAAAAAATCCTCATCAAAAGCGTACTTTAACTTTCAAAGGAAAAGTAATTTGCCTACTATGGGAAATGATCGTAAAAAGAAAAGAAGTTAAAGTACCCTTCAGAGGTCCGCTTTACCACATAGAGGAATTCACTTGGTGAAATATGCACGTAAGCAAAAGAAAAAAGTGATTTCTTCGGACGACAAAGCGTAAAAACTTATACGAAGGGATTTGTACTCTATAAAAATTTTTCTTTAAAGAATAAAATAATTATTCTTTAGCAAATAAGAGTGCAAGTCCCCTCGAAGTGTAAAATAATGCAGCAAGCTTAAGGTATGGGGGCAACATGGTATAGTAGTATAGATGCATCAGTAGAGTAATACTCAAGCAACATACCATAAGCCCGCTGCAACACTATATAAACAAACTTGTGCAAAAATAAATAGTAAATGCATTCTCAAATTCAAACAGAAGTTTGTACAAACGAAGAATCATTTTATTCAACTATAATGCAGATACAGGTTTTCAAAATAAAAGCGGGCGCCGGTACCCGCACAACTCTCGGCCAGTTCATACAAAAGGCAAAAAACTAAAATCTTCACTTTTTCTTCCCTCCTTTGGACCCTTTGCTCGGTCGAATAACCAGCTTTTCAGGTCGGCCAGTGGGTATAAGGGAAGTAGGAGAGGCAGGTGTAACCGGTTCAACTTCCGGCATCTCTTCAGTGGCGGTGATTTTCTTCCCCCTCCTTTTTGATGTCCCACGCTTCTCTCTCCTTTGTGAGGAAGACTCACTCCCCGGAGTGACAAGTTTTGATAGAACAATGTCGTCAGAAGGAGTCCGTTCCGGGGAAATGTCACCTCCCTCAGGTCTCTCATCTTTCTGCTCTTGCGAAGTGATGGGATCATCCAAGCCGTGAAGAGCCTCTATTTGTTCCTCCTGTGATCCAGGTTGCGAGGCAGAAGGAGGCACCGCCTGAAGAGATGAAGGAAGGATGACCGGAGGAGTAGAAGTTTGAGCAGTGCTTGGTACTTTCTCTACAGAAGAAAAAAGGTTAAAGTCAGTAAAAAGAGGAGATGAGGGTTCACCAATGAAGTCAGTAAAGAGAGGAGATGAAGGCTCGTCAAGGTTGAGAAAATAGCCAAGGAGCTCGTGAAACTCATGAGAAATAAACGAGTAACCAGCTTGAGCAGAATTGACAGTAGCAAGATTAACAGTGAAATTACCTGGAGAAGCTGGTTTCCTGATATCGACTTCATAAGCTTGCGCATCAGCGCTCTCTTCACCCTCGTCTCCACCTTGTGTGCTTGTAATATCAGCGGTAACTTTGGTGGGAGATGCGAGATGGGAACTGGAACCAATAATGTCGACTTCAGACGAAGAAGGTGGCTGGACTAGAGTAGTTGAAGTGGTTTTCCCCAGCTGGTCCCCTTCCGTGACTTCGGTTCTTAGTTTGGCAAGTTGTTCCTTTCCCCTGGCGAGAGCAGCGCGAGCGTCTTCATCAAAATAATGCCTTTCCAGGGCTGGCTCGTCATAACCAGCACCTTCAGCACCAAGCATATCGAGGGCGGCCTCCCACACTTCAGCTAAAGTGATCTCATACTTGGGACCAAGAAAGGCGAGGCTTCCACGCCCCAAGACGCTATGCAAGTAGAAGTCGAATAATGTTGAGCCGAAGCTGTTTTTGGTCGCCTCATGAGACTCTTCGGCTGCGATTTTGCCGGCGACAGCCTCATCGCGCTCCCTTTCAGTTCTGGCAAGCTGAAGCTTAAGCATTTGTATCTCCGCCTCTTGGGAGTTGTTTTTCTTTCGAAGCTCAGCAATATCAGAGACATAGCCGTCACTGATTCTTTTTTGTACTTCAAGCCTGTCCTCAGCGTCTCTCTGACTGGCATGAGCATCTCTAACTTGTCTGAGAAGCACTTCTTCTTTTTGAGAGTATGAAGTAGAGGAAGCAGCAAGCTCATCTTTCAACTTCTCAACCTTTGCTTCGAGCTCCTCGTTGTAGGAAGTAATACTTCTCATCTCAGTATCATGCTGCTCAAGGACCTTTTGCCACTCAGCCTTATCGTTTTCCATGGTGAGCATAGCCTCTAAGTTGGCACGGTTAACTCGTTGAAGCTCATCAACAAGCTTCTGCCAGTTTGACATCCTCTCGATATCAAGTTTAACGGCGTCAAGATTTCGTAGCATAGCAGGCTTGTCAATAGGGACTAGGTCGAGATCGAACCTCACACCCTTTAAACACCACTGCGGAAAACGACTTTGTAAAGTGGCTGGGCCCGGTCCCACTTGAAATTTAGGCCTACTTATTATTGTCTGGATGTCCTCCTTCCCAAGAGCAGGAGAGTCAGAAGTAATGTCAAGAGGGGCAGGGGCAGTAGGCTTTTCGGGAATAGTGGAAGTATGTCTCTCACCATGTCGGGCTCGTTTGCCTGAATCTTCAGTTACATGACCTTTTCCCCGGTCGTCGTAAGATTTCCTTTTGTGAGAGTCGTCACTCCTTTGCAGAGAATCATGGTAATCATCCATATCCCTTCTGTCATGACGCTCTTCTGCATCCCTCCTTTCACGAGCCTTTCGAGCAGCCCTCTCTTCGTCAGACTCTCTATAAGAGGGAAAGTAACGCCGATAATCATATTGACCACGCCCCCCGTAGCGTTGGAAATCCTGATAATACGATCCGCCGCGTGTCATTGAAGAATCTGAAATAAGAAAAGATAAGCTTTAGAAATCTCTAAAGTATAAGAAGATAAGTGCATAAATGTGCTGGAAAATCCTTAGTTGTGTGTGAAGTGCAAGCTACTCGCGTTGGACTAACGAACCACTCCTCTGTTGGGGGGAAGTGATAGATTTCACTGTTGATGACAATTCTTGAGATGAAGGAGTAAGAGTCTGTTGGAGGGCAGATGTTGCTTCAATCGTCGGAGGTATAGCTTTACCATGAGCAGGGTCTTCTTTAAAGAGCTCTTGGGAAGTAATAATTATGTCGCTTAAATCCCCAAAGACGTCATCACCAGCATGCCCAACCTGATTCCCTCCATCATCTCCTTTGTCAGCACTCTCCCTGGTTTGGGAAAGGGGCTCCTCTTCTTCTTCAATAATGGGAGCAAGTGCGGGTTTTTCGGAGGGTCCCGTATCGTCTCTGGGAGTAGAGCACTTTACTAATAAGGTTTCTGCAGAAATTTCTCCTCGTACGTGCTCTTTAGTGGAGATCGGAAGATCAGGAGTTTTCACCGGAGAGTCAGGAACCTCCGTTGGAGCTTCACGAGGCCGAGTAAAGCGAGAGAGATGGAGGAGTCCGTATTGATGTAAAAGTTCATCGTTTAGCAGAAACTTTATGCTCCTCTCTTCTACCGGCACGGCACTTAATCTTTCAAAAATTTGCTTGAGACTTGGGTCCCTAGCAGGGGGTGGTAGTGCTAAAAACAGAGAAAGAATGAAATTAGCAGCTGAGAGTTCAGATCTCGAGAAAGTTTCAAAACGGAAAAAGTAGAGACAGGAAATCTTACTTCCCACTCTCCAGATGGCATAAAACCCTGGAGGGCAGCGAACGAAGAAAAACTGATTCAAAAATCCGTGAGCGCTTTCGGAGAGATCAGTAATAAGTTTGCGATTTCGAGCGCTTCTTACAACCACAATGGAGGGATGGTCTTTAGTTTTCGTGAATGAGCAAAAATAGCAGATCTCCTCGAAGCTTGGTAACCGATCCAAAACTCTCCTGAATAGAACACATAACCCCATCAAAATGGCATAGCCATTGGGGTGTAATTGGAATGGAGAGATAGACAACCGAAGCAGAAGCTGTTGGAGAAAGCCGTTAAAAGGAGGAATCGCCCCACTTAAGCACATTTGGCGATTGACTGCAACAAAGCCGTAGGGAGGATTGTCAGCAGTGTCATTTGGCCCCGGAAATAAGGTGTCAGCATCATCAATGCCAAACTGAATGCGCAGTTGGTTAAACACCCGCTGATTCAAAGTTGTGGGTGTTCTCTCCGGAGGGTTGTCTATAGGGATGGCTACTGGAAAGACATCTTCAGCCTGACCCATCGGCTCTTCTTGATGAGAGGTCATTCTACACAAGCAACTGGATGTTCAAATGCGAAGGTGCACGTTTCCTAAAAAGTGTGAAGTGTCGTGCAAAGCTAATAAAATAATAATAATAACAAGTAAAGATAACTGGAATTAAACTGGTTGACGATTGATTGACTATGGTAATTTCGGAACTTGTTATTTAAAGCTCAAGCACAATATTAATGCGAGCTGGTCAGTTTCAATTGACTAATCCAGTGCTGCTTTAATATTCCACTTGAAATTGGTAGCACTTCATTCACACGATTTATTTAAGTTAATTATATATCATTAACTAATTTGTCGTTCGATGTGGACAATCAATGACAGTATATTCGTCCCAGTTTTCTGTGAATGTTGTATTAACAGATTATTAGCTTACAAGTTGAAGTAATCAGTAAAAGAATGCAGCAGTATAGCAGTTCAGAGTCCATGCAATAATTCGGAGTTCAAACAAAATTTACAAGTACTAAGTCGAAAACGACTCAAGGATTCTTTGTACGGGTTAAGCTAAGTCGTTGGCTATTTAGGTGGCTCGACTACGACCTAAGGAAAGTGAGGCGAGTTAAGTTAGGTTACTCCAACTCTAAACCGCTGATGTTATAAGTCGGCAGCACTATGAGCCGTAAGTCAAAGAACAGGAGGAAGGCTCCAGATCAAAGCAATAAGAAACCTTCTAAGTTCTAACCCGGTCACGACTCATGAATTTTGTCGTAAAATTTGCTAAGTCGGATTAAAGTCGATAGTAAAGGCTACTGGGTCGCATGGAAGCCACTGAGTCGTACACGGCTTATAGTTTAAGTCGTGCACGGTTTAAGGGATAAGTCACGGGAAAGTAGTAAGTACTGAGTCGTGCACGGCTTATGGCTTAAGTCGTTCACGACTTATAGCTTGAGTCGTTTGTGGTTTATGGCTAAAAACATTAAGTCGTGTACGGTTGTGATTGCAAGGTATTTCAGAATCAGTGGCCGAAAAGCAAGACCAACTAAGTCGTGAGATCCTAAGTCGTTTCCTCAACCAATCAACCCCTTTCTAACCCGTTAACCCGTTAAGAACTTCCTCATCTCCTCCGAACCCACGGGCCAGTCAAATCAAGACATTGTAATTCATCATCTTCTCCTCACATCATCAGAAAGCACCCAAAAAACCAATTCGAATCGCTTCAATTGTACGGCGAATCAAACGCGATGCTATAATCTAGAGGATCACAACAACAACGTAGCCAACAATGATCAGAATCGTTCACAACTCAAATCAAAGCCCAAGTGAGACATGCGGCGGTGATTTGGGAACAGGAAGCGAAAATTTGTGCCCTAGCAATGGACGTTGTTGGATTGAAGTTCGAAATCACTTACGCAATGTAGTGGAAAGGATGGATTGATGATCAATTAACTTGGATTCGCCTTCGAAAGGTTGAAAGGTCTCTAATGGCAGATGCGGCTCTGGGATAAGTAATAAGAAGTGAGAAAGAGGAGAAGCGACTCAAGCATTTTTATACCTGGAAATGTTGGGACTCGATTCGGCACGGGTCATGATGAGTCGAAGCACACGACTTACGACTTAAGCGTGTGCTTCGAGGGGCAAATGTTAACCCCGTTCCAGCATACGAGCTAAAAGGCCTACGAGTTAGAGGCGTCAACGGGTTAAGACTTGAAACGACCTACGACTTAAGGTGCCTAACGACTTAGGAGACCTCACAACTTAAGGAAAGGACCGACTCAAAGAATCCCCGACTCAACTATTATGCGACTCATGGGAGTTTCTAAACTCAGCGACTCACGACTTAAGGAGCCTAATAAGTTAAAGCATTAGCGACTCATTGAAAGGACGACTTAGGGAAAGTACCGACTCATTTGACCTGGCTCCGACTCATCAAAGACCGACTCATCTGATCACGACTCATCCACTTAAGGTCTTACCGACTCATTGGAGCTACGACTCAGGAAAAGTCCACGACTCAACAGGCTAACGACTCAAGAAACCTACGACCTAAGGAACCTGGCGAGTTAAGGAGATTCTATGAGTTAAGGATGGCACGACTCAGGGAGGTTTACGACTCAAAAGATAAGTCGACGCACGACACAAGACTCAGAGGCAAGTTCAGAGTCATGCTGCAAAGGGGTGACTCGTAGATGACTCACGACTCATCATGAGTCGGTCACGACTCATCATGAGTCGGTCACGACTCATGACTTGACAGTTTCAGCCTAACATTTTGCCTATAAATACATGGCCATATTCAACATTTGGGGGACCTTTGGGGACTGACTTCCTAGGCGCCATTACTCTGCTGTTATCTCGACTTCAAGCAACACTCAAACAACACTTCTATCACTCCAATCACCAAAGACATTTCGACAAATCTCAAGAAGAAAAATAACTCATTCATCATGCATTCGAAGGATTCTTCTACATCGGGGTTTGAGATATTTGTCTAAGTGTGTTGTAATCAGAGTTGATTGTAAAGAATTGTAACTAAATCAGCAATAAAGAGCTTTAAAGTGGACGTAGGCTTGATCCTAAGCCGAACCACTATAAATACTGTGTCTTTTATAGCTTTCCTGTGATTTCTTTGCATATACTTTGTTCCCATACCAACGGGTGGTGCTTTCACAATTTCCATCTATACACCGGGGTGTTAGCGTTTATTTTCTAGCGTTAACAATTTCATATTAACAATTAATCACTTTTATTCATATATGAAAATTTAACTTAAAAATAACATTTTGGAAATGAGTACACTAATTTTTTTTCTTTTTATTACAACTTCCAAATATATTAATATAATTAAAAATTTAGAAAACAACTATCATTATCTTTTATTAATCTCAAGCTTTTAATTCCTATTTTATTTTTAATACATTTTATTTTGAAATCCAATATTTGTTTATAAAATACTTATCCTTATATTTTAAATCAAATTTCTATCTATAATCAAAAAAATTATTTATTTATCCTAGAAATCTATAATTAATTCACAATTTATTCTCAAAAATTAATTTTAATTGCCAAATTAAACTTGGTAAATTTTTAAGAATGTTACAATCTCTTCCAAAATGCAATAATGAGAACCTGGATCGCTTGGCTACTCATAAAAATTTGAGTACCCAAGATTTTAGGGAAAATAGGAAAATAAATTCTGAGTCAGACATGGGTATGGTGTGAGTAAAATGGTTAATTTACTTTAAAATGAAAATCATTTAAAATCAAGTGTATCCCGTAAGATCACGCTGCACATAAACACAGACGGGTTTTTACCTTCCAATAACCAAAACACTTTAAAAGAAAATCCAGTGATATTATCATAACGTATAGAGTTTTCAAATAAAATATAACATAACTAAAATGCTTGCATCTCAGGTTTCAACATATTTAGGCACAATAAAAAACTTATGGCACTTACTACATAATGGATCCCGACATTGACTGGACTATTGGGGTACCGCCCGTTACAGTACACCTCTAGATAAATGTACCGTGATCGAACCTATCGATCCCTACCAACACAGGACTGGCATACCCCTTATTGGATAGTACCGAATACATCACCAACACGATTACGATCAGTAACCATACCTAACATATAGAAAAAGGTACGAATATCGATTCTAGACTGATGACAAAATACCCTAATGGGAGCAACCCACATAACCCTGCTACATACCCTGTTTTTGCCATTCGATGAGGCCTGAGGCTACGTCATTACCTTTTTGGAAAGCACTTCACACTTGGAATACTGACATTGCCTTCCAAGCGACAATACAATATCAGCATTAATCCATACAAGTTGTTCAGGTGATGAACAAACTGAATCTCCAAGAACTTCGTCCTTGTTATCTTCATGATATCACAAATCGTAATGTTCAAATCAGATCGAAGTGGTTTTTGGATAATCAAATCTGATGTCGATCTCTTCGAAATGATCAGTGAATTTTTAAAGGGCCACGTTTGTAAAAATATACAATTCTACAACCCAAGTGTAAATATTCACAAATGGAAATTCATTCCATATGTTTACTTTATCATGACTCATCCATTAAAATTAATTCACTTGTAATCATCATATTTTTTTAAAACTCGTAATATCGATCAGCACTAGTCGATTTACTTTCAATAAAACATGTCAATGTTTTATTCTAACTACTTTAATTTGTTTGCCTACTTAATGGCATAGACAAAAGATAATTGAAATCAATAACTAAGAGAAACAAAAGTCGAAGCATAGATCATTAACTTCAATCAACAATTATAATTAACATTAAATCTATTTACAAATCAGAACTGAATTGGTTTCAATTGATCGAGTCAAGTGATATTTTTCACCCAGATTACTTGTAAATCAAAGGAATTTATAAAATGATTTAGCCTTAGTTGATTAAAATTAAATAGTCCATATAAAAATTAATTGATTAATTAACATATAATTACTTAAATAAGAAATTCCTTATGTATTCACTTCAATTGTTATAAATCATTAAATTTCACATTGTAGAAAACTTGACAATATTATTTCAAACGAAAATACTCGGTGATAGGATCGCGATGCAAAAAACTCATGCGTTGATTGGATTTGGAATGAAGGAGAAATAGTCTTTTCCTTTTTTAAGAATTTAGAGATTATTAAATATAATAATCAATTTTATTTACTTTCAAAAACAACCCAGCCCATCTAAAACAACCATGTCCATTCCCACTCAACTTCATCTCCCCAGCTCTCACTCTCTTCTCTCTCATTCGCATGCACGAAATTGTGCATGAAAGTGCGCACATGCACACAATCTCTAGCCAACCATACACACCGCCGACCAACCTTGCACGTCACCCACGACCATCAATCCCAATGTGACTGCCATGTGGAAACGCGATCGAACGTTGGATTCGAAAAATCGAACGCCTTACCTAAAAACTGGTACGAAGCCGTGCCACCCAATTACCTTGTCACATCATCACAGTCAACCGTCCACCACCAAAATACACCCACAGCTCTGTCATCACCTCCTCTTTCAATCCCCACTTATGCACACCTCTCTCACTATCGCATTTCTCCACAAACCAGAGGCCCAAACAAACTCCCCTAAAACCTGATATTGGGAAAGAAATCATGATTGATTCAACTTGAATTCGGGTTAAATCAATTTCAATGGAAATTGAAGATTAATTAAATTGGGATTGGGTTAATTTAAATGGAGTGGAAATTTAAATTGAATTGTTGGGGAAGTGAACAGTTTTGACTCTAGACCATTTTCAATGTAAATTGTTTTAATATAAATAGTTTTAAATCTATTTTCTTATCTATTTACTATACAACTTTCTTTTTAAAAACCCAAACTATTTTATACTGGTTTTTGCCACTACTTTTGGAACTCTTTAACTATTTTACAACTGTTTTATGAACTAATTACTAATGTTCAACTAAGTTACGAATTAATTTCTATTTTACAATTATTTTGCAATTATCTAAAATTTCTATAACTATTTAGCTATTTTTCAACTATTTTATAATTAGTTAACTATTTTACAGTTATTTTGCAAACTAATAATTATTTTTCAACTACTTACCTATTTTTAAAAAATTTCAAGCTATTTTCTAAACTGGTCGGAGTTTAAACTGTTATTGATTAAGTACCCAACGGGGATAATAATTGAGGTAATAATCCAAATGGGGATTAAGACAATTGTAAATAAGTGAATGGGAATTAATGGAAATGTGAATAGAAGAGGAAATTGATTTGGTTAATAATCAATAAAGTTAAATACGTAGGATGTACGTATATTATTCTATTCGCATAGTGATTTGATCCAGATTCGAACACAGAATTTCGAGATAGTTATATTGATCCGAGTTGGGATTTTTCACTCGATTTTCGACGGCGAACCTGGATATGGATTGTTGATTAGTTCTGGATATTCTCTATCATAGTTATAGCTATGCAAGGAGAATGACAGTTTCCGATCAAGAAACTAGATCTGTGTCCGCACTAGAAAGTCGGGTGGACGATACTAGTTCGGAAGTGAAATTGTGTGATCGAGCGAGCGATCAGATTGGTATAGCATACGGATGGTATGTGTACATCGTACGGATTTGAATGAAATTGGTATTGGAAAGAGTAATCAAATGTGAATGTTTGATTTTGGGTAAACAAAGTTATATCTTTGTTATATATTCTTCCCCTGTTGAATCTATTGCTGGAAGAAAAAGGATTTTGGAAGTGTTTGAAGCATAAAAGGAATTTTATACGAGTTTAAAGTGATCCAAAGTTTTAAAAATTATATATATATGTGTATATATATATATAAAGGATCTTATGCGGATTTTGGAAAAGGTTTTGGGAACTTTTGAATTTGGAAAGGCTTTTGATTTTTGGGTAAAATCAATATTGGATTTGGAAAGCCTAGTTTGAGAATTATCGATTTTGGGATAATCGATTTTGTGTAAACGAGCTTTGATGGAATTCATACTAGGTGTATGATTTGAAAGATACCATATGTGTATAGTATAAAGTGTTTTGATGATTGCTTCGGAGAAAAGGCGCTCCCTTGAAATGGACTTCTCAGGAGTGCCATCGGGTGGTGCTGCCATGAGCCCCAAGGGGGGTTCTAAAGTTGATCCTGTGAGGAGTCCGGACAAAACTAGTTCCTGGGGATTATGAGTAGTGTACCATAGTGAAAATCGTGTGTGCCGCTGAGAGCCAACAGTCTACGTTTGATTTTATATCGGTAGACTGCGACACTATGGTATACCACATAGCGAAAGTCGCGTGTGCCGATGAGAGCCAACAGTCTGCGTTTGATTTTATATCGGTAGACTGCGACCTATGTAGGAGTGGAGAAGTTTCATTTCGTCAGCGAAAATCAGAGGCCGCTGAGAGCCTGCAGTTACATGGACTTTTGTTGTGACGGCAACGTAACCCTGGATGTAACTGTGATCTGTTGTGTGGGATCCATGGCGTAATCGAGAGGTCGCGGAGAGCCTGCAGTTACATGGACTTTTGTTGTGACTGCAACGTAACCCTGGTATGTAACTGTGACCATGGATGGGGGTGATGATTTCCAGAGCATTCTCACCAAAAATATATTCTCTAATTTCAAAAACTTTTTCTATATTTTCAATAAAATTATTTTCCCAAGTATTTTCACTGGATGTTGGAAACGGGTCGGCCAAGCACTTATGGATTTTCAGTCGTACGCCTGATCAACGTATGACCGAATTTCTGTGAGAATAAGGATGGACTTGTCGAAACATCAAGTTGTAAAAGGATTTTTTTTTAAAAAACTATTTAGAAATATAATATAAATTTTTAAAGTAGTTTAAAAATGATCAAAGAAAATTTATCTAATTTTAAGCATTTTAATAATTCTGGCTTCTTTCCTTTTTGAGGACGAAAAGATTCAAAGGGGGGAGGAATGTGACGACCCTGAATTTTGGCCCTATTATTTAATAAATATTTAATGTATTGTAAATAAAAAAAATAAACTTATCATTTTAAAATGAATATGGCTTTTGGAATAATTGCCATTTATTTGTATGGATTTGATTCTGGAAATTTAGAATAAAATATCTCAATAGTATTTACAGAAAAACTTATCTTATATAATTGAATTAAAATACTTTACTTTGTTTACATTCGGTAAATGTTATATATAGATCATAAGATTGAAGTCAAACCAAATTCTATCGATATAAAATATAAATATAAGTAAGTCAAACTTATGAATCTAATTTAAACATTGATAGTTAACGAATAAGCGAGCATACAATATAAACTGTAAATTTAAAAGTATAGGATAAAAATAAAATACAAATGTATAAAGTTAAAATAAAACAAAGATGTACTTACAAACATCAATAGGATTATATGTAAACAAAAATGGGAACATAAGCAATTAATGTTATCTATTCTTAAGCATAAATCAAAATCACTTCAGCCCCAAAGGAAGTTTGTTTGTTCAAAGAAGGTAAGCAAAGAAATAAAATTAAGGAGCTATGCTAATAATAACATAAGTGTTGCTGTGTAAGATACGTACGTGCTGTATAACCAATGCAAAGAGGCAAATTATTCATATCATATTCAAAATATCTTTGTACACAAATACTAATATCAGCAAACCATAATATTGTAAACATATATGAAGACATGTTCATTAAATGCTAGCACACATATGTCATTTCAAATCTACAAAAGAAATATCTCAGTACAAATATATATTCAGCCGAAATTTTGCAATATCACTTCCATTTACAGTAATTTAACAAAACCAAATCTGATTAATACAAGTTGAAGCTTGTACTAGAAAACACTATTTTGTCTAGAGATGTTTCTATATATATACACATCATATTATCAGTTCGTTTACAAAAACTTAGAAGCAAACCTGAAGAAAAAAAACATCTTTACCTTATAAACTCAAACAAAATCAACAACAAAGCTGGGAGGCTTTCAAGAATTCAAACTGCAGTGCTTTAATCTGGAAGTTGTTCCTGGTTCAGATTGTTTCAAGGTGAGTAAACAACCTGTTCTTAAGATTGAAGTTAAACTTAAATCGTGTATGTATGGTATGATTTGAGAGTGCTTGGTTGAGTATCATTCCTGATTTGTCTCTGTCACACATATATATATGATGTGTATTACTTGTCCTCTCTGTTTGGGTTTCAGAATAGAAAATCAACACAGAAGTCAACAATCACTTCATTTAACCATTATTAGACTTTGAAGTTTAAACAAAACAAGTTGGTTTATATGTGATTGAGATCTGAAAATATTTTTCAAGTAGAATATTGTTTGGTAGCAACTGCAAAATTCATTTTTTAAGGGAAACATAACTTTATGATATTTCTGAATGTCAAGAAACTTGAATTAAATTATATAGCTTGAATTGTTATCAAAAGAAATAGGAATTGTTCTCTGTTCAAAATAAAAAAAAAATTGCAGGTGAGTAAACATCAGCTTTAAAGTTTTAATTTTGATTAAAATCAGTAAAGATGATTACTTTATTATATGGTATTGTATATGTTTTACTTTGAATATAATTCTATGTATATCTAGGCCACTCTGTATATTATTCTTCTCTGTTATGAATTACAGGGCTGATTATCATTCAAACTCGAATTTGTTTTTAACTGGTCATTGTAAACTTTAAGTTTCAATTAAACAAGAAGTTTAAATCTTAATCAAGGTTTCTCAAAGCTGACTTAAACTATGTTTGGGGAATATACATTGGAATCTTGTTTACAGGAAATCAAGCAATAGATTGATAAATCCAGTTGTTATAAAAAGCTATTTCAAACTTATAACATGAATGCTTACTGGAAGTTATGATTTATAAAACTAAAATGAAGATTTTTAGTTCAGTAATTCAAGAATAGTTTGTATTTGAACAAATTTTGCCTTTTTCTCATTTCCAGACAATTCAATCAATTTAAAATGTTGAAATTTGTGTTGAAGCAAGTATATGTATCTGTGATTTCATGAAAATTATCAAGACAATTTTTCATTGCATAAATTAAAGGGACGAATTCATTCTAGGGTTTAAGGTCAGTATTTGTTAAGGCAAGAAACGAGTAGTGTTCGTTCCCGATACGCGATCGAGTGTCACGAGGCATTGGTGAGTGGTTGCTTAGAGTGTTGCCGAGGTGTGGGTGGAGTTTGAGGGTCTCCGGCGGACCGTGCGGCAGTGGCGAGGTGGTTATGACATATTGGTTGAGCTTCAGGTTTGAGCGAAACGATTGATTTTCGATTCGAAAATTTTGAGGCCGATTCAAGTTTGGTTTTCGAGTAATTGTGAGATTTGTGACTTGCCTGAGGGGTTGGGGTTCGCTGGAGCTTGGTAGAGTTGTCGTGCATGTGTACGGCAGTGGGAATAGATATCAGAGGCGTTGATATCAAGTATTGCGAGTTGTTACTCGAGTCGTTGCCGAGTTATCTGAGTGGTCGCTTAGGGTTTTTGGTCGAGTTCCAGAGTGGGTTACCTGATGCTTTTATTTATACTTGAGTTTTAAACTTAAAAACTTGTTGGATTGTAAGAAGAAAAAAAAGAGGAGAAGAAGATGGAGTTCGAGCACGGGAAAGTGACTAAGGGAAAATGGGAGATTAGCTCAAAATATTATTTTAAAAGGAGAATCTCAGGCTTTTGTTTTCAAACTGAAGTATAAAAAAAATGATGAAGTGAAGTAAATTTGGATTCTACAACTTTTAAGTGTCGTAAACTTAATAAGCGTTTAACAAGTTAAGTTAAAACTTTAATACAAGTTTAATTATTTTAGTTAATTCTTAACAATGTTTTTAATTCTTAATGATTATTTTAATTAAGTAATTAATATAAGTTAAGTATAAAATTAATTAACATTTAAGTTGTGTGGTTAGTAATACATTGTTTAATTAATGATAAGTGATAAATGAATTTGTAATTAACTACTTAAAGTTAATTAATGTATGAATGGTAGTCTACTAATTAAGATTTAATTACGAACTAATAATTGAAAAAAAAAGTAATTAGTGAATAAATAATGGGTAATTAAGTCTTGTTGATTAATAATTCATAATTGTTCTTAATACTTCGTTAATGATACTTCAATCATAAAAAAATAAATAAATAAATAAGTTTTTATCTTAACATTAAGTAGGATTTAAGATTTATTAAATTAAAAGGGATAATTAATTGATTTAATAATCAAGAATTTAAGTTAACCAATTTAGGTTTAAGATTAATTAATCGAGAATAATTAATCTGTAATTAATAATGGTACGTTAAATTTAATTACTATAAAGACGTAATTAAAGAATTGTTAATGAAGAGCGTTAACTGAAGTTTATTATACAACTAATTGAGTTTAACTAATTAATTAAGGATAAACATTCATGGAGTTTGGTTAAGTATAGTTACTTAATGAAAGTAATTAGATAATGATGATAATCTTAATGTAGTTAAAGAATAATTAATCACGGAGGATTAATTAAGATGAATGATTATGGGATGGTTAATCAATTGGGTTGTAATTACTTAATAAACAGGACTTAAAGGTAATTGATTTAATTCAATTATGGCTAATTAGGTTTATTTGAGATGGTGTGATTGATTTATCTTGCTTATGTATGATTAAAGGATGATTAAACGCCCTGAATTGATTGATATCCCTGATATGGTTCGTGGTATGATGTGTTGGATGAGCAATGATAATGTGGTTATTTATCAATGACAAATTGCTGAGTAAAGGTGACATCTTTTATATAAGTTGTATTGCATTTCACTTGAATAACATGTGTTAAGATGAACTGAATTCGAAGAGACCAGAGTCGGGTGTTGGTTAATACCCGAAACCACTTCGATTCATTATAAATTGATATGTCAAATCAATAGGCCGAATTGAAATGTTTTAGGTGAATCGGGCCATATAATCTAAGTTCTGGCACCGAGAAATTGATGTGTGAAACGACTTGTGAATTTGTAAACTGATATAAGTACCCCGGGTTTATATGAGTTGTATACTTTTGTATTCCATGTTATATGAGTTTACTCACGCTGGTTTCCAGCCTGACCCGGGTGTTACTTTGGTGCAATGCTCGGGTCAGACCGAGTATTACAGATTTTCAGGTAGGTACGTTCTGGAGCTAAGGAGGCGAGCTGGATGGCAATAGCGTTTAGAGTATTTCCGCTATATATATATATATATATATATATATGTTATTGTTAATCGGAGACATGATTATTGTATATAACTGTGACTGAATATATGTGAAACTCTGATGTACTAAAATGTAATCGACAGATATAGTATTCTTTTGTAAACTATTATTATTTATTATTATATTTTATCCGCTGCGAATGTGAGTTGTTGATGTTTCTGTTCTTCTTCTTCTCTCTCTTTCTTCTTTTTTCATAACTATCTGAAATTTTCGAGATCGAAAATTTCGGGTCGTTACACTCTAAACTTATCCTGATTAAATTTAGAAAACCTTGTTATAGTAGATCCGTCGGCCTGAGTTATAAGCATTTGACCTAGACGATGATCCGTAGTATTGTAATAAGTTTTGATAGAACGTTTTAGTTTCCAGTGTCATAAGTTCTGTCACATATATAAACAGCACCACATTTCATACACTTAGCTCTTTGCTTTCCATTATTTTGCAAGGGAGTAATTTCAAACTTAGTCCATACCTCAGAAGTAAGCTTTCTACGTCTCTTACCAACAGCTTTTGCGCATTTTTCTACTTTATCCAATTCCAATGCTTCCATATTGGCATCTCCAACTTGTTTACCACTCTCACTACTTGGTGTAAAAGGGTCCATCTCTTTTCTACAAAATTAAAGAAGAAGAAAACTCATCACTCTGACTACTTAAATGATCATAGATAAGCATAACTTGTCAAAAAATAATGCATCTCACCAAAAGACAGCGTGATATTTCAGTGTAGCTATGCTTTCCAGTGTCAAAAAATAATGCATCTCACTAAAGTGGAAAGTTACTATGTGTCTCAGCTTGATAATGCCTTCAAGTGTCAAAAGATAATGATCATAGAAAACATAGAGTATATGTGTCGCACTTGATAATGCCTTCCAGTGTCAAAAAACAATGTGTCTCACTACAAAGCATAATAACTTGTCAAAAAATAATCCAGTCACTGTGATGCTTACATTGTGTAATAAAATAAATTACCACACCAGGCATGACTGCAGGCGATAATCGCAAAGGAACGAAATAGTAACAATACAAAATTTTCATTTACTTTAGTTAGCTTGATGGAACTACTCGAATGCCAAACTAAGAAACCAATTCCAGATTAAATGAAACAGAAATGTTAAAGAAAACCATAATTTTTGAATAGCACACAAATGTAGGTAGTAGGTTTGTGTGTTTATGAAAATACCTAGTAGAGGCGGTGCTAGAACGAGGCACCAAGGGAGAGGGATGATAATCCTAGGGCGAATAACGAGACGGAGGGCGCGATAACCCTAGGACGATAACAAGGTAGAGGGGGCGATAACCACGACTCATGAGTTGATGGACGACACTGCTGTGCTGGCGCAGGCGATTACGCCGATTAGGACGCGAGGATTGATGGCAGCAATCGAGGCTGAGCTCGATCTGTTGGAAGAAGAGAACGAACAACGTAGTAAAAATTAAAAATTCGAATCGAAGAGCATTCCTCTAATTACAACCACTACTGCAAGGGTTATCTTTAGTTTCAATGATGAATCAAACAGGAAAATTGATTAATGAATACAGTGCCCACCCACTTATAATAAACACTACAAATTAAAACAACCCACCCAGCCCATGTTGCAAATAGCTTAAAAAAGCAATTTATAATAAACGGGTTTGGTGGGTCAAAATCTGGTTCACGGGTCAACCCGAAACTCACCCGTTTATTAAACGGGTTATGGTAGATTGACTCAAAATTGACCCGTCCGTGTTATCGTGTCATCCAAACCCGTTAAATTTCATGTCATCTTCGACTCGTGTTTCGGGTAGTGCTTTGAAAATTGACAGCCCTAATCATAAGGATGTATATCAAAATTTCTCATTAGCTTTTCCATGTTCATGTACAAAAATTCATGGATGAAGTTGATTTGTTTCATGTATGTATTTTATCAATAGGTAGAATTTACACCTTTAATTGATTCTACGGGTAACGTGTAGGTGGTGCAGATGATTTAACAATATTCATCTTACGTATGAATATCCATATTAAGTAAAATGATGCATAAAACTTTTAAAATATAAAATATATTGATCTCATAACTATCTGACATATTGCAATTTACTAATTAGTCTCCAAGTTTTTGTTTTGATGTCATTTTAGCATTTCAGCATTATAGCATGTACGATTACTTAGTAAAGTTATTTAATGTCATTATAGGAACTATGAAGTCAATTTTGATGATTAGAAGGAGGAATAAAGAATCTAAATATTCATTCCATATAGTTATTTTATTTATTTGAATTGTAATATTGTATGAAATAATTATATTAGCTATGTATGTGGTCACTTCAATATGTGCAAACTTCGTAGATGTTCTTCAATATTGTTTAACATTTTTCAATATTGTATGAACTAATTTGATATGTATATGGTTATTCTATTAATTCAAAGAATTGTAATTTGTTAGTTTTTGTATTCATATGCTTCATACATCATGAGTTTTACTCAAATATGTTAAACACAAAAATATTCATATTTTATGTTTGGAAGTGGATATTTTCATATATTTTGAAATATCTGCATCCTTTGTATCGATATGGATATTCTAGATGCAGATAAGACTGAGTTATAAGATATCTACAGATATTTAAGTGTGTAAACCGTTTGGACCAGATTAGACGGAGGTGTTGAGTTTCTACCCTAAATGTAATCGGATCGAACACAGATCAACACGGATCAGAAGAGATTTATGCTCGCGCGAATTTTGATGTCCTAATTCATATACTAAATAAAATCGGACGGACATGGTTGGACATTTTCGGGCCACGGGCTCAAAAGGACATTGTTATTTACATTGCATTTTATGTTTCTTAACAAAGTTTCTATCAAGTATAAGCATTTTATAAATCTTTACACAATTAACCAACCAAAAATTATCATAAATATTTTAAAGAACGTTATGGATATACTGAATTATAAGAAATTCGGATAAATTTGAACAAACATAGGTCAAATAGTATTTTTATTTGTACAAATTTTGTTGTCCTATTTCATTTCCTAAATGAAAATCGAATGGAATCAGACAAATGTTTTTTGGCCATGGACTCGAATGGACATCGAACACTCGTATAAAATTAAGCCCTACCAATATCAAAAGTATAACTTAATTTTTGGATGCGGACTATATACTTCATTTGCGTTTGACGCTACCATATATGGAAAAATGGGTAAAATGTCAATACAAACATTTGCACTTCTCTATGGAGGATCGTCAAGGGTGAATCGCCCTTGGAAGCACAAAGTACTTTTATTGTGAACTTAACTACATCATCACTCAATTTGCATGTTAACATTGTTTGTGCATAAATTATAAAAAAAATTCAAATTTGACGTATGACATAAATATTGTGTTCAGTTTACGTGCATTAACCAGCGAGCTTCCCGTAGGGCTTGAGTTTTGATATTGTAATCTGGTTCGTGTCCAGGTTTTAAGATACACAAACAACACTCGGCCCATTGACAAGGCCTAGTTAGCCAATAGATTAGAGGAGGCTCATCTTACCAAATTTCTACTAAAATTTGAGGAAATAGCTTGAAAGAGACTCTTCTTACAACATGTGTGGCGTAAAATTAAAATTAGAGTACTGCTAGAGGCACTGACATCTTTGTTAATGGCATCGCTAAATTTTGTTTTCTTTTTTTTAAACCATAGTCGATGGAAAACTGCCGACCAAATTCCAACCAAACATTTGTTTAGTCGGTAGTTTACCACCGCCAATGCAATTAGCATAAGAGTGGTGCCTTTAGCCCCGCTTTGAAACTAATTTTTTTTTTCATTATTTACCTTATGGCCTTCACGAAATAAACACAAGATAAATTATTATTAAATTCTTTAGCATAAGCAAGAATAACAAAAATTAGATAGTAAAAAGAGATCAGAAGAATAAAATGAAACCTAATAAAATTCAGACTTCTTTCAAACAAAAAACTTGTTTGAATATCGGTCAGAGTTTTTGACCACAGTCGTAATACATTTACTCACATTTTCAAAGATTTCCCTTTTCATTAATCTTTGTGAGTCTCCTTTCATAGACCTCCAAGCCTCGATTTGTTCGACATCTGTGAGGAACGGGATTTTCGACTTCCGAAAATCAACATCAATACGTCCACTATATCGAATGCCGCACAATCGAATGCCGCACAATCGAATGCCGGAAAACCGAACCGTTAGTGTTAAAGAAGAAGAGGTAGAAGATAGAAGAATAGAACAATAACAGAATCTCACATATCGCAGCAGAACAACATATAATAGATAAATGAATATATTTAAAACAAATAACTATATCAGTTATTACATTACATTATCAGAGTTTACAACAACAAACAAACAGCGGAAAAGAAACACTATATACTAATTGATACGCCATACCATCCATCTTGCCTTCAGATCTCTACAGCAACTCCTGAATTCCAGAATGACCTGATAACCTGACTCTAGACTGCCCGTGCGGAAAATAGTGGGCACCCAGAGTTTAGAAAAGGAACAATAAACTCCAGGTCAGTCGTGGGACTGGTATGAGTAACAAAAAAACAGGTTATCTTTAAAACAACAACAAAAGAATTTAAAATAGATCCGCAATGCTTTTAGAAAATGAAACTACCATAAGGCCTCCCGCCACACACACAACGCAAACTTAGAATTGGAGGAGATTTCTCCTTATGATAGTCAAACATGCTTGATACACGAATTTCTTTGATATTATTACTATAAGTGCAAAGTGCTGAAAACATTTCGAAAGTATAATATAAATCTTAGCCAGCATAGGTACCATTATATTATGCCTAATATAGCTATCATTTTAAATGGCAGGTCCTACAATTGCAATCGTAAAGGGCTCGTATTGTTTTGATTGGATTTCCAACAAATGGTTGGGCAAAAGAACGTCCCAAATAAAATGGAACGCATCTGGAGGGACATCCCCGGACCCTAACCAGATCTCTGCTAGACAAGGTCGGGTTACCTCTGTAATAGGTAACTACTGACACGAGCATGCCATCCCCCGGTCGTTTGCGACCTTTACCCGAGGTACCTCTCAACCAACAACCACAAAGTAATAAGTTTGCAGCAACCACAAAGCAAGTATCTGGGATCCATACCATGATACGACTCATAATCCAGAAGGAAATGACATACCCTCAGAGGACGCTACCCTCAAATAACCTTGCCGCTACGATTCATGTTTCGACCATAACCGGGTTGTGAGGTTCGACAAAGTCTCGTCCACAAAGCTACGCTTTTCACAAAAGCCATGCTTTGATCAACAAATGATCAGCAGCACTCAGCATGCCACATTACCAAGTTAGAAATATATTGCTGATAACCTTCAACTACATAACCTTTGAGCTCATACGTCTCAGTGAAGGGTGTTAAGCTAAGAGAATAAATTGTCAGCCACCATAAGTTATGTATTTGAAAGAAATCTACTTTATATCTCAAAATGTAATGTTAGACATACAATCCATACAAGTCTGTTCTGGGTTCGAACAAAACTGAAGGCACTTCCGAAGAAGTCCTTGTAAATCCGGGAATCCACAATCCCAATCGGACTCCCCATCACATGTGGAATCTCTATACCGGAGCAACTCAGTGCAGAGACAATCGATAGGTCATCCTATCATTCTCGCAAATACCTGGTCATTCTGAGTCATATTTGATCATGAACTTTGTTTCTTTCTGGGTAAATACTTCATAGGTCAATTGTAGAATCAAAAGTAAAACAGTTTCCTGTTGGTGTAATTATTTTGTTGGTGGTATTAGTATTCAGGGTTATTTGTAAATAGGTCTTTGCGTTTATATTATACTTCTCATTGTGTTGACTACATTTTTGTTTCAGGTTAAGAAGAGTGCTTTCCTTTTTACCAAAAAGACTTAGCTAAAAAGGTGAATGCTAGTGGTGATGCTCTGAACTATTACTTAAGAAGGCATGTAATCTGATGCGCTTAACTGTGACATTGAAGGTGCAAGCTCAATTTCCTGTTTTCCAGTTTATTTTCATTTTTATCTTCCAATACGTTTCCAACTCTTTTAGAAGCCTTACTTTCTTCAATGTTGTCCTTGATTCATTATTTTCCTAATTGCTATATTTAAATTGATTTTGGTATGATTTTAGTCTTTGTTGCTTTAATGAAGTTAAAACTCAAGGACACAAAACATAGTTAATGGGTCCATGTGACTCTCTTGAGAGCATAAGGAGAGATAGGTCACAGTTTAGTTATTCTCACTGAGATGATGATCATATGAGTGGACAGTTGATGTAGTGGAGGTTAATCTCATTGATTCACAACCTCAATACTAAGAGCACGTTCAAATTTGTATAGCTTTTAGGTGGTGAAGTCATATGAGTTTTCTAACTTGATGCGGTTTTTATAAGATGCTTTTTATTTTTTCTTATCAATTTTTGGCACTAATTACAATTCACAAATGAATATTCCTGAGGTGAAAAAAATGAATAGTATTAAGGCAAGAGTTGATACCCTTTTAATTTAGTAGCACTGTATCCTAACTGAAGAAACAAAATCAAGACGGAAAATTCAGTCCTACAAATAAGATACCATTATATTTTCAAAATGCAGAGACATTGGACGCTAAGAAACTATTTGATTATAGAGTTTCTGGAAATAGTTGTCAAGTTGAAAATATTTGTGAGAACTGAGAAGTCATATGCAGAAATTATCAATTGAGTTGAATCCAGAAGATTGTGAGTGACTGTATATTGATTAACAGTCGTATGCACAAATTTCATGTTTTAATTCACAAGCAGAACACGATGTACAATAAGTACACAGTAACACCATTTGGTGGTTAGTCTTTTGCTGCTGTACTTTCTCGTGTGAATTCTTAGACTGATCCCTAAGTTTCAGCATTGTACCCCTATGCCATGGTATTTTCCATAACACAAAACAGACCTCACTTTCAAGTTCCATCAATGAACAAAGTAGAAAACTCTCCACGAGCAGTACAATATTAGTGTTTCAATAGTTTATAGAATAAAATGTTTCCTACTTCCAAATAGATTTAAGGACTTCTTTATGAGTTTTGGCGTTCCTCGGCTCATATTCTGAGTAAACTGGAACTGTTTTTATAAATATTATCATAGTGAAAAAGAAAATTTTGATTGCGTTAATACAAGTTAATACAAACTGTAAAAATATTTAATTTAACTATTGATTTCAGATGTAGTTTTGATTGCGTTGGAAATTTCAAAATGACGCATAAATTTGCGAAGATGGCCTTGGTAGCAAATAAATTAAATCTACAAAATTTATTTCATTTCGGTGATTTTGGAAACAAAAGGACGAAGGGGGATTTTAAGGGGGCTTCTTTGTGATAATGATATCCCTTTTATTTTTAATGCATCCTTTCTTAATTTGTATTTATTCCCCTCTATTGCAAAGTGAAATTAGTTGTCAATTAGACAAATTAGTTATAATTATTTGTTAATGAAAACTTGATTAGCGGTTAAATATGTTTGTACGAAAAAAAAAGTATGGTAATTGCAGTGCAGGAATCTTTTTTTTTTCGAAGTGCACACTTTAATTAAAACTTGTATCATACAGATAGCTAGAAAGATGGTGATTAGCCCGCGAAATTCAAGACTAGGTTTTGCGACCTTAATTATAAGGGTCGGTATGTCGGATCGTCCAGACAATCCTGATGGAGAGATAATACAATATATGGTATTATCAGTCAATAAATGCATGTTCTAATTTCTTTATTTAGACTTAGTAATGTTCAATTTTTCTCTCTATTAACTCATTATTTCTGGAACGTCTTTAGTGGGATGATCCTAATGTGATTCAAGCAGATATGTCACTAGAAGTATCGGAGTTGTTCACTCGGGAGCTCACAAGGGTAATACTCTTCTTATATTATAAACAATTATATATTATGATTAATCATGTAACATATTCAATTTGCAGTACATAGATGAAACAGAAGAAATCACAATGAATGGATTGATGCAAAATAAGGATATCTTGGATATGATTGCCAGAGAACTGTTGTCAAATTCAAGAATAACTGGATTGGTATTTTCCTTTAAAACTATATTTTATCATTCAATTTTTGTTTATTTCAAGCAACCACTAAAATTCTTTCTTTCAGCTCTTATCAAACAGTGAAAAATTTCATGATGATACTTCTTTTAAAAGGTAATAAACTGATAGAAACTGCAAACTCATACGTGATGGCCTAATGTGTTAACAAACAGTTATTAAAAGGTTGTATAATTATCTATCATTAGAGTGTCACCCTTTATCCAAAATGGTTTTTTCTTTAACAATTCCCATAATTAATAATCTTCAAAGTTCAAATATGCTACAACACTTATGTGGTAGATGATAGTGTTTTGGAAAATCTCAAGATTTTGGTTATGATGTTGGTGTTAGTATATGACAAAGATTACTATTTGAATATATGCAAGCTCAAGCTTGCGACTTTCGCAAGCTCAGGCAGTTTAAGCCTTAATTAAATAATGGCAACATACCACTATAGTTCATATTCCCATAGAAAAAAGTTGTTTATATGACTGAACTTGCTTGTAGTTTATCTTATGCATTATAGTTTATCTCCTCCATATTTTGTTTTACAGTATTCATAATTTGACAGGAATTTTTTTTTACAGTATTCACATGTTCATCATTTTCTATCAACCAATATGCAAGATATTGATAGTATATTCTTTAGTTTATCTTTTACTTTATTTAATATGCAAAATATTTTCAAGTTCAACTTTTGTTTATAATTTATTTGGGTATTATGCAGGCATTAGTTGAAGCAGCGGAGGAAAGACAAAAGCAAAACTCTAGTGTCAATGGTAGCGATGGAAGTAGAAGTTTTGAAGATTTTGAGAATGATCCCATTGCTGAAGTGTTTGAAAAGAAGAAAAGAAAAAACTATTGTTGTGCAATTAGCTCTTTAGTTATGTATGATGAACTTGTAAAATTTTGAATCTTCCTTTAATTTGTTGTTAAATATTTTTGCAATTTAAGTTGTATGTTTGGATGCGTAATTGCTTATTGTTATCGAAATTCTGTAATTTTTGATATGTATGTATCTACTATATTATAATAGACAATTCTATAGTGTAAATGCTAGCAAAAATGCAGCTCTACATGGTTTGGTAGTTGTAACGAACATGTTCGTTACTAAAGACGAAATTTATAACGAGCATAGTCGTTACTATTGATGAAATTTGAAATGAACAAGTGCGTTACTAATGATGAAATTTGTAACGGACAAGGTCGTGATAATTTAGAATGACAACCCCTTCTTCTACCATGAAAGGGGAACTTAGTAACGGAAAATACCCGTTACAAACCGATGCAACTAATAACAAACTTTTTCATTACAAAAATTTAGATTTCTAACGAAAAAATCCGTTGGTAAGTGATATATCTAATAACAGGTAGAGGCCGTTATAAATATTTGTAACGACAAACCTCACGCCTGTACCGCTCACGACTATATCTGTTATAAATTTCATTTGTAACGACTATATTCGTTACAAATACACCTTTTTGGTGTAGTGTTAGCCGATTTCCACGTGAAATCCATATTCGTGTGTGTATAGTGTAGTCCAGGGGTTTAACACAATAGTGCACACATCAACCATCACAGGTTCAATCATATTAAAATCGATAAGCGGTATAATCCATAACGCTTATCTATACACAGATTCATAGATAAAACAAATTTATCGATGAGATATATCATAGAATATAAATAAAATTACTATTTGTGAGGAATCCAGTTGGATCCCTCCAACCCGTTTCACTACATCCACATATATTAGTGCAGCCAATAAGTATCGGTTCCATCTGATAATAATTATCATATTCAACCAAACAACCAATCAAACATTTAATTATTGGCTATTTAAATTGACTGGTATCCAGATTTGAGTGAGATTACTCACATTGAATTTTCGACAAGCATTTTAAATTTTTAAACTAAATCGAGTATGTTCGATTTAATGCAAAAATTTCGCTTGTCCAGAATGATTCCATAATTGCTCCACTACGTAGTACTCGTCGTTGCGATTCCGGCGCTACCAGTTTGTCGAATTCTGATAATGTATGCAATAGTTATGAATTTTACAAGTTTCAATTACAAATTTTAAAACAAATTTTCTTTTATTATCATACCAAACAACATCTCAGCCGTACGTTCACTAGAGAAATCGAGTCCACCTACATTTTCTTCCCAAACGCGTTCATCTACAGGTTGAAGCCGCACCCATCATCTCCAACTAGGGTTGGATATCGCGGACAACACGTTGCTCAAGAACTAGATCAGAACCCATCCCATCGAAGTCCATTTCTGCCTCAACCATCGCCCCAGATGCGACGAAGCTCGGTGCTCCTCGCTACTCAAATTTCGTGCAAGAAACGAGCATGAACGAGGGCCCACAGCTCCCTCTTCCGTCAACGAAAATCAATCTCCACCGTTGATTATGCAGAGCTCCTCGCTCTCTTCGATTTACTAGTTGAAAGTTTTCGAAATCGTTGCATGGATTGAATGAAAATTGAGGAAGAATAAAGAAGCGTTTTCGGCCATCAAACGATAGGGTGGTGGCTCTGAAAGTGTATTATGGTTTTGGCTAAAAACCTGATTATATAAACCGTATTTAATATTAATTTAATATTAATTTTCACCAATCTATTAGATTTTCGAACGAACTCCGAATCAGACATGCCGCCAGGCGTTTATTGGGTTTTACCTACGTTCCGAACACAATGGAACCTGTTTCGGAAGCTAATTCGATCATATGCACGAGTTACTGAAATGAATGATCAATTTAAATTAAATCGATTAAAATAGTTTCTATGCCTTTTGAGATGCCAGGGTCAAATGTCAACTCTGATTGCTACGAAAATTGAAATTCGATAATAACTAATTATTACGGATCCAATGGAACTGATTTCGTTGAATTCCGAGACTGTGCCCCGGAAGGTTATTTTAACTCGTCGATAAATTAGCGATTTTAAAAATCATCGAAATCATCTAAAATTTCACTTTTAAAACTTTACTAACTCTATTATAAATCATATAGACTTTATATTCACATTAGAATTCATTCTGATTCAGTTTAAATCAAAATATGATTAATTGCATTATTATATTATTAAATTCCATTACGAATTATTATTATTCAAATTTCAATTGAATTTCCATATTGAAAATTACAACTAAATTCTATTGATTTAACAAAATCCTTATTTCAAAATCAATTCAAAATCCACATTTAACTTTTAAAATAAATTAAATGTTCAAAATTTACGACTAGAAATTCTGGGTCGTTATAACCTTCCCCCTTAAAAGAATTTCGTCCCGAAATTTGCTAAGGTAGGAAGATGCTACTAAACTCATTTACTTACCCAAACTCACATTTACTTCGTCAAAACTTTTAACTCGATTCCAAAATCATTTTCTTATTTTAACCTAAAAGCTTTGTTCTCATTATCCTTTCAAAAACAACTTTACCAGTTAACCCAAAAATTTTAAAATTTCCAAAAATTTTATAACTCCCAAAATTTTGGAAAACTTTTAAAATTTTGGCAGTGTCTCCCTTGTACGGAGGAGCTTTTGCAATATCACAATAGATATAAATATATATACATCGACCCACACGGTCGGAAAACCAAAAACAGTTCATATTTCCTATTTTTATTGCGTAGGCGTACCTTTTATTAGCATCTTAAAAGCAAGCGGCTAATATATTATGCATATACGCGCTCCAACTCTATCGATTGCTTCCCGTACCTGTACTTACTTAAACAAACACATCAGTTTTCAATAATATGAGGCTTTCAACAACATTCCGTTCATTTATCTTAACCAAACATATCAATTACAAAGCCCAATCCACACATTTCCATAATCCTACATGTAAACCATATTTTATAAGCAATTACAAGGTTTCAATTACCATTTTTATCCTCTTTACAAATACAAACTCCATGTTTATTCCACTCGAATGATTTTCATTCAAGTTTACTACATACAACTTATATTTACTTCAATTCAATTCCAAATTAATTTACAATCAGATCTTTATTTCAAATTTGATACATTTGCATTTCTTTATGATTCACTTGCATTTATATACAAATCCACTTATTAAAATTTCAATCCATCCCAATTGATTTAAAAACCAATTGCATTTGCTTCTTTAAACCAATTCAATTCCGTTTACAACAAAATGATCAATTTCTATGCAAATTTTCATGTCATTCAAGCAAATTACCATCACTTGAGCTTATAACCATTAAAATTAATTCCATTTCAATCTATATCAATTTTATTTTATTTTCATTTGATTCTCATCCAAATCAAATTCCAATTCATTCACAAACTTTAATTCAATTTGTTCACTTACCCAATTCTTTTCTTAAATTTATTCGCCTTCTTGATTCACTTCTGAATTTATTTATAACATAACCCTTCGAATTATTCTATACCAGAATTGGGATTTCATTTTTACCCTTTTCCAATTTTCTTAACAAGCTATAAAAATATTATTCATCCCATTACTCCCCTTATTTAATTTATCTTACGCTAAATTCATTTCAAACAACTCTTTTTGAATTTAGTTGAGTGAGTATTCAATTCATTCAATATCATTCTTACTTAATTTAAATTCCATTTAATTCAAGTTCAACTAAATTTTATTTACCAACTTAAACTAATTTCACTTCATTTACTACTTAAACAAGAATTGAATTTCATTCAATATTGTTTATAACACAATTGAAGTTTGATTCTAATTCAATCTAATTTTAACTCAATTTCTCTTTATTTTACTTTACATTTCCTTTAGGATCAAGTTTGAATTCACCATACCATTCAACTATTTCCCATTTGTGATTATAATTCCCTTTTCTATTTGTAAGTTCACCAACTTATTTACTTAAAAGCTTATATTGCTCATTTGAGTTATTTTCATCTTACAATCACAATTCCAAATTATCTATATAACACTTAATAGCTTAAGGATATAAATTTCATTACAATTATAACTCACAATTATAATCATTTTACATTTCAACTTTATCCAATTTAATTCAATTTTTTATTCTAAGTCCAATTTATTTAACTTATCCCAAGTTAAACTCAAATTTTCAGTTTACTTCCATATACTCAAGTTAAATTTTTGAATTTCCAAGATTAAAATTCCCATTTTCTTCTTATTAATATCAACTTCACTTAATAGGTTCAATTGTTGATTTGTCTTAACTTTCACATTATTTAAATGGCGTTTCCAGAATTCAATTACTCGGTTTTATTTCGAAACCGTTTTAAAATAATAATCAACTCATACCCAATTACTATGGAAGCAATCCATCACTTTAGAAACTCGAAAATGAATTCTAATGATGTGGCCATCATAATCAGGATTATTTTCCAGCGACTGAAGTGAGTTCAGTGCTTCCTTACTTCCACGAATTCATTTCAAAACAATTCTCATTCAAAAATATTTCCTAAAATAATACTCCATCATTGCCGTCAAACACTTTGGAAAACCTTCCTAAGAGTTTTAAATCCCCAAATTTTTTTGTTTTCATTACATTTAAAACACTTTTCAAAATTTCCGGAATTTAAATTCTGCTTTAACTCAAATTTTAGTTACACTTCATTGGATAAGTCATACTTATTGAATTCTATTTGGTTATAACCATTTCAAACTTTAGATTCTTATATTTGATTATAACATCAATAACCAAATATCCAAATAAATATAACAAATTCAGAAAAATATTCCTTTTATGTCAAAATATAATTTTTGGGTAAAATTATTTTATTTCCCTGCTTTAAACAATATTTATGTCAGTTTATCTCGTTTAAGAGTTTAGAAACCCCCATCAACACAGTTAGCTAGACTACTTCGACCAGAATCTATGAATACTCAACCGATAAGTCAACACAATATAAAACAATTTTATATTCACTAACAAGTACGCTCTCATAGCTATTAATACACTCAAACTCATTCTAGAGTAATACTGACTCTATCCCTAATGAGTAACACCCAACAGAGCCAAGGTTGTCGCTTAACCAGTTGCTCTGATTCCACATGTGAGGAACGGGATTTTTGATTTCCAAAAATCGACATCAATACGTCCACTGTATCGAATGCCGTACAATCGAATGCCGGAAAATCGAACCGTTAGGGTTAAAGAAGAAGAGGTAGAAGATAGAAGAACAGAAATAATAACAGAATCTCACATATCGCAGCAAAACAACATATATTAGATAAATGAATATCTTTAAAACAAAGAACTATATCAGTTATTACATTACATCACATCACATTACATTACATTATCAGGGTTTACAACAACGAACAAACAGCGGAAAAGAAATACTATATACTAGTTGATACGCCACGCCATCCAGCTTGCCTCCAGATCTCTACAGCAACTCCTGAATTCCAAAATGACCTGATAACCTGACTCTAGACTGCACGTGCGGAAAATAGTGGGCACCCAGAGTTTAGAAAAGGAACAATAAACATCAGGTCAGTCGTGGGACTGGTATGAGTAATGAAAAACAGTTTATCTTTAAAACAACAACAAAAGAATTTAAAATAGAACCGCGATGCTTTTAGAAAATGAAACTACCATAAGGCCTACCGCCATACACACAATGCAAACGCAGAATTGGAGGAGATTTCTCCTTACGATGGTCAAACATGCTTGATACGCGAATTTCTTTGATATTATTACTATAAGTGCAAAGTGCAGAAAACATTTCGAAAGTATAATATAAATCTTAGCCAGCATAGGTACTATTATATTATGCCTGCTATAGTTGCCATTTTAAATAGCAGGTTCTACAATTGCAATCGTAAAGGGCTCGTATTGTTTTGATTGGATTTTCAACAAATGGTCGGGCAAAGGAACTTCCCAAATAAAATGGAACGCCTCTGGAGGGACGTCCCCGGACCCTAACCGGATCTCTGCTAGACAAGGTCGGGTTACCTCTGTAATAGGTAACTACTGACACGAGCATGCCATCGCCCGGTCGTTTGCGACCTTTATCCGAGGTACCTCTCAACCAACAACCACAAAGTAATAAGTTTGCAGCAACAACAAAGCAAGTATCTCGGCCCCATACCATGATACCACTCATAATCCAGAAGGAAATGGCATACCCTCAGAGGGCGCTACCTTCAAATAACCTTGCTGCTACGATTCCTGTTTCGACCATAACCGGGTTGTGAGGTTCGACGAAGTCTCGTCCACAAAGCTACGTTTTCACAAAAGCCAAGCTTTGATCAACAAATGATCAGCAGCACTCAGGATGCCACATTACCCAGTTGGGAATATATTGCTGATAACCTTCAACTACGTAACCTCTGAGCTCGTACGTCTCAGAGAAGGGTGTAAAGCTAAGAGAATAAATTCTCCGCCACCAACAGATATGTATTTGAAAGAAATCTGCTTTATATCTCAAAATGTAATGTCAGACATACAATCCATACAAGTCTGTTCTGGGTTCGAACAGAACCGAAGGCACTTCCGAAGAAGTCCTTGCAAATCCAGGAATCCACAATCCCGATCGGACTCCCCATCACATATGGAATCTCTATACCGAAGCAACTCAGTGCAGAGACAATCGATAGGTCATCCTATCATTCTCGTAAATACCCGATCTTCCCCACTGATCTTCAAATGCTATCCATATCGGTGTATCATTATTCAGAATGGGTTATATGACACAAAGGTCCTCTCCCGGCTAAACAGAATAACGAGCGCAATACTTAAAAATCATATGGATACTGGGGTCTCAGTTAAATCACAGCTTAAAGCCCAAAACCTTTCATTCAAATGGTTAAAAAAAATTACCATTTCCAATCTTTTAAACAAAAAGATTCATTTCAACAACCTTCAATGGTTTAAATAATTTCCACACTTTTAATCTTTTAAACAAAATATTTAATTCACAAAGTTCACCCCATTCACAACGATTAATTCATAGCTTTCAAAACTATTTATAATTCCATATCTTTTTATATAAAGATACATCCTCAAGATTCTCTTCAATTTGGAAACAAAGTTAAAAATTCTTTCACAAAGATTCGTTCACAGATCCCAAAATAATTTCCATTTCAAATTGGATTAACTCATTCAATCTTTTAACAAAAGATTTAATTCATAGCTTTCAAAACAATTCACAATTTCATTTTAAACTCGAAACTTTTCGACACAAATTGGAAATCCTTTCCTTATATGAAAGCTATTATTATTGGGAACAAATAGTTTTTTTTTTGGGAAAAACCGACTACAAATTACATAAGTCGAACCATCCAAGTATAAAACTTGGATTTAAATTTAAATTTCCAAAACCATACTTTTTAAATGGTTAAAATCCTACATAAACATCCTTATAACTTGTATAATCTTTTAGACCCTAATTTCCAAATCATTCCTAACTTGGAAAACAATTTCCAATTCAACTTGAACTTCCTTTAATACCAATTGGAAATTCATTTCTTATGTGAAAGCTTATATCGTTCGAAAACAAATAGTTTTTATTTCGAAAAATTCCGATTCCATTTATACAAGTTAAATCTTCGGGTTAATTTAAATTCCCGAAGCAACACTTTAAAACGGTTTAAAAACTCATATAAACTTGTATACCGTTTAAAATCACAAATACCGAATATAGAATTCAATTTCAGATATTGAATTCCAATTTAAATCAAACTATTTAAATTTCAAAACTTTATTAAGTTATTCAAAATAACTTTTATCCCTTTTCACAAACTTTTCACATTTAACCCAGTTCCATTTTCAAAACCGTTTGGATTGAAAATTCAACTTTTAAAACTATTTTGCATTAAATTCAAATATCTGTGACTTAGCCGATTTCACGTGGAATCCATATTCGTGTGTGTATAGTGTAGTCCAAGGGTTTAACACAATAGTGCACACATCAACCATCACAGGTTCAATCATATTAACATCGATAAGCGGTATAATCCATAACGCTTATCTATACATAGATTCATAGATAAAACAAATTTATCGATGAGATATATCATAGAATATAAAAAAAATTACTATTTGTGAGGAATCCAGTTGGATCCCTCCAACCTGTTTTCCTACATCCACATATATTAGCACAGCCAAGAAATATTGATTCATACGATAATAATTATTATATTCAGCCAAACAACCAATCAAACATTTAATTATTGGTTATTTAAATTAACTGGAATCCAGATTTGAGTGAGATTACTCACATTGAATTTTCGACGAGCGTTTTAAATTTTTAAACTAAATCGAGTACGTTCGATTACTGCAAAAAATTTGCTTGCCCAGAACGATTCCAGAATTGCTCCACTACGTAGTACTCGTCGCTGCGATTCCGGCGCTACCAGTTTTGTCGAATTCTGATAAAGTATGCAACAGTTATGAAGTTTACAAGTTCCAATTACAAATTTTAAAACAAATTTTCTTTTATTATCATACCAAACAACATCTCAGCCGTACGTTCACTAGAGAAATCAAGGCCGCCTACATTTTCTTCACAAACATGTTCATCTACAGGTTGAAGCCGCACCCATCATCTCCAACTAGGGTTGGATATCGCGGACACCACGTTGCTCAAGAACTAGATCAGAACCCATCCCATCAAAGTCCATTGCCGCCTCAACCATCACTCCATATGCGGTGAAGCTCGGTGCTCCTCGCTACTCGAATTTCATGCAAGAAACAAGCATGAATGCGGGCCCACAGCTCCCTCTCCTTTCAACGAAAATCAATCTCAATCGTTGATTTTGCAGAGCTCCTCGCTCTCTTCGATTTACTAGTTGAAAGTTTTCGAAATCGTTGCATGGATTGAATGAAGATTGAGGAAGAATAAAGAAGCGTTTTCGGCCATTAAACGATAAGTTGGCGGCTTTGAAAGAGTATTAGGGTTTTGGCTAAAAACGTGATTATATAAACCGTAATTAACATTATTTTAATATTAATTTTCACCAATCTATTAGATTTTCGAACGAACTCCGAATCAGACATGCCGCCAAGCGTTTATAGGGTTTTACCTAAGTTCCGAACACAGTGGAACGTGTTTCCGAAGCTAATTCGATCATATGCGCGAGTTACTGAAATGAACGATCAATTTTAAATTGAATCGATTAAAATAGTTTCTATGCGTTTTGAGCTGCCATGGTCAAATGTCAACTCCGATTGCTATGAAAAATAAAATCCTATAATAACTAACTATTACGGATCCAATGAGGCTGGTTTCGTCGAATTCCGAGACTGTGCCCTCGGAAGGCTATTTTAACTCGTCGATAAATTCGAGCGATTTTCAAAATCGTCGAAATCATCTAAAATTTCACTTTTAAAACTTTACTAACTCTAATATAAATCATATAGACTTTATATTCACATTAGAATTCATTATGATTCAGTTTAAATCAAAATATGATTAATTGCATTATTATATTATTAAATTCCATTATTAAATTATTATTATTCAAATTTCAATTGAATTTCCATATTGAAAATTACAACTAAATTCTATTGATTTAACAAAATCCTTATTTCAAAATCCACTGCAAGAAATTTGATTTTTAGTAGCGCTTAAAAAACGCTACAAAAAATTTTGGTGGCGTTTTAATAAACGCCGCTAGAAAACATGCGACCAAAAATCCATGATTTTTTGTTGCATTTATTTTAACGCCACTATAAATAAATTTTTGGTAGCGTTTTTTTAACGTTACTAAAAATCTTTTTTACAGCGTTTAAGAAACGCCACCGAAAAGGTGTCGTTTACTATCTTATTATTTGTTGCACTTATTATTATTTTTTGCAGCGTTTTTTGAACGCCATCATATGTTTCGATTTTATTGCCTGTTGTTCCACGACTACATCTGATTTCGCCTCCAATTCAAGTACTTCAAGACTTATGCAATAACGTAGTATATAAACACATACACATTCAAAAATAACACATTCAATGAACCACAATAACACAAGCAAAAGCAATTACATAATCACCACTATATCATAACATTAATGTCAAGACAAAAGGTTAACCATACGTTTACACAACCAAACTATCATAAACAGTTTCATAATAGTACATGCAGCTAAAGTAGTGCTACTACCGTACATACTAGTTTCATAATAGCTTCATAACAGTTTTAATCAACCTAACTACATACATGTGCTGCTACCATACCAAAAACCAGTGCTGTTGCTTGAATTCTTCACAAACGTTTATCTACCTGTAAACAATAATAATAATGTTACTAAATACTTGTGAGGTGAAGTTATCAAATATAAGAAATGGACAAATATAGAAGTACTTAGACTATAATACTTCAAACAAATATGCCTCCGTCCATCCATTTCAAAACCAAAAACTGCCCATCCACTTCAAAACCAAAAACTACAGTTTCAATTAACCATCTACCTGCACACAAAACCATACATCCTATGCATTTATAACATAAACTTAATGAATGAAACTGACCTCTATTGCTCTTCTCTCAACAGCTACCTGCAAACACTTACGTGCTAACTTAATGAATGAAACTGAAGTTATATAATGAACCATACATTATTTATAAACTGAATTTAACGAAACTTAATGAAACTAAAGTTAGATAATAAAATCATACTTATTTTAGTCAAATAAACTGAAACAAGTATAATATTATTGCAGATAGAGTTGTAAATGTCAGTTTAAGTAAAGCATTAAGGAGCATCTAAGGACAAACAATTAAGAAGAAATAGTTTTAAAACATACCTCTCTGTTGCTCTCCTCTCAATAGCTACTTGTAAAAGCTAAACCACTCTCTTCCTCTGAACTAATTGGGTTTCCATCTAAATGCTTCATATAGAAGTCCTGATAGAAAGAAAGAAAAGAGCACAACACAAGAAAAAATTAGAAATACTCAAATTACAGAAAGAAAAAAAAATGAAAGATAAAAGTAAGTACCAAATTTGCTTGATCATTTCAAGCATCAATAGTTCCATGAATGAACCCAAATCAGTAATCCCCCATACAACATCAGACAACAAATTGAATCTGCCCTCACACTGTACACTCACAACTGAATAACATCTCTTATTCCAATTCTGAATAGAAAAAAAAATAACGGAGGTGTCACCTATAATCTTCTGTGATCAATCTACTATCATAATCTCTGTCGGTATACATCATTTGATGCAAGTGTAATGAAGCACTAAAATTGAACAAAAAATAATACTGACCCCACTGTATGTTATATCCAGTTTCCATCATCCCTTTTCTGCAAAAAAAAAAGATCGCATCACTAAGAAATTAGACATAACTATAAGGAATGAGCCTATATTACGGAATGCATGCCAATACAAACAACTTTTTAAATATTTTTTGTTTTTTTTGCCAGAAGTCGAAGAGGACTCCAAAGGTGGAAGTAGGCACCAGAGCAACAGAAGCCAATATGGACGAGTGGTTAGAGCTTGTAGTTATAGTATTTTAAGACTTGCCCCAATTTGCAATATCTATTATATATGTCTGGAAAAAAAAGTACTTGAATTTTATTTTACCTTTTGACGTTACGAAAAAAAGTAGTGATAAAAGCACTTTGTAGTGGTGCAAAACATGAATAACAAATTCAATTAAGTAAAGATATCAATAGAAAATGACCTGTCAAATAATTTTTCAACAATTGCCTGGTCACTTTCAATCCAATTTCCTATTTAATAGAACTATTATTTTGTCAAAGCTTTTGAACCTGCCGTGTGTCTTGTGGGGAAGATTTACAAACCACTTGTGTTTCGTACTTCCATATAGCTTAAGTTAATTTTTGTGTACGTGTACCATTGCTCGGACATTTTGTTATGACCAGCATGATTTTTCAATTACTTTCATAATCTTATTCATACCACCCAGTAGAACAATTATTGTTCCCATTATTCAATCACGATCAGTACTCTGATTCACAGCAAATTGGATGTACCTAGGTTTTTCTTTCTACCGTCGTCCAAATAAGAATTAAACGGTAAAGACGTACCTGTGTAAGATTTAAATTCAAACGATGCCATTTGATGACTACTTTCAGCAAGATGTTATTCACAAATTCCGCATCATAAAAGTAAGAATTTAAGCCGTAGCGACCTGAAGTATCAGTTCAAGCAAAAGACTCAGATGAGGATTAATAATCTAAATTAGTATAAATATTCAAATTATTTAGAATCTACTCAAACGATGCACATTCAAACATTGGCTTTGGACACAAACAAGTATACCATCTTCAAACCTATAACAGATGTCACTTTCTTTATTGCTTGTTTTATTTACAACTGTGAGTAATTATCATCTTTATTCAGATTATTTACTATATTTTATTTTGTTACAGGGTACTGCATATGCCAAGTCTTTATCCAGTAAATCAACACGACTTCACCTCTTCACACTGACCTACATGTATACATATCTCAAAATAGTGAAAAGAATAGCATTAGAACCCTTATATTGATTAAGAAAACATTTCCTATTCCTCTCACTCCACAAGACCTAATAGTAAGCAAGATTCAATAGTTCAAACGTGCTTCTCTTCTCTTGATCTTTCAACAAAAATCTTTTGTAATTCTAATAATCAAACTGATCAACCAAGAAGCCCCCCTCAACGTCTATATTAAAATGAACTAGGCACTTTGTCAAGACATAAAAGCTGAATTCACAATTGAAAAATAAATGCTTGTAATCTTCACATCACAATTGCAGAAAAAACACTTGCTTTGAAGTACCATATGCTTTGTTCTCAACATAGAAATGGTATGAAGTTTACCTTACAACAAATACACATATGAATTTTCACCTTCACTAGAGTATCAACTGCCCAACGATATTTACTAATTTCCTACCAGAAAGTTGAATAACATGTATATTGACTTAATAGAAAAACCTTTATTATCTCTAGCCCAAAAAAACTTATCATCAACCTCCACCTTAACCACTGCACTATCAATTATATTGTTCAAATCAATAAATTGAAACAAAACCCTTTCTTCTAAAACTCTAGAAAAAGTTAAATCCCACTTAAAATCACACTCCCTGCCTCTAAATACCTCACGCATAGAACTGAATTTATTAAGAGACAATTCATATAGTTTAGCAAAATCAATAGCTAAGACGGTAGGATCCAACAATCATGCCAAAACAAATATTTCTCCCACTCTTCAAATCACACCTTATATACTTAATTTGAATAAAGGAGAAATCATCCAAATATTTTTCCAAAAAGCTGAACAATCCTTAATCTCCTTTTTCCATTGAAAACAATCCTTGAAGTACAGCTTCATCGCCCATTTCCTCCACATCACATCTGTATAACGAATTAAATCTCAAATCCATCAACATAAAAAATCATTGTTCATTTCAGCAATATTTAAGACTCCTAATCCCCCATGATAAATCGATTTGCAACTTGATCCCAAGAAATTAAACACTAAAAGAGCTACCCTCTTTACCACCATGCTAAAGAAATTCCTTCTTATACAATCAATTTTCTTGCATTGGTCGTTTAAACACTTATGATATCATCTTTTTTAAAATTAGACTTGCCTAAATTTAATATTATACATGTGAAGAAAACAATTATAAGCAAAAGCACTGATCAAAGAAAGACACCTTGATAATTCTTCTAGAGTTTCTTTTGCTTTCCTTTTTGATATATTGAGGAAGTCCTTGCTTTCAGTTATGTAGGGCAGCTACTAACAGTTGAAAAATCCAAAGCTATAGCATTTCCACAGGCCTGTCCATATAAGCAGAAATCAAGATTTTTTTTTTAGGTTTGAGACATCTTGATAAGGAATAAATATAATTATCTCGCTAAGATGAGTATCGCATCTAAATTGCTAAAACTAAGTAACCATTGATAAAACTTAGTAGGCTTGAAAGTGTGCGAAGACCCGTGTAAATTATCACTGCTACACAAAGGTTTGGGTCTCTTCGCAATTATGGCCGTTGTTATTATACTAATACTGCACATGTAACAACCCTTCACGTACGAATTTCAAAGATTCACAAACTCAAAATATATTTCCAAATATACATCATAGGACCACATCAAAAAAATGTAGATAAACTTACATTATAAAACTGAAGACCTTCTTTTCCTATCACCTTTGAAAATACAATTTCAAATTTCACTTTATAAGAAAACTAATATCCAGTAAGAAAAACTTGATGAACGGTTAAAAAATTCCTCCATGAAAAAAGATGATGATAAAAGAACACTAGATAAACATTGTTTAACTCGTAAAAATAAAATAAAAATGGAGGTGCACTAAGCAATAGATGCAGTATAAGTTTAAGACTTAATTTTTCTGAGAATATTTCTTTAGAACATACCCAATTGCTTGTTAAAAAATTTCTCAAAATATTTTTTAAGCATCAATAGTTTGTTAAATCTGAATCAGGAGGAAGTTTACCTCTGACTCAGGTGTTCAACATTGCTTAAATGCCCTTTTCATATAAGAATGAAAAGAATTAAAAATAAATAAATAAACATATTCAGATTTTCAAAGCAATGCAATATGCATTTCTTACATTGCTCAAAAAGAACTTATCACAATCAAAACGAAACAACAGCTATTTCAACAAAATCCTATTCACTTGCTAAAATTATGGCTTCGCCCTTCCATGATATCTATCTTCCGTTCTGGGTCGTTACAACATTCCTTCTCCTTTTCTTTTTTAATTTAATTCTCTCACTTTTAACTTGATATGTTTTATTTTGATTTTGTTTTAAGAAAATATGGAGAAGATATTAGAAAAATTTTAGATTTGAGAAGTGTAGAACGTAGAGCAATGAAGAGGCGACGGTTAGAGTTTAAAGTGAAAAGAGTGAGGGTTAGCGCTTTATATGTATATATGAAGTCTTGGACTAGGAAAATTTATATGTTTATTTATATATTACTTATCCTTACATATACGAAAAATTCTCTTTCTTTTTATTTCCTTAAAGAGGATAATTTTTATATTCTCTTAATTAATGACATTAATCAGTATTTGAATAAATATTATTTATTATAATTCAAATCAATTAATTTGTATATGTGCGTGTGTGTGTGTATATGTGTTAATTTATTTAGATTAATTAGAAACCTTGCTCTTTACCAGTAATTGCACATTTATTTTGTAATTGATTGGTTCTAATCTTTCCAATTTCAAAAAAAATGGAATTACTCTTTATTTTTTACTAGTAAAAAAAATAGTGTATCTTACATTTCCTTTAAAATAACGTTTTTCTTCCTTGCATATATTTACATATTGTTATCTTCATTTTTCAAAATGTGTAAAATTAAATGCATTTTTTTATAAGTATATTGTTACGTTCCTTTTTAATATATGTAATGTTTATTTTCATTATTTATAGCAATAATTTCATTATTAATCTTTACCCTTCAAGAGGTTATAAATTTTTGTTCTTTTCTTTTAATGCACATCAAACCATTGTAACCTCTTTAGAGTAATTCACATAAATTCAATTAATTACTTAATAAATAATCTTAAAATTAAGTTTTGAACTTAATTTCAAAATAGGCGTTAAACTTATATGCATGCTTTGGTAAATGGTCTGTTCCCCCTTGTACGTTGTCCATTTCTGACGTCCTATATGTAATTTTGGACTAGAAGAATTTACCTAACACAATGGAAAAGTTAGATTCCCCAAATTTCTTCATTTGTAAAAATTTAATTTTTCAACATTTTTGTAAAATTATAAAAATATCATTTTAAATAGTTAATTATTTTTATTGAAATTTGAAGTGTTATAGTGTCAGAGACCAACTGAGCATTTGAATTGGTCCATGTTTGCGCAAAAAATGGGCAAACACCTCCAATCCGTATAATTTAGTTGATTATATGTTATTTCCAAGGGTTTAGGTTACTTATGCAAATATGAAAAAAGCAGGGGCTAAACTGTAAAAGACACACAGATTTATAGTGGTTCGGCCAGAATGTGCCTACGTCCACTTTATATGTTATTCTCCTTTCTTTTTCAGATTACAAGTACAAAGCTTTAAGTACAAGTATAAGAAAGTTGTTTGAAAGTTCCTTCCTTGCTTGAGCTCTCAAACTTGTCTGTCATTGTTGTACCCCTGCCCCTCTATTTATAGAGTGAGGCTGGGGGCAGGGGTCTTGGATGTATATAGCTGCTGACGGGCCTGGGTTGAAGCAATCTGGCCTGGCAGCGTTCTGGTTCGGCGAAGCTTTGGAGAAGGTTGGGGTTTGGTCCGGTAGGGAAGTGGTTCGGTGATGATGGGTTTTGGACCGGTGATTGTGATTTCGTCCCTTGGTCCGGTGGTAATCTTGGCTCGGTGGCGTTGGTCCGGTAGTGGTTGGTCCGGGGGGGTGATGGTGTTATGTTGGTTCGGTGGAGCTTCATTCGGCAGGGGTGCTTGGTGTGTTGGTTCGGCGAGGCTTAGAAGTGGAGTCTGGTTCGGCTATGCAAGGAGGGAGTTATCTGGTTCGGCATGAGCTGGTTCGGCATGGAGCTTAGACCGGATGGGCTTGGTTCGACGAAGGATGGAAACTCATGGGTGGAAACACGCCCAACATTTGCCCCCCAAAGTGGGGCACATGCCTGCATGGGTCGCGCTTTGTTTTCTTGCAGTTGGGATAGCTTCATTCGGTTTTGAGGGCCGAACCATCCGGTCCAGTTATCCCGAGTTCGCCTATAAGTAGAGGAGCCACGCCTTCGTTATTTCTTACCGAGTGTGATAGCCGAATCAACCGAGTGCCGAACCAACCTTAACTGTTTCAGACAGCCGAACCGAACGAGTACCGTAGCTCTCCTTAACCGCCGAACCAGGTGAGTAACCGAATGAATTCCTACATCTAAATTGTCGAATGATATTGGGAGTGTGAGTGCCGAATGACCCTTGTGCTTCGTATCACCGAATGATATTGGGAATTGGAGTGCCGAATGAACCTTAATACCGGATGGACTTTATGTCGAATGGGCTACGCCGAATGAGCTTTCACACACGAATCTTGAGTGGAACCCTAGACCTATATACACCTGTTCGCTTTACGTACTTGCTTTCTTACATTTCCATACTTCTTGTTTTAATAACGTGCTTTTCTTGTGTTGTAGATAAATGTCTCGTAAAGCGGAAACTCGATCAGATAGTAAGAAGTACAAGGATAGAGGAGAATCTTCTTCGGTGCCCCCAGCCCAACCAGAACTGGCGCGACATGGACCTGCCCCGAGGTCGTTAGTGGATGGGTATGGTCCCCAAGAGCTTCTGAACTCTCCTCCCGATTGCTTTCCGAGCTCCCTGAACGAGGAGCAACTTGATGTCATATCTCGTTCCTTCGGAATAGATAGAGCGCGCATGCTATTGCCGGGGGAAGGAGTGATGCCGTATGACCCCCCCGAAGGCTACTTTGCTTATAGAAGATATCATTGCATGTGTGGTGCTATCCCGCCTCTCAACGTCTGGATAGTTAGCTTTATCACATATCTGAAGGTGGCTCCATTCCAGCTTCAGCCTAACTCTTACGCCATTCTGGTGAGTCTTTTCGTCATCTTTCATAGGAGATATGGGCGTCCCCCTTCCAACCGGGAGATCCGGTATCTGTACAACTTGAGAGGTTACAAGAAGGGGTCCCCATATATCAGTTTGGAAGCGGCCGTGCCCTTCAAACCTGTTCTGGATCAGTACTCGAAGCTCAGTATGTTCAAAAAGGAATGGTTTTTTATTAGGGATGACTCTGTTTCTTTCCGCCTTTTCACTTCCGGCTGTAAGTTGTACTTCATTTATATTTTCCTTGTCCCGATCACAATGCTTCTTCTTATATGCTTTTATTTCTTGCTAGCGACAGGTGGTTTTGCGGTCGTGGAGACTGATTCCTTGGTGCGGATGGCTGCTGAAATAAAGGCCATTTCGGGAAGGGATAGGTCGGCCTCTTACTTGATCAGGAACGCCACTCTCCTGGAGTATAACTTGATTCTACCACATCAATCTGTGGTTAAACAGAGAGATACAGCCGAGGAGAGGGCTGCTAAAGCTAAGGATGGGGCTACTGCGAAGAGTAGCAAGAAGAGACCTTTCTCGGAACCTCCAGCCGTTGGGGGAAAGAAGCTTAAGAAGTCGGATGGACCCTCTCCCGGTACATGTCCAGATATTCCGGAGGAGGAAGGTGGAGAGGAGGAAAGAGACGAAGAAGAGAGCGGAGGAGATAGAGAAGGTGAAGGACAGGGTGGTAGTGGTGCCGGGGCTTTGTCTTCTGAGCAGGCAGGGGAGATTCAGGAGTGGACGGATGATGCCTTCCGCCTGGCTTTTGAAGGGTTGGAGGAAGGATCAGCCTCGGTGAAGAAGGCAAAGGCGGTTGACAAGGCTGGGGCTGGTGCCGATCTATTCCCTAAGGGTTCTTCAGCTGAGGTGGCTCCAGCGATTCAAGGTGAACTCTTGACTTCTGCAGATTCCATTTATGATAGGGACTTAGGAATATTTTATGGTTCGCTTCCGTTCTGGACTGAGATTCAGGACTTATTGCAGTATTCTCCTTCTCCGCAGGGTTTGTATAATAGATATGTCTTCTCGTTCTTTTTAAGTTAACATATTTCCTGAATTATGGACCTTTGTATGTTCGTAAAACTTGTTCTTTATTACAGGGGCAGGCGAGGTGGCCAAATCTTCAGACGTTCGACACCGCCTGGAACAATACAAGTTACTTAGAGCTTCTGCCAAGCCTAAGCCTCCCACTAGTCGTCCAGGAGACGTAGTTAGCTATCGTCCTCTTCTTGGGGTCATTGAAGAGAGTATTCAGAAAAAGAAGAGGAGTCGCTCCTTATTTGAATCTTCACCTGGTCCGCAGCTTCCACCTCAGCCTATTCATGATGTCATGGAGGAGGGTACTGAGCATATTCCCTCCCCGCATCCGCCCGAAAATCCTACCGTCATCCGCATAAAACGTCCCGACGTGCCTCGCAATCCCTTTGCCGGCCACCCGGATTTGGACCCAAGCTCTCAGGATATCTTATTTGACGAGGCCACGGGCGAGCATCTTCTCCCCCGCAATCCCATGGTTCGGATTCTTGATGAGGCTAAGTCCCTAGATCTGGATCTGATCACTACTCGGATAGCTGCCATGGGGGACGAAGCCAAGGCCAACATTGACCGGGTCGCGGAGGAGGTTAAGAAGTTAATGGAACATCACGCCCTATTGGCAAAGGCAAGGGAGGAGATAGGGAGTGCCAATATAAGATTGCGGTTAATGGTAGCTGATCAGGCCAAACAGCTTGCCGATTAGGCCATCCAGATTTCTCAGCACGAGGCAGCCTCCAGGCAGTTGAAGGAGAATCTGGAAAAGGCCAGCAGGGCAGAATTGCGATAAATGGAGGCTGCTTGCAAGGGGCGGATTGATATGGCCATTGCGACGGTGGATGAGGTTCGGAATGCGGATATCGAGCGGATTGAAGAGTTGTCTGGGAGGCTTGAAGCCGCAGAGCTTGCTCAGGTCAAGCTAAAGGAAGAGATGGAGGAAATGAGGAGGTCTCTCCAGGCTGACCGCTTGAGATATCGATCGGAGAGGGATGTCGTCGTCGCTAAGTTGTTGTCTTCCGAGGTCCAGGTGAGGGAGTTTGAGGAGAATGAGGGGATGATGGATGAGATGTTGCAGGATATGTACTTCCGTACCTGGAAGCAGGGTAATTTATCCTGAATGGATGACTATCCCCGGATCATGGCTAGGGTATATCTCCGGGCTTTGGAGGAGGCTAAGGCCGATGCGGCTAAGGAAGGTGGAGCGGCATTTAGGATGGACATGGTAACCGCCCAGTTCTCAAAGGAGGAGAAGGCAACGGTGAAGGAGGGGATGCGGCTACTTGCTGCGGAGGAAGCCGGTGTGCGGTTGGGGGATGTGGATCGAGAAGCGGGTGCTGGTGAGTCTCCCTTCTCTTTTCTTTTTAGATTTTCATAACTTGATCATTTGATGTTTATCTGATGGATTCTTCTTCTGAATTGGACAGGTGGGACCTCTGGTCAACATGCTGGGAGTTCCGATCCAGCAACCAAGTAGATTCGGAGAGCTGGTTTTGAAGTGTAGTGGTTAGCACTAATGCAGCTGGTTATTTTATTTGGTCTGCTTGACATTCCTGTATATGCTAGTTCAAAACATTGATGTAACTGTAATAATACTGTTTGTGATGAATGACTTTATGTAATTTTCATAATATAAGTTGATTCCTTTATGTTGGAATGTTATCGCTATTTTGCTGTGCTGTGTAAGTTGATGTAACTATGCATGTTACTAGTGACTTGACTGGGCCTGATGCCAAGTTTTTTTTTTGCTTAAAGTATAATTTTCTCATTTTGCAACGTAGATGTGATGTGTGAATATGAACTGCAGCTATGCATTAATGTATAAATGTAGAAGGTACCGCCCTTCATGTTTCGGCTGTGATGGCAACTTCGTGCGCCCTGTAAGACTAAGCACGAATGCTGTTGAGTGTCTTGTCGTCCGATTGTAAGTTTCTGTTCCCATTAGCGAGCGTTCCCTATTTCATGTCCTGTACTTTCAAGCACCGTTACGGAGAACAGGAGAAAAGTTTTAAATGAAATGGAAATATAGGAAAAGTAAAACTTTCAGTCACGGAAGGCCGTCGATGTGCTTAAGTTCGTGGCGAACGGGTTTTGTAGTCACTCTCCCTAGCTGTGGGTCTTGGAGACATTTGTCACCCATCTTACGCCTCTGCGGTGAGTTTTCCTTTTTACCACAGCCGTACTCAAGATACATCGAAGCCGATCGCGCATAGTAACTACCCGGGCCATTATGGCCCGTAATCGTGGGTATTATTCGATTTACTGTGGCCGGCTAGCGTGGGGGCCGATCGTCAACTGTGAACTGCCCCTGGCTGGCCACACCTTATGTTGGGGCTTATGATCGGTTCACAGTCGTCGGCGAGCCGAATCGCTGTAATGAGCTACCATCGGCTATAGTCGGCCTTTTTTATGATGACTTATACTCGGCTTATTACAGTCGGCTTTAAGGGCCGAGGCAAACAATGAGTTAACTCGCGGTAGAGGGATACCGGAGCAAAGTGTCTCATTGGCGAGGGCATAGGAGCGTAGCGTACCTGTTAGATTTTGTCCAGGTGGAGTTGTGTTGCGAAGCTCTGGATTGAAATGTCATCTGCAAAGGATTTTGTTCAACAGCAAAGGATAAAGCTTAACAAGTAGCCAAGATATAAAGGAACAAGTTAACAAGAGCCAAGTTTTTTAAAGTGGTTCGGCACGAAAATGCCTACGTCCACTGATTCTCTTTGTTAATTCACTTCATATGGGCAGTACAAGTTAAGAAAAGTATCGAAGGAGGTGTCGGATGTTCCATGCCCTCTGGAACACCTCTCCGTCCACTGTTGACAAAATATAAGCTCCGTTGTGGAGATCTTTATGAATTACATATGGTCCATCCCAGATTGGATCCAGCGCTCCTGGGCGCGGAAAGATTCGCTTGAGGACAAGATCTCCTTCTTGTAAGCTGCGATGTTTGACTCTGGCGTTGTATAGTGCTGCCACTTTTTGTCTGTGAGCTGCTGCTTTGAGTGCTGCATCATTCCTTCTTTCCTCAATCAGATCCAAAGACATGTGGAGGAGCTCTTCGTTTTCTTCCAGGTTGTAATGGATCCTACGGTGAGAGGGCACTATAGTTTCAACTGGGAGCATAGCCTCCGATCCGTATGCCAAAGAGAAGGGAGTATGCCCTGTTGAAGTTCTGTAAGATGTGCGATAGGCCTAGAGTGCCGTAGGAAGTTCGTCCACCCAAGCGCCTTTTGACTTTTCAAGTTTCTTCTTGATTAAGGTTTTGAGGACCTTGTTGACAGCTTCGACTTGGCCGTTTGCTTGGGGATAAACCACGGATGAGAAGCTTTTGTGAATCCCATGCTCTTGGCACCAGTTGGCGAATTCTTCGCTGTCAAACTGAAGTTCGTTGTCTGATATGATCTTGAGTGGGACTCCGTATCTGCACAGAACGTTTTTGATCAAGAAGTTGATAACTTTTGCTGAAGATATTTTATTTAGAGGTTCCGTCTCCACCCATTTGGTGAAGTAGTCAACTACCACTATAGCATATTTGGCTCCGCCTCGGCCCGTTGGCAGTTCGCCAATTAAGTCAATTCCCCATATTGCGAAGGGCCAAGGGCTGGTCATCTGAGTAATTTCATTGGTTGGTAGTCGAGGAATCTTAGCAAATTTCTGACATCTGTCGCATCTTCTGACGAAGTCTAAAGCATCTTTGTTTAAAGTGGGCCAGAAATACCCATATCGGAGTATCTTTTTCGCTAGGGTCTGCCCTCCGGTGTGGTCTCCACAACTTCCCTGATGGATATTGGATAGAATTTCCTTGGCTTCTCTTCCAGCAACGCACCTCAATAGGGGGTTAGAGAAGCCGCGCCGATATAGGATGCCTTCTTGCATTGTGTAGCGGGAAGCTTTCCTCAGAATTTTCTTAATTTCATTTCGCCCGTCGGGTAGGGTGCCGTTTTGTAAGTATTCTCGGATAGGGGTCATCCATGTTTCTTCTTCGGTTGCAGCTATCAGATTTACTTGCTCGAAACTTGGTGCCAGCTGTTTTGAGATGGTTATCGTTCCAGAAGCGGTATCATCTCCCGTGCTAGCTCGCTTTGCCAGCTCGTCGGCCTCTTGATTTTCTTCTCGAGGAATGTGTTTGATCGAGTAGTGATCCAATTGATTGAGCATCCGCTTGGTCTTTTTCAGATATGCCGTGAGCCGCTCTCCTCGAGTCTGAAACTCCCCTAGTATTTGATTTACGATGAGTTGCGAATCACTGTGAAGACATAAGGAACTGACTCCGATCTCCAGGGCAAGCTCTAATCTGGCTATTACTGCTTCATATTCGGCATCATTGTTGGTGGCAGCGAATTCCAGCCTTAGCGCATAACGCAGCTTTCTTCCCTTGGGAGTGATGATCACATCGCCTGCCCCCGAGCCTTGTTCGTTCAATGCTCCATCTACGAAGAAATTCCACTTGATATCTTCTGCTATATCAGATTGGTCCTTACCCTCGCTAGTAGTGAATTCGGCAATGAAATCAGCTATGGCTTGCCCCTTGATAGCAGTGCGAGGATAGTAAGTGATATCATATTGACTTAGTTCGATGCACCACTTAAGTAATCGCCCAGAAGTGTCGGGACGATGGAGCACTTGCCTCAATGGTTGGTCGATTAGGACTCTGATGGGATGAGATTGGAAATAGTGTCATAGCTTCCTTGATGTGATAAGTAAACAGTACGCCAGTTTCTCGAGTTTGGGGTACCGGGCTTCTGCTCCCGTGAACCTTTTGCTTATGAAGTACACTGGCCGTTGTGTGCAGTTTTCTTCTCTTACCAAAGCGGCGCGTAGAGCGTGGGATGACACAGCAAGATATAGGTATAGTTCTTCGCCTTCATTCGGAGTCGAGAGTACTGGTGGCCGTTGGAGGTGCTCGATTAGGTTAAGGAAGGCTGTTGAACACTCATCGGTCCATTCAAATTTTCCTTTGTCTTTCTTCAGGGCTTCGAAGAAAGGAATGCATTTGTCATTTGCTTTAGAGATGAACCGGCTTAGGGCGGCCACTTTTCCGTTTAGGATTTACATCTCTTTTCGAGTGGATGGTGTCTTGATATCTTGCAAGGCCCGGACTTGTTCGGGGTTTGCTTCAATCCCCCTGGCATGAACGATGAATCCCAAGAACTTTCCAGATGATACTCCGAAGGAGCACTTTAGAGGGTTCAGCTTCATTCCATATTGGCGAAGTACTTGAAACATCTCGTCCAGATGGTTTATATGGTCGTTGGCATTCCTTGATTTTACCAGCATGTCGCCCACATAAACTTCCATAGTTCGTCCTATTAGTTCTGCAAACATCTTGTTGACGAGGCGTTGATAAGTAGCTCCGGCGTTTTTAAGTCCGAACGGCATTACCTTGTAGCAGTACAATCCTCGATCAGTAATGAAGCTAGTGTGGTCTTGATCGGGGGCGTGCATAGGGATCTGGTTATACCCTGAGTATGCGTCCATAAAAGATAAAAGTTCGTGTCCGGCAGTGCTGTCCATGAGTTGGTCGATTCGAGGGAGTGGGAAGCAGTCTTTTGGGCAAGCGTCATTTAAGTTGGAGAAATCAATGCACGTTCGCCACTTCTCATTAGCTTTCTTTACCAGTACCGGGTTGGCGATCCATTCCGGGTAGATGGCTTCGCGTATGAAGTCATTGGCAAGTAAGTTCTTTACTTCTTCCTCGAGGGCTGCTGATCGTTCTGCCCCCATGCTTCTCTTCTTTTGCTTTACCGGTACCTTGGTAGGATCGATGTTCAGTGCGTGGCATGCTATGTCTGGGGAGATTCCAGTCATATCAGCGTGCGTCCATGCAAATACATCCATGTTGTGGCGAAGAAAATCAATGAGTTGATTCTTTAATTCTTTTTTTAACTGAGATCTGACTCTCAGCAGTTTGCTGGGATCGCGTTTGTCTACAGATACGAATTCCATAACCTCTGCAGGCTCGGCGGTGGCCTCCTCCTCTTTGTCCCTGGGGTCTAATTCATTGAAAGGATCACTGGTATACCGAAGAGGAGGGGCTTTCTTTAGTTGCTATGCTTCCAAGCTTTTCATGCAGAGAATAGTCTCTGCATTTTTTCCTTTATCTCTCCTGCGATTATTGCGAAGTTCGGTTACATAGCAGTCCCGAGCGGCGACTTGATCTCCTTCTACTTCTCCCACTCCATCATCCGTCGGGAACTTCATCTTCAGGCACCATGGGGCAAGGACGATTTGGAAGTCGGACAAGGCTGGTCTCCCCAAAAAGGCATTGTAGGCCGAGTGGTTGTCTATCAGCACGAATGTTTGTTTTCGAACGGCGAAGCGGGGATGACTTCCCAATTCAACAAAGAGATCCAATTGTCCGAGGGGCATCTTTGCTTCTCCAGTGAAACCATATAGCGGTTTGTTGCAGGGAGACACGTCCTTCATTGACAGCTTCATTTTGTCGAAAGCATGCTTGAACAGAATATTCACTGAGCTTCCAGTGTCTACTAGGATCCGAAAAACTTTAGCTGGGCCGAACCAGGCAGAGATGAACATAGGATCCATATGAGGGTATTGCCTTCCTTCTAGGTCGCGCCCACTGAATGTGATGTCATTATTTTCCCTCCGCTTAGGGTGGAGTTCTTCCATAACAGAATTGACACAGTCTCCCTCGCTTCTGAGTGAGTTTCCATATCTTTCCATTTCTGCCCAGCTCTTGTCGGCGATGTGTAGCCCTCCAGATATTGTATGGACCACTATCTTCTCTTGGCTGGAACCGCTGGTGTTGCGATTTCCTCCACCTGTCTCTGGGTGGAGCTGCCCTGGGTTTGCTATGGCGGGAGCTGGAGTCCTATCCTGGCCCTTTACATAGCGTTCCAGCCTCCTTCTCCTGATATGTTCTTCAATTAGGTCTCGGAGATGGCGGCATTCATTGGTATCGTGCCCATGAGACTCGTGGAAACGGCAGAATTTTCCGGACTGGATTGCGCGATCTGACACTTTCTTGTACGGGGGGCGCTTGTATGTAAGTTCGTCCTGGGTGGCCAGGAATATGTTCTCGACTGTTTCATTCAAGGGAGTGTAAGCGTCAAATCTCGGTCCTGGTCGGTACAAGCGCTTTTCTCCCTTCTTGCCCCCTGCATTGTCTCTGGAGTCGTTTCTCCGAATGTCCTTCGCTGCGGCGGAGGCGTTTCCATGGGCCGTCTTAGCTTGTGGTCCTGTCTGCCTTTCAGTGGCAGCCTCTTCGAGTCTCATGTACTTTCCAGCTTCATGGAAGAAATCGGGCAAGGTAGCTGGTTTTTCTTTAGTTAGTCTTCTAGCAAACTTGGTGTCTGGGTGCACACCACTACAGAGGGCCATTAGGGTGAGTTTCTCATCGGCATCTTGGACTGCGGCCGCTGCGGCGTTGAACCGGGTTAGATATTGTTGCAGTGTCTCTCTGGATTTCTGTTTGACATTGGATAGAGAATAAGCATCCTTGGGTTGTTCCACATGAATACGGAATTGGCTAATGAACTTTTCCTTCAACATTTCCCATGAACTGATGGATCCTTGGGGTAGATGGCAGAACCAGGAGGTAGCTAGATCTGCTAAGAATAGTGGAAAGCATTTGCATAAAACTCCTTCCGTTGCCCCGCTCATGAGCATATGTTGTGTGTATCTTTGCAGGTGTACAACGGGGTCGGAAGTTCCCTTGTACGGTTCCATCGTCGGCATTTTCCATTCTCGAGGGGTGATGGCGGTTTCGATGTCGCGGGTGAAAGGGCTGGTTACCCTAGCGCCTATCTCTCGATCTCTTTGCTCCCGTCGGACGCATTCCCTGAATAATCGTGCCATTCTTTCATCAGAATTTGGAGCGGACAAAAATGAGCTTGGTTCTTCCCTGCGGGATCGATCTCGTCCAGATGACCTGTAGGGATGGTATAGCCTATCACTTCTGACGTTATCCAGTGGTTGTCTTTGGCTGCTCGGATGCATGCTAGGACCAGGTACAGTTTCCCCCTGCCTTGATCTTCCCCTGTGGGGTTCTGTTTCGAGCATTTCCATAGGGTCAACTTCGGGCTGTGTCCTAGCTCGGCTCCGTTCAGCGGGGTTTCTAAGATTAGGTGGCATGACTGGCTCAGCTACATCCGACCCTCGCCCGGTGCCTCCCCCATTGGGTTCGGTTCCAAGCGCTTCCTCGAGTCGGAGTGCGGGCTGAGTCCGGGCGCAGCCCCTATCATTGTTGTTCCTGTTGATAGCTTCTTCGAAGAGGGAAGACCTTTGTTGTCTCCGAGATCCTCCAGATTGGGACTCACCCCACGATTCAGTGTTGCGGTTGGATTCTTCGGCATCCCTCAAGCGTGACATGAGTTGGTTTACCAAAGCTTCTTGTTGGGATGCGAAGCGGTTAGTTACTTCAGCCACAACTCTGTCTAGATCTGCCCTAGTGATTGCTGCCGGTTGTTCCGCGGCAGGGGCTGTCGGATTTGCCTGATCTGCTGTCGTAGTGGTATGGTTCTCTTGATCTGGATCCACTGGATCCGGAGCGTTGCTGGTTGCAATGTTCTTTCCCTTGTTGGCGTCTTTTCTCGGCCTGGAAGTCATGTTTCCGAGGCAATGAAGGGTGCTATTGGGAAAGAAGGTTGAATGAGGGAAGCTGAAGCTTCGAGTTCCAAGTTCTCAATGAAAGCACCAAAAATGTTTGCGCAAAAAATGGGCAAACACCTCCAATCCGTATAATTTAGTTGATTATATGTTATTTCCAAGGGTTTAGGTTACTTATGCAAATATGAAAAAAGCAGGGGCTAAACTGTAAAAGACACACAGATTTATAGTGGTTCGGCCAGAATGTGCCTACGTCCACTTTATATGTTGTTCTCCTTTCTTTTTCAGATTACAAGTACAAAGCTTTTAGTACAAGTATAATAAAGTTGTTTGAAAGTTCCTTCCTTGCTTGAGCTCTCAAACTTGTCTGCCATTGTTGTGCCCCTGCCCCTCTATTTATAGAGTGAGGCTGGGGGCAGGGGTCTTAGATGTATATAGCTGCTGACGGGCCTGGGTTGAAGCAATCTGGCCTGGCAGCGTTCTGGTTCGGTGAAGCTTTGGAGAAGGTTGGGGTTTGGTCCGGTAGGGAAGTGGTTCGGTGATGATGGGTTTTGGACCGGTGATTGTGATTTCGTCCCTTGGTCCGGTGGTAATCTTGGCTCGGTGGCGTTGGTCCGGTAATGGTTGGTCCGGGGGGTGATGGTGTTATGTTGGTTCGGTGGAGCTTCATTCGGAAGGGGTGCTTGGTGTGTTGGTTCGGCGAGGCTTGGAAGTGGAGTCTGGTTCGACTATGCAAGGAGGGAGTTATCTGGTTTGGCATGGAGCTTAGACCGGATGGGCTTGGTTCGACGAAGGATGGAAACTCATGGGTGGAAACACGCCCAACAGTCCTTAGATATTACCCTTAATATTCGGGGTGTTCTCATCTGTTGGAGAGCTCAACGCATGCCCGTTTAATATTAAGGCAGAATATTACTTAGTTGGAGTTGCTTTTTGACTCATCTATGTTTAACTTAAATCTTTGTGATTTTTCATTTTCTAAACTAAAATATGGGTGTGTAATTGTAACGGCCAGGATTTTTGACCCTCGAAAATTGACACTAAAACGTCCACTATATTACATACCGAGAAATCAAATGCCAAAAAACCATATTGTTAGGGGAAAGAAGAATAAGATATAGAAGAAAACAGAAACAATAACACAGAATCTCATAATCGCAGCGGAACAATACATAATAGATAATAACACATCTTTATACAAAAGGAACTATAATTGTTATTCTACATACCATCATCAGAGTACAACAATCAACAAAACAATTATGGACGGTTATAATAACTCGTCCTTACAAGTGCTGAATATACAGCATCCACACATAGTGGAATATAATCAAGTACGGAAATACGTCTCTGTCATCCAGCTCGTCTCTTGAGCTTCATAGCATACATACATAAACACGACGAATTTTTACATTACAAGAACTAAACCATTTTATATAAGAATCATGTGATATTACAATAGTGTCTAACTACAAATACATATTAAAATAGCCGAAATTGTTACATTAATTTAATTCCAGCATACTAGGCTCTACAATCAAAACCGTAAGGCACGTATTGGAGAATCCATACTATGACAAGGTAAGAGCTACCTCCGATGAGTGCATTTCTATATCAATGCACCTGGTTATGACAAGAACATCTTGTACCATGCTACACAGAACCGACCTAGCACTTGACTACTAGTACCGAATATGTCATCATCCCGGTCTTCCGACCTTTTTGAGATCTCATGCACAACCAATCCATAAATATGTATATATAGGGTAACTAGAAAGATGATGAATATACTAATGGAAGCTACCCATTTAGCCTTGTTGCATGCCCTATTTAAGTCATTTCTCTGTTTATGTTACTTGATACTACGTTTACCTTTTTGAACAGCAATCCCATTTGGAATGCTAACGCTGCCTTTCAAGCAACAATGCAACGATCGCATTCATCCATATAAGTTGTCCTGGGTCTGGACAAACCAATCTCAAAAATCACTGTCTTCACTATCTTCACGATATCATAATTCGCAACGCTCAAATCGAATCTAAGTGGTTTTCGGATAATTAAATCTGATTCCAGTCTCTTCGAAACGATCGACGAATTTGGTCAGGTTTGATAGTCGGTTATTTAGCTATCAAAGTACACACATAAGCATTCACTAGGCCCAATTATAAATCTTTCAAAATATCTATTTCCAAAATATCTTTACAAAGATATATATACAATCTCTTCCAATATTTCAACAATTGAAAACAATTTCAAATACTTATATCCATAACAGGATATTTCAACCCACATTAACCCTCATAAATATTTACAAATCCAACTTATAATTCATTATTTAGAAAAATATTCCTATATAAAATCACTTTGTCACTAAAATATCTCCAAAGCCTTTAATGCCAATACTTAGGAAAATATTATAAGTCCCTTTCCCAAAATCATTTCTAATATCCATACTTAGGAAATATTTCGTACTTAATTCATAAATCTTCGGAATTTTTACTAATTCCCTTTTCAATTTCCAAAAATTATTGATTATACTTATTTATAATCCAACTAACAATTTATAGTTCCTTTAATGAATTCAGAATCATTTCCGAAGTTCTCGTATCTAAACCATTGGGAATTTCCTTTCTCAAATTTTCTAAGTTCCCGAATTCCATTTATAAGATCTTCACTTATAAAATCACATCCATTAAATACAACCCGGTTCATAAATCTCGCCAGCATTTATATATAAATTTCGATCACTTACTTTTAAACTATATATATACATAATAAATTTCAAAACAAAGTTTAATAATTATTTAAAATATCAAAGTACTATAAAAATAAACGTCAATAACTAATTCCAATTCATTTATAAACTTTCTAATCGACTTAAAAAAATTGCTTATAAAACTTAGAATTCATTTCAAAAAATTTAAACATTTAAAAAACCAACTTCCTGAAATAATTTGATCGAGTTAATAGTTTTTAAAACTACATAGTTTAGTAAATAAAAATCCTTTTTTTAAAAAAAACAACTTCACTTCTTGATACAAATATATTTTTAATTCGAATATAACCAATTTTATATTTATAAATCTCTCTCGATCTATTACAAATCGATTTACGTTCCTAATTTCATTACCCTTTTTTCCCAAATTCCAAGCTAGAATCCACTATTTCTTCTAAACCTATTCCCATATCTCATTATAAATTCCCACCGTGCATCTATATTTCCAATTTACCAAATGATAACCATTTCGATTTATTTATAAACATTGTTCATAAATTAAGGGTGGGCATTTAACCGACCGAACCGACTTAACCGACTGAACCGATCTTAATCGAACCGCTTTAACCGAAAAAATTGGTTAACCAAACTTTACATTAACCGACCGATGTTAACCGACCAAAATCAGTTCGGTTAAAGGTTAACCACGGTTCGATATCGGTTAACCATTAACCAAATATATATTTCAAATTATAGGGCCTGCCCAACAATTGCTACCCGACCCATTGCTTTCGTGCGACTGCGTGCTTTTATTTGCCCTAGTTTCCTCTGCCGCTATTCACTAGTCACTACTCCATATTCAATTTCACTCACAATAATTCGCCCCCAAATTCAAATTAGCTTGCTTAACCATTTAATTTTCGTTCTTATCAGAATCACAATTGTGATAATCCAGTCCGCCCCGCCGAGTGCCGCCTTGCTCTTCAATCTTTGCTCACTAGATCCGTAGATCGCCCATTTCAGCAATGGTTAATACTAGTAGGAAGAGAAAAAATGTGAGTTCGATTTTCATGTTGCATTGTTCCACTTCCAATCATGATTTGGTTGCTTCTTTTACATAGATTTACATAGATGATGGGTTAACTATGTGCTATTTTTATAATTTGTTGTTTTATAATTTGCTGCTTTGATTTCAAATTTGTTAGCTTATTTTGATTTCAATTACGTGCCCTTGCAATTGCCATGGCATCCATGATTTAGATCTTGATTAAACTCCATCCTCGATTTCGAATATGCGATCAACCGAAAATAAAGAAACATAATATACGATTGAGGAATCAAATAGTGGATAATAGGGCATGCTGCATAATTTTGTCTATGTAATTCTTCCAGTTGAAGCCGGTTGAATTATGGCCCACTGAAACGGCATTTTCGAGTGATTAATATATATTTTCCTAGCAGAGCAAATGGACAGTTCTTAGCAAATTATAGAAAGAAAAAAAAAGACCTCGATTTAGATCTAATATTTAATTTTCAACTTCCAATTATTTTTTACAATGCATCCAGTTTGGTTTACTTTAAAAAAATCAAAATGGAAAGCACAACACATGTTTGATTTTGGTAGTTTCAAAAATCATTTCCAAACTAAAAAAAGAAAACATTTTTTGTATGAAAATAACCTACAAATTTTTTTACTTGTTATTACAGTGTATTTTCTAAATTGACTTTTCTGATATATGGATATATGCCTAAGAGTCAATCGTTAATATTTGGTATTCATTAAGACCACCTATTAAACATAAAAGAAATAATATAAAAAATCGCCAATAGCATGGTGGAATAATTTAAATGACAAACACCATCCTCGATCTAATCTAGCAGCACCGAGCTACAAGGATTCAACTTTAGATCTTGAGTTTCACCCAATTTCTGCGTTATTTGTATAAGGAAAATAAGGTTATTTGTATGGAAATTTGACTCAGTGTTATCAGTTGTTAGTTTAGATTTTAATTCAATTTCCTTTAAATTCATTCTCTTCATCAATATCACAGTTCTCTTTTATTTTCATCTTTGCAGTTACATAATTCTAATTCTTGCTCTTTTATTTGCAAATATTAATTCGTTGTTGATATATTACTGCACATATTCAATTCCAGATTTTTTGTTAACTTTTCAAATTTTTCTGCTGTACCTTATATTCAACTTCTTTACATTTTTGAGTTCCTTTGAATTTTGAACTGAATTCTTGAATTTGCCCTTACTATTCTTGTCATCGCCCAATTTTAATCTTGTTCTTTTACTTTCTTTTAATAATTTATAACTCACAAATGCCACATCTTGTTATCAGTTCAAGTTTTCTGTTCTATACTATTTGTAATTTCCATTTGTTAAATTCTTGTGTATGTCTGAGCTCTAAACAGTAGTCATTTCTTAAACCAGCAACCATGTTTTTTTAACCAGCAACCATCATTAACATATAGCTAATATGCACACTTTGAACAATGGAACAACTGCATATATACATATATACCTAGTTCCCTTACTCATTTATTACCCCTACATATAGCTTCTGTTTTCGCTAATTTTATGTCTTTGTCAATTGTAAAACAGGTGGATCTTCTAGAGAAACAATGGGTCTTAATGATAAGTATGCGGAAGAAGTGGATGATGAGGAAACCGGGGATGACAACATCAATGTTGGAAAACCACCTCCACACCAGAATCGCAAGCCTTCTTCTAGAAAGCCTTCTCTGGTATGGAAACATTTTACTAAAGATATTAATCCCAAAGTTAACAAATGTGCTTGCAACTACTGTGGCCAATAATTTGCATGTGATTCTAGATTTAATGGCACTACACATTAGAATTATCATGTAGCAAAATCATGTAGGTCAATTCCACGTGACAGTGATAAGAGACAAAAAAATTTAGTTTTTGGAAAAAATAGCGATAGTGAAGATAGTTGCACTTTTACCACATGGTCATTTAACAAAGAGGAATGTAGAAAATCATTAGCTCGAATGATAATTATTGACGAACTCCCTTTTAGTTTTGTGGAGGGTGAAGGTTTTCTTGAATTTTTCGGCAATTATGTCCTAGTTTTGAAGTTCCTTCATGTAGAACAATTTGTAGAGACGTGCCTCAATTATATTGGGACTCGATATATTCTCTTAAAAAATTATTCTTCGAATCATTGCATGGTGTTTGTCTAACTACCGATACATGGACTTCTATTCAAAACGTGAATTATATGGTTTTAACTGCACACACTTTATTGATGGAAATTGGAATTTACATAAAAGGATTATAAATTTTTGTGTAATTACTAGTCACAAAGGAGAAAATATTGAAAAACTTATTGTCCAATGTATCAAAAAATGGGAACTCAAAAGAATAGCGTCGATCATGGTTGATAATGCTAGTGCAAATGAAGTGGCAATCAATTATGTGAAAAACAAATTAAAAGATTATAGTGTTGGTTGTGTTTTGAATGGTGAATTCATTCATATACGTTGTTGTGCCCATATAATCAATTTAATTGTTCATGATGGGCTAAAAGAAATTAGTAGTACTATAGTTGGAATTCGTACTGCAGTTAGATTTGTGAGATCATCTCCGACACGATTTTCTAAACTTAGAGAGATGTGTTCAAGTTTGAGAATTGAGAATAAATCTATGCTTGTTTTGGATGTACCCACTAGGTGGAATTCAACGTATTTGATGTTGGAAGCATCTTTGAAATACAGAAGGGTTTTTGATGATACGAAAGGAAATGATGGTATTTTTGTTGCTTACTTTGGTGAAGAAGTTCGTCCTCCAGGTACTGTAGATTGGAAAAATGCCGAACTTTTTGTTAAAATCTTAAAGAATTTTTATGATATTACTTTAAACTTTTAGTGAAACTTTATCTATTACCTCAAATGATTGTTTTGCCGAGCTAAGTGGAATTCAAGAAGAACTACGAGCATTGATTGCGAAAACGAATCCTTATGTTGGAAGAATGGGATTTAATATGAAAGCAAAGTTTGAAAAATATTGGGAAAGCGTAAGTAACATGAACAAAATTTTACTTGTTACGTGTGTGCTTGATCCAAGGTACAAATTTCAAATTTTGAAGTTATGTGTTGAAGACATGTATGATGAAGTAGTTACAGATGACATATTAAAAAGCGTGAAAGATATTTTGATAAGGTTGTTTGACTTCTACGTGAGTGATTCTACATTTGGAACACAAACATGTGATGAACCACGATCTAGTACTTCCATTGATAGTGAAAGTGTTGTGAATGTTAGTGGTGTTCTTTCTAGAAAAAGAAATACTTTTTTATGACAAGTTCGACAACGAGACAATGAATGCAATGAACTAGAAAAGTATTTAAATGCATCGATTGAGGATGCACCAAATGATTTTGATGTTTTACTATGGTGGAAGATAAATAGCTCCAAATATCATGTTTTATCTCTTGTCGCTGGAGATCTCCTAGCTATTCCGGTGTCCACGGTTGCTTTCGAATCCGCTTTTAGCACCGGAGGAAGGGCTATAGATCCTTTTCGTAGTACTTTGAGTCCACGAATGGTCGAGGCATTAATTTGTACTCAAAATTGGTTAAGAACCAAACCAATTTTTGTCGACCACCGGATTGAGGTTCCAATCGATGATGTTTACTATTACGATGATGCTTTCTCAGGTGATATTAGCATTCATAAAATAATCTTGTTTGATATTTGTTTGATTTTACATACGATACTCTAACTAATTTGTTTTCCATGTAGAATTTGTGCATGGTCATCAATGTGAATTGCCATTATCTTCAATTTTCAACGTGGATAGTCCATCTTCATCATCAATGTTTTCACCATGGTTAATATCTCCTTAATCACGGTGTTTATATTCACTTCAATTTATTCAGTTTATTTCAATTTCAGTCTAACTATTCAAACATATGCATGTGTACTGTAAACATATGCTCGCATTCATGTTTTCCTTAAACACTAGTCAAATATATGCAGGTTTTCCTTATTTCAGTCTCACAGTGTTTATATATGCTGGTTCAAATATATGCAAGTTGACAATATTTGCATGGTTTATAATTACCAGGATTAACTAAAAATTAACAATTTAGGCCTCATAGTATGCATTATGTTATTACTTGTGAAGTAATTAAGTGAAGCTCAGTTGGTTCACAATAACAATTCTCAGATCACAAATATTTATCTTAAACATCATCACATTTGATACTAAATACATTCTGTATTGTTTCACTGTTGAGCATAAATACGTTCTCTCTGATTATGCCAAGTGATTTTTGTGTTTAGTTCATTGCTGAGCATAATACATTCTGAACTACCTAACATCACTAAATACATTCTGTATTGTTTTCCTTGATTCTGTATTGTTTCGTATTGGAAGTATTAGCAGATGCATAAATACATTCTGTATTGTTTCGTATTGGAAGTATTAGCAGATGCATAAATACATTCTGTATTGTTTCGTATTGGAAGTATTAGCAGCTGCCGATGCATAAATACATTCTCTCTGCATCTTATAAATGGCTGAATCTTTTTATTATGAAACAACCTAACATCACTAAACAATTGTAGTTTCTGTGCCGGTGCTAGCTACAACTATTGTTTATGTTTTGATACTAAAATATCTGATTAAAGAGGTCTACTTTACATTTTGGCTCGTGTTTTTATTTAATTCTTTTTGATTTTTTTTACTTAGTTAGTTAGTTTACATAATTTATCTCATAATATACTTCAATTGCATGCATCTTCTAGTTTGAGTTGGTACTTATTACTAAAATAAGGAAAACCTGCAAATGCATATAATTACCACTATTCAAATATATGCAGGTATTCCTTAAACACTATTCAATTATGCATTGTATGCTGCATTGTATGGCTTAATTTGTTCATACTCAGTCCATTTCAGCTTATCTACAAACTGATAAATTTTTATTATTTTATTTTCAGAAAATGTCGAAGAATACGAGGATGGAGAAGAAAGTTCTTGTGATTTTTAATCGCCATGCAGCATTATCTAGTATTTACAAACCGATATTGTATTTACACCATGTTCTGTATAACTTTTAGCTGCATGCAGCATTATTATATTTGCAATGAACTGAGGTTTAAGTGTATGATGACTTTATTTTAGCTGCATGCAGCATTATTGCATTATTTTCTATATCATTATTGTATAATTTGTATTTGCAATGAACTGAGGTTTAAGTGTATGGTGACTTGTTCATGTTTATTTTATTTAGTTTCATTTACCTGATATACTATTAATTTAGCACGTTAAGGTGCACATATCTGGATAATTTATTTTCTATGCAAACATTTCAAAATTGCAAACAATCAATCGGTTAACCGTTCTAACTTTACCGATTAACCGTTTAACCGCGAATAATAGTCGGTTAACCGTTCTATGTGATCGGTTAACCGCGGTTTAAATATTGCGGTTCGGTCGATACTACCAACATCAATTAACCGAATATCGGTTAACGGAACCGCATATTAGTTTAGGTTAACCGCAAAAATTAACCGATTTGTGCGGTTAATCGACCACGCCCACCCCTATCATAAATTTCATAATCTCATTTCCAGTTTCTCTCTGTTAACAACTGATTTATATTAAACATATTCATTTATAAATCAATTCATATTCATAATTCCATTTGGAAATCTATTCCTTAACAAGTTCCAATAATAATCCAAATTCATTCAAAGTCTCGATTACGACTTCCTCTTACTATTTTAATAAATCTCATTTAAATTCATGCTGCGACATATCCTTTCCAAATTTCATGCACTTATACTAGTTCACTCATTTATAAATGTCGGTTATAAATTCATATCTCATTCTTGTTTTTATCTATTAATAACGGATCCATATTTCAAAAGCCCATTTAATTCAATTTCTATTTAAAATCCCATTTTGAAATCACTTTTCAATAAATCCAATTATATTCAAAATCCCATCAAAAACTCGATTTCAACTTATAATAATAAATTAAAGGAATATTATTAAAATCCCTTGTTTCAGTTTCCTTGTAAATATATAAATTTCAAAAATATAATTATCTTTGAAAACTCCTTACGAAATAGTTAAGTACAAATTTAAAGTCAAACCATTTATTTTATCCAAATCAATTTCTTTTTAGTTAATCCAAAATTCAATATAAATATTTTGCTTCCAAATCGCTTTTCAATTTACTTTAAAATCCAAAAATAATATTTATAATTTTTGAAATACTAAAATTATTCAATAAATCAAATCATATATCACTATACATCGTAATCATATCATAACATCCGATAAATCAAAACATATCATAATCTATCACAAATTATTCAAACACATCATATATCACTATATATGAAATTAAAAATCAACATTTTTGAGGAATCCAATTGGATCCCTCCAACCCGTTTCCCTGCAACCATAGATGTTATATAACATAAAATATCAATTCCGCTTCGAGGTGGAATATCGCGGTAATATAGGGTCATCCGCTATTATGCGGGGCACAAAGGGTTTCATCCGCTCCAATCGACGGGAATATAACCAACTATTAATATATATATTGAACTATGTTTATTAGACATCGGGATTTTACATCGGGAATATAACCAACTATGTTATATTAAAATAAAGAATATAGATAAAAGAATCTTAACTTGAAAACAAATCAACTCTTTCAAATTAACCATATTTGAAATAAAATTGTGATCACAAACACTAATAGGTTTGGCTCAGTTGGTTGATAGTTCATACTGCGAGATCAAATGCCACAATTTCGAGTATCAAGATCGATACTTGTTGGCATTAATGAACCATTTAAAAAAAACTGTGATCACAGACCTACACGTTGATCAAAATTATATAGTAACAAGATGCCAACCTATTGATCAAAACCTATGATCTCAAAATTGAATCTGTAACAGAAGCGTTGGTTGATAGTTGATACCATACAAAACATGGAGAAACCGGAAAGGTAGTTCGAATCTGGACTAGCTCTTCAAATAATGAGCTCAATTTTTACACAGGACTAATTAAATTCCTTCATTATATGTCACCTACAAGTGCCAGAATATTCCTAGTTAGCGTACAAATTTAGGGCAACATGTAACTGACATATACAAACAAGCACATATCTGATTGCATTCATCTTGTTCACAAAATTCACAGGCTGACAGACTGTTATCAACATAAAACAAGGAAGAAGCACATACCACTTATTGTACCAAACGATCTTCAGCATTATGAACACTTCTAAACTCAGGAAGATCATCGCTAACCGAAAACTTTAATCGCTTCTTCTCAACGTAGGTCAAACTCGGATACAAAACAACACCAAAGACTACGGCAACAAGACTGACCAGACTAATCTTCAAAGTAGAAAAAGCCAAAACCAGCCCCCATCAGCAACGTAGGAAGAAGCAGCATCAAAGAACCCCCAACTGTCCCTAACGGTACCTAAAAGGCCTAGAAACATTAGGGTATTTCATCCCTGGCCTTATAAACGCAATGAACTCCAGTATCATACCAAAGCAGTACAAAAAATTCTCACCTGCAACAATTTCCTGAAAGCTCATCCAAGACAATAGAAGCACACCAGAAGCCGAGAACGATATACCCAAAATCAGAGTTCCAAACCTTGACCTAATTTCAAATATTTCAGGGAGCATCCCTCTTTCAGCCATGCCTAAAAAGCTGATATGAATCACTATTCATTTCAGCTACAAAAATTACCCATATTCGATAAGGTGGCTGGTCCTTGTAACCAATAACTTGGCCAAACTACAGATGTAAGTTTAGCTGTATCTGAAAAATACCCACCTTCTCGTGAATCTCTATCAAGTGGGACTGCCCCAGTGCCTGATAGAAGTGGGGTACAAATATGCAACCACAACTAATATAACCGCATGAAAAAGTGCCTTAGGCAGGGGAATACCTATATGAGGCCCAGTGGGGGCAGCTGCCCCCACTGGATTTTGCGCTATTTTTTGTTTTTGATATTTATAATGGAATTGAGTTTTGTGAGCAGGTAGGACTAATGCAACAGTAGAAGCTATGTTTTTTCTTCATGATAACGCATAAAGCCAATAAACAAAAAGAATTCATCATTCTAGCTTCTCAATGAAGAACAATTAGAAAGATTTTAATCATACCAAGCAAAGAGGTCTCTTCAGATTTGGAAATTAAAAAGTCCCCAACAATAGTATTTAATTCTTTACGATCCTACCAAGCAAAGAGGTAATTAATTAGTTTTGAAATTGAAAAAAGTCTAAAATAGTAAAATTTACGAATTTTTACTATATGAAATCAAATTTCAAAGATGCTTTGAATTAATTTTTTTTATTCATTCCAAGTATATGGATATGAGAAATTTAGTATGATTTGAATATTTATTTTATTTGTAATGCTTCCATATTTGAATTGATTACCAATTGCTGTCATAATTGACTTAGTTAGCATAAACCAAATGTTTGTCCTAAATATGATTGAACAACTAAACTTGGTATTTTTTTTTCATTTTCCTAGCAAAATTATAACTCGTTTGTCTTTCGACCGGTTCTTCGGAATTTCTTTAGGTAAATAATATGATAAATAATATGCTAAGTTATTTCACATAATGTTTTAATATTTTATCATGCTTAAATTGAATATTAATATATGGCTTTCGTGGATCAAAATTGTGTTGATTATTATTATGAAAATATATGGTCATTATTTAAAGTTCCGTCCTCATTGACTCAAATCTCTACATACGTCACTGGCCTTAGGTAAGATTTTCTTAGGGTTACGTACTTATCCTGCTAAGGTACTAACCAAGTCCCAGTAGTTGAGGTTCTAGAAAAGAGTGTTTAGGTACAAATTCAACATTTATTTTATCTCCTACAAACCATCTCTTTGGCTACATTTTAGGTATTGATACAATTTTCATAACTAGAAATGTAAGCAACGATAAGGCTCCAAGACAAACTGCAGCCCAACCTACGATGACTAAGCCTCGATAGTTCGGAAATGTTAAAATAGCGGTTAAGGCTAGTACTGAAACATTTATGGATCATCCTTCTCATAATGTCGGCACACCTGTTTTAATGTAATCCAAGAAAAAAATTGGATAGAGAGCATTGTCGATCAAACCACTAAGCCACTTCATCCAGCCTTGCTTAAATTACCAAAATGTGCCTAGGACAGAAAATACCTATACTGCGTAGTCTCCATTTTCGACGAACATAGCGCCTAGTTCTACAGTGATTGGGGATCGGGTATGCTCCACACTATCGGAAAGACTAGAAAGCCGATGATGGCTAATGGAGGTCCCACTGCTTTTACGGTGTCTTTTGTACCAAAAGGGTCATTCGAAAACTCGTAAAAAATTACGAAACTAAGCGGTACTATTGACGCTTTTTTACGGTATCTGTTTTGGTTGCCACTTCTAAGATTTCATGCTCATGTTCCCCCATTAGCGGCTATACAACAAAGATGTTGCCTATTTTCTGAACAAAGTACATATAATCATCGAGGTTAGTCAATTTTACTCTTTTACAAAGATTGAAATTTGGTATGAGTCGATAAGGCATTTAGTTTAGAAATCTGATCATTTTGGAAAATAGTAAAGTAAACTATATTCGTTTGATATTTTCAGAGCAATACTTCAACTGAAACTTGCATTGCAATTCATAAGATTCAATTATATTGCAGGAACTCTTAGAATACTTGTATGTGTTGGCAGAGTTTGAATGTAAATATCTACTGGCTATTGGTAAGGAAAATAGAGAAGATGTTTTAATATTAAACAAAATAAAAAGCATCTTGCAATGGGACAAAGCATATCCTAAATTTAGTCTTGAAAAAGGTAATTTAATCATTCTACTATTGTCTACTAACATTTTTTTTCTTACAGATCATCTCTAGGACTATTCGCATAGGATAGTTTTTAAACAAAATAAAAAGGAAAATTCATAAACTTCCTGATTTTGTGTTCTGCCCAAAGCCACAATATCCTTATAACCGACCCTGATCAGTATAAAATTCTGTAATTCCATTATTTGTATTCGGTTCATTCAAACTGTTACAAAATCTATGTTTAAGATCTTGCTAAATTAAAAAACCTACATAATTATTATATCGCTGATTCACAGGAGCATGTAGTGATTTTTGTTCAAAAATCAAATTGAGATAAGGTAATAGGAAAATCATGGTGGTACTGAACGAAAAAACAGATTTATAGAAGATTAAAAACGAAAAAAACGAAAAAGATCAACTTATTAGCCACTGATTCATATAAGCGAGTAGATTTGGAGTTACGCCTGATTCCGAATTCATTGCAAAGTATTAGAACTTTCCAAAATAAATAATTTTTCTGTGTGACTTAAAACATTCTCTTTGATTTGATTTTCGATACTATGAATCCAAGGAGTTTGAAAGGCAACCTATAGGATTGAGCTAGGTCCTGGTAATATCTTTATTAGTAGTAGAACAGAAACTGTGAAATTCAAAAAATACAGTTATGTGCAAACAAGTGGTCAGAGGTTCGAATTCCACCAAGAATTGTGTCCAAAAAAATTCCAATTTCATTTTTCATTTTTTAATCAAAACTACGTAGAAATTTCAAATTTTATAAGGACTTTTCATATGCACGTGCGTTGTACGTGACATAAAATCTCATTGATGTATTCTTATATTAAATAATTGGTTCATGTAAAAACACAAGACTAACGGTTGATTTAGGACCGTACTTAAAAAGTCACTACTGGATTGCAGCATTAACCCTTCTAGTGGGAAGCGCGTTTTAAAACAAACACGGTAAAATGTGGAAACCATAAAATTCGAAACTCCGTCGAACACAACTTTATTTTTATAAAGATTTGAGGAAAAACTTGGTTAATCGTTCAAATTTATGTTCTAGGATGTTAAGTTAATAATTGAGTTGGAAATCAATTATTTGTATTACTACAATTTTATTGTAATTTTTTTTATTATGTCGTGTCAATTTTTTTATTTATCACTGGTTAAATAGTAAAATAATAGCATAGATGTTACTATTAATTGACTTGTTAACTATAAATGAATATCTTGAGTGCTTTATATAAAATAAAGATGTTGTGTTTTAAATTTTGAAATTATCAGATCGACCATTAAGAAAGTTTGTTTTACATAGTTCGGGTAAAATTAAACAATGTGAAGCCAGAAAACAAAGAGTGTTAAAAAAATTATCTTCAACGTGTCCCTTAAATATCTTATTAAATCTTTCTGCTATTATTTACTTGATTCTATGCACAAATCTATCAAATCACATTTTCTATTCTTATTCTAATATTTAAATTATTTGTTCGAACAGATGTTTAATTTTAAAGTGCTCGCAGCCTATTAGAAAATATTGACATTATTTTCAATATCATTCATAAACACTTTCCATCAAATTAGTTTTTGCTTTTAGAATTAGAAAACAATGACAATCTATGAGTTATGTCTAATAAAAAGAGAAACAGTTGTTGAGTCAAATTATTTAAATAACATTGTAAATTACATCAAAATACTCTTAAAAAGGTTTTAAACTCCGCCATAAATAATTCATTTGCCGATGAAATAAATGTGTCGATAAAAAAAAGGGAAAACAATTATTACAACAATATTCAATATGTTGTCGATCACCATACTACGTTTATATTAAACTTCTCAACAAGCTTTACATGGATTGAATGACATTAAAAATTAAAGTTTGAACTTTTAAATTTCAAATCGTAGCCATTTATCTTTCATGTGTGGGACATGAACCATTTGTGCAATTTATCATTGTCTTTCCTTGCATGTTATTTGCATAATTTATTTTGCACTTTAGATGAGGACGTTCTACCATTTGTACTCATCATTTTGATTTCGCAAATATTAGAAGGTGCGAGTGAGATTAGCGAACGCTGCAAAGCACAAAAATAAATGTTATGAAACACCATGAATTTCTATTTTTCCTTCTTAATATTTATGCATAACCTTCTAATATTAAACCACTCCTTTGTTTTGCACGCATGAACTGCATGCTATTAGATCTTGTGTGTTATTATTTAAACCGGATTGTGGTGAAAATCAGAAGGCTGCAAGGGGTACTGCAAAATAGGAGTGTCATTAAACGCTTCTATATATATATATATATATATATATATATACATACATACATACATATATATATATATATTGCGGGAAATAATCAACTGGTCATATTCTTCGGTGTCTCGATGGACCAATTGATATTTTAATCAATTAAAAAAAATATGGAATGTGTGGTGGAGATTGCATTGATCCATGAAGAAATCGAAAATAGGCCTAGGTGTTTTCAACTCATAGATTGCGCTAGTTATTTTCACTATATAATCATATATAAGTATGAATTTCACATACCACAATGTATTTTTTTCATGGACTATGATGGTTCTTTTCTGCTTAATTCACATTTTGTTGTAGCAACTAATACTAACAATCTATAAATGTCCATTTAATAATTTTGTTGGAGAACTGAAATCACTAAAAATTAAGCAAAATATAAGTACGCGTTGAAAAAAACAAACATTCAATTTTTACTAATTTGTAATGAAATAGAGACGTTCTTTCAAGGAGAGAGAGGTGAAAATGATCAGAAGTTGAATTGTATTAATGGGTGTTGTCACATCCATGTTAAAACGCTTTCTAATGCCGTTTTAAGTGGGAAATATTACACTGATTATCTATTTTCAATTTTGACGCTTGTTACGCATTCAATTTTCCATTTTTGTACGCCCAAATCCAAAAATTAAAAACTACACAAGTCGTACACGTTAAATATTTGGTAAGCATTAAATTATAATATGTTTATTGTCATTTTTAATTAATTTTAGTTACACATTAAATTATAATATGTTAGAAAAAATTTACATCGAAGAGATCTAAGAAGACATTTTTGCAGAGAACAAAGTAGATATGATTATAGAGATTTAAGGAGACATTCAATTTGGTTTTACAAACCTAAAGTTGACAAATCTAACGGTCGGTTTGATTATTAAAACTCATCAGTCTTCACATACCCATTTGCATTTAAACAAATAAAAATATAACTTGTATGACAGTACAAAAAATAACAATGTACTCAGTACTCCGCTATTTTCGAAATGATTGGATTTCTAAACTCAATGCCTTCATAATTTAATGAAGCATATCTAATAAATCACAATATAATTTAACGAAACATGCCCATTTGCATTATGTACTTTGTTCAGAAAATCAACAACATCGATGACGTAGAACCACCAATAGAAGAAGCCGAGTAAGAAACCCAAAAAGAAGGGCTACCCAAAACTCATGCTATAAAAAAGTGTCAACGATACCCCTAATTATCCTAATATTTTACGAGGTTTCGGGTGGTCCTTTCGGTATAGAAGACACCGTTAAAGCGACGGGACCTATCACGGCCATCATTGCAGGTTTTCTAGTCTTCCCAATAGCGTGGAACGTACCCGAGCCCTAATCACTACAGAACTAGGCACAATATTCCTCAAAAACGAAGGATATGTAGTATGGTTATCTTCAACCCGAGGCCCATTTTGGGGATTTCAGCATGGCTGAATGAAATGGCTTGGTGGTTTCATCGACTGTGCTCTCTATCCAGTTCTCGTATTTGATTACATTAAAGCAGGCATGTCAGCATTGGGAGGAGGATAGCCTAAAAATGTTTCATCACTAGCCTTAATCGCTATTTGAACATTCTACAATTGTCAAGGATATCATAGTTGGTTGGGCAACAGTTTGTATATATTGAAGTCTCATCGCTGCTTTCATTTCTGGTTATGGAATTATATCAATATCAAAACTGCAAATTTGCAGTGGCATGATGTTATGTGCAAATTAGTTTCGTCTAAATACCACTTCAATGTAATGTGAAGTCATAATGAAATAAGTCCACCCTAACAAATTGAATCACTATGTGAATAATATAAACAATGAAATTGGGATACAATAAAACTAAAGGGTATGGATACTGATACAATAAAATATAATATTTTCGGGTAACACTCAAAATCTAGCACTCCAAATAAAGACTTAACAAAGCTCAAAAATACATTCAAAAGCAACAATAAAAACTTACCGAATTTCACTAAGTTTCTATCCCAAAGCACTACATGTATTATTATAACAATATCACGTTACTATTATAATAAATCATGCATGTTACTATTATAATAAATCATGCACTTATCCACCAACATTTTTTCTCCTAGCTCTTTATGATCCATGATGTCAGTTGACGTAGTCGGCGCAACGTATTCAAACTACAAAAAAGTTCCACCGATGCCATGTCGATGTAATAATCCGTATAGTTGCATGCAAGTCGTACTCTTGCATGCAAAATTGAAAGAAAACAAATAATGTTATATGTTTAAAGCTTAAGTGTGTCTGTGTACGCACACGCATATGTGAACGAAACATAACCTTATCACCTGATAATACCAGGAGCTATTCCTCTATCCCCATTTTACCTGTTTCCATGTCCCCCACTGCATATCAACCATTCATTTAACCATCATCGCATTCTACTTTAATATGATGAGTCTCGCATACAAATTAAATAGCTGAAATGTATGGTTGAGATTTAATGGAGCACATGGGGACACAGAAGTCGTGGACATTGAGTTGAATAATACCAGATCCAAAACTCCAACTTGTTGTGATGAGGCTCAATTAATAACCGATTGGACATAAGTAAACTGCACAAAAAAAGTTCTATGTTCCATATATTTAGTGGTCAAAAGGAAAATTTACATTCTTATGTCTTATGTTTGTCATGTCGAAATAAATTGCTTTCTTATGCCTTATATTCTTTTATGTTGAAACATAAAATCATAAATGAGTGTTAATATAACATTATGTTATCATTTCATCAAAATTAACTTGCATATTTTGACATGTGAGATTCTTAGCTTCATTTAGTGTGCTAATAAGAAAATTTCAGGTGGATTTATAACTGTCCATCACGAAGTATTTCATGAAGTAATCTTTCTTCTCATGTCAGCAAAAATACACTTGATTACCGTATGAGAACATGGTTTATGATAAAGGGCAAAATATAATTTTCCACCTGATAAATATTTTATAAAGTAGTGGTTTAGGAGAAAGAAAATGAAGATTTTTAAGCAAAAATTAGGTACTATATATATTTATCCATTCACTAGTTGAGCTCATAAAGTAAGATAAGTGTATGTTGTCTTTTATGCTTAAAAGTACAATATTCATTGCAGCAATGTAGGACTAATTTTTAGAAGAATGATTAAAGTACCTTAGCCGAGAGTCATATGACAATGACCAAAAGAAAACATAAGTTAATAACCTTACACACATCAGATATTGAACTCATATCCACACAAACAAATTTCTCAAAACTAGACTCTCCTGTGTGTATATATATTAATATACACCAAAAACTGAAGGTTTTAGATAGCAATAATATATATATATATATATATAATATAAGTGTGTGTGTATATATATATATATATATATATGCACATGTGTGCATATGTATATGCACATGTGTGCATATGTATATGCACATGTGTGTATCTCATTTAACTTGCTCAGACAAGGAAAACAAAAGACGCAATAATGCAATTGTATGAGCATGAGTAAAAGTCTTAAAGTAAACAATATCTTATGTTTTTACCTCAAATATACTTTTTTGGCATTACAGATTACAATCAGGACTCCGGATAAAGGTGACCTTGCAAGCACAATAGAAAGAGTATCAACTCTAAAAATAGTCCCTGATAATAAGAGCAGTGAGCATAACTAGTGCACTAGTATAAATCATACATCTGATGAAAAGCATCAGTATGGTTCCTCCTACCTTGCATTGGATATCCAATGAAAGAATCTGAATTAACCTAAGCAACAGTTAGGGGATTGCATAGTAATACATGAATTGTCTTTTCTTTATTCATAATTTCTTAGACCTGCATATAATATAAAATTTATAAGCTGTTATATCATCACCAGAAAAAAAGATGCCATGTTTTACTACTCATGCAATGCCCATAAATATTTTTCTGTCACCCCTTTTTTTTCTGGATTGTGAGATAATGCTTTATTTTCCTTTCTTAGATTTAAGCTCTCAGTTTATTGGCTGCGACCACTTTATACATAGCTGTACACATGCAATTTAAACTTAAACATTTACACGAATAGAAAAACTCATTCTAACAATAAGATTGTACTTTAGCAGAATATTTACTAGAATTTTACGATCTACTGTAAAATGATATTTCAACAAAGCTTTATCGCAATGAATTCGGTAGAAATACAGAAAAGTCAAGAGACGGTCTAGGTGCATAATTTCGTAACCACGTGAATTTGATGTTTTATTACAGTCTAATATAAAATATTGATAACTACATTTATTATTCTATATATGAAAAATATTTTCTTTTACGTTTTTACATACAAAGAATTGTTTTATTTCTGTGTACATAAAATGATAAATCCTTCATTTTAGCGAAGTTATTAACCTTTTTAACTTTTATATGAATTGGATGCTACGGTTATTTTTCATCAAATCTTTTTTTCCATTAATATATACCAAACATGTTCAATCTTTCACTTCTCCTAATATGTTTTCTATCGAAAAGGCTAAATAAATTTATTTCGATAATATATTTATCTTTATCGTTTATATTTAAAGTAAAAGATAATTGATAAAGGTAAATTATAAAAGATAAAAGAATAGAGGATAAACTAAATTAGTAAAAGGTACCAGATAAAATATAAATGAATGGATACTAAACTAAAAGAATAAATGATAAACCAAAATAAATGAAAGAATAAATTACAAAAGGATATAAATGAAAAGGAAGATTAGAAGATAAAAGGATAACAGACATACCAAAAGATAAAAGATAAATCATATTGCATGGTTATATTTATAAATGTGAATTACGAAGAATTCAAATGCCTCAGCTTGAATTATATACATCAATTATCATTTAGTTCTTAAAAGATGAGAACAAGAAAATGCATTTTTTTCTCTCTCAGATATGTATGACCATGGCTAGTAATTCAAATTATTCTGGCTTCGACTACGAAACAAATGACATTTCCCCAAAAAACATAAATAATAGATGTAGCAAAGATGGTACCTGATCACAAATTTGACCATCCTCACAATCAATCTTCAGTCCCATGTATATTACATAAATGAAACCTTCTTCTGCGTATTTAACCTTCTATTCCCTTCTCATGAGTTCTCCTTTCATTTGGTTTTCCATTGAAGTTTCTACTTGGTTCATTTGGTCTCCCATTAAAAAAATTCCTTGGACCATCCATTTCAAATTTCACTCTCTTAACCCCTTGTTTCACATTCTCTTGATTACCATCGCACCATTCAACATCGCTTTCAAATTCATCATCTTCAATGTCAGAAATCTCAAAGTACTCGTCTTCATCCTCCTCCTCATCCACTTGGCCGTCATCATACTCCAAAGCATCACTCCCCTTTCTATCCTTTCTCCTACTCTTCTTTCCCTTCTTATTGCCTTTACCGCTCTTCTCCTTCCCTTTCATCGTCAAATGTATATACTGATACCCTACCCCCATCAATAGATGCTTCTCCCAAAGTGAATCCCTCCTATATGCCTCCTTCAAAACAACCGTCTGAGTCCTCAACTTGTTCGACAAGTAAAAAATCCCTGGATGATGCAAAATCATCTTCCTATACCCGGAATTTAACCCTAAATATCAGGCTACCATCTGCAAGGTCTCCTTTGTCATCTTCTTCAAGACAGTCAAACTCAAAACCTAATGCATCATCCCTACTGCCACTTCTCCCACAAATCACTATTCTTCTTCAGCCTCGACCCATCTTCATAAGGGCTAACGTATGGAAGCTTCTGCCACTCCTCCACCCACTTTCTAACCCTCTTCTCCATTGAAAACCCCGTTGAGTATTTCAAAGGAAACCAAAGACTCATGCCTTTTTTGTACCCACCCGTTTTTTCAGAGTACCTTTCCATCTCCGAAACCGCTAGATCTTTGCTGTAGCAAACGAGCTCAAGATCGAATCCGCCTTTGCACCCACCGCCCTCCACGATTTGAAAATAATCCGGATATTCGGGTAGCAAACTTTTGATGAAATCGTCTGGTAGTCCGAGATCCCACTTTAGATTATTGACGACGTCGATCGGGAGCTTATGATTACGGCAGAGCATGAGGAAACGGAGGAGGCGGTCGGCGGTCTCAGCCTTGCAAGAGTTGTAGACGAGCTTCTCCTCCTCGTGGATCTGGATGAGTGGATTGGAAGTTTGGAAGAGGGTTGGGGGCTGTCGGAAAGGAGGGTCTCGAGGAAGGCGTGGGGGAAGAGGCGGAGGAAGCGAATGGGGTGGAAGGGGAGGCGGCTGGCGGAGGCGGAGGCGTTGATGGTGATGAAAGGAGTGGGGAAAACGGAGGTGTTGATCAGGAAGTTTTTGAGGTTGTGGAATGAGAGGAGGTGCTTCTCTTTCTCAACGGCATAGTCAAGAGCGCGGTCGTGGACCCAGGGGACTCGTGCTTCGATGAAAGTTCGGATTTTGGGGGTGGACTGTTGTTTTGGAGGGTGGAACTTTTTGAGATGGAACGTTTCTTTCGATTTGGAGAAGGAAGACTGCGAAGAGAAAGAAATAGAATACATTAAAGCATTCAATGAATGTCATTATGTCAAATTCATGGAATTTCTTCTCCCTGTATCCTTGAACCTATTAAATGATATTAAATTATAATAACTCAAATCTCTCTTGTTAATTTTAGGTTCTTTCATAACTCTCGGTTTATTTGAATTATCTGGATATTTTAGTGTCCTTTCAATTTATCGTTAGTATTACAAATTTCTACTAGTTCTCTCAATTATCATTTTACACTTAAATATCAAAATTCAATAACTACAATTATTCACAAATTCACCTAAGATTTTTCATATTAATTTAAATTCAAGGCTATATATTTAAATTACATAAGTGATCTAAAATTTGAACTTCTGAAATAAATCCATTGAACGAATGGTCATTATTTTGTATAACAAGTCCTAAAATAATTCTAAATTTTGTATACTACACTTATATTGACAAAAATTGCTGAACTAATATTTCATTCAACCTATATAACTCAAAATTTCTAAAATTATGTATGAATTATGTTTTGTTCTTTTACGTTACTTCAATCTAAGTCTACGTAATTTATTTCTTTCTAAAAATAATATTTAATTAAAAAGAAATATATAAATAAATTTTCTTTTAGAACTTGTTATTTTATTGTAAACTGACGTATATGTAAAAAGAATTTCTTTCTAAAACATGTACTATTACAAACATATTCAACGTTTTTCTTTTTAAAATTGGTAAATCAAGTGAATTCTGTGTCATTGATAAATTATTATTTTTAAAAAATAATATTAAATTAACTGTAAGTGATGAATAATGTAGCTTGTAATTTAGAAAAATAATAAATATTTTCAGTTAATATGATTTGTGAAAATGTTAAATTTGAATTATGTATTTCCATAATTTACGTTAACTAAAGTATAAGTAGATTGTTATACGTAAATCATGGAATGGATATGCTTTTATGTTGTCTTGTTTAGTCGTGGAAAATATTAAATCCTTAGCTCTGACGCCTTTATATAAAAGAGGCTATGTAATATAAATACATTTCTAATTTCAGGAAGGAATAATATATCTTCTGCCTCTCTCTCTAATTACTTCTACTTTCTTCATTTTATAACACGTTATGAGCACGATCTCTGAACAAAAAATATTGTAGATTTGAATTGTGATAATCCAGAAGACCAGATCTACTTTGTTTTTCAAATCTAATTATAGATTTCAAGATGGTAAGCAATTTTTCAGATTTAATTATATTGATCTTATCTTTTTCAAATCTAATTCCATTAATTTTATCTTCTTAGATCTCATTCAATCATAGATCTAATTTTTTGATCTCGTTCTATTGTAGATCATATGTTCTAATTTTCTTTCAGATCTTTTATAGTTCTTGATATCATGGTCAGATGATATATCTTTGAGATCTATATATTTCAGTCATCAGATCTATTCTTTTCATGTTTATTCATTATTTTTTCTTATTTATTTATTAAAATCAAGCATGACTTCTGAGATTACTTATTATTACATATCTTTTAGTTGAAAACAATTTTATTTATTCTTTCAGAATTTGTACTTGATAAATATTTAGTTTAAATTGATTCGAAATTTCTAACAAGTGGTATTAGATCCATTCATCTTTGGTTTCATTATGAATTTTTGATTTTGTTTGAGTAAGTTTTGAATCGACTTTATTTATAAGTCATTGAATTCTTGTAATATCTTACTCAGATCGATCTATTTGACCTATGTACGAAAGATTTTTTTGTTGATAATTTTGGATTTGCTTTATAGCCAAGTTGTTTTTCCTATACCAAAGGTAGCTTTTGATGTAGAAAGTAAGATCTAAATGATCTGTAAATAGTTTGTGTAATTAAATAAAATTCTAAAATATTTTTATTTTTTGGAAATAATCTTAATTCTCCAAATTTACGAGATAACATTTGAAGATTTACATGTTTGTTTTGCTATATTTGGTAAAGAATTATGAAGTAAATTTTCTTATAAGGGAAATAATTTGGATCTAAGATGTATAGTTATTTATGATTATAAATGATATGGGTAGATCTGAGATGACAATGTTGTTTATTTCAAAAAAATTAATTATTGAGAATAAACTTTCTTTTTAAGATATCCATTTTAATTTTATTATTGAGTAATCTCGAACCTAGATCTGAGATGAAATTATGTTACTTTAACTATTGTTTGTTCAATTGATTCATATATACTTATAATGAAATCATTTTGTTGCGATAGTAGTTATATCTTAGATTACATAAAGGTTAAATGCATTTATTTTTATCATAAATGTATTAAATGCATTAGTTATTGTAAATTAAATAATATTTTATGTTTGTGTTTGGAATAAGAATTGATGTATGATGTACTATTTGATGTATTTATTTTAACAAGTAACGTCTGGCATAATGGAAGAATTAGGTTTAACAATAACTTGAAGTTGTGCAAAGAAATTATTTTAATAGAACTTGTATAACTCAAAGTCCAAGACCTCAAGTCTTGAATTATGAAAAGATTTTCTGATAAACTTTACAAGCTCAAATTTTTATCAGTATTTTTTTTATTTATCAAATACACAAGCTTCTAAAAAAATTTACAAAATTTGAGAACCCGAAGTTCATAATACATTAATGAACTTGTTCATGAATTAAAAGCCCGAAGCTCTATTGAAATTGTGTAAAATGGTAAGTTGTACTTCTTGAAGAAGTTAAAGGAAATTAATAAATTATCATATGAGATAATGATGCTGCATTCAAGAGATTACAAAAATCTTCAAATGAGTTATACCTTACCTTATATCTTCACATTTACATTATCTTAACCAAACATCCTGAAGATATTATGTTATATGATATTTCAAACATCATCGGATGTGTGTGTGTATTAATCTCTTGAAGAGATGTTTTGGAGATTTATTTATCTTTATATTGCAAAATTCAACATCCCAGAAGAGATGTTATAGTTATTTTATTTTTGTTACATTGCAATTCCTTAAAAGGAAATATTATATTTCCTGACGGAATAATGATATAAATTTTTTGAAGTAATAACAATAATTTATCCCAAAAAAATAATATTGTATACCAATGTTACATTGCAGAAGTAGTGGTTTTATCTCTTGCATCTTACTTTTAGTTGGTGAATCTAATTTTGTCATTGTATTTAAAGTTTGATATGCCATTTTAAAAGAAGTTACAACAAAAATCTCCAGCATGGATATTTTATGCTACTGTAAAAGTAGTAATTATATAATTTATATAAAATAAATATTGTATATTGATATGGCATTCCAATAGTGCATATATATATATCTAGAAGAGAAAGTACACTATAGAAGTGGTGATACTAAAATCTCTAGAAGGGATTTATAAATTTAAAAATGATAACATATCTCTAGAAGAGATTTATTTATATATTTGGTAAATTTTATTAAACCAAATAAGTGTAGTACATAAATATGATTATAATGGATCCTAATTTAGTTTAGATTAGATCCAATTGGTTTAAGATCATCTCAAGAATACATTACATAAATATGATTATAAAGGATCCTAATTTAGTTTAGATTAGATCCAGCAGGTCTAAGATTATCTCAAAAATACATTGTCCTATGTTCATATGTCTAATTATACCATAAAGGTCATATTTCTAGTTATTTATTTCATAAGAAATATTATATGCATAATCATTTCTTGAAGAAATATCTTTAAATATTCTACCGAAGAGATGGTCTATATTTCATCTCATATTTTTCATGCAAGCTATGCACAATCTTTGATTATAATTCATCCCTTCTCCACCAGTCAATTCATATAAAGGCCTTTCCATATTTTCAAGAGTAGTTTTGCATTTTCAAGGAAATTAATTAATGCAATTAGTGAGATTGGATCTAGAGCTATCAAAAGGATGTGAATAAGAAATTACAGTTGCTTTTATAGATTATATTTGGTTATCTTTTACTATTTTGCAGTAATGTTTTTATTCTTTCACTGTAACTACTATCAGATATGAGTTCTTATTTTATGAAATGCATTAATTATATACCCATGAACAATATTTTGATGCTTATGCATTTTTATTTCCACCGATAATTGGTAATATGATAAACATAGCCAAGCTTGAATTTAAAACTTTTGGACTTATTAGGAGATAACTTTTTGTATGGATATTGGATGCTGACATTCAATTACAATCTCAATGCTTAGAGCATGCCATTAAATATGATAATATGTCCCAGTAGGATAAAACAAAAGCTCTTATATTTTTAAGGTGCCATATCCATGACAATCATAAAATAAGATATTTAACTAAAAAGGATCATCTTTATTTATAGAACTCCCTGAAGGAGCGTTATGATCACTAGAAGATGGTCGCACTTCCAAACACTAGATAAGAATGGTTGAACCTGAAGTTTCAACAGATTGGAAGTTGGTGCTTGTATGTTTTCCTTTTAGAACTAATTAAAATAACATACCGATGAATGTTGTGTTTTAATTAGTGGTCCAATTTAAAAAAATTGGAAAGTATTAGCATTTATTTAATGCTTACAAATTTTAATAGTCGACTAACTATATTGTCTTTAATTCTTAAGATATGGACCATTAATATTTGAGTGATAATATATGCCTACTGGATAGTGCAACTACTCATATGATTTTGGAAAACCAGAAGTCTTTCTATGAACTATCTTAAAATATTTTAGCTAAAAATTTCAACCATAGCAAATTTGCTATATAATTGAAGGGTTCGGAAGAGCCCATATAGTATTACCAAATGGTACATATATCTTAATTCAAAATACATTATACTCAAGCGAATTTAAAAGAAATTTGTTGAGTTTTGAGGATATATAAATGAATGACTACCATATTGGAACTATAATGAAAACGTCAAAGAATATCTTTGCGTTATCTCTACAAATTGAAAGCTGGAAGCTTATTTTAGAAAAATTTGGTACAATTTCAACAGGATTCTATTTCACGAAATTTGGCATAATGCGATGACCCAGAATTTTTAACAATTTAAATTTGAATAGTTAATTGATTTTAAATATTCAGAAGTTAATTTTAAACTTGAATTCCAAATATAAATATTTACTTGATAATTAAATCATTGAATTATATAGTTTAAATATTGAATTTAATAAATTGAAATTGGGAATTGTTGAATCATAAAATTTCTAAGCCTGTTTAAAATAATATGTAGACTTATAAAATTTATAATGATGGTATTGAAGATAATAGGATGGTTGAAATTCAATTTAATGGTGATTTGTTCAATTTTAAAAAAAAAATCGTTTAAATCGATATTTAAAATAGCCTTCCGAGACACAGTCTCGGAATTCGACGAAACTAGTTCCATTGAATCCGTAATGGTTAGTTATTGTCGGATTTCAATTTTCGTAGCAATCAGAGTTGTCGTTTGACCCTGGCAGCTCGAAACGCTTAGATATATTTTAATCGATTCAATTTCACATCGATCGTTTAATTCCGTAACTCGCGCATACGTTCAAATTAGGCTCTAAGACACGTCCCATTGTGTTCGGAATACGGGCAAAGCTTTATAATCGCCTAGCGGCATTCCTTAAGAGGAGTTCAAAGTTTTAATTGGCAATTATCGAGACGTTTTGAAATTTTATAATATAATTAAATTTAAAATAAATTAGCAAGATTTTTTACAACACAAGATATTTTTATAGTCAGGCGTACTCAAGAAGCTTCCCTAAATCTATTTCATCTCCGTTCCCCTCCATTCCCAATAACAGTAAATCGAATGCACATTAAAAAAAAAAAAAGGGCCGAAGCCTTCACTTTCTAAATCAGAAAAAAAAAACAAAAGGGGGGGGGGTTGCGTTTCTTCTGATCGAACTAATCGACCTCGCCCCATCCTCGTTCGATCGTAGCGGTCCATGGGGAAGTCAATCGCGAGCTAGGGTTTGTGATTTTTTTTTGAGTTTTGAAGCCGTGTTCTTGGATTGGAAGCTCAGATTCGATCGAATAGCATCGGTGGCCATGAATTGACCTCACTCGATTGTGTATTGAAGGCCGTGACTTCCAAGAACACGCATGAAGCCTCCAGGTCGCGACATCTTCACGTGGTCAAGCTGCTCTTGATGGCGATTTGGATTAGGGGATCTCGATCTTGGTTGGCGCTCGCGTGTATGGCAGCGGTTTCGTGCGAAGTAATGCGTCAATGGCAGAGGAGATGTCTCGTGAGGCCGCGGGTTAGATCATTGGTGAGGACTTCTGTTTTGTTTTAAATTAAATTTAAATATATCTAGTTTAAATAAATCATATGTATCACAGTACTTGATTTAGCTAGAAAGGGCAGTTCTGTAGCTTTTTTTTTATCCTTCGTTTTCAACTTAAATTAGATAATGTACATACATATATAAGTAACAAAAGCTACTATAGATTTTGGAAATATAAGGACTGGAAAAAAATGTGTGTGTGTGTGTGTGTGTGTGTGTGTGTGTGTGTGTGTGTGTGTATATGAGATTTTAAATTTGCAGTGGGATTCAAACAATTCTATTTTGAAATTCAATATGTATATATCGGCTAGAAAGGAAATAATTACTTATTTTGGAAAATTGGTTCGAACAAATTGGTTGGTAAATCAAATTTTTATTAAACGGTAATTGATAATTTAATTATTCTAATTATTAATAGACCATATAAATGTTTATTCAAGGTCAATGATCAAGGAATCAACTCGAGGTTGAAGTGGATTTGCAAATAAAAGCGAAGGTGAGTAAATCTCACTCAGCTGAGTTGTTATTAAACTTCAATAGTAAAATTTAAATGATTGTTTGAATGCTTGAATTGATTTGATGTGTGTTGAGAAGTGATGATTTGGTGGCTTTGGTTTATTGGAAGGTTTCCGAGTAAATTGTTGCTTGACTCGAAGTATTGGGGTTTAAATTGTTTAAACTCAAAAAAAAAAAGTTATTAGGGGTCGAATTAATTAATTAAGGATTAAGTCAATTAATAAAGTTTAATGAGATTAGAATAATCAGTGGACGGTTTAATAATTTATGACTTAAAGTAATAAATATAATTACTTTGTGAAATAACTCAAGAGATTAATTTATACAATATATGGTATTATCAGTCAATAAATGCATGTTCTAATTTCTTTATTTAGACTTAGTAATGTTCAATTTTTCTCTCTATTAACTCATTATTTCTGGAACGTCTTTAGTGGGATGATCCTAATGTGATTCAAGCAGATATGTCACTAGAAGTATCGGAGTTGTTCACTCGGGAGCTCACAAGGGTAATACTCTTCTTATATTATAAACAATTATATATTATGATTAATCATGTAACATATTCAATTTGCAGTACATAGATGAAACAGAAGAAATCACAATGAATGGATTGATGCAAAATAAGGATATCTTGGATATGATTGCCAGAGAACTATTGTCAAATTCAAGAATAACTGGATTGGTATTTTCCTTTAAAACTATATTTTATCATTCAATTTTTGTTTATTTTAAGCAACCAGTAAAATTCTTTCTTTCAGCTCTTATCAAACAGTGAAAAATTTCATGATGATACTTCTTTTAAAAGGTAATAAACTAATAGAAACTGCAAACTCATACGTGGTGGCCTAATGTGTTAACAAACAGTTATTAAAAGGTTGTATAATTATCTATCATTAGAGTGTCACCCTTTATCCAAAATGGTTTTTTCTTTAACAATTCCCATAATTAATAATCTTCAAAGTTCAAATATGCTACAACACTTATGTGGTAGAATGATAGTGTTTTGGAAAATCTCAAGATTTGGGTTATGATGTTGGTGTTAGTATATGACAGAGATTACTATTTGAATATATGCAAGCTCAAGCTTGTGACTTTCGCAAGCTCAGGCAGTTTAAGCCTTAATTAAATAATGGCAACATACCACTATAGTTCATATTCCCATAGAAAAAAGTTGTTTATATGATTGAACTTGCTTTTATAGTTTATCTTATGCATTATAGTTTATCTCCTCCATATTTTGTTTTACAGTATTCATAATTTGACAGGAATTTTTTTTTACAGTATTCACATGTTCATCATTTTCTATCAACCAATATGCAAGATATTGATAGTATATTCTTTAGTTTATGCTTTTACTTTATTTAATATGCAAAATATTTTCAAGTTCAACTTTTGTTTATAATTTATTTGGGTATTATGTAGGCATTAGTTGAAGCAGCGGAGGAAAGACAAAAGGAAAACTCTAGTGTCAATGGTAGCGATGGAAGTAGAAGTTTTGAAGATTTTGAGAATGATCCCATTGCTGAAGTGTTTGAAAAGAAGAAAAGAAAAAACTATTGTCGTGCAATTAGCTCTTTAGTTATGTATGATGAACTTGTGAAATTTTGAATCTTCCTTTAATTTGTTGTTAAATATTTGTGCAATTTAAGTTGTATGTTTGGATGCGTAATTGCTTATTGTTATCGAAATTCTGTAATTTTTGATATGTATGTATCTACTGTATTATAATAGACAATTCTATAGTGTAAATGCTAGCAAAAATGCAGCTCTACATGGTTTGGTAGTTGTAACGAACATGTTTGTTACTAAAGACGAAATTTATAACGAGTATAGTCGTTACTATTGATGAAATTTGAAACGAACAAGTGCGTTACTAATGATGAAATTTGTAACGGACAAGGTCGTGATAATTTAGAATGACAACCCCTTCTTCTACCATGAAAGGGGAAACTTAGTAACAGAAAATACCCGTTACAAACCGATGCAACTAATAACAAACTTTTTCATTACAAAAATTTAGATTTCTAACGACAAAATCCGTTTGTAAGTGATATATCTAATAACAAGTAGAGGCCGTTATAAATATTTGTAATGACAAACCTCACGCCTGTACCGCTCACGACTATATCTGTTATAAATTTCATTTGTAACGACTATATTCGTTACAAATACACCTTTTTGGTGTAGTGTTAGCCGATTTCCACGTGAAATCCATATTCGTATGTGTATAGTGTAGTCCAGGGGTTTAACACAATAGTGCACACATCAACCATCACAGGTTCAATCATATTAAAATCGATAAGCAGTATAATCCATAACGCTTATCTATACACAGATTCATAGATAAAACAAATTTATCGATGAGATATATCATAGAATATAAATAAAATTACTATTTGTGAGGAATCCAGTTGGATCCCTCCAACCCGTTTCACTACATCCACATATATTAGTGCAGCCAATAAGTATCGGTTCCATCTGATAATAATTATCATATTCAGCCAAACAACCAATCAAACATTTAATTATTGGCTATTTAAATTGACTGGTATCCAGATTTGAGTGAGATTACTCACATTGAATTTTCGACGAGCATTTTAAATTTTTAAACTAAATCGAGTACGTTCGATTAAATGCAAAAATTTCGCTTGTCCAGAATGATTCCATAATTGCTCCACTACGTAGTACTCGTCGCTGCGATTCCGGCGCTACCAGTTTGTCGAATTCTGATAGTGTATGCAACAGTTATGAATTTTACAAGTTTCAATTACAAATTTTAAAACAAATTTTCTTTTATTATCATACCAAACAACATCTCAGCCGTACGTTCACTAGAGAAATCGAGTCCGCCTACATTTTCTTCCCAAACGCCTTCGTCTACAGGTTGAAGCCGCACCCATCATCTCCAACTAGGGTTGGATATCGTGGACACCACGTTGCTCAAGAACTAGATCAGAACCCATCCCATCGAAGTCCATTGCCGCCTCAACCATCGCCCCAGATGCAACGAAGCTCGGTGCTCCTCACTACTCAAATTTCGTGCAAGAAACGAGCATGAACGAGGGCCCACAGCTCCCTCTTCCGTCAACGAAAATCAATCTCCACCGTTGATTATGCAGAGCTCCTCGCTCTCTTCGATTTACTAGTTGAAAGTTTTCGAAATCGTTGCATGGATTGAATGAAAATTGAGGAAGAATAAAGAAGCGTTTTCGGCCATTAAACGACAGGGTGGCGGCTCTGAAAGAGTATTATGGTTTTGGCTAAAAACCTGATTATATAAACCGTATTTAATATTATTTTAATATTAATTTTCACCAATCTATCAGATTTTCGAACGAACTCCGAATCAGACATGCCGCCAGGCGTTTATTGGGTTTTACCTACGTTCCGAACACAATGGAACCTATTTCGAAAGCTAATTCGATCATATGCACGAGTTACTGAAATGAATGATCAATTTAAATTAAATCGATTAAAATAGTTTCTATGCGTTTTGAGATGCCAGTGTCAAATGTCAACTCTGATTGCTACGAAAATTGAAATTCGATAATAACTAATTATTACGGATCCAATGGAACTGATTTCGTCGAATTCCGAGACTGTGTCCCGGAAGGCTATTTTAACTCGTCGATAAATTAGCGATTTTCAAAATCGTCGAAATCATCTAAAATTTCACTTTTAAAACTTTACTAACTTTATTATAAATCATATAGACTTTATATTCACATTAGAATTCATTCTGATTCAGTTTAAATCAAAATATGATTAATTGCATTATTATATTATTAAATTCCATTACTAATTATTATTATTCAAATTTCAATTGAATTTCCATATTGAAAATTACAACTAAATTCTATTGATTTAACAAAATCCTTATTTCAAAATCAATTCAAAATCCACATTTAACTTTTAAAATAAATTTAATGTTCAAAATTTACGACTAGAAATTCTGGGTCGTTATAACCTTCCCCCTTAAAAGAATTTCGTCCCGAAATTTGCTAAGGTAGGAAGATGCTACTAAACTCATTTACTTACCCAAACTCACATTTACTTCGTCAAAACTTTTAGCTCGATTCCAAAATCATTTGCTTATTTTAACCTAAAAGCGTTGTTCTCATTATCCTTTCAAAAACAACTTTACCAGTTAACCCAAAAATTTTAAAATTTCCAAAAATTTTATAACTCCAAAAATTTTGGAAAATTTTTAAAATTTTGGCAGTGTCTCCCTTGTACAGAGGAGCTTTTGCAATATCACAATAGATATAAATATATATACATCGACCCACACGGTCGGAAAACCAAAAACAGTTCATATTTCCTATTTTTATTGCGTAGGCGTACCTTTTATTAGCATCTTAAAAGCAAGCGACTAATATATTATGCATATACGCGCTCCAACTCTATCGATTGTTTTCCGTACCTGTACTTACTTAAACAAACACATCAATTTTCAATAATATGAGGTTTTCAACAACATTCCATTTATTTATCTTAACCAAACATATCAATTACAAAACCCAATCCACACATTTCCATAATCCTACATGTAAACCATATTTTATAAGCAATTACAAGGTTTCAACTACCATTTTTATCCTCTTTACAAATACAAACTCCATGTTTATTCCACTCGAATGATTTTTATTCAAGTTTACTACATACAACTTATATTTACTTCAATTCAATTCCAAATTAATTTACAATCAGATCTTTATTTCAAATTTGATACATTTGCATTTCTTTATGATTTACTTGCATTTATATACAAATCCACTTATTAAATTTTCAATCCATCCCAATTGATTTAAAAACCAATTGCATTTGCTTCTTTAAACCAATTCAATTCTGTTTACAACAAAATAATCAATTTCTATGCAAATTTTCATGTCATTCAAGCAAATTACCATCACTTGAGCTTATAACCATTAAAATTAATTCCATTTCAATCTATATCAATTTTATTTTATTTTCATTTGATTCTCATCCAAATCAAATTCCAATTCATTCACAAACTTTAATTCAATTTGTTCACTTACCCAATTCTTTTCTTAAATTTATTCGCCTTCTTGATTCACTTCTGAATTTATTTATAACATAACCCTTCGAATTATTCTATACCAGAATTGGGATTTCATTTTTACCCTTTTCCAATTTTCTTAACAAGCTATAAAAATATTATTCATCCCATTACTCCCCTTATTTAATTTATCTTACGCTAAATTCATTTCAAACAACTCTTTTTGAATTTAGTTGAGTGAGTATTCAATTCATTCAATATCATTCTTACTTAATTTAAATTCCATTTAATTCAAGTTCAACTAAATTTTATTTACCAACTTAAACTAATTTCACTTCATTTACTGTTGAATATGCGCTTTGCGCTATATGATTTTTGTTTGATGATAATAAACATATATACATTCATATAAATGTATTTGGTAATGTACTATTTTATTTTTCATAGTTTAAATAAATATTTGTTGAATAAAATTAAATTTCACAGAATTTGAATTTGAATTCAAACAAAACAAGTTAAACAGATTTTGAATTCAAACTGAAATTTTATTCAAACAAATATTTTGTATAGTATGTATTTGGTTAAATAAATATCTGTTGAATAAAATAAATTACACAGAATTTGAATTTGAATTCAAACAGAACAAGTTACACAGTTTTTGAATTCAAACGAATATTTTATTCAAACAAATATTTATTACAAACTTGAATAGTACAAATTCATGCTCTCACTATACATATACATTTTTGATTACAATCACATCACATTTACATTGATAACCTCACTACATATCACTCACACTCGTATTTTTGTCTTCAACTGCATTCCGGTTTGAATCCAGCATCTGAGCAATCTGCAAAAATATAAACTAACGCAGTAAAATTGAAAAAGAAATATTTTTGCAATTCAAAAATAAAATATGGTTTTTGAAAATAATATTTGCCTCAGTTATTTGGGTTGTTCGTCATCATTTAAATTTGAATTCATCATACACGAACAACTTGTGACATACACAGTGTATCACTGTATATGCCACAAGGCCGTGCACACCGATATATACACTTGATAGATATTACAGGGACAGGTAACCATAAGTGGCTGCAATACACACGTGTACATTCATACACGTGTGCACTGCCTCGCCAACTCATGTGCGTGGCCAACAAGAGCAAGTGTGCAAGTGCAAAAAGAAAGTCAATGATCAAGCAAGTCCAATTCGAATTCATGATAGCAGACAACTCAAATTCCAAATGCATCTGTACATGAATACGGCTCGACTACAACAGCCAGTCAAATGATTAAATAAACAAATGAATGAATGCAAAAGCAAACAGTTCAAAGCTTCAAACTGCATCAGTGACCAACTACAGGAACAGCAAGGTGATCAAACAAACAAAGACCAAAGCTACAACCTCACATGAAGACCAAATGTCCAGACAACATCATAATGCAACATGAAGTCAATGAAGACCAAATACAACATGACCAAAAGTGTATGCAAACAGTCAGAGAAATGTACAGAGACCAGGTACAAATAACAACAAGTCAAGGCCGCAACTAACATATCCAACTAGAAGAACAACTACAAAACCATAAAGCTACAGCATCAAGCAGACTGCAACTTCACAGCAATCATAACACAAGCCAGAGTGAATGCAGACAAACACATGAATACATAAAGCTATAAGTGATGCAGCATCAATCAAAAAGTGACATGGTGAAGTAGTACAAAAGAGCAAGTGCAATTCGAACCAACATGGCGGCAATGCACCAATACAAGTTCGACTAAAAGTACAGACGACAGCTACTCAATGATACAGTAGCAAGCTACAAGTGATGCAGAACAAAGATGAATACAACAGAGATCAAGTTCAGTGCCACAGTAAACATGCTCAGGTCAGAGACAACACACAAACCCAAATGAATATCACAAGTATGATCAGTGGTACACATGCAAGCTCGAGCATAAATATGGAAACTGCACCAAGTACAAATCACCAAATGAAGACCACAAATATATCAACTCAACAAAGAACAGTACAGTGCTATCAAATGAACCAGTGACAATGCAACAATCAACTCGACCAAGTATCATGATACAACAAAGCAATGCCACCAGAATTTCATATCAAGTTCGGCATCAGGATGAGAAGAACCAACAGAACAACCATGTATCAATAACAATGCAACATAGTGACAATCACAAGCATCACAACATATTCAAGTTGAAGCCGTGAATGACACAAATACAGGCAGTGAAGAATACTGAAGTGAATGAAGATTAGTTAGCAGGTGAAAGTGCAACAGGAATGCAGACAGTGGCCGAAGCCAATTTACAAAATATCGAAGTCAAAGAAGAATTCATGAATGTATATTGAAAGTAAAAATTCAAGTGCGTATGCAGTATTGACAAAGTCAAAAATCAACACCGTGATGAGCACGGCAATTCAATGCCGCAATTCAAAACCGTGTCAATCAAGCAATCGAGGATTTACACGAATGAATTGGTCAAGAAAAAATCACGAGCATCCAAGTATAATCGAATGGCCGAAGCATAAAATTGACAAATTCAAATAAATATATACGATCGAAGATTCAGGAAATCGAACGCATATATAACCCAATCATCATCGGCAATCAATGTATCGAATTCCAGAAAGCACAAAATCAGTAAAAGCAAAAGCATTACATACCGAGCAAGAAAGGAATTCGATCAACGAGCAAGCCGAACAATTCACAATTTCAAAGTTAACCACAATCGAATATCAGAGAACAAGCGACGCAAGCCATCAAATCAGAGAATCGAGCATCAGAACGAAGCCCTAATTCGAGAAAGAGCCGAAGCCCTAATTCAACAAAGAGAGGCCGACATTTTTTTTCACAAGAAAAAGAAGGGAACGGGTTGAAAGAATAGTGGGCCGGCTTAATTATTAAAGGGGGTTTAGCTTTTAAAGTTTTTATTTAGGGACTAAGTAAAAAAGGGGGTTTTTGTTTTGGGCTTTTATTAATATTTTTTTAGGGTTATTGTTTTTAATTTATTGTTTTTATTTTACGAACCAAAAAGTTAGTAAATCACCACCTAGGTTAGGTAGTGTCAGATTGTCTATTTTGAATTAGTTCAGTGAGCAGGGAGTGCGAGTTTGCAAAGCTCGATAGGCGGGAGCAGTGTTTGCGAGTGAGCGAAACTCTATAGGCGGGAGCAGGGTGTGCGAGTCTAGTAGAGTGTTTGTAAGCGGGAGCAAAAGGGTCTGCGAGTCTAGTAGAGTTGTTGTAAGCGTGATACTGTTTAATTCTAATAGAAATCTGTGAATGCAGCAGTAGGCAGGGGTTGCCGAAGCTGGGTAAATTTTGTGTGTGATTTACTTTTCAGTATATTTATTTCTGCAGTTTATTTCTGTGTTTAAATCGAGAAAATTTGCTATAACCCTATTCACCCCCCCTCTAGGGTTAATCTAGATCCTACAAGTGGTATCAGAGCGAGGTTTATATTAACTCTAGAGTCATGAGTCTACAAAATAATGCTTTTTCTGAGGGGCAATCTATTGCTAGGCCACCCATGTTTAACGAGAACGATTATGCTTATTGGAAAGTTAGGATGAGTATTTATCTTAGTTCCGTTGATTATGATGTTTGGGATATTATTGAAACTGGCTATAAACCTCCCACTATAATTGTTAGTGGTACTGAGATTCCTAAACCTAAGGATAGGTGGGATGCAAACGATAAGAAATTGAAAACGACAAATGCTAAAGCCATGAATGCTTTGATATGTGCTCTTGATAAAAATGAATTTAATAGAATTTCTCATTGTACAACAGCACAGGAAATATGGCATACTTTGGAGGTGACACACGAAGGAACTTCTCAAGTCAAGGAGTCTCGGCTAGCCCTATTCAGCAATGAATACGAAAACTTTGTGATGGACAAAGACGAGAGCATAAAGGATATGTTTGGACGTTTTTCAACCTTGGTATACAATGCTAGAGCGCTTGGGAAGGTATTCACTGAGGTAGAGCTTGTGCGGAAGATACTACGAGTTTTACCAATGAACTTTGAGGCAAAAGTCACAGCAATCCAAGAATCGAAAGATCTGAGCAAACTAAGCATGGAGGAGTTGATTGGCAACTTGATGACATATGAGCTTGAGTTAAAAGCAAAGGAAGAACGCAACAACTCCGAACCAAAGAAGAAGACGATTGCCTTAAAAATTAAAGAAGAAAGCGATGAAGAAGATCCAATTGAAGAGCTTGCAATGGCTGTCAATAATCTTAGAAGATGGTCTAGATTCAAGCCACGCAAGAAGAAAACAAAGGGCAATAGGTCAAAAGATTCCGAAAATTCTGATAATGAACTGATATGTTATAACTGCAACAAGCCTGGCCACATCAAACCAAAATGCCCACTTCTCAAAAACAACAAAGAAAAGAAAAAGGCGAAGAAGGTATTTGCAGCGACTTGGGATGATGAAGAAGGAGAGGAAGCTTCGGATAGCAGCCCAGAGGAGGCTAACTTATGTTGCATGGCAAAATCAGAATCAGAAGCAACCTCCGACGAATCTAGTGAGGCAGGTGAGTTTTCTTATAAAGAACTTGTTTTTATGTGTTCTGATCTTACTAAGGTAGTGGATACTCTTGAATCTAAAATTGAAAAACTGAAATCTGATAGGAGAGAATTTGCTCGTGAAAATTTTAGGTTAAAAACTGAACTTGAAAATATTCAAAACCTAGAATGTAACCAATGTAAAATTTTAGATTCGGAACTATCAAAAATTAGGAATAACTCTGAGAACCTTGAAAAAGAAAACTTGAGTCTTAAAGAAAACATTGACACTAGAAAAAAGGACTTTATAAATCGATGCACCTCACTTGTCGCTGAAAATTCAACATTAAAAATCAAAGTCCAAAATCTTGAGAAATCTTTGAATAACTTTTCAAGAGGCGAAAAATCTTTCAACATGCTATTGGGAAATCAAATTTTTGCTAACAATAGAAAAGGACTAGGTTTTGGAAAATCACAAGATGATGATAAAGGTAAAAGTGCTGCTCGATCTGAAATAATTGGAAATCATATTGAAAATCATAGTCATAGGAACACAAAATTTAATCAAGTCAATTTAATGAGCACGTTTTTTAGAGAATTTGGACATAATCGAAATAATTGTTGGTATAAACCCAAACACGTGAAAACTATACCAATTTGGGTTCCAAAAGGCACAAATATAAAATCTTTGAAAGTCAAACAAATTTGGGTGCCAAAAGGAACATGTATAAATAGTTTTGAGTCTCCAAAAACATATTTTTCATATTCTGCCACTAACAACAATGGACCTATAAAAACAAATAGGTCACATAAATCTTTTGTCGTGTAGGTGTGGAGGCAGGCTAAGGAACAACAACAGTGTTCTCTGGATTTCGGCTGCTCCAGAAGCACAACGGGCGACAAAACAAAGTTCCTTAGCCTAGTATAAAGGTGACAGAATCACAATGGGCAATCACGAAAAATTATCGTAAAGGTAAAACAGGTAATTGTTTTTTAAATGTGATTATCTGCACCATACTCTAAATTAAAATCAGCCAATATTGAGATGAACAAAAGATGATGATTTTGATGCTATGATTTTTTTTAAAAAAAAATAATGACTAACCATCTTTAAATAAGAATTACTTGGAGTAATTATGATGGTTGACTGATTCGGATTTAATTGATATGATTTTTTGACTTGTTCTTATTTATGACATTAATTTGTGCTTAATTGATGACCAACCAGATTTTAAATTTTTGAACTAATTTATATAAATTTGTTCAGTCAAATGCTGGTTACTCATGCTACACGTAGATATATTGGTTCTGACATTTTGATCACTGCTTGTAAATTTGCACGATTTCAAATTCATGAGAAAAAGGATTTTAAGAAATTGTTTTTGAAATAATTATGATGTTGATTGACTGTTGATTACTCATGAAAATAATTGTTTATCCTCTGGTTTCTGAATTTATCATCATGATATTTATTTTGAGTGTTAACACGGCTTAAATTCAAAATTCAAAAGAATGATGTTTTGAAATTTTTGGTGCACATCTCATGGTTTGATTCAACAAGTGAATATTGAGTGAAATTTAAATTCAGATGCGGATTACACTGGTAATATAGTTGATAGAAAAATCATTAGTGTAACGTGATTAATTTGTGAAACATTTATTTGCTGCATCGTTTTTTTTTAAAGAAAATATCTGCATATTTTTCACTTGAAATAATTTTCAAATAGCAGAAAATTTTCTTATAAAACTTCCCTCAAGAAATCATGTTTGACCATATTTACAGCTTAATTATTTTTGAAAAATTGATTTTATAATTTTTAATTTGATTTTAAATGACAAGTTTGACTAATCTGACTCCCTTTGATTATCGAAAAGATAAATAGTGATTGAAAAAGAGATAAGTGTTGATATTTATCATATATTATAACTCGAGAAAGTATAATTAAAAATTTCTTTAGAATTTCATAACAAGAGTTATAAAAACTTTTTGTTGGATAATAATTCCATAACCATTTCTATTTCTATCATCTTTCTATCGAACATCACTCATCAAAATCATATTTAATATGTAAATTTGTGGTAGTTTACAAAGGAAATCATTTGTTCTTCAATATCTTTAAATCGGTGAAGGAAATTATTTGTGCTTCAATTTCTTATATTCAGCAATTAAAAATAAATATCCAGAGTATTCACTCTCATTTAAAAGTCCTCACGGTCATGCATGGGTGAATTACTTGGATTTTTGATTATGTGCTTCCATGCTCATTTAAAAGTCCTCACGGTTATGCATGTATGGAACGCATATTAAAAATAATTGATTTAATAGACAAGTTGATTCTAATCCCATTTAAAAGTCCTCACGGTCATGCGTGGTTAGAAGATACTTGATTTCATTTTTTAAAAATTAAATTGGAATATTACTAATCTCATTTAAAAGTCCTAACGGTTATGCATGGTTAGTAGATATTCAAATTTCCAGAAATAAATATACCACAAATAGACATATCTATATGAATTTTTGATGATTCTATCTCCATCACTTCTGAAAGTGGAATATGCGTTTGACAAGGGTAATTATGATTTTTGTTTGAGTTTTATTGAAATTTGATATTTATATTTAATCGAGTTAAATGTTTGATTCATGTCTATCACTTCATCCCTATTTTTATAACACTGTTATTCTTTTGCTGATAACAAAAGGGGGAGAGAAAAGTTAAGATTTTGTCAAATAGAATCAAGCAAAGGTGTCAAATAGAATCAAGCAAAGGTCAAATAATTTTCAATTTGCATATAGGCTCATTTACATATTTTTATTTGTATGCATATATATAAGGGGAGCCATATATGTAGGGGGAGTATCACATATAAAGGAAGCATTCAAATAGGGGGAGCAAATGAAATTATCAAATACATTTAATATATTCAAAATCTTAAATATATGTTTGTTATCATCAAAAGGGGGAGATTGTTGAATATGCGCTTTGCGCTATATGATTTTTGTTTGATGATAATAAACATATATACATTCATATAAATGTATTTGGTAATGTACTATTTTATTTTTCATAGTTTAAATAAATATTTGTTGAATAAAATTAAATTTCACAGAATTTGAATTTGAATTCAAACAAAACAAGTTAAACAGATTTTGAATTCAAACTGAAATTTTATTCAAACAAATATTTTGTATAGTATGTATTTGGTTAAATAAATATCTGTTGAATAAAATAAATTACACAGAATTTGAATTTGAATTCAAACAGAACAAGTTACACAGTTTTTGAATTCAAACGAATATTTTATTCAAACAAATATTTATTACAAACTTTAATAGTACAAATTCATGCTCTCACTATACATATACATTTTTGATTACAATCACATCACATTTACATTGATAACCTCACTACATATCACTCACACTCGTATTTTTGTCTTCAACTGCATTCCGGTTTGAATCCAGCATCTGAGCAATCTGCAAAAATATAAACTAACGCAGTAAAATTGAAAAAGAAATATTTTTGCAATTCAAAAATAAAATATGGTTTTTGAAAATAATATTTGCCTCGGTTATTTGGGTTGTTCGTCATCATTTAAATTTGAATTCATCATACACGAACAACTTGTGACATACACAGTGTATCACTGTATATGCCACAAGGCCGTGCACACCGATATATACACTTGATAGATATTACAGGGACAGGTAACCATAAGTGGCTGCAATACACACGTGTACATTCATACACGTGTGCACTGCCTCGCCAACTCATGTGCGTGGCCAACAAGAGCAAGTGTGCAAGTGCAAAAAGAAAGTCAATGATCAAGCAAGTCCAATTCGAATTCATGATAGCAGACAACTCAAATTCCAAATGCATCTGTACATGAATACGGCTCGACTACAACAGCCAGTCAAATGATTAAATAAACAAATGAATGAATGCAAAAGCAAACAGTTCAAAGCTTCAAACTGCATCAGTGACCAACTACAGGAACAGCAAGGTGATCAAACAAACAAAGACCAAAGCTACAACCTCACATGAAGACCAAATGTCCAAACAACATCATAATGCAACATGAAGTCAATGAAGACCAAATACAACATGACCAAAAGTGTATGCAAACAGTCAGAGAAATGTACAGAGACCAGGTACAAATAACAACAAGTCAAGGCCGCAACTAACATATCCAACTAGAAGAACAACTACAAAACCATAAAGCTACAGCATCAAGCAGACTGCAACTTCACAGCAATCATAACACAAGCCAGAGTGAATGCAGACAAACACATGAATACATAAAGCTATAAGTGATGCAGCATCAATCAAAAAGTGACATGGTGAAGTAGTACAAAAGAGCAAGTGCAATTCGAACCAACATGGCGGCAATGCACCAATACAAGTTCGACTAAAAGTACAGACGACAGCTACTCAATGATACAGTAGCAAGCTACAAGTGATGCAGAACAAAGATGAATACAACAGAGATCAAGTTCAGTGCCACAGTAAACATGCTCAGGTCAGAGACAACACACAAACCCAAATGAATATCACAAGTATGATCAGTGGTACACATGCAAGCTCGAGCATAAATATGGAAACTGCACCAAGTACAAATCACCAAATGAAGACCACAAATATATCAACTCAACAAAGAACAGTACAGTGCTATCAAATGAACCAGTGACAATGCAACAATCAACTCGACCAAGTATCATGATACAACAAAGCAATGCCACCAGAATTTCATATCAAGTTCGGCATCAGGATGAGAAGAACCAACAGAACAACCATGTATCAATAACAATGCAACATAGTGACAATCACAAGCATCACAACATATTCAAGTTGAAGCCGTGAATGACACAAATACAGGCAGTGAAGAATACTGAAGTGAATGAAGATTAGTTAGCAGGTGAAAGTGCAACAGGAATGCAGACAGTGGCCGAAGCCAATTTACAAAATATCGAAGTCAAAGAAGAATTCATGAATGTATATTGAAAGTAAAAATTCAAGTGCGTATGCAGTATTGACAAAGTCAAAAATCAACACCGTGATGAGCACGGCAATTCAATGCCGCAATTCAAAACCGTGTCAATCAAGCAATCGAGGATTTACACGAATGAATTGGTCAAGAAAAAATCACGAGCATCCAAGTATAATCGAATGGCCGAAGCATAAAATTGACAAATTCAAATAAATATATACGATCGAAGATTCAGGAAATCGAACGCATATATAACCCAATCATCATCGGCAATCAATGTATCGAATTCCAGAAAGCACAAAATCAGTAAAAGCAAAAGCATTACATACCGAGCAAGAAAGGAATTCGATCAACGAGCAAGCCGAACAATTCACAATTTCAAAGTTAACCACAATCGAATATCATAGAACAAGCGACGCAAGCCATCAAATCAGAGAATCGAGCATCAGAACGAAGCCCTAATTCGAGAAAGAGCCGAAGCCCTAATTCAACAAAGAGAGGCCGACATTTTTTTTCACAAGAAAAAGAAGGGAACGGGTTGAAAGAATAGTGGGCCGGCTTAATTATTAAAGGGGGTTTAGCTTTTAAAGTTTTTATTTAGGGACTAAGTAAAAAAGGGGGTTTTTGTTTTGGGCTTTTATTAATATTTTTTTAGGGTTATTGTTTTTAATTTATTGTTTTTATTTTACGAACCAAAAAGTTAGTAAATCACCACCTAGGTTAGGTAGTGTCAGATTGTCTATTTTGAATTAGTTCAGTGAGCAGGGAGTACGAGTTTGCAAAGCTCGATAGGCGGGAGCAGTGTTTGCGAGTGAGCGAAACTCTATAGGCGGGAGCAGGGTGTGCGAGTCTAGTAGAGTGTTTGTAAGCGGGAGCAAAAGGGTCTGCGAGTCTAGTAGAGTTGTTGTAAGCGTGATACTGTTTAATTCTAATAGAAATCTGTGAATGCAGCAGTAGGCAGGGGTTGCCGAAGCTGGGTAAATTTTGTGTGTGATTTACTTTTCAGTATATTTATTTCTGCAGTTTATTTCTGTGTTTAAATCGAGAAAATTTGCTATAACCCTATTCACCCCCCCCCCCTCTAGGGTTAATCTAGATCCTACATTTACTACTTAAACAAGAATTGAATTTCATTCAATATTGTTTATAACACAATTGAAGTTTGATTCTAATTCAATCTAATTTTAACTCAATTTCTCTTTATTTTACTTTACATTTCCTTTAGGATCAAGTTTGAATTCACCATACCATTCAACTATTTCCCATTTGTGATTATAATTCCCTTTTCTATTTGTAAGTTCACCAACTTATTTACTTAAAAGCTTATATTGCTCATTTGAGTTATTTTCATCTTACAATCACAATTCCAAATTATCTATATAACACTTAATAGCTTAAGGATATAAATTTCATTACAATTATAACTCACAATTATAATCATTTTACATTTCAACTTTATCCAATTTAATTCAATTTTTTATTCTAAGTCCAATTTATTTAACTTATCCCAAGTTAAACTCAAATTTTCAGTTTACTTCCATATACTCAAGTTAAATTTTTGAATTTCCAAGATTAAAATTCCCATTTTCTTCTTATTAATATCAACTTCACTTAATAGGTTCAATTGTTGATTTGTCTTAACTTTCACATTATTTAAATGGCGTTTCCAGAATTCAATTACTCGGTTTTATTTCGAAACCGTTTTAAAATAATAATCAACTCATACCCAATTACTATGGAAGCAATCCATCACTTTAGAAACTCGAAAATGAATTCTAATGATGTGGCCATCATAATCAGGATTATTTTCCAGCGACTGAAGTGAGTTCAGTGCTTCCTTACTTCCACGAATTCATTTCAAAACAATTCTCATTCAAAAATATTTCCTAAAATAATACTCCATCATTGCCGTCAAACACTTTGGAAAACCTTCCTAAGAGTTTTAAATCCCCAAATTTTTTTGTTTTCATTACATTTAAAACACTTTTCAAAATTTCCGGAATTTAAATTCTGCTTTAACTCAAATTTTAGTTACACTTCATTGGATAAGTCATACTTATTGAATTCTATTTGGTTATAACCATTTCAAACTTTAGATTCTTATATTTGATTATAACATCAATAACCAAATATCCAAATAAATATAACAAATTCAGAAAAATATTCCTTTTATGTCAAAATATAATTTTTGGGTAAAATTATTTTATTTCCCTGCTTTAAACAATATTTATGTCAGTTTATCTCGTTTAAGAGTTTAGAAACCCCCATCAACACAGTTAGCTAGACTACTTCGACCAGAATCTATGAATACTCAACCGATAAGTCAACACAATATAAAACAATTTTATATTCACTAACAAGTACGCTCTCATAGCTATTAATACACTCAAACTCATTCTAGAGTAATACTGACTCTATCCCTAATGAGTAACACCCAACAGAGCCATTTAAATTCAAAGTCTCGATTACGACTTCCTCTTACTATTTTAATAAATCTCATTTAAATTCATGCTGCGACATATCCTTTCCAAATTTCATGCACTTATACTAGCTCACTCATTTATAAATGTCGGTTATAAATTCATATCTCATTCTTGTTTTTATCTATTAATAACGGATCCATATTTCAAAAGCCCATTTAATTCAATTTCTATTTAAAATCCCATTTTGAAATCACTTTTCAATAAATCCAATTATATTCAAAATCCCATCAAAAACTCGATTTCAACTTATAATAATAAATTAAAGGAATATTATTAAAATCCCTTGTTTCAGTTTCCTTGTAAATATATAAATTTCAAAAATATAATTATCTTTGAAAACTCCTTACGAAATAGTTAAGTACAAATTTAAAGTCAAACCATTTATTTTATCCAAATCAATTTCTTTTTAGTTAATCCAAAATTCAATATAAATATTTTGCTTCCAAATCGCTTTTCAATTTACTTTAAAATCCAAAAATAATATTTATAATTTTTGAAATACTAAAATTATTCAATAAATCAAATCATATATCACTATACATCGTAATCATATCATAACATCCGATAAATCAAAACATATCATAATCTATCACAAATTATTCAAACACATCATATATCACTATATATGAAATTAAAAATCAACATTTTTGAGGAATCCAATTGGATCCCTCCAACCCGTTTCCCTGCAACCATAGATGTTATATAACATAAAATATCAATTCCGCTTCGAGGTGGAATATCGCGGTAATATAGGGTCATCCGCTATTATGCGGGGCACAAAGGGTCTCATCCGCTCCAATCGACGGGAATATAACCAACTATTAATATATACACACACACACACACACACACACACACACACACAATATATAATATAACGTCCAATCAGATAATAATGTATAAATTCATCCAGTCAGCCAATAAATAATTTATAACATTTTAAAATAAAACTAGTTATCCAAATGAGTGAGATTTACCCACATTGGATTTCAGTTGTCGTTGAAGCATTCTGTTTAGATTAAAATTAACCAGCCATTTAATTCTAACCAAAATTCTTGCTAGCTCCAATCGTCCCGAATCCAATTCATTCACGTCGTATTCGCAAATACGAGTGCAATGCAACTTTTTTCGTTAAATTCTGACATCGTATGAAGAAGATACAATATTTTTAAGAATAATGATTTATATAAATTAATTAATAAACTTAATTACACACTTAAAACTAATTACCCTCGTTAGCTAAAAACCATCTTCTTCCCAAACGAGCTTCCCCCGTGCATCAACCTGTAACCGCATGCACGAACAAACGACACGGTGCTCCGGCCATCAAATCAACACTCCGACAATACCAAAAGCCTCGCCATCGAAATCTCCACCTACTCGGCACTTCTCCGATGCGCCTCGCCTCCCATCTCGAACGGGACATTGCCACAGCGTTCGCCCTTCATCAGGTCGCAAATCGCCCAAGGACACCGAGCCTCACCCAAAGTTGGCCAGTGATGCGATTTTCCACGACGAATCCTAATATGGGCTACAATTCCAAAATCGAGGCTTATAATCTCAAAAATTGCAAACCCTACCTGCTCTCTACTATCGTGATCCCACTATCGATCATCAAACGAACTTGAACCTCTCAAGAAGACTATGAGCGTATATATTACATTGAAACATGATTTACAAAATTGGGTTGGGATCATGAAATATATTACTCGATTTTGATTTTTAAAGTTTAATCTTCATTTTCTTTCTTTTACTCTACTGTGTTATTAAAAAGAAGAAGAGGGAAGCGTTTTATACGAAGAAAACATAGAATATGGGGCTGATAGGTGCGGCCGATGATAAGTTTGTGGGCTGATAGATTAAATCAATATAAATATATTTTATTTAATTCCAGAATATCAAGATATTTATTTCGAACCCCTAGCAGGCATGCCGTCCGGCATTTCTAATGTTATACCCCTATTCCAAACGTAATGGAACAAGTTTCGAGATCTAATTCGATCTATATGGAAAAGATAGCTTTTTGAAACCAATTATAATATTAAATTTCGAATATTAAATTCAACGCGTTTTTATCCCGTAGGTCCAAACGGTGAATCAAACGCTACGAAATTTAAAACCCGATAATAATACATTATTACGGATCTAATGAAACTGGTTTTGTCGAATTCTAAGACTATGCCTCAGAAGACTACTTTTATATATTAATTTAAACGAGTTATTTTTAAAAATCGAGTAAAACATTTTTAAATCAAATTCAAAAGTTCTATCATCTTCATTCTTGTTTAATAAAATTTTAAGAAGCTTTGAGAATATTTCGTCAAGCTTAAAACCCAAGATTCAATTATTCAAGCAATTTAAATTGTTAAATTTAAAAATTAAATTATCCAGTAAACCACTATATTTGAAATTCAAGTTATTCAATCTATAAAATAAACCTTTAAGTATTTAAAACCAGTTAAATATTCCAATTTCAAATAACCAAAATTCTGTAACATTATAATGCTCATTGTCAAAAATTTTAGTCTATACTACATTGCCAGACAAAAAATTTATTGGGATTTTCTTTTGTCTTTCCCTTCAATTTAAAAGTATGCATGCACGTCCGATGGATAATGGACTGTGCATAGAAAAATGTGACCACATTTGCAAATGAGTGTTAAATTGGACCCTTGCTACCTCATCTTTGATCAAGGATGATTAATTTCGAAACATAATGGTATCTGCCTACATTGTTTGTATATTTTTGTAGTCCAGTATAGAAAAGAGTTAACATTTTATGAGCTAACTTTTATTACTCTCCTATTTAGAACTGATAGTAACTGGTTGTATAATTAGTAAATATTTGAAATCAATAAAATGTGTGACAACTTAAACCATAAATACAAGATGATCAAACACAGCAAGTAATCAAACCTTTGGTGGATCCAAAAATTCCAAGCATATTTAACTTGTCAATTAGTAATTCTTCAAGCAAAATTTGAATCCATTAAACCAATAATGTTCATTCAACTTACTCAATAAAAAGCAGAAGGAATGGTTTCTAAATATCAAAATAGGAGACGTAAGCCTTTTTGCTATAATTCTATTAAAGAAAGTCAACTGATAGACTTTTCTTAGTTCCAACTGAATTGCTCCCCACCTGAAACAGTTAACCAATTTACCATAAAAAATCAACATAAATAATTATAATCGTCTTCAACTGTAATATATTACTTCGAAGTATGAATTAGATTGTTTCATTTACGTATAAATGGTGCTTCTGGAGTTTTATTTTCTTATAGGATGAAAGAAACTTATTATTTCTGGCTTGGAGTATCACAGATATTCGAACGGAAAATGAAGCGGCCTTATTCATCTTTTTTGGCTTATATTATCTTATTTTTATATTGTTTGATTGTTAAATAACATTAAACATAATAGATTTTGTTGTTTGATTATAACTCTATATTGTGAAATGTTATTACTGAAAAATGAAATTGCATTTCCTCCTTTTGTTATTAAATTTATTTAAGTAAGAAACAAATAAAACTTCATATTGTTTGAGTAATTATCTTTAAGTTTCGTTAGATTTCTTACTTTTTTGATGAAAAAGCATGCCATATATATCTTTCATTAAAATTTACTTTACCAAGATCATGGTAGCTCGACAAATAAAGGTTTGTGAAGAAAAAAGAAAAATTTATTTATGATTAGCACATTGAATGCATAGTTATAACAGGTAAGGAAGCAATAGAATACCTTTACTAATATGTTAGTGGCTGATTAAATATGTTAGTAGCTTTTACCCAATATATATACCATTTGGGTAAAGCCATAAAATAGTTTAGTAACCGAAAAATTAAGATGTTTTTGCTAATTAGAAAACGACTAATATAGTATTGAAACGACAACATATTTAATTTATTCAAACAGGCAAGCCTATTACTGATATATTTATGCTAAATGTTCACTGCATATTACAAAAACTGCAAATTATAAGTCCTTTAATACAAATCAAGTGTTAATTTTTGTAAATCATGTAATAAAAGATTATAACCATATTCTACAATAATATAGATTTTAGATTTGATATGAGGTTGAGAAACAAAGTTCATGCTTATTACTAATTAGAACCAATGGAACTAAAGCATACATACACCCATCTCTCTCCCTTTATACACAACACATACACACACACCAACCTAATCATGCATTACCTAATTATGCGGGTAGTCTATATTCAAAAATTTAATAATGAGAAAATATGCCTACATACAAAAGTTCAAATATTATGCCAATTATATACTAATGAAACCATTTTGAATATATAAGCAAAAAAGTACAGTGATGTATACATAAAAATTATTCATAAATGGTAGATTGACTTAACATTCCCTCATAGTTAACTTGCAGAACTCTCATTTCAACTTTGGCTTCGTTTTATACATTAGCTTCTTGTCAAATCTTATCCACTTTATCCATAACAACTCTGCATGTCAAAGATAGAAAATAACGAAGAATACAATAGACAACAATCTATATCAACATAACATAGCGAATGAGACAACCTACAAGTCATATCTGAGAAATTAAATCCCGATGTTTATAAATTTCAAGAATCTAGTTAAAATCAATATTTGGTTCTATTTAGTAAATTGAAAGAGAATACCATAATTGATGATACTAAAATCTTCAAGTGTCGTTAGTCCAACAAACACATCTGCAATTCCCATGTCATAGCAAATCATAGAAAAGCTATAGCAAATATTAATGCCAAGGTATATAGATTTTAGGCAGAAAAAATTTATGATAAAAAAGGTAATAGACTTAACTGCAAAATAAAAGAACATTTAACAATAGTTATTCAAAAAGGAAAGCAGTTTCGGTTTTTTTAAAAAAAAAATCAATCAGTAAAGGGAGAAACTGAAAGCACCTGATTTTGAAGATTCACATCATATTTGGTCTTCCTTCATTACATTGCACCAGTAATTGCTTCCTTTTAAAATTTTAAATATTTTATCAAACAAAATGAGGAAAATTATGGAAAATTATTTGAGAAGAGGGTTTTTTTGTGCGGTAGGAAGAGTGGATGTGGGTAAAAGCTCGTTGTAGTTGAAATTATACGTGAAACATGGGAAAGAGAAAGAGAAGCAACAGAAACATGGGATCAAATGACAGAATTATCCTTGCATCAGTGTAAGCGTTGAATCCCAAAAACGAACAGTTTAGGCATTTAGAAAAAGGTTCCACTTTGACCAATTTAACCAATTATTTGTTTTATATATAAGACTAGTACGCATGCGTGTTCGATGGACGTGTGCATAGAAATCCATGATCAATTTGAAAATGAGTTTTAAATTGAACTGTTTCCGCATCGTGCTTGGATTTGCCTAATCTTTGAATTGTTGTAGAGCTTTAATTTAGTGAACTCCTTGATATTGTTTGGAGCATGTAATTTGATTGGTTAAGCGAAGATGGGTGAAGAACAATGTTTATCGATTTTATTAATTTTTAAGTATGTTACTATTGACATCTAGAAAAAAGCTTCTGCCGTCCAAAACTAAAGGCCACCATACAAAGTTTGATTTTCTGCATCGTAACACCAACTATCATTTTATTTTAAATAAATAAGTACCCAAATATTTAAAAACACATTAGTCATCCCATATATTCCCTAAATCAAATTCAACTATTTTAAAACACAACAAAAGTCACATAACACACACAAAAAAATCAAAATTAAAATGATAAAATTTATTTTTCCATCCGTATTTAAAATGATGAAATTATAAATATATACTTACTATATCAGTTATAAAATGGGTATATCAAGTCAACTTACATGCCTTCTGAAGCATCGATCGATCGTCTTCTTCTATATTTTCGCTATCAAATACGTTTTTTTTTGAAATGACAAGTACATTTCAACTTTATTTTGATTGTTATCCTGTGTCTAACAATTAAAAAACGAAAGAAAACTACAAAGAAAAAAAATGGCATAACGGTATATGATAAAACATTATAATTTAATAATTTATATTAAGATTTTCAATAACAACATCATCAAACATTATATCCTCCGAATTTCTATTAACTGCAGGATCATTAAATTCATCACAAAATGATAATAAAAACCATTAACAATACATTTAAGATTGATATGTAAAAGAAAAATACAATTTAAGAAATAAAGAGTAAATTAACATCTTTTATGTCCATATGAGGAAGATAAAGATGCTATGAATGTTTAGATCTGAATGACGAAACATGTTTTGATAGCCATAAACATATGAAAAGGATTGATAGGTAATAAAAATTTAATGATAGCCGAAATCATTTTCTTGGATCCCAATAATGACCCACATTTTTTATTTTTTGAGAGATAGCTAAGAAACTTAATGAACTGGCTTTAGAGGTTATACTATTTCGGGATGATTTGCTCGACCTCAATTGGTTTATCTTTTAATCACTTTGTTGTTAAGAGTTATATACATTATATGAGTAAATTCAAGCATAAACTTCATATATTTTTCTCATGACAATCCATGTAAGGTTGTAGAAGTGATTCACTACCCACATATTACTTGGAATTTTAAAAAAAATTAAGAAGAAAGTTCCCATAATAAGCTCATAATTTTTACAAAAAAATCCAAACAATGTATTGTACTGTACAAGTAAATTATAGAAATAAACCCATGAAAGTGTTCCACTGTATGTACAATGTTTTGGATCAAAACTGCCACTGCACCTCTAGTTACTTCCATACTGATAGAATACTTTCATCCTCCACATGAACAAATACTTCAACAGTCACGCTTATTGCGAAAAGAGTCCATGGTTTTAACTCTCATCAACCCTATACAAAATATAAATGTGTAAATTACAGTGTTCTTTGAAGAGCTTCCATTTTGTTTAATTTGTTACGTATAAAAACATTAACTATACATACCTTGGCATATTGCATATACCTATTTAGCTTTGTATCTTCAAGTTAGTAATGACAGTTAATACTTGATGGATTAGGTCAGAGAATTCTCAAAGTGATACATTTAGATGAGAGTCAAGAAAGTTAAAGAAGAAATGTTTTTTGAAAGAAGTAAGATTATACTGCAAGCTTTGCATTTTTTCAGACTGAATAAGACCGTCATATTTTGAAATAGTTAATCTAAGACGATACTCATTCCATACGAGTATATCCAAAACTAACAATCAAGTACTACTTATACAAATTTGCTGAACGTCCGTATCACTATATGCTGGAACAATAAGCAGCAAGTACACAAGCACTAAAAAATAGAAAAATAGCATGTGTATACCAATACCTAATTGTGATATAGAACCATGTATACAAATAATTGAATACATGTTTCTTTCATTTTTTATTGGTGAAAGATGTATTGAACTATGTTTATTGGGAACTCATCTTTGCACATAGAGCATCATAACTGAAAGTCTGAAAATAAAATTATGGATTGTGTATTATCTCAAAGTGATCTTTTAAGTGTCCTGATTCCAGACATGCTTACAAATATTGTGTAGAAACAGTGAGATGACTTATTTCGCTTGCAAAAGTGACAGCAGAGAATCAAAGAATAAGACTTACACAGCCACTTCAAGAGAGCTTTTCCTTTCCAAAACAATATACAGAGAAAAGTCACCAAGGGAGCATAATAACACCATAGTTGTTGCAAGACTTTTGCTTGAGTTTTAGCAGAATGAACAATCATACATACAGTTTGATGTTAGTGTGCCAATTAAATTAATTTTTTATCAGTCCTTGTAAACATGCAGTGATATCATTGCCAAGATATAAGTAGTAGAAAAACCGTACGAATTCAACATGATTATTTTAATACAAAGACAGTAATTAAGTATAAGAGTGAACATAAATTGCATATATTTAGCCTAGTTGGAAAGTCAGATTGCAGAGTTCGAAGGCTATCTACTAAATCAGTGCTAACCAAAGCAGCCAAGGTTTTGGATGACTATCTCATAAACTTATTAAAAAATAATAAAAGGGTGTTGTTTAAAAAGACTTTTTTGCTGAAGTAGTCTTTAGATGCCATTGTTGTAGTCCAGCATCTGATAAATACAAAGCAAGAGATTGAAACTTAAACAATCATATTTGTTGTTGTAAAGCACAAACCTCTACCTGTTGCTATTCCTATAATCTATAGATGAATCTCAAATATGGTTTGCTGCAAAATTAAATTGTCGAATTGATCAATTGAAGTGCAAATTCAAGTTTAATTTGAGAAGTTTTTTTATTTTGAATAAAACAAAGCTTTGAAAGAGTAGTGTGTAGTTTACCCAAGTTGTTATCAGCATTTATCAACCTAATTTCAAATTCCTCAACTAAACCTGTACCACCATCAGAAAAGAATACATTAGAATAACTGAACTAAAAGAACAAATTTTGTGACCAATTATCCAAAAAGATGCTTACATGAAGGAAGAAGAGGGGGGAAGCTAGCGTTTTGCATTTTCAAGGTCTAATCCTTGCCATTTAAAAGCCAATTGTCTTTCCTATTAAAGTTCAACATGAATTTGGAAGGTGGATCAAATGGGTTTTGTAAAGTGAGCCGAAAAAATAGGGGAGAAGAAGATAAAATTGTGGGAAGTGAGCAGAACATGCACATAACTGAACTGATCAACAGCCGTGCGAAGGAAAATGACAAAAAGACCTCCGTTTTCTACTATACTTTGCAGAATAGAAGATGGGTAGCTTAGAAACAACAAAAAAGACTTCACTTTGACATAGTTGACAAGTATTTACTTATATATAAGATAACAACTTGAATTAGATCTTTTTTATTAAGAAAAAAAAAAAACAATCAACAAATTAATAACAGATACGGTCTCCGAATGAATAGCAAACAATGAATATTGATGCTCATGCATGTGCTAACACGGGCGTTATTAGTTTTTTCATGTTCATGTACAAGATGGTTTGCTTCATGTATGTAGTTTATCACTAGGTAGAATTTGCATCTTTAGCTAATTCTACTGGTAACGTGCAGGTGCAAATGATATAATGATATTCATGGAATAGAATATCAATGATAATTACAATGATCCACAAAACATAAATGAATAAACTGCATGCTGATATAATGATATTTGATACATTGAATATATTGATTTCATAACTATCTGACACAATGCAATTTACTAGTCAGTCTCGAGGGCTGCTGTTTTGATGTCATTTCAGCATTATGGCATGTCAGGTTACTCACTAATTTTATTTAATGTCATTGCACTTGGTTTTTACAGGAACTATGAAGACAGTTTTGATGATTAGAAGAAAGAACACAGAATTTGAATGTTCATTCATATTTTTGTATTATTTATTTGAATTGTAATTTTGTAAGAAATAATTAGATTAGATAGGTATGTGGTTATTTCAATATTGTGTAAACTTCATAGATGTTCTGCAATATGGTATGAACTAAGTTGACATGTATATGATTCTATTTATTCAAAGAATTGTAATCTGTTAGTTTTTGTATTCATATGCTGCTTGGTACTTCATAGATCATGAGTTTTTTTCTCGAATATGTTAAACATAGAATAATACATATTTTAAGTTTGGAAAGGAGATATTTCCAGATATTATGAAATATCTGTATCATAAAAAAAAGATATGGATATTTTCGATCATGAACGCGGATATGGACAGATTTATAAGATATCCACGGATATCTAGAGGTGTAAATCGTCGGACCGAACCGGATGGAGATATTCAATTTCTGTCCTAAATGAAATCGGATCGGACACGGACTGGACATGGACCAAACGAGATTTATACTCGTACAAATTTTGGTACCCTAAGTTATGTTCTGAATAAAATCGAACGAACACGGATTGATGTTTTTCGACCACAAACTCAAACGGACATGGGCAGACAATGTTATTTACATCACATTTTATGATTTTTAATAGAGTTTCTATCAATTATAAAAAAATTACCAATATATACCGAAGTATAAACATTTTATGAATCTTTACGCAATCAACCAACCAAACAATTGTCATAAATATTTTGAAGAACATTATGAATAGACTGAATTGTAAGAAATTCGGACGAATTCAAATGAATATGGATCGGACAAGATTTTTGCCCGCACAAATTTTGTTATCCTAACTCATTTCGTAAATGAAAATCGAACTGACTCGAACGGAAGCTTTTCGACCACGGACTCGAACGGACATCAGACTCTCGAAAAAAATTAACAGTCCTACGGATATCAGAAGCAAATTTTAATTTTTTGATGCTGACATAGTGATATGTACTCCGTTTGCATTTGATACAACCACATTTGGAAAGATGGGTGAAAAATCCAGCAGTATAAACATTTACACTTCTATGTGAAGGATCATCAAGGGTGAACCCCTGTTGGAAGCATGAATTAATATTAAAGATCGGGTTTTACGTCTTCGTTAGAATGCTCAAAAGAATTTGTTTATATAACAAATAGATTTATTATTTTTATTGTATATGTATGCAATGTTTCAAGTTTGAAAGCTTTGAATTTAAATTAAAATATTAAATTTGCACGATTGAAATAAAGAAATTTAACATTGTTATATAAAAATAAAGAATATAGATAAAAGAATCTTAACTTGAAAACAAATCAACTCTTTCAAATTAACCATATTTGAAATAAAATTGTGATCACAAACACTAATAGGTTTGGCTCAGTTGGTTGATAGTTCATACTGCGAGATCAAATGCCACAATTTCGAGTATCAAGATCGATACTTGTTGGCATTAATGAACCATTTAAAAAAAACTGTGATCACAGACCTACACGTTGATCAAAATTATATAGTAACAAGATGCCAACCTATTGATCAAAACCTATGATCTCAAAATTGAATCTGTAACAGAAGCGTTGGTTGATAGTTGATACCATACAAAACATGGAGAAACCGGAAAGGTAGTTCGAATCTGGACTAGCTCTTCAAATAATGAGCTCAATTTTTACACAGGACTAATTAAATTCCTTCATTATATGTCACCTACAAGTGCCAGAATATTCCTAGTTAGCGTACAAATTTAGGGCAACATGTAACTGACATATACAAACAAGCACATATCTGATTGCATTCATCTTGTTCACAAAATTCACAGGCTGACAGACTGTTATCAACATAAAACAAGGAAGAAGCACATACCACTTATTGTACCAAACGATCTTCAGCATTATGAACACTTCTAAACTCAGGAAGATCATCGCTAACCGAAAACTTTAATCGCTTCTTCTCAACGTAGGTCAAACTCGGATACAAAACAACACCAAAGACTACGGCAACAAGACTGACCAGACTAATCTTCAAAGTAGAAAAAGCCAAAACCAGCCCCCATCAGCACCGTAGGAAGAAGCAGCATCAAAGAATCCCCAACTGTCCCTAACGGTACCTAAAAGGCCTAGAAACATTAGGGTATTTCATCCCTGGCCTTATAAACGCAATGAACTCCAGTATCATACCAAAGCAGTACAAAAAATTCTCACCTGCAACAATTTCCTGAAAGCTCATCCAAGACAATAGAAGCACACCAGAAGCCGAGAACGATATACCCAAAATCAGAGTTCCAAACCTTGACCTAATTTCAAATATTTCAGGGAGCATCCCTCTTTCAGCCATGCCTAAAAAGCTGATATGAATCACTATTCATTTCAGCTACAAAAATTACCCATATTCGATAAGGTGGCTGGTCCTTGTAACCAATAACTTGGCCAAACTACAGATGTAAGTGTAGCTGTATCTGAAAAATACCCACCTTCTCGTGAATCTCTATCAAGTGGGACTGCCCCAGTGCCTGATAGAAGTGGGGTACAAATATGCAACCACAACTAATATAACCGCATGAAAAAGTGCCTTAGGCAGGGGAATACCTATATGAGGCCCAGTGGGGGCAGCTGCCCCCACTGGATTTTGCGCTATTTTTTGTTTTTGATATTTATAATGGAATTGAGTTTTGTGAGCAGGTAGGACTAATGCAACAGTAGAAGCTATGTTTTTTCTTCATGATAACGCATAAAGCCAATAAACAAAAAGAATTCATCATTCTCGCTTCTCAATGAAGAACAATTAGAAAGATTTTAATCATACCAAGCAAAGAGGTCTCTTCAGATTTGGAAATTAAAAAGTCCCCAACAATAGTATTTAATTCTTTACGATCCTACCAAGCAAAGAGGTAATTAATTAGTTTTGAAATTGAAAAAAGTCTAAAATAGTAAAATTTACGAATTTTTACTATATGAAATCAAATTTCAAAGATGCTTTGAATTAATTTTTTTTATTCATTCCAAGTATATGGATATGAGAAATTTAGTATGATTTGAATATTTATTTTATTTGTAATGCTTCCATATTTGAATTGATTACCAATTGCTGTCATAATTGACTTAGTTAGCATAAACCAAATGTTTGTCCTAAATATGATTGAACAACTAAACTTGGTATTTTTTTTTCATTTTCCTAGCAAAATTATAACTCGTTTGTCTTTCGACCGGTTCTTCGGAATTTCTTTAGGTAAATAATATGATAAATAATATGCTAAGTTATTTCACATAATGTTTTAATATTTTATCATGCTTAAATTGAATATTAATATATGGCTTTCGTGGATCAAAATTGTGTTGATTATTATTATGAAAATATATGGTCATTTTTTAAAGTTCCGTCCTCATTGACTCAAATCTCTACATACGTCACTGGCCTTAGGTAAGATTTTCTTAGGGTTACGTACTTATCCTGCTAAGGTACTAACCAAGTTCCAGTAGTTGAGGTTCTAGAAAAGAGTGTTTAGGTACAAATTCAACATTTATTTTATCTCCTACAAACCATCTCTTTGGCTACATTTTAGGTATTGATACAATTTTCATAACTAGAAATGTAAGCAACGATAAGGCTCCAAGACAAACTGCAGCCCAACCTACGATGACTAAGCCTCGATAGTTCGGAAATGTTAAAATAGCGGTTAAGGCTAGTACTGAAACATTTATGGATCATCCTTCTCATAATGTCGGCACACCTGTTTTAATGTAATCCAAGAAAAAAATTGGATAGAGAGCATTGTCGATCAAACCACTAAGCCACTTCATCCAGCCTTGCTTAAATTACCAAAATGTGCCTAGGACAGAAAATACCTATACTGCGTAGTCTCCATTTTTGACGAACATAGCGCCTAGTTCTACAGTGATTGGGGATCGGGTATGCTCCACACTATCGGAAAGACTAGAAAGCCGATGATGGCTAATGGAGGTCCCACTGCTTTTACGGTGTCTTTTGTACCAAAAGGGTCATTCGAAAACTCGTAAAAAATTACGAAACTAAGCGGTACTATTGACGCTTTTTTACGGTATCTGTTTTGGTTGCCACTTCTAAGATTTCATGCTCATGTTCCCCCATTAGCGGCTATACAACAAAGATGTTGCCTATTTTCTGAACAAAGTACATATAATCATCGAGGTTAGTCAATTTTACTCTTTTACAAAGATTGAAATTTGGTATGAGTCGATAAGGCATTTAGTTTAGAAATCTGATCATTTTGGAAAATAGTAAAGTAAACTATATTCGTTTGATATTTTCAGAGCAATACTTCAACTGAAACTTGCATTGCAATTCATAAGATTCAATTATATTGCAGGAACTCTTAGAATACTTGTATGTGTTGGCAGAGTTTGAATGTAAATATCTACTGGCTATTGGTAAGGAAAATAGAGAAGATGTTTTAATATTAAACAAAATAAAAAGCATCTTGCAATGGGACAAAGCATATCCTAAATTTAGTCTTGAAAAAGGTAATTTAATCATTCTACTATTGTCTACTAACATTTTTTTTCTTACAGATCATCTCTAGGACTATTCGCATAGGATAGTTTTTAAACAAAATAAAAAGGAAAATTCATAAACTTCCTGATTTTGTGTTCTGCCCAAAGCCACAATATCCTTATAACCGACCCTGATCAGTATAAAATTCTGTAATTCCATTATTTGTATTCGGTTCATTCAAACTGTTACAAAATCTATGTTTAAGATCTTGCTAAATTAAAAAACCTACATAATTATTATATCGCTGATTCACAGGAGCATGTAGTGATTTTTGTTCAAAAATCAAATTGAGATAAGGTAATAGGAAAATCATGGTGGTATTGAACGAAAAAACAGATTTATAGAAGATTAAAAACGAAAAAAACGAAAAAGATCAACTTATTAGCCACTGATTCATATAAGCGAGTAGATTTGGAGTTACGCCTGATTCCGAATTCATTGCAAAGTATTAGAACTTTCCAAAATAAATAATTTTTCTGTGTGACTTAAAACATTCTCTTTGATTTGATTTTCGATACTATGAATCCAAGGAGTTTGAAAGGCAACCTATAGGATTGAGCTAGGTCCTGGTAATATCTTTATTAGTAGTAGAACAGAAACTGTGAAATTCAAAAAATACAGTTATGTGCAAACAAGTGGTCAGAGGTTCGAATTCCACCAAGAATTGTGTCCAAAAAAATTCCAATTTCATTTTTCATTTTTTTAATCAAAACTACGTAGAAATTTCAAATTTTATAAGGACTTTTCATATGCACGTGCGTTGTACGTGACATAAAATCTCATTGATGTATTCTTATATTAAATAATTGGTTCATGTAAAAACACAAGACTAACGGTTGATTTAGGACCGTACTTAAAAAGTCACTACTGGATTGCAGCATTAACCCTTCTAGTGGGAAGCGCGTTTTAAAACAAACACGGTAAAATGTGGAAACCATAAAATTCGAAACTCCGTCGAACACAACTTTATTTTTATAAAGATTTGAGGAAAAACTTGGTTAATCGTTCAAATTTATGTTCTAGGATGTTAAGTTAATAATTGAGTTGGAAATCAATTATTTGTATTACTACAATTTTATTGTAATTTTTTTTATTATGTCGTGTCAATTTTTTTATTTATCACTGGTTAAATAGTAAAATAATAGCATAGATGTTATTATTAATTGACTTGTTAAGTATAAATGAATATCTTGAGTGCTTTATATAAAATAAAGATGCTGTGTTTTAAATTTTGAAATTATCAGATCGACCATTAAGAAAGTTTGTTTTACATAGTTCGGGTAAAATTAAACAATGTGAAGCCAGAAAACAAAGAGTGTTAAAAAAATTATCTTCAACGTGTCCCTTAAATATCTTATTAAATCTTTCTGCTATTATTTACTTGATTCTATGCACAAATCTATCAAATCACATTTTCTATTCTTATTCTAATATTTAAATTATTTGTTCGAACAGATGTTTAATTTTAAAGTGCTCGCAGCCTATTAGAAAATATTGACATTATTTTCAATATCATTCATAAACACTTTCCATCAAATTAGTTTTTGCTTTTAGAATTAGAAAACAATGACAATCTATGAGTTATGTCTAATAAAAAGAGAAACAGTTGTTGAGTCAAATTATTTAAATAACATTGTAAATTACATCAAAATACTCTTAAAAAGGTTTTAAACTCCGCCATAAATAATTCATTTGCCGATGAAATAAATGTGTCGATAAAAAAAAGGGAAAACAATTATTACAACAATATTCAATATGTTGTCGATCACCATACTACGTTTATATTAAACTTCTCAACAAGCTTTACATGGATTGAATGACATTAAAAATTAAAGTTTGAACTTTTAAATTTCAAATCGTAGCCATTTATCTTTCATGTGTGGGACATGAACCATTTGTGCAATTTATCATTGTCTTTCCTTGCATGTTATTTGCATAATTTATTTTGCACTTTAGATGAGGACGTTCTACCATTTGTACTCATCATTTTGATTTCGCAAATATTAGAAGGTGCGAGTGAGATTAGCGAACGCTGCAAAGCACAAAAATAAATGTTATGAAACACCATGAATTTCTATTTTTCCTTCTTAATATTTATGCATAACCTTCTAATATTAAACCACTCCTTTGTTTTGCACGCATGAACTGCATGCTATTAGATCTTGTGTGTTATTATTTAAACCGGATTGTGGTGAAAATCAAAAGGCTGCAAGGGGTACTGCAAAATAGGAGTGTCATTAAACGCTTCTATATATATATATATATACATACATACATATATATATATATATATATATATATATATATATATTGCGGGAAATAATCAACTGGTCATATTCTTCGATGTCCCGATGGACCAATTGATATTTTAATCAATTAAAAAAAATATGGAATGTGTGGTGGAGATTGCATTGATCCATGAAGAAATCGAAAATAGGCCTAGGTGTTTTCAACTCATAGATTGCGCTAGTTATTTTCACTATATAATCATATATAAGTATGAATTTCACATACCACAATGTATTTTTTTCATGGACTATGATGGTTCTTTTCTGCTTAATTCACATTTTGTTGTAGCAACTAATACTAACAATCTATAAATGTCCATTTAATAATTTTGTTGGAGAACTGAAATCACTAAAAATTAAGCAAAATATAAGTACGCGTTGAAAAAAACAAACATTCAATTTTTACTAATTTGTAATGAAATAGAGACGTTCTTTCAAGGAGAGAGAGGTGAAAATGATCAGAAGTTGAATTGTATTAATGGGTGTTGTCACATCCATGTTAAAACGCTTTCTAATGCCGTTTTAAGTGGGAAATATTACACTGATTATCTATTTTCAATTTTGACGCTTGTTACGCATTCAATTTTCCATTTTTGTACGCCCAAATCCAAAAATTAAAAACTACACAAATCGTACACGTTAAATATTTGGTAAGCATTAAATTATAATATGTTTATTGTCATTTTTAATTAATTTTAGTTACACATTAAATTATAATATGTTAGAAAAAATTTACAATCGAAGAGATCTAAGAAGACATTTTTGCAGAGAACAAAGTAGATATGATTATAGAGATTTAAGGAGACATTCAATTTGGTTTTACAAACCTAAAGTTGACAAATCTAACGGTCGGTTTGATTATTAAAACTCATCAGTCTTCACATACCCATTTGCATTTAAACAAATAAAAATATAACTTGTATGACAGTACAAAAAATAACAATGTACTCAGTACTCCGCTATTTTCGAAATGATTGGATTTCTAAACTCAATGCCTTCATAATTTAATGAAGCATACCTAATAAATCACAATATAATTTAACGAAACATGCCCATTTGCATTATGTACTTTGTTCAGAAAATCAACAACATCGATGACGTAGAACCACCAATAGAAGAAGCCGAGTAAGAAACCCAAAAAGAAGGGCTACCCAAAACTCATGCTATAAAAAAGTGTCAACGATACCCCTAATTATCCTAATATTTTACGAGGTTTCGGGTGGTCCTTTCGGTATAGAAGACACCGTTAAAGCGACGGGACCTATCACGGCCATCATTGCAGGTTTTCTAGTCTTCCCAATAGCGTGGAACGTACCCGAGCCCTAATCACTACAGAACTAGGCACAATATTCCTCAAAAACGAAGGATATGTAGTATGGTTATCTTCAACCCGAGGCCCATTTTGGGGATTTCAGCATGGCTGAATGAAATGGCTTGGTGGTTTCATCGACTGTGCTCTCTATCCAGTTCTCGTATTTGATTACATTAAAGCAGGCATGTCAGCATTGGGAGGAGGATAGCCTAAAAATGTTTCATCACTAGCCTTAATCGCTATTTGAACATTCTACAATTGTCAAGGATATCATAGTTGGTTGGGCAACAGTTTGTATATATTGAAGTCTCATCGCTGCTTTCATTTCTGGTTATGGAATTATATCAATATCAAAACTGCAAATTTGCAGTGGCATGATGTTATGTGCAAATTAGTTTCGTCTAAATACCACTTCAATGTAATGTGAAGTCATAATGAAATAAGTCCACCCTAACAAATTGAATCACTATGTGAATAATATAAACAATGAAATTGGGATACAATAAAACTAAAGGGCATGGATACTGATACAATAAAATATAATATTTTCGGGTAACACTCAAAATCTAGCACTCCAAATAAAGACTTAACAAAGCTCAAAAATACATTCAAAAGCAACAATAAAAACTTACCGAATTTCATTAAGTTTCTATCCCAAAGCACTACATGTATTATTATAACAATATCACGTTACTATTATAATAAATCATGCATGTTACTATTATAACAAATCATGCACTTATCCACCAACATTTTTTCTCCTAGCTCTTTATGATCCATGATGTCAGTTGACGTAGTCGGCGCAACGTATTCAAACTACAAAAAAGTTCCACCGACGCCATGTCGATGTAATAATCCGTATAGTTGCATGCAAGTCGTACTCTTGCATGCAAAATTGAAAGAAAACAAATAATGTTATATGTTTAAAGCTTAAGTGTGTCTGTGTACGCACACGCATATGTGAACGAAACATAACCTTATCACCTGATAATACCAGGAGCTATTCCTCTATCCCCATTTTACCTGTTTCCATGTCCCCCACTGCATATCAACCATTCATTTATCCATCATCGCATTCTACTTTAATATGATGAGTCCCGCATACAAATTAAATAGCTGAAATGTATGGTTGAGATTTAATGGAGCACATGGGGACACAGAAGTCGTGGACATTGAGTTGAATAATACCAGATCCAAAACTCCAACTTGTTGTGATGAGGCTCAATTAATAACCGATTGGACATAAGTAAACTGCACAAAAAAAGTTCTATGTTCCATATATTTAGTGGTCAAAAGGAAAAGTTACATTCTTATGTCTTATGTTTGTCATGTCGAAATAAATTGCTTTCTTATGCCTTATATTCTTTTATGTTGAAACATAAAATCATAAATGAGTGTTAATATAACATTATGTTATCATTTCATCAAAATTAACTTGCATATTTTGACATGTGAGATTCTTAGCTTCATTTTGTGTGCTAATAAGAAAATTTCAGGTGGATTTATAACTGTCCATCACGAAGTATTTCATGAAGTAATCTTTCTTCTCATGTCAACAAAAATACACTTGATTACCGTATGAGAACATGGTTTATGATAAAGGGCAAAATATAATTTTCCACCTGATAAATATTTTATAAAGTAGTGGTTTAGGAGAAAGAAAATGAAGATTTTTAAGCAAAAATTAGGTACTATATATATTTATCCATTCACTAGTTGAGCTCATAAAGTAAGATAAGTGTATGTTGTCTTTTATGCTTAAAAGTACAATATTCATTGCAGCAATGTAGGACTAATTTTTAGAAGAATGATTAAAGTACCTTAGCCGAGAGTCATATGACAATGACCAAAAGAAAACATAAGTTAATAACCTTACACACATCAGATATTGAACTCATATCCACACAAACAAATTTCTCAAAACTAGACTCTCCTGTGTGTATATATATTAATATACACCAAAAACTGAAGGTTTTAGATAGCAATAATATATATATATATATATATATAATATAAGTATATATATATATGCACATGTGTGCATATGTATATGCACATGTGTGCATATGTATATGCACATGTGTGTATCTCATTTAACTTGCTCAGACAAGGAAAACAAAAGACGCAATAATGCAATTGTATGAGCATGAGTAAAAGTCTTAAAGTAAACAATATCTTATGTTTTTACCTCAAATATACTTTTTTGGCATTACAGATTACAATCAGGACTCCGGATAAAGGTGACCTTGCAAGCACAATAGAAAGAGTATCAACTCTAAAAATAGTCCCTGATAATAAGAGCAGTGAGCATAACTAGTGCACTAGTATAAATCATACATCTGATGAAAAGCATCAGTATGGTTCCTCCTACCTTGCATTGGATATCCAATGAAAGAATCTGAATTAACCTAAGCAACAGTTAGGGGATTGCATAGTAATACATGAATTGTCTTTTCTTTATTCATAATTTCTTAGACCTGCGTATAATATAAAATTTATAAGCTGTTATATCATCACCAGAAAAAAAGATGCCATGTTTTACTACTCATGCAATGCCCATAAATATTTTTCTGTCACCCCTTTTTTTTCTGGATTGTGAGATAATGCTTTATTTTCCTTTCTTAGATTTAAGCTCTCAGTTTATTGGCTGCGACCACTTTATACATAGCTGTACACATGCAATTTAAACTTAAACATTTACACGAATAGAAAAACTCATTCTAACAATAAGATTGTACTTTAGCAGAATATTTACTAGAATTTTACGATCTACTGTAAAATGATATTTCAACAAAGCTTTATCGCAATGAATTCGGTAGAAATACAGAAAAGTCAAGAGACGGTCTAGGTGCATAATTTCGTAACCACGTGAATTTGATGTTTTATTACAGTCTAATATAAAATATTGATAACTACATTTATTATTCTATATATGAAAAATATTTTCTTTTACGTTTTTACATACAAAGAATTGTTTTATTTCTGTGTACATAAAATGATAAATCCTTCATTTTAGCGAAGTTATTAACCTTTTTAACTTTTATATGAATTGGATGCTACGGTTATTTTTCATCAAATCTTTTTTTCCATTAATATATACCAAACATGTTCAATCTTTCACTTCTTCTAATATGTTTTCTATCGAAAAGGCTAAATAAATTTATTTCGATAATATATTTATCTTTATCGTTTATATTTAAAGTAAAAGATAATTGATAAAGGTAAATTATAAAAGATAAAAGAATAGAGGATAAACTAAATTAGTAAAAGGTACCAGATAAAATATAAATGAATGGATACTAAACTAAAAGAATAAATGATAAACCAAAATAAATGAAAGAATAAATTACAAAAGGATATAAATGAAAAGGAAGATTAGAAGATAAAAGGATAACAGACATACCAAAAGATAAAAGATAAATCATATTGCATGGTTATATTTATAAATGTGAATTACGAAGAATTCAAATGCCTCAGATTGAATTATATACATCAATTATCATTTAGTTCTTAAAAGATGAGAACAAGAAAATGCATTTTTTTCTCTCTCAGATATGTATGACCATGGCTAGTAATTCAAATTATTCTGGCTTCGACTACGAAACAAATGACATTTCCCCAAAAAACATAAATAATAGATGTAGCAAAGATGGTACCTGATCACAAATTTGACCATCCTCACAATCAATCTTCAGTCCCATGTATATTACATAAATGAAACCTTCTTCTGCGTATTTAACCTTCTATTCCCTTCTCATGAGTTCTCCTTTCATTTGGTTTTCCATTGAAGTTTCTACTTGGTTCATTTGGTCTCCCATTAAAAAAATTCCTTGGACCATCCATTTCAAATTTCACTCTCTTAACCCCTTGTTTCACATTCTCTTGATTACCATCGCACCATTCAACATCGCTTTCAAATTCATCATCTTCAATGTCAGAAATCTCAAAGTACTCGTCTTCATCCTCCTCCTCATCCACTTGGCCGTCATCATACTCCAAAGCATCACTCCCCTTTCTATCCTTTCTCCTACTCTTATTTCCCTTCTTATTGCCTTTACCGCTCTTCTCCTTCCCTTTCATCGTCAAATGTATATACTGATACCCTACCCCCATCAATAGATGCTTCTCCCAAAGTGAATCCCTCCTATATGCCTCCTTCAAAACAACGGTCTGAGTCCTCAACTTGTTCGACAAGTAAAAAATCCCTGGATGATGCAAAATCATCTTCCTATACCCGAAATTTAACCCTAAATATCAGGCTACCATCTGCAAGGTCTCCTTTGTCATCTTCTTCGAGACAGTCAAACTCAAAACCTAATGCATCATCCCTACTGCCACTTCTCCCACAAATCACTATTCTTCTTCAGCCTCGACCCATCTTCATAAGGGCTAACGTATGGAAGCTTCTGCCACTCCTCCACCCACTTTCTAACCCTCTTCTCCATTGAAAACCCCGTTGAGTATTTCAAAGGAAACCAAAGACTCATGCCTTTTTTGTACCCACCCGTTTTTTCAGAGTACCTTTCCATCTCCGAAACCGCTAGATCTTTGCTGTAGCAAACGAGCTCAAGATCGAATCCGCCTTTGCACCCACCGCCCTCCACGATTTGAAAATAATCCGGATATTCGGGTAGCAAACTTTTGATGAAATCGTCTGGTAGTCCGAGATCCCACTTTAGATTATTGACGACGTCGATCGGGAGCTTATGATTACGGCAGAGCATGAGGAAACGGAGGAGGCGGTCGGCGGTCTCAGCCTTGCAAGAGTTGTAGACGAGCTTCTCCTCCTCGTGGATCTGGATGAGTGGATTGGAAGTTTGGAAGAGGGTTGGGGGCTGTCGGAAACGAGGGTCTCGAGGAAGGCGTGGGGGAAGAGGCGGAGGAAGCGAATGGGGTGGAAGGGGAGGCGGCTGGAGGAGGCGGAGGCGTTGATGGTGATGAAAGGAGTGGGGAAAACGGAGGTGTTGATCAGGAAGTTTTTGAGGTTGTGGAATGAGAGGAGGTGCTTCTCTTTCTCAACGGCATAGTCAAGAGCGCGGTCGTGGACCCAGGGGACTCGTGCTTCGATGAAAGTTCGGATTTTGGGGGTGGACTGTTGTTTTGGAGGGTGGAACTTTTTGAGATGGAACGTTTCTTTCGATTTGGAGAAGGAAGACTGCGAAGAGAAAGAAATAGAATACATTAAAGCATTCAATGAATGTCATTATGTCAAATTCATGGAATTTCTTCTCCCTGTATCCTTGAACCTATTAAATGATATTAAATTATAATAACTCAAATCTCTCTTGTTAATTTTAGGTTCTTTCATAACTCTCGGTTTATTTGAATTATCTGGATATTTTAGTGTCCTTTCAATTTATTGTTAGTATTACAAATTTCTACTAGTTCTCTCAATTATCATTTTACACTTAAATATCAAAATTCAATAACTACAATTATTCACAAATTCACCTAAGATTTTTCATATTAATTTAAATTCAAGGCTATATATTTAAATTACATAAGTGATCTAAAATTTGAACTTCTGAAATAAATCCATTGAACGAATGGTCATTATTTTGTATAACAAGTCCTAACTGAAATAATTCTAAATTTTGTATACTACACTTATATTGATAAAAATTGCTGAACTAATATTTCATTCAACCTATATAACTCAAAATTTCTAAAATTATGTATGAATTATGTTTTGTTCTTTTACGTTACTTCAATCTAAGTCTACGTAATTTATTTCTTTCTAAAAATAATATTTAATTAAAAAGAAATATATAAATAAATTTTCTTTTAGAACTTGTTATTTTATTGTAAACTGACGCATACGTAAAAAGAATTCCTTTCTAAAACATGTACTATTACAAACATATTCAACGTTTTTCTTTTTAAAATTGGTAAATCATTGATAAATTATTATTTTTAAAAAATAATATTAAATTAACTGTAAGTGATGAATAATGTAGCTTGTAATTTAGAAAAATAATAAATATTTTCAGTTAATATGATTTGTGAAAATGTTAAATTTGAATTATGTATTTCCATAATTTACGTTAACTAAAGAATAAGTAGATTGTTATACGTAAATCATGGAATGAATATGCTTTTATGTTGTCTTGTTTAGTCGTGGAAAATGTTAAATCCTTAACTCTGACGCCTTTATATAAAAGAGACTATGTAATATAAATACATTTCTAATTTCAGGAAGGAATAATATATCTTCTGCCTCTCTCTCTAATTACTTCTATTTTCTTCATTTTATAACACGTTATCAGCACGATCTCTGAACAAAAAACATTGTAGATTTGAACTGTGATAATTCAGAAGACCAGATCTACTTTGCTTTTCAAATCTAATTATAGATCTCAAGATGGTAAGCAATTTTTCAGATTTAATTATATTGATCTTATCTTTTTCAAATCTAATTCCATTAATTTTATCTTCTTAGATCTCATTCAATCATAGATCTAATTTTTTGATCTCGTTCTATTGTAGATCATATGTTCAATTTTCTTTCAGATCTTTTATAGATCTTGATATCATGGTCAGATGATATATCTTTGAGATATATATATTTCAGTCATCAGATCTATTCTTTTCATGTTTATTCATCATTTTTTCTTATTTATTTATTAAAATCAAGCATGACTTCTGAGATTACTTATTATTACATATCTTTTAGTTGAAAACAATTTTATTTATTCTTTTAGAATTTGTACTTGATAAATATTTAGTTTAAATTGATTCGAAATTTCTAACAAGTGGTATTAGATCCATTCATCTTTGATTTCATTATGAATTTTTGATTTTGTTTGAGTAAGTTTTGAATCGACTTTATTTATAAGTCATTGAATTCTTGTAATATCTTACTCAGGTCGATCTATTTGACCTATGTACGAAAGATTTTTTTTGTTGATAATTTTGGATTTGCTTTATAGCCAAGTTGTTTTTCCTATACCAAAAGGTAGCTTTTGATATAGAAAGCAAGATCTAAATGATCTGTAAATAGTTTGTGTAATTAAATAAAATTCTAAAATATTTTTATTTTTTGGAAATAATCTTAATTCTCCAAATTTACGAGATAACATTTGAAGATTTACATGTTTGTTTTGCTATATTTGGTAAAGAATTATGAAGTAAATTTTCTTATAAGGGAAATAATTTGGATCTGAGATGTATAGTTATTTATGATTATAAATGATATGGGTAGATCTGAGATGACAATGTTGTTTATTTCAAAAAATTTAATTATTGAGAATAAACTTTCTTTTTAAGATATCCATTTTAATTTTATTATTGAGTAATCTCGAACCTAGATCTGAGATGAAATTATGTTACTTTAACTATTGTTTATTCAATTGATTCATATATACTTATAATGAAATCATTTTGTTGCGATAGTAGTTATGTCTTAGATTACATAAAGGTTAAATGCATTTATTTTTATCATAAATGTATTAAATGCATTAGTTATTGTAAATTAAATAATATTTTATGTTTGTGTTTGGAATAAGAATTGATGTATGATGTACAATTTGATGTATTTATTTTAACAAGTAACGTCTGGCATAATGGAAGAATTAGGTTTAACAATAACTTGAAGTTGTGCAAAGAAATTATTTTAATAGAACTTGTATAACTCAAAGTCCAAGACCTCAAGTCTTGAATTATGAAAAGATTTTCTGATAAACTTTACAAGCTCAAATTTTTATCAGTATTTTTTTTATTTATCAAATACACAAGCTTCTAAAAAAATTTACAAAATTTGAGAACCCGAAGTTCATAATACATTAATGAACTTGTTCATGAATTAAAAGCCCGAAGCTCTATTGAAATTGTGTAAAATGGTAAGTTGTACTTCTTGAAGAAGTTAAAGGAAATTAATAAATTATCATATGAGATAATGATGCTGCATTCAAGAGATTACAAAAATCTTCAAATGAGTTATACCTTACCTTATATCTTCACATTTACATTATCTTAACCAAACATCCTGAAGATATTATGTTATATGATATTTCAAACATCATCGGATGTGTGTGTGTATTAATCTCTTGAAGAGATGTTTTGGAGATTTATTTATCTTTATATTGCAAAATTCAACATCCCAGAAGAGATGTTATAGTTATTTTATTTTTGTTACATTGCAATTCCTTAAAAGGAAATATTATATTTCCTGACGGAATAATGATATAAATTTTTTGAAGTAATAACAATAATTTATCCCAAAAAAATAATATTGTATACCAATGTTACATTGCAGAAGTAGTGGTTTTATCTCTTGCATCTTACTTTTAGTTGGTGAATCTAATTTTGTCATTGTATTTAAAGTTTGATATTGCACCTTTAAATATTCTACTGAAGAGATGGTCTATATTTCATCTCATATTTTTCATGCAAGCTATGCACAATCTTTGATTATAATTCATCCCTTCTCCACCAGTCAATTCATATAAAGGCCTTTCCATATTTTCAAGAGTAGTTTTGCATTTCCAAGAAAATTAATTAATGCAATTAGTGAGATTGGATCTAGACCTATCAAAAGGATGTGAATAAGAAATTATAGTTGCTTTTATAGATTATATTTGGTTATCTTTTACTATTTTGCAGTAATGTTTTTATTCTTTCACTGTAACTACTATCAGATATGAGTTCTTATTTTATGAAATGCATTAATTATATACCCATGAACAATATTTTGATGCTTATGCATTTTTATTTCCACCGATAATTGGTAATATGATAAACATAGCCAAGCTTGAATTTAAAACTTTTGGACTTATTAGGAGATAACTTTTTGTATGGATATTGGATGCTGACATTCAATTACAATCTCAATGCTTAGAGCATGCCATTAAATATGATAATATGTCCCAGTAGGATAAAACAAAAGCTCTTATATTTTTAAGGTGTCATATCCATGACAATCTTAAAATAAGATATTTAACTAAAAAGGATCATCTTTATTTATAGAACTCCCTGAAGGAGCGTTATGATCACTAGAAGATGGTCACACTTTCAAACACTAGATAAGAATGGTTGAACCTGAAGTTTCAACAGATTGGAAGTTGGTGCTTGTATGTTTTCCTTTTAGAACTAATTAAAATAACATACCGATGAATGTTGTGTTTTAATTAGTGGTCCAATTTAAAAAAATTGGAAAGTATTAGCATTTATTTAATGCTTACAAATTTTAATAGTCGACTAACTATATTGTCTTTAATTCTTAAGATATGGACCATTAATATTTGAGTGATAATATATGCCTACTGGATAGTGCAACTACTCACCCTTTATCCAAAATGGTTTTTTCTTTAACAATTCCCATAATTAATAATCTTCAAAGTTCAAATATGCTACAACACTTATGTGGTAGAATGATAGTGTTTTGGAAAATCTCAAGATTTGGGTTATGATGTTGGTGAAAGTATATGACAGAGATTACTATTTGAATATATGCAAGCTCAAGCTTGCGACTTTCGCAAGCTCAGGCAGTTTAAGCCTTAATTAAATAATGGCAACATACCACTATAGTTCATATTCCCATAGAAAAAAGTTGTTTATATGATTGAACTTGCTTTTATAGTTTATCTTATGCATTATAGTTTATCTCCTCCATATTTTGTTTTACAGTATTCATAATTTGACAGGAATTTTTTTTTACAGTATTCACATGTTCATCATTTTCTATCAACCAATATGCAAGATATTGATAGTATATTCTTTAGTTTATGTTTTTACTTTATTTAATATGCAAAATATTTTCAAGTTCAACTTTTGTTTATAATTTATTTGGGTATTATGTAGGCATTAGTTGAAGCAGCGGAGGAAAGACAAAAGGAAAACTCTAGTGTCAATGGTAGCGATGGAAGTAGAAGTTTTGAAGATTTTGAGAATGATCCCATTGCTGAAGTGTTTGAAAAGGAGAAAAGAAAAAACTATTGTCGTGCAATTAGCTCTTTAGTTATGTATGATGAACTTGTGAAATTTTGAATCTTCCTTTAATTTGTTGTTAAATATTTGTGCAATTTAAGTTGTATGTTTGGATGCGTAATTGCTTATCGTTATCGAAATTCTGTAATTTTTGATATGTATGTATCTACTGTATTATAATAGACAATTCTATAGTGTAAATGCTAGCAAAAATGCAGCTCTACATGGTTTGGTAGTTGTAACGAACATGTTTATTACTAAAGACGAAATTTATAACGAGCATAGTCGTTACTATTGATGAAATTTGAAACGAACAAGTGCGTTACTAATGATGAAATTTGTAACGGACAAGGTCGTGATAATTTAGAATGACAACCCCTTCTTCTACCATGAAAGGGGAAACTTAGTAACCGAAAATACCCGTTACAAACCGATGCAACTAATAACAAACTTTTTCATTACAAAAATTTAGATTTCTAACGACAAAATCCGTTGGTAAGTGATATATCTAATAACAGGTAGAGGCCGTTATAAATATTTGTAACGACAAACCTCACGCCTGTACCGCTCACGACTATATCTGTTATAAATTTCATTTGTAACGACTATATTCGTTACAAATACACCTTTTTGGTGTAGTGTTAGCCGATTTCCACGTGAAATCCATATTCGTGTGTGTATAGTGTAGTCCAGGGGTTTAACACAATAGTGCACACATCAACCATCACAGGTTCAATCATATTAAAATCGATAAGCGGTATTATCCATAACGCTTATCTATACACAGATTCATAGATAAAACAAATTTATCGATGAGATATATCATAGAATATAAATAAAATTACTATTTGTGAGGAATCCAGTTGGATCCCTCCAACCTGTTTTCCTACATCCACATATATTAGCACAGCCAATAAATATCGATTCATACGATAATAATTATTATATTCAGCCAAACAACCAATCAAACATTTAATTATTGGTTATTTAAATTGACTGGAATCCAGATTTGAGTGAGATTACTCACATTGAATTTTCGACGAGCGTTTTAAATTTTTAAACTAAATCGAGTACGTTCGATTACTGCAAAAATTTTGCTTGCCCAGAACGATTCCAGAATTGCTCCACTACGTAGTACTCGTCGCTGCGATTCCGGCGCTACCAGTTTTGTCGAATTCTGATAATGTATGCAACAGTTATGAAGTTTACAAGTTCCTATTACAAATTTTAAAACAAATTTTCTTTTATTATCATACGAAACAACATCTCAGCCGTATGTTCACTAGAGAAATCAAGGCCGCCTACATTTTCTTCACAAACATGTTCGTCTACAGGTTGAAACCGCACCCATCATCTCCAACTAGGGTTGGATATCGCGGACACCACGTTGCTCAAGAACTAGATCAGAACCCATCCCATCAAAGTCCATTGCCGCCTCAACCATCACTCCAGATGCGGCGAAGCTCGGTGCTCCTCGCTACTCGAATTTCGTGCAAGAAACAAGCATGAATGCGGGCCCACAGCTCCCTCTCCATTCAACGAAAATCAATCTCAATCGTTGATTATGCAGAGCTCCTCGCTCTCTTCGATTTACTAGTTGAAAGTTTTCAAAATCGTTGCATGGATTGAATGAAAATTGAGGAAGAATAAAGAAGCGTTTTCGGCCATTAAACGATAAGTTGGCGGCTTTGAAAGAGTATTAGGGTTTTGGCTAAAAACGTGATTATATAAACCGTAATTAATATTATTTTAATATTAATTTTCACCAATCTATTAGATTTTCGAACGAACTCCGAATCAGACATGCCGCCAGGCGTTTATAGGGTTTTACCTACGTTCCGAACACAGTGGAACGTGTTTCGAAAGCTAATTCGGTCATATGCGCGAGTTACTGAAATGAACGATCAATTTTAAATTGAATCGATTAAAATAGTTTTTATGCGTTTTGAGCTGCCATGGTCAAACGTCAACTCCGATTGCTACGAAAAATAAAATCCTATAATAACTAACTATTACGGATCCAATGGGACTGGTTTCGTCGAATTCCGAGACCGTGCCCCCGGAAGGCTATTTTAACTCGTCGATAAATTCGAGCGATTTTCAAAATCGTCGAAATCATCTAAAATTTCACTTTTAAAACTTTACTAACACTATTATAAATCATATAGACTTTATATTCACATTAGAATTCATTATGATTTAGTTTAAATCAAAATATGATTAATTGCATTATTATATTATTAAATTCCATTATTAAATTATTCTTATTCAAATTTCAATTGAATTTCCATATTGAAAATTACAACTAAATTCTATTGATTTAAAAAAATCCTTATTTCAAAATTCACTACAAGAAATTTGATTTTTAGTGGCGCTCAAAAAACGCTACAAAAAATTTTGGTGGCGTTTTAATAAACGCCGCTAGAAAACATGCGACTAAAAATCCATGATTTTTTGTTACATTTATTTTAACGCCACTATAAATAAATTTTTGGTAGCGTTTTTTTAACGTTACTAAAAATCTTTTTTACAGCGTTTAAGAAACGCCACCGAAAAGGTGTCGTTTACTATCTTATTATTTGTTGCACTTATTATTATTTTTTGCAGCGTTTTTTGAACGCCATCGTATGTTTCGATTTTATTGCCTGCTGTTCCACGACTACATCTGATTTCGCCTCCAATTTAAGTACTTCAAGATTTACGCAATAACGTAGTATATAAACACATACACATTCAAAAATAACACATTCAATGAACCACAATAACACAAGCAAAAGCAATTACATAATCACCACTATATCATAACATTAATGTCAAGACAAAAGGTTAACCATACGTTTACACAACCAAACTATCATAAACAGTTTCATAATAGTACATGCAGCTAAAGTAGTGCTACTACCGTACATACTAGTTTCATAATAGTTTCATAACAGTTTTAATCAACCTAACTACATACATGTGCTGCTACCATACCAAAATCCAGTGCTGCTGCTTGAATTCTTCACAAACGTTTATCTACCTGTAAACAATAATAATAATGTTACTAAATATTTGTGAGGTGAAGTTATCAAATATCAAAAATGGACAAATATAGAAGTCCTTAGACTATAATACTTCAAACAAATATGCCTCTGCCCATCCATTTCAAAACCAAAAACTGCCCAACCACTTCAAAACCAAAAACTGCAGTTTCAATTAACCATCTACCTGCACACAAAACCATACATCCTATGCATTTATAACATAAACTTAATGAATGAAACTGACCTCTATTGCTCTTCTCTCAACAGCTACCTGCAAACACTTACGTGTTAACTTAATGAATAAAACTGAAGTTATATAATGAACCATACATTATTTATAAACTGAATTTAACGAAACTTAATGAAACTAAAGTTAGATAATAAAATCATACTTATTTTAGTCAAATAAACTGAAACAAGTATAATATTATTGCAGATAGAGTTGTGAATGTCAGTTTAAGTAAAGCATTAAGGAGCATCTAAGGACAAACAATTAAGAAGAAATAGTTTTAAAACATACCTCTCTGTTGCTCTCCTCTCAATAGCTACTTGTAAAAGCTAAACCACTCTCTGCCTCTGAACTAATTGGGTTTCCATCTAAATGCTTCATATAGAAGTCCTGATAGAAAGAAAGAAAAGAGCACAACACAAGAAAAAATTAGAAATACTCAAATTACAGAAAGAAAAAAAATGAAAGATAAAAGTAAGTACCAAATTTGCTTGATCATTTCAAGCATCAATAGTTCCATGAATGAACCCAAATCAGTAATCCCCCATAAAACATCAGACAACAAATTGAATCTGCCCTTACACTGTACACTCACAACTGAATAACATCTCTTATTCCAATTCTGAATACAAAAAAAAATAACGGAGGTGTCACCTATAATCTTCTGTGATCAATCTACTATCATAATCTCTGTCGGTATACATCATTTGATGCAAGTGTAATGAAGCACTAAAATTGAACAAAAAATAATACTGACCCCACTGTATGTTATATCCAGTTTCCATCATCCCTTTTCTGCAAAAAAAAAAGATCGCATCACTAAGAAATTAGACATAACTATAAGGAATGAGCCTATATTACGGAATGCATGCCAATACAAACAACTTTTTAAATATTTTTTGTTTTTTTTGCCAGAAGTCGAAGAGGACTCCAAAGGTGGAAGTAGGCACCAGAGCAACAGAAGCCAATATGGACGAGTGGTTAGAGCTTGTAGTTATAGTATTTTAAGACTTGCCCCAATTTGCAATATCTATTATATATGTCAGGAAAAAAAAGTACTTGGATTTTATTTTACCTTTTGACGTTACGAAAATAAGTAGTGATAAAAGCACTTTGTAGTGGTGCAAAACATGAATAACAAATTCAATTAAGTAAAGATATCAATAGAAAATGACCTGTCAAATAATTTTTCAGCAATTGCCTGGTCACTTTCAATCCAATTTCCTATTTAATAGAACTATTATTTTGTCAAAGCTTTTGAACCTGCCGTGTGTCTTGTGGGGAAGATGTACAAACCACTTGTGTTTCGTACTTCCATATAGCTTAAGTTAATTTTTGTGTACGTGTACCATTGCTCGGACATTATGTTATGACCAGCATGATTTTTCAATTACTTTCATAATCTTATTCATACCACCCAGTAGAACAATTATTGTTCCCATTATTCAATCACGATCAGTACTCTGATTCACAGCAAATTGGATGTACCTAGGTTTTTCTTTCTACCGTCGTCCAAATAAGAATTAAACGGTCACGATCAGTACGCATGCTGTTGAGCATGTTAATCCAGACGGGACTGTTTCGTACACATGGCAGGACGATAAATCCAGTAAAAGCCATGTAAGCATATTTCATTTTATTCAGTATTAGTAATTGTTTTAGTTGTCAAATTATTATGAAATAAGATATGATATTATTAATTTGTCAATGCAGGAGATGTTTATGGAGCAGCGACAGAAACTCCTTTCTGATACGGGTCGAGATCAGCTGACGACCGATGAAGAGGACGTTATTTTTGAGTCCGTTATGAGTCCACCAGAGCATGGTCGACGATACGGATTTGGCAATTTAGCGGTAAATAATTTAATTTTTCTTAAAATACTTAAAATATGATATTCTTACCTTTTCAAAACAATAAACTTTGATTTTATTTATTTTTCAATTATTGCAGTCCAGTAGTCAGAGTAGGAGACGGCGGAGTAGACCTCAGAGCGAGCTAGCAAGTATAGAAGAATTGCAGACTAGAGTTCAGCAGTTGGAGGAGCAGAACCGCCAACAGGCCATGCAGACGGCACAGTTATTTGAGTACATGCAGCAGTTTGGTGGCCGCTTCCCTTCATCGGCTGGCTCTGGATCTGGGGCAGATTGATTCATTGCTTTCTAATTCGTTCGTGCAGGTATGTTTAGTTTTAGTTTACAATGATTTGGTAGAAGGAACAATTAATTGTTGATATGTATAATTATGTATAATACACTTGGTTCTGTAGCTGTATCAGGATATGCATGATTAGAACAGTTATTGTTAGTATTATTGTTAATGTTGGAATGTTATGTATATTTTGTATTTTATTTTTATTCTAATTTTGTTTATTTCTGTGTCTATTGAATATTTTGGAGTATTGGTTTGCATGTTTGGTTGGATTATTGTTTATTTGATTGTGCAGTATTGATATTGTAGTGTTTGGAAGAGAAATGTGGTTGGAAGGCTCTATTTGCAGCAGATTTAAAAAAAAAACAGCAGGTTTCCGACGGCTTCCGACGGCTCCCGACGGCTTATTGGTCGAAATTTTCCGGCGGTTTCCGACGGCTTATTGGCCTGATTTCCGGCGGTTTCCGACGGTTTCCGACGGCCGTCGGAAGCCGTCGGAAACCGCCGGAAACCGCCGAAAGCCGTCGATAATGTATACGGCATCACCCGTCGGTAGCCGTCGGAAATACTGCTCCCCGACGCCTTCATTTCCGACGGCTTTTTCCGACGGCCGCCGACGGCTTCCGACGGCCGCCGACGGTTTTCAGCCGTCGGAAATCCCCCCTCCCCTTGTAGTGATCAGTTCAAGCAAAAGACTCAGATGAGGATTAATAATCTAAATTAGTATAAATATTCAAATTATTTAGAATCTACTCAAACGATGCACATTCAAACATTGGCTTTGGACACAAACAAGTATACCATCTTCAAACCTATAACAGATGTCACTTTCTTTATTGCTTGTTTTATTTACAACTGTGAGTAATTATCATCTTTATTCAGATTATTTACTATATTTTATTTTGTTACAGGGTACTGCATATGCCAAGTCTTTATCCAGTAAATCAACACGACTTCACCTCTTCACACTGACCTACATGTATACATATCTCAAAATAATGAAAAGAATAGCATTAGAACCCTTATATTGATTAAGAAAACATTTCCTATTCCTCTCACTCCATAAGACCTAATAGTAAGCAAGATTCAATAGTTCAAACGTGCTTCTCTTCTCTTGATCTTTCAGCAAAAATCTTTTGTAATTCTAATAATCAAACTGATCAACCAAGAAGCCCCCCTCAACGTCTATATTAAAATGAACTAGGCACTTTGTCAAGACATAAAAGCTGAATTCACAATTGAAAAATAAATGCTTGTAATCTTCACATCACAATTGCAGAAAAAACACTTGCTTTGAAGTACCATATGCTTTGTTCTCAACATAGAAATGGTATGAAGTTTACCTTACAACAAATACACATATGAATTTTCACCTTCACTAGAGTATCAACCGCCCAACGATATTTACTAATTTCCTACCAGAAAAGTTGAATAACATGTATATTGACTTAATAGAAAAACCTTTATTATCTCTAGCCCAAAAAAACTTATCATCAACCTCCACCTTAACCACTGCACTATCAATTATATTGTTCAACTCAATAAATTGAAACAAAACCCTTTCTTCTAAAACTCTAGAAAAAGTTAAATCCCACTTAAAATCACACTCCCTGCCTCTAAATACCTCACGCATAGAACTGAATTTATTAAGAGACAATTCATATAGTTTAGCAAAATCAATAGCTAAGACGGTAGGATCCAACAATCATGCCAAAACAAATATTTCTCCCACTCTTCAAATCACACCTTATATACTTAATTTGAATAAAGGAGAAATCATCCAAATATTTTTCCAAAAAGCTGAACAATCCTTAATCTCCTTTTTCCATTGAAAACAATCCTTGAAGTACAGCTTCATCACCCATTTCCTCCACATCACATCTGTATAACGAATTAAATCTCAAATCCATCAACATAAAAAATCGTTGTTCATTTCAGCAATATTTAAGACTCCTAATCCCCCATGATAAATCGATTTGCAAACTTGATCCCAAGAAATTAAACATTCAAAGAGCTACCCTCTTTACCACCATGCTAAAGAAATTCCTTCTTATACAATCAATTTTCTTGCATTGATCGTTTAAACACTTATGATATCATCTTTTTTAAAATTAGACTTGCCTAAATTTAATATTATACATGTGAAGAAAACAATTATAAGCAAAAGCACTGATCAAAGAAAGACACCTTGATAATTCTTATAGAGTTTCTTTTGCTTTCCTTTTTGATATATTGAGAAAGTCCTTGCTTTCAGTTATGTAGGGCAGCTACTAACAGTTGAAAAATCCAAAGCTATAGCATTTCCACAGGCCTGTCCATATTAGCAGAAATCAAGATTTTTTTTTTTAGGTTTGAGACATCTTGATAAGGAATAAATATAATTATCTCGCTAAGTTGAGTGTCTCATCTAAATTGCTAAAACTAAGTAACCATTGATAAAACTTAGTAGGCTTGAAAGTGTGCGAAGACCCGTGTAAATTATCACTGCTACACAAAGGTTTGGGTCTCTTCGCAATTATGGCCGTTGTTATTATACTAATACTGCACATGTAACAACCCTTCACGTACGAATTTCAAAGATTCACAAACTCAAAATATATTTCCAAATATACATCATAGGACCACATCAAAAAAATGTAGATAAACTTACACTATAAAACTAAAGACCTTCTTTTCCTATCACCTTTGAAAATACAATTTCAAATTTCACTTTATAAGAAAACTAATATCCAGTAAGAAAAACTTGATGTACGGTTAAAAAATTCCTCCATGAAAAAAGGTGATGATAAAAGAACACTAGATAAACATTGTTTAACTCGTAAAAATAAAATAAAAATGGAGGTGCACTAAGCAATAGGTGCAGTATAAGTTTAAGACTTAATTTTTCTGAGAATATTTCTTTAGAACAAACCCAATTGCTTGTTAAAAAATTTCTCAAAATATTTTTTAAGCATCAATAGTTTGTTAAATCTGAATCAGGAGGAAGTTTACCTCTGACTCAGGTGTTCAACATTGCTTAAATGCCCTTTCCATATAAGAATGAAAAGAATTAAAAATAAATAAATAAACATATTCAGATTTTCAAAGCAATGCAATATGCATTTCTTACATTGCTCAAAAAGAACTTATCACAATCAAAACGAAATTACAGCTATTTCAACAAAATCCTATTCACTGGCTAAAATTATGGCTTCGCCCTTCCATGATATCTATCTTCCGTTCTTTATAATCTCTTCTTACAGCTATTAGTTGCAATATAAATGACCAAGAAATGGAACAAATTCCCAAGAAAACTTCAAATTCGAATTTTGATTAAGAAAACTTCTTTCAACCATTATCAAAATACCCAAATCATATGCAATAGATAGTAAACAGAACAATTACCAATCAACATCAAGCCCACTCATCAGCAGAACAAAACCAAGTGGAACCAAATCGTTCATCTACACAACTCGTTTCAAGCAAGCAATTCACCGAACAACATATATGCACATACCAAACTAATCAAGAAGTGATCTTACCCTCATCCGGAACATCATGATTCTTTCTCCAAGGTTTCGGTTCTACGCAGCAATCCACGCAGGGGAAGTTGGACGCATCGACATGTTCCGGTTAAACGAGATTTATACTGGAAATCAAATATTATTGAAGAAGATCTCTCACATTTGATGGCCAGATGTTAATTAGCTTAATAAAGCAAGCTCGGTGCAACATCCATCTTCAAATTTAAACAAATTTCCAGCTTCAAAATGCCTGTCAGCTTTTGCATGTAAATATCAAAATAACAATGGACAGATCCTAAGTATACACCTAAAATGATTCAAAATAAAACCCTTGAAATTAAAATCTATAATAAAATGTGATATACCTACCTGTAGCATGCACTTTCTAGTACATATCATACTCATAGTACCCACTTCCTCTGCCTTTCCCACTTGCTTCATCGACAGCTTCGTCCAGGAAGACAACATTTAGAGGCAAAGAGACTATCAATGGAGAATGTTTTAGGGAGGAGAGGGGAGGACCTCATCGGAGGGGAATAAGCTTACGAGCGAAGGAGCGCCTCATTTTCAAAGTAGGAGAATCGTGCGAGCAGAGAACCAGTTTTAGCATTTGAGAGTGATTGGTAAAAGAACTAGGGTTTGAGAAGCGGGAAGAAAATTGAGAATAAAAGAGTGAAAGGGGTAATCTAAAGCGGAAGAAATTCTAAAGGGAAACATGACACTAAATAAAAAAATTTCGTGAAATATTTTTTACTTTACGCGGGTGCAAAGCGGGAACGTGAAATCATTTTAGCCGCATTTTTATTTTTTTAGGGAAATACTTTTTGGTTGCATTTGGAAAGAAACGCCAGCAATTTTTGCAACTATAAATGGTTTTTCTTATAGTGATCAATTCAAAATCCACATTTAACTTTTAAAATAAATTAAATGTTCAAAATTTACGACTAGAAATTCTGGGTCGTTACAACATTCCTTCTCCTTTTCTTTTTTAATTTAATTCTCTCACTTTTAACTTGATATGTTTTATTTTTATTTTGTTTTAAGAAAATATGGAGAAGATATTAGAAATTTTTTAGATTTGAGAAGTGTAGAACGTAGAGCAATGAAGAGGCGATATTTAGAGTTTAAAGTGAAAAGAGTGAGGGTTAGCGCTTTATAGGTATATATGAAGTCTAGGACTAGGAAAATTTATATGTTTATTTATATATTACTTATCCTTACATATACGAAAAATTCTCTTTCTTTTTATTTCCTTAAAGAGGATAATTTTTATATTCTCTTAATTAATGACATTAATCAGTATTTGAATAAATATTATTTATTATAATTCAAATCAATTAATTTGTATATGTGCGCGTGTGTGTATATTTGTTAATTTATTTAGATTAATTAGAAACCTTACTCTTTACCAGTAATTGCACATTTATTTTGTAATTGATTGGTACTAATCTTTCCAATTTCAAAAAAAATGGAATTACTCTTTATTTTTTACTAGTAAAAAAATAGTGTATCTTACATTTCCTTTAAAATAACGTTTTTCTTCCTTGCATATATTTACATATTGTTATCTTCATTTTTCAAAATGTGTAAAATTAAATGCGTTTTTATAAGTATATTGTTACGTTCCTTTTTAATATATGTAACGTTTTTTTTCATTATTTATAGCAATAATTTCATTATTAATCTTTACCCTTCAAGAGGTTATAAATTTTTGTTCTTTTCTTTTAATGCACATCAAACCATTGTAACCTCTTTAGAGTAATTCACATAAATTCAATTAATTACTTAATAAATAATCTTAAAATTAAGTTTTGAACTTAATTTCAAAATAGGCGTTGAACTTATATGCATGCTTTGGTAAATGGTCTGTTCCCCCTTGTACGTTGTCCATTTCTGACGTCTAATATGTAATTTTGGACTAGAAGAATTTACCTAACACAATGGAAAAGTTAGATTCCCCAAATTTCTTCATTTGTAAAAATTTAATTTTTCAACATTTTGGTAAAATTATAAAAATATAATTTTAAATAGTTAATTATTTTTATTGAAATTTGAAGTGTTATAGTGTCAGAGACCAACTGAGCATTTGAATTGGTCCTTAGATATTACCCTTAATATTCGGGGTGTTCTCATCTGTTGGAGAGCTCAACGCATGCCCGTTTAATATTAAGGCAGAATATTACTTAGTTGGAGTTGCTTTTAGACTCATCTATGTTTAACTTAAATCTTTGTGATTTTTCATTTTCTAAACTAAAATATGGGTGTGTAATTGTAACGGCCAGGATTTTTGACCCTCGAAAATTGACACTAAAACGTCCACTATATTACATACCGAGAAATCAAATGCCAAAAAACCATATTGTTAGGGGAAAGAAGAATAAGATATAGAAGAAAACAGAAACAATAACACAGAATCTCATAATCGCAGCGGAACAATACATAATAGATAATAACACATCTTTATACAAAAGGAACTATAATTGTTATTCTACATACCATCATCAGAGTACAACAATCAACAAAACAATTATGGACAGTTATAATAACTCGTCCTTACAAGTGCTGAGTATACAGCATCCACACATAGTGGAATATAATCGAGTACGGAAATACGTCTCTGTCATCCATCTCGTCTCTTGAGCTTCATAGCATACATACATAAACACGACGAATTTTTACATTACAAGAACTAAACCATTTTATATAAGAATCCTGTGATATTACAATAGTGTCTAACTACAAATACATATTAAAATAGCCGAAATTGTTACATTAATTTAATTCCAGCATACTAGGCTCTACAATCAAAACCGTAAGGCACGTATTGGAGAATTCATACTATGACCAGGTAAGAGCCACCTCCGATGAGTGCATTTCTATATCAATGCACCTGGGTTTGACAAGAACATCTTGTACCATGCTACACAGAACCGACCTAGCACTTGACTACTAGTACCGAATATGTCATCATCCCGGTCTTCCGACCTTTTTGAGATCTCATGCACAACCAATCCATAAATATGTATATATAGGGTAACTAGAAAGATGATGAATATACTAATGGAAGCTACTCATTTAGCCTTGTTGCATGCCCTATTTAAGTCATTTCTCTGTTTATGTTACTTGATACTACGTTTACCTTTATGAACAGCAATCCCGTTTGGAATGCTAACGCTGCCTTTCAAGCAACAATGCAACGATCGCATTCATCCATACAAGTTGCCCTGGGTCTGGACAAACCAATCTCAAAAATCACTGTCTTCACTATCTTCAAGATATCATAATTCGCAACGCTCAAATCGAATCAAAGTGGTTTTCGGATAATTAAATCTGATTCCAGTCTCTTCGAAACGATCGACCAATTTGGTCAGGTTTGATAGTCGGTTATTTAGCTATCAAAGTACACACATAAGCATTCACTAGGCCCAATTATAATCTTTCAAAATATCTATTTCCAAAATATTTTTACAAAGATATATATACAATCTCTTCCAATATTTCAACGATTGAAAACAATTTCAAATACTTATATCCATAACAGGATATTTCAACCCACATTAACCCTCATAAATATTTCCAAATCCAACTTATAATTCATTACTTAGAAAAATATTCCTATATAAAATCACTTTGTCGCAAAAATATCTCCAAAGCCTTTAATGCCAATACTTAGGAAAATATTATAAGTCCCTTTCCCAAAATCATTTCTAATATCCATACTTAGGAAATATTTCGTACTTAATTCATAAATCTTCGGAACTTTTACTAATTCCCTTTTCAATTTCCAAAAATTATTGATTATACTTATTTATAATCCAACTAACAATTTATAGTTCCTTTAATGAATTCAGAATCATTTCCGAAGTTCTCGTATCTAAACCATTGGGAATTTCCTTTCTCAAATTTTCTAAGTTCCCGAATTCCATTTATAAGATCTTCACTTATAAAATCACATCCATTAAATACAACCCGGTTCATAAATCTCGCCAGCATTTATATATAAATTTCGATCACTTACTTTTAAACTATACATATACATAATAAATTTCAAAACAAAGTTTAATAATTATTCAAAATATCAAAGTACTTTAAAAATAAACGTCAATAACTTATTCCAATTCATTTATAAACTTTCTAATCGACTTTAAAAAATTTCTTATAAAACTTAGAATTCATTTCAAAAAATTTAAACATTTAAAAAACCAACTTCCTGAAATAATTTGATCGAGTTAATAGTTTTTAAAACGACATAGTTTAGTAAATAAAAATCCTTTTTTTTTAAAAACAACTTCACTTCTTGATACAAATATATTTTTAATTCGAATATAACCAATTTTATATTTATAAATCTCTCTCGATCTATTACAAATCGATTTACGTTCCTAATTTCATTACCCTTTTTTTCCAAATTCCAAGCTAGAATCCACTATTTCTTCCAAGCCTATTCCCATATCTCATTATAAATTCCCACCGTGCATCTATATTTCCAATTTACCAAATGATAACCATTTCGATTTATTTATAAACATTGTTCATAAATTAAGGGTGGGCATTTAACCGACCGAACCGACTTAACCGACTGAACCGATCTTAATCGAACCGCTTTAACCGAAAAAATTGGTTAACCGAACTTTACGTTAATCGACCGATGTTAACCGACCAAAATCAGTTCGATTAAAGGTTAACCACGGTTCGATATCGGTTAACCATTAACCAAATATATAATTCAAATTATAGGGCCTACCCAACAATTGCTACCCGACCCATTGCTTTCGTGCGACTGCGTGCTTTTATTTGCCCTAGTTTCCTCTGCCGCTATTCACTAGTCACTACTCCGTATTCAATTTCACTCACAACAATTCGCCCCCAAATTCAAATTAGCTTGCTTAACCATTTAATTTTCGTTCTTATCAGAATCACAATTGTGATAATCCAGTCCGCCGTGCCGAGTGCCGCCTTGCTCTTCAATCTTTGCTCACTAGATCCGTAGATCGCCCATTTCAACAATGGTTAATACTAGCAGGAAGAGAAAAAATGTGAGTTCGATTTTCATTTTGCATCGTTCCACTTCCAATCATGACTTGATTGCTTCTTTTACATAGATTTACATAGATGATGGGTTAACTATGTGCTATTTTTATAATTTGTTGTTTTATAATTTGCTGCTTTGATTTCAAATTTGTTAGCTTGTTTTGATTTCAATTACATGCCCTTGCAATTGCCATGGCATCCATGATTTAGATCTTGATTAAACTCCATCCTCGATTTCGAATATGCGATCAACCGAAAATAAAGAAACATAATATACGATTGAGGAATCAAATAGTGGATAATAGGGCATGCTGCATAATTTTGTCTATGTAATTCTTCCAGTTGAAGCCGGTTGAATTATAGCCCACTGAAACGGCATTTTCGAGTGATTAATATATATTTTCCTAGCAGAGCAAATGGACAGTTCTTAGCAAATTATAGAAAGAAAAAAAAGACCTCGATTTAGATCTAATATTTAATTTTCAACTTCCAATTATTTTTTACAATGCATCCAGTTTGGTTTACTCTAAAAAAGTCAAAATGGAAAGCACAACACATGTTTGATTTTGGTAGTTTCAAAAATCATTTCCAAACTAAAAAAAGAAAACATTTTTTGTATGAAAAATAACCTACAAATTTTTTTACTTGTTATTACAGTGTATTTTCTAAATTGACTTTTCTGATATATGGATATATGCCTAAGAGTCAATCGTTAATATTTGGTATTCATTAAGACCACCTATTAAACATAAAAGAAATAATATAAAAAATCGCCAATAGCATGGTGGAATAACTTAAATGACAAACACCATCCTCGATCTATTCTAGCAGCACCGAGCTACAAGGATTCAACTTTAGATCTTGAGTTTCACCCAATTTCTGCGTTATTTGTATAAGGAAAATAAGGTTATTTGTATGGAAATTTGACTCAGTGTTATCAGTTGTTAGTTTAGATTTTAATTCAATTTCCTTTAAATTCATTCTCTTCATCAATATCGCAGTTCTCTTTTATTTTCATCTTTGCAGTTACATAATTCTAATTCTTGCTCTTTTATTTGCAAATATTAATTTGTTGTTGATATATTACTGCACATATTCAATTCCAGATTTTTTGTTAACTTTTCAAATTTGTCTGCTGTACCTTATATTCAACTTCTGTACATTTTTGAGTTCCTTTGAATTTTGAACTGAATTCTTGAATTTGCCCTTACTATTCTTGTCATCGCCCAATTTTAATCTTGTTCTTTTACTTTCTTTTAATAATTTATAACTCACAAATGCCACATCTTGTTATCAGTTCAAGCTTTATGTTCTATACTATTTGTAATTTCCATTTGTTAAATTCTTGTGTATGTCTCAGCTCTAAACAGTAGTCATTTCTTAAACCAGCAACCATGTTTTTTTAACCAGCAACCATCATTAACATATAGCTAATATGCACACTTTGAACAATGGAACAACTGCATATATACATATATACCTAGTTCCCTTACTCATTTATTACCCCTACATATAGCTTCTGTTTCCGCTAATTTTATGTCTTTGTCAATTGTAAAACAGGTGGATCTTCTAGAGAAACAATGGATCTTAATGATAAGTATGCGGAAGAAGTGGATGATGAGGAAACCGGGGATGACAACATCAATGTTGGAAAACCACCTCCACACCAGAATCGCAAGCCTTCTTCTAGAAAGCCTTCTCTGGTATGGAAACATTTTACTAAAGATATTAATCCCAAAGTTAACAAATGTGCTTGCAACTACTGTGGCCAATAATTTGCATGTGATTCTAGATTTAATGGCACTACACATTTGAATTATCATGTAGCAAAATCATGTAGGTCAATTCCACGTGACAGTGATAAGAGACAAAAAAGTTTAGTTTTTGGAAAAAATAACGATAGTGAAGATAGTTGCACTCTTACCACATGGTCATTTAACAAAGAGGAATGTAGAAAATCATTAGCTCGAATGATAATTATTGACGAACTCCCTTTTAGTTTTGTGGAGGGTGAAGGTTTTCTTGAATTTTTCGGCAATTATGTCCTAGTTTTGAAGTTCCTTCATGTAGAACAATTTGTAGAGACGTGCCTCAATTATATTGGGACTCGATAGATTCTCTTAAAAAATTATTCTTCGAATCATTGCATGGTGTTTGTCTAACTACCGATACATGGACTTCTATTCAAAACGTGAATTATATGGTTTTAACTGCACACTTTATTGATGGAAATTGGAATTTACATAAAAGGATTATAAATTTTTGTGTAATTACTAGTTACAAAGGAGAAAATATTGGAAAACTTATTGTCCAATGTATCAAAAAATGGGAACTCAAAAGAATAGCGTCGATCATGGTTGATAATGCTAGTGCAAATGAAGTGGCAATCAATTATGTGAAAAACAAATTAAAAGATTATAGTGTTGGTTGTGTTTTGAATGGTGAATTCATTCATATACGTTATTGTGCCCATATAATCAATTTAATTGTTCATGATGGGCTAAAAGAAATTAGTAGTACTATAGTTGGAATTCGTACTGCGGTTAGATTTGTGAGATCATCTCCGACACGATTTTCTAAACTTAGAGAGATGTGTTCAAGTTTGAGAATTGAGAATAAATCTATGCTTGTTTTGGATGTACCCACTAGGTGGAATTCAACGTATTTGATGTTGGAAGCATCTTTGAAATACAGAAGGGTTTTTGATGATATGAAAGGAAATGATGGTATTTTTGTTGCTTACTTTGGTGAAGAAGTTCGTCCTCCAGGTACTGTAGATTGGAAAAATGCCGAACTTTTTGTTAAAATCTTAAAGAATTTTTATGATATTACTTTAAACTTTTAGTGAAACTTTATCTATTACCTCAAATGATTGTTTTGCCGAGCTAAGTGGAATTCAAGAAGAACTACGAGCATTGATTGCGAAAACGAATCCTTATGTTGGAAGAATGAGATTTAATATGAAAGCAAAGTTTGAAAAATATTGGGAAAGCGTAAGTAACATGAACAAAATTTTACTTGTTACGTGTGTGCTTGATCCAAGGTACAAATTTCAAATTTTGAAGTTATGTGTTGAAGACATGTATGATGAAGTAGTTACAGATGACATATTAAAAAGCGTGAAAGATATTTTGATAAGGTTGTTTCACTTCTACGTGAGTGATTCTACATTTGGAACACAAACATGTGATGAACCACGATCTAGTACTTCCATTGATAGTGAAAGTGTTGTGAATGTTAGTGATGTTCTTTCTAGAAAAAGAAATACTTTTTTATGACAAGTTCGACAACGAGACAATGAATGCAATGAACTAGAAAAGTATTTAAATGCACTGATTGAGGATGCACCAAATGATTTTGATGTTTTACTATGGTGGAAGGTAAATAGCTCCAAATATCATGTTTTATCTCTTGTCGCTCGAGATCTTCTAGCTATTCCGGTGTCCACAGTTGCTTTCGAATCTGCTTTTAGCACCGGAGGAAGGGCTATAGATCCTTTTCGTAGTACTTTGAGTCCACGAATGGTCGAGGCATTAATTTGTACTCAAAATTGGTTAAGAACCAAACCAATTTTTGTCGACCGCCGGATTGAGGTTCCAATCGATGATGTTTACTATTACGATGATACTTTCTCAGGTGATATTAGCATTCATAAAATAATCTTGTTTGATATTTGTTTGATTTTACATACGATACTCTAACTAATTTGTTTTCCATGTAGAATTTGTGCATGGTCATCAATGTGAATTGCCATTATCTTCAATTTTCAACGTGGATAGTCCATCTCCATCATCAATGTTTTCACCATGGTTAATATCTCCTTAATCACGGTGTTTATATTCACTTCAATTTATTCAGTTTATTTCGATTTCAGTCTAACTATTCAAACATATGCATGTGTACTGTAAACATATGCTCGCATTCATGTTTTCCTTAAACACTAGTCAAATATATGCAGGTTTTCCTTATTTCAGTCTCACAGTGTTTATATATGCTGGTTCAAATATATGCAAGTTGACAATATTTGCATGGTTTATAATTACCAGGATTAACTAAAAATTAACAATTTAGGCCTCATAGTATGCATTATGTTATTACTTGTGAAGTAATTAAGTGAAGCTCAGTTGGTTCACAATAACAATTCTCAGATCACAAATATTTATCTTAAACATCATCACATTTGATACTAAATACATTCTGTATTGTTTCATTGTTGAGCATAAATACGTTCTCTCTGATTATGCCAAGTGATTTTTGTGTTTAGTTCATTGCTGAGCATAATACATTCTGAACTACCTAACATCACTAAATACATTCTGTATTGTTTCCCTTGATTCTGTATTGTTTCGTATTGGAAGTATTAGCAGATGCATAAATACATTCTGTATTGTTTCGTATTGCAGATGCATAAATACATTCTGTATTGTTTCGTATTGGAAGTATTAGCAGCTGCCGATGCATAAATACATTCTCTCTGCATCTTATAAATGGCTGAATCTTTTTATTATGAAACAACCTAACATCACTAAACAATTGTAGTTTCTGTGCCGGTGCTAGCTACAATTATTGTTTATGTTTTCATACTAAAATATCTGATTAAAGAGGTCTACTTTACATTTTGGCTCGTGTTTTTATTTAATTCTTTTTGATTTTTTTTACTTAGTTAGTTAGTTTACATAATTTATCTCATAATATACTTCAATTGCATGCATCTTCTAGTTTGAGTTGGTACTAATTACTAAAATAAGGAAAACCTGCAAATGCATATAATTACCACTATTCAAATATATGCAGGTTTTCCTTAAACACTATTCAATTATGCATTGTATGGCTTAATTTGTTCATACTCAGTCCATTTCAGCTTATCTACAAACTGATAAATTCTTATTATTTTATTTTCAGAAAATGTCGAAGAATACGAGGATGGAGAAGAAAGTTCTTGTGATTTTTAATCGCCATGCAGCATTATCTAGTATTTACAAACCGATATTGTATTTACACCGTGTTCTGTATAACTTTTAGCTGCATGCAGCATTATTATATTTGCAATGAACTGAGGTTTAAGTGTATGATGACTTTATTTTAGCTGCATGCAGCATTATTGCATTATTTTCTATATCATTATTGTATAATTTGTATTTGCAATGAACTGAGGTTTAAGTGTATGGTGACTTGTTCATGTTTATTTTATTTAGTTTCATTTACCTGATATACTATTAATTTAGCACATTAAGGTGCACATATCTGGATAATTTATTTTCTATGCAAACATTTCAAAATTGCAAACAATCAATCGGTTAACCGTTCTAACTTTACCGATTAACCGTTTAACCGCAATAATAGTCGGTTAACCGTTCTATGTGATCGGTTAACCGCGGTTTAAATATTGCGGTTCGGTCGATACTACCAATATCAATTAACAGAATATCGGTTAACGGAACCGCATATTAGTTTAGGTTAACCGCAAAAATTAATCGATTTGTGCGGTTAATCGACCACGCCCACCCCTGTCATAAACTTCATAATCTCATTTCCAGTTTCTCTCTGTTAACAACTGATTTATATTAAACATCTTCATTTATAAATCAATTCATATTCGAAATTCCATTTGGAAATATATTCCTTTACAAGTTCCAATAATAATCCAAATTCATTCAAAGTCTCGATTACGACTTCCTCTTACTATTTTAATAAATCTCATTTAAATTCATGCTGCGACATATCCTTTCCAAATTTCATGCACTTATACTATTTCACTCATTTATAAATATCGGTTATAAATTCATATCTCATTCTTGTTTTTATCTATTAATAACGGATCCATATTTCAAAAGCCCATTTAATTCAATTTCTATTTAAAATCCCATTTTGAAATCACTTTTCAATAAATCCAATTATATTCAAAATCCCATCAAAAACTCGATTTCAACTTATAATAATAAATTAAAGGAATATTATTAAAATCCCTTGTTTCAGTTTCCTTGTAAATATATAAATTTCAAAAATATAATTATCTTTGAAAACTCCTTACGAAATAGTTAAGTACAAATTTAAAGTCAAACCATTTATTTTATCCAAATCAATTTCTTTTTAGTTAATCCAAAATTCAATATAAATATTTTGCTTCCAAATCGCTTTTCAATTTACTTTAAAATCCAAAAATAATATTTATAATTTTTGAAATACTAAAATTATTCAATAAATCAAATCATATATCACTATACATGGTAATCATATCATAACATTTGATAAATCAAAACATATCATAATCTATCACAAATTATTCAAACACATCATATATCACTATATATGAAATTAAAAATCAACATTTTTGAGGAATCCAATTGGATCCCTCCAACCCGTTTCCCTTCAACCATAGATGTTATATAACATAAAATACCAATTCCGCTTCGAGGTGGAATATCGCGGTAATATAGGGTCATCCGCTATTATGCGGGGCACAAAGGGTCTCATCCGCTCCAATCGACGGGAATATAACCAACTATTAATACACACACACACACACACAATATATAATATAACGTCCAATCAGATAATAATGTATAAATTCATCCAGTCAGCCAATAAATAATTTATAACATTTTAAAATAAAACTAGTTATCCAAATGAGTGAGATTTACCCACATTGGATTTCAGTTGTCGTTGAAGCATTCTGTTTAGATTAAAATTAACCAGCCATTTGATTCTAACCAAAATTCTTGCTAGATCCAATCGTCCCGAATCCAATTCATTCACGTCGTATTCGCAAATACGAGTGCAATGCAACTTTTTTCGTTAAATTCTGACATCGTATGAAGAAGATACAATATTTTTAAGAATAACGATTTATATAAATTAATTAATAAACTTAATTACACACTTAAAACTAATTACCTTCGTTAGCTAAAAACCATCTTCTTCCCAAACGAGCTTCCCCCGTGCATCAACCTGTAACCGCATGCACGAACAAACTGACACGGTGCTCCGGCCATCAAATCAACACTCCGACAACGCCAAAAGCCTCGCCATCGAAATCTCCACCTACTCGGCACTTCTCCGCTGCGCCTCGCCTCCCATCTCGAACGGGACATTGCCACAGCGTTCGCCCTCCATCAGGTCACGAATCGCCCAAGGCCACCGAGCCTCACCCAAAGTTGGCCAGTGATGCGATTTTCCACGACGAATCCTAATATGGGCTACAATTCCAAAATCGAGGCTTATAATCTCAAAAATTGCAAACCTTACCTGCTCTCTACTATCGTGATCCCACTATCGATCATCAAACGAACTTGAACCTCTCAAGAAGACTATCAGCGTACATATTACATTGAAACATGATTTACAAAATTGGGTTGGGATCATGAAATATATTACTCGATTTTGATTTTTAAAGTTTAATCTTCATTTTCTTTCTTTTACTCTACTGTGTTATTAAAAAGAAGAAGAGGGAAGCGTTTTATACGAAGAAAACATAGAATATGGGGCTGATAGGTGCGGCCGATGATAAGTTTGTGGGCTGATAGATTAAATCAATATAAATATATTTTATTTAATTCCAGAATATCTAGATATTTATTTCGAACCCCTATCAGGCATGCCGTCCGGCATTTCTAATGTTATACCCCTATTCCAAACGTAATGGAACAAGTTTCGAGATCTAATTCGATCTATATGGAAAAGATAGCTTTTTGAAACCAATTATAATATTAAATTTCGAATATTAAATTCAACGCGTTTTCATCCCGTAGGTCCAAACGGTGAATCAAACGCTACGAAATTTAAAACCCGATAATAATACATTATTACGGATCTAATGAAACTGGTTTCGTCGAATTCTAAGACTATGCCTCAGAAGACTACTTTTATATATTAATTTAAACGAGTTATTTTTAAAAATCGAGTAAAACATTTTTAAATCAAATTCCAAAGTTCTATCATCTTCATTCTTGTTTAATAAAATTTTAAGAAGCTTTGAAAATATTTCGTCAAGCTTAAAACCCAAGATTCAATTATTCAAGCAATTTAAATTGTTAAATTTAAAAATTAAATTATCCAGTAAACCACTATATTTGAAATTCAAGTTATTCAATCTATAAAATAAACCTTTAAGTATTTAAAACCAGTTAAATATTCCAATTTCAAATAACCAAAATTCTGTAACATTATAATGCTCATTGTCGAAAATTTTAGTCTATACTACATTGCCAGACAAAAAATTTATTGGGATTTTCTTTTGTCTTTCCCTTCAATTTAAACCAGCATGCATGCACGTCCGATGGATAATGGACTGTACATAGAAAAATGTGACCACATTTGCAAATGAGTGTTAAATTGGACCCTTGCTACCTCATCTTTGATCAAGGATGATTAATTTCGGAACATAATGGTATCTGCCTACATTGTTTGTATATTTTTGTAGTCCAGTATAGAAAAGAGTTAACATTTTATGAGCTAACTTTTATTACTCTCCTATTTAGAACTGACAGTAACTGCTTGTATAATTAGTAAATATTTGAAATCAATAAAACGTGTGACAACTTAAACCATAAATACAAGATGATCAAACACAGCAAGTAATCAAACCTTTGGTGGATCCAAAAATTCCAAGCATATTTAACTTGTCAATTAGTAATTCTTCAAGCAAAATTTGAATCCATTAAACCAATAATGTTCATTCAACTTACTCAATAAAAAGCAGAAGGAATGGTTTCTAAATATCAAAATAGGAGACGTAAGCCTTTTTGCTATAATTCTATTAAAGAAAGTCAACTGATAGACTTTTCTTAGTTCCAACTGAATTGCTCCCCACCTGAAACAGTTAACCAATTTACCATAAAAAATCAACATAAATAATTATAATCGTCTTCAACTGTAATATATTACTCCGAAGTATGAATTAGATTGTTTCATTTATGTATAAATGATGCTTCTGGAGTTTTATTTTCTTATAGGATGAAAGAAACTTATTATTTCTGGCTTGGAGTATCACAGATATTCGAACATGTTTCAAATACAACTACGGAAAATGAAGCGGCCTTATTCATCTTTTTTGGCTTATATTATCTTATTTTTATATTGTTTGATTGTTAAATAACATTAAACATAATAGATTTTGTTGTTTGATTATAACTCTATATTGTGAAATGTTATTACTGAAAAATGAAGTAGCATTTCCTCCTTTTGTTATTAAATTTATTTAAGTAAGAAACAAATAAAACTTCATATTTTTTGAGTAATTATCTTTAAGTTTCGTTAGATTTCTTACCTTTTTGATGAAAAAGCATGCCATATATATCTTTCATTAAAATTTACTTTACCAAGATCATGGTAGCTCGACAAATAAAGGTTTGTGAAGAAAAAAGAAAAATTTCTTTATGATTAGCACATTGAATGCATAGTTATAACAGGTAAGGAAGCAATAGAATACCTTTACTAATATGTTAGTGGCTGATTAAATATGTTAGTAGCTTTTACCCAATATATATACCATTTGGGTAAAGCCATAAAATAGTTTAGTAACCGAAAAATTAAGATGTTTTTGCTAATTAGAAAACTACTAATATAGTATTGAAACGACAACATATTTAATTTATTCAAACAGGCAAGCCTATTACTGATATATTTATGCTAAATGTTCACTGCATATTACAAAAACTGCAAATTATAAGTCCTTCAATACAAATCAAGTGTTAATTTTTGTAAATCATGTAATAAAAGATTATAACCATATTCTACAATAATATAGATTTTAGATTTGGTATGAGGTTGAGAAACAAAGTTCATGCTTATTACTAATTAGAACCAATGGAACTAAAGCATACATACACCCATCTCTCTCCCTTTATACACAACACATACACACACACCAACCTAATCATGCATTACCTAATTATGCGGGTAGTCTATATTCAAAAATTTAATAATGAGAAAATATGCCTACATACAAAAGTTCAAATATTATGCCAATTATATACTAATGAAACCATTTTGAATATATAAGCAAAAAAGTACAGTGATGTATACATAAAAATTATTCATAAATGGTAGATTGACTTAACATTCCCTCATAGTTAACTTGCAGAACTCTCATTTCAACTTTGCCTTCGTTTTATACATTAGCTTCTTGTCAAATCTTATCCACTTTATCCATAACAACTCTGCATGTTAAAGATAGAAAATAACGAAGAATACAATAGACAACAATCTATATCAACATAACATAGCGAATGAGACAACCTACAAGTCATATCTGAGAAATTAAATCCCGATGTTTATAAATTTCAAGAATCTAGTTAAAATCAATATTTGGTTCTATTTAGTAAATTGAAAGAGAATACCATAATTGATGATACTAAAATCTTCAAGTGTCGTTAGTCCAACAAACACATCTGCAATTCCCATGTCATAGCAAATCATAGAAAAGCTATAGCAAATATTAATGCCAAGGTATATAGATTTTAGGCAGAAAAAATTTATGATAAAAAAGGTAATAGACTTAACTGCAAAATAAAAGAACATTTAGCAATAGTTATTCAAAAAGGAAAGCAGTTTCGGTTTTTTTTTTAAAAAAAAATCAATCGGTAAAGGGAGAAACTGAAAGCACCTGATTTTGAAGATTCACATCATATTTGGTCTTCCTTCATTACATTGCACCAGTAATTGCTTCCTTTTAAAATTTTAAATATTTTATCAAACAAAATGAGGAAAATTATGGAAAATTATTTGAGAAGAGGGTTTTTTTGTGCGGTAGGAAGAGTGGATGTGGGTAAAAGCTCGTTGTAGTTGAAATTATACGTGAAACATGGGAAAGAGAAAGAGAAGCAACAGAAACATGGGATCAAATGACAGAATCATCCTTGCATCAGTGTAAGCGTTGAACCCCAAAAACGAACAGTTTAGGCATTTAGAAAAAGGTTCCACTTTGACCAATTTGACCAATTATTTGTTTTATATATAAGACTAGTACGCATGCGTGTTCGATGGACGTGTGCATAGAAATCCATGATCAATTTGAAAATGAGTTTTAAATTGAACTGTTTCCGCATCGTGCTTGGATTTGCCTAATCTTTGAACTGTTGTAGAGCTTTAATTTAGTGAACTCCTTGATATTGTTTGGAGCATGTAATTTGATTGGTTAAGCAAAGGTGGGTGAAGAACAATGTTTATCGATTTTATTAATTTTTAAGTATGTTACTATTGACACCTAGAAAAAAGCTTCTGCCGTCCAAAACTAAAGGCCACCATACAAAGTTTGATTTTCTGCATCGTAACACCAACTATCATTTTATTTTAAATAAATAAGTACCCAAATATTTAAAAACACATTAGTCACCCACATATTCCCTAAATCAAATTCAACTATTTTAAAACACAACAAAAGTCACATAACACACACAAAAAAATCAAAATTAAAATGATAAAATTTATTTTTCCATCCGTATTTAAAATGATGAAATTATAAATATATACTTACTATATCAATTATAAAATGGGTATATCAAGTCAACTTACATGCCTTCTGAAGCATCGATCGATCGTCTTCTTCTATATTTTCGCTATCAACTACTTTTTTTTTTTGAAATGACAAGTACATTTCAACTTTATTTTGATTGTTATCCTGTGTCTAACAATTAAAAAACGAAAGAAAACTACAAAGAAAAAAAATGGCATAACGGTATATGATAAAACATTATAATTTAATAATTTATATTAAGATTTTCAATAACAACATCATCAAACATTATATCCTCCGAATTTCTATTAACTGCAGGATCATTAAATTCATCACAAAATGATAATAAAAACCATTAACAATACATTTAAGATTGATATGTAAAAGAAAAATACAATTTAAGAAATAAAGAGTAAATTAACATCTTTTATGTCCATATGAGGAAGATAAAGATGCTATGAATGTTTAGATCTGAATGACGAAACATGTTTTGATAGCCATAAACATATGAAAAGGATTGATAGGTAATAAAAATTTAATGATAGCCGAAATCATTTTCTTGGATCCCAATAATGACCCACATTTTTTATTTTTTGAGAGATAGCTAAGAAACTTAATGAACTGGCTTTAGAGGTTATACTATTTCGGGATGATTTGCTCGACCTCAATTGGTTTATCTTTTAATCACTTTGTTGTTAAGAGTTATATACATTATATGAGTAAATTCAAGCATAAACTTCATATATTTTTCTCATGACAATCCATGTAAGGTTGTAGAAGTGATTCACTACCCACATATTACTTGGAATTTTAAAAAAAATTAAGAAGAAAGTTCCCATAATAAGCTCATAATTTTTACAAAAAAATCCAAACAATGTATCTATACTATTATATTAATAGTGAGTTCAGTTTCAAGCTCACAGAAGCCTCCACCAATTTTTAGAAATGAACCGTCTTTTTATTTTATTTTATCCTTTTCCTTTCCGCTTCTGTCCTTTCTCCGTGCAGTTCTAAAAAAAAAAATTCTCCATACATGCTTACTCCTTCTCTCCTCCATTTCTGGTTCAGTTCTCCCACCGCCCCTCACTTTCGATTTTCGCTTCCCACTCCGTACTCAGTTTGATTCCAGAGATCATATTCCAAGACAACGCCGATCCCAAAACTTCGTTGACTCCGCAGCTCTTATGGCGGCCTTGGGTTAAGGCAGGAAGGAAAGAGATTATGACGCCATTCAAATCATCATTAATCGGGTCCAGATCTGCCAAACCGCTATCGTTTGAAGACGTTTTTTGATTCCTCCAAAACACCAGCAAATAGATCCAGTTCTGGTATGAGTTTTCCCCAATTCGAACTTTTTGATTATTATTTTTGAACTCCATATATCGGTTGTCCTTGAAAACTGTATTCAAATTAATATCTGCTTCCTTCTGTTCGTTGCACCCTTTTCTATTTTCAGCGTTGGTGGAACAACAGTTCGTATCCTGTTTGAAACTAAGAACTTCGATATTGAGCTTCTATCTAAATGAATTTAATTATCACTATCACACGCTGTCGGTGCTGATGTGTTTTTAACTTTGTTCATGTCGGCGTTAGTGATTTTGGCTACCGCATTATAGATTACAATTTACATGTTATTCATAAAAAGGGATTTTCTCTAGGTTTCAGTTAGAATAATGTGGATTGTATGTGTATAGTTAGTTTTTGTGGAAAATTTCATAGTCTTAAATTCAAGAAAAATGGTTGTTATAATATTCTTAGTGCATATAATCCCAAGGTTGCTTTGCATTATTTATGTTGCAACTTGCAGTGAAGATTTATCGTTTTTATGCCACTGCAAGAGCTCTAAATGTTTTTGTTACATTTCAAAGCTTTAATTTTTTTCAAGTTTGCTTCGAATAATTATAATTGTAGAAAATGAGTGCAAAACATTTTTTTTCTTCTTCATTGTGCTTTAAATTACATCCAGGCTTTTGCAGGTCGGGTTAGCTAAGGAATCAAAGCAAAAAAAAGGCACTCACATCAATTTGAAGGTATTTTAAACATATCACTGTTGCATACCTTTGATAACTGAATTTCAACAGGGTTAAATGATATATTTTGTTGCAGGACTTCACTATTGGTAATGGACTCACAGACCCATCAATTAAGTACAAGGCATATATAGAATTTTCATTAGATAATAATCCGATTAACCGATCAAATTTTGAAAGTATCAATAAATTGTACCCAAAATGTGAACAAGCAATCAAAGAATGTGGTATGTTACTATGATTAAAAACATATATTTTTAAAATGAAGCATTTTAAATTCAAATATACAATAAACTCTTTTAGTCAGATTATAATTTGAACCTGTAAAGTTTCAGGTAAGTCTGGGAGTGCTTTCACAGAAGCAAAATCAACATGTGATGGTATTATTCATGAGGTAACATTTCCAATTTCCAATTTGCAATTTGTGAATTTTTCTTTTTGCAGTCAAATTCCTAATTTCATTTATCATTATGCCATTCCCCTCCACTGTACTTAATTTACTATCGAATTTTGGTTTATATACTGTTCTCATGTTTCGATTTTGTTCTCATGTTATATGTAGTTAACTATCTCAATTTATTTCCTTGCCTTCTCATTTGTATTGTTAATGTTCCAACCAAATAAATTGATTTATGTTTTGCAGCAACTTCATGAATCATTGCTGCAATATGGAAACCAATTTAGATACATTCCTAATATCAAATGATTTATAATTTTACTCACGGTTTGAATAAATCAGAATGTTACTGCAGGCACTGTCTCCGTCTTTGTCCTCTGTCGACCATCACGGTTTATTTTCTGGGTTGGAAATGATGTTTTCACACACAAAGGAAAACATTGATACTACAATTAGATAAGAATCAGGAAGGTCTTACTTGATCCACTACAAATGCAAATACTCCATCCATTTAGAAATATGCTACCAGTGAAAAGAGTATAGGGTACAGATGAAAATTTGTAGATATTATTTAGATAGAAATGGTTAATTATGGTCTTTCGTGGATTTAATATTCCAAATAACATTAAATAACTATGCTCATTTCCATTTATATCTGAGCATTACTTATTTAATCTTTGAAATTAGTTCATTTGTTTATTTTCGCATCCATGTATTGTGTAGCAGTGAAAACTTTTGTGAAGATGAGGTTATCCTTTTGTATGCTATGAACCATCATGGAGTTGTGGTAGCTCATGTTTGAATTTTGGGAGCTAATCAACGATTCTCCATTTATAAATTTCTCCAACTCTTACTACTAGGAATGAAAGAAACAAATGCTATGCAAATTTATTATATACAAAAATATGTTTTCAACATTTCAGTCGGTGACACAAACATACTTAGTTTGTAGGTATGCTATTCCGTTTAGAGAAATATAAAATGGTTATTTTATTTATTTGTTCGTTTTCTATTACATATCCTTGGGCTTAGCCCTTCAACTTTATGTCTATGTGTGTGTGTGTACACATATAAATGAAGGGATTCACATCCCTGCCTTTTTGCATCCACAAAATATAACAAATTCATGTTTTGTACTCTACAACTATAAGAATCAAACAATTTTATTGCATATACAATCTTTTAAACATACCATTATCTCCTTAGAAATCATGACTATTTCATTATATCCCGCGCATCAAAATTCATTTTATATTCATAGATATTGGTTACACATATCATGCAAATGGATATACAAACCATTTTATATTCTATAACGTAAAAGATGCATATATGATTTTTAAAGGTGCAAATGCCTTTCAGTTAAGAACATGACCTCCAAAAACTAAATTATTTTGTGTTTTAATTTAAATTCTTGCTCATCTCCAAAAAATTATGTTCCCTCTATTTTTTGACTTTATAATAATTGGACCTATCAATTTATATGTCTAACTTATATATTATGGTTTGAACTATCAGTTATTCTAATTGTATGTCGAATTTCATATCACAAAATAGTATATATTGTTCAAATATGTGCATCTTCAACTTATATGTAATGTACAAGAGTATAAACTAAGTATGACTACAATGTTGAATATGATTTTACTTCAATGTGATTTACATCTCCAGAAAGTAAAAAATAAAAATCAGTTAGTTGTATTTTTGATGAAAAATGAGCTTTAATGAAACTAAATGTTAGGTTGATTTAACTTATACATCGTACTCTTTCTTTCCCAAGACAAAAGACAACATTCAAATTTCAGTTTGTTCAATTTTTTATATCGAGTATTCAGATAACCATTACAGATCCATGTATATTTTGCATAAACTGTACCACCTGTGATTTTAGGAAAATTACCGATATGATTTTTGTAAAAATTTATCACTCTTTAAAAATATAGATAATATTAGAGTAGTTTGCATTTCCATCTCTATGAATAAGAAAAGCTCGCTTTCGATGTTGAAAATACAATAAGATGGATATATATTTCATATAATAATCGGTCATGCAGTATAAACCTACTACAAAAGGATAGACATATAAAACTATTCCATTTGGAACGTACTAGGATGTGCCATATTTCGTGACACAGAGGAATTCAAAGTAGAGTTTTACTTATTATGCTAGAACTTTAGATCTAGAATCTAATCTCTTACCGATAGTTAAACTTTGTTAAAATACACAAATGACTTGAATTTAGGATAGTGCGTAACTCCTGCTTTGCTTATCAACGGATTGCATTTTCTCCCATTATTTAATTTATAAGTATGCACGTACATGCACTTTTTAATGATGATGCTATATTGCTCAATATGTATCATTTGTTCTATTTGCAAAACTTATGACACGCCTCCTTTTTAATACAGGCAATATAACAGAAGTTTCAATTTTGCAAATTCTGATTTTTGGCGGAACAGAGGTAAGTTTCTTAGATTATTATAACAGGTAATATAACAGAACGATTTGCCTTCGGTCCTGACTAATTATTCATGTGATTATGATTATTGTATTATTATAACACATTTTTTTTAACAGCATAACCCATGTTATTAGAAAATCACTAATTGGAACTTCAGATATTATACAATTTTGAGTGTTTTCATTGCACTTTATATTTTTAAAGTGGAAGTAAATGAAGATTTTGAATTGATAATTTCTGCCAAATATATTTCATTACATTATAGAAACACAAACATGTTCTGCAAAATAAATGATACAAGGCTCTAGATGCTCAAAATTTTGTTCATAAGTGAGTATTTGTTGTCTTTCACTGTACTCAAAATTGCGTACAGTGCAAAACTAATACTTTTGATTAAAATGATTTAGAATATCCCACTGTGTTGGAATGGGAAATTTGAATCTGAAATGAGACAGATGCAAGTGTGGGAAATTTTTTTGTCAAAAATTATGTGATCGGCTCAGAATTTTCAGTTTCTAACTAAAAATTTCATATGGTCCAAAGAGTAGTTTCGATTTGAAATTCAAAATTTTAGAATAGATTCTCCCTTTATTACTTATATAATTGGATATGCTGAAACGACAATTTATTTGTTGTACCTACTATGGTACATGTCATGTGACATGTCATAAATAGAAGGTTCCAATAAATACATGTCCTCTACCTTTCCCAATGGCAGTTACATATAGTTCACATACATAACCATTCATATGCACATGTCTTCTGCTTCTACGACAGTTACGTATTGCTTGAATGAAGATTTTCATATATTAATAACTGTACTGAAACTGAATCGAGTGTGAGAACATAAAATATAGGACAACAGTTATTGAAATTTTTATTAAACTGCAGAAGCAAAAGGGAATGTAAGTACCATGCCCACTATACAACAAACTGAATGAAACACTTCAGAAAATAATGCACTATTTTCCTCCTTTCATCGTCTAACTCTAACGTAATAAACTATATAACCTTATTCCCACTTTTTTCCATACCCCATACGCTACACATCTGATTACACCGATCACTACCATATTCCTCTTTTTGTAGGGTTTTCCAATCATGACCGCAACCAGCTCCAACCTCTCCACCCTTCCTCCCGGACGTGAGTGTAATCCAATCACCGTCCGAATATTTTAGCACTACCAGTTTGAGCATGCGAAAAGTAACAAACCTTTTTCTGAGAATTTTTTCCTCCTCCACAATTTGGTCATTTAAATCAATATTTTAGCACTAGATATGATGATAAAATTGGGAGACTGCTTTATAGATGATTTCATGAAATAATTTGTTTTTATGATGTCGAATATTTAAATTACTCCCGAAAATGACTGCATAGGTGGATATTTTTGTATGATTTTTTTTTTATAGCATGCATATAACTGTAACCCATGGGCACAACACGGATTAAGTTGGAGCCATTATGATCTTCATAAGAAAAATGTTATATGAATTAGAATCTTAAAAAAATGCGATTTTCACACAGGAACCTAGATATTTTGCTTCTGATATGACAAATTTCTGTTTACCTTACTCCTTTGCAAAAATGACCAACAACATCCTTTTGCTACTGTCCATGAACAAATAGAAAAAAACCTTAGGTGATTAGTGTTGCTGTAACATATGTGACACAATTTCTTTGCCGTTTGATGCACTGTCATCATAATATGCCAACTCCATATCAACGCATGCCCAAACTGCAAACAAATAAAGGAATAACAAAGTATATAAAAACCTATACCCACCAAATTGTAATCTTACGTTTGACGTACACAGTTATTTGTATTTGCATTTGCATTTATTTCTAACCTTTACTCTATCTTGGAAATTTTCAGGCATGGATGCTAACATACACTATGACTCTAACTGGGCTATAGTATTTATTGGAGCTGTAAATGCTGCCTGAAAGCTTTGAACCATTACCAGCATTACTAGCTTTCTGTTTCTTGAAGTTATTCATTTTGGCTGTTGTATTTGTATATGACACTGTTACGTTATACAATACTTAAGCTTTTTGGTTTGTCACATATTTGAACATGCTTCTTTCCTACTGTTCGAATTGCATACCCGCCCATATGGTTCTATATTTTAATGTACTTTATAAATATTCTTCTCTGAATGCAGTGATACCTCATACGTTTTGTTTTTAATAATAAATTTGCCTCCCTTTATTTTTTTATGTGTTACCCCCTAAAACCGGATATATCTATGCAGTCTTTATCCTTCATATAGTTATTATTATGTATTGCTACCAAGCAATTGTAAATGTAAATATCAATGAAACTACATAATTTTAGTCACATCCGTGTGCGAAGCACGGGTTCGCACTAGTTGTACTGTACAAGTAAATTATAGAAATAAACCCATGAAAGCGTTCCACTGTATGTACAATGTTTTGGATCAAAACTGCCACTGCACCTCTAGTTACTTCCATACTGATAGAATACTTTCATCCTCCACATGAACAAATACTTCAACAGTCACGCTTGTTGCGAAAAGAGTCCATGGTTTTAACTCTCATCAATCCTATACAAAATATAAATGTGTAAATTGCAGTGTTCTTTGAAGAGCTTCCATTTTGTTTAATTTGTTACGTATAAAAACATTAACTATACATACCTTGGCATATTGCATATACCTATTTAGCTTTGTATCTTCAAGTTAGTAATGACAGTTAATACTTGATGGATTAGGTCAGAGAATTCTCAAAGTGATACATTTAGATGAGAGTCAAGAAAGTTAAAGAAGAAATGTTTTTTGAAAGAAGTAAGATTATACTGCAAGCTTTGCATTTTTTCAGACTGAATAAGACCGTCATATTTTGAAATAGTTAATCTAAGACGATACTCATTCCGTACGAGTATATCCAAAACTAACAATCAAGCACTACTTATACAAATTTGCTGAACGTCTGTATCACTATATGCTGGAACAATAAGCAGCAAGTACACAAGCACTAAAAAATAGAAAAATAGCATGTGTATACCAATACCTAATTGTGATATAGAACCATGTATACAAATAATTGAATACATGTTTCTTTCATTTTTTATTGGTGAAAGATGTATTGAACTATGTTTATTGGGAACTCATCTTTGCACATAGAGCATCATAACTGAAAGTCTGAAAATAAAATTATGGATTGTGTATTATCTCAAAGTGATCTTTTAAGTGTCCTGATTCCAGACATGCTTACAAATATTGTGTAGAAACAGTGAGATGACTTATTTCGCTTGCAAAAGTGACAGCAGAGAATCAAAGAATAAGACTTACACAGCCACTTCAAGAGAGCTTTTCCTTTCCAAAACAATATACAGAGAAAAGTCACCAAGGGAGCATAATAACACCATAGTTGTTGCAAGACTTTTGCTTGAGTTTTAGCAGAATGAACAATCATACATACAGTTTGATGTTAGTGTGCCAATTAAATTAATTTTTTATCAGTCCTTGTAAACATGCAGTGATATCATTGCCAAGATATAAGTAGTAGAAAAACCGTACGAATTCAACATGATTATTTTAATACAAAGACAGTAATTAAGTATAAGAGTGAACATAAATTGCATATATTTAGCCTAGTTGGAAAGTCAGATTGCAGAGTTCGAAGGCTATCTACTAAATCAGTGCTAACCAAAGCAGCCAAGGTTTTGGATGACTATCTCATAAACTTATTAAAAAATAATAAAAGGGTGTTGTTTAAAAAGACTTTTTTGCTGAAGTAGTCTTTAGATGCCATTGTTGTAGTCCAGCATCTGATAAATACAAAGCAAGAGATTGAAACTTAAACAATCATATTTGTTGTTGTAAAGCACAAACCTCTACCTGTTGCTATTCCTATAATCTATAGATGAATCTCAAATATGGTTTGCTGCAAAATTAAATTGTCGAATTGATCAATTGAAGTGCAAATTCAAGTTTAATTTGAGAAGTTTTTTTATTTTGAATAAAACAAAGCTTTGAAAGAGTAGTATGTAGTTTACCCAAGTTGTTATCAGCATTTATCAACCTAATTTCAAATTCCTCAACTAAATCTGTACCACCATCAGAAAAGAATACATTAGAATAACTGAACTAAAAGAACAAATTTTGTGACCAATTATCCAAAAAGATGCTTACATGAAGGAAGAAGAGGGGGGAAGCTAGCGTTTTGCATTTTCAAGGTCTAATCCTTGCCATTTTAAAGCCAATTGTCTTTCCTATTAAAGTTCAACATGAATTTGGAAGGTGGATCAAATGGGTTTTGTAAAGTGAGCCGAAAAAATAGGGGAGAAGAAGATAAAATTGTGGGAAGTGAGCAGAACATGCACATAACTGAATTGATCAACAGCCGTGCGAAGGAAAATGACAAAAAGACCTCCGTTTTCTACTATACTTTGCAGAATAGAAGATGGGTAGCTTAGAAACAACAAAAAAGACTTCACTTTGACTTAGTTGACAAGTATTTACTTATATATAAGATAACAACTTGAATTAGATCTTTTTTATTAAGAAAAAAAAAACAATCAACAAATTAATAACAAATACGGTCTCCGAATGAATAGCAAACAATGAATATTGATGCTCATGCATGTGCTAACACGGGCGTTATTAGTTTTTTCATGTTCATGTACAAGTTGGTTTGCTTCATGTATGTAGTTTATCACTAGGTAGAATTTGCATCTTTAGCTAATTCTACTGGTAACGTGCAGGTGCAAATGATATAATGATATTCATGGAATAGAATATCAATGATAATTACAATGATCCACAAAACATAAATGAATAAACTGCATACTGATATAATGATATTTGATACATTGAATATATTGATTTCATAACTATCTGACACAATGCAATTTACTAGTCAATCTCGAGGGCTGCTGTTTTGATGTCATTTCAGCATTATGGCATGTCAGGTTACTCACTAATTTTATTTAATGTCATTGCACTTGGTTTTTACAGGAACTATGAAGACAGTTTTGATGATTAGAAGAAAGAACACAGAATTTGAATGTTCATTCATATTTTTGTATTATTTATTTGAATTGTAATTTTGTAAGAAATAATTAGATTAGATAGGTATGTGGTTATTTCAATATTGTGTAAACTTCATAGATGTTCTGCAATATGGTATGAACTAAGTTGACATGTATATGATTCTATTTATTCAAAGAATTGTAATCTGTTAGTTTTTGTATTCATATGCTGCTTGGTACTTCATAGATCATGAGTTTTTTTTCTCGAATATGTTAAACATAGAATAATACATATTTTAAGTTTGGAAAGGGGATATTTCCAGATATTATGAAATATCTGTATCATAAAAAAAAGATATGGATATTTTCGATCATCAACGCGGATTCAATTTCTGTCCTAAATGAAATCGGATCGGACACGGACTGGACATGGACCAAACGAGATTTATACTCGTACAAATTTTGGTACCCTAAGTTATGTTCTGAATAAAATCGAACGAACACGGATTGATGTTTTTCGACCACAAACTCAAACGGACATGGGCAGACAATGTTATTTACATCACATTTTATGATTTTTAATAGAGTTTCTATCAATTATAAAAAAATTACCAATATATACCGAAGTATAAATATTTTATGAATCTTTACGCAATCAACCAACCAAACAATTGTCATAAATATTTTGAAGAACATTATGAATAGACTGAATTGTAAGAAATTCGGACGAATTCAAATGAATACGGATCGGACAAGATTTTTGCCCGCACAAATTTTGTTATCCTAACTCATTTCGTAAATGAAAATCGAACGGACTCGAACGGAAGCTTTTCGACCACGGACTCGAACGGACATCAGACTCTCGAAAAAAATTAACAGTCCTACGGATATCAGAAGCAAATTTTAATTTTTTGATGCTGACATAGTGATATGTACTCCGTTTGCATTTGATACAACCACGTTTGGAAAGATGGGTGAAAAATCCAGCAGTATAAACATTTACACTTCTATGTGAAGGATCATCAAGGGTGAACCCCTGTTGGAAGCATGAATTAATATTAAAGATCGGGTTTTACGTCTTCGTTATAATGCTCAAAAGAATTTGTTTATATAACAAATAGATTTATTATTTTTATTGTATATGTATGCAATGTTTCAAGTTTGAAAGCTTTGAATTTAAATTAAAATATTAAATTTGCACGATTGAAATGAAGAAATTTAACATTGTTATATGAAAATAAAGAATATAGATAAAAGAATCTTAACTTGAAAACAAACCAACTCTTTCAAATTAACCATATTTGAAATAAAATTGTGATCACAAACACTAATAGGTTTGGCTCAGTTGGTTGATAGTTCATACTGCGAGATCAAATGCCACAATTTCGAGTATCAAGATCGATACTTGTTGGCATTAATGAACCATTTAAAAAAAACTGTGATCACAGACCTACACGTTGATCAAAATTATATAGTAACAAGATGCCAACCTATTGATCAAAACCTATGATCTCAAAATTGAATCTGTAACAGAAGCGTTGGTTGATAGTTGATACCATACAAAACATGGAGAAACCGGAAAGGTAGTTCGAATCTGGACTAGCTCTTCAAATAATGAGCTCAATTTTTACACAGGACTAATTAAATTCCTTCATTATATGTCACCTACAAGTGCCAGAATATTCCTAGTTAGCGTACAAATTTAGGGCAACATGTAACTGACATATACAAACAAGCACATATCTGATTGCATTCATCTTGTTCACAAAATTCACAGGCTGACAGACTGTTATCAACATAAAACAAGGAAGAAGCACATACCACTTATTGTACCAAACGATCTTCAGCATTATGAACACTTCTAAACTCAGGAAGATCATCGCTAACCGAAAACTTTAATCACTTCTTCTTCTCAACGTAGGTCAAACTCGGATACAAAACAACACCAAAGACTACGGCAACAAGACTGACCAGACTAATCTTCAAAGTAGAAAAAGCCAAAACCAGCCCCCATCAGCACCGTAGGAAGAAGCAGCATCAAAGAACCCCCAACTGTCCCTAACGGTACCTAAAAGGCCTAGAAACATTAGGGTATTTCATCCCTGGCCTTATAAACGCAATGAACTCCAGTATCATACCAAAGCAGTACAAAAAATTCTCACCTGCAACAATTTCCTGAAAGCTCATCCAAGACAATAGAAGCACACCAGAAGCCGAGAACAATATACCCAAAATCAGAGTTCCAAACCTTGACCTAATTTCAAATATTTCATGGAGCATCCCTCTTTCAGCCATGCCTAAAAAGCTGATATGAATCACTATTCATTTCAGCTACAAAAAATACCATATTCGATAAGGTGGCTGGTCCTTGTAACCAATAACTTGGCCAAACTACACATGTAAGTGTAGCTGTGTCTGAAAAATACCCACCTTCTCGTGAATCTCTATCAAGTGGAACTGCCCCAGTGCCTGATAGAAGTGGGGTACAAATATGCAACCACAACTAATATAACTGCATGAAAAAGTGCCTTAGGCAGGGGAATACCTATATGAGGCCCAGTGGGGGCAGCTGCCCCCACTGGATTTTGCGCTTTTTTTTGTTTTTGATATTTATAATGGAATTGAGTTTTGTGAGCAGGTAGGACTAATGCAACAGTAGAAGTTCATGATAACGCATAAAGCCAATAAACAAAAAGAATTCATCATTCTCGCTTCTCAATGAAGAACAATTAGAAAGATTTTAATCATACCAAGCAAAGAGGTCTCTTCAGATTTGGAAATTAAAAAGTCCCCAGCAATAGTATTTAATTCTTTACGATCCTACCAAGCAAAGAGGTAATTAATTAGTTTTGAAATTGAAAAAACTCTAAAATAGTAAAATTTACAAATTTTTACTGTATGAAATCAAATTTCAAAGATGCTTTGAATTATTTTTTTTTATTCATTCCAAGAATATGGATATGAGAAATTTAGTATGATTTGAATATTTATTTTATTTATTTGTAATGCTTCCATATTTGAATTGATTACCAATTGCTGTCATAATTGACTTAGTTAGCATAAACCAAATGTTTGCCCTAAATATGATTGAACAACTAAACTTGGTATTTTTTTTCATTTTCCTAGCAAAATTATAACTCGTTTGTCTTCTGACCGGTTCTTCGGAATTTCTTTAGGTAAATAATATGATAAATAATATGCTAAGTTATTTCACATAATGTTTTAATATTTTATCATGCTTAAATTGAATATTAATATACGGCTTTCGTGGATCAAAATTGTGTTGATTATTATTATGAAAATATATGGTCATTTTTTAAAGTTTCGTCCTCATTGACTCAAATCTCTACATACGTCACTGGCCTTAAGTAAGATTTTCTTAGGGTTACGTACTTATCCTGCTAAGGTACTAACCAAGTCCCACTAGTTGAGGTTCTAGAAAAGAGTGTTTAGGTACAAATTCAACATTTATTTTATCTCCTACAAACCATCTCTTTGGCTACATTTTAGGTATTGATACAATTTTCATAACTAGAAATGTAAGCAACGATAAGGCTCCAAGACAAACTGCAGCCCAACCTACGATGACTAAGCCTCGATAGTTCGGAAATGTTAAAATAGCGGTTAAGGCTAGTACCGAAACATTTATGGATCATCCTTCTCATAATGTCGGCACACCTGGTTTAATGTAATCCAAGAAAAAAATTGGATAGAGAACATTGTCGATCAAACCACTAAGCCACTTCATCCAGCCTTGCTTAAATTCCCAAAATGTGCCTAGGACAGAAAATACCCATACTGCGTAGTCTCCATTTTCGACGAACATAGCGCCTTGTTCTACAGTGATTGGGGATCGGGTATGCTTCACACTATTGGAAAGACTAGAAAGCCGATGATGGCTAATGGAGGTCCCACTGCTTTTACGGTGTCTTTTCTACCAAAAGGGTCATTCGAAAACTCGTAAAAAATTAAGAAAATAAACGGTACCATTGACGCTTTTTTACGGTATCTGTTTTGATTGCCACTTCTAAGATTTCATGCTCATGTTCCCCCATTAACGGCCATACAACAAAGATGTTGCCTATTTTCTGAACAAAGTACATATAATCATCGAGGTTAGTCAATTTTACTCTTTTACAGAGATTGAAATTTGGTATGAGTCGATAAGGCATTTAGTTTAGAAATCTGATCATTTTGGAAAATAGTAAAGTAAACTATATTCGTTTGATATTTTCAGAGCAATACTTCAACTGAAACTTGCATTGCAATTCATAAGATTCAATTATATTGCAAGAACTCTTAGAATACTTCTACGTGTTGGCAGAGTTTGAATGTAAATATATACTGGCTATTGGTAAGGAAAATAGAGAAGATGTTTTAATATTAAACATAAAATAAAAAGCATCTTGCAATGGGACAAAGCATATCCTAAATTTAGCCTTGAAAAAGGTAATTTAATCATTCTACTGTTGTCTACTAACATTTTTTTTCTTACAGATCATATCTAGGACTATTCGCATAGGATAACTTTTAAACAAAATAAAAAGGGAAATTCATAAACTTCCTGATTTTGTGTTCTGCCCAAAGCCACAATATCCTTATAACCGACCCTGATCTGTATAAAATTCTGTAATTCCATTATGTGTATTCGGTTCATTCAAACTGTTACAAAATCTATGTTTAAGATCTTGCTAAATTAAAAAACCTACATAATCATTATATCGCTGATTCACAGGAGCATGTAGTGATTTTTGTTCAAAAATCAAATTGAGATAAGGTAATAGGAAAATCATGGTGGTACTGAACGAAGAAACAGATTTATAGAAGATTAAAAACGAAAAAAACGAAAAAAACAAAAAAGATCAACTTATTAGCCACTGATTCATATAAGCGAGTAGATTTGGAGTTACGCCTGATTCCGAATTCATTGCAAAGTGTTAGAACTTTCCAAAATAAATAATTTTTCTATGTGACTTAAAAAATTCTCTTTGATTTGATTTTCGATACTATGAATCCAAGGAGTTTGAAAGACAACCTATAGGATTGAGCTAGGCCCTAGTAATATCTTTATTAGTAGTAGAACAGAAACTGTGAAATTCAAAAAATACAGTTATGTGCAAACAAGTAGTCAGAGGTTCGAATTCCACCAAGAATTGTGTCCAAAAAAATTCCAATTTCATTTTTCATTTTTTAATCAAAACTACGTAGAAATTTCAAATTTTATACGGACTTTTCATATGCACGTGTGTTGTACGTGACATAAAATCTCATTGATGTATTCTTATGTTAAACAATTGGTTCATGTAAAAACACACGACTAACGGTTGATTTAGGACCGTACTTACAAAGTCACTACTGGATTGCAGCATCAGCCCTTCTAGTGGGAAGCGCGTTTTAAAACAAACACGGTAAAATGTGGAAACCATAAAATTTGAAACTCCGTCGAACACAACTTTATTTTTATAAAGCATTTGAGGAAAAACTTGGTTAATCGTTCAAATTTATATTCTAGGATGTTAAGTTAATAATTGAGTTGGAAATCAATTATTTGTATTACTACAATTTTATTGTAATTTTTTTTATTATGCCGTGTCAATTTTTTTATTTATCACTGGTTAAATAGTAAAATAATACCATAGATTTACTATTAATTGACTTGTTAAGTATAAATGAATATCTTAAGTGCTTTATATAAAATAAAGATGCTGTGTTTTAAATTTTGAAATTATCAGATCGACCATTAAGAAAGTTTGTTTTACATAGTTCGGGTAAAATTAAACAATGTGAAGCCAAAAAACAAAGAGTGTTAAAAAAATTATCTTCAACATGTCCCTTAAATATCTTATTAAATCTTTATGCTATTATTTACTTGATTCTATGCACACAAATCTATCAAATCACATTTTCTATTCTTATTCTAATATTTAAATTATTTGTTTGAACAGATGTTTAATTTTAAAGTGCTCGCAGCCTATTAGAAAATATTAACATTATTTTCAATATCATTCATAATCACTTTCCATCAAATTAGTTTTTGCTTTTAGAATTAGAAAACAATGACAATCTATGAGTTATGCCTAATAAAAAGAGAAACAGTTGTTGAGTCAAATATTTAAATAACATTGTAAATTACATCAAAATACTCTTAAAAAGGTTTTAAACTCCGCCATAAATAATTCATTTGCCGATGAAATAAATGTGTCGATAAAAAAAAGGGAAAACAATTATTACAACAATATTCAATATGTTGTCGATCACCATACTACGTTTATATTAAACTTCTCAACAAGCTTTACATGGATTGAATGACATTAAAAATTAAAGTTTGAACTTTTAAATTTCAAATTGTAGCCATTTATCTTTCATGTGTGGGACATGAACCATTTGTGCAATTTATCATTGTCTTTCCTTGCATGTTATTTGCATAATTTATTTTGCACTTTATATGAGGACATTCTACCATTTGTACTAATCATTTTGATTTCGCAAATATTAGAAGGTGCGAGTGAGATTAGCGAACGCTGCCAAGCACAAAAATAAATGTTATGAAACACCATGAATTTCTATTTTTCCTTCTTAATATTTATGCATAACCTTCTAATATTAAACCACTCCTTTGTTTTGCACGCATGAACTGCATGCTATTAGATCTTGTGTGTTATTATTTAAACCGGATTGTGGTGAAAATCAGAAGGCTGCAAGGGGTACTGCAAAATAGGGGTGTCATTAAACGCTCATATATATACACACACACATATTGCGGGAAATAATCAACCGGTCATATTCTTCGTTGTCCCGATGGACCAATTGATATTTTAATCAATTAAAAAAAATATGGAACGTGTGGTGGAGATTGCATTGATCCATGAAGAAATCGAAAATAGGCCTAGGTGATTTCAACTCATAGATTGCGCTAGTTATTTTCACTATATAATCATATATAAGTATGAATTTCACATACCACAATGTATTTTTTTCATGGACTATGATGGTTCTTTTCTGCTTAATTCACATTTTGTTGTAGCAACTAATACTAACAATCTATAAATGTCCATTTAATAATTTTGTTGGAGAACTGAAATCACTAAAAATTAAGCAAAATATAAGTACGCGTTGAAAAAAATAAACATTCAATTTTTACTAATTTGTAATGAAATAGAAATTTCTTTAAAGGAGAGAGGTGAAAATGATCAGAAGTTGAATTGTATTAATGGGTGTTGTCACATCCATGTAAAACGCTTTCTAATGCCGTTTTAAGTGGGAAATATTACACTGATTATCGATTTTCAATTTTGACGCTTGTTACGCATTCAATTTTCCATTTTTGTACGCCCAAATCCAAAAATTAAAAACTACACAAATTGTACACGTTAAATATTTGGTAAGCATTAAATTATAATATGTTTATTGTCATTTTTAATTAATTTTAGTTACACATTAAATTATAATATGTTAGAAAAAATTTACAATCGAAGAGATCTAAGAAGACATTTTTGCAGAGAACAAAGTAGATATGATTATAGAGATTTAAGGAGACATTCAATTTGGTTTTACAAACCTAAAGTTGACAAATCTAACAGTCGGTTTGATTATTAAAACTCATCATCTTCACATACCCATTTGCATTTAAACAAATAAAAATATAACTTGTATGACAGTACAAAAAATAACAATGTACTCAGTACTCCACTATTTTCGAAATGATTGGATTTCTAAACTCAATGCCTTCATAATTTAATGAAACATACCTAATAAGTCACAATATAATTTAACGAAACATGTCATTTGCATTATGTATTTTGTTTAGAAAATCAACAACATCGATGACGTAGAACCACCAATAGAAGAAGCCGAGTAAGAAACCCAAAAAGAAGGGCTACCCAAAACTCATGCTATAAAAAAGTGTCAACGATACCCCTAATTATCCTAATATTTTACGAGGTTTCGGACGGTCCTTTCGGTATAGAAGACACCGTTAAAGCGGCGGGACCTATCACGACCATCATTGCAGGTTTTCTAGTCTTCCCAATAGCGTGGAACGTACCCGAGCCCTAATCACTACAGAACTAGGCACAATATTCCTCAAAAACGAAGGATATGTAGTATGGTTATCTTCAACCGAGGCCCATTTGGGGATTTCAGCATGGCTGAATGAAATGGCTTGGTGGTTTCATCGACTGTGCTCTCTATCCAGTTCTCGTATTTGATTACATTAAAGCAGGCATGTCAGCACTGGGAGGAGGATGGCCTAAAAATGTTTCATCACTAGCCTTAATCGCTATTTGAACATTCTAGAATTGTCAAGGATATCATAGTTGGTTGGGCAACAGTTTGTATATATTGAAGTCTCAACACTGCTTTCATTTCTGGTTATGGAATTATATCAATATCAAAACTGCAAATTTGCAGTGGCATGATGTTATGTGCAAATTAGTTTCGTCTAAATACCACTTCAATGTAATGTGAAGTCATAATGAAATAAGTCCACCCTAACAAATTGAATCACTATGTGAATAATATAAACAATGAAATTGGGATACAATAAAACTAAAGGGTATGGGTACTAATACAATAAAATATAATATTTTCGGGTAACACTCAAAATCTAGCACTCCAAATAAAGACTTAACAAAGCTCATAAATACATTCAAAAGCAACAATAAAAACTTACCGAATTTCACTAAGTTTCTATCCCAAGGCACTACATGTATTATTATAATAATACCACGTTACTATTATAATAAATCATGCATGTTACTATTATAATAAATCATGCACTTATCCACCAACATTTTTTCTCCTAGCTCTTTATGATCCATGATGTCAGTTGACGTAGTCGGCGCAACGTATTCAAACTACAAAAAAGTTCCACCGAAGCCATGTCAATGTAATAATCCGTATAATTGCATGCAAGTCGTACTCTTGCATGCAAAATTGAAAGAAAACAAATAATGTTATATGTTTAAAGCTTAAGTGTGTCTGTGTACGCACACACATATGTGAACGAAACATAATCTTATCACCTGATAATACCAGGAGCTATTCCTCTATCCCCATTTTACATGTTTCCATGTCCCCCACTGCATGTCAACCATTCATTTATCCATCATCGCATTCTACTTTAATATGATGAGTCCCGCATACAAATTAAATAGCTGAAATGTATGGTTGAGATTTAATGGAGCACATGGGGACACAGAAGTCGTGGACATTGAGTTGAATAATACCAGATCCAAAGCTCCAACTTGTTGTGATGAGGCTCAATTAATAACCGATTGGACATAAGTAAACTGCACAAAAAAAGTTCTATGTTCCATATATTTAGTGGTCAAAAGGAAAATTTACATTCTTATGTCTTATGTTTTTCATGTCGAAATAAATTGCTTTCTTATGGCTTATATTCTTTTATGTTGAAACATAAAATCATAAATGAGTGTTAATATAATATTATGTTATCATTTCATCAAAATTAACTTGCATATTTTGACATGTCAGATTCTTAGCTTCATTTTGTGTGCTAATAAGAAAATTTCAGGTGGATTTATAACTGTCCATCACGAAGTATTTCATTAAGTAATCTTTCTTCTCATGTCAGCAAAAATACACTTGATTACCGTATGAGAACATGCTTTATGATAAAGGGCAAAAAATAATTTTCCACCTGATAAATATTTTATAAAGTAGTGGTTTAGGAGAAAGAAAATGAAGATTTTTAAGCAAAAATTAGGTACTATATATATTTATCCATTCACTAGTTGAGCTCATAAAGTAAGATAAGTGTATGTTATCTTTTATGCTTAAAAGTACAATATTCATTGCAGCAATGTAGGACCGATTTTTAGAAGAATGATTAAAGTACCTTAGCTGAGAGTCATATGACAATGACCAAAAGAAAACATAAGTTAATAACCTTACACACATCAGATATTGAACTCATATCCACACAAACAAATTTCTCAAAACTAGACTCTCCTGTGTGTATATATATTAATATACACCAAAACTGAAGGTTTTAGAGAGCAATAATATATTATATATATATATATATATATATATGCACATGTGTGCATGTGTATATGCACATGTGTGCATGTGTATATGCACATTCAACTTGCTCAGACAAGGAAAACAAAAGACGCAATAATGCAATTGTATGAGCATGAGTAAAAGTCTTAAAGTAAACAATATCTTATGTTTTTACCTCAAATATACTTTTTTGGCATTACAGATTACAATCAGGACTCCGGATAAAGGTGACCTTGCAAGCACAATAGAAAGAGTATCAACTCTAAAAATAGTCCCTGATAATAAGAGCAGTGAGCATAACTAGTGCACTAGTATAAATCATACATCTGATGAAAAGCATCAGTATGGTTCCTCCTACCTTGCATTGGATATCCAATGAAAGAATCTGAATTAACCTAAGCAACAGTTAGGGGATTGCGTAGTAATACATGAATTGTCTTTTCTTTATTCATAATTTCTTAGACCTGCATATAATATAAAATTTATTAGCTGTTATATCATCACCAGAAAAAAAGATGCCATGTTTTACTACTCATGCAATGCCCATAAATATTTTTCTGTCACCCCTTTTTTTTCTGGATTGTGAGATAATGCTTTGTTTTCCTTTCTTAGATTTAAGCTCTCAGTTTATTGGCTGCGACCACTTTATACGTAGCTGTACATATGCAATTTAAACTTAAACATTTACACGAATAGAAAAACTCATTCTAACAATAAGATTGTACTTTAGCAGAATATTTACTGGAATTTTACAATCTACTGTAAAATGATATTTCAACAAAGCTTTATCGCAATGAATTCAGTAGAAATACAGAAAAGTCAAGAGACGATCTAGGTGCATAATTTCGTAACCACGTGAAATTGACGTTTTATTACAGTCTAATATAAAATATTGATAACTACATTTATTATTTTATATATGAAAAATATTTTCTTTTACGTTTTTACATACAAAGAATTGTTTTATTTCCGTGTACATAAAATGATAAATCCTGCATTTTAGCGAAGTTATTAACCTTTTTAACTTTTATATGAATTGGATCCTACGGTTATTTTTCATCAAATCTTTTTTTCCATTAATATATACCAAACATGTTCAATCTTTCACCTCTCCTAATACGTTTTCTATCGAAAAGGCTAAATAAATTTATTTCGATAATATATTTATCTTTATCGTTTATATTTAAAGTAAAAGATAATTGATAAAGGTAAATTATAAAAAGATAAAAGAATAGAGGATAAACTAAATTAGTAAAAGGTACCAGATAAAATATAAATGAATGGATACTAAACTAAAAGAATAAATGATAAAAGATAAAAGAATAAATGATAAACCAAAATAAATGAAAGAATAAATTACAAAAGGATATAAATGAAAAGGAAGATTAGAAGATAAAAGGATAACAGACATACCAAAAGATAAAAGATAAATCATATTGCATGGTTATATTTATAAATGTGAATTACGAAGAATTCAAATGCCTCAGCTTGAATTATATACATCAATTATCATTTAGTTCGTAAAAGATGAGAACAAGAAAATGCATTTTTTTCTCTCTCAGATATGTATGACCATGGCTAGTAATTCAAATTATTCTGGCTTCGACTACGAAACAAATGACATTGCCCCAAAAAACATAAATAATAGATGTAGCAAAGATGGTACCTGATCACAAATTTGACCATCCTCACAATCAATCTTCAGTCCCATGTATATTACATAAATGAAACCTTCTTCTGCGTATTTAACCTTCTATTCCCTTCTCATGAGTTCTCCTTTCATTTGGTTTTCCATTGAAGTTTCTACTTGGTTCATTTGGTCTCCCATTAAAAAATTTCCTTGGAACATCCATTTCAACTTTCACTCTCCTAACCCCTTGTTTCACATTCTCTTGATTACCATCGCACCATTCATCATCGCTTGCAAATTCATCATCTTCAATGTCAGAAATCTCAGAGTACTCATCTTCATCCTCCTCCTCATCCACTTGGCCGTCATCATACTCCAAAGCATCACTCCCCTTTCTATCCTTTCTCCTACTCTTCTTTCCCTTCTTATTGCCTTTACCGCTCTTCTCCTTCCCTTTCATCGTCAAATGTATATACTGATACCCTACCCCCATCAATAGATGCTTCTCCCAAAGTGAATCCCTCCTATATGCCTCCTTCAAAACAACCGTCTGAGTCCTCAACTTGTTCGACAAGTAAAAAATCCCTGGATGATGCAAAATCATCTTCCTATACCCGGAATTTAACCCTAAATATCAGGCTACCATCTGCAAGGTCTCCTTTGTCGTCTTCTTCGAGACAGTCAAACTCAAAACCTAATGCATCATCCCTACTGCCACTTCTCCCACAAATCACTATTCTTCTTCAGCCTCGACCCATCTTCATAAGGGCTAACGTATGGAAGCTTCTGCCACTCCTCCACCCACTTTCTAACCCTCTTCTCCATTGAAAACCCCGTTGAGTATTTCAAAGGAAACCAAAGACTCATGCCTTTTTTGTACCCACCCGTTTTTTCAGAGTACCTTTCCATCTCCGAAACCGCTAGATCTTTGCTGTAGCAAACGAGCTCAAGATCGAATCCGCCTTTGCACCCACCGCCCTCCACGATATGAAAATAATCCGGATATTCGGGTAGCAAACTTTTGATGAAATCGTCTGGTAGTCCGAGATCCCACCTTAGATTATTGACGACGTCGATCGGGAGCAAATGATTACGGCAGAGCATGAGGAAACGGAGGAGGCGGTCGGCGGTCTCAGCCTTGCAAGAGTTGTAGACGAGCTCTCCTCCTCGTGGATCTGGATGAGTGGATTGGAAGTTTGGAAGAGGGTTGGGGGTTGTCGGAAAGGAGGGTCTCGAGGAAGGCGTGGGGGAAGAGGCGGAGGAATCGAATGGGGTGGAAGGGGAGGCGGCTGGCGGAGGCGGAGGCGTTGATGGTGATGAAAGGAGTGGGGAAAACGGAGGTGTTGATCAGGAGGTTTTTGAGGTTGTGGAATGAGAGGAGGTGCTTCTCTTTCTCAACGGCATAGTCAAGAGCGCGGTGGTGGACCCAGGGGACTCGTGCTTCGATGAAAGTTCGGATTTTGGGGTTGGACTGTTGTTTTGGAGGGTGGAACTTTTTGAGATGGAACGTTTCTTTCGATTTGGAGAAGGAAGACTGCGAAGAGAAAGAGAGAGAATATATAAAAGCATTCAATGAATGTCATTATGTCAAATTCATGGAATTTCTTCTCCCAGTATCCTTGAACCTATTAAATGATATTAAATTATAATAACTCAAATCTCTCTTATTAATTTTAGGTTCTTTCACAACTCTCGATTTTTTTGGATTATATGGATAATTAAGTGTCCTTTCAATTTATCATTAGTATTACAAATTTCTACTAGTTCTCTCAATTATCATTTTACACTTAAATATCAAAATCCAATAACTATAGTTATTCACAAATTCACCTAAGATTTTTCATATTAATTTAAATTCAAGGCTATATATTTAAATTACATAAGTGGTCTAAAATTTGAACTTCTGAAATAAATCCATTGAACGAACGGTCATTATTTTGTATAACAAGTCCTAACTGAAATAATTCTAAATTTTGTATACTACACTTATATTGACAAAAATTGCCGAACTAATATTTCATTCAACCTATATAACTCAAAATTTCTAAAATTATGTATGAATTATGTTTTGTTCTTTTACGTTACTTCAATCTAAGTCTACGTAATTTATTTCTTTCTAAAAATAATATTTAATTAAAAAGAAATATATAAATAATTTTTCTTTTAGAACTTGTTATTTTATTGTAAACTGACATATACGTAAAAAGAATTCCTTTCTAAAACATGTACTATTACAAACATGTTCAACGTTTTTCTTTTTAAAATTGGTAAATCAAGTGAATTCTGTATCATTGATAAATTATTATTTTTAAAAAATAATATTAAATTAACTGTAAGTGATGAATAATGTAGCTTGTAATTTTGAAAAATAATAAATATTTTCAGTTAATATGATTTGTGAAAATGTTAAATTTGAATTATGTATTTCCATAATTTACGTTAACTAAAGAATAAGTAGATTGTTATACGTAAATCATGGAATGAATATGCTGTTTTGTTTAGTCGTGAAAAATGTTAAATCCTTAGCTCTGACGCCTTTATATAAAAGAGGCTATGTAATATAAATACATTTCTAATTTCAGGAATGAATAATACATCTTCTGTCTCTCTCTCTAATTACTTCTACTTTCTTCATTTTATAACACGTTATCAGCACGATCTCTGAACAAAAAACATTGTAGATTTGAATTGTGATAATCCAGAAGACCAGATCTACTTTGCTTTTCAAAACTAATTATAGATCTCAAGATGGTAAGCAATTTTTCTGATTTAATTATATTGATCTTATCTTTTTCAAATCTAATTCCATTAATTTTATCTTCTTAGATCTCATTCAATCATAGATCTAATTTTTTGATCTCATTCTATTGTAGATCATATGTTCTAATTTTTTTCAAATCTTTTATATCTTGATATCATGGTCAGATGATATATCTTTGAGATCTATATATTTAAGTCATCAGATCTATTCTTTTCATGTTTATTCATCATTTTCTCTTATTTATTTATTGAAATCAAGTATGACTTCTGAGATTACTTATTATTGCATATCTTTTAGTTGAAAACAATTTGATTTATTCTTTCAGAATTTGTACTTGATAAATATTTAGCTTAAATTGATTCGAAATTTCCAACAAGTGGTATTAGATCCATTCATCTTTGATTTCATTATGAATTTTTGATTTTGTTTGAGTAAGTTTTGAATCGACTTTATTTATAAGTCATTGAATTCTTGTAATATCTTACTCAGATCGATCTATTTGATCTATGTACGAAAGATTTTTTGTTGATAATTTTGGATTTGGTTTATAGCCAAGTTGTTTTTCCTATACCAAAAGGTAGCTTTTGATGTAGAAAGCAAGATCTAAACGATCTGTAAATAGTTTGTGTAATTAAATAAAATTCTAAAATGTTTTTATTTTTTGGAAATAATCTTAATTCTCCAAATTTACGAGATAACATTTGAAGATTTACATGTTTGTTTTGCTATATTTTGTAAAGAATTATGAAGTAAATTTTCTTATAAGGGAAATAATTTGGATCTGAGATGTATAGTTATTTATGATTATAAATGATATAAGTAGATCTGAAATGACAATGTTGTTTATTTCAAAAAAATTAATCATTGAGAATAAACTTTCTTTTTAAGATATTCATTTTAATTTTATTATTGAGTAATCTCGAACCTTACAAATTCCTGAAGAATATAAATAACTTTCATTGTTATAAAGATGCAAAGAACAAGGAGAGTAGATTTCATCCTACTTTTAAGTATTGTTGTAATGAAAATTTTGATATAATTCATGATGAGTAGATTACTCATGTTTTTAAGTATCGTTGTAATGAAACTCTTAATATCCATTGAAGTGATAGTTGCGATATGCAAATACTTATTAAAGTATACAAATTTCTGAAGAATATATATAACTTTTGTAGTTATAAAGAATGCACAAGACATGAAGTGTAGATTACAAATTTCTTCTAAGTATTGTTGTAATGAAAATCTTGATATATTTCAAGATGAGTAGATTATTTCATACTTTCTAGTAATGTTGTAATGAAAGTTTTTAATATTCATGAAAGATGTATAGTTGCAATGCGCAAAACTAATTTGAAGCACAAAAATGAAAGCATATGAAATGTTTTTCATAAAAGTAGCATACAAATGCATAAAATGCAAACCATATTTGGAAGAAATAATCTTAGAAAATTTGATTGTATCGAAGGAAACTATTAATAAATTATATTATTAATGAGATTCATATTTATAGATCCGGAAGTATCTATATCCAATTTGAGTTATTGAAATACGAATATGAATTCAGAGGAAATTTTAAATCAGGGGAAGCATCCTTAAGTATTTTATAATGCACTCTTTTTTCTTAACTAAGATTTTTCCCACTGGGTTTTTATTAGTAAGGTTTTAATGAGACATTATCTAGATCCAGAAGTATCAACTTTCCAGTAACATTTGAAAATAAGTTACAATGTATTCTTTTCCCTTATTTAAGATTTTTCCCATTGGGTTTTTCTTACTAAGGTTTTAATGAGGCATTGTCTTGATCTAGAAGAATCAAATGTCTTTTCAAGATCTAGCATCTCAAGTATGTTATTTAAGTTAATTTGTATTTTTATCCTTGACTAAGGTTTTTCCCATCGGGTTTTTCTTTGTAAGGTTTTTTAACCCAGAAGTATCAAACTCTACTTGGTTCTGTAAATTACTGAAATATCTCACACTATATTGTAATCTTTTTCCTTCACTAAGATTTTTCCCATGGGGTTTTTCTTAGTAAAGTTTTAATGAGGCATTAGTTTGATCCAGAAGTATCAAACTTCATTTGAAAAAATGAGAAAATAAGATATGTCATTGTACTCTTTTTTTCTTTCACTAAAATTTTCCCATTGGGTTTTCTTAGTAAGGGTTTTAATGAGGCATTATATTGACTGAAGTATCAAACTCTTAGAAGGAATATCATTGTATGATATCTATGATTTCAAGTTGCGCTCTTTTCCTCGTTCAAGGTTTTTCCATTAGGTTTTCCTAATAGAGGTTTTTAATGAGGCAACGGACAATATCTATATCCACTAAATTGGTAAATGCAAGCAAGATAATAGTGAGGGGGAGTAATCATCATACACGATTTGAAACGGAAAACTTTAAGTTATCAGAGCATTCAAGATTTTGAAGACGCGTATTCAAGGAGAAGTGTTACAATATATGTAAATCATGGAATGAAAATGCTTTTATGTTGTTTTGTTTAGTCCCACATCGTGGAATATGTTAAATCCTTAGCTCTGAAGCCTTTATATAAAGAAGGCTATGTAATATAAATGCATGCCCAATTTCAGGAATGAATAATATATCTTCTTCCTCTCTCTCTCTAGTGACTTCTACTTTCTTCATTTTATAACATATATAGTATTTTAAGTATGAAATTTTTCTTTGGTACTTTATTGTCTTTTTTAGGCAAATGTTAATTATCTTTTGAATAATGCTTATTATGACTTAAAATTATTGAGATATGAAACAACCAATTGAAAACCAAGTTATAGTTTTTATATAATTAAATAACAATATGATTTGTAATGTTTTCTTTTAATTAATATTTCTTTTAGTTAAATAAATAAATTTTATCACTTATATATTAAAATATACATGTTGATGTTAAATGCAAGAGCTTTAAATGCATAAAAAATAAACAGATCTATTACTATTACACATTTATTTTAGGTATTTTTGTAATTTCTTTAAGTAATATTTCAAACTCAATATATATATATATATATATATATATATATATATATATATATATATCATCTACCTTTTAAACAAATGTACTAAAAATTAACTGTTAAGCTCAAAATTTATGTACATAAATATTTCTATGTCGAAATTTATAAAAATATTAATTTTGATATTAACTAAGAATACTAACTTTTATTTATTTTCTTTATAAAAACTAAATGCTAAAAATAATAATCAATATCCAGCTCATTATTATTCTACAAAAAGGAAAATTTTATTTTTATACAAATATAATCATAATTCATATGACAAAACTTACATACTTAAAATTAATGAATTTAGTATATAACTTAATTATTTTAATAATATCCATAAATTCAATTCTTTAAAACTATTTATATTCTAGAACATGTCGTATGTAATGCACGGACCACATAAGTTATTATGATGCTTACATCAATCAAGCTTTTGCTTCATCATGAAATGTTGAAATCTCAAATTTGTGAAACCCAAATCAATTTTCTCATTTTAGCAGGATGTAATGTTTCGACCATGTGCATTAACACTTGCCTCAAAACATTCTCTTCTTTAATTTCCACATCTTCTTCATCCATTTTCTCATACTTCAAAACTCTCTTTCAGATGTATGAACACTAATTGGCAAATGGAACTAGGGTAGTTCTGTCTCCCTATTTATTTTTATTTTTTAATGCGGTGGGTACGGAGATTATTGGGGTATTAATATAGTTTGTCAGTAGTATTTCTTTTGTTTTGTGATGTCCCGGAAATTTAGGCAATAATTATTTAATAATTTCATTAATTATTATTTTAAAATGTGAAATATTGATTTAATAATCTAATTCAAAAAGGAATTATCTTTTAAAGATTAATAATCATTTAATTTGTCTAGTGTTATTCTTTTCAAAATAGTAATAATTTAATTTAAATTGAGAATCTGATTGTATTCGAATGTTAAAAATATTTAAATGATAAATTTATCTTTCTAAGCTGATTTAAAGACATTTATTTATAATGTATATATGTGTATACATTGTAAATAGAAGATTTGATTTTAATTTTAATTTAAATTTTATAAAGGATATTTTCTAATTATTATATATAAGTGTATAAATTGTAAATTGATTAATTTGATTTAAAATTGGTATTGAAAACTTTTCAAAGGTAAATTTAAAGGTCTTTCTTACATTATCAAAGAAATACAAGTAAGTATTTATTTTGTTTATAAAAATAAATATAGTTTAAATTTTATTTTATAATAAAATTTTGTTTTGTTTTATTTTATTTTAAAGGGAATTATTTTTCTTTTGAAATAAGATTTAATCCATTCACATTAAAATATAGTATTTTGATTTAAAACTCTTGAATAAAATTGATTCAACATTTCTTTTCTTTTTAAAATCTTCTCTTTTGAAAATTAGTTTTAAAAGAATATTATTTTAAACATTCAAATGAACATTTAAAATTGTGTGTAATCTTATAAAAGAAGTAAACATGTAATCATTTTCAATGCTAATGTTAATAAATATTTAAAGCATGCTAAAACAAATTAGAAATGATTTTAGAATAAATTTAATACATTTTTAAATTTAAGAAATTTCTTTTAAAATTTAGGTAAACATGTGTTAGATTCTTAAACCATAAAGTGGACACTTGTAAATTTATCTACATCCTAACATAACAAGTGGCATTGTTTTAAAACTTTTTATTTTAAATTATATTGATAAGAAATATAACAAATGCATTTTTGTTCAACCCTTATTCTCAAAAAGAAATCTGAGAATCAAATTTGTAAAAAGAAAAATCAAAAAAACCCAAACATAATGCATGTTAAAAATCTGCAATTTCAAAACCCAATACTACAATCTGGAAGCAATCTTCAACTTCAACTCTTTCTCAAGCATATGAAAGTGGATCTGCATATTTCAGTAATCAAACTGGAAGTTCAAACTTCAATTCAAAATTTAGGAATGTCTGCATGCAAGTTCAAACAATCTTCATCAACAAGAAAAGCAAATTCAACTACAAAATGCAAGTGCAAGTTCAATATGCAGTTCCTGGAAAATGAAATCTGCATCTAATTTGTTCTCTGCATCTTCATATCTGGTGAGTGTTTACGCAAAAAATGGGAAAACACCTCCAAGTCGTGTGATTTAGTTGATTTTATGTGATTCTTAATGATTTAGATGAGTTATGTAAATGTGAAAAAAGCAGGGGCTGAAATGTAAAAGACACACAGATTTATAGTGGTTCGGCCAAAACGTGCCTACGTCCACTTTATATGTTATTATCTTCTTTCTTTTAGATTACAAGTACAATGCTTTGTGTACAAGTATATGAAAGTAGTTTGAAAGTTCCTTCCGTGCTTGAGCTCTCAAACTTGTCTGCCATTGTTGTACCCCTGCCCCTCTATTTATAGAGTGAGGTTGGGGGCAGCGGTCTTGGATGTATATAGCTGCTGGTGGGCCTGGGCTGGAGCAATCTGGCCTGGCAGCGTTCTGATTCGGCGAGGCTTCATTCGGTCTTGAATGGGTGGTGTTGGACCGGTGATGGAGTGGGATGGAGGTCCATTCGGCGTTGAGGTAGGTGGTTGGTCCGGTAGTGGCCTTGGTCCGGTGGTGACCTTGGTTCGGTTGTAGAGGGCTAAGGCATGTTGGTTCGGTAATGGCCTTGGTCCGGTGGTGACCTTGGTTCGGCACGCATGGGAGAGGCCGAATGGAGCTTGGAGAAGGCTGGTCTTATGCCGAATGAGAATGTCGGATGGTCTTCCATGCTTGTACCGAGCCTTGTGTTTTCCGAATGAAGCGGGGGTTGCGAGCCCGGGTAAAACTGTGACTTCTTGGTCTCGAGATCTTCTGGGTGAGAATTCGCCCAACATTTGCCCCCCAAAGCGGGCACGTGCTCGCATGTGTCGCGCTTTGTTTCCCTGTTGTAGGAAGGCTTGTTTTGCAATGCCTTGGGCTGGACGTTCATATCCTGTTGGTGTCCTGCAAAGGAACTTATAGTTTTAGTGTGACTTCAAATGACGATCGTTCAGGATCGAAATATTTGAGATGAAGTGAATCGTGCCGTTCGGGGCGAGAGAGTGTGCCCCGAGGAGGCTTAGCATTATCGATGCCAGGTTCACGTTAGAGTGGATCCCTGGATCGTTTGTGAAGGTGGTTTATCGCCAGCTCAGAGCATGCCTAAGGATTGTTCGCGACCCCGTACATGTGTAAGTAGCTTAGCCACTTCATAATCATCAGAATCAAATATCCGTTTAATCTATGAGTTTAAGAAGGGATGTCAAAGTGTAAATTCCCACGAGGATAGGGTTAATGGCCATTCAGAGCATGCCTATGGACCGTTCGTGGTTGCATACACGTGTAAATGATTAACCCGTGTTAGTGGGAGATTTACTACTTGTTCACCGTTATCGTATTCTCCATTTTATTAGTAGGTCCTAGAGTTCGGTACTTATCTGAGTGAGGCGCCTTGCGTGCCCCCTGTTTTTGGTTCTTGTTGGTAGAGGGAGTTTTGTTCGGCTTTTGGTTGGTCCGGTATGTTCTCATTCGGCTTCTGGTTGGTCCGGTATGTGAGTGTTGGTCCGGTATTCTGGTCCGGTGGGCCGAACCAGTTGGTTCGGCAATCCCGAGTTCGCCTATATATAGAGGCTACACACACCTTAGTTTCTTCTTACCGAACCAGAGATAGCCGAGCCAATCCTTAGCCGATCCAACCTTCTGCCAAGCCTATACCGAATCACTTCGTGCCGAACCAGGTATATGTTTTTCTGCCGAATGATTTTTATTACCGAATGGAATTATGCCGAATGCACGCGAGGTGTCTTAGTTTTCCGAATGAGCTTAAGGCCTTAGTGCCGAATGACACGTATACCGGATGAACTCTTAGTGCCGAATGAACTTATTATCTCCCTGCCGAATGAACTCACTTGCACTGCCGAATGAACTTGATATTTTAGCAGAATTCCGGACTTATGCATTCTTTTTTGCTTACATCTCTGTATTCTTTGTTCTAACAACCTGTCTTTTCACTTTTGTGTATGCAGATAAATGTCTCGCAAGGCGGAAACACGATCAGACAGACGGAAATCCAAGGATGGAGGAGAGTCTTCTTCCGTGCCCCCAGCCCAACCAGGATCCGGGCAACATCGACTTGTTCCGAGGTCGTTAGTGGACGGGTACGGTCCCCAGGAACTTCTGGTTTCCCCTCCCGATTGCTTTCCTAGCTCCCTAAAAGAGGAGCAACTTGATGTTATATCCCGCTCCTTCGGGATAGACAGGGCTCGCATGCTGTTGCCGGGAGATGGAGTGATGTCGTATAATCCCCCCGAAGGCTACTTTGCTTACAGCAGATATCATTGCATGTGTGGTGCCATCCCTCCTATCAATGCCTGGATAGTTAGTTTTACCACATATTTGAAGGTGGCTCCATTCCAGCTCCAGCCGAACTCTTATGCCATTCTGGTGAGCCTTTTCGTTATCTTCCAAAGGAGGTACGGGCGCCCTCCTTCTAACCGGGAAATTCGATATTTATATAACCTGAGAGGCTATAAGAAGGGGTCTCCGTATATTAGTCTAGAGGCGGCCGTGCCCTTCAAACCGGTCTTGGACTTATATTCAAAGTTTACCATGTTCAAGAAAGAATGGTTTTTTATCAAGGACGATTCTGTCTCTTTCCGCCTTTTCACTTCCGGCTGTAAGATGAATTTCATTTATATTTCCCATGTTCTAATTGTAGTGCTTCTTCTGACACGCTTCTGTGTCTTGCTAGCGACAGGTGGCATTGCAGTCGTGGAAGATGATTCTTTGACGCGGATGGCTGCTGAAATAAAGACCATTCCGTCACGGGACAGGTCGGCTTCTTTCCTGATCAGGAATGCTACCCTCCTGGAGTACAACTTGATCCTGCCACACCAGTCCGTGGTTAAGCAGAGGGACACGGTTGAGGAGAAGGCCGCTAAAGCTAAGGAGGGGGCCACGGTGAAGAGTGGCAAGAGGAAGCCCTTTGCACAACACCCAGTCGTGGGAGGTAAGAAGCTTAAGGAGTCTGATGGCCCCTCTCCTAGTACTCGCCCGATCATCCCGGAGGAGGAAGGTGTGGAAGAGGGCGAAGGAGGCGATATGGGGGGAGAGTCAGGAGGCGGAGGAGATGGCGATGGAGATGGTGATGGTGATGCTGGTGCCTTAACCTCTGGGCAAGACCCTGAACTAGATGAGGCTCTCCGTCAGGCCTTCGGGGAATCGGAGGAAGAATCGGAAGCGGAAAAGGCAAAGGAGGCGGGCAAGGCTGTGGCTGGTGCCGATCCATCCCCTAAAGGCTCCTCAGCTAGGGTAACTTCGGCGGTGCAAGGTGAACTTTTGACTTCCGCCGATTCCATTTTCGATAAGGACTTAGGAATATTTTATGGTTCACTTCCGTCCTGGAATGAGATTCAGAACTTATTGCAGTATCCCACTCCTCCGTAGGGTTTGTATAATAGACGTGCCTTCTCACTTTTCTTTCTTTTTAACTTAACATGTTTCTTGAATTGTGGACCATTGTATGTTTGTAACACTTATCTTTTATTCCAGGGGCAGGCCAGGTGGTTAAAACGTCAGACGTTCGACACCACCTTGAACAATTCAAGTTGATGAGAGCTTCTGATAAGCCGAAGCCTCTTACTGGTCGTCCTGGGGACGTGGTCAAATACCGTCCTCTTCTTGGGGTCATTGAAGAGAGCATTCAGAAAAAGAAGAGGAGCCGTTCCTTATTTGAGCCTTCCCCTGCTCCGCAGCTTCCTGTTCAGCCTCCTCGTGATACCACAGAGGAGAGCACGGAGTTTATCCCCCCTCCTCCTTCTAAGAATTCCACTGTTATCCGTATAAGGCGTCCTGACGTGCCTCGTGACCCCTTTGCCGGTCATCCTGATTTAGATCCAAGCTCTCGGCATATTTCATTTGATGAGGCCACGGGTGAACACCTCCTTCCCCGCAACCCCATGGTACGAGTGTTAGACGAGGCTAAGTCCATAGATCTTGATCTGCTTACCACTCGGGTAGTTACCATGGGAGACGAGGCCAAAGCTAATATCGATCGGGTGGCTGAAGAGACCAAGAAGTTAATGAAGTATCATGCTCAATTGGTCAAGGCCGGGGAGGAGATTAGGAGTGCTAATATTCGGTTGCGGCTGAAGGTCGCTGATCAGGCTGAACAGCTTGCCGGTCAAGCCGTTCAGATTTCTCAGCACGTGGAAGCCTCTAGGCGGCTAAAAGAGACCATGGAAAAGGCTAGTAGGGCAGAATTACGGAAGATGGAGGCCGCCTGTAAGGAGCGGATCGACATGGCCATTGCGACAGTGGATGAGGTTCGGAATGCGGATCTCGAGCAGGTAGAGGAGTTGTCTGGAAGGCTTGAGGCCGCGGAGATGGCTCAAGTCAAGCTAAAGGAGGAGATGGAGGAGATGAGGAGGTCTCTCCAGGCTGACTGCTTGAGATACCGATCAGAGAGGGATGTCGCTGTCGCCAAGTTGCAGGCTTCCGAGGCCCGGGTGAGGGAGTTCGAGGAGAATGAGGGGATGATGGACGAGATGCTGCAGGACATGTACTTCCGCACTTGGAAGGAGGGCAGCTTGTCTTGGATGGATGACTATCCCCGGGTCATGGCCAAGATATATCTTCGGGCTTTAGAGGAGGCCAGGGTCAATGCGGGTAAGGAGGGTGGAGTGGCTTTTAGCCTGGATGTGGTCACTGCTCAGTTCTCGAAAGAGGAGCAAGCGGCGGTGAAGGAGGGGATGCGGTTGCTTGCTGCGGAGGAAGCGGGTGTGCAACTGGAGGATGAGGATCAAGCGGCGGACGCTGGTGAGTTATTCTTCTCTTTTCCTTTACTTTTTGGGTTTCCATAACTTGATCGTTTATCGTTTGTTTAATGGATTCCTCTTCTGAATTGGACAGGTGGAACTTCCGATCAACATGCTGGGGGTTCCGGCCCTGCGGCCAAGTAGGCTTGGGAAGTTGGTGATGGAGTGTGGACGCAGCTGGTTACTTGTCCGGATTCGGCCGCTTTTTATTTCTTTTTACTGTTGTTTACGTTAGTCCAAAACATTGATGTGACTGTAATAATATGATTTGCAGAGAATAACTTGGTGTGATTTTATAATATAAGCTGATTTTGTTATGTTTAAACGTTGTTGTCATTTTGATGTGCTGCGTGAGAAGTATAACTATGTATATGCCTGTGATTTTAGTTGTGTTTGACGTTAAGCCTTTGCTTGAAATATAATTTCATGTTTTGCAATGTTAGTGTGACATATGAATAAGCCATAGTTATGTATTTATGTACAAGAGAAGAGAGTACCGCCCTTCATGTTTTATTTGCAGGCGGTAGCTTCGAGCTTCTTGTGTAACTGATCATGGATATATCTGAGTACTTTGCCACCCAGTACGCAGGCTTAGATTCTCATGAGTGAATGCTCCCTATTTGATTTCCTGTACTTTAGAGTTTGTTATACAGGATAGGAGAAAAGTATTTAAATGAAATGGAAATATAGAAAAAGTAAAACTTCCAGTCACGGAAGGCCGTCGATGTGCTTAAGTTCGTGGCAAACGGGTTTTGTAGTCACTTTCCCTAGCTGTGGGTCTTGGAGACATTTGTCACCCATCTTACGCCTCCGCGGGGAGTTTTCTTTTTTACCACAGCCGCACTTAAGACACATCGGAGCCGAGATCGCGCAGGGTAACTACCCGAACCATTATGGTCCGTAATCGTGGGTATTATTCGATTTACCGTGGCCGGCTAGCGTGGGTGCCGTTGGCCGTGAACTACCCTGGCTGGCCACACCTTATGTTGGGGCTTAAAGTAGGTTCACAGTGCCGATGAGCCGAACGCCGTAATGAGCTGCCATCGGCTATAGTCGGCCTTTATGATGACTTATAATCGGCTCATTACAGTTGGCTTTGAGGGCAGGCGCGAGCAATGAGTTAACCCGCAGCAGAGGGATGCTTGAGCAAAAGAGTCTCATTGGCGAGTGCATAGAATCGTAGCGTACCTGTTAGGCCTTGTCCAGATGAGGCCGTGGTGCGTCTTGAGTGGAGATGCCATAAGATTTTGTTCAACAGAAAAGGATAAAGCTTAACAAGCAGCCAAGATATAAAGGAACAAGTTAAAAAGAGACAAGATTTTTAAAGTGGTTCGGCATGAAAACGCCTACGTCCACTGATTCTCTTTGTTAATTCACTTCATATGGGCAGTACAAGTTAAGAAAAGTATCGACGGAGATGTCGGATGTTCCATGCCCTCTGGAACACCTCTCCGTCCACTGTTGACAAAATATAAGCTCCGTTGTGGAGATCTTTATGAATTACATATGGTCCGTCCCAGATGGGGTCCAGTGCCCCGGGGCGCGGAAAGATTCGCCTGAGGACAAGATCTCCTTCTTGTAAGATGCGATGTTTGACTTTGGAGTTGTATAGTGCTGCCACTTTTTGTTTGTGAGCTGCTGCTTTGAGTGCTGCATCGTTTCTCCTTTCCTCAATCAGATCCAAAGACATGAGGAGGAGTTCTTCGTTTTCTTCTGGATTGTAGTGGATCCTACGGTGGGAAGGAACAATAGTCTCAACAGGGAGCATTGCCTCCGATCCGTATGCCAAAGAGAAAGGAGTATGTCCCGTTGATGTTCTGAAAGATGTGCGGTAGGCCCAAAGTGCCGTAGGAAGTTCGTCCACCCAAGCGCCTTTTGACTTTTCAAGTTTCTTCTTGATTAGGGTTTTGAGAATTTTGTTGACAGCTTCGACTTGTCCGTTTGCCTGAGGATAAGCTACTGATGAGAAGCTTTTATGAATTCCATGCTCTTGGCACTAGTCGGCGAATTCTTCGCTATCAAATTGGAGTCCGTTGTCTGATATGATCTTGAGTGGTACTCCGTACCTGCACAGAATATTTTTGATCAAGAAGTTGATAACTTTTGCTGAAGATATTTTATTTAGGGGTTCCGCTTCCACCCATTTGGTGAAATAATCGACAGCCACTATAGCATATTTGGCTCCACCTCGGCCCGTTGGCAGTTCGCCAATTAAATCAATTCCCCATACAGCAAAGGGCCAAGGGCTGGTCATTTGAGTAATCTCATTTGTGGGTAGTCGAGGAATCTTGGCAAATTTCTGACATCTGTCGCATCTCTTGACGAATTCTAAGGCGTCTTTGTTTAGTGTGGGCCAGTAATATCCATATCGGAGTATCTTTTTCGCCAGAATCTGCCCTCCAGTGTGATCTCCGCAACTTCCTTGATGGACGTTGAATAAGATTTCCTTGGTTTCCCTTCCAGCGACGCATCTGAATAAGGGGCTAGAGAAGCCACGCCGATAGAGGATGCCTTCTTGTATAGTGTAGTGGGGAGCTTTCCTCAAAATTCTCCTTACTTCATCACGTTTGTCTGGTAGTGTGCCGTCCTGCAAATATTTCCGGATAGGGGTCATCCAAGTTCCTTCTTCGATTGCAGTTATCAGATTCACTTGTTCGAAACCTGGGGCTAGCTGCCTTGAGATGGCTAGTGCTCCGGAAATGGTGCTATTCTTCATACTAGCTTGCTTTGCTAGTTCATCGGCCTCTTGGTTATCTTCTCGAGGAATGTGTTTGATTAGATAATGGTCCAATTGATCGAGCAGCAGTTTGGTTTTCTTTAGATATGCTGTGAGTCGTTCTCCTCGTGTCTGGAATTCTCCTAGTACTTGGTTTACGATAAGTTGAGAATCACTATGAAGACATAAAGAATTGACTCCAATTTCTAAGGCAAGCTCCAATCCCGCTATTACTGCCTCATACTCCGCATCGTTGTTAGTGGCCGCGAATTATAACCTTAATGCATAGTACATCTTTCTTCCCCTGGGGGTGATTATCACAATACCTGCCCCCGAGCCTTGTTCGTTCGATGCTCCATCTACAAAGAGGTTCCACTTGATGTTTTTTGCTATTTCAAACTGATCCTTGCCTTCGTTGGTAGTGAATTCGGCAATGAAATCGGCCATGGCTTGCCCCTTGATAGCGGTGCGAGGATGGTAGGTGACGTCATACTGACTTAGTTCAATGCACCATTTAAGGAGTCGTCCAGAAGTGTCGGGACGATGGAGCACCTGTCTTAGTGGTTGATCGGTTAGAACTCTGATGGAGTGAGATTGGAAGTAGTGTCGCAGTTTTCGTGACGCAATCAATAAACAATATGCCAATTTCTCAAGTTTAGGATATCTGGCTTCTGCCCCTGTAAATCACTTACTTATAAAGTACACCGGGCGTTGTGTGCGGTCTTCTTCTCTTACCAGGGCAGCGCTTAGAGCATGAGATGATACAGCGAGGTATAGGTATAGCTCTTCGCCTTCGTTTGGAGTTGAGAGTACTGGTGGTTTCTGAAGGTGTTCGATCAGGTTAAGGAAGGCTTTTAAGCATTCATCGGTCCACTCGAACTTTCCTTTGTCTTTCTTGAGAGCTTCGAAGAAAGGGACGCACTTGTCAGTTGCTTTGGAAATGAATCTGCTTAGGGCGGCCACCTTTCCGTTTAGGCTCTGCATTTCTTTTCGAGTGGAAGGTATCCTTATTTCTTTTAGAGCCCGGATTTGTTCAGGGTTTGCTTCAATTCCTCTGGCATGGACAATGAATCCTAAGAATTTTCCCGATGACACTCCGAAGGAGCACTTTAGAGGATTCAGCTTCATTCCATATCGGCGAAGTACCTGAAACATCTCGCTCAGGTGGCTTACATGATCGTCGGCTCTCCTGGACTTTACCAACATGTCATCCACATATACTTCCATAGTTCGTCCTATTAATTCCGCGAACATCTTGTTGACGAGGCGCTGATAGGTAGCTCCGGCATTTTTGAGTCCAAAAGGCATGACTTTGTAACAATATAATCCCCGGTCAGCGATGAAGCTAGTGTGGTCTTGATCGGGAGCGTGCATGGGAATCTGGTTGTATCCGGAGTATGCATCCATAAAAGATAAAAGTTCGTGCCCGGCAGTGCTGTCCACAAGCTGATCGATTCGGGGGAGCGGGAAGCAGTCTTTCGGGCAAGCGTCATTTAAGTTGGAGAAATCAATGCATGTTCGCCACTTCCCATTAGCTTTCTTTACTAGTACTGGGTTAGCGATCCATTCTGGGTAGATGGCTTCTCGTATGAAGTCATTAGCAAGTAGGTTCTTTACTTCCTCATCGAGGGCTGCTGATCGTTCTGCTCCCATGCTTCTCTTTTTCTGCTTTATCGGTACCTTGGTGGGATCGACGTTCAGCATGTGGCATGCTATGTCTGGGGAGATTCCTGTCATATCGGCATGTGTCCACGCAAATACATCTAAGTTGTGGCGGAGAAAGTCAATGAGTTGATCCTTCAATTCTGTTTTTAGCTGAGATCCTATTTTTAATAGTCTACTTGAATCATGTTTGTCTACAGATACGAATTCCATGGCCTCCGCAGGCTCAGCGGTAGCCTCCTCCTCCTTATCCCTGGGGTCTAGTTCATTGAAAGGATCGCTGGTGTATCGAAGAGGAGGGGCTTTCTTTAGTTGCTATGCTTCCAAGCTTTTCATGCAGAGAGTGGTCTCTGCATCTTTTCCTTTATTCTTTCTACGGTTATTGCGAAGTTCAGTTACATAGCAATCTCGAGCGGCGTCTTAATCTCCTTCAACTTCCCCTATTCCGTTATCTGTTGGGAATTTCATCTTTAGGCACCACGGGGCTAGGACAATTTGGAAGTCAGACAAGGCTGGTCTTCCCAAGAAGGCGTTGTAGGCCGAGTGGTTTTCTATTAGTACGAACGTTTGTTTTCACACAACGGAGCGGGGATGACTTGCTATTTCGACGAAGAGGTCAAGTTGCCCGAGTGGAATTTTCGCATCTCCAGTGAAACCGTGCAGGGGTTTGTTGCAGGGAGACACATCCTTCATTGACAGCTTCATTTTGTCGAAAGCATGCTTGAATAGGATATTTACGGAGCTTCCTGTGTCTATTAGAATTCGGAAAACTTTAGCTGGACCGAACCAGGCAGAGATAACCATGGGATCCATATGCGGATACTGTCTTCCTTCTAAATCACGCCTACTGAATACGATGTCGTCACTCTCTTTCCGTTTCGGGTGGTGTTCTTCCATAATGGAGTTAACATAGCCTTCAGCATTTCTAAGTGACTTGCCGTATCTTTCCATCTCTGCCCAGCTTCTGTCGGCGATGTGTGGTCCTCCCGAGATGGTATGGACCACTACCTTCTCTTGACTAGAGCCACTGGTGTTGCGATTCCCTCCGCCTACTTCTGGGACGGGTCGCTTTGAGTTCTCCTTGGCAGGAGTTGGAGTCCTGTTCTGACCTTTCACATAGCGTTCCAGCCTTCTTCTTCTGATGTGTTCTTCGATCAAGTCCCGGAGATGGTGGCATTCATTGGTGTCATGTCCGTGGGATTCGTGGAAGCGGCAGAACTTTCCAGACTTGAGTGCGTTATCAGATTCTTTCTTGTGCGGGTGGCGCTTGTATCCGAGTTCGCCCTGAGTGGCTAGAAAGATGTTTTCGATTGTTTCATTCAAAGGAGTGTAGGAGTCAAATCTCGGTCCTGGTCGATATTGGCGTTTTTCAACCTTCCTGCCCCCATCATTGTCTCTAGATTCATTTCTTCGAGTGTCCTTGGCTGCAGCGGGAACCTTGTCCGAAGTTGTCTTACCTTGTTGCCCTGAATGCCTCTCAGTGGCGGCGTCTTCAAGTCTCATATACTTTCCAGCTTCATGGAAGAAATTAGGTAAAGTAGCTGGTTTTTCCTTAGTTAGTCTTCTAGCGAACTTGGTATCTGGGTGTACACCACTACGGAGGGCCATTAGGGTGAGCTTCTCATCGGCATCTTGGATTGCGGCCGCTGCGGCGTTGAACCGGGTTAGATATTGTTGCAGTGTCTCTCCGGATTTCTGTTTAACATTGGATAGAGAATAAGCATCCTTGGGTTGTTCTACATGGATGTGGAACTGGCTAATGAACCTTTCTTTCAACATCTCCCATGAGCTGATAGATCCTTGGGGTAGATGGCAGAACCAGGAGGTAGCTAGATCTGCTAGGAATAGCGGAAAGCATTTACACAGCACCCCTTCTGTTGCTCCGCTCATGAGCAAATGTTGGGTGTATCTTTGTAAGTGTACGATGGGGTCGGAAGTTCCCTTGTAAGGTTCCATGGTTGGCATTTTCCATTCCCGGGGGGTGATGGCAGTTTCGATATTGCGGGTGAAGGGGCTGGTGACCCTAGCGCCTATTCCTCGGTCCCTTTGCTCCCGTTGGACGCATTCTCTGAATAATCATGCCATTCTTTCATCAGAATTTGGAGCGGATAGAAATGAACTTGGTTCTTCCCTGCGGGATTGATCTCGTCCAGATGACCTGTAGGGATGGTATAGTCTTTCACTTCTGACGTTATCCAGTGGTTGCCTCTGGCTGCTCGGATGCATGCTAGGACCAGCTACAGTTGCCCCCTGCCTTGATCTTCCCCTGTGGGGTTCTGTTTCGAGCATTTCCATGGGGTCAACTTCGGGCTGGGTTCTAGCTCGGCTCCGTTCAGCGGGGTTTCTATGATTAGGTGGCATGACTGGCTCAGCTACATCCGACCCTCGCCTGGCGCCTCCCCCACTGGGTTCGGTTCCAAGCGCTTCCTCGAGTCGGAGTTCGGGCTGAGTCCGGGCGCGGCCCCTATCATTGTTGTTCCTGTTGATGGCTTCCTCGAAGAGGGAAGACCTTTGCTGTCTCCGAGATCCTCCAGATTGAGATTCATCCCATGATTCAGTGTTGCGGTTGGATTCTTCGACATCCCTCAAGCGTGACATGAGTTGGTTCACCAAAGCTTCTTGTTGGGATGCGAAGCGGTTAGTCACTTCCACCACAACTCTGTCTAGGTCTGCTCTAGTGATTACTGCCGGTTGTTCCGCGGCAGGGGCTGTTGGAATGCCTGATCTACATGTGGCACTGCTGCTGTAGTGGGATGGTTCTCTTGATCTGGATCCACTGGATTTGGAGCGCTGCTAGTTGCAGCGTTCTTTCCCTTGTTGGCGTCTTTTCTTGGCCTGAAAGTCATGTTTCCTAGGCAATGAAGGGTGCTATTGGGAAAGAAGGTTGAATGAGGGAAGCTGAAGCTTCGAGTTCGAAGCTCTTAGTGAAAGCACCAAAAATGTTTGCGCAAAAAATGGGCAAACACCTCCAAGTCGTGTGATTTAGTTGATTTTATGTGATTCTTAATGATTTAGATGAGTTATGTAAATGTGAAAAAAGCAGGGGCTGAAATGTAAAAGACACACAGATTTATAGTGGTTCGGCCAGAACGTGCATACGTCCACTTTATATGTTATTATCTTCTTTCTTTTAGATTACAAGTACAATGCTTTGTGTACAAGTATATGAAAGTAGTTTGAAAGTTCCTTCCGTGCTTGAGCTCTCAAACTTGTCTGCCATTGTTGTACCCCTGCCCCTCTATTTATAGAGTGAGGTTGGGGGCAGGGGTCTTGGATGTATATAGCTGCTGGTGGGCCTGGGCTGGAGCAATCTGGCCTGGCAGCGTTCTGATTCGGCGAGGCTTCATTCGGTCTTGAATGGGTGGTGTTGGACCGGTGATGGAGTGGGATGGAGGTCCATTCGGCGTTGAGGTAGGTGGTTGGTCCGGTAGTGGCCTTGGTCCGATGGTGACCTTGGTTCAGTTGTAGAGGGCTAAGGCATGTTGGTTCGGTAATGGCCTTGGTCCGGTGGTGACCTTGGTTCGGCACGCATGGGAGAGGCCGAATGGAGCTTGGAGAAGGCTGGTCTTATGCCGAATGAGAATGCCGGATGGTCTTCCATGCTTGTACCGAGCCTTGTGTTTTTCGAATGAAGCGGGGGTTGCGAGCCCGGGTAAAACTGTGACTTCCTGGTCTCGAGATCTTCTGGGTGAGAATTCGCCCAACAGTGAGTAAGCTTCTTTATTTTTAAAAACAGTTTTCTTTAAAATTCAAAATCAAATATAATTTACAGAACTTAAGTTTTTATCTTCACAGAAATCAAAACTGTTTAAACAAAACTGTTCTGTTTTTGTTTTAAAAATGAAATGAATAAACCTCACATGCACAAAAGCTTGAGACATCTGTGCATAGGAATTGAAAGAAATAAAAATGAGGTGATGATTACATATTAATGAATGTGCTGTGTGTATAGAAATGAACATGTTTATATGTTACTGATTTCCTGAATCCGCATATCTAATTAGTGGTAAATTAAGATATTCTTTAATAGAAAATCTTTATTATTTGAATGGTTTTAGTTAATAATTTTATGTGTAAACAAAATATGTTTGTTTAGTATAAATTTAGGTTTTGTAAAATCATGTTTTAGTTAATATAAGTTAAAATTTAAATCTGTTACCTCTGAAATAATTATAACAGTAAGTATTTTCAATAAAACTAGAATATCAAGTATCATTAACTATTTAAACAAGATTATAACATGAATGTATGTTATAAATCAGAAATTTTAAAACAAAATTCCACCTTTTTAATTTGACTGTGGAATTACCATTCTGTTTTGAACAGAATTAGGAATTTAGGAATTATCTGAGGAGCTAGTGAATATTGGGAGTTAGGATGTTTCCTATAGGTGGAGTGTTGATGTAAGAATGAGGGAAATTTTTGGCAATAGATGATCAGAGAGAGGAGGAGATGGGGATTGGGTTTTCCAGGTTTCAAACCCTAGTATTTGAGTGTTGCAGTTCTTAGTTTCTCCACATGCTCTCTGTTGCATCGAGTAAGATTGGGTGTTGGGAGATTGCAGAGGGGATGTAGATGGATCATTACCCGGAGATTGCAGTAAAGATGATGATCGGAGGAGGGACTATGGCTGTTGACAGGTTTTGATAAGGGTGTGGTTGTGTTTCAGGTTGTATTGGTCAACCTGAAATTTTGGAATTTTGAGCTGCTGTGGAAATTAGGTGGTCGTAACCATGATAGGAGATGGTCAGTGACTTGTAGCAGTAGGTTGGAGTGGCTGGAGTTCGCCGAGGTGACGGTGCATATGCACCATACATGTTGAAAGTCTGGTGAACTTCTGGGGTGTGCAGGGTTTCTAGCTCGAAGTCACACTCGGGTTTTTGTGACTTAGTCTCGAAGATGGGGGTTTGGAAAGTCGAAGTGGGTATAGGGGTTTCTCGGGTTAGTGTGTTGCAGGGTTAAATCCTGTAGTTTTGCAATTTTTTAATTTAAATGAAATTCATATTTTAAAGTTGCAATTTGATTCAAATAAAAGTTAAGTTTGAATTCAAGGTTTTTAAAAATGAAAATTTTAAAATTTAAACAAGATTTAAATTTAGTTTTAAATCAAGATTAAAAACAGTTTTCAGGTTACTTTTAAAAACCAGACTTCAATTCAAAATAGTTTTTGTAAGTTTTTTAATTATGAACAGATTTAAATGTTTTTAAGCAAGATTTAAATCTGTTTTGAAATCAAGTTAAAGCAGTTTTCAGATTTACTTTGGAAACCAGTTTTGAATTCAAAATAGTTTGTAAATTTAAAAAAATGAACATATTCAAATGTTTTAAAAGAATTTGATTTCAAATAAGTTTAAAACTTGAAAGAATTTATTTCCTTTAATATTTGAATTGAGATATGAAGTGTTAATTTAAAATTGAAAGTTAAAATAATCAATCTATTTTCAAAGCTTGATTTATTTTAATCAAGTAATTTTGTTTTAAACCTTTCTTTTATATTTAAGTAATGTTCTTTAACATTCATTTTATTTTAAGGTTTATATTTATTTAAATTTAGATTAATGTTTAAATAGTTAAACATTTTAAATATTAAATTTTTAAATGGAATTTGAATTTAAATTTAGAAATGTGTTGTTTAAATACATTTTGAATGTAAATGAAGTCATTTGATAAGTAAATAAATTATTTTGAAAATAATTAAGATAATTAAGAATTTACTTAATTATTTGGTTTTAAATAATGGTCTAGAATAATTTTTAATTAGAAATGATTTATTGATAATTAATCTAAGATAATCTTTCTTAAGTAAGTAATTATTGGAAATGTTGTTAATTAATAAAAATAATTATCTAAGGATAATTAAGTAATTAATTAATGTAATTAATTTTGATAATTAACTAGATTAATTGAATATAATTAATTGTAATTTGTTAAGTATAATTAATTGATAAAGTAATTAAGGAATTAATTACTTATTGTAATTAATTTTGATATTGTGTTTTGTTTAATTTAATTAATTTAGTTTAATTAATTTAAGATAATCATTTAATGATTTAATGGAAGTAATTATTTAATTAATGGAGCATGATTACTTAGAGAGGTAATGAGTGATAAATTACTGGAATGTAATTAGTGAAAGGTGATTTATTTTAAGTAATTTGGATAATTACTTTTGTAATTAATCAAGAGATTTATTAATTAAGATAATTAATTATTGGATAATTAATTTGTTAATGAGTAATTAAAGATAGTTAATTACTAAATTGAATATTAATCAAGGTGATTAATAATTAGATTAATTACTAAATGTAATTAATTTTAATTAAGTAATTTATTTAAATATTAGAGATCATTAATTATTATAATTAATGATGTAGTTAAGGATTGTTTGATTAAGTAATAATTAAACAAGTGATTAATTAATTGTAATTAATTAAGGATAAATATAATTACTTATAAATAATTAATAAATGAAGTAATTAAATGCTAATTACTTATGAATAAGGTTAATTAATTTGTGAGAATTAATTAAAAACTAATTACTTATTGTAATTAGAGGATGGTTAATCAAAGTGTTTAATCAAGTTGAATACTTAGTGAATAATCAATTATCTGGGTTAATTAATTAATGAATATTAAGCAGGATTTATAGAAATGAGTAATTAATTTAATTTATTAAATAGATATGGTTGTAATTAATTTATTAATTAGATATGGTTGTAATTAATTTAATTCATTTTAAATTAATTATAATTGATGGTTAATAAATCATTGCTTATGGATATTATTGATTGAATGGTTGTGATCTCAGTAATGAGATGAGTCGTATCTGTATGATATGAATGCTTGGTTTAAGTATGATGGTTTGTGATGGATTATTTGGTTACGATGATTATCTGTTTGTGATGATGATACAGATTATCTGTTTATGATATGAATGTGATTATCTATTGTGAGATGAAGTTTATCTATCTGTGTGAAGTAGATAACAATAAAATGAGTTAATTGATTTAAACCCTTAAGTACAACTTGGACATTAAGATGGCGTTTGGTTTCGATGAGACCGGGATCGGATTTCCAAAATTGGAATTTCGAAAACCACATCGATTCCAAATTAACGTTAGGTCGTGAATCCAAGTGGAGCAAGTGAAGACTCGAGGTGTAAGGGCTATACGTCATTATAACTCTGTAGGTGATTCCGTAATGAGTTGACGGAATAGTACTTATAGGTTCGACACTACAAGAAAAAACGTTTTTAACAGCAAAGAGGCACAGCGTTTTCTTTGTGAATGCTGATAAAAGTATGTAGTGAATTAAATTTTGGAACGTGGAACGCTGTTTAAAGTGACCCGCTTTATTTTTAGATTCGCGGTTAACTGGCCACCATAATTTCTTCTCTCCCGCGTAGAGCAGAAAACAATCGACTTCCAATCTTCCCCAAAATTATTTTAAACCTAATTAAAACTGAAATCTCCCATGAAATTTCGTTCGTACTCTAGTTTCGCCTGCAACATCTAGTTTGCTCTAGCCCTAACATCTGACGGTGAATGAAAATTGGTGAAATGACGATCCTTTCCCCCGGATGATTGACGCTGATTATACGTCCGGCAATTTATTTTCACTTTGGAGAAATCAAGCCAATTGTTTCGATCCCATTTCATTCACTGTTTTAATTCATTTCTCGATCATCAGTTTTTATGTTTTTTGATTATTAATTTTTATTGAAATTTCAGGAAAATCGAGCAGTCAATGATGACAAAGGAAAGGCTGGTTTAAGAGCTTTCGCCCTGCCAGGTTTAAGAGCTTGTGCTGTTCATTTCATTCCTTTCTTGGATGTCTGAGACTGTTTTACTTATATTTATACTATCAATCTATCAATTTAATCTCGTAAATGTCTTTTTTCTCCTGGAATCATTCTTATACAGTGATAAATTGACAATCCATAGTAGCTATGAATGTCTATAGGTAACCTCTTTTGCTTTGTTGCTTAAAAAGTTGCTGTACTCAGTGCTTGATTTCTGTTTTATCTGTTCCAACATGAAATGTGTGTACCGTTGGCTTCTACTTTTACTGTCCTTCGATTTTGTCATTTGCTTAGAATGTTTATTTTATTTTTTGTTTTTATAATTTTTCAGGGCCATGATTTTCTTAACTTGTTTTGGTAGTAAGCATTGGTGATGCATAATTGATAATTTCATCTACTGGAAATAAACTAAATCTCTTTTAAGAATACGGGCAGATGGACTAATTCCGCAAATCACTGATTATTATGCATGCATGACACTGCTTACAAGTACTTTTTAAAAGTTGATATGAAAATGACCAATTTCATTTAAAACCTACATTCCTCTCATTTTCACTTTCATTTTCATTTATTATTTTTCGATTAAGCCAAAAAATGACTAATTCTGAGTGTTGCTCAGTTTTGCAAACCCGAGGTTCACTCAGTTTCCTCAATATTGAGAATACCTAATATTGCAAAAATGATTTTATTCGGTTTTGAAAAACTAAGATTACTTAACTGAGTTATTTCAATTTCACAAAAATGAGTGTTTGATGTAATCAACATATGTATATTATTATGCTCAAGCACTTGTTGAAAAATGTTGTCCTTTCTGTTATAGCAAAAGGTTGAAAATGTATTTCGATTGTTACATCATAATTGCCAAGTTTTTGTAAAAGTTTGTGTCTATATAAGTGGATAACATGGTAAGTTGTTCGTTTATTTTTCACTTAAAGAGAACAATGGTCCAAGCTTATTGTTTCCAAATTGTTTGCAACCTCATTGAACAATAAGTGGACATATAATCGAAAAGTCTTGCTCATGCGGCCGCACTTTTCTCCTTATAGGATTTTATTAATTCACTATCTTTATCAAATATTCTTAGGTGCGACGGTCAACTATCAGGAGACGATGAATCATCGATGCTACTTTTCCAAATGCACTTACGCTTCTCCCGGTGATGCTCATTTGACCAACACCAATATTAAGAAACACCAGGCAATGAGTAGGTATAATTTTTCTAAACTACAAATCAATTTCATGTTTTTCATAGTTTGTTTGATTTTATCCTGAAATGAGGCCCAAAGCTCACGTGATAGAAGAACATGTTACGTCGGTAATCTTGTCGAGTATCCTTGGACAAGAGCAGATTCTCCAACTCAGTAGCCTTTTGTGGGTAAGTTGTCTTCCACAAAAGCATCTTTGGTTATAATTTCATTGAACATTTGTTTCACAAAAACTTTTTTGGAACAAACTTCTCAAATAACTAATTTGAATTATAATATGAATATGATGAATTATAATATGAACATTAGTAATAAATCCAGCTTTATCGACTTGAAGAACCAAAACCTAACAGTGTTTCGATAACCTAATAAAACATTGATAAGCATAGCTATATCATAGTTTTTTAACATCTTTAGTAAGTGGTAGCTTGTTAGCCCTTTGAGGACTTTTCATCCTCAGTACTAGTAGTTCAGTAAAGCTGTTGTCCAGTTGTCTGATATCATTTCAAATTAGAACCATTACAGCAAATGTGACTATGCTCAGCTCCTAAACACTACTTGTGCCATAATAATATTATCTGTTTCATCAAGTTAGAAGAGTACAAAACTGTTTAATATTGCTCAATGTGCAGCAGAAAAGAATTTGTTACAAGATAATTCATTGAGTAAATATAAATATATCCTTTTGAGGCATAGTTTTTTTTCCTCTCAAGGGATAAGAAGGCCTTTTTTTATGCATTAGATCTGGGTGGCTCAAACTTCCTAATACTGAAGGTCATATTAGTAGGAGGGAAATTAGAGTTATTGATACTGAATTTGTGCAAAAGTCAATATATTAAGAACTGATGTATGGTACTATAGAGGTTGTTGTCTATCTTTTCTCCATGTTTTATCTAATCAATTATATAAAATATGCATTCATTATTTTTTTAAAATATTATCTTCATTTGATAACATAGGAACTGTTCGACTTTATTGCCTCTACACTAAATAATTTTGCTACCAAAGACGGAAAACTTCATTCACTAAGGAGAGGCAAGGAGAGATTGGTTTCACATTTTTTTTTCTAGTCAAGCAGACTTCAAAAGATTCAGGCATTTTGATCGAGTTGACCAAAAGTTTTGTTGTTTTTGGGAAGGTAACTTTTAACTTCAGTGTAAAATCTAGTTACATGTATACCGTTTATGTTTTATTTGGTGATCGAATTAGATTAAGTATTTTTGGCATAAAAATATTTTGAGTTTTACTATTTTATTAATACTTATTGAAACTAAGTTTTTCGCAAATTACAAAAATATACATATAAGAGTATTGTTTGACATTTGGTTATTTGAGTATACATATGCACTATATTCATGCCTAAACAAATTTTACTATAGCCTTTGGTTACAAAGTTTCATTAACTTCTCATACACGTAGTCATACAAAGTATTTAAATTCACATTATGGTTTTTTCTATCTGCCTGCACATTCTTCATGGATGTGTTTTTTTATACTATAAGCAACTAATTCTAACTCTATATGTAAGTATGTATGTGTAAGTGTATTCTTTTGATAATAAAAATAAAAGTATTTGTAAGTGTATTCTTTTGCTTCAATCTCACTCCTAAGTTGGGACATGATCTTTGCCACCCTATAAAATGTCCTTATTGATAAGTCGAAGTGTGTGAAGGCTTTACACATATTTTTGTAAGTGCACAGGCAGTAATTGATGGGTTTGTTCCTTTATTAATTTACAAAGTGCGACATTCTAAATCATTATAACATTATTTTTTTGAACATGGTTCATTATTGGCAACAAATATCGATTTCAAGGATCGAATTCATTATCTTTAATCTTGTAGTTTGAACTACTGACCAATTGATACAACATTATTGCTGTTATTTAGTGTTTAATGAGTTATGACATACACTATCCAATTTTGTATTTGTAGTAGTTTTTGAAGAGGTTATGATTCAAAATTTTGAAGATTTTAGGGAGGTTGATGTTTTTATTGAGGTATATTGTTTAGATCCATAGTAGTTAAGAGGTCAGTAGAAAAAATTGTCTAACGTAACAAGTAGTGCATCAGATAAAGTTTTCTATGCTTATAATGAATAATATCCATGCTTCAACAATATTAGATTTTCTAGGTTTTTTTTTAAAGTTTTGTGTTAATATATATTACAATAGTGCTTTATGAAATTAAATATCAGAAGCACTTTCTCTGATGTCTTCATTCTTTTATTTATTTTATACAAATTTTTGAAAGCAAGAAAATCTGATATTGAGAAAGCAATAATCATGTGGGCCGAAATGCTCAGGTGGAGGAACGAATTTGGTGCTGACACTATTCTAGAGGTAATTATAGCTTATTTGCCTTTTTTACTTGCCAAGTTTGATTGAGAAGCACCTGTTTTTTCAAGCTTAGGAGATTCTGCTTGTGTAATGATGTTATAAACAATACAGAGCAGTGTACTGGAAACACTAGCAAGTGGGATGGTGCTATAAGCAACAAAGAGCTGTGTAATGGAACAGCTAGCAAATGGAATGAAGTTATAAACAACAGAGGGCAGTGTAGTGGGAACACTAGCAAATGGGATAATGCTCTTATTAATTATGAGCAATCAAATGGAAAGGAGATTGTACATTTGAATGAGAAGAATGCAAGCAGTCCTATTGATTTTGAAAGCCTATTTCCATTAAAGCGTATTCCTCAGGTAAGTCTAATATTGACCTTTCCGATCAAATGGGATAATGATCTTATTTATCTTTGATTTGTGTGCGATTGTTGATATAAGTCTAATATTCTTGCCAATGCTGGTAAAAAAAGCTTAGAAATTGAATTGCTAGCTTCTCACATCAGTGAATATTAGAAGCAAGCTTGACATTTCTTCTTTAAGATGAATATAGTTTATGAGGTTATTGTAAAAATATATAAATGTTCTAAACGATCTTTAAGTTAACTTGTCCACCTTCACTCTACCTTTTTTTTTCTTTCTTGGTTTTGTTGCAGGTGGGGGATCTTATTGCATATCGCCTTATTGAGATGACATCATCATGGTGTCCTTCTATTACTCCATTTCGAGTTTGTCCTTCACCAAATCACAAATTTTGAACTTGGTAATGTGATTTAAACTCAAATATCTCTAACATCCTTCTTTATTAATTCTAGATTGGAGAGGTCACCTCATATAATAATTTGACATTGAACATAGTCTTAGTTCCATTGCCTGAGTATCTTATTTTTACCAACAACACACAGAAGTCTTCCTTATATAATGAAGATGGAACTTTGCAGATAACAGATAATAACGCATCTTACACTTTTCCTTTGAAGAATAATAATGAACTAACGACAATTATTGCAGACTCACTATCCGTCACTTATTGACGTGCGCCTGTTCAGGGCATATGATTCATTCGAAACATCTTCCGAGTCTTTTGAATTTATAGAAAGAGAAAAGAACCCTCAAATAGCAAAAACTGCTCTTATGGATAAATGGGAACAAGCTTTAGTCGAAGATGGCTTCAACGCTAAGGAAATAGTCGCTCAACCATCAGGACTAAAGTTAAAGAACTATAGTATGTTCAGCTGATTTGTTAGTCTGGTCATCATTTTCTCAAAATCAATATAAAAATATGCTCAAACTTCTTGCTGCAAACAAAGTAGACATAATGATTCAGACAAGTCGGTACTTATGTAAAGGGTTGTAGCCAAAAACCTTTAATTCCCAGGGATACCCTATTTATAGTGCAAAAATTATTTGAATTTCATCTTAAATTGTCCGAACAAACTTATGGGTGTTATTCTGCTCTATGTCTTAACCAAAAGAGAAGAAAAAACTATAGAAATCATTGCTAATGAGAAATCTAGCTTTCATAACACACTTAGTTCAATTGTTGCTCCTTTGCTTGAATCTAGACTGCTTTGGATTGTTCCTCTTCTTCTTTATTACGGCTTACAACATGCCTTTGTATGGTAAATTATTCGTATACCTATTACCTACCACTAATGAGTTTACCCATTTTCTAATGTTTTGTGTTATTATCTTTTCTTTGTAGGGCTGAGTTCACAAAACAGGTTGTAGTACCAGCACTTGGAGTATACGGTGTAGGTGGTGCACTGGCTGTTTATGGAGCCACGGATGCAATAGTAAATTTAATTATTCAAGCTGTTACATGTTTACTTCCTTCAGTTACATGTTTACTTCCTTCAGTTACATGTTTACTTGTTAAAAATTTCATAACTTGTGCAGGTGCGTATCAGTACATTAATATAACTTTAAAAAGAAAAAAGTTGAAGGAACTAGTTGAATCATCAGCTGTAATCCTCAGCTTCAAATATTGTCTGATATGTTTCTTGATGATAAGAAAGCAGTCTGATTTTGATCTATAATTCTCGATAGGGTTGGCTTAATTCTAGATGCTATGATTTTCGTGATGCCCTTGTATATTACAGAACAACAGGCTATCGGTCGGAATTGATCAACAACAGTTGGATTGCTGATTTTCGGTATCATTGCAAGGTTTGTTGAGTTTACTCCTTTTAGAAGTTTATTTGTTTTGAAAAAAATGGTGGATTGCTTTACAAAATGTAGGAGCTATGTGTTCCCATGTATGTTTATAGAACAGCGTGTTGAATCCATCAGGACCACCAGTGCTTGTAGAATTTAGGCTAAAAAGCGCCTCTTTGATTTCTGCATCAGTAACAGAGGTTATGATATTACATGCTTCGGTGTTGCTTATTCTAGGAAGGCTGAGAGATGGAACTAAGGAGATGTCAATGGTGTCATTGTTATCATTCATAGAGTGGTGGAAGAAATCAAGAAAAGCTCTGTTGATATTTGGGGCTTCAGTATGGAGTGTTCCCTGCATATCAGTGATGTCGGTAATCTTTACTTTTGCTTGGTTTATCTTCAATGCAGTGTGGAAAAAGGCAGTATTTCTGTCGCCTTCGAAATGATATTCCGTTCCAAGTTTTTGCTTTACCATTTGCAATTCATCCTCCATTGCTGCTGTTAGCTTAATAGTGAGTTTATATTCTAGACTTGATAGTTGCATGTTATAAGGCTGTGCAAGCATTAATTAATGACTAAGTGTAGAAGAGCTGTTCCCTTATGTCAAGGCCTAATTTTTTTTTTTTGCAATTTTTCATCTTCTCCAGCAGTACGTACATATGGTCGCCGTGAATTATAGTGTTCCATCCCTGCAAAAAAACATGCTCAAAGTCCTTGTGTTTAGTGCAGAAGTTAAAAAATCTAAAAGGAGGAAAAGTTAGCTGTTGATTGGCACCCCATTTGAGGATAATAGGGCTGTAGTCAGAGATCAAGGGGGCAGTGACATGGGATAGTAGAGATGGCCAGGTTGACAAGGCTAGATGGTTTATGAAACAATGGTCAAGGGTGCAATATGTTCTGGGGACGGATAGTTTCTTGCTGTTCCAAGTGTATGTAGAGCCAAATGTAGGAGCAGGGAGAATGGAAGCATTAGATAAGGTTCCTTTAAACTATGCTGATTCTAATTTGTCTAAAGTATCTGCAGTTGCATTTGTTGCCTTGGTTGTCGGTGCAGATATTGTGCTTTTGTCCATTGTCGTAGGATATTAGTTTATAAATATTATCGTTGTTTATGAATTTATGTAAACTTTGTTTATGGATATTGTATTCAACTTAATTTATTGAAATAGTTGATTGTTATGTTTTTATATGATATTTTTTAGTTTGATTTGTATATGTTATGTATATTATCCGGTTGAAATATAATAAAATGCTATTTAGATTAATGATACCTGTGTGTAAATATTGCAATGGGGCAACGCTGTAAAAATAGTACAAACAAACAACAGCGTTTAAACAGTGCTGTCAATTCTATGAAAAGATAATGTACATTGCTCCAACAGCATAATAAAAATGCTGTGAAAAGGGGAGCAACAACTGTGGAACGGGAGTTATACAGCGTTATTAACAATGCTGTTATATCCTATTACAGCGTTTTTAGAACGCTGTTAAAAGTTTATTTTGGTGTGGTTATAAACGCTGTTGAAACATAATACAGCACGTCTGAAACGCTGTAAAAATATTATTGACAGCTCGTAATAAACGCTGTCACAGAGATGTTTCAACAGCGTTTATAGAAACGCTGTTGTAAGTTATGTATATACGACAGCATGTCGTTATACAGCGTTTCTAATAACGCTGTTGTATCATATTACAGCGTTTATCAAACGCTGTTAAAAGCCTTTTGCGGTGTAGTGCGAGATGGTGATTTAGAGTGCAAGGGCTATGGTCGTTGACTCTGAGGGTGATTCCAATACGAGTAACGAGATAATGCCTTCGGTTTCGTTCGAACCCGGAACGAACTTGTATGGATTGAATGCTTTCAGAACATCGTCAGGTGGACGATGAGCATTCTAAGATTGATGTGTCCTATAAAGGTAATCGTAACCTCAAGCTTCATCAACCGGGAATGGCTAAAACAGGGGAGGTGCGGCAAGGCTTCGTGGGCAGCTCCCACTGGAGAGCAAGATTTACCCCTGTCTAGAGGTCCCTTTATATTCGGTTGTGTGGAAGTTGGCGACGGCCAATCTGCGGGGTGGTCTTGTTCGGGACTGTTCAGTAAGGAATGGTTCCGGCTTTGTGTTGCAGGGGAGCGGGCGTACTCCTCGGTACGGTGATCTAAGCCACGTACTGTGACAGGCGGTACCTCAATAGCCCTGCCATTATTGGAAACCCATTCTTCCTACGAGACCCTACGGTTTTGATTGTATTACCCACTTTTGTGGCTAGTAGCTGGAATTTAATAAATGTAACAATTTCGGCTATTTCTTATTTATTTGAAAACCCTAGACACTATTATAATATCACTGGATTTCCTATCAAATGTTTTGGTTAGCGTAAGGTAAAAACTTTTCCATGTTTATGTGTGGGAAGTCTTACGTGATACCTTTCTTTTCATAGGATTTTCTAAAGTTAAGCAACTTTTATCCCCGTTTACTCACACCAGACCCTTGTCTGACCTGAGTGTTTATTTTCTGTTTTATTAAACTCTTGGGTACTCATATTACGTATGAGTAGTCAAGTGTTTCAGGATTTCTTTGACGAGTTCTAGAGGAGATAATGGAGCAGGAGGCTTCAGTGTGTAGATATATGTAGTGGTTCCGCTGTGTTTGAGTTGTATCTGTTTTCTCTGATATACTTGAATTGTAATTGCTAGACAGATGTTTATAACTGTCTAGTTTGTGTTATATTAGCTGTTTAACTCTGATGTATATGGTACTATGTAAAGTTTTATATGATATAATATAATATAATTTATTCGATTCCGCTGTGAGATTCTGATGTTGTCTGTTTCTTTCTTTCCTTTCTTTTCTCTTTTCTATCCCTTTCTTTCTTCTTAATGATGCGTCTTTCTATGGAATGAAAGGCGGGTCGTTACATTGTGGTATCAGAGCTCTAGGTTGAGCGAATACCTAGACTCTGGAGTGGTGTCCTTCTTGAAAGAGCGTATTTGTAATTTTAAATATATATATATATATATATATATATATATATATATATATATATATTTCTACCTATTAGATTGGGTTACCTGTTCAGGTTTTCCAAAATAAGTAATAAAGGTAGATAGGGTAGTGGTGTGTGTAACACAACTACCAATGGTTGGAGTTCGAATGTTTGAGATTGGAAGTAATCTGCTAGGGCAGTATTGGGCATCTTGAGTAGTTCTGCAGTTGGTAAAGGATTCTACCAATCTCTGAAGGAAGTCTTTTCAAGATTCGGAGTTTATCTTTGGATTGTAAGATGGATTGCACTCATGTGAGTGGATTTTCTTGAGTTTGGATTAGTTGGGAGTGCTGAAGCCAGAGTTGGTATCTTGGTAACCTTAAGAAGGAGTTCTGTCTATATTTGAGCTTGGTTTGGGAGCGAGTTTCCTGTGAGATATCTGTCTATTTGGAAGGCTCTATTGTGAAGAGGCTGGTGTAGCTTTGGGATTCGATGAGCTTTTGGATAAGGAAGTTTTGGCAGTAGTAGCAGCAGTGAGTGGCCTGTTCATCGATGGTTCAGAAATCTCTGTGATTCTTCTGTCAGAAGTCCGGGCGGATGGTGGAGCTTGTCTATTTCTTCTGAAAGCTCAGTTGGGTGTGATGTTTGTGATTAGAGGTAGACCACTAGTTCTTCCTTTGATTTGAAGGCTTTAGCTGTTCTGATTTTGTAGTGAGAACGATTTCTTGGAATCTGAACTGAGTGGGATCGCAAAAGTGACTTGCGATGGTTCGGAAGTCCACTGAGTAATCATTGTTTGGATTGAAGCATCTCTAGAGGATGTTTGAGTTATCGAAGTGGTTTGAGATTTTCTGGGTATCTTCGAAGGAGTTAAGATTTGCATCTGCATCGAGAGTTTGAGTTCTGTTTTGACTTGATTCTTGGAGCTTTACAGGTGGTTCAGCTTTGTAGGAGATTCTTTGAGAAAGAAATCTGTTTAAGCTGGCAGGATTCATTGGATCCAGTTTCCTGGTTAATTTTTTGCTATAATGTTGTGACTGAATCAGATAGGTCACTGAGATTTTATGGAATCTGAAGAACAATGTTTCCGGGATAAGCTGATCAAGATTGTACTTGTGTTCATCAATAGCATTCTTAAGTCAGAGTTGCGCAGTGGAAGCATGCTGGCAGCTATTCCAGCATAGAAGCAACACCCGATTCTTTGGGCATTTGAGTTTTGTCTTGGATCAGAGGATTTCTACAGGAAATTCGTTTTAATCTGGAGACTTGGATGTCTTGTGCATCTGTTCTGTTTTCAGAATAGGAGTAGGATCTGGGGATCGTTTATTTCTTTGTCCGGATTTGTTCTGTAAGGCATCTGTGAAGATTTGATTGATCTAGAAGGTTGGAGGCAGCCCGGGATCGACAGGAGAGATTTGTGGATAAGAGATTGGATCTTTATGTTTCTCTTAAGAGTTAATTATTTGGTCTACAGGATTGAATTGTCAATTCGGATGGCTGGAATTTGTTTTGTTTTTCACGTATCTCTGAGGGAGTACGTGTATGATCAATCTCTAGTTTTTAGAATCAGTAGTTCAGGGGAATTTGGAAGTTGATCGGGATTTGTCTGTGGTCCAGTTCTTTGTTTAGATTGGTAGATCTAGATATATAGGAGCTCTAGACCTGAGTGGTGTAGCTAGTTTAGATTCTGTAGGGCGAGTGTCCCGGTGTTTGTACCTCGGAAACTCTAGGGAATTCTATCCAGAATTTTGTCTGGATAATTAGAATTGTTTGTTTGAATTGGTTGCTATGGTTGCTGGTATTTGGTTGATAACATATGTTTGCTCTTTTAATTTTAAAATCTGTATGGGATTATTAAATTACCTTTGCTTTTAAATTTCGGGGACAAAATTCTTTTAAGGGGGAGGAATGTGATGTCCCGGAAAATTTAGGCAATAATTATTTAATAATTTCATTAATTATTATTTTAAAATGTGAAATATTGATTTAATAATCTAATTCAAAAAGGAATTATCTTTTGAAGATTAATAATCATTTAATTTGTCTAGTGTTATTCTTTTCAAAATAGTAATAATTTAATTTAAATTGACAATCTGATTGTTTTCGAATGTTAAAAATATTTAAATGATAAATTTATCTTTCTATGCTGATTTAAAGATATTTATTTATAATGTATATATGTGTATAAATTGTAAATAGAAGATTTGATTTTAATTTAAATTTAAATTTTATAAAGGATATTTTCTACTTATTATATATAAGTGTATAAATTGTAAATTAATTAATTTGATTTAAAATTGGTATTGAAAAATTTTCAAAGGTAAATTTAAAGGTCTTTCTTACATTATCAAAGAAATACAGGTAAGTATTTATTTTGTTTATAAAAATAAATATAGTTTAAATTTTATTTTATAATAAAAGTTTGTTTTGTTTTATTTTAAAGGGAATTAATTTTCTTTTGAAATAAGATTTAATTCATTCACATTAAAATATAGTATTTTGATTTAAAACTCTTGAATAAAATTGATTCAACATTTCTTTTCTTTTAAAAATCTTCTCTTTTGAAAATTAGTTTTAAAAGAATGTTATTTTAAACATTCAAATGAACATTTAAAATTGCGTGTAATCTTATAAAAGAAGTAAACATGTAATCATTTTCAAGGCTAAGTCAGCCAACGTCTTAAACGCGGCCAACCCTAAGTCAGCCATTGTCGAGTAAACAACCGAAGCACGCACGACTTTCATCCGTAGATCTAGGCAAATCGGTGATGAATTAGCACGAATCAACTATATGGATTTGAAGATCTCGATGAGATCTACAACTTTTGTGTTGGAAAATTTTAAATCCGACGAACAGATCGAGAGAAATTTAGAAGAGAAGTTGAATGAATTCTAGCCGTGAAAATCAAGGAGACGGTGGCCATGGTTTTAACCTAGGGTTTTGAATATTTTAGTATAAATTGTCTTGATTTTCAAGCCATATTTATATAGTTATTTTCAAAATTGTCCAAACTCCTATCGAGGCATGCCGCTTGGCGTTTATAATATTTTACCCCCATTCCGAAAACAATGGAACTAGTTTCAAGGCCTAATTCGATCATATATGGAAGATAGCTTTTCAAAGTCAACTTAATTTATCAAGTTCCTTAAATTTATTTCTGCGCGTTTTAGGCCCGCGCGACCTAATGATAAGTCCGCTATGAAACTTGAAATTCTATAATAACTCACTATAACGGACCGGATGAAAACTCCTTTCGTCGTAATCCAAGACATTTGCAAAAATGCTATTTTACTCGTTAATTAAAATAAAAATTTCCAATTTTAAATTATTTACATAAAAATCCAATTTTAAATGTTAACCATCTTCGTTCACATTCTGAATAAAATTTAAATCAATTTTCGATATCATTTTCAATCATCTTAAATCCAGAATTAAATTATTTAAATAATTTCCAATATTAAATTTTAAACGATTTAATTATCTAATAAACCAATATTAATAAATCATTAAATTTTATTTCTATCCTTATTTTTCCAATAACTACATTAAATTTAATAATTTAAAATAGCTAAAAATATGGGTCGTCGCATACTTCCCCACTCAAAAATTTTTCATCCTCGAAAAGACGTTAATTACAGAATTTAACACTTGATATATTTTCTCAAAATAATTAACTTATATAACATAACCATCCTATTTGCAAAACTATTAATATGCTTCTACGCCACTCCGATATTGATTTTACAAAAAACATAACTTAAATATAAAATAAGTTACAAATTTTTTTAAAACTTCAAAATATTTCTAATACTCGGGTTTTTGGAAAATTTCGACAGAGTCTCCTTTGCACGGCTCGATTGAATTTTTTTACAATATAATATATAATACAGATGTAACCAATAGACATCAAATATACATCTCATCTCAATGATGAGGCATCCAAAATGGCAAAAATATAAAATCGCGGTATGTAACTCAAGATACGTACCTTATTAATAATTATATGAGTGAGTCCGCTTCTATTAAGCAAGCAAAACATATACATTCCCGTATACGCTCAAATGATCTTCGTATATGCCTTTCTTAACTCAGTTTGGAATGTTAGTCACTTATAAGAATATGTAGAACATGCATAAGTTCAATTAAGTATAAAACATGCATTCTAAATCCAAATCTCAAGCATGATCACAAATATGTAACCATACAACCATCATATGCTTTTAAAACAATTAAACAAGGATTTACAACAAAACAAATCATCGTATAAATAAATATTCATTTAATTCAATTAATAACCATCACAATTTACACTTTCAATGTCAATATTTTAATTCATACACTCATCCTTAGTAACATTCAATTTTTATTAACGTTTAATTGGTTCGATTCAATTTGTTTGAAGTCAACCAACTTTTATTCAATAAGATTTATGTTCCATTGATTTTTCATTCAATTTATTTACTTCCAATCAATTTCCATGCACTTACCAACATTAGTAAGTTTACATTCTATCAACTTGCACTCGATAATAGTTACATTCATATTTTCTTGCATTATTTCATTTGAATAATTTATATAATTAATTACACTTCAGTAAATTAGTTTCATACCACATTCCACATATTTTATATTTGATTCACATTCACTATTAATATTCATTTCGTTAATCATACAATGGATTTTAAATTCAGTTCTTACGGTTTTAAATTTATTTACATTCAACTAGTTTGGTTTCAATCCATTTTTATTCAATTAACCAATATTCGTTGCATTCACATTTGATTGATTACAATTCAATGCATTTACATTCAATCGATTTGTTTCAATTATTTACATTTGTTTCATCCATATTTAGTTGGTTTACATTCCATTGATTTCTTTCAATTTATTAACATTCGTTACACATTCATTATATTCAATTTTATTCAATTAAATTTGTGAAATTCCAATCGTTTCACTTTTTTTTAATATATTTCATATAAATTCATGGGTGAATCATTTATAAAATTATTCCACTTAACCTTTTTTAAGTTAAATTTATTTTAATTCCACTTAGTTAATCCTCTCTTTTTATTATACTAACATCATTTATAAATTATCTAAGTTTATTATAAATATTTTATACAACACAACTCACTTTTTTATTATTACTTCATACCTTAAGTTATTATTAACTCACCGATTCACTTCTTTATTCAAATTCATATTATTAATTTACTAAAGTAAAATTTTATTTTATAACTCAATTCATATTAATAAATATATATTTGACTTCCACGATCAATTCATTTAACCTCTCTTAAATTAACTTCAATTTATAATTTATTCCATATTATATTAGTTAACATTCAATTTTTATTTAAACTACCCCTCTTGCAATTTAATTTTTTTAATCCAATTTTAAATCAAATCCAATTACTCATACTAATTTTTTTCTTACATTCATTTATTTTTATTCAATTTCTTACACGCTTAAATTACACTTTATTTTAAAAATTCAAGTTCGTATTCATTTTTAGTTCATTTTATAGCTCAAATGAAATTAATCCACTTTACTAATTTATTTAGTTTCATTTAATATCCAATTCAATTTATTAAGTTAAATTTCATTTCAATTTAATTTATTACTCATTTTATTCAATTCTATTTAAGTTAAATTTTCTTATCATCCACATTTAACAAATTTATATTTCTTTTAGCTTAATATTCTTAAATCTACAAGTTATATAATTTATTCATTTAAAATTTCATTTTGTTAATTTGTCAAGTTCATTTCAAATGTAATTCAATTTTAATTTAAGCTTCTTGAGTTAAATGTATTTTATACTTCATTTCACCAACTTTATTTAATTGAACAATGCTATGCTAATTATTTTATTTCTATCTCAAATTCAAATTTTCCCTTTGTTTGATTAATCAAAATATTCAACAATTTTAAAATTTTGATTTTACTTTCCTATTCAAAATTATAAGTTATAAACTTATTTTAATTTATATTGATTTCAATTATAAGTTCAAAACTATTTTCATTTATTTATCAAATCATACTTAGAATAATTTTTTTCACAATCAAAACTTGTTTTAATCGAAAATAAATTTCTTTGTAACAATTCTCATTTAGAAACTCAAAAATGAACGTTGGCGATGCTATAGTCATCCCTAGAATTATTTCCCAGCGATCAAGTGAGTTTAATGCTTTTATTTCTTCAAAAATCCTTCCAAAATATATTTGCAGTCATACTCTTTCAAATAATATTAATATTAATTTTTAAAGTCTTCAAAAACAATTTTGAAAACGAAAGGATTTTAATTCTAAAATTCTCAATTTTTAAATCCTTCTATTTATAATCTATAGCTTATACAATTCCATTACTTTACATTTTTTTTATTTCAAACAAATTTTATTTTAATTGATTTCAATTAAATTTAATTATCAAATACTTCATAAAATAAAAATTTCAAAGTATTCATTTTATTTTAATTCAACCAATAATCAATGATAATCAAATATTATCATTTCCTTTTAATAATTTCATTAATAATTAACCTTATATATACATAACTTAGGAAAAATTATTTAATTTACTCGATTTTTAAAACAATGTTATGTCGACTTGCCTCGATTAAGTGTTTAGAAACCCCTATCGATAACACGACATCCCGCACATCGACCAGAATTCATAAACAACTCAACGGATAAGTAAACACAATATAAAACAATTTATAACACTAACAAGTACGCTCTCTCATATATATATACACACTCAAACGGTCTCATTCTAGGGTATTACTACCCTATCTCTATTGAGTCAAATCCCATAAAGCCAAGGTTACCGTTAAACCTTCGTTCTGATACTAACTTTGGCGACCCATATTTCGGAAGGTTTAAATCGACAATAATCCACACATGTCCAACTTAAGCAATTCGAAACGTAGATAATCAAAGGAGTTAAATAAGAAAAATAAGAAAAGAAGAAGAAAACAAACACAGAATCTCACAACGGAAATGATAAAATATAATAATCTAATTATAGTTCATGAAGCTGTTTACTATACATTTAATTAAAATCTATACACATTTATCAGAGTTATATATATACATCAGGAATAAATAATCAATACAGCAGAATAGCATGATGCATGGAGTAATAATAATAGTAATACACCAAAACTCCGTCTTCGTCCTCCAAAGAATAGTCTTCAACACACTGAAAAACTCAGGACTGACCCGAGCATAATCAAAGGACAAAACGCTCAAGTCAGGACTAAAATACTCTTATATAAGTCAAATCAATATCAAAAATACATGTGCAATAACTTAAAAGATGTTAGGGGATTTCTTATCTCCTAAGTATCCATTAAACTATTTATATATAATAGTATACGCTATAATAGATATTATCTATCAATAAAATAAATATTAAAACAGCGTTAAGGCTTTACATTGATCCACCTTAACACATTTTACAGTTCTAAACCAAAGTAGTAATGGGCTTGTATAGAAATAAATATGACAAGGCAAGTGAGGCAATGCCCAAGGTATGATTCTACTAGTTTATCTTTTAGCTGGTCGTAACCCATCTGTGGCTGACCGCGACAATAAATCCACCAGACAAAAAGGTGCACCATCAAATACAAAATCACAATAGTAATACGAGGGATCAACATCGCTAGAGGTAGCTAACCTCAATGGCTAGATATAGGCTCCTGTTTTAGTCATTTTAATTATGACACGAATGTCAAGACTATCCACCATCGTTCTCTTACTTCATTTTGGTAAACGTCGAGAATTCAACCACCACATTCTGGATATCATCCACGGCGTGCACAGTTATTAAAGTAGTTCCAATATTGACAGAGAGTATGCCAATAAGAGGCCTCGGTCTCTTTAACAACCAAACGTCATTTTATACATCGGTTGGTACTTTTACATTTCGAAAACAGTTCTTACTAGATATCAAGATATCATATTCACTTCAAAATCAAATCCACTTCGAAATTTACTATATTCACTTCAAAAGTCATATTTTACTTTAAATTCTCAATTCAGTTCGATATATCGATTCCATTTTGAAATTTTGATTTTAATTATAATTTATATTATACTATACTTTAACCCAGTTCGTATATAAATCCAAGATTTAAATATAAACCTTTCCACCCCTTTAACCAGTTTGAATTTTAGAAATAGACTAAATAGTTAAAATAGTTTAATAGAAAATAGTTTGAGTAATAAAAATGGTTTATATAGTAAAATAGTTTGGAAAATCAATAATTGGAATTTTGAAAGAATATAGAGTTTAAACCGTTTTTAGTAAAATAATCATTTAAAATAGTTCCAAAGTTCTAAAATTTTCGATTAAAATCGGCTCCAATTTCCATTTCGATTTAATCAATTCAATTTCGATTTCAAGCCAAACTCATTTCTCGACTCCAAATTAATTTAAATTCCAATTCCAAATCAACTTCACTTCCAATTCCAAATTAATTTAATTTTCTATTTCAAATTAATTTCAAATCCATTTCCAAAATTTAAACCATTTCGATTTAATCAATTCCGAGTCCATTACCATAACATCAATTCAAACACTTAAAGCAAATTTATCTTCAATATCCAATTAAAAATCAAAATCTTTAATTATAATTAAATTCCGAGCTAAATTTCAAAATATAGTTTTTATCACTTTTACTTAGACATATTCAAAATTCAAATGAAAGTCTAATCTTTAAAAACAAATCAATCTTCATAAATTCAAATCATATTCCGATTGTAACTTAAAATCTCAACCTCGATTAATTAAACAATTTCGTTTCAAATTTTAAATTTCAACATTCTGAGTTCTAATTCGTTTGATTTCCATAAATTTGATTTTTATCCCTTCAAAATAAATTATTTAAATGATTCTAAAACGAAAATTTAAAAATCAGTTAATTAACTATTCCAGTGTTCGTATATAATTCTCTATCCTATGGCCAAGTGAATCAATTATTTCAATTTAAATTCCAGGGATGGATATATATCATTTCAATCCAAAATAAATGTCATAGGTATATATCACTTCACCCTATTTCTTAATTTAATCGAAATAGTTCAATTTACAGTTTTATACACAAATAACATATAGGATGATAACAGGATTTATTAAACATAAATAAACATCCAAATACCAACCAATATAGCATCCATCACAACCAATCATCCAACCAGTCAATAATTACAACGATCAACCCTTATCTATAATTCAGGAATTTCACTAGCAGTAAATTCTAATTCTAATTTAATTGTCAATTTAAAATTTATCATTCAATTAAGATGTCAACTAAATGTCAATTAGACTTATCAAACAACAACCAATAAATTTCAATCACTTCATAATATAAATTTAACTAACATAAAAATTATTTCAGTCAATTGTGAGTGTATAAACACTCACCTTTGATTTATCAAAGATTTAAAATCCAAATAAATGCCCAAATTTGAACAGTCTCAAAATGTAGCCAAATCAGTTCCATAATGTCTAGAATTCTGATACGAATGCAAGGGAGAAAACCGCACGTCTATCTGAGCTCGTATGCAAAAATTATTTGAGTTAGAACACTTGAATTTTAATATAAATTAATTAATAAATAAAATAAAACATACGTATACCATCTTCTCCTTCGCATTCTCTCCTACCAGCCGATCCCACTCACGCCGTTACCATCTTCATCCACGCGTGCCTAAATAACGGCCGGACGACAATCAACACCAGCCACCATGTGCGCCGTAGCCCCTCTATCCACGTTTGAAATGCAGCCAACCCTAAGTCAACCGTTATTGAGAAAAAAACCAAAACATACACGACTTTCTTGCGTAGATCTAGGCAAATCAATGATGAATTAGCATGAATCAACCGTATGGATTTGAAGAGCTCGCCGGATCTACATCTCTCATGTTGGAAGTTTTTAAATCTGATGAACAAATCGAGAGAAATTTTAAAGGAAATTGAACAAATTATGGCTACTAAAATGAACGAGATGGTGGCCATGGTTTTAACCTAGGGTTTTGAATATTTTAATATAAACTGTCTCGATTTTCGAGCCGTATTTATATAGTCATTTCCAAAATCGTCTGAACTCCAATCGAGGCGTGCCGCTTGACGTTTATAATATTTAACCCCCATTCCGAACGCAATGGAACTAATTTGAAGGACTAATTTGATAGTATGTGGAAGACAACTTTTCACAGTCAATTTAATTTATTGAATTAAATTAATTTCTGCGCATTTCAAGCCTGCGCGACCAAACAATAAGTCTGATCGCTACGAAACTTGAAATCCTATAATTGAAAGTGTGCTATGGATCATGTAGTATGGATATAGTGTAACAACCCGCATATTCTTCGATTTGTATATTTAAATATTTTATTTAAATATATTATCGTTAGTCGGATTTAAGTTCAAAAAACTACTTTTTGCAAACAACCGAATTAGGACTCGAGATCACTTCCATTGAGTCCAAAATGGCATTTGCAACATTTTTGAGTACAAACTTCGATATATTTGGAGCTAGTTAAAATTTGACCTATGCACTTTAGACTTTGGGTTTGGGTTAGCCTAAATTATTAACTCTAGCTCCACCCCCACTTCTCTTCATTCAATTTCATTTCCTAATACCTTTAATCTTTCATAAAAATGGGGAAAGAGAAAGAGAATTAGAATTCCTAAGCCCTATTTCCATTGCAAATCCAAGTTCTAACTCCAAATTCAAAGTGAAGCTATTGGTATGCATCTTCTTCTTCTTCTCCAACTCATTCTACCTTCAATTTTAGAAATTCCTAAAGTCTAACTTAGGAAATGTTTTTCTTTTAAGCTTAGATTCAAGCTTCTTGGGTTGGAAGTGAGGAGTGATTGTTTTTACCTTGCTCTATAGCTTCTTCTTCCTTGATTTTGTGCAAAAGGTGAGATTTTTATCTCACATCTATGTCTATATCCTTCATTTGTTGTTAGGTATGAATTCCTAACTTCTATTCCATGTCCAGTTGCCTTGGATTGAATTGGTTTCATGAGTATTCCAATTTTTGGTGTTTGAAGTCAAATCTTTAAAAATCATAGCTTTGATGTTTGATCATGCATTTAGTGGTGTATCAAAGAGCTTATAGGGCTGGGTCGTCGATTGGCATAAACCCCTAGCGCCATTGCTCGTCCGGTTGCAATTTTAGAGGAGTTGCTCTTCATTTGATAGGCTGAAAAACAACCCCAGTGCCAGTCAGTCGACTGACCTTTGCAGTCAGTTGACTGGCTGTAGCAAATGAACGTTTTTGGGCTCTCGGTAGAGGCTGGAAGTCTCCGTTTCTGCAATCAATCGACTGGCCTCTTAATCAGTCGACTGACCTGCTTGTTTTTGCCTACTTAGCCTATTTTGCTTGAAATTCCAATTTTTATCGATTTATGGTTTTTCGATTTGTTGTTATCATTTATTATCGACCTTGATGACTTCTATTTGGAATTTTTGGGTATATCCATTTTGATGGGTTTGGAATTGATTTCTTCGGATTTAATTCACGTCTTTGAATGTAAAATTTTGGTGATCGATTGTTCTTACAATCATCTTTATAGTTTGTCACTTTAAAACGCAAAGGTTTCTATACTAGTAGTAAATATTCAAACTCTTTCTCAAAGATGATTTCAACTCTATTTTTGATACAAAGCCCTTTATAAAACCATTTTCCAATCTTTTAGTATATACAAACCTTTACCTCATTCGTTCGAGAAAATTAAATGACTTTGCAAAACAAGTGGTATGGAACGCTTGCGTTTACTTTGTCGGTTAATTCTTAGACTCGTTCGATTGAAACTCTTGTGACAACTTTCGAGTGGAGATTTACAATTTGTTCGTAAATACTTAAGTTAAGCAAGTGGTTATGGGACATAAAACTAAACTCATTTATTTACTAGCTAAGTGTAATTGGCACTTCTTGATGATCATTGATGATCATTTTTTGTGATTTAGACTAGCGATATGCTATGTCACTTTATCTGCGAGGGAGACTAAACCCCGTTTTGTGGAGTTTCGACTCAAATTGGTGGGGTTGCGACCCATGGTCTTTGGGCCGTTTATGGAGCTTCGGCTAAAATTGATGGTTAGCAACCATGGAATAGCGTTCCGTTTGTGATGCACGTGTTGGTGAGTTTCCATGCTCGCATTTTGTGATAGGCCTCCCCCTTTTTGTGATTGCTGGATTTCTATTGATGGTTCCTAGAAATTGTGTTTCACCAAAATTCGTGATTTGTATTGGTAAGCTTTATCAATATTTGTGCATTGGTGAATTTGTGTTTCACTAACTTTTGTGAATTTTTGTTTCAACAACTTTTACGACTGGCATTGATAAGCTTGTCAATATTTGTGGTTTAGTGAATAAAAACAAAGAACACGACATTCTTTCTAGTGCTTCGAGATTTCTTGAGATATTGTATGATTTTTGTTGTTATTTAATGTATACTTATCGTAGTATGACATTTTTGTTACCATACGTTTTTATCATATCTCTTATTCTATCTCATTTGACCTGATGTTTATAGCTAGACTGATCCGTTTTTTATTTCCTTCTTAAATAATACTCGGGTCAGACCGAGGTGTTACAGGTGCTTATACTTGACTCCTCATCCGGGAGTATTACTTGACTTTTGGCTAACTACACTATATTGGTAGTTTTTATTGTTATACATTCGAGATAGAGACTCCTTGATGTATACATATTCTTTTGTCTAGCACTTTTATCTATTCTTTTGTTATACCGTGGATCTTGTTTGACCACTACTCTGATAAACACTTCTAAGTGTTATATTCATATCTGTTTCCGCCTTTGTGATATGGATATCTGTGACTGGTTTATGTTATGATTATTTCTATATTTGTTTTCAAATATCATATATAGCCATTGTGTAGATGCTTTGAGTTTGTATCGGTGTGTCAGATTTCCTCTTGTTATACTATCTGACATACCATTGCTCACACAAGGCAATTACATGGATGGTCGCTCCTCAACAGCCTTATTCTTCGTGCTAGTTGACGACATTGCTCCGTAGTATCCTTGGCTAGCGTGAGTATAGAGGTAGGGCATCACAGCATGGTACCAGAGCCAAACTTCGAAATAATGTAGAATAATTTAACAAGGGTCATCGTCCTAAGTCCATCTTAGGAGTCGTTCCTTAGGATTTTATTCGAGTCATTGGACCTATTCTATCCTATTTTATTTGTGATGCCTTGTTTTATCAATCAAGATTTGTTTGATATTCATTCTAAGATTAAACTTTTTCTTCTTCTTTCTTTCTTTCTTTCTTAAAGAAGAAAAATGGTTAGACCAGGCCGTCCCAGCGTCGGTTAATCTAGTGCTGCTCCCCAGGATGGAGTATTTATGTCTACCCAACAACTTCTTGATCTTATAAAAAATGCTCAAGCCGCCGAACCCATTCCGGAGCCTACTCACCCTAAATCTGGGTTTGCACGTTTGTGCAGTGATTATACCAACTTGGGTGGGAAGCCATTCAAGGGTACCGAAAACATCATTGAAGTCCAAGCTTGGCTTAGAACATGCGATCGCATCTTTACTTGCATGAATCTTATTGATCTTCATCGAGTTCAAGTGCCTTCTAGTATGCTCCAAGAGAGGGCATTAGATTGGTACAAACTTCTGATTTCTGAAATTATTGAAGCGGATCTTACTTGGGAGCTATTTCGAGAAAGATTTCAATCGAAGTTTGAACCAGAAGCTGAGAAAGTGACTTTAGCTCGTCGTTTTATAGACCTTGTTCAAGGTGAATCTTCTGTGGCAGAATATATTGCATCTTTTGAATCTCTCTCTAATTATAGGGTCGAGTATATAAATACCCCATTGAAGAAAAATCAAAGATTTGTCTATGGCTTGAATAAGAATCTCAAGAAGCCATTACTTCTGAAATTGGAGGTTGCTTTCGATCAGCTTGTTGATATCGCTCTTCGACTTGAAGAGGCTGATAAAGAGGGTGATGTTGAAGTTGTGGGTGCCAAACCAAACTTCAATAACAACAAGAAGAGGCCTAATAAGTTCAAGGGTCCTTATCCTAACAAGAAAGGGAAACATGTAGCAAAGACTCCTAACTCTAGCCGTGGAGAATGCTACAATTATGGTTCTAAGGACCATTATGCAAATAAGTGTTCAAAGCCCCTTACTTGTCGCTATTGCAAAAGCTCGGGCCATTATATATCTTCATGTCCCAAACTTCAAAGTAAGAAGGAGGGAAAGCTAAATGTTGTACAAGCCCCTAGTGACACTTCTCGTGGTCAATGTATTTCTCATTCTATCCTTGATGGCAATATTATGTTTCATGATCAACCTATTCGAGTTCTTTTTGATACGGGTGCATCTCATTCTTTTATATCAAAAGAACTTGTTGATACTTTTTCTTTAAGTATCATGGCTTTAATGACTTCTTTGAGAATTGCGAATCCGGTCGGTGGATCTGTAACACTTAGTTTGCTTTGTAAAGATGTCGAGATTATTTTGTGTGATTTTTTTTTCCGAGCCGGTTTACATGTCATGCGTTACTTGGGCTTCAGAATGATTTTGGGAATGGATTGGCTTAACTGTTATGAAGCCTATATCCTATGTCCTGAGCGGACTATTCATCTTCGACATCCTCAATCTGTTAAGCAGATTTCTATTTTTCTTAAAGATTTGGATTCCAACTTCACATCATCTTTATATTCTTTAAATCCTCATGATGACGATAATAATGATGAGAAAGATGTCATTTCTCTTATTCACGTTGTTCGTGAATTTTTCGACTTATTTGAGCCCGTTTTAGGATTACCACCTAAGCGAGCAATTGAGTTCAGAATTAATCTAATCCCTAGAGCTCTACCTATCACTCGTCCTCCTTGTCGTATGTCCAATAAAGAAAATGAGGAGATGCACAAACAATTATCCGAATTGTAGACGAAGCAATTTATTCGTTCTAGTTCCTCTCCTTGGGGAGCTTCTGCTATTTTTGTGAAGAAATCCGGTGGTACACTTAGGCTTTGCTTTGACTATCGCAAGCTTAATGATCTTACTATCAAGAATAAATATCCTTTACCTCGGATTGATGATTTATTCGACCAACTTAGTGGTGCTAGAGTCTTTTCACAATTAGACTTAGCAACTGGTTTTCATCATCTTCGTATTGCAGAGGATAACATTCCTTTGACATCATTCCGTACTCGTTATGGATCGTATGAATGGCTTGTTATGCCATTTGGTTTAACCAATGCTCTGGCTTATTTCGTTGACCTTATGAATCGAGTTTTCAAAGACTTCCTCGATCAATTCTCATCTTCATAGATGATATTCTTGTGTATTCTAAAACCGAGGAGGAGCATGAAAAGCATCTTCAGATTGTGTTGGAACTCTTAGGAGCAATCAATTGAAAGCAAAATTTTATAAATGCCACTTTTGGCAATCTCATGTGAAATTTCTCGGCCATATTATTTTGGAATCCGGAATTTCTGTGGATCCTTCAAAGATTGAAGCGATACAAAATTGGAAGAGACCAGAAAGTGTGACAGAAATCCATAGTTTTCTTGGATTGGCGGGCTATTACCATCGTTTTATCAAAGACTTTTCTAAAATTTCCGTGCCTCTTACTAGCTTGACAAAGAAAGGAGTTAAATACATTTGGTCAGACAAATGTGAAGTTTCTTTTCAGAAATTAAAAGAACTCCTTTCCAATGCTCCTATTCTTGTGATTCCCGAAGGGAACCAAGATTTTATTGTTTATACCGATGTTAGTCTTGTTGGTTTGGGAGTCGTTCTTATGTAAAGGGATCGTGTTATTGCTTATGCTTCTAGGCAATTGAATCCTACCGAGACTAGATATGCAACTCATGATTTAGAGCTCGTGGATATTGTTTTCGCCCTTCGTGTTACAGTGATCATAAATCTTTAGAGTATTTATTTTCCCAAAGGAACTTAATTTGCGTCAACAACGTTGGTTCGAGTTCCTTGCATCTTATGATCTTGATATTCTTTATACGCCTGGAAAGGGAAATCGTGTTGTCGATGCACTTAGTCATAAGCAATAAGCGGTTGTTTCTATGATGATATCCGAGTTGAATGATCTCAAAATTTTATCCATTTGTGGGATACGAGATCGTGAATCCAACTTATGTGCATCTCTTGTTTTATGTAGCCTTGAGGCTCATCCTCCTCTTTTAGACCGCATCCTTGAAGCTCAAAAGCTAGATCCCGGATTGGCTTTTCTTAGCCAAAATTTTAGGGATAAAATTGATATTAAAGGTTTGAAAGACTTTGATATTGATTCTCGTTGCGGTATTCGAATTTGGTAGGCTTATCGTGCCAAATATTAGTGATCTTCGTAAAGATATTTTAGAAGATTCTCATCGTTTTAAATTTACCATTCATCCCGATAATAGTAAAATATATGCGGATATGAAGCGACTTTATTATTGGGATGGGATGAAATCTGATACTGCTAACTTTGTTAGGCGTTACATGACTTGCCAACTAGTTGAAGCCGAGCACCAAAGAACCGGTGGTTCTTGCAAACTTTGGACATTTCAATTTGGAAGTAGGATCAAATTTCCATGGATTTTATTGATGGCCTTCCCCGTTCTCATTTGGGTCATGATAGACTATGTGTGATAGTTGATAGACTTACAAAATCTGCCCATTTTATTTTCGTTCGGTCCAATCGGACCGTACCTCTTTTAGTCAAACTCTTTATTAAAGAAATTATTAAATTGCATGGAGTTCCTATTTCTATTGTTAGCGATCGTGATCCATTGTTTACTAGTGTATTTTGGAAGAGTCTTCAAAAAGTTTTGGGAACGAAGCTTAAATTTAGCACTGCTTATCATCCACAGCCCGATGGACAAACCGAGCATGTGAATCAAACTCATGAAGATCTTCTTTGTGCATGTGTTCTTGATTTTGGTGGAAGTTGGGAAGATCATATTTCTCTTGTTGAGTTTTCCTATAATAATAGCTTCCAATCTAGTATTGGTATGGGACCTTTTGAGGCACTCTATGGAAGGCCATGCCGATCTCCTTCTTGTTGGCTCGAGGCCGGTGAGAAACTGGTTTTAGGTCCAGATTTTATTCGTGATTCCACAGAAAAGATTGACATTATCTTCCATAGGATGAAAGAGGCTCAAAGTAGGCAAAAATCCTATGCCGATAACCGAAGAAGGAAATTAGAATTTTCTGTGGGAGATTTTGTGTTTATTCGTGTTTCACCTATGAAGGGTGTTGTGCGTTTCAGTCGATCGGGAAAATTAGCACCTCGGTATATTGGTCCATTTCCCATCACCAAACGTATTGGTTCTATGGCTTATCGCCTTTTATTACCGGCTCAGTTTCTGCTATTCATGACATGTTTCACGTTTCTCAATTACGGAAATGCCTTTGAGATTCCGATTCTATTCTTGAGCCCAGTGTTGTGGAAGAAATTGAAGTTTCGCGTAATTCAACTTATGAGCAACATCCTATTCGTATTATTGCATCGGAGGTTAAACGCCTTCGAAATAAAGATGTCCCTCTTGTGAAGGTTCAGTGGTCCTCAAATCCTAAGGATTGTTCTTGGGAATTTAGAGAATCTAGAGAATCTAGAGAATAGCATCGTTAATCAAAATTAAGACTGAAAAGCTACTTTTTCAAACAGCCGAATTAGGAATCGAGACCATTCCCATTGTGTCCAAAATGACGTTTGCAACCTTTTTGAGTATAAAATTCGATATGTTTAGAGCTAGCTAAAATTTGACCTATGCACTTTAGACTTTGGGTTTGGGTTAGCCTAAACTATTAGCTCTAGCTCCAACCCCACTTCTCTTCATTCACTTTCATTTCCTAACGCCTTCAATCTTTCATAAAAATGGGGGAAGAGGAAGAGAATTAGAATTCCTAAGCCCTAGTTCCATTGCAAATTCCAGTTCTAACTCCATATTCAAAGTGAAGCTATTGGTAAGCATCCTCTTCTTCTTCTCCAACTCATTCTACCTTCAATTTCAGAAATTCCTAAAGTCTAACTTAGGAAATGTTTTTCTTTTAAGCTTAGATTCAAGTTTCTTGGGTTGGAAGTGAGGAGTGATTGCTTTTACCTTTCTCTATAGCTTCTTCTTCCTTGATTTTGTGCAAAAGGTGAGATTTTTATCTCACATCTATGTCTATAACCTTCATTTGTTGTTAGGTATGAATTCCTAACTTCTATTCCATGTCCAATTGCCTTGGATTGAATTGGTTTTGTGAGTATTCCAATTTTTTGTGTTTGAAGTCAAATCTTTAAAAATCATAGCTTTGATGTTTGATCATGCTTTTAGGGGTGTATCGAAGAGCCTATAGGGCCGGGTCGTCCATTGGCATAAACCCCTAGCGTCCATTGCTCGTCCGGTTGCAATTTTGGAGGAGTTGCTCTTCATTTGATAGGCTGAAAAACAGCCCCAGTGCCAGTCAGTCGACTGACCTTTGCAGTCAGTCAACTGGCTGTAGCAAATGAACGTTTCTGGGCTCTTAACAGAGGTTGGAAGTCTCTGTTTCCTGCAATCAGTCGACTGGCCTCTGTAACCAATCGACTGACCTGCTTGTTTTTGCCAATTTAGCCTATTTTGCTTGAAATTCCAATTTTTATTGATTCGTGGTTTTTCCATTTGTTGTTATCATTTATTATCGACCTTGATGACTTCTATTTTGGAATTTTTGGGTATATCCATTTTGATGGGTTTGGAATCGATTTCTTCGGATTTAATTCACGTCTTTGAACGTGAAATTTTGGTGATTGGTTGTTCTTACAATCATCTTTATGGTTGTCACTTTAAAACGCAAAGGTTTCTACACTAGTAGTAAATATTCAAACTCTTTCTCAATGATGATTTCAACTCTATTTTTAATACAAAGTCCTTTATAAAACCATTTTCCAATCTATTAGTATATACAAACCTTTACCTCATTCGTTCGAGAAATCCAATTAAACGATTTGCAAAACAAATGGTATGAAACGCTTGCGTTTACTTTGTCGGTTAATTCTTAGACTTGCTCGATTGAAACTCTTGTGACAACTTTCGAGTGGAGATTTACAATTCGTTTGTAAATACTTAAGTTAAGCAAGTGGTTATGGGACATGAATCTAAACTCATCTATTTTTGTAATTGACACTTCTTGATGATCATTGATGATCATTTTCTATGATTTAGACTAGCGATATGTTATGTCTCTTTGTCTGCGAGGGAGACTAAATCCAGTTTTGTGGAGTTTCGACTCAAATTGGTGGGGTAGCGACCCATGGTCTTCGGGCCGTTTGTAGAGCTTCGGCTCAAATTGATGGTTAGCAACCATGGAATAGCGTTCTATTTGTGATGCACGTGTTGGTGAGTTTTCGTGCTCCCGTTTTGTGATAGGCCTTCCCCTTTTTGTGACTTCTAGATTTCTATTGGTGATTTCTAGAATTTGTGTTTCACCAAAATTCGTGATTTGTATTGATAAGCGTTATCAATATTTGTGCATTGGTGAATTTGTGTTTCACTAACTGCTGTGAATTTGTGTTTCAACAACTTCTACGATTGGCATTGATAAGTTTGTCAATATTTGTGGTTTAGTGAATAAAAACAAAGAATACGACATTCTTTCTAGTGCTTCGAGATTTCTTGAGATATTGTATGAATTTTGTTGTTATTTAATATATACTTGTTGTAGTATGACATTTTCATTATCATATGTGTTTATCATATCTCTTATCTATCTCGTTTTACCAGAGATTTTTAGCTCTCTAGACTGATCCGTTTATTATTTTCTTCTTAAATAATACTCGGGTCAGACCGAGATGTTATTGGTGCTTCTTCTTGACTCCTCATCTGGGAGTATGACCTGACTTTTGGCTTACTACACTATATTGGTAGTTTTTGTTGTTATACATTCGAGATAGAGACTCCTTGATGTATACATATTCTTTTTTCTAGCACTTTATCTATTCTTTTGTTATACTGTGGATCTTGTTTGACTACTACTCTGATAAACACTTCTAAGTGTTATATTCATATCTGTTTCCACCTCTGTGATATGGATATTTGTAACTGATTTATGTTATGATTATTTCTATATTTGTTTCCGAAGATCATATATAGCCACTGTGTAGATGCCTTGAGTTTGTATTGGTATGTCGGATTTCCTCTTGTTATACTATCTAACATACCGTTGCTCGCACAAGGCAATTACACGGATGGTCGCTCCTCAACAGCCTTATTCTTCGTGCTAGTTGACGGAATTACTTCGTAGTGTCCTTGGCTAGCGTGAGTATAGAGGTGGGGCGTCACATATAGTGTAGTGATGATAGCTATACAGTAAATAGCGCGGAATATAAAAGTAGTATAATAAAATGGCACTAGAGATTTTTATACTGGTTCGGAGCTCCGTCCTACGTCCAGTCTTAGACTCCTTCTGGAATTTCACTAAAACAATAACCCTCACTTAACCCGGAGGAACATGTCTATACAACCCTTGAGCAGCCGAATAAGGATCTGAACAGCGGAATAGGATTTCGCCTCAGCAGCCGAAGAGGCCTTCACACGCCTGAGCAACAGAACAGACTTCAACAAATACAAAATATTGTTTTACTTTTGTGTTCTGATAACACATATAAGTCTTGTTTATAGTACACCCTTCCGATGATCTTCTCATCGAGTATAAATATACATACATATATATATATATTTGAAGTTTATGAAGATAAAGGTATAATATTGCTTTAATGTAGAATATTTGAAAGTATAGCTGCAAGTAGATTCAAGAGAGTTAGATAAGAAAGATAAGAAAATTCGGTAGCTTGGAATCAAGCCTAGATTATATATTTATAGATGTTAAAAAGCAGCAACTTTTGATGAAGAGTTTCGGTTGAAGTGTTGCGTCCAAATGTTTTTGTAGAGATTCGCAACTCTTCACAAATTAGTTGTGTCTTTTCAAAAAATAGCTGTTGTAGAAATTCAATCAACTGAACCTCTGGGTCAGTCGACTAGATATTCAAACGTATTTTTTAATATATATTTGTTTATTTGTACACCTGTGCATGTTGCACAGAAATTGCCAGGTCAAGGACTGACTTGGTGATTTATGTGCAATTTGCACAGATTTCACAGGTTTTTTTTTATATATATATTATATGATTTTAAAGGAAAAAACTTTGATTATATATATATTCTATGCTTATATGAATAAATCTTTAGGAAGATTATATATAAGCTAATATATACGTTAAACGAGGAGAGATCTTAACAAAATTGACTTAAGACTCAAAACAAGATAATATAAAAATTGATGCACCAATTTTGAGGTCTTGTCTCCATGTAGTATATATTCTCTTTTCGTCGTAACAGTCGTCAAATCTGTATGTTGTAATGATAGCTTTGTGTCATGATTCAAAACCAAGTCTCAACATTCTTGCCCTTTTTGATTGACGACAACCTATAAATAGATATAGATTTTGAATCGCCTTTGCCAATGATATAGCCTTTGGAATTATCTCCATAAGTGATAGAACCGCCGTTTTAGTATGTAATGTTTGTCTACATATCTTTGTCCCTGTCATGTGTTTTGAGCAACCACTGTCGAGTATCCATTTTCCTCTCTTCTTGAGTGGGACCTGCACAAAATATGAGATAATGTTGGTACCCACCTTTTTAATAGGGTCCTAAGAGTTAGACCTTAGGAAACCAAACCCAAGTGGGTTTAGTATCCCTTTTATAGATATAATTCTTATTGTTATGAACGTTTTCTATGAATCTAATATACTTATTCCTTATTAACTTGTTATTAGTTTTAGGAATCCATATATTTATAGTTTTAGAAACTAGTTTTTTAAGATATAGGTGTTTTATTAGACTTAACATTTTTTAAATTACTAGATTGTGAATTATTGACTTTCTTCTTATAAACTAAACCATTTTTATTATTAACAGGTTGTGAATTTTCAATAATTCAAGATAAATTTTCTCTGCCTTTATTAAAATCTGAAACGTTTTTAGCGATTCCTTCTATTTTGGTCATTAGAGTTGAATTTTCTAGTTCTACCATTTTAATATTAGTTTTTAAATCATGACTTTCAGAAACAAGAACATCGTTCTTTTCTTTTTGAGTCTTAATTTCTTGATTCAATAATATCAGTTGAGAATTAACATTTGAAAGCGATTCTTAAGTTTTCTTAAGTCCTTCTTCTAATATATTTTTTCTCGTTTTTAAGCATATTACTTTCGAATTCTGCCTTGTTCTGATTTTCGACAGCCTCTTTATATTTTTCTTCTAAGACTTTTTAAAGTATCTAACAATTCTGAGTTTTTCTCTATCATACCATCAAAAGTTAAATCACTAACTTCATTATCTTTGGCCATAAAGCATACATTGGCTTGTTCACTACCGTTGTCACTCTCACTTTCATAAGAAGAAGAGTCTGAATCATCCCATGTAACTGAGAAAACTTTCCTTCTGAATTTGTCCTTCATTTTATTGCGATATTCTTTCTCTTGATCTGGATAGTCCTTCTATATAAGCCCCTTTTTGTAACAGTTAAAGCACTCCAGAACTGATGAAGATGGTGGTTTATTGCTGTTTGTGCTTCTCTTGCCATTATTTATGTTTCTTTTTCTATACTTCAAGAATTTCTTGAAGTTTTTGGCAATAAAGGCTAGGTCGTCTTTGTTTGAATCTAATTCTTCTTGTTATACATGGAATGCTATATTCGTTTTATCTTGAGCTTGAACTCGTTTAGCCTGCAAATTTAATTCATAGGACATTAGATTTCCTATTAACTCTTCTGGAGTTATTTTGGAAATATCGTTCGCTTCTTCGATAGCGAGAACTTTTCTTTCCCATTCTTTCGTTAAAGAGTTAAGGATTTTGGATACAATATCAAAATCTGAATATTTTTCTCCTGTCCTACTAATGAATGGTAGGTATCCTGAAATCTTGAATACGTATCATTTATAGTTCATTTTCTTTAATCCTAAAGTTTTGAAACTAACTTCTGAGCATGGATTTTTTGCTTTGTTTGACCTTGTTAGTTCCTTCGTGTTTAACTTTGAGTGTACGCCACATGCATTATTGCACATGCTTGCACGGCTAAACTCATTTTATCTAAGACACAAAACAACATATTCATGGCTTTTGCATTTGCTGTTGCATCTAGTTTCCGTGTATTTTTCTAAGTAGAATACTCTTTAATAGGAATAATATATTATGTCTAAGTTATATTCAATGAATCAAAACCATGTGCTTGCATATATATTCTCATTCGTGTTGCCCAATAGTTATAATTCTTGCCATTAAATGTGGTGGACGTGCAGTGGATTGTCCTTCAACGAAGCTACTGTTAATGCTAGTGCTAGTGTTAGTTTTTATATTATTAGTTTATCAGATAACTGTGTTATGGTTATATGATGACCTTGCTCTGATACCAAATGAAAGTGTGCTATGGATCGTGTAGTATGGATATAAGATAATACAGAGTGAAGTGATGATAGCTATACAGTAAACAGTGTAGAATATAAAAGCAGTACAATAAAATGACACCAGAGATTTTTATACTGGTTCGGAGCTCTGTCCCACGTCCAGTCCCAAACTCCTTCTGGAATTTCACTAAAACAATAACCCTCACTTAACCTAGAGGAAAAGGTCTATACAACCCTTGAGCAGCCAAACAAGAACCTGAGCAGCGGAACAGGATTTCGCCTTAGCAGCCGAAGAGGACTTCACATGCCCGAGCAGCAGAACAGGACTTCAACAAATACAAAATATTGTTTGACCTTTTGTGTTCTGATAACAAAGATAAGTCTTGTTTGTAGTACACCCTTTATATGATCTTCTCCTTGAGTGTGTGTATATATATATATTTGAAGTTTATGAAGAATTGAAAGGTATAATATTGCTTTAATGCAGAATATTGGAAAGTATAGTTACAAGTAGATTCAAGAGAGTTAAATAAGAAAGATAAGAAAATTCGGTAGTTTGGAATCAATTTTAGAGTATGTATTTATAGACGTTAAAAAGCAGCGACTGTTGACGAAGAGTACCGGTTGAAATGTTGCATCCAAATCTTTTTGTAGAGATTCCTCTTCATAAATAGTCGCGTCTTTTCAAAAAATAGCTGTTGTTGAAATTCAGTCAACTAAACCTCTAGGTCAGTCGACTAGATATTCAAATGTATTTTTTAATGTATATTTGTTTGTTTGTGCTTTTGTGCATGTTGCGCATAAATTGTCAGGTTAGTCGGCTGACCTGGTGATTTCTGTGCAATTTGCACAGTTTTCACAGGTTTATATATATATATATATATTCTGATTTAAAGAAAAAAACTTTGATAATATATATACATTTTCTATGCTTATATGAATAAATCATTAGGAAGATTATATATAAGCTAATATATACGTTAAACGAGGAGAGATCTTAACAAAATTGACTTAAGACTCAAAACAAGATAATATAAAAATTGATGCGTCGATTTTGATGTCTTGTCTCCATGTAGTATATATTCTCCTTTTGTCGTAACGGTCGTTAAATCTGTATGTTGTAGTGTTAGCTTTGTGTCATGAATCAAAACCAAGTCTCAACAACAATAACTCACTATAACGGACCTGATGAAACTAGTTTTGTCGAAATCCATGACAGTAGCCGAAATGGCCATTTTACTCGTTAATTAAAATATAAATTTCCATTTTTAAATTATTCATATAAGAATCCAATTTTAAATGCTAACCATCTTCGTTCATATTTTGAGTAAAATTTAAATCAATTCCCGATATTATTTTCTATCATCTTAAGTCCAAAATTAAATTATTCAAATAACTTACGACATTAAATTTTAAACAATTTAATTATCTAATAAACCAATATGAATAAATCATTAAATTTTATTTCTACCCTGTTTATCCAATAATTACATTAAATTTAATAATTTAAAATAGCCAAAAATACGGATCATTACAAAAACATACTTCAGTACTTTTGTAGTTAACTTATTTGTTAAAATAAGTTAACCATATGTTCTCTTTAACACAAATTTTTCGAAAATGAAGTCAATTTTTCACTTCTAAATCCATCCATTATTGGCGGTAAGAAAAATAAAAATAACTTCGATTATTAACCTATTAGCATTAAATTTCCACATTTTGTAACTCGTGAATATGTCTTCTCAAAATTTTCCCCACAATTTATTATGGTTGTCACTCTTCAAGTCATTGGTCAAATCTGTCTTTCTCTTGGTGACTTTTTAGTATGATCAATTGTTTGGTTTCCCCACCCGGGTACTTATCCACTTCTGACAACGTAAACTCTAATCATAATCTCCTCCTACTCTTCTACGACTCAGACTTCCATATTATTAAAAGCCAAAGATATAATCTTCATGATTGGATAATCGGCAAGCATATTAACCTTCACGGGTGAATTTTTTTTAACCCAACAGATTCTTGTGTTTCTTAATATGAGGTGGAGTTATAGAGTCGTTTGGTTGCATTGCATGGGTTGAATGGGGAGGATGCGGAGAGGGTGAATACTTATTATTTGACTTTTGAGTGGTAAAAGCTGTGTTGGAGGCCCGTTGCATCAAATGTATGTTTAATGATTTTAATTTTGATAACCTCAGGTTAACAAAGGTAAGATACAAACTATATTGTACTACTTTACAACATGCTTTACTGAACTTAATTTCTTTAATTATAGTTAGTATTGTATGTTTAAGTTAAGATCTTAGGAAGAAGTGGCTCTAATGAGAAAATTGATTAGAGAAATCATTTAACGAATGATCTTTTAATTTCTTAAGACCATTTTCTTAAGATTAATGTAAAACTCTGTAAATTTCCATAACTAATATCAATAGAGTATTTTGGTTATTTTACTTATAGTGTTAAAAATTTAATTTTACAACTCATAGAATCACGTAGTAGAAATCATACCATTGCATAGATTGAATTTTTTATGATTTAACTACAACAACATCATTTCCTAATTTTTTTTCTTAAAACCAGGCTACATACCTTTTTCCTTATTTCTAACTTACTTCTTCTTCCCCACTCAACTCTTTCCAAAAAACTAAATTCCCCCTTAACATCTCGAATCAAACAACGATTTTCACAAACTACATACTGAAGCAAAGAGTGCGATGCTTTGATACGAATTTCAATTTAGTTTGAGGAGATTCTAAAATTGTCTACATCAGATTAGTGGAGGAGACTGGCAATTATACCAAATTGGAGCACTAATTAATGTATTGTGAGTAAATTAGTTTATTGATCATAGCATTTATACTTGAGACTGTTTCTAGTTTAAGTATAGGGGTTTATTTTTAATTTAATAATGATTAACCGATTTTAACGATTATTAATGAATGCTTAAGTGAATTAATATATAAAATGAGTTATTTGATACATGTGTTCAACATTAATGAGTTCTAATGTATAAACTAAGTTTTTAAGGTATATAAGACTCGAATAAGCAATCGAAATGTACATGATGATGAAAATTTTAAAACCTATATTAATTTATATATCAACAACAAATAGACTTAAATTTAAGAGTAATATAACATAATAAATATGAAATTCAAAGTTAAAAAATGATATTTTTAATAGATGAATAAATAGAAAAACACTAAGATGTTTGATGAATTATGTGATGAAATGATAAAACTATAACAATGAATCGACATCAAAATGAATAAGACCTTGGTAATTAGAATTCGCAAGTAATCGTTGCTAATTACGGTAAAAATAGACAGCTGATTATCTAATTCTGGGCCAAATTGAACTTAGACCTTGGTAAGGCCTATACGATGGAAGCATGTTGGTATAAGTTTAAGAGATAGGACAAAGATGATTTATCTTATACGACTTTGGTATGAGGTGATGTGTAAAATATTTAATAGGATGTAAATGAGTGTATGCAAAGATTGTATTAAACGGCTCTTTAATGTTAGTTGCTCCTATGGCATCACCAAAGCATCATAAGTTGCATATATTCAGTTACGTGAATCAAGAGAGGTGAAGGCATTCAAATGCGGGCTTACACAACCTTTGGTAGATGTACCACTGATGTCCATTGGTTGAACAGGAAACGAATGTAATACCGTTTACTATGATATTGTTTATATCATGCAGTTATGTATGACATGGTCTTAATTAAGTAGTCAACCATGTATTTTATGTTGGTCTAACTCTATTGATGTATGTGACATAGGTTAAGGTATGTTTAAATATATATTAGACATTAACGATGTTACATAAGTGTATTCGTAGTGTATTATAAGTAGATTTGTTCCACTCAATTAGATCGTCAAAATAGTGGGCATCCCGTGTTTGTAGTTTATTTTGAATCCATGCCCAGTTATTTGAAATTTCATAAGACTGCACCAAAAATTATAGTCTCAATTTCATATAACTAGATAAATAGTGGGCGAGCATATAGCAAGTAACAATAAGTAATGAGCATACAAAACGTCATATTAATAGACCAGCACATAGCAAGTTTATCAGGCAAAATGGCTTACACCATATAATAGTCGTCAAAATGAGGTGATGGTGGTATAATATTTTACGTACATTTAAAATCTAAACAAAAGACTGAAATACACACAGTACTATACAAAGAGTCTATTAGCATACAACACACTCTTATAAACTTTATTTACTCCCGATCAATGTACCTATATATCCATTTATGGCAAGACAGCGCAATACCTGATTCTGACCCAACCACCCTATGTAACAGAGTGCTTAGCTTTATGATATCTAGGCATGTTAACACATGACATTTTACACCATAGATTTTAATAAAAATAAAAATTGGTTAAAAAGGGTATTATGGTAATTTTCAAAAAACGTGAAAATTGAATGTTTGAAAATCAAGGAATTTAAGAAATTCGACTTTTCCGTGGCATTAAGTAGATTTTTCTAATCTAAACTCATTTATAAAACATCAGAAATAGGCATCAAATCAATGAGATATGGATTCTTTACCATAACGTGTGTTTCAAGGCGAAACTGGTCGAGGCCCAGCTGGGATAAGGGGGATTTTGGGATTTGTACCTTTATAATGGTGGTTTTCAACCCTATTTAATCTCATTCTTCACTTATCTTTGTACTGTAGCTGTAGCTTCATCTAGACTCCATTTCCCCTCTTTCTTCTTCCAATTTAAAAACAAATCTCTTAACAAAAAAATCAAATTCCCCTAAACAAAGTAATGAGATCAAATAGAAAGAAAGATGGATTCAAATCCAAACATTAGCAACCTAAATAGAGAAGGAGAGACGTTAAATCCCATCGAATCAGAGAAGATAGGTATGAGAATTCTTCGAAGGTAGCAAATAAAGGTGAGTGGGTTTATCTATGAAAGGAATATGATTTAGATAAGCAATTAAATTTTATTTATATATCAATTTATATTTAGATGTGAGTTCAAAAGTAAATTAATGATTTTAAATTGGAGACTTATATGAATTGGAAAATTGGTAGAAAACTAGAATACTATTTTGATGATAGAAATCATTATTAATTGAGTGAAGGGTTAGATTAAATGAAGTTCACCCTAAAATCATAATGATTTGATTTTTGTAATAGACTTGAATTAGTTTAGATAAACAAAAGTGAATCTCTACATATAGCTTTAAAGTCATATAGATAAGATTTTATGCGATTGATATGACTTAATTTAGATGAAAACGGTGAATCGATGTATATATCCTTTAAAATCATCTACATCTGATTCTATCAACTTTGAATGAAATTGAATATGTGTAGATGAATTTAGAGTATTTTATATATACTCAATTGATTAAATAACATAAAAGATCAAATAAGATGGAAGTTGAAATTATATATATAGAGAATTGTCTGTAATTAGGATTATACAAATTCGAAGTTTGGATATAAGAACTAATGATAAACAATCAAAACCTGGTCTATATAAAAATATAAAAATATCGAAAATCCCATTTTCTTGAAAAATGGTCCACTGACTATATAGGCCGGCTCGTCAAAACCATGGAATGAAAATTTCATTTCTAGGCTAAATAATTGACTGACCACAGGCACCAACTGGCCGAACCCTTACGCAGTCGACTGATTGGACATAATGGTCGACTGATGGCATATATATATATATATAATCTTGTTTGGAGGTGATAAATGGGCTAGTCTATTCAATGCTGTAATAGTTGACTTATTATATCATCCTATTGACCGCTCATTGTTTTTAGAAAAGGTATAATTAGAGAACTGGTCAATTAAAATGTACATTTAGGCGAATGATAAAATGTAAAAGCCCAAATTGGACCTTAAACCGGTTTATACCAAGTAGGATAGCTTTGGGTATTTATTTCCCGCTTCCTTGATTTTTCGAAGTTCAAGTAGATTGTATTGTTGTACAACGTGGTGCTGCAATGTGGCATGTAATTGTTTTGTAATTAGTCGTTTCATTGTTACACTATTAGTCACAGATGCTTTTTGCAGACTCATAAGGAGAATGAAGGCATCAATGTTAGTAGGGTCTATGACCATTCGAGCTGATGTACCTACAAAAGAAATAGAATTGATTATCAAGAATATATACTTGTTGTGTGCCTTGCACTGTTTTAAATCTCGTTCATCTCACTCATTTTCGAACTTGAGCAAGATGAGATTTAGAAACACGAGATTATTTATCTATTATTTGACACTTATCTCTTCCAAGATACTAAGATCTTAAGTGTAACGACCCGGATTTTTGACATTCGTTAATTGGGCAATTAACTGATTGTAATTATTGGAATATAATTTTTTATGTCAAATGCATAAATTTTATGACATTTTAAAATCATAATACACACACACACACACACACACACACACACACACATATATGGATTGAAACTATATGAATTTTAAATATATATTCTGGATATGATAAATGTTATAGAAATGCGTATATAAACCCCACTATTTAAGCTTAAGATAAAATATCCATAAACGTACATATGTAAATATATACAAGCTTTAAGATGTTTGAAAACACATACACACACACACACACACACACATATGGCCATAGGACAGTAATGCATATGAAAAAAGTGTAAATATTAATATACATACATGTAGGGTGGCAAACATATATAAGTAAATGTATATGTGCAAGTGTTATATAAAATAGTGTATAGGTATATGTTGTAAAATATGGTGCATATGGTTACACACACACACACACCCCTGTATATGTATGTATGACAAAGTAAAAAATGTATATTGTATATACATGCATATCCACACGCACACATATATAGGTGTTTATGATAAATAAATGTATAAATGTGTAAATAAATAAGTATAAACATTGAATATATGATAATATATATATATATAAGTAGAAATATATATATATATATATGAAATATGCATGTATGTACACAAGGAGACAACCTCATAAATGCATATCAAATTCAATGACAAATCAACATAATAAATCAAATAAAGCCTTAGATCAAATCATATTTTATTTAAATCAGATCTACATGTTTTCAAATCAAAATAAACTTTTTATATGAAATCAAATCAAGTGAATATACAAAAATAAGAAAATAAAAAATAAAAACTTACTGTGCACAAGAAGCTACAGCTAACCCCTTTTTTCTTTATATATAGGCACTGCCTTACTTCACATCTTCTTGTATTCGAACAAGATAAGAAATAAAATACAAGATGCCATTACAACTTAAAGGGAATCAGAAGCATTCAAGTACAGGAGGATCAAAACCATAAGGAAAACAAATATTTCCAAAGAAACAGTGCTCTGTTCAAAAGGAAAATGTGTGTAAAACTAAATTCTTTATATTGAAAGTTCACGTTATAGGCTTGGTCATGGAGATTGAAGTGCTGTTGGAAATATATACTTGTATGGTAGCATAGATACTTGTATGTGAACATATGTTAGGTTATGACCAGAGAAAAACCAAACCTGTCACCGTTGCTTTTTAACATTGCTATGTACATTTAAAGAAATGCTATGCTTGGCTTCAAAAATCCCTATCTCTCACACTAATTAGTTTTAGGTTATGATGTTTGAAGAAATCTATTTTTTCCGATTATGTTTGATTTTAAAAATGGTTTCGTGAAATATTATCAACTATACACGTTGAAAGGTATAATTTACAGTAGGTAACCCAAATTTGTAAGCAATTCGAACAGCACATTTTAGATTTTTGCTTATATGAAGGTGTTCATCATGGAAAATGGTGAATTTTAGTGGTGATTTCACGATTTTTAGCCGTGTACATAATTAGAGAATTGGAGATGAACAGTTTTTGGTCTTTGGCCAAATTACGGCAAGCCGAGCGACATTGGAGGTCGGGGTTGGGCCAGAAGGTAGCTGTAGAGGTGGGAAGTGAGGGAAAAAAGGTGATGTACTTTATTTGGCGGCATGGTTGTTGGACGAGGTTGAAGTAGGGTTTAGGGCATGTTTTCGTAGGGCCTCGGTTGTGGTCGAACTGCATCGAAGAGAGGGAAGGAGGAGGTTGCACATGGAGGGGAAATGGTCGAGGGATTCATGGGGAAGCTTGTGGTAAGTTTTGGTGGGCGACGGTGGTTGGGGTTGGCAAGGAAAGGCGAGGAAGTGGTTCGCTTATGTCCCAGTATTTGGGTTGGAGGGTCGAAACTTCAAACTAAGGTGGTGCTGGAGTTTCAGTAAGGTGCGATGGAGGCAAGGCCGTAGGTGACATGGAAGGTTGATCGGTGATGAGATTGGGTAGTCAGTAATCTTGTGCACATGCACATGATAGTGCACAGTTGGGTGTATTCGAACGAAGGAAGAGAGGAAGAAGGAAATTGGAAAGTAGAAAAGAAAGAAGGAAGGGAAGAAAGGAATATAGGCCAGGTTTGGGCCAAGAGAAGTGTAACGACCCAACTTCCAAAACACCAGAAAGTCGCATCACTAATAAGAAAGAAAGGGATAGAAAAGAGAAAGAAAGAGAAGAAGAACAAACAACACATCAGAATCTAAACAACAGAACGAATAAATTATATTAATAACATAAAATATTACATAGTTTACAACAACAACCAGAGTACACGGATAATACAACACATACTAGACAGTTATAAACACCTGTTTAGTATTTACAACATAATACAATTCAGAGACAACACAGAACACACAGCGGAATACTATATATCTAACGCAGAAGCCTCCTGCTCCATTGCTTCTCCAATATTCGTTAAAGCTAACCTGAATCCCTTGGCTACTAGTAAAAATTTGAGTACCCAAGAGTTTATGAAAACAAAGAATAAGCTCCGGGTTAGACATGGGTCTGGTGTGAGTAACAGGTTAAAGTTGCTTAACTTTCTAAAATCTTTGGAAAGAAAGGTATCACGTAAGACTTCCCACACATAAACATGGAAAAGTTTTTACCTTACGCTAACCAAAACGTTTGATAGGAAATCAAGTGATATTATAATAGTGTCTAGGGTTATCAAGTAAATATGAAATAGCCAAAATTGTTACATTTATTAAATTTCAGCTACTAGCCACAAAAGTGGGTAATACAATCAAAACCGTTGGCACTTATTGGATTTTGGATTCCATACAATGGCAGGGCTACTGGGGTACCGCCCGTCACAGTACATGGCCTAGATCAACGTACCGAGGAGTACGCCCGCTCCCCTGCAACACAAGGCCGGACCCATTCCTTACTGAATAGTTCCGAACAAGACAACCCCGCAGTTGGTGCGCATATCCAACCGCCCACTAAGCCGAATAAAAAGGGACCTCTAGACAGGGGAAAATCTTGCTCTCCAGTGGGAGCTACCCACGAAGCCTTGCTGCACCTCCCCTATTTTAGCCATTCCCGATTGATAAGGCTTGAGGCTACAATTACCTTTATAGAACACATCTCTTAGAATGCTCATCGTCCACTTGACGTTGATCTGAAAGCATTCAATCTATACAAGTTCGTTTCGGGTTCGAACGAAACCGAAGGCATTATCTCATTACACTCGTTTTGGAATCACCCTCAGAGTTAACGACGATAACCCTTACACTCTGAATCTCCATCTCGAGCCTATAAGTACTATTTCCATCAAACTCATCCCGGAATCACCCCCAGAGTTATACTGACCAATAGTCCTTACACCTCGAGTCTTTACTCTTCACATAAGATTCACGACCTATCGTTAATTTGGATCGATGTGGTTTTCGGATATCCAAATATGAAAACCCGATCCCGGTCTCATCGAAATCCAAAGCGTGTCTTTTAGGTCCAAGTTGTTTTAGAGTTTAAAACAATTCAATAACATTATTTATATACACACAGATAGATAATTCACAGATTCACAACAGATAATTATCACAATCATAACCACAGATAATATACACCATCATTATCAAAGATAATCCATATCATAATGCAACCAATGCATCCATATCACACAATATTCTAATCTCATAGCTGAGATTCCAAACCATTCATGGAAAACTATATCATCCATTTATAAACAATGACCTATAATCATACCATCTATAATTAATTTAAAATGAATTAAAATAATTACATCATCTTTAATTAATTTAAAGTGAATTAAATTAATTACTTACACAATATAAATCTTGCTTGCATCATCATTAATTAATTACAAATTAATTAATTAACCTCTAATTTATCATCTTAATTAATCACCCCTTGTTAATTATACTTTAGTTAATTTCACAAAATTAATTACTCTAAACTAAACACAGTAATTAATCTTTAATTACTTCATTAATTAGTTAACTATAATTAATTACATTAAACCTTAATTAATTACAATTAATTAATTATACTTAATCATTTATTATTGATTAATTAATCTTGATTTATCAATCTTAATTACTTCATTAATTATATTAATTAATGATCCTTATTTTATTTAAATTAATTACTCAATTAAATTAATTACTTTCAGTAATTAATCTCACTTAAACCATAATTATTTAACCACCTTTGATTAATCTCATTTTATAATTAACTACCCATAATTACTTATCAAATTAATTACCCCTTAATTAATTCTTTAATTAATCCCTTGATTAATTATACAAAATAATTTAATCCCAATTACTTCACAATTCCACCCTTATCCACTAAATACATACAGTAATTATCTCTAATTACTTTACTGAGTAATTTTACTTCATTAATTACATAAAGTAATTATTAACAAATCCAATGTTTAAAATTAATTAAACTTAATTAATTAATTTAGACCAACCTCAATAAACCCCATTAATTACATTAAGTAATTAATATCTTATTAAACTTAAATAAATTTCACAATTTATTATCATTAATTAATCAATCTAATTAATTATTAAAATTAATCATATTAATTAATTACTAAATAAACCTTAGTTAATGACCATCATTAACTATTATTAATTGTTAAATTACTTTTCTTTTAATTACTTCTTAATTAATCTCTAAATTAAATTAATCCAAATTATTAATTATAAATTAAATAAACAAGTCACTCCTTAATTATCTTATTTATTTAATTATTTTAACCCCTTAATAATTTCTAAGATAACCCATTCCTTATTAATAATTTTATTAATATTAAAGTGTACTTAGAACATTTCATTTTAAAATTTAAATTCAAATTTCATTTTGAATCTAAAATTCAAAATGACATTTATTTAAGTATAAACCAAATTTAGATTCCATTTGTAATCTTTTTAAAATAAATGTAAATAACATTTATTTCTTATAATTAAAACTTATATAAGATAATTCTTAATTTACTTAATTTAATTTAAAATTAAGTTTTAGGTACATTGCTATTTAAATTTCAAATTCAAGTTAACAAATCATTTAACTTCTTTTATAAACCTTTATAAAGAATTTATTCAAAAAGAATCAAGTTCATATATTTGTATTGAAAACAAATTTACCTCTAGCAAACAATTTAAATTTGGCTTGCTTGAAAACATTCAAATTTTTGAAACTTATTAGAATATCAGATTTAAATTCAATACACTTGAAACCATTCCTTATTTTAAATTATTTGAATTTAAACTTGAATTATTCTTTTTGAATTAAACCTTGATTTTAAAACTCTTATTTAAAATACAAATTCATTTTTAAAAACCTGAAGATTCAAAGATCTTAAGAAAACTGGACTTAAATTTAAATTCAAACTGCTGGTTTAAAAATTAAGTTTCAGATTTCAAAATGAAATCAAATTTCCAAAAAACTGTCAGATTTCATATTTTTTTTATTTAAAACTGAAAACCACTTTCAAATTTAAATTTTTTTATAAGATTTCAAACTCTTTGAAACTATAATTCATACTGCAGATTTAAACTTTGTTTAAATCTTATTATAACAATTAATTCATTTAAATTTTGATTTAAAATTTAAAACTACAGACAATTTTTACCGAAAACTGTGATACTGCAATTTCCCGAGCTAACCCAAAAACACTTCGAGTCATCATGCCCAAAATCTTGAGAAAAACTTTGGACCACACGAGGAAAACTCGAGACAAATATACCGCTTCTACGCAGAAAACATCAAAACTCAAAAAAATTTCACGGTGCACGTGCACCGTGCCTCCAGCCACCATCACCGCCTCCGGTGACTTCCTGACATCACAACCAACCCCACGATCAACCTCCACCCTCAGTTCTTCCCTCCGCAACCTAAATCGAATTCGAGCAGCCTTCACAAAACCTGGAACTGCAAAAATCAAGTTTCACCCCCAAACCTGTAACACGCCTCCTTCTCCACCTTTTGACCACCGGAATGGCAGCGACTCCGACCACGAGTTCATCCATCAACCTACTATCATTACCCAGATTCTCGATCAACTCGATCACTTCTACAGGTAACACTGACCAAATCAAAACACTTAACTTAAACTAGGGCTTCAGGAAGAAAAATCACCACCACAGTCCCAATGTTGATTTGCATCAACATCTAATAATTTTCCTGGCATCAATGGCTGCTCCTCCACCTACCAGAAGAACTCCGACCATTACATTTGCCCAGATCCCCCAAAAACTCAAAATTTCTCTCTACAGTTCAACATAGAACAACACCATACCCCCTCCACTAAAAATCCTAATTTTTGTTCTAAAAATCAGGTTTTGATCTTAGTATTTAATTCTTAATACTAAATTTATAACTTATTCAATATAAATTTTCACATATTTAATTTTGATTAATCAAATTCTGGTTTACAGAGATGTTTACAATTTATTTTAACTTAACTAAAATCTTAAACTAAAGCTTATCATAAAAAAACAAGTTTGATTTAATCTAAGTTGAATCAGAGGCACAAATATATAGATTTTGAATTTAAATCAAAACCTGAACATATGATCTAAAAAAAACAGAGAGTACTTTTGGAAATCACAAGCATATTATAGTTACAGCATATTGCATTCAAATGTGCATTCAACACATTTTTTTCATAGAGATTTAACATGCAACTTATTTATAAATTTAAACTTTAAGAAAATAGAAATGTTACTCACCTTAATCTTGATTTCAGAGCAGAAATTTGAAAAAGACTTGGTGCTTTAAAAACTGGAAAACTCCTTTCAAAATCCTGAATTGCTTCCTTAATTTTTGATTAAAACTTGAGTGCTTGTTACAGAACTCTTGCATGCATGCTATATGAAATTCCAGATAGAAGATGATGCAGATGCCTTATACTTGAAAAAAATATGCAGGTTGTTTTGATGCAGGTGCTTGCACAGATCTCAGATTTTTTTTGAAAAACAATGCAGGCATGCATTGTTTCTTTTAATTTGAAACTGCAGTTGCTTGAATAAGAAATGCAGGTTTCAAAATTTGAAATTGCAGGTGCTTTTACATTTGAAAAATATATGCAGGATTGCTTTGATGCAGGTTTGAATTCCAGAAATGCAGAATTTCCTGCTTGATTTCATGCATCTGGTTTGTATGCTATTTTGAAATTTGACTTGCATGATTTTGGTTTGAGGAAAGTCTCAGGTTTACAGATTTGATTTGTGAATTGGATTTGAAGATGTTTCAAAAATTTTTGTTTTGAGAGAAGTGTTTATTTCAGATTTGTTTTCCATTGTCTACTTAGCTTTAGATTTTGAAAAGAATTAAGATGGAAGAGAATTTGTTTATAAAAACTGAAAAAAATAAAAGAAAATCCTAAATTCAACTTTTGACACTTGTAAAGAAGTTAACATTTGTCACTTTGTCAAGTTTATGGATTAACACTTGTTCTTCTAATTGGTATAATGTTTACATTTGTATTTAATGTTAATTTGCTATAATTATGTTAACTTATATTTTAATTAGATGTTTAACATAAGATATATGAAAATCGATTAAATAAATTAGTTAATATGTATTTATTTAGATGTATATAAATTTTGAAATGAATAAATCAAATTTAACTTATAAAATGAAACTTGTACAAATAATTCAAAATCAAAAAAAATTAAAAACATTTACACTTTAGATTTCAAGCTTTGAATTCAAGTTCAAATTAAATTTTTAAATCCAGTTTATTTGCAAATATAACTACACAATTTAAATTTTTGAAAAACAATTATTTTTATTAAAAATTTATTTGTTAAAACAGTGTATTATTATATTTAAAAAATAACAACATTTAGTAACCATAAATAACTTATTAAAAGAAATTGTCTTCTTATTAATAAATTATTTATTTTATCCAACTATATTTAAAAGAAAATCAAAATAACCTTATTGTTATTTATTTAAATTTAAACTTGTGTTAAACATATTTTAAATCATTTCAATATTTGTCTTATGTATTTAAAAACATATTTATTTATTAAATAACCTTTTAAAAGTTTAACTTTTAAATAAAATCATAGCTCCCAATTTAATTAAGATACATATTTTATAGAAAACAAGATTTATTTATTAAATTAAATTTAAAACAAGATCTATTTACAATATATACAATATTCTATATATATTATAAATAGTAAATAATTATTAGATTTAAAAAGATAAAATCTATCAATTAACTATTTATTTTATTAGATTATTAAATTAATTCAAATCTTATTAACAAAAATTATCAAATTAATTTGATTTCTATTTCAGATTATTAAATTGATATTGCTTTCAAATTCCAGGTCATCACATTCCTCCCCCTCTAAAAGAATTTCGTCCCCGAAATTTAAAACAAAGGTAATTTAATAATCTATTATAGATTTAATTTTTAAAACACAAGCATATACTAATGATATGCTAACAACCTTAGCAATTAATTTATCTAATCAAACAAATCTATCTATTCAGATAAAATTCTGGATAGAGTTTCTTCGAGTTTCCCCGGTTTAAATATCGGGATACTCGCTCTATAGATTCCAAACGATCAATACTACTAAGCTACAGAGCTCTTATTTGTCTAGATCTACAGAACTAGACAACATTTCAGACTACAGACGAGTCTGACTCAATAACCAACCTTTATAACTGCTGGTTCTAAAACCAGAGATAGACCATACACGTACTCCCTCAGAGATACGTGAAACTTATCGAATCCCAGTTATCCAAACTGGCAATTCAATCCTGAAAACCAAATACTGATCCAACCAAAACACAGATGGGATCCAAAACATCACTGGGCAAAACTTTCCAGTCTTACTCAAAACTTATAGCTCCTGAATCAGAGAAAACTCCAATGACAACGAAGTCTCCAACTTCGAATTCCAAATTCCTCCGTCCCTTATCCACAAAAGTCTTCAGACAAATTCTGGCTGCCAACATCCAAACTGATCAGCTCAATCCCTTGCTGATTCCTTTAGAACAAACAGAACCAGAAACAACCCAACACAATGATCTCCTCAAGATCAATCCAAAACCAAAACACAACTCTACTCCATAACCAGCAGAAAACTACAAACTTCTCCTAATCCGGAAAAGACAATCAGAAACACTTCCAAACTGCTTCTGCTGCACAACTCTGATCCAAAGTAGATAAGAAAATGCTGATGAAGAACACAAGCATCAACTGGACATCACCTTCCAGAAATATGGTTCAACAGATCTATAAAAGAAAACTCAGAAATTCTTCCAAAACCGAGTTGCTTCATTAAACTCCATCTCTAGGAATCATCCTTCAACTAAACAGAACCACCGGTTCCATTCCTGTAATACTAATCGATAAGAAAACTCAATTTCCAGATGTGAACAAACCTCTGTCTTCCCAGAAGACATCCAGAAAAATCTTCAACAATCCAAGAGAACACTCAACTATCGCAAGTCACTTTTGCGATTAACCCTGATAAATTTCCAAAGAAAAAACTGTTCTCTCTTTACTAAACAGAACAACTTACACTGGCCCAGCCAACCCACTGAAGAAACAAATTCACTCAGTAGCTTCTGAATTCCATCTTCAGAAAAACTACTCAGCTAAGACCTCCCCGTCGGCTTACAGAACACTTCGAGCTGCACTGCTGGCACCAATTCCAAACTTCCTAATCCAAAGCTCTTCGAGAAACTCGGACTTCAAAGCAAACAGAAACACACAACATCCTGCTGAATCCAGCCACAACACCGAAGCAGTCACACTTTCCAAAATTTGTTTCAAAGAAAACATCTTCGGAAACAACCATAGTCACTGCATCTCATCATGCAGTTACAACATCCTGAGTTATCAAAATACCATCACTTGCTCCAGCTCATTCGAACAGATCAAACTCTGCACTTCAAAGATGACTCCGAACCTTAACAGGTTTCCTTCAGAGATCGATGAAATACTTCATCACAACAAAACTTACTCGAGATGGTATTAGGTCTACAATCTCGACAGATACACTTCCAACCTCAACATCAGACTCCAACCAATGGTAGTAATTGTGTTACACACACCACTACCTTATCTACCTTTATAACTTATATTGGAAAACCTGAACAGGTAACCCAACAGATAGGTAGAAATATATATATATATATATATATATATATATATATATATATATATATTTAAAATTACAAATATGCTCTCTCAAGATAAACACCACTCCAGAGCCTAGGTATTCACTCAGCATAATGCTCTGATACCACTGTAACGACCCAACTTCCAAAACACCAAAAAGTAACATCGCTAATAAGAAAGAAAGGGATAGAAAAGAGAAAGAAAGGTATCACGTAAGACTCCCCACACATAAACATGGAAAAGTTTTTACCTTACGCTAACCAAAACATTTGATAGGAAATCCAGTGATATTATAATAGTGTCTAGGGTTTTCAAGTAAATATGAAATAGCCGAAATTGTTACATTTATTAAATTCCAGCTACTAGCCACAAAAGTGGATAATACAATCAAAACCGTTGGCACTTATTGGATTTTGGATTCCATACAATGGCAGGGCTACTGGGGTACCGCCTGTCACAGTACGTGGCCTAGATCAACGTACCGAGGAGTACGCCCGCTCCCCTGCAACACAAGGCCGGACCCAGTCCTTACTCAACAGTTCTGAACAAGACAACCCCGCAATTGGTGCACATATCCAACTGCCCACTAAGCCAAATAAAAAGGGACCTCTAGACAGGGGAAAATCTTGCTCTCCAGTAGGAGCTACCTACGAAGCCTTGCTGCACCTCCCCTGTTTTAGCCATTCCCGGTTGATGAGGCTTGAGGCTACGATTACCTTTAGAGAACACATCTCTTAGAATGCTCATCGTCCACCTGACGATGTTCTGAAAGCATTCAATCCATACAAGTTCGTTCCGTGTTCGAACGAAACCGAAGGCATTATCTCGTTACACTCGTTTTGGAATCACCCTCAGGGTTAACGACAATAACCCTAGCACTCTAAATCTCCATCTCGAGCCTATAAGTACTATTTCCATCAAACTCATCCCGGAATCACCCCCAGAGTTATACTGACCAATAGTCCTTACACCTCGAGTCTTCACTCTTCACATAAAATTCACGACCTATCGTTAATTTGGATCGATGTGGTTTTCGGATATCCAAATATGTAAACCCGATCCCGGTCTCATCGAAATCCAAAGCGTGTCTTTTAGGTCCAAGTTGTTTTAGAGTTTAAAACAATTCAATAACATTATCTATATACACACAGATAGATAATTCACAGATTCACAACAGATAATTATCACTATCATAACCACATATAATCTACACCATCATTATCAAAGATAATCCATATCATAATTGTAACAACCCGCATATTTAACGATTATATATTTAAATGTTTTATTTAAATATAGCGTCGTTAGTCGGATTTTTGGGGTCCGAAATGTTACTTTTTGCAAACGGCCGAATTGGGGCTCGATACCACTTCCATTGAGTCCAAAATGGCATTTGCGATCTTTTTGAGTATAAGCTTTGATATGTTTGGAGTAAGTTGAATTTTGCAACTTTTTCTATTTGGGCTTTGGGTTGGGTTCAACCCACTAACTAACTAATTAACCCTAACTCAGTCCCTCTCCTCTCCACTCACTTATTTCATTTCATAAAACTTAAGCTAAAAACTGAAAATGGGGGAAGAGAATGGAAATTAGAAATTCCAAGCCCTAGTTTCTTCTTGCAACTTGAAACCTTGCTCCAAAATCAAAGAGGAGCCATTGGTAAGCCTCCTCTTCATCTTCTCCAACTCTTTCTCCTTCAATTTCAGAAAGTTTCCTAAACCTAATTTGGGAAATATGTGTTGTATTCTTAGATTGAAGCTTGTAGAGTTGAAGTGAAGAGTAGTTAGTCTCCTTCTTGTGTTTGAGCTTCTTCTTCTTTGTTTTGAGATAAAAGGTGAGTTTTGAACTCACATCTACTTCTCTTGATTTCATTGATGTTGGGTATGAATTCCTAGCACTTGTTCATATGCACTTGCTTTTGGTTTGGATTGAATTGGTGAATATCCAAATTTTTAGTGTTTTGGGTTCAATTCTTTAAAAATCCTAACTTTGATGTTTTGATCATGTTTTGGTGATGCATCGAGGAGCATATAGGGTCGGGTTGTCGATTGGCATAAGCCCTATGAGCCAATGTCCGTCCGGTTGCATTTTGGAAGAGTTTGCTCTTCATTTGAATAGGCTGAAAAACAGCCCAGGCTTGGTTTAGTCGACTGAACTCTCTGTTCAGTCGAATGAATCTAGGACCCGAAAGTTTCCAGGCATGGTTTAGTCGACTGAATTCTCTGTCCAGTCGACTGAACCTGGAAACAGAAAGTTCCCAGGCAAGATTCAGTCGACTGAATTCTCTGTTCAGTCGACTGAACCTGGAAACAGAAAGTTTCCAGGCAGAATTCAGTCAACTGAAAATCTCTGTTCAGTCAACTAAATTTGCTGTTTAGTCAACTGAATTCTCTATTTAGTCAACTGAATTTGATATTTCATCCCACTTTGCCTTTTGGGATTGAATTTCCAATTTGGATCAATTCGTGACGATCCTATTTGTTGTCATCATTTATTTTGACTTTGATGATTCCTTTTTAATTTCAATCCACGGGTTTTTATAAAATAATCTTTTAAATTGTATTAAAAGCTTGCTTCTCCAATTTATAAATTCTATTTAAATGCACACACAATTTTGCACTTCGAGCGGAGTGGAAAGGAGATTAAATGGTTAAGTAAAACACGGACCATGAATCCATGCGTTTATCTTTCCGATTAATCCCCGACCTATTCGATTGATTGTTTTGACCTTTTGGTCCGGTTTACCAATGAGATGAGGTAAACTTTGTAATGCTTTGAGTGTGAAATTAACTAACGGATAGTAAACCGTTTAGTGCGAACGAGTGGTTATGGGACTCATGTTACCACTTTTCGGATTCCTTTTCGAGAGTTGTGACACATTCTGCCAGTTAGTGGTGTCCAGTACTGGGCCTTCGGACCTTCACCACTACGGTTTGTTGCCTTTGGGATAGTGTCTTCGGACTCTCCTTCAGGTTTGTTGCCTTCGGGTATGTTGCCTTCGGGTATGTTGCCTTCGGGTATGTTGCCTTCGGGTTTGTTGCCCTATAGTATCGCTTCCGATGTTGGTCGTTATGAGCCGCATGGGTGATATTGGGTTTGGAGTCTTCGGGCTCATGGATCCTTGTTTATACACTACCGAGCTCGAGCAATTTTATGATGTTTCATTGATATGTATATTCCCTTGGTATCGCCCTTCGGTGTTGGTCTTTTTGAGCCGCATGATATGTAGCGATTACCTTGTGGAACTTGTATACCTTATGGGTATTTGTTATTTGCCTTTTTGGCTTGATTTGGGATGTTTGTATCCTTTGTTTATCTATGTTGCCGATGATATGAGGCTTGTCTTGTTATCATATGATTCATCTTTTGTTAGATGATTATGTTATCTCCTTTAGAGATATTTGTTATACTTTGTAACTGTTAACGCTAAAATTTGAACGCTAACACCCCGGTGTATAAAGTGAGATTGTGAAAGCACCACCCGATAACTTGGGAACAGATTATAAGCAAATATTAGTGAAAAAACAGTAAACAGCAGCAATTTTATAGTGGTTCGGCTTAAGAGATAGCCTACGTCCACTTTGAATATCTTTATTGACGATTTGATTACAAGTCAATGCAGTTACACTTTGATTACAACACACTCTGAGTTTCAAGTAACTTAGAACAAGTAGCCAAAACTTCAATGTCGATCCAAATCTTTGAACACATGTTTGAAATGTTTGATTTCTTCGTGAAGTTCCTTGGAGATGTTGAAGTAGTTCAGAATGCAGCAGAGAACAGCGCTTGAAAATGAATCCGCCCAAAAGTCCTTTGTTAGTTGGAACTAGGGTCGTATTTATAGGCATTTTTCGGAGTTAGGTCGTAGGTCGTGACCGACCTAAGCTAGGTCGTAGGTCGTGACTGACCTAAGATACACTGTCCTCTCTTTCACAAGAACATGCATGCTGATTTACACAAGTTCTAGGTCGTGAGCGACCTTACTAGTAGCGGCATAGAAAAGGCGGTCTTCTAATGCAATGTCCTTAGGTCGTGAGCGACCTATCTTAGGTCGTGAGAGTTCTATAGGTCGCAGAATTCCATAGGTCGCAGCTTCCTTTAGGTCGCAGAGTTCTGTAGGTCGCAGCTTCCCTTAGGTCGCTAAGGACTAAAGGTACTAGGTCGCATTATCCTTTAGGTCGCTAGGTCTGTTAGGTCGTTGGTCTAGTTAGGTCGTTGGTCTCCATAGGTCGTAGGTTGTGACAATGCTTAAGTCTTTAGGTCACAGAGCTGCTTTGTAGAGTTAGGTCGTTGAGACTATTATGCCGTTAGGTCGTCAGGTACTCTTAGGTCGTTGGGCTGCTGAGTTATAGGTCGCGGAGTGTTAGGTAACTAGGTCGCAAAGTAATGATAGGTCGCTAGGTCGCATTACATTTTAGGTCGCTTCAAAGTGGGAGTTAACACTTGCCCCTCGAAGTACCGGCCTATGGCATAGGTCGTGTGCTTCGATCTATCTCTGCTAGGTCGTGAGCGACCTAAAACATATGCTTACTCGCGTGCCTATCTAAATTCTCCTTTTAGCCCCATATAGACTATTTGGTCGTTTCTTCTTCTCTACCTTACTGTTCCGATTTTTCACTTTCGTTGACGAATTTTTCAAACTTCCAAAGGCGAATTCAACCCAGCTAATCAACGATTCACCTTTTCCAACATATTACGTAAGTGAATTCGATCTCCATCCCACTATAATCACTGTTGAATTACGAATCCCCATTTTCTGACCTTGACCCAATTCCTTGCATCGTGCTATATTTTGAATCGTTGCAATCGATTTTCGATCGCCGCTTGAGTAGGCACGAAAATGTATTGAATGTACGATGGATTGGAGATTCTTTGAATCGCTTTTCAAGTGATTCGGTGATGTGTGGAGATGATGGACTTCACGAAGAGGATGATGGATTTCTGTGTAGTTGATAGCGGGTTATCGGGTCTGGTGAAGCATTGCGTGGAGAGGAAGTTAGCGACCTAGTGGATTTGAGCGACTTAAGATAATTCGCGATCTAATGACCCTTGCGACCTAAGGAATAGTTTCGACCTACACTAGGTCGCTGAACGACCTAATATTCATGCGACCTAAGACTTTGCATGAGTTAAGAGTTACTCGAGCTAAGAACTGCACGACCTAACTTCCTTGCGACATAGGCTTTAGGTCGCGACCGAGCTAACACTAGGACGAATTTGTAAAGCCTTATCCTTTACTTTGCACAGCGCGACCTAAGAAGGCTTCGACCTATGCTAGGTCGCTGGACGACCTAGGACTTGTGAAATCCTGAGACAACTTTGATTGAAATGTTTGAACTTTGAACTATATGGACTTGAATTTTGTCGTATTTCTTTGCAGATTATCTCTAATGCTAACAACCTGTTTAAACATAACATTTGCAGAAAAATGGGATGAATATACTGTCATTGACCGCCCACATCGAATGACAGATTAGTCGATAAAGAATAATCAACTTGAACGAACTGTGTGAGTGAAATGCTGTGAATCAACCGACTCAAATGAAGTGTTAAAGCAAAGCTAAAATTTTGTTTGATTTAACACTGCGCTTGAGTTTTAAATTAACAAGTCCTGAAATCTCACAATCGATCAGTTGTCAATTAGTTTAATTTAAGTTATTTCGCTTGTTATTTTTATTAGTTTTGCACAACACTTCACACTTTTAGGAAACGTGCACCTTCACACCTGAACATCCAGTTACTCATGTAGAATGACGTCTCAATAAGAAGAGATGATATAACACGTCGAAGGGGCTTTCCCGGTTGCTATTCCACTAGAAAACCCTCCGGAAAGAACTCCTACCCTTCTGAAACAGCGGGTGCTTAATCAATTATGCATTCAATTTGGCATTGCCGAGGCAGAAGTTTTACTCCCTGGACCAAATGATTTCGCTGATAGACCACCTTCCGGTTTTGTTGCCATTAATCGCCAAATGTGCTTAAGTGGAGCAATTCCTCCCTTTAATGAATTTCTTCAACAAATCCTTCTTCGACTGACGATCTCTCCTTTCCAACTGCATCCCAATGGCTATGCCATTTTGATGGGATTGTGCGTTCTGTTCAGGAGAACTCTTGACCGTCTTCCGAATTTTGAGGAAATCTGTTACCTGTGCACTTTTGCGAAGAACAAGGACCACCCTTCGATTGTACTTGTAAGAGGTGCGAGGAACCGTAAACTAATTTTGGATTTGCCGGAGAGTGCACATGGTTTTTTGAGTCAATTCTTCTATATTCGTTGCCCCGCAGGATTTTACGCAGACTGGAGAATAGGAAGTGAGATCTTTTTTCCCTTCTTTCTTCAATTCCATTCTAAGTTTTTCATGGTTCGTATTGCTAGATGCTGATTCCATTCCTTATTTTTACAGCACTTCCTCCTCCTTCTAGAGATTCCAGTCATACACCAGTCTTTGAAAGGCTAAGCATTGTGGCTGCTGAAGAGAGGAGCGCAAAATTTCTATTGACAGATGAACTCCTTCATCGATTTGAGCTTTTACATTCTTCTCGTTCTACTCAACTTCATGAAATTCCGACTGAAGTTCCCGATTCTCCGATGAAAATTCCTGATGCCCCGGTCTCTACTAAAGAACACATGCAGGGAGGAACTTCTATAGAAACTTCACTAGTAAAGTGTTCAATTCCGAAAGATGTTGCGGGGCCGTCTGACAAGTCTGTACTTGCCCCAGTTATCGAAGAGGAAGAACCTCCACGATCTTCCGAAAAATCTACTAACGAAGGAGTCAAGGGAGCAAGTCCCAAAAAACATGATGGTGATGATGTTTTCGAGGGGTTGAGTGATTTAATTGTGACTTCTCAAGAACTTTTCAAAGATGATGTTTCCAAAACTATCTCTTCTGTAATCGAGGCGACATCTTCTCTACAACAAATGTCAACTCCTTCTACTCAAGTTATCACTACCTCTACTCCACAGAGCGGTTTGTAACTCGATGCGTGTAGTTTACACTTTACACGACACTTAGGATTTTTCATCACTTCTACGCACTTATCTTCCTGTACTTTAAAGATTTCTAAAGCTTATTATTTTTATTCCAGATTCTCCTATGGGGCGCAGTGGCTCGTACTATGATGATTTCCAGCGCTACGGGAGGCGTAGCCAGTATGATTATAGGCGTTACCTCCCTTCTTACAGAGAATCCGATGAAGAGAGGGCCATCAGGAAAGCAGACGAGAGACGAGCATATGAAGAACGTCACCGAAGAGAACAAGAAAGACATGACCCTCCCCACAGAGATGATGATACCCAAAAAAGAAAGACCCATGATGAGAGAGGTAAAAGACACATGGAAGATTCTTCTAGCAAGCGGGCTAAACTTACTGAAGAAACAATGCCGACAGTTTCTCAAAACGTTCCTGCTCAATCTCCTGCCCCCGTTCGTTCCGACATTCAAACAATCATCAACCGGCCCGCATACCAAGTTGGGCAAGGTCCTCCCACTCTTCAAAGTCGATTCCCTCAGTGGTGCCTGAGAGGGGTTCGATTTGATCTCGACTTGGTTCCTCTCGACAAATCGGCTATGTTGCGAAATCTTGATTCTGTCAGGACCGATATTGAAAGAATGTCGAACTGGCAAAAACTTGTCGACGAGCTTCAGAGGGTTAACCAAGCCAATCTCGAGGCCATGCTCACAATGGAGAACGATAAGGCTGAGTGGCAGAAGACTCTCGAACAGCATGACGCCAAAATGAGAAGTATTTCTTCCTATAATGAAAAGCTGGAAGCGAAAGTAGAAAAGCTTAAGGAAGAATTAGTTACTTCATCTACTTTCCATTCTCAAAAGGAGAGCATGCTTCAACAACAAGTACGAGATGCGCATGCCAGTCAAAGGGCAGTCGAAGATAAGCTTACACACCAGGAGAAGGTCATAGAAGAATATCGCGCTGAAACTTTACAGCTGCGAGAACAGGCCGGCTCTCAAAGCTTGGAGATAGAGATGCTAAAAGCTCGACTTGCTATGGCCGAAAAGGAGCGTGACGAGGCTGTTGCTGGTAAACTCGCGGCCGAAGAGGCCCATCAAGCAACCAAAGCTGACATTAGCTCCACATTATTTGATTTCTATCTGCATAGCATTTTGGGGGCGTGGCAGCCTTGCCTTTCTAGGCCCTAAATACGAAATTACATTAGCTGAAGTCTGGGAGGCAGCACTTGATATGCTAGGTGGTAAAGGTGCTGGCTACGCTGAGACAGCTCTTGAAGAGCATTATCTTGATGATGATGCCCGCGCCGCTCTTGCCAAGGGAAAAGAGCAACTCGCCAAGGTACGGGCCGGAATGGCGGAAGGGGAACGTTCTGAGAAAGAAATACCACCTACCACTTCTGAACGTCCTTTAGTTTCTTCCGAAGTGGACATTACAGGCTCTAGTGCTCATTCGCTGCCTCCTATAAGAACCGGGGTAATCACCCCTACTGATGATGAGGCTTTGGAGGATATCGGGGCTCAGAATTATGAGATTGAGCTAATGAAGCAAACATCTTCAGGTAATTTTGATATTGGTCCGATTCAGGTGGATCGCTTGCTTACTCCTCAAAAGTTTGATGAGCTTCTCGATTACTTCTTGAATCTCGACGAACCCATATCTCCCTTCTTTCGGGGAGATACTAATATTTTTAATTTCTCTTCTTCTGCAGTTGAAACACCAAGTGCTGTGCAGACTTCACTTCCTCCGGTTATTCCTCCTCCGTCTCTTCAGGTGACTCCTCCTTCTGCTTCACAACCCGGGTCACAAGAGGAACAGATTGAGGCTCTTCACGGCTTGGATGACCCTATCGCTTCGCAAGAGCAGAAGGACGAGGGACTTGAAGGAGGCGAGATCTCTCCGGAGCGGACTCCCTCTGATGACGTAGTTTTGTCCGCTCTTGTTACTCCAGGGAGTGAGTCTTCTTCGAAGAGAAGAAAGAAGCACGGAACATCAAAGAGGAGGGGGAAAAAATCATCACTACTGAAGAGGAACCGGAAGTTGCACCGGTTGCACCTCCCTCTCCTTCTTCCCTTATGCCTATAGATAGACCTGAAAAACTAATCATTCGGCCAGGCAAAGGGTCCAAAGGTGGCAAGAAGAAGTGAAGAGTCGGACTTCGGGCTTTTTGACTCCTTTTTTGTGTAATGGTCGGATGTTGTGCAGGCACCGGCCCCTGCTTTCTTTTTTATTTATTTTGAAACCTGTATCTGCAATTGAATAAAATGATCCTTTATTTGTACAGACTCTTGTTTGAATTTGAGAATGCATTTATTATTCATTTTTGCACAAGTTTATTTATATGATATTGCGGTGAGCTTGTGGTATGTTGTTTGAGCGTACTTTACCGATGCAGCTATACCATTTTGTATGTAACTGTACCATGTTGCCCCCATACCATAAGTTTGCTGCAATATTTTATACTTTGAGGGGACTCGCACTCTTATTTTCTGAAGAATAATTACTTCATTCTTGAAGAAATTTTTCGTAGAGTACAACTTCCTTCATATAAGTTTTTACGCTTTGTCCTTCGAAGAAATCACTTTTTTCTTTTGCTTGAGTACGCATTTTGCCAAGTGAATTCTTCTATGTGGTAAAGCGGGCCTCTGAAGAGTACTTTAACTTTCTTCCTCTTTTTTTTTTGAGGAAGGTTATTTTCTAGAATAGGTAAATCACTCTTCCTTTGAAAGTTAAAGTATACCCTTGATGAGGATTTTTTTTTTTGAAATAGAAATTTGTACTTCTGAGGAGGGATTTTTCACGTTTCAACACTTGGAAGTTTTATTTCAATCTTGGTGAAACGTGTACCTCCAAAGAATTGCGCCTTCGAAGAAAGCCTTTTCACGTTTCAACACTTGGAAGTTTTATTTCAATCTCGGTGAAACGTGGGCTTCCGAAGAAGTCTTTCTTTTTGATTGTGTCCCCGGGAGGGGGTTGTACCTCTGAGGAGGGATTTTCCACGTTTCAACACTTGGAAGTTTTATTTCAATCTTGGCGAAACGTGTACCTCCAAAGAGTTGTGCCTTTGAAAAAAGCCTTTTCACGTTTCAACACTTGGAAGTTTTATTTCAACCTCGGCGAAACGTGGGCTTCCAGAAAGGTCTTTATTTTGTTTTGCATTTCAACTTTGGTGAAGTGAAATTCCGAAGAGCGGTCGTAACACTTCAACTCCTGGTGAAATGGGCCTCCGAAGAGGGCTTTTATTTTGTTTACATTTCAACTCTGGTGAAGTGAAACTCCGAAGAGCGGTTGTTACACTTCAACTCCTGGTGAAATGTGCCTCAGAGAGGGCTTTTATTTTGTTTACATTTCAACTCTGGTGAAGTGAAACTCCGAAGAGCGGTTGTTACACTTCAACTCCTGGTGAAATGTGCCTCAGAGAGGGTTTTCATCGCCTGGAAGTTACTCTCTCATGGTTGGAGGGTCATGACTCCTCCAATCTTTTTTGTTGAGTAGAGAACTTTCTTTTTTGTGGCGTATGACCCATTAGAGGTCTTTATTCTCCGAATAGTTGTGCCTCCGAAGAGGATTTGTGCTGCCGATGATGGCTTTGGTTGTTCCCTTGTCCACTTGCTTATGCCTTTTCAGTGATCCCTTTTTTTTACCAATGACTTGTTTAATCCAAGGAAATGTACTTCATTGTCAGGCAAGTTCGTGAGAACGAGCATTAGCTTCTTAATTGGATGTTTGTTTGTTCAAACGATCTCAATTTATTAGCAAAGGCTCGTTTCTGTCAAAATCATAGGCCGTTCAATTGAAGTACTTCCTATCTAGGATTTGAGTTTGGAGCTTTTGTGACTTGAAATTTGGCGAGAATCACTGGGTCTTATTATGTGCAAGTTTCACTTCCATTGTCTGCAAAAATTTGAATCGACATTTCAGCAATACATTCTATGTACTTTTTATATCGAAAATAAAGCAAACATGTAATAATAATAAGGAACACAAGATTTATAGTGGTTCGGCCAGGAAACTGGGCCTACATCCACTTTATATTTTTTCATTATTTACTTGCATCAGTTTTACAATTGCCTTCAATTACAAGAATCATACATTCATAATTCTTTTTACAATATTTCAACAAAATTTTCAAGTAAAGTATGGACGCAAATGATTGTTGTTCCATGCCCTTGGAATTTGATCTCCTTCAACAGTAGTGAGTTTGAATGTGCCGTCAAGAAGCTTCTGACCTATGACATATGGTCCTTCCCAATTTGGCCCAAACACACCTGTCGCTGTCATAATTCTCTTCAGGACTAGGTCTCCAATCTCAAAGCCGCGTTGGCGAATTTGGAATTGAAATGTCTGGCTATCCTTTGCTGGTGAGCTGCAATTCTGAGATTAGCCTCATCTCTTTTTTCATCAAGGAGATCTAGCGCTTCAAGCTGTAGCTTTTCGTTTTCTGCTTGATTGAAATGGATTCTTCTGTGTGAAGGAACCTCTATTTCTACCGGAATCATTGCCTCTGACCCGTATGCCAATAAAAACGAGGTGTGCCCAGTCGCAGTTTTGTGAGTGGTTCTGTATGCCCATAGTGCCAGTGGTAGCTTATCAACCCAACCACCTTTTGCTCTTTTAAGTTGCTTCTTGATGGTTGACTTAATAATTTTGTTCACGGCTTCCACTTGCCTGTTTGCCTGCGGATGGGCCACTGCTGAAAAGCTTTTTCGGATCTTGAATTGCTTGCAAAAATCTTGGAATTCTTCACTTTCAAACTGAGTACCGTTGTCTGTAATTATTTTTTGAGGCACACCATATCTGCAAATGATGTTTTTAGTCACAAAACTTATCATCTTCTTTGAGATGATAGTAGCCAGTGGTTCAGCTTCTGCCCACTTAGTAAAATAATCTACAGGAACAATGGCATATTTAATTCCAGATTTGGCAGTTGGTAACGGTCCTACAAGGTCTATTCCCCATATTGCAAACGGCCATGGACTGACCATCTGTGTGAGTTCAGTGGAAGGAGCTCTAGGAATTTTGGCGAATCTTTGACATCTGTCACATTTTCGGGAATACTCTGCTGCATCTCGATTAATTTCTGGCCAAAAATATCCGTATCGGAGAATTTTCTTTGCTAATGTTTGGCCACCTGAATGATCACCACATTCTCCTCCGTGTACCTCCACTAGGATTGCTTTGGACTCTTCCCTGGATACACATCGAAGTAATGGCATTGAGAATCCCCGTCTGTACAATCGGCCATCCTGGATTATATATCGAGAGGCTTTTCTCAGTAGCTTTTGTCGTTCTTTTGAGTTCCCTGGTAAAGATCCATTGAGCAGATATTCTATTATCGGAGTCATCCATGATTCTGGCTCTTGAGACATGCTCATGATCCAATCAATATCCATCTTATCAATGCTAGGAGTCGACAGGACTTCCACTGGAGTTAATCCCAGAAATTGGGCTTCGCCTGTGCTAGAATACTTTGCGAGAGAATCTGCTTTCATGTTTTCTTCTCGAGGAATGTGACTTATCATGTAATGATCGAAATCACCCAGGAGCTCCCAGGCCTTTGACAAGTAGGCGGGCAGATTCTCCCCTTTTGCTTGGAATTCCTTTTTGACTTGGCATAAAATAAGCTGAGAATCGCTAAATATCTGTAACGCTCGGATGTTTAATTCTTTAGCAATCCTTAAGCCAGCAATAAGGGCTTCGTATTCTGCTTCATTGTTTGTTGAAGGAAATTCCAATCTTAGTGCATAGCATAATGATCGGCCTTCAGGGGTCTCAAGTACAACTCCGGCTCCAGAACAGTAGTCGTTTCTCGCACCATCGACATATAACTTCCATTGGATTGGGGAATCGTCGACTGTTTCCTCCTGACTGTTACCCTTATCTGTGAATTCTGCAATGAAATCTGCTAAAGCTTGTCCATTGATTGCTTTTCGGGGATGATAAGTGATGTCATACTGACTGAGTTCAATATTCCACTTTAGAAGACGACCCAAAGTCTCAGGGCAAAACAGGACTTGCTTCAAAGGTTGATCAGTGAGGACTCTGATAGGATGAGCTTGAAAATATTGCCTCAACTTCCTAGATGCAATTAGTAGGCAATAGGCGAGTTTTTCCAACTTAGAGTAATTCATCTCTGCCCCAGTGAGTCTTTTGCTGATATAGTAAACTGGATGTTGAATCCTTTTGTCTTCTCGTATCAGCGCTGCACTTAAAGCATGAGATGATACTGCCAAGTATATAAGAAGATCCTCGCCATCGCCAGGCCTAGAAAGTATTGGAGGCGTTTCCATATGGCAAATCAATTCATCGAAGGCTTTTTGGCATTCGGGAGTCCAATCAAAGTTTTTCTTTCCTTTCTTTAGGGCATCAAAGAATGGGATGCATTTATCTGTGGCTTTGGAAATGAACCGACTCAAGGCGGCGACTTTTCCATTGAGACTTTGCAATTCCTTCTTTGTTCTACGAGCTTTGACTTCTTTCAATGCAGTAATTTGAGCTGGACTGGCCTCAATGCCCCTAGCGCTCACGATGAAGCCTAAAAACTTGCCGGATTCTACTCCAAATGAACATTTTAAAGGATTGAGCTTCATTCTGTATTTCCGAAGGACTGCGAACATGTCTGCTAAGTGTTCTATGTGATCCACTGCTTTCTTAGACTTTACTAACATGTCATCGACGTAGACTTCCATAGTCCTGCCCAGTTGCGGTTTGAACATAGCATTAACGAGTCTTTGGTATGTTGCCCCTGCATTCTTCAACCCGAAGGGCATTACTCTGTAGCAGTAAAGACCAGTGTCGGTGATAAAGCTCGTATCCTCCTGATCCGGCTCATGCATCATGATCTGGTTATATCCGGAGTAAGCATCCATAAAAGATAACAATTCGTGTCCCGCTGTTCCGTCTACCAATTGGTCGATTCTGGGTAATGGGAAGCAGTCTTTGGAGCAGGCCTTGTTTAGATCTGAAAAATCGATGCATACTCTCCATTTTCCGTTGGCTTTCTTAACCAACACTGGATTTGAAACCCAATTCAGATAGGTAGATTCCTTGATAAAATTATTCTCCATTAGTCGATCAACTTCTTCTTTTAATGCTGCCGACCTTTCTGGACCTTGAGTTCTCCTCTTTTGTTTCACAGGTGTAAATTTTGGATCAATATTTAGAGCATGCACTGCAACTTCTGGGGATATTCCGCACATATCGGCATGAGTCCAAGCAAAAACATCCAGATTTGCCTTTAAAAAAGATATTAAGATATTCTGAATTGACACATTAAGTTGTGAACCCACATTCAACACCTTGTTTGGGTCCTTTGGGTCAACAGGTATTGGTATTGTCGTTTCCACTGGTACCACTCTATTTTCCCCTGCACTGACTTTTCTAGGGTCCATCTCTTTCCTTGCTCCGCTGTGCTCGCCAGTGCAGGGTCCGCCCTGTAATTGCTACAAAGCTGGTTCTTTGATGCGGACTGGGGCTGCCGCATTCTTTCCCATTTCTCTTTTTCTGGTTTCTCGTAGCTCTGTCAGATAACACTCTCGCCCAGCATTTTGATCCCCTTTTATAACTCCTACTCCATTGTCTGTAGGGAATTTAATGGTGAGGCACCACGGGGCAAGAACAGCTTTGAACGCTGCCAGAGTTGGACGACCAAGGAAAGCATTGTAAGCAGAAAATTCGTCGACAATCACAAAAGTTTGCTTGCGGACCATTTTTCTCTCTCCTTCTCCAAGTTCCACAAACAAATCAATGGTTCCTACCGGCTGTTTTGGCTCCCCAGTGAAGCCAGCAATTTTATGCGATGAAGCTTGCACATCAACCATAGGGATCTTCATTTGGTCGAATGTTTTCTTGAAGAGGATATTGCAGGATGCGCCACAATCAATGAGAACTCTTCTGACAATAACTGGCCCGATACCAGCCGAGATGACTAAGGGATCCAAGGTAGGAGCTTCAATACCTGCAGAATCCCTAGCTTTGAATACAATATCATCATCAAGAGTTCTTTGTTGCTTCAAGGGCGTAGCACCTTCCAAAACGAATACATCTTCCTCGGTCGGTACATACTTTAAAGCTCGGGTATATCTTTCCATCTCACCCCAGCTTCTGCCCGCTGGGTGAGGTCCTCCTGTAATGACATTGATAATGGGCCTTCCAGATTCATGCCCTGAAGCCTTCTCAATCGTCCTAGGCTGATGAGTAGGAGCCTGTTGCCCCTGACTAGATGAAGTAGGATTGTTGCTATTCTTTTTCACAAATTGCTGTAGTTTGTTTTCCCTTAGCAACTCTTCAATCAGATTTTTCAGCTGACGGCATTCGTCGGTCTCGTGACCGGGTTGATTATGGAAGCGACAGAACTTCCCACTCTGTATAGCCTTTTTCCCGGTCCTTAGAGGAGGAGGTTTAGGAAAGTCGACAGAATCTTTGGTGGCAAGGTAGATACGCTCCGGCGTATCTGATAAAGGAGTATATTCTGATGGCTTGAAGGATCGGGGTTTCTTCAGATTACCCTGCTTCTTCCCATTGTTATTTTCCCTTTTTTGCCCTACAGATTCATTCTTGCGTGGAACAACAGTGTTATCTTCGGCTTTTTCCAACACTGCCTTTACCGGTACGGGACGGCTTTCTAAGCGTATGAATTCATCTGCTTTTTTATAGAACTTTTCAAGGGAATTTGGTTCCTTCATGTTTAGCCATTTCCCAAACTCGCACGACTTGTCAATACCCTTCATCAGATAAGTCAATATCATTCGCGGTTCTGCATTGTCCACCTCAGCTAGCGCTATATTAAAGCGGTTTAAGAAAGATCTGATAGTCTCCCCTGGATTCTGCTCCAAACTTGACAGTGACATGATATCCTTGGCTTTTGAGGCGTATAGTCTGAACTGCTCCTTGAACTTCCGGGTTAAGTCAGAAAACTGATCGATAGATCTGACTGGAAGTTTGGTGAACCAAAGCAGAGCCACACCTTCGAGATACACAGGAAAATATCGGCACTTTATTTCATCAGAGGCTCTGGCACCTGTCATGTGCCAATCATACTTGTATAAGAATTCGTTCGGATCACTCGTCCCCCTGTAAGCTGGAATGGTTGGTGGGACAAACTTCCTTGGGAATTCAGCCTTTAAGATTTTCTCAGTAAAAGGAGTTTTACTTGGGGTGAAACCCCATTCTTTCTCGTCTTCAACCCTCTGCATACTCTCTTTCATAATTTGTCGGACCATTCCAGAAAGATACTCCTCATCATGTCGAGTTCTAGATCCACCAACCTCTGGAAGTGTTTGTTCAAAGGGGCTAGCAGACCTTTCAGGAGCATTTCTTTCTTCAGCATCACGAATGTTGCCAGCAAAATTCCTTTCATTATCTGCCGGTTGGCGGTTTGCCCCAAGCAAATCGTTCAACCTATTCAGAATTAGGGCATTCTGGGCATTCTGAGCCTCGAATTGTGCATTTTGGGCATTTATCTGTTGGTTCAGCCCTAAGATTGCAGCATCCAGTTCTGCCTTTGTAACTCCGACAGATGGAGTGGCTTGATTCGATATAGGGGAAGCGGAGGTTCCCTCTTGAATATTCCCAGATCTGACAGATCTACTTTTACTTCCAGGAGCCATAATCTCGGATAGACTTCTGGTTTTCAAGGAAATTCTCTCTACAAACCTCTGTGAAGCAATGATGATAACTCTCCCTGAGTTCAATTCTCAGTGAAAGCACCAAAAATGTTAACGCTAACACCCCGGTGTATAAAGTGAGATTGTGAAAGCACCACCCGATAACTCGGGAACAGATTATAAGCAAATAGTAGTGAAAAAACAGTAAACAACAGCAATTTTATAGTGGTTCGGCTTAAGAGATAGCCTACGTCCACTTTGAATATCTTTATTGACGATTTGATTACAAGTCAATGCAGTTACACTTTGATTACAACACACTCTGAGTTTCAAGTAACTTAGAACAAGTAGCCAAAACTTCAATGTCGATCCAAATCTTTGAACACATGTTTGAAATGTTTGATTTCTTCGTGAAGTTCCTTGGAGATGTTGAAGTAGTTCAGAATGCAGCAGAGAACAGCGCTTGAAAATGAATCCGCCCAAAAGTCCTTTGTTAGTTGGAACTAGGGTCGTATTTATAGGCATTTTTCGGAGTTAGGTCGTAGGTCGTGACCGACCTAAGCTAGGTCGTAGGTCGTGACTGACCTAAGATACACTGTCCTCTCTTTCACAAGAACATGCATGCTGATTTACACAAGTTCTAGGTCGTGAGCGACCTTACTAGTAGCGGCATAGAAAAGGCGGTCTTCTAATGCAATGTCCTTAGGTCGTGAGCGACCTATCTTAGGTCGTGAGAGTTCTATAGGTCGCAGAATTCCATAGGTCGCAGCTTCCTTTAGGCCGCAGAGTTCTGTAGGTCGCAGCTTCCCTTAGGTCGCTAAGGACTAAAGATACTAGGTCGCATTATCCTTTAGGTCGCTAGGTCTGTTAGGTCGTTGGTCTAGTTAGGTCGTTGGTCTCCATAGGTCGTAGGTTGTGACAATGCTTAAGTCTTTAGGTCGCAGAGCTGCTTTGTAGAGTTAGGTCGTTGAGACTATTATGCCGTTAGGTCGTCAGGTACTCTTAGGTCGTTGGGCTGCTGAGTTATAGGTCGCGGAGTGTTAGGTAACTAGGTCGCAAAGTAATGATAGGTCGCTAGGTCGCATTACATTTTAGGTCGCTTCGAAGTGGGAGTTAACAGTAACCTTGTAGGTTTTTGTTGTTCAGTTTATCTAACTGATTTGTTCAGCTAGACTGACCCATGTATTTTATACTCGGGTCAGACCGAGATGTTTCAGGTTAGGTGCTTTTGGACTTAGCCTATTTTGCTTTCGCATGGACTATTCAGCTTGTTTCTTTTTGTTAAAGCTTTTTGTGTAGTCCTTTTATTGTAACTCTGATATATGTATTCTTTTGACTCGTCTGTATATTGTGGTTTGCTATACCACTTGACATGTATTAGTTTGTATACTCTGTTATGTATCTGTATATGTGTATCTGATGATCTACTGTTCTGTGATGTATATTACAATTGAGTTGTTATATTCTGTTCTGATAGATCCTCCAACCACCTATGGTTTTGTTTTAAGTACTCATTGGATATGTCGATCTTCTTTGTATGTCTATTGTCGATGTATTCAATAGATAGTTAGATCAAGGCTATAGATGGTCGCTCCTAACCAGCCTTATTCTCTGTGTTAGTTGACGGCATTACCATGTAGTGTCCTTGGCTAGCGTGGGTATAGAGGTGGGGCATCACAGCTTGGTATCAGAGCGAGGTTCAGAACAAAATATGATAAACACAGAATAGATGCACATGTTACAATACATCAAAGTGTATAAGTGATACAAATCTTTGAATCATCGTACCTTTCTATTCCTTCTACCATCAAAGGTTAGACAGAATTTGGGGAATACGTCTAGGAATGCATATTATTCCGTAGTATTCCGTAATGCAGTATCTACCTTGTGATAATCTCGTTCTTATCTAACTTTCAGCGTATGGCTGGAAGAGGCAGAGGACGACGTTCGGATGCTGGGCAATCCAGTGGTTCACATCCGAATGGTGTTTATATGTATGCCAATTAGTTTTTGGAATTGTTTAGGAGCACTCAGCCTCCAGTTCCTCCTCGAGTGTCTCCACTTCGCAAGTCTGCCTTTGCACGCCAGTGCAGTGATTTTGCTCATCTTGGAGGAAGGCCGTTCAAGGGCTCCGAGTCTATTCTTGAAGTCCAAGCTTGGCTTCACATGTGCGAGCGTATCTTCTCTCGCATGGATCTTTTTGACCATGATAGAGTTCTTGTAACTTCTAGATTATTACAACGGCGTGCTCTTGATTGGTATGAGCTTCTTATAGCCGAAATTGATGAGTCTACTCTTTCTTGGACTCAGTTTCGGGGACGATTCGAACTCAAGTTTGTTCCTGAATCTGAAAAAGTTTTATTGACCCGTCGCTTCCTTGAGTTGAAGCAAGGAAAATCTTCTGTTTCTGAGTATGTTGCATCATTCGAGGCTTTATCTCAGTATGGCCTTGAATTCATTCGCACTTCTTATAAGAAGAATTTGAAGTTTGTCTCTGGTCTTAAGAAATATCTTAAGAAGTCTTTGTTACTCCAGCTTAAGCTCTCTTTTGAGGAGTTGGTTGATTCTGCACTCCATCTTGAAACCGTCGAGAAGGAGTGTGATAGTGGTGAGGATGTTGAGGTTTCCAAGAACCCCAACAAGAAGTAGTTTCCATTTCAGAAGTCCAGATCTTATCCTTCTAAGAAGAAGAAGACTGGTGGTTCTAGTTCTCATCCTCAGTCTTCCGGAACACCTTTCATTCAGAAGTGTTTCAATTGTGGTTCTCCTGATCATATGATTCGAGCTTGTTCCAAGCCTCTCTTCTGCCGTTATTGCAAGAAGGAAGGTCATCATGTTTCCACTTGCCCAACTGTTCCGGCTGGTGCCAAGTCTAGCAAGCTTTATGCCGCTAAGGCTTCTGAAGGTCCTTCTCAGCCCAAAGGTATATCTCCATCTATTTTGGAAGGCTCTATTTTATTTCATGACCATAGTATTCGAGTTCTTTTCGATACGGGTGCTTCACATTCTTTCGTATCGAAAAAAGCTCGTTGATGATTTATCCTTGGATGTTTCTTGTTTGGTTAATTCTTTAAGGATTGCGAATCCTATTAGGGGATCCGCGACCCTTAGCATGCTTTGTGATGATGTTGAGATTGTTTTATGTGGCTTTTCCTTATGTGCGAATCTGCACATTATTTCTTGTCTGGGATTTGATATGATTTTGGGAATGGACTGGCTAGTGAGATATGATGCCAGGATTATTTGTTCGGAGAGAATTTTGTATCTTCGACATCCGGATTCGCCTACTCAGCTATTACTTGTTCTTCGAAATGTGGATAATTCCGAGATGGCTTTACATTCTCTTGATTCGCGAGATGATGATGATATATCTCGTATTCCTGTTGCTTGTGACTTTTCTGATGTTTTTGAACCTGTTTCGTGTTTGCCACCCAAACGGGCAATTGAGTTCCGCATTGATCTCATTCCAGGTGCGCAGCCAGTTAGTCGTCCTCCCACGAGGATGTCTACAAAGGAAAATGAGGAACTCAAGAAGTAGCTTTTAGAGCTTGAGTCCAAGCAGTTGATTCAGTCCAGTTTTTCTCCGTGGGGATCCGCGGTCGTCTTCATGAAGAAGTCTAATGGAACTCTTAGGCTTTGCATTGACTATCGCAAACTTAACGAGTTAACCATCAGGAATAGGTATCCATTGCCTAGGATCGATGATATGTTCGATCTATTGAGTGGTGCTAAGGTCTTTTCTCAACTAGACCTTGCTACAGGTTTTCATCAATTGCGAGTCGCGGAGGATAGCATACCTCTTAGCGCTTTCCGCACTCGTTATGGTTCTTTTGAGTGGCTCGTTATGCCGTTCGGTTTGACGAACGCTCCTGCTTTCTTTTTCGATCTCATGAATTGAGTATTCCGGGAATATCTCGATAAGTTCGTCCTTGTCTTCATTGATGATATCCTTATTTATTCTAAGTCTGAAGCTGAGCATGCCAATCACTTGAGAATTGTCTTGAGTACCCTCCGTCACCATCAGCTTAAAGCCAAATTCTCCAAGTGCCATTTTTGGGAGAATAAGGTTAAGTTCTTAGGCCATGTTGTATCTTTCGATGGCATTTCTGTCGATCCCTCAAAGATCGGAGCCATCCAGTGTTGGAAGAGGCCTGAGAATATGCATGAGATTCGTAGTTTCCTTGGATTGGTGGGTTATTACCGTCGGTTCATTAAGAATTTTTCCCGTGTTGTGCTTCCTCTCACCAGCCTTACTCGGAAAGGCATTCGTTTTATTTTGTCCGACAAGTGTGAAGCTTCCTTTCTGTCATTAAAGGAACTTCTCACTAATGCTCCTATTTTGGTGGTTCCCGAGGGGAATCATGATCTTGTTGTCTACACCGATGCTTGTGGTAGTGGTCTCGGTGCTGTTCTTATGCAGAAGGATCGGGTAGTTGCTTATGCTTCGAGGCAACTGCGTCCGAATGAAGTTCTCTATGCCACTCATGATCTTGAATTAGCCGCCATTGTCATTGCCTTGAAGATTTAGCGACACTATTTATTGGGCGAGCGCTTCATTCTTTATACCGATCATAAATCCTTGAAGTATTTGTTCACTCAGAAGGAACTCAATATGAGATAACAACGTTGGCTCGAGTTTCTTGCTTCCTATGACTTTGATATCCAATATACCCCTGGAAAGGGAAATCGTGTTGCTGATGCGCTAAGTCGCAAACATTTGGCTATTGTTTCTATGATGCTTGTCGAGTGGGATATTCTTAAGACTCTATCTTTTTGTGAAATTCATGATCGAGGTTCATCTTTTGATTCTCCTATTCTATTATTTAGTTTGGGAGCTCGACCCATTTTGTTGGATCGTATTGCCGATGCTCAGCGGCGTGATCCTAATTTGTTGTGATCCTAATTTGTTGCATCTTATTCAGCTTTGTGAGTCCGGATCCTGTGATGAGGCATTGCGGGATTTCAACATTGATTCTCATAGGTGTCTTCGCAAGAAGAACCGTCTTTTTGTGCCTTCTGATTTTGCGCTTAGGCATGACATTCTTGATGATTGTCACCGTTCTAAGTATACCATTCATCCTGGTAGTAGTAAGATGTATGCCGATATGCATCGTCTTTATTATTGGGAAGGCATGAAACGCGATGTGGCGAGTTATGTGAGTAATTGCATAACTTGTCAGCGTATTAAGGCCGAACATTAGCGTCCTTCGGGTCTTCTTCAGCCTCTAGAGATTCCATTGTGGAAATGGGATCAGATTTCTATGGATTTCATTGACGGCCTACCTTATTCGAGATCAGGCCATTCTAATATCTGGGTTATTGTTGATCGCCTCACCAAGTCTGCTCATTTTATTCCTATTAAGTCTAATAAGACAGCTTCGCATTTGGCTAAGTTGTATGTTAAGGAAATCGTGAGACTTCACGGTGTTCCTAGTACTATTGTGAGTGATCGTGATCCTTTATTCACGAGTCATTTTTGAAAGAGTCTTCAGCAAGCTTTGGGAACAAAGCTTAATTTTAGCACAGCTTATCATCCGCAGTCTGACGGGTAGACTGAACGGGTGAATCATATCTTGGAAGATCTTCTCCATATTTGTATTTTTGATTTCGGTGGTAGTTGGGAGGATCACCTACCTCTTGTAGAGTTCTCCTACAAAAATAGCTTTTAGTCTAGTATCGGTATGGCTCCTTTCGAAGCCTTATACGGAAGGCCATGTCGATCACCTTCATGTTGGTTGGAATCTGGGGAGAAGTTTATTCTTGGTCCAGATTTTGTTCGTGATTCTTCCGAGAAGATTGTTGATCTTGACAATGAAAGAGGCACAGAGCCGCCAGAAATCCTACGCAAACAACCGTAGGAAGCCTCTCGAATTCTCGATTGGTGATCTTGTTTTTGTTCGTGTTTCTCCTTTGAAGGGGGTTATGCATTTCAGTACGACTGGGAAATTGGCTCCTCGCTTTATCGGGCCATTTTCTATTACTGAACGTATTGGCCCTATGGCTTATAGAGTTTCACTTCCAGCTCATTTATCTGGCATTCATGACGTGTTTCACGTCTTTCAACTTCGGAAGTGTCTTCGAGAGTCGGATTCTGTTATCGATTCTCCTGATTTGCAAGAGCTTGAGATCTCACCGGACTTATCTATTGTACAGCAACCTATTCGCGTACTTGACACGGAGGTGCGACACCTTCGGAACAAGGACGTGCCGCTCGTTAAAGTTTAATGGTCCGCTAACCCCAATGACTGTACTTGGGAAACCAGAGAGTTTATCGAGCGATCTTATCCGGGTTTTCTATCTTGGCTTGGCAATGGTGAGAATATCTTTTCATCTCAAGCTTATTTCCTTTTCTTTTTGGGATGTTGTATGTATGTAGTTGTTACAAATATCGTCTCTGGGAATTGCGGGGACGCAATTTTGTAAGGAGGGGAGATCTGTAACAACCCGTATATTTAACGATTATATATTTAAATGTTTTATTTAAATATAGCGTCGTTAGTCGGATTTTTGGGTCCGAAATGTTACTTTTTGCAAACGGCCGAATTGGGGCTCGATACCACTTCCATTGAGTCCAAAATGGCGTTTGCGATCTTTTTGAGTATAAGCTTTGATATGTTTGGAGTAAGTTGAATTTTGTAACCTTTTCTAGTTCGGCTTTGGGTTGGGTTCAGCCCACTAACTAACTAATTAACCCTAACTCAGTCCCTCTCCTCTCCACTCACTTATTTCATTTCATAAAACTTAAGCTAAAAACTGAAAATGGGGGAAGAGAATGAGAATTAGAAATTCCAAGCCCTAGTTTCTTCTTGCAACTTGAAACCTTGCTCCAAAATCAAAGTGGAGCCATTGGTAAGCCTCCTCTTCATCTTCTCCAACTCTTTCTCCTTCAATTTTAGAAAGTTTCCTAAACCTAATTTGGGAAATATGTGTTGTATTCTTAGATTGAAGCTTGTAGAGTTGTAGTGAAGAGTAGTTAGTCTCCTTCTTGTGTTTGAGCTTCTTCTTCTTTGTTTTGAGATAAAAGGTGAGTTTTGAACTCACATCTACTTCTCTTGATTTCATTGATGTTGGGTATGAATTCCTAGCACTTGTTCATATGCACTTGCTTTTGGTTTGGATTGAATTGGTGAATATCCAAATTTTTAGTGTTTTGGGTTCAATTCTTTAAAAATCCTAACTTTGATGTTTTGATCATGTTTTGGTGATGCATCGAGGAGCATATAGGGCCGGGTTGTCGATTGGCATAAGCCCTTTGAGCCAATGTTCGTCCGGTTGCATTTTGGAAGAGTTTGCTCTTCATTTGAATAGGCTGAAAACAGCCCATGCATGGTTTAGTCGACTGAACTCTCTGTTCAGTCGATTGAATCTAGGACCCGAAAGTTTCCAGGCATGGTTTAGTCGACTGAATTCTCTGTCCAGTCGACTGAACCTGGAAACAGTAAGTTCCCAGGCAAGATTCAGTCGACTGAATTCTCTGTTCAGTCGACTGAACCTGGAAACAGAAAGTTTCCTGGCAGAATTCAGTCAACTGAAAATCTCTGTTCAGTCAACTGAATTTGCTGTTTAGTCAACTGAATTCTCTGTTTAGTCAACTGAATTTGATATTTCATCCCACTTTGCCTTTTGGGATTGAATTTCCAATTTGGATCAATTCATGACGATCCTATTTGTTGTCATCATTTATTTTGAATTTGATGATTCCTTTTTAATTTCAATCCACGGTTTTTATAAAATAATCTTTTAAATTGTATTAAAAGCTTGCTTCTCTAATTGATAAATTCTATTTAAACGCACACACAATTTCGCACTTCGAGCGGAGAGGAAAGGAGATTAAATGGTTAAGTAAAACACGGACCATGAATCCATGCGTTTATCTTTCCGATTAATCCCCGACCTATTCGATTGATTGTTTTGACCTTTTGGTCTGGTTTACCAATGAGATGAGGTAAACTTTGTACTGCTCTGAGTGTGAAATTAACTAACGGATAGTAAACCGTTTAGTGCGAACGAGTGGTTATGGGACTCACGTTACCACTTTTCGGATTCCTTTTCGAGAGTTGTGACACATTCTGCCAGTTAGTGGTGTCCAGTACTGGGCCTTCGGACCTTCACCACTACGGTTTGTTGCCTTTGGGATAGTGTCTTCGGACTCTCCTTCAGGTTTGTTGCCTTCAGGTATGTTGCCTTCGGGTATGTCGCCTTCGGGTTTGTACCTTCGGGTTTGTGCCTTCGGGTTTGTTGCCCTATGGTATTGCTTTCGATGTTGGTCGTTATGAGCCGCATGGGTGATATTGGGTTTGGAGTCTTCGGGCTCATGGATCCTTGTTTATACAGTACCGAGCTCGAGCAATTTTATGATGTTTCATTGATATGTATATTTCCTTGGTATCGCCCTTCGGTGTTGGTCTTTTTGAGCCGCATGATATGTAACGATTACCTTGTGGAACTTGTATACCTTATGGGTATTTGTTATTTGCCTTTTTGGCTTGATTTGGGATGTTTGTATCCTTTGTTTATCTATGTTGCCGATGATATGAGGCTTGTCTTGTTATCATATGATTCATCTTTTGTTAGATGATTGTGTTATCTCCTTTAGAGATATTTGTTATACTTTGTAACCTTGCAGGTTTTTGTTGTTCAGTTTATCTAACTGATTTGTGTAGCTAGACTGACCTGTGTATTTTATACTCGGGTCAGACCGAGATGTTTCAGGTTAGGTGCTTTTGGACTTAGCCTATTTTGCTTCCGCATGGACTATTCAGCTTGTTTCTATTTGTTAAAGCTTTTAGCGTAGTCCTTTTATTGTAACTCTGATATATGTATTCTTTTGACTCGTCTGTATGTTGTGGTTTGCTATACCACTTGACATGTATTAGTTTGTATACTCTGTTATGTATCTGTATATGTGTATATGATGATCTACTGTTCTGTGATGTATATTACAATTGAGTTGTTATATTCTGTTCTGATAGATCCTCCAACCACCTATGGTTTTGTTTTAAGTATTCATTGGATATGTCGATCTTCTTTGTATGTCTATTGTCGATGTATTCAATAGATAGTTAGAGCAAGGCTATAGATGGTCGCTCCTAACCAGCCTTATTCTCCGTGTTAGTTGACGGCATTACCATGTAGTGTCCTTGGCTAGCGTGGGTATAGAGGTGGGGCGTCACAATAATGCAACCAATGCATCCATATCACACAACATTCTAATCTCTAGCTGTGATTCCAAACCATTCATGGCAAACTATATCATCCATTTATAAGCAATGACCTATAATCTTACCATCTATGATTAATTTAAAATGAATTAAAATAATTACATCATCTTTAATTAATTTAAAGTGAATTAAATTAATACTTACACAATATAAATCTTGCTTGCATCATCATTAATTAATTACAAATTAATTAATTAATTAACCTCTAATTTATCATCTTAATTAATCACCCCTGATTAATTATACTTTAATTAATTTCACAAAATTAATTACTCTAAACTAAACACAGTAATTAATCTTTAATCACTTCATTAATTAGTTAACTATAATTAATTACATTAAACCTTAATTAATTACAATTAATTAATTATACTTAATCATTTATTATTGATTAATTAATCTTGATTTATCAATCTTAATTACTTCATTAATTATATTAATTAATGATCCTTAATTTTATTTAAATTAATTACTCAATTAAATTAATTACTTTCAGTAATTAATCTCACTTAAACCATAATTATTTAACCACCTTTGATTAATCTCATTTTATAATTAACTACCCTTAATTACTTATCAAATTATTTACCCCTTAATTAATTCTTTAATTAATCCCTTGATTAATTATACAAAATAATTTAATCCCAACTACTTCACAATTCCACCCTTATCCACTAATTACATACAGTAATTATCTCTAATTACTTTACTGAGTAATTTTACTTCATTAATTACATAAAGTAATTATTATCAAATCCAATGTTTAAATTAATTAAACTCAATTAATTAATTTAAACCAACCTCAATAAACCCCATTTATTACATTAAGTAATTAATGTCATATTAAACTTAAATAAATTTCACAATTTATTATCATTAATTAATCAATCTAATTAATTATTAAAATTAATCATATTAATTAATTACTAAATAAACCTTAGTTAATGACCATCATTAACTATTATTAATTCTTAAATTACTTTTCTTTTAATTACTTCTTAATTAATCTCTAAATTAAATTAATCCAAATTATTAATTATAAATTAAATAAATAAGTCACTCCTTAATTATCTTATTTATTTAATTATTTTAACACCTTAATAATTTCTAAGATAACCTATTCCTTATTAATAATTTTATTAATATTAAAGTGTACTTAGAACATATCATTTTTAAAATTTAAATTAAAATTTCATTATGAATCTAAAATTCAAAATGATATTTATTTAAGTATAAACCAAATTTAGATTCCATTTATAATCTTTTTAAAATAAATGTAAATAACATTTATTTCTTATAATTAAAAATTATATAAGATAAGTCTTAATTTACTTAATTTAATTTAAAATTAGGTTTTAGGTACATTACTATTTAAATTTCAAATTCAAGTTAACAATTCATTTAACTTCTTTTATAAACCTTTATAAAGAATTTATTCAAAAAGATTCAAGTTCAAATATTTGTTTTGAAAATTACCTCTAGCAAACAATTTAAATTTGGTTTGTTTGAAAACATTCAAATTTTTGAAACTTATTCAAATATCAGATTTAAATTCAATAAACTTGAACCCATTCCTTATTTTAAATTATTTGAATTTAAACTTGAATGAATTAAACCTTGATTTTAAAACTCTTATTTAAAATACATATTCATTTTTAAAAACCTGAAGATTTAAAGATCTTAAGAAAACTGGATTTAAATTTAAATTCAAACTGCTGGTTTAAAAATTATGTTTCAGATTTCAAAATGAAATCAAATTTCCAGAAAATTGACAGGTTTTATATATTTTTTATATTTTAAAACTGAAAACCACTTTCAAATTTTAAAAAAATTATTAGATTTCAAACTCTTTGAAACTATAATTCATACTGCAGATTTAAACTTTGTTTAAGTCCTATCATAACAACTAATTCATTTAAATTTTGATTTAAAATTTAAAACTACAGACAGTTTTTACAGAAAACTGTGATACTGCAATTTCCCGAGCTAACCCAAAAACACTTCGAGTCATCATGCCCAAAATCTCGAGCAAAACTTTGGACTACCCGAGGAAAACTCGAGACAAATATACTGCCTCTACCCAGAAAACATCAAAACTCAAAATTTTTGCACGGTGCACGTGCACCATGCCTCCAGCCACCATCACCACCTCCGGTGACTTCCTGACATCGACAACCGACCCCACGATCAACCTCCACCCTCAGTTCTTCCCTTCGCAACATAAATCGAATTCGAGTAGCCTTCACAAAACCTGGAACTGCAGAAAACAGGTTTCATCCCCAAACTTGTAACTCGCCCCCTTCTCCACCTTTTGACCACAGAAATGGCAGCGACTCCGACCACGAGTTCATCCATCAACCTGCTATCATCACCCAGAATCTCAATCAACTTGATCATTTCTACAGGTAACACTGACCAAATCAAATCACTTAACTTAAACTAGGGCTTCAGGAAGAAAAATCACCATCACAGTCCCAATGTTGATTTGCATCAAGATCTAATAATTTTCCCGGCATCAATGACTGCTCCTCCACCTACCAGAAGAACCCCGACCATTACATTTGCCCAGATCCCCCAAAAACTCAAAATTTCTCTCCACAGTTCAACACAGAACAGCACCATACCCCGTCCACTTAAAATCCCAATTTTTGTTCTGAAAATCAAGTTTTGATCTTAGTATTTAATTCTTAATACTGAATTTATAATTTATTCAATATAATTTTCATATATTTAAATTTGATTAATCAAATTCTGGTTTACAGAGATGTTTACAAGTTACTTTAACTTAACTAAAATCTTAAACTAAAGCTTATCTTAAACAAACAAGTTTGATTTAATCTAAGTTGAACCAGAGGCACAAATCTATAGATTTTGAATTTAAATCAAAACCTGAACATATGATCTAAAAAAACAGAGAGTACTTTTGGAAATCACGGGCATATTATAGTCACAGCATATTTCATTCAAATATGCATTCAACACATTTTTTTCACAGAGATTTTACATGCAACTTAATTATAAATTTAAACTTTAAGAAAACAGAAATGTTACTCACCTTAAACTTGATGGCAGAGCAGAAATTTGAAAAAGACTTGGTGCTTTAAAAACTGGAAAACTCCTTTCAAAATCCTGAATTGCTTCCTTAATTTTTGATTAAAACTTGAGTGCTTGTTACGGAACTCTTGCATGCATGCTATATGAAATTCCAGATAGAAGATGATGCAGATGCCTTATACTTGAAAAAAATATGCAGGCTTTTCTGATGCAGGTGCTTGCACAGATCTCAGATTTTTTTTGAAAAACAATGCAGGCATGCTTTGTTTCTTTTAATTTGAAACTGCAGTTGCTTGAATAAGAAATGCAGGTTTCAAAATTTGAAAGAAATGCGGGTTTCAAAATTTGAAATTGCAGGTGCTTTTACATTTGAGAAAAATATGCAGGATTGCTTTGATGCAGGTTTGAATTCCAGAAATGCAGAATTTCCTGCTTGATTTCATGCATCTGGTTTGTATGCTATTTTGAAATTTGACTTGCATGATTTTGGTTTGAGGAAAGTCTCAGGTTTACAGAATTGATTTGAGAAGTGGATTTGAAGATGTTTCAGAAATTTTGGTTTTAAGAGAAGTGTTTGTTTCAGATTTGTTTTCCACTGTTTACTTAGCTTTAGATTTTGAAAAGAATTAAGATGGAAGAGAATTTTTTTATAAAAACTGAAAAAAATAAAAGAAAATCCTAAATTCAATTTTTGACACTTGTAAAGAAGTTAACATTTGTCACTTTGTCAAGTTTATGGATTAACAATTGTTCTTCTAATTAGTAGAATGTTTACATTTGTATTTAATGTTAATTTGCTATAATTATGTTAACTTATATTTTAATTATATGTTTAATATAAGATATATGAAAATCGATTAAATAAATTAGTTAACATATATTTATTTACATGTATATAAATTTTAAAATGAATAAATCAAATTTAACTTATAAAATGAAACTTATACAAATAATTCAAAATCAAAACAAATTAAAAACATTTACACTTTAGATTTCAAAGCTTTGAATTCAAGTTCAAATTAAATTTTTAATTCTAGTTTATTTACAAATATAACTACACAATTTAAATTTTTGAAAAACAATTATTTTTATTAAAAATTTATTTGTTAAAACAATGTATTATTATATTAAAAAAATAACAACATTTAATAACCATAAATAACTTATTAAAAGAAATTGTCTTCTTATTAATAAATTATTTATTTTATCCAACTATATTTAAAAGAAAATCAAAATTACCTTATTGTTATTTATTTAAATTTAAACTTGAGTTAAACATATTTTAAATCATTTCAATATTTGTCTTATGTATTTAAAAACATATTTATTTATTAAATAACCTTTTAAAAGTTTAACTTTTAAATAAAATCATAATTCCCAATTTACTAAAGATACATATTTTATAGAAAACAAGATTTATTTATTAAATTAAATTTAAAACAAGATCTATTTACAATATATACAATATTCTATATATATTATAAATAGTAAACAATTATTAGATTTAAAAAGATAAAATCTATCAATTAACTATTTATTTTATTAGATTATTAAATTAATTCAAATATTAGTAACAAAAATTATCAAATCAATTTAATATCTATTTCGGATTATTAAATTGATATTGCTTTCAAATTCCGGGTCATCATAGGAAGAAGAAAGAAAAAGAAAAGAAAAGAAAGAAAAAGGAAAGGGAAGAAGTGGAACTTATATTTGTATAATAACTAAATTTTGTTACATCTCAAACCTATTTTTCTTCATTTTTAAACCGAACCAATATTGAAGATTTTTGCATTTTTAACCCTACTACCAATGCTTTAAATTAGTATAATGGATTTTCCCATAAATTAGAGTTTAATGATATTTAATAATTAAAGGGTAATCAGTCTCCCTGTCCCCAAAGTTTTTGAGTTTTGGTATTTTCAAAGAAGATTTTTAATGGCGACACTGGCGATATCGATTTTTTCGCTGCCCTCATTTTCAATTTTTTCCCCCTGACAATTTCCCCAGCCCCGTTCGCTTCCTCTCTCCTATGCCCCTTTCTCCTCTGCCTCCCCCCTTCTCGCTCTCTTTCTCACCGTCTTCGACTAGATCTGGGCGCGTTTTCAAGGCTATGCCCTCTGACCTTGAGACTCCAAGCCTATCCTCGAACGATGAGTTTCCTCCACTGCGTTGTTCTAGGCAGTCCTTCGATGTTGTTGTAGCTCGTCCTTGCGTCAACTCGGAGGTTGCTTTCGCGTCTGTTCCTGATTCGTCCTTGGTAGCCACTGTCATCGCTTCTACGATCGTGACTACTGTTTCTTCTGCTGAGAATAAAAATCACCCTACGAATTCGAAAGCTGTCTGTGGAATGGCTGTAAATGCGACTGACGTGTCTGCTGAGTCTATTCTTCTCCACGGTATTGGCAGTCTTTCGTGTTCCCCTGTGGATTCTGCTTGTGTTATGAATAAGCTTGGTTTAAATGATGTGATCAATGCTCAGCGTATCGTTTGTACATCTGGTCTACATAAAGTTATAGATCCTGCTGATAATTCCAGTTCGTCACAATGCACTCCTGGTGTTTGTGTTAATGCTGCTGATAATTATGAACCAATTGTTGGTGAAAAAGCTCCTAGTATTCCCAGGCCACCTGTTCAACCTGGTCCTTCTTCCCCCCTGCTGGCACGACCCATGTCTTGGTCTTCACATTTTAAATCTTTGCCATGCAATGCGGGTGTTTACACACCTATTGATTTTGACATTATTGAGGAGAATGGAGTGATGATCCCTCCTCCAATAGTTATGCAGGCCGGAGTGGATTATTGGTCTGATTATTTAGTTGGCTTCTTCTTGGAACCAAATCATCGCCTTCGCGATGCCGCTTCTGTTTGTAGACGGACTTGGAAATTGAGTGGCAATTTACAGGTGAAGTTGTTTGATTCGATGTATTATCTCAAGTTTGCTTCTTCCGAAGATCGTCGCCGTGTTCTGGAGGCTGAGCCTTCCTTCTTTGATGGTAGGCCTTTTATTATTACTCCTTGGTCTCCTTCTGTCGCAAGTGCTCGTGAACAGGTTCTCTCCATCCCTGTCTGGGTTTATTTCCCGCAAATCCCGTCTGCCCTTCAGCCTTTGATTGGTTTGAATTGGCTGGCCTGTAATGTTGGTAACTAAAATGTTTTGATGCAAATACGGTAGCACGTGATAAATTGATGTTCGCAAAGGCTCTTATTGAGATATCACCCTCTAAGCCTCTCCCTACTTCTATTCCTGTACAGCTTGCTGTCGGGCATGTAGCAGTCGTCCGAGTTCGTTATGGTTGGGTTCCTGATATTTGCTCCACCTGTCACTCCTTTGGTCATGTTGCTATCTCCTGCCATCATTCTGTGGCATCCGCGGCTGCTCCGAAGATCCCTCTGCCTCGTCCTACAGCTAGGGTCTGGGTTCCTAGGGTTGCTAAATCTGCTCTGGGCCATCCTCCTGACTCTATTCCTGGTCCTAAACCTGCCTCTCCTTTGATACCTGATGACTCGTGTGTTGCCTCTGCAGTTCCCATAGCTGCTTCAGCCTCTATTGTTGTTTGGGATGAGCCCGAGAGGTGTTGGACTGATCAGATGACTGACGTGCGATTTAATCCGATGGCAGAATCCTTCTTCAGATTTGTTTCTGATGATCACTTGGATCTTAGGTGCCTTTTTTACAAACCGTCTGGTGATTCTTTAGTTCTGGATTTGGATGGACCTTTTGCGAGTAAGAATGCTATTGTGCTTGCTGATACTTCTTGGGATCGTTCCTTCATATTCTCTCCTGACACTTTGCGTTACGATCCTTGTCTTGCTATCCGATTCCGCCCCTTTGCTGGTTCTTGTGGTGCAGTTCCTATTGATACTTCGGCGGTGTCAGTGGACGATGATTTTTCTCCATCTTTGGAGGAAACTTAGTCTTAGTGAGTAATGTAGTTACTGTGGCTTCTCTGCCACATACCTGTGCTGTATTTCGTTTTTTCCTAGTAGTTAAGGTGCTTTAACCTTTCTCCTGTACTTCAACTTTATTACTTTCGTAATAAAAGTGGACGGTCCACTATAAAACCGGTTTGCCTTGCAAAAAAATAAATAAAGGGTAATTAATTAATTAAGTTATTATCATTGACACAAACTTATGTAAATTTACCAAGTTGATATTAAATAAGGTGTTTAATTTTAATTAACTAGAATAAATTGTTATATAATTTCTTAATTTGTAATTAGTTTGGATTAAGACATAATGGGGTTTTAGTTAGTTAAAGTTACCAAATCCTGATGTGAAATTGTTTGATATTGTTATAGATCGTTAATTTGGTTAACGACCTATATCTTGGCTAATTCTATTGGAGATTTAATTCAGTTATTCTTTCCTGTGCCATCTATTGGTCAGACAAGTTAAAAAGTAGATTAAAATGATGATATGTTTTACTTGAAAAAACGTCTGTAATAAATTCTCATATTTATATATAATCACATGTAATTATAAATTGTTTATTTTAAACTATTTACCCTTTTTTAAATTTATTTCTTGGATTTAAAGAAAACAGGATCAAATATCGGTGTTATCCAGACCACTTCGATTTGGAAATCATTACGAACCTTTACAGGTTTGACTATAGAGTTTAATATACTGAAATTGGATTAATTTAACAAATTCAACTATTTGAAATAAGTAAATGTACTTAGACATTATTATAAAAATCGATGGATTTCTGCAGAACCGTTTGGTTATAATCTGATAAAAACTCATCGGTCTGTATGAGTTACCTTGGTTTCAAAGGATTTTTATAATTTGAGTATTTCAAATTAAGTTGGTTTTACTCATGCTGGTTTCCAGCCTGTAACATCTTGGTATTTTCAACCATTCGCATCCGCATATGTCGGACTTGAATTGCCTAAAATATTAGATTGTTAATTTAAATTTGGCATAACTCAACATATACAATAAATAAAATAATCACAGACACAGAGTAATATAAAAATAATGCAGCGGAAGCAAATGAATAGTAGTTCATGAAGCTACTATAAATATATAACAGAGTTAAACAAGATATAACAGAAGTCTCGAATACATAGATGTCTCAATACAATAATCGAACACAAAATATGAATGCATCACCGGAATCAACTGAATAACTGAAAGCAGAATGATAGATGGATCTCCAAGCGAAACTCCAACTCCAAAGGTGAGTCTCAAATACTGGTACACTCAGTCTATGTGACGACCTGCCATTCATTCCCCAAAAAGACGCATTATCATTAAGAAAGAAAGGGATAAAAAGAGAAAAGATACGAAAGAAAAAGCTAAACAATACCAGAATCTCACGACGGAACGAATAAAATATATTAAGCACATAGTTATTACATAGTACAAAACATCTATCAGAGTTACACAGCTTTATATAACACATAAGGCAGTCGTGAAGACCTATACATCATACAACTCAGAATACAACATAGAGATACTAACACAGCGGAAAACACAATATCTATATTCGCTGAAGCCTCCTGCTCCATATCTCCTCCAGAATTCGTCAAGGCTAACCTGAATCCCTTGGCTACTCGTAAAAATTTGAGTACCAAAGAGTTTAAGAAAACAGAAAATAAACTCTGGGTCAGACATGGGTCTGGAGTGAGTAAATGGGTTAAAGTTGTTTAACTTTGAAAATCATTTGAAAACAAAAGGTATCTCGTAAGACCGCACCACAAATAAACATATCGGATTTTTAACTTACGATAACCAAAACATTTCTTATAATATCCTTTGATATTATAATAGTGTCTATATTCAAGTACTTATTCAAATAGCTGAAATTGTTACATTATTAAATTCCAGCATACTAGCCACAAAGTGGGTTCTACAATCAAAACCGTAAAGGGCACGTAGGGAGAATGGATTCCATACAATGGCAGGGCTACTGGGGTACTGCCCATCACAATACCTGGTCTAGATCAGAGTACCGAGGATCCACCCTGATCCCTTGCATCACAAGACCGGAACCCTGTAGTTGGCGCGACCAACTGCCCACACAGTCGAATAAAAAGGGACCTCTAGACAAGGGAAAATCTTATCCTACTTGGGTGCTACCCACTTATCCTTGCTGCACCACCCTTGTTTTAGCCATTCTCGGTTGTTGAGGCTTGAGGCTACGATTGCCTTTTTAGATCACATATCTTGGAATGCTCATCGTCCTCCAGTGACGATGTTCTGAAAGCATTCAATCCATGCAAGTTCGTTCCGGGTTCGAACGAAATCGAAGGAACTATCTCGCTACACTCATTTTGGAATCACCCTCAGAGTTAACGATAATTGCCCTTGCACTCTGAATCTTCATCTCGAATCTAAAAGCATTATCTCCGTTAAACTCATTTTGAAATCGCCCCCAGAGTTTAACGACAAATAGCCCTTATACTTTGAGTCTTCATCTTGAACTTCACTTGAGATTTCATGACCTATCGTTTAATTTGGATCGATGTGGTTTCCAGATATTCCAATTTGGATTCGATCTCGGTCTCATCGAAATCCAAACGCCGTCTTTTAAGGCCAAGTTGTTTTAAGTTTTAACAATTCAATTCATTATTTAGAATAACATATTCACATAGATAGATAATTTATTGCCACAGATAGATAATCCATATGATCACAATTCAACCAAAGCATCTCATATCACAAAGCAGTACATATCACATATCAGAGATATCACATAATCCAAGGCATTCAACATCATTCAATCATCCATAAGCAAGACTAATTATCACACCATCTCTAATTAATTTAATCAACCACAAATGAATTAAATTAAGTGAATATTAGGCACACATCCTTAAAACGAAACTTAATTCAAAGCCGATCCCTGTGATAAAAATATACTTTCTACATCCATATTTTTGTTTTCCGTCAATTTTCTCCCTAAATTATCCCTGCGCTTTACTATTTTCTTCTTATTTTTCGATTTAAATGGAAAATTGCAATTAAATTGAAGACGAATCAAGCTTTTTTATGAAATATGAAAATTTTAATATTTGCAGTTATGAATAATCGCAATTTTTTTTAATATTTTAGTTATTTTACATGAATAATTACTGATAAGAATGCAATTATTGAGAATAATTGCTGATAACTATGCAATTATTATGAATAAGTATAGAGAATGATGAATTTAATCTTCAATAATTGTAGAAATTTCTGCAACTATATGCAATAGTTGCAGACATTTCTGCAACTATTTGCAATAGTTGCATTTCTGCAACTATATGCATTTGTTGCAGAAATGTCTGCAATTATTTGCAATAGTTGCAGACATTTCTGCAACTATTTGCAATAGTTGCATTTCTGCAACTATATGCAATTGTTGCAGAAATGTCTGCAACTATATGAAATAGTTGCACACATTTCTGCAACTATACCATATAGTTGCAAAAAAATCTACAACTATATGCAATAGTTGCAGACATTTCTGCAACTATTTGCAATAGTTGCATTTCTGCAACTATATGCAATTGTTGCAGAAATGTCTGCAACTATATGCAATAGTTGCAGACATTTATGCAACTATTTGCAATTGTTGCAGAAATGTCCGCTATTATATGCAATAGTTGCAGATATTTCTGCAACTATACCATATAGTTGCAGAAAAATCTGCAATTATTTGCAAATTTTGTAAATTTGAAAAAACATCAAAAATGTTCAAAATTTGCTGAATTTTCTGCAAATATTTGAAGTAATTGCAACTTTACTACAAATATGAATTTTTGGTATCAGTAATGAATCTCATTTCAAAGATCGTAAAATTTGTGATTTTTTGGTGAAAACGGTATGTTGATCCGGTTTGTGTACATAAAATTATATGCGTTTGAATGTTAAAAACATAAAGGGTATTTAGGTATTTTTGCGTGCACGAATTTGAAAATAGGCGGCGGAAATGCAAGTTTGGTTTGCGAAGGATGTTTTCTCTATTTTGAAACTTATTAGGGATGTGAGCCAAACTTACCCTTAAATTAATTACTTTTATTAGATTTAAATTCTGCTTACTTAACATTAATTAATTACAAAACAATTAATTAATCATCCTTTAATTTCATCCTAATTAATCATCCTTGATTAATTATTCTTTAATTATATTTAGTAATTAGCCTTTAATTAATTACACAAATTAATTATCCTTTAACCATTCACATTAATCAACCTTTACTAACTCGCATTAATTACATTAATTAGTGATCCTCTAACTACTTTCATTAATTAATCATTCTTTTAATTAATTACATTTATTAATTAATCTTTAATTAATCACATTCATTAATCAACCTTAATTAATCACATTCAGTAATTAACTATCCTTTAATTACTTACATTAGTTAACTCTCTAATTAATTATATTAATTAATTCTTTAATTAATTACACGAAGTAATTAATCCTTAATTACTTCCACTAAGTAATTATCCTTTTTTATTAATTACACTAAGTAATTAAACCTTAGTTACTTCACTTAATTACCTCCATTAAGTAATTTTCCTTTTATTAATTACACTCAGTAATTATCCAGTAATTACTTACACAAGTAATTATACTTTATTAATTTCATTAAGTAATTGTGCTTAATCAATTTCGTAAGTGATTATCTTAAATCGATTAAATTAATTAATTATCTTAAATTAATCAAATTAATTAATTTAATTAATTAATTTAAATTAGAAATTAATTCCTTTAATTACTTCCATTAAGTAATATCCTTTTTGTTTACATTCACTAAGTAATTACCCTTATTAACTATCCATTAATTGTTAACATAAATTAATTAACCCTTATTAATTACATTAACTAATTAACCTTTAGTTAATTTCATTAATTAATTATTCCTAATTAATCACAACCTTAATTAATGAAAGATAAATTCTTTATCTTAATAAATTACTTAATTACATCATTAACTTTATTTCAAAAAAAATCATTGGAACTTAGTTTATAATCTTTTGAAAAATTTATCCATTTTAAAACTTGATTAAATAAATTGTTTAAAAACTTAATCATTTTTTTTATAACCTTAAAACTTGGAAAAAAACTTATCTTTGAAAATTTGTTTATTTCCATTTGGCTTTAAAACTTTGTTTAATATTTACTTTTGCTTAAAAACTAAGTTAATATATTTTGAAAACTTGAATTAATTTAAGTTACTTTGTTTTTTCTTAAAAAAAAAACTTGTACATGATTTCCTTTAAAATCTAAAACCAGGTTACAACACACAAAAAACAACCCAAGCCAGCTTCGATCCTGTCCCGAGACAATTCCCGAGCTACCTCGTGACACTCACTCTCTCGTTCCTGCTTCGAGCCACACACGCAGACAACACAAGAATCGACCCGAGCGTACATCTTCTTCTCCAATACCTTAACAACACCCAGGTATCAATGTACACGTATGCATGTGTACACCGCGCCTACCCTACCCCGACCATCGCTACGATCCTCGGCAAGTCGCCGATAACCTTGCCATCCCCCTTGACCCTCCAGGTCAACGAATGCAACAGCAAAACAAAAACGAACCCATCGACCAAAACAGGAACTCAAACCCCATCGAAAATTACCTCTAGCCTTCGCCATAAACCACCGGCACCCACGCCGACCAACCTAGAGCAACGTCTCAATCGCCGGCATCGATCCCCCTCCTCGCGATCAACTCCGCTACTCCCCAGTTGACACATGACCTCGAAGAATCAATGCCAACCAAACTATCAGTCGAAACCTAGTTCGACGTTGCAAGGCCACCACAGCCATCTATAAAACCTTTCTCCATTTTTCCTGAGTCCCCTCACCTTCCATCCTCCTTCAGCCCCAATCTTGACACACCCCACGCCGTCAATCATCGGAAATTGACGATATACCCAAAATCGATCAACTCAAAATTCCTCATCATATACTTGCATAAAAATCATGATTTCTTCGCCTAAATTCGTAATTTTGAAATACGCATCACATTATAAAATCCAAACTCGAAATTATAAACATCGATTTTTTTGATTATTTTTGAGCTTTACTGTAATTTACCATTTTAGAAATAAATATACAATACAAACACTTGGTATTATTTTTAAAAATACTATTACATTCATACAATCATATCTTCTTCAAAGATTTTAACCTAACTTTGATTATGTGGAGAGGTATTGAATTTACTTAGTGGATCAAAATCTGTAACACAACAGAGTGTGTGTGTGTGTGTGTGTATATATATACATAGACAATATACAGACATGTCATACTTGTCTACATATATTCACATCCAAACATTCATGCAAACATTATATACTATATTTCTATAAGATTTCATCACACGCAATAAAGTTAAATCACAGATTTTAAAACTGTTTTTAAATGAAAAGTTTACTCACTTGATTTCAAAACAGAGAACGAGCCTTTGTTTAATTATCTGGAAATTTGTTTTAAAGTTGAACTTGAATCTTTGAATCTGTTACTTGAATTTGCTTGCTTACTGATGATTGATTTATAAGTTGAGTTTGAATCTGTAGCTGCTTACTTGTTTTGAATTGTTAGCTTGCTCAGGTTATAATATGTTGAAGAATTTTAAAACTGTTGTTTTATATAGCTTTGATTTTCTTCCGATTTCTGGTTTTTAGTTTATATGTTTAAGAAGAAAGGAAATATTGAGGAAGTTTGAACTGAAAGAAATAAAACAGGTTTTTTTCTTTAAAACATTAGTTATATAATTAAATTTTTAAAATAAAAGTGTTTGCCACTTGTTAACTCAAATTATCCTTAGTTTACAAATGTATATATTATTACAAATGTTAAAGACAAGTGTTATATGAATTACAAATGTTTAAATCTTTATTTCACTTAGTCTTATGTTTATACTAATATGTTTTATGATTTCTATATATATATATATATATATATATATATAAATTAAATTCAAGTTTAAAAAGAAAGAGCATTAATCTTTTATTTAAATCTTTTCTTATGTTTTATATGTTTTAAATGTTTGAAATAAATTATGTTTTAAACTTTTATATACATTTACAAATCATATTTAAATCAAGCAATATTTAAAAAGAAAGCGAAACAAACCTTTTTTTATCTTACTTTTTTTGGCAAGGCCGACGGGGTTGGATGGTCCCCGACCATTTTATTGCAGCACCATAAGGAACTAAACACATACAATAAGGAGCATAGGCTCAAAGAGAACAGGGAAATACAAGGTTCCACAAGCAAACCAGGAAACTAAAATAAAGAAAGAAAACAAAACACAAAATAAAACATTTGGAAGGCCAAAAATATTCCTGGGTCCAAGGAGAAAGTAAGCATCCCCAGCGAATATTTAATATCATGTATTATCCACAGCTTGAACAAAGCTTCAGATTTTGCATTGGTGGCATCAAACACTCTAGTGTTACGTTTTCTCTAGACCGCTGCAATGAAACTCTTCAACATAGCGCAAAAAATTCTCTTATCTTTCTGCTTGTTCCCTGTTTTGCATGGATATGATTCCACTCGACCTGATTATCATGTGATATATCATATCTACAGAGTTTAGAGATCACAACAGTCCACACATGCTTAATAACATGACATTCAAAGAACAAATGCTCAACTGTCTCAGCTTGTTCATAGCAGAATGAAATATATATTAACACTCATGCCCATGCTAGCAAGTTTAGCTTTAGTTAGGATTGCACGATTAAGCACTTTCCACAGCATAAACTTTTCTCTCATACTACTGTCCATATTCCACATTCGCTTCCACCATTTCCACATTGGCTGAGCACTGTTCATCAAAAAGAATTCATATGCATCTCCTATTTTAATTTTAGCCTCTTTTGCACCCCATACAAGCTCATCAGATGTAGAAGACAGCGGAGTAAGCCTTCTAATCATATTCCATATGTTCTGCACTCTCTGATTGGAAGAAAAGGAACGTAAACTTTGATTATTATAGAGAACATCCCTAACCTTAGAAGCCGAGTGAATGCCAGATTTATGTATCTCACTGTACGTGAGTTGTCTTCTAAGTATCAACCCCTTATCAAGCCATGGATCATCCCAGAAACTCACACTGTATATAGGGTTGGTGTTCATTTGAATGAGCGAGAGAAAAGTCTCCTTTATCTTGAAAATACTTTGCCATGTCCAGCTCATGTTCTGTGGCTTTATCATGTACCATAAACTCCTACCTCTAATTACATTTTTTTCAGACCATTCAGCCCATAGGCTGTTAGAACAGTTAAAGTAGGTGTCTACATGTTTTGCGAACGCCGCCTTATTCCATTGAGTTAAGTTAAAGATACCAAGACCTCCCTTGTTCATAGGTCGCTCAACTCTGCTAAATTTTATTGGCGCAATGTATCTGCCCATAGTCTTGCCCGTCCATAGAAATCTCATAAATGCACTTCTAATCATCTTAATTAACTTGAAGGGTAGAACGAATGTTCTAGCCCAGTACACTTGCATTGCAAAAATTACCGACTTAATTAAAGTAAGTCTTCCAGCTTGACTAAGCTTCCCAGTGGTCCAGCAATTTAATCTTGCTGTTATCTTTTCATAAAGGGGAAGACATTGGTTAGTTGTTATTTTTGATGTTGAGAGCGACAACCCCAAGTAGGATACAGTGTTAGGGATAGGAGACAGACCAGTAGCAAAAGAAATTTCAGCAACCTGTTCCAAGTTTACACCTGCCAATATGATATTAGATTTTTGGATGTTAACCTTTAATCCCGTCATAGCATAAAACTGATCAACAGTGAGCATTATATTCTTGACAGTTATGATGTCAGGAGTACAAAACACAACTAAATCATCAGCAAACATCAACGCTGAGATTTGAGGGTCAATGCATGCATGATGAAGTTTGAACTTTCCTTAGTTTATAAGCTTGTTAATCAGCCTTGTAAGTAGTTCCATAACTAGAATAAAAACATATTCAGACAGCGGGTCTCCCTGCCTTATTCCTTGCCTACTTCCAAAAAAACCAGCTGTCAATCCGTTGACAATGACTGAATATGTTGGAGTAGAGATACATTCATAAATCCAAGAAATAAAGTGAGGCGGGAAAATTCATGTATCCCATGATACGAACGATGTTATCCTATTGTAACATGTCAAAAGCTTTCATGATATCAAGCTTCATCATAGCTTTTGGGGGAGCATTCTTACATTTATATCCTTTAAGGAGTTCTGAGAGAGAAGGATATGGTCCAGTATGTTCCTACCAGGTAGGAAAGTAGCTTGATTCTTGGAAACAACTGTAGGAAGCACAAACTTAAGTCTCGTTGCAATAACCTTAGAGATGCATTTATAAATGGTATTACGGCAAGAAATAGGACGGAAGTCATTGACATGGTGAGCATTCTTGTGTTTGGGGATTAGAGCTATATTGGTGTAGTTAAACGACCTGAAGATTTTGGACTTTTTGAAGAAAATCATTATGGCATTGCTCACATCAGTTGATACAAACGACCAACAAGAAGTGTAGAAATGTGCGTTCAACCAATCAGGGACACCACACGAGTTACTATTAAGAGAGAACATGGCTTTCTCAATTTCTTCAGGGGTAACTTCAGAGCATAGGAAGTTATAGTCTTTTGATGCTAATCTAGGCAGGATATCAGTAGGGATCTCATCAATATTTGGAATGAAATTGTTTGTGTTGCCATATATGGATGAGAAATGTTGAACAAATGCTTCCTGAACTTCAACAATAGATGTTTGAAGTACACCATTCATATCATTGGTAGTTGCTATATTTTCTCTGCGTTAATTGTTCTTGAGACTTGCATGGAAGTATGCACTATTTCTATCTCCTTTCTCATGCCATTTTATTCTAGACTTTTGCATTATCATATCACTTTCTTTAGCTAACGCTTCATAGTATTGCTAGGACAGTGTACTTTCATTTGTAGAGAGGTTAGCATCAGTAACATTAGACATCATAGCCGTTTGAACCTCAACAAGCTTTTCCTCAATCGAAGTGCTCAATTTATCTCCTTTGCCAAATCTTTTATACGACCACAGTTTCAAGACTTCTTTCATCTCTTTAATTTTTTCCTGCAATACAAATAAACGATTACCATTCTTAGTTTTACACCATGCTGATAATGCAGTAGTTTTAAAGTCAGGTTTAAGAACCCAAGAATTAAAAATTTTAAAATTTGTTTTTCCTCTATTGTCCGCTCCACGAAGGTGAATTATTTGAGGAGAGTGGTCCGATAGGAGAGGAGGAGGGAGATGGCTGAAGAGGAGAGGCCATTTGGTTAGAGCAGTTTGATTGGTGAAAGAGTGGTCGATCCTAGAAAAGGTCCTACTACCTTTCCTTCTTTTATTATTCCATAAATATTGCATACCAACAGATCTAACCGTTACAAGTTCTGCATGGTTAAGGTTATCTGCAAGTCGTTGAATTTCGTTAAGGGATAGGGGATTTCCTCCAACTCTTTCAGAGAGAGCAAAACAAAAGTTGAAGTCACCAAGAATTAACCACGGATGGGAGGATTGCCTTAGAGCTGGGATGACCGAAAATAATGTGGCTCTAGCTGTTGCTGAGTTGAATGCGTAGACAAAGGAGACATAGAAGGAAGAATTATCAGAGGAAGCATGTGCATGGCAATGAATCAGTTGGGAAGTAGAGAGGATAAGAGTCAATTGGAGATGAAGGGGATTGAAAAGAATCAAAATTCTACCGTATGGTGCTTCATTCAGATTGTGGATATAGTTCCAATCTGGTTTTATATACTTGGCTGCCTTGACTGTCAAAGCTAGATTTAACTTAGTTTCAAGAATCGCTAATATTGATAACTGATGAGTACTGATTAGCTGTTTACATTGGTCAAGCTTGATGACATGGTGACCCCACGTATGTTCCATGCTCCAATAAGAGACATCATTGGAGAGCACGGGCATTGAGCATTTCTATCTTCATTCTCCTAGTCACTGCCTGAGAAGTGGACAAGTTGTTAGGAATTGTAGCTGATAGGGGTGTAACTACACTGTTAGTTGTTCCATCTATCATTTGGGAGGAGGCAAGACTAGTGAGATAAGGTAAGGGAGGAGAGGAGTGAGGAGAGGTTGGAGGAGAGAGAGTAGACAATGGGGGAGGCGCTTTGTAAGCAGATGGTGGCTTGATGTTGGAGTACACGTGTTGAGGAGATGGGTTGGGAGATTTGTCGGCAACTGGGTGGGGAATATATGAAGATTGTTTGTTTGCCGAATAAGCTGTGCATGTATCTACATGCATGTGTATATCATCGCGCATATAGCAGCATTTGTGAGATGTGTATTCTTTTTTTTACTCCTTTTATTATTCTTACCACTTGAGTTAGGACCCTCATCATTTTTACTTACAAAGTTAAATCCACTGCCTTTATTTCCAGCATCGTTTGCTATAGCGCCTTCAAGATTATCTACCTTATCGTGCAATTATATAGAATGAACAGCCTTAACTTGTTTTGAATTTCTGTTGCTTATGTCCTTTTGCAATATTTGTTCTTCAGCATCATTTTTTATTACTACCTCAGTATTACCATGTGTTACTTACCTTTTTCTACCACATTCAATCTTTCATTACACATATCACTTAAATTATCCGCCTCGTCCAGTTCAAGAAGAACATCAAATTTATTAGATATCAAGAGATTATCTATTATATCCTCAACTCCATTACTCGCATCTTTCGGTTTTCTTTTTTCCTCAACCACATAATTAGCAATAGCTTGAGAGTTGGCTGTAACATTTTTGTTTCTTTCTTCATTACTCACATTATCAGAACCGCATTGCACATTTTCCAGCCCTACTCTCTCCACCTCCTCATCCTTCTCTTCAGCATGAATATTGTCCCTAACTATTTCATTCACCTTTTCACCATTCCTTTCTACTGTTTGTTCCAAGCAACTGTTCTTCACAGCATTTTCCATTCTCTTTTTTTTACGCGTTGCCATTTTCTGATACTCTGCTTCTTAAAAGGACTAACCTTTTTATGAACTAGGGCGATCTCTGTGGTTCCTTCTTTGTCTTCCTTTCTGTCATTTTTTCTTATTTCTTTATCGTTCTTTGTTTTACATTTCTCACTATTATCACAACCATCAGTTGTATGGCCAAATTTTTTGCACGTAATGCATACATCTGGCCTCCATAGGTACTGGACATAGATTTTCTGATAACCTCCTTCCACCAGCTTAACCGTAAATTCATCAACTAGCTCCTTTTCCGGCCTTACCTCAATCAAGCATTTCTCAAAGCTCAAACTATCTTGCTTCTCCGTCATTTCATCCATACACAACAGTCTGCCCAAATGACTACTAAGCCAGTTAATTCCTAGAGGCCACCATGCAAATATTGGGAGCTTATACAAGTGTACCCAATCTGGAATAGCAGTGACAAAGCCTGTAACATTACTTACAGCTGCATCATATGCTTTTATTATGAACAATTTATTATTCATAATAATAGGATCACTCTGTAGAATTTTATTCCTGTCTTCACTACAAGAGAAGTTGAATAAGAAAATGATACCATCCGATTTAACTGTGACAGAGCCTTTTAATTTCCAAATATTCTTAAGCTTCTGAACAACATCTTTGTACGACAGCGGCTTGTCTAAGAAAAAACCAACTAATGTATCATTCCAGACCACGGCACCAGCTTCAATAACAGCCGGTGGAGGCACTAAAGCATCAGCTTCATACACTGGAGTTAGATCAACGGGGATGTACTTCCCAGCATTCTTGGGTTTGCGCTTAAACAGGGAAGTCCATTTCCGTTCACCTTGAGATGGGGGGGGGGACAACGAGCTGAGATGGAGGAGAAAAGCCAGGAGGTTGTATAGGGAATTGATCAGGGGGAACATGAGAGGGGATGACCGGAGGAATTGAGACAAGGACATAAGAGGACGAAGGAATAGATGCTGATAGACAGTGGGGGGAGGGTACCGAGGAGGAGATAGGAGGAACTGGATTAATGTAAGGAGGGGGCGTAGGATCAGAAGAAGTATGAGAAAGGACAGAGTTAACGTTGGAGGAGAGGGGTAGTACGACAGAGTTGACGTTGGGGGAGAGCGGAGGTACTACAGATTTGACGTAGGGGGAAAGGGGCGGGACATCGGGAGCAGACATGATTTTTTTTTTATAATTTCCAAATATTCTTTAACTTTTTTAATCTTATTTAAACTTAGGCTTAAATACTTTTGAATTAAATAAATATTTACCTTAGTTGTTTTGAAAATATATGACTAACTTTTAAATAGCTTTGAAAAGTATTATATTAAATTTAAACATAACTTTCCAAATCACAATATATATATATATATATATATATATATATATATATACACTATAAATTTGAAAACATATATTTATATTAAAAACAAACAAAAGTTTTCCTATTTACAATGTCTATATATGTATATATACATTATAAATAGAATACATTTTTATTAGTTTTGAAAGATAAATTCAATTAAATATTTTTAGCTTTTGAAAAGATAAACTCGCAATTTTTAAAATAATTAAAAAGAAGATTAATAAACCAATATTGCAACTTTAAATAATTATTAATGAAGATTATTAAAATGCTATTGCCAAAAATTTTAGGTCATCACAGTCTGACACGAGCGTAAAGCAAAACATAAACACTCGAGTTAGGATTAACATTTATCTTATGTATTTTACTATATAGTTATTTATTTAAATAATCTTTAAAGACTTAATTTTAAATTAAATCATAATTTCCAAATTGCCAATTATATTTTAGAATTTGAAACAAGATTTTATTTGTTTAAATTCAAACCAAAGATTCCTATTTACAATATATACAAATATATATATACACACATTAAATAGAAAATATTTTATTGGCTTTTAAGAGATAAAATTTATCAATTTAAATATTTATTTGCTTAAAAAATATAATTTGCCAATTTAAATTAAAATTAAAAAAGACAATTATCAAATCAATTTAATTTTTAATACAGATTATTAAATTGATATTGCCCAAAATTCCGGGTCGATAAAAATTCCGGGTCATCACCCCGAAATTTAAAAGCAAAGGTAATTTAATAACCTACTAAAGATTTTAATTTCAACCACAAGCATATATTATCAACCATATGCTAACAACCATAGCAATCAATTCACTCAATCAAACAAATCTAACTATCCAGACAAAATTATGGATAGAATTTCCTAGAATTTCCTAAGTATAAATTCCGGAATACTCGCTCTACAGAATCCAAACAATCTATACTACCAAGTTACAGAGCTCCTACTCATCTAAATCTACAAAACTGAACAGGATATCAGACTACAGACAAGTCCGACTCAACAATCAAATCCTCCAGAACTGCTGGTTCCAAAACCAGAGATAGATCACACACGTACTCCCTCAGAGATTCGTGAAACTCACTGAATTTCAGTCTTCCAAATTGGCTATTCAACTCTGTAGACCAAACTCTAATCCTCACAAGTATACATAAATATCCAAAATATCTCGGAGCTAACTTCCCAGTCTTACCAACTTAAAGCTCCTTTAATTGGAGAAAAATTATCTAAAATCAAAACTCCAACTTCGAAATCCAAATCTCTTCATCACTAATCCACAAAACTCTTCTGACGATCCTGGGCCACCTTCATTTTTTCCTAAACAGCTTAACCTTCGCCGATGCTTCCAGAAACAAACTAGACCAAAAACAACCTAACATATTGATCCTCTCAAGTTCAACCAAAATCGAGATCAAACTCTACTATCATCTGTAGAAAACTAACTTCTCCTATCCAGACAAAACAGGAGCACTTGCCAAACTTGCTTCCGCTGCACAACTTTGATCTGGAGAAGATGAGAATGCTAATGATGAACACGAGCAAAAACTGGACAACACATCCTAGAGATATGGTTCAACAGATCCATAAAAAGAAAACTCAAAAGTTCCACGAATTCCTGAGCTGCTTCACCAAATTCTATCTTTAGGAACCATCCTTCCACTTAGCTGAACCATCGGTACCTCTTTTGGAATCCTAGTTGATACAAAACTCAACCTTCAGATGCTAAGACAAACCTATGACCTTGAAGACATCCATAAAAATCCCTAATAACACAAGAGAACACTCATCCATTGCAAGTCACTTTTGCGATCAACCCAGACAAATATCTAAAGATACCATTCTTTCTTTACCAATCAGAAAAGTTTATACCCATCTAACCAGTCCATCGAAGAAATGGATCCACTCTACTGCTTCTGAACTCCACTTCTAAAAACTGCTGACAGATGACCTTCTTGCAGGCACACTGAACAATCTAAGATGCAATGTTGCTACTTATGCCCAAGACTTCCTTATCCAGAAACACCTCGAGAAACTCGGGCCTCAAAGCCAAACACAAACACCCTGCTGAACACAGCCTCATCACTGATGCAGACACACTTCCAAAGAAACATCTTTGGAAACATCCATAGTCACTGCATCTCATCACGCAGGTGCTCCTGCCTGAAGTTGCGAAGATACCATCACTTGCTTCTGCTCAACCGACAGATCCAAACTCTACTCATCCAACTTCAAAGATGGACTCCGAACCTTTAAAAGGTTTCCTTCAGATATCGATGAAATCCTTACACCACAGCAAAGCTCACTCGAGACGGTATTAGGTCTATAGTCTCGGCAGATACACTTCCAACCTCAACAATCGGACTACTTCCATTGGTAGTCGTGCTACACACCCACTACCCTTCTACCTTTAGAACTTAAATTGGAAAACCCAAACAGGTAACCCAAAAAATAGGTAGAAATAATAATGTATATAAATATATATTAAAAATAAAAATACGCTCTCTCAAGAAAGAAAACACTCCAAAGCCTAGATATTCACTCAACCTAGCGCTCTGATACCAAATGAGACGACCCGACTTTCTCTCCACGGAAAGTCGCATCATCTTTAAGAAAGAAAGGGATAAAAGAGAAAGATAGAGAAGAAAGAAAGAAACAACATCAGAATCTCAACAGCAGAATGAATAAATTATATTAATCACATAAATATTACATAGTATACAACATATATCAAAGTTACGCAGCTTATACATCACATACTAGACAGTTATAAGCACCCGTCTAGTTATTACAACTCAATACACACAACATTGACTCAGAGATTACACAACAGAACACTATAAATATCTACAAACGCTGAAGCCTCCTACTCCATTGCTCCTGAAGAATTCGTCAAAGCTGACTTGAATTCCTTGGCTACTCGTAAAAATTTGAGTACCCAAGAGTTTAAGAAAACAAAAGATAAACTCCGGGTCAGACATGGGTCTGGTGTGAGTAACAGGTTAAAGTTGCTTAACTTTGAAAATCTTTTGAAAACAAAAGGTATCACATAAGACTCCCCATAAATAAACATGGGTAAGTTTTTACCTTACGCTAACCAAAACACTTAATTGGAAATCCAATGATATTATAATAGGGTCTAGGGTTTTCAAATAAAATACAGAAATAGCTGGAATGCTTACATCTCACGTTCCAACATAGTTGGGCTCAACTAAAATGTACGGCACTTATTGGACATTGGATTCCATACAATGGCAGGGCTACTGGGGTACCGCCCATCACAATACATGGCATAGATCACTGTACCAAGGATCCACCCTAAATCCCCTGCAACACAACGCCGGATCCATCCTTTACTGGACAATCCCGAACAAGGCAACCTCGCAGTTGTTTGCAACCAACTGCCCACACAGTCGAATATAAAGGGACTTCTAGACAGGGGAAGATCTTGTCCTACTTGGGTGCTACCCACTTAGCCTTGCTGCACCTCTCCTGTTTTAGCCATTCCCGGTTGATGAGGCTTGAGGCTACGATTACCTTTAGATAACACATCTCTTAGAATGTTCATCATCCACCCGACGATGTTCTGAAAGCAGTCAATCCATACAAGTCATTCCGGGTTCGAATGAAACTAAAGGCATTATCTCGTTACACTCATTTTGGAAACACCCTTAGAGTTAACGACGATAACCTTTGCACTCTGAATTTTCATCTTCACTTGAGATTCACGACCTATCGTTAATTAGGATCGATGTGGTTTTCGGATATCCAAATCTGGAAACTCGATCCCGGTCTCATCGAAATCCAAAAGGCCATCTTTTAGGTCCAAGTTGTTTTAAAGTTAAAACAATTCAATTCTATTATCTATATACAAACAGATAGATAATTGAAATTATCATCACAAATATATAATTTCACATTATCATCACAAATAGATAATTCACATTATCATCACAATTCAACCAAAGCATCCATATCACACGGCATCATTTATCTCATATTCGAGGTCTCAAACCATTCAAGGCAATCAATATCATTCAACATCCACAAGCAATGATCTAATAATCACACCATCTATAATTAATTTAAAATGAATTAAATTAATTACTTCATCTCTAATTAATTTAAATTAAATTAAATTAATTACTTTCATCACTATAAATCTTGCTTACATAGCCATTAATTAATTACAAATCAATTAATTAATCATTACAAATTTTCATCTTAATTAATCTCCCTTGATTAATTATCCTTTAATTACATTCAAGCAATTAGCCTTTAATTAATTTCACAAATTAATTATCCTTAACCATTTGCAGTAATTAACCTTTAATTACTTCATTAATTAATTACTTAATTAATTACATTAATCCTTAATTAATTACATTAATCAATTACCTCATTGATTAATTATTCCTTAATTAATCAACCCTTAATTACATCGTTAATTATATTAGTTAATGATCCTCTAATTACATTTTTGATTAATTATTCTATTTAAATAAATTACATTCAATAATTAATCTTAAATTAATTGTTCATTAATCAACCTTGATTAATCAAATTCAGAAATTAACTACCCTTAACTACTTTATTAAATAAATTAATTACTCCTTAATTAATTTTCTTTAATAATTAATCTTTCATTAATTATATTTATTAATCACCCTTGACTAATCTCATTCAGTAATTAATAACCCTTAATTACATCACTTAATTATCTTCAAATAACTTTATTAATCAATCCTTAAATTAATTACACTAAGTAATTAATTATTAATTACTTTCACTAAGTAATTATCCTTCAAGGTAATTAATCCCAAATCTCTTCCATTAATTAATTATCCTTTAATTAATTACACAAAGTAATTAACCCAAATTACTTCCATACTTCAATTAATTACATCAAGTAATTACCCATCTTAATTACTTCTCTAAGTAATTATTCTCCATTAATTACATTTAGTTAATATAATTAACAAACAATCCAGTGATTATCTAAAATTAATTAAACTTAATTAATTAACTTAAACTAATCACATTACTTTAACTCATTACATTGGGTAATTAATTCCTTTAATTACTTCCATTAAGTAATTATACTTAAACAATTTCACAAATGATTATCTTTAATTAATTAATCTAATTAATTAACTTTTTTTTGAAAAATGGGTTCAAATTTTCTATTCAAACTATAATCAATGTTTTACAAAAGTAATAAGAGCAACCGTTGAGCTCATTAACAACAAAAAATACAATACAAGATCAACTAAGCCTGTTATCATTTAAAACAAAGCCCATATAACCGATGCTCCGAGATAAATCTTCAGACCATAATAGGAAAGCATCAGTTCCGAAGCAGTTCATTTATTCTTCTCAGAGAAAAAAAATGCGTGATAATGGCAGACTCTCTGAAAAACTCCTTCTTCTACTCTTAACTGTTCTTCAGATCTTCTAAATCGAAGATAAAATTACGACCATACTTCGTTCTGTCTCAAAAGAATGAAGATCTACTACTGTCAAAGATAGATTATATTGTCGAAAACATTTTCCAGATCCAGGGATAAAATCAGATCTAGACTTCAAAGCATTGCTTCTACTAATATATTCCAACATCTAGCACCTTCTGGAGTCATAAAATATGAGGAATTTAAGATAAATCTCCTTAGTCCAGATCTTAATTTTTATTCGTCTTGTGTGCATAATTAACAGCTTTGTTTTATGTTTATTAGGTCAGATGCACCAAGACTTGGATATGTTTGACATCCCTTGTAACAGCAGCATCGAAATCCTTAATAGCTAGATCTGCAATAACTTTTCACTTTCTGATGTATTTGTAATTTGTTATTGTAATAAACAATAATGTAATTAATTGAGAGAAATGGAAAACAATGTAATTAAAACAGGGACCTGAAGTAGCAAAGCCAAGGATCAGAAAAGCGAGAAGTTATAGGACGAGCAGCAAATGATAAAGTAGTCGCACCCCAATTCAGCGTTGGGAGGTAAAACCCCATTTTTGAACTATAATCTCTTTAATGCCTGAGTTATTTCTGAAATATTTCGACTTAGTCATTCTGATGCTTATAGTTTGGTGAATGTTTTTACATATCTGTGACCTATCAGTGAACTGGTTTTGGAAAATCCTATCATTCCTTTCTTTCCATATATGCCACACGCAGACTGGTATTGATAATTGAAATAAATCTGATAAGAGATTTTTTGAATTTGTGATGGAAACTATTTTCTGCAAGTCTTCTTTCAAAGAGAAAGTAAATTGACTGTCTGGTGATCAGAAAAACTTTTTTGTGTTCCAAAGCCAAATATGTTTTGTGTAATCACACTGAAAAAATAAATGATTTATAGTTTTAGTGTGGCTGTTACAAAAAACACAATTAGGATTCACAATTATCTATTTTTGAAATAGTTTGTCTTTAGTCAATAGGAAGTCATTTATGGCTTTGTAGAGGCATACCGCCATTTTTGGAACATGTATTTTGTTCCATACAAAAGGTGACCAAAACTTGATTTCACAACTGTTTCTTATACTATTCCAGACATTTTTAAACTGATATATCCCATTCTTTGTACATTTCCAAGACCAGAAGTATTTCTCTCGTTCATCATGAATTTTAATTCCTTCAATTTCTGCATGAATTTGAAATAAGAAACTGTATGAATTCGATTTCCACTCTCCTTTCTATAAAATTTTTGATAGGGGCAAATTTTCTGTTCCAGTTCTATACGCTGTGTCCCTTCCAATACGTTCCATAATGGAGCTACCATTTAACCATAGGTCAAACCAAAGAGAGGTGGTTTTACCATCAGCAATGTTAAGGGATAGACATTTTAGAGCTTCATGTCTGTTTTTCAAAATAAATTTCCACACTCCCGAATCATCCATGCGTTGATTAATGTCCCAGAAACATTTATTACCAATATATTTACAGTTAATGAGTTTCACCCAGATGCCTTCTGAATTGACTACCTTCCATATTAATTTAACATATAGTGCTCGGTTCATTTCTTCAAGGTTTTTGAGACCCATTCCTCCTTCTTCTTTTTGTCTACACACAATCTCCCAAGGAATTTTACTGCTTCGACTTTTCCAAAGAAAATTAAGAATCAAGTGTTTAATTTTATGAAAAGTAGCAGCTGGGAGACAAAAACATTGCATCCAAAATTGGATGATAGGGTATATGGAAGATTTAATAAGTTCTAGTCTCCCAGCAAGGCTTAGCATTTTTGTTTCCCATCCATTAATTCTTAACTTGATCTTCTCTAGCAGTATAGTACAGTCTTTATCTCTCAGATTAGAACTGGACAAGGGAATGCCCAAATATTTTACTGGGAGTTCCGCTTGTTGAATATTAAGAGTCGTACAAATGTCAGTACAACAGTCTACCCCTTTTCCAAAGAAAACATTAGATTTTTCACAATTTAATTCTAATCCAGTAAATTTCTTCATGATCTTAAAAACTTCACTGATAGAATTTGCCGTTTGGACATTGGCTTTTGTGAAAACAATAATGTCGTCGGCATATATAATATGAGTCATCTTGTTGTTGAAATCAGAAATTGGAGAAATCTTCCCTGCCCTGACTTTGTCATCCATCAATAGAGTGAAATATTCCATAACCAAAGTAAATAAGATAGGGGATAACGGGTCACCTTGTCTGAGGCTGTTAGAACATTTGAAATATCCATGAGATTCTCCATTTGAAATGATAGAAAAAACTGGGGTTGTAATGATGTTTTCTATAATTCTCACCCATTTTCCTGGGAATCCCATACTATTTAACATGTGAATAACAAAAGACCTATTGATGGTATCGTATGCTTTCTTTAAATCAACTTTGATACACATATACTTATTGTCCTTTCTTCCGAGTCCTCTGATAATTTCATATGCAAACAAGATTCCATGCCCAATAGATCTGTCTTTTATAAAAGCCATTTGGTTTGGAGAAACTAACCTATCCATAAAAGGAACCAATCTATCACAAAGTATTTTAGTAAAAACTTTGTATATGGTGTTACAACAGGTAATAGGTCTAACGTCTTGAATACAAGTAGAATGATCTTTTTTTGGTATCAGGTGCAAAAACGTATGGTTCCATTCTTTAACTATTAAATCCTTAAGAAAAATATCATTAAGGCTTTATATATTTATTCCTTAGAAGTATTCCAATGAATTTTGAAAAATTTCGAATTGAAACCGTCAGGGCCTGGGGAAGAGGTGTCTTTTATGTCCCATAGTGCAAATTTTATTTCTTCCAGGGTTATGCTATCATTCAAATAATTGGCACCATACTCAGAAATGATCGATTTACATATGACTTCTGGGAAATAATTACCCATTGGGAGGTTGAAAAGTTGTGAATAGAAATCAATAGCTTTTTTAGCAAACTTTTCTTCCGATATCATTTTTCCATCTATTTCAATTCTAGTCAAGCGTTTTTTACTTCTTCTGTTAGACATTTTTGCATAGAAAAACGCTGTGGCCTCGTCACCCATCATCATCCAGTCACATTTAGCTTTTTGTTTTGCATCTAAGAATTCTTTTTTAATTGCCAACTCCAGTTTAGATTTTGCATCTTGGAATTCCATAGCTAGGTTATGATTGTTATCTGTTTCCAGAAGTTTCTGGAGTCTTGAACAGTTATCTCTTTGAACTTTGACCTCTTGTTTGGTGTTTCTATGTTTCGAACTCCATTTCTTAAGCTCTGTTTTGATTCTTTTGAGAGTTTGGATTAGATGGTATAAAGGTCTGTCTACAAGATTTTTAACCCAAAATTTTTCAATCATGGGAAAGTATTCCTCGTTTAAAACCCAGTGGTTCATAAATCTGAAAGGACTGTTCTTATCCCTAGACTTCGGAGCTAGAGATACTAGGATTGCATTATGATCACTCACCGAAGGGGGCAGATATTCAATGGATAAATCTGGAAAAACATTGATCCAGTCTATATTGGCAAAAACTCTATCAATCTTAGAGAAAATATTGCGACTAGGACCTGACCACCAGGAATATCTATATCCTTTAATTATCAACTCATTTAGTCCTGTTTCTTTGGACATATCTTCTAGTTCAAACAGTTTACTGAAATTCACTGGGTTACCTCCCTTCCCATCAGAAGGGCTACTTATGCAATTAAAGTCTCCAAGAACCATCCATGGTCTAAATATATCTATTGCATCCTCCCATAGATTGTTCCATAGTCTTTTCCTAAGGAATGCATGATTTTGAGCGTAAATGAAGGTTAAGTTACATTTAAACTTTGAGATGTTGATCAGTTCCATAGAAATATGTTGGTCACTCATGCTATGATAGTTAAAATCCCAAATATTTCGATCTATGATAACAAGGATTCTACATTTAAAATAACAGGAAACACTGCTTAAAATTTTCCATCTATCCTCCATCTCTTTTTCCAACTGCAAGATTTCCCGATACAACAGCTTGTTTTCTATAATGCCAAAACAACTAATGTTGAGTTTCTCAATTAGTTTTCTCACTTCTCCCATTCTATTGAGGTTGTGAAAACCTCTTACATTCCAGCATGCAATCGACATTAAATTATCTTGTTGTTTCGGGTCCTTAGAGACCTGGAAGTCTCTCCTATGCCTTCGATCTCAATCCCTAGTTTCTGAACCCACTTTGGATTCTTTCGAACCAGCTTTTCTTTTTGTATGTTCTCACTTTCCATTCCGTGGGGCTTAGGCAGTTGATGTTCCTCTTGGTTTGCATCTACCTTATCATTTGTGTTCTGTTCCTCTATAACTTCTGTTAATCCTGAGTCTTGTCCTTGTTTATCTTGTACCTGAATATCATAACAAAGTTCAGTTCCTCTGCTATAATTAACATTATTAGTTAAACAATTATCAAAGCAGATATCATTAGAAAGTAAAGGTTTTAAAATCAAAGTAGTATCCACTATATTCAATGGACGTTTGAGAATAGAATAATTGGGCGAAAGTGACGATTGGGTTTCTGTGCTTAGGTCTCTATCTACTGACTTGGACATGATCTCAGGGGAGACTAAATCGCAGTTTGCTGAGTTTGGTGAGGAACCATCTCTGCCCACGTCTTCTGTCTCTATCAAAGTAGTGTCTCCCTCCGCCACATTTTTGTTGAGCTCCTCGTTAGATAAATGTTCATTTTGTACTGCTTCAATATTAGGGGAATCATTGAAGGAATCATTTTCCAATGGTTTCTCTAATTTGTTAAAATTCTCTTTATCTGCTTCCTCCACTACCAGTTCTTGACAGTCATCGATGTTTGGGGTTTCAGGTCTTTCTTTTTCTGATTCATGATCTTTGCTCGATTTAGGAACCCAAGCTTTAGTCAAAGGGCATTTCTCTACTACATGACTAAAACACACACACTTACTGCAAATGGGGGGAGGATTCTCATACTCTACTTCCTGTGTAAAACTCCTCCCTTTATCATCCATACCTTCAATGATTTTTGGTAGACCAAAGGATGCGTTAACCTCAATCATAACTCTAGCATATGCTAATCTGGTTTTATTTTTTGTAGCCTCGTCCATTTTAATGGGGACTCCTATTGTGCTTGTTAAAGCACTAATAGCCTTATTTCCCCATAGCTTGAAACTTAGACCAGGTAGTCTAACCCACATAGGGAGAGAAGTAAGAAGATCTCTATCTGTTCTCATGTTGGGTGTCAGTCTTTTCATTATAATCAGATTGCGATCCATGAACCAAGGGCCTGACTTCAAATTTTTATTACAATCCTCCTCACATCCAAATCTAACCTAGAAAAACCCGTTGTTCCTTGAGTGAACAGAAAACGTTTTTTGCGTTGACCAAACCCTTTTTGCGTATCCTTCAAAAGATTTAAACCATGGTTTGTATCCAACCACATAAAGTAATATGCATAGATCCCATCCACCCTCTGCTTCTTCAATAGCTTCTGAAGAAAGATTACCGATCCTCTTCCCATCAACAGTTTTAGGTTCAATAAATTCCAGATCTAAGTTGCCAAAATCTCCGACTGCATCTATTTTAACAGCCTCGCTGTAAGAAAATTTCTTTGCGTCTTGTGGAACCGTAAATTTGATTAGATTTCTTCTCGGCTGAGATGCATTCCGTTTTAAAGTAGATCTACCAATTTTGGATTCCTGCGCCCTTCTGCCTATGTTCCGATCTGATTTGATTTCCACTTTGCTCGAGGTGTTGCCCCCCAGTTGTAGTTTCGGTTCAGATTCCGAAACTGGGGCCTTGCCCCTTTTCCTCCTAACCTCCTCCCAGCCTTCCGCGTCTCGTAACCCCATGTTCGGCGTTCCAGTTGTGAAGAGTAAGGATTGAAGAAAGATAGAGAAAAGATGAAATTTAAGAAGAGAACGAATTGAAAGAGATGTAGAAATCGCCTGATCTAGGGTTTATAGCCCCTTTATCACAAATAAATATTTAAATTGAATAAATTAATCTAGATAAGCACAAAAGTTAGATATTCTTATGTAAATTTCATCCAAACGTGTCGCTTTTTTATGATCATAATTCAAGAATTAAACATTTTATGGTTCCCCTTGTAGAATTATATTAAGATACTATATATTTTCAAATCTGACCAAAAATAGACCACTAGGTCTACTAACTTAAATTAATCACGTTAATTAATTATTTAATAATCCTTAGTTAATGATCTTCATTAACCATTAACAATTCTTTAATTACTTCTCTTAAGTAATTAAACTTAGATTCATTATTATTAATTACAATTTAATTAATCTTTAATAACCAATTAATTAATCTCTAATTATTTAATTAATTAAGTGCTTAACTGTAACTTAATTAATCCTTAATTACTTAATTAATTAATTTCTAATCATTAATTATTATTCTATACTTATCTAATTAATGATTCTTAATTACAAATTAATTATTCCTCACTTAATTAACTTAAATCTTAATTAATTAATTTAAACCCTTAATTACTAAATTAGTTAATCCAAATCATTAATAAATTAAATTAATTTATTATCGTTTAATTACCTTAATAATTAATTATTAATTAACCATTAGGATATAAACATTTTTCTTATTAATGACTTAAATATCATTTACAAATGCATTTGAAAACATTTTACTTTGGAATTTACATTTAAATTCTATTTCAAATTTAAGATTAAAAATAAATACATATTTAACTTTAGCAAAATTTAAAAACTTTTAAATCACATGTTAAAGAAATACTTATCTTATAAAAGAAATTTAAAAGAGTTTAAACCAAATTCATTTTTAAATTCAAACCATTTTAAAATACACTTTAAACATTTTAAAGTTTTTTAAAACAATTAAATTTTCTTAAACTTTATTTATTTTAAAACTAGGATACAAATTCAATTTGAATCCATACTTTAAAACTGGTTTAAATCTTGCTTTCACATTTTAAAAATCCATTTTTAAATTTTAAAAAACAAACAGGTTTAAAACCTGTAACTAACAATGACCCAGGCCCTTACCCTAAGTCTTCGAGCCAAACCACCCAATACTTCGAGCAAATCACTAGATCTACTCGAGAAAAACTCGAGTACACCACTCCTCTGCTTCAACCCAGATCACCAAGCATAAAAATGCACCGTGCATATGCACAATGGCTCCGACCATCACTGGTCAACCACGATGGCCTCATCACATCAGCAAACATCCTCGCACCCCATCACGATCATTAGATCATCACAAAAAACTCGAAATTGAATTCGAACATCATAGCAACAAATTGGAACAAGAACCAGAAACCTGAAAATCTCCTCGAACACGATCCTCCGATCACCTTAGCGTCGGCAATTCCAGCCACGACTTCGACAACCACCATGCTAACATATCCCAGAGCCTGATGGAACTCGGTCCACCAGAGATGCTGTGGTGATCAAAACTTCCGACCAACCAAAAACTAGGGCTACAGCCTTAAAACCATTATCGCCGTCACCATATCACCTTGATCACCGTTCCGGCAATTTTACCACCGTCTCCGATCATCCTACTACCACCAGAAGAAAGCCCGACCTCCCAGACCATCAAAATCATCAGAATATCCCCAAATCACCATTTCTGGTCAAACCAGAACTGCACCCATATCCTATTACTAATTTTTTTAATAATGCTTCTAAAAATCTTAATTTTGGTTAAGTATTCAAATTTTATTACTGAATAAATGAATTAAGAAGTTCGAATTTTTAAACAAACCACAAGCTTGCCTATTCTTTGGTTTCCTAGAGCAATATCCAATTTAAATTACTTAAATATAATTTTAATCTTTAATATATAATAAAACAAACAATTTTTGTTTGAAATTTAAACCCTAACAAAGATTTCAAATCTATCTTCCCAGCTCTAATTTATTAAAAATTATTATAAACTCTATATTTAAAAATTAAATTTGAAATAATAGTTAAACATATTATATATTAATTACATCAAACTTTATTAAATCAAATCTTATGATTAAACTTATCTTATATTAAAACTTGTTATATATATTTATTTTAAAGTAGTAAAATTATAAGTAAATTCTTAAAATTTATAATTTCAAAACTAACTTATAATTTTAAAATTTTCAAAACATATAAATTTAAAATTCAAGAATTTAAAAAAATATATATAAATTAACATTTATATATAAAATATTTAAAAATCAATATTTATATAAAACCATAATATTGCTATCTGATTGAAGCTAAGATAATATTTCATTGATGTTAGTGCCTAATATCTCCAACTTACAGAAGTGACTTCTTGATTATGAAAACTTATCTTAAAACATATAAAAGAGATATAAATACCGCTTTGTCATCTTATGTGCTCACATAATAATCAGATGGACCCTTATGGATACATATCTTCCTGGCTGCTTCAAACTTCTCATTCGGTGATGGCCAGCCTATATAATTAGACCAAAATTAATATATAAGTGTACACTACTGCAACTATATAGAAAAGAAGGGAAAATATAAAACACACACACACACATACAGTCGTATATATATCTGCGTACATATGTATGTATGTGTGTCTGCGTGTATATATATCACCACCATAATTGTAGCACACACAAAATTTTCACACTTCCTTCTTGGCACACATCCAACGGACGTGCCACCGTACTGGTATGTACAGACCAACAGTGTCTGCATATAATTTTCTATCCTATGGTCAAGTGATACGGATATTTATCATTTCAATCCTCAATTTAAAACATCTACGGGTATATGTCATTTCAACCTACAATCCCAAATTCAATTCAATGAAAATCGCTAGGGTTTATTGTTCCAACCCATAACGATTTTCTTCTATTCTACAGATCGTTCGGGTATGTATCATTTCAACCCATATGGAATTCTATACTAACAAGGAACTTGCAGAGTGATAACATATATGATAATAATATAGAAGGCATATATCATCAATATAAATAACAGATAATGGTGTCAGATGTCACAAGTGAATAAATATCGATAATAGCATATATATAGCAAATGTAAATACTAACAACAACATATTTCAATTGTCATTTACATTGAAATCAAATTTAATAAATATAAGAATGTTAATCGTGAGTGATTGCTCACTTTTCGAGGCTAGAGGATAGACAAAGAAATGAGCTAAGAATTCCAAAGCAACGCTAGATGGACACGATTCGATGAAGAAAACAGGCATGACGGACAAAGATGATAATGGGAAATCAACGAGAACTAATCGGAATCAGTTTTGATAGAACGACAAATGTATATATTTTATATTATTATTTCTATGAAATCAATAATTTAATTTTACCACCTAAAAAAATCTATACATATAGATAAATATATTTGGAAACTAAACTCAAGTAAACTTGTACATATGAACTAATATATAAACATATATAACAACAGATCCATAAGATTTTTTAAACATATATTTGAAAACCGAACTAATTATATCATTATAAAAATCGATATAAAGTTATTGTAACTATCTTCATCGTATAAGTTTACACTTTTATAGAAATTGCACTATTATATAAATCAATATGAACTTATGTACATATACTGATATATCTAAAATATGAGAAGCAAACTTATACAATAGAACACACACACACACACACATATATATCTCACACTACAATACTATAAATACCGTAACAATAAAATACAACATACACTAAGTATATAAACTAAACCAAATAAACCTATATACCTTTATAAATAACAAAGCATATGTCTCTCTATAAAAATGTGTAGGTTGACATATTCATAAAAAACAAACATCAAACTATAATATAATATATATAACTAGCTTGAGTACGACTTCTTTGAACATAGCCTATATATAATACTACATCAAAACCCAAAAATGCAAATACTGTAACTGTAGATATATTATATATGTCCTTACCATATATATATATTTATCTATAGTTTAGTTTTATACAGCCGAAACAACATAGTTTTTTATATATTCAACAAAAACCAATGTATAAAACAGTATTTAACAATAGAAATTTTATGTAAACACATGAACTCATCTACACGCATACATCTTGAGAAGGCCGAGCAGGCTTTGGCAAAGGTGGGTTCCGACGTAGGCTGTCTAGAGGGCGAGGAGATGCCAGCGGCAAGAGGAAGTGGGGCCAGCTGATGGTGGTTTCGTGCTCGGCGAAGAGAGGCGGGGTGAAGGAGGCACATGAGAGAGGTGGAGGCGCTACTATCGAAGTGTTGAAGGTTTTGATGATTGATGAAGAAAAATGGAGAGGTTATAAGCAAAAAGATAAATACAAACTTACTGCATAATATTTTTTGAAGTAGAGAGGAAGAGATTGAAGGATTCGGTGATTAATAAAACAACTGGAAAGATGAGGCTCCAGAAACAAAATGAGTACATACTTTGATATATATTATTTTACCTTAGAGGAAACAAACATAACGAAAATGTGTGAACCGAAATAAAATTTTATTGAAGTTGTGGGATTTCAATGGTCAGAGAATATCAAATGTTTAATAACCGATGGCTAATTATTTTACCCATTTGACAAATGAATGGGCATAGAAAGTTCTAGAGACTCGGAACTGGTACTGATATGGTTATCCATTTTTGCATATTTCGCTGTGTACTGGACTCCAAAATATAGAAATGAATATACCGCAGAGCTTGGCATGTCCAGACGATCAAAACGGTATAAAGATGTCAATGGTACGATTATGCGATCAAAAGTCGATAATCGGTACCGAAAATGCTGCTAATTTGTCGAGAATAAGATAAACGAAGCAATAGTAGTTCAAATTTGGGGAAAGAAAATATGACGTCTCACTCAGAAGATGATTAATAAATTTATTATATAAAAATATTTAGGTTTGGAAAATATTTTATTATCATCTAATACTAACTGATTTAAATTTAAGTAAAATTACATAAGAAAATAACTTCAATATTATCAGATGAAATTTTACCATTCACTATGTTTAATTAGACGTATTCCAAATATTAAATTTTTATTTTCAAATTCAAATATTTAAAATTTCACTAAAAAATTCGATTTAATTAAATAAATAAAACCACTAAAATTTACGGGTCGTTACACACCCTAACTCAGGTGTTAATTTATTGCAATTCTCAGGTCGAACCGAGATTTACAGAATTTAAGGTTAGGGCACTTTGGAGTCCAGGGGGCAAGCTGGATGGCGGAGATGTATTGCACGTATTCGATTATATTCCACTGTGTATCGAAGGCTGTATAATCAGGATGTAGGGACAAGTTATTATAGCTGTCCAGGTTATTTGTTGATGATTGTACTCTATTGACCTGTATGTATATTAACAGTTACAACTTTCCATTGTATAAGGTGCTGTTATTATATATTATATTTTGTTCCTCTGTGATGTGAGATTCTTTGTTGTTGTTTTCAGCACTTCTTCTATCTTTTTTCTTAAAACCCTAGCAGCCTGGTATTTCTGACACTCGATTGCTCGGCACTCTATACAGTAGACGTATTAATGTCGATTTTCGTGGTATCAAAGCTAAAGGTTAAGCGAGAACCTTGGCTTTGGTGGGGAGTACTCATTAGAGATAGGGTCAGTAGTACCCTTGAATGAGTTGAGTGTATTATATATGAGGGCGTACTTGTTATTTTCTTATATAATGATTTTAAAACGGCTTTAAAAATAATTTTTATAAAATTATATTTTGATATATGAAGAAATAATTTTTGTAGATTATTATAGTATATTAAGTTGACTGGTTATTGTTATTGAAATTAAATAAAATTATAAGACTTAAGAGGTAAAACATATATAACCAAATAGAAATTGATAAGAATGAACTGTACAAATAAGTTAAGCTAAAGGTAGACTTAAACAGAATTTTTAATCCTGGAGATTTCGAGAATGTTTTTCAACAGTGTTTTGAAAATGAAACAAATTTACCCTGATTGTATTTATATATAGGAATAATCTCTCAAGAAATTATTATGAAATGTGTGGCGTGCTTGGTTTCTAGATATGATAATGATCATAAATTGGTTGTTGTGTCTTAATAAATGATGTTTACTACAAATTAAACAATGATAACACATGGTGGAATGTTATGCATGTGAATTTGTATAAATTTAATTTATAATATGACTTATAAAATTTAAATGGATTTAAATCGTGAGGTTTTGAAACAAAGCCCTGAAAATTTAAAATATGTTTCAAAGTGCTGATAGAAATAATAAATAATATTATTCAGAACATATTTGAATATAGGAATCTTTGTTTTAAAACAAGAGTTTTTTGAAGGTGAATTTGTTTTGGATTAAAAACTAAGAATGATTTAAAATTTAAAGTGTGATTTGATATGTAAATGGGATAAATACATACATACATACATACATACATACATACATACATATATATATATATATATATATATATATTTGTGTGTGTGTGTGTGTGGATATATATGATTCAAAGTTGATGTGAAATAAATACTGGGAGTTGAATTCTAGAATCCCCCTTACATTGAGAAGTATAACCCAAAAAAATAATAAGTTTTTGAACTTATAAATGGGAAGTGATATTAATAACAATTGGATTTGGAATGGAAAATTTAAATTGAGTAAGGTTAAATGGATTGGAAATTTACTCAGGACAAGCTGATTAAGTTTTGAACTTATAACCCGAATTGGAAATTTCAAGGCGAAATTGAAATTTAACTTACGGAAGTTAAATGAATTAAATTGTAAGTGGAAAGGAATAGGTTTGATAAGGGGTGCAAAAGAAGTAATGTATAAATGAATGATTTCAAAATGATTTTTGAAATATAAATGGGTTTCAAATTCTAGAAACGTGTGATGGATACTCTTGATTGGCGTTTTAGATGATTTGGATGTTTATTTGTTTAATATATCATGCGATCATTCTGTATATTAACTGTAAATTATATTATTTCGAATAAATTAAGAAGTGGGCGGAAATGATGTATATTGTGATGCCCCACCTCTATGCTCACAATAATAAAGGTTATTATAAGGAATTACGTCTGCTGTTGCGAAGAATAAGGCTTGTTAGAAGCGACCATCCGTACGTTATGCCTTAGACGGGTATTGATAACATCGATAGGAGTTGTGTAAATTACTCCCAAAGATATATATTCAATCCAAATCTAAAACGAAACTACGGTGGCTTAAGAAAAATTCAAAACAACTCATAATAACAACAACACAGATAGAATAATCACATCAGAACAGAAATATCAGATATATGGCGGAAGATAAGTCTGGATACATGCTACAACAATCGATGGTTCACATGAACCAAATGTACATATACATAGATATCATATCATACATGAGATGAGGTCAATACACCAAAAGTGACACCTCGAAGTCTAGACAAAAGATGATGTGAAATCCCAAAAGCTGAAGCGGCAACAGAATCATAGATAGTGATTATCCTGAAATAACTCGGTCTGACCCGGGTATTATTAAAAAGAAAATAATAAACGGATCAGTCTAATTTAAACTTAGAAGTGAATGCATCATAAACAACATCATAGCAATATTAATCATAGTCTCGAATAAGACCATTCAACATAAGAAATCAACATAGTTTAAATGAAGAAATCTCATTAAACTCGATCAAAATCAACTTTCAAATTCATAATTGAATTCAAAACAGCAATTCACAAAATCTAGAAATCAAAAATAGATAACTAGAAAATCAATATAAAAGTGGATCGATCCCAGCAGATGGCGAGTCTAAGCTACGCCGCACGTGCATCATCATGTGGCCGAAGCCTACCAAGTTCTGTCATCATAATTTTGGCGCCCCAACAAATGTTCCGAAGGTCCAACATATGACCCGAAGGTCTAGTACTGGTAATTGACCCGAAGAACCAACATATAACCTGAAGGTCTAGCATAGTGGCTCAAAAGCCCAACAAATCATCAAAATCTTCAAACAGAAAATCCTCAACAAATATTTCAATTAACGAGTGCGGAATTAACCGAATTAGTAAAAGTGTGGTTCCATACTCCGCACTTTTTCTAAATCTTTTAAATCTCTTCATCGTTTCCTTGAAAGTGCAAATTGTATATTTTATATAAACAACATTTTACGCTCTCAAGTGGACAAGTCCGAAATTAACCGAATCAGTAAAAGTAAGTGTTCATAGTCCTTAATTTTGCTGAAGCGTTTAAATCGATTCCTTGTTTTTTTGAAAGCGTAGACTGTGAAATTTTTGGAAATTTTTTTTATTTTAAAATGGTTTGAAAACATGTGATTAAAACAGCAACATCTATAGAAATTTCTACAAAGAAATTGGGCTTTACAAAATACCGTAAAAACGGATATCAAAATCACCAGTAGACTGCACCACAATATTTTCATCAGATATAACACTGCCTCAATATACACGTGCACTACAATATACACGCACAAATTAAAATAAAGTATGCACAACTTATACTTTCGAGTAAAATACACTTGTGTTAACTTGAACACACATACAAAAAGTTTATAGACACAAATGCACTTAATACAATGTTAACAAAATATATGCAATGACCTGGGTATGATTACTTTTTGCATTACAAACTACATGCACTCACTATGCATAAAAATATAAAATGGACCAAATACCTATGCAAGTGGATTTGAACAAAGTACGTGACTCACATCTTCATGCAAGTAATGAAGTGAGTAAAAACAATGTGACCTGTCTCACTTTTGTGCACACCTAAAGAACAATGGTGAAACAACTTTTTTTTTCCTTTCACTTGTACATAGTTTCGAACACTACACACTATTACATAAAAATGCAATTAATAAAACAAAAGACTTAGCACCATTTTCATGTACAACACATTTTCATGCAAGTAGTAAAATATAAATAAAATAAACTATTTTGGCCCAAGCTCTAGTGTATTTCACTAATACACGTAAGAAGAATTAAACAAAAATTTAGGCCGGGACTCAATACTTGCATGCACACATGAAATACATGTACACAATGAAGTTTGAAAAATGAAACGACCTGGGCACTTACATTCACATACAAAATGACCTGGAAAGTTTTACATGCAAACACAGTTCAAAACGTGCGTGCCTGGTGTACTTAATCCACATAATTTTTAACTCAAAGGATGTCTGACTGAATGTATATTGCAATCAAATTTTTTTAAGACCAGGTCCTTACTTTCGAAAACTTGAATGCATATATGAACTATATATAAATAAATACACTAGAAAAGTATCAGGGACGTTTTCTTTTTAGCATGCAGTGAACCAAAGCTAATAAGAAAATGTGTATAAATTTCAAAGTAAGGGCAGGGATGCATTCACTTCAATGCTACAAAATCGTCAAACAACACACATAATTTAACGATCAAATCCTAACAATTACTATAAGAGTTCACCTAACTTGTGCTACACGTGTATATGGGTAGTAAGAAAATGTGGCCTATAACTCATTTTTCTTTGAAACGAAAATATCTGGGAAACAAAGATTATAAATTAGAAATGTGAGTTGCAGTCACCTTTAATTTGTTTCAAAAGCAACCAGTAAGAAGAATCCAAAAGAGAGTTAAAAATGTTTGAGCGGCTATTAAACTTTGTTTGCAGAGCTTCACTAAAATGAGCAAAAAAAATGAAATGAAGGCTACTAGAATATTTTTAAACAAACTGAAATGATGAAGGCTACTCTACTATATTTCCAAAAGTGCACAAGTCAAAGAAATAAATTGTGATGGCAACTTTGTACACTTGCATTAAATGAAGACGTGCATAAGAAAAAGGAGGTACACACTTGCATATAAAGTGATGATGGTGAAAAAGAGAGTTCAAACTTTGCTTTCAAAATAAACGTGACAGCAAAGCAAAAAATGTTTCACTTTGCTTTAGACTTGGACTTGTTCTCTTATTTGTGCTTTTTAAACTTGTGGTGACAACAATGTAAATTGTGTTCATATTGGCTTCATAAACTTTAGTCGCAGTAAAACAATAATATTTCAACTTGCTTTATAAACTGAATGTGACAGCACAGCAAAAATATGTTCCACCTTGTTTTTAAATTGGACCATAGTTGTTACACGTGAAGAAGGCAAGAAAAGATTACAACTTAACTGACTTTGAAATTGACTTGTTTTGCCAATTTTTTTTTTTCAAATTTTAATTTTAAATTTTTATTTCGACGGTAATAAAATCATGGTTGTTACAAACTCCCCCTAATAAAAATTGCTTCTCCGCAATTTACATACTAGAAGTTGTTTATAACACAAATTATTATCACAATAAAGATTAAAATAGAAAATATGAATAAGAATGCTCACCCCCACCCGAAGAGGAGAGAAAACCAGGATAAGAACGCTCGATGAATTCTTTGGTTTTCCAAGTGCAATCCTTGGGGTTTGCGGACCATTGAATTTTTACAAGCGGGACTTCTTTATTCCGAAGGCGTTTAACCTCCGAAACTAGCACACGAATAGGATTTTTCACAATAGACAAGTCGGGTGAGATCTCAAGATCTTGCAATATATGAGGATCAATGATAGGATCCAAATCTCGAAGGCAACGACGAAGCTGGGATACATGAAATACGTCATGAATTCCCGAAAACTAGATAGGCAGCGATACACGATAAGCAACAGAGCTAATGCGTTCCGTAATAGGAAACGGTCCAATATATCGAGGAGCCAATTTCTCGGAGCTACTAAAACGCACCACACCCTTCATCGAAGAAACACGGATGAACACGAGATCGCCAATAGAAAATTCCAAAGGCTTCCTACGATGATCGGCATAAGATTTCTTCCTATTCCGACCCTCTTTCATTCTGTGTCTAATAATATCATTCCTCTCAGAAGATTCACGAATATAATCGGGGTCGAGAACTAACTTTTCCCCTGATTCCAACCAACAAGATGGTGATCGACACGGCCTTCCATAAAGGGCTTCGAAAGGAGCCATACCGACACTGGATTGGAAACTATTGTTATAAGAAAATTCAACAAGATCTAAGTGGTCTTCCCAACTACCACAAAAACCAAGAATGCAAGCTCGAAGGAGATCTTCTACGACTTGATTCACCCTTTCAGTCTGACCATCAGACTGTGGATGATAAGGTGTACTGAGATTGAGCTTAGTACCCAAAGCTTTCTGAAGGCTCTGCCAGAAACCACTAGTAAAAAGCGGATCTCTGTCACTAACAATAAAACTAGACACACCATGAAGTCGAACGACTCCTTTAAAAAATAATTTAGCTAACAAAGGAGCAGTCCGATTGGACCTGATAGGAATAAAATGGACTAATTTGGTCAATCTTTCAACAATCATCCAAAACTTGTATGGCCCCACCTCGAACGAGGTAGACCTTCAATGAAGTCCATAGAAATTTAATCCTATTTCCATAATGGAATCTCAAGAGGCTGCAAAAGACCACTAGGACGCTGGTGTTCTGCTTTAATAAGTTGACAAGTCATGCAACGACTCACATAACTTGCAACATCACGCTTTATACCTTCCCAAAAGTATAACGTAACAACATACATTTTACTACTACCCGAATGGATAGTATACTTAGAACGATGACAGTCCTCAAGAATGTCATTTCTAAGATTAGAAATATTAGGCATAACCAACCTTCCATTCTTCCGAATACAACCATAAATATCAATATTGAAATCCTTTAGATCCTCACTTTGGGATTCTGATTTACAACTCTGAATAAGAAAAGCAAGATCTGGATCTTGTTTCTGGACATCGGCAATCCGCTCCAACAAACTAGGTCGAGCTTCCATGCTAAATAAAAGCACGGGAGATTCAGAAACTGAAGGACGGTCTCTAATATCACAATGAGATAAAGCTTCCAATATATTCCACTCTGCTAGCATCATGGAAACAACAACTTGCTGCTTGCGACTAAGCGCATCAGCAACTCGATTACCCTTACCAGGGGTATGCTGAATATCAAAATTATAAGCAAGAAATTCGAGCCAATGTTGTTGCCTCATATTAAGTTCTTTATGAGTAAATAGATATTTCAGAGATTTGTGATCAGTGAAGAGAAAAAAACGCTCGCCCAACAAATAATATCGCCAAATCTTTAAAGTAAAGACTATAGCGGCTAACTCCAAATCATGGGTAGCATAACGAATCTCGTTAGGCTTTAGTTGTCTAGAAGCATAGGCAACTACTCTATCCTTTTGCATGAGTTAAGCACCGAGTCCATAACCACTGGCATCGGTATAAACAACAAGATCATGATTCCCTTCGGGAACCACTAAGATAGGAGCATGAGTAAGGAGATCTTTTAACTTCATGAAAGATGCCTCACACTTATCAGACCAAATAAAAGGAACAACTTTTCTCGTGAGAGTGGTAAGCGGTAAAGCAATACGAGAAAAGTCCTTAAGGAACTAGCGATAATAACCCGCCAGTCCAAGGAAACTACGAATCTCAGTAACAGTCTCGGGCCTTTTCCAATTCTGAATAGATTCGATCTAGGAAGGATCGACAGAAATACCATCGAAAGAAACAATATGACCAAGAAACTTCACGTTATTCTCCCAGAAGTGACACTTGGAGAATTTGGCATAAAGCTGATGCTAACGAAGAGTTCTCAAAACAATCACCAAATGCTGAATATAATCGGCTTCAAGTTTGGAATAGATAAGAATATCATCAATGAAAACCAAAACGAACTTATCGAGATATTCCCGGAATATCCGATTCATAAGATCAACAAAATACGCTGGAGCGTCCGTCAAACCGAACGGCATAACAAGCCATTCGTAAGAACCATAACGAGTGTGGAATGCGGTAAGTGTGATGATATCTTCCGCAACTCGTAACTGATGAAAACTGGTAGCCAGATCGAGTTGGGAGAAGAGCTTAGCGCCACTTAATTAATCGAACATGTCGTCGATCCTAGGTAATGGATACCTATTCTTGATAGTGAGCTCGTTAAGCTTGTGATAATCAATGCAAAGCCTAAGAGTACCATCTGGCTTCTTAACAAAGACAACGGCGGCTACCTAAGGAGATGAGCTAGAATGAATAAATCGCTTGGCTTCCAATTCAGATAATTGTTGCTTGAGTTCCTCATTTTGCTTAGCAGACATCCTCGTGGGAGGACGACTGATAGGATGAGCACCAGAGATAAGATCGATACGGAACTCAGTTGCCCTCTTCGGCGGCAAACATGAAATAGGCTAAAAAACATCAGAAAAATCACAAACAACCGGAATATTATCTATGACATCCTCCGATTCGAAGGAAGAAATGAGAGTGTTCGAAGCACGATCCGTGCTTCGAAATATAATGGATAACTACCCGATAGCATCAGGATGCTTGAGATATAAAGTTCTTTCGGGACATAGGATTTGAACTTCATAGCGGACGAGCCAATCCATACCCAAAATCATATCAAAACCAAGATGATCCATAACATGCAGATTCACATGAAAGGAAAAGCCACAAAGAATAATCTCAACATCAACACATAACAAACCAAGAGTAGCGGATCCTCCAATAGGATTTACAATCCTCAAAGGGTCGCAAAGAGTAATAACATCCAAAGGAATAACATTAACAAGCTCCTTTGACGTGAATGAATGTGATGCATCCGCATCGAAAAGAACTCTAATAGAACCACCATGAAATAAAATAGAACCTTCCAAAACAGAAGGAGTAATACCTTTGGGCTTAGAAGAATCACCGGAAGCTTTAGCAACATTAAGCTTTCCAGATTTGAAACCCTTAGGTGCAGTAGGACAATCAGAAACCCAATGACCCTCTTTCTTGCAATAACGACAAATGCGAGGCTTAGGACAGCTACGGAGAAAATGATCCAAAGAACCACAATTATAGCACACCCTCTGAATAGAAGGTGCACTAGTAGGCTGAGAACTAGAGGAAGCTTGCTTCTTTTTCTTCTTGTTGGAAGAAGAATTAGGCCTATGAAATGGAAACCTCTTTTTATTGGGGATCTTAGAAACCTCAACCTCATTATAACTATCACGTTCCTTTTCGACAGCTTCAAGGCAAAGTGCCAAATCAACAAGTTCCTCAAAAGGAAGCTTAAGCTAAAGCAAAAGAACCTTTTTCAAATACTTCTTCAAACCATCAAAAAAACGAAGATTCTTCTTACGCCGAGTGTTAATGAACTCAACTCCGTATGTGGACAAGGCCCCAAAAGATGCAACATAATCAAAAACAGAGGACTTTCCTTGTTTCAACTCAAGGAAACTACGAGCAAGATTAGCCTTTTCTGATTTAGGAACGAATGTAATTTAAAAACATTCCTTAAACTGAATCCATGAGAGAGAGGACTCATCAACTTCCGCAATAAAAAGCTCATACCAATCAAGCGCACGCTCTTGCTACATGCTAGATGCCTTGAGAACCCGATGATGATCAGAAAGATCCATCCGAGAAAATATGCGCTCACAAGCGCGCAACCAAGTTTGAACCTCCAATACACTTTCCGATCCCTTGAAAGGCTTGCCTCCAAGGTGGGAATAGTCACTAAACATGCGGGCGAAGGCAGACTTCATATTAGGAGCTACACGAGTAGCAACAGAAGGCTGAGTACCCCGAAATAGCTCCATAAACTGATCAGCTGACATATAGACTCCGTCCGGATGAGAACCACTAGACAGGCCTGCAAAAGAACGCTTCCCTCTACCTCTTCCAGCCATACGCTAAGAGAACAAGAGAAGATAAGGATTAGTTAAACGGCACACAATTGATAAGAAATTTAACAAATGCAATACTGCGGAATATGAGATTTATTCCTAGACATACTCCATATGTTAAAGTGGAATGAATAGATTAGAAATGCACAAATAAAACCCTCGAATAATTGTAATGCATGTTCCATTCTGCTTCTGTTCTTTGTTTATTATAATTTTTTCTGAATCTCAGCTCTGATACCAAGCTGTGACGCCCCACCTCTATGCTCACAATAACAAAGGTTATTATAAGGAATAACGTCTGCTATCGCGAAGAATAAGGCTTGTTAGAAGCGACCATCCGTAAGTTATGCCTTACACGAGTATTGATTACATCGATAGGAGTTGTGTAAATTACTCCCAAAGATATATATGCAATCCAAATCTAAAACGAAACTACGGTGGCTTAAGAAAAATTCAGAACAACTCATAATAACAATAACACAGATAGTATAATCACATCAGAACAGAAACATCAGATATAGCGGAAGATAAGTCTGGATACAAGCTACAATAATCGATGGTTCACATGAACCAAATGTACATATACATAGATATCATATCATACATGAGATGAGAGTCAAAACACCAAAGTGACACCTCGAAGTCTAGACAAAAGATGATGTGAGATCCCAAAAGCTGAAGTGGCAATAGAATCAGAGATAGTTATTATCCTGAAATAACTCGTCTGACCCGAGTATTATTTAAAAGAAAATAATAAACGGATCAGTCTAATTTAAACTTAGAAGTGAATGCATCGTAGCAAAATAATCATAGTCTCGAATGAGACTATTCAACATAAGAAATCAACATAGTTTGAATGAAGAAATCTCATTAAACTCCACCAAAATCAACTTCCAAATTCATAATTGAATTCAAAACAGCAATTCACAAAATCTAGAAATCAAAAATATATAACTAGAAAATAAACATAAAAGTGGATCGATCCCAGCAGATGGCGAGTCTAAGCTACGCCGCACGTGCATCATCATATGGCCCAAGCCTGCCAAGTACTGTCATTATAATTCTGGCGCCCAACAAATGATCCAAAGGTCCAACATATGACCCAAAGGTCTAGTACTGGTAATTGATCCGAAGGTCCAACATATGACCCGAAGATCCAACATAGTGGCTCGAAAGCCCAACAAATCATCAAAATCTTCAAACAGCAAATCCTCAGCAAATATTTCAATTAACGAATTCGGAATTAACCGAATTAGTAAAAGTGTGGCTCCATACTCCGCAATTTTTCTAAATCGTTTAAATCTCTTCATTGTTTCCTTGAAAGTACAAAATTGTGTATTCATATAAATAACATTTTACGTTCTCAAATGGACAAGTCCCGAATTAACTGAATCAGTAAAAGTAAGGGTTCATAGTTCTTAATCTTGCTGAAGCATTTAAATCGATTCCTCATTCTTTTGAAAGCATAAACTGTGAAATTTTTGGAAATAATTTTTATTTTAAAACGGTTCGAAAACACGTGATTAAAACAGCAACATCTATAGCAATTTCTACAAAGAAATTGCGCTTCACAAAACACCGTAAGAACGGATATCAAAATCAGCGTTGCGCGGTAGCTGCTTGAATGTTCACTTTAAATTGACGGTTACTGAAGTCAAAACAACAGAAATTTTTATTCTTTAAAAATGACATCAAAACAACACGCTTCAAAAATTTAACACCGGAGTAAAAATTCTGTTATAAAAATAATGGCAACAAAATACGTTTTAAAACCAAACGCTGGTTCAACGTAAAATAACCAGTAGACTGCACCATAATATTTTCATCAGATATAACACTGCCTCAATATACACGTGCACTACAATATACATGCACAAATTAAAATAAAGTATGCACAACTTATACTTTCGAGTAAAATACACTTGTGTTAACTTGAACACACATACAAAAAGTTTATAGACACAAATGCACTTAATACAATGTTAACAAAATATATGCAATGACCTAGGTATGATTACTTTTTGCATTACAAACTACATGCACTCACTATGCATAAAAATATAAAATGGACCAAACACCTGTGCAAGAGGATTTGAACAAAGTACGTGACTCACATCTTCATGCAAGTAATGAAGTGAGTAAAAACAATGTGACCTGTCTCGCTTTTGTGCACACCTGAAGAACAATGGTGAAACAACTTTTTTTTCCTTTCACCTGTACATAGTTTCGAACACTACACACTATTACATAAAAATGCAGTTAATAAAACAGAAGACTTAGCACCATTTTCATGTACAACACGTTTTCATGCAAGTAGTAAAATATAAATAAAATAAATTATTTTGGCCCAAGCTCTAGTGTATTTCACTAATACACGTAAGAAGAATTAAACAGAAATTTAGGCCGGGACTCAATACTTGCATGCACACATGAAATACATGTACACAATGAAGTTAAAAAAATGAAACGACCTGGGCACTTACATTCACATACAAAATGACCTAGAAAGTTTTACATGCAAACACAGTTCAAAACGTGCGTGCCTGGTGTACTTAATCCACATAATTTATAAACTCAAAGGATGTCTGACTGAATGTATATTGCAATCGAAATTTTTTAAGACCAGATCCTCACTTTCGAAAACTCGAATGCATATATGAACTATATATAAATAAATACACTAGAAAAGTATCAGGGACGTTTTCTTTTTAGCATTCAGTGAACCAAAGCTAATAAGAAAATGTATATAAATTTCAAAGTAAGGGCAGGGATGCATTCACTTCAATGCTACAAAATCGTCAAACAACACACATAATTTAACGATCAAATCCTAACAATTACTATAAGAGTTCACCTAACTTGTGCTACACGTGTATATGGGTAGTAAGAAAATGTGGCCTATAACTCATTTTTCTTTGAAACAAAAATATCTGGGAAACAAAGATTATAAATTAGAAATGTGAGTTGCAGTCACCTTTAATTCATTTCAAAAGCAACCAGTAAGAAGAATCCAAAAGAGAGTTAAAAATGTTTGAGCGGCCATTAAACTTTGTTTGCAGAGCTTCACAAAAATGAGCAAAAAAAATGAAATGAAGGCTACGAGAATATTTTTAAACAAACTGAAATGATGAAGGCTACTCTACTATATTTCCAAAAGTGCACAAGTCAAAGAAATAAATTGTGATGGCAACTTTGTACACTTGCATTAAATGAAGACGTGCATAAGAAAAAGGAGGTACACACTTGCATATAAAGTGATGATGGTGAAAAAGAGAGTTCAAACTTTGCTTTCAAAATAAACGTGAAAGCAAAGCAAAAAATGTTTCACTTTGCTTTAGACTTGGACTTGTTCTCTTATTTGTGCTTTTTAAACTTGTGGTGACAACAATGTAAATTGTGTTCATATTGGCTTCATAAACTTTAGTCGCAGCAAAGCAATAATATTTCAACTTGCTTTATAAACTGAATGTGACAGCACAGCAAAAATATGTTCCACCTTGTTTTTAAATTGGACCATAGTTGTTACACGTGAAGAAGGCAAGAAAATGACCTGGGTATGATTACTCTTTGCATTACAAACTACATGCACGCACTCAAAATGCATAAAAATATAAAATGGACCAAACACCTGTACAAGAGGATTTGAACAAAGTACGTGTATCACATCTTCATGCAAGTAATGAAGTGAGTAAAAACAATGTGACCTATCTCACTTTTGTGCACACGTGAAGAACAATGGTGAAACAACTTTTTTTTTCCTTTCACCTGTACATAGTTTCGAACACTACACACTATTGCATAAAAATGCAGTTAATAAAACAGATGACTTAGCACCATTTTATGTACAACACGTTTTCACGCCAGTAGTAAATTATAAATAAAATAAACTGTTTTGGCCCAAGCTTTAGTGTATTTCACTAATACACGTAAGAAGAATTAAACAAAAATTTAGGCCTAGACTAAATACTTGCACGCACACATGAAATACATGTACACAATGAAGTTTAAAAAATGAAACAACCTGGGCACTTGCATTCACATACAAAATGACCTGGAAAGTTTTACATGTAAACACAGTTCAAAATGTGCGTGCCTGGTGTACTTAATCCACATAATTTTTCAACTTAAAAAGATGTCTGACTGAATGTATATTGCAACCTAAATTTTTTAAGACCGGGTCCTCACTTTCGAAAACTGGAATGCATATATGAACTATATATAAATAAATACACTAGAAAAGTATCAGGGACGTTTTCTTTTTAGCATGCAGTGAACCAAAGCTAATAAGAAAATGTGTATAAATTTCAAAGTAAGGGTAGGGACACATTCACTTCAATGCTACAAAATCTTCAAACAACACGCATAATTTAACGATCAAATCCTAACAATTACTATAAGAATTCACCTAACTTGTGCTACACGTGTATATGGGTAGTAAGAAAATGTGGCATGTAACTCATTTTTCTTTGAAATGAAAATATCTGGGCAACAAAGATTATAAATTAGAAATGTGAGTTGCACTCACCTTTAATTCGTTTCAAAAGCAACCAGCAAGAAGAATCCAAAAAAGAGTAAAAATGTTTGAGCGGCCATTAAAGCTTTGTTTGCAGAGCTTAACCAAAATGAGCGAAAAAATGAAATGAAGGCTACTGGAATATTTTTAAACAAACTGAAATGATGAAGGCTACTCTACTATATTTCCAAAAGTGCAAAAGTCAAAGAAATGAATTGTGCTGGCAACTTTGTACACTTGCATTAGATGAAGACGTGCATAAGAAAAAGAAGGTACACACTTGCATATAAAGCGATGATGGTGAAAAGGAGAGTTCAAGCTTTGCTTTCAAAATAAAAGTGACAGCAAAGCAAAAAATGTTTCACTTTGCTTTAGACTTGGACTTGTTCTCTTATTTGTGCTTTTTAAACTTGTGATGACAACAATGCAAATTGTGTTCACATTGGCTTCATAAACTTTAGTCACAGCAAAGCAACAATATTTCAACTTGCTTTATAAACTGAATCTGACAGCACGATAAAAATATGTTCCACCTTATTTTTAAATTGGACCATAGTTGTTACACGTGAAGAAGGCAAGAAAAGACTACAACTTAACTGACTTTGAAATTGATTTGTTTTGCCAACTTTTTTTTTCAAATTTTAATTTTAAATTAGTATTTTAAATTTTTATTTCGACGGTAATAATATCACGGTTGTTACATATATCCATTCCTGAAATTAAATGGAAGTAAAATTTTATTTTGAAACTATTTAAATGATTTTGATTTTAAGAAATAAGAATCGAACTTATAGGAATGGAATCATTTTGAACTTAAGATCGAAATGTTAAAATGAACTTGTCAACCGGGATTTCTTAAAGAATTGGGGTTAAAATTTTGAAGTTATAATTGGGAAATAAATTGAATTCTAAAAATTTATTTGTTTAAAAGATTTGGACTCTTACTCAAACCTCAAATAAGTTTAAATAAAGGTAATTCAAAAGAATATTTGAAAATTCTGGCTTAGAATTGAATTTTTTAAAGACTTGGGTTGTTGAATTAAATATTAAAGGTTAACTTGATTTAAGTGATTAAATCCATATTTTAAAAACCAATCTCGAATTTATATAAATCGAGATGGTTTAAAGATTGAGAATGGAATTGAAATTAATTAAAATTGAAATTGAATTGAAATTGATTGGAATTGTAAACGAAGTTGAATAAGTTTGAAGTCGAAATGGGAATTGGTTTGAATTAGAATGGGAATTAAAGTTAATTCGAATTGAAATCTGGACTGAATTAATTTAAATGGAAGTGGAAATTGAAAATTGATTTGAATTGGAGATTGGAAATTGAACCGGTTTGACCTTGGAACTATTTTCAAACAAATTATTTTAATATAAACTATCTTAAATCTATTTTCTTAAATATTCAAATTATTTTGGATTTTTCGAGCTACTTGCTATACAAACCATTCGTTTTAATACCCAAACTATCTTATTTCAACTATTTAACTATTTTTAAACTATTCAAGCTACTCTCTAAATTCAAATTGGTCAGGATGGGAATTGGTTATATTTAAATCATGGATTAAATACAAATTGTGATAAAATTGAAGTTATAACCCAAAATGAAACTCGAAGCAAATTTTGAATGGGAACCGAAATCGAAATATTAAGGCTAAAACGATTTTGAAGTGAAAGAGTATATTATGAGTAAATATGATGATTTTAAAATGAAGATTGGATAGTACCATAACTGAAACTTACTTTAAAAGAAGTAGATAATGTTAAAAATAACTTTGTAAAGGAATCGAATTTGGAAAATTTATTTGGTATAAATGAGGTTATGTATATATTTTTTATATATTCAAACTCCCTTTATTGAAATTATAACCAGACGAAAATGATCTTTGAATAATATTTGAAATACTAAATGGAGTTTATATAAGTATGAAGTGGACTCGGAAATTATTGATCCAAAAATTATTCGAGTTGAAGGAATAATTTTATATGTAGATGAGAATGAAACTGAAAGGTTTTCGGAACCCATTGATTTTTAAAGACTTTTGATTTTGGCAAAAATTCAATTTTGGAAATTTGGTAAACCAAATTTGAGAACTGTCAATTTTGAAGATATTGATTTTGTATAGATGAAGTTTATATGCGACGCATATAAAGAGTATGATTTGAAAGGTACTATATATGTATATAGTATGATATGTTTTGAGAAAGGTATGGAAAAAAGGCACCCCTATTGAGAGTCGAAACTTATAATAGGAGATCTGTTAGGTGTCTGCCTAGAACTCTAAGGGAGGGTTCAATGAAATTAGGATCCCAGAGGACGTCCGGACAAAAATCGAGTTCCCGATGATCATTATTGGGTAAAGCAAGTCAAGTGGCGTTGAAGCATATTGTTAAATTTGGTTTTGCTATGATGGCAATGTAACCCTTTGCTGTAATTGCGATCTACTGCGTTCCATAATATAAGTCGAGTGGTAGTGAATGCCTACAATCTACGTTTAATTTCACTGGGAGAGTGACGTAACATTGGTAGATCGCGGTCTATGTGGTTCCATAGTGGAATTCATGTGGCAGTGAGTGCCTACAGTCTACGTTGAGATTTGACTGGTGTAGTCTCGATCTATGTGGTAAAGTTTCCTTTGGCAGCGTAATTCGAGTGGCGTTGATGCCTACAGTTACATGGGTTTTGCTGTGATGGCAACGCAACCCTGGGTGTAGCTGCGATCTGCGCAGTTTCCATGGCGAAAGTCGAGAGGTGTGGATGCCTATAGTTTTCTTATGGATTTTGCAGGGATGGCAACGCAATCGTCATGGTAACTGCGATCCATAGAAGGGGTGATGATTTCCATAGCATTTTTGAAAATATTTTCCAAGTATTTTCAGTGGGTGTTGAAACGGGTCTACTAAGTACTTATGGATTTCAGTCCTAACTTGATCAATGTATGACTAAATTTGTGTAAGAACGAGGATGGACTTGTTGGGACATCCAGTTATGAAAAGTATTTTATAAAAATAATTTAGTAATACTATGGAATTTAAAGTGCTTTAAAATTTTATAATAAAGGAGGAAGGAGTTAAATTGTTAAAGAATGATTTAACTAATAATACACATCAAAATTTAACATTTCTTGCTTCGTTCCTTTTCGAGGACGAATTGTTCAAAAGAGGGGAGGAATGTCATGACCTGTATTTTTGACGTATGTTAATTGGGCAATTAATTGATTGTAATTATTGGAAAATAAATTTTTATAAGTCAAACAGATAAATTTCCTGACATTTAAAAATCTAAATCAATATATATATATATATATATATATATATATGGATTGAAACTATATGAATTTTAAATATATATTCTGGATATGATAAATATTATAGAAATGCTTATAAACCCCACCATTTAAGCTTAAGATAAAATATCCATAAATGTATATATGCAAATATATACAAGCTTTAAGATGTTTGATAATATATACAAATAAAAGCATATATGTATATATATGTATATATATGGCCATAGGTGTGACGACCCGGAATTTTTGAGCATTTAAAACCGAGATATTAAATTGATTTTAAATATTCAATAGAGTAATTTTAACTTGAATTACGAATATATTACGAATATCACAATTTATTTGATAATTGAATTATTAACTTAAATAAGGGTAGTTGGGTAAATTGTTGAATTTGGAATTTTTAAGCCTGTTAAAATATAATTTGAAGGCTTGTAAAATTTACATTGGTAATGCTTAGAATAATAAAAGTTATAAAATTTAATTTAACATTGGTTTGTTTAGTTTTGAAAATTTATTGTTTTAAATTGAATTTAAAAATAGCTTTCCGAGGGACAGTCTCGGAATTCGACGAAACCAGTTCCATTAAATCGGTAATATTGTATTATAATCGGATTTCAATGTTCGTAACATTTGGAGTTGTGGTGTGAGCGTACGATATATAAACGCGTAGAAATTTATTCTAAGGCAAATTGAAATTAAATAAAATATAATTGTTTTCTTTTATCCGACAATAAGTACAACCCGCCTCCATTGTCTCCTTCGTACCCATTTTTTTCCCTTTCCTTTCCATCTTCTCAAGTAAATTCGATCAGAATAAAAAATAATAAAAATGGCCGCTGCATAAATCGTAAGCCCTCCTTTTCCCTTCTTCCTTCATTCGAATAATTTCCTTCCCCTTTCCTTTTCTCAAATCGAGTGTAAACCTGATTTCTCTCCGCTTTTTTTTTCACATCGGCTGCTCGTCTGCGCATTAGAGATGATGCGGCGATTCATGATTTAGCAAGCAAGGCAGTGGCTCGAGTTCGATTCGAGCTCGAGGGTAGCGCCGCATCTGGGTGTAGGCACGCGTGGCAGTAGGGTTTCGCGTGTGCGTTTGGGTAGGGCTCGTGCTCGAGTTTAGCAAGGAAGAGGGAGTTACGCCTTCGCGTGCGCAAGAGGGGGGAATCGAGATTTTGGGGCTAGGTTCGAAATGGCGACTTCGACAGCAGTGCAGGCTCTTGAATGGAGGTTAAGGCTTGGTTTCAGTTCGACATGTTTATTTGTGGCGTGGTCTTACGAGATGCTTTTGTTTTCAAAGAATTTTTGAAACTTTAATAATCAATTGGGTGTGATTTTCTCACGCTGGTTTTCCAGACTGACTCGGGTGTTATTTAACTATAATGCTCGGGTCAGACCGAGTATTATAAGATACTGGATATGATGCTATGGAGCTCAGGAGACGAGCTGGATGACGATACGTACTCCCGTACTTGTTTTATATATATATTCCGCTGTGTTGAGTAGCTGTGTATCCAGTTGTATGTTATTGATGTTGAACTGTTGATTGATGTACTCTGATGATGTAATATATAAACAAATATATTTGATTTGAGTAAAGATCATTTATTATCTATTATATTTTATTCCACTACGATGGTTAGATTCTGTTGTTGTTTTCTATTTTCTTCTTCTACCTCTACTTCTTTAACCCAAATGGTTCGTATTTCTGTACAACTTGAGTTGATTTAGGTAGAATAGTGTTAACTTAAGGGGTACGGATTTGCGGGTTGTTACAATAGGAAAGTAATGTATATGAAAAAAATGTGTAAATATAAATATATACATATAGAGCGGAAAACATATGTAAATAAATGTATATGTGTAAGTGTTATATAAAATAGTGTATAGGTATATGTTATAAAATATAGTGCATATGGTTATATATGTATACATCTATATATGTAAGTATGACAAAGTAAAAATGCATACTTTGTACACATGCATATCCACACACACACATATATAAGTGTTTATGGTAAATAAATGTATAAATGTGTATATAAATAAGTGTAAACATATGAATATATGATGACAAATATATATATATATATATATATATGAAATATGCATGTATGTACACAAGGAGACAACCTCATAAATTCATATCAAATTCAATGGCAAATCAACATAATAAATCAAATAAAGCCTTAGATCAAATCAACTTTTATTCAATCAGGTCTATATGTTTTCAAATCAAAATAAACTTTTTCTATGAAATTAAATCAAGTAGATATAAAAAAATAATAAAAATAACAAAAAAAAACTTACTATACGCAAGAAGCTACAACTACCCCCTTTTTTCTCTATATATAGACACTGCCTTACTTCACATCTTTTTATAACAAGTAAGAAATAAAATACAAGCTACTATTACAACTTAAAGGGAATCAGAAGCATTCAAGTACAAGAGGATCAAAACCATAAGGAAAACAAATATTTTCAAAGAAATGGTCCTCTTTTCAAAAGGAACATGTGAGTAAAACCAAATTCTTTATACTGGAAGTTTACATTATAGGCTTGGTTATGGAGATTGAAGTGCTGTTTGAAATGTATACTTGTATAGTAGCATAGATACTTGTATACGAATATATGTTAGGTTATGGCTAGAGAAAACCCAGACCTGTCACCATTGCTTTTTAACATTGCTCTGTACATTTAAATAAATTTTATGCATGACTGCCAAAATCCCTATCTCTCACACTAATTAGTTTTAGGTTATGGTATTTGAAGGAAATCTGTTTGTTTTCGATTATATTTTGTTTTAAAAATGGTTTCATGAAATATTATCAACTATACACATTGAAAGGTATAACTTACAATAGGTAACCCAAATTTGTAAGGAATTCGAACATCACGTCTTGGATTTTTGCTTATATGAAGGTGTTTGTCATGGAAAATGGAAACTTTTAGTGGCGATTTCATAATTTTTAGTCGTGTAGATAATAAGATAATAGGAGATGAACAGTTTTTCGTCTTTGGCCAAATTATGGCAAGCCGAGCGACATTGGAGGTTGGGGTTGAGCCAGAAGGTATTTGCGGGGGTGGGAAGTGAGGGAAAAATGGCGATGTATTTTATTGGCGATGTGGTAATTGGACGAGGTTGAAGTAGGGATTAGGGAATGTTTTCATTGGGCCTCGGTTGTGGTCGAACTACATCGAAGAGAGGGAAGGAGGATGTTGCACATGGAGGGGAAATGGTCGAAGGCATCATGAGGAAGCTTGTGGTAAGTTTTGTTGGCCGACGGTGGTCGAGGTTGGCAAGGGAAGGCGAGGAAGTGGTTCGCTTACGTCCCAGTATTTGGGTTGGAGGGTCGAAACTTCAAACTGAGGTGATGCTAGGGTTTCAGGAAGGTAGCGGTGGGGGCAGGGCCGTAGGTGATGTGGAAGGTTGATTGGTAGCGAGGTTGGGTGATCAGTGATCATGTGCACGTGCATACGACCATGCACAGTTGGGTGTAACGACCGATGGATTTCTGTAGAACCGTTTGGTTATAATTTGATAACAACTTGTCGGTCTGTTCGAGTTACCTTAGATTCAAAGGATTTTTATAATTTGAGTATTTCAAATTAAGTTGGTTTTACTCATGTTGTTTTCCAGCCTGACTCAGGTGTTACTTTATTGAAATGCTTGAGTGAGACCGAGTATTACAAATTTCAGGTTATGGCGCATTGGAGTCCAGGAGACAGGCTGGATGGCAGATAAAATTGCACGTATTTGATTATATTCCGTTGTGTATTGAAGGCTGTATATTCAGCATTTAGGGACAAGTTAATATAACTGTCCAGGTTTATTTGTTGATGATTATACTCTATTGACCTGTATGTACATTAACAGTTATAGCTTTCCTTTGTATAAGGTGCTGTTATTATATATATTTTTCCGTTGCGATGTGAGATTATTTATTGTTGTTTGATGTTCTTCTTCTATCTCTTTTTCTTAAAACCCTAACAACTTGGTATTTCCGGCACTCCATTGCTCGACACTCTATACAGTGGACGTATTAGTGTCGATTTTCGAGGGTCGCAAATCGCCCAGCCGTTACATTAATCAGAATTTTATATAAATCATAGTAGAAGACTCATATGAAGATGTGTTATAATTAACATATTTCTTTAACTTCCTATTAATGGAGTTAGGTCCATGCCTTAGGGGCAATTATGTAATTTGTTACACATATCTAACTCAATAACCAATCTTGTTCGTAATATAATGTGTTTTATTTCTATTATGTACTTGATATAATGTGTTACATTAATTAATTGATTAATTTCGATTAAAAGTGTTTTTAATAGAAAATCCATAAATGTTACTTTTTTGTGATAGTAGTTACGTGAGCAATTTATCATAATTGAAAACAAATATACCATATTAAATGTTCCTAGTCAAGATGCATCGAGACTGGATATTGATGTATCCGTTGAGACTAGAGTATGTAACGCTCTTCAAGTGTTGGATAGTGCATTACTTATAGCTATTGCAGCACCAAGGGGTTACATACTGATAGTTATTTGATAACTATGAAAACACTCACTCAATAGTTTTTGTTGGTTAATAACTAGGCCAAATAGAAAATATCGAGGTGACAGATTTACACAGTTCTTTTGACTTGAGAATAATGTTGATCTCAATATAAAATTCAACTTTGATTATAATCATATCATGCCATGACGTTCCATCGAATGACTATAGTTAGATCAAGTGGAAGTTTCGAAAGTGAAGCACTATTCAAGAGAGGATTCGTCTCCTCAGTCATATGGGTTTAGTGTCACGGTTAACTTAAGTCAACTCAAATTCAAAGCCTTTTACTAGATCATTTAGGTTAATAATAATTGCTATTATTGAACCAAGGATGTTGTGTTTGGACTATAAGTTGAATATGGATGATATTGGAATTTCGACCAATACCAAGTCCAAAGTGATGTAGTTATGATGAAGAGAACTAGTGTAAATAAATGTCACAACCGGTTAACGCTTAATAAAGTGAAACTGAATTTTACCGAAACTAAGTAAATGATAAATTTGGCCATAATGTCACATCACCTGCTAAATGATGCGTGAACGTCAACTTTCGAATAGTTCGATGTTAATCGTTGATCAAATTTGCACGCAAGAGTTACACAACTGAAATGATGAATTCCCTTTAGACCAAACATTTTAATTACTTTATAATTATTAGACGTGGGCAAGGTTGGTTGACCGAAAAAATGGGTTAATTTTTGCAGTTAACCACAACTAATTGACGGTTCGGTTAACTGATGGTCGGTTAATCTTGGTCGGTAGCCCAAACCGAACATTTTAAACTGTGATTAACCGATGATTCTTAGCGGTCAATCGATTAGTCAGTTAAACATTCAAGTTATACTGATTAACCGATTAATTCATTAACTGTTCAAATTATATTTCTTAACTGGCTAATTACTGGTTTTTCTCAGTTTCACAAATAAAAATAGATCATTGAAACATTACAGGTTATGCTAACTTCATAACTCAGACTAGATCAATAAAACATTACACGCAACATTACAATTTACACATATTACAATACTACATAACTGATCATAAACATAATCTTAAGCATACACAGTACATGAGATATTACAAGAAATACTGCAATAACATATACAATACTTACAGAACTTTGATCCAAGGCACTTGAAGATGAAAGACATATTGAGTCGCTAACATAGAGAAAGACTCCAAATACAATAATTCAAGTGTTCAACATAGTGAACACATATCATAAAATCAAAATAATACACATTGGTGATAAACTAAAACTGAGCAACATTCTTCAAGCCCAAATTGCATTTGAATTTTGACCGATCTCCAATTCACCAAGTAGCAAGACCTAAAAGTGAGAAAATAAACATGTTCTAGAAAATAATGAGCATGTTAATAAACTAAAATTGAGCAAATGTACTGACAAGTTGAATTTTGACATGAGCTAATAAGCACGTTGTGAAACAAAGTGCATTTTGACCCTGGGCAGTGTGCATGAACTAAAACTAATGATGGAACCATGTAATATAATGGACAAACGGACGCGAGCATAAACTAAAACTGAAATTATGGACTAAAACTAATGATGGAACCATGTAAGTGGACAAACGGACTCAAGCATAAACTATATACAATTTCACTAATACAAAATGGTAGGATTGTGCTACGTGCTTGAAAGCATAAACAGGTAGAATCGAAAGCTAGTGAGTAATGAGCATTGCGCAACATTCACCAAATATTTTACTTTCGCTTTTTGCAGATATTCAAAGATCCATATACAATTTGACTAATAAAAATGGAAGTATTTTCAATATTATCACTGCTTGTTAACCATTGCAAACTAGTCTAAACACAAAGAGATGATAATAAAATGATAAAATATGATTAAATAAATGTATTCTCACAAGATAAAAGACAAAGGCTAAGTTCTGATGGTAGAATCTTTTGGGTAATGCTTTCAGTTTAGAATTACATTGTATAGTGGCGATGTTCTTTTGCTAGACATGATAACTACATAATCATAAAGAATAATTATAGGTAAATGGCTCCTTTTCAACAATAGCAATATATTGAAACTGCTCTACATTTTTGGTTATAGATAAGAATGTATAGGAGTATATCATTAATTTAATCAACCAACATTTGAGTTGTAAAGGGTTTAAACATTGCTCTCCGTTTCAATTTCTTCTATTAGAGACAGATAGATACATACGATTAAAAATATGAAAAGGAAAATAAAAAGACCTCTGTTGATTAAATAAATTGCAAAAATAACCAAAAATGAGCATTTTTATGACATATCCGCCTACTAAAACAAGTCACGGCTGTTCATATATTATATACGGATATATGTACAAATGTCTTTGTATGATGGTACAATAATCAATTTTCATTAGAAACAAAATTGCAATTTGATTAATCAAGTTAGTTTCTAAACTTCAATTACTTGATTAACCATGTGACGCCCCACCTCTATACCCCGCTAGCCAAGAACACTACGGAGTAATGCTGTCAACTAGCACGGAGAATAAGGATGTTGAGGAGCGACCATCTGTGTAATATCTTTGTGCGAGTACTGATATGTCAGATAAAATATAACTTGCATTCCTTTTAAGAGGAGATCCGGCATACCAACACAAACTCAAAGTTACTACACAGTGGCTATAGTGTCTTCGGAAACAAATATAGAAATAAACATAACACAAATCAGTCACAGATAATTCATATCACAAAGGCGGAAGAAGATATGAACATATAACTAACACATGAAAGTGTACATCCGAGTAGTGGTCAAAAAGATCCACAATAATATAGAAGAATAGCAACACGTGCTATACAAAAGAATACAACTATGAGTCTATATCTCAAGTGTATACAACAAAAACTGCTAATCTAAATAGTTAGCCAAAAGTCAGAGTAATGAATCCCTGGGGAGAAGTCAAGCAGAAGCACCTGTAACATCTCGGTCTGCCCCGAGTATTATTTATAAGAAAATAATAAATGGATCGGTCTAGCTATAAATATCAGATGACATGATATAGAATAAGAGATATGGCATAAACATATGATAACCATACGGGCATACTACAATAAGTATGTAATTGAAACTCAACATGAGATTAATCAATATCTCAAAAATCTTCACAAAGATCCAAAAAGGGTATCATACCCAAAATTTGTATTCACAACAAGTCAATGACACACGAATTCACCAATGCACAAAAATTGATAAATCATATCAATGAAAATCACTAAAATTGGTGAAGCATAAATTCCAGAATTCAACATACGAAATCCAGAAATCATAAAAAGGGGGAGGCCTATCACACGAACGGGAGCATGAAAACTCACCTACATATGTATCACACGAACGAGACGCTATCTCATGGTAGCTAGCTATTAATTTTTGACACACGAATGGCCTGAAGACCATGGGGCGCTACCCCACATGTGGGAGTCGAAATCACTCAGAAACGGGGTCTAGTCTAAATCGCAGACAAAGAGACATCGCACAATTGCTAGTCTAAATCACAAAAATGATCGTCAAGATCACCAAGAAGTGTCAATTACACTAAGCTAGTAAATATATGAGCTTAGCCTCATGCCCCATAACCACTAGCTTAACTTAAATATTTACGAGCAAATTGTAGATTTCCACTAGAAAATTGTCACAAGAGATTCAATCGAACAAGTCCAAAAATTAACCGACGAAGTAAACGCAAGCGTTTCATACCACTTGTTTTACTAAGTCGTTTAATTAGATTTCTCATATGAGTGAGGAAAAGGTTTGTATATACTAATAGATTGGAAAACGGTTTAAGAGAACGAGTTTTGTAATAAAATAGTGTTGAAATCATTTGATGAACGAGTTTTGATATTTACTACTAGTATTGAAACCTTTATATTTTTAAAGTGACAAGTCATCGAAATGATTGTAGAAACAATCAATCACTAAAATTCACGTTCGAAGTCGTGAATAAAATCCAAAGAAATCGATATTGAATCCACCAAAATGGATATTCCAAAAATTCCCGAAGAAAAGAAGTCATCAAAGTCAATAACAAATGATAACAGCAAATAGGGAAATAACACGAATCGATTAAATTTGAAAACCACGCTAAATAGGCGAAATAGGCAAAACAGCATCAGGTCGGTTGGCCGGCTACAGAGCTCGGTCGACCGGACCCTGTTCTGAAAAATTCTCGGGAAGCGGATCGGTCGGCTAATCCCTGTAGCCAGTCGACCGGACCAGAGACAGAAAGGTGCTTATGCACTTTAGTAGCAGGTCAGTCGACTGGCCCAGGGGTTCGGTCGGCCGAACCTGATGTTCTGCAAATTGAAACCTATTTCAAACGAGGTGCAAAATCCTTCAATTTGTAATCGGACAAGCACGGACGCTAGGGGATTACACCCATCGGCTACCCGGTCCAATTGGCTCCTCGATGCATCACCAAAAACATGTTCCAACATTCAAGTTGTGATTTTTAAGGATTTGAACTCAAAACACTAAAAATTGGAACATTCACCAAATCAATCCAAACCAAAAGCAATTGCACAAGAATAAGTGTTAGGAATTCATACCTAACAATCGAAGATAATTATAAGCATAGATGTGAGATAAAAATCTCACCTTTGAACACAAACAAATGAAGAAGAAGCTTGAAAGCAAAGGAGAATCAACCACTCTTCAAATCCAACTTAAGCAGCTTAATTTTAAGCTTTAAAAGAAGAACATTCCCAAAGTTAGGTTTAGGAATTTCTGAAATTGATAAGAGAATGAGTTGGAGAAGAAGAAGAGAAGGCTTACCAATGGGTTCTCTTGAATTTGGAGCTAGAAGTTGGATTTGCTAATGAAGACTAGGGCTTGGAGTTTTAATTTCCTCTTCCACTCTCCATTGTTATAAAAGCTTGAATATTAGGAAATGAGGAATGAAGTAATAAAGAGGAGAAGGGGTTGGGACTGAATACATAAGTGGGGTTAATGGGCTCAGCCCTAACCAAAGCACTAAGTGAAAAAGTAGCAAAATTCCACTAACTCCAAACATATCAAAGTTTACACTCAAAAAGATCGCAAACGGCGTTTTGAACTCAATGGAAGTATTCTCGAGTCCTAATTCGACTGTTTGCAAAAAGTGGCTTTTCGTACTAAATTATGAGTATCGATAAAATATTTAAATATAAAACCGATAAATATGCGGGTTGTTACAGACTCCCCTCCTTAAAGAAATTGCGTCCTCGCAATAATTAAGAAGAAGATATAGAGTAACAACCATAAAAGCATATTAACACAAAAGAATTTTGAAGTAAGAAGTTCACCTTAAAGAGCATGAGAAAGTAAGTCAGGATGCGTTCGCTCGATGAACTCTCTAGATTCCCAAGAACAATCCTTAGGATTTGAAGACCATTGAACTTTAACAAGCGGAACATCTTTATTTCGAAGTCGTTTGACCTCCGAAGCAATAATTCGAATAGGATGCTGCTCAGAAGTTAAATTAGACGAAACTTCAATCTCTTCCACAACACCGGGCTCAAGAATAGAATCGGAATCTCGAAGGCACTTTCGTAATTGAGAAACACGAAACATGTCATACATAGCAGAAAACTGAGCCGGTAATAAAAGGCGATAAGCCATGGAACCAACACGTTCAGTGATAGGAAATGGTCCAACATATCGAGGCGCTAATTTTCCTGATCGACCGAAACGTACAACACCCTTCATAGGTGAAACACGAATAAATACAAGATCTCCCACAGAAAATTCTAATTTCCTTCTCCGGTTATCGGCATAGTTTTGTCTGCTTTGGGCTTCTTTCATCCTATGACGAATAAGGTCAATCTTCTCTGTGGAATCACAAATAAAATCTGGACCTAAAACCATCTTCTCACCGGCCTCAAGCCAACAAGAAGGAGATCGGCATGGCCTTCCATAGAGTGCCCCGAAAGGTGCCATACCAATAATAGATTGGAAGCTATTATTATAGGAAAATTCAACAAGTGAAATATGATCTTCCCAACTTCCACCAAAATTGAGCACACAAGCACGAAGAAGATCTTCAAGAGTTTGATTCACACGCTCGGTTTGTCCATCGGACTGGGGGTGATAAGCGGTGCTAAAATTAAGCTTCGTTCCTAAAGCTTTTTGAAGACTCATCCAAAACCCACTAGTAAATAATGGATCGCGATCACTAACAATGGAAGTAGGAACTCCATGTAATTTAATAATCTCTTTAACAAAGAGTTTGGCCAAAAGAGGAACGGTTCGGTTAGACCGAACAGGAATAAAATGGGCGGATTTAGTAAGTCTATCAACTACAACCCATAAGCTATCATGACCCGAACGAGAACGGGGAAGGCCGTCAATAAAATCCATGGAAATATGATCCCACTTCCAAATTGGAATTTTTAAAGGTTGCAATAACCCACCAGGCCTTTGATGTTCAGCCTTAATGAGTTGGCAAGTCATGCAACACTTAACAAAGTTAGCAATATCAGATTTCATCCCCTCCCAATAATAAAGTCGCTTCATATCCGCATACATTTTACTACTACTGGGATGAATGGTAAATTTAGACCGATGTGAATCTTCTAAAATATCTTTACGAAGATCACCAATATTTGGTACGATAAGTCTACCAAATTTTCGAATGCCGCCACGAGAATCGATATCAAAGTCTTTCAAACCATCAATATCAATTTTATCCTTAATATTTTGGCCAAGAAAAGCCAATTCGGGATCTAGCCTTTGAGCTTCAAGAATGCGGTCTAAAAGAGAAGGATGAGCCTCAAGGCTACATAAAACAAGAGATGAACATAAATCGGATACGCGCTCTCGGATCTCACAAGTGGATAAAATCTCGAGATCGTTCCATTCGGATATCATCATGGAAACAACTGCTTGTTGTTTACGGCTAAGAGCATCGGCGACACGATTACCCTTACCGGGAGTATAAAGGATATCAAGATCATAAGGTGCAAGGAACTCGAGCCAACGTTGTTGACGCAAATTAAGTTCCTTTTGAGAAAATAAATATTGAAATGAAATAACAGGTATTGAGTTATTTAGATGAACAATAAATATTGAAACAATAAATATTGAAATGAAAATAAATATTGAAATGAACTAATTTCGAAAATTTTGGCAATAACAGGTATTGAAATGAAATTATATATATTAATTGTGTTTATAATCAATAAATGGAGTTGAATAATAAATGTTGAATTATTTAGATGAACATAAACTAATTATCGATAACTGAATTCATTTGAAAATTTATTATTATTAAAGAAATTTGTTGGTAATTAAATTGTTTGAATTCAATATTGGAATTATTTAAATAATTGAATTCTAGAGTTAATGAATGAAAATGATTTTACAGTTGATTTAAATTTTATTTAAACAAAATATAAAATGATTAACTATTAAAATTGAATTTAAAAGTGAATAAATTAATTTTGGAAATTACTTGTTTTAATTGACGAGTAAAAATAGCCATTTTGGCCACTGTCTCGGGCTTCGACGAAACTAGTTCATCAAATCCGCAATAGTGAATCATTATAGGATTTCAAGTTTTACAGCGACCGGACTTGTCCTTTGGCCGTGCAAGCTTGATACGCGTAGAGATTAATTAAAGGAATCTAATTAAAACAAATTTATTTTGAAAAGCTATCTTCGACATACGATCGAATTAGGCCTTGAAACTAGTCTCATTTCGTTCAGCTCGATTGTTCGGGCTTTGTTGGACCTCATTATATAAATACAGCACGCAAAACAAGAAAAAATATTATTAAAATATTTCTGAAATCTTAATTTTCTATGGCTGCCATCTTCCTCTTTTTCAATGGTTGAAATTCGTTACCTTCCTCTTTCATTTCCTCATCATCCATTCATCGAAATAAAAAACTTCCAATGGGGAAAACATAGATCTCGATGATCACACATCCAACGGTAGAATCGTGGTGTAACATCTTGGATTCGCCAAAATCGAGGCATATAGGGTTGTGGGTTTTTGGGTTTTGCATGACGATGGAGGTAGTGGAGTCGATGGCGTTTAAAGTGAAGGTGGAGCTCGGCGTGGCGCACGTGTTGGCGGAGTTGGATCGAGGCTCGGCAGGCCGTGGTGGTGGGCGTGCACTAAGCTTTGCATGTGGACATGGTTTTGTGCTCGTTATTGCGTACGTGAGTGTAGTGTAATGAAGGTAATAACAATTACAACTTTGCCATCTGTCTAGTTTGTTTTAATTTTAAATTTAAATCTCAGTGTTCTAACACATATAAATTTTTCAAACGAACTCGAATTTGCACGTGGTTGCTTCCATTGGGTTCGTATCGAAATTACAAACAACAAGGAATTGGTTTGGTTGAATTTGAAGAATTTCCAAATTTTGTGTTTTATTTGATTTTTAATCGACTATAAATCACATGTGAGTAATTTAACCCACTCACGTAATACTACTAAACCTTCTTATGTTAGTCAAATTAAATTTGTGAAGTGATAAGAATTTCATTGATTACTGTTTGATAATTTAAATTGTCATTTAAACTAAATTTGGATTTATATTGAATTAAATTGACATTTATATTAATATTGAATTTAATTGCTAGTTAAGTACCCGATATTAATAGCTAGTTAATTGTTATGATTTATTGGCTGATTTGGATGTTGACTGTGATAGATGTCTATTTGTTCACAATTTGGATGATTATTTATTTTTAAATCCCTTTTATCACCATGTATATTAATTGAAAGCTTATAAAATAATTTTTAAATTATTTCGAATAAATTAAGAAATTGGTTGAATGATATATATCTATGACACTTTGGATTGAAATGATATATATCAATCCCTGAAATTAAATTTGAAATAATTCTTCACTTGCCAATATGGTAGAAAATTTTATACAGACATCGGATTGGTTAAATTAGATGATTTTAAAAATCTTGAATTTGGATTTTTGGTAAAATGATATTGTTTTAAAGAAATAAATTTTGAATTTATATAAATTGAATTATTTTCTAATTTAAGCTTTGAAATGTTGAAATTGTAATTGGTTAAAAGAAATTTTTTTGAAGAATTAAATAGAAATGTAAAGTTATAATTGATATATGACTTTAATTCAAAAAATTGAAATATTTTGAAGATTTGGATCTTAAAATTTAACAATGAAGTTAAATTCGATTTAAGTGGTTTAAATAAGTAAGTTGATATCGGGCTTGAAATTGATACGAATTGAAATGGTTTAAAATATATCTTTCTAATATTCAAATTATTTAGATTTTTTTCTAAATTATATTACTATAAATCATTTTCAATCCACAAACCATTTTATATCAAAATATTTAAACTATTCAAACTATTTTCTAAAATTCAAACTATACAAGGTTGAGATGTTTATATTTAAGTCATCAATTTAAATGAGAATGTGGTTAAATGAGGTTATAACCCACATTGAAATTTGAAATGATATTTTCTAGTGAAATGACGTATTTTGAGTAAATATGATGATTTTGAAATGAAGGATATTTTGAATTAAATGTGATATTTTGGTATCAAATATGAATCAGCTTTCGAAATGTAAAAGAACCAACCGGCGTGAAAAATAACATTTAGTTGGTAAAGAGTCCAGGGCCTCTTATTAGCATACACTCTCTGTCAACGTTGGAACCACTTCAACAACTGCGTACGCGTTGGTTGTTATCCAGAATGTAGAGGTTGAATTGGAGGCATTTGCTGGATTTATAGAAAGAGAACAATGATGGATAGCCTTGACTTTCTAGTCATAATTAAAATGACTAAAACAGGAGCCACAACCAAGAAAAGTGAGGTCGCTCCTCTCATCAGACACACTTCTTCGATACCATATCTCTGACTTTGCGATTGATTGATGGACACCCATGATTACGGGAGTGTTGTTCGAGGTGGGCGGTAGTTGCAGTTATGCGTTATCACCAGCCTAGTTTCTCAATCCGGTAGAATCCTACCGTCGGTATAGCCTCGTATGCCTTATCATATTATCCTTATCGAGCCCACTATAACTTTGTTTTGTGTTGTACCTATGGAGTGCTTCTTGATAGCCCACCAGTTTACGGTTGTAATGACCCAGAATTTGGTGATTTGAAATAGGAATATATAATTGATTTTAAATATTTAAAAGTTAATTTTTACTTGAATTTCAAACATATGTTTTATTGGATAATTTAATTATTGAATTTAATAATTAAAAATTAGTAAAAACATTAAATTTTGAGTTTCAAGCTTGATAAAAATAATTCAAAGGCTTATTAAATTTATATTAATAAGAATGAAGTTAAGAAATTTTTTTTAAATTGGATTTAAAAGCGATTTACTTGATTTTAAAAATAACTTGTTTAAGTTAACATATAAAAATAGCCTTCTGGGGCACAGTCTCGGATTTCGACGAAACTAGTACCGTTGGATCCATAATAATGTATGATTATCGGATTTCAAATTTTGTAGTGTTCGAAGTTATCATTTTGTCATACAGATAGAAACGCATTGAAATTAATATCAAAAATTCAATATAACAATTGGGTCCAAAAAGCTATCTTCTCCATTCTCTCGAATTGGGACTCAAAACCTTTTCCATTGCGATTGGAATAAGGGTATAACATTATAAACGCCCAACGGCATGCCTCAGGGGTTCAAGATTTTAAGCTACGTAATCGAGACGATTTATTTAAACAAATATATATATGTTTATTGATTTTGACCATATTCAATTAGCTTGTTTTCTTTCACTTAAAAAACACTGTAGATAGCCATCTACATGCAAGCATCACGCCTCCTCCATTTTAAATAGGTGCACGCAATAGTTTAGAGTACATAATGAAAAAAAACAACGATACTTTAAAAATCCATTATGAAAAATAATCATTGGAAAATCACAAACCAGACTGTAAATCCCTATTTCTCCTTACTGTTCAATCTGATATAAGATTTGTAAGGTGCGGTTTTGAACGTTGGGATTCGAAATTATTATTGTGGGCAAGCTCGTAACTAGAGTTGGCAAAGGCATCGTTAGGGATTGGCGGTGGTTGCGATGGGCTCGTGAGGTCGAGGCGTAGCTTGGTACAAAAAATGGCAAGGTGTGGTCATGTTTAGTGGGGGGCGACTTTGTATGGCAGTGAGCATTAATCGTGTTCAAATTTTGGTCGCCGAAGGGGGAGATGAAGATATCTTTGAGTCAAGCACGCGGAGAGAAGTCGTCTGGTGATGGAGGCATCGATCGTCGTGAGTCGAAAAGGTGTGCCAGTTGTACGTGCATGGTGACTTTTTTTAGTTTGTAGGAAGAAATAGTGGAGGGAAGGAAGAAAGGTTGGAGCAGGTATGATAAAGTTAGGTCGTGGTCTTTGTTGGCTTTGGTAAGATTTAAAAAAAATGAAGTTAGTTTATTTTTTTAGTTAGATTAGTTTAGTTAGTGATATGGGTTACGACAGCCTTTGGGTAAGATGTTCACATATTTTGTTTTTACAGTAAGTTGTTAGATGATGGAAGCAATTCTGTGCTTTCGGGTTTAGAGGAAACTTTGTGGGTTAGACCATGCCTTTTGGCTGGGTGAAGATAGTTTAAATTACATAATTTGTTAACGTTAGCTATTAAATTCAATTAATTTGTTTTGAAAAAAAAAGAAAATAATATATATATATATATATATAGTATTTTTATTTAATTTTGTAGGGTCGTAAATTAAATATCTTGTTCATTTTAGGTCCAATTAAGACACGACAAGTTGCATTAGCATTGCATTTACGTTAGCTATGCTTTGGAATCAGTTCGCTAGAAACCGGAGTTTGTTGAATTTTGCACTATATTAAACGTCATTCGATTTAGGCGAAAATCAGAAGGCCTTGGCAGCGATAGAAATCAAAGTGGGTAAATCTCACTCATTTTTGGATTGCTAATTTAATTTAAATTGTTGAAAAATTAAATTATTGGTTGATTGGATGGATTGGTAACTATTATTATCAGTTGAATGTGATATTATATATAGTAGTATGTATATTGGAAGTTGAATTGTTGTTCCTGCATATTTTAGCGAATGAGATCCTATGTGCCCTGCATAATAGTGGATGACCCTATATACCACGATATCCTCCTCGAAGTGGGATTGGTAATTTTATGTTTTATTAACATCTGTGGATGCAGGATAATAGGTTGGAGGAATCCAACTTGATTCCTCAAAAATGTAGAATTTAATTTTCATATATAGTGATATATGATCTGTTGAATAATCTATGATAAATTATAGTGTGATTTGAATTGATTGGATACTACAGTAGCATTGACCTAGATTTTTGTTATTTTGAAGTACTACAAATATATATTTGTATTTGAAAGAAAAAAAGAAGGATTTTGGAAGTGAAGTATTTATATAGGATTTTGGATTCATTAAAATAAATGTTATTTGGATAAAATAAATTGTTGACTTTAAAATTTGTACTTATCTATTTCGGAATATTGTAAATAGAGATTTTTAGAATACTGTATATAAAGGATTTTTTTCATAATAATTCTAAAGTGGTACTTGTTAGATATAAAAGGTGTGACGCCCCACCTCTATACCCATGCTAGCCAAGAACACTACAGGGTAATGCCGTCAACTAACACGGAGAATAAGGCTGGATAGGAGCGACCATCTATAGCCTTGCTTTAACTATCTATTGAATACATCGACAATTGCCCTACTTAGCAGATCGACATATCCAATGAATACTTAAAACAAAACCATAAGTGGAGAGAGGATCTATCAGAACAGGATATAACAACTCAAATGTAGTATACATCACAAAACAATAGATCATCATACACACATATACAGATACATAACAGAGTATACAGACTGATACACGACAAGTGGTGTAGCAAACCACAGTATACAAACGATTCCAGATGAATACATATCGGACTTACAACAAAATTGGACTACACAAAAAGCTATGACAAAAAGAAGCTAGCGGAGTAGTCCATGCGGAAGCAAAATAGGCTAAGTCCAAAAGCACCTAACCTGAAACAACTCGGTCTGACCCGAGTATGAAATACACGGGTCAGTCTGGCTAAACAAATCAGTTAGATAAACTGAACAACAATAACCTACAAGGTCACATAGTATAACAAATATCTCTAAAAGAGATAACACAAACATCTAACAAAAAGATGAAACATATCATAACAAGACAAGCCTCATATCATCGGCAACATAGATAAACAAAGGATACAAATATCCCAAATCAAGCCAAAAAGGCAAATAACAAATACCAATGAAGGTAACACAAGTTCCACAAGGTGATCACTATACATCGTGCGGCTCAAAAAGTCCAACACCGAAGGGCGATACCTAGGGAATATACATATCAATGAAACATAAGATTGCTCGAGCTCAGTACTGTATAAACAAGGATCCATAAGCCCGAAGGCTCCAAACCCAAATATCACTCGAGCGGCTCATAAAGACCTAACTCCGAAAGCGATACAATAGGGCAACAAACCCGAAGGCACAAACCCGAAGGCAACATACCCGAAGGCAACAAACCTGAAGGTGCAAACTCGAAGGCAACACACCCGAAGGCAACAAACCGAAGTGGTGAAGGTCCGAAGGCCCGTACTGAACACCACTAATTGGAAGAATGTGTCATAACTCTCAAAAAGGAATCCGAAAAGTGGTAACGAGAGTCCCATAACCACTCGTTCGCACTAAACGGTTTACGATCCGTTAGTTAATTTCACACTCAAAGCAGTACAAAATTTACCTCATCTCATCGGTAAACCAGACCAAAAGGTCAAAACAATCAATCGAATAGGTCGGGCATTAATCGGAGAGATAAATGCATGGATTCATGGTCCGTGTTTTACCTAACCATTTAATCTCCTTTCCACTCCGCTCGAAGTGCAAAATTGTGTATGTGCGTTTTAAATAGAATTTATAAATTAGAGAAAGGAGCTTTTAATGCAATTTGAAGATTATTTTAAAAAACCCGTAGATGAAGTCAAAGAGAAATCATCAAGGTCAAATATGCATAAACAACTAATTGGAATCAATTTAAATCGATAAAAGTGGAAATCACAAACAAATAGGCACACTGGACAAAATGAAGCAGGTCATCGACTGGCCTGCTTCAGTCAGTCGACTGAACCATAAATCGAGAGTTTTGAAACTCTACAGTCGGTCGACTGACTGCAGGGGGTCAGTCGACTGGCTGTAGCTGGAAATGTTTTCCGGCCTAGCAAATGGAGGAGCAAACTCACCCCATTTGCAACCTGTCGAGCAATGGACTTAAGGGGCTTTTGCCAATCGATAACCCAACACCATTGACTCCGATTCACCACCAAAAACATGATCAAACATCAAAGTTATGATTTTCAAGGATTTGACTCCAAAACACCAAAAGGTGAAATGTTCACCAATTCAATTCAAACTGAAGGCAAATGCACATGAATAAGTGTTAGGGACTCATACCTAACAATCCAACATAGTTGTAAACATAGATGTGAGATAAAAATCTCACCTTTTAACTCAAAAAAAGGATGGAAAGTGTTATCCCATTTTTGGTCAAAACTGGAATATTAACAAATTGGCAAGGATGGTTCGAATCGATCAGGCACTTAGGAGTTCGTATTGATGCACTTCGTACCAATGGGATGGTGAAGGTTAGCAGCATATTCGTATCAATCGGTGTTGGGCGTGTTTTCACTAGACCGGTGCTACCGCCGAACCAAGATGAAGGAGGCCACCACCGAACCAACGCCCTCTCCATGTTCCTACCGAACCAACCCACCTCCCATGCCTGCCGAACCAACTCCTAGCCGAACCACTCTCCACCGAACCATGCCACTGACCAAATCCCACCGAACCAACACTCTTCCCACGCCTACCGAACCAACTCATTCTCCATCCACTGCCGAACCAAGGCAACGCTGGACCAAAGCATTGCCGAACCAACTTTGCTAGACCAGATTGCATCAGCCCAGGCCCACTAGCAGCTATATACATCCAGAACCCCTACCCCCAGCCTCACTCTATAAATAGAGGGGCAGGGGTACAACAATGGCAGAGAGAAGTTTGAGAGCTCAAGCACGGATAGAACTTTCAAACAACTTTCAGTTACTTGTAACCAAAGCTTTGTACTTGTAATCTGAGGAAAAAAGGAGAATAACATATAAAGTGGACGTAGGCACGTTCTGGCCGAACCACTATAAATCTGTGTGTATTTTACAGTTTAGTCCCTGCTTTTCATATATTTGCATAACTTACCCAAATCACTAAAAACAACATAAAATCAACTAACTCATACGACTTGGAGGTGTTTGCCCATTTCTTGTGCAAACATTTTTGGGTTATTTGCTGAGATCTGTAATTTGTGTTTGAATATTGCTGAGTTGTATTCATACACTGGTGCTTTCACGGTATTTGGGGTTTGTGGCCAATTTTGGCGCAAACACTTTGGTGCTTTCACTGAGAAACTGAACTCAAGGAGCGTTTTAATCATTGCCTCGCAAAGATTTGTTGAGAGACTCTCTTTAAGAACCAGAAGTCTATCCGAGATTATGGCTCTTGGAAGGAAAACAAGTAGAAGACAGAGACCAGAAAGAAGTCAGCACGAAGGGAGTCAAGGGGCTTCCTCAGGAGAGAACCAAACTTCAGTCTTCATCACCAGGGATGAGATGGAGACAATGATGAAAAGACAAGAGTAGTTGATTCAGAATTTTTTTCAGCAGATTGGGCAACTTGGAGCACATAATAGAGAAGCGGATGGAGTTCGGAACGGAGCAGGACCATCCGGCATAGCACCTGGATTAGGAGGCACACCCATGGAGAACATAGATCCATTTTCGGAGAGAGAAAGAGAAGCATCTGCACAACCTAGGAGCAGCAGAGGAGAGAACGCTCAGTCAAGGGGGCAGATCCCAGAATTCCCTCGTGGACTCAGGGGGCAGGTCAAAATAATGAACAAAGATTGCATCTCGGAGATAATGATAGGTTGACAGAGATGGTTAGAAAAGCTATGAGAGGCGGTTTGGTAAACAAAGATTTGGAGGATGTTAATAGGAGTCCTTTTTCTCCAGCAATCAGACAAGCTAGGAACCCACCGGATTTCAAATTACCATCGTTGGACATGTATGACGGGAGAACGGACCCCACGGTTCATCTAACGAAGTATATGAGGCATATGGAAGTGCTTGGGGCATCAGAGGAGGTTATGGCCCGGTGCTTTCCATTGTACTTGGCGGATATCGCAGCATTGTGGTTTAGACAATTGGAAAATGGATCCATCGGAACGTGGAATGATTTGATTGAGAGATTTACGAGGCAATTCAGGGTCCACATTACAAGACCCAAGAATGTGATGACCTTGGCAACCCTAAAGCAGAAAACTGGAGAGACTTTGAGGAGTTACCTAACGCGATTCAATGCGACGGCAGCTTCGGTGGATCGACCAGATCCATCCATGGTTATGATAGCGGCTGTGTCCGGGATAGCTGACGGAACAGAGTTCAAAAATTCATTAACTAAGGATCCACCCGTGGATCTAGGAGAATTCTATCATGAGGCGGAAAAGTTTCTGTGATTGGAGGATGCGAACGCCAAAAGAGAAGAAGAAGAAGGAATTGATATTTATACGATCAAAGGAGGAAATCCCCCTGAGAAAGGCGCGGAAACTAGTAGAGGTAAAAGAAAGACTGAGAATGACGAGGACAGGTCAAAGCGGCAACGGAGGGAGCCGCGATTCACTACTTACACTGAGCTGAGTGAGAGTCTGGAATGAATTTATTAGGATACCAAGGAGCAGGTTCCGTATCGTAGACCAATGCGAAGGGATCCAACCTCTGACGAAAGAAAATCAGATAAGTTTTGTGTATTCCATGAATTAAACGGTCATAACACACTAATGATTGTAGGCATTTGAAGGACGAGGTGGAAGGGCATGTCAGGAACGGTATGCTCCTTCAGTATGTGAGGAGGCGAACTCCAGCTGTGGAGCCAGAGCGACCACCGTCTACATCGGGTAGAGGTGACCCTGGATTGGGGCACCGTTTGATTATCCATTGATTGCTTGATTAAAATAACGATGAACAAGTTGTAAACCTCTCGCTAACACGGTTAAATCATTTACACATGTGAGCGATCGCGCACGATCCATAAGCATGCTCTGAATGACTGCCAGCCGCGTTATAGTAAGAGTTTACGCTTTGACATCTTCATTCTGCTCTTTGCTTTGATTTTGATTTGAACATTTAAATTCTTCCTGTTTGGACATGTCTGCTGTAAGGTTCATATGGTTATTGCTTTAACATTTGCAATTCTATGGAAAAATTACTTTTATGCCCGTGGATCGCGAACGGTCCACGAGCACCTCTTGCATGGCAGCGAACTGCCGAAGTCTTTGATTCGAAAACTCCCCCAAACAATAACTCCGGCACTGATAATATTAAGTCCCCCCTGGGCACACTCATTCGCCTCGAACGGCACCCGACCTCGAACGGTCACAACTCGCCTCGAACGGCACCCGACCTCGAACGGTCACAACTTGCCTCGAACGGCACCCGACCTCGAACGGTCACAACTCCCCTCGAACGGCACAACCCGACCTCGAACGGTCACAACTCGCCTCAAACGGCACAACCCGACCTTGAACGGTCACAACTCGCCTCGAACGGCACAACCTGACCTCGAACGGTCACAACTCGCCTCGAACGGCACAACTCGCCCCGAACGACACAACTCACATTACCTCAAATGGCTCGATCATGAATGGTCGTCATTTGAGGTCCGCCACTTGACCGCGCGCGGTCGCACTTCGCCTCGAATGGCTCGATCCCGAATGATCGTCATTTGAAGTTAGGCGCTTGACCGTGAACGGTCGCACTTCATCTCAAATATCTCGATCCTGAGCGGTCGACATTTGAAGTCACATAAAACTGTAAATTCCTTTGCAGGACATCAACAGGATATGAACATCCAGCTCATGGCATTACAAAACACGCCTTCCTATCACAAGGCATGTTTTGGGGGCAAAGTGTTATCCCATTTTTGGTCAAAACTGGAATATTAACAAATTGGCAAGGATGGTTCGAATCGATCAGGCACTTAGGAGTTCGTATTGATGCACTTCCTACCAATGGGATGGTGAAGGTTAGCAGCATATTCGTATCAATTGGTGTTGGGCGTGTTTTCACTAGACTGGTGCTACCGCCGAACCAAGATGAAGGAGGCCACCACCGAACCAACGCCCTCTCCATGTTCCTACCGAACTAACCCACCTCCCATGCCTGCCGAACCAACTCCTAGCCGAACCACTCTCCACCGAACCATGCCACTACCGGTCCAGCTCCATCTCCATGCTCCTACCGGACCAAATCCCACCGAACCAACACTCTTCCCATGCCTACCGAACCAACTCATTCTCCATCCACTGCCGAACCCAGCCAACGCCGGACCAAAGCATTGCCAAACCAACTTTGCCAGACCAGATTGCATCAGCCCAGGCCCACTAGCAGCTATATACATCCAAAACCCCTACCCCCAGCCTCACTCTATAAATAGAGGGGCAGGGGTACAACAATGGCAGAGAGAAGTTTGAGAGCTCAAGCACGGATAGAACTTTCAAACAACTTTCAGTTACTTGTAACCAAAGCTTTATACTTGTAATCTGAGGAAAAAAGGAGAATAACATATAAAGTGGACGTAGGCACGTTCTGGCCGGACCACTATAAATCTGTGTGTATTTTACAGTTTAGTCCCTGCTTTTCATATATTTGCATAACTTACCCAAATCACTAAAAACAACATAAAATCAACTAACTCATACGACTTGGAGGTGTTTGCCCATTTCTTGTGCAAACATTTTTGGGTTATTTGCTGAGATCTGTAATTTGTGTTTGAATATTGCTGAGTTGTATTCATACACTGGTGCTTTCACGGTATTTGGGGTTTGTGGCCAATTTTGGCACAAACAGAAAGATCAAATGCAAAGAAAAGAACAATCACTCCCCACTTCAACTCTACTAGCTTCAATCTAAGATCCAAAAAAGTATTTTTCTAAGTTAGGTTTAGGAAACTTCTGAAATTGAAGGAGAAAGAGTTGGAGAGGATGAAGAGGAGGCCTACCTATAGTTTCACTTTGATTTTGGAGCAAGAATTCAAGTTTGCAAAGAAGAACTAGGGCTTGGAATTTCCAATTCCCATTCTCTTCCCCCATTTCAGTTTTTAGGTTGAATTTAGAAGTGAAAAATGAGTGAATGAGGAAGAGAGGGACTGAGCTAGGTTATTAAACTAGCAAGTGGACTGAACCCAAACCCAAAACCCAATTAGAAAAAGTAGAAAAACTCGACTTACTCCAAACATATCAAAGTTTATACTTAAAAAGATCACAAACGCCATTTTGGACTCAATGGAAGTGGTATCGAGCCCCAATTCGGCCATTTGCAAAAAGTAACATTTCGAACCCAAAAATTCGACTAACGACGCTATATTTAAATAAAATATTTAAATATATAATCGTTAAATAGGCGGGTTGTTATAGATCTCCTCTCCTTACAAAATTGCGTCCCCGCAATTCCTAGAGACGATATTTGCAACAACTACATACATACATCATTCAAAAGAAAAGGAAATAAGCTTGAGATGAAAAGATATTCTCATCGTTGCTATGCAAAGATAGAAAACCCGGATAAGATCGCTCGATATACTCTCTGGTTTCCCAAGTACAGTCATTGGGGTTAGTTGACCATTGAACTTTAACGAGCGACACGTCCTTGTTTCGAAGGTGTCGCACCTCCGTGTCAAGTACGCGAATAGGCTGATGTACAATAGATAATTCCGGTGAGACCTCAAGCTCTAGCAAATCAGGAGAATCAATTACAAAATCCGACTCTCGATGACACTTTCGAAGTTGAGAGATGTGAAACACGTCATGAATGCCAGATAAATGAGCAGGAAGTGAAACTCTATAAGCCACAGGGCCAATACGTTCAGTAATAGAAAATGGTCCTATAAAACGAGGATCCAATTTTCCATTCGTACTGAAACGCATAACCCCTTTCAAAGGAGAAACACAAATAAAAACAAGATCACCAATCAAGAATTCGAGAGGCTTCCTACGGTTGTCTGCGTAGGATTTCTGGCGGCTCTGTGCCTCTTCATTCTCAATCGAATAAGATCAATCTTCTCAGAAGAATCACGAAAAAAATCTGAGCCAAGAATAAGCTTCTCTCCAGATTCCAACCAACATGAAGGTGATCGACATGGCCTTCCATATAAAGCTTCGAAAGGAGCCATACCGATACTAGATTGAAAACAATTGTTGTAGGAGAACTCTACAAGAGGTAGATGATCTTCCCAACTACCACCGAAATCAAAAATACAAATACGGAGAAGATCCTCCAAGATACGATTCAACCGTTCAGTCTGTCCGTCAGACTGCGGATGATAAGCTGTGCTAAAATTAAGCTTTGTTCCCAAAGCTTGCTGAAGACTCTGCCAAAAATGACTCATGAATAAAGGATCGCGGTCACTCAGATGCCAAAATGGCCCAATCTCGAACGAGGTAGGCCGTCAATGAAATCCATAGAAATCTGATCCCATTTCCACAATGGAATCTCTAGAGGTTGAAGAAGACCCGAAGGACGCTGATGTTCGGCCTTAATACGCTGACAAGTTATGCAATTACTCACATAACTCGCCACATCGCGCTTCATGCCTTCCCAATAATAATGAAGACGCATATCCGCATACATCTTACTACGACCAGGATGAATGGTATACTTAGAACGGTGACAATCATCAAGATTGTCATGGCTAAGTGCAAAATCAGAAGGTACAAAAAGACGGTTCTTCTTGCGAAGATACCCATGAGATTCAATGCTGAAATCCCGCAACGCCTCATCACAGGATCCAGACTCACAAAGCTGAATAAGATGCAACAAATCAGGATCACGCCGCTGAGCATCGGCAATACGATCCAACAAAATGGGTCGAGCTCCCAAACTAAATAATAGAATAGGAGAATCAGAAGATGAACCTCGATCACGAATTTCAGAAAAAGATAGAGTCTCAAGAATATCCCATTCGGCAAGCATCATAGAAACAACAGTCGAAAGTTTGCGACTAAGCGCATCTGCAACACAATTACCCTTACCAGGGGTATACTGGATATCAAAGTCATAGAAGGCAAGAAACTCGAGCCAACGCTGTTGTCTCATATTGAGTTCCTTTTGAGTGAACAAATACTTCAAGGTTTATGATCGGTATAGAGAATGAAGCGCTCGCCCAATAAATAATGTCGCCAAATCTTCAAGGCAAAGATAATGGCGGCTAACTCAAGATCATGAGTGGCATAGCGAACTTCATTCGGACGTAGTTGCCTAGAAGAAAAAGCAACTACGCGATCCTTCTGCATAAGAACAGCACCGAGACCACTACCACAAGCATCGGTGTAGACAACAAGATCCTGATTCCCCTCGGGAACCACCAAATAGGAGCATTAGTGAGAAGTTCCTTTAATGACTGAAAGGAAGCTTCACACTTGTCGGACCAAATATAACGAATGCTTTTCCGAGTAAGGCTGGTGAGAGGAAGCATAACACGGGAAAAATTCTTAATGAACCGACGGTAATAACCTGCCAATCCTAGGAAACTACGAATCTCATGCACATTCTCAGGCCTCTTCCAATTCTGGATGGCTTCGATCTTTGTGGGATCGACAGAAATGCCATCGGAAGATACAACATGGCCTAAGAACTTAACCCTATTCTCCCAAAAATGGCACTTGGAGAATTTGGCTCTAAGCTGATGATGACGGAGAGTATTCAAGACAATTCTCAAGTGATTAGCATGCTCAGCTTCAGACTTAGAATAAATAAGGATATCATCAATAAACACAAGGACGAACTTATCGAGATATTCCCGGAATACTCGATTCATGAGATCAACAAAGAAATCAGGAGCGTTCGTCAAACCGAACGGCATAACGAGCCACTCAAAAGAACCATAACAAGTGCGGAAAGCGGTAAGAGGTATACTATCCTCCGCGACTCGTAACTGGTGAAAACCCGTGGCAAGGTCAAGCTGAGAAAAGACCTTAGCACCACTCAATAGATCGAACATTTCATCGATCCTAGGCAATGGATACCTATTCCTGATGGTTAACTCGTTAAGCTTGCGATAGTCAATGCAAAGCCTAAGAGTTCCATCAGACTTCTTCACGAAGACAACCGCGGATCCCCGCGGAGAAAAACTGGACTGAATCAACTGCTTGGACTCAAGCTCTAAAAGCTGCTTCTTGAGTTCCTCATTTTCCTTTGTAGACATCCTCGTGGGAGGACGACCAACTGGCTGCGCGCCTGGAATGAGATCAATGCGGAATTCAATTGCCCGCTTGGGTGGAAAACCCGAAACAGGCTCAAAAACATCAAAAAAAGTCACAAGCAATAGGAATACGAGATATGTCATCATCATCTCGCGAATCAAGAGAATATACAGCCATTTCGGAATTATCCATATCCCAAAGAACAAGAAATATGTGAGTAGGCGAATCTGGATGTTGAAGATACAAAATTCTCTCCGAACAAATAATCCTGGCATCGTATCTCACTAGCCAGTCCATTCCTAAAATCATATCAAATCCCAAACAAGAAATAACGTGCACATTCGTACGAAAAGAAAAGCCACATAAAACAATCTCAATATCATCACAAAGCATACTAATGGTCGCGGATCCCCCAATAGGATTCACAATCCTTAAATAAGTAACCAAACAAGAAACATCCAAAGATAAATCACCAACGAGCTTTTTCGATATGAAAGAATGTGAAGCGCCCGTATCGAAAAGAACTAGTATACTATGATCATGAAATAAAATAGAACCTTCCAAAATAGATGGAGATATACCTTTAGGTTGAGAAAGGCCTTCAAAAGCCTTAGCAGCATAAAGCTTGCTAAACTTGGTACCAGCCGGAACAGTAGGGCAGGTGGAAACATGATGACCTTCCTTCTTGCAATAGCGGCAAAAGAGAGGTTTAGGACAAGCTCGAATAATATGATCCAGAGAACCACAATTGAAACACTTCCGAATGAAAGGTGTTCCAGAAGACTGAGGCTGAGAACTAGAACTACTAGTCTTCTTCTTCTTGGAAGGAAAATACCTGGACTTCTGAAATGGAAACTACTTCTTGTTGGGGTTCTTGGAAACCTCAACATCCTCACCACTATCACACTCCTTCTCGACGGTTTCGAGATGAAGCGCAGAATCAACCAACTCCTCAAAAGAAAGCTTGAGCTGGAGCAACAAAGACTTCTTAAGATATTTCTTAAGACCAGAGACAAACTTCAGATTCTTCTTATAAGAAGTGCTAGTGAATTCAAGACCATACTGAGATAAAGCCTCCAATGATGCAACATACTCAGAAACAGAAGATTTCCCTTGCTTCAACTCAAGGAAGCAACGGGTCAATAAAACTTTTTCAGATTCAGGAACGAACTTGAGTTCAAATCGCTCCCGAAACTGAGTCCAAGAAAGAGTAGACTCATCAATTTCGGCTACAAGAAGCTCATACCAATCAAGAGCACGCCCTTGTAATAAGCTAGAAGTTACAAGAACTCTATCATGGTCAGAAAGATCCATGCGAGAGAAAATACGCTCGCACGTGCGAAACCATGCTTGGACTTCAAGAACAGACTCGGAGCCCTTAAACGGCTTTCCCCCAAGATGAGCAAAATCACTACACTGACGTGCAAAGGCAGACTTGCGAGGTGGAAATACTCGAGGAGGAACTGGAGGCTGAGTGCTCCTAAACAATTCCAAAAACCGATCAGCAGACATATAAACGCCATCCGGATGTGAGCCACTGGATTGCCCAGCATCCGAACGTCATCCTCTGCCTCTTCCAGCCATACGCTGAAAGTTAAGATAAGAACAAGATTATTCACAAGGTAGATGTCATTAATACAATTGTGGAATGCTACGGAATGAAATGCATTCCTAGACGTATTCCCAATTTCTATCGACCACCAAGTCACAGAAGGGATAGAGGCAAGATGATTCAAAGATTGTATAACTTATACACTTAGATCTACCAAAATATGTGCATCTATTCTGTGTTTATCATATTTTGTTCTGAACCTCAGCTCTAATACCAAGCTGTGACGCCCCACCTCTATACCCATGCTAGCCAAGGACACTACAGGGTAATGCCGTCAACTAACACGGAGAATAAGGCTGGATAGGAGCGACCATCTATAGCCTTGCTTTAACTATCTTGAATACATCGACAATTGATCTACATAGAAGATCGACATATCCAATGAATACTTAAAACAAAACCATAGGTGGCGAGAGGATCTATCAGAACAGAATACAACAACTCAAATGTAGTATACATCACAGAACAGTAGATCATCATATACACATGTACAAATACATAACAGAGTATACAGACTGATACACGACAAGTGGTGTAGCAAACCACAATATACAAACGATTCCAAATGAATACATATCGGAGTTACAACAAAATTGGACTACACAAAAAGCTATGACAAAAAGAAGCTAGCGGAGTAGTCCATGCGGAAGCAAAATAGGCTAAGTCCAAAAGCACCTAACCTGAAACAACTCGGTCTGACCCGAGTATGAAATACACGGGTCAGTCTGGCTAAACAAATCAGTTAGATAAACTGAACAACAATAACCTGCAAGGTCACACAGATAAAAAAAGGATACAAATATCCTAAATCAAGCCAAAAAGGCAAATAACAAATACCAATGAAGGTAACACAAGTTCCACAAGGTGATCGCTATACATCATGCGGCTCAAAAAGACCAACACCGAAGGGCGATACCTAGGGAATATACATATCAATGAAACATAAGATTGCTCGAGCTCAGTACTATATAAATAAGGATCCATAAGCCCGAAGGCTCCAAACCCAAATATCACTCGAGCGGCTCATAAAGACCTAACTCCGAAAGCGATACAATAGGCAACAAACCCGAAGGCACAAACCCGTAGGTACAAACCCGAAGGCAACATACCCGAAGGCAACATACCCGAAGGCAACAAACCTGAAGGTGCAAACCCAAAGGCAACACACCCGAAGGCAACAAACCGTAGTGGTGAAGGTCCGAAGGCCCAGTACTGGACACCACTAACTGGCAGAATGTGTCATAACTCTCAAAAAGGAATCCGAAAAGTGGTAACGTGAGTCCCATAACCACTCGTTCGCACTAAACGGTTTACTATCCATTACTTAATTTCACACTCAAAGCAGTACAAAGTTTACCTCATCTCATTGGTAAACCAGACCAAAAGGTCAAAACAATCAATCGTATAGGTCGGGGATTAATCGGAGAGATAAACGCATGGATTCATGGTCCGTGTTTTACCTAACCATTTAATCTCCTTTCCACTCCGCTCGAAGTGCAAAATTGTGTGCGTGCGTTTTAAATAGAATTTATAAATTAGAGAAACGAGCTTTTAATGCAATTTGAAGATTATTTTAAAAAACGGATGAAGTCAAAGAAAAATCATCAAGGTCAAATATGCATAAAAAACTAATTGGAATCAATTTAAATCGATAAAAGTGGAAATCACAAACAAATAGGCACACTGGACAAAATGAAGCCGGTCAGTCGACTGAACCATAACCCGAGAGTTTTTAAACTCTGCAGTCAGTCGACTGACTGCAGGGGGTCAGTCTTTTCTAGCCTAGCAAATGGAGGAGCAAACTCACCCCATTTGCAACCTGTCGAGCAATGGACTTAAGGGGCTTTTGCCAATCAATAACCCAACACCATTGACTCCAATTCACCACCAAAAACATGATCAAACATCAAAGTTATGATTTTCAAGGATTTGACTCCAAAACACCAAAAAGTGAAATGTTCACCAATTCAATTCAAACCGAAGGCAAATGCACATGAATAAGCGTTAGGAACTCATATCTAACAATCCAACATAGTTGTAAACATAGATGTGAGATAAAAATCTCACCTTTTAACTCAAAAACAAGGATGGAAAGCTCAAATGCAAAGAAAAGACCAACCACTCTCCACTTCAACTCTACTAGCTTCAATCTAAGATCAAAAGTATTTTCCTAAGTTAGGTTTAGGAAACTTCTGAAATTGAAGGAGAAAGAGTTGGAGAGGATGAAGAGGAGGCTTACATATAGCTTCACTTTGATTTTGGAGCAAGAATTCAAGTTTGCAAAGAAGAACTAGGGCTTGGAATTTCTAATTCCCATTCTCTTCCCCCATTCCAGTTTTTAGGTTGAATTTAGAAGTGAAAAATGAGTGAATGGGGAAGAGAGGGACTGAGCTAGGTTATTAAACTAGCAAGTGGACTGAACCCAAACCCAAAACCCAATTAGAAAAAGTAGAAAAATTCGACTTACTCCAAACATATCAAAGTTTATACTTAAAAAGAGCGCAAACGCCATTTTGGACTCAATGGAAGTGGTATCGAGCCCCAATTCGGCCATTTGCAAAAAGTAACATTTCGGACCTAAAAAACCGACTAACGTCGCTATATTTAAATATATAATCGTTAAATAGGCGGGTTGTTACAAAAGGTTTAAAAAATCGAGATTTGAAAATAGATTGGAAGAAAAAAAGGAATTTGGAAATAATTATAAAATTGGTTATATTAGATCGTTAATAAGATTTCTTAATTACAAAATTGAAGTAAAATCGAGATTTGGTTATTTTTGGAATATAGTTGAGTTATTTAAGAAGTTAATTTATAAATGGAACTAAATTTAAGAAATTGATTTATAAATGGAATTTAATTTAGAAATCAATTTATAATGGATGTAAGTGATGTGAAACTGTTATAAACTGGAATTGAAGACTGTGAGGTTATAAACAATGTTTATAGATAAAGTGAAGTGGTTATCATTTAATAAATTGAAGGTATAAATCCACGGTGAGGATTTATAACGAGATAGGTAAATTGGTTTAAAATATAAATGATAAATTTACTTTTAGAAATGTGAAAAAGGGATGGGGCGTAAATTAGATAGGTGATAAATCGGGAGAGATTTATAAATATTAGATTGGTTATATCGGATTGAAAATATATTTTTGTCGAGGAGTTGAGTTTGTTTAAAAATAGGATTTTTAATTATTAAACTAAAGTAATTTAAAAGATGTTTCAGAAATTAGTTATGTAATCATTTTAAAATTTGTTTTAATAATATATTTAATTATTACATAAAGTTACTCTAAAATGATTTGTTTTAAAGTTAAATATTAATTCAGTATTATTATTTTAAAAAGATAAATTATTCAATACTAATCTTGTCTAATATAATACCTTTTTTAAAGAGTATTTGCCTAAATTAAACTTAGGAGTTTATATAGAAATTTTATAAGTATTATTTTTGAGAAAATTAATAAATATAGTTTTCGGAAAGTAATGGTATACTTTCATGGCGAAATCGGAGGCAAAGATTGCCTGTAGTCAAGCTTGGATTTCTCTGAGATAGAGACGTAATCATTGAACTATGAATCCAAGGTGGATACCGCGTGGTGCTAGCCACATTTATTTTAAAGATTTTTCAAATATTTTTGAAAATAATGGTTAGTGACCGATAAGATAAGTAAATACCATTTGATAAAGAGATTTAATTTATTAAAATTCAAATTTAATGGGACTTAGTGTTTTCAGTGGAAAATGAACACTTTGGTTGAATGATTGTTTATTTGATAGTTAAATAACCGACTATCAAATCTAGATCCAAAACATAACTTTGGGAATATTTAGGAGAACACGTAAATTATATGGTACAGTTACCATCGAAGGTGCTATACTGTACGTATAAACTCGTTTCGTTCTTCTTGGACGATGATAAGAAAATCCATCCACTAACGGTTAGGAGATGATCTTCGATCTTATTTCCTAAAGAAACAGGGTTGAGTTTAATCGAAAATATCAAATAGTGTTTCGAAGAGAACGTGATAGGATAAGTTATTAGAAAACCACTTCGATCCAAAGATTACGTTTTCGAAGTGAAGAAAAGAGCATTGAGTCGAAGATGGAGCAGTGAAGTGCAAAGGCTAATCGCTTCTAATCCTGAGGATGATTCCAAAATGGATGCAGTAGGAATAGTACTGTGATAACTCGGATTTTGGGGTATCTGGATTAATTGGTTATTAACAGAATTAAATTTATTAAAATAGTAATTTGTAAATTGAACGAGTAAATCCTATTTATTAAAATGCTTATATATGGATTTGGAACTATAATATATATGAGTTGATTTTAGTTTGAAATAGAAATTCAAAAGATAAATATTTTAAAGTAAATTGAAATTAAAATATATATATATATATAATTTTATCAGTATATAGTTTGTTATTTCCATTCAAAGATCATATTAATATAAATAAAGTAAAATAGTTACTAAATAAAAATTTGATATAAAAATTTGTATAACTATTATAATTAGTATATTTGTATAACTATTATAAGTGTGTAATTGGGATTTTATATCATCTACTTTTAAATTTTCAGATGGATAAATATAAGAGGAGTTTTAATATTAAAAAAATTTAATCTAATTAAGACATTTATAAATATGAACTAAATTGAAATTTTACAAATACTTATAAAAATATATTGATTCATAGAATTACTAAAGTAAGTTTAAGAAATAAAATTTGAACAAAAGAGAAATTTGATTATTAAACACACTTAAGATATTATTAGTATAAACTAAAATTTAATTATAATAAGATATATATATATATATATAAGATAAAAAAACATTAATACATGAGAATTACAAATGTAAACCTAAGTTCTTTCATTTAACAAATGTGAGTCAATTTTAACATGCAAATGACACTTGTTAAAAATTTGTCATAATTTTCATTTCTTTCCAAATTTTAAATCAAGGCTATACGCATAATCTCTACTTGCTACCACATTCTTTCCTCTAAAATCTGAGCAAAGTAAAGATAAAAGAAGAAAGAAAACTTAAGCCAAGCAAAATTCAGAAGTTTCAACAAAGAACAGCAACATCAAATTTTCAATCTAAAGCACATCATCAAAGCAGATCCAACTCAGACCATAAATCAAATAATTCAAGATCATTTCAACAACTTGCAGTATTCAAGTTCAACTCAAAGTTCTGAAATCAAAAAAAAAAAAAAAACCAAGTCCGGATCTCATATTTTTATAAAGGGCTGCTCTGCCTAAACAAAAGAGGTGAGAAAACCCATTAAAACTTTTTATATCTCTTGATTTTCTGGTTTGATGATGAAAGTATGTCAGGAAAATGTGTTATTTTTGCTTGCATGTTTATATATACTTTGAATATGATGTAGGCATATCAGGATATATGAATTCTTCAGCCTCTTTGTGCATATCAGGACCAAATTTGATTTAAAAATCAAACTCCTCTTCCTCCAATTTGTTTTAGAACCTGATCTTTAAAAAGAATATGATAATATCATCCAGATTTTACTTTTTAAAATAAGCTCAAAAAGAAACATTGTGAAATTATTTCGAAATTAAGAAGAACAATAAAAAAAAGAATCAAATTATGTCAAAAATTAATTGCTTAAATTTGGATTCTTATTTATATCATCTGATTCATAATTAAAAAATGGGATTTTTAAAGGTAAGATTAAAAAAATTCAGTTTATAAGGTGTAAGGATTTCTGGATTGAACAGAATCGAGCATTTGCTCGATTACCGGCGATCAACATTGGTAGGAAGGCTGTTTTTTTGCTGAAGCAAGCTTGGAGTATGAAGCATTTGGGAAAAATAGCCCCTAAATTTCCAGACCATTGTGATGATCATGCGAGGTGGAAATAGGGATTGACTACGTGTTTTTGATCGACATGGAACCAGGGTAATGGCGAAGTGATGGCTTCGGAGGCGATCGCACTGGTAAGGAAAGTTGCTGGAGGTTGCATAGTAGCTTGGGGTCGTTTGGCATGAGCTTTGGTGGGATAGATCGCCGTCGGCGAAGAATTTCAGACAATTGGGTCAATTCCAGCTTTGGGTCGAACTGTTGATTTCGTTTCAAATTTTCTTGAGGTGATTCGTGCTTGATTTTTGTATCTGCGTACGATTTGGGACTTGCCAACGTTGTGTGTGTTCACCGGAGGCCAGTGGTGCCGCCATGCATGTGTACGGTGGTGGATTTCATGTCAGTACCGTTGATACTTGGCATCTCGAGTCATTCTCGAGTTTAACTGGGGTTTGCTTCGGGTTTTTGTTGGGTTCATGAGTGAGTAGCTGATGCTAATTAACTTAGTAAAGACTTAAACTACAGGAAAAAAAAGAGAAGAAGAAGATGCGTGTGAGTGTCTCGGGTGGGAAGCTGTAATAACTCGAAGATGCTAGGTAGTTGGCTCGGGGAGGATGGGTTTTGAACTCGAAGTAAAAAGGGGTGGTGTTTGGGTTTAACAGGAGTTACAGGTTTTAGCAAAACCTGTAATGTTTGTTTAATTTTTTTTTGAAACTACAGTTTTCTTTTAAAATGAAAGCTAGTGTTTAAAACTAAGCTTTGAATCAAAATTTGGAATTCTAGAATTCAAGTTTAGTTTTAAATCTCAGTTTTGAAAATAATAATAATAAAGTTTTAAACTTGAACTTTTTAAACTACTTTATAATGGTAAATAGTTTGATTTCTTTATAAAGAAAATGAAGTTTAAAAAATATGAGCAAGTTTTAAAGTTAAATTCAAAACTGGAAATCAAAGATTTAAAATATTTATGTCAGTTTTGAAACAAAAGAAGTTTTAAATTTGAAAGATTTAAATAAAGTGTAAATTTAAATTATTGAAATTTAAAAATGAATTTGATTTGAACTCTTATAAATTTCTTTTATAAGACAAGCATTTGTTGCCATGAAATTTTAAAAAGGGTTTTTAAATTATTTAAATTTTGTTTAAGCTAAATGGTATTCATTTTAAATCTCATATTTGAAATGAAATTTAAAAAAAAAATAAGTTCATATGTAAAATTGTTTTACAATGTTTTGTTAATGACGATTTAGTCATAATTAAAAAAAATTATCTTAAAATTAGATGAAGATTAATGATTTAAAATTATTTAAATTAATAAGGTAATTAAGAAGTAATTAGTTAATTTAATTAATTTATGATTAGGGAAAATTAACTAATTAAGCAATTAAGATAAATTAATTTCTAATTTATAATTAATTAAGCAATTAGAGTAGCAAGTTGTTAATCATGGTTTGCAGGTTTTTGAAAAAACGATATGCTATCAAGTTTTAAATATAGATAAGAAATAACCAGTTTTTAAATTCAAACTTGATTAAGTATAAACAAATTATCAACCATTTTTAATCAAAAATATATATTTAAGGTTTGGAATCTGTCAAGGTTGACTAATGAATAATTATTTTAAAATTAATTATTAAATATGATTAATAATTAATTGAAGAAGTAATTAAGGAACATTAATTAATGTAATTAATGAGAGTAATTAAAGGTTAATTATTTTAAAGGTTAAGGAAAATTAATTCGTGAAATTAATTGAAGGATAATTTCACTATGCAATTGAAGATAATTAATCAAGGTGATTAATAAAGATGGATATCTAAAGAATGATTGATTAATTAAAAGGTTGTTATTAATTAATGGTTGATTAAGCAAAGTTAGGTAATAAATTTTTAAGTAATTGATTTAATTTAAGTTAATTAAATTAACTATAATAGGGATTAACAATGGTTGCTTATGAATGAATGTTTGAGTAGAATATTCAATTGAATAATATCTATTGGATGACATACTGTGACATTCTATCAATATGAATATTAGTTATATCAATGATAAATGGATGATATTTATCTGTGTATTGCTGTGTAAAAGTGACATTCAGTATTTGAATTTAATCACTTAAATAACTTGGTTTAAGATGACACTGGATTCGAAGAGACTGGATCCGGGTATTGGTAGATACCCAAAACCACTTCGATTCTTTGTAATTTGATATATGAAACCAATAGGATGAAGTGGAATGACATAAGTGAATTGGACCATTTAATCTATGTCTTGGCACTTAGAAATCGATGTGTGAAATAATTGATGTTTATAACAACTTGTGAAGTTGTAAATTGATATATGTTACCCCGGGTTTATATAAGTTGTATGCTTTTGTATTCCATGTTAGATGAGTATACTCACGCTGGTTTCCAGCCTGACCCGGGTGTTACTTTGATGTAATGCTCGGGTCAGACCGAGTATTACAGATTTTCAGGTAAGGATGTTCTGGAGCTCAGGAGGCAAGCTAGATGGCTGGAACGTATGGAGTGTTTACTGCTATGTATAGTATAGTTGGCTTGGACATGTTGTTTTAAACTGTCCAGTGTAATGACATGGTTGTAACTCTGATGTATAAAAATATAATTGTACTAATGATGATTCTTCTTTGTAAAACCGTTATTTATGTTATATTATATTTTGATCCGCTGCGAATGTGAGGTTTCTGTGACTGGTTTCTGTTTCTGCTTCTTTCTCTTTTCTTCTTTTCACTAACTATCTGGAATTTTCGGAATCAAAATTTTCGGGTCGTTACATTTGGTATCAGAGCTGAAGGTTAAGCGAGAACCTTGGCTCTGGTGGGATTACTCATTAAGGATAGGGTAAGCGGTACCCTAGGACGAGTTGAGTATATATATATATGTGTGTGTGTGTGTGTATATATATATATGAGAGCGTACTTGTTATTTTCTTATATAGAGATTTTAAATGATTTTATATTAGGAAATATTTTGATATATAAAGCAGTATTTCACTCTAATATATATTAAGGAATTGGTTATTAAATTTTTGGAACAAAATTAAGAAGTAATATAATACAATCAAATTGAAATCTGGAATTGGGATTAAAATAAGTGGTATTAAAAATACAACTAAATTGAAATTAAATAAAGATAAGTTTGAAATGGATTCAAACTTAAATTGAAATCTTGAATTGGAGAAGTATTTCAAAATAAGATGAATTAGAATTGGTTTCAAACCAGATGGTTATTGTGTTTAATAATGGGATGATTGTTTTCCAATTAACAATAAAATATTTTAAGAAAAGTAACCATATAAAGAGAGTAACTTGTAAATTTGAAGGGATGTAAATTAAAGTGGGTTTCAAATTGTGAAGTTTTGAATTCTAAATTTAAACATTTGAATTGGTTTCAAAATGTTAAAGGAGATAATATTATTCAATCTATTTTGAATATGATCTTATTTTAAAATAAGAAATGTTATTTAATATATTCGAATGAAAGGGTCCTATTTCAAACAAGGGTTGTTTGAAATTTTAAAGGAATCTGTTTGAATTTAAAACCAAAGGTGGTTTAAAATTTAAAAGTAACCAGGTGTGTAAAGGAAATAAACTCTAAGGTTGAGTTTTAAATTTGGAATGAGATGTGATAACCAAAGTGATAAGTTTTTGAACTTAATAAGTGGGAAGATTATTTATGATAAATTTAAAATTTGAAATGGAAGTTCAAATTGGGTAAGGTTGACTGGGTAAAGTGAATTAAGTTCAACTTGGGGATAAATAAGTTAGAATGGTCAACCTGACTTGGAAATTTCAAGATGAAATTGGGATTTAACTTGGAAAGTTAAATGGTTGATTTAAAATGGAAATTATGAGTGATATCAAATTGGGTTTGAGATCTGGAAATTGAAAATGGATGGATAATTTTTTTTTAAAGATACCATCCTGTTGTTATTAATAATCTTTAAAATATAAATTGAATTTGTTTAAATGAGTAAGAAATAATGTGTGGTGATATATCCATTATTGAGATAAAAGAAAAATCTAACTTCAATTTGAAATTAAGGGTATGGAATTACTTTGAATTGAAAATCTGAATGATTGAATTTGTAAATTAAACTTGTTTAAGAATTGATTTCAAACTAGAAGATAAAATTGGGTGATAAGTTGAATTTTTAAGATAGAAATTATTTCGAACTCTTATGTAAACTTTGAAATGAGTAAGTAAAGATAATTTAAAATGAAAATTCTAGAATTTGAACTCATAAGTTAAATTGTTTAAAAGCTTTTAATAAAGGTTAACTTGGTTTAAAGGGTTATACCAACCTTAGTGGATTTAACTCGGATTTATATAATTCGAGATGATTTAAAGTGAGATTGATTTTGAAATTAGTTCAAATTGAAATTTGATTTAAAATAATTTGAATTTGTGATTTAAAGTTAAATAAGTAAGAATCAAATTAAATTTGATTTGAAGTTGGAAAGAAATTGAGGATTGATTCAACTTGAATTGGGAAGTGAGGAGTTTTGACTCTGGACTATTTTTAATATAAATTATTTTAATATAAACTTATTTTTCCAAGTTATTCATTATATATACAACTTTTCTTTTAAAAGCCAAACTATCTTATATTTGTTTTACAATTATTTTTGGAACTGTTTAACAATTTTTCCAACTGTTTTATAAACTAATTACTATATTTCAACTATTTTACAAAACTAATTACTATCTTACTACTATTTTGCAATTATCTAAAATTTCTATAATTATTTAACTATTTTCTAACTATTTTACACCTATTTTACAAACTAGTAATTATTTTCCAACTACTTATCTATTTTTAAAATTTTCAAGCTATTTTCTAAATAAACTGGTCAGAGTTCAAACTGTTATTGGTTAAATACCCAATCGAGATAAGAATAGAGGTAATAATCCAAATGGGATTGAAGCAGTTGTGAATAAGTGAATGAAAATTTAGGTGAATGTGAATAGAAATGGAATTGATTTGGCTAATAACTAATAAAGATAAATACGTAGGGTGTACGTATGTTATTCTATTCGCATAATGATTTGATCTCGATTCGAGCATAGAATTTCGAGATAGTTTGTCAATCCGAGTTGGGATTTTTCACTTGATTTTCGACGGCAAACCTGGATATGGATTGTTGATTAGTTCTGGATATTCTCTATCATAGTTATGACTATGCAAAGAGAATGATGGCTTCTGATCAAGAAACCAGATCTGAGTCCGCACTAGGAAGTCGGGTGGACGATACTAGTTCGGAAATGAAATTGTGTGATCAAGTGCGCGATCAGATTGGTATAGCGTATGGATGATATGTGTACATCGTATAGGTTTGAATGAAATGATATTGAAAAGAGTAATCAAATTTGAATATTTGATTTTGAGTAAACAAAGTTAAATATCTTTGTTTTATAAAATGAAACTTCCCTTTTTGAATCTTTTGCCAGAAGAAAAGGATTTTTGAAAATGTTTGAAGTATAAAAGGAGTTTTATACAAGTTTGAAATGATCAAATTTCAAAGATTATATATATCTGAATATATATATATATATAAAGGATCATATGAGGATTTTGGAAAAAGGTTTTGAGAACCTTTAGATTTGGAAAAAGGGCTTTTGATTTTTGGGTAAAATCAATATGAGAATTTGGAAAGCCTAATTTGAGAATTATCGATTTTGAAATAATCGATTTTGTGTAAAGGAGCTTTGTATGAGATCATACTAGGTGTATGATTTGAAGATACTATATGTGTATAGTATAAAATGTTTTGATGGTGGCTCTGGGTAAAAAGGCGCTCCCTTAAAATGAACTTCTCAGGAATACCACCGGGTGGTGCTTCCTTGAGCCCCAAGGGGGGGGTTCTAAAGTTGATCCTATGAGGAGTCTGGACAAAACTAGTTTCTGGGGATTATGAGTAGAGTATACCATAGTAAAAGTCGTGTGTGTCGCTGAGAGCCAACAGTCTGCGTTTGATTTTATATCGGTAGACTGCGACCTATGGTATGACATAGCGAAAGTCGTGTGTGCCGCTGAGAGCCAATAGTCTGTGTTTGATTTTATATCGGTAGACTGCGACCTATGTAGGAGTGGAGAAGTTTCATTTTGACAGCGAAAATCAGAGGCCGCTGAGAGCCTGCAGTTACATGGACTTTTGCTGCGATGGAAACGTAACCCTGGAGTGTAACTGCGATCTGTCGTGTGGGATCCATGGCGTAATCGAGAGGCCGCGGAGAGTCTGCAGTTACATGAACTTTTGTTGTGATGGCAACGTAACCCTGGAATGTATCTGCGATCGTGGATGGGGGTGATGATTTCCAGAGCATTCTCACCAAAGATATATCCTCTATTTTCAAGAACGGTTTTCTGAATTTTCAATAAAATTATTTTCAAAGTATTTTCACTGGGTGTTGAAAACGGGTCTGCTAAGTACTTATAGATTTTCAGTCGTAAGCCTGATCAACGTATGACCGAATTTCTGTGAGAACAAAGAAGGACTTGTGGAAACATCGAGTTATAAAAGTATTTTTATAAAACTATTACTGTAATACTATATAGGTTTTAAAGTGTTTTAAAAATGATTAAAGGATGTGATTTAACTGATTTTAAGCATTTTAATAATTCTGGTTTCGTTCCTTTTCGAGGACGAAAAGATTCAAAGGGGGAGGAATGTGATAACTCGGATTTTGGGGTATCTGGATTAATTGGTTATTAACATAATTAAACTTATTAAAATAGTAATTTGTAAATTGAACGAGTAAATCCTATTAATTAAAATGCTTATATATGGATTTGGAACTATAATATATATGAGTTGATTTTAATTTGAAATAGAAATTCAAAAGATAAATATTTTAAAGTAAATTGAAATTAAAATATATATATATATATATAATTTTATCAATATATAGTTTGTTATTTCCATTCAAAGATCATATTAATATAAATAAAGTAAAATAGTTACTAAATAAAAATTTGATATAAAAATTTGTATAACTATTATAATTAGTATATTTGTATAACTATTATAAGTGTGTAATTGGGATTTTATATCATCTACTTTTAAATTTTCAGATAGATAAATATAAGAGGAGTTTTAATATTAAAAATAATAATTTAATTAAGACATTTATAAATATGAACTAAATTGAAATTATTTTACAAATACTTATAAAAATATATTGATTCATAGAATTACAAAAGTAAGTTTAATAAATAAAATTTGAACAAAAGAAATTTAATTTCCTGACAAAAATGTACATGTTTAAATTGATGTTTGAATTTGATGATTCTATGATTGAGCCATTTGGCTTTTGTATTCTTTTGATGGTTTGGGTTGTAGAGGCGATTTGTAAATGTTCAGATCTAGCCATGCAAAGGAAATGCTAGCGAATTTTTTTTTGAAAATTTAAGGAGTTAGAAAATTTTGAAGAAATTTTTTAATAACTGAAATTTTATTTTGGATTATATCTTGAAATGGTTGAGTAAATAATATTATTTGGAATTTATGGATTAGTTTGGAAATTAGAAAAGGTGATAATATGGTTTCAATAAATTGTTTTCGAAAAGTTGTTTCAACTGATTGGTTTTGGGGAATAGTTAATAGGTTTTGGCCCATTCTTCTTACCTTGGCAATCTCGGAGAGGAAATTCTTATAAGGGCGGAGGAATGTAACGACTTAGAATTTTAGTTATTTGAAATTGGAATATTTGATTGATTTCAAATATTTAATAGTTTATTTTTAACTTGAATTTCAAAAATAACGATTTATTGGATAATTTGATTATTGAATTTATTAATTGAAATTTGGGTAAAACAATTTTGAGTTTTGAGCTTGATAAAAAAAATTTAAAGTCTTATTAAATTTATATTAATAAGAATGAAGGTAATCAATTTTTTAAATTGGATTTAAAAGAGATTTACTCGATTTTGAAAATAATTTGATTAAGTTAACGTACAAAAATATCCTTTTGGGGCACGGTCTCGGATTTGACGAAACCAGTTTCATTGGATTCGTAATAGTGTATTATTATCGGATTTCACATTTCGTACTGTTTAGAGTGATCGTTTGGTCGTACGGGATAGAAACACATTCAAATTTGTATCGAAAATTCAATATAATATTGGGTTCAAAAAGCTATCTTCTCCATACGATCGAATTAGGACTCAAAATCTTTTCCATTGTGTTCGGAATAGTGACATAACATTATGAACTCCCAAGGGAACTCCTTGACAGTGGTTTGAGATTTTAATCTATGTAATCGAGACGATTTAAATTTAAATAAATATATATGTTTATTGATTTTGACCATATTCACATCAGCTTGTTTTCTTTCACTTCTAAAACACTGTAGATAGCTACCTACATGCAAGCATCATGTCTCCTCCATTTTAAATAGGTGCATGCAACAGTTCAAGGTACAAATTTAAAAAATCCAATTCGTGCAAAATACTCACTTAAAAATCATGAAACCAAATTGTAAATTCCTATTTCTCCTTTCTCTTCAATCTGATATAAGATTTGTGAGGTGCGGCTTTAAATGTTGAGGTTCGACACTGTTGTCATGGGCAAACTCGTAACTATGGTTGGAATTTAGGGTTGATAGAGGCATCGTTAGGGATCGGCGATGGTCGCAATGGGCTTGTGAGGTCGAGGCGCAGCTTAGCACAAAGAATGGCAAGGTGCGGTCATGTTTGGCGGGGGGCGACTGTGTACGACAATGAGCATCAGTCGCGTTCAAATTTTGGTCGTCGGAGGGGGAGATGATGATACCGTTGAGTCAATATGACACCGTTGTCTAATATAATACCTTTATTTAAAGAGTATTTGCCTAAATTAAACATGGGAATTTATATATAAATTTTATAAGTATTATTTTGAGAAAATTATTAAATAAAGTTTTCGGAAAGCAATGGTATACTTTCATGGCAAAATCGAAGGTAGAGATTGCCTACAGTTAAGTTTGGATTTCTTTGGGATAAAGACGTAATCTATGAACTGTGAATCCATGGTGGATACCACGTGGTGCTTTCCACATTTAATGTAAAGGGTTTTTCAAATATTTTTGAAAAGAATGGTTAGTGAACGTACTTACTCTGATAAGATAAGTAAATACCTTTTGATAAAGAGATTTAATTTATTAAAAATTAAATTAAATGAGGCTTAGTGTTTTTAGTGGAAAATGAACTCTTTGCTTGAATGATTGTTTATTTGATAGTTAAATAACCGACTATCAAATCTGAACCCAAAACATAACTTTAGGAATATCTAGGAGAATACGGGAATTATATGGCATAATTACCGTCGAAGGTGCTATACTGTACGTATAAACTCGTTTCGTTCTTCTGGGACGATGATAAGGAAATCTATCTACTAATGGTTAGGAGACGATCTTCGACCATATTTTCGTCTGTTTATTTCCAAAAGAACCGGGATTGAGTTCGCCGGAAACAACGAACGTTGTTTCGAAGAGACCGAGATCGGATAAATTATCCGAAAACCGCTTCGATCCAATGAGTACGTTTTGGAAGTGAAGACGGGAGCATAGAGTCGAAGATGGAGCGATGAAGTGCAAGCGCTAATTAATACTAATCCTGAGGATGATTGCAAAATGGATGTAGTAGTAATAGTGCCTTCGGATTCGTTCAGACCTAGAACGGACTTTTACGGATGAATGCTATCAGTACATTTTCATTGGAGGATAATGAGCTTCCAAGTATAGATTCCTTAAAAGGTAACTGTAGCCTTAAGCCTCATTAACCGAGAATGATTGAAATCAGAGGAGATGTAGCAACGCTAAATGGGTCGCACTCAATTAGGGTATGTTTATCACCTTTCTACATACACTAAAATATTATTACTACGGTGCACGAAAGAACTTCGTAAGGGTGGGAACACCCGAGGGGATAGCATATTCGGTCTATCCTTGTAGGGATAGTCTAGTCTTGTGTTGCAGGGAATCTCGGCATGGTCCTCGATACATTTTCTAGATGTGCACTGTGATAGGTGGTACCCCAGTGCCTAGCCATTTATATGGAATCCATTCTTTAATACGTACCTCTACAGTTTTTCTTGTAGAGCCTGGTATGTTGGAATTTAATTAATGTAACAATTTTGGCTATTTGAATAAGTATTTGTACCTAGACCCTATATAATATCATATGATTTTGAAACAAAATGTTTTGGTTATTGTAAGGTAAAAACCCATCGTGTTTATGTGTGGCATGGTCTTACGAGATATCTTTGTTTTTCAAAGGATTTTGATAACTTTAGTAGTTTAAATTGAGTGTATTTTCTCACGTTGGTTTTTTCAAACTGACTCAGGTGTTATTTTATTATAATGCACAAATGAGTCAGATCAGATCGAGTATTACAAAGACATGATAGGATGTTATGAAGCTCAAAAGACGAGCTGGATGACGAAGACGATCACACATATTTGATTTTATTCCACAATGTATTGTAGGCTGTATATTCAGCACTTGTAAGGACAAGTTATTATGATTTTCCAGTATTGAGTTATTAATGTGTTGTACTTTGATGATGTAATGTGTAAATAACAGTTGTAGTTCTTTTGGTATAAAGACATGTTATTATGCATTATATATTATTCCGCTGCGATTGTGAGATTCTGTGTTGTCATTTCCATTTTCTTCTTCTACCTCTTTCTTCTTTTCTCTAACGATCTGGTATTTCCAGCACTTGATTGCTCGACATGTAATACAGTTGATGTATTGATGTCGATTTTTGAGCGTCGAAAATATGGACCATGACAACAGTGGAGTTTACAGTGCTGTATAGACTACGATGCCTATAAAAATGAGTTAAGGGGGATATGAGTAACGCCTTAACGCAATTTTCAATATTATACTCCACTGGTAGACACTACCTATATAGCGTATATTACTACGTATAAATAGTTTAACAGATCTTTAGGAAATGAAAAATCGCGTAACATCTCTTAAGTTATTGCATGCATATTATACATTGTATATGAGATGTAAAATCCCATAAACATCTCTGAAGCTATCACACTCATATTTACTTGTTGTTGATTTAACTTGTATAAGATCTTTTAGTTCTGACACGAGTGTTTTTTTTAATTACGCTCGTGTCATTTTGAGCATTTCAGTGTTGAAGACTTTATTTCTGGAGGATGAAGACAGAGTTTGGTATATTATGCTATTAGTAAGTTTCTGTTGCATCATTATTAGTTTGTTGTTGTTTGTACTTTGATTGTTGTAAAAATTGTGCAATAAAATGTATATCACAAAACAGCTTCATGAATTGTTTATTTGATTATTATATTTTATCATTCCACCGCGAAATTCTGTATTTTGTTTCCTTCTTTTCTTTTTTCTTTCTTATTAAACCTCATTGATAATCTACCCTTTTAATGGTTTGAGTTAGACATGATCGATTTAAATCGCCTAAAAAGGTGGGTCGTCATAGTTGGTATCAGAGCTTTGCTTTAGAGATACCTTAGCATGTTGGAGTTTAACTCATTAGAAATAGGGTTAGGAATGCCCTAGAATGAGTCTGAGTGTGTGTGTGTGTGTGTATAGAGTGCGTTTGTTAGTGTTATATAAAAATGTTTTTGTATTGTGTTAATTTGTTCTATAGAGTATTTATAAATTCTGGTCAGAACATGGGACGCCATTGTATCGGTAGAGATTTCTAAACACTTATTAGGGCAGACCGACACAATATTGTTTTAAAAATAGGCAAATGAAATAATTTTACTTAGCATTATATTTTGTATATATAAAAAGATATAATTTTTCGTAAATTGATATTATTATTGGGGTGTGTTGTTTGTTAGGAAATGATAATGCTTGATTATTATCATTTATTGTTTGGTTAGTCATGGTACTTAAAACTATTAACTGTTGTATGTTATAGAAATGTAGTTTTATAAATATGGTTACAAAATTATGATTCACAAATAAACTCAATTTAAGTGGAAATTTGAGAATTTAAATACCAGTGTATTGAATTTGGTTTTCAAAGATTTGAGAAAAAATAATATTAGTTTTATTTAAACGTGTTTGCAAATAGAAATGTCTTCAGAATGATTTCAAAATGCACTTGAAAGAAATGTTCACTACTACAAAACAGGCCATTTGCATCGGTTGTTTACCCCCCTTTTGCATCAGTTCAATAACTGATGCATATGCAACCGATGCAACAGGCTTAACACTTTTGCATCAGTTCTGAAACCGATGCAAAAAGGTCCTTATTGTATCGGTTGTTACTAACAACTGATGCAAAATACCATGGTTGGTTGCTTGGATGCAGCCCCCATGTTGCATCGGTTGTAATGAAAACCGATGCAACTAATCCCTCTATTGCATCGGTTTTTTATAACAACCGATGCAAACTAATCCCTCTATTGCATCAGCTATTTATACCTAATGCAAAAAAAAACCATTCTCAGATACCATTATTATAGTACTCAAATAGACTATATATATGTTATTGATTATAACAAACAATTATTGCATGCAATATTACTATCATTCAAAATTAAATTTGATGGAAAATACATAATCAGATTTAATAATTCTACAAAAAAATGAAAAACATAAATAAATTCCACGGTACATAATCAGACAGTCAGTAGTAAAAATAAATGCAACGTGTTATATGTAGACACACAAAAATACATATATACAAAAAAGAGAATGTATCGTTGACAGTGGATAAATTAAGCAGTAGATGGTCTTCAAATGCACAAACCGTCATCCTATATTGTACTTGAGCTACCTGAAGTTGAGCTGTGCAATCCTTATGTAGCTCTTCTGGTCACTGCCACATCCACTCCATAACTATCAGTTACCCAGCATACAACCAATACTGTGCCCATCAGACTGCTGCCATTCCCCTATTTACAGTTCATCAACAACTTGACCACTGACTCGGCTTCATCTACTCACAGTTGACCACCACTTGTCACTAGAAACTACAAGCTTCTGCCACCATACCATATCCATCGCAATACTTGCTGCCACATCCATCTACCCACCTATCCCTACACAATATCACCATCAACGCACTTGCCAATTGCCATCCTTCTTCCCGGCTCACCTCTCAACACCACTGCGACATTCTAAAACAATTGTTGTGCTACTGCCAAACTGCAAACTCAACTGCACATCAAAACACAAAAACAACCAATGCACCATCAAACTGTTGCTGTTCACCATCAAAACCAGTTCATTGCTCCTACCATAAACACCCACCCACATAATACTGCTGCAACAACCATTCCACCAAAACAATTCCATCCCCATATCGGCAATACATACATCATTTTCTACTTCACAACTACAGCCATCACCCTGTACACTGCTTCAAACAACCAACCATAACTGCTTCACATACTCATCAGCTCGCCTGTGCACATCAACTTGCAAGAAATCACTATATACAGCCAGCAACTGTTCCACATACCATTCACAAACAACCATACACATCCTCTTTCCTGACCACAAATACACTCTGCCGTAAACTTCACATCACCGTTATCATCTATATTCATCCTTACAAAACAAGTTATCACTGTTATCATCTAATATCATCATTGTTAGTTTTAATATGTACAAAACAAGTTATTAATTAAATCATAGAAATGTGAATTTAAATAAGCATACATGAATCGTAGCACTTCTTCGAAATGATCTACTTGCTCTTCAAAATGGTAATGCAGCCCCTGAATTTCATAATATTTCATTTCTTAGGCAATTAGCTTTTAGGTTAATATTATGAGAATGCTTTACTATTCAACTTTGAATATAATGGCAATTACTAGGTTGTTTCTAGTCTCTGCTCTGATACCTGCAGCCCAGAAGCAAAGTTGAAGCCTCTCAGTACTTCAGTTCTTCTAGCATTTGCATAGGCTGGAACTAGTTGTCGAAAACCCAGCAATCGAGCTGCATAACATTAACATACAAAAAAGGAAAATTTGGTAAGAGGCTGATATTGTTAAAATTATTCAAGAAAGGAAAACAACTACTGCAGTTTGTGTGCTGAATCTAATGTTGTGTTATCATTTATGTTATTAACTCATTTTAACTGTAAGCTATGCGATTTTGTTAAATGAGGAGTCTCTTTTAATTGCCTAGAAACATCAGTCAAAGTAAGAATTTTAACATGCAGAAACATCACTTAGATAAATAAATATAGGACCTGTACGATTGCAACATGCAGAAGCACACCGCGAAGGCCAACAGCGAATGAAGCTGCAATTGTGTAGCATGCAATTTTGTTCCTACATGCTATCATTCTTGGCTGCAACGCCATAAACAACCCTATAATAATAATAATTATTCATTTGGTTATTCATTTTATCAAGAGAGTCAGGTTCAAATAAGCAACATTTTATCATTTTAGCTGATTGTTTATTTGGGTTTTCTTGATCAATTTAGTTCAAACATTAGACTCATCTCAACATTAATTTCAAATTTAGACCCGAATCTACCATGCCGACGGTAAATTAGTTTTTCACCCTGATGCAATTTCTTACCATGCCAATGTATATTAGTTACTTAGAAGAATTTTAGCTACATGTGGAAGGATAGAGATATGCACATGCACCACATCACCGATAAGACAAATCCATCGAGGTATAAAAGATAGGTGGACTTTTGGTCTCACTATTCTCTTAGTGTTGGAAGGATGGGGTGCATAAATATTATTGGTTTAGATTTTGGTGCATGAAAAACTAATAAAGTATATATAATATAAGTACAATGCCTATAATTCAATAACAGCAAGAACACTTATGGGTTAAGCATGTTCACTCGCTTTACAACTCCTAAAGTAAACTGGTTTCACATTTTTGTATTTAAAGGTTCTCTATAGTTTCACTTAATATTTGGTCAACAGTGAACTATTGTGTAACTTCTTGAATAGCCTCTTCACTCCATGAGTTTACATCATTACATATCAGGCAATTTCTTTAATTGTCACTCAAGTGTTGTGCAAAACTATGTGCTTATTAGATGTCAGATATTTGTAAGTGAAGAACAAAATGATGTAGCATCCCAAAAAAAAGAAGAAAATGCTGTACAAAGATATGCACACTTCATTATGAGGTAAAGTATTTCTCTTAATATGTTCCATAAAAAATATTTCATTCTTTTTTATTGGAAAAAAAGGATTAACAGAGGTTAAGAAAATGACAAATTAGTGGCGAATAATCAAATATTATAGGATAACGATGTAACAGTATCGCGGTTTGAGTGCAACAAAAAAGTATATGGTTAGATGAAAAATATGAAAACTTAATGTAATGACTACATACAATATTTAAGTGATATATCATTTGCTTTAAACATTGTAATTTGAAATTAATTTATTTGTTAAAAAAGGAATAGTTGTAAAAAATACTAACTGACAAATAATTTTTCTGGCCTTAAAATACCTCTTTGATAATCTATAATTAGAAGTGACCAGAGCATTTCAAGTTTCAACTTTCATAAATTTCAAAATAGAAGTCCTGCTTCTTTCTTGATCAAGAATAAAATAGCCATCTACATTAATACCAACAATTAATATGTTTAGTCAAGAGACAGGTCTTTACTACTCTTAAATATTTATGTGAGGGATCATTAATATGTGAATACGATCAATCAATTTACTAAAATTTTAAAACAAGCTATGAAACTAATAATTAAAGCAAGCCGTAATGCCATAATGCAATAAGTGATATAATAATTGATTGATTATTTAACTTACGCGAAGCAGAAAGATAAAGTACCTAGGAAGGCAACAAGATGAAGGTAAATCCAATTCATCTCTACTTAGTGTAGTAATTATGCTGTTAAAAATTTTAAGAGGTCTGTTACACATAATAAATTTAAGTAACCGATATATTGATCGTGTTGAGTAATAGT